>CM076605.1:19137500-21655833 GCA_038502835.1 Octonoba sinensis | reverse complement strand
ACAGATAGGGCTGCATATTCAGCCCATAGGATATGGTCAAATATTTGGTAATTATCCGAATCACTATTAACAAGCCACAATTACTACAAACTAAAACCTTACCTATGAGCAAGAAAAATATATGATAAAATCAACATTACAAAAGTGCAAAAATATTGCATAGATGTGTTTTAGGGTTACAAGAAATCCTGTTTCCAACGCAGAAACATTTTTGAGATTATGGATGCTAACAGCAGTCACAATGAGCTAATTATAGAAGGAAAATATTCAAATTAAAGTTTAAAATTGCCCAAAATGCAATGCATCAAATTTATAGCACAAAGTATTCATGTTATTATTTTAATGTACTATCTTTTGCTAGGAAACAGTGGGTGTATTTAAATAGAAAGGGATTATATATTACAATAAATGAATACATAATATATAAATCTAAATTACCTTCTTCTTCAGTTAGTTCTCTCCCACAAACTCGTTTACACATGGCATAAAAACATTTGTAATATTCTGCTAGAGTCTCATCATATTTTCGCTCCAGGCGAGCAATGCCACGAAATCTTGCCCAATTATATTCTTTTTTTTCTTCATTGTATTCAACTCCAAATGATGATATTGTGCGATAGAAATCTGCTTCTTCTCGGCGAGACCATTTTCTATTTATTAAAAAATAAACTAAAGTTAAAAGGTAGAAATAGGATACTCTCGACACATAATATATTACAATTTAATGATTATTTTTAATCACATACTCTTTCTTTCTGCATAATTACATACACACAGCAAATCCCTTCATCCATCCCTTTTCCAGGGGTCAATTTTTCAAACCAAAATCAGGTGGCAAATTATATGGTTACTATACTGTGACAAATAGATTGCTACTGTTATGCAGTGCTTGTATTTTGGCCAAATTTTCTGAGACAAAACTAACATGAGACTGGAATGTGACGGTAATGTCTAAATAAACACAGCATAATCAGGTTCTCCGTTGGAAAATAATTAAAATAAAAATACTGATTTCTTAAGTATATAGAATAAAATATAGAATAAGGGAGGGGTTAAAGAGAAATTATTAACAAATAAATCATTTTGACAATGCGCATTGTACAATGCATATGTATCTTTTTGGTGTTCTGTATTTTGGTTCAGGAAAAAACTATGAAATTTCGCCTTTTGTTACATTTTACATTTCAAGTTCACGCTGAACAGGCGATTCCATAGCAACGGACATTACATACATACACAAAAATAAACGTAAAACTGATCGTAAGATGTACTAATGTTTCAAATGTAATCAAAATTAGGTTTTTCTTCCTAATAAAAGTAATGCTAAATATAAGCTGTACATATTTGAAAATTTACTTCACAGTTGGTTTATAACCTATCGCTCGATTCGATAGCCTGATTGCCCAGCTGAGATGTGTGCTTCTTGCACAGAAATTACAGTGAATAAAATGGCAGCAAAGAAGAAAAGAAAAAATTATGCTATAGGGGGAAGAAAAGTGACGAGTAATTGATAAAGTAAAAATTGGATGCAACAAAAGCGAGTATTATTTTGTGAATATAGTTCTGCGGTATAGTTTCACTATAACGCGGGTGCCAAACATGTCCCCTGACACCTGCGTTTTAACGGGGTTTTACTGTATTATGAAGTTAAAAATAATCATTTTGACAAAGAATTTTAAGCATTAAATGAGTGCAAGAAATAATTTTAATTCATAAAATATTCTACAAAAGGAATTAGACACATTTGCAGTTTAAAAAATGAACTTCAACTGCAAGATGCAAATCATCCTCAAGCTGACACGGCCACTGGGCTGATTTGGCTTATACCACTCAATGTCTGTTTTTAGGCAACTCCCAGTTCTTCCTAGTCTTGTGCAGCTTCAAGCTTACTGGATGTATAATACTTAGGGAAATATTTTAAATGAATTTTTTCAATTGGTTTGAAGTTAGTTGCGATTCATCAATTCACAAATAATATTAGAAATACAGTAAAACCCGCTATAACAAACCCTCAATGAACCGACTTTGGAGATCGCTATAACCGAGGGTTTGCTACATCCGATTTTGCAAAAACAGTGTAAACTGACTAAGATACTTCTATATAATAAACATATTTCTAACAATAATCAGGGTAGAGAAGTAAAACTTCAAATATGGTTTTTAATTATAAACAAACACATTTTTAAAATTTACCTTATTATTTATCCATAGCATGAAAAAAAGATGTTACTGTTGGCTGTAAACTTTTGGATTTTATATACACCATTGTAAAAAATAGAGTTTGACTAGACTAGAACACAAATGGCAAGGAATGTTGCTGAGACAAATCGTGTAAAAGACTTTAAATTTTGGATCGCTATAACCGATTTTCTAACTTTTGGTGATCTTTATAAATGTTTGAAAATGCATTAATCATATAGGGTCTCAATTGGGACCATTGGAAAGTTCGCTACAACCGGGGAATCATTATATCCCAGGCTCGCTATAGCAAGGTTTGACTGTATAAAAGAATACAAATTTACCTCTGCTGCAATTCCCTCTTTTTAAGTTCTCTTTCCCGAATAGCAGCTTCAAACTTCTCCCTTCGTTCAATTTTCTGAAAGAGAGAATAAGAAAAAATGTGACATATTTTAAACATTTTTGCATAAATATTAACAGGGCGTTGAAGGGAAAGTTCTGTCGGGAAAGGGAAAGTTCTGTCGTGTTTTAAATAGGCAGGTGATTTTTCTTGTAAATAAAAAACATCTGGCTAGTGAGTCATTCGGATTTTTTTTTTGTTGTTGTTTAGCTCCTGTATAATATAATATGAGTCCCTCTTTACTGTTTATTATTTACTTGTGATGTTTAAAGTGAGAAATATGTCAGTAGATAAAGTGCATTTACGACACTGCATTTTGTATGAATTCCAAAAAGGAAGCAACGCATCGGTTGCATGTAAAAAATTATGTGCGGTATTTGGAAAGGATATTGTAAATGTTCGTACCTGTCAAAGATGGTTTAGCAAATTTCGTTCCGGGGATCTGAGCCTACAAGAAAGTGATCGATCTGGACGACCACCCAAGATCGATAATGATGTTTTGCGATCCATGCTTTAAAATAATCCACATTTAACAAGTTGAGAAATTACAGAAGAGTTTGGCATTCATCATACAACTGTTGGATAGCACATTAAATCTCTTGGGTTTGTGTTAAAGCAAAGTGTTTGGGTTCCACATGAATTTCTTTAAACTATGACAGAACTTTCCCTCCAACCCAATAATCACACAAGTGTAGGATTTCCTTCAGGCTACTTTGAACCAAATATCACAACTCATTAATCATTCTGTCCCAATACAATTCCAACATAAATCTCATTCACATTTTGTGTCACACATATACAAAAATTAATGACTGGGGCTAAAATTAACCTCCCACATGTTCCATCATTTAGATACTGCTTGTGTGTGTGTGTTTGAGACATTCCATAGACTGATTGAGATGATGTCACTACAATTGTCATGAATCTGGTGGAAGCATATGAATAAAATTATAAGCAATGTACTAATACACTAGTCTCATTTAACCAGCAATGGATGTGTGCGTGCGAAGCTTCAATTTTTGACGTCAAAATAGGATAAACTTCTTGACCACGTGAATCAAGAATTATTGTTAGCTGATCATAATTATGTGTTATTTTTAAATTGAGCAATTTAATGACAGCTTGTGTTTACGGCATAATTATTAACAGTTCCGCTTGAAACATTAGCCAGATCATCTGTTACTTTTGGGATGAGGAGTATAAAAGAGTATCTCCAGCAGAAATCATGCCAGCAGTCAAATAATAAGCTTACAGTTTTTCATACATTTCAATTTTTTGTACTAACAGAAAAAAATTAAAGAGATCTCCCAAGTCTATTTCTTTTGTTTCAATTATTCTATCTTGATAACGAAAGTTTACAATAAAGTTTTGTTTACATAATGTTAAATGATGGAAGGGTGTATGGGTTTTTTTGTTTTGACAAAACATGAATATAATGTATCTTAATTACTTCAAAAATATTTTTAAAAGTTTATTTTTAATGCAAACAAATTTAGATCAATTCCTAAGTTAAAGAAAATGATAAAAAAATTATATGCCGGATAAATAATGAAAATTATCATCAAGGATTTTAGGTTTCTATTCAAGAGTGAGTAATTAGTATGAGTAATGTAAATATTATGACTATAGCACAATTGTTTGATGGAACAAGCATAAAACAGATAAAACTACAGCATACTTACACGAGCCTTTTGAGCATTCCTGATTTCAAGTTTTTTGTTATTCCTTTGAAATGCTGTTACCAATCTTCTGACTCTGGTGTTGACATCCGTAACTGAAGGAAAGTGAATCATTCCCATTTCAAAGGCTAGGGAAAAAGTTCTGTCAGTTTTTCACAGTATTGCAATGTTAATAACTTGCAGAACATATCAGGAAAGATCTAAGGAGTCCATAACTTTAAGCAATTTAACATGATGACTGCCGAAACGCTGACTGACAGCAGTTTCCAGTGTCAGGGCCTCCAAAGAATAATTTAATTTAATCATATTGTATTGTTCAAAACATCTTATAAAGTAAAAAAAATGAATCTCTCTGCATTGAAAATTGATAATTTGTCAGAAGCTATGAGACCTCACCTACTACAAGTTATCTCTTAGTTGGCAGTCAACATGTTAAAACACAACATGGAGAAAATAATATGTAATAGCATATTGTGTTTTAATCATTAAAACCACCCCTTTAATAAATACAGAAACAACGATTCAATTTAGATCAAAAGATTGATACATATGATGCAAATAAAAAGCATTAAAATTAACTTTTTTGTTTTCATTTTATAAAACAGTGAACTAAAATCATAGTATTTATTTAGCCATGTATGTCATGACCCAGCCTAACATACACATTCAGGTTTGTATAAATAAACTAGGAAACTTTAACAAATTGATTTTAGTGTCAGTGACACAATTGCACTATAACTGATTATGTATTAATGTGATTCATATTAGCTTGAATGCAATAATTTCATGCAGTGACAAATGTTTATGCATATATATTATATATATATATATATATATATATATATATTAGAGGCTGGTAAATTCTCGAACATTAAAGGATACTCATGTATCAAGCACATCTTGAATTTTATACAGAAAGGAGAGTTATTTAGGAGAGTTAATACATCTTGGTATTTATGTCATTTAAACCAAATTATTCCAAGCTATCCATCCTAAAAATGTATGGATAGGTATAAAATGGCGAAAAACAAATTTAATGGATGTGTGAAAATAAGATGTGGACATTTTTAATGTGAAAAAATTTTGTTACAGCTGGAAGTTCACTTTAAAATCAGCAGAATACGTACATATTATATTATACATGCATTGCAAATTATTTCCTTGAAATGAAAGGGGGAAAAAGAAATTACAACATTCATTTAGCATTTAAAAAAATGTATATTTTCAGTAAAAGGCAATTACATAGGTTTTTGATAAAAATGCACAAGAACTATTACTACCATGTTGCATGTAATTGCTAGGAAGAATATGTTTTGGCGGTTCATTCTCGCTATTGGGAGATAATGGATCCATCTCATCATCCTTGTCCTTTTGCATAGAAGGGTCTTCCATTTCATCTTCATTAGTTATACTATAAGAAAAAATTTATAACAGGAATTAAAAATTATGTATGTGCACACACAAAATACATTTTTAAAACTATAGAAAAAGCTACCTCATAAACTTCCATGCTCAAATTAAACAGAAAAAGTAAAGCAACATTGAAGTTCAGAACAGGGTAGCAATTAATTTTAATCAAACTTATTGGATTTCACTTCCCGTCTTTTCTTTTTCTTTGTGTGAATGAAAATCTAGGATAGTTACACACCCTCCTTTCTTTTCCTTCTTATTCTCAAATTTATTTTGCAAACTGCACAGATCTATTCCAATTCATCTATGATCTCTTCTCCATCCAATAAGTAATTTGATACTTTGGTAGTGCCACTCAAGTGATTGACCAATTTCTTTACTAATAGTGAATTCAAGGGGATGGCAAAGAAAATATTAATCTTTAGTTCTGCATAATTTAATAACAACCCTCATGCTGGGAAGTTGAAAAATTTTTAACGACGCAAAAAGCATTTTTCACATTTGCCAATTGTTGCTAATGATAGAAAAAAATGAACTTTTCTGAAAAAAAAATGAAGGCAACTGGATAACCCTAGTTATGCAGTTGCAGTTAAGATGTATTAAAAATCAGACATGCTATAAATTCCTCATGAAAAAAGCAGATTATTACAAAAAAAAAAAAAAAAAAACAGTGCGAAAAGACCATTTGCCCAACTATGTATAAAATATAAAGTTTTCTTTTTAGAAATGATAACTAAGCATTTTACCAAAAGCAAATGGAAATGTAGAAAAAACACCAAAGTATTCTCGTGGAAATGTAGAAAAAACACAAATCATGATTGTGCTGCAAAATTAAAGTTTTGAAATTCCTGTTTTTATTAATAAAATTGCATAAAATGTGTAATTTTAGGAAACGTTATTAAAATATCTGTTTTACTTATTTATTTTTACTTTTCTACTTTATTTATTTATTTATTTTTGTGAGAGAGTAAGAAATACATTTTTGAGATTAATAACAAAACTATGGTATACATACACATTATTTAGCTCTGCCAGCAATGCTGCACCATCTGGAGGTCCACATCGAGATAAGAAACAAAGAGTTGGATCTTGTCGCATAAGATTATAGCGTTCAAAACCTTAAAAGTAAGAAACAATTTTTACTTAGAAAATTACTATTGATATGTTATTAATATAATTGAGCAGAATGCTTAACGATTTTAAATACTCGTTCATTGTTTTATTTATATAAACACATCTTACACAAAAACATGCAGGGCATAAATTCAAATTTTTAAGAGACGATATTTCCCCAAAGCTTTAGGCGTGGAGGGAATTTTACTTTTGGGGGAGGGAGAAGAAACAACCATATTATTAGACTATTTTAGCATTTTGAGTATTTCCACATGACAGACATTTGCATTAGTTGTCTAATGTTTTTGAAACAACATTTTATTATTATTAATGAAAGGAAATTAAAATTAACCCACTTATAATGGCTTTGACCAATCAGAAAATGACAGAAACACAATGTGGAATGAGAGACACCAAATAAGGATACAGCAACAATTTTAAGAAAAGAAAAACATTGTTTTCTCCTACACTGCAAGACATGTGACAAGATAAACCAACAGTAAAGCACAATAAACCAATAGCACCCCAGCGAATACTAAAAAACTGAATATCCTTTCGACTTGTATAATAAAATATTTGAGTTTATAAATTTAATCATCATAGATTAGTGCTTTTAGTTCACTTACCATGTTTGTAAATGCCAAGCAGAAGGCTTTTATCTAGTTCTTGGTCCCACCATGGTGTTGGAGGTTCTCCATCAGCAGGTGGAACAAAAAGTGGTATTTCACTGCAATACAAAAATATTCATTACATCTTTTGGAGAAACAATGAGATTAATCTTTGAAACATTAAATTCATTTGACCATCTGGAATGTTCTTAAACAATTACCTTTCCAGTCAGTGTGAAAATGAACAGAAAAAGCCTTATCTTAGAAACTTTTTTCTTTTTTGAAGTTTCTTTCATTTTTTGTGAATTCATAATTTTTATTTAAAAAAAAAAACTGCAAATTTTACCACCTATTCCTAATTATTCTGCATGCAGAGACAATGGAAGTTCAAGATGTGGTGAAAATACAATAAAAAGCACTGTGCTTACTTGATATGTAGTTGACACAGTAATATGATAGCACAATATTAAGTTCTCAATTAGTACTTGCACCCCAATTTACAAAGTGTTTTGGTGGAAAAAAAGTGAAAGCAGCATTTGAGATTATATGGAGTATGGTATTTAGCAGAGGAAAGTGGTTACAGATGAATTATCAGCCAAGAAAAGAATGAAAATAACAATACAAATTTGAGATGCTAAACAAACTAAACGATTTATGAACTTGTTTTTATTATGATGAATGGATATTTTGTCAAGAATAAGGTTCCGGTATTAATTTTTAAAAAGAATCAGTTTCAAAGGTTCAGATTTTTGTGAAAGATGTTTATATAATCAAGATTTTTGCAGAGTACCGTTTTTATTATGATGAATGGATATTTTGTCAAGAATAAGGTTCCGGTATTAATTTTTAAAAAGAATCAGTTTCAAAGGTTCAGATTTTTGTGAAAGATGTTTATATAATCAAGATTTTTGCAGAGTACCATTTTTAAATGTGAAAGTGAAATGTGCATTGCAGCCCCCTGTCATAATATATAAATATAACTGTACTTGAAGAATATAATAAAAGAAAATACTCAAGTTACAAAAAAATACCACAATTTTTAAATATTTACCATCACAAAAACAGAAGATTTGAAAACATTATGTTTTTTTTTTGGGGGGGGGGGGGGATTGCAGGTACACAAGAGGGTGTTTTCCAAATGTACAGGAAAAAATCATATTTTTCATCCACAGAAATACTTATCCATCATATTGTATCAAATACTTTGCCATCTATTATGATAAATCTTATGCTGTCTACATTTGCATACTGAATAGAAGACAACCAGGTATTTTCTACCACGTAATTTAGGTTGGACAACATGTCACAATACTACATCACCTTTTTATTTCTCAAAGCAGTGAATGCAATGTCAAGATTTGAACCCGCGGTCTTCCAACTCAAAGCTAAACAAATGCAGTATTACTGGACTACGAGCAGGGTTCTTAGCTTTTCCATTCCCGATTTTCTTCATTACATTTTTTTCAACTAGACAACTAGCTCTCATAATGAAAATTACATGCATGATTAAGTTTTTTTTTTTTTTTTTGATACAGATGTGCATTTTTTCAAGTGTTTTACATATTAATCAATTATACAAAATTTTAGGTGTGAAAAAAAAACCTGTAAGCAGTTAAGTTTTAAAACTTTTTAGAGTTATTATTATTTATTGATACATTTTCAAAAGATGGGAGGGCGCGACATTTTTTCTGAGTTCGTACATTGACTTGAACTAGTGCAGTAATCCGAAAAATTTGTTAAATAGAAAAGGGTCTAGTTTGAACCATTTTGCATTATTGTGACTTTACTGTACTACTATTCAATTCATGTTTTAGATTCATGTATTTAAACAATGTTTTTTTTTTTAAATTCTCATTAAAAAAACTCATTAACAGAAAAATTGGTAGTAGCGATTTCAATTTAAAAAATACAAGAAGACACAAACCTGGCATTCAATCCTGAAAACACTTGGTCATGAAGATCTCCAATAATTTCATGTCTCAAATAATACAGCAAACGAACACGAAGCAAAACTCTAAAAAAATATTAACGTCAATCAGCACACTAAACATGGTTAGAAAACATTCATTTGACACTCAAGTTGGTCATAATAACATTTAAACAATAAAATAATAAGAAATTTATAACTTTGATGCATTAAATCATGTAAGTGGAAGACAAAATAAAATTCAGTCTCTTACTAAAATAAAGAAGTTCTTCAATTAGTACATCGCAAAAATAAAGCTTTTAAAACTCAATTTCCCCTAAGCAATGCCAAGCCAGTAAATCTTATGTGTAATAGCTTAAGAATAACACATAACACTTTTCTAAGGATTACAGCATTTATAACACTCATAGTTCCTTGATGTATATCACAACTTGGATATCCAGTTTAAAAAATTGAAATATTTAAAAATAATTATCAGCATAGTTACTGAAGCATTAAAATAGAGCAAAATCAGGGGGTTTCTCCCCGGAGGGGGAGGGGGGTCTCTGAACAGGCTGCACTATTGAAATTTTGAGGGGTGGTTGTTTTGATAGGATTTTGGTCAATTTATAGGGAGGTCATTGTTTGGGGGGCAATCTCCTGCTCGGAAGGGGGGCACACCTGAAAAAATGGTATTTCTCATGCATTTCGAAAATGTTAAAACACTCCAGAGAAAAAGAAAACTATAATTTTCTCCAAAGCTAAGTATAATAAAAATAATAAAAGTGTTTGAAATTGACATTAAAAAACTCATCACAGAAGATTTAATCATTACAAAATGCATGTAACAGTTCTCACATCATAGATTAGCTTTAAAGTATGATTTACAGATGCAATCTTTTCCATATATCAGAAGGGAATTGTTAAAAAGAAAAAATTTAAATTTTTGTTACTATAAACATCAGGAAGAAATATTTTCTTTATAATATATTTGCATTGATTAAAAATATTTTCATTTTAATCAAGACAGATAGATCAACCTTTAAATGTAGTTCATAGACGCAAAAAAAGAAAAAAGAGATAAGTGCAGTTTCACGAATAAAATAAAAATTATCTAGCTAATTATCTTATCTAAGTTGACTAAGTAAAACATTTTAATTTCTAAATATTTCAATAGAAAAGGCAAATTACTATAAAGATTTGTATAATTAAAAATATCCATGAAAAAAAAGCCCCTGCCCCCGAACTTGAGTGGAAGAGGGTATTTTTAAATTTTTATATTTTCACTGTTTAATAATGAAAAAAATTTTACTTGTTAGAATGTCTATTCAAATGTCTTTTATATATTTCATCATTTAGAAGAGAATCTGGATTATTGACTTCTTCTTTAGTCCATTCACATTCTTCAATGATCTGATCAACTGTTTTAGTTTCTTTCTTAATTTTTTTCCCTTTACGTCCCCTTGGGACAGGAGCTGATAAGCCTGAAAGAATATATTAAAATATAATATGATATCTGAAGAATGAAAAAAGAAGAAAGAAAATGTACAACAAAAAATGCGATGAATAAAAAAAAAATCGCCATTTCTTACCCTGCAAACGCGAAAGAAAATGCAGATTTATTTTTGAAATGAACTACAGTAGTCTCTCGGTAATCCGGCAGATATCGGACCAGGGTACTGCCGGATTACCGAAAACGCCGGATTACTGGAATGTACTAAAAATACTCTAATAAATACCTGGACAAATTATTTATTTTAATGTACATAATGTTTTTTACATTATTCCTTTGAAGCTGAAGGCATAAAATAGTTGTCTATTTTTGATTGTTTTTTCACTTTAAATGATATTTTCAACGTGCACACAGAGCACAAAAGCCACTCACAATAGCTGCGCAGAAACAGGTTTTCAACTCTAGTACCACGCACTTACTAGCTTTTTATGAAACGTCGGATTACTGGCAGGGCCGGACCAGTGAAGTGCCGGATTACCGAGAGACTACTGTACTTTAAAAACTGAAATCATTTTAACCAAAGGGCATGAAACTCTCAGCAATCAACATTATTTCAGAAAACTAAAACTCAAACGTCAGCAGCTTAAAAATTGAGCAAAATATATATTAAAAAATGTTAAACGTAAAACCATAAAGTTTTCCTTAATAATACAGCCTTAATAGTATATTTATAGGATATTTCTAAATTTTGCCAGCTATTAGTCCATTTTCTAAGTTTTATTTTTTTTCACTGATACAAAAAAAAAAAGATGTATAGAAATTTGAGGACATGCATGTTTTTAATGTTCCAAAGTTTTAAGGAAGATTGTATTTTTCTATGTAATTACTGCTGCTTTATGCTTAGTTAAATATTTCCTTAAAACCAACTAAGATTTTGTAACATTTAGTAAAATTTACAAATGCAAATTTTTGAGATAAGAATTCTACATTTCAAGATATTTTTTTAAAAAATCTATATACTTCAAAACTGAAAAATATTTCAAAATTCAACATATTATTGTGTAAAAATTGCAACAAAATATATGAAACACCGATTTTGATGTAAGGTGAGTGTGTGTGCACACACATACACATATGTGGTTGCTGAATGTTATTAAACCTAGGTCTTAAGGGTATAGGTACCTTTCCAGGCTTGTGATTTTAGTGGCAAAATGTGGTTCCCAAAATTCAAAAAGTGATAAAATGCTTTGAACATTATGAATTTATGTTATCGACTGTTTTTTTGAGTTTGAAATGTATATTGTTTGTTTAAAAGTAATTTTGCTGCTTAAATTTACATGTCCCATGTGGACTTTGATTTTTGGTGTCCTACTTTTCAACAAGGCATTTGACACACTATAGTGCCATCACAGGAAATTCTGTTATATGGGAAAATTCTGCATGGGTTTGTAGATAAAAACCATTTAGCACTACTGAAGAAGTGCAGCTACTGAAGCACTCACCATAGAAGCTCTTTGTAATTTTATATACTGTGCATACTAAGATTTCCGTGCTTCTGTGCAATTTTCCAGATTTGACTTTGATAAGTCATCAAGGTACAATTAGAAAGAAGATTCATAATATGCCATCCTCTTCAAGCTAATAACCCTTTTATCAAATTCTGACATATACCCATCAAAACAAAAAAAAAATTTTGAGCATCAGATTAAAAAACTCCTTATATGCACCTGCTGGTTGCAGCCTAGTGCTTATGATGCACTGCAGCTCCTTCTATTTATTTATTTATTGGACACTAAATTTTAATAACTACAATTAATTCAATTCTATTACTTAATTTTTTGTCTTGCAGTGTATCTTAAGGTATTTAACAAATGCATTACCCATACATGCAGAGCTTTTACTTTAGTCCTCCTGTCATTAAATCTGATTTAATCAGACCACACAATCCTGGTAAAAAGGGAAATAAATCAATTTAACCCTTTCTAAGGTCCCACCAAATTCATCAAGTTACAGATGTTTATAGTAAGATATTTTACCCTTTCTGATTGGTAGAATCTTGCAAAGATTCTGGGGAGCATATTTACCACCATATGCATCAATATTCACATATTAGAACTATCCCCCCCCCCCCTCAGGGGGAAGGTGAAAAAAATCATGTTAGTCTCATTTAATGTCCTATAGGAATTTCTTTTTTAGACCAAGCAAAATTCAAAAAATATATTTTCCTATACCGATGTCACAAAAAATGTTCTTTTAAAGGGTTAAATGAAGATAGAACTTCTGCAATAAATCTAAAAATCATGGGTATGTTTTATATACACAAATATCTTCTCTTAACAGAGGCAAACACAATATTATATCATTATCGCAGTCACAGAATTCCAGATTCCATTTTGGAGATCTACCTTTTTCTAAAACTGCTAAGAGTACATATTTATAATTTTTAATAGGTCTCGACAATTTAATTTAACCGAAAGCAACCTAGCCAAACATCTACTCAAGCTTATCCTTTACATGCTGCATAATTATACGACAAGGGCGCAGACGATTTTCTGTAAAGTTCTACCTAGAAGCTTAAAAAATTTATTTAACTATTATAGAAGAACACTAATTATCACCTGTAAAATGAAATCACTATACAATGATAACCAATTATTCATGCTTTGTAGTGTTTGGAACCATTTAAAACATGTTAAAAATATTCACAAAATGAAGCTATTTGAACATTATTACTGATATTTTTCAACAGCTTTAGTAAATGCTAAATATATTTTTAAAAAATCAACATTAAATTCATAGAATTATTAAAGAATAAAAGTTTCAAATGCTATATAAAATCAAAGCTTTCAACCAAAAATAAAGAGCATAGATTTGAAGTAGTACAAGGAACAATTTAGCATAAATGACATTATAAAAGCCACATTAAAAACATTTTATTAAAATCATTTCAAGAGCAAAAAACATGTAAAACAGTTAATTCCACACAATTGAATGCAAATATGTCAATAAGCAACAGTTCTAAAAACACCACAGAACAAGACGCATTAAAAAGGTAAAATCATGCATTTCAAAAGGCATACAAATAAAGCCAAAACATGAAATAGATGACTGAGCTGCAAGGCATAAGAAAATGCTAAAAGCATGTTCTAGCAAAAAAAGCAGGAAAATGCACTATAGGCAACAGTTTCCCAAACTTTGGTGGAAGATGAGGAATGTTTATTGCATTTAATAAGATGTTTTAAATAGTTTAATGGAAGTAAAGAAAACGGGATGTAATATTTATATGTATACACACAATGAAACTTCTGCACAAACTGGTTGCTGGTGAGCACACCACTGCAATATACTTGGAAATACATTAACACTCCAACCTCTAATTTAAGTTTTTTTTTAAAAACTTTTTAAGATAAAATAAAAAATATTTTTTGGGGGCGAGAAAAAGTACTAGTCATGAATTTTGTACTTACACTGAAAACTACAAATCATTTTTTTTTTTTTTTTAACTGTTAAGACTTTTTACAGTTTGCTCAGTTTTTAAAAACGAAGAATGTAAAGATTTATTTTGCTCATTTTATGAACAATCATCTCTTGAATCATGAAAACTCTATGCAACTAGATTATATCCAATTTTTAAATTTTCTGTAGATCATCATGGCTTAAAAGTTTCAGAATTTTAAGATCTTGTGCAGAAATTCAAATTGTATAAGCCTTACAAATAAATTGCTAAATAAATAAAGATTACTTTTAAAGACACTATGGGGAGGAAAAAAAACTTTGGAAAATGTACTTGCTGCTTTTATTTTATGCATTTATTTTTCCTTTTCTTAAGTTCATATTTTTCATGAACATAAGGTAAAGGTTTTTAACAATTTTATATTAGAATCGAAACAGGAATTAGGCTTTAATTCATCTTCTCTTTTTTTCTTTTCTTTTCTTTCTATTATAAATAGATGGTAATTTAATAATTGAAATTTGTCTCTTTAGTTTAGAAACTTCACTTCTCTTATTTGTCACTAATTAATTAATCTTCATTTTGCAATTTCTGGAGATTACGTTTTAAACATGTTGTGATCAAGTGATTATAGTTCAGGTGTCATGAAAATGTCTCTCAAAGCAACAGGGGATTTTATTGGTATGCTTACACGAGGGATTGAAAAAAAGGTCCTTGAACAAAAAGATGTCACTTCTCTCCTTCTTCCCTTCTATCAATGGTAAAAAGCCAGAGGAAAAGAAAACCTTACACTTTCTCTGAAATCGAAACAGAAAGCAAACGGTTTTCTCTTTAAAATCGTTAATTAACCCCTTCAGTACCAGTTAATTGTGCACAAACATGTAGTAACTGCAAAAATACCATTCATGTGTATGCTACATATATATCCCATTGTAAGTTCTTATGCAAAAGAATTTATTACTTGTTCTTGTTGATATTTAAGGCTTGAATTCACAGTAGACTGATTTGCATTCTGGTACTGCTTGATGCAGCATTATTTTGTTTTCATCTTTTTTGCCAACAGATAATAGCACATTATTCAATGAGAGAACGATTGATTTCAAAAGTTTGGGTGGCTTTCATTTATTTCATAACTGTCCTCATAAATATGTTTTGTTGATACTAAAAATTGCTGGTGTTTCTGATAGTGAATTACATATTAATGAAAACTAGACACATTGGCTTTCTTTATTCATACTTCAAGCATTGCAACTGTGGTATAGAGGTACTGCAACAGAAATTTCTTCTCGGAAGATGTTAATTTCCTTCCCCAGATGAGAGTTCATGAGCTGGTGGGATTTTTTACTTACCTTTCTTTGGAAGTGTTGTTCAAAATTTTGTCCCAGGATTGTTTAACAGGGTCCTTTTAAGTGCATTTAAAAGAGATGTTTATAAAAAATCAAATATTTTTGTTTTGATTAATTGGAATTTTGTGAAGGGTCACGAAAACAGACCCGAATTCCCTCTGGAACAACCTGTTTAGTCAATGATTTTTATACACTGTCCGAGACAGAAGAAATATGGTAATCATTTAGTTTTAGTGTGTCACTTGTTTGGAGTTGGCATTAGCACAGGTTTCACATACAGCACTTATCTTTTGAGAACCAGGTCTTCAACAGAGTGGATGATTTTTTTAAAATTAATTATGGATACGTTTTTGGCATAAGAACTGCAATACTGCAGTCGAGCAATGAGGTCTGGTTAGACAGTTTTAACCAGTGTAAAAAAAGTTCTAAGAAATGAAAAGCATTTTTAACATATTGTCAAAGAAAAGTAGGAATATGCCAGGGAAGACCTTAAGATCAATAGTTTAAACAAAAACTCATTACAGGTGGTTGTTCCAAACCATTTATGTATAGGTTTTAATTAAAATTTTATTACATTTCTCTGAATGTTTAATTTTACTTGAAACCTTAAATTGCAGAAATTAGTTTTGTTTTATGAACATATGGAAAAAAAAAAAAAAAAAGAGCATCGTAGCCCAATGTGTTCGGAAAATATTAATCCTTATTTGTTCAATCGGGTTTGTTTTAAAACGGCTACAAATAGTCCCAATTTTGATTTTATCATCCCCCTAAAAATATTCATTAAAAGTTTTCTGAACCAAATTTTGGGAAACATTGCGTAAATTAGCTATAATTTTTTGAGGGAAAAGGCCACAGCCATATGTCTGAGTTAAAAAAGGTTTATCTTTTTCTTTGCAGAATTTTGCTGTTTCAAGTTTCTTACCCTTGTCATCAAGGAACATTCCATCATAAATCACGTCCTGTTCAACAGTGGTTTCAGACTCTGGTTGCATGAAAAAATTGCAATTTTAAAATGAGGCACTTTTTTGTCAAAAAAGAAAGGGAAAGAGGAAATCCAAAATTTTAAAGACTAAAATTACTTGCATAATTTCATGCTTCACTTTTCAAGAAGATATATATATACACATACATAATTATAAATGTATGCACAAACGCTCATTACACAAAATAAATCGGATTAAAGTAATATTTAATAAAAATACTTAATGAATAAAAAAGAAACATTTGTTGAAGCAATTAGCAATTTGGTATATCAGTCTTGAGAGATTTTAAATGCTTTTGATTATGTAAAATAGGTGTCTTAAGAGGACTATCAAGATATTGGAATTAGAATTCCAAAATTTTTCCATTTTTAACTTTCTTAATTTTAAAGAATTTAGGGGGACTGACCAGAAAAACAAAAAAAAAAAGAAATGCCTAATCATACCAAGTACGCATTATTTTGAACAAAATAAAATCAATAACACCAAAAGGTAATTTTTCTTACATTTTTTAAGGAAACAAAGCAATTAAAAAAAAAAAAAATACTAATCAGTTTACATTCTTGTTTCTTGACAAAATGAAGGATAATCATTTTCAATAATAATCATTCAAAATAAATAAATAAAAAAGAGTGGGTCGGACTTTGAATGATATTCAAAAGACAGCAAAGCAACAAATCGGAATTATCAAAATAACTTCACTTACCAGAATGATTCTTGTGAATCCTTTCTTCACCTTCATAATTAGGACATATTAAATCCCAAATAAAACTTTTGATTTTTTCATCGCCTTTGTAGTGTAACAAACAATACAGTAGCTATAAAATAAGAAAACACAAAAGAATTATTCTTTTGACTTGAAACAGGCCGCTAAAACTATGAATAAGTCTTAATAAGTTTTGTTACGAAGAAGTTTCCAACTTAACTCTCCTTCACTTAACCAAATCTCAACTTTAAACAGCTCTTGGTTTCACTTTTTTTTTAAATTTAATCTTCAGCAGGAAAAAAAAGTTGACAATTTCCTTAATTATTTACCAATTTTGCATTTCCCCTCTTATTTATCTGCTAAAAATGGCTTACCAGCCGTGCCTTCTAGTGTTTAAGAGAGGGTTCTTATGTTTCTACAAGCACTCAAGAATTATTAGCTAAAATCCAAATTTTGCAAATAGCATTTTTATTTGGCATTAATGGATGACATAAACATGCAGGAAATGAATGCAACAAGTAATTTATAGCACATTCAAGATTTGTATGGTGAAATTAATACTAAGTATGAAACATTTCCGTGAATGCTCAGTGAAACATTTCAAATGCTAACGTCAAAAATAATAACAAGTTAACAAAATGCACCTAGTTTATGTTAGCATTAGGGATGCAACAATTAATCAGCAGTAATCAGTAATCAACCATAATCGGCAAATTGTTGCTGATTAATTGGTGAAGAATTACTTTTTTTATTAAAATTACTTTTAGTCAAGCCCGTCATTTGGGCGATCAGGAAGGGGTCAATTGCCCTCCCCCTACTTTCAAAAATACAATGCATTTACACATGTGTTTATGTATTTTGCTGTTTTTACCTATAATATGCATTGAATAGATACCCAATGCAGCACTTGGAAGCCAACATTTGGCGCATTATTGCCCACATTCAACCAGATCTACTGCAAAAAGTTTGAAAACTGGACCTCCTGAAAGTTTTTGAAATGACACGGCCTACTTTTAGTATGCCAAAAACAAGAAACCATGCTGAATGAATTCATCAACAATAGCAGCGGTGTCCTCCCACCCTAGAGAGATCGTACACTACAATTTTCTTTACTTCAATTTATTCTTAAATTTCAACAAACATTTTACTATTTACTTTTGAAATTGCTACGTTTTCATTCAACAAGAAATTTATTATAATTAAATATAATTTTGAAACAATCAAACTGTTTCAAAATTATATGTACATGCTTTTAATTTCTTCCCCAAGAGTTGATGTTCAACGCATTTTTTCTTAATTTCATTTTTTCTATTTTGCATAAATATGCATACTATATTGCAACATTTGTTGTGCATCAATATTTTCTTCCATTGTCTAGCTTTAGCCCACAGGACTTTAGATTACTTTAAAGACATCATAAGGGAAAAAAATTCTGGATAACATGGCCCATATTTAAAAAAATGCTACTAAATTGAAAGTGTCTACTGGCCACTGTCTGGTGTCTAAATACTCGAAACTTCAGGCCTAGCATTTAGACAGTCAGGTGATTTTATTAACACTAAATAAGAAAATTAGTTTACTGAATTTGAATATAATCTGAAAACATTAAAGTATGAAATGGGGGAAAATAAAACATTACTCGCAGAAATTAACTCTTAGTTATTTTTGTAAAGTTGAAAATTGTAAGGAAAAAGAAACGTGATGGAGAAATAGTAATATTAAAAATAAATATCATTATAATTAATTGGTATCAGGTGATTGATTATCTTCTGAAGATTAATTGGTAATCGGCCAGTTTGGTTATCGGTACATCCAGTTAGTATGAAAAATTAGAATATTTTACGCAATAAGAGATCAGTAACATAACTACAGTTGCAAAAGTGCAATTCCGCAGATTTGATAAATGCATAATAGATTAGATAGTCGTACAAACACTATATGCCAACCTTTTTATTTTCCGCCCATCAATTCAACTATACATCAGCCATGAGATTACAAACGTCAAGGGAAATTTTCAAATTTATTTGATTTAAAATGTAGATAAATTTTGCAATAATAACTTTTAAACATGTATCTCATTAAGAATATATTGCAATTACTTACAATAGTTCTAGAAATTTCTTCACAATCTTTATGAGTCATTCTCCTTCGAAATTGCCCTAAAGCCATACACTCATCCCAACGACCCCATCTGAAATAAAGAAAAATATTAATCTAATTCAATCAAAAATAATTTTGATCACTAAACCATTATTTGACACTGTAACAAAAAACATATACTTTTTATACCTTTACGAAAAATATAAAGTTTTCAATAATTGAATGGTATATTTCAATGTGTTTCACTTCGAAGTTATGGAAGCGGGTGTTTCTGAAGATTAAGCTTTTCATTTGCATGTAATTATCATAAAAAATCTACAAGCTGGTATGAGGAAATTTTAATACACATCATTGAATTCTGATAACCATGAGAACAATGAATCCTTTCAGTATATTAAAGCATTCACAGGACTTTTCCAACAGCCCCAAGCAGAAAATGAAACAAATGAACTTTACTAGTAACACTAGTAACAAAATAGACACCTCATACAAGTTTTAGAATATGGATAGTATTTCTGTAAAACAGCAGAAAGCCATCACACAATATTGGCTTGATCTCCAAGCATTACACTCTTAATGTCAAACCACCAATCATGAATACATAACGTGCAACAATGTGGCTAACAAAAACAGAATCGTAATTCTTCTCTTCAGCAATGAAACTAGCTTTTAATATAATTTCTCTAAAATTGTTCTGGACACTTTATGGATCATATCATTTAGAAAACTTCATGACGGCACATAACATACAAAATAATATATTGAAAAGACAGAAAGACATGAACTTTAATAAGTATTACCATTTATCTTAGTTCTTGATGTAATTTCCCATAATTAGGAATGAATTTTGATAATTTTTTCAATCCCATGATTTTTTTCACTTTTTGCTCTAATAAATAAACTTAATTTTCATGCATAATCATACCTCTTCAGTACAATTTCAAGTTGTCCAATACATTTTAAAAAATCATGATCATTCATATATTATAAAGTAACGTGATAAAAATCATAATTGCAACATATTTCATTCTTTTAGACAAAAGCTTACCCAAATGTGAGTAGTCCTTTCTCCATTTTGTAACATTCTGCTCTGGTCCAATTGCCAGGTGGCAAATCTTCCATAAAATCATCATCTCTCTCACCACGACCTCCTCTTGATGTTTTTCTACCATTCTTGGAACCTTTTCTAGAAGCTCGAGTGCGACATGATATAGATTCATCATCTTCGTCACTAGTATCTAATTCTGATAAATCTATTATATCATCTGTACCAAATCTTCTGGTTTGTGTTCGTCTTCGCGGCTCTTGAATGATAAGTTCATTCTGAAATGCAAAATACAAACACATACAATAAAAGTTTTCTTTGAAAACTTAACGTAACTTTTTTCGGGGGAGGCAGTCAAAGGACATTTATTCAATATAAATAATATGTATTCATTTGGTAAAATTAGAAGAGCAACTGCCCCCTCTAGCCTACTTTTCTTAGTGAGAGAGTTTTTAAAAAACCTAAACAACTGAATGAAAAATTCCAAACCCTTTCTCGTTTTCAATTACCAAACTTTTTTTAATTACGAAATATCTACTTTTTATTACAAAATAATAATAAAATATTTATGTATTTCCCATTTAAATTAAGTACATGCATGCATTAATTTCTCTATGCTTAGAGATCTAGCAAAGTATTTTTCAAATAGCAGACTAACCAACTTCTGCTTTCCCTTTGGAGAAGTACAATTCCAAAACTACAGGATGCAAGAAAATACTTTCAGAACGCTATGCGTGTAACACATCCAACTTTCTCTTCTATATTCAAATAGTACAAGGAACTTAAAATACCTCTTTTCCCCTTTTGATTAGCTTCTGCAGTAGCAAGAAAAAGTTAATAGAATTATCAAATACCATCATTAAATGGTATTATAAATATGAAAAAAACATCATTCAACAAAGTGTTCCGTTAAACAGATCTGCACTTCTCCTGGGGAAAATCTTTGTACAGATATTCAGTAAAATTCAGACAGCCACCAATGAGTTTTTTGCCAATAAGTGTCTGGATGGCTGATATATATAGATTTGATTGGAATGAAATTTTATATTGATATACTGACTTCATAATAATAGTCAAATCTATGATATGAATTACTGTTGTATGTCAGTATTTTTGTAACACAGATGTTTTTAATAGAAAAATGAAAATTAATGGTTATGAAGCTTCTTAATGAAGTTACTATTATATAAGCCTTTAGCAATGAAGCTGAAAATAAAATGCAGCCGAATAGAAGTCATCCCGTCATTATGTGCTTCTAAATTTCACCCTAATAAATCTGAATTATTCTAAAATTAATAAACAAAACACTAAGTGAGCAAATATTATGTAACTTTTGCTTTTCTGATAATACAATTTTCTTGTTCGCATATGTATCTCACTGGCACAACATTATATTTTGTTCAGGAAAATTGTTAAATGCTCAGATGAGGAAAAGTTTAAAAGAAAAAACTAAGCTATGAGACTTCAGTAATAGGTAGCAGTATGCCTTCTATAATGAGTCAATTTATATGGTAGTGCAATGTATCCAATTTTGACTCTGTAACCTACAATCTTATCTTTCATCGTGTACTTACAAAATTCATCATATTGCATTTGACATGTTCTAATAACATCCTCAAAATTTACTTAGAACAGACAGAAATAGCAGTTTGGTGAATGGTTTTCAAGTCAATTTGAGAGAATTTTACATTAAGTTTTGATTTGTTTAAGTATTAAAATAGCCAATCAAAGTAGTAATTAGCTATTCATTTTAGAAACTGGTTTACAAAACTGATCAAATTAATTGAACAATAACTGGAAGTAATGTGATTGCACAACATAAAATATTTAAATCTATATCAGATTTCTGTCTAAGACTATATTATATACATCACAATCCTTTTTTTAATAACAAAATTTACCCTGTTTTTAAGCTCATCAACATCAAGGTGTGCTTTCTTTGCCCACTTCTCCCAAAAATTGGGATCATCAATTTCAATGTCAGAACGAGTTGAAGCCGAGGCAAAGGTTGCTTTAGAGAAAGTTGATCCTTTTGTTCCACTCTCTAATGTGATAACTTGAGTTCGTCTTTGTAAGATTTGATCAATATCTTCTTCACAAAATTTATCTCCTGCATTGTCATCTTCCATCAATGCACCATATGCACCTTTACGAAGCAAATCTTCAATTTCTTTCTTTGACATTTGCTGGTTCTGCACAAATAAATAAAAGTAAAAAATTACAGCAAAATTTAAAAGTACAATTAGAAATATTTGTTTTGGCATATACAAGGGTAACCAAAAGACATATTTTTAATGCAGATCAATGCTTACCATTCCAACGTTCTCTTTCATTGACATAGATTGCAAGACTGCTTTATCTAGCCCCAATTTAAGACTAGCTTTGTCAAACATTTCTCTCTCATAAGTGTTACGACAAATGAGACGATAGACCTTGACTGCTTTGGACTGACCAATTCGATGACAACGTGCTTGAGCCTTTTAAAAGGAAATTGAGGATTAAAACAAAAGCAGCATTTCTTTTCAGTGAATATAAACAAAGTGCAAAAAATCTAGACTTTCAAAAAGAATATGACAAAATAATAGGACTAATAAAACAGAAACCTCAAAACATTTGCTGTTTTGATACATAAAAAGTTTGATTATTCCCAAACATCAAAAGATGGCAAGCGAGTGCATCTATTGTACAGAAGTATTATTAATCTATTTAATTTCACAACTCTTCTACTTAGTAGAAAGTCATGCTCTTGCAGAGTCGGCTCATACTAGTCAACTGTCCTTTATTTTACCCAATAATCTTTCTTTCTCTCTATTGAAAACATAGGCGTAACCAGGGGGGGGGGGTTTTGGGGGTTCAAACCCCCCCCCTTTGGGTATTGACTTATTGAGGCACATTTAAGCTCACAAAATTTCTGGCTATGGCCTTGCAAAGCACATTTTTTTTTTCCCTAAGAAAATTAAACACATATGCATATGATTTTATTTCCTCTTTCTCTGAAGGGTTGTGATCATGACCAAAGTATGCAGCTCATAATAAAGAGGACTTTTCATCTGGCTATAATCAACCCCCTTATCACCTTGGGGGGGGGGGGGGGTTACAGCAAAAGGTGGCTTCAATCACCGTACAACACACACACAAACAGAGATCCTTTCAATCACTCCAGATGGTTTTCTTTCCTTCTTGATGTCTTTTTTACCCAAAGGCAGCAATTTAGGTATACAATCGCACAAGTAATAAGTTTCGTGGGAAATATTCTCTACTATGATGGAGTTTTGTTTTCTGATAACCCGGCGCTGGGGTCTGAAAATAAAGGAGCCCTAGCCAACAATTGTCCTAATGGGTTAAACCCTCAAGCCAGGAAGTGATGCTCATCAAGAAACTTAAAGGGCAATTTGTATTTATTTATGACTTCCTGTCTAAACACCCATTTTGGTAAAATATTTTTTGTAGATAAGCCAATTGGAAAACTGATGAACTGTATTTGCATTGCATTCTCATTTACAGATGTTCTCTCATCTCTTATATTTTAAATGTTTTTTTTTTCTTATTATGGTCCATCACTGATTGCATTACGACTTTGGAAATCATCCGTTCAACGTTTCCAATCTCACTGCTACGGTTTAATGCTGCATTTAAAAACAATCAAGTATTATTTATATTTAAGCTAAATTTTTAGTTATTTTCGATATATAATAATGTTTGCACTGCAGCGATGGACACGTTCGTCATCCAAAAAGAAAAGAAAATTCATTTCAGACGCTTCCACTTCTGAAGTATGTTTTGCTACAAATTTAACAAAATTTTTAGAAATTTATTGTGGGGATGATCATTTTTGTAGGGGAATTTGGATTTTTTTCCCTAAAATTCCACTATTTCCCAGTTTTAATATTATGAATGCCTGGACATAGAAGACTGCTTAGCGCTAAAAATTGAATTTTCTATTGCGTTTGAATTGCAAAAATAAACTAATAGATCTAGTAATGAATGTTTAATGTTTTTGTGAATCAAGGCCGTATTCAGAAGGGAAGGGGGACCCACGGGCCGCCCCCCCCCCCCCCCCCAGAAATCTTTTGCAATGTATCATATATTCCTCCCTGAAACTTTGCTTAACATAAGTGTGTCGAAGTCTGGGCCTTCCCGAAAAAAATTCTGGATACGGCCTTGACTCCGGAGCAGGGGGAGCGAGTTAAGAATTAGGAAGGGCAGTGCATGCTTCAAAATCATACCCTTTATATATACACACATATATATATATAGATATATATGACTAGAAATGATGTTAATAGGAATTTTTTTACATATATGATAGCTTTTTGATGTATATATAGTAGATGTATGTTTAGATCTTTGGTGAAGTTAGAGGAGTGGGTATTTGGGGCTTCTGCAACTTAAATTTTTGTAACTGGTCTTACATCTATAATGCTTAGGCTAACTCTGGAGGCAAGGCTTCGAGGGCTCTCCCCAGGAAACTTTTTGAAATCTTCCCAGTAATGCAATTTCGGGATACTTTGGTGATGTTAGAGGAAACAGAAAGGAGTTTGGTTACTCCCCCCCCCCCCCGCCCCCATTTTTTTCAAAATAAAGTCTTATGTCTTTTAAGTTACTTTTGGTGTCGCTCGTGATAGTGTTCAATGTCCTTTCCTGAGAGTGTTTCTGAAAGTAAAGTGCCTTAAAAGCGTAATTTCTCTTTTCTTTCTTTTTTTATAACTTGTGATCTGAAGTTTTTTTGCCAGGGGGAGGGGGAGGAATTGACTTGCTCCGAGGGGGTAACTCCCCCCCCCCCCCCCGGGAGATGCCTGAAATAAACACGGAGTATATTTTTAGAGACAAGTATTTATGACTAATAAATTTTCAACTCTTTTACACCTCTTATCGGCGTTTGGTCTGTACATTTTTAGTATGACCCCCCCCTTTCACCAACCCTAGTTACGCCTATGATTGAAAATGTTTAAACAATGAAATTCCCCCCTCCTTGATGGAATGTTTTTGAAAATATTATATTTTTATGCCAACTTAAAAAAAAATATATGCTGCATTTTAGACAAAAATATCAAAACTTCAACAGCATGTATTTAATTAAGTAGAGCATGAACCTTCAACAGAGAGGTGTTTTTAGTTTGAATGGAAAAGCAAAAAGGCTACTTTATCTCAAGATTTATTTTTATTTTTAAATAAGTAAAATAAACACATCTTCTAACATTGCAACAGTTTTTCAGCTGCAAATTCAACTATTTTTTTTTACAAAAGGTGTTGATAATATGCTTAAGTACACAATTTTAAATAAGTTGAGATACCTTATTAATATAAAATAACTCACAGTAGCAATAGGCTTTAAAATAAAATGTGCCTTAAAACTTAACAAACACTATGTGTAATTTCAACAAATCTTATTTTACTTTCAATAACTTATTAAACATGTAAATAAATAAAATTTAAACTTCATAAATGAATGCAGCTAATTAACATTTTCTTAATACGGGGTAAAAAAAAAGGTCAAAACTGTACCAAAATAAGAATTATTAGTTTGTTCTTTTTTCACTTTTCTTTCATTAATTACCATCTGTAATATAGCAAGCTTCATATTTAATTGAAAATCTTCCATATTAAAACAATGTTAAAGGTTCTTTCACAAGCAATAACTGCTGTATCCATAATTTTCCACACTGAAAAAGCTAGTGTACATAAGATGCTACTGCATTTAATTGTTTCTCTGCTAAGTAGTAGTAGAGTAATAAATTTACCATTTTAAACAATGCTTTATTTATTTATTTATTTATTTTGGAACAGGAACCTTTAGGGGGGAAATAACTTATTATATTTGCTCAATACAGTCATTTTGCTCGGCAAATTTGCTTAATATATTCATTGTGCTCAACATCACATGGATTTTAAAAGCAACAAATCAACTTGAAGAGAGGAATGAATTATAAATTTAGAAAAAAAAGAACATGGGCAGCTGTAGCCAACTCCCCCCCCCCCCCCCTCAGACTACATACACGAACACCATTTCACACAGGATACAACACAAAAATTATGCATGTTATAAACAAATCATTCTTTGATAATGTAGCTGATTTTGCCCATCAAATGATCTTTTGCCCTGGAAAACCATTTTTGTTTTTATTTTAGAAATTGATATTTGTTCCTCTCTCAGAAATTCGGGATAAGTTTAACAAAAATTCAATCACCCGTGATAAAACCGATACTGATGGACAACTTTTCCTCACACAAGTCAATGTACTGATTTTAAATAGTAAATGGTTAATAATCCAATGCTAATAATTAGAAATTCAGTTCATTGGACTTCATAGCTAATGCTAATAATTAGAAATTCAGTTGATTGGACTTCATAGTTAATGCTAATAATTAGGAATTCAGTTGATTGGGCTTCATAGTTGAAATTTTTTAATGTGTGATTAAATATTTTTTGAATAATATGCATTTAACGTATCTTAATTTCCAGTGAATAGGAAATATAGATTTGCAGTCCAATTTAACATGAGTTTAATTTTCACCACACAAATTAATTATATCTGGCAGTTATATTTTAGAATTTTATTGTCAATTTTATTTCTTTATAACCTAAATATTTCTTTTCATTTGTGTACTACAATAAACTGTTTTCTACTTAAACTTTTGTTCAACCAAATACTCTGCTTTATGTACACAGTGATTCTAGTGTTAAACAATGTTTATAAATCTCTGGTGTTAATATGAACACAATACTTATCAAACTTGCCTGTAAATCATTTTGAGGATTCCAATCAGAATCAAATATAATCACGGTGTCTGCTGCTGTTAAATTTATTCCTAGACCACCAGCACGGGTGCAAAGAAGAAACACAAACCGATCGGAATCTAAAATTCAAAATTCATATAATATAGTTCAAATTATAACCATGACTAATAATATAATTTTAAATCAAATATTAAAAATATATCCTAAATAGACTACTTTTCTTTTAATGCAGGAGTTGTTAATGATTATAACAAAAAACACAGAATAAAATTACAAACTTTGTCGAATTATTTAAAAGCATTAATGCACTTAATTTGTGTAATGAAAAAAGTTAATTTCAAATATAACAATCTAAAAGCATAAAATAATGACACAAGATCATACCTGGTTTACAAAACCTATCAATTGCTGCCTGTCTCAAATTTCCTCTTACTCGACCATCTATCCTTTCGTATGGATACCTATATACCCATGAATCCAAAAAATATTTTAAAAATTTAGAAAATTTGAGCATGTAAAACCACAATATTCACATGAATAATTAAATAATCAACATAAATTAAGAACAAATCAGCAAAAATCAATCCCCCCCCCCTTTTCTTTTTTGACAATTTATACTTTACTTACATTGATTATTTATTTTATTCATATTAGAACAAAGAACTATTAAACATTTTTGCAAAGACAAAATTATTGCTCCATTTTCAAGAAAGAGAAAAGCATTTGAAAATTGCGTATATGATTTAAATCAGATGTGTAACAAGATCTAACATATTTCCTTAATGTTGTTGTTTCATAATTTTAAGTTGCTTTGTATTGGTTAAAATTCCTTTCAAAATTAACTTTTCCATTCAAAGTAAACAACGGTTTTTAATTTTATTTACTATTCCATTTACCAGAGGGGGGGGGGAGGAGGACTAAACTTCACTGAGGAGTCCTTGGTTTTAATCCAAGTGTGTATATGATTTATAGATCGTAGTCTGGTCATACAGTTCAACGATACTCGATTTAACAATTTCCCCAAATTAGCAAGAGATTAATAAAGTCAAGAATCGGATTTGATGAAAATTATGTTTCATCAATTCAATGATATTCTTGTTTTAACTACAGCATATAGCAGTCCATAGACAATTGTAAAATTGAGGTTATACTGTACATAATCATGTAAAGACCCTCTACGTCACTCCCCAGGGGAAAATTCCAGTTGTGCTCCTGACTTTGGAAACCTATTTTGAATATAGCATTCAGGGTGTTGTACACTTTAATTGTATGGCTCTAATATGAATTGATAATATTGATTATTTGTCGCAATCTCTTCAACTTTATAAAGTAAATGTCAGCAAAATTAAGTACATCAAAGTATAGAGCTCAATTCTTATCTTCCAACAAGCCTGCTACAATAGTAAGTCTTAAATCTGCCACCACTCCCTCCCCCCCCCCCCTTTTGTAAACTACAGAGAACAGACTTTAATATAAGAATCATCTTGCAGAATAGATTTTTTTTTTTTTTTTGCATGTTACTGTAATTATATTTTCTAAAAAACATTTGATTACAGATAAAAGTTTTCTTTTGAAGAACACAACACAACATTTCTATACATACGCAACATGAACTAAATACATAACATGAACATATGCATCATTTAAAATTTTACAAATACCTTTTCTGTACCAAATAATCTTCTAAAATATCCAAACAGCGAACCATCTGAGAGAAAACTAAAACCCTGTGACCATCTGTCCGAAGCCTTGGCAATAGTTTATCCATAAGTACAAGTTTACCAGAAGCTTGGACCATGGCATTCAAATTACTCTCATGAACATCTTCATGTTGCATTTTATAATCGTTAATAATTTGCTCTTCAGCACCTATTAATGTAAGAGGAGAAAAACAATTTGACAATTAGTATTTGGAAGAAAATTGTTTGGCGAAACATACAAAATGATATTATACTGCGTACACAATATTTAAAGCCATCACTTAATTAAAACAGTACAAATATCAAAAGAAAAATAAAATTATGGCAGTACTTAACATCTAAAAAAAGGGGGGAACAATGGTAAACTGAAAAAAAATTAAGTCATTATGATAGCACAACCAGAGCTTGACATCAAAATAAGATCTAAATTTCAAAGTAACATGAAAATTATGTGCCGTAAGTTATGGTCTTAAAAAGTGACGTTACATCTGGAGTTAAAATCATACAGGTGTCAGAAGGAAACACTTTATGTTATAAGTTAAGAAAAACATTCACTTTACCGTTTATCAGGAATGGATGAATACAACATTTTCTTAGTTCCATCATAGTGTTCATTAAATTTGGCATATTAGAATAACAGTTTCCTTTAGTCAAGAACGTAAAGTTACGCTCCAATATTGCACGATAATACTTTTTCTGAATATTTGTTAACTCCACCTAAAAAATAAAACACACAACTTAAAATCCATTTAAAACAAGAATATGAAGACTTTAAGAGGGTATTCTAGTCTAGAGGGCCAACTTTTAGGTGTTTTTTAAAATTGGTGTAAATAAAAAACGGTAAAGATTTTTACCGTCAGGTTTTTTATCAGTTGTTTGTGTTTAAAGAGCACAAAAAAATTTCACAAAAAAAAAAGTCACAATTCAAAAGAGTACAGGCCCGCAAAATGGAGACTCAGAAAGAAAAAGCTGCCCCTGGTTGACACGATTCTACCCTCCTTGATGATCTGAAAAGAAAAATCTTGGTTATTTCTTAAAGAGTAGGGATGTAGTTTTCGTTTGATCAGATCGATTTGCAAAAAAAAAAAAAAATTCGCAAAATGGCGGCCATGTTAATTTTTTTTCCAATTTTTCAACTTTGGAAATTTTAAAAAAATAATAGAAAATTTTTTTTAAAAAGGCTCTGATCAAACGATAGCAACATATATTAAAAAGCCCTAAACCAAGTTTGAAGTAAATCGATCCACTGAAACTTGAGATATCATGTCAACCGTTCCGAAAAATGTAGTATCGAGAAAAACGCGTTTAAAGTTTCGAGACAAGTTTCGGGCTAATTTTATATGATGTTTTATGCTTACATTTATTAATCAACAATTCCTGCACCGTTAAAATAAACGCACTAGGGTTTCCTCCCAAATTCGAAAATAAAACAAGAAATTTTCGCTTTTTGCTCAAGCGTTTTTTGCTGAATGAGAAGAAAAAAAGAAAAGAAAAAAAAAGCCTGTGGATCCCTCGGAAAAAAGCAAAATAAGGGAAGATATTCAACTACTGTTGGGAGGGAGGAAGGGGGTATCAATGGAGCAGAGCAGTTAAAACAGAACTTCTAAAAGGGGGGTTCTGAAAATTTTGTTAAAGATACAAACAGACATTATTTGTTAGTCTATATTATCACATCTGTATTCCTCCCCATGAAAAAAAAATAAGAAAATAAAGGCAGCTGCAGTTGGCATTTGCAGTCCAGAAAATTAATACAGTTGCCATTGTTAAACAAATAAAAAAAAAATAATAATCAACATTTCTAGCATTTTGATGAAGCATTGCTGTATTTGCAAAATATAATTTAAGATAGACCGTGCATTGCCGGGCGTCGCTGCTAGTTACTGCATAAAACGAACTAGTTGGATCATATTGCTATTAGCTAATATATTAAAGCGTCAGGCCTGATCAAGTCAAAGGTTCAAGCCAACATAAAGTTTAATGGAACATTTGAAAACAAAGCCTTCACTTTTTGAGTACAAGTTTTTACTGCACAAATACAAATTCTGATGTCAAGAGCACATGTATATATTTGCTCAAATTATTAATTTAAAAACCCAACCTCAACAACTGTTTCTTCCTTTGGAGCTAATGATTTCTCTACATCTTCTTTCAATCTTCTGAGCATCATAGGTTTTAAAAGCTGGGAGGAAAAGAAGAAAAAAATGAAATTACATTGACATATTAATTTTTTGTTGAAGTAATGTAAAACACATGAACAAACTTGAGGAAGAAAACTTGCAAGTTATGAGTTAACCAGTCAGAAGTAAGAGGAATAGAAATGCAATTTATAAGCATTAGCATTATTTTACTCTAATTAGTTAATTCAAATTAAAGGAATACTATTGTTCAGTGAACATTTACCTTGCTCAAAATAATTTTATGAAGATATTTTAAAAGTTATAAAAGTTAATATTTTTATTTTATGAGTTTTTTTACATACCTATCTTTAAAAGATCTTTTAAAATTTAATGCATTTAACTGGAATATATTTTTATTTTTAAAAAGCCCAATAACTTATGCTATCTAAATATTCACAATATGTTCTAGGCTTTTCCCATTTCTCAATATTCACAATAAATCACTCCACTCAAACAGTCCGACTTCCACTTTGTTAATAAACAAAATAAAAATCTCATATTCTCCATCATAATTAACTATTGCTAGCTTTCGAGAGCAAATGCTAAGTATAAAATACAATATTCTAACTGTTTTAGTTCAGTCAAATCTATGTTTAAAAATGTAGTTTTTTCTTAAATTATTTTTATTTATTAAAATTATATACTAATGTATTCTTTTGCAATAACTATAATACAATTTCAAATGTTTAAAATCTACTAATTTTTTTATTTTTGTGCATTTCTACTGTAGCAGAACTATACGGCCGAATAGTCCATCAATATTCGGCCAGGCAGAATTTGATCATACTGAGTATTCGGCCGGTCATATTCGGCTAGGTCATGAAACTACTATTTTGCCAGGCTGAATGCCGAATAGTGGCTGAATATTCGTTACACCTACACCCCTATTCAAAACTCATGAATATTGCAAATGAAACATGCTTTCATATGACTTTTTCATACTAACATTGCAGCGGGGAAACATATAACCGCCATCTATGAGAGACATCTTTTTTTTTTGACCCTCAGTTTTTCACTTTGGTCCACACACTATCTCTTCTAGGCACGATACCTTAGGATTTAAGACCATAATTTATTCCTCTCCTCTTGCCATATACAACTTAAATACAGAAGCTAGATTTAGGTTTTTATGGTCAAGTAAACTTGTGGCACCGTCAAAATAATATTGTACATGCCTTGATATTATTAGCATTAGTAAATCCTTTATATTATTAATAGCTCTTATGGTATTTCAATGATAAAATTTTTAAAATCATTAATCGACTCAGTTCAGCAATCAGAGATAAATAAACAATGCACAATAAAATACTGGAGAAGTATCATTTAGAACATATATATATATATATATGTACAACTCACAGCTTTTAGTTTGTCAACTTGAGATTCAGTCTTTAAATTCCCAAACTCTTCCAAGAATGCTTCAGTTGAGGCAAATCGGGTTGGTTCTAAAAAATTTAAAAGGCTAAAGAGTTCTTCCACGTTGTTTTGTAGAGGAGTTCCGGTAAGCAATACTCGATGCTCCTAAGATAAGTAAGTAAATGTTTGTAATAAATTCACGACAAATTTAAGCAATAATGTTTTTATGGATTTGTATACTAAAATGCATAGCAAAAATTTACTTCAGACAACTATGGGAAGGCATGACTAAGTAAAAAATGAGTTTTACAATGAATGTTTCCAATCTGAGAGAAAGTTAACTGTGTGTGTTAACTTATGCAGTACTGAAGAACTGTGTAAAATGTTTCACTTAAAATTAATTTTTTGACACATAATTCATTACATTCTAACTATTATTACTTTTATCTTCCCCCACTACCCCATTTGCTATGATGATAAACATTCGAGTTCAAAAATGTTAAATTCATTGCAAATAAATGCACAGAACATTGTTTATTTCTATGAAAATAGATTTAAAAGTTTATTTAATACTTCTTTATGACAATTTCAATGATTTGGGGGGGGGGGGCTTAAAATATTTATAAAGGTTCAGAAAAATTATCAGATATAATAGTAAAATGCTTTGCTATATATACATATATGCATACATACATTCAAAGACAAAACTATTTGAATGTACATAAATACGTCAGAAGTAAAACATGAAAAATTTAGAAGAGGCAAGTGTTCGCTAAAATTTTAAACTTTTGAAGAGGGTGTTTTTCAACCCAATCAAATTCCAAGATTCAGTTTACAAAAGTAAGTTCATAGATTTTGAGAAGGTGCAACAGAGGAAAAATCACTTCATTTGAATCAGAAATAATTCTTTTGTACTAATCATTAGTCTTAGCCAAAAGATGAGAAGCAATTCGCGCTAATTACACTGTGCAACAAATTTGAACTTTTTTTTTGTCCTTTAGATGAAACTATGTGATTCTATATAAACAAAAGGTGCTTAATTCAAATATCCAAACCAAAATAGTCCATCACGTACCATTTTTGCTGGAGACCCACTTCTCATATTTTTTCAATTTGGTTATAGAAGAATGTAACTGCGGCTTACTTATTGAAAACACAAACACAAAAAAGATTTTCTAGAAAGGTCCATATGGGAGTCCAAAAAGTGTAGTTTTAATGAAATATAGCAACCTAATAATACAAAAGCATTTTATCATGTCACCAACAAGTGTTTAGTAATTTTCAGCTTTCGCATTTCCAAGGAAACGTGAGCACACTGATTTAAAGGCCATCCAGGCAGACTTTTCGGCTTCTCCCTGTTTGTTTTCATACTCTTCATCATGAAAGGACTTTCTTAAGTTGTGGGCCAATAAAAATCATATCTTTTATTAGTTTTGCCTCACTTAATTTTTTTTTTTTTTTTCCTGAAATGCAAGAAAGCCGGACCTTTTACAAATATTTCGATAAACCAAGTTTAATATACAATTTTGGGAAAAAGGCACATTGCAGATTTACAAGTGGCTAATTTAATATGCTTTTGCCACTCAAAATTTTGAAATTTCCTTTGTGTTTGCAGAATATGCTATAGGAATGAATAGGAAAACAATACTTAGATGGAAGAGCACCTATAAACAAGCGCCACTCTGCTGAATTGTGCTCGTGTCCTAATGCTTGAAACAGTACATTCACATCACAGCAGCATACTACTTTTTCTTTCTCTGCAAAATAGTCTACAAAATGTTTTTGTTGTCTTGTAAAAAAACTCTGAATTTCTAGAAGTAGATAAATATTTTGTTGCCAAAAAACGTCGCTAAAGTAACCCAAGTTCATTAAAAAGGTCTCTAGAATGGCAACGATTTCACTGTCAATGAAAAAAGTAAGTTATAATAAATTAAGTCGATAAATTACGAAAATATGCACATTTATCCAGAAAATACGTAAAAAGCTAAAATGTGGAATTTTGGGAAAATGGTACGTGAGAGGCAAAAAATAATTGCAGATTCGTAATTCTCAGCCAAAAATACATAAGAAACAGACATTTTCATCCAAAGGACATTTTTCGTGTTGCACAGTGTTATTAAAGTTTATGGAACAATTTTCAAAAAACTTACTGTATTCAGCATTCTTAATCCTTCCAATAGTTTACAGTTCCTATTTTTTAGACGATGAGCTTCATCTATAATCACACACCTCCATGGAATAGATTTCAGTTCCATGCAATCCGTCAAGATTATTTCAAAAGTAGTAATCATTACTTGGAATTTATATACATCTTGGATACGTTCACCCTAGAATATTTAAGAGTAAATATTTTGATTATAGAGAATAGCTGTTTTATGAATATGTATGAAAATTATTCTTTAAGTATTCTTAAAAGTTAAAAACAAGCTTTTTTTTTTATTTGTAGGTCTGTAACAAAAATACAACTGATAAGTTTTTCAGGTGCTATTACAAAATAATAAATAATAATAACAAATTATATATACATATATAGAGAGAGGGAGGTTGAGATAGAGTCTCAGAGAGAGTACACATTGGTTGAGAAAATTGGCCCTTTACTTTAGTTGAATCAATGATATTAAATTAAAATTATATGAATCCATTGGATTCAATAGAAGCTGACAATAAATGTGAACTTTATATTTGTTTTATAAGGTTCCTATTATATTTACAACATTTAAAAATAAATTTACTAAAACTGTGGAATACATTTTTTAAAAAAGAAATTAGCATATAATTCAAAGACATCATCAAGTAAAAAAGTCTAACCAATAAGTACCTATTTATTTAATGAAAACCCGCCAAGCCCTGGAACCGCTTACGCAGTTCCTTTGGATCCCAATTGATCAAAGCTCGCTTCAGTCGCTTATCAGACACTAAATAAATATTTTAGTCTAGCTTTATCACTGTCACAGAAAGAATTGAAAATGTACTTTACCATCATGCCAGTATTATCCAAAATTTCTGAGCTGGGAAAATAAATCTTGGTATAAAAGAAACATTTAGGCATTACTACTTACAACTTACAAGTTGAAAAATTTGTCAACAAAACTAGATTAACAGCTACACTTGCTGCAGTTACTTAGTTTTGGAGAGTAAGGAACAATAAACTTCATTTTAATTCCATAAAAAGTGTTTAAAAAAAATTAACATAATATACTATATAATTAGCAAAACATTTAAAACTGAATAAAGTTTATAAGAATTCGAACAACTAAAGCCACAATATTTTAAATGAATCTAGCACTTACCTTTTCATCTTTCCAATACATTTCATACTCAAGGATCATATTTCGACTAGGAGAACTGAAAATGAGAAACATCGTTATGCAAACAAAACTGACTTAAAATTTAGAATGTCAATATGAAACTTTAAAACAATGAGAGAAAAAATGAATTATGATTTATTATGCATTGTAATGACAAGAATTCTTTAACTGAAAAGGGACTAATCCATGCATTTTTCAAATAGATTAATAAGTTTGATTTTGTTAGTACAAAAAACAATGGTTAACTGAACTATAGGAGGGGAATAATGACAGACAACATTTTTTTTATTAAACCAATTATATTTATTACTATTTCTATCTAACTCAAAAATGTTTCAAAAGTCAAATAATGCAAAACATTTTTGTATGCTATGTTTATATTCCTTAACGTATCAATATATCTAGAAATGAGGGTTTACCTTAAAAGAAATTGTGTCTGCTTATAAACTCTTCAAAAAACTTTTAAATAAAACTAGTAATTTTTGGATCTTTCATGAAATTAAAAAAAGACTTCTGTGGTAACATTTTCTTAACCACTGTGTGGTTGAGCAGTCCCCGAATTACATGTTAAATGGACAAGATATCTCGCCATAAACCACAAGGTGGTTGAAACTGCTTTATCAGTTGTTTTTCTTTTTGTTTCAAAGTTCCAATTTACAAAGATAAAACTTAGCAATTTAGCTTTTAATAACACACAAATTAATATTGGCAGACGCAATAATTAATTATTCACCAAGAAAAATTTTCATTCTCTACCTAGCAATGTTTAGTTAATATTTCATAAAGTAAAAAAATAATAATTCAACACATATAAGAAAAGAAAGACTAAATTCAAACAGCATACCTTCCATGGTAAGTTATTGCATTTAAATCAGTCCATGTTTCAAATTCTCTCTGCCAGTTCCCTATAGTGGACAAAGGAGCAATGACCAAGAAAGGTCCAGGGATTCCATATTTGTCTATTTCATTCAAAAATGTAATCGATTGTATAGTTTTACCCAACCCCATTTCATCAGCTAAAATGCAATTTTGACTGAAAAAGACAAGAAAAACAATTTTCAAGAACATTGACATATAAGCTTATTCCTTAAGTAATTTTTTTTTTGGAAGAATAAAAATCTCCAAAAACAAGATTACAGTGTCGGTTAATTAATTAAGTAATGACTGCTTCAGTGAAAATAATTATATTTTTCTTCTTTCTCAAGAGTTGAAGAAAATGTTAATTCATTTTTATTTGTAATAATGTTCAACAATTAATATTACAAACACATTTTAAATTGCATATTTGACTTAAAACTAATTACCTTTAAATTACAAAATATCTTAATATATGACAAAAATTCATAGTTTTCATCTGCAGAAGAAAAATTTCCTACCTGTTATACCAACAAAAAGTTAGCCAATTGACACCTTCCAGCTGGTACTCTCGAAGAGTATTGCTTCCTTTATAAACTGGAGATTCTGGAAGTTGAGACCATTCAGAAGGTCTGGGTCGTTTCTTGTTCTATTGAAATAAAACAGCTAATTAAGTACATGATTAACTACTAGATTTCTTTAATATGACAAGGACATCACTACAAACTACATAGGTACTTACGGTACCTGATGAAATTCTCAGAACCCCCCCCCCCCCCCAAAAAAAATCCCAATTGATTGTATGAGTAAACTCTGGAGCTGGCTAGCATGATTTAATTTGAGGCATAAAATTCGTGAAATTAGCACATTAAATAAAAGTAATAAGTCAATTTCATAAAAGATTTTTTTTTATGCGATGCTGATATTTGTTATTGAACTAACTTTGTCTTCAAGCCTAATATTATGTTTTTCTCAACCAGAGGGAAAAAGAAAAAACATTTCCATTTTTGATAATGTTTTACAAAATTTCCCAATTTTTTCAGTACACATGAGAAATTTGTTTTCATGGTTTTGAAACCACAATAAATTTAACATTCATTTCTGCAATCTTTTAAAACCTTTTCTCAAATTGCAGAGCCCTCAATATTGCAAATATTCATGATTTCGGGGCAACTTACACAGATTCCCAATTTCGCGACTTTTCCTGAATATTTTATTTTTACGACTAATAGACATCTTAATTAAGTAAAACTACATTCTTACATAATGCACATTGGCTCATAAAAGTTTTGAAATTCAAGGGTTTAGTTATACATGAGTTTTACATTTTCTCGGAAACTATACAGAAATATTACAAAAGGTGTCAAATTGTTGAAGAAAGTTGTTTCATTAAAATAGAAATTTAAAAAGCATAACAAAATTTATGTAAAAGATCGCCTAGTTCAGCTAAAATCATTGATATAAAGGCAAATATTTTAATTATGTGCTTATTCATTAAAATTCAAGCAGTTTAAATAAATGGTGGATTGCCAATTGAAACATGCTATACACTTTTAAACTTCTCAGCAATGACATAATTTTCACGAGAACAGCAATAAAAGTCAATTTTATTAATCAGAAAAAAATAGTTAAAAAAAATGCCTAATATTTTTTAAAAACAATTAATATTATGCTACCAATGGTCTGGTATTGCCATCCAATATGTAACATAAGAAATACATATTTTTCTGGGAATGAGGAAAGGATTATACTTAAATGTTTTGCTGTGCTACTTTTGAAGTCTTCCACACAGAAATATCACCAGCAAAGGAAAAAGAAAGCAAATATTTTCTACATAATTTTGACAGCAGTGAGATAGGAGGGGTTAAAACTGTGTAGCATGCTAAAAAATTCTAAAAGGGAAAAAACAAGATTTTTTTTTAAATTTCTGCAAAAAAAAAAAATGAATCAAAGTATACATACTTTCCATTTTTCCTTAGGTGGAGGATTTTTAAACCTCAAAAATTGTTCTATCTTGTCCCTGTCCACATCATCTTCTAATTCCCATGTACTTTCTTCATAGGTCAATGCTCGCCACTTAACTAAATAATGACGGGTTACTTTACAATTTTCATCCTCATTTATCACAGCTGATTCGGTTTCTTTCACAGTATCTGCTGAAGCAGAGTTTGCTTCTGTAACTTCTTTCTCAGGAAGTTTTGCAGGCTCTGCAGTTTCACTGGGTTCACCCTCTGTTTCTTCCTTTGGTTTTTCTTCTACCAATTGATCCTCTTTTACAGCTTCTTCTTTTGATTCAGTTTCTATCACAGTAGTTTCAGAAGTAACATTTTGTACATCAGTTTGTACATTTTGACTTTCTGCTTCCTCTTTTTTCACTTCCATACTAACATCATTTTGGTCTTCAGATGACACTTCTGTTTTATTTTCATGTGGTTTAATTTCCTCTGGTTTAATTTCATCTGATTTAATGTCATCATTCTGTTCTTTTGCTTCATTGGGCTCTTCAGAAGAAGCATATTCTTTTACTTCATTAACATCTAGAACTCTATCCACTTCTACATAATCAGGGTTGAAAGGATCCTCCTCCAGCTGAGATAAAATATAAAAATATTAAATGAATTTGAATTTAAAAAAGCAAAGATTTTGTAACATTTATTTTCAACTGTCTTTATATATTTTATTACTAATTTTTTTAATTTTTAATGCAGAAACAGGGTTCATACTCAAAAGGGAGAAAATTTTTCCCTGACTTTTCCAGGTTTTCCAGGTAAGTTTTCATTAAATTCCAGGTATAAAGAGTTACACTAAATTTTACGGTAAATGTGGATAAATCTCAGAATTTGTTACTATTATGCATACTATTATTTAATTGATCTACAAATAGAACATAAATAATCAGAACTAATTCATGCATTTAAATAACAATAAAAAATAACAACAAATTGGAATTGATTTTTCCATTAAAATAAATTGATTAGGCCTAACTTACAGAGAAAAGAAATATTGAGCAAGGAACCGTCACGTCCACAGTAAAACAAGTGTCTTCTCTCCCATATGTGAAGACTGAAGAGTGTAAAGAACACGTGGCCGAGGTCATAAAGGTTAAATGCCATACCCAGAAAAAAAAAGAAAAAGAAAACCACAGCGTAAAGCCGCGTCCAGACTAGAGCACGCTCAGGGTGAGCATGACGTCACGAAGACGAAAAACAGCTTCTGCGCATGACCTGAGCACGCGAGCAGCCACTGGGGTGAGCCGCTGCCCGCCGCTCAGGTTGAGCATCGCTCAAGTGTACACGCAGCTTAAAAGTAACCTTGAACTTTCAGCAGGTGGGAAAGGGTTTGGTTGGAGGAAATGAAAAGGAGTAGGAAATTTTCTAGTACTTGGGGGATGGAATTTCCCTGACAATTCCAGGTTTTGGGGGAAAATGACGTTTTTCCCTGACTTTTTTGTTCAATTTCGTTTTCCCTGACAATTCCCGGTTTACTCGGAATTCCTGGTGCGTATGAACCCTGAGAAAGACATTCTAAATGCAGTTAAATTGGTTTCATTTAACACCATTGCTTTTGGTCTCTTTTTCATGGGATAAAAGGGCGTGGGAGAACATTTACCCACAACACATTTGCCATGGGGAAGGGGTTACTTTTTCCCTACTGTAAAATAATATGCATAAAAAATTACTCCACTTTCCATATTCAAAAAAAAAGTTTTTTAGCACCATGTCGTCCATAAGCAGATTTGAAATCTGCTCCCTCCCTCTTCTTAAAAGAAGCAAACCTACCCACACTTTGAAAACCTAACTAAACGGTTTAAATAAAAGTGTTCCTAAAACAGAAGAATCGAGCATACAGTAACAGCTGACAACTTATATCATTTATTTATTGTGATGCCCAGAGAAAATATTGCCCTAAGGCAGATAATATGAGATAGATTTGGAAAATATCTCATTTGCATGCAATAAATGAAAATTAATATTAAGACATCATTATAGAAAGTAAAAATATACTGTTTTTCAGCAATAGTTAAAAAAATTTTTAAACTAAAATTTGCCGTTCTGCTTATTTAGAAATTTGGCTCTAATCATTATCTGTACCCTCACCAGAAACCTTGTTATTTTTCTGAGTCAATTTGAAGCTTAAATTCTATAAAATTCATACTCAAAAAGCACACGAAACACAAACACATCAAAAGCTATATAGAAGTGGATATAGTAGCAAGGACAAGCTGTTTTCCCTGCAGTAACACTGTGCTGGCAGAGAAACTACTTTTACAAAATTCATTTAGTTAAGTTAAGAGTTTACAGGCAAGGATTTCGGTAACAAAATGGATGGCCAAATGGTGACTCAGCAACATTTGGTGACAAAACCTATAGTAATATTATGCTTTTGCATTTTTGTAAATAATTTTTTGTGAATATTTGGTATTGTAAATAGTGTCACACAACAAATTTATACACATGACACTATATAATGAACGTTGCTAACACACCTTTGTCAGTAATCAACCAGTGTTTAATTTTGTTACAAGAATTACAAAGAATCACATTTTACAACACATGAAACCAAAGATAGATGCAATCAAAAACCTAATCTTATAAGAAAAATAAACATTCAGTTAGAGAAGAAATGAAAAATATATTGAAACAAAAATTAATTTGATAGTTCAGAGCTGATCAAAACGAAAGCTTTAAAAGCAGGACAGCAAGTGGCCCACAGGCCTACGATATACATAATTAACTTTACACCTCAAGTAATCCTCCTCCATTAATCTCTCAACTAATCCAATAATTCTTTCCAAATATTAGCAAAATATAGATTGAATAAAAATTTCAACAGCTCTTTTTGTCATCTGCTATAAAACCAACATTTAAAGAGTCTACATTACAAAACGTCTTAACAAGAGCAACATTTTAAGTTAACTAGAAAAATACCTATTATAATTAATTGAAAATAAATAATAATACTATGACTTACAAAATCAAAAAAGTTAAAAGTTTCTTTTTTCTGCTTAAATCTTTTAACCTTCTGGATGAAACGCCTATCCCCCTTTTCTAATTCTTCCAAGGTTTTCCACTCACAATGAATATATGACCTAAAGAAAGAAAGTGAAAAAAAAGTCATTAGAAAAACCAAAATAGAAATAATAAAAATGCTTTGAATGAAATAATAGTTACTATTATTACAACATTGATAAGTTCAAGCACACTTAAAGAAACGGAAAAAAAATTACATTTTATGAACTTAAAATGAGTGACTTTTCTTTAACTATCACAGCAAGAAGTAATGTTTGCCTTTAAGGTAGTAACAAACAATGATAACATCATTGTTATTAAAAAGAAATTGCAAAAACATGGTTATAAAAATTTATCTGGAACAAGAGTTTGGAAACTCCTCTATTAATCCACAAATCTGCAAACTGTGAGATGTAAAACTTGCAAAAAATATTGTACACACGTAATTTGGGAATACGAGGAAAAGTCACTAAGTTGAGTTGCTCATCACTTTGTGAACTGCTCAGTACTTTAAATATTAATAAAGAGTTTCTTATATTAAGTTGTAACCCCAAAACACTTGTCTGTAACATTTCTGCAAGTTGTACTTAAACATTAATGTTCTCATTTATTATTAGCGAGTTTGCTTTTATGCAGCCATCAAATAAATCTTATTCCTTGTGACACTAAGAAATTAAGTAAAATCAATATAAAATAATTAAATTGACTGTGTGAAATATGACCTATGTTCCATGACATTCTCAGCAAATATATAAAAAGAGAGAGGAGAAATTCGGTTGCCAACTAAATTAGTTTATAATCTTCTTACTTCTAGTACAATTAAGTGTAATTTTTAAAAAATTGAAACAAATAATGAATGTGCTAACAATTTAAAATGTAGGTGACACATGTCACTTGTTTTAAGCAAATGAAGGGGCATAATATGATTATACACAGTGTCAAACAATAATTCAACCAACTTACAGATTTTTGTATTTCACATAATACTCTTCAACATCAACCACTTCGGGAGTACTATTATCAGCATCACTTCCATTATTGTTATCAACCTACAGAAATATAAAATCACAATTGAATAAACACACTTGAGTTCAAAATTGTTTAATTTCACATGGAATCATTAAAATACGGAAAATTTTTAACATGCTTGCTAGGTGAAGCTTATTGTGGTTTTGAGCTACTGTTGCCATTGTTGTACAGAATCAGTTTGTGACATTTTGAAAATGCTGCACATGCAAAAAACCAGTGAGAAATGTAATGATAAATGGAATTACCAAAGCAGAGAAACTGCAGTGAAAAAAAATGGCGCACAAAAAAAAGAGATTAGTGAATTTAGAAGAGCTACTCAAAAAAAAAGAAGGCAGTAAAGCAAAATTCCAAGCCAATAAGTTGTCATTACCAAGATTTTTTTTTTTAATGTATTAAGTGCTGTTAACAGCTGCAGCACTTCTGATTGAACCTTACTTGATTAGTAAAAAAAATAGGAGTTTCCATGGCCAGGTTGCAGCATAGACGCCTAATATCACTCAAAAATGCGATAAGGCAAGCAATAGGTCTTTTCTTTTCTTCTTCAAAATATATGTAAGCGGGACTTGCTTTTAAAAGTGTAGAAAACAGTTAAAATCAGTACATTTTGAGTAGATTTTATGCATAAATTTGTTACATACCATATACATACAATTTTTATGCATAAAAATTGATAATGACACAAATAACTTGGAAGAATATTGATTTATTCTCTAAAAGTATTGCTAAATTAAGTTTTAAAATAAAAATTTTAGAAAGAAAAAAAGAAAATTAATGATCTGATATAAATCAAAAATAAAAACATTAAAAATCTTCATACCTGTTTTTGAACAACTCTAATAGCTAATATTTTCTCAACAACCATGTAGTCTTCGGTATGATTATCCTACACAAAGGGAAAAAAAATTAGTAGAAATATGGAAGTAAAGATACCTTCACATCAAACAGCCATTTATATCCTTAACAGATTAAGTAGGTAAATATCCAACCACAAACATTCAACTCAAAAAATGAGACACATGAGATTAAAAGGGTGGAAGCATTTTAAATTACACAAATAATCAAACTTCATTTTTTACATCATAAAAATATTTGCATACAAAATTGTAATAATAGCTTACATAAAAACTGTGCACAATTATGAAAAAAAAATGTACTAGGAGATTGCTGGGGTAAAAACATAAAAATAATATTGCTATTAAAGTTTATTAAATAAATAATGGAAAACAGGAACAACCTATGAAAAGTTCTTAAAATTCAAAGATAAAACATAATAAGAGTGTAATTCTTATCAGAAAAAAATAGAAAACGTACTACAACAACTTGAACTAGTTTCCCATCGTTCCGAGAAGATAGACCAAAATCCATTTCGATTGTTTCATCATCAGAAAGATGCAATTCAATGTCATCAGTATATTTTTTTCTTTCCGTGTTTCTGGCAGAACGACGTTTCTGAAAAACATTTTACTTAGTTTTATTAACAAAAATATTATTAACAAAAACATTACATCAGTGCTTTTGGAGTACAATAGAAAAGCAATGCAAATTACACACAATGCGTAGCTACATTAAACACGATATAATGACTTCTGTGTACTAAAGGGTATTATGTCCTTTGATCATGTCACATGTCACTCTGTCAAACAATTTTATTTGTCTTGAAAGAAAAATAATTGAAAGATGTATATTATTGGAAGCCCTACTAAAGTATCGAAGACATTTAAATATAAAAGAGAATCCCAAGTTTTAATTATGTCACTATAAACCAGGGATGGTGAACTTTTTTTTATTAGTGTGCCACTTAGATTATGGCTTATTATTTTCAAGCGTCCAGTATGCCACTTGATATATTTCTTTTGAAACATCATCTTTAAACTCCTGCTTTGATTTCAAACTATTGAGTGATGTTTTGTAAGTATATTTGTTATTTAGTTAAAAACTTGCATGGAATGTCAATTGTCTAAACAAGATCTTAAAAATATTTCTGTTTAATATTAAGAAAAGGTAAAGTGTTGTAAAGCTGACATTCTTTATAAGTGAAAAAGTAAAATAAAAGTAACAAACGTTAGATGTTTATAACTTCTATAGTGTGGATCCTTAGATGAATCAATCCAATTCAAAATGCATTGCTAATTGTCCTTATTGTTTTCTTTTTAAAAAATGGAGCCCTCTTTTAGATGCTTTACTAATAACACTTTTTACTTTTCAACAGGCATGCCACTGAAATCCATCTTGTGTGCCATAGGTTCACGTGCTATAAGTTCGCCACCTCTGCTATAAACAATTCTGTTTTTGTAACAAGAAACCTAATACTAAAGCAAATTTAAAGTTAGTATCAAAGTTTCATATTCAGTTATGTAGTTATTATAAAAGACGTAAGTAAGGTACTACAACTTTTAATAAGTATACCACAAAGATTTTAAAATCTTGGGCAGCTTTTTCTTAATTTTAAAAATTGTGCTAAGCAAACAAAATCAGATTTGTTTTATATACAGTATCATAATTTATCAAGGAAGAAAACAAAAGGTACCAAATAATTCCAAAAAAAAAGCAATCATTTTGTATCAACATAGATTAGAGTAACCAAAAGAATATCAATTTTAAAATAAAATTTCAAAATTTAATAATTATTCTTTTATTTAAATAGAGAAAACATCTCCAAACAATACATTTAAAAGTATAAATTATTAATTAAAAAAAATTTCCAAAATATCTTACCGTAATTCCATCAGCCTCGGTTGGAGAAGGAGGTGGTGTCCTTTCAACATCTGAATGGTCTGACAAGGTTAAAGCCTTTTTCTTTTTCTTTTTACTGGTGAATTTTAAAGCAATTCTACAAGAAAATATGCAAGATTTAAAAAATACAAAAAAGGAAAACTGGCTTTCAGGACTCAATTTGCTTATAACTGTACAATCTTAGGGCTTACTTTGATGCTTATAAAAATAAATAATATATCAGCAAGGAGTTGACAATGAAGGAGTTTTAATTTGTTTTTTTTTAAATATATATCAACTTTTCATTATGGTATAGTACAGGGGTTTCCAACTTCTAAGAGCTTGGGGGCCGCAATTGGAACTAAGAGTCCAAATGATCAGATTTTTTGTTGCAGTCCCCAATTAAGTATGACTTCGGGGCCGCAACAACAGGGACGGATTTACATATTTTTACACCCTAGGCCAAAGCCCCATTTTGCAACCCCTTCCTTCCATTTAAATTTTTGACTTAATAATTAACATTAGATTTAATATACAGTAAGAATTTTAGAAAAATTTATACTTAATAAACATGTTAGGCGCTGGCCTTTTCTCATTTATTTTTGAGGATTTTTTCACTCTTGACTACTGATAAGAAGATAGAACTTTCGTTAATGTCCCCACCATCAGACATCATGGCCTTTTCAGCTCAACATTGTAGGGGGGGGGGGCGGTAGAGCCATATGAAGGGCCCCTCTTAACAAGAGATATGAAACTCTGACAGTTAAAGGGGGTCCGGGGATTCCCCCGGGAAAAGTTTGAAAACTATATGCAATCTGGTGTATTTTGAGGCCTCAGGAGACGCATTTGGGACTTCAAAATCTTTAGGGGAAAAAAAAGCAAACAAAACTTTTTTTATTTAAACGCTTTTACTTATAAAATTTATGGAAAAAATGGCATTTTTTAAATATCCTGGGCTGGACCCCCCCCCCCCCCCCCTTACTAACGGCTCTATCGAAGAGCCACGTGTTAGCCTTCTAAAACAACACTTTACAAGCTCGCACCTTTTCCCAAAAGGACGCTTTGAGAGTTTGTAAAAGGAAAACTATTGGGTATTGTTTGATTATAGCATAATTTACACGTATTTCACTATTACAAGGGGAAGAAACCTTGGCTTTTTTAATTTCAAAGTTTTAAATTTTGACATTGCGAATTTTCTGCCCCCTAACCTCAATTTTAGAGTTTCCGATAATTTATACAAATAAATAATTCTATTAATGGGTTTTAATCGTTAGCAAAATAGCTGATCAATGATAAAATAGGTGCACTAGGATTTTAATTATCTTCCAAAGGTTAAATTTTCTTTATCAAATATTCTTTCTTTTCTTTTTTCTTCTCCCCCCCCCTTTTTTTTTTTTTTGTGCATCACAGTTGAATTTGCCACCCCCCCCCCCCCCCCGGCTTGCCCCGCCCTAGATCCGGCACTGGAATCCTTTTCATTGATGAAACTACTGTTTTTCACGAAAGAAAGAGAAGACAAAATAAGATGTTCAAATTTTTGTTCACTTGCTATATTGTGAATGTGATGGATCAAATTACTATCTTCGCCTGTTTGCAAGGGTGCAAGGGCACATTAGGAAGATAAATATGAAGAGGTCTCCTTCGAAATTCAGAATTTAGATATGTTTCAGAGGTAGAAGGCGTGAATCTATGTAAAGATCTATATATATTTTTTCGATTGGTCAGGACCTCTTGCCGGCCCTGCGTTTGGTTAGTTACCTGTCACAGATATCAGCCCACATACCATCTGGCATTTCCATTTGCTAATTACAGAAGTGCCATACCGTCTTCTGAACACACCTTGGAGTTTTGCGGCATGCACAAAAAAGGTGTGTAAAATTTACTTTCCAAAAAGAGCAATCACACAAAAGTCAAAGTTTCGTTAAGTTCCATGTTCCATTAAAGTAATTTAAGCCAGACTTGTTGTCTGCTTCTATCAATTATTCATATGCCTGTTTTAAACTGAAAATCTTGTGGGAATAGGTAAACTTTTTTTAAAAAAACTATTATATGAAGCCGACAGTTGGCGGCTTCATATAATAGTGAAACGAACAATAGCAAAGCAACTAGGCTTCTGTATGCTGTATGGGCCAAAAGTTTTTAAGCTGATGTCTGGTCTGGTGTCCTTATGGGGTCATCAGGCAGTAGGCCAGAAGTGCTACAAAAAGTAAGTCCCACTGGACGCCGAAGATCAAAAGCCTCAGCCCCGTGAGACAGCCCTCGGGGGAAAATGTTTGCATGGCTCTCCCCAACTGAACCTTTCAAACTATTGATAGATAAAAAGGGGTTCCGAGAAACACCTATGAACGCCGACGTGCGACTCACATTAATAGATTTTTTCCGCCAAAAGAAAGCGACGGTTACCTGTTTGCTGAAGGTCATTTACGTAGATTTACAGCACACAGCCGGGACTGAAGATGGGAAAAGATTTGTTTTCAGCAGCTTAAAGCTTTGAAGTGTTATATAATGCTGAGAAGATAATGCGGCAGAAAATAGTGAAAAATCAGGAATACACTTCAATTTCACTCAGAGTCACTTCAAGTTTTTTTTCCCTTCAGTTGAATTTGCCGCCCCTTCAAGAGGTGCCGCCCGGGGCAAGGGCCCCCGCTTGCTCCCCCCCCCCCTCCCCCTAGATCCGGCACTGGCCATTTTCTAAAAGAAGGGCAGGCAGACGAGATTTTTGCATCTCATGCCGTGAGTGCAAAAATCCAGTTAGGTTTTGGCGCCCTTTATTGGTACGATAATAAAACATATCAATAGAAGGTAAATATAATTGAGAAAAAAAAATTTTGGGGGTATGAAGTAAAATAAATAAATTATTTATTTTATCTGTTTATCTGAAATCTATTTTTTGGAGGAAAAAGCGAGGGCTGTTTGCACTTTGTCAAATGTAGCGAAAGATACAGGGGAAGTTGTCTTTTGTGAGGTTCAAGTCCGACTGCTTTCTGCAATCATTATCCCTTCAAATTGCAAGAATTTTTAACCTGCTTCCCTTTAACTCATAATGGATGTTTGAGAAAAGAATGAAAGAAAAAGAAAGAAAGAATAAATAGTTAGTTGACGAAAAAGTTATTTCAAAATGCGTACATTGCAAATAACATTTTTAGCCATACTCAAAGAATATATAAATAAAATTGAAAAAGAGAAAAAAATGACCTTTCTCGTTTTATATTGATAAAAATTTTATAATTTGGTTGCTACTTCTTCTAAATTTACGCCCTCTTAACGGCTGCGCTCTAGGCCATGACCTAGGTTGGCCTTATGGGAAATCCGTCCCTGCGCAACAAAAAATCTTCTAAATGTGGGGCACCGATATATATATATTTTAATTAAAATATCTGTAACTACGTAAAATGTTCAATGTGAAAATGAGCTTGTTCTGCTGAAACCATCAAAGAACAAATATTCACCACAGTGACATTTTTGGCAGGAAACAGCTCCCTGCTGCCTTTGCCCTTTTGCTATGCCCTGTTGTCTTTTCGATGTGTCCTGCAGCCTTTTTTTTAAGCACATCCACACCATTTCTAACTACCAAAATTCATAATGAAATTGATTTTTCAAACAATATTTTCGTCCCTAGTTATCCTTTTATCATTGAAATTTATTTTGGAAAAATTATACCCAGCAGTTTTTCCCTCCAGATGAAATGCATAGACATAAGTTTTTTTTTTTTTTTTTTTGAAGTTGTCACGCAAAATTGAGCCACTAAAAATTAAGAAAAAAAATTACTTTTCTGCAATAAAATTATTTTCCATACACTCCAAGCATTGATATATTTTTCGGCAAAAGAGAACACAAGTCTATACAATAAAAACAGAAAAAGAGAAAAATTTAGTTGTGAATGAACAGCATTTGGAATAAATACGCATTTTCGTAAAAACTTTTTTTTTTTTGGATACGATCATCAAATTTAATGCTGCAAATTATTTGTCCAAACAAGCTTCACAGGCAACAGAAAAAAGCCTCGAGTGTTGCATGTGGCCCGCGGGTTGCCAATTGGAAACTACTAGCTTAGTATTATTGCATACACAGTTCAATAATACTGCAAGGAACTTTTTCCCCTCCATTTACCGTTTACTCTTCAAAAAAATTAATAAAAGTAATAAGCCATCACATGAAAGATTTTTTGGAGCATATGTAATTGTACCAGGCACATACAAAATATCCATTCTGCTGATTCATCCAATTCTGATTTGCTTTTAAATTTAATTTTTTTCCTATTTTTATCCTTTAGAATTAATTGCGCCATGAGTAAAATACCCACACCAAGATGCAAAAAAAAAAAATCTGGCATTTACATCACCATATTTCATAAAAGCAATACACCTGTGAATAAATAAAATGGTTTTTTAGTTGGAAATATTTCCTTTACCAGCATTTTTTTTTTTTTTTTTTTGAAGGAAATAGCTAGTGTGAGAAAAATTTTCATACACAAGTTCTCAGGTTGCTCATTTTGACGCAAATTCTAAAGGGTTAAATGTCATGTGAAGGATGGATCAGAAATTTTAACACTTTAGATGTTTTTTTTTTTTACTAACTCATTCATATTAGATTGAGTCATTTCATCTGAACTTGTAAAACTAAAAATTTTTTAGCACTTTAACGTGTAGTCTAAATGCAACGTTTTGGAAATGTGTTGTTTTGAAAACAGCGCAAAAAGTGGAGGTAAGCATTTTGTAAAGAATGAAAATAAAATCAAAATCACAAATTCAAGATCGGAAATGTTCATTCTTTTTTATTGTAATTTTTATAAAGAGTTAGTTTTTTCTCATATTATATACATATATATATTTTGTATAAATATATATATGTATAATATATATCCATGTAATAGCACAAAAGTAAACTTACTTAGGAAGTTTCTTTTTGGGTGTAGATTTCTTAGGTTCTTTAGGTGTACCACCTTCTTTTGGTGTCTTTGGTGATTTTGATTTTGCTGCTTTCTTCTCTTTAACTTCTTTTGGTGGAGCATCTGGATTTTCTTGACCTTCAGTTTCAGACTTTTCAGTAGGGCTTGTTTGATCAGTAGCAACCGCTGTATCTAAAGGAATATTCTCGGAAGCACCTTCAGTAACAGTCGCATTTTCACCGTTTTCTGGCAAAGGTGCACCACCTTTAGGTTGCTTAGGTTTCTTTTCAGGCTTCTTGCGGGGCTTTTTAGGCTTTGGTTCTTTTGGTTCACCATCCATTTCTTTTGGTTTTCTTTTACGACTTGCTTTTTTGGGTTTTGATTCTGTAGCTTCAGGCATGCCAGGAACTGGATCTCCTGGAACTGGTAGAGGAACTCCTTCTGCAGTTTCCTGTAAAAACCATAAAGTCAATTCATGAAAAAATCAAACTAAGATACAGTTTTTAAATCTGTATTTAATTAATTCTGATTCAGTATTACAATTTGAAACATAAATTAAGTCATAGTTTCAAAAAATAAAATAAAGTAAGAAATAAAGTTAGTTTACCATTACCATATGCTAAAATGCTTCTTGACTTAGAATTATGCCTTGTATTCAGGCATTAAAAATCTAGTTTAGAAGAAAAACAATTGTTTTTAATTGAATAAAATATATGACGTTATCCTAAATAAAAACATTAAAATTTAGGGGGGGGGGGTAAAATTACATATGGAATCATTATAATTTTGTGATGTGATACATTTAAGTCATGAATATAAAGTCATATGGTGAATTCAAACACAGATATGAAATCTTTTGCATTGAAATAAAAGAATAAGGTTTTTTGATGAAGTAAGGAGGATTGAAAACTTTGTTTTGCTGCAGCAGAGCAGAATAAAAAATATTTCTTGACATAAGTAATTATTAAAGATACAAATTTCATTGCAACTACATAATTGAAAGGCATTTAGTAGTTAACATTTTGTCCTTCAGTCTTTGATTTGTAAACATATCTCTGTATAATAAATATGTTATTAATATTTAAACTGATTTTTTTTTTTTAATGAAAAAGTTTTTTTCCTTTTTATTTGAGGTACAAAATATTAGCAAGTTTTTAAGTAAATGCAACGCATTCTTGATATGATTAACTTAGTTTTACAAAAAAAAAGATGCAAAAAATTTAAAACAATTTGCTGAATGTGATAGTTTTGATTAGCAATCATAAAAATCAGCGACATAAGAAAATAATTTCAGAACAATAACTGAAAATTTATTGCAGCCAAAATTTATTTTCAAAATAAAATTCTACAATAATAACTGTTGTAACCTACTTTACATTTGCTTTTTTTTGTTGTTTTTTTTAATCATCAGTGATATAAAGCATTATTTCAAGAGATGAATTTTATTCTTAATTCAGAAATTTACAGAAATATCAATTCAAGTTGGTAAAAATTTTAAACTAAAACTACAAACAGGGGTGATTGCGACATAAAGTAAAAAACCCTGAAAATTTTTTATGCAAAAAGTTGGTATCACTATTTATGCACCATAAATTATACGACAGCTTTTATACACATGCAGTTACAACGGCAAGTTTAAAATAACTTTTGAAATGAAAATTTATATTTTACTTACCTACTTCTAACTAATAAGAAAAATTTAATAAATTTATTTTTGCAAATAAATTGTAATTTATAGTAATGAATAGGAATTCCCCATGACTATTTTTTTTTTTTTTTTTTTGCCAAATTTTTGCAGTGAAATACTTTTTCTAATTTGAGTTATTATTTTTTCATTTATTTTTAAAAATATCTGCAACTTTTAAAATAAAAGTTGAGAAAACTCCAAATCCAACACCGATTTTAGGAAAAGGATGTAAAAATGCGTTATTAGCAAAAAAAAATTAAGTTCGGAAAATGAGTTCAACTTTTTGCTATGTTTATTGGAAAAATAACTAAATCGAAAAAAAAAACTCCCAAGTTTTCTTATCGTTCTTTAAAAACTAAAAATAAAGTCCGGGAAAAAAATACCACTTTTGGCGATGTTAACATCGCCAATCCCGGGGTTTGATGCCGGAAAAAATTCAAAAATGGCACCAACGCCCAGTTATCCGTAACGATGAACGCAACTGGGACGTGGTACAGGCATCTTTTATGGTCGGAACAAAGATGGTTGGCGCCGTTACAACCCTTGATGCGTAAAGGGTTGTTACAAAGGGAATGTTTATCACTTTTCGGCGTATTTTTTGTTCCCATCTGCTAAATTTTCAATTTTGAAGACTAAAAACTCCGATTTTAAAAACACGGAAGGAGGATATGAAAAACCCGGATTTCCGGGGTTCACCCAGAATACAATCACCCCTGTACAAATTGATGATAAATGTACAAAATTTTTAACTTCTTAATTCCTTGCAAGAAAAGAAGCATTTTTTTAATTCACATTAATTACAAAAATAAAAGTGATAAAATTAATATGCATTAAAAGACACATAGGAGAAAGATATTACCACACTTATCACAGGTTCTCCGACGGGGGGAAATCCTTCTGCTTGTGTAAGAGGTTCTGCTACAGCACCTTTCCCTTTCTTTGGCTTTTTAGGTTTGGGTGATTTTGGGATCTTGGGAGATTTCGGCTTTTTTGGTTTGGGCTCCTTTGGTGCCCGTTTCTTCATTTTAGGAGGTGGTTCATCATTAAAAGTCATCTCATATGGATCTAATACAGGCTCTGGCTTTTCTGGCAATAAAATTGGAGCCATAACTTCTTGTCCTGCTGTCGTATAATGATTGTGCATCATATTTTCAGAGTCAGCTGCCATCTGAAAAGAAATTTAATTATGAGATAATTGATAATTTAATATTATGAGTCACCAAACAAAAAATCCTAGGTTTCTTAAGAAAACAAAAATCCAACACAATCATGACAGTGTGGATTTTGAATTTTTTTATGCACTTCTCTTACTTACGTTACTTCTTTTTTTTTTTTGGCTGTCCTTTGAAGTTGAGCAATTACTTTTTTAATAATCTTTGGCACAACATCTTTTGATGAAACTTACACCACTGATTAATGAGCCTAGCATCCCCATTTTATCTTGGTCTTAGTAAAATTCCAATTTATCTTTCCTTAAGGTATAATATTAAAATAAAAGATTTCAAACACATACATCATACTCATATTTTTCGAATGCTTTGAAAACAATTAAGATTTACTCTAAAATAATACCCTAATCCTAATAGATTAGACCTTTAATATTTAATTGTCTATTTGAATAACTCTTAAAAGCTATGCTATTTTAATACAATTTCTAACAAAGATTATCTCATAAACCCTGAGCTCGATATTAAACTCATGATTTCAATCATTAGTTTTAGTTACCTGATTTAAGTCATGTATACCTTTGCAGTAACACATCTCAATAACTATTTTTTTAGTTATGTGAAATAATATTTTAATTTAAAAACCAAGAAAAAAAAATCATAAATATGAGCTATTTAAAATATAAAATTTATATTAAGTACTTTTTAAAAACTTAATAACCAATACAATCTTTTTAAAAAACAGATTTTGCTATTTTATAACTGCAGAATAGAACATCAATGGACTTTTAAAAAATCATAAGCATATGGAGGATATAGGGGACAAAACCACACGGGCAATTTTTAATGAAAATGAGATAGCAATTGTATTTTGTACCTTTTAACCACCCTGCAGTAGGGCAGTCTCAGAGTTACTGCTAAATAGACAAGATATCTCATCATGAACTGCACAGTAGTTAAGCAGAATTGTCATGACACATATTTACTTTCGCAATAATGCCATAAATAAGCAATGAAGTTTTGATATGCTGGAAAATTATTTTATTTTACTCTATTAGTACTCATTTAGGTCCAAATAAAATTTTGTGTTTCACATCCTTATATCCTTTATAAATAATAAACAAAAATAATAAAAATGAAACTGAACCATTAAATATTCGCATAATAAAGAAAATCTTTCTTAACATACTTGTTCTTGAACCATTGGATCTATGATTGAATTATTCATGTTGTTCAGGTTCATACTTTGTTGAGGGGTAGGTACTACTTCCTGAACAATAGTACTAGGTTGTGGTGCAGTTTGAGGTTTGTAATGCATTGGCTGTATCATTGGAGCATATGGAGTATTACTTCCTGAGTTGTACAGCATTTGGTGCTGTTGATAATGTGGAGACATAGGCGTGTCTGTAACGCTGCTACTGATTGCGTGAGAGCTGGAAGCTTCTGCAGGGTTTGGTTGTGCCTGCAGGTAATGAAGTCTGTCTTGTAATGTTTTTATCTATAAAAAAGAACAATTTCAGATCACATTTGACAAAATTTAAAAAATAAAACAACATTGTAAACCTGCTTTGAATTTTTTTCAATTAAAATTACTTTTAGCATGCCAAAATACATGCAACCATGCTGAATAAATTTGCTAACAAGAGGCTGGGTTGTCAAATAGTGTGTTGACGGGTTTGTAGTACGGTTTTAAGAAGGATAGGACCTGTACAACTGATTTGGAGCATTGCACTGACAAGGTTACATTACTATGATTCAGGGGTCAAGACTGCAAAAAAAGCAGGCTTGTTTTAGAAAAGACCAGACCGGCCGACTTATTAAAAAAGAGTTTTTTTTTTTTTTTTTTAAGCCAGTCTTTACTGGCCTTTTTCAATTATACGCAATATTATTTACAATTAGCACCTATTCTATAAAAATTTATAAGGCTATTGTTGATTTATGTAAAATGAAACTGAAATCTTTTTTTTAATGGAGTTCATGGACTTTATTAAAAACTAAATTCAGATTTGTGCTGTTACTCAACTTTAATGCAGTTTACAATACTGATTACTGTACATTTTAGGCTTTGTGTTTTTATTTTCGAGTCTCTTATTAACCCTCAGTGGCGGCGTTAGTGAGGGGTCCGGGGGGGGGGGCCCTCACTAATGCCGCCAAACGGATTGAAAACGGATGATGTTATAGCCTTTGGTAAAATCTACGATTTAAACACAGACGATCTCAAGATCGAAGCTGAAAATCTGATTCGAATTATAGCAAGGAAGGATGACACTTGCAGGCCAAAAACCTTGTTAGAACTCCAACTTTACGTTTCAAAAGTGTCTGATGCTTTTTATCAAATGGATATCCTTTTGAAAATTGCATGCACGATGCCAATAACTACATGTGCTTGCGAAAGAAGCTTCAGTACACTACGCATTGTGAAAAACTATTTGCGCACTTCAATGACTGAAAATAGGCTACAAAGCCTCATGATTTTAGGAGTGCACAACAGCAGGTCAAAAAAAATTAATTTGAACGATATTGTTATCAAATTTAACAGGTTATATCCACAAAGTCGGATACAACTTCATTAAAATGTATCAAGTGTTTAGAATTACATAATTAAAAATGTAAGCTTTTCTATTCATGATTATGTGCTTATTTCATTGTTTCATCTTATTCTTTATTCTTATTTATGTTCCATCTTGTTATGATACCTATTATATATATATATATATAAACAGGTATGTATGTAGAAACTCAATGTTGCCCTCCCGTCGGGGACACCATGCCCCCCCCCCCCCCCCGGTCGGGCAAATTTTGGCGCCACCCCTTCCCCTAATATTACAGAGTACAAAGATTTTTTCAACACAGAAGGAAAAGGAAATTAAATCTATGGTGGAAGATATCAAAATCTGCTTCTTCTAAAATCAAGTGTATCAAGACCTTATCATAATATATATGACATCCTATATTACAGATTTAAGTACACTTCTCATTTAAAATTCATTTTTTTTTATTTTAAGAATTTACTTTAAAATAATTCAAAATACCAGAACTCGCAATAAAGAATTACGTTCATTAGTTATTTCTATCATATATCTGACACTACAAGTGTTCGGCAGTAGTTAACTACTAGTTGTAACTACTTTTGTTTTGAGCTAGTTAATTATTAGTTGAACTACTTTTTTCCCAACTACTTTCAAAATTCTGACTACTTTCGAAAAATAAATTCTTAAATCTATTTTTCGAAAAAATAATTTTTTTTTAAACATTAAATCATTTAAATTTTTAGCTTATGAATATTACTCACACAAATGTATTATGTTAACAACAATTGTTAGATTAGTTAGAACAATTTAGCAACAATTGTTAGAATTTAGAATATGTATCCTTAAAGTTTCATCCATGTCTGCTAATAGCTTAAGGTTTTTTTTCCTTTTAAAATATTTTTTTTATCATAGAAGTTTTCAATAAAGATATTTGATTAAAACAAAAAGTTTTGATTTTTAGTAATGGTGTGAGCAGATGATTTTACTAAATGGGTAAAAAGCTGTACCTCAGAAGCAGAAGGTGGCAAGTCCAAATAGATAATTATTCAGGAGAGCTGAATAAAGGTTAAAATTCTCGAATCTCACTTTCAATAGTCTCGTAAACGGTGAAATAGGCATCAATTTTAATAAAATTTGTACCGATAGAAACTTCAATTCTTTATTTATTTTAGAACATTGTTTTGAATTGTCAAAATGAATTGAATAACTCAAAATTGACAATTTTGGACATACTACCTTCTGCTTCTGAGGTACAGAAATATTTCAGGCTTTTTCATTTATAAAATAGAAAAATGATTAAAGTCAGAGGCGTAGCTAGGGTTTTCAGCGCCCGGGGTAAAGGTCAAGACAGAAATTTTGGAAGTGGCCACCTATGTGTCATAAAACAAAAGTGCAAAGGGGCGTCAGTGCACTAAAATTCCTTATGTGTCAGTGAAGAAAACATAATATTTTGTCAAAACTATTAAGTCTACAACACAAAATAATTAAATGTGTGTAACTTTTAAACTGGAAAAAGAAAAAGGGGGAAAAAAGGAATGAGGAAAAACTTGTGTGTCGTTGGCGAGGGTAAATTAAGGAAATATTAATTTTTGCGATATAGTTTTTCATGTTGAATGAGTACAAAAAAGGTAAATGCAAAATTCTAATGTTATTGTTTAATAATAGAAGAAACAGATAACAAAAATCCCAATTGGCAGAAACGAAACTTTTACAATAAATCGCAATCACAAATACTGACCATTTTCGAACACTAGTATGAAAAAAATGTAATCCAATCTTAATTTTGTTCAGTACATATCATTTTTATTCGTTTCAAAACTTTATTTTTTTTTCACTTTCACCATGAAACTTAAGTCCGATTTTATAAGTTTAAGCGAAAATGGCTGATCTGAAATGAATGTGTTATGGTTGGTAAAGAAAAAAAAAAGACTATTCAAAAGCAAGATGACGATTTAAGAGTTCACATAATAGAGGGAAGGAATTTTTAAAAAATTAAAACAATAGCACAATCGGGAAAAGTTTTCGCCATTTTTTTTTTCTTGTGAAAGGAGGACATGACTATCGGTAAAAATTCGGTTACTTGAATGCCAATTTGATGCGTTTTTATTGTGCTTGTGTGCGTGAAAGAGGCAAGGGTTATTAATTCTATAGATGTACTTGAAAAGGAAGGATTTACTTTGGAAATTTTTAAAAAAAGTAAAAGTGGCGATCGCTCCTAATTTTTTTAATCGCCTTTTTTTCAAATAAGGTCACCACATGGCGAGTGGCGACCGCGAGTCTTGACCTTTAGAACGGGAACAACTGAAGATTTTGCGCCCCTATGTCCCTAGGGGATTTTAAAAACTTTTATGCTTCCTTCCTAAGTGATAAATAGCTCTAAAAAGCAACCGTTTTAACTTTCATTTTTACTAGTGACCATTCACTTATAAGAGAAAAATGGAACACTTTGGCTTCGCAAAAATATTTGTCTGATTTCCCACGCCCTCCTGTGCTACATTGGTCATTCCCGATATGATTTGCAGTGCTCCCATTTTTTTTTTTTTTTTTTTTTTGAACATATTCACACCTCTTCAGTTTAAATAATTTTCTTTTCGCATTTAAAAATGAAATAAATTAACATTGAATTGGCGCCCCTTGACGCTGCGCCTGGGGACAGCTGTCCTTCCTTGCCCCCACCTAGCTACGTAGAAGAACTATTCTATGTAAAAATTAAGTACACACAATAGTTACTTCTTTTCAGCTTTCAACAGCAAAATAATTCAGATTAATTTTGCTCATTTTCTCTCTACTTATAATGAGTGTACTATGCAGGGTTAAGTTTCATTTGAGTCAAGCATTTGTATTAAAATTAGTTTGTCATTGATATTAAAAAATATTTATTGCTGTGAAAATAGCTTGAAGTTTTTTTGCACATTGATTAGCCTGCCATATTGTTTCTATGAATGTAACATAATAAATATCCAAAATATTTATGGCATTTTTTTAAAAACAAAAAAAATCCAATTTAAAACAAAAAAATGAATTAAATTTTAAAAGTCAGATTTTTTTTTTTTTTTTTAATCAAAAAGTCATGAACCCTGGTTGGTAAGTGGTCTCTCAGACTTAGATTATGAGGTCAGACTTAAAACGCTCACTATGAGCAAAGGCTAGGGCAAAGGAAAATTAGAGAGGACATTGACTCAGTTTTTTAAATTCATCAAAATGGAAAATGTTGGTGGGCTACAATTATGCACAGAAGGTAGAACCAGAGGTCTTTGTTTTAAGCTTTTCAAATCTCAAGATAATCTCAAAATTAGGACAAATGACTACTTCAATAGGGTTGTAGGCAGTTGTAATGGTTTACTGGAGGCGATCATTATTTGCAGTGTGGTAAGAAGTCTTGAGAGGGCTCTTGATTCATTGGGGATTGGTAAATTGATTAGGAACAGCCTAGCTAGGCCCAGAGTGTGTGGCTGGTTGCCACATTTATATTTGTAAAATATTATGTGTGAAAATAGTTATTTTTATAAATACTATTTAACTGTGATGTGACAGATGGTGACTGATCATTTCTATGGATAACAAGGCCATGCACTAATTACATATTTATTTGAACTGTTAACTTGGAAAACATGCTATTCAACAACTTGGGGGAAAATGTATTATGAGTATTTTATTCAAAATTTTCAATTTTAAATAATAGCCTTAAATGTGCTAATGTTAACCAAACTGTTAACTTTTCAAATAATTCAACTTTGTTATTTAATCAGTCCCATAGTTGCAGGGTTCACACTGGGGAAAAATACAAGGTGGGATTTCCCACCTTGATCAAAATTTTAAGTGGGATTTTAAGAATTTAAGTGGGAACTTTTCTTTTCGTTTTTGTTTTTAAAAGTATTACTAAATTTTCCGATCATGATCTGATACAAACTATGTAATAAAAGATGATTACCTAAGCTATGCTCAGCAAAGAAAGAATAAACATCAACAAGGTTCACTCAAAACGGATCCTTCACAAAATTCGTGATCGCAAAAATGGTTGCTTTATAAAATGTTAAGCATGAAAAAGATCCTCTGGTATTTTGGTTATTTAACCAAAATTCTTTCTGTGATTTTTACAAAAAAAATCCTAAAAATTCGTTTAATATTTCCTCTATTTTTCTCACCATATGTCATTTTATCTATTTATTTTTTTCTCAATGAAAACAGTATATTTTAGAAACCAGCATGCTCTTTTAACCTTGTGACCAATGAAAATTCCCTTGTTCCACTTCTTTTTTTGACTTTGTCCTCTGTGAATAGAATGAATAAAGATAAGTCTGCATTCACAAAGAGCTTAAATTGTTCAATAATCCCAAAAAAAATGAAGAAGTTGTCAATCTTTCCCCGATATCATTATTCATGATAAATAGGGTTCCTAGATTCTTCTCTTCATTAATGGGGATAAGATTGCAGTTGAAAACTAACATACTCCATTCAGTTTGTAGTGAATTATCAGTTTAGAATAGTAGTTTCGTTTCGCGATGTTTTGAACGCGTGTCCGCTAGTTGCGGGAATAGCGCGCAAACGAACTTTTTTCGAGTGGGATTTCAAAAAATACTGCGGGAATCGCGCGGCCTAGAGCGAACCCTGCATAGTTGTATGTTAACTGTACAAAACATGTAGTCACAAACTTCAAAGAAGTTAAAGGCACTTCAATAGGAAAAACAAACCATGAAAATTTTTTAAAAACCCATAAAATTAGAATTGAAAGAACTAAAATTACATGTTAAATTCTTAAATTGGTTGGTAAATTTAAAACTGCAATAAATGAGAAAAACAGATTTTTTTTTAATGAAGCAAGATGTTAATATATATGTAATAAAATTAATTTTTAAAAATGCAAAACCAAAATGATACTAGTTTTAGATCATACATATTTTTTTCCTAAGAAAAAAAAGGGGGTTTTCCCCTAAGGAGAAGGGCATGTTTACATTTTTAGAATTCAATCATAGTACTATCATAGTTCTGATTTCTAAAAATATCAATAAACAAAATTAATTATTTAAAATTAAAATATGTACCTTTTCATGTATTTCTGGACTTTGATGCATACCATACAATTGTTGCAGTTCTTGTTGAATTTGTTGCATTTCAAATGTAATTGAAGATGAACTTCCTTGATAAGGAGTTTTTCCAAGCATATTGTACTGAGGATTCAATATAGAATCGGTTGCAGTGCTTGGAGCACAAGGCATCTGATTTACAGTATCAGAGGTAGGTATTGGTCCAACAGTCGTTGTGACATTTACATTTCTGGCTAAACTTGGTTCAGTTGATGCACTCACACTTGGAATGCTAGAACTGTTGTCTGAGCTGTATGAAACAGAATTCAGCGGGTTTGATTCTATCGGAGTGCTTTCATCTGACAATAAACTTGAGTTAGACAATGTAGAAATATTGGGAACATTAGGTTGAAGAGGTTGTGTATTTGGCACATTGCTCACGGTAGATGATGACTGTTGAGCAGCAGTATGTGACTGATTAAGATAGGTATGATGAGGAAGTGCCTGAGAGACATGAGAAAAAGAAGGGCTTTGAGTTTGAGGACGGGAATCTGTAGTAGAGGTATGATGAACATGATGCTGACCGCTAGACAAATGGCTATAATAGTTTCCTGAATTATGGGAAATAGAAGCATTTGTATTGGGACTCACATTTGTTGCAGTAGGAGTCGTTGAAGGCCCTGTGCTTGCACGTGGTAAGACCATTTGTTCCAAATGCTGCAAACTGGACGGAGCATTGGAATTCCCTGGAGAATGGCCTTGTGCAGGACTTGTTAAATGAGTGGCATTTGTTAAATGAGTAGGGCTGTGATAGCTTCCCTGAGATTGTGGAGTGGATGACTGTAGCACCCGCTCTGGTGTACGAGGAGGTGCAGAGACCTCGGCTGGAGGAGTTGGAGTTAGATGCTGAGGGGAATGAGTGACTTGGGAAGGAAAAGGACTGCGATACTGTGGGCTCATAGGTGCCTGTGCCTGAACATGAGGTTGGGAATTAGAATAATGCAAATGGGGAGGTGTCGCAGATTCTGGATTGGTCGGTCTAGGGGAAGGTTGAGTAGCTGTGTACCCTTGACTGGGAGAAAAGGGAGGATGGTATTGCTGTAATCGAGCTGGACTTCCAGGAGGTACAGAACTTGCATGTTGTTGACCTGAGTTAACCCGTGAAGGTACTGGGGAATACCCCATCTGATGAACAGGAGGCCTAACATTCATCATTTGTTGATTCATAACATGTTGAGATGCAAGACCCACTGCATTACCGACAGCGGTACCAGTATTATAATGAGGCCTATTAGTTGGTGTCTGTGATGTTCCATAATGTCCCTGAGGAAATGTCATTGACTGTTCTGTTTGAGACATAGAGTTCAGATTTTGTGATAATCCAGGTTGAGATGCACTATTAATTTGACCCACAATGGAGCCATTCTGGTTGACAGAGTTTGAATTCATGTTATAAACTGGAGGACGTTGCAATGAAGGTTGCTGAGGAGCAGCATGAGGTGTTGGATAATCTTGATTAGTCATGTACTGGCTTTGATTTGGAGTTGAGGGCCTTTGACCCTGAATGGTCATAGGACTATGGTTTAGAGCATTTGCTCCATGTTGGTTAGGCACCATTTGATGTTGCGAGTAAGGTTGAGATGCAGGCATACATGGACGAGTCATCTGTGAATGAGGCATTGAGTTCTGCCACATATCTGCACTCTGGTTTACTTGTTGCACTGGATGCTGTTGCATGCCATGATGTTGCACAGAACCATAATGGCTAGGATACTGAGCTGCTCCCTGAGACATTTGTGTAGGAGCTGAATTAGAATGTGAAACTTGTCCATAATGGCCACTAGCCATATTACGATTCTGATACATCTGATTGGGCACAACAGTTCTAGGAGTAGTTTGCTGAGATTGGTCAGGAATTGAGGACATGGGATCACTAAGATGATGAAGTCTGGGGCCACTTGACACATACTGACCAGTCATATTACCAGATTGTAACTGACTACCATAAACTGAATACTGATGAAGTTTTTGAGGCACTTCATTTTGCGAATAACCATGCAGCGCTGCACCTTGGTGATATGAACTCATGCCCCCAGATGGCATTTGTGCTCCACTCTGTGCCTGTTGCATAGGCACCATGCCCTGCATCATCACATTAGGGTTTTGGCCTGGCGTACCCGACATACTCTGAGACATCATACCCTGACCAGGAGTATTTACAGCTCCTGAATGGCTGTAACTTACAGCATTCACCATACTGCCTGTTTCTTCCATGATGTCATTTCCTCCCACACCAAACACTCCATCATTTAACATATGGTAGTCAGCCATTGTTTAAAAATGACTACTAATCTACCACATTCTTCCTGTTCCAGTGATGCAGCCTATCACTGGCTCTCCTGACTCGACTCACATTATGCATGGTGACTTTCACATACCTAGGAAAGAATAATGTCTAATTAAAATAATATTTTAACAAATGAATAATTATTGAAATAAACTTTCTAAAAGACATGCAAATATTTTTTTAAAAATGTATTGTGTGTTTTTTAGCAAATAAATATAGAACTCAAACAGTTAAAAATACACAACAAAAAAATTACGCTACCAATATATAATCTGAACTATATTCAAAAATAATGTGAATTCACAATGGTTAAATTTATTAGAATATGTATTTAGTTCAATATTTTGTCTTTTATTTCAATTACATGTTGACAAATCCTGAAATTAAATGTAAAAAAAGTAACTTACATTTTACATTCTAAAAATATTTGTACACAAAACTAAATGCATTTAATTTATATCAATGTCAGCATGATCAAAATAATTTTTTGGTTGCAAGGAAATTCATAGAAAAACCTTGCAAATCAGCAAAAACTTTCACACTTAAAAACTTTGTTTAAGGATATGCTGTTCAGTATTTTATTTCAGGAGAAAAATGAAGTACAAGAAGTTTCATAACTCATAGAATTCTTTTCAGCAATAAATAACAATTAATATATGCATGTTGTGATATTACATTGCCTAATATTTTAGAGGCTTTCTACCGTAATTTTAACTTTTGACATGAAAAAAGTCACAACTAAAATTTGCTGAATATTATTGTGCTTGTAAACAAACTTCTTTGGGGCCAAGATAAACAAAAAATAGTCAGCAACAATCAGTGTTAAAGGGATTTTACTTAACAAGGTAAAATATTTCCCAATGTGGTTACCCTGATATTTAACATTTATAATACTTAATACATTTCATTTGTTTTACACTTATAGTATTATATTGTCAAACATAATTTAAGTGACAAAACCGTAAAAAAATATTTTTTATGTTACAAATTTAATAAATAAACATTGTCATCAATCAAAACGTTTGCACAATTTTAATCATGTTAAGTGCTATGTTTCCATTTTTATAGCTAAATACTAATATTTTTAGTAAATTTTAATGTGTCAAATCTGTTTAGCATCATATCTACTTAAAAAACAAAATTAATGCATTTAGACTTAATAGAAATTTTTGGGTTGAGAACATTTTGAACTTTTTCATAACCAACCTGGTGATGAGTAATGTTTAACAGAGATGGTAAGGTAAGGGACAGTAAGGAAAATTTTAATTTTTTATTAGAATTCCATAAATTAAGCTTCCTCACAGCATATAGAGCATTATTTTTTTCAACAGTTATTGACATTGAAAGTCATTAAATATAATTTTTGTGCTTATCTCTAAAAATTTAGCTGTAATTCTTAGGGACAGTAAGGATCACCAATAAAGTCACACTCCCTCCCCTCAATAATGCATTGATTGGGTAGACATAATGACCATTATGACCAAACATTCTTAAACAGTAGTAATTTAAAAATTCAGCTGATTCATTTTTCAGAGGTTAATCTTTATACAAAAAAATTTATATCACTCAGTTTATTACCCAATAATATAAGAAAAAACGTACAAGGAAAAACTTAGCAAATATATACAAAGATAACAATTAAAACATTTATTTTTAAATGATTTAAGCTTACAATTCAAAATTATTCTTTCTTTCATAGCCCATTTTACAAAAGTTTCATGAAAATTGAAATCACTTTCAGGTCCTTCAATATTAAGCATCATCAAATTATTGACACTACTAATGAATAATCTGTATAGCTTGGTTTATAGAGTAAGCTAAATTAAATAGTGATGCTATCTAGTGCCACTTTTAAAGAATATTAGTGGAAAGGACTGTAAGGAGCCAAAGCTTCAGGACAAAGTTTAAGAACATAAATTTAACCTCAAAAATTATACAACTTATGTCAATTCAAAATTTTTATACTATGAATAATTAGTACTAATCGAAAAAAATAAGGGGCGATAGTATTCATTTAATAAAATGATTATCACAGCTTCACAAAAAAAAATAATAGCAGGGACTAGAGATGTAAGGAATTTTAGATATATATTTTGGACCCCAAACTTGTGTAAAACTAAATTATTGTAAAAAAAATAAAGTAAGGTATTGTAGCAAACATTTTTGTATGCTACATGGAGGTATTGTCCAAAAATAGTTCTTTAAAAAAATTAATCACTTAATGTAAATTTTATTGCACATGGACATAAAAGTGAAAATTATAGAAGAATGTAGAATCCTATTTCCTTATTGTTTTGTTTCAATACAAAGCATATTTTATACTATATGAACATATTTGATTTATAATATATTAATGGTGAGGCATTAATATTATCATTTCATTTTTTGAAAGAATGATTCATTATTTTTAGGTTATGAGATAAGGTATGCATATGTAGAAAACTGTTATTTGTATCTACTCATTTCAGAGTTGACAGATGGGCCAAGCTATTTTGGTTCGTGTTATGAAAAAAAGGCATTTTTCATTTATTTTTTTGGGTGTTTAATACTCTTTAATAATACAATATACACAAGTCCAGTGACGTTCCTAGTGAAGAATGCCCTATTCTGTAATTGTGCCCTCTATTCATCTGTATAAGTAATAAAAATATACAAACACAAAAACTGAAGACTGACAAATGTAGAACTCATTGATGTAAACATTAGAAAAGCATGTTGTTTCTTAGCATATTTGGTGAACATATAAAAAATTTAAAAAAAAAAAGACTCTTGTACTAAACATTTGACTCACTTTCACCCTCAACATTTTAAAACTTTGCTAAAAACAGCAATAAATTATTGATGGACATTGCTTTTTAAACATAAACTGGACATAAAATGTGAAGTATTCTATTTGTTGTAACATCATAATTTGGAGTATGACTTGAATAACATACCCAAATGTTCAGTACAACTTGAGAAGTTTATTTATTAATTATTACTTACTGGTAATTAATTAGATTTTCAACAAGTCTGAATATTTCACAAAATGCATGCGAGTCCTTCAAGAGCAATTGTGAAATCCCTCCCCCTCCCCATTCAAAAAAAATAAAGGCTAAGAGACACTAAAAACATCCCTCCCTAAAATTTTTAATAGAATATTCTATATTATGATCCCCCCTCCCCTGGTGGGTACCACTGCAAAAAAATGATGCAAATCCCAACACCATGATCAACATCATTAATGTGTGGACTATTTCAAATACAGTTTTTCTTTCTTTGTAACATAATGAATTTAAAATGAAACTATGAGGATAAATTATTAAATTCACAGAATTATTAGCAACAAGTTTATAAAATAATCTTTCTACTGGCAACCCACTAGATTAGTATAGAGGTGTTTTTTAATTACATATCAACTTAAAGATGCATTGCATCCCCAAGTAGCTTTCAAGACCAAACTTCTGCTATGTTTACTGACAACGGATTCGCTGTCCTCATTATTTGCCGAGTTTTGGCAAAATTAGAAAGTTAAAATTTCAGATTTCTAAAATAAACAAAATTTGGAACACATTGTATTTTCCAAGTTAAAATACAAATGTTTAAAAGAATTATTATTACACAATATCCATGCACAACTGTATTTAAGTATTTCATAACATTTCAGCAACATAAGTAAAGCTTTTAAAAGCCTAACATCCAAACATTTTCAGGTTATGACAAACAAAGGTTTTAAGCATTAAAAGGCACACTAGTTGGAACAGTATTTTGTAAAGCTCTGCAGGGTCCTCATTATATAAATAATAAATATTGATAAATCAATGCAGCTGCAGAATGCTTTAATGCCATAAAATTTTCATATAGGTTTGTTTATGAATATTATGGGGGGGGGGGGTTGGAAAATAGTTTCCATTACACAAATAAATAACATTCAACTTTGACAAAGATAACGCAATGTCACAACATAGAGAATATATTGATTATAATTTTCTGCAATAAAACAACCTACAACCTTAAAGTAGTACTAACTTAAGCAAAAATAAGTGTAACAACACACAGAATGGAAAACGAGCCAACTGGTTATGGTTATTGTTGAAATTAGTTTGCATCGAGGAAAAACATGTTTTTCTAAACTATGATCAAACATTAATGAGTTAGATTTACAGCTGATTACATTTTGCAAGTTTTAGGCCAAGCAAATAAAGTTAACACCACACGCGCCAATACGATTTTAAAATATTAAAACATTAACAGCAAAAGATTACACACAATTAATGTACAAATGCAATGTCGAAATAAAATCAAGCGTTCCAGATTGTTGACTGATTTCTTTATCATTTCTTATGCCTTAAACCATTAAAATAAATCAATCATGCATAACAAACTGCTTAAAAATATCGAGAGCTCTTACAATTTATAAATGCATTTTAGTAATAAAAAAACGCCAACAGTACCGACTCGGGTGAAAAGAAATACTTCGATTGATTTTGTGAATCATTATCCATTGGCTTGATCATGAATGCAATTAATAACAATATAGGCTTGCGATGTAAGGATGAAATTTTTAGTAAACAAACCAACTGTCATACGGTTTTTTTTAACATTGTTAAACTGTTTCAGCTATATATATTCATCAAGAAATTAATATGTTATATTGGAAACAAACAGATTTATTACATTCTCATTTGATACTTTGTTAATTAATTGATGCCAATATGTGAACAATTAGTTCAACTAGGTGATTAGTTAAATTTTCGGGGGAAATGTAAGGTATTGAATTGGTTTTCTTATTTCACATTTAAACTGAGAAGCAGAAAGAGATGTGAATGAACCCCAAGTTTTTATTCTCACCATGAGACAAACAGCGGCGAGGTAATCAACATAGACCGCAGAGCCGAACAATGATCATAGAAACACCGAACGCCATTTTCGAGGCATCTTTACATCCTCATTCTACGATCACTGCTGGCGTTGTGCCAGATGATCAGCGTCAGTCTCATCTCAAATCACATAAATATCTAATTATTGGATTGTTTATTTGTATTGGGATGAATATCAGTGAAAGGGCAAGGTATATTATTTCTCACTTACCTACTATATACTGTAAATTGAATTTTCCTCCCAAACACGTTTTTTAGAAATTTTTCTAAATCTAATGGCTAACATGAAATCCGTGAATGAAAACCATGACCGAATAAAACGTTCATTCTGATTGGTCCAATTTCTATCACTGTTTTCATTGCTATTGCTCTTGCAGGTTTAACGCCCTGCCCCAAAATGTCAAAATTAAAGATTTTTAGATGCGTTCGTCCAAACCAGGTGATGTAATATACATGATTTTTAATTCAATGAAGAGAAATTCAATTTTGGAAATGAACAGAATTGGAAGGATAAAGAATGCTTAGGAATACCAGATGCTTCTTTTCTATGAAATTATTTATCTCCATTGTATTAAAAGGAGTAGATTTACCTTTTAAATTTTAAATGCCCCCCCTCCCCCCTCTCTCTCTCTCTCTCACACACACACTCTCTCTCTTTTGCTCCTCAATAAAAAAAAGCTCTTACAAAATTTAAAACAAGCATTTTTCCTGCTACAATAATTGTTGCAAATCAAAGAGAGAATAAAGCGAATATGTTTTTAAAAATTGACGCTTCTATGCTGTGTTTTTTTTTTTTTTTTTTCTGGAAAGGGTAGAGAAATCAGTAATTACGTTTGACGCGCTTCATAAATAAACAGTATAAGATTTTTTATTTTTTATTTGTTCATATTTTAATATAAGTTTTTCAAGTAATTATAAAAGTATGCAACGCGATCAAAAAGTAGTTTACCAAAATTTATGTTTTACGGAACGATAAAACATAAGAAGGAAACTTATATTAAATGCATTAAGCTTTAGAGAAAATAAAAGAGATCCATAGGAAGAATTTTTTTTTTTTTTTTAAGTAAAAACTTTGGACGGAGATTTGCATTTTGAAAACATGCTTCGCTTCGCAGCTATGGCACATTTTTTCGTAGCTCATACTGAATATTAATTTCCAATCACTGATATTTTTTCAACTTACTGATCAAAATTCAGCCGGATAAAAAGAAATAGGAGACTTATTTTAAATCAATTCGAATTAAGTTCTTACTGACAAAAGAAAATGTGTACGAAACGGCGAAATTGACGAGATCGAATAGGTGAAACCATGGTGGCAACAGTTTGTCTACGACGTTCGGTATTCCTATGTCTGTAGTCTGTATCGTCTCTCGATCGTCTCTCGGCTGTCGTCTGTATCCATCATCACGGCCTTATTGTCTTCTCTTGTACACATTTTTAGTTTACGTAGATTTTACGTAAGCTGCCATTTTGTAAAATAGCATTATGAACAAAGGGATTAACGAGAAAAACTTAAGTTTTCAAGAATTCCGCTTAAAATCAGGAAAATACTATTAAAAAGTAAGAATTTTGTGCAAAATTAGTGTTCCTTATACTTTGTTCGGAACATTTTAAAGAGAAAAATATTTAAAAATCGCCTTTTTGCTTTAAAAACAAAAAATAGTCGCAATGGATGCGTCCCAATGGGCAATTTGAGTTGTAGGGGGTGACTAGAAAGCGGGAGTTGGGGTAAAAGTTATATAAAAAATATATTATGCAAACGGATCTCAGATGGTTATTATAGAAATACAATAACGGGAGATAGAAACATCGACCGTGGGAGACATGGGCATGTGCAAATTTGCCGGTAACATTCACTCCTGTCGTCGTGTCCAGAGGCGTAGCTAGGGTTTTCAACGCCCGGGGACAACTGAAGATTTTGCGCCCCCTGTGCCCCTGGGGGCCCAGGGGTGCCCCTAAAAGGAATTTTGAAAAAAATTATTCTTCCTAAATGATAAATAGCTCTAAAAAGCCGCCGTTTTTTTATTAGCGACTATTTACTTATAAGGGAAAAATGGGACACTTTGGCCTTGCATAATTATTTGTCTGATTTCCCACTCACTCCTGTGCTACATTGGTCATTCCCGATATGATTTGGGGTGATCCCACTTTTTCGTCGAACATATTCACACCTCTTCAGTTTAAATAATTTTCTTTTCGCATTTAAAAATAAAATAAATTAACCTTAAATTAGCGCCCCTTGACGCTGCGCCGGGGACAGCTGTCCCTCCTTACCCCCACTTAGCTACTCCTCTGCTCGTGTCAGACCGAGACTTAGGTGGTCCTAGTCTCGATGGTATCGGTCAGACACGGGCAAATGCGTTAAGGGACGGTTCATAAATGATGTCACACTTTTTAAAATGTATTTGGCCCCTCTCCCCACCTTTGTCAATGTCACACTTCAACATACCCCCTACCCCCTTTGCATAACATAGGTTTAATTCGCTTATTTTAAATGTTTTTATAGAAATCAAAATGCACGATGTCATATTTCTTGTTACCCCTACCCTCCCCTTGCCACAAACTGTCACACTTTCTTGAACCGCCTCCCCCCCCCCTCCCTTGAAGGGTGACATCATTTATGAATGACCCCTTAAGTGGATAAGGACAGAGAATCGAAGATTAGGAAGTACAGGAAAATCATATCTATACACACGAATAAAACAGTGCGGCAATGTGTGAGCTATATGAAAACCATAAATTGAGTTTTAAATTTAAAACCAAAAAAATGCTTTGTGAATAAACCTAAAAATTCTTTGAATTTTCACGATATTCAATTAGATTTTCTTCCGAGTTATTCTGTGTGTACTTGCAAGGCCGTAGCCAGAAATTTTTTCGGGGGGGGGGGCTCCCCCCCTCCCATCTGGGTACTTTGGGTGTGAATATTAGAAAAATTTAATTTTCATAAGTAAAATTTAAGTAAAAAATTTATTCATTTAAGTGCTCATATTTTTTCCGAATGTTCTTTTCTTTTTAATGTATAGTTTCAGTATAATTAATGATTCACCCGTATGTTCTCAACTTTTCCGTAACTTTGGTGTAATTTCATGCAAAAGTCTGCATGTTATAGGCCAAAAACATGCTGGAGCAAATGACATTTTGAAAGAAAATGCTTATAACTTAGTGAAAATAATGGGTAGAGGAATTGCACGTAACAAGTAAACTCTTCTGTGTAATTTACAGCTTATTTCAAGCATTTTAAGGTGATTGAAAATTCTTCTCTTTTCTTCAATTCTAAATGAACGCGTGGTGATATGTTAAGCAAGTCTTTTATATGGTTGAAATTGCAAAGCATTTTATCTTTTATTTCTCTATAAATTTGGCAGAAAGCCTAAGTAAGAGGCTTGATACTGAATCCGACATGAGAGTTCAAACCTCCTTCTTCAATCGGTTATTTGAAGTTATTTAAAGAACTTTTGTTTCAACTATTAATTTTTAAAATTACTTGATGAAGCCCGTAAATTAAATACTATTTGAAGTAATTGCAATATTTATTGGAAATCATCCATTTCTAGATTGTCGAATTAATATTATACTATTTTTAAAAACTGGGGTTCCGCGGTAAAAGTCGACCTTAAAAAGGGTTCTATACGCATTAAAAAATTCAAGAAATGCTTCTCTAAAAAGTGTTTTGGTTGTGTCGTGCGGGCCTTGTATTAAAACTTGGTATCTTAACTTTAGGACACAAAATCAATAATAATTTTGCCTTTCGGCTTAATTTTAAAATTGTCATATGCAACAAATACAGTTTCAGTTTCAATTAAGTTTACATTTTCACCTTCATTTTCATTGCATGGGAGCACGCTTCTCATGCACCCAAGATGACAGGATCAAACCTGGCCCAAGTCGGTGAATTTTCAAGATGCGGAAAACCGTCAGCGCCCACGTATAGTATTGTGGCGATTAAGCACTTCAACTTCTAAAAAAATAATAACTTTCACTTTCACCAAAAAAAAGAACTCTAATTAAAATTTTTTAATTTAGCGGTTGTTGGAGTAGCGATGTATGTCGACGCTTGTTGTTCGGAAGCCTCATTCTTAATTGTTTAATACTGCATGATTGTGTTTATTTTTTATGTAATAAATATTTGATAAGATGACAGAGTTATCATTGTACGAGTGACACGCAATTTTAACTTGAAAACCTTGACTATAGTTAGTATGGAATAGACTTTACTACATTGGTGACCAAAGAACGTGTGAACTTTTACGATGATAAGTGCAATCGAAAAATATCTAAGCTGCGTAAGTTACCGCACGATTTTATTTGTCTAAATGAATTTGGTTTTATATTCACGAGTTGGTACATTGCCTTTCGATGTTGAGTGACATAGATTCTCTTTGCTTACTTATGATAAATTGTAATGTCGTTTATGATAATTGTCGCCTTGATGATAACTTTCTTTTTGAGTGCTACTTTAATGTGTGTTTTTTTACGTGTTAATCCCTAATGGAATTAAATTTGTAACTCAAGTTATATATAATGTCGACATCTGAAGATCAAATTTTCAACGAACCACAAATTTCTCACGTTGCGGTGAAACCACCGCCGTTTTGGAAGAATAATCCTAGCCTGTGGTTCCTCCGCTTAGAAGCACAATTTTCCTTGGCACATGTGACGACTGACGAAACCAAGTTCAATTATGTTGTGGCAGCTGTTGATTCGGACATACTAAGCTCCGTAAGTGATATCATTATGCGACCTCCCGAAACCAACAAATATGAGCAGTTAAAAACACGTTTGGTTGAATTACACTCAGAAAGCGAGTCGTCTAAAATAAGGACATTGTTACAAGGGTTAGAGCTCGGTGACCAACGTCCGTCACAATTGCTTATACGCATGCGTGCTCTAGGTGGCGATTCCGTAGGTGAGCCATTGCTTAAATCACTCTGGCTTGGACGACTTCCCAACAGCACGCAATCGATTTTGGCAGCGTTAAATGAAGATTTAACGAAACTCGCATCTATTGCAGATAAAATCCACGATTTAACGCCTCAATCGTCCATTAATTCTGCACAAGTCTCTATTGCACCACAAAATATCGCGCTACAGGCGCAAATTGACCAATTAACCCTGCAAGTCAAACAGTTAACTTCTATAGTTCAGGAGCGAAGTACACGGAGGGACAATTACATTAGAAATCCTAGACACCGAAATAACTCTCGCTACCGTAGCAATTCTCGCAATCGAAGCTATAAAGAGCCAGAAAATGGTTTATGTTTCTATCATATTAATTTTGGTGAGAATGCCAAAAAATGCAACCCTCCTTGCTCTTTTCGTCATTCGGGAAACGTGTAAGGCGATCGCTTACCGGCCATAATGCTGACCGCCACCTTAATCGCATATTAATGGCCGATTCAAAGTCTAAACTTTCCTTTTTAATTCACACTGGTGCGGACGTATCAGTCATTCCTAAAACGTACGCTCCGCACTCTAAATCGCAATATTTAACGTTGTATGCCGCCAACGGCACAAAAATTGCTACTTATGGAACAAAGCGCATGACCATCAATTTGAATTTGCGCCGTGATTTTATATGGTCCTTTGTAGTAGCAGACGTTAAACAACCTATTATCGGCGTAGATTTTTTAAAACACTACAATCTGCTAGTTGATGCTAAAAACCATAGAGTTATTGATGCGAATACTCGACTTTCCTCTAATGGACAACTACCTTCACTTAACTCTCCTGAATCGAACATCGCTATATTGGTTGGTGATGGCATACTGGATAAAATCCTTAGTGAGTATCCTGAGTTATTAAACCCATCGCAACCCATGAAAGGTAGTAAGCAAGATCAAATTTACCATCATATCGAAACAAAAGGTCCGCCTGTATTTTCAAAACCTAGACGACTAGCTCCCGACATTCTTAAAGCTGTTAAAAAAGAATTTGAATATTTATCCGCTCAGGGCATCATCCGACCATCTAAAAGCCCCTGGGCAAGTCCTTTGCACGTTGTCAGAAAACCTAACGGTGAGTATCGTCCTTGCGGTGACTACCGTCGTCTCAATTCTACAACCGTGCCTGACCGCTATCCCGTTCCGCACATCCAGGATTGTACCCAAAGCTTGCATGGAAAAATAATTTTTTCTACTCTCGACTTAGCAAGAGCGTACCACCAGATCCCTATAAACCCTGCTGATATACCCAAGACAGCTGTAACCACACCGTTTGGTTTGTTCGAATACACTGCTATGCCATTCGGATTGCGGAACGCAGGGCAAAGTTTTCAAAGGTATATACACCAAGTTTTATCCAATCTTGACTGTTGTATTCCCTATTTCGATGACATATTAATAGCTTCTTGCTCAGATGTTGAGCATGCTAAACATTTGCACGAGGTGTTATCCCGGTTAAAAAAGCATGGGTTAAAATTAAACCCTGACAAATGTGTATTGGGAAAACCTGCCGTAAAATTTCTCGGGTGCCTCATAACTGCTGCAGGCGTTAAGCCGCTTCCTGATAAAGTTGAGACCATCATTAACTTCCCGAAACCGAAAACTATTTCTGAGCTGAGACGTTTCTTAGCGATGCTAAACTTCTACCGGCGGTTCTTGCCAAAAGCCGCAGAAACGCAAGCGTCTTTAAATGAATTTCTGAAAAATTCTAAAAAGAACGACAAACGTCCTGTGCCTTGGGATGATAAATCGACTCTTGCATTCGAAAATTGCAAATCCGATTTGATTAATGCCACAACATTGACGTTTCAGTCACCTGAGCATCCACTGGCCCTCATGGTCGACGCCTCAACCACTTCTATTGGAGCAGTTTTAAATTCCCAGTCTCCTCATGGCCCAAAACCGCTCGCATTCTTTTCTCGTAAATTATCGACTGCCGAAGCCAAGTACAGCACATATGATCGAGAACTTCTCGCTATGTACTCTGCTGTAAAGCATTTTAGGCACGCACTTGAAGGCCAATGCTTCACAATTTTTACTGATCACCGTCCCTTAATTTTTGCATTTACTAAAAATTCTGACACCTGTTCCCCTCGCCAGCTCAGACATCTCGACTTCATTGCACAATTTTCAACCAATATCAAATACATCGCCGGAGAAGATAATGTCGTCGCTGACACATTGTCTCGCATTCAAGAGATTTGTCCAACTCCAATACAGTTTGAATCTTTATCACAAGCTCAAGAAACCGACGCCGAATTACAAAATCTCTTAGGCACAACCAACCATTCCCTAAAACTGAAATCCGTGCCAATTTCTCCAACGTTGAGACTTTGGTGCGACATCACAGACGATAAGGTGAGACCATTTGTACCAAGCAATTTCAGAAAGCCAATTTTTAATTCTCTCCATAACTTATCTCACCCAGGTATCCGTGCTACTAAACGACTAATACTGGACCGTTATGTGTGGCCGTCTGTGGCTAAGGATGTTGTTACTTGGTCACGTGCTTGTGTGGACTGCCAGAAATCTAAAATAAGCAAGCACACTCACAGCCCTATTCAACCATTCTTAAAACCAGCACGAAGGTTCGACCATGTGCATGTTGACTTGGTCGGTCCATTACCACCCTCTGATGGATTCTGTTACCTCATGACTTGCGTCGACCGATACACCAGATGGCCCGAGGCTATACCCGTGACTGATATATGTGCAGAAACAGTGGCACGTGCAATTGTGAATCACTGGATTTCACGTTTTGGGGTACCATCCATCATTACAACAGACCAAGGTCGGCAGTTTCAATCCACACTTTTTGCTTCTCTTTCCCGACTATTGGGAGTTAAGCATATAAGAACAACCCCATACCACCCTGCTAGCAATGGAATGGTCGACAGACTTCACCGTACCCTCAAACAGGCTCTTAAATGTTACCATAACCATCGATGGACTGAAACATTGCCTCTTGTGCTTTTGGGATTGCGTTCCACCTTCAAGGACGATCTCCAGTGCACTACTGCAGAGCTGGTATATGGCTCAACACTCCGACTGCCAGGAGAATTTCTCTCTCCGTCCACGATATCCAGTGAAGAACCATCTGAATTTGTACAACAACTCCGGATAATTATGCAAAATCTCTCCCCGACACCAGGATCTGCCCATAATAAACAAACACCTTTCATCAACCCAAGTTTACTCAACTGCACCCATGTTTTTGTTCGGCACGGTGGAGTTAAGAAGCCGCTACAAACACCTTACGATGGCCCCTACAAAGTCATAGAGCGCACTCCTAAACACTTCACCCTGATAATCAACAACAAACCAAGCACGATTAGTGTTGACCGTCTCAAGCCAAGCTTTTCCTTAGCTACTGACGACCTGCCTACTGCAAGCAACTGTGCGCCCTCAACGCATAATCTAGCTGACGTCCCTGTTGCTCTCCCAATGAGCAATGAAACCACCGACATCCAGCAACCCGTTCCAAGAAATGAAACCACAGACATAGTACAACCTGTCCCAATAACCACTCGCTCAGGAAGACAAGTTCGCTTCAACAGAAAATACTTGTATCATCAGTGCCCTTGGCACTTGGGGGGGAGTACTGTGGCGATTAAGCACTTCAACTTCTAAAAAAATAATAACTTTCACTTTCACCAAAAAAAAGAACTCTAATTAAAATTTTTTAATTTAGCGGTTGTTGGAGTAGCGATGTATGTCGACGCTTGTTGTTCGGAAGCCTCATTCTTAATTGTTTAATACTGCATGATTGTGTTTATTTTTTATGTAATAAATATTTGATAAGATGACAGAGTTATCATTGTACGAGTGACACGCAATTTTAACTTGAAAACCTTGACTATAGTTAGTATGGAATAGACTTTACTACAGTATGATTATGCGGCTTGTTAATTGAGTATCCGTTTGACTTGGATATTCTCGGATAAATTAAATTCCTAGTGCAGTTTCGCATCAATTAGAGCTCAGGTGGCGCTATCTAGGGGGAAACTAAGCGTCAAAATTCTCAAAGTGACAATGGCATCCGCCGATAGTGGTGCCACTAGCAAGAATCGATGCCGGCTGCAGGTCTGCAAAGGTTAGTGACCATAAGAAGACCCATTAGAAAGGGAGCGCGTTTGTCTCTACTCCTGTATCCAGCTTAAATTTTATTGGCATAACCTTACTAGATATTGTGATTACCAGGCTATATATACTTATTAGATAGAGTGGAAAATATTTAAATAACATGCATTTATATATATATACATTTATATCTTATATATAAGCGGCTTATTCTGTCTGTCTGTCCGCTATACAACCCCAGGTCATTTTACCGATCGGGACCACATTCGGCACGGTTAATGTTTACGACCCGAGAAACTCATCGCTGCAAAAATGAAAGTTGTGACTCAATTAGTTTTTTTTTTTTTTTTTTAATTAATTTTTTAAAACTGTTCAGTCCTGACCCCTCGACAGAGGGCACCACCTCCCCCCTGAACCTGAACCACGGAACTTTTCCCTCCTCGAGAAAAACTTGTTTTTCGGAGAGACTGGAATGGGCCGTCCAACCCTTCTGACGTGTTAAATGTAACCTACTATTCTGTATTCAATTAAATAATGATCAATTTATCCTTTTCATTTTAGTTTTCTTTCCCTCCAGCTTTCCACTTGCTCTGCAGGTAAGCCCAAAATGTTTATGATTATAATTTCCTTATTACAAGGCAGTGCCAGCTATCCTATGAATATCAGCTCACTTAATAATCCCCTACATCTTTTTTTTGGTCCGTCGTTACCCTGAGCCTGCCTTTTAAATTCTTTTACTGAGTCTGTTTATTCAAAATTCTTAACATTTCAAAATGCCACCCAAATCTGAAGCCAAATTTAATTTAATTACTCTCGAAATAGAGAGATTTGAGTCTAAACTTAAAACGTGTTCAGATAATTTATGTCTATTGAAAATTCTTAAAGATGATATACTCATTCTAGATAATGATTTAAAAGAGTGTTTTAATGTTATTTTTGAAACAGAACCAGAAACTGAACTATATAAAGATTATGCAGAGCATAAAGACAAAATTTTGGAAATTCGTGCGGCAATTGATCGCTATATTTTGAAAATCGCAGAATCCTGTCAAAAGGTCGAAATTAAATTGAAAACTACCATAAATCTTCCGAAATTCGATCTTCCATCATTTTATGGAAGTACTCAAGACTGGTTGTCGTTTAAAGAAATCTTTGCGACATCCATAATCAATAATTCAGAATTATCGGACATTCATAAATTACAATATTTACATGCTTCAGTTAAAGGTGAAGCATCTCGGCTAATTAAAGGATTCAGCATTTCAGATGCTAATTTCTCCCAAGCTTGGGAAACACTAACAAATCGGTACGACAACAAACGCGAATTAGCATTTATCCAAATCTCAAAATTATTTCATATCAAAAGAATCAAAGTCGTTACTGCTAAATCGTTACATGAATTGCTAGATATATGTAACGAAGCTATTCGAAATCTTAAAACTCTTGGATTTGAAACTAATTCATTTGTTGATATCATTTTAATTTTTATTCTTGAATCAAAATTGGACGATTCATTACGCCAAAATTGGCAACTATCACTGGAAGACAAAACTCTTCCAACGTATGATTTATTTTTAAAGTTTTTAGAAAAGCAAGCTAGAAGTTTAAATATATTAAGATATCATTCTAAATCTGATAACTTTTCTAAATTCGAAAATAAACCTATTGTGAAAAAGGCAGTAATTAATAATGTTATTTCAAAAAAGGAAAAGGTTGAGTGTGTATTTTGCAGACAAGGCCACAAATTGTTTCAGTGTCCCGAATTCGCCAAACTATCTGTAAATTCTAGGTGGACATTTGTGAAATCGAAAAAATTGTGTTCTAATTGTTTGCGTCCTTATCATACGAAGGATTCTTGCTTGGTAACCGCTAGATGTAAAGCCTGTAACTTAAAACATCATAGTGTTTTACATTCATTTTACAGCACTGCATCTCAGGCATTCGATGGGGAGACAAATTCAGATAGGAAATCGCCTTCTACTTTGCCGAGTAGCAGCATATCAACCACGCAGCAAACCCTAAGCCCAGAGGGCAGTTTCTCTGCTTACGGGGGGACAACTTCCTGTACTTCCCGTAATACGCTCTTGTCCACAGCGATTGTAAAAGCTAAAAATAGAACAGGGGAATTCGTCGACTGCCGTTGCTTGGTAGATAGTGGCAGTCAGAACTCGCTAATTTCGAGGGAGTGTAGTGATCGCCTGGGGTTGACCTTGAAAAAATCGTCTCATTCCATTAGCGGGATAAACGGCGTAAAGGCCGAAACTTCGTTATTCGAAACAGAGCTAACGTTTGCTCCTCATTTTCAAGGGGAACTCTTTACTACAAAGGCTTTAGTAGTAAATAAGGTTACGTCGAACTTGCCTAATTTTGAAATTCCATTCACCAACTGGCCTCATATTGCAGGACTTACATTAGCTGATCCATTATTTTTTGAATCTAAGCCTGTTGAAATTCTTATTGGAGCTGATTTATTCGCAGACTTAATTCTAGATGGCGTCGTTATGGGTGCAAAGGGAGAACCTTCAGCTATAAATTCAAAATTGGGTTTCCTATTATCGGGAAAAATTTCTTCTCGATCTATGAGCAGGGAGAATGTCACGAGCTGTAATTTATTGCTTAATGAAAGAGAATTATTTCAGAGGTTTTGCGAGCTGGAATCTGTTCCAGATAACAATTCATTTTCTAATCAAGATCAAATATGCGAAGAAATTTATAATTCTACTGTAACTAGAAATTCTTCTGGCAGGTATTGTGTAAATCTTCCGTTTAAATCAAATCCATCGTTTGGCGATACTCGCTCGCAGGCTTTAAAACGTTTTGAAAGTTTGGAAAGAAAGTTAAGTCATAATGAATCATTTAAGAATAAGTACGTCTCTTTTATGAAAGAATATTTAGAATTAAATCGCATGGAGAAAATTCCCACTGATTCATTAAATTTTGAAAATTGCTTTTACTTACCGCATCACGGAGTTTTTAAAGAAGATAGCACTTCAACAAAATTGCGCGTTGTTTTTGACGCATCTATGAAATCGTCGCTAGGAAATTCTTTGAACGATGAATTATTAATTGGTCCTAAACTACAAACTGATTTATTTAGCCACCTAATTAAATTCCGCATGCGTAAAATTGCATTTTCTGCAGATATAGAGAAAATGTTTCGCCAAATCGATATGTCGAGGGAACATTCTGACTATCAGCGCATTTTATGGAGATTTTCCTCAGATGACCCAATAGAAGACTACAGACTAAAAACAGTAACTTATGGGACTGCAAGTACACCTTATCTTGCGATTCGGACACTGAAACAATTAGCCAGTGATGAAAAACAGAATCGCCCTTTAGCCTCTAAAATTACTTTAAATGATTTTTACGTTGCTGACTTATTGACAGGAGCCAATTCTTTGAATGAAGCTAAAATTTTGATTACTGAACTAAATTCTTTAACGCAGAGTGGTGGATTTACCTTGAGAAAATGGTCCTCAAATTATCCCGAAATCCTTGCTAACCTTCCTAATGATGTAAAATCTAGTTCCCCTTCCGTTCTAATTAATGATAATTCTTTAAAAATTCTAGGCATTATTTGGGATACTCAACTGGATTCATTGCAAATTAATTTAAACTTAAATCTTGAGGTTAATTCTAAACGCCAGCTTCTTTCAGCTATCGCGCACATTTTTGACCCTCTAGGTATTTATCCCCTTCTACTGTTCTCTTAAAAATTCTTCTTCAACAACTTTGGGAAAACAAACTTTCATGGGACGATCCCATTCCAGAAAATGTACTCCAAGTCCGGAGTAAGTTTAAGGACGAATCTAAATATTTAAACGATATGAAAATTCCACGATATGTAAATTGCTCCATCTCTTCACAATTAATTCTTCAGCTGCATGGCTTTTGTGATGCCTCTAGCAAGGCTTATTCAGCAGTGATTTATATTAGAACTATTCACGTTTCTGGTGAAATCGAAACACGTCTTTTAGCTTCAAAAACAAAGGTAGCACCAGTGAAAGAAATCACAATTCCGAAACTTGAACTTTGCGCTGCCGTGTTATTATCTACACTATATTGTGCAGTGTGTAATGCCATTCACAGTTCCATATCAAAAACTTATTTATGGACTGATTCGAAAATCGTTTTATGTTGGTTAAAGAACTCTAACTCAAATCTTGAAAGTTTCATAAAAAATCGAGTATTAAAAATTCAAACCATTACCAGTAATGCTACATGGCAGCATGTTAGTAGTCAAGAAAATCCTGCAGATTGCGCTTCACGTGGTATATTACCACAAAAATTAGTAAATCACGATCTTTGGTGGTCAGGTCCATCTTGGCTATCTGAAGCATTTCCCTTGCCCGTGAGTGATGAAAAATACGAAACCGATGAAACAAGTGATCCCGACAATTCCATAAGTGCACACGCTGAAGTTCGACAAATTCCGAAATTCATGATGCATTATTCCTCATTCACCAAGCTAATGCGAGTTACAGCTTGGATCCAGAGATTTATTTTTAATGTGAAATGTCCGAATTCAAGGAGATTCAGTTTCTTATCTGCTGATGAACTGCATCACGCTGTTCTTACTATTGTGAGAAATGTTCAAGAATACGCTTTTCTCGCAGAAATCAACTTGTTAAGACGTAAAAAACCTATTCCAAATTCGAGCAAACTTCTCAATCTAAATGTGTTTCTAGACTCAGAAGACATCTTACGAGTGGGTGGTCGATTATCTAAGAGTCAAACTCTCTCGTTTGATCAGAAACACTCAATGCTGCTGCCAAATAATCACGAAATAACAAGACTTATCATTAAACATTACCATCTGGCTTACTTGCACGCAGGACCTAACCTACTGCTGGCCATAATTCGCCAAAAATTCTGGATCATTAATGGAAGATCGGTAGTTAGAGGAGAGACGCGAAAGTGTCTTACATGTTTCAAATTTAATTCGAAATCAAATCAACAAATCATGGGACAGCTACCAGTAGCTAGAACTACACCTTCTAGACCGTTCCAGAAAATCGGCATTGATTTCGCCGGCCCCATTTTCATAAAGCCTAACTTGAAGCGCTCAAAAATAAAATTAAAATCTTATATTTGTTTAATAGTCTGCATGGCAACTAAGGCTGTTCATATTGAGCTCGTGTTCGACTTGACCACAGACGCTCTTATTGCTTCACTTCGTCGCTTTCTTGTAAGACGAGGAATTCCATCTGATATTTACTCAGATAACGGCACAAATTTTAAGGGGGCTGCAAAATATCTTAAATCAATGTTTAGGCTCTGCACATCTGAATCCATCAGTACGTTTTGCAGCCAGCAGTTCATTAAATGGCATTTCATACCTCCATATGCGCCAAATTTTGGTGGACTGTGGGAAGCATCGATTAAAGTAACTAAACAACATCTCAACAAATCTTGCAAATCAGCTCTTCTCAACTTTGAAGAGTTATCAACCCTTCTCTATCAAATCGAGGCTCTCATCAACTCAAGGCCTCTCATACCGTTATCTTCAGACCCAACAGATTTCGAAGCATTAACTCCTGGACATTTTTTTATTGGTCACCCGCTCACTGATTTACCAACTCCACATACTTCATCCAAAACCACCTCTTTGACATCCCGTTGGAGTCTTGTCCAAAACATCCGGAAGCATTTCTGGGATCGTTGGAGCAAGGAATACATAAGCACTTTACAACCCCGTCCTAGATGGAAAACTCCTCATGCGAATCTTCAGCCTGGAGATCTTGTATTGGTCCGAGAGAAGAACACTGCTCCTCTTCATTGGACTATTGGCCGCATCCAAAAGGTCTTTCCTGGCTGTGACAGCCGTGTGCGAGTAGTGTCCATCAAAACTCCTAAAGGGGACATAACGCGTTCAATTTCTCAGGTATCTGTTTTACCTGAATCGACTACAGACTGTTGATTCCCGGGGGCCGGAGGATGTTCAGTCCTGACCCCTCGACAGAGGGCACCACCTCCCCCCTGAACCTGAACCACGGAACTTTTCCCTCCTCGAGAAAAACTTGTTTTTCGGACTGGAATGGGCCGTCCAACCCTTCGGACGTTAAATGTAACCTACTATTCTGTATTCAATTAAATAATGATAAATTTATCCTTTTCATTTTAGTTTTCTTTCCCTCCAGCTTTCCACTTGCTCTGCAGGTAAGCCCAAAATGTTTATGATTATAATTTCCTTATTACAAGGCAGTGCTAGCGATCCTATGAATATCAGTTCACTTAATAATCCCCTACAAAAACTTTTTCAATGATTTTTTTTTTGACCCGTTTTATTTTATTTTTGCATTGTTGCCCTCATTTCCAACCATATAATTACAGTTGCCATGTGAACAAACAAATCAATGCAGTTGCCATTGTTATTCTAACAAATGTATTAATAATAATCTAAATAGAGTATCAGCGATTTTTTCCCCAGTTTCGTTAAAACTTTTGTTTTGAAAAGCATAATAAAATTTTCAATAAGTTCTTTGGATGGTAAGTATATATATTTCACAAACAATTTGATTACACAGTAAATAAGTATATAGTAGTGTGGGCAGTAAGCGAAGGAGCGTCCTCGCCGCTTGACCTGGGTAATTCAGTTTGAATTAGCAGACACCTTTGCCCAAATCATTTTAATTACAATTTATAATATCTAGAACAGCGGTCATTTCTTATGACCGCCGGGCTTACTAGTGTATATATATATACACACATATATATATGAGCCAAACCACCGTGACTGGTCCTAAAGCACTAAAAAATAAACATGCTTCAATCATGAAAAAAAATTATATATTTAGAATCTGCATTCTGAAATTACATAATTTTTTTTATTATTATTTCTAATGGGCTGCCAATTGCAGACCTAATGCGTACCCCAGAGATTAGTACCATCTCTTCCAGCGGCACCACAATGAGTGGGGTACCATCGCCGCATGAGAGTTTTGATGTCCGGTTTCTCCACCTGAAAGGGCGAGCACCCGGACTCTGTTGATGGAAAATTGCACTAGGAATTTAATTTAGCCGAGAGCATCCAAGCCAAATGTCTACTCAAGGGACTTTTTAGATGCCGCGTAATCATACGACATGGGCGCAAACGATTTTCTGCATTTTGAAAATCCACCGACACTGCCAGGTTCGATCCTCATACCAGGGGCGTACGCGCTCTGCGCCTTACCACTACGCCTTCATGACGGCGTTGCTCAAAAATTTGAACGAAAATAATTATTTTATTTTTAAACAACAATAACTTAGAATTAAAACTACGATTAAAGGAGAATTACGTTGCGAAGGTTACAAGCTGAAAAACAATTTTTAAATCAGAAAAAATATTTCATGCAGTCATTTTTTCTAATAACGTTACGGTCCCACATCTTTATGACGTAATGAAACAACTTAGATCTTAAATTGAGGAGAGAGATTTCCAGATTTTTCATCTGGAATGAATCTTGCCGATGACCTTGGATTAATTGCAAGATTTCAATCATTGCAATAGCATATTAATTTTTTCCTGCTCATGCTGAACTGTTGTCTTGCTAACAGAAAATAAGTTTTATAATGAAATGGAGTTGCGCTATTTTATAAATGAAGCTGCGCTATTTTATAAATGAAGCTGCGCTAACGGTACCCACACGGGCCGCGCTGTTCTAGCAAGGAGTATGAAAAACCTGATGTTGCCTGTGCAAAGAGTTTAACAAACACTGGCATTGCCTGTATTAAGAGATTAAAAAGCGCCGTCTGCCTGTAATTAAATGATTCTGTAAACTATACGTTAATTAGAAGTTCCGTCTAGAACTATGCGAGCCTACTTTCCCGTATACACCAACATCAAATTTATTATCCAGCTATCTCTCTTTCTTTCTCCTTAACTTCAGCTCTTAATTACTTCAAATATACCTTTTTCAATGGTTACTCATTCATTCATTTGTTTATTTATTTATTCATTCCTTCACTCATTCATTCAGAAATATCTTTAAAAATCCAGATCAAAAAATTTCATCGGAAAATAGGCGCGTTTAGTTCTAAATGAACTTCGTGTCTGTACACCCTACCTCATAAGAGCTAAAAGTTGTAAGTAAAAGGATAAAGTTGTGCCTAAGCAACCAGTCTGCTATTATATCAGGATTTATATAGGATTGAAATTTCCGCATAGGCGCAAATGTTTTTTTTTTTTTTTTTGACTATTCAAAAATGAACAAAATTTTTCAAATTAAAAAATATTTCCCTCCTAAAGCTTCTTCCAATAAGCTTGTTCATAGGAACTTGGATCTTATGCCAGAGTTTACATATCTGCTTCATTTTTGCCCAATAGCGCTAATATGAAGATTTTTTGAACGTTCAAAATTGAACGAAAAATTGTTCAAATCAAAAAATAAAATATGGAAATTAGATATCGTACCCGAGATCTTTCCAGTGCAAAAGAAAAAATCTTTCACGTCGGACAATTCCCTCAAAAGTTATTAGAAGGACAAGACAGAGACACAGATATCCCTCATCTTGAAACCCTACTTTCAAATGATCTTACTTAATTATTTCCCTTAATTTTGACTTTTCTTTATTTTTAACTTTTAACGACATTTTTACGACACATTAAGCGTTTTTTTTTTTTTTTACTTTTACGGGAAAGCAGCCTAAAAACGAATGTACGATTTCGTTAGTATAGGTTCCGGTTTCTTGCCAAAGGCTAATTAAAAAAGTCAGGTTTTAGCCCGCGTAGGCATTCGTCACGTTATTTGCCATCAAGAATGGATCATGAATGAATAATTATACCTTTTCTTGGCGATACATATTTGTTTGAATGCAAGACTGCAATTACAGTATAACCCCGATTTAACATGAACTTTTTAACCGACTTCCACCGAGGAGAACGGTTATCAATTCATACCGTACGCATCATTTTTGTGTGTGTGTGTTTGTTCATCGAAAACTTCTGACTGGATGAACCGATTCGGGTTATTATTATTTTAATCGATCAAGGATGGTCTCCCATTAGTCCCGTGTCTTCGTTTGATCCTATTCGATAATTAGAAAATATACTTATGGGCCGAAATACAGTGATATTTTATGTTTTTCTTTCATAACTTCTGATTAAATGAACCGAGTTTAATAATTTTTAATTCCTAATCCTTAAAGGGTGGTCCAACTTAAATATCGTACATTGATTTGACTACAATTGTTCCTTAGAAATTACGTTATGAACGAAAAATAAGCATTTTTCTTTTCATTGGAAAGGCTTGCCTTGATCTTTTTTTGTTGAGTAAATTATTAGGTAATAAATATAAAACTCATTGTTAAAAAGAGTTGGTTGCCATTAAGCAGTAATAATATAAGTAATAATAACTCAACTATCGCACATCGACTGCATTTATTATTTAGAAAGAACGTTATGTGTGAAAAATAAGCATTTTTACTTAGCTTGATATTTCTTTGTTTGGAAATATAAAGCTCATGTTTAAAAAAGGTTGTTGCCATTGGGCAGTAATATTAAAAGCAATTATAATAAGAGTTTGAGTGGAGGCTTCTCTGAAAAAAAAATTAAATTCTTTCACACACGCACAATTAATTAAGACTTTTTTGAAATCAATCTCAAAACTAAATTTATCATACAAATGATTAGATTTTAGTGCCAGTTACTCCAAGAAGTTCTATCCTTTGATATATATTTTTTTAAATAGAGTATTTATATAAGAAATGTATTTACGTTAAACAGAATAAAACAAAATAATTTTTGGAAAAAAAAAATAGAACCGAGTTTAAATTAAAAGTTGTGTTAAATGTAAAAAATAATTTCATTCCTTAATTATTTCAAATATACCTTTTTTAAAGGTTAATACATATTCATTCATTCTCTCATTTTTTTTTTTCGCTCATTCGCTCATTTATTCACTCATTTATTTGTTTTTTCGCTCATTCACTCATTTATTTATTTTTTGTCATGTATTCACTCATTTGTTCATTCATTCTTTCACTTATTCATTTAATCATTTAAAAATATTCCTAAAAATCCCAATGAAAAAAGATTAATTTTCATAAATTCATAGAAAAATATTAGGCTTGTTAGTTCTGGATGAACTTCCTATCTGTGCATGTTCTACGTCATAAGAGCTTTCTGATAAAGTTTTTCTAAGCAAATCGGTTCGTTAGATCGGGATTTATATAGGATTGAAATTTCCCCGCAGGCGCTATATTATTATTATTATTATTATTATTATTATTTTGAAAACTGAACAAAAATTGTTCAAATAAAAAAATATTTCACGCCGAAAGCTTCTTCCAATAAGCTTGTTCATAAGTAGGCGCTAATGTTAAGATTTTTTCAACCGTTCAACATTGAACAAAAAATTGTTCAAATCAAAAGGTAAAATATCGAAATGAGATGTCCTCACAGAGATCTCGAATGAAAGAAAATCTTTCGAGTCGGACAATTCCTTCGAAAGTTATTGGGGGGGGGGGGGGGGGAGAGCAGACAGACAGCTCGACCGACACATTTACCCCATCTCAAAACCTAACTTTCAAATTTTTTGTTTTTCAATCTTTATTTAATTACTTCACTTATTTTTGACTTTTCTTTATTTTTAACGATATTTCTCGGTACTTTAAGCCTTTCATGCTTTGTTATTATTTTTTTACTTTTACGAAAAAGTAGGCTAGAAAGGCTCGGAATTTGCAACAGTTTCAATGTAAAATAACACAAGGTGTAATGATAATTAGACTGTCATAGTTTTGCGCCAACTTCTAAATTATGTTTTAAAGTCGTCGTATCGTATCGATGCTGTTTAAAGAATGAAATTATTTTTTACTTTCTAGCGTAACTTTTATTTGAAGTCGGTTCTATTTTTTTGAAAATGCTATTGTTAAATCAAGGAAATCGTTAAATCGGGAAGACAGAACCTTTTATTAAGTTCAATCTCGAATCTATTGCAAATTTGAAGAAAGTTAAATCGATGCTATACTTTATAGTTTTTGTTTCTCTTTTTTTAAGCTGAAAATTGAACCGATGCCTCGCTATAGATGTAAATAAGTTTTATAATGAAATAAAGCTAACTCTATTCACAGGGTGTTGAGGAAACTGCTAATTAATAATTTTGGGTCGAGGAAGGTCTTAAATTCCATCTTGTGCAGAAAAATTAGCGCGTTCGATTGATATATTACATACTATGCGCAAGATTTTTTTCACCTCCTTATTGGAAGAATTTATGTGGAAAAAATGTGTTATTTTGCGCAAAATTGGAATAAAAAAAGAACTATTTGTCGCATTTTTTTGCTAACGGGTCCATAAGCCTGCTCCTTGCTAATAGAGACAGAGGGAAATTTTCAGCGACATCTGAAGGGTAGCTTTCGAGCTTTGTGGCGGCCCATACATACCAAGATGTTCTTTCACATGTATAGAAACTTAGCCAAAGCTCGGAAATTTATTTATGTTATTAAGAAACCAGTTTAAAGTTATTTGATCGAGATAATTAACTGTTTTTCATCCTTTTATGAAAAACATGAAAACATGGGTCCTAGCCCCCTTCTCCCCCCGGAATCCGTCGTTGTTGTCAGGTCTTCGTTAATGCACAGCATAGGCCCATGCCTAGTATAGGGTCCTCTTATCATTAATTTTTCATTCATTTTTAGCCTACTTTCCCCGTAAAAGTAAAAAAAATATATTAAAGCATGAAAGAAGGCTTAATGTACCGAAAAATATCGTTAAATATGAAGAGAAGTCAAAAATAAGTGAAGTAATTAAATAAAGATAGAAAAATTAAAAATTTGAAAGTAGGGTTTTGAAATGGGGAAAAAGTGTGTCTGTCGGTCTGTCTGTCTGTCTGTCGGTCTGTCCCCCCCCCCCCCTAATAACTTTTGAACGAATTGTCCGATTCGAAAAATTCCTTTTGCATTCGAAAGATCTCGGCAAGGACATATCATCTCCATATTTTACTTTTTGATTTGAACAATATTTCGTTCAATTTTGAGCAGTTCAAAAAATTTTAACATTAGCGAAAGTGAAGCAAATTATGTAAACTCTGGTCATAAGAGTCGAGTTCTTATAAACAAGATTATTAAAAAGTTTTCGAAGGAAAATATTTGTTGAGCTGAACAATTTTTGCTCATTTTTGAACAGTTCAAAAAAATTAACGGTACTTTTTCCTTTATCCCGGCGCAGACGATGAAGTCGCCAATAATGATGCAACCAACGCCAAACGGAATACCTCCGCTGGTAACCTTTTGCGTGTTTTGTTGCCTTGGCGAGATTTGCGATGGGACAAAGGAATTCATTTTGAAACAGTTCAAAAAAAAAAAAAAAAAGATTAACATTAGCGCCTACGGGGAAATTTCAATCCTTTATAAATCATGATCTAACAGACCGATTTGCTTGGAACAAAATTTATCGGAAAGATGTTTGGCCGTAGAACACATACAGATACGAAGTTCAACCAGGACGGAACGAGCCTATTTTCTTATGAAATTTTTTGATCGGGATTTTTAACGATATTTTCGAATGAATAAATGATTAAATGAATGAGTGATGGAATAAACGAATAAATGAGTGAATAAATACATAAATGAGAAAAATGAATGAATAAATAAACGAATGACTGAATAAATGAAAGAATGAGTGAGTGAATGAATACGTATTAACCGTTGAAAAAGGTATATTTGAAGTAATTAAGAACTAAAGTTAAATGAGGAAGAGAGAGAGAGAGAGAGAGAGAGTTAGATAGATTATAAATTTCAAGTTGCTGAATACGGGAAAGTAGGCTCGTATAGTTCTAGACTAGATAGATTCTTGCTTAAAATCTGAATTATGGGTGCTTCTGTAATATGTGTGTGATTTTGAGACACCATTTAGTGAAAAACAAAAATAATAATTTTAATGCACATTTCTTCGTATCGGGTGTGGACTATTACACAGAACTTCGGCATGCACTTTAAAGTGTGCATTTTCTTAACATTATTTTACAATATGAATTTATCTGAAAGAGAACCGTAGTATATCAAAATATATAACACGAAAATTGTTTTTCTACTTATAAGTAAGTTGGGGTTAACAAAATTTCAAATAGAATATTTTTAAAAAAGTAAATGTATAATATATTACGTCAATGTCAAAATTAAAACATAGCATCGATTTAAGTAGGGGACAATTGTGAAAAATATCACACATATTTTTAACTTTCCATCCATTTCCAGCTCCCACAACTATATCTTTCTATACTGAAACAAGTTCCGTCTAGAACTATACGAGCCTACTTTCTCGTATACACCAACATCAAATTTATAATCTAGCTATCTGTTTTTCTTTCTCCTTTAGTTTAATTAAATCGAATATACCTTTTTCAACGGTTAATACACATTTATTCACTCATTTAAAAGTGCCATCTTCTGGAAAAAAGAAAAAAAAGAAAAAAGCAGTGCTTTCTATTGATATATAATGTTAAGATGTGCAAGGATTTCCCCCCCCCCCCCATATTAAGGAATTTATGTAAATATAACGCTGAAAATAGGAATTAAGAAAAAAAACTACTTGTCTTATTTTTTTCGAATGGGTTTCCTAATCATAACCAGTTACCAGTGCTAGCAGAAAAAAAAAAAATTAATAAATTTTCACCAAAATTCGACGGGTAATTTTCGAGTCTATAAATGACAAACAAACAGTGGCGTAGCTAGCATAGGTGACACCAGTGGCGGGTATTGATGGAGTCACCCTCCCCCCCCCCCCCCCCCCCCACCTCCCGAAAAAAATCATATCATTGTGGAACATACATTTTGATGTAATATATATTTTTTTAAAGAAGGAAAAAAAAAAAAACATTTTTATCATGGGCGTTATAATATTTAAAGTATTTGTTGACGGCAATGGTGTGTTTAGCGGCCAAAAACCACTTCAATTTTTTAAAGTATTTTTGTAAGAAAACACTCTGCTCAGTTAAATATAGAAAAGAAAGTGATAGAAACAAATATCCCGTTTAAGGTATATATTTGTTTCATTATCTACAGCTTTTAAAGATTTATTGTTTCCCCCGTCGTGACTGGGTGTCACCCCACAGCGTCTGACACCCGGGGCGGGCCGCCCTACTTAGCTACGCCACTGCAGACAGACAAATTTATTTTTCCAAGCAAATCTGTTTGTTAGATCAGAGTTTATAAATAATTCAAATTTCCCTGTAGGCGCTAATTGTTAAGTTTTTTTTAAAAACTGTTCTAATTAAAAAATAAAATATGAGAATGAGATGTCCCCGCCGTGATCTTTCGAGGGGGGAAAAAATCGAATTGCGCGATTCCCTCTAGCGTTATCGGCGGGAGGGGGGGGGGGGCACACTTTTCTCCATCTTAAAACCCGGATATAAATCTTTATTGTTTCATTATTTATTTAATTTCTAATTTTATTTATTTACTTTATGTTATTTATTTTATTTATTTTACTTTTATATTATTATTATTACTACTACTACTACCACCACTACTACTGTTATTATTATTATTATTATTGTTACTATTAATAATAATATATTTATATGTTTATTTATTCATTTCATTTATTTATTTATTTATGTATTTATTTATTTGAGATAATTTTTACGATACATTGAGCCAGCATTATTAAACCTGTGGCCGCGGAGATTTTTATACTAGACTTAGATAGTAACGGAGGATAGTAGACGGAGATAGTAACACTTGACAAGATCCGATATAAGCTAATTGTTGTGCAGATGCACTCTAAAAATATATATATATATATATATATATTTCCCCTTTTCTCAAGCAACTGAAGTTTAATTTGGCAGTGAAAGACATCCATTCTTTAACCAACTAAGTAACGTTATCAAAAAAAAAAGCACAATTTTATGTTGTGGCCCTCGTGAAATAACCATTGCTAGAGTTCACCCAGTAATCGAAATACAACCGTAATTCATTAAATTTTTCAATTTCAGCTTCTAACGTTTAAACAACTTTTAGACATTTAAATTTTTTTGTTTGTTTTGGTTAACACTTTCTTTTGTTTAAATATTTTAATTAGCAATAACAACTCCTCGATGCGACTGATTGACCTATATTAGATTGAGTTAGTTATTTAATTTTATGCATTTGTATGTAACCCATATTGCAGATATGTTTGTCTTTCTGGACTCCTTCTCCTGTAAAGAAATTAGAAATTAAAATTTTCATGCTACCCTATCATCATTGAATAAATTAGAAATACAAACATTCACTTTCAATTTAATCAAGAATTCAAAACACTAATCTAAATCAACAAACTTACGAAACGTTGATTCAAGGCAAAATAACTCGTCACCGCACTCATTATCTCGCTTTATATTATAAGGAATTATTAGCTTCAAATTGTATTTTATTTTGTTTGACATTGCACTGGACAAATAATGTCTGACTGACTTATCACGTATATATTTTGGAAATGGATTAACTGACATTTTACTGTTAGTTTTACTTTGCTTTGACATTCATTTAAAAGATTACATTTTCTCTTTTCCTTTGTTCTTCACATTTCTTCTTCTTAGAATTTTTAACTGTAAAAAGTGTATTCACAGGGCCGGACTAATACTCCGTTTTTTCAGATACTAATATATTATTTCTCTTAAATATCATAAAATAATGTTAGTTTTTTCATTTTGTTTTGCTTTTTAAATAAAACACACTGGTGAAATTTCGTTACATATTTTAATTAACTCACCCAGAGCATAGTGAATGTGACGACTGACATTCCATATAACTCGTCACCGCACTCATTATCTCGCTTTATATTATAAGGAATTATTAGCTTCAAATTGTATTTTATTTTGTTTGACATTGCACTGGACAAATAATGTCTGACTGACTTATCACGTATATATTTTGGAAATGGATTAACTGACATTTTACTGTTAGTTTTACTTTGCTTTGACATTCATTTAAAAGATTACATTTTCTCTTTTCCTTTGTTCTTCACATTTCTTCTTCTTAGAATTTTTAACTGTAAAAAGTGTATTCACAGCCGGCAAGTATTGGCAAGTTTTTCTAAGTCCGGCGAATGGTCTGACAAATTAATAAACATTTTCTGAAAAAGAAAAAGATTTGCATTCTAATTCAAAAGTCATTTGATTTTTCAAAAAACTGTCCAAAAGGCTGTCGCGATCGACCGAAAATGCGATCGAGATCGACCGTTCGATTGCGATCGACGTGTTGCCGAACACTGCTTTAAAGCATACTAGGAAAACTTTAGGGCATACTGTAGTTTTTTCAAACTAGAAAAAAACCAAGAACTATTTGCGATCGACAACAACTGAAACACAATGATCATTACATAATCTGACCAGTGAATGACTGCTAAGCTCAATTCCGTTTTTAGCCTACTTTCCCGTAAAAGTAAAAATAATAATAATAAAGCATGAAAGAAGGCTTAATGGAAGGAATAAGTAAAAATATAGTTTAAAATAAAGAAGTCAAAAATAAGTGAAGTTTTTAATAAAGACTGGGAAAATAAAAAAATTGAAAGTAGGGTTTTGAGATGGGGAAAACGTGTGTCTGTCGGTCGGTCTGTCTGTCTGGCTACTCCTCCCCCACCCCTAATAACATTTGAAGGAATAGGGAAGTTTTCGATTTTCTAATTTTATTTTTAATCTACAGAATAACATATTTTAACACCATCTGTGCAAAAAATTTTGTTATACGATTAGTGTTTATTTTTTAAATAATTTTTTTAATTCATGCGCAGTCAGGGATCGCGAAAAAAACTTTCTGCGCATCGGGCATGATTTGCGTCACAGGTTGGATGACGTATACAGCTTGGCGAGCGTAAAACCGGCCATTCACAAGCGAGCCATGTGGAGCGAAGCCGTTTGGAGCTCATCTATTTGGATAAAAAGATTTACAAGTTCAAATCTGCATGTATATTTAAAAAAGAATTAAAAAACAGTGCCCTAAGCAGTGGTTACTAAATAGAAACACATACACACGTAAATCCAAAATTGTATACATCGGATTGCCGAACTGTTTGCGAATGAGCGAACGCATAATTTGAGCTTCTGAAGCTTGTTTATGTTTTAATTTTGCAGAAAATAAAATGATTTTCGCCAATCTATATAAATAAAACCAAAAGTTTGTGTGTGTGTGTATGTGTGTGTGTGTGTGTCTGTCTGTCGATCGCCTCCTGGCGAGATGGAACGGGCCAGAAGTACGAAATTTTGGTTACGGGTACCTTGGGTCAGGTCCTCGTGCACCTCGAAGCGTTTTTCCTAAAATTCGAATTTGTTCTTTTTTTATTCCAATTTTAAGCAAAACTGTTTATTTTAGGAATATCTCATCGAAGAAACGTCGCACCTTTTCGATTTTTGCAGCATACTGATGCCCGTAAAAAACGGCACAAGATGATCTCTTTCAGAAGTTCGTAGAACGAATAGAACACGCGCAATATTCATTTAAAGTAGTTTTCGAACTTTAAAGCAAGGCTTACCTCTGAATTTATCTGCTTAATTTGCGTGTTTTCGCCAAAATAAATATTATTTTTGTCGCCAATTAGATGATTTTTGTTAACGTAAGATTGAAAAAATGCTGTTTTATCGTTATTCATGCCGTTTTATCAACGAAACAAATTCTAAAAATGTATTTCATTTTTATGCAGATTTTGTGGACTATTAACTACAGACGATTTTTAAATACTTTACCTTGAGGTTGATTCTTCTTTCTTTTTTTGGCGATTTAATACTTATTCCTCCCGATAAAAACTAGGTAGGAAGGTTTTCGATAATGCATATTTTTTATGAAATTTAAAATTTTGCAAGTGGTGATAACTTTTTTTTTCGCCCCCATCCATTTAATTGCTCTCAATATATTATTTTGCGCTTCGTAACTTTTCTAAACCGAACCAAATAATCCTTATTAGTAATATTCTCATTTTATTCAATATGTGATTTACACTATAGGATCATGGCGCATTTGCATTATACTTTCATTACTATAGTGCAATTTGGCGATCTGCTTCATGTTAACTTCCTTACTTAGCGGATTTGATTGATTCCATATTTTACTCAAGTGATTTATTTTCTAACATTTATTTAATTGTTTGTACGGTCTATTTGGCGACATTTGGACATAATTCAGATAATTCTTTCTAGCAAGTTAAATTTCACATGTCACTATTAGATTAATACTGAATATTTTCTAACTTAAATGTGCATGCTTATTTGCCTTTGGAAATAATACTTTTCTTTCTTCCGTTTTTATGCGAATTTTATAAAAAGTGCTATTTAATTGAATGTTCAGGAAATGACGATTTTGCAAGCGGGATTTTTAGGAAATTGTGTCCTTATTTTGATGAGGAATTTAAGCTGGCCTTGGTAGTTTTAGAAACAGCAGCTCTTAAAAGGCTGTAGCCTAATGGGTATTTTTAGTCACTGACGTCTTTATTGTAATGGGGATTTTTTTGAACTAATGTCCTTATTTTTTATTGATGTTTAGGAATAGTTGTCTTTATTCAAGGGATGAATTTAAGGAATGTTTTCTTTATTGTATCAGAGATATTCAGTGTTGTTCCGTTGTTCTTCATTTGATGGTCATTTTTAAAGAGAATACTACCCTTCTTCTGATAGAAACTTTTAAATGTAGCGTTATCTATATTGCAATTGCGATTTTTACGGACACCTGATACCATTTTGGAACAATTATCCTGATGCATATGTGCATTTTAGTTCCTGTTGCCCTTACTCTGATGGCAAAACTGTTTTTGGCCTTTTAATGTCTATTTTTATGAACGGTTATTTTTGGTCAAAAAGGAATTTTTCGAGGCTGTTGTTTTTAATGAAATTGTGTTTAATGAGTTTATTGTTTAAATGGGATTTTTAAGGACTGTTGCCCATCTTCTACTTGGGTTTTTTAAGAAAATTTTTCCTTATATATTTACAACAGGATTTTAGACATGTGTCACTTCGCCTGAGAATAATGCAATATTATCCCGCGCAACGCCGGGCATGTCAGCTAGTATACAATAAATTTAGCCAAAAATGAGTTTGGATGTAATTAAAAACTAAAATCTCAACCATAATGAAGTTTACCTGTTGGAAAGAAACATTTATTGATACATAGACCCCGTTTAACGCAGTGAGGATGGCCGAATGGTTAGGGAAGAAAGCATGTACACCGTTCAACCGTGGTTCGAGTCCCGGGGGTTTAATTTGAGTTTTCTTCAGCAAACGTTTTGCTGCACCGTTGAAAAAGATAAATTATTAAAATTATATATTAAATTAAATATTCATTGCGTAAAATAATTTTTTAGAATGAATTCGTCGAACAGACTCTATTATTATTAATTTATTAGTTGCTAAATTGAAGCATTTTATGTGGATACAAGATATTCTTTCTGAATATATATATACGGGGGGATTTCTTGTTTCTTTGTGTTATACTTTTGTCGTTATGCTCCTTCTTAGATTTGCGTTCGATCAATATGTCAAATACTAATTACAAGTATTGTTTTGTACCTGGATGCACATCAACGACTAAAAAAACTACAGGCAAACGCTTCATTAATGTTCCAAGGGACCCTAACTAAAGTTCGAAAAGCGTGGCTATTTAAATGCAGAAGCGATGTTTCTATGAAGTAGAATTTTCATTGCTGTGAAGATCATTTCTGTAAGTACAACTAAGACATAACAACATATCTACTTAAAAATTACAGTACCGGTTTACATTTCGTTCGTGCCTAATAGTTTTCAAATCACAAATAAATAAATATATATATATATATATATATATATATATTTAACAGAAAAATGGCATAATTAAGACCCTTAGGATTATTTTTATCTTAAAATTTAAATGATATTAGTGTTAGAACAACACAAGCTGATTAATTACAATACAATGGAAATAACACAGAACCAGAAAGAAATAATTTGAGTGCAGCAAAGCAGTATCCAGTATTTTTTTGGGGAGGGGGGGGGGGGCTGACTTGGACACACTTGTGTTAAGAAAAGTTTCAGGGAGGAATATATTCTTCATTGCGAACATTTTCGGGAAACCCCCTTTCCCGCTTCTGGATACGGCCTTGGAGTGTAGAAAATATTTCGAGTTATCGAAAACGAGAAAGAAAATATTCCTGTTCAAGGGATAAAATTACATTAAAAAGTAATGAAAGTATGCATAAATAACTTGATTCAAGACATCGAAAAATTTAGGTAAATTGAAATTTGTATTATTGCAAGTAGGAAATACACATTATTCTTTGGCAGCAGGGCAACTCTCAGCTGATTCAATTTTATTTTTTTGCGACTTTGACTACCATAACAACTTGGTTAGGGCTCTTTAATTTGTGCCCAGGACATACACGACTTTTGACTGTGCTAACTCCTGCTGTCCTTTTTAGTTGTACATACCCAACAGCTGAATCACCATATATATTCTTCTCTGCAAGAGCTATTTATTAAAAATATCATAATTACCTTTGGGATCATTCATAAATGATGTCACGCTTCGAGGGGGGAGGGGAGTTCGTGAAATTGTGAAAACAGTGTGACAAGGGAGGGCAGGGGGTAACAAGAAGTGTGACATCATGCGTTATGCAACATAGCGTAACATGTGATAAAGGGGGGGGGAGGGGGCCCGCTGAAGTGGGACATTGTGACAAAGGGGGGAGGGGGTCAAATATATGGGGAAAAAGCGTGACATCAGTTATGAACAGCCACTTCTCAGTATTGTTTTTGAAAGATTAAACAAGGACTAAAGTATTTTACAAAATAATAGAATGAATTTAAATATAATATTTATAACCCTTTTTAAAAGAAATTTTTGAAAGCATTTTAAGGGATTCCAGACTTAAACCGAAAAATATAAATTTAAACATGATATACAACGATTGGAAAATGAAATTTAAAAGATTCTGTATGGCATTTAACTACACTACCTGCATTTTAAAGTCAATAAAAGTTGCAACATCGTTTGGCTTAATGCTTTTTTCTATGCTAATTTTCAGGCACTGGCGTAGATAAGGGGGTGGTTTTGGGAATACCCCCCCCCCCCCCGAAATGGTAAAGATTGTCTAGAATTGGAACAATTTTTCTTGGAAAACAATGAAATTAGCAGACTTCTCAGAAGAACCATCCCCCCCCCCCCTCCGAAATCCAGGTCCAGGTGTTTTTTTACATGAAAAGGAAACACATGATCAATTCAAAAATCTCACCAATGTTTTTTTTGAGTTCCACACTTGAACCGCAAATAAAAAAACGGAATTTTCTTTAAGTAAAAAAAATTTAAACATCGGAAATCGTTTGTAGCATAATAATATTCTGCATTTCAAAAATATAAGATTTATTGCCAAGAAAGCGATAAGCTAAGTAATGTGCACTACACTAAATAGCATGATGAACTTCATTGGGGTTACCAAAACATTACCAAAAAGTCGCCAAGCAACAAAAATACACGTAACTGAATAAATAAAACGCATGTTAACCCATTGAAGCCGCTTGGTACATAATTGTACCAAGAGGAATTATTTTTGTAACTCGTTACTAGATGGCGCTAGCAGTCCAATAACTGTTTGTTTCAAATAGTAATGAGTCACAGGAAAGAAGAAAAATATAGTTACTGCATTCTTTTTGAAAACGTGCGTCGTAGTAGGCTTAAGATTTGAGCGAATGATCAATTTTTTTTTTTTTTTTTTTTTTTTTTTTTTTTTTTTTTTTTTTTTTTTTTTTTTTTTTTTTTTTTTTTTTTTTTTTTTTTTTTTTTTTTTTTTTTTTTTTTTTTTTTTTTTTTTTTTTTTTTTTTTTTTTTTTTTTTTTTTTTTTTTTTTTTTTTTTTTTTTTTTTTTTTTTTTTTTTTTTTTTTTTTTTTTTTTTTTTTTTTTTTTTTTTTTTTTTTTTTTTTTTTTTTTTTTTTTTTTTTTTTTTTTTTTTTTTTTTTTTTTTTTTTTTTTTTTTTTTTTTTTTTTTTTTTTTTTTTTTTTTTTTTTTTTTTTTTTTTTTTTTTTTTTTTTTTTTTTTTTTTTTTTTTTTTTTTTTTTTTTTTTTTTTTTTTTTTTTTTTTTTTTTTTTTTTTTTTTTTTTTTTTTTTTTTTTTTTTTTTTTTTTTTTTTTTTCAATGATAGTTTTTTCAACCTCCTTGAAATTCAAAATATTGCGTATAGTGCTGCATACTATATAAATACGCATGATGCAGGTCTTTGAGTGCATAAATAGCTTTTACATATTTGTTTATTATTATCAAATGGGTTATTGTATGTTACTTATAGCTTCGATATTTATATGATGGCCTATATTTATATATAAGTTTCACACATTCATTTATTGTTCCGTGAATGAACGATTGCATAATTTACGAGATAATAGGTTTATTTTTGAAACAGTATTTCTTAAAATTTTATTTTTGTTCTAAGCATGGAATAGTAGTTTTTCCATGCAGCTTTTTTTTAATTTTTTTTTCAGTTTAACAGTACTTGAAATAGTTTTTTTAAAAATAATTGCATAATTGTTCTAAGTAATAATAAAATAAGTATGTCATGTAGTTTTTTTTTTCTTTTTCAGTTTAACAGTTAATGAAGCGCTGGACATAATTTTTAGCCCTGATAGTGACGATGATGAACCTGCGTCATTTAGTGTAGTAATTGAACCACCCTTGGAGGATCCTAAAGCTGATACAGATCAAGATACAGATAAGAGCGATGATGAAGTCGAAGGCAATTTGGACCATTTGCCCCGTCGAATACTTGCAACTTCTTGCAATATCGACAAAAGTGACGAAGATGACTTGGACGAGCAAATGATGGAAGGAACTCGGCCTCCAGAACAATTGTCCGAACCTCCTGTAAAGGAAGCGCGGTTTAAGAAATTACAAAGAGAAACAAGGTCGCTTGATGAAAGTACTTCAAAAACAGATGAACAAATGAAGAGAGATGGCGGGATAAGAATAAAAAAGAAAAAAAGAAAAGGATATCTTAAAATGGTCTGAGGATGAAAAAATGGTTGGAAGCAAAATAAAACAATTTTTGCCTGCTATGAAAAATGCACAGCAGCAAAATATAAAATCACCTCTCCAAAGTTTACAAAAGTTTCTGACAAATGAACTCATTGACCATATTGTCGAACAGAGTTTGTTGTACGCCACCCAAAAAAATTATCGCACCGACTCACTGACGAAGGAAAATATTCTTGCCTTCATTGGTATTTTATTAGTATCTGGATACAACAAATTACCTTATATGCGACTCTATTGGGCTCTAGCATCTGATGTACACAACGATTTAATTTCAAAATCATTGAGAAGAGAAAAAACAGACAAATGAATGCTCCTTTGACTTCAAAAAAGCAAATGAAAAACAAACCAAGAGGACAGTATGAATATACTTGCAACGAGGACATTGTTGTTGTGAAATGGCATGATAATACCGCTGTAACAGTGGCAAGTAATAAAGTGCGTACAACACCATGCGAAACTGTCAGTAGATGGAGTTCTTCTGAAAAAAAGAAAATACTTGTTCCTATGCCTCAACAGTTGAAAACGTATAACAAGCACATGGGAGGGGTAGACCTCTTTGATCAATCCGTTGCAAATTACCGCATTAGAATCCGTTCAAAGAAATGGTGGTGGTCTCTTTTTTCATGGGTAATAGGTGCTAGTGTGGTAAATGCATGGCGTCTGTATAGAAATCTTGGCAATGATATTTCATTGCTCGATTTTACGCGACAATGCGCACAAGAACTGTTAGGAAGCTATGGTACACTACCTAGTGGCCCTGGTAAACCTCTGACAATCACTCATAAGGCTAAAAACGAACAAAGATTTGATGAAAAAAATCATTGGATTGTGAAGTCTGAACAAAAACACGCCCGTTGTAAAAACTGCAGTGGAAGAACAGGTTACAAGTGCGAGAAGTGTAACCAACCACTGCATCCTGAATGCCACAAAAGTTATCATGTTGATTCAAATGCCTAAAAGTACTTTTTTTAATATAACTACATGTTTTACAATTTTTTAACTTTAGATTTCATCATGTTTCACATAATTGTATTTTGCAAACTTAAGTTTATAATTAGTAATTTGAATAAAGATAATTGTAATTAAAAAACTCTTCTGTGAGTGTAAATAATATTTTACAGTTATATTTATTTATAATCTTTGTCTTTTTCATCAAAACTATAATTGCAGAATTTTGCAAAAAAAAAGTGCTTTTGGACTATGCAAACGCCGGTTGGTACAAATATCTACCATTAAAAAAAAAATAGTAAATACAACGGGAAAAATAAAATTCGTGTATCATACACTTAGTAGACGTAGAATGAATAGATACTAATAAAATTATAAAAATTTATTGATTTCTTCGAAGTCGGCTTTGATGGGTTAACTTGGAAATGGGTAATCAAAAACCTTGTTGTCTAAAAGGGATCCTACAGTCCATAATGAATGAAAAATATAAAAAATAGAAAGTAGTTTAATTAAATGGACGCACATTTAGTTAAATGAATCGTTGAATGAACGCTGCAAAATACGAGGAGTTCGAAGCCGTTTGAGGCGCGAGGTGCCCGCTGACGTCAGACAGTGACGTATTAAGCTCCGCCTCATTTTTTGTGGATGGGATTTTTAAAAATTAATTAAAAATCAATGTTCAATTTTCTTTGTTCGGCATGGGTGAATTCTTGAGTTTTATAACTGTCTTAACAATATCTAAGCATCAAAATAGGAAGATTCTGTAGGTGGAAACTTCCCTATTGTCCGATTCAAAAGCTCTTTTTTTTTTTTTTTTCGCATTCGAAAGATCGTGGCGAGGACATCTCATTTCCATATTTCACTTTTTGATTTGAACAATTTTTCGTTTTGAACAGTTCAAAAACCTTTAACATTAGCGTCTATGGGCAAATTATGTAAAATTTGGGCGTTCCAAGTTCTATGACAAGCTTATTGGAAGAAATTCTCTGCGTGAAATATTTTTTGATTTGAACAATTTTTGTTCATGTCTTAATATTAAAAAAAAAAAAAAAAAAATAACATAGCTCCTCTGAGGAAATTACAAACCTATATAAATCCCGATCTAACAGACGGATTTGCTTGGAACAAACGTTATCGGAAAGATGTTATGACGGATACAGATACGTTCTGTATATACAGATACGTTCAACAGAACTAAATGAGTCTATTTTCCTATGAAATTTTTTGATAGGGATCTTTAAGGATCTTTTTCAATGAATGAGTGAAAGAATGAAGGAATAAATGAGTGAATGAATGAATGAATGAGTTAATGAATTACTGAATGAGTTAATGAATTACTGAATGAATGAATGAATGAATGAGTTAATGAATTACTGAATGAATGAGTTAATGAATTACTGAATGAGTTAATGAATGAATGAATGAGTTAATGAATTACGGAATAAATGAATGAATGAATGAAAGAATATGTATATTTGAAATAATTAAGAACTAAAGAAAATGAGAAAGAGAGAGAGAGATTATAAATTTGAAGTTGGTGTATACGGCTCGTATAGTTCTAGACGGAACTTCTTGTTAAAATATCATAATATGTTTTTAATATGTAGTATTTGATACATCACATTAAAAGGATTTTTTTTGCTAGTTGTAAATATTGCCAAAAAAATTGGGGACATTTGAATGGCACTGCTTTAGGTGTTTTTTGGTGTGGAAATAAAAAGTAGTAAATGACTTGGGAATGAACACGACAGTTTCCAATCAATGTAAGATTTTTATTCTAATGCTACTCAAGTGACTTTATTATAATGCATTCAGGAGTCAGATAGCTTGGAATTGCATGGAAAGAACTTACTGTTCCAAAAAATATTCCAAACTGTTCATTCATTGATGGGATTACCCTAACACCTCGCTATTTCGCTATGTTAGAAATAGAGAATAAATGTTTCTGTAAAGGTTAGGAAATACTCCGAATTTTTTGAGAAAGAAATCGTCCGAGTGGTATTCCTCTCACCCATTTTTTCCCCTTTCTTTTATATCTAAAGTTTAAAGAGATAAGTAATGAATTCCTTATTATTTTTTCCTTTTTGGAGCTTTGACGGATTTACACGTTTTAAAGGGTCTGAATCCATGCTATTTTTTGTAAACTCGTCTCTCTGTGCTTGTCGTCAGATTGTAAACACATCGAAAATTATTATACAAGTGAGCCTCATTGGGTACAGGGGCTTTTCTCCACCAGACACCCGTACACCTCTTAGCCGAAGCCTTAGGGGGTACAGGGGCTGATTCAGATTTGGCACCCTTTGACCCTTTTATAATTTTAAAAAATGGAATAATTCATATGAAAAATCGACGAAAAATTCAATGACCACAACATATTTCTGTTTTATAATTCTCTTATTCTGTTTCGTTTTTCTCTGCATCTATAAGGCATTGCATTATATTTCTTAAGGAATTGGTGCTCGTTAGTGTTTGCTTGTGTCAATCGTTCCAAGGGAAGTGGCGCAATTGACCGTTTTTAATTGTAACTGCAATTTTTCAAAAAGTAAGGCAGGGATTTAAAGAAAAACCTTAAACATAAGGACCCTAGTAGAAACTGGAGCTGGCTAACTTTTGACGTTAATCTCTCCAAAGGGGAAAGGCGAAATCGAAAGTTTTTTTCGGTGTCGATGATTACTATATTTTAATAAGATGTAAGGAATGGACAGAAAACTTGTAGACTGGTGAATCTTGATAGGGACTATTACTGATAGATTGCAAACACTCCCATGGTAACGGCGCAGTCTAATCATTTTTCTCATCACGCATGATCGGTGATCGCTACATTTCAAGAAGTAATGCAAGGTAAACGAAACAAGAGGTAATGCAATAGAAACTAAAGATAATCGGCAAATAAATTCCAATAACTGATTCTGATTAAATTTTGGTGTCTGTAGCTCCAAGTAAGGTGGCTGACAATTGCTTTCAGTGTTATTTGAAAACCTGAGAAAATAAATGAGTAAATAAATAAAATAAAGCTTCAAAAAAAGAATGTGAAAGGAAAAGAAAACTTATTTATATGGAATCCAATTATGATCTAATACTTATTAATATTTAGTGGTGATCGTACAAAGGGATTGGTGGGTGCTCTTTTAATATTTTGAGAAATGCAATTTAAATGAAAGAAATATATAGCAGAAAGATTCGTGGCAGACACAACATATTAGTTCTAAATTGATATTTTAAATAAAAATCATATGTTTTTGTGTCAGTCACTGAGATACACTGCTATTTTAGTACATTTGCAAAAAAAGTCAAAAAGCTAATAAACATTTGTAGAATCTTCACATTGAAGTTCAATAGGGGCGCATTTTTTAACTTTGCACGGAACGGCTCAAATGCTTAATCCGGCCCTGGTGTATTGAGCATTGGACAAATGTAGATTATAGATCTAAGGACTAGTGTGAAAGTACGACGAATAAAGACTTCTAAAAAAAGCTTCGAATCAACCTCGAAAGCAGGAGAAAAAAATAATTAACTATTTCCAGAAAATTTTATCGATAACACTTAAACTCATCAATAGCTGCTCAATAAAAACAAGAAGTTCCGTCTAGAACTATACGAGCCTACTTTCCCGTATACACCAAATTCAAATTTATAATCTAGCTATCTCTTTCTCTCTCTTTCTTATTTATCTTTAGTTCTAATTATTGAAAATATACCTTTTTCAACGGATAATACATATTCATTCACTCACTCATTCATTCTTTCATTTATTCAGCCATGCATTTATTCATTCATTCGTTACCTCATTCAAGTGTTTATTCATTCATTTACGCATTCATGTATTTATTCACTCATTTATTTATATTTTCATTTATTCAATAATTTATTCATTCATTCTTTTCCTCATTCATTTATTCATTGATTTATTCTTTCACTCTTTCATTTATTCATTCATTCATTATTTCACTCATTGAGTCACTGAGAAATATCCTTGAAAATCCCGATCAAAAAATTTCATAGCAAAATAGGCTCGTACGTTCTGGATAAACTTTCTATTTCTACATGTTCTACGTTATAAGAGCTTTCCGATAAAGTTTGTTCCAAGCAAATCGGTCCGTTAGATCAGGATTTATATAGGGTTGAAATTTCCCCGTAAGCTCTGTGTTAATTTTTTGAACTGTTCAAAAATGAACAAAAACTGTTCAAATCAATATTTCACGCCGAGAACTCCTTTCAATAAGCTTTCAATAGGAACTTGGCTCTTGTGCCCAGAGTTTACAGAATTTGCTTCAATTTTGTCCATAGGCGCTAATGTTAAAATTTTTTGAACTGTTCAAAATTGAACAAAAAATTGTTCAAATCAAAAAGTGAAATATAGAAATGAGATGTCCTCGCCGAGATCTTTCGAATGCAAAAAAAATTTTTCCAATCGGACAATTCGTTCAAAAGTTATTAGGGGGGGACAGACCGACAGACCGACAGACAGACCGACCGACAGACCGACCGACAGACAGACCGACAGACAGACCGACAGACAGACAGACCGACAGACCGACAGACACACTTTTTCCCCATCTCAATACCCTACTTTCAAATTTTTTATTTTTCAATCTTTATTTAATTACTTCACTTATTTTTGACTTTTCTTGATTTTTAACGATATTTTCACGATACATTAAGCCTTCTTTCATGCTTTATTATTATTTTTTTTTACTTTTACGGGAAAGTAGGCTAAAAAAGGTAAGAAAATCGGTTGATAAACATAGGAGAAAATGGTATTTAGCTCTTTCGTCTTTGCCAATTTGAAAAAAGATGTGCATGTGTCCCGAGCGTAAAAAAAGTTGAGTGCTACTGCATGCTTTTTTCATTTTACTAGAAAACGGGGTAAAGAGAAAAAGAGAGAGAGAGAGACATTGAAATTATGAACCAATTAAAAAGGTTTTGCGTAACATTCCACTTGATTTTCTATTGTTTTGCTATTCGTCAGTAGTCGGCTACTGATGATCTCATGCTTCCACGAGTGCATTGCTAACTTTTTCTGTTAGGAAAGCAAATTACCTTTTTTTTTCAGTTTTATTTGTAAATATTAATGGAGTATAAAATAAAGAAAGTAACAGAAATAATATTGTTGTTGCCTTTAATTAAATTTTGCTTAAGACACTGCGCAACTTTACCGTTGTTTGTATGAAACTCATCTCCCAATGCGAAAACTAATTAGTATACTAAATTATTATTAGAATATTAACGCAATTAAAATAATGTTATTCATTTGATTCATGGGGGGGGGGGGGGGAAACGAGATCTTGAGTTTAGGTTAGAAACTTTGTGTGCGTGCGTCATCATTATCAACATTCATCAATTTTGAGTTCGATAATTATATCCATCCAAGGGCCATTCATAAATGATCACACTTTTTTTCAATATATTTGACCCCCCCCCCTTGTCACAAAATGCCACACTTTAATGCCACCCTACCCCCGTCACATGTCACATATAGTTGCTGTTCTGAAACAAAGCACTGCGTTATACATACATCACATTTCCAATTTTATTTCTGAACTTTTAATGACATTTTTGAGCATTATAATACTAACGATTATATATATGTACTTAATTTGCATGAAATCAGATGAAGGTTTACACCAAAAAATCTTATTAGTATTTAAAAGTAAAAAATATTAATTGTTCGAATTCTAAAAATGACCCGCGCTATTTTGGCTTAAAAGTGTAAATGCCCAAGTTTTAAATTTTGAGCCTTTAACTAGAAATTAATTTAAACCTTAATCAACAGCGATGTTTTATTAATACAAAATAAAATCAATGAACATACAAAAAAAAAAAAAAAAAAAAAAAGAAAATAAGTAGTATAAAAATATTTAATCTGATGATTTCAAACGATTTTATTTTAACTACAATGTGGTGATGTCATACTTCTTGCTATACCTCCTCCCTTCCCCTTGTCCAGTGGTGGGGAAACTTTTTTTAAGACGGGCCATTTGTAATAACTAGACAATCGTAGCGGGCCAAAGAATAATGCTTAATCGTTAAAAAAATTATGTGTTCTATAAACATATACATATATTATTACATACACTTATTATTTTAATAGTAAAAAAGCAAAAGGTAAGAAAATTATAAGCACAAAATATAAAATGAATTTAGTGTAGTTCTTGATGTGAAGTATTACCACTTTATTTTCTGGTGGCATTACTGGTTGATGGTGCGTGAGAAAAATGAAATTGAGACTGTTTCATCAAAATTTCATCATAGTCCGGTTTCATTTGCGAAGCAGAGATTCTTAAAACTGATGAAAGGTGCTCATCTGTAATTCTGTTTCTTAAAGAAGTTTTCCTAAGCTTCATTGTTGAAAAGATTTGTTCGCATATATAAGATGAGCCGAACATTGTCATTATCTTCATTGCATGATTAATTAGATTTGGGAAATTATCTGGACTTACATGTTTATAAAATTCTAGTAATGGTACTGTATGAAAAGTTTGTTTCAGGAGAGTATTAGAATACTATCAGGAGAGTTTCAGAATACTATTGTGTTTTGGATATCGCCGCAGGTAGTTTTTATGCGGGTCGTCACATTACGAAGTAAGAACGCGTTCAAACATTCTCACGACGGCACTCTTAAACGGGCCGGATTAAACCTTTCCGCGGGCCGGACTTGGCCCGCGGGCCGTAGTTTCCCCATCACTGCCCTTGTCATAAACTGTCACAATTTCTATCACCCTCCCCCCTCTAGAAGCGTGACTTCATTTGTGAATGACTCCCTATTCAAATTACTGTTCCAAGCGAATTTCGAGCAATTAATTTTCTTTCTTTATTACTGGTCTTGAATTTCCTGAAAATTCTGAAAAAATATCACTTGCCAAAAAATATCCTAAAATATCCTTCTTATCCTATCTTGAAATTCTCGAAGGTTTGCGAGTTTTATATAATGGTATTGTGTTTTCCATGTGTTTTTTTTACAATGTGTGTGTGTGTGTGTGTGTGTGTGTGTGTGCGTGTTTTTTTTTTTTTTTTTTTAAGTTTGTACTCTATTTTCTATTTTTCAAAATTTGTATAGGTAGCATCACATACTCTGTGACACCCAGTGGGTGTTAAGTCGCTCGAAGGGTCTTTCTTTTCTGCTGTTTTTCTGTTCGTTCCTCTCAATCACCACATCCGGTTAACCAACACCCCCTGAACTAGAAAGCCTCTGGACTGCCTCTCGGAGAAGCGATTCCCTTCTCTCCGTAGGCCGAAGTCGGAGGCCGAAATGTACTTCTCCTGTTGCGCTGGCGATTAACTCACATTATTAATCAGCCTGTTTTTGCAATCAAGCCATCAAATAACGTCCACTGAAGAGTCCACTTGTAGAGCACACATTTCAGAACGAATAAAATTAAGTTCTTTACTAAAAATTGATAATAAAAAATTGTTGCTTTCCTATACTTAAAAAAAAAATACTTTATTAGTATAGGAAAATATTTTTGTGTTACTTATGAAATATTTTTTTTTATGGTTTGTGTTCTCATTGACTTTATTTTGTGGCGAAAGCATCGATGCTGATTAACTGTTAAATTAGCTTCTAAAGTTTAAATGTGAAAGAAAATCTTGGGCATTTACTTTAAGACAAAATAGCGCGTTAATTTCTGAAAAATTCGAAAGATTAATGTTTTTACATTATATATTAATTACGTTTTTTTTCTTGTAAACCTTAATCTCATGTTATACAAATTAAGCACACACATAATCATTATTATTGCTATGCTCAGAAATGTCATCAAAAGTTCAAGATAAAATTGGAGATCAGATCTATAACGTAGTGCTTTGTTTCTGAACTACAAATAAATATGCTTATGTAATATAGCGTGACATGTGAGTGGGAAAGGGAGTTCATTGAAGTGTGACATTTTGTGACAAAAGGCGAAGGTTAAATACATTGAAAAACCGTGGCATCACTAATTTATACATGATTCCAGTATTATAGCTTTTTCAATGTTTGAGACTCTTTATATTTTGAAGGGAAATTTATGAATTACGCAAACATAACTCGTACAAAAATCAAAGAAACAATGCATCAACTTTTCTTTCAAAAACTTCCCTGTTTAAAAAGTTTGAGGTTTATTACAAGAAAATAAGACAAAGATTCTGTACAGACCTTTTAGAAATGGATTTAATTCTGTTCAATTTATTTTTGACCTTTTTTAATTCTTTTCCAAAAAATAACTTAATAATTTAGCGTTGGAAATGATTTACCCCTGTAGTTCGCTTTAACTTGAACTTCGCATCAGAGTGAAAAACGTAATTCCGATTTTCATTAATTTGAAACATTTCTTTTAGTCGTCACAGTTTTTTCTGTAGCCTTCAGAAAGAAAGATCATAGCGTAATGTCACAAAGATGCCTTTAAAACATCTTTTATTTTCTAGTAAAAGGGAATCTTTCTAATCTCTAGAATTCTGAGATGAGAGAGTCATAAAATGTCCGCCGGACAAAAACTTCTCTTTTCAATAGCCCCTTTCCAGTCACACAGTCATAAAAGACCACCGGAATAGAAAACGTAATTGTGGGAACTTGATAAGAACCACTATGCAAATACTTTTTCTTAACTTTTGTTGGTTTCTTTTACGAATGTGGCGTACAAGACTATTTTCAAGTGATCGTATAGCGTTGTTCAGAAGTGACCAGGCTTAGAAAATTATTTTGATATTAACAATTTAAAATCTACAGAAGGCTTTCCGATATTGCTTGCTTTTAAATTGCCTTACTTTATTATTTCATTTCAATTTGATTTTTAAAGTCGTAGTATCTAAACAACCTTAGTCAAGATTTGCATTTATCACGCAAGTGTGACATAAATAACTTCGTAAACTTCAGGAATATTATTAAAAACTATATGAAAATGGATTTTTTTTTTCTGATATGGAAATGAACAAACATTAGTGTTAAAATATTGAGCGTAAATAAAATATAATCCTTCAATATATCTTGATAAATATCTATGTATCAAAATAACACCTCTAAAATGTTTAAAAATTGCAATTCTACTGTAGCAATGATGTTTTGTGAAAAGTAGAGGTTAATTATCTGAATGCAGTAAATTATTTTCGAAGTAGAAATATTAACTTTTTTTTCCATACTGAGTAAGTATATAAATGTGTTGAACTCAATCTGCAATTTCTGAGGGCATTCTTTTGCTTTTATGCAAAAGATTTTCTGCCGAAATCCAGTAATATCCCAATTACAAATGCTACGAGCGAGGTGAAAATCGGCCCTACGGACGTTGCGCAATAGTTTCAGTCCGGTAGGTACGGTGGTGTTTGATGAGGTATAAATAAATAAAATATATCAGAAAGGGTAATTTCGGCGGGATTTTCCGATTGAGGATGAAACAATATTTCGGAGTTTCACTGATAGTTGTATGTTAGTTTTTTTTTTATTATTTCGTACAAAATTTTAAACTTCCAGAGAAATAATTCGTCCCACTCAGAATCCTCCCTTCCTCCCCACTGTAATCACCGAACTTGGAAAGAATCATTCATACATGATGTCACGCTTCGAGGGGGGAGGGGGGTTCGTGAAATTGTGACAAAGTGTGACAAGGGGAGGGGAGGAGGTAACAAGAAGTGTGACATCAGGCTTTATGCAACATAGCGTAACATGTAACAAAGGGAGTAGGGGAGTCCGTTGAAATGTGACATATTGTGACAAAGGGGGGACGGGGGTTAAACATATGGGGAAAAAGCGTGATATCATTTATGAACGGTCCCGAACAGTTAGTTAGGGAATTTTATTTATCCGGGAAAATTAGGGAAAATCCGTAAAGTTATTTTTTGGATCCTAACAGACAACACTTTAGTTCGAATGAGTGATTTTACAATCGAAATCATGACGTCCCTACCTACCAGAATTGTCAAATTTAAAAACTGCTAATATGAAACAGCAGAAGTCCAGCGACGGCGGGAAAGAGAGGGGGAGTATCTATCTATCTAAGAGAGGGGGAGGCGGGAAAGAGAGGGAATCATGACGTCCCTACCTACCAGAATTGTCAAATTTAAAAACTGCTAATATGAAACAGCAGAAGTCCAGCGACGGCGGGAAAGAGAGGGGGAGTATCTATCTATCTAAGAGAGATCTATCTAAGAGAGGGGGAGGCGGGAAAGAGAGGGGGAAGGGAGGAGAGGGGGGGATCGATTCCCAGGAGGCATCAGCAGCTATTTGGTATCCGACCCGTTTTTAGATATCCGGAATCCGACCCCGTCGCAGCAAAAAATATCCTGTTCAATGTTAATTTCTAACATTAAATTAATTAGCATATTTTGGAAATATATGAAAATTGAAAAGCTCCTATTTCGGATTTGGAAGCTGTGGGAAGTTTTAAAAAATGTATAGAATTTAGGTTTCAAGTATCAGAGCCGTATCCGGTATGAACCCGTCCCACAAGGGTCACCGGATATCAATAGCCTGTAAAGAACACGGGACTTTTGCCATCCCATATTGAAGCTCACCGGAAAGCGGGACAATTTTTCAAGATACGGGACTTTCCAGTAACGCCCGGGATGTATAGGAACCTTGCTACATACAGTCAAGATTTGAATATGCACAAGTATCTGACAGTAGTTTTGTGGCATTTTTACGTCGTTTGTGTGTTTTTTTTGTTTCTTTGTCTTGCGGAAAATATAGAAATAGTTAATTCAGCGCATTGCGTGTAATTTTGTAGCAATCTTTCGACTTAAGTTTTCTTTTTCCAGTTTCTCCGCTCTAAACATCTAAGTGCGAGTACTTGCTCTTGCTTCACTCCATTCTCCAGATAATTTTGATAGGAATTGCTTATTTTAACTATTTATGGTTTTTGTTCATTTAATTTATTAATAGGTATAAATCCCATCCGCAATAAGAAGAACAGTAATCTCAATCATAATAAGGTTAACAGTCACGACTACTTCTTCTAAGAATAACGCAACAGACCCTTTATAATTTTCATTAAAATAAATCTTCCTAATAGAATATGGATAGCAATATCTAAAATGCCTGATTTGAATAAATGCAACAGTCCCTGAAAATAAACGTCAGAATAAGCACAGCAGACCGAAAAATCTCCATTAAACTGAGGACGACAGTATCTAAAAATCCTTATTAGAATGAGGCCAACGCTCTTTAAAATTATCCATTAGAGTTAGGACATTAGTCTAAAATATCCCTGATAGAATAACGTCAAAACCTCTAAAACCCCGATCAAAATAAGAAGTCTCGAGTAGATAAGGATAACAGTCCCGCAAAATCCTTTTTAGAATACGAACAACAATCCCTAAAAATCTCAATGAGATCTAGAACAAAAGACAGCAACCCAATTCCTATTAGAATCAGAAACCAAAGAAAACCGTCAGGGCCGGATTAAGGATTTGAGCCGTTCCGTGCAAAGTTAAAGAATGCACCCCTATTGAACTACAATATACAGATTCTACAAATATTTATTAGCTTTTTGACCTTTTTTAGCGAATGTACTAAAATGAGTTTTTCTCCGTAACTGACACAAAAACATATGGTTTTTCATTTAAAATATCTTTTATTCAGAACTATTATATCTTTCTTCTATATAAATTGAAAGTAGTCACTCAAAATATTAAAAGAGCGCCCACCAATCAATTTGTGCGACCATCACTAATTACAGCAGCGGATTTAGGTTTGAAGGCGGCCTAGGCCCGAGACAATATGGCGCCCCCTGGCACTAAAAAAAGTTTTTAAAATCTTTTTGTTAGATATTTCAGATTTTAGTACTAGCCTGATAAATTATTTTAACAAAGAAATTCTACCCTGAAAATGGTACTACTATGTTTAGATAGTAAGAGCGCGCGCGCAATAAAATAAACTTCAAAATTTGGTGTCAGGTTAGGCCTAGGCCCGGCAAACCAACGGGGCCTACATGACAGGACGAGGGGCCTACACGACAGGAAATGGTGTACGTGTGTCCCCTTGCCCGCAATAACGGCCTAAGGTCAGGCAACCCCTATATAAGCTGCCCATCCCGGCATAACATTGTGCAAGACTGCTTGGGCCCGTAGGGAAACAGCTACGAACTGTATAACAGTGGAGTTCGTGACAAATGATGTGGGACCAGCTGAACTACTGTAAATACAATGTAATATAATGTAAAGAAACAGTGAAGTAAAAAAATATATAAAAGGAAAATATAGCCAGAACCGTTTTTGTTCTTACAGTTTACAGAAAACATAATCGATTTTTAATTTTAGTCGTCTTAAAAATTTTGGCGCTCCTCAAAATTTGCCGCCCTAGGCCCGGGCCTAAGCCTAAATCCGCTACTGACTAATTATTAATAAGTATCAGATCCCACTTGGGGGCCATATATATATATAACACAGCTTTTTTCCCCCTTTCTCTTTTTTTTTTTTTTTGAATCGTTTTATTTACTTATTTTGCAGGTTTACAAATCCCACTGAAAGCGGTTGTCAGCCACCCTACTTAGAGCTATAGACACCAAACTTTAATTAAAATCAGTTATTATTATCAATTCATTTGCCGATTTTCTTTCGTTTGATTTCCCTTGCATTACTTCTTGTTTCATTTCCCCTGCATTACTTGTTGAAGTGTGGCAATCACCGATCATGCATTTGTTGAAGTGTGGCAATCACCGATCATGCATGGTGAGGAAAATGGTCCGACTGCGCCATTACCCTGGGAGTCTTCGCAATCTATCAGTACTTGTCCCTATCAAGTTTCACCAGTCTACAAGTTTTCAGACCATTTCTTACGTAACTTCTTAAAATATAGTAATCATGGACAACGAGGAAAAACTTTCGATTGCACCTTTCCCCTTTGGAGAGATTGGCACCAAAAGCTTACCAGCGCCAGTTTCTACTAGGGTCCACAGATTTATGATTTTTCTTTAAATCCATGCGTTACTTTTTGAAAAACTTCAGTTATAGTTCAAAACGGTCAATTGTGGACTTACTTCTCTTGGAGCGATTGACACAAGCACTAACCAACACGAATTCCTTAAGAAATAAACGCAATGCTTTATAGATGCTGATAAAAAAGAAACATAATTATAAAACAGAAATATGCTGTGGTAATCGCGAATGTTTCGTCTATATGTTTCATGAATACTCCATTTTTTTAAATTATAAAAGAGCGCCAAAACTGAATCAGCATCTGTTTTCAATGAGGTCCACCTGTATAATAACTTTTGATTAAATCCTTGCATTAATTCCTGAGATATACTAACAGTCAAGCTTAAGTAGATAAACGTTTGATTGCGCCACTTCTTCTTGACTGATTTGCACCAAAAGCAATCAGCTCCCATTCTTATCGCGAACAGTTTGTACGCCGAATTTTATTCGATTTCTTGCATTATTTTTTGAGTTATAATGCTAACAAAAAGTATTTACAATCTGACGAGAAGCAGAGAGACGAGTTAGAAAAAATAGAATGGATTCAGCACTCCTTAAAACATGTAAATCCGTCAAAGCTCGAAAATTGAAAAAAAAAAAGGGGGGGGGGATTCATTACTTTTCTTTAAACTTTAGATACAAAAGAATGTATAAAATGGTCGAAAGGAATAACACGTAGATTTCTTTCTCATCTACTTCTAATTCGGAGTAGTTCCTAACTTTTACCATGGCTGCCTGCGATCTTATAGCGGCTGTCCAAACGGGCGAAAAAGTGCGTGCAAGCAGAACTTACATTTTCTGCCACTTCACAGTCATTTGGCGCTGTAAGCATGTACTTAAAAGCGGGGATTTAAAGGGCTAACCATAGCAATATCATCGCGTATAAAGGCTTGAATTTCAAGACAGATAAACATTTAAGTGTTTAGGGCAAAAGTAACTATCAAAATAAGTTGCAGGGTTATGTGTTTGCCATTAAAACGATTTTAATACAGAGGAAATAATAAAAATATCGTTTTTTTAGTAGTAACACATGCGGATTTTGAAGCTGCTCGTTAAGATACAACTTTCTTACTTACGTATATTTTTATATATTATGAACACGGAGAAAATTTTCCTAGCAATTGGCTGATCATATTATGCGTTCAGATTTATCTTTATTTTGAACGACAGTAATTGGGCATAATTTTATGAAATACATTTATCTTCTCATATTGTGTAGCTCAAATAAGTTGGTTAGCAGGTTTTTGAAAGCCGTATTGAATAGTCTTTAAATGGTTATTAGTTACTTTATTATATTTATGATAAAGTTATTTTAAATATATGTGTTAATTGAATTATTTCAATTCCATTTATTGTAAATTTAATTATTTTAGGAAAGTGGAACAGTTAGGCTGTGAAGTGACATAACAAATAAAGATAAGATGTCATTAAGTAAATGATTAATGCAACAATTTTTTACTGTTTGTTATTAATAGACTAATAGCATAATACTAATAATTAGTTTTGAATTGTATAGTGTAGCTGACTTCAGTTAACTTCATCAGATGGAATATCATTTAAGAGTGGCGACTATTTTTGCTGATCTCATCTAAAGCAGTTACACTAGTTAAATATTTAGAATAAAATCCTAAAATATTAAGAAAGAAAGGTCAAAGATTAGGCCTTGCAAAAGAAAACGCTTCAATAAAATAAACAACCAAGAGAAAATATTTTCAAATATTACAAATAAGTACAATGAATGAGAAATTAAAAATAATTATTTAAAACGCGTACATTAAATGCAGTTCAAAGTTATCAAGTTTATTTTTAAAACTTGTAACTGATAATAGATGGGTGCCAACCCCCTAAGCAAGATGGTGCATACTAATAGGTACGAAGGCCCCCAAAAACGACAACCACCCAAAAGGGCTAAAACTCAATGAAAGCATCCCCCCTGTCCAGGGGGTGTCAAAAATTTCATCAAAAAATTAAATGTCGCAGTCTACGCCATGAACTTCCCTCGTGAACACCCCTGGATAAGAGCAATTTTTCTTTAAATATCCTTTAAACATTTTTATTTAGATGACATACCGCTTGACAACAAAAAGAAATGAGTATTCTCAGTCGGGGGGTGGGGGGATGGGCACAGGGTTCGCGCTAGGCCGCGCGATTCCCGCAATATTTTTTGAAATCCCACTCAAAAAAAATTTTTTTTAGGCTTAAACTTTAAAAATCCCACTTAAAATTTTGGTCAAGGAGGAAAATCCCACCTTGTATTTTTCCCCAGAGTGAACCCTGGGGCAGGACCGTCCGAAAACTTTTTTATTTTACACGATCGTCCCTCCACTTTTTAAAAGCCCCCTCCCCCACCACTATTTCATTACAATAACTTATGCTCTTATATGTAAGCCTCCCCCCTCTCACCTCTTTTTTCTTTTTTTCTGGACTACACGGAATATTCTCAATTTTTAATACCAAGACTTTGCAACCGGCATTTCTTCGATGAAATCTACCAAAAGCTTTCGGATTCTCTGATTTTCTGTAACCTGATTTTCCTTAAATCCTTTCTTAAATAAATGTTTCCCCACTTTTAAATTAGAAATCAGAAATACGCTTTAGGGGTCATTCATAAATGATGTCATGCTTCGAGGGGGAGGGGGGGGTCATGAAATTGTGACAAAGTGTGATAAGGGGAGGGGAGAGGGTAACACGAAGTGTGACATCAGGCTTATACAACATAGCGTGACATGTGACAAAGGGGGAAGGGGGTCCGTTGAATTGTGACATTTTGTGACAAAGGGGAAGGGGGTCAAATATATCGGAAAAGAGCTTGACATCATTTATGAACGGTCCCTTTGATAGTTTATTTACTTTTATATGTTTTAAAACTCTATGGTGTACAAAATGGGTGTACTCATGAACGCGTGGTCAACAACAAATCTTAGTTGGAAGTCGCCCTTCCTTTTAGGTATTTCAATTGTAACCCTTGTTCATGTGGCGCGAGTTTAATTTTAAGAAGATACATTACTAGATTTATAATATAGATTCTCTCTCACTCATTTTACTTTTAACTTTATCATTCTATACAAGCATAAGAAATTTAAACGTCTCAGAAAAAACAATATTTAAAAGCATAATCTAGACATAATATGAAGTTCAAAGTTTACTTTTGAGTGGTAAAAAATTAATGAGCGGACCAACGTTCTTATAGCGCAAGATGCAAAAATTACTCCATACACATGTTTTGGAATTAAAAGGAACCCCTTTATCAATGCGTAAAGATTTGATCTAAAAAATGTAAGTAATCTAAGTGAGTGTAAATCACTCGTTTGTTTTCTTATTAATAACCTGAAGTACAAATAAATAAAACCAGTAAAGTTCGAGACATAAGGGGAAAATGCAATGTCAGCCCTCACTGGTTAAAAATATCATCTAAATTCTAAAGCATCAAACTCACGATTTCTATTTGCAGAATAATTGAATAGGTGACATGGAGTAAAAAAACAAATAAAATATATGCACATAAACCAAACGTAAATTTAGTAAATCCCTAAAATTATAAAATGTATGCATTCACTAATTTAATGCTTAGAAAAAACACTCTACTGCTTTCTGTCGTTTTATTTCATTTACGATGAAAAATTTCTTGAAAATAAATATATATATAGGTTAGACACAATTCAACATCGGGAGACATACTTCCGATCAGTAATGCATGAACTAAAAATTTACCAAAAAGAAATCTTCATGATGCGTGCTGCAAACGCGGCAAAAACAATGCTTTCGTAATGTATTTCCATACAAAACTAGTACATGCTTGCAGCGCACCAGTGAGGAAAAAAGTAACTATCGCTTGAACGCTTATTCCTTTGTTCTGGCGCCGCGTCTGGACAGCCGCTATATGATCGCAGGCAGCCATGCTTTTACAAACATTTATTCTCAATTTCTAACATAGCAAGGTGTTAGGGTAATCCGACCAACGAATGAACAGTCTGGAATGTTTTTTTTTCGAAAATAGGGTTTCAAAAGATTTTCTTTGTAGATCAATGGGCAACAGCAAGTTCTTTCCATGCAATTCCAAGCTATCTGAAACTAAATGAGTTAGAATAAAGTCCATTGAGTAGCATTAGAATATTACATTGACTTCTCTACCTCATCCCTCTCCTCTGTCCATCCCCCCCTCCTGCACTTGGCCTTAGGGGTAATCTCGCGGAAAATGTCGTGTTCATTCCCTAGTCGTTTACTACTTAGTATTTCAACACCCAAAAACACCTAAAGCAGAGCCATTCAAATCTACCCAATTTTTTTTGACCATATTTACACCTATCAATAACAAATGTTTTTAGTGTCATGTATCAAATACTACATATTGTAAAAGTATTATGATATTATTATAATAAATATAAAACTCATTGTTAAACAAGAAGTTCCGTCTAGAGCTATACTGAGCCTAGTTTCTTGAATACACCAACTTCAAATTTATAATCCAGCTATTTCTCTCTTTCTCCCGTTTAGCTTTAGTTCTTAATTACTTCAAATGATCCTTTTCAACGGTTAATACATATTCATTTGCTCACTTCATTCATTCATTTATTCATTCATTCTTTGACTCATTCATTTAATAATTCATTAATTGAAAAACATCCTTAAAAACCGCGATCAAAAAGTTTCATTGGAAAATAGGCTTGTTCAGTTATGAACGAACTTCGTACCTGTACATGTTCTACGTCATAACATCTTTCCGATAACGTTTATTCCAAGCAAATCCTGTGCTAGAACAAGATTTATATAGGTTTGTAATTTCCCCATAGGCGCTATATAATTTTTTTTGGAACTGTAAAAAAAATGAACAAAAATTCTTCAAATCAAAAAATCCTTCCAATAACCTTCTTCATAGGAACTTGGATCGCCTAGAGTTTACATAATTTGCCCATAGGCGTTAATAAGATTTTTTGCAATGCTCAAAATTGAACGAAAAATTGTTTAAATCAAAAAGTAAAATATGGAAATAAGATGTCCTTGCCGAGATCTTTCGAATGCAAAAAAAAAAAAAAAAATCTTTAGAATCAGACAATTCCTTGGATTGTTTTCTTTTCCCGATTTTTTCCCCAAAGGAGTGTCTAGTTATTTCAGAAACTTTGTTGCAATATTTTTGTATTTTTATTTAGGTAATTTAGCGCCCCTCGCTTTTTCTTACGCCGAGCCGGAGCACGGAAAGACGGAGTATTAGTCCGGCCCTGAAACCGTAAGCAATCTATTCATTACTTTAAAAAAATGTCAATTGCGTGTGTTTAAAAATTGACAATAAGCTCTCAGTATAAGCTTCCCTTAACCATTTCTTCCAAGAACATTATCAGTTATGACTTAGCTCAATAACTCTTACGAAAATTTAAAATTAAAAATTAAACTTAATTATTTAAATTTATTAAGAAACTGACTGAAAAATCGCTTGGCTGTACATAATCCCAAATATCGTACAAATTACACCACATTGGGATGGGAAGGGACCATTATTCGATGCTGAAATGATTGTAAGATGTCTTCACCCGCAACTAAAAATCTCCAAGCTCAAGCAGTACCGGATTTTGGAGTTTTCCGAGACGGGGCAAGACTTAAAAATGCCACCCCCCCTTTCCATCCAATTATTGTTGATATTTCATATAATTTTTATGTGTTGGCCTTTTTTTTTTAGGATTTTCCACTTTTGGGTCACTGGTAACTTTAGTTTATGATCTCACGTCATGTCCCTTTTAGCTCAACATTAGGGGTGTAGAGCCATATGAAGGGTCCCTTTACTGTAGATATGAAAATCTGACAGCTGAAAGGGGGTCCGGGGGACTCTTCCTCGGGAACATTTTGAAAGTTATATGCAAATTGGTGCATTTTGAGACCTGAAAAGATGCATTTGGGACTGAAAAATTATTAGGAAAAAAAAAAAGAAACAATTTTTTAAAAAATTTAAACGATTTTACTCATAAAAATGCAGAACAAAATTGGAAATTTTCTTTTAGATTCAGGGGGAAGGACACACCCCGCATATCGAAGAGTCACGTGTCTGCCTTCTCAAACGTCAGTTACAAGTTCTCACTTCTTAATAAAAGAATGCTTTGAAATTTGTTTCAAGAAAAACTATTGTATTGTTTGAGCACAGCATGATTTATATGTATTTCACAAGGGGAAAAACCTTGACGCTTTAAAATTTAAATTTTTTAATTTTTACATTGCGAAATTTTAATTTTAGAGTTGCCAATAGTTTATACAAATAAATAATTCCATTAATCGGTTTTATCGGTAGCAAAATAGCTGATCAATGATCAAATCGGAGCTCCGAACTAGGATTTTAATTTTGTTGCAAAAGTTAAATTTGATTAATTAAACATTTTTTTCTTTTCTTTCTTCTTATTCTTCCTTTTTTTTCCTTTCGTGCATCACAATTGAATTTGCCGCCCCCCAGAAGTGCCGGTTTGTCCCACCCTAGATCCGGCACTGAGCTCAAGATCAAAAGTAGTGCTCGTCGACAGGCCGTAAAAACTGTCGTAAAAACTGCTCTAGCAAAGAAACAACTTTTACAGAATTCATTTATTTTGAGGATTATTATTCAAGGGGTTTGGCTAAAAACCCTTAATTACTCCAGAAGAGACAATGGCTTTAGGGCAAGTGCCAGCAATCTTTACTGGCTGTAGGTCAAAATCAACCAAATTCTGTGCATCAATGTATAAATGTGATTAATATTGTTTGTACATTTTCCGTCAGTCGTTAGTGGTACTTTTTATTATAGGTTATTTTCATATTAGTAATAGTTTCATGTATACAAAATTATTAATTCCTTAAAATTATGTTAAAGTTTTTTTTAAATGAAAATGTTCGATTTGCATTGCAGAAAACGATTTTTTTCTTTTGTGAAATCGCACAGCATAAATTATTGATTTCATATAGTATGAAAATATGGAGAAAATTATTTATATGCGTGTAAAACATTACCCGGAACTAATTTTGACCAAAGTTCTTATTTAAAACTACAAAATAAAATATATTATAATTACATTATGAACTTATGGCATGGTCGGCATTTTCTTTGTTGTATAGCTTTTATATCGAATAATTCACACAAAATAAATTTATTTATAAGAAAATATTGATACATTTCTAGGAATCCTCTGAAGTTTATTTCTGTAATTTAACTTTTGGAATAAATACGAAACAGAAAATTGTTCACTGATTAGGCAATCAGAAGAAATAAGAGTTTAGAAATATTTTCAAACACCTGTGTCTGCTCTTGCATTAAGTCACACTAACATATTTCAGTTTTTATGGGTTACGTAAAATACGATATGTATCTAAGAATGTATATGTAAATTTTTTTTCTAAGCTTAAATAGCTTTTGTAAATGAAGCTATAATGAGTGAAAAATTGTACAATATAGTTTATGTCAAGTATGTGGAATTAACCACATCTTATTTTTTAACTAGCAGATTCAAGGTATACCTTGAACGTAAATGGCTTTCCTCAATTGACGAATAACATGATTGATCTTGGCTTTGCCTTTCTTTTTTTTTTTTGGGGGGGGGGGGGGACAACGAGAAGGGGGAGTCATGGCGCAGAATGTACCACTGAAATTTTTACAAGGGAGCCCGTTTTGGGGGGATTAGGGGTCATCGTTCTTTTGGAGTGCTCTATAGCTTTTGGAGAGGTGTGCCATCGCTTTTATGTCGTTGGGCTCTTGAGGACGTAATACATCTGTTTTTTTGTCAATTTACAAGCAATTGAAGATCAAAAATAGAAACTAAAGATGAACGAAATCAAAAAGATTTTTTCCCATTTAAAAATTCCGTTTGCTTTTGCATACACGTTCAAAAAAATCAAAATAATGAAAACACTTTGCTCTGGTAGGTTCATTTGGATTTTTGTTTAGGCTCGATGCACTAGGACTATATATGACGCCGTTGCCGTGCCTGAATCGGACTGGAAAAACCAACTTACGCGGGAACGGTTTCTGTCCGGTTCTGGATATTCTACAGAACTTATGTCATTCTACTTCACGTTTTCAAGAAAAACAGTTGTATTTTCTTACTTAATGTACAAATATGTTACAATATCAAAAAGAAATCATTGTATTCACCCCACTGCCCTCTGGTGTGTTCAAGACTGTTGAGATCGGCATTTTCTTCGTTCGTCATAGCAGACTTGAGTAACGAATTTCGTAAAATCACTTTCGTTTATCTTTCATACAGCTGTTGTCTGTGATAGGTGGCAATTAATTATGTTTGCAAAAGTAATTTGACATTTTGCAAATATATTTTTCTTGTGTTGGAATGGAAGTAGATAATTAATATTACAATGCATTTTCGTGAGGTGAATACAAATAAATGTTATTCCATAGAAAGAAAAAGATGCATAGAAAATTAAATACTATTAATACTTTAGTTTCAAAAATAATAAAAATGAAAAGAAGAAGAAGAAAAAAAAAGGATAAATAATAAAATTGCCGCACTGAGCGGCAGAGCAAAACCGACTACTGTACCTATTCAGAAATTTTTCAAGAAAAAGAGAGAGAGAGAGAGACCTCAAACTATTATGCACTTCACCCAGCTAGTAAAAAAGGGAAGGGAGTCCGTGACGTGACCTGGTAATCGTCCGGTAAAAGTGGGGGTGGGGGTGAGGGATAAGATATATACTATGCAACAAATATCATCAATCTTGGCTGTAAGATACAATGTTGCGTTTTACCTTGGGCATGAGACACTTCAAGAAGTTTCAAGAAATCATTTCTCTTGTCTTGTTTTTAAAATTGCTGATTTTGTTTTGGGAAAAACTGGATGATAAAATACTATTAGTAGAGTCACTGACTTCATAAAATGCAAATCTGGTGAAAAAGTAGAAAGTTGAAAAATTAACTTCAAAAATTGGTATCAAAGTATGTCCTTTTCCCCGTTATAAGCAAAATAAAACGCTTTTTATGAGAAAAGGCTGCTGCGAATCGTGCCATTGAACTTTATGTATTGCTGCCCCGGAACTGTTTTAGACTAGAATTCCATACATTCTAATGTATTTATTATCGCACATTTCATGAGAATTTTAATTAAATAAACTACAACGCGGTTTTTTGGGGGGATCACTTCATTATTTAAGAACGCATTTATTTGAGATCCCCTCAGACTTATCTTTCTTTTGAATACTTGTCACACACAAAAAAAGTTGCCTATATAGTATCTTAAGTCCATTCTTCGAGTTTTTGTGATCAAGTTAAAAATTAAACATTTTTAGTACTGTGAACAAAACTTTTCCGTGCGAACCTTAGAATAAAGAAGTTGTATGGGAGCTTTAAAAGTTCAGAACCCTCAGCCTCATGTAGCTATGTGGCTTTGTCGTCAGTACCGTATGTCCATTTGTGGCTTTGTCGTCGGTACCGTATGTCCATTAAGTATAAACTCGCAAAAAGTCGAAAAATGGACTTGAGATAGTATGGCTGTCAACACATACTATATAGACAGGCACGTATTTAGGCAGTTGTGAGCGTCTGCGTCTATGCTACTCTAGCTAAATTGCATCAGCGAAGACGTGGCTGTTCCTAACGCAATCAACAAATCTAATAGGAAAGTCAAATTCAAACTCGCAATAAAGAATACCAATAAGACAATACGAGAGCGTGGTTATTAAATTAAGCACCAATGATGCGTATGCGCCATTCAAGTTTCGTGACTTCATACGTCGCGTCGCCGTTGGCTCGACTAATAAGTTCCACACTAAAAACGACGAAGACGTTTTGCCTCCGTCGTTACAGGCTGTTGCTGTGGTTACCAAACTAACAGCGATGACGTATGTCGCCGATAACGCGATATTCACTGTCGGCTCCTTCTAAATAACGCAATAAAATGCCAATCAATCAACGGGAGAGCGTGGTTATGAAATTAGATAGAACCAATGACATGCTCTAAACAATTTGTCTTTGTCTTGAAAGTTGCTGTTGCGTCCCATATGAAAGCACCGCAGTTGAGTAAAACCGCATTTTTAAGACTAGTTTTGAAAATTTTCTCGTAAGAGAGCCCTTGAACCCGCTTCTTCTAACGTCCCCAATAAGAGCCTAAAATTGCATTCTCAGGAAGGAGGGCCCCCGGACCGCCGCCCCAAAACCAGCCTAAAAATTACATTTTATAAGATTTTAATTACAAGAATTTCAGATGCAAAAGCTCTAAAAACCCACTCCCCAAACATAAATCCTAACATTGCTTCTACTGTATATTATAAGGAATCTATCATATACATATTTAAAGAATCCATATCATCATCATTTCTATTCTACCTATTATATAAAAAAAAACATGATTTTGGATCACACACCGCCCCTCCTAATTCTTCACCTGCCCTTCCGGAACAAAAGGTCTAAAAGAAACACTGACCTCGAGGATAAAAACACAAATAAATGAGTATTATTGATTGCATTGCAACTGATTACTATTATTTTAAGCTAAAATAAACAAGTTTTGAAGGAATTTGCCTTTTGTCTCGATTTTAGAGCGGCGGGGGGACTCTTAACGCAGAAAGTAGGACAAAAGCGCACAATTGCAGCGATTAAAGTGTCAACATAGAAGTTGATCTCAATAACAGATAGACTGTCCACCTTCCATAGAGAAGGGATCATTCATAAATGATGTCACACTTCGAGGGGGGGAGGGGGGGGTCGTGAAATTGTGATAAGGGGAGGGGAGGGGGTAGCAAGAAGTGTGACATCATACATTATGCAACATAGCGTGACGCGTGACAAACGGGGTTCAAATATATGGGAAAAAAGCGTGACGTCATTTAAGAACGGCCTTGAATCCAATACTCACTTCAAATTATGGGCACATTCAGCAAGTATCATTGCTCACTATGCAAAAAATAATGTCGAGTATGATTCTCAAAATGATCTCCTGAATCATACAATGAAACATGAATCATACAATGAAACATCTGATATGAGTAAGAAATAAACCTTGAAATTCATTCACAAAGGTTTACTATGCATGAGTATGACATGCAAGCATGCTTCGTAACAACATTACTTCATAATTTTGTATGTATGTTTAATTGAAAGGGGGGAAAAAAGATAAACAGGATATTTTAAAAAAATCTTTATTTTGTTAAGCATGTAATATACGGCATAATTTGCATAGAAAAGTTCCACTTTAATATTTATTTGAACAAAGCTTGAAGCAAATACATAATATTTTCGAATTTATATCATTTGTGGTCCTCAGCAATGCTAATTTTTTTCTATTTTAAAACAATAACAAAAAAAGTTGAATTCATTAAAATATTAATACACTTTTAAAAGTGTTCTGTACATGAAATGGAAAAACAGCTTTAAAGAATTGCACCACAAGAAAATAAATAGCATACAACTAAAGTATTAAGTTAATATTAGCATACCAAATTATATGTGGATAATGTTCATTTTTTCGAGTTACATGAACTCTGAAAATGCAACTGAATATGCAACTTCAAAACTGGGCAGTCCAGAATTTAGACAATCATTTTGCTGTAAATGAAAGGTTCAACATTTTAGGCTCATTTCATACTTTGTACCTTCTCTCCTTAATTTCATTACGTTATCTTAATAATAAAAAAAGAGCGATAAAAATGCAACATGATGACGAAATTCTAGTTAGATGTTAGTTATAGACATTCACTGCTATGCACTTATTAATAGAAAAATGAACAGATTTCTGCAATTTATATGAAACATATAATCAGTAGAGCAACCAGTGGTTTTCCAGTGGAGTAAGGAACTCATTCATAACAATTTTTATATGTATACGAATATACATAATAGTTTTGGCAAATGACTGAAGGGGATGGGTTTTGAAGGGGAGAGGGTTAAAATTCCCTCAAGACACATTTCTTTTGAAACACCTCCATCACAAAGGCATTTAAAAACGAATATTTCAAAGGATACCAAGAAAATTCATTTCAGTTATGTCGCGCTATTTGCTGTTATTTATAACTGCATTTCATACAAGCAATACTTGCTTCCTTCAGAAGTTGCTTCCTAGTTTCCCATCATTGTAATTAAGGCACAACAGATTATCAAATGTCTTAACATTCTAAAGCAAAATCAAGGAAGACTTTCGGTTATGAAAAATTTTGGTGCTCGGCAAACGTGTGTGCTTCTCCTTTGGTAGCAAAGAGAATTATCATTCCACATGGCCCATCATATAACCAATGATTCAATTATTAAAGCAAGACTTTTGTGATCTGCTAAATACAACCAAAGATCGCAAAATGTTAGGATTGCCATGCAGAGGTAGCTTCACCTTAGGGTTGCTATACTGAAATGTTATCTCAAATTTGCCAAGTCTTGGCAAAAATCTTTTTTTTATCGAAAGTTTCTCAATATTGGGAAATTAAAAATTCAGTTCTTATTCTGAAAACCAATGAAATATTTTAAAATCAAATTACCATCCTTAAAATATTATTTTCAGACGTTGCAATAACGATGAACTTAAAATTTTGTCATTGTAATTACATTTGCCTCGCTAAGGTAGGTTAAAATGAAAAACGCAATTTTTTAGAATATGTAGGATAATTTGAGGAGAGTTGCCCCAACATAAAAGAAGTGGCTGCCAAATTTTAAGTTATCAATAATATCAGTAGACATTCTGCTAGGAAGAGTGTTATGTTACATAGTTTAAAAGTACATACTGCAATTTAATATTTGAATGTTTACTTTTGAGTAGCAGGAGAAACTTTACAAGATCAAATTTGGCCATCTCTCCCTACATGTGAGTTGAGTTACTCCAGTGAAGAGGGAGTGATGCCTCGTGCAAATAAGTCGATTAAAATAGCAGACACAATATGTTTTTCATGCCGAAAACCATAAAAGAACATAAGAAAATATTTACCACCTTTAAACTTTAAAAAGAACTTAAAAAATGAAGGTACATATCTAAGTGAAAATAACATTAAACATAAATTTAAATGTCTGGAATTTGAAAGTAACATAAAAAGTAAAGTTATAATCTACTTTTAAACATTGAAGATGCAACATAAAAAAAAAAAAATGTATCTTTAAATTTTTTATTTTATACTTGCTTCCACAAATATTGCACATTTCACCCATTGTTAACATGGTTTTAAATGGTTAATTGCATAAGTATTAACTTACAATAACTTAATGGAGTTCAAGAAAACACAGGTTAAGATGACACGCCCAAACCAAGATTTTATGCTTCAGTCTTATACTATGTTATTACCAAGCTACTTTATATACAATAAACCAAACAACATTATGTATAATTTAAATTAGTAACTCTATAATAAATTAAGTAACACTGCAAATGCAATAATTTAACATTGTTCATAAATTAATATAAATTAACTATAATTTAAATTGAATTAACTATAGGTATATAATAAAAAGCAAGGCAAATACTATAAATTTAACAACAATATTTACAGAAATAATGTATTTATAGAAATTCTTTAATTTTTTTTTAAATACAGCGAGGCATCTGTCCCTGCATCATGCAAAGGGGGGCATTTTTCCTTTTTTATCATTTGGGGATGTTCTTTTTTCTAAGGAGAGAACTTTACATTATTCCTTTTAAAACAATGGTTACTGCCATTTGGTTTTACCTTGCTATATTTCAAAAAACTCAGCCTTACTTTTACATTAGGATTTTTTCATATTAACACAATTACTTGTGCTCATGTTACAAATAACAAACTGCAAATTTTCTTTCCTGTCAAAATAATGGGTTTCTTGACAAAATACGCCAATATCTTCATTTCTTTCGCCACGAAAATAACAAACACATTTCATACAGAGCAGCATTCAAACTTAACTCGCACTTAGGAATGAACGTGCCGATGAAATTGCGAAATCTGAAGCACAGTCAGAACTTCCTCTAAGCTATGACAAGGTTTTGATTTCTTTTATCAAAAGCCAAAAATTTTCTTACTATGAACTTATGGAAAAATGAATGGTCCTCAACTCCCAAAGGCAGTGTTACAAGGATGGTTTTTCTGTCAGTTGCTGAGAGAGTGAAAATTAACGTGAATCACTCCTTTAAAATTACGCAGGTCCTTTCAGGTTACGTGAGAACATTTGCTTATCATTTTAGCCATGTAAATACTCCTGTGTGTTCTTGTGACCAAACTCAAGCACTATAATTTATCATTTGCTTTTCAACTGCCCCCTGCTTGCCCTCGAGGGGCACAAACTTTATGATTTTTTTTGTTACAAGTGGACTGCCATGGCCTCCAAGTTTAGACTGTTTATTTCAATCTGACTGTGTATCCATTTTTATAAGCTTTATTGAGAAAATTTCTATTTTAAATTATTGAAACATTTTAGAATTTTTATTTTTTTATAGTTATAAGCTGAGTGTCTATTCATTTTGAAATGCCTTAATAACTAATACTCATTTTAATTTTTGATTGATTTATTCTATATCTAATTTTTTGAGTTATATTATGCTTTTTTTTTTTTTTTTTGCTTTTGTGTACTTTGAATCTGGTATAGTTGTTATTCTTTTTTGGTAGTATATACATGTATCGCTTTCGCCATAGTGTATGTTGCATTTTTTTTTTTTTTAGTAATAATAATAAATAAATAAAAAATCGGGCAGCATTCCATTTATAAGAAAATAATCCACACAACATGTGTTGTCTTATCTGACATTCTGATGTAAAAACACAACCTGGGGTATCTTTCCTCGAATTACCCTACTAAAGCATTGTCCATTAATGTTAAGTTTTTATGTTTGTTTTGATTAAATTTGTTGCTTTAAACCTACATAAATGTGACTTTTTAATTAACTATGATGAGCTCTTCTTTTAGATTCGACTTTGAAATTGTGTATTATCTGTTATTTTTTGTCATACACACTACCAAATGCAGAAAATGCAAAACCAAGAAAATTTGGACATACAAATACGCACATTTCTGGATATATGAACCCAAAAAAATTCATCAGATATGCAAGTTGGCCATCTGATTATAAATCAGGGATAAAAGAAAACGGTAGATGAAGCAGCAGTTGCTACTTCCTATCACTTAGGGAAACCAAAATATTGCATCACATTAAATCTTCCAGAAGGTGTGTGGATGAAATGGGGTCTGAAGAATGGCTTAGACAGTACCAGTAAATGTACAATTTTATATAGAGTCAAATTTCATCCTTTTGTGCCATTGCTGTTACCATCCTTATCCTAGCACTGCTGAAATGCACGGATGTGAACAGAACTATGTATATGTGCATTGTGTATATAAGTTGGACTTTTAAAACAGAATGCATGGATGGAACACAAGAAGTGGTGGTGGTCTGAGTCATCTCCCCCCCCCCCCCCAACTTTCATTTTTCCCTTTGCACATTCCATTCTCGTATAAATTTATCTTTTTGTAAAAAATGTCAGTTTATTACATATGTATTCTCTGTCCGAATATCAATTTTTGCCATATTCCACTCACTCATTTATGGTATTGCATTTTCCATGTTGGGCAGTGTATGTATCAATTGTTTCTCCAATTTTGCATGCATTATTTGTAGTTATGGTGTAGGTACAAAACAGTTACAATAGTTTAATTCATTTTATTTTCTGCCTTTCTTTCAACAGCCTGCAATATTCACATCACCAAAAAACATGTGCCCCACATAACCAGTTAAATGATCCTCAAAATATGTAGTTTATAATGAGAGTATTTAAAAATAAAGAAACTCATTTGCAAAAGGAATTTATCAAGTTATAAATTTTAAAAAACTGCAGACAATCATGCAATAATAAAAATTCAGTTAAATGACGTTTTTTCAAGAGAGAAATAGTCCAACGAGTTTTTTCGCTTATAAAACATTTACTTTTGTCAGTTTGTTCTCAATTTTTTCTAAAAGTTTAAGGATCACCAGTGTAAACAACAGACTAAATAAAAATCAATGAAATGTTCTTGCTTGAAAAATTTCTTGTTTCATTTCTTTTTGTGTTTGTTCAGTATATTCATCAATAGAATTGATTTTCAGGCTTCTTTAATTATGATATTAGTATGCAATATATGTTTGTGTTTTATAATTATAATCAAACATTTAAATTCTTTAATTAAAACCAGGACATTTATTAAATTTTTGCATTTAATTTCAAAACTTCTTTGCTCGTTCGACTGCTGCTTACTTAGGTTTTTTCATTATTACAACAATATAGCTTCCTTGTTGAAAAATAGCACTTTAGAAAATGTTTTAAGTTTGTTTTTAAATTAAATACTTTTTTTTAATGCTTAATAATTTGCTTTAATAACGTAAAGTGTAAAGGAAAATAAACATGCTAATGTGTAAATTTTAAATGGAAGTCGAATATTAAATAATATTTAACTGGATATGAAAATAGAGAAATCAATTCTGATACATACAGCATGCCTAAAGGTCACAAAAGTCCCGAAAAAGTCACGAATTTGAAAATCGGTCACAAAAGTAACGAAAAAGGCATGAAAATTATGGAAAGTCATGAAAATTATGAATAAGTCACAAAAAATTGCAGCCCAAAGAGACTTCTCCACCCAGGAGACATAAGATATCCAATATCCAACAGGTTTTTAAGAATCTGACATGGCCACTGCACAAAATACCCAATCGTACGGAATGTCAAATTTGATTTTTAAAATTTAATTAAAATGTACTGAAAATATATGTACTCTACAAACTTACCTACATATTTGGAAGATGTGTGTTGTTTAAAAATATGTACAGAATTTACAAGTTTCAAACATCAAAGCCGAAAATACAGTATGTATACGTCATACAGGGGTCAACGGATATCCGGCAGAATCAATGTCCAATGTACCAATAAACAATTCCGAAAAAATCACGAAATGTCACTTCAGAAAATCTGTACACACCCTGACATAGTTTGCAAGATTTATCTTAAGCTTTTGATAAAATCATAGGTTTTGACATAATTCATAAGCAAGTATATGTATGACAAATACACATGAGTTAATTAGGAAAGGAAAAAGCTCTTTTTTTTCTGTAATTTGCATATTATGTAGAATGCAAAATAAAATAAAAAAAATACATTTCATAATAAATTTTAAATCTATCTGTTACGATAATATTTTTTCTGCTTAAAATATATGGCAGCAGTTATGAGAAGCACTTCACAAAATTCATGACAGAAAATTAATCACTAACATTTTAGTTCTATTGCATAGTTGTTACATCACTTAATATTCTTTTCAGATATTATTCTTATAACAGATAAAAAACATAATTTCAGAACAAAAATTGCTATTGATATTATTTCAATCTAAAAAGTACATATTAAGTTAATAGAAGCATATATTATATTAAAAAAAAAAAAAAGAAATTAAAAAAAATGCAACCCCACTTAGGAATATTTCTAGTAAGCATCATACTAGCTTCAAATTACAGTAACTAACAAGATTAGCTAAAAAAATACGATTTCACCATAAATATATATTTTCTATTTGTTCTTGTCAAAACTGATCATAAAAAACAAGAAATGAATGAAAAAAAGATTAAATTAGAGCATTTTGGAAATGCTTATAATGAGTGCATATAAATAAAAATCAATTATAATTTATTACAAATACATCATATTAACACACACAAACTAGCTCTAACTGCTCAAAAATATTTGTGGTTCTTTGAAAGAAGATATGATATCAAGTTTTAAACATAGGACACAGGCCCTTTTCCTAAACATCCATTTGATTGAAAATAGATTTAAGAGAAAAGGACCCTTGCAAGAAGAAATCTAAGCAGACTCTTGGTAGGTCAATCAAAGATATTGTAGCTTACGAACTAATAATTTACAAACATACATTAATCTGTTGGTTTGAAACAGCATGGTTGCTCTTAGAATAACTGCAATGTCACATTGAATAGAGAAATGAGACATCAATTTCTATCTTGTTCAATTTGGACAATAGACTTTGGAGAATTAGTGCTAAACAAATGTTCCTGTAAAATTTTGTTGATCTTGATATGAAAAAAAAAAGGATCTGTCCACCTTAGAAGCCTTATTGGTAAGACTATTGACAGTTTTCTGCTACGAAGCAAGTTGGTGAGGATTGAAATATACCAGGGCTCGAAAATTATATTGCCCGACATGCCCGGGACATGTAAAAATTCCGATTGAGCATGAATTTTGCACCCTTACATGCCCAGTAGGGCATGTAATCTTTTTAATAAAATATTTCTTCCTAAAACTTTTATTATTTTGTTTTGTATTGAAAATCCTTACTGGAGCTTAAAATTGGCATGTTGACAGACATGAATGCCAACAATAAAAATGGTATTACAATTTAAATTTTGCAAATTTTGATTTGTAAAGACTTATTATGTAATGTTTCTTTGTAATTTAATTTTTTAGTGATTTAGATTAGCGTTAAAAGAATTCTTGATTCAGATATGAAGTTGGTAATTTAATTTTTGTCTGATTAATTGCTATATGACAAATTCAAATGGTTTTATTAACAAGCACTAATATAACTTCTGGCATGTAGAAATTTGGTTCTATTTACGCCCTGCATAGTGCTGGTTTTATCCCTATATCCGTAAGATATCATATATCAAATTCATTTTGGCCAACATATATTGACCACCAAATGGATTTATCATGTTTAGATTTCCCTTTTGGGGGTTTCATGAACAATTTTAATAGGTCTCTCGAGGAATATGTTCGTTTCTATAAGAAATATTTCCAACATTCCCGGAATTTTTGCTCTTGTGTTGTTATTTGAACTTTCAATTATGTACAATAAAACAGAACAACTAAATGAAAATTCATTACATTTCATCTAAGTTATTCAAATCACTCTTAGCTACAACAGCATAAGTAATGTAGAAAACAGAATATTTTGGTTTTCCTCTATACATTGTTAATTACTTTACCAGGTATATCTCAGTGCAGTGTAAATTACTAATTAATAAATTTGGAAACAAATAATTTGTTATCCTTGTAAGTTTATAATGCTTAAACGGTGTGGGTGTTATTCTTATTATTTTAAAGTTTCAATTATTCCCCTCCCAAGCATTAATAATAGTAACCTATACATTTTTAATGCTCACTAATAAGAATTTTAATACAACAATGTTGTTACAGTATATGCTCATGTATAAGTTTACTTTTTTTCGGAAGAAAATTTAACTCAAAAGGGGGAGGGGGGGGGGGGGGGGGGTTGTCAAAAATTTTTTGTCTTTTTTTCAGCGGAATACGGATCTCACATATCATTTGTATTTAAAAGGCAAAGATTACAAAGAGGATACAAACATTATTCCAATATTACTTATTAATATTGATTGAATACGTATATAATACATTTTCAAAGAAAGGGGGTGGGCTTATACATGGGTCATTTATGAAAGACTTTTTGAGGGAAGAGGGGGAGGGGTTGGTTTATGACGTGCATATACGGTTATTTAAAGCATAGTTTGAAAGTAAGCTTTGCTTATATTTTTAACAAAATTGAAAAACTTTCAATAAATTTAACAAAAAATTTTACAAAACAAAAATGATGCATAATTACACTTAATAAAGTACAATGCAGTTTTCAGAGATCAGTTCGTAACAGAAATCACTCTTATAACAATGTTTAAACTTTACAACATTTAGTATTTGTACAAATTCAAATTCAGTAAACTGAAAATTAAGAATTCTACAAATAAATTCAATATTTCAAAATATATTTTCATTACTTCACAGCAATGAAAGGCCCCTGATGTTCAGAATTCTCTTATGGTATGCATTACCAAACAATATTTATATATCTGCACTGTGATGTAGTTTCGTGCAATACTCCAATTTTCCTGCTTCTAAAATAAGAGGCAATTCCTATAAAACTTTAGGAATGCCTTCTGAGTTCAACTCAAAAAACTAAAATTTGCAGTTGAATGAATAATTTTTTAGGTCAGCCCATTTCAGATTCTTGTCTTCTTCTTTGGTCTGCTAGTCGTTGAGATCGGCGCAAGCCAGATGATCCAAAAGACTCTTGACTGCTGTTTGGTGTTGGACTATGTACAGAGGAAAACTCTTCGGAATCAGAATCAATTTCAGTTTTGTTATAAGTCCATTTAACAACAGTTCCATCCCACTGTTGGAAAGCATGTTTATTATAGCTTGCAATATTTTAATTATAAATTACAATATAATCTAAGTTGGTGTCATAAACTATAAAAATTTACTTTGGCAGAGCAATAAAACTTTTTATACTTTAGAAGAGTCATAAAACTCTCATTATAAAACTGAAATATTTTCTAAACTGGTTGTACGCTGTTTAACAAAACTGCTTAAAACAAGCCTGAATAGGGTACAATTTCAGACGTACATAGAACCACCAACCCAAATAAACTCAACCACATTTTTATTGAACTGAAAAGAGTTTAATTTTACAATCTTATACACAACTTACCGGCGCCATCTATAAAGTTAAAGTTTATGAACTAAACATAAATAAAATTAAAATAATAAATATTTGCTCGCACAGCTTACCTGAAATGAGCTATCCGAAAACATTATTTTAAGCAATTGGCTCATTTTTAGCTGCTATAACTTGCCCAGGACTTAAAACACATAATCCGCTAACATAAAATTCATCCGCTCACTTGAAACACATAATCCACTCTGATAAACATATCGATCGGTCCAGGTTTTGATAACTGAGGACCTACTAAGTTAATACCTACTAAATAGCTCAAACTGACAGCAAACCTGCCAACTGTTGGCAGGTTTGCTGTCAGTTTGAGCTATTTGGCAGGTTTGCTAACAGTTTCTTCAAAACAAATGCTTGAATGTTTAATTGATTAGCCTTTGCTTGGGATTTAGAATAAATTAGCACAGTTACCACACCTTTAGTCATAATTGCTTTATTTCCTCCAATGCCATTTATTGAAATTCTAGCATTTTTAAAAACTGAATTGTTGTAAAAAGTTTTCCCAACATACATGAGGCCATGCTTCTAGAATCTAGCAAAAAATGGCAGCTTTAAAACTTCACCTCAAGAGTCATAAATTTCTACAACTGCGGTAGGCAGTAATGCACTGCATGAATTTTCATTCGTGTTCACCGAAAGATTTGAATTTATGATTTCTTCTACCAAATCTTTACTGTTAGAATCAGACAAAACTTGTAATAAATTCTGAGAATTTTCATGCAATAATATATGCTTTTGCTTGCAAATACAGCATAAAAACTTACTGGTATAACTTCTAGCATCATGATTCTTAAAACAAAAACATAAACCAGTTTTATACACAATTTTTTTCCTGGATTCAGCATCCAACATTTCAAATTTCATACAATTAGGCATGCTCCCCATTGCATTTAGGACTTTTTTGTTTCAAATTATAATTTAAATTTTCTTTAACAACATTAGCAGGTTTTAGAACAAATTTCTTATTTTTTTCATCTCATACCTGTAATAATAAACATTTTTCATTTCAAAATTTAATAAATTCCATCAAAAGTAAGAAAGTTATTATCAAAAGTTTTTTTGCAACCAAAGCCGACATTTTTTGTTGAACTAAACAAAAATCAATTTTACAATCTTATATACAACTTAACAGCACAATCTATAAAGTAAAAGGTTATGAACTAAACATAAATAAAATTAAAATTTTAAGTATTTGCTCGCATAATAGCAATAAAATACTGGAAGAAGATCAGATGAAAGTGAGGTTTTCTGCAGATTTCAGGTCTACCCAAGGGCAGTATGGTGCTAAATTCCGCCCTGAGGGGGAGATTTTCTGTTTATTACTTTCATTCTAGTAAAATGCAATACTCACAGAACTGCTCATTATTTCATTTCTGTATGGGTGCCATGAAACATCGCGTACACACCCTTTATGCCCTCGTAGAATTGCTTTGATCTTGCCAGTCAATACATCGTAAACTGCAAAAAGGTTATATACATTAAAAATAGTAATGAATCTTTGTATAACATATTGCATTTGAAGTTTAGGTAATCTCGTTCGATCCGAATATCAATAATGACACTTCAAAAAAAAAAAAAAAAAGAGAGTACACAACACAAAGCAATTGAAAAAACACGTTTGCAAAGAGAATGGCAGCCATACTTGGTTGTAACTCAGCAACTGTTCTGAGAGTTGGATTATGTGGCAACCAAAGCTGTTCAATTACACAGCTACACACAGGCAATCAATGTGAAAACGCTAGAAACTAAAATGGTCAAAGAATTATAATCAGTAACCCCCTTCAAGTTATAATGAATAAATCATTTTTAGAGTTGTAACAAAAACTAAATAGAGAAGTATTAGAGAATATTATTTTTATAGATAGTAATGAATGAATAATATTTATATACGTATAGTACTTAAAATTTAAAATTTCTAGTAAACTAATCTATAATAGATCATAAAGGCACTTGCATTTTATTTCCTATTGTATGATATCAATTTATAAAGAAATTTACTTTATAAGCTTCAAATACACAATGACAAAAGAACAGAAAAGTAGGGAAAAAATCAACGGCAAACATGTGTCAAAAATTTATAATGGTGAAAACACCTTGATTCACACATAATAAGATCACTGGTGCAGAATAGAATTAAAGAATTTTTGACCAGGCATGTTTTGAAAGGGAATGATTTTATATCTTGCATAAGGAAATTAGTACATCATAGAATATCAAGATATTTTATCATGCCTTAAATATCTTGCTCGAGAATATTTATTTTTATGACACATTCAGGAAAACAAAAAAAAAAAAAAAAAAAAAAAAGTTTTAAATTCTGAAATTTGATTTGCTCAGCAATCAAGATTCATCTATGTACTACCGTGCATTATTCAACAAATAACGTAACAATTACTCACCAACAACACGGCCTTGAGCACAACCAGTGTAGATATAGCTTTGACCTGTCGTAGCTTCTGGTGAAAAATGGCAACGAATAAGGGTCTGTAATACACTATGTCCACGGTATGTCATCAGAGAAGTATCACCGGTTAATTTGCGTTTTTGTCTGTTTACTGAAATATAAATGCAAGAGTGATGAATGCTGACTAATTTTTTTGACACAACGTATTTTAAGGTAATGATCAAAAGTTTATGAGGTAGTTTGTCACCCCCTTTTATGTGGGAAATACATGCAAAACATAACCTTGTTTTATTCAAACTTTTTAAATGCAAATCAGATGGTTATAGCTATTAAATATGGCTGCCAAGAAGTGGGAGCAAAGTACACATGCGCACACCACTTAAGCACTGTTATTTTATTATATAGCCAAATTAAACTAAGTTATGACTATGTGAATGAGCTAAATTTTATATTTCAGATGCTATGCAGAAAGAAAATAAACACACTGCATAAAGTTCATTGCCAACAGAGTAACGTAAAACACAAGAATACATACAACTGGAGGGTACCCTTTGCCATCTGTAATCCCAATTGTGAGAGGAAACGGCTCTACGAGAAACCTATCAAAGATAAGCAATCTATGAATGCACTTGAAATACAATTAAACATGTCACTGGTATAAAATCAATTGAGAAACACAATAATACTAGTCAAAAGACAAGAATGATCTTTGTACATTGCAAAAATATCTAACAGATTTTCAATACAGATATTAATAATAGGGATTTTTTAATTAAAATTTAATCATGTCATTTTTAATACATTTACAGCTGCTGGGAAAATCATCTCCTTAATGATGCAGTTTTATTAATTTCTCAAAAACATAACATTACACTGATTTATTACTTTATCTCTTCCCTCTTGATCCTAAATTTCATAATTGGTGCAGTAAGATGCAAAGGGATATGTGAGCATCAACAGAAAGATTGAGTAAAACGCACAAAAGATTTGAATCCTATGGTAACATTAATGTACCTTTTTTTCCGATATGGAATTGCATGGGAACGCAAATGTAATTTTTTTCCCCTAATCATTTCTGGACATCACTGCTTGTTAGGTTATCACTAAAATCTCTTGCACAAAGGAACGCATGAATTTTAGGCATCTATTGGCAAAACCTCGTCTCCAAGACAAATCTTTCTTTGCTGATATTTCTTTAATGTTGCTGAACTCTACTGGGACGCATGTCAGGAGTTAAGGTCTTTTGACTCTTCCCCAGCGTAAGATATTTTTAAAAAAGCTAAAATTTCTTGCCATGTAACACAAGGGCATTTCTTACATCATTAGCACATCTTTCATCAAAGTTTTTATTTCCGTCACTTACGCACCTTTGCTTCTATGGTGTGTGCGTGCCTTTTGGAAAACTGGCCGAGAAGATGTACATCGTTCATAAAAAGGTTTCTAGAAACAAACTCTAGCATGTTTCAAACATTTATGATACTCTAGAATTTAAAAAAAAAAAAAAAAAAAAAATCAAGGAGGCACACTTAAGGGTTCATGAATACTATAAAATCATAGGCACCAGCTCCCTTAATTTATTAAAAATTCAAAAATATACATATATAGGGATCTCTTGACAGTTACACATTGACTCACAAAAAGATATATTTACGACAGGATTCTTTAATTTTCATCATCAGCAGAATTTTCAGGTTGAATTAAAAGTTTTTAGGAAAAAGAAAATTTTAGATATTTAAGAAAAAATGAATGAATGACTTATTCTATGATGCTACAGACATTCATATTCACCAGATTCCACACAGTTCAGATGAAGAAAAAAGATGAAAGAAAAAAAAAATTAGAAGGATGTTGTCTTTGAAAACAACAATTAGCAGATCCAGCAGTAAGAAGCTCAGGATTCATCAATCCTTGTGTGACAATTGAAAGTCAAGGAAATAGTGGCCTCTCTCAAGCAAACCTTCCATTTTTAGAAATATTTAACCATTCATTAATTATTATGATATGAGCCATACTATATCAAACAAATAAGAGCGAGCAAAACAAAATAACACCAATCTTCTGAAGTTGAAATTCTAAACATTTTTAATGCTGTCAGTTAGTTCTAATTGTTTTCTTCTCACAGATTAGACTCAGAAATAATAGTCATAATAAAATTCTACAAATACATACTTGTTATTTGCTAGTAACATACTTATTAAAATTTGCAACAGGTAATTTTAAATTGTTATAATTTGAAACCCCACATCCCCTCTCCCATATTTATTTATTTTTCAGCACTGTAATAAAATTCTGATGACAAATGAAACGGAGAATATAATTTATCTTTAAATATTGATTTAGAACATAAAGAGATTTTGAGGATAATTAGATGAACAAGAGCAATATTTTTGATTCAACATATTTCTCTTAAGTGATGTGAAGTATACAAAATATAAAATCACATTAATTTTATGTTTTATTTATTTGTAATAATAATGGAGAAATAATATATATATTCTCAGAGGCAGACCTATTTTTATATTTTTTGCTCCAGCTGCTTGCTATTACATTTAAAATAATGTGTCAAACTGAGAATTTTTATGCGAGTTTTTAAGATAAAAGATAACTTTTAGTATTGTTTTTTGAAAATGTTTAACTAAATTTTTGGAACATTTTCTGACTCATGACTGGGTCATGAACAGATGTAATTAATCATATAAGGATTGACTACGAAGGGTTTAAATAGCATAACAGAAAATTGTTGCCAAGTAATAAATTATAAGTAACAGAACCACTGATTAAATGTATTATTGACTGTTTACAATACCGTGCATTGTAAGGTTGAAACAGTCCAGTGGTGCAGTCGAGAGGGGACACCGGGTGCTTTTTTATTTTAAAACAAGCGTCCTTACAACTTTTTAAATTTAACATAAGCATTCCTTACTCTTTGATTTCAAAAACTTAAAGCCCCACCATTTTTTTTACAGGACTACACCACCGAAACAGTTGCTCTTGATATATATAATACAGTTGTTTTTCTTACTGACTTCTAAATGAAGAGTAAAAAAAAAAATACTTATTTTTAAAAAAAAAATAAGTACCTTAGTTGAAAAATGTAATCTGTCAAAGGTTAGTATGTTCAACATATTTACAAATACGGAAACACTCTGTACTTTCAGAGGCTCAAAAAAAAAAAAAAAAGAGAAGAAACTGTTTACTGTGAGTTTAGTAACATTAAATAAAATAATTTTTCATGAAACGGTTATTATTGATGAAATGTGAGCACAATATTAACAATAGCAAGTACTTTTTATAAGCAATACAATTGTTCCTTAAGATGCAGACCAAATTGCAAATTGTGTAATGTTGGTCTTGCAGAAAGAAACAAAACTTTTGCTTCTCTGCCTGTGATCAGAATAAATTTTGCAATAATCTCAAACAATATAAAATTTCAAAAAAAAAAAAAAAAAAATTTTCAAACCACCAATTTAATGCTAATTTACAAGCCTGTCATTTCAAAATTTTCTGGGGAAGGGGGGGGGGGGGCAAAGGCTATATTGCCAATGCATACAATACGTGAAAACAACAAACTACATAAACACATGCATACAATGTATTAGTAAAGCTCAAGGGGGCAGTTGACTCCCCCCCCCCCTAATTGCCCAAATGACGGGCCTGCTCAGCCAAATTAGTTTGAACTTACTTCAATACTCGATGACGGTGAGAAAGCTCTCATGTCCCACAATTTAATAGTTTGATCTTTGCTATTAGTGATTAGATGTCGACCATCACCCTGAAAATAATTATACAACACACTGAAAGCAAGTTATATTATGAACATATAATATATAAATATACATTTTAAAATTAATATAATAATAAATACATAAATAAATAAAGATTGTGAGGAAAAACTAAAAGCAGGTACAATATTTTGAATTAAAACTAAGTGAGCTTAAAATTTATTCAAGCTGAATGCTACTGCAAATGACAAATTTATGTAAAAAATTATATCTTTGCACACAAATTATACAACAGAAAATGAGCTGCATCAAGTAACATCTATTTCATTTGATGTTTAGGTAAATTAAGAAGAAACATTTACTTCCCACATCTAAGTTAGGCAATTCATCTCTGAAACAATGTCCCAAGTGAAAAATTCATATTTAGTATATCATATACTCCAGCAGTAAGAAGAAAAAGTGAGATAATATAATGCATTAGAAAGAGAGTACATTTGAACTTGTAAAATATTTACTTTAGAATCCACATATGTTATACCATCTTCATGTCCCAGTAAAATCCCTACAGGCTTAGGTTGTAATTCTATTAATGTTCGCCGATCCCAAACCTGAAACATATTATATTGACATGCTTTACTTCATGAACAGTAAGCACATTTTGAACTTGAAAAATATGAAAAATAAATTCCCATTTTAATTGAATTCAAGCAACTTGCATTATTGTTATTATTATTATTAGGGGTATAACGCACATTCGGTTGCTATTTGGCATTTGGCTTAGCCTAATAGTGATTTTACATTCCTGGCAAATACTCAGTAAGATCAAGTTTGGCCTGCCTTATTGATAAACTATTCGACCAAATACATGTTCTGTAGTAGCAATGAACAAAAATGAAAAAAATCTGTACAATTTGAACATTTTAGTTTGTATTAAAGTTATTCTAAAATAATATATTAGTATATAATTTTCATAAATAAAAATAATTTGGTAATAAGCCATTTTTTTAAAGCATTGGTTTTAGATTTTAGCAACAGCATGATTTTCAAAACTTTTTCTATATTACAAATATGCAAAGTTTTAGGATAAAAAAAAACCCAGGAAAAAACTGCTTTGTTAATTATTTACCAGAGAGCCGTGGGGGGGGGGGGGGGGGGTATGACCTGGAACAAACTGCTTCAATGATTTTTTTGGGGGAGGGAGTGTTTTTAGACGGTTTTGGTCAATTTTGGGGGATCATCGTTTTGGGGGTCTCTGTAGCTTTTTAGGGGTGCACACCATTGTTTGAAGGGCAGTGAGCACCCCTGATTACTCATGTTTTTTTACTATAAACTATATTAATACATTATCACTATTAGTACAACACATAGGAATAATTTTATGCATTAGTTTGTAACGCAAGTGGAAATTATGATACAAACAGCCAGGGGCTGGTCCAGCATTTTTTAATAGGGTCCATTTTTTGAGAATTTAAAAAAGATGATTGTCAAAAATCAAATAATTTTGTGAAAATGAAAAAAGACAGTGATGAAAAATTTCATTAGTACTTGCCACTTTTATAATAAACAATGGTGTCAAAAGTATGATTTAGAAGCTTGCAACTTTGAGAAGGGTCTACTATTAAAAAGACTTAAAAAGAACATTTTAATATAGTATATTGAACAGATAATTTGCATGTTCACTCTGCGTAGAGTTATGGATGCGACTGAGCCGACTGGCGAGAGACAGGCAACCCAAGGGGGTTCCTTCCTTGGCGAGGTGCCGAGCGGAGCGGGAGTGGCACATTTGGCGCTAAATACTCAACACATATGCCTAAGACTGGCTAAAAGGTAGGGGTCTGGTGGAGATAAGAGATGGCACTCAAATAATTCAAGAACCAGTACCAGTAAGATTAAAATGTTGTCCATATTTTTAGGGAGAGAAGGGAAATAACATAATAATGAACTGTGAAAAAGAAGTTTTCCCCAGTAAATACATCATTCAGCCCTATACATTTCTGCAAAAATGAAATTATTTTTAAAAATCTTCTAGTCATCATAGGAACAGTTTTACTTGAGGAATCAACCACCTGTAGTGTCATTGTTAATTCTTAATAATTTTGTAGCCCTTAGATTTGGATTCCAATGTGTTAAAAGTAATCTAATGAAACTCATTATCATTATGTTTGAAATGTTCTAAACTGTCAATATGTTTCTTATTCTATGCAAATTGAATTCATTAGGGTAAAGCATCTTTCTGCTTAAGAAACTTTGAGCAATAGTTCTCAAAATATTTTTAGCTTGTTGAAACTTTAAGGGTTATATAATTTTCATTACCCAAAATGTTTTCAATGAAATATCAGTACACATATTTAAATTAAGCGTTTTCTAAAGTTCAAAGGTAACAAAATCCTTCCTTTGTTTTAATTAATCATTTATTTAATGCAAGTGCTTTATATTTGAGATCACTTATACATACACACACATATACATTCAAACTTCATACTTAAAAAAATACCTATACAATACCTTACAAATACCATCATCACCACCACTAAATAAAATTTGAGAAGTGTTGTCAGCAAATGCTACTGTATTTACATCATCTTCATGTGATCGGATCTGAAAGAAAAAATGCATACCATAATATCAAAAACAGTATCACAATACTGTCGGCCCCGCTTAAAGGAATACCGTTGGTTCCAGCATATTTTATTCGATTAAGCGGAGTATTCAATTATGCGGGGAAATTTTCTTTCCCTTACAGAACTGATAATATTGCCTCCAAACGTATAATAAATCAGTACATCTAATTAAAAGTTAGTGTTTAAAAGTTCTTTTAAATAAAATAAATAAGAACAAAGTAATTAAATAATTAAATACATTATTATATATTTTTAAATACAAATTAAAATAATGAAAAGTAAGGAGTTGCTGAAGGATCAACTTGAAAATTCAAATATTTTTCTTATTTACTAATTTATTTTTGGAATTTAATCAATTCTCCTATCAAAAATATTTCAAAAGCAGACCAGTATTATTGGATTATCCGGGGAAAATATTCAATTAAACAGGGATCTTTAACATTGAGTCTATGGGGAAATATTTGGTTCCGGAAGGTTTTATTCTTATAAGCGGGGTATTCTTTTATCCGTTACCCGATTAAGCGGGACTGACAGTATCTATACACATAACAAAATAACATGTTTGTTTCTGTGTCAGTGGGATGCATTCCGAAAAAATGGTAAGGCCTATTAAGATGAAATTTGGTATACAGGGTGGACGTTTTTGCAGCCATTGTGTACCTCAGAGTCCAAATTTTGATAAATAAATTAGGAAAAGTTATTAATTATTTTAAGCAATTTTCAGAGAAAAAAGCCTGCCATATATTGTATTTATTTGTAATTAACAACCATGTTACTGTTGATTTTGCAACAATACTTTAAGAGTGCAACAATGCTTTAAAATGCCAACAATGTTATAAAACTGAAACAATACTTTAAAACCCAGCAATGTTTTCAAGAAGTGTGTAAACAACCACCAAAATCGTGTTGCGTTCTCCAAAGGTGCCACTAGCCACAGGCTTTTATAGCAACCGTGGAAATAGTTTTGTGTGCGCTGAAAGCACCACAATACACAGGCTAGTCTTCAATAAAAGAAGTTTATCATCAACAAGAAAATAAGTGAATAAGCAATCAATTGCCTACCAAAATGTAGGGGAAATAAATTTCCATCAATTTTTACAGAAGTGAAAAATCTCTTTAATTTCCCCCCATTTATTAACATACACACAATACTACCACTTTATTTTCAATAATATTAGCTTCTAAGGTACAGGACTTCTATCGTTATATTTATGTACAAAACAAAAGGGATAATTGAATATTAATTTTAATAAAAATTAAACATGCAATGCTCAAAATTGTTTTTTGTTTTGCTTAATTTTGCTTTAAGGACATTTTAGCTATATTAATAATTTGTAACAATTTTACAATTTATTCTATAAACAAAGGCATATCAATATTTTTATACATAATTCATTTTACATGTGTTAAAAATGAATGAAATGCAAAGGTAAAACTACTGAGGAAAAGGAAAATTTACCTTTAATGTCCTTTTATTTTCTTCTCTATTATATACATATAGACATTCGTCATTAGCTCTGAAAGAAAATAGAGTCTAGAATATCAAATGTATGCTTACAAAAAAACTTTGCATTAAAATATACTTTTATTCCTTTACACGGTTATCATGAGGAAAAATAAATGTTACTAAAGATTTCCATTTTAAAAATTTAAAGATCATTTGATTTTTATCTACTTGTTTTTAAAGAGAAAAACTTTTTACTTCTTCAAGCATTCTGTTTATTCGTCTGTATGATTACCACTAATCAATTCTATGCATTTTTCTAAAAATTTAAGCATTCTATGAATATATTCCTTCAGTTTTTTACTGTTCTCCTACTTAGTTTCTTTTCAAGATTATTTTAATTAACAAACAATACTGCATATTTTAATACCTTTAATGTGTGTTTCATTCAACAATGTTAAAACACCTCAGTATCCCTCAATATACTTGATCATGCTCTATTATTAAATTACAGTGAAACCCCGATTTTACGTCCCCCGAATCTACATTTCTCCCGCATTTTACGTTTTTTTCATCAGGTCGCAGTTTTTTCGTATACTAATAATGTTAATTTAACCCGGATAGCAAGTTTGTCCAAAATGAAATTTCCCGCATTTTACGTTTTCCCTGGAAAGTGAAAAAAAGAAAAAATGTTCTAAAATAAGCAATATTTTCCCGTTTGTGCTTTTTTAAAGCTAATCCACGTTGTTGAAAGTTAATCTATGAAAACAAATGCATTCCATTCCAGATTCCTGTCTTCTGAAATCGGATTTTCTCATTGATCATGGTTTGGTTTCCCCCTCCCCCCCCCCCCTTTGTTGAACACCTACTGTCGTGACTGACTGTCTACTTCCCTGAATACACCACAGCTGGCCGGGGAACGAAGTACAGAAACAACACACTTTATTGATGTAGGAAGGAGACGGACAAGGAAAGAGAAAGAGCAGCTACCAATCAGATGGGGCGGCTTCTTTTCTTTTGTCGGGGAGGGGGGTCCCCTTCTACACGTTTTCAGATAAGCCTGAAATCTGCTGTATAACACTGAACAACATTCAGTTGCTGTTTCGCACGGTGTGGTCGCATTTCTAACCTTTTTGTGCCAAAATGACGAGTAAAAAACGCAAAAACTTTTCTGTTGCTGAGAAAGCCGAAATTGTTAAACAATTTGATGAATTTCAAGGAACCAAAGTAGCATTCACTCAATTGCAAGGATTTCCCGTGACAGCCCTGCAATTCATACTACAGAAAAAAGAATGCATTAAAAAAAACATCGAGAAAGTGGGTGAAAAAAATTCCAAAAAACGGAAAACATTGAAAAAAAAAAAAAAAAAATCGCTGTACGACATGCTGGAAGGTATCTAAGTAAAGTGGTTTAAAGAAGCTCGTGCTGCAAATGTACCTATAAATGGCACGATACTAAGAGAAAAAGCTCTAGAAATCGCCGATAGGTTGGTGGTTTGAAAGACTTCACAGCTTCAAATGGATGGATTGACAGAATGAAAAAAAGACATAATCTTGTGTATAGATCACTTTTGGGAAACTCATCAAGTGTAGATGAAGCTACAATAGAAGAACGGAAGAAAAATCTACCAAATTTGACCAAAGGATACAAGCCAAAGTACATATTCAATGCGGACGAAACTGGACTTTTCTTTAACCTCCTACCGAATAAAAGTTACATTGCTAAAGGAGACTCCTGTCATGGAGGGAAGATGTCTAAATTGCATCTTACGGTTTTATTGTACTGTAATTCTAACGGAAGTGAGAAGCTGACTCCTCTTGTTGTTGAAAAGTTGCACAACCCACGATGCTTCAAAAACATGAGAAGTTTTCCGACAAAGTATGAAGCAAACAAAAAAGTGTGGATAACCCAAGCCCTTTTCGAAGACTTTTGGCACAAACTAAACAAACAAATGAAGTTAAAGAATCTTAAAATAATTTTGTTCATTGATCAATGCACTGCACATTCAGATTTACAGCTGTCTAATGTGCGTGTCATATTTTTGCCTGCAAATTGCAGCCTTGTGTTCTCGGCATTATTCGATCTTTCAAGGTTTATTATAGAAAGCAACTTGCCCAGAAAGCTGTAGCTGAACTAGAAAATGGAAACCTAAATGATGGATGCAAACTAAAGTTAAGTGTTCTGGAGGCTATGCATTTTATTTCTGCGTCGTGGAGAAACGTTACACAACAGTGCATTTCTCATTGTTTTGAAGAAAGCGGAATCGTAGCGTCTAATGAACCGGGAACATATGAAGAATCAGCTGCGGTGGACTCGGAGGAAGACAACGAAACAGTTATCTATGATTTCGACGATTACATCCCGGAAAACTTAGCAACATGCAAAGCTGAAAGAGTTACTGCTCCATCCGTAGAAGACCTTATGAACTTTTCGTCCGCCGATAAAGATCAACGAGAAGAACCGGAAGCACAGCCCGTCCCTTCTTTCAATATTGCAATTAAGAGCTTACAAATAGTGAAAGACTATATTCCTTCTTATAAAGACCAGGAAAAAAACTTGCATTCGTATTTCAACCCTAGAAGATGCTGCATTCACTTTGAACTCAATGACTAAAAAACAATCCACTATTACGGATTATTTTCAACCTAAATGGCAGGAATCGCATCTAAATGTGTTAAAATTATCTTAAAATGGTATGTATAATAATGTTCTTTTCGTAAAATATAGATATTATACCTTTTGAAAGAGTCATCTTTACTACCTTTAGTTTTTTTCTATTTGATTTTTGCATTCTATGTATTTCCCGTATTTTACCCAATCCCTTGAGAAACGTAAAATCGGGGTTTCACTTAGCGATGGGAATGGTCGGGTAAAAAGCAGAAATTTTGGGAAAAAAACAGGTTTTTTCGTTTTTTCCGAAGGGGTTTATTTCCACCCGGAAAATTTGAAAATTGAATTTTGATAGTATAAAATAATACATTCAGAAATTTGTAACAGTTACATTCCAATGTTTTTTCTTTTAATATTTTATATTTTTAAATATTTTTAAATATTTTTTTCTTTAAATATTTTATATATTTAAATATAACATAACACAAAGTTTCCCTTTGCACGAGAAAAAATGACAGAGATATTTAATTTCAAAGCTTGGAATTCTTTCACATTTTCTCAGGGGTCGGTTAAAAAATCTGAATGAAGTATGCATTGAAAAATTAATAGATTGAATACTTCGTTGAAAATTTTTAACCAACCCCTCTTAATGCAGGCGAAAAAATGGTGAAAAAATCCCATACATTGAAACTAAATATCTGTGTATTTTTGTCATACAGAAGGGAAGCATTTTGTGTTATGTTCCTTAGGATGGGCATCAACTTTTACTAAATATGACTATAAAGACTGGTGGACTGTATAAAAAGTTAGTTTCTGTAATTTTCACAAAATTGATTTTTTAAATTTCAAATGCTATTATCATAAATGCTTACAACATTTTTATAACTGCAAGTATATGTTTGCGACCAACGGTTGCAGAGATAAAAGCCTCAAAAGGACTTTGCTTTGTACCCTGTACATATACATACGTATAAATGCATGTAACAAACTTTGGAAAAAAAAACTAAGCAACTTTCTGTAAAAAAAATTATTTGATAATTTACAAAAGTTACATATACTAAAATTTACTTGCTTTATAAAGTAAGGTATATTGGTAGAAAAAATTATTTGCAAAACATGAAGTTATATTTTTCAACAAAAATATTTTATTTTTAATTAATAAAAATTATTGTATTATTATTATCACCATTATAATTTTATTTTTAATTAATAAAAAATATTGTATTATTATTACCACCATTATATTTTATTTTTATAATTATATTTTATATGGATATAATAAAAAATGTTGTCAAATTTTTTGTTTTAAGATGTAAAAATGCCCTGATATTTATTTTCTAAAATTAATAGAAATTTAATTTCTAATGATAAGAATTTTCCCCAAAACTCTAAATTTTATTTTTGCTTATAATATTTTAATTATTGAAGTTGTAATAAATAAAATATTATAAAGAAAAGTTTTTGATAATTTTATGATTTACAAAGTCAAACTTAGTTACAAAGATATAATGAAAAAAACATTTATGCATTTTTTTTCAATAGAAACACCCCCATCCCGAAAACTATTTTAAAAAATCCACTTTCACTTGTAAAAAATCAATTTTTGCATTTTCCCCAATTTTTCCGGAAAAAAACTAGTTTTTTCCCACCACCTCAAAATTTCCGGAAATTTTACATCCCTAGTTTCACTGTATTTTATTCTTTTTTTCTCTCAAAGGGATAGATTTTAAATCTTTTCAGACCCTTTCTTACAGCAACCTGAAACAAACTCAGCAACGGCCTGATTCAGAAATTCATCTCGAAGATGTGTCAAATGATAGGATTGGCAGGAAAATAGAAGAAATAAAGGGTGATAAGAAAACATAGTAAACAGAGCAATAAGTTCAGCAGGTTGCTTAATCAATGAAAGATAAGGTTCTACTATTATTTAACTGCTATATGTTCATCATATTTACCGAAAACGAAATATTTTTAATGCATGTGCTCATCATAAAGGAAATATTTCTATCATAAAAAATTTACCATAAACTGCTATTTTTAAGTAGTTGGAAAATTTTAATTAGGAGCATTTTTTAGTAAGAAATGCAAAGCACAAATAAATTAAATTGAGAAGATTCTGTAGATTATTGAGGTGGAGCTTCAATGCAGGGCACATTAGGTTACATTTGTTCTCATAAATGATGCTGCTAAAACGGGTTTGACACTATATGTAAAATGTAAGTGGTAAACTAAATTTTAACTAATGTAAAATAAAGATACATTAGAAAATAAATAAACAAATTTAAATAACCGCTTTTTCTAAAATGAAAAGTCAGAGCAAGAAAGAGAAAATACCCTCCAAGAATCTCCCGTCCATCTTGTGAAAAGCGTAGAGCAAATACACAAAATCTTCTTTCGTCAGGGAAGAGGGGGAGCGCTTCATGTACTTCTTGTTCTCCAAACACATTGCAAATGTGAACTAGAGGAAAGAGAAAGTTGGAATTTTAATAAAATGACTTTTTATAAAAATTATAATTCAAAACAAATTTTAAGCAAACCAATATTTATGAGAACATTTATGAATTGATCACAATGTCTGGTTGTGATCAGTTTCCTTTCAGAAATACCAGAATTCTTGCGAAATTTCAAACATAGCGTATATATGCAACTATGGATTTATATGATGGTTGTGGGGACACAACAATATTAATTTCCTCTTCATGTTTAAACAAAATTAGAAGACTATTTTTAACAAACATGATAATTTGCAAATGGGTTGCCTTTCACATAAAGCACATTTTTAAGGGTCTTTCGCATTCAGTTTATCATCAATTCAAATATGGAAAGAAAAAAAAGATTTAAGATTAGAATAGCCAAAAAATGAACACAATACTAAAGCAAAATTTTGAGCAAAAAAACCACAGCAAAAATTTGAAGAAAAAGGGGGGTGGTGGGGGGGGGGGGATTTAAGTGTACAAAAGAAATATAATCAACTCTGCATTGTGTACAATTATTTACTCTTTTTTGACACAACAATGCAGCAATAATATTTGCAATGGAACAAAATTTAAATAATACAGAAATTTTTGATCAAACATCAATATTTTAGGAAATTTTGCAACAATTTTTCATACTTACTGGATTCTGACCAACTGCAGTAAATGAAACTACTCCCATCAGGGCTAAAAAATAAACAAAATTAACTGCAAATTTTTAAAAGTTGTTTTATTTTTAATCGCATTATGAGGAAAACATAAATATTTGCAGTGAGAAGAAGAACGATGAAAGAAAGATATCTTTAATACTTAGTATAAAAACACGATGATTTTGCCAAAAGGCACACCTAAATTTTTAATACTACAATAATTAGGGGTGGGAATAGCAATAATTTTGGAACAGTGAAATTGCTGTTTTGAAGCATAAAAATACACTATTGGAGCAGGAAAACTGCAATTTTGGAGCAAAAAATATGCCATTGGTGCAGCTAAACATTTTTATGTATTTTAATGAAAATTTATTATTGATCGCACCATAAAAAAATTAATTTTTAATTAAACCATAATTAGTTTATAGAATTGAATGAACTATGAGAAAAAATACTTTGGATCTATTAGATCCATTTAATTCAAACCCTGTACAATGTGGGTCTCGCAGAGAGGGGAAAAGAATAAAATTTAAGACACATGGAAGAAAGTCCAGGTAGAGTGCTCAGTAAATTTCTGCACACTAAACCTAATAAGGTGAGGGATGTTAGTGGTCAAAAGGTTTAGTCCTGTCTCTGATGGTCTGTGAACTGCATAAATGCTTATACACTGCAAGAAAGCAAAGAATGTTTATTGTTCTGCACGGAATAAAATTCTATGTACATTGACTATCCATTATTAAATGATTAAAATAGCATATAAAATACAACCAGACAATAAACTTACATTAACTGTACGCTAGCTTAACATTATCTCTCTTTCACTGTATGTAATACATGTAAACATTGATTTTATATTCAATAATGTTGCAAGTTTTACATAAAGACAAAGTGTTTTCATTGTTAAATGTTGATAATTTGATGTTCTGCTTTACTAATTTTTAAATATCTGACTTTCTCAACAGATCATAATTACATCTCTCAACAACTGTACACTAGTTATGATTCTGAAACTAATTCCAATTCTCAAATCTGAATTTTATTATCTTGAAAAAATCATAATAAGTTTTAGAGCCTGCAGGATTAAAAAAATTGGCTACTGAAAGAAAATATATCAAATATAAAAAAAAAAAAAGTGCAAGGTTAAAAGCTACTGTTTTTTGACCGTTTCAAAATCAACCTGAATTTCATTTTTATGTTTAATGCTTTTTTTGATTGATTGTAACAACTTTTCAACTTTCCCCCTTTACCCTGTTAGCACGTGGCTTTAGGGCTGCTCTCCCCTGGGCACGGGCAAGTGAAGATGATTGTAAAAACTGTTATAGATCATAAAACTGAAAAAGATCGATATATAAAGAAATTGTGATTCAAATGTAATTTTATTGGGTTTAATAGCCTATCTTTAACGATCTCGGAATTGCGTTTATATTTTTAAACTAAGATTTTAATTAAAACAAGTATAACTTTTGTTTATTTACCTTATCACAAAATTTAATGAACAACTGAAGAGAAAATAATCTAATTCTAGCAAAGGACGCAGAAAGATTTAGAAAAGAAAAGAACGTTATGCGTTCTTTCACGTGCACGTGGAAAGTAGGCTTAAGTAATATTAAACCAGTGCAGTGATCAAGTAGCAATCTTAAAACTCTGGATAATTACTTTTTGTATCGCAAGTATACTCATCGGCAGTCCGAGTTTCGTTACTGAAGTCAGTTATTGTAATCTATTTTACTATCATAAAAAAAGAAAAAAAATCTGAATTTTCGAAAATCTCACTTTAACCCATTGAAGCACGAATTTTTTCGGCAAAGCGGGTAAAAAATGATCGAGTTTTCTTGGACAGAAAATGAATGTATAAGGTATAGTATAAATTGTTTTTGGCAATTTCAATTGCAGGGGGGGGGGGGATGATTAGAGAGCGGGAGTTGGCATAAAAGTTATATAAAAAAAAATTCTACAAAGTACAAACGAAGCACAAAGGGGTATTAGAAATAAAATAAACGCGAGATACACGAGCGCCCGAGTGGGACACGGAAATGTGTAATTTTAACGGTAACTTTCGCCCGCGTCAGACACGGCAAATGCGTTAAGTGGTTAAAAGAAGATTGAAGTTTCCTGTGAAAAATCGGAAAAAGTTGATCTTGAGTAAAAATAAAAATAGCAGATATCCACCAAATGGAGGAAAATTGGCATTCCCATAAATGAAAGCTAGTGAATGAGCGGGGAAATCGGGTTCTACGTATTTAGTTTCGATGCAGCTACTTATAAAAAGCACATTGAGGGTAGCATGACGTCACAAAAGCGAAAAATAGCTTCTGCAATTCAGCAACAAATCTTCAAGGAATCCAGAAACAAATCGGGGAGTTGGTCGTTGGCGGTGAGATAAGAATGAAGAAAGGGTTGCAGGGATTTTGGGTCTTCTAAGTACAGTTCGACTACGGAATTTTGGACGTGCAAAGCAGAGAAGACGAATCCATTCGAGGTTTTAGGGAAGTTCCTTTTAAAGCTGCGTTTATTTAGTAAGCGAATCATAAGGTTTGCTTTCTTCTTTGTTGAAAGAACTAAATTTGTCAACTGTCATATAGCATCAGTTCAGAAAAAAAAATCAAGTATGCTAAACGAACTACAACGAGACCAAAAACGGGAATTCCTTAAACCAGCTGTTCCTCCCTTGAACATGATTGGATTCTTCTTGGCACTCTGTCAGATCGCTTTGGTTGATGGTAGAACTGTAGAACTTGTGCGAAAATCTGGAATTGGCGCAGTTTAGGCGCTAAAAAGTTCGTTATGGCTCAACTTGGCGCAGGCGCTCGCTGCGCCGTACTCTGGTGCAATTGGCGCAGATTTCCCACCCTTGGATTATATTACCATAAACAACAAGAGAAGAAATATATCTAATACATATAACTGAAAAGGTAAGTACCTAACTGCAATATCTAATATGCTCCAGCCAACATCTCTAGCTTCAACAGTTCTTTTAAGTTTAAAATGACCTCTGCTGGTATCATAGAGACGTATACAATAATCTGAAAAAGCAAACATTTTAAAGATTATGGAATACATTTTAGGTTAAGGGAGTATTCTAGTGTATAGGCATGAATTTCGTCTGGTTTTTGAAGCGCCGTACAAAGGAACAAAAATATTTTTACTGTCCATTTTTTTACACACAACTACGAATTTAAAAAAAATACTAAATGAAAAGTTACAGTTTCGGGCAAGGTCCACAACAAAGGGATGCATAAAGAACATCCTCTCCAAATTTGAAGTAAATCGGTACATTAGAACTCGAGATATCCTTACCGCCAGCTCGAAAAAAGTAGTTTCGAGAAAAATGCGTTCAAAGTTTTGAGACAAGTTTCGGGCAGTTCTACTTATAGAATGATACAGACTACTTACATATTTTTAATCGGCGATTCCTGCTCCATATAAGAAACCTTCCTCTACTTCAAAATGCTCATTCTCCGATGTTCTCTGGTGAAGACGATCTGTTCCACCCTCCTTTGACACCTCTGAAGTCCGGAGTTTCGAGCGCTCGATACGCGCTTCGTCCCGTCCCGCTGCAAAAGCATTAGCTTCTGGGCCAATCGTGATTCCCATAACATCTAAGATTTTTAATATGGGTATAAAACCTTCATTAAAAATACTAACAGCGAAGGCTGGTACCAAGATTGGCTCAAAACTAACTTAAAATAAAACTAAAAAGAGTATTCCAACAAAACAAGTTTTTATGTCCTCAATTAAATATAGATTTAAAAGGGATACTATACAATAAAAATTTTAAAAGAGATATTCAACCTTAGGGACTCGGGAATGCCTACTGTCTTTTGTTGACTTGTAGCGGTCGGATCTGAACCGATGCCACGAACTAAAACGGCTATAACGCATGAAATAATAGGAATTTTGAAAAATCCTTTTAATGGCTTATTCTTCAATGTCTAAACTTTGGAAATATGAAAAAAAAAAAATTTTCGATTTTTTTTTTCAAAATCTATGTTATTAATTTTTTGCCCAGTCCAAAAATAAATGTTCATATCTCTACTAATAATAAAGCAGCAAGTATGTGTGTGCGTCTGTCTGTGTCCGGCGTAGATCAGACCATTCAGCAGACTTTCATGAAATTAGTTTGGAAGATTGGGGGTATGCACCTCGGGGCGTTTTTTCTGAAATTTGAATTTGTTCTCTTTTTATTCCAAGTTATAGTAGAAAATTTCAAAAATAATCGTTTTCTGTCGGAAGGAATTATCGCATCGTTCTGAGCTTGATACCATTGGAAAGAGCATACAAAACTACCCCAGGAAGAGTTTGGCTCTTGGTGATAAAATTTGAAACCTCTAAATTAACTAGAAAAGAAGTTATAAGCGTTTTTCTCTGTAGTTCGAAATTATTTCTTCACAGTAATTAAATTTAATTTTATTTGGATTGTTATCATGCCGACTGGCTTATGATCCTTTTCTTTTAGACGAATTAAAATTTATTTCTTGCGGTATTTATCATTTTGAGGAGCAGCCAATTTTTAATTCATTTATTTATTTATTTTTTTTTAGTTTGATTATACTATTTTTTAAACGAATTAAAATACTGCACAGGGTTTTTTTTTTTTAAAGAAATGCTATCCTTTGTAGCGATTTCTGTTATTCCAACTTATTATTACTATATTTATATTTTTATTATTTTTCTTTTTTTCTCCGGTGAATTAGCAAACATGCCATTTGCCTATTTGGGCTCAGATGAGAGGTGTTTCCGCTTTCAAAGCTTTTCTTGCTGCTGTTAGTTTCTGCAAGCTACAAAATTTCGTCTTTCTGTTCTACTGCCAATGAATAAAAAAAAGCAATTATACTAAAAAGATATTAATTGAAACTATTCTAATGGATTATATAATCATCCTTCTTGTGTGGGTACTTGAACTAAGCAAACAAAATGCGTTTGCTCTTAAATATTTCCTTATTCGTTGTTTCATTTCTTTCTTTCTTGTGTCCTCTGTTATTGTGTGTATTTTGTGAAAAACAAATGTTTAAATGTGTAGGATCGCTGGTTGATTGACGTGGAGGGATAATTTTTAATTATCTGGAATGCTATAAATTTTAATAAAATAATTTACACATAGAAAAGTTGCCACTATGTACACAATGGCAAACCAACTGGTCTTTTCATTTTTTAGCACAGGCATAACCGTGCGGGTACCGCTAGTAATCTATAAAACAACACACTGAATCAGTTGATCATAGTCCTTTTAATGAAGTAAGTAAAGACAATACCAAACTATTCCCATGTTTTGTAAGTAGCAACTGATATAAATGATTCCCCCCCCCCCCCCAAAATATGTTTCTTTAGAAGTTAGTTACTGATTATTAGTTACTGATGAATGACCATTATGATGACTTTTACCATTAGCCTGATCCCAAGCACAATTTGAAATTATAGAGCCCAAGCCAGGGTCAGCTCTGTTGTACAAATCATTTTCATTTTGTTCTTGATCCCAGTAGCAGAACTTTCTGTATCAATCTGCAGCACGAGTTTCAGAAGTCAAAATTTATCTGTGGCACCAAACGATGTGGAACCAAATTTACAATCATAAAAAATAGCAAACTATGCATTTAAAAATAGTTGACACATAACAGTAATGCATGCAGACAATAAATAAAAATTATAATTATTCAATTTATAAATAAATTAATAAAATCTAAAACTAACACTGACATGCAATTAATGCAAGCTAAGAGAAATTGAAGTACAGACAATACAACACAGTTTAATAGTTGAAAATTATTTATTATATAAGTTAGTGGAAACAGGGTGCACATTTATCTGAATCATTGATACTTAACTAAGGGTCATAGCAGTAATAAAATTTTTCATAGTAGTATTAAAATTTTGTTTTGCAAGGTGGCTAATAAATCTGCAAGCTTTAAGATAAATTTTCAATGCTCGCCGCTGCGCTGCGCAATTTCTGCTACCGCGTTCTTGATGATTATGATTATATTACATTACATTTTATCTCCATAATATTTATTTCAAGTGTTTTATCGAAATAAATCAAACACCTTTGTTTTTTCAATTTAAAATTTTGAACATAAAATTTTTAAAAAGTTCAAAATATGGAAATGTAACTTTTATATCTAGATCATTAACCTTACAGAGTATAGAATGATTCATGATTCCACTTGGAGATACTGATTCAATCATGTACTAGCCTTTTTTTATCTCTTTTTTAAATTAATAAGTCCAGAGTTTATATTTAAAAATAACAGAGCTTAAAAAGCAGAAAAGAATATGCTAAAGGAATTTCAAAGCACGCTTTCTTGAAACCATATCTTCTTAACAAAATTTAAAAAATAGCTTGAAGATTAAAAATGATTAGAATACATATGTTTGATTGCTATTGTTTTTTTTTTTAAACCATATATCAAGCCCAATTTCAGGCAAACTGTCCTGAAAATTTCTGATTTTTTTTTTTTTTGGCCAAACCAAATCTGTAATATTGAACTTCATATTGTGATAACAATGTGACAAACAACAAGCCCCCCACTACAACAGATATAACCAGATACAGATGGTTCCCTATAGGACACATACAGAGAAATCCAGCAACTGATCTATCTATACAAGAACTTCGGTCCCAAATAGGAAAAAAAAGAGAGGCACTCTCAAATTTACTTTAGTAAGTGAATAGGAAACATATTTTGATACGTAAACAAAAAATTTAGTAATAATATGCATATAATAAAAGCAATAACGTGTACTAGAGTTCACCCAATAGTCAAAATTCGACCGTAATATTAAATTTAGCATTAAAAACATTATGCTATTTACATAATTATGTAAGTATTTTCATCATATTTGGCGGTTGTAAAGTAGAGTTTATTTTGATCACCCTCACTAAAGGAAATGTACTGTGAATCACTGTTGCTACAGCGCCAATTGCGCTCATAAATGTAGCCACTGGTAGTTCTGCCGATTTCATATTAAATTGAGTGACGGTTGAATAAAATTTAAATGTTTGCTTCCATACACTATTCTTATTTTTCATTTCATTGTTTCAGAGAAGCCTTCACTCCAACTTTAATTATAATTGCTTTTAACATTACTGCTTAATGACAACACTCTTTTTATTAATGAGTTTTATATTTATTATCTAATAATTTACTCAACCAAGACGTACTGCTATGATGATTGCAATATAACAATATAACATTACAATTATAAATGAGGCTTGCCTGACAAAATAAAAGGGAAATAATTAACTATTAAATAAACAGGTTCTAAATATTTTCAATTGATATTACTAAAACTCGTCAATAGCTACTAAAAAAAGGAAGAAAATCGGTTGAAAAACAAGTAAAAAATGGTTCTTAAAAGCAAATTTTTTTCTTTGCTTATTTATATATAAATAATAAAAGTTAGCAGTAATAATATGTCTATACGTAAAACAATCCTAAAGTACAGGCACAGGCTTCTTTATGCTAAAAGTTTTTTTGTCATCCCCTTTTCCCAATTTCTTCTACAATATCCAATTTTTGACTTTTAATAAGTTTGAGTATGATATAAAAAAATCATGTTGCATATTCAATTAAATCCTAAAATAATTCTACTACAACATTTTTTTTTTTGAAGAAATTTGATATATAAAAACAAATTTTGAAATTAAAAAATGTTAAGAAAAATATGTAAAATATATTTAAGAAATATATGAATTATTAGTCAAAATGAAAAAGTACATTGATACATACCTTGAGCTGCCGACATAAAAACATCTCCATCTTTAGCAAATGTTCCACAAAACACTTTACCATGATACCTATCTAACATATTCATTTTATTTGGAAGAACTCTGTAAATAAATAATAAAATATGCAGAATACTTACGATGTATCTTCAAAATGTACATTTTTAGAAAGTATTCTAGAAAACTTCAAAAACTTCTAACATTATTTTCTAACTAATAAAAGGCGCAAAAACAAGTCAAATATTGAGAAAATTACAATATATTATATAGTTTAATTTATCAGTCCTGCATTTCTATGAAGTTCATCGAGTACCAAGTTAGAAAATACTTAGAGAATTAGAATTCACAGATCAAGCACTATACAATAGGACTGGAAAAAGATAAATTTATGTGTAATATTACAAAATGGAAAAAAAAAAAAGAAAATGTCAATTGATACTAGGGATGTAACGACTATTCGGCCACTATTCGGTATTCGGCCTATTTGGCCCTTTGCCCGAATAGTCATTTCATCACCAAGCGGAATATTCGGCCTGGACGAATAATGGGTAAGGTTAAATTCGGACTGGCCGAATATTGATGGACTATTCGGCCAAATAGTTCTGCTGCAGTGGAAATGTAAAAAAATAAAGAAATTAGTAGATTTTAAACATTTAAAATTGTATAATAATTATTGCAGAAGAGTACATTAGTTTATAGCTATAATAAATAAAAATAATTGAGGAAAAAACAACTTTTTTTACACCTTGTTTTAGGCTTGACTGAGCAAAAACAGATTTTAAACTGATAATATTGTATTTGCTCCCAAAGCTGACAATAGTTCATTATGATATGTGAGAAATTAATTTTGTTATTATTAACAGAGTGGAAGTCAGACCTTGTTTGGGTAGACTGATTTATTGTGAATATTGGGTAAGAGAGAAATGTGAGAAGCCTAGAATATATCATAAATATTTAGATAGCATAAGTTATTGGGGTTTTTTAAAATAAAAATAAAGTCAAACCTCAATATCTCGAATTTCAAGGGAGCAGTAAAAAAATTCGAGTTATCAAAGTTAATTTATTTTTAATAAGTGGAGAATAAAAAAGAAACCAGTGCGAAAAAACTACATGCCTCTTTGAAAATAAAAGTAGGTTACATAAGTCAAGCATTTACTTACATATATTCCATCATTTGAAAAATGAATCTATGCTGGTTTGCTTTAAATTTGACTCTTTTTCGGATTCCACAACACTTTCTATATGAGAAAGAGCTTTGAAGGTCTCTGGTGTCATATTCGGACGAGATTCAATAAACCTTCTCAAAACATCCGCAGCTAATACAGCTTCTTTGTTCGTTGGTTTTTCCTGAATCTTGCAAATCTGTTCCTCCTCATCGTCTTCAGAAATTAAATCCCTAGCTGTAACTTGCGAAAGAATATCCTGGTCTTCCCACTGTCCACAAACTGCAACTTCTTCATTAATATTCAAAAAGTCTCCGAATTCCATTTCTTTTAGATTTATTTTTTCTACAAGTCGTTCCCAATCTTTCGTTGGCGTGCTATTTTCAATATCATCATTGTTTGTTTCACACACGGTGTCATTCTGTTCATTTTTTGCAAATCCTGCTTTCCTAAAGCAGTTTGAAATGGTCGATGAAGTGACGCCATTCCATGCTTTATCTGCCATTCTCATGGCTTCCAAAATGCTCACTCCAGATGGCTTAGTTCCGTCTGCAATTTCAGCCAAAAGTTTTTTTACCACTTGATGGCGATATTTGACTTTGAAACTTTGAATGATTCCTTGATCAAGAGGTTGAAGTCTAGATGTCGTGTTTGGGGGGAGAAATCCCACTTGAATATGATTTAATTTTGGTACGATACTGTGACCGTTATCAATAAAAAGCACGATTTTACTCTTTTCTCTTTTCATTTTCCTTTCTAACTCCTTCAGCCAATTTTCAAAAATTTTAGAAGTCATCCAAGCTTTTTGATTGGAATCATACGTAAAAGGGAAAGACTTCACTCCAGAAAAGCACCTTGGTTTTGCTGATTTTCCAATCATTAAGGGCTTTAATTTTTCAGTTCCATCCATGTTTGCGCAAAGCAACAAAGTTAAGCGTTCTTTACTCCTTTTGCCTCCTTTGCAGGCTTCTCCTTTAATGGCCATGGTTTTATCCGGAGTGCATTTTAAAAAAAGTTCGGTTTCGTCCGCATTAAACACATTTTTTTATCGTATTTTTCGAGTATCGAACTTAGTGTCTCTTTGAATTCAATGCAGACTTCTTCATTAACGCTTGCACTTTCGCCGCACATTTTAAGAAATGTAATGTTGTTTCGGTTTTTAAAATTTTCGAACCATCCATTACTTTTTTTGAAATTAACATGACCCAATTCCTTGGCAAATGCTTCGGCTTTCTCTTTTATCAAATTTCCGTTGATTGGGATGTTTTGCGCTCTACATTGTGTAATCCACACCATTAGGCATTTTTCCATATCAGGAAATTCACTAACTCTAATTTTCTTTCTTTTACCGAATATATCCTCACACTTTTCCAGAATAGCGTCTCTATTTTTAAAAATTGTCGATAATGTGCTGCTTGGTATTCCAAACTCTTTCGCAATTTCATTGTTCTTTTTGGAACCTTTTTCCACTTCTTCAATAACTCTTTTCTTTTCCTGAATGGAAAGCATGTTCAACTTTCGTTTAGTTGCCATTGCTAACAACTTCGTCGTATAACTCAACTACTGTGAAAATTTCCTAGCCGGAGTTCTTTCCACCGTACAAGACATGGAGATGACAGGAATGAAATAGTCCTGGTTCAATGTAGCAAGCAGCGGCAAATTCTTCCTCCGTCCCACCAACATTTACCCTGCAGGTGTGACCTTGAATGGTTCAATGACTAAAGGGTTTAGAAAGTGAAAATTACAAAAGGACAGGAATGTCGAAAATTCCTGAGCCCCACTGAACAGAATGGAAATAAAGAATGCACGTTTGCTCACATTTTGGAACAAGGAAATACTAGTAGTTGAACAAAGAATATGGAATTTGAGAGAACCACCAAAGAAAAAAAACTCGAGTTATCGAGGGTCTAAAATTGAAAAATTCGACTAAACAAGGTTATTTTAATATTGACAGCATAGGATAAACGAAGGGAAATAATTTTATTTCGAGATATCAAAAATTCGAGATATCAAGGTTCGAGTTATCGAGGGTTGACTGTATATTCCAGTTAATTGTATTAAATTTTAATATATTTTTTTAAAATAGGTAAAACCCATAAAATAAAAATATTAACTTTTATAACTTCTAAAATATCTCCATAAAACAGTTTTACGCAAGTTAAAAGTTCCTTAAACAATAGTAGTTCTTTCATTTGAATTAAATAATTAGTAAAAGAATGCTAATGCTTACTACCATAAAATCTGTCATTTCTATTCCACTTGTAGGTGAAATTCTTAGTTTTACTACATTCAAAACAATAGAGAAAATAGATTAATTTTAAATAGTTTTAAATTCTTAACAAACAAAATTAAATCATACATCATAGATTGTGTCATTGGCATTTGACTTTGTCAATAATTTTAAATGTGTCAAATACTTTCTACTACAACGATTTTCTAGAAATTTTAATATTCGGACGCGGAATATTTGGTATTCGGCCTAAGACATTGGCCGGATATTCGGGTTCAGCCTATTTGGCCTAAAAGAAATAGCCGAATATTCGGCTTCGGCCTGTAAGAAGTGGCCGAATATTCGGTATTCGGCTATATCACTATTCGTTACATCCCTAATTGATACTAATAAAAATATTCAAAATCTTAAAATTGGCAGCCAGTTTTTGGGGCATTCACTCTTCCTCAGTGCTTTAAAACCGATCAGGACTCAACATTTGCTGAATCCTAGAGATATTGGAGAAGGCAAATTCAAAGTCATTCAGAAGAACAGAACAAAGATTAAAGACCGCAATTGATGCAGACACTTTTTGAATTTATTTGTATGGGCATGAAAAGCTTCCAAAAGAATCTAACTCTGCAATAGTTTTGCCCACAGGAAATTTAAATCTGTGACCAATGTCTCAACAATAAGACAACTTAGTAACTACTTGTTGCAATTTTCAATCTCTTTGAGCCTGAACTTTAAAGCCCCCCCCCCCCAGTATAATCAATACTACACTCACGATTGATACTTGAAAATTACTCATGCCTATTTTATCTGTTTTATTATAAGACTTTAATTAGCAGAAATATTAATTAAAAACCGCAAATAAGGGCGTTTTTTGGCTTTTAATTTCCTTCTTACCAGCCATCGATTGATAAATGCTATTCTATTATTTTTATTTTATTTGTATTGTTCTCCATTTTGCCACTGTATATATATTTGCTAAATAAAAATCTAATCAATGTTTCAGCATTTTGAGATTTTGCTGGCAGCAAAATACTTTTGATTGCACTATATTGTGTTTAATTCTTTTTAAATGGTTTAGAGTTTAATTTCTTGCAGCAGACAGATAATGGATTTATAATTTTGTCTGGAAGGTGGTGTATTTGTGGTGGTGCCATCTGGTGTCATCCAAGTACCATTATGAGCAAAGTCGTACTTCCACTATTGGTGCTCAAATGAAACGGATGGCATTCCCAATTGCCTTAATTCCTAGTCGATTCGACGAAGGGGAGCTTGGATTACCCAAGTGGCAAAAGCAACAACATAATTTTGTCTCTTAAAAAACTATTTCCTTTATTTCAATGGAAACTTTCAGGAGGCATTTTCCTTACTCGAACAAGGATTTTCAAATTGCTAAGTTAATTTAATGTTATTTTCTATATGAGTATCATCATTATTGGGGGGGGGGGGGGATCCTACCCTGGCTGACACTTGGGGGGGGGGGGTAACACCAACAATAGATTTATTATTTAATGAAAAGTATATGCACTTTAAACCTGCATTTTTACCCATTATATTTTAAATAAATTTAATCTGTTAGTAAGTACATCATACTTTTGCTTAAAAATCTTCGTTTTTTTTCTCACTCTCTGAGTGTGTGTGGGGAGTGACACTGCAAAATACTGTGCAATATGACGCCCGTGCCAGGAACACCACTGTATATATATATATATATATTTTTTTTTTGAGGGAGGGGGGTGGGGCAGTATCATTATTGAAATAGACTTATTTCAGAACTGTTACCCTTTATTCTGGACTATTATCCTCATTCTAATGGGGATATTTGGGAATTATTTTCTTCAAGTAATGAGGAATTTTTGGCAAATTTTTAGCATGAGCATCTGACATTATTTAGGAAATATTGTCCTTCTTCCAATGCATGTTTGAAGAATTCAACATGTGTCACATGACATCTCTTTTGCTTCTGATAGGAAATGCTACAATTTAAGATAATGTCGGGCGACACAGTTAGTAACAATTAAAGAATCCATATTATGTTTCCCTTTAAACATTCTCTTAATTCACTTAAATATACATAACACACAATTAATTATACATAATAATTTATTTATTTTAAAATTTCTTGAAATTTAATTATGCATTATAATTTTTTATATTTTTTTTTCTTAAATTAAATCAAAAAAGTGTTTTTTTTTTCTTAAATTCAATCAAACACCCTAGTTCCAGATAAGATATTAAGCATAATAGGACAATTAATATAAGCAGGATCAAAAAAGAACAGAAAATTACAACAGGAGAAACTGTTACACCTACCTTTTAATTATTTGACATCTATCTCCCTGAGAAAATCTTTCTCTGCCATTCATGCCTACTTCTCTCTGTATGAAAAATAGCATTCAAAAAACCTCTGCATAGAGAAAGAAAAGTTTACTTCATAACAGGATAAACTGATTCAAAATTACTTACCGCTCTTAACATCGATGGCAAAGGATTCATTTTGCATTCTGAATTTGTATATTTGTCATTAAGAGCGCCTGAGCTTAATTTTATTGCTTGGGATAAATCACTGCCCTATGAACGTGAGAAAAAAATAATAGCATAAAATTAATACATTTAAGCATAACTGATTAGTCACAAATATAGTTCAAAAGCATCAATTAATTAGAAAATTTCAGCTTGAAATAATTGCCAAAAAATAGCACTTGATTCCAGTTAAAACCGAAGTTACACATTTATAACAAAAGAATATTCATGGAGGAAGAACCTTTCATCATCTCTAGCTCCTTAATAGTGTTAAGTTGTTAACTCATTCTCTGGTTTGGCTGATACAAGGTCAGCTGCACTTTGTGGGCCAATCTTGTCTCAACCGATAAAGGGTCTGAAGGATCGGTCAAAGAAGTTTTTAACTGTGAGAGTTCTCGCAAATCTTGCTCCTGCCGAATACATGTCAGTCGTTCTTCTAAGGGATAACTATTTTATTGTGCTTCTCTGTTGAGTCATGGAGAATTGATGGGGTATGACTTAAGATTTAAGAAGTCACATGGATAAACTTCGTCCTATTTTACAGTGATATATCTATGATTATCATTTCATTTATTTTTAGGTGGTACATGTATAACATTTTAAATAATCAGGTGGGACATCTTCTGAATCTCATGGAAATTTGTTTCCTTTTAAAGCTTAATTAAACCAAACTAATGCTTTTAGTTTTCACGCAACATTAAAAACATTAGAAAAATTAAACAAACATACACCTATACAATAGATCCTCCCAATAAGGGACACCAAGGGGACTACACAATTTTCCCCTTAAATAGAGGCGTACCAAAGTAGTTCTTTGGAAGTATGATGAATTGATGCGATTATCATAGATAGCATAATAACTTAGCTTAATTCAGTAATAAACGTATGATAACATTTAAACTTAAATGCTGAACACGTAAACTTAAAAGTGAATAAAATAAATATTTATACTAAATAAAATTCCAAGTTTTTGAAATTAAAATTTTTTTTCACTAAAAAATTAATAATTTTGTAAAAATTTGGTAAAGTTTTGTAAAATAAAGAAATTTATCTGAGGTAATTGTTACTAGGGATGTAACGAATAGCGATTTGGCCGAATAGCCGAATACCGAATATTCGGTTGTTTCTTCCAGGCCGAAGTCGAATGTTCGGCCATTTCTTCTGGGTCGAAGCCGAATATTCAGCCATTTCTTCTAGGCCGAATACCGAATATTCGAATTTCTAGAAAATCATTGAAATAGAAATTATTTGTCAACTTTAAAAGTATTCACCAACTCCAACTCCATACATAAATCTATAATGTATGATTTAATTCTGTTTATTTAGAATCTAAAACTATCTAAAATTAAAGCATTTTCTGTGTTATTTTGAATGCAATAAAACTGAGAAATTCAACTACAAGTGGAATAGAAATGACAGGTTTTAATGTAAGCATTAGTATTATTTCACTAATTATTCAATTGAAACTAAAGAAATGCTATTGCTTCGTGAACTTTTACCTTGCTCAAAATAGTTTATGAAGGTATTTTAAAAGTTATAAATGTTAATATTTTTATTTCATGGGGCTCATACCTATTTTTAAAAGATCTATTAAAATTTAATGCAGTTAACTGGAATATATTTTTATTTTCAAAAACCCCAATAACTTATGATATCTTAATATTCATGATAAACATTTTAGGCTTTTCACATTCCTCTCTTACCTAATATTCACAATAAATCAATTTACACAAAAAAAAACCTGGCTCCCACTTTGTTAATAATAACAAAATAAAAGTCTCAATCATAATTAATTATTGCCAGCATTTGGGAGCAAACACCAAGTATAAAATACAATATTTTTACTTTAAAATCTGTTTTTGGTCAGTCAAACCTAAAAGCAATGTTTAAAAAAGGGAGCTTTTTCTAAATTCCCATTATATTTATTAAAACTATGTACCCCCAATGTGTTCTTTTGCAATAACTATACAATTTTAAATGCTTAAAATCTACTAATTTCTTAATTTTTTTACATTTCTACTGTAGCAGTACTATTCGGCCGAATAGTCCAACAATATTTGGCCAGGCCGAATTTCATCCAACCGAGTATTCAGCTAGGCTGAATATTTGGCTAGATCACGAATTGATTATTCGGATAGCCGAATATTCGGCCAAAGGGCCGATTACCGAATAGTGGCTGAATATTCGTTACATCCCTAATTGTTACATGGGTCAGTTTGGTAGCATTTTATTTATAATGCCATATTGTATGCACTTATGTTTTGCACGTAAAACTTCTCAAGGACAGTTCACTGTCTTATCAGTGCTGGGCCCACATGAGTGCCTATGAGAGAAAACCGTTCATAACAGGGCTTGAAAAATCTTTAAAATTTTACACTCCCTCTCGGGCATGCTTGTCTAAAAAATACATGCCCGAATAAAATTTTTACATGCCCTAAAGTTGTTTTATTGCATATTAATAAAAATATTTGAATTTGTGGTATAGCATTAATCAGACAAAAAAATTAACACATTAACAGCTTTATATCTGAATCAAGAATTATTTTAACGTTAATCTAAATCGATTAAAAATTGCATTACATATAAACATTATATTATTTGTCATTACAAGTCTTAATTAAATTTGCTAAATTTAATTTGTATTACCAATTTTATTGTTGACAAAGTTGACATGCATGTGTACATCAGCATGTCAATCTTAATCTCCAGTAAGGGTGTGGTGATTTTTCAATAAAATACAAAGCAATAAAGTATTGGAAAAAAATATTTGATTAAGAAATCACATGCCCTGCGGGGCATTGTAAGGGTAGAAGATTCATAAACGATCCAAATTTTTACATGCCCCAGTAGTGATGTAAAATACCTAGGTATTTATAAACTGGGGTAAATACCAAAATTCATAAATACCCGGGTATTTATAATTTTTTTTGAGAATCAAGGGTTAAGTTTTTTCCATTAAATTTACTTAATTATATGTATTTAAAGCATTAAAAAGGTTTGTTTGTATTAACAGTGGTTAATTTGTTTTTTAATAACAATAAGAAAAAATCATTCAATTGAACTTACAAATTATTTTTGAAGTCATTATTTTTAGTTTACTGGGTTTTAGAGTTGTTTAATCCTTGATAACTTCACATTTAAGTTCATAATACATAGTATTATTTTTTTAGTCTTACATTTTGTGATTTAAAGATAGCTAAAGAGAAATTTGATAAATTGATGTTGACAGAAAAAATAAGTTAACTATTTATTAATATATGGAAATACAATTACGAAAAAAAAAATATATATATGATAGTTCATCATGCTCATTTCCCCTTCTTCAATCTGAATCAGAATCATTTAATTCTCCATTTAAATCTTCATCACTAATAGATGTATCTGTTATGTCTTCATCTTCAGAGTCATCTTAACTCTCATTATCTTCAGCTTCATTTTGATTTGAAGTTTGCAGTTTGGTCTCCATCAATGTTTTATATTTTTCTCTTTCTTTCTGATTGTCTTTTATTTAATAATTTCCAGTTGTGAGACAGGTATGTTAACGTTGTGTTGACAGCCTATTTCTTTTTTCGTTTTGTATCCCGGCAAAAGTACTGAATGTTCTTTCTGTGACAGCTGATGTGACAGGAGCCCCAAGGATTTTTATTGCCACATCAGCTAACACACAAGTGCCTCTCTAGCTCCTCCACCATAATAATGGGCTTAATTTGCTTTCAGATATGCCCTTCCAAATGAATGGATGCCGCCAAAGTCCTTCCTTGTCCCTATAATCAACAACATTTTCCCGAATTTTTACTGTGTCAAGTTCCATATGCTGACTAACTTCACAAATGAAACCTATGGCATCGGTTAATTCAGTTGGGCTGAGTTTGTTCCCTTGCACTACTGGATTTAATATGTCAGCCGCCAAGTGGATTTCACTTACTCCAAATTCTTTCCTCTTAGTAAATTTTGTTAAAAATTTTTTCTCTTCAGCTTTTTGCAGTGGGGATATGGGAAGTTCTTTAAAAATCGATTCAAGCTAACTAAAATTATTTTCTGAAAAGAACAAACTTTTTGAAACAAATTCACAGAAAAGACACGCTCATGTCATCTGAACAACAAGCTTAACTCATTTTGTAGCCAACAAGTCCCATAGTCAGCTATTTTGTCTAAATTGGAATGTTACCAAGTATTAACAGTAGTAGTAGTAATGGGCCGTGGTAGCCTAGTGGTTAGCACGTCGGACTTCTACCTGGAAGGTCGCGCGTTCGATACCCACTGAAGACCACCATGTATACTTGGGGGAAATATGTGCATGTAAAATCCGTAGACCCCTCTACCTCTCCCCGTGCGTAAGCAGTCCTAAGGCCTCGGCTAACAGGTAGGGGTTTGGTGGAGAAAAGTATTAACAGTAGTTAACAGGAAACCAAAACTATAACTTTCTTCTTGTTTATTGGTCTAAATGACTGATTGTTCTGAGTAACTTTTTTTTAAATGGAAAAAAATATTTCCTTTATCTGGGTATTTATAATTTTATTCAATATTAAATATGGGGCTATTATATTTTGATATGTTAAGTTTTATTACTATAAATTAAATATATTTATATTATCAATACCATATTCAAAACAAATTCTGGTTATATGCTCTAAAAATAACTGAAAACCATAAATACCCTAATTTTGGGTATTTATGTAGGGCACGGGTAAATACCTGGGTAAATACCCATTTATAAATACCCTACCCACTGGGTATTTACCCGACCCACATCTATATGCCCCAGGCATGTCAGGCAATATTATAACTTTTGAGCCCTGGTTCATAAGTATGTTCCATTAAGCATTTTATCATATTTACTTTTTTGTATCTTCATGAATCTAAGACACATACCATCTTTTAACAATTTTTAGATCAAAGGGGAATCTTGGGTTTCAGTAAATTTAATGTTTCATATATCTATTTCTTATAAAAAATTTCCAATTTTTTCCCTGTTGCATGTCTCTTAAATAGTGTCCTTCATTCAAAAGTAAATACATTGAGGTCCCTTTTCAAAGAGACTGGAACCAGCAAAAAAGGCACTTAATTAGAAATGTTGCATTGCATTATTTTTTTGATACAACCATGCACCAAGGAATACAGCTCACCATCTGAGTAGACTTTTTTTTTTCTAAATATTTCCTCGGTGGCTGTTATACTTTAAGCTGTAATTTTATTTACCAATTAAATATATTTATACTATCTCAGAACTATAGTCAAGACAAATCCTGGTTAAATACTTTTAAAATGACCTGAAAACCATAAATACCCTGATTTTGGGTGTTTATCCAAGACCCCATTTATAAATACAGTCGAACCTCGTTTTCACGACAACCGGATGACACGTCACTTTTTCAAAGTCCCGAACTTGCAACATATAATTTTAACGTTAAATAACTCTACAATTCATGACACCAATTTTTTGTACACTCCGTTTATGAAGAAGCTTCAAATTGTTAAAATGGGCTTGATTTTATTTTTTTAACTTGAACCTTTCAGTAAAATAATGAAGATTTCATGGAAAGTTTGTCCTGCAATTCCTGAAAATGGATTAGTGACAAGTGCTATCAACCTCCCTGGGGGAAAAAAATCCCCAGCCCCCTCGAACGTAACAATCGTTAGCCAGCAAGGCGTGCACAGTAGGTTTGAAAGCGACAGGTGGAAACACGACCACAGGCCCAGGGTGGAAAGATAAAGTTGTGTTGCAGGTTTACTTGAACTTCTCCGAATTAGGGGTTTGAAGTACAGAAATAATTTTACAATTGTCAACATTGACAGGCACAACAAATGAGTGACAAGTTTCATTTGCATTGTTCGTAGGATTAAATCTCTACTCAGCAATACTTCAGAAAAGGATAAAAGGGACCTGAGGAGAAAGAAAGAACCCATTTTGAAACTCAACTTTGGTTTCTAAAACTCTAGGGAAGCACACAGATTTTAATTTTCAGTCTGAAAGAGTTTAGGAAGACAGAGCAGGGGAGAATCATACGGCTATTCAACTGATGTTGAAGTTGAATGGTCATTGTAAATGAGCTTCTAAAAATGAGTACGATCATATTAAACTCTTTGTTCGAAAAGAAGAAATTAGCTTTCACTGTCCAGTCCGATAGTGATCAGAAGTAAAGGGGTTTTACAGTTGGGGGAGAAACTTTCAAGTAAGTTAGCAGCGTTGCATTGCATTGATGTCGTTAAAAAATACCTTTCTTCGATTGAAGAAGCTAAACAGGAAAATTATGCCCCTTTGTACAAAATAGACATAAAAATTTTAAATTGTCAATCAAGAAGTAAGCAAACATTTATTAGAGAATATTTTAGTGCGAACTGAAAATTAAGTTATCTTTTCTTAGTGTTTTTGCCTTGGCTTATTAAATAATACCAAAAACGGTAATTGAATCAAATTTAAAATAAAGGCAAATAAAGATGTAAATAATAGCACGTATAATATAGCCGTGAAATACGTTATTACATTATATGTTCTTTAAATTATGTGTTCTGAAGTAATTCCATTTAAGACGTTGCTCCGCTTATGACAACACTTTATAGGAAGTCTGCAGAGTGTCGTGATAACGAGGTTGGACTGTACCTTACCCACTGGGTATTTACCCAACCTACATCTATAACAGTCCCACTAAAACTTCAGATTTAAACAAGCGAAAATACTGTTATCAGTATTTTGTTTTGCATCCCTCATTTTTTTATGTTAAACTAGTGCAGGTTTATTTAATTAGAATTAGTAAGTATCCACTATACTCTTTTGCATGGTTTTTTTTTTAATTTTCAGTTTTGGACTTCCTTAAAAAAAGGGTTAATAGGATTGCTTTGTTTTCTTTATTGCTTGACTAGAATACTTTGTTCACTAGGCAGGTATTAAAAATTCATTTTCTGATCAAAAATTGAAAGTATGTTGGACAAAACATTGACAGTGAATTGTCTTCGTAAACAAGTGGGAGCAAAAGAAAAATTTTCCGTATTCCCAGATATAGAAGATATTTGTGACATCACCCACAAGCAAATAAAATGACATATCTATAAAAAAAAAATTGTTGAAAGACGATATTGGTTTTTATTAGGGATGTAACAAATATTCGGCCTATTCGGCCCTTTGGCCAAATATTCGGCATGGCCGAATAACCATCTCATCACCAAGCCGAATATTCGGCCTGGCCGAATATTGATGCACTATTCGGCCGAATAGTTCTCCTACAGTAGAAATATAAAAAAATAAAGAAATTAGTAGATTTTAAACATTTAAAATTGTATTATAATTATTGCAAAAGAATACATTAGTTTATAGTTTTAACAAATAAAAATAATTAAGAAAAAAACAAATTTTTTTAAACCTTGTTTTAGGCTTGACTGAGCAAAAACAGATTTTAAAGTTGTAATATTGTATTTTATATTTAGCATTTGCTCCAAAGCTAACAAAAGTTAATTATGATATATGAAAAATAAATTTTGTTATTATTAACAAAGTGGAAGTCCGACTCTGTTTGGGTAGACTGATTTATTGTGAATATTGGGTACACTGTTAAAAATTTCCGTAAGAAAATAGTAAAATAACCATTTATTTGATTGTTATTTTATCATATTTAATTACAACAATTGAATAACCATTAAAAAAATGGTACTCAAACCGCTGATTGCGAAAAAAATCGTTTATTTTCTGTTTCTACTAAAGAACGTTTAAATAACCGTAATTTACAAGCGCTCATTAAGTATCAGGCGTCCATCTTGATTGCGAAACCTTACTGGTCGTACGTTGTTGTTAAAATATGAATAAAGATCGACTACTTCAAATCTTCATGTGTATATAAAAAAAGAAGAAAAAAGTGGCTTAAGCAGTGGTTACTAAATAGAAAGACATACACACGCAAATCAAAAATTGGAGACATGGGATTCCGGAACTGTTTGCGAATGAGCAAACCCATAATTTGAGCTGCTGAAGCTTGATTGTATTTTAATTTTTGCAGCAAATAAAATGATTTTCGTCAATATACAGTAAATTTAGACCAAAGATAGCTTTGGATCCAATCAAAAACTGAAATCTCAATTTTAATGTCGTTTATTTATCAATAAATCTTTCTTTCCCTGTTGAAAAGAAAGATTTATTGATAAATAAACGACCGCTTTGTGTGGTGCAGATGGCCGAATGGTTAGAGAGTAAGGTTGGTGTGCCGAAGACCCAGGTTCGACTCCCACGAGCTTCCTTTACGGTTTCTACGCCTGGAAGATTCTACGCCACGAAATGGTTCAAAAACGGCAAAAATTTAGTTTTGAAACCATTTTTAAATGGTTATAAAACCGTAAACTTTTGTATTTACGGCTTTTTAACCAAGCTGATTGGAAATGGTTAGGTCCCGTAAAGATAGAAAAATGTTCGAATCCGTAAATTTAACGGTGAATTAGATGGACAGACTGCTGCCGGTCATTTAACCGTAATTTCATGATAAAATTTCTAACAGTGTAAGAGAGAAATGTGAAAAGCCTAGAACATATCATGAATATTTAGATAGCATAAGTAATTGGGATTTTTGAAAATAAAAATATATTCCAGTTAAGTGTATTAAATTTTAAAAGATTGTTTAAAAATAGGTAAAAACCCCATAAAATAAAAATATTAACTTTTATAACTTCTAAAATATCTTCATAAAACAGTTTTGAGCAAGGTAAAAGTTCACTAAGCAATAGTAGTTCTTTCATTTGAGTTAAATAATTAGTAAAATAATGTTAATGCTTACTACCATAAAATCAGTCATTTCTAATCCACTTGTGGGTGAAATTCTTAGTTTTATTACATTCAAAATAATATGGAAAATAAATTAATTTTAAATAGTTTTAAATTCTTAACAAACAGAATTAAATCATGCATCATAGATTGTGTATAATTGGTGTTTGACTTGTTGTCAATAATTTTAAATTTGACAAATACTTTCTATTACAACGATTTTCTAGAAATTTTAATATTCGGCTGCCGAATATTCGGTATTCGGCCTAAGACATTGGCCGAATATTTGGCTTCAACCAGGGAGATGTGGCCGAATATTCGGTATTCGGCTATTCAGCCAAATCACTATTCGTTACATCCCTAGTTTTTATGTGAAACAACATTTTTCGGGTGATTCTCTTTAAATTGAAAGCTTTTCTTTTTTAAATAATTTTTTGTAGACACCTTCATCCATTTTTTGCAATTATTACTATCTATTTCATTCTTTTGTCAAGTCTTGTGTGATTATACATTCTTAGAAGTGCCTAAGGAGTTTTATGTTTATTTTTAAAAATGAATGCATATTTAAAAATTGGTCTGAAGTTAAAAATTTTCTTTGGTCAATTATGTTCATAATAATAAGAAATTATAGTCATTTTTTCTTATATATATATATTAGTACTGGGCGATGTCTAATTTTTGATACCGCGATATATCGTCACAATAATATCGCGATATTTCGATATATCGCGATGTGTCAGTACAGTATGGGACCGCAAATTCGGAGTCTCGAAATCCGGAAGACCCAAAATCCGGAACTTTTTCAAAAAAAAAAAACAGATTTTGTTTTTTAAAGAAAAATCGGGAAATATTTCGCACCGTTTTTTTTTTTGGAAATAGACATTTTAAAAAGAAGTAAAATAAAATGTAATGAACATGTTTAAGATCCGAAAAGGGTTCGTTTTTACGATTAGAGTTTTTATTAATTGTTTGTTTTAATGCTGAGTTAATATCATCAAATTTTGCTTTTTTAAATTTCTTGTAGTTATATTTATTTTTTAAGATGAACTAATTTTCGCGCGATACAGAACATTCGCGAAATTGAAATTCGGCGTTTCTCGCATTTTCTCGGTAGCCTCATCTTTTACTGCAATTAAGTGACTAGAGAATATAAAATCATACCAGAAAAGTCTAGATTTTTCGATTCAAATGTAAGTCGACTCCAACTTCGTTTTTTGTGTTAAAATTCCGCGACTTATAGGCAAGTATATACGATAATACAAAATGCTATAAATGAGCAAAATACTAATAAAACTTCCAGAGCAAATTATATGGGCTCTTATGCTACTTACAAAATTTTTTGAATGAGGACCCAAAATTCGGAAATCCGGAAAAATCGCGGCCCCGAGCGTTCCGGATTTGAGGTTCTATACTGTATGTTAAATTCGCTGTATAGCTAAGCAAATATATAAAAGAAATTCGTTTGTAAAAAATAAAGTATAAAACACTAATAACAATAATATTTTGAAATGATATTTTAATTTATTTCATATGAATTTTGAAAAAAATAAATCTCCCAAAATGACATAGTACTTCCAAGTATATAGACATCATTTTTATTGAAAACAACTTACATTAACAACCAAGTTTAAAACTGAAAATAATTATTTCGGAAATTGAATTTCGAGCGAACGAGCGCACGCCCCCCTCCCCCTTTCTTCCCGCGAATTTCCCTTAGGTGAAAATACCGATTAACCCCCCCCCCCCGCCTTTGATTGACATTGTAATTATAAAGAAGGAGTAATTAGCAAAGGTTAGAAAAAACGAACCTTTTACCGAAATCGCAATCGCAAAAAGACAGACAATGAGTAAAAAAAAAAATGCTATCTTTAATTCTTATATTTACTATCTTCTATCTTCTTATTCTTCTTATATTTACTATCTTTAAATATTCCCTAAATTTTATTTTCAGTATTTTAAAAATATTAATTCCAACTTAGATAAGGAAATACAAAAAAGAAATTATTTTATTAAAAGTCATTTATAGAACACCAATAACAATAATACAGTACCGAGCACCAACTTCGGTATGCTCGGGGCCGGTGCTATGCAGGATCTTGACCCAAAATGGCAAATTTACAGAACCAAATGTGGCCGACTTACGTAAGTATCAACGCCGACATACGCATTTTTACTTCGTACGCAGTGTTTTCTCAAGTGGTAGATAAATAAGTATTTTTTTTTCTTTTTTAGAAAGTAACATAAGTAAATCGATGCGTTAATATATTATATTTTTACAAAACAAAAAATAATTTATTCATGGATTTTGATAAAACGCTCCAAATTATAACACACAATTTAGCGAAAAGAAACAATAACTCAGTACAGACATAGTAGCTCTCCATTTCGCTTTCACCTGCATGAGAATGAAAATAGAACAATTTCACAGACAGGTCTGACAGATTGCAACATTAAGTGATGTGGTACGGCGCCGCAATCTTCCGAAGCGTAACCATAATAATAAACGATTACCCCCCCCCCCCCAACCCCCCCAAGCTCAACACAAAAACTGTCCCCTTTGCTATCAATTTAGTTAAGAGCCGAAGCAAGCGGAATTTTTTCTCGTCCATCAAACAGTGTAATAAAAACAAATTTCACGTTAAAAAAGCACAATTAAGCATTAAAATGCTGACATGTTTCCGGATTGCTTGGAATCTCTTTTTCAACACGATAGGGAGCTTCTAAATGCAAAAATATAGTCTGTGAAAATACTAGAATGCTGAAAAAGCTCGAAGCTCAAAAACTCCGTCTGGGGAAAAACAACCATTGTTCGTGGACCTAAACATGTGCTAATAGGATGTTTGCATTAGTCAAGTTGAAAATAAAACATGTGAGAGAAAAAGAGCCAACTATTCATATCAATTAGCAAAGATATTTAAATATTTCGTTTTCAACTATATGTATTATATTAGGTTAGGTACTTACGTTTTTAAGGCAATTGCAATCCATTCTTCAATTCAAAAATAAGAAGATTTTTTAAACATCCTTACTATGAAATGGCACTTCAAGGCTTCAATGGCACTTAGTTCTATACGAGTAAACAGGACCTCTGTCAAATTAAACTGTGCAGCATTTTATTTTCCTACGATTTTATTTCGCCCCTCCTCTCCCCGTGTAGATCGACCAAATTGTGACATAAATTGTTTTAAGTGCGGAAGTCTAACTGTAACCGATTGTAACTGTAACTGTGTTCCGAGATCTTGTGTTTTTTGTTCTAAGTTGTATGTTGTTGTGCTCAGTGTTTTCATAACTTGTACGATGTTCTTAACGTAATAAAAGTTATTTAAAATGCTTAATTTGAAGCATTCACTTGAAATGTGACATGGTGGCAAGCGGTGCAGTCAAAATGGATCTGAAAACTCCCAGTTGTATGAAATTACAAGGAAATTTGGCCGAAAATTGGTCAAAGTTTAAGCAGCGTTTTACTTTGTATTTGGAAGCATCGGAAAAGACAGGTAAATCCGATAAGTTAAAAGTTGCTTTGTTATTGAATTGTATGGGAGATGAATGTATCGATATATTTAATAGCTTTAAATTAGCTGCTGCAGATGCTGAGAAATACGATACAGTTATCCAACGTTTTGATAATTATTTCGAACCACAGAAAAATACTGTAATTGCACGCTACAAATTTTTTAACTGTGTACAACAACCTACTGAAACTATTGATTCTTTTGTAACTAACTTAAAAAATCTCGCTAAGGACTGTTCTTTTGAAAATCAGGAAGATAGTTTGATAAGAGATTTATTGATAAGTGGTATAAGGGATTTATCCGTGAAAGAGAAATTACTTATGGATTCAGATTTGAAATTAGAAAAAGCAGTGGAATACTGTAGGGCAAAGGAATTAAGTGAAATTCAAGTAAAATACATGAAGGAAGGGTCTGATAGGAAATCAGAAGTAGTGGAAGTTATCAAAACTACAAGAAATAATACTGAAGTAGGGCATAATAGAAATTACAAAAACGAAAGTAAATTGAAGAAACAGGTTTATTTCAAAAATAATTGTTGCTCAAGGTGCAAAACAAAACATGCTTTTGGAAAGTGTCCAGCATGGGGGAAAAGGTGTAATAAGTGCAAAAAATTAAATCATTTTGCGATTGCATGCAAAAATAAAAAAGTTAATGAAATAGAACATAATTCCTCTGTTGTATCGACAAATAATACTGATTCTTTTGTTTTGGAATCTGTGAGTGAAGTAAATACCTCAAAGTTTGAATGGAGAGAAAATATTGTTATAAATAATTGTCAAATACCATTCAAAATTGACACCGGAGCTGAAGTTAATATAATTCCTGTTAATTTGTTGAAGAAAATAGATGAAAGATCAAAAGTAAACAAAACAAACAAAAGTTTGAAATCATATACAGGGCACAATCTGAAAGTGTTAGGAATTTGTAATTTGTGCTGCGAATTCAAAAATAAATTACATGTATTTGATTTTTATGTTGTAGATCAAGAATCGAATGCTATTTTAGGGCTGAAAGCATGTGAACAGTTAGGTTTAATTGACAGAAATATTGCTAAAAATGTAGATGCAATTAATAATCTCGATATTGTTCAAGAGTATGAAAATGTTTTCTCTGGTAAACTTGGCAAACTGTCATATGTATATGATATTAAATTAAAAGAAAATGCTCAGCCTAAGATTGCTTCTCCTAGAGTTATACCTGCATCTTTAAGGGATGAAGTCAAAACTGAATTGGACAGAATGGTTAAAGCAGGAGTTCTTGATGAAGTAACTGAACCTACAGATTGGGTACATCCGATTGTTATTGTTCAAAAACCCAATAAAGAAGTTAGAATATGCATGGATCCAAGGCCTTTAAATAAGTACATAAAAAGAGAACATTATCCAATTCCAACCCAACAAGCTATATTTTCAAAAATAGATCAAGCAAAATATTTTTCAGTTTTAGATGCTTCTTCTGCATTTTTGCAAATTCCACTTTCTCCTGAAAGTTCTAAATTATGTACCATTGCTACACCTTTTGGCAGATATAAATTTTGTCGCCTGCCATATGGATTATGCAGCTCACCGGAAGTGTACCAAAAGACTATTGACAACCTTTTTTCCAACTTAGATGGCATAGTTGTTTACATCGATGATGTATTAATTTTTGGAAAGACGGAAACCGAACATGATAGACGACTTCTATCTGTCTTGAAGAGAGCTCAAGAATGTGGTTTAAAACTCACTAAGAAAAAGCCAAATTAAGAAGAAATCTGTGAGATATCTTGGTTATAAATTAACAGATGAAGGAATCTCGGTAAATAATGAAAAAATTGAAGCAATTCTAGATTTTAAGGCTCCAACTAGCAAAGCCGAATTACAAAGATTTATAGGAATGATAACCTACTTGGGAAAGTTTATTGCCAACCTCTCCAACAAAACAGGATGTCTTCGTAGATTATTAAGTAAAGATGCTGAATTTCTTTGGACCAGCAATGAACAGAAGGCGTTTGAAGAGCTCAAATTGTGCGTTAATAATGCTCCAGTCTTGGCTTACTTTGATATAAGAAAACCTTCAATTGTGTCAGTTGATGCCAGCCAATATGGTTTAGGAGGTGTTTTGATACAAGATGATCATCCCATAGCGTATGCTTCCAGTTCTCTCACAGAAACACAGCAACGGTACAGCCAAATTGAAAAGGGACTGTTAGCTGTTTTAAATGGCTGTAAAAAATTCCATTATTTTATTTATGGAACTGAGTTTACAATTGAAACCGACCACAAGCCGCTAATTGGACTATTACAAAAACCTATAGAGAAACTTTCTCCAAGATTACAACGAATGGCTTTGGAACTATTCAAATACAATTTTAAAATTGTGCATGTTCCAGGAAAATATTTGTACATAGCGGATACACTATCACGGTCTCCAACTGATGCCAATGTGGATACAAGTTTCTTAGAAGCAGGAGCCGCTACTGTTCACACTATTTTAAGCACTAGTGATGAGAAAACTGAAGAGCTTCAAGAAGCTACCAAGCTAGATGAAGAATTGCTACAGCTGAAATTTTACATACAAGACGGATGGCCTAATGAATACAAGAAACTTTCCGAAAATCTAAAGCCGTATTGGGATAAGAAGTCGGAATTGCATTACCATGATGGTTTGGTATTTATTGGAAATAAGTTGGTCATCCCTAAGAAAATGCGTGGTGAAATTCTACAGAAATTACATGTTTCACATCAGGGATAACATCTTGTCAAAATAAAGCAAGAAACTCTATTTATTGGCCAAATATGACAACAGAAATCAAGAGCTTTATAAACAGTTGCAGAATTTGTCAGAAATTTCAAAAATCAAATCCAAAACAAGTGATGATACCATACAACATACCCAAGCATCCTTGGATTGATGTGGGAATAGATTTTATGTATTTAAAAGGAAAAGATTACTTAGTGGCCATAGACTATCATTCAAAATTTATTGAAGTGAGAAAAGTCGAACAGAAAACCGCAGAAGCTGTCATAAGTGCATTGAAACAAATTTTTAGAACACATGGAATAGCGAAATGCCTGCATTCAGATAATGGACCGCCATTTGACAGTTATAAATTTCAAGCTTTTCTTAAGGAATATGATGTGAAACATGTCACCTCTTCACCAAGATACCCTAAATCCAACGGGATGGTAGAACGTGCAATAGGCACAATCAAGAATCTGATGCTGAAGGTATTGGAAGATAATGGAGATCCAAATTTGGCACTGATTGAATACAATAACACCCCAAAATATCATTTACCATCGCCGGCACAAATGCTTAAGGGAAGATCATTGAGGTCTCTACTGCCTACTAAAAAGAATATATTAAAACCGAAATTTACAACAGCAGAGACATAAGAACTTACTGAGTAATCAGGAGATGCAAAAGAAATAACACGACCGATCACATGTAAATCTAGAAAATTTAAAATCTAATCAACCAGTGTACATTCAACTAAATCGCAGAGACTGGACACCGGGAACTATTCTGGAAAAGCTAGATGCTCCACGTTCATACTTAGTGAAAAATGCTGCTGGAAGTGAACTTAGGAGGAATAGAATTCACTTGAGGCCAGATCAAGGTAATCCTTCAATTAACCAGTCAACAACTGAAGTTCCTATTCAGCCTTCTAGTGTCAAGTCGCCGAATCCTGATCCTGTTCCTGTACCAGGATCCTGATCCGGATGCTGTCAACAAGCCCATTATGACCACACGATCCGGGAGAGTTGTTAAACCCATAAAAAGACTTGACTTGTAAATAGTGTATATATGAAACTTGTTAAAAAGGGGAGATGTGACATAAATTGTTTTAAGTGCGGAAGTCTAACTGTAACCGATTGTAACTGTAACTGTGTTCCGAGATCTTGTGTTTTTTGTTCTAAGTTGTATGTTGTTGTGCTCAGTGTTTTCGTAACTTGTACGATGTTCTTAACGTAATAAAAGTTATTTAAAATGCTTAATTTGAAGCATTCACTTGAAATGTGACACAAATCAGGGGGTTTACTGAATTTACGGAAAATATATACGTATGTACATGTATATATCAGTAACGTTACTATGGGGGGGGGGGAGGCGGAGCTGCAGTTGATCCAGAGCAAGTATTTAGACGTCGAAGCGAAGCAACGCAGAAAAAGTAGCTGCTCCAAATTTTTTATATAAACTGCAAAACTACAAGTTATTCAACCCAACATTCTTTTTCTTTTTGTGGAAGGGGGGCGTGCTGACACCCATGCTGGAGTACGCCACTGCTGTAGCTTCACTATTTAAAAGGGGGGGGGAGATGTTCACGAAAAAATAACACCCTCGGAGAATATTATCGCATTGTATTCAAAAACACAACAGTTTTCCATCTTCTTCTTTTAATAATAATAGCTAAAACATCTACTTATTTCATGAATTTAGAAGAATCACGCATTAATAACGCATTAAAAAAATACAGAGAAATTGGACAAAGTGCCGTTACACGGATTTACCGAACACAAATTTATAATTTTACTATTAGTAAACTGTTTGTGAAAATGTACTATACAACTGTTTCCTATTTTGTAAAAGGAAATAACTTGTTTTCGGTTGAACTTTTTCAGAAACTAAACAACATTTTTGTTGTAAAAGAGAATGAATGAATTATTTTAAGATTAATTCAAAAACATACATCTTGTTTTTTCAAACTTATTAAATATATTTTTCATGCATTAAGAAAGTCTTAAATACCACTTACAAACTTAAATACAAAAAATAAATAAATAAATAAATCACTTAAGGCTTAAGGCATGTTGCAGATTTTAGCCTACTTTAGTAAAAAGAAAAAAAAACACATTTCATTTTAGCGAGCGTTTACCGCTTGTCAATTAATGAAAAGCAAAGGAAACGAAATATTTTCCCAATCATAAAGAACCCCATCACTTCCCATTATTGCCGTTAGTAGACCCAAGTCAGAAGTTAGGAATGCACATGCCATGCTAACGTTTCGAAAAAAAGAACCAACACACAAAGGAGTGCCGACAACGATTTCCTGGGCAAAGACGCGCCACAATGATTTCATCGGCAAACGCCGGCAGCACATGTTTTCCCCCGCGTCAGGAAAAGCAAAGAACAAGAGCTTACGAAGAATCCGGTATCACCGTCAGTCGCGATAAACCGTAATGTATCGGAAACCGGTATCACCGTCAGTCACGATTAACCGTGATGTATCGGAAACCGGTGTCACCGGCAGTCACGATAAACCGTGATATATCGGACCACGATATACCGTGATATATCGGCCCACGATATACCGTGATACATCGGACCACGATATACCGTGATATATCGCCAATCACGATATATCGAAAGATACAGCAATGTGAAATCGAACATCGCGATGAATGTGTAATACCGGTATTTTGCGATATATCGATATATCGCCCAGTCCTAATATATATATACAGCTCATGTTACTTTTGCCCTCTTTTTAAAGCACATTGATTCTACTGGTCCTAAGAGGAGAATAGAAAATATTATATAAGGAAATATTTATGTTGAACTGATTCACCTTTCGGACTAATAGGATCATAGTAAATAAAAAATATATAAACTTATGAGTACTGTTTAAATAATTATTTCAAAACTAGAAGCCAAGAAAAAAGAATAAAAATATCAGATTGCACACAAAAATCCCCCTTTTTTTTTTTTTGAAAAAAAAAAACTGCAGCTGCAAAAAGTTAAAAACTGATCCTATTCACCGTTTTATGGTTCCGAAATTTTCGCCCTATAGTCCACAAATAGTCTTTTAAAAAGATGAAAATTTTTAGGTGCAAATTGAAAATTAAGTAGTTTCCTTGATTTTTTTCAAGAACATCAATCAAAGATATCGTTGATGCTTATGCATTTTTTACGGAAAGAAAAACATTTTTAAGTATTTTAAAACTAGATTTGAATGGAAGAGAACTTCAAAATTGATTAGATGTTGAGTTTTTTCCATATAAATAAATACAAATGTAGTTAAACTAAATAAAAAAGATACAGTTATTATTAAAAAAATTATAATTAAAATTTATTCTTTTGCATGTTACTTTTAAAATATCTTTTATCTGAAGATAATAATTGTTTCAGAATCAGCAATCACCATGAGGGGGAAACATAAATGGTTCAATTTTTAAAAAACTTGGTATATCTTAAATTTTCAATGCTAAAGGAAGTTGTTTTAAATTTGAATATTCCAAATTATTCTGAATTCTCTTTTATATGTTGTATATTTGACTTATTTTTAATGTGTTTTTCTGGATATGAATATTTCACAATTCTTCTGATCCCTGTTTTGATTGTGATGTGATTGTTATTTTTTGTATTCCTTATTTGGGAGTGGTTTGTTCCTTCATAAATCAACATTGCAAACCATAATTCCAAACATTATTTTCTATAGTTTCATTTTCTGATTTTAAAACTAGCTAAAATATTTAAAAAATTACAATAAAAAAAAATTTACAATAAAGTGATTTCTTTCATACACACTAACAAAATTATTTCTAAGGTAAAAACATTTTTCCAGACGTATTTTTTGAAATTAAAAAATTTAATCAGGTTTTAAGTAATTTATTTTATAGAAAGTTTATTGCACGAAACTGTCACTATTACTATCTACCTATGAATGATATAAAATTCCTTTTCTGATCCATATTTGGTTGTGATATGATGCTGTGTTCTGTGTTTTTTAATAACACTTAGGCCATTAACTGTGTAAATGGCCTGAAATTTTTTTATGGTTGTTTGGAGCTTAATTACTGATAACTGATATGCTTAAAAGAAATCTAATATTTTTGTACATTACTTTAAATGATTTCCGTTTTATGTTAGCCGGATTTAAATTTTACAAACATTGTTGCATATTTTTTAAATGCAACAAGGCATCAAGGAATACAGCTCTTCATAATAGTAAATTAAAAAATTTACTGAAATATTTCTTTACGGCTGTTATATTTTTAGTTGTCAGTTTATTTGCATAAAATTAAGATATTTATATCATGTCAGAACTAAAGTCAAGATATAATATGCCATTGCGGAATATGTGCAGAAAAATATTGTTCATATGGCAAATAAGCACAATGGCGATTATGCAGTAAATGCAGATTATAGGCTGAAATCTGATAAACCATCAGTTTAATAATGTCCCTGAAAAATTTTCATTAATAATGAAGTGTTAATAATGAACTTGCCTTCAGTCGAGATGTATCTGGATTGCGATCAACTATAATGAAAAAATTTTAAAATCAAGATGAGCACTTGCAATATATTTCAACTACAATGAAATCAGAAAATGTTCGGTACAAAATAACACGAATAATAATACCTTTTGGAGGAGTACGAGAAGAGCACAGGTCTTCATCAGAGTCCTCTTCATACAAATGTGGTGATGATGCAGCTATTATACGAACTTGACCACTGAAATAATATTAAATATAAGTTTTTATAAAACTTTATAATTTTCAAGACAAACATTTTAACTTATTTATTAATATTAGTTCAAAGAAATATTTTTAAACATTGAATCAGGCAGCTCAAATCTGTCAGGAACTGTTCCGTTCAATGCTTAACTATCTTCCATTTTCAGAAGTGTAGTTATTTGTGTGTAACTTCTTTAATAGCATTATCAACCTTTGTATACAAGATTCTTTAACAGTCTTGAAAAATAAACATATTTTTCAGTAGAAATAGAAATAAAATTTCACGTTAAATTAAAGCACAAATGAGCATTAAAACGCAGACATATGTTTCGGGATCGCTTGGAATCCCTTTTTCAATGCGACAGGGAGCTTCTAGATGCAAAACATCCAAATGAAGCAGACAGAACAACAAAAACAAAGCTTATATAGCGCGCAAGCTTATTTACAAAGCTTATTTACCGCGTTCTGTTAGGGTTGATAAGGTAATTTTTCGTTCTAAATTAGCTTTACTTAGAGCTTCTATCCAGGAAACTAGGAAAAAACTTTCGTTCATAGAACGTGAACTTTATGATTTACATCTTTCTGTATCTAATTCTAATTTCGATTTTGATTCTATTGATAGAATGTCATGGGCGAGAGCTCTTCATTCATCTGACAGTCACAAAATTACTTTAAATAAGAAATTTACCAAGTTGTGTAACGATTCAAATGTTCCTGTTCCGGCTGATTTGCCTCTTGTTAATAGGAATGCGGTTGTAAATCTTTCGAAATTTTCTTTGAATAGTAGTGAAATTAATGCTTTGAAATGTAATAACAATTTTGCTTTGGCTAAAAAGCCTTCTTTTTCTGAACTTATTGCTCCGGTTGAAAAAGCTTTCAAATTTAGTGCCTTAACTTCCACTCAAAAAGAGTCAGTTCGGCATCTTATTGCTTCCAATGTTGATTTCAATTCAAAAGTTCCTAATATTGGTTTTACCCATTCTGTGAAACGCTGTGTCAATAATTTAGTTTCAAATTCTGATTTGGTCATTACCAAGGCTGACAAGGGTGGTCAGATTGTTGTTCTTAATAAATCATCTTATGTTGAAAAAACTGATGATTTAATTGCTTCTGGTCCTTATGCTGAAATTTATAAAGATCCTAGCGACAAGGAGTTAAAAGCTATTTCTTCTGCTGTTAAGTCTGTTCATTCTATTCCTTTGATTGCTAAACGGTCTGTGATTCCTTCTGTTGCTAATTGTGCGCGTTTCTATGCTTTACCGAAGGTACACAAGGCAGGTATTCCTTTCAGACCAATTGTTTCCAATATTGGCACTGCTTCATATAAACTTTCCAAGTATTTAGTTTCTGTGTTTTCTCCACTTAGGAGTCGGAATGTTTTCACTGTTAAAAATTCCACCGATTTTGTTAAGAAACTTCATAACTTCGTTCCGAATAATTCGGTTATGGCCTCTTTTGATGTTAATTCTTTGTTTACTAATGTTCCTGTTGATGGCGCTTTGACTTGCCTCAGGAAAAGGCTTTCTGAATTCCATTTTACTTCTGTGGAAGTCGAGGAATTAGTTTTTCTTACTCGTGTGTGCTTGCAACAGAGCACTTTTGTATTTAATGGTAAATTCTATGCTATGGTAGATGGCCTAGCCATGGGAAGTCCTCTTAGTCCTATTTTAAGTGATTTCTATATGCATTATTTTGAGGAAAAACTATTCCAAAAATTTCAATTTCAATTTTATGTTCGTTATGTGGATGATTGTTTTGTCCTAACGGGCAGTAACTTGTTAGGTATTGATGATGCTCTTTCGATTATGAACTCCATTGATTCTAATATCCAGTTTTCTTGTGTGAAAGAACTTAATAGTAGCCTCGCGTTTCTTGATGTTTTGATTTCTAGGAGTGAGTCTGGTTTCACAACTTCTGTCTATCGTAAACCTTTCGCTGTTTCTTTACCTCCTCACAGACTATCGTCTCATCCTCCCAACCAAAAATATTCGGCTTTTAATGCTCTTGTCCATCGTGCTATTAATATTTGCTCTTCTCCTGAGCTTCTCAAGATTGAACTCAACTATCTGAAAGCTGTAGCTGTTGATAGAGGATTTTCTCACTCTTTAATTGATTCTATTCATAACAAACTTTCTAAAAAACCTTCTGGTCCCAATCATGTGGTTTCTAGAAAGGATTTGGTTGTGTTACCATTCTTTCATTCTGTAAGTTTTCGTATTGCTAAAATCCTAAAAAGGTTCCAATTTCAAGTTGTTTTTGCTCCTAGCAACAAACTTTCCTTCTCTTCTCTTAAAGATCCTGTTGATCAACTTAATACTTGGGGTATTTACCAAATTAGTTGCCGTTGCGGCCTTTCTTACATTGGACAGACAAAACGTGCTCTGAAAATTCGGTTAAATGAGCATAAAGGTTATGTACGAAAGCAAGAGCTGAATAAGTCTAGCATTGCTCAACATTGTTGGAATTCCAACCACTCTTTTGATTTCAATTCTGGGAAAATTATTCAAAAATGTTCTTCCCCTTTAGAACTTGACTTTTGGGAAGCTTATCATATTAACAGGAATAGTTCTAATTTGGTTAATGATTCTTCCTCAACTCCTTATTTTTCACAGGTCTGGCATAAGTTCCTTTAATTTGTTGTTCTTTCTTGGTTTTCTTGTTAGTTTTCCCTTTTTTTTTTTCTCTCCCCCCCCTCCCCCTCTTTTGGCATGTGTACTTTGTTTTGCTTTTTGTTTTGGTATTTTCTGTACTTATTTTATTTCCATTTTATTCTTTGTATTTTATTTTATTTTTTTGCAATTTTCATGTATTTTCACATTTTTATGCACGCTGTTGTCTTTTTCTTTGTTTTTATTGATATTCCTTTTTACTTTCTGTACTTCCAACTACATTCGTTTGTTACTCTCTTATTGGTGCCTTTAATACTACTTCTACTTCCACTTCACACTGCCTTTATTCTCATTGGTTTACAGTTAATTCTTTGGCTATATAAGCTTTGTTTTTGTTGTTCTGTCTGCTTCATTTGGATGTTTTGCATCTAGAAGCTCCCTGTCGCATTGAAAAAGGGATTCCAAGCGATCCCGAAACATATGTCTGCGTTTTAATGCTCATTTGTGCTTTAATTTAACGTGAAATTTTATTTCTATTACTTTGCACAAAGTTTAATCATTACTATCTGTTAGGCTTAACGTGCCTGAATTTGTTCTTCTTTCTTTTGTTTTGTTCTCCCATCTGTTCGCTGCTTGGTGAGTTTTTGATTTTTGTTCTTTCCTCATTGCTTTTCTTGACTGTGTTTATTTTTGCTTTTTTGTTTTCTGACATTTGTTCCGCATATTGTTACGTGGTGTATGTTTTGCAATTTGTTCTTTCTGTTTCTTTTTGTTTATTGAACGGTTTAGCTATTGTTTTTTCCCCTTATGTTTTGTTTGTTTTGATTCTGGTTATGTCTCAAGTTAACAGATTTTGTAATCTACGAATTAAAAAGGTTCGGTTTTTGAACCATTTAAAGTTTCTCCAGGCTTGCAGGCGCAAGAAAGTCATTCCTAAGTTTATCACTTTAAAGTGTAATTTACCGCGTTCTGTTAGGGTTGATAAGGTAATTTTTCGTTCTAAATTAGCTTTACTTAGAGCTTCTATCCAGGAAACTAGGAAAAAACTTTCGTTCATAGAACGTGAACTTTATGATTTACATCTTTCTGTATCTAATTCTAATTTCGATTTTGATTCTATTGATAGAATGTCATGGGCGAGAGCTCTTCATTCATCTGACAGTCACAAAATTACTTTAAATAAGAAATTTACCAAGTTGTGTAACGATTCAAATGTTCCTGTTCCGGCTGATTTGCCTCTTGTTAATAGGAATGCGGTTGTAAATCTTTCGAAATTTTCTTTGAATAGTAGTGAAATTAATGCTTTGAAATGTAATAACAATTTTGCTTTGGCTAAAAAGCCTTCTTTTTCTGAACTTATTGCTCCGGTTGAAAAAGCTTTCAAATTTAGTGCCTTAACTTCCACTCAAAAAGAGTCAGTTCGGCATCTTATTGCTTCCAATGTTGATTTCAATTCAAAAGTTCCTAATATTGGTTTTACCCATTCTGTGAAACGCTGTGTCAATAATTTAGTTTCAAATTCTGATTTGGTCATTACCAAGGCTGACAAGGGTGGTCAGATTGTTGTTCTTAATAAATCATCTTATGTTGAAAAAACTGATGATTTAATTGCTTCTGGTCCTTATGCTGAAATTTATAAAGATCCTAGCGACAAGGAGTTAAAAGCTATTTCTTCTGCTGTTAAGTCTGTTCATTCTATTCCTTTGATTGCTAAACGGTCTGTGATTCCTTCTGTTGCTAATTGTGTGCGTTTCTATGCTTTACCGAAGGTACACAAGGCAGGTATTCCTTTCAGACCAATTGTTTCCAATATTGGCACTGCTTCATATAAACTTTCCAAGTATTTAGTTTCTGTGTTTTCTCCACTTAGGAGTCGGAATGTTTTCACTGTTAAAAATTCCACCGATTTTGTTAAGAAACTTCATAACTTCGTTCCGAATAATTCGGTTATGGCCTCTTTTGATGTTAATTCTTTGTTTACTAATGTTCCTGTTGATGGCGCTTTGACTTGCCTCAGGAAAAGGCTTTCTGAATTCCATTTTACTTCTGTGGAAGTCGAGGAATTAGTTTTTCTTACTCGTGTGTGCTTGCAACAGAGCACTTTTGTATTTAATGGTAAATTCTATGCTATGGTAGATGGCCTAGCCATGGGAAGTCCTCTTAGTCCTATTTTAAGTGATTTCTATATGCATTATTTTGAGGAAAAACTATTCCAAAAATTGCAATTTCAATTTTATGTTCGTTATGTGGATGATTGTTTTGTCCTAACGGGCAGTAACTTGTTAGGTATTGATGATGCTCTTTCGATTATGAACTCCATTGATTCTAATATCCAGTTTTCTTGTGAGAAAGAACTTAATAGTAGCCTCGCGTTTCTTGATGTTTTGATTTCTAGGAGTGAGTCTGGTTTCACAACTTCTGTCTATCGTAAACCTTTCGCTGTTTCTTTACCTCCTCACAGACTATCGTCTCATCCTCCCAACCAAAAATATTCGGCTTTTAATGCTCTTGTCCATCGTGCTATTAATATTTGCTCTTCTCCTGAGCTTCTCAAGATTGAACTCAACTATCTGAAAGCTGTAGCTGTTGATAGAGGATTTTCTCACTCTTTAATTGATTCTATTCATAACAAACTTTCTAAAAAACCTTCTGGTCCCAATCATGTGGTTTCTAGAAAGGATTTGGTTGTGTTACCATTCTTTCATTCTGTAAGTTTTCGTATTGCTAAAATCCTAAAAAGGTTCCAATTTCAAGTTGTTTTTGCTCCTAGCAACAAACTTTCCTTCTCTTCTCTTAAAGATCCTGTTGATCAACTTAATACTTGGGGTATTTACCAAATTAGTTGCCGTTGCGGCCTTTCTTACATTGGACAGACAAAACGTGCTCTGAAAATTCGGTTAAATGAGCATAAAGGTTATGTACGAAAGCAAGAGCTGAATAAGTCTAGCATTGCTCAACATTGTTGGAATTCCAACCACTCTTTTGATTTCAATTCTGGGAAAATTATTCAAAAATGTTCTTCCCCTTTAGAACTTGACTTTTGGGAAGCTTATCATATTAACAGGAATAGTTCTAATTTGGTTAATGATTCTTCCTCAACTCCTTATTTTTCACAGGTCTGGCATAAGTTCCTTTAATTTGTTGTTCTTTCTTGGTTTTCTTGTTAGTTTTCCCTTTTTTTTTTTCTCTCCCCCCCCTCCCCCTCTTTTGGCATGTGTACTTTGTTTTGCTTTTTGTTTTGGTATTTTCTGTACTTATTTTATTTCCATTTTATTCTTTGTATTTTATTTTATTTTTTTGCAATTTTCATGTATTTTCACATTTTTATGCACGCTGTTGTCTTTTTCTTTGTTTTTATTGATATTCCTTTTTACTTTCTGTACTTCCAACTACATTCGTTTGTTACTCTCTTATTGGTGCCTTTAATACTACTTCTACTTCCACTTCACACTGCCTTTATTCTCATTGGTTTACAGTTAATTCTTGGCTATATAAGCTTTGTTTTTGTTGTTCTGTCTGCTTCATTTGGATGTTTTGCATCTAGAAGCTCCCTGTCGCATTGAAAAAGGGATTCCAAGCGATCCCGAAACATATGTCTGCGTTTTAATGCTCATTTGTGCTTTAATTTAACGTGAAATTTTATTTCTATTACTTTGCACAAAGTTTAATCATTACTATATTTTTCAGTGTTTGCACAGGTTAAAACATTGTTTCTTTGAGAAGTGCATTCCTCCTCTTCAAAATCTAATTTTTTCTTAGAACCTCTCTCCCTTCACAATACCATGTTGATGACATATTTCTTTTCCAGTTTACTCATTTATTTATTTATTTTGTGTTGTAGACTCAATAGTTTGACAAAATATTATATTTTCTTCACTGCAAGCTTGTAGCCAGACTCTGACTTCAGGGGGGGGGGGGGGAGCAACCTTTTGGACAGGAGGGGCATACTAGTTTTTCAATTTTTTTCTAACCTAATAGAATTTATGCTCCATTTTGGCCGTTTTCTTAAAATTTAAATTATTAATATATTTAATAATTAATGCAATTATTTCATTTATTAATTGATTAATTAAACAATTAATGAAACTAATACTAATTTAATTCAATAATGAAATTATTTGATCTTAAAAGAACTACTTGTTTAAAACTAACAAAGGCAGAATTGAATTTTTAAAGATTATTCTAAGAATGACTTTTTTAAATTAATAAAATATATGAAATAACACAAAAAAGTGAACAATTTTCAAAGATAATTTTAATGTGAACGATCATTCAAAGTAAGATATTGAAGCATAAAAGATGCATTGGTATGTTACAGTAAAAAACTGGACTGCCCGTGATGATTTCATTAGTGACTGATTTAGATTGAAAACAGGAAAAAAAAAAAAAAATAATAATAATAATAAGCTGAATAAAGGAAAAAGTTCATCTTTTTCATTTTTTCTAAAACTTGAGTTAAGAGATAAAGGTGCACGGGAACAGGATTTTTTCGATATGACTTGCCGTTTCAACAGGGTTTGTTGATTTAAATCATGTGATTTTTTTTCAAAAAAATCATTGATTTTACAATGTTAGAAAGTGTTGTAAAAATTAAACATGTTGCAATTACAACCACTGTTTAAATAAAACTTCCTAGGTCCATCTGTCTGTGTGCATAACATATTTCATAAGTTTAGAACTAATAACTATTTTTTTAATTTTACAATATTACTCTTATTCTTCAAGCATCTTAACAGCAAAGCATAATTCATTCAATCATTTAAATTAGAATTCATAATAATCATGAACCATTCTGAGATCGTAAAAATCGTATATTAGATCCATTTAATAAATGCCACACAATAAATAATTCAGAACGATAGTGACTAAAACAACAATTGTTAGAATTTAGAATATGTATCCTTAAAGTTTCATCCATGTCCCCTAATAGCTTAAGGTTTTCTCCCTCGAAAATATATTTTTATCACAGAAGTTTTCAACAAAGATATTTGATTAAAATAAAAGGTTTTAGCTTTTAGTAATGATGTGACAATATGATTTTACTAAATGGGTAAAAATATTTCGGGCTTCTTCATTCATAAGATAGAAAAATGATTAAAGTACACTCAATGTAAAAATTAAGTATACACACTATTGTTATTTTATACAGATTTCAACAGCAGAATAATTCAGATTAAATTTGTTCATTTTCTCCGTACTTATGAGCGTACTATTATTCCTGGTAGGGTTAAGTTTCATTTGAATCATGCATTTGCATTAAAATTTGTTTATCATTATTATTATTAAAAAATATTTATTAATGTGAAAATAGCTTAAAGTGCTTTTTGCATATTGATTAACATGCATATTGATTATCATGCCATATTGTTTCTATGAATGTAACATAATAAATATCCAAAATATTTAAGGTCTTTTTTAAAAAATCAAAAAAATCTGATTTAAATTTTCAAAAATCCGATTTTTTAAAAAATATATAAAAAATCACAAACCCTGGTTAAATATATCGAAAAAAAGTGTGACACAATTTTTTTAATGGTCCCTAAGAAAGCAATAGAGTTGTGTAAAATTAACTTCTTTGGAAAATCTTTTACTTCTCTCCTGAATCCAATTTCCTTACCTGTTATAGTCTATATAATTAAAATAGGCTCATCAAGGTCATGTTTCCTGCTTTGTTTCCATGACAACTGCGCATTTTTTTTTTTTTTGCACTGCAGTTAAGACAATTGCATTACCACACCTCTGATTGAAATATTAGAATAATTTGTAAAAAGAATAAGAAAGAATTTTTTTTCCAATTTATTTATTTTTGACACGAATTAAATGCAATTAAATTTCACATAAACTAAATCTGGAATGTTTAGATAAGATTTTAACATTAACAAAATATCTTTCGATTCTTTTGTTTGGTGGTCAAGATGTACTTTAAGTTCTGCTAAGCCGGAGCTTAACAAGCTGCAAAGGATGGTCTGTATTGCCATAACAGGTTGTATAAGGACTACACCTACTGTTTCTCTTGAACTGTTTTTAGGTTTATATCCTTTCAACATGCAAGGCTTTTCTGTGCATGGAGAGGCTTAAGCATTCAGGGCTCTGGAAATCCTACTCTGGATATTTTTCTGGAAAAACTTTGATGGGGATGTCTTGGGGTCCCTTTCTGACCTGCTGAGTGATGATTTCGGCACTCACTGGACTTTGAAAGGCCCTATAATGGGGTTTTTTCCTCTCGGTATGATTCGAGAGATTTACCTCTAAAGCATAATAGTAGCTGCACTCTCTGGTTTACTGATGGCTCCAAAATGAACTGGAACAGAGGTGCTGGAGCTTACTGTTCCAGTGAAGGAACAGAGTACTCTTGTCCTCTAGGCAAGTTTAGTACTTTCAGGCAGAGGTCTTTGCCATTCTAATGTATTTTGTGTTTGGAGAAGGACAACAGTAATAGATGCGTTAATATCTGCTTTGCTATTCAAGCTGCCTTATTGGCCTTAAATAAAGTTATGACTTCTCAAATTGATTGGTGTTCTGGCCCTAATTCATCTGTGCTCACCGCTAGAGGGCACAACTACGCAATTATCTTTTTTGTTCAGTGTGTGTGTAGATGTCGTCTAATAAAGTTGTTTTAAGAACTGTGTGCTACTCTTCCCATCAATTGGGAATATTAATAATGGGCCATTCTCCACTGTAAACTCTCTGAACCCCAATTTTTAAGAAACTTGTATACCGTATATTCCTGAATATAAGCCGAGAGTGCATTATTCCTTCAAAAGTGTACCAAACATTCAAAACTCATATATAAGGGGAAATAAAAATTTGAAGAAAAAAAAATTACAGCTCAAAAAAGAATCGTCAAAAGGAGCGAAACATTCGCCAAACAGGTAACACAGATCAAGTATTTTCCAATCAAGACAAAGTGAGAAGCTTAGCGCCAACGGCGATAGATTGATCTCTGGTAACCCTTTCTGAGGCGAGTGCCGACCGCCGAGTCAGCGGGCACATGTTCTGTTTCCCTATTCATTCATTGTTTTTTGCCCCTGCGTTTGCATAGTTTGTTTTACTTTTTTTATTGTTTTTATTCAGTTATTTTTCTACATTTATATTAGAACTATGAGCGGGAATAGAAAGGCCCACACAGCTAGTCGCGAGCGTATTATAGTCGGGAGCAAATTTCGCCATTTTGTTTCAGCGATGATTTCACAAAATCCAGCTGTAAAATATATGTATATTCTTTTAAACGAAACTACTTGTTTTAAGTTAATTATTTCCTTTATGTAGGAGACATAAATTACATAATTAGAGCTCTATATTAGTTGATATTTCGCGATATATAGACCGCCTTTTTTTTTCAGAATATCGGACCCGTATATAAGCCGAACCCCCCGATTTAGCTTTCAAAAAAGTTCCAAAAATTCTCGGCTTATACACGGAAATATACGGTATGTTTTTTATTTGTGCAATATTAAAGTACATAAGTTGAACCTCATTAAATAAAATAAAATGTTTGTTTTAACTAAATTTTTTAATATGGAATTAATTCTTGAAAGTTAACATTACAATTTTTAAGTTTTCACAATACGATGAACATATTTACGTGCTTTTCCCTAACTGAAAAAACATAGTTGCATTTAATTTTTTGTAATTTTTAAATATATCTATATAATGTTCTTAATTAGTAATAAAAGAAAAAAAATAAATATCACAATAAAATTTTGCAGAAAAAAGAGAATTTATTCGAACCAGAATTTGATGTCCCGTGCATAACACAAAAACATCTTTTTTATGTTCCATGCTTATTTTTAAGGTAAAACAGAAACTATTATAAATTTACTTTCTTTTTCTTGATTCAAATGTATACTGTAAAAAGTTTTACTTCAAGATTAATATAAGAGGAATTATTAGTATTTGTTTTCTTGTCCCGTGCATAACACCAATTTTTTAAAAAGCTGGAAAATCAAAAATCCCATGAGCATTTTCAACTGTGGGTGGTTTAATAGCTTCACTCAAGTTATAAAATACTTTATCTTCTTGTTTTGGCCATTTCCAAAACTTCCCTAACTTTTCCATGGCAGAAACTTCAGTGTTTTCACCTGAAATTTGCGTAACTTCACCAGCATATAAATTTTCATCAAACTTGACCACTACCCTATTTCCTACAGAAATATTTACGGAGCTAATTATAGTATCAGTAGTTTGTTTCATTGGTGTTACAACATTTACAAAAAATTCCAAACCAGAAGGTGAACATTTAATGCCATGCATTATTGAAATGCCTGGTATTGCTTTCGCTTTAGCCCAGATATTGTTATCTCTATTTATGTTTCTATCTAAAACTAACATAACTGTGGTTGATGGTATAGCATTTTTGACAACATTTGCAAAGTCTTCTGCTGACTGTTCAATTGGGACAGTAGAATTTTTTGACATCACAGCATTTCGTACTAAACATTTTACTTTACCACCAATTCCGTCCACTACACCTTTATCGTGTGCTGTTGCAAAATATTTCCAGTGGAAAGTTTTTTTGTATTTAATGGCTGAGGTCTTGTAGCAGCAAGGTCATGTATCTGTTTTTAAATTCAGATAAAGTTAATTCATCTTAAATTCATCTGTCTATATTATTTCTTCAAAAAATTAGTTTTCTAAGTAGCATTTAACTGAATTTCATCATAAAGTTCTTGAATGAAGGCTTTCACAGTATTTTTTTCTTTCTCAGAAGTATCGGAACATATGAAAAAAGTATTGCACTTTCCACTAACAAATGTAATCAGTTATGTTATTACCACATTAAATAAATACCAATATATATGCTGCCCATTAGAAATAAAAAACATTAAATGAATAAATAAATATTAATTAGATTTAAAAAACAATTTTTCCCCCTTCAATATTTTATCTGAATTATGGTTATCTACAATAGCTTTTATTTCATCAGGAATTTAATTACCACTCTAATTTTTGAATTCTGACTGCTTATATAGAGTAAACTTCAGACATGTCCCGTGCATAACAATAGGATGTCCCGTGCATAACACAGCTTAAATAAATTTTAAATTTTATTTAAAAATGCAATTGGCAAAAATATAACATAATAGACCCATAAACACCATACAGTTTTAAGTATCCAAAAACTATGTTGTAAGTTTTATGCGTATTTTTTAAAGACATACTAGTTAATTAATTTCTAAAAATTAATTGGTAAACAAATTTTTTGAACGGCGATGGGATTGGATTTTAGATATTTTAAAAAAGATTGGACACTGAATATCAGAATATCCGATAACCTTGGTGCTCCCCTCTACATTATGATTATTTTATTTATTGTGTGATCCTGTGATCATGCATAAAATAGGATACAAGAAACCCTAAGCTGAAACATGAAACTTATTTTCCGCTTTTTACCCATGAAAATCAAGTCATGAACTAAGTTTCATGCTTTGCATTGTTCTAAGTGTTGAGGGTTTTTGTTTTTTCTTTTGATTTAGATATGAAATTTTGTGTCGTTTATATCATATACCTCCAAAAGGTTTGGTAAAAATTTATACATAATATTTTATCTGTGTCGTGAAAAATTTTAGAAGCTTGAAATAGGCCAGCCATGGCCAATTTCAACGCCCCCTATTTTCATAATTTTTCCTGTGGCCCCCAAAGGGCCATATGGCTCCCGTTGGGAACCCCTAATTTTAACGAAGCACTTTGCATTTCCAGACAAAATTTAAGCCATACAGATACATACATAGATAGGGTAGTTGGGTAAGCTGTAGGTTCTTCAAAGTCTCCCTGTTCAGCCAAATACCAGGGCACAAGTGGTCGGCATTCAGTTACAACCAAATAAACATCATAGAATGTGTGAAATGACCTCCCCCTTTTTCAGTTCTATTACAAAAATCTAAAGTTGCTTTAGATTTTTTTTTTTGCCAACTATAGTTTTTCTTTTTTTCTGCTTTAACATTTTCAAACTCATGATTTTTGGACTTGAGTAAAAGAATTTAATTGATTAAGCTTACAAGTTTTGTTAAAAGGGATAAACTCAAATAGAACAACACATCAAAAGCACATGAAAGGAATTCATCAGCAGTTTATTTGCAGCGTTTAGTACACAAGAATTTAATTTTAAAATACATTCATAGTTTAGATACTCGGAAATTTTTCCATTTCAAAATTTTCCGGAAATCCCACCATCTCTACCCCTCCATTTAAAAATGCAATAACGCATCATGCGTTTTAAAGACTATAATCAATTAAAACATAATCGAGCATTATCAGCAGTTTTTAATCATATGACAATTTTTGAAACTCTGATATCTTATATACAGGACATTTTTTTTAATTGCTAAGTATAACAAATAACAGGTTTACCTTCGAATTAAATATTGCAAAATTGTAGCAATATCTCTATCACGATCGCTGTCCGAGTCTCTGTCAAAAGCATCACTGTCATTTTCCAATCGGTCCGTCATTCTTTGATCATGAAACAAATAGGATCCCATGCAGTTGACAAGACATACACAACAAATTGAGTTCTAAACACTGCAAATTCTCTATCCTATAGAACGTACCATGCCTCTTTACCAGATTTGTTGACATTACAATAAGAATGGACGTAAGTACAACAGTTCAGCAGAAAAGAAGAAAAAAAACACACAAAAACATAAGGAGAGAGAAAAATGAAATGGAGTTCTTGCAGCTGTAGAATAATATAAAATTTAAAAGAATAATAAATAAGTGTTTGATTATACGCAAATAATAAGGTTTAAGAACTATTTTTGTTTTTGCTAAATTGAAGTTGAGTTTCTCATAAAGATTAAAATGTATTTCTTTTATTTGCAGTTTCAACAAGTTCTAACATTTAGTTAAAATAATGTAGTGAAGTTCTGCGCTATAATTGTTGTTATCGTCTTCCAACTATTAGTTTTTCTGCAAAAATTTCATTATTAATAGTGGTTGACATCGGTAACCAGAATAGCTAATGGTCACGTGATACAACCATTGTTTAACGAGGCAAATGGCGCATCTGAAGGGAGGTCTAGTCGATTTTAAGCTGGATTGATCATGAATGAAATAATTGAAGATCTTGGCTATGTGCTTCAAAAAGTTTTGTTTGTAAGCAGTATAGTTTGAAGGAGTTATACGAAAGTGTAAAATGCGGAATAACTTCAGAAAAGCCCGAAAACTTTCGAATAAATGTCGTGATTGCACGTGCGTTTGTGTACATTCAACTAAATGTTGTCATTAGATCGGATCTGAGACAAAAATACATCATTTGCTCATTAAAAATTGGATTGAAATGTGACTAATTGACATTTTAATAACAAATAATGTTCTTGTATTCTGAATGTATATTCCTCATTCTTCAACTTTTTTGGACATCATCCTTGTTGTCTGAACTGTCAAAGCTTGCAGAGCTGTGAATTCATCGGTAAATAATACGCTATTCTTAAGCAAAGTTGGACGATTGTAAAAACATGTATTTATTTTAATTTTTTTCTGAATACTTTTCTTGTTTTGATGTCTTTTTATTCGTATAATATAGTTATATTTGTTTTATGCATTTTAATGCTTAAATGTACTTTAATCCTTGTATTTTTAAGTTGAATGAATGCTTTAATGTTCTTTGGGTTTCTTACATTTTTCGCTTTTTCTTACACTTCTAAGCTTTTAACTAAAGCAAAAAGCAATTCTCACTATTCAACATCTTTGGTTTGATATTAATCATTATATAATACAGATTTGAAGACCTTTATTTGGTGTTTTATCTTTAGCTTTTCTGCTTGCCTCAAGCTCAAAATGAAGAAATACTTGTTATTTTCTAATCTAAATTTTTTTGCTATTACTTTTAAAATTTATTTATTTAGTTAATTGGAAATTTTTATTTTGAAATTTATTTAGTTTCTTACAAGGCAAGAAAGGGGAAATAAAATTCACAATGCATAAAAAAAGCATTTTCCCCCTCTCTTTTCCTCCCTTGATTTCTTCCCCTTGATTTAATTTCTAAGCATTTAAGTCTTTTCTTTAGATTTCAAGCGGGCACAGTGAATACATATTAAAAAAAATTCTACAAGAGCACCAGTTGCTGTAAAATCAAGCTGTTTAATGTAGATTTTATTATATTGAACCTATTTGAAGAATTTCATAACACGATTTGTCATTCTACCCTTATATATAATTTTGAATGTTGTCAAAAGTCGAACAACATTAAAGTTGTTTATGGGCCATTTCACAGTATTTTGTCCAAACGTAGAGGCCGCAACATGACACTTTTTTTGTTATAACTATGTAATTTACAGTTTTATTATCACCAAATTTTACTTTCAAATAATGTGTTGAGCACATTATTTGAAAATAAAATTTAGTGATAATTAAACTGTAAATTACGTAGTTATAACAAAAAAAGTGTCATGTTACAGACTCTACATTTTTAGAAAATACTGTGAAATGACCCTTACATGATTTTTCCAAAAATACACTTTTAAATAAGAAGTAATTTTAATGTAGGAAAAATTATTTGATTTTTTTTTACCCTGTACTTTTCTGTTAAATGCCTGCCACATTGCATGTTTTGGTAAATTTCTAGGTCCAAATCTTTTCCGATTATGAAAATTATTGATATTTGACTGCACATTATAAGCATTTATTTCCTATGTAAATCATCATGCAAGTTTTGCTACAAAAAATGCCAAAATTGCATTAAAAACTGGCATGCATATAATAGAAATGTATTATTTTGCATATAAATCTCTTACTGCTATGCATTGCATGTTGTAGCTACAAATTTGCTAAAGGGATGCTAGGGTTGATTTAAACCTCTGATGCCAAAAATACATGTAAAAACTGATAATTTGATTATGTTTACATACTTTACTTCAATAACCATTTGAACTTCAGTTTCAACCATGAGTGGCCAACATAAGGCCCGTGGACCTCATGTGGCCTGGAGAGCTGGGTAAAATGAACATAAATCTTATGACCTTATATCGATTATTGATAAGCTACCATTTTTTTGCGGTTAAAAAAGTGTTCCTTGTAACCCCAAAACAAGTCTGCAATTTTTATTCCTATGTTATGCTTTGTCCAATGATTTTATTTTGCACAAAAAGTGGACTGATAACTTTATGTTACATTATTTCATAAGTCTCTTTGTATCATAAAACTGTACTGTGAGAATATTTTTGTGCATTAGCATAACAATCCTTACGATGTCTGCTATTGTTTGAATAGAAACATTTTAAAGTGAGATTTATTATTTTTTGTAATAAAAAAGGGTGAGAATCACTTACGAAGTAAAAAATTTTCAAGATAGGGGAAATCAAGAAAAAAATTGGTATAAAATTTCTTTTTGCAGACTTGATTTGGTGATGTATATACTTTAAAGTAGGGATGTAACGAATATTCGGCCACTATTCGGTATTCGGCCCTTTGGCCGAATACTGGGTAAGGTCAAACTCGGCCTGGCCGAATATTGATGGACTATTAGGCCGAATAGTTCTGCAGCAGTAGAAATGTTTAAAAAAAAAAAAAAAAAAAAAAGAAATTAGTAGATTTTAAACATTAAAAATTATATTGTAATTATTGCAAAAGGATACACATTAGTATATAGTTTAAAAAATAAAAATAATTTAGAAAAAAAACTGCTTTTTTTAAACCTTGTTTCAGATTTGACTGAGCAAAAACAGATTTTAAAGTTGCAATATTTTATTCTATACTTGGCATTTTCTCCCAAAAGCTGGCAATAGTTAATTATGATGGAGAATATGAGAAATTAATTTTGTTATTAATTACAAAGTGGAAGTCAGACTTTGTTTGGGTAGACTATTTATTGTGAATATTGAGTAAGAGAAATGTGAAAAATGTAGAATATATCATGAATATTTAAATAGCATAAGGTTATTGGGGTTTTTGAAAATAAAAATATATTCCAGTTAAGTTTGTTAAATTTCAATAGATCTTTTAAAAATAGGTATGTAAAAACCCCTATAAAATAAAAATATTAACTTTTAAAATGTCTTCATAAAACAGTTTTGAGCGAGGTAAAAGTTCACTAAGCATTGTAGTTCTTTCATTTGAATTAAATAATTAGTAAAATAATGCTAATGCTTACTACCATAAAACCTGTCATTTCTTTTCCACTTGTGGGTGAAATTCTTAGTTTTATTACATTCAAAACAATAGAGAAAATACATTAATTTTAAATAGTTTAAAATTCTTAAACAGAATTAAATCATGCATCATTGATTGTGTGTAATTGGTGTTTTGACTTTGTGAATAATTTTAAATTTGACAAATACTTTCTATTACAACGATTTTCTAGAAATTTTAATATTCGGCTGCCGAATATTCGGTATTTGGCTTAAGACATATGGGCCGAATATTCGGCTTCGGCTTAGAAGAAATGGCCGAATATTCGGCTATTCGACCAAATCACTATTCGTTACATCCCTACTTTAAAGTATCTTAATTACTTCAACAGGTGTAGCCTGAAAACATGACCACAATTCCTGTCACAAGAAATCACTCTCTGGATGAAGAAGAAATACATACCCTTAGTACAAGTCGAATGTTGGATCTTGATGAACATAAATTCAGTGATGTTAGTCATTCTGATTGGATAGAATCTTCATCTGCAGATATAAAACCAGGTATGATGCATATCATGCTTTTTTCTTAGCTCTATTATGGCAGAAAATCATTTTTGCTCATTGTAGCCACTAAGGTTGGAAATTATATTGCCGGACTTGTCCAGGTTGTATACAAATTAAAATTGGTCATGCATCATCACCCCTACTGAATTTCAACAATATTTTACCAACTTTTAATGGCTTTCAATGGCATTTGCATTTTCTTGAATTAGTCTGAATCTTTTATCGTAATTTTTGTGATAAAATAAGTTTTTAGTGTTATGATTTAATGTTTTTTTTATTAATTTATTTTTTAAGGTATCATGAAAATTGTAGTTTGTTGTTCCAGTGTCCATAAAATAAAAAAGTTTTGTAACTGAAATATTAATTTTCAGCTAGACCTGCAAATAATTATTGGTCACTTGACCCGTAAATGGTGCATTTTGGCAACTAAATAAAATAATTAATTGATCAATGACCATGTGTTATTTTTACTGTTTTCATTATTTATTTTTCAGACGAGGTCATTTCTAGAGTCTGTGTGATTTTCCCACTTCACAGCCCTGCTTATAAGGAACCTTTAATTACAAAAATCTGAATTTTTTAAATAGGAACATTTAAATGCTATTATAAAAAAAGCTTAGCATATATGACCAAAATAAATGTTTTTATCATATGTGTTACCAATTTGCATAAATGGTATAGCTGTGAATTTTCAGTACTATTTTCTCATTAGTGATTCCATCACCTATCCTTCGACGACACAATTCCGTCCCAGCTGAAATGCCTAGTGCTGCTGCTTCATCTCCCTCTCCTCAAGGAGGACTGCAATCTCCAAATAGTTATGATCCTGTACACGATCTCCCTCAAGAATTATTGCTAGCTGGGTGGCGCAAATTCTGGAGCCGCCGAGAAAACCGACCCTATTTTTTCAACAAGGTTACGAATGAGTCCCTGTGGGAGATGCCAAGATTGGGATTTGTATGAATCAATTTCTATAATTTAATACTGTATCTTATGTAAATATTGCTGTATGTGTACAAGTATATGTATGATGTTTTAGTTATATGTGGGAGTGCCATTGCAGTATATTTTCTGTTTTTTGTGTACAGTAAAATACCGAACAAGTGCCACCAATTGCATAAGGACCCCTGCCCCTTTTCTTGCGAATTTCCTTCAGGTGAAAATACTGATTATCCGCCCCCCCCCCCCCCAAACTTATTGTCATCCCCGTGGCAGAAACGCGGCGACAACGTCGCAGAACAGCAAGGATTTCTTGCGGAAAGATTTTTTATTTTTGGAAAATATCGCATGTGTAGGAGAATGAATTCACATGTTTATGCAAAACTGCTTCGATCGTTCTGTATTATCTCACTTTGATTTTCTGCAGACAATGAATCACTTTCTAACATCCTGGATTAGACCAAAAAAAAAGTAGATTATACATTCTGCTACAAAAGGAGTTTTTCGGGAAATGTGCGCCAAATCGGGATTTTTTTTTTGGGGGGGGGGGGGGATCGAATAAATTTTAGATGTTACATTTTTTCATTTTAAAATCAACATCATTCATTACATTACCCCCTTAATCAATTAGTTTTAGGCCTTTGAAGTAGTTTATCAGTAAATATTAGCTCTATCCTCTGTTAAAAAACATCAAATATGGATGAGAAAATTGAACAGAATGAATGATGTATCCCCCTCTTCTAGCAGATTTATTTTACGAATATTTAGTAAATTTTTCATGAAATAAATCAAAAAGTTTACCATTTCATAAAACGTAAAAAAAAAAAAAAAAAATGGCATTTTTCTTTAGTATACTTCGTATTTTATAATGTTTAGGAAATAACCAATATGAAAACCAATAACACATACAAAAAAAAAATAAATAAAAAGTTGATCAATTACAGCAATTTATTAAAATTCCTTACGCCTACTTTCAACGTGCATGCGAGGGAACGCATGCGCTCTGCAATCTATTTGCATCCGTGACAATAATTGATTCGTTTTCGTTTCATCCATTTTGTTTGTTTCTTTTCAAAGTAAATAAATGAAATAAATTCTTGTTTTAATTAAATACGTAGTTTGAAAATAAACATTTGTTCCCAAAAATTTTTAGTGGTGGGCTTTCAAATGATATAAAATTAACCATTGAATTGCATCTTTTTTCTTTACTCTTTAAGTTTTATAATGTAGTCATAAGCAATTAAAAACCATTAAATATAAAGAACGAAAAATCAAATAAATTATTAGACAATGAATTATTAACATAAGAAATAAATTTGAAAATTAGGAATTTTCTTTTGGTGCCATTAAAAAAGGTAAAGTTTGGTGCCGTCCAAACTAAGTGACCATTTAGGATAAGAATTTTAAGGAATATTTCTTAATTAGAAAAGTAGTAAATATTACTATTGGTAGCGAACTGGATAGATTTATTTAATTTTATTATTATTATTTTGATAAAATATGAAATTAATTTTCAATTCAATAAAAATTTTACTTTTACTACATCACAAAATGATTGATCCTGAAATTATACCCTAAAAAATAAGGGCCATTTAATGATATTTTTAAATAATTGAAACTTTAATATTAGAAGAAAAGAGTTTTAGCTGTAAAAAGAAATTGCAAACTTGTCTAGTGGCATGCATGATTTTAAAAAAAAGAAAAAAAAACAGAAGACTAAGAACAATTTTAAGTTTTCTTCCAGCTAGCAATTTTTAACTATTAGAAAAAAAAAGAAAAAATTAATAAATAATCCGTTTCTTGAGAAAGGTTTTTGGAGAGCACATTCATAATAGCGATAAATTTAGTTAGTATTAGTTTTTGAATAGATTATGTCATGAATATTTTTTTAAGAATTATAAAAGTATTCATCTAATCCAGTTACTACTGGCTTTAAGGGTTTAATCATATTTCCCATCATTTTGAAAACTCCAAACTGCGCTTAGCCTGTACCTCTGAAAACACTGTTTTGAAACAGCCATTTAACCCTCTCATGCACGCATTTATTTATTTGTGTTATAATCAAAAGTTTCACATGTTACAAACTAATTTCGTATCTAAGAATTATTGTGTAATAATTTATTCTCGAAAATTTTATCCTGTCTAGTCGAAAATCTGTGTTCTTGTATGAGGAGGCTTTAGGCTTTTTTGCCACATTTATTCAATATAATAACAAACATGTCGGAACTGAATATTCAAACTTCATTCATAAAGAATAAGAAGCTGTAAAACAATACCAAACTTCCCAGTAATGTAATACACGCTTCAAAATAAATAAACAGAATTTGATTCGAAACTGAGATTTTCTCTTCTTTCTTGAATACCCTATGAAACTTTTTGTGGTCTCCAAGAACTGTTTAGAGTCTCTAGATGAGGACGACATGAAAATTGCAGCACAAAAGCGAATCTGCATAAAAATTTGAAGCAAAAATTTATGTCACCTCATATGAGGCTTTCATGCATGAGAGGGTTAATACTTAGGAAAAAAGAAACCTCCAAAAATAGTATGCAGTTGATATTTTACGCTCCTACACTAATACAAATACTAATTTTTTCTGCTCCAAACTGTTTCTGATACAAAACAATATTTTTATTTGCCCTGACTTCTGATGACCACAAATGCTCTGAGGCCTGTGGAACAGATGCATTTAAAAAAGTTTTTATGCTGTAAAAGATTATTATTTGCCATAAAAGCTAAACTAATCTGCTATGAAAACTCAAAAATCTGCTTCTTTCTTTTTGGCTCATTTATAGTTACTAATAGAATTATTCAAAAAATAAAATATGAAATACTCTGGTATGAATTGTATGTAATCTGTAAAATAGAAAAACTTAATTTAAAAGAGAATTTTACAACCTTGATATGAAGTCGGGGTGGGTGAATATTTTTATGTAATATTTTCAGTCAAACTTAAAATTGTCGATCATTTTATTATGCATGAAAACAAGTCGCCAATAGAGCTTACATAACTTTTTTTTCTTTAGAGCCACTCGACTTTCAAAATTTACATTTGGCTAGGATTTAAAACTTTTAACAAAATGATTAGATTACATTTATACACACACACACACACACACACACTATATATATATATATATATATATATATATATACAGTAATTGTAAAAATTTTGAATAAAATTCGAAAGAGTGAAATAAATTATGAAAACATTAAACAAACTTTTTTTTAATATGTGGAACATTCTTGCAGAAAGATTTCGGCTTTGAAAAAGTTTGTCGCAGAAAGCATAGAAAATTTCTGCCACAGGGATTGTCATTAAAATGATAAAGAAGGAATAAAAGAAATAATTAGCAAAAATCTTGAAAAAGGAATCTTTTGCAAAAACTGACGATTCTGGAATATGGGAAGGAAAATTGCTCATTTAGAATCTTAAATTCATTCAATAAACTTCTCATAATATTAATTCCAAATCATTTTTCATACTATTAATTCCAACTTTCATGCTGTGTTTAAAATAACGCTTTTTCAAAATGGCGTGAAACATTGTCATTGGAGTGCATATAGACGTGCAAAAATATTCAATTTTGCAAGTTCCAATAATAATATTCCATATAAATAAAAGAGCTTAAAAAATCTCTTTGTTATAAATTTAAGTAACTAAAATTGAAGGATGTGTCATGAAAGGGACGGAATCATCATAAGGAACCTTTTGCTCATGTCTTGGCTGGGGTGCAGGAGTTTAGTCAGACCAAAAAAGCCGGCCGGCTTTTTTTGGTTTAAACCGCCTAAAAAAGGCCGGCTTTTATTAAAAAATATGTTTAGTTTTTTTTTTACAAAAAAGTATTAAATAAAAAATTGCATTTATATCATTTACACAATTAAATTATTACTGCAATAGCAAAATACTTGAGATAAGAATGAAAATTATTTAATAGAATGATACATTACAGAAATAGCAAAGAGAAAGTGCTGCTTATTAGAAATTTATTTAGATTCAATGCAATTTAAACGATTTATTTTCAAAGATTTTTACTGAGAATTCAAAAGTTCACTTGACACTACTATATGAACTAAAGATTACCAATCATTTGCCTTATAGTTTAACTCATAATCTTTTGTATATTTTAAAGCACCTTTATTTTTTAAAACTTTTTTTCAGAACCTTAACTAGTTCTCTGATCCAAATAAAAATAAAAGCTATTTGCCAAATAAATTGCATAAAATAAAAGATGCCTATCTTGAAGCAGACCAGCTGGTCAGCGTTAAATTGTACTAGAATGATATTCATCTTAAAAAATTTTAATGTTAGGTATATATATTTTTAAAAAATCCTTTATATAAAAGCGAGCCAACTACTCGCAGAAGACTTCTTTTAAATTTTTGACACTAGTAGTGCTGTAGGTAAACACTAGTTTAGCTAATTAGGATTATGTAAGTAGTATTTTGTTAAAGGAAAGGAGATACTTCAAATCACTGTTTTTCCTACTCTTCTTGCCTTGAGCAATAGACTTTTTTGTTTGTAGTGTAAAATATGATAGAAAAAAATTAATGAATATAGTTCTTTATTCCAAGTTTCAGTATTCTGAAATATTTTAAAGTAACTGAATTCTTAACATTAAAATATCAATTTTAAGTGAGAAGTATGTACTTGAATCTGTAGTAGGATAGCTTTTGCAATGTATTAAGACAAGGTATTGTGCTCGACTATAGAAGAAACCAAATTTGATTCCTCTCCCAACCTGGATTTAATTTCCTTCTCCTTTTGTGTTGAAAAAAAATAGATTCTGTATAGCTATAATATTAGGCAAGAATTTAATGAGAGAGTCTCACAAAATTAAGCACACAAACACGAAAATGGTAATCAGTATTGTAAAATGCACTCGGGCTGTGTAACGAAATAATTCTGAATCTAATTTTAAATTAACTCCATTAAAAGAAAGATTTGAGCTTCATTTTACACAAATTAACAGTTGCAGCATAAATGGAGATAACATAAAAATAAGATAACATGTTATGCATTATATTTTAAGCTATTTTCATGTCATTATCTATTTTTAATAATAATATAGATAAAAAAACTTAGATACAAATGCTTGATTCAAATCAAATTTAATCTTACCAAGACTACCTTTATGTACACTTGAAGTGCAGGGAAAAAATGAACAAATTTAGCATAATTTTTTAAAAACTTTTAAGAGTGAAATATATTGAGCAACTTTGTGGTCATGTCATATTAGCACCTAATTTTTTCTGAGTGCACTTTAATAATTTTTCTATTTTAGAAATAAAAACACTTGTGATAATTGTAACTGAAAGTTTTATAAAAATGCAAAAGTTATTTAAAACAAGCTGAGCAGCTGTGTAATATACCTTTTAAGAACTGCAAAAAAAAAAAAAAAAATGGGTGCGTGTATCACCTACGCTGGTTAAAAGTAATAATTCTTAGTTTCATTATTTTTTAAGTAAAATTTTAGTTCAATTTCCTTACATCTATATAGTATAGTAAGTATAGAGAATGGCATTTTCAGGAATTAAAGAAATTTGTTATTTTTAATGGCCTGAGAAATTGCAAAATAAAACCCAAGAGTAACTGAGCAGAATCTGCAAAGGGGAAAAAATACAACGTTAACATGCCTTGGGTGAGGCGTGAAGAGCATTTTAAACACTTAAGCCCACTAGTTTGTTGAGAACCAATGGAGGAAAGACAAACCATAAGGAAAAAAAATCATTGATTCAAATCACTTGGTTTAAATCAATGATTTTTTTCCCTTCAAAATCAAGCTGATTTAAATCAACGAACCATGGTGTTTTATGTTTTAATCTTTCCAATTTATTTATATATTAATATTGTCATAGTCATCTTATGTACGTATTCTAAGGTGCGTAGCGGTTTTTAAAAGTGCTTATTTTTCATCAAGAAGTGCTTACTTCCTCTTATGAAAAGATATATTTTTTCGTTGGACCGCCGAATGTCGCCATGAATTCCGCGAGAAGCAAAGAAGGGTGGCTTCCGCTTACCATTCTAAACTGGTTTTCCCAACCTTTCTCTAAATGAGGGAGGAAGGGAAGAAACATACTTGTGTTGCAGAAGGGTGGCTTAACCGTAAAATACCGAATAAACGCCCTGCTGAATTTTCGTGAAATTGTCGGAGGAGGCGCTAAGTGAAGAAAAATACCAAATAAATGCCCCTTCCCGAATACCCGAATAGTACAAGGAAAGTAGCCTCAGCAATGCCTCAAATGCGCAAAAATCGGAGGTGGGGACACAAAAAAGAATTTTAAAAATTACTCTTAACCCAAGGCGCGTAATTTTTTATCGCGGAAAAAAATCAATTTAAATCTATACAAAATTGATACACAAAAAATTTTTTGCATGTCCATATTTCTTAAGGTTTTTTTAGATGAAGAGCGAGTAAGGAAACGGCGCCAGCGCCAGCTCACCTTGACGCCAGTTTCCTTTCCTGAACTTCCCTTTTGCAGCAGCTCTGAACAGAACTGATTTCCTTTGAACAAAACATAGATTTAAGGCCGGGCAGTGCTTCCCCCAGGCTTGGGCGGGCGGGCGCCGCGCCCTGCCTGCCCTTGGATTCGGGAAACGCGCCCATCTTGCCCTTTTGTTAGTGAAACTGCGCCCTTCTTGTAGAGCTCAAAACTCTCGATCGGCAGTCGCCAAATGCGACCAATTTTCACGTTTTGGCGACCATTGTTTTCATTGACGTCGCCAATGTGGCTACCATTTGCTAATGCTAAAACCCTTTCCCGAACTTTAATCTAGACACGTAACCTTTTCCCAAATTCTTTTGTCCACTAAAGATTAAATAAAGAAGAAAGAAATAGGAGTTAATTTTTGCGCCGCACGGAAACTAGTTTTTCCTCCGATTTTTACCGGAAATTTCTTACTGTGTTTGAAATTTCAATCCATTTCCATCCTGGAATTATTTCGATTATCTTGACAGTTGTGCATGCAAAAAATATCTTACAACCTTAAATCTGCTCATTTATCGTTTCATTTTAACAATTAAAAAAGAAAAAAAAGTATAAAGATAGAAACAGCCAAAATCGTGCACGTGCTTCGCCGAAAATTGGATTCTACGTTAGAGATTTTAATCCTTTTGCATCGGGTACAAATTTCAATTATTTTCGAAATTCGAAGATATTTTTCACACATGCTACCCTAAATTTGCTTATTTTGCATTTTATTTTAATAGTTTCTGGCTTTTTTTTTTGAACTGTGCCGATATTGAACACGTGTTTGTCGAAAATTGCGTTTATCACTATTATTCACCATTATTAAATCACTATTATTGTTTCATTTATTTATTTACTTCAAATTTGATATTAGTATTGACAGCTATTTACGTTTTAGAAATTTTGGATAAATAAGAAAGTTTTAGAAAATTGTTAATTTACCTGGATCCAACTTCTTTAAAAATCAACAAACAATTATTGAAAACTGTTTGCTAAATAAACAAATGTTGAAAAGAAGTAGTATTATCACAAAGCATAAAATAAATAAGGAATTTTTTTTTTTTTTAGTTTAAGCAGTTTACAAAATAATAATAATGTGTGTATATAAATAGAAAAAAAGCCAGATTAATTTTGCCAAGGTAGATAATTGTTCAATCAACTTTTAGTAGGAATTTAGGCATCGACCAGCAAGAGGAAAGGGGTATTTTTTCAATTCTGAGAAAATTAAGTTCGAAAATACGACATTATAGGTTACATTGAAAGTCTATCCATATTTTTGGTACTAGATTTTGCGCTGTTCGCTGTTCAGGTTCTAATACATTGCATTGATAAATATGTTATTATTACATGTATTTATTTCAAGTATAATGATTAAACATTAGCTAAAAAATTAGTCCCAGAGGGACTAAATGTTCTTAAAATGTCTAGCCCTAAAAACACTTGCAAATGCGTGCCTGAGAACCACATGGTTTACTTAAATATAATTCAAACACTCATCGCAATTGATACCAGTTTTGTGCTCTTAAAAGCAATGTACATTTAAATTTTTTTGAAGATGTGCAAATTTTTTTTTTTTTAAGTTTGGCTACCATTTTTTGAAATTTGGCTACCATTTTGTGGGGTTTTAGTAGCCATTGGCTACCAATCAAGAATTGGAGATTTTAGGTATACCTTCTTGCCCTTTTGTTAGTGGAGAACTCAGCTGACAGAAGCCATACAGTGTTCCCTCGCCACTTCGCGCTTTATGTTTCGCGGCCTCGGTGCTTCGCGAGGTTTTCTAAAATATTAATTAAAAATTAAAAAATAAAACCATGTCGGCAGCCACATTGCAGAAAGGAGCGTTGTTTCATACTGATGCGTGAGAGAGAAGGATCTCTGCATGTCAAATAAAGATATGAGTTGACTCAGATTACATACCACGGGCTCTCAAAAGCTCCCACCAACACAAGACTCTTCACCTCTCTCAGAAAGCAATGTTGATTAATGTTTATTACTGTACTATAACATTTTGTAATTAACTTTATTAATTAGCACCAACACGTTTAAGTAAATATGTATACTGTTGTAATTTTTGTCTTAAATGTCTGAAGTATAAATACTGTTTACATATTTAAAACATTCGTGTACCCGCATACACGAAAATTCTTAGGGGCAAATCCGACTTCGCAGTTTTTCAGTTTGCGAGGAAGGTTCTGGTCCCTATTAACTGCGAAAAACGAGGGATCACTGTATCCATACAAAACAATTTTCAGCAATTCTGAAAACTGAGAAAGAGAATGGGGAAATATTTCCCTGCTTAAAAATACCCTTAGCTGTTGCATGTTTATCACCAATATCAAATGCAGAGGTGGAGAGGATTTTTTCAAATTAAATTGGTTTTAACTGATAAAAGATCCAGTTTGAAAATGGAACATGTCAATCAGCTAATGCTTCTAAAATTGAATTGAAATTTAAACCCAAATGATGTAATTAAAAAATGGAAGGTTTTAAAACGTAGAAGATATTAAAAAATATATTTGATGTCTAAAATATATGTAAATAATGCATTTTATTAATGTTATCAATTTCATTAAAATTCGGATTTTGATAGCCTTTGCATTTTGGGACTTTTTCTCTTTTAGGGCAGACAGGCGAGATTTTTCGTGCACCTTTTGAGATTTTGGGATTCTTTTCTTTACATCATTTTATGGTTCTTTTTTGGCTTTGAGTAATTTTTTGTGCGTAGCCTGAAACATTTCCAATGATTCTGTGCTTGATTATATTGCAACTCTTAAAAACTCTCTATCTCATAAAATTCAGAACAGTAGGTTCCCAAAGATTAATAAGAAGATTCTTTTTTTCATCTTTATAAGGGACCCATTTGGGTCAAATATGCATTTATTACATCTGTTGATGTTGAGAAAACTAACCAAACTATTAGAATGCTCTTTCAAACAAGAAACTATTTACTATTCAAAATATGAAAAAGCATTTAATAATCCCAATCTAATGGTGCTTTCTAGTTACTTCAAGAAAGAAATTTTTAAAATGTATTGAAACTTGCGAGAAAAAAGATGGCAACCTGTGAAGAATCCATATATTAGACATTTCCTTTTTCTCTCCTTATTTTAATAAACATTCATTTCAATCTTTAATGAAAATGTATTATATTAATTTTACTTCTTTTAAATTTTTTAAAAAAATACTATTGTGATTTTAAGCTAAACCATTGCTTTCAATTGGTATTCTTGATTATTTAAAATGGCATTTTTTGCAATTTTCTGTTTTTAGGACATGTTAAAGATCTTAAAGGGAGTTTTCAGTGATCGTTTAGGTCATCAAAATCCGGGCTCTAATTATTATTACTAAAGCTTTATTGTATAAATAAAAGATATATTGTTATTTTCTTATTATTCCTCAAAGGTGATTAGATCTTCAGAAAAACTGGAATGAACAGAAACAGTCATAAATTAGTAAAAATGTATAACTCGGAAAATTCTTGCTAGATATTTTATTGAATTTAAAATCATTATTGGTTGATGTTGCCATGAATATGCAAGCAGAATTTTTTCATGCTTTACTTCAAATATTGAAAATGAATGAACGGTCCCTACTTCAAATTACAAATGCCCTTTATTTTGGTAAGATGCCCTAAATTTGGAAAAGTGCCCTTTTTTTTACAGTAGCACCCTGCCCTTTTTCAATCCTGGGGGAAGGTCTGCCGGAGCCTGCTTTAGAAGGCTCAAAAAACCGAAATTTTTTTTTATTGCTTAAATCGATTCCTAATATATCTAAGAATATGCATGTAAAGTTATAGAGGCTAATTCTCAATATTTTTAAAAATATAGCCCTAAACGTGACCAGATGTCGAGCAGGTGTACGAGCACTCGGGAAGCTGGAGCGCGTTGAACAGCTCCGAACTTTGTATGTGAAAAGGTTCAAAGGTCGTTCGAAATAATATTTTGAATTCGTAGAAGTACCGACTCAAGTTGTAATACAGATATATTCGATTATAACGATTTGGTATATGGCGCAGGAATAGCTGATTAGCGTATCATCACTGCAAGTAATAGAAAATTAAAATTTTTCCGATCGTAAACTTTCAAGCGCGTTTTCTCGAGTTTTTGTTTTTATGTTTTTTCTAAACTGGCGGGCGGGCGTGATTGCAAGAAAACTAGACGACCAAACAAAACGAAACAAAACTTGTCAGCTTCAGTTTTGTATTCTCTTCTATTTGAACTAAAAAAATTCTGAACAACTTTTTTAGCAAGTTGAAACGATTTTTTTGTTGTAAAAAAGACTTAAACCTGAGAAAATTTTTTAATTTTTCAAATTTTCGGGTTTTTTTTAGTGTAAATAGAAGATAAATATATAAAAATTAAAAACATTTTTGTTTTGTTTTTTTTTTGTTTCAGAAGAAAATTACGAGCACCATCTTTCCGGCCAATCGGAGACCGCAATTGCAAAGTTTTGCACAAATGTGTATAAAAATCGGCTGCATTTGAATATTTTTGTCTTAATTTTTTTTTTTTTTACTTGTTCAAATATGTAATAAAATGATCTGAAATCTTCGCTAGACTTGCTTTTTTTTTCTGTCCTGAAAAAATTCCTCGAAAAATGCTTCTTTTTGGCGGCCTTCTAAAGCAGGCTACTGCCTTAATGTCCAAAGATTTCTTTAAGGATATAATTAGCTGGATAATGTCGCAAATATAAGGTTTTCTTTTTTTTTTAAATACTATGGTAGGAAAAGGTTTTGTTTTTGCGACAGCAAATTTTCGTAAAGCCTTCGTTTTCACGATTAAGGGACGGAAGAAGGGACTTATCAGAGAAGTTTTATGTTCTGGAAATTATCAGGGGATATTTAAAGTTCCCCCAAATATAAGGGAAAATTATCGTTTTCAATATCCAAATCGGCAAGCGTCCGAGGTTCGTTTTGCGGAATTTCCTTTCATTGCGCACTGTCAGCTCGAATGCCGATCTCCCATCGGTTGAAAGCGTCCTTTCTCCGATCAAACAACAAGTCACTTTTTTTGTCTATGAGTAAAGATGATATTGCAATTTTGCTTAAAGAGACGCGTGTTAGCGTTAATGCTTCCAAAAATCCGCCATTTTTGGTCCTGTTCCAAAATTCGGCCTAACACCGTACTCCAGTGTGTCGAATTCGGGGCTTGGTACCGTGCATGATATTGCTGTGGCGCAACAAGAAGGGAGTCCATGCCCCTCTCTCCGCCCCCCACACCAAAGTGATGTGGAATTTTTTCGGAAATATACAGCTTTGTTCTTTGTATAGCCAGCAATTCCCATAGAACTTTTTAATACTTTGGTGTTTGGTTTGGGAACTGATAATGGAAGACATGAACTTCCCTTGGTCAGCGTAATGAGAATCCAAATTTCAGGAGGGGGGGGCTTATTTGGTATTTTCACAGAAAGAAAATTGAAGGAAATCACGGGGTGGGGGGGGGGGGGGAAAGTAATTACATCTTTATTTTCATTTATTTATTGTTTTTGCTGTTATGCTGTAATATAAATTTTATATTTATATTTTAAGTTTTAGCAATTTAAGGAGGGGGGGGGGGTGAAATCTGCATAGCAAAAATGATTTTTTTTTTTGTGATAAAATTTTTTTTTTGAGTGCTTAGAAAGTGCTTATTTAGTGAATTTGTAAGGGCGAACTTTCAAGCGTCGAAGATAATATCTCTAGTTTTATTTTTCGTTTCAATGTTTTAATGCATGCATCATTCTTCAGCTTGTTTAAAATACTTGAAATAAAGAATGAAACTGTTAAATAATATGGTTAAATTTGAAAAAGTCGGAAAACAAAAATCATTAACTACGCACAAGTTTTGGCTTCATCATGGCGATGAAATTCTTTCTATTACACACATTTATTTGTCATATAAATTGATTCTGGACAGGAAGAACATGTTAAATATCAGCATTTAATCACAAATAAATAATAAAATGAAAAATAAATTGAAAAAAATCATTTATTTCATTTTTTATTCAGTATGCATATTAATTCTTGCAATAAATTTTCTTGCTGTAGATTGAGAGATTTTGATATCTATTTTCAGGGTTCCCACCAAGTCACTTTTTTCACCTAAAATCACTTTTTTTTTCATTGGTCACTTAAAGTCACTTTTTGTAGCAAATTGTCACCTAAAATCACTTATTTTTTAGGTATCTCATAAAGTGATATATAACCACCAAACTTTTCCTATAAACACCAGGTAAAATGCAAATAAAATAGTTTCCACAAAGCTACTTGACGAAGCAAATGAAAAGTTAAAAGAGGGCATTAGAAATCTAGCTTTTACAGAAATACAGTTTGCTTGGGGAGTGATAGAGGGTGTTAAATCTATAAAAGCTGATGGAGATCAGCACACAGCAAAGGAGCGCATGAAATTTTAAAAAAATTACAGAAGAGAAAATCTTCCGTAATCACAACATTTTTTCAAAAGAAATCCAAGACTGTATAAATTGAAACTTTTACAGAATGCTGCCATTTATATACCAGGGGCGACGGTTTAAATTTTTGAAGCATTCTTTCTGAGATTTTTATATTAACATTTAAAATTTTTAAGCATTCCTACTGTATTGGTTTTCTTTTCTGATTTTTTTTTTGCTTTACAAGGTCTATTCTATCATATCATTTTCATTTTTAGCCTTTGAACGATTTGCAAGTTAAAAACTTTTTGCTACAGGATAAGTAAACACTTAAAGTATACTTTTCAAATATTTTACTTTTAGTATCTGTACTTTCTAAATTAGCTTTGGACAAAGGATTATAATCAAAATCATTTCTTGAACAGAATGCATTTAATTTAGCAATTTCCCTTGCTTGATTTAACTGGGCATTGACCCTTTTCATGCTTATAATTGATTTTATTTGCTTCTTTACTTGTCAATCAAAATATTTTTATTTTTTACTTGCTCTAAAATATGTAATTTGACATAAATTTAAATAATATTCAAATTAACTTTATTTCTGTAGTAATCCCAATAAAAGCAAATTTTGAAATATTAAACTGTTTTTTTTTTTCTCTTTTGGGGGAGCCTTGCACTAGCATGCATTTGAAGTACAGTAAAATCTGTAAAGTTGACTATCTTTGTAAGTTGACCACCTGTTTAAGTTGACCACTATTTTCAGGAACGGAATCAGCCCTTCACCCTCTACCTCACCCTCTGTAAGTTGACCACTAAAGTGCTGCACCGCAAGTGGTCAACTTACACTGTACTTAGTTTTGGTGTTTTAATTTTGGCATCAAAGAATATTCTGAATTAAATTTTTTAAGAAAGGATCATAATATTCCTTGTATATACATACCTTTAATTTATCTAATTGTTTCAAATATTTTGCACATGCTCCTCTGATACTCTAAATGTTTTTATTACCTATGAATAATTTTATTTTTGTGATAAAACATTTAAAATAATTTTTCTTGTTTCACTCATTAAAAAAATAAAGTTGATTCTGTAAATTGCTAGCATAATCGGTCACCCCTGGCATATATATGTAGGGCTGCTTTCTTTCTGTGTCTGATGAAAAACCATTGGTTTTTTTAAATGATTTTTTTATTTGAGATGATGGTGATGTTTATTTATGCAAGATTAGTTAAGGATTGAACTTTCTGCTGTTTTTAGATTACTTTCCCAAAAAATAAAGTGAAAGAAGGCTTAATGTATTGTAAAAATATTATTAAAAATAAAGAAAAGTCAAAGAAGTAATTAAATAAAGAATGAAAAATGAAAAATTTGTATGTAGGGTTTTGAGATGGGCAAAATGTGCGTCTGTCAGTCCCCCCCCCCCCCCCCAATAACTTTTGAGGAAATTGGCCAATTCAAAAGATCTTGGCCAGGACATCTCATTTCCATATTTTACTTTTTCATTTGAACAATTTTTCATTTAATTTTGAACAGTTAAAAAAATCTTAACATTAGCGCCTATGGGCAAAAATAAAGCATATTACGTAACATTAGGCATAAGATCCAAGTTTGCATGGGCAATCTTATTAGAAGAAGCTCTCGGAGTGAAATATTTTTTTAGATTTGAACAATTTTTGTTCATTTTTGAACAGTTCAAAAAAATTAACATTAGTGCCTACGGGGAAATTTCAATCCTATATAAATCCTGATCTAGCTGACGGGTTCGCTTGGAACAAACTTTATTGGAAAGATGTTAGGCCAAAGAACATGTACAGATACGAAGTTCAACCTGAAATAACCGAGCCTATTTTTTTTTTAAATTTGTTGACCAGGATTTTTAAGGATATTTCTCAAGGAATGAATGTGAAAGAATGAATAACTGAATGAGTGAATGAATATGTATTAACTGTTGAAGACGGTACATTTGAATAATCAAGAACTAAAGCTAAATGAGGATTTAGAGAGAGAGGTAGCAAGAATATAAATCTGAAGTTGGAATGTACAAAAGTAGGCTCGTATAGTTCTAGACGGAACTTTTGCATGTGAAGAAAATAAATGTATATTTTTCTATGCTTAAAAACCTATAAACCTTTTTTCTACATGTGTTTAAGTGGTAATGCAAAGCTTTTTCTCATTTGGTCACTTTTTTTTTCTAATTGATCACTTTTTTTTCTTAAATGGTCACTTTTTTTGTGTCATATTCTTGGTGGGAACCCTGCTATTTTATGTGCACAGTTTATTTTTTTTGACATTTAGCACTAATCCTAAAATATTTAATCTTTGATCAAAAGTTGTTTCTGGAGCTTCATATTTTCTGATAGAATTGAATGCGTTTTTAATTTTCAAAAAGATGCATAATTTTTTTAATAAAATTTAGGTATTTTAAAAAATAAGTCTGAAATTAATGAATCTTCACATTCTTCTTTCAAGGACATTCCTCTTTTACCCGTCAAATATTTATTAATTATTTATGTTGAATAGCATAAAATTCAATGAAATAGAAGCAAAATTAAGGAAAATGCTTTGCTTGTTGAACATTAAATTGCTAACAATAACAAGTGGTTTTTAAAACCACTTGGTTGCATTTTGTCTTTTCCTAAAACAACCCTAAAACTAATTTTATACTTTATTTTTGTGATGCAGAATGTTTTCACTACTGTAACAGTATCGGGGAAATTTCCAAAAAAATCTCTGGAAATCAGGGAAAAGTCAGGAAATTATGTTTCTGAGATTCTGTAGCCACCCTGTTCAAGCTTGAACATGATTCGTCGGTTCCCAAAAATGAGGGCACGGAAAACACTGCCCTGCTCACGCTTTACCGAAGATCAGTTGTCAATCATTCGTCAAAGCAACCTTGTTCCTCCATCCTAACTAGGGAGAATAGCATTTTCAATCCTATTGACAAACTAAGCTTAGGCTTTGTTGGTGATAACATTATTAAACATTTATTGAAGAAAAATAATTTGTACTACAAAGAAGTCTTCAATATAAAAATGGAAACTCTCAGTTTCGTCACCAACTTTCTGCATCATCTCATGAAGAAGTGTTTAATTAACTACACTTTAGTTAGACACTCCCCATGTTTCGATCCCAGAAAAATGGCTTCACTATCTGAAACTTGCTAAGAGTCCTAAAAACAAGTGTTTATGCATTTGTCACAAAAAAAGTTTTGGATAGTGAATGTGATGACCGTATTTTGCAATATAAACTTTTTCTTAAAAATGTTGTTAGTATGCACAAATCTGCATTTCAGAATTTTAGGGCAGACCAAAGGATAGATGTTTTTCAGTGAATCTTTCAAGAATTAAAAAAAATTATGATAAACTTTTGTCCGTCATGAAAATTATTTTTGTTATCGCATAGGCAAGCAGCTATTGAACGTGGATTCTCAACCAATAAAAAACCTATGTTGCACAACATAGGGTGAAAGACTCAATAAAATGTTATGGAGGTATTATGAATATTCCCATAAGTAATGAACAGAGAAAATTTGTCTCCTCTGCACGTCAAAAATATGTGATGCATCTAGGGACCGTTCATGAAGGATGTCACGCTTTTTTCCCATATATTTGACCCCCCTCCCCCTTTGTCATATGCCACGCTATGTTGCATTCGCATGATGCCACACTTATTGTTACCCCCTCCCTTTGTCACAATTTCATGAACACCACTCTCCCCTCGAAGCAGCGTGAGATCATTTATGAATGATTCCCTACAACAGAAACAAACAAAAAAACTAAGAATTATGTAATGAACAAAGAATCATTTCAGAGGAGATGGACTATCTGAAAGCGAAAAGACAATGTTTGGCAGCAGACGTTTCCTCTATGGGAAATAATATTTGAAAACCTCACTAAAGAAGCAGAAATAAAAAATATTTCATTATTCATAAAATCTATAACATTTCAATATATGTAAAATCTTACTCTTAAAAAAAAAAAGCAATTAAAGAAAAAAATGAACAGATTAAAGAAGTTGGAAATAAGATTATTGCTAAATCTGAGGTCCTGCGCAAATGTGTATAAATTATACCTGCTAACTCTTCCAATTTCAGTGGAAAATTCATTTCTCAATTGAGAATAATTCTCATTTTTAATGTTGTAGGATTTGAATAAAGCCTATTTAAACTTATTGCATTTTTATGTCTAAAAGGTTTAATTTTATGGTCCTTGAATTTTTTTAAAAAGGTCGTTGAAATTTTTAAAAAAGGTCCTTGAAAGTCCTTGAATTTTTTTCTCAACTAAGAGTGGGAACCCTGAATTAATATCTGTGCTTTTCTTTCTATCTTCAGACAAGCAAAATATTTTGTACTACTTTAAAAACTTTTTATACAATAACTTTTCGGAAGAAAAAAAAAGACTTCTAGTATTAATGTATTAGACCTTTCATTTAATTGCTTGAAGGATTATTTTTGAGCCTATATATATATATATATATATATATATATATATATATAAAAGTGCCCATGTATTCTGTGAAGGGGGGAGGGGTGGGGGAGACTTGTTAACCTGAGTATATATTTAAAAAAAAAAAAAAATTATGGCACATATTTTTCCGAAAGTTTCGTGTGAATCTCCGAAATTTTCTTTCACTTAGAATCACCCATGGGCAGATTATTAAATGATCAACATATCGCATTTTTATGAGATGAGTAAAAATTTAATAATGTTGTCAGCGCTAAAAATTCAAAAAAAAAAAAAAAAAATCACTAGTTTATAAGGCCAGTGAGTATATTAGAACATTCTGGTCCGCCAAACTATATGCAATCATTTGAAAAAGTTTTGTAAGCATGTGTTATAATAATTTGGAGTAAAATTATCTGGAGTGTAATAAATTTAGCAGAAAAGAAAAGTTTCTAGTTTAACTTTTTGTTCATTTGAAATAATCAAAACAATTTTATGAACACATTAACTAATGCAGTCAAATCCTTTTTACAATCAATAAATTAATTCAATATTAGTAATTGCAAACAAGCAAAAGCAATGCTAGAAACACTATCTAGGACTATTTTCAGGTGCGTTTAAGGGAAGGTTTTTCGTTTTTTAGCGAAAAATTGCCTTGTTTGGCACCCTTGGCTTTATTTGGCAAAAATGATTGACTGGTTTTCCCATAAGTAACATATTATAAGGAATTTATTTAAATTGAAAAATTTTAAACATATGTTTTGATCACCATAAAGACAATCTCCTTTTTTTCTTTTTCACTAGAGGCTCTCCAATTCTAAAACCCACATGTTTAGAAAGATATTATAAAAAATGCTTATGCTCTCTCTTCGCCGTGTTGAACATTTGAATGCCGATTCTTGCACGCACACATACTTTTTCTCCTCTTCCGCTCTCATGAGCAGGGCTGCCACTCTTCCGTCCTGGAGACGGAAATCCGTCTTTTTACGATGATACAAACGGAACTTTCCGTCTCGCAAATTATTGGTTTAAAAAAATTGTAAAATAAAAATTTTGACTTGAAAAAATACTGAATATTCGGCCCCGTCAACTTGAATTGTTATTGAAATTAGAAAGAAGAACGAAAGCAAACAATCAACAAAAATCGCTTCTGAAAAAACGAACCCTTTAAAAAAATCTCGATCGAAAAATTGAATGCAAGCACAAACCCCTCATTTTGGATTGTTATCAAAATTATAAAACAATAAACCAGAGGTGCTTGTATTCCTGTTATACATCGGAACTCCGGTGTTTTTCCGCATTGTAATACCGAAAATTCGGTATTTTAAAAATTACCGATATCGGCAATTTTTAAAAAATTGTTTTTCATTTTCTCCATATTTTTGACGATGCCGATTACTAGGCATAATTGGAACATAAGCATTTATTAGTTCACATAAAAGGAAGAAAACATCAAAGAAAATCATGTGTCTCGTGAAAAAAAGCAAGGAAAGTGGACGTAAGCAGCGATGCCACGGACGCGCTATAGCGAGTCAAATGCGCGAAAATCAGAGATGAGGATGTGGGAAAAAAAAATTTTTAGATAAGATAATTAATCGAGTAAAATATATAAAAAATCGATACGCAAAATCATTTTTTGCTCGTCTTTGACCCGCATTTTTTTTTACAGCTTTTTCTATATGAAGGGAAGGTGGAAAAACGGCGCTAGCTCGCTCTGTCGCGGTTTAGGTAAAGGGAAACAGGTGAACAATTCGGAGTCAAATATGCATTTTTTTTTTTTTTTTAAATATGCTGGTATGAAAAGGTTTTGTTTACGCGATTGAGAATTTTCGTAAAGTGTTCGTTTTCGCGATACAGATTTTTGCTGAGCTTTTATTTTGAATTAAAATAATAAACAAAATTTTCCTATGTAATTTGTGCCTTATTGTATTCACTATTTAGAGAAAGAATGCTACAGTTCATGTAATCGACATTGCGGAAAATTCGCGAATCTGGCATTCGTCTAAAAGTCAATCACTTGATTCTTAGCTTTTAAATATGGGATTTTTGTTTTAATTGTTGGTCGTATCGTTATTGAATCAATTGCTAATTGCATTGGAAAAAATTTCTTGTCACACTAGGTTTATTTTTCATTTATATCTCAGGACTGGTAGAGTTCCACAAATACCGGAAATTTTTTGCTCAATCTCCCTAAATCGTACCCTCATTTTGTTTTTTTCCCTTTCAATTGCAACAATATGTATTTCTTGGTTAATTGCAGCAATACCTTAAAAATTACGTAGGCCTAATTTCCATGTGCAAGCAAAGAAACGCATGCGTTCTTTTTTGCGTAATCTTTCTGCAACCTTTACGGGAATCGTATTATTTACATTTCACTTATTTTGTAGGTTTAATTAAGAAGTAAACAAATAAAAAGTGTTCTTATTTTTATCAAAATTTTACCGTTTATACTTGCGTATAAGTAGATTCGCATGTAAGCCGAACCTCCAACTTTCAGACAAATAAACGGAAACCCTCGTGTGTCGACCTCCATACTTTCAGAGAAATATCGGGAACTTCTTTCCTGCGGATTTTTAGACACAAATTATTTAAAATGAAGGGAAATGAAATGCAATGACTATGGAAATGTCTAGTTTCATTTTTGCGATTGCGATTTTTGTAAAGGGTTCATTTTTGCAGTTATGTTTCTTGTTAATTGTTGCTTTTATTCTGAATTAATAAAAATAAGTTTATGCGCGTTAATTTCTTGCAGTATTGCATTTGATTTATTTTTGTTAAAACAAGCTCCACTCGATCAATTACGCAAAGTTCGCGAATCCGAATTTTGGAGTTTCTGCACTTTTTGCATAGGAGATGGACGCAAAAGACTGCAAGCAGTATTAAAACGAAAAATTATGCAAGATAATGAAGTAGCAAAAGCCGTGAATTATGCAAGAATAAACTGAAGTGGGCAAAATAGATGTATTAAATGCATGTAAATAATTTTAATAACGTTTCTTTAACATCTGATGGTTATTTAGATGTTATTTTGCATTATTTCTTTTAATAATCCACACATCTTATTAAAATAGTACACGATTTTTTAAAACTATTTTTCTACTTGTCCTATATTTTCTACATTTTCGCCCTAGTTAAATGCGACCCCTAGTTAAAATAAGTAGTTTTATCCATTTCTGTTTGATCCCAGTATTTTTCATAAAATAAAACCTTAAAAAGTACAATCACATTTCGTCTTATATGTCTGACATTACAGTACCTTAGTACCTATTTAAAAAAAAATCCGGATTCAGGATTTTTTTTTTTTTTTTTTTTAAATTTCAGGAAATGCAAATCCTTACTGCTACCACTCCTGATATCTTTAAAACTATGATATGCAGTGCTGGATCTAGGGTGGGGTAAGCCTGGGCCTGCGTCCCGGGCGGCACTTTTGGGGGGCACCTAATTCAGCTGTGATGCAAAAAAAAACAAAGAAGAAGAAAGAAAAGAAAAATAATTAAGAGAATTTAACTTTTGGAAGAAAATTAAAATCCTAGTTCGGCGCTCCGATTTGATAATTAATCATATCTATTTTGCTAATGATTAAAACCAATTAAGATAATTATTTATTTGTATAAACTGTTGGAAACTCTTAAATTTTAAGTAGGGGGTAGAAAATTTCGCAATGTCAAACTTTTAAAATTTAAAAAGTCAACGCACTTGTAATCATAAAATACCGTATGCTATGCTCAAATAGTACCAATAGTTTTTCTTTTACAAATTTTCAAAGCATCCTTTTGGGAAGAGATGGGCGATCTTGTAAGTGTCGTTCGAGAATTCAGACACAGGGCTCTTCGATATGGGCGTCAGAAAAAATGTGGGGTCCTGCCCCCTTTATATAAGAAAAATGCCAATTTTGTTCTGCATTTTTTTATAAGTAAGAGCGTTTAAATTTTAGAAACGTTTCTATTACGCTTCTTTTTTTTTTTTCCTAATATTTTTGCAATCCCAAATGTGTCTCCAAAGGCCTCAAAATGCACTATTTTGCATATAGTTTTCAAAATTTTCCCAGGGGAGAATCCCCAAGCCCCCTTCAACTGATGGAGTTTCATCTCTCCAGTTTGTGAAGTCTAGCGGCATTACTGCCGAAAGATTAAAATTTATTGTGCGCTTTTTTTCTCTCCCTGCGAAGCTGTTTGGCTAAATATATTGAATGATATTTTCAATCAGAAGGCAAGAATTTTGGGCTTTTTTAAAGAAAATATTGGTACATTCAAGTATGTGTGTATCTTAAAAAAATTCGCATATTTGTAAAAAAATTACGTGATTTGGTTATTCAGTGGCGTACGCAGAATTTTTCAAGGGGGGGGGGGGGTTCATAATGTTCTGAAACTACTAAAAGAAATTCGAGTATGTAATAAAGCACTGTTATTTAGGGCTCAAGGAGGGGGGGGTTTAAACCCTTAACCCCCCCCCCCCCCTTGCGTACGACACTGGGGCTATTATGTGCATGGTAAAAAGTTCATTCTAAAAATTGTTGAAGAGTGGCACCCCTGCTCATGAGACTAGCACTTTACCAAAAGAAGTTATTTTGTTTCTACTCCTGATGCATACATAATAATTGATACTGCTAATAAGTACAAGGTTCGGTGCGATTATGATGGACGAATCATATTGCTTTGGAGCGATTCTGCATGACCAGGTGGAAAAGTGGAGACTTCTTTGGTCTGGAACATTCAATTGGTGTTTAATCTACAGGTCCTGCGGACCACTGAATTTTTGCTTATAGTAGTCCGATATCAGCAGACCACTTAAGATTTTGAGCGTTTGTTTTGAATTAAAAGAAAAAAAAATTTTTTAAGTACATAAATCATTTACCCTCAGACCAAACTTGATTGTTTTTTTAATTAAAAATACTCATCAGTTTTTCTCTCTTTCGATGGAGACCCATACATCCCCTATCCATGGCAACAGTAGCACTGGCTATGTGATGACCCTGATCCGGCCATCACATCCTGTATTTTAGCCTTTGAAAATCCATCTGATTGAGAACCTAGATCAACAAATGTGTTCATTGATAAAATAATTAGAATTTTTGGAACAAAAATTTCTTATGATGTATAAATGTTATTTTGACTGATATTTTAATTGTTTATTTCGTTTTTTAGTATGACCCGTCAACAGATCCTCTAGGAATTCAAATGTCTCCAGGTTCAAGTGAGCCGCATACCCCAGTAACTCCAGTAACACAGCCACCATTTCCTCGCATTGAGAAGAGGAGAGCATCTGAAGATGCAGTCATACCCAGTCCCAAGAAGTTTTGCCGCAGGTATGTTTTTTAATGTACAGTGAAACTCTGTTATAGCTTCATTTAAGGGACCGGGATATTTATGACGCAATAGCCAAGTGACGCTATAAGCGATCACCATTACTATTGATTGCCGAATGAAAGGACTGGAATTTCTTGACCTTATAACAGAGTTGTCGCTATAAATGATGTCATTATAACCAAGTTCAACTGTAATTATATTTAATCTGAAATTATCTGTTGATTGATCATAAGTATTAAATAATGCATATAGACAGGGTTCACACCGGGGAAAAATACAAGGTGAGATTTCCCACCTTGACCAAAATTTTAAGTGGGATTTTTAAAAATGAAGCGCAAACAAATTTTTTTTGAGTGGGATTTCAAAAAATATTGCGGGAATCTCGCGGCCTAGCGCGAACCCTGATAGAGTAAAAGACACTATGTGCTGGATTCCAATATTTGTAAAATTCTGAAATTCAACACTTTTCTGAAAATTTCTATTTTGGTTTTAAAATATGAAAAATAGCGAGATTGCTTAGTTGTAAAATGAAAAGTACATATCAACCTCTTTTACAATCAATGCATAGAAAATATCATTGATCATTATCCTATAAAATATTTTCTTTTTAAAAACATCTTGCCTTATTTTCCGGACCATAATCCATGCGTAATCAGTTTCAAAGTTGAAATTTTTGGATGTGCATATTGTACACTGCCATAGATAACACAACAAATTTTCTCATTCCAGTGGTTCTTGGAATTTAGAAATATCTACTAATGTTGTCATATGGGAACGTTCACCTTCTCTTTTACCTCCTCCACATCCAGAAGTAGAAGCATATCGTGCAGTACTAGTTACAAAGTTGAGACAACAGTATCAAGAAATGTGCCATTCAAGAGAAGGTTGGTGTTTAATTCAGGATTTTTTTTTTAATCTTGGATTTTTTAAGAACAATAATATAAGGGTGCCTACTGGTCATGAAAGCTCCGAAAAAATCACAAATTTGAAGATGAGTCATGAAAATTACAAATAGGCCACAAAGGTTTTCCGTCCAATGAGATGCAAATTTTTGCTACTTGTTAATAGAGCAGGCCTCGCAGCGTTCCTATATTTCCTATAAATTTGAAAATATTCCTATAATTTCTAGCTTTTCCTATTTTTTGAGCCCTCCGCTTCCTTTTTTTTTTCCCCTATATTTTTATCCTTTTGCTTCCTTTTTTCTTTCTATCTTCGCCCTTCGTTCTTCAACCATCACGATTCCTGTCAGCCACGTCACGGCATAGCCCCTCTTTTTCACACTCCCCTCCTACGGGAGTGGATCGCTCCATTTCTTTTGCAGGTGTGGGAGGGTAGGGAAAGCAAGTCTGCATTTCCCTGCTCTCCGGATTTTGCAATTGCTTTTGTTTATCGAGTGTGCAACTGGATTTTGGTTTTAATTTTTCTTTTTTAAAGAGGTTGACCATTGACTAGAAAACAAAGTTGAAACGATGAATCATCGGAATCAGTTGTGCTTTGTGCATGTGCCTTACAAAGTTGCTTTAGCTGATGTTTTCTTTTCTTGTGATTGTTAATTTATGTATTTAGTTTTGTATTACCCATTCCTTGTTATTAGTATCTGAAAAGAAATGGATGAAGAGAAATTCTGATCCAAAAATAATAGCCCGATCATGAAATTGTCCATTTTTGAAATTTTTCCCCTAGATACACGAAAGCGATTTTCGGTACTTTTAGTTCCGAAGGAAAAAGAAATTAAAGTCCAAAAGATATACCGTAAAATAAAGAATAAGCAGCCCCTAAATTTTGCGAAAATACTGGATTGGGCACTGAATCGGTACAAGCGAAAAAACGTACCGATTATACGGCGCACCCATCCATGATTCATTGAAAGCAGCACCACAGTAAAGGCTCATCTATTACTTGTTTGTTTAGCCAAAATTCATTCCGATCGACCCCCCCCCCCCCCTCGAAAATAAAAAGAGAGCAAAAAGTAAAGTGGCAAAAAAATTTAGATCGCGCTGAATGCACATCTCTGCATTTAACCTCCTTTCATCTGGTTTCCTCTGTAATAATATATAAATAGATTATAATTATAAACAATAGCAAGAAAATATAACATCAGCTGAAGCGTCCGAGGCAGGTGCAAAACATTTATTCCCCTTGCCTGACGCATCCTTGATTTTTTAGTTACTTGAATGTGCAATAAGAATTTTTTTTTTTTTAATTTTTTTTCTGTCATCCTTATTTTAAATCAGATATTGTTATGCTAACTTGCAAAACTGAAAATGCTTGCGCAACTATTCGCACCCCAAGGATGATGGTTCGCCAGTTTGAAAGTGTGTTCTTTTAAACACAGCATGAAAGTAGGAGTTCATACTTGCCAAGTCCACTGTTTTTAACGGGAGACTCCCGTTTTTTGCGTCTGTCTCCCGATCTCCCGTTTAACACAATTTTCTCCCGTTTTTTGTAATTTTCGCTCTAAAATAAATCAATGAAGCTTCAATATTTTTTTGCTCAATAGACGGCGCTGGTAATCGTAGTTACTCGACGAGTAGTTTTCATGTGATTTTCCCGTATTTTGCCGAAATTCCGTATTTTTGGTATTTTTGAAAAGTCGAAATTTCGGTTCCGCGAATATTCGCTAATTTGGAAATTTTTTTCTTTTTTAAATGAGAAAATCTTGAAGTAGCATGCGTAAATACTTCCTTTACGAAACTTTTACAAATTTGCCGTAAAACTTCCGCAATTTGTCTTTCATATGCTTTCAAGGGTCAGTCCCGATTTTTTTTGAAATCCGATTGCATCCGCTTCGCTAAAAGTAACTAGTTCTTGTGTGCTATCTCATTTCATCTCTTGGACATCAATAACTTCTGGCTTACCATTATTTTTATTATTTTTTACGATTTAGCCTCTGTAGTAGAGGATTTGCACTTCTCATTTTGTCACACCCACTCGAAATTTCAGTGAAAAATTTTAGCCTTTTTAAAAAATTTTAGTGTTTTTATTAGTTAGTTATAACTATTAATATTGCATCCTTATTATTAATCTTGTTTTAAAAATATTTTTTGCATAGAATTAAATTTGTTTTCTTTCTCTTTAACTTAGGGTTTGGGTTTTTTTCTTTTTGGGAGTCATTATGTATTGTTACAAAATAGATAAAGAACATTTCTTCCTATTTTTATTCGATATATAACTAAAAAATGGTTAAATAAAAAAAAAATATTTTGGGATAATTTATTTGTTAAGTGCACACCAGACATGGTCGTGATATTTTGTTTGAATCGTTGTAGTGTAGATGTAAGCTACTAAGTATTTGGGAGAACTGGCTTTTTATAATCTAACTAAATGTAATTCTTGGGATTTTGTGTATTCCGCACAGTAATGCATTTTCTGTTAAGTGAAACCAAGTTTTGTCCAATGCTGTCAAATGAAAATCTAGAGAACATCCTATTGCTCATAAAAAATAGTTTTGCTGGAAAATGTTACGATCAAACATTTGATGATAAAATTTGATCAAATACTGCTGTAATAAACATAATTTTTTTTTTATATTTGTAAGTCAGTTTAATCGTTCATTTTGTGTGTGTGTGGGGGGGGGGGGGAGTCATTGAAAAAATCTCCTGTTTTTTCCCCTTCCAAGGTTGGCAAGTATGGGAGTTAATGTTTTGAAAATAATGAAAATAAAATTTATTGAATGAATTTAAGATCGTAATTGAGCAATTTTCGTACTCATATTTGAGAATGGTCCACTTTTGCGATCGCCATTTTTGTAAAAAAAAGATTAGTTTCTGCGATTTTTGCTAATTATTTCTTTTGTTCCTTCTTTATAATTTCAATGACAATCCAAGTTGGGGGGGGGGGGGGGCGCTTGTTCGGTATTTTACGGTAGACGACTTAGATCACACAAGAATCATACGCGTTGCATCGACATTTAGATGTTCTTCAAGGTCAATGGGTGGATGTTTTTCCGAAGTTAATATCGGCGGCTGATGGCAGTGGCTAGTTTTTTGAACTATCGGCGCTGATGCATCGGTCGATCCCTAATATTTATTTATTTGGTGCTCAATGAAAAGGGTTTAACTGTATTTCACAAGAAATGTTACAATTTTAAGCAAGTCTCTTTAAAAAAAATTAATAATACATAAATTGGAAAAATGTCCGGATTTTCGAAGGTCTACCTGTACTAATGTTTTATAGATATATATAAAAAAAGGAATGATTTAAATGATATAAAACTATTTTGGACAAACATTCTGCATGTTTTAATGGTTTAAAGCGAATTTTTGCAATCGACCGATGGAAAGGAAAAATAATCGGCCATCTTGTAACAAATGGCATAGGCCAAAAAATGAATTTACCTGATACAAAACTGATAATTCTGATACAAAATTGTCATTCACCTCATACAAAACTGAGAGTTCTGATAGAAAAAATGTGAATTAACCTAATACAAAACTGAGAATTCTGATACAAAACTGGTATTTTTACTCATATGAAGTTGATATACAACTGAATTTTTGATTTTCCACCCCTGCATACCCAGACTAATTTATTACCACTAGTCCTTAAATTGCATTTCATAGCAGGGTATAATAATGATTTTTTTCCCACTTACCAAATTTAATTTTAAAAAAATAATTATTGGGTAATCGACAATTCAATTTTCTTAACATAGCTTATTAATCAGTTATTGTTTTTTGAGTTTTTTTTCTAAATAAATATGAAATTGTTCTATATTTTATCACTTAGGTATTGATGCTCCAAAAGAATCACTTAATCGATGGTTCATGGAGCGTAAAATTATTGACCGTGGTTGTGACCCTCTCCTTCCCTCCAATTGTTATCCAGAGATATCTCAGTCAATGGTAAGAGAAATCATGAATGACATACCAATCAAGCTAGTAAGGCCAAAATTTTCTGGAGATGCTCGTAAGCAATTGTCCAAATATGCAGAAGCTGCAAAGAAAATGATTGAATCTAGGTAATGTCATCTTCAAATATTTTACTTTGATATATTTGAAATGCTAAGTTTTTAAAATTTTCATATGCCTTGATCACTGATCAGGGTTGGGCAGTTTCTTCCAAAGCGAAAAAAAAAATCTGCACGAATTACCACACAAGTTGCAATTTTGTAAGATAAAGGAAATGTATTTTTCAAGAACATTTTAAGTAGGGGAGACAAGGCTAATGGGACAAAAGACTTTTTACAGAAAATAAATTAGTTTAATGTAAACTTTTTGTTGCACAGAATAGGAATAGTGGTGATACTTCAATGAACAACAACAAGTCAGCAAAACATTTTATAATTGAAGCAGAGATCACAATTTATATTTTTTCCATTTTGTGTATTTGCATTTTTAGCAGTTCTTAAACTACTTTTAAGTAAGGAAAATAATTCCAAATAGCATATATATCGGGGATCACAAGCATTATGTGACTGAAATGTGGTTTTAAATTCTTGAAATTTTAAGTTCTTTCACTGTGGGAGCTAATTAAATTGGTAGTGTGAATTGCACAGCTAAACTAGATGAATTTTGTAATATTTTTAATTAAAATTGTGCTTTAGATTAAAATTACATGATTATCTTCTCCTAGGGAGAAAATTCTGCTTTTGACACTCTATATATACTATTCTATTTCAACTAGACTTATACTTGACTAAGATTTAAAACTTTTACTACTATGTGGAAGTTTCAGGAAAGGTTGAAATAATCTAATAATATTGCTAGTTTTTCTCTCTTCCAAAAAAAAAGTTGTTATCCTCTCCGTATATGAAGCTTGAAGTTTAGTTTCTTCTCCACTTGAGCGTTTGAGTTTTAGCCCTTGATATATATATATATGTGTGTGTGTGTGTATATATATGTTGTATATGCTACCAACAAATTTTGAAACCCGGCATTCTATAGAATGCCTAAAACTGGCCGGCAATGTATGAAATGATTTATATTTCACACATTTTCTGATTTGGCATTCAATGGAATGCCAAATGAGAAACTAGCAAAGTATAAAATGCATTTCCGATTCGTTCAGAACTCCGTCCGTAAGTGCAAAATGGGAGTTATTAGCTATCTTCCATTTCTTATTTGCAGCATTAAGGTTTTTTTTTCTTCTTTTCTTTTTCTAAAAGTTAATTCTACGAACATTTTAAATTATAAGGGATTGTTAGAAAGAAAAAACATTTAATGACTTGTCTGTGAGTGTATTTTATCCGTGAAATATTTATTTATATTTATTTTCACTAGCAAACACTGCAGTATACAACATGCTTATCAATGCGACTTGATCTATTTTTTAATATTTATTCATATTTCTTTCTTTCTTTATTTATTATTATATTTAGTTGATGATAATTGTTATTTTGTTAAATAAAAATGCATGTATGTTACTATATCTTTGTAATAAAAAAAATATCACGATTTTTTTCTTTCAATTTTTTTTTCTTTTATTTTTTTTTTCCTCTTTTCTTTTTTTCTTTTAATGCATTCTTTAATTATTTGTTTTACTTTTCATTTTATAATTCCTTTTTGTGTATTTTACTTTATTTTCGGAAATCATCTGGGTCACTAGAAATTATGAAACAGGTCCTTGGGTGACCGATGGGTCATATGGGGCAGAGGCCCGGTATAAAGTTTAACGAGAATTTTGCGGATCTACCGTCGAGTTTCTCTTTAAGCTGATGTTCAACAGTTTAAAACAATGTTTCCGAATTTCTTTTAGTGCTTCAAATAGCTTTTAAATGCTGAAAAAAATATGCAAAAATCCTTAATCAATATTTTATTTGTACAGTATTTATTTTGTAGCACTTGATTATAGTTTTAAGTACTTTTGTGTCCTATACGAAGCAATTTTTTTGGACAAAATGAATCCTCCTCTCTTTACCCAAGAACAAACCCCCCTTAAGTAGGTTTACCAGATTACGAAACGTCGAAAAGCCAGTACCAAAATCTTACCCATATAATGTATAAAAAATGTTTTAAGTTACATGGTTTTATTTTTAAAAAATCACATGCGTTGAAGTTTCTTTTTTCGCCATGATTTGAGTATTTTAAAATTCATAACATCGTTGCATTATCCCGCTACCTCCATAACAGTACGGTATTACTTGGAAATAGTATTACGGAGGTAGCAATTATCCAAACATTCCATACAAAGCTATCGTTGCCACTCGAAAAATAACAATTTTGATAATTTCCTCAGAGCCAAAATTATTAATTTTTCTTCCTAATTAACATTGTAATAAGTTATAAAATGGATGGAATATTGTATTGTCATCGAAGATAAGCTTGTGTGCAAAGTGTAAAGATAATTTGCCGTAATAGTGGTCGAAAAGCCCCGTAACAAACTTCCGTGCAAATCAAGTTAAATAAAACAGTGTAAAAATAATGTTTTCTTAACTGAAACTACTTAACAGAAGTTAATAAAGGAAGTACAAAAACTGCTAAGAAGTAACTATTGGTTGCTGAATCGCTGCGATGTGATGATTGTGGAAAACAAAAATGATTTTTTTAATGTCACTTTTATTATTTTTTCAGAGTAACATTTTAATTTTTGAGAAATGCACATCATTTACATAATAACCTCATCAGGGCGTTTTATTCATGCTTTGCCTAATAGTGCTGACTCTAGGATGAAACGGCCACCAGGGGGAACTTTGAAAAGGACACTATGTTTACTTCAAAAAGGGCACCCCTGAGTCATGCTTAAAAAATAGTTTTTACACCCCCCCCCCCCCTATAAAGCGCTTTTGCTTAAATTTTTCCAGGAAAAAAAATTAAGCGTTAAAAAATATATATGTATCGCTTATGCACATTTTCATATGTATTCTGCTGCAAAATTTTAAACTACTCGGCAAAGAAAATTTTAGCTCTTGGTGGAATTTCACCACGACCAGGTTTGGGAGGGGTGTACTAAAGTTGCAACAAATCGAGATGCCCCCCCCCCCCTTAAAGTCTGAAGGCTGGCTCTGATTATTATTAACAAGTATTTTAGGGGACACAGACGTAGGATTTCAAACCTGGTGCTATTTTAAACCTCAAATCATAAACTTTTCAAATTCTTCCTTAATCATTTTGTTTCTAATTGAAACATCTTTTTTTTTCGTTTTAGAGGAGGGGTAGGGTTGGAACTTTGGAGAAAATAGCTTTTTCTTTTGTCTCAATATATTTTGTTCCTTTTTACCTCTAAAAAAGAAATTATATCAGGGTATAAAAAATGCTACACAATTATATGCAAGAAAACACTAAAATTACATAAATTTTCACAGCCAAATGTGAGCCACATGCTAGTACAGTCTTTAGTTCTTTTATTCTTCTGTGGGCAAATGTTATGAGAGAAAAATAGTGTGCAAATTATGCTTTTATTCAACATCTTATTTAATTTGTAAATTTTCTTTGTAATAGAGCCATCAGTTTTTGTTTAAACAAAGTTTTTTTTTTCTCCGGGGAGTTCATAAGTCTTGGAAAGAACTAACTGTATTTAGGCCCAATAAGTGTTTTGCTGTACACTGTATAGAACATAATAGGAAATATTGTAAACCTAAAGCAGATGCTAAAAGATTGCTGTAAGATTATACGCAGTTTGTTAATTAGCGTATGACCGTTTTCCTCGTGCAAACGAGTAAAAGCATACACATGAGATACAAATACTGTTTTTAGCACATATAAACTGATTAGTATGTAGAATTTAAGATGTTTAAATTGAAAAGGAAAGAAATGCTTGTTTGCTTTGAAAATAGTACTTAACTGTTTTGTCTTATGTATAGATTTTGCGAAATGACGCCAATGCTGTTTACTGTTCTACTTTTTTTTTTTCAGTGGTGCAATTGTTGTAAGTTTAGCATTTAGTGAAAATGCTAAACTTACAACAACTGTACATCATGGAACCCCAAATTCATAATCCCAAATTTGGAGCATTTTCATTAAAAGAAAAAACAACTCTTGATTTCAATGAAGAATTGGAAAGCATTTTTTACTGTTTTTTTTTTTTTTTTTTGAAAATAAACATTTTAAAAATAAGAAAAAATGAATTTTAATGAACATGTTTAAGATAAAAATGTATAGTTTTCATAATTGTGTCCGAAAAAGTTTTCATATTTGAGATCGCAATTCCTGAAAAAGGGTTCGTTTTCTCAGTTAAGAGTTCTTATTAATTATTGCTTTAACTCTAAGTTATATAAACTGATCTAAGTTAATATCATTAAATTTTGCTCTTATCTATTTTTTATACTTTTATTATATTTATTATTATTGTTTTTTAGACAGAGCTCTAAATTTTGCGCGATACAGAAAATTCGTAAAATTGATGTTCTGGCTTTTTTTAATTTTTCCGAATCTGATCTTTCGCAATTAAAAGTCTTTAGTAAGCGGCTAGAGAATATAAAATCATGTCAGAATTTGATGAAATTATTTTCTTGTATTGTTTAATTAATGAGGTTAAAACAAAAACGGGAGATCGGCGCCCTGAGCGTTCTGGATTTGAAGTCCCTAACTATGTTTTAACATTTAAAAAAAAAAAATTTTTTTGCTCGATTTTTTTTTTTTTTTTGAAAAATTGGGAGTTTTCCGAATTACTGTCGGGAGTTTTCCGAGGTAGCGGACCGCAAGCTGTTTATCCTACCTATAAGTAGCATAATTTAACTTGCAGACATTCAGATTTGTTTAAGGCACTAAAAAAAAGCATGTGAAGCATCCCATCTACTACCCCTGGTTGTTCTAAGAAGCTGAAGGAGAGAAGACAGTAATGCTCTGCCATTCTGAGAAAACTAGTGGAGATTAATATAAAGGTGGGGGGGGGGGGGGGAGCCTGGATTGAAGTTCTCCTATGGCACTTCTTGCTTTGAAGTCCCTTCAGTTGATGTGGGATGGTCTGAATAGACCGCAGGGCATATAGAAAAAGGTCGCCGGGCACAAAAAATGATTGAAATGGGCCACCGGGCGCAGCGCCCTGTCAAAATCACTTAGAGTCAGCACTACCTAAATCGCATTTCATTCTATAGAATGCCCAGTTATTATATACAATGCCTAGGGAAAGCATGTAATACTACTCCTATTTCATACATTGCCTAAAGAAGTCTGGCATTCTATAGAATGCGGGTGTTTCATACTTTGCAGGTAGCATATATATTCACATATAAGTCGTCTCTTTGTGGGGGGAAAAGTAGACAGTATTTTCAAAGACTGCAGGATTTTTACTTAAGTTTCAAGCAAACTACCTCTGGTGATTCTGCCCTCCTAATTAGTGATCAAGTTTTATGGGAAACAAAAGAGCGAAAATACATGCATGTCCTAAGAAATTAGATATTTTATAAAAAAAATAAATGTTTTAAAATAATGAAAATAAAATGTAATGAACAAATCTTTAAGTTCAGCAACGTACAATTTTCACTCTTGCACAAAAATACTTTTTTCTGATCACAATTTTGGTAAAAGGTTCATTTCTTTGACTACACTCCCTGTTTATTATTGCTTCTATTCTTAATTAATATCATTAAAATTATTATTATTCTTGTTTTTAACCTTTTCTCCTTTTTAAAAATTTTTTTAATTGCGCTTGAAAGTTTACTGGGTAATTGGCAAAACTTCTTATATCCGCAATTGGTCGTTTCACATCAATTGCACCAAATGTTGTTTGCAAAAATGTTGTGGAATTTTTGACCCTCTTATAAGTTAAAGCTTTGAAGCTTTACTTATGGACAAAATTTCTTGGTTTATGCTTGAACATATACAGTATATATATTGATGAATGCAATGGCACTGTAAGTTTTCTCACCAAATGTTTTTCTAATTTTCTTAGAAATATATCGCCTGAGAGCCGCAAAATAGTCAAATGGAATGCAGAGGATGCCTTTCAGTGGATAAGGAAGACTTTAAATGCTACTTTTGATGATTATCTGGTTTGTAATTTTTTTCCTGTGATTAATTTTCATATATTGACCCGATTTTTATAACTGCAGCAATTGAGTCAGTTATGTTTATTTTCATTTAAACCTTTTTATATTCATAGCTTAGTCTTTCTGTGATTAAATATAAATATGAATGTTATTAAAACCAAATTAAAGCTTAAGAGATCATAAATTGTCCAAACACTTGTTATAGCCAACTCTTAAAGGCATGAACTTTGTAGTAGAATCACCACTAAAAGATGTACATGTAACCCTGGGCAGCCTACCTCCGTAAACCAGATAGCGCACCCTCCAAAAAAAAAAAAAAAAGACTTCCTAAATCGACTAAACCCTTCTGAAAACAACCCCCCTAAAAATTCCAGCACACTCTGCACCTGACCCTTTGCAGTCTGACCTTGACCCCTTTGCAGTCTGACCTTGACCCCCTCCTCCCTCCTGCTGGACAGTCCTATATTTAACTCAACATTACTTTTTTAATTTTTTATAATGAAGTAGGAAAGCCTTTTAACTTGAAAAGTTGATATAAAATTGACATTTGTTATGCTATTGATTTGAAGCATTTTAATAGTTGTAGATATGCAAAAAATTATTTTATCATAAGATGGTAAAATTTAAATTGACCCACCAATAATACAAAAAGATAAATTTAAAACACAATATTACATTTAAAATTGAAATGGTTCGTTTTTGCATCACAGCATTATAAAAAATGAATATTTTGGAAAATAATTTCAATTATTTTAGGAAAGACTTGCTCATCTGAAACAACAATGTCAACCTCATCTTGTAGAAGCAGCCAAAGACTCTGTTGACTCTATTTGTGCAAAAATATATCACCTGTCATGTGATTATGCAAAAAAGATACGGGATAAACATTGGGCACTTTTTAGACAACACGGCATTGAAGGTAACAAACTTTTGTGATTCTTCAAAAAATTTCACTAATTGCTAAGAAGTGTCTTCTAATTTAAAAGTATATAGTTTTCCAGAATAAAAAATTAGCAATAGTATGTGTTATTTATGCAACATTAGTTTATCTCATAATGTTATCATGCAGATGGTATCTTGAACTCTAAATATAGTTATAATACTATTTGGTACCCTGTTTCATAGGATACCAAATTAACCTATGTAACAGTTACTTCAAATAAATTTCTGCCACTTACAAATATTTGCCTTTACTAAATATTTGCAAAAATTTTTATTTTTAATGGAGAAATTTTGAAATTTTTTATCTATGTCTCCTGATTTTATGTTTTTCATGGTTGACACGTTGACAGCTATGGAGTTGCAGGGCTCCCATGGACCATGAAAAGGCCCTATTTTTGAGATTGGTTTATAGAGACACCTCTAAGGCCATATTTTGTAGATAAAAGCCCTAAAAAGTAATCAAAAGCCCTATTTTTTAGCATTTGGTTGAATCGTGTAAATAAAAATACACTATATTATACTATGTTTGAATCTTAAATGTGAATCTCGGCAAATGCTAAAATAGATGAAAAAATCGATCAATTTAAATTCCAATTAAACCAATCTTACCCAAAAATTCTATTTTTTCCCCAAATCTTCTCAGTTATACTTGTTCTTTTTTTTTTTTTTTTTTCAAGGGCATGTTACCCATGGATTATTTTGAAGTTTTATGTTTATCAATTAATAGTATATTTAGTAAAGAATGTTCACAAAAGCTTTGTTTGTATTTCTTGATAAGCTCTTCAGTAATAAGTGAAATTTTAAGAAACCATTTAAAATAGAAATATTTTTCTAATGCTTATTATTAACAATAATAGAACAAATTTAGTCAAAATAATTTAGTTAAAAGTGCGACCAGCAACCTGGCAAAAAGTAAGTCACTGTTATTTTTTCTTTCTTGAGAAATTTACAATCAATGAAAAAATTTTGATATTTTAAATGAAATCATTTGTAATCTTTTCTTTGGTCATTAGATATGTGTCAAAGGGAGAGTGAATTATATGTGTGTAACTTCTATCTAAGTACATACCTAATCTATATGATTAGGGATCATATAGATTAGGTAGGCTTTAGGATGACTGACGTTTACATTAACTATCATTTTCAAGACTTGAAACTGCTCTTACCCTTGATGTATGAAAATAACATTGCTTTAAAAGAGTCGTTTAATATTTAAAAAATGAAGAAAAAAAAATCCTGCAAAAATGGTACAAAGTTGATATTTTCAGCTCCTAGACTGATACAAAAGTCAATCTCTTCTGCTCCAAACTGATACAAAAGTTAAATCCTTCTGCTCCAAACTGATACAAAAGTTAAATCCTTCTGCTCCAAACTGATACAAAAGTTAAATTCTTCTGCTCCAAACTGATGCAAAAGGTACCTGCTCCGAAAACTGCTACAAATGTGTTAAGGCGGTGGAAGCCCTGATAATACGATGTATACGTCTTTTGTTCTTGGTGTGCATATTTTGCTCACGGCACAAGTTCTGGAGCGTTAAATCAAACCAAAATTTAATTTTTAATTATTTTAAAAATGGAAAAGAAAATATCTGAAAAAAAATTCATTATAAGGAGATGATTTTTTTATTATGTATAGAATATTTTAAATGTTTGTTGAAATTCCGATTAAAAATTCTGTAAGTTAGAAAAATTGTGCTGTAGGGAAATTTTACTCTTGTTGCCTCATCTATATAACCTTATTAAATATGTTTAGATAGCACCTGAAGATAATTTTTGAAGTGAGACGTAAATTTTAGTTCATTTTATGTTTTAGCAACAATGTAGAAAAACTTAGAAGCATTTTGAATTGAAGGCTAATTTGTTTCGTTAGATGTGAGATGCTATTAACACAATACTTTTTGTAAATAGATAATATTAAGCAATAAATCTTTATTTTCTTTACTAAAATTTAAATGTTTCATTATTTCATCAAAATAACTTTATTGATCTGGATAAGCTGTTCTGAATTTTTCAAAAGACATTCAAGATATTCATTTTTCATAGACATTCAAAATTAAATTTTGATTGTCTTTTATGTTGCTATGATTTATATACATATATGCTTTAAATTAGTATTGAATTGCATATCTAAAGTAATAAATATTATGTATATCTTTATAAGTTACTGGATTTTAATAATTGGTGTAATTCTGCTCTTTACTTCTTACTTTCTGTAGAGATTACAAGTCCTCTGCAAGTAAGCATTCATAAAAAGGTGTATTGTTACCCTGTGCAATTTGCCATTTCATCTCCTCATTTACCCGCTGTACAGCACCACCCCGAAAAAGAATACACTCTTTTGAGGTTCAAAGGAGATGTTGTACGAATCAGTACTGTGTATTTCCAGAAACTGGTAAATTGTTATTCTCATTCAATTTATTATTATTAGCTGTGCAATTAAAGTTTTTTGTCTCCATGTACTTAATTTTTAAAAGTATTTCCCATTCACATGTGACCACAAAACATAGTATGAAGGCAAAATAAGTAACGAAGAACCAACTAGTGGCAATAACTCATCCAAAAAGGGTAGATAAGACTTTTGTTCTTAGCACGGCAGACTGGACCTGACCTGAATCTTCAATTGCAACACTAAGCAGTTGTTTATTGTTCACAACCCGTTACATCAAATATAATTTTCTGTTGAGAGGCTAAAGTTATTTGAAACTGAACTACCCTCATTGTGGAAAAGGAAATAATTCTTGCAAAAATAACAGGAGAGGAAAATCTGTACCAATTTTCAGTTCTTGATACATCTGATACAAAAAGCTTACATTTGCAATTTCTGCACAAACAGGGCTAAAACTGCAATTTTAAAGCTCTAAAATGTTTTTTAAAAGGTAATGATTAACAATTAACTGCATCTTTGGTCACTGAACGCTACATTTGAAAAATAAAATAAAATAAATTCATATAATATTATTCTGATTCATTCATTAATTATTATTTTGATAATGTTTAAAACTTAAAGATAGGAGTTTTTACAACCCCCTTCCCCCAACCAAGCAGCTGTCGGAAACCGAAAATTTTGATACAAAACTGGTATTTTTACTGATACAAAACTGAATTTTTGATTTTCCACTACTGAAAATATCATTTTACAGAGGCTTAAAGGGGGGGGGGGGGGGCAGTGCAATATAATGTTAAATTGAAAATGGATTTGCAATGTATGTGTGGAGCCGTGCCTTTATGTTGATCGTAATATTAACTGTGCCCCACTCATCATTGGTTCACCAGGAGGAAAACTGCAGCCCTCTTCCATTTTTTAGGCGTCTTCTGGCCAAACTAGCTTAGATGTTTTTCGGGTTTTTCCCTCGAACTTAACACCACAGTATGCAATTGTTATTAAGGAATTTATCATTGTATCAGATTTGCAGCATTTCCATTTTGTTTATTTGAAGTTTCTTTCTGTAAAAGCCAATGTAACAATCATGCCTTTCTTACATCCCTAAAACAATGGGCCTGTAAATACATTTGGCATGGTTGTAATGCTAAAATATTTTGTTTTAGCCCTCTCACCATTATAATACAGTAATTAAGAGACTCGATGCAGTTATTGTTAATATATCGTTATTGTTAGGATTTTCCTGTAATTTTTGTCTTGCAAAGTCACAAATATTCCATCATCATTGTGACGCATTTCCCGATGTTAAACTCGTGTTCGCATAACGTCATAAGATGACGATGTTTGACTGTGATTGGTCGGCTTTCTAACATCGGGAAATACGAGGATGGAATGTCATGCAAATGCACCTGAGTATTTAAACGCATGCTTAGGCAGGTAATCTGTTCCATTCTTCCATTCTGTTTTTTCGCAAGCTTTGTGGAACTGGTTGTTCCTTCGTCTCTCGTTGCCACCATGATTTACCGCCACGAGAAGAACTTTATTTTTACTGAATTTATTAAAAACTAATCATCTGTAAAATATTCACCAAGGCCATTCTGTATATTTTTCACCAAGGAGGAATAAAATTAATTTAAAATGATAAAAAATGGATTATTTACCGTTTCTTCTAGACAGTTGTATCGCGATATACTTTTAAATTAAAGGACTGTTTATTCCTGACTTGATATAGTGCAGAAAAAGATCTCGCCCTAAGAAATGGAAACTGGGCATTAAAATACAATCAAACCTCTATTTAACAAATTTCTATTTTGCTAATTTCTTCATTTTGCGAATTTTTCCCTTGGTCTTAAGAATATTTAAAGTTTTACATGTATAAAAACCGCTAAATTGCGAAGTGCATTCTCCATTTAACGAATTTTTTTCTGGTAATCAAAAGAATTTTCTACCCTACTTTTTAAGTATTTCTATCTTTAAACACCTTTTCTGAAGCATATTGTAATGAAACTAGTTTTTCCCAGAAAGTATACCCAGAAAGAAGTTTGAGAAATTTCCAGGAATTTGCTGTCTTATCTTTTTAACCTTGATAGTCCTTGAATTTCTGTTAAAAGATTTTTGCTCTGTTCACCTCGTACTTGGTCACTTCGTTCTTTGGCAAGAAATGACCAAACTTAAATGACCAAACGTAAATGTCATAGAAATGACCAAACAAAAATGTTTAAACATCAAAAAACAAATACTGATTGCTGATGAAGTTGAGAAAGATGTTAGAAAAAAGATATTGCTTCTAAATTTGATATTTCACCAAGTAGTTTATTAACCATATTAAAAAATCACAAAAGGGTAGAGAATGATTCATCAAATTCGTATTCTTCAAAACGTTTAAAAACATGTGCATATGAAGATGTGGAAGAGGCAGTTTTGAATTGGATATGAACAATGGCGAGAGAAAAAGAAAAAAAAGTTCCTGTATCTGTACCTTTCATAATGACTAAAGCACTTCAAAAAAAACTAGGTCATGAAGAATTTCAGGGGAAGCAGTAGCTGACTTGAAATTTTTTTAAAAAGACACGGGGTTGTTGCAAAAGTAACATCTGGAGAAAATAGGCGTGAGTGATAACGTTTGTGAAAACTGGAAAACAGGTATATTGAGAAAAATTCTAGAGGAATACTATCCAGAAAGCATTTTTAATGCGGGCATTAGTGCCCCATTTTTCTAATGCTTACGAAACATATTATGATGGTTATACACTTTTTTAACGAATTCTTCCAAAAACTAAACTTAACAGCATAGGAACGTCTATCAATTTAATAATTTTATGTACACTATGTCTTAAAATAAATACAAAAATTTATTTTTATGAGTGATAAATAAGTTTAATTCTAGATTATAATGATTATTCTTTATGTTTTATCTTTTCTTAAGTGGAAGAATTAAAGTAAACAGCTATAATCATTATTACATGATATGTAGAGATTTTATTAGTTTAAAATGAGTTCTTATCTAGCCAAAGTGTTGTATAAAATGTAAATCTCTATTTAACGAATTTCTCCGTTTCACGAACTTTTTTGCTGGATTTTGCGATTTTATTAAATAGAGGTCCGACTGTAGCTTATAATCCATTTTTTGTTAATTGCTGGCATGGAGTTCAACAGTCTAAATAAACATTGTGATTATCATCAAATAGAATTTTGTTACAATGTTGGGGCAAATAAAACAATTCTCTGTTGTCTAGGGACATTTAGAACCGTATTATTGTTACAGAAGGATTGAAAATAACCATTGTTCTTAAAGAAAAACATTATTTTGTAGAGATTTAGCACTTTATGTATATTGTTGTGTAAGTTATGTATATCTCATACTATGCAAATTAATGGAGACCGAATAACGTTATTGTATTGGATATTGTTGAAGATAAGTTTTACTGTATGAATAATAAAATACAGGTTTATTAATTGTCAATTATTAATTTTATTATTATTTATTTATTTATTTAACTTGATTGTTTTGCTTTTTCAATGTTCCATTTTTTTCTCTCCATCAGGAACATTTGTATAGTTTAAATTGCTCTGATGACCGAAAATTTGAAAATTTTCTTTCTCGTGTGTGGTGTATGCTGAAGCGTTATCAAGTAGGTATTCATTCAGCACTTATTTACTTACATTAATATGTACAGTGCGGGGGGGGGGGGGGGTGCATCATATTACTCGGCCATCGTGCACTCTAGAAAAAAAGTTGGATAGATGCTAATTGTCAACGATTAAAATATTCTTTCTAATTAATGAAGTCCAATTTCAATGAAGGGCCTTATACATTTTAAAATGAACAATAACTTTAGAAATTTAAATGGAGATACCTTATTTTTGGCAACAGAATTGAATCCAGCATGCTGAAGTTAGCTTAAATAACAAACTTGAGTAAAACCTTAGCATTAGAGTCGGAGATTTTGGGAAAGGAACCATTATAATTTTCAACATGCTAATTTACACGTTGAGATTCATGGAAACAAGCAGTTAGGTGTTTTAAAGAGATACAAACTATATTATCCATTATAATCTATCCATAAAAAAGCAATTGTATACAGACAGCAAAATGTATTTTTAAGCATAGCAAAAATACAATTGAATATTTTTAACTGAAATTTTGGGTATCCAAATGAAAAATTTCTCCAGATTAATTTTTCATTAAAATATAACATTGTTTCAGATTTAAAAAAAATCATTTCATAATTCATAAAAAATATTAAATTAATACTTTCAGCCACATAAAATGTGTTTTTATTGTTTATTGGTTCATCAGGGGTCGGCGCAAGTCACTTTTTTCACTAAAAGTCACTTTTCTTTGCATTGGTCACTTTTAGTCACTTTTTCAAAAATTGGTCACTATTTTCACTTTTTTGCCCTTTCTCTGGCAGAGCAACCAAAAAAGTTACTTTGTCTGTCTATGAGTTAAGAAAACATTGCAATTTTGCATAAAAATACGTGTGCCAGGATTGAAGCTTCCGCGTATCCGCCATTTTTGGTCCTGTAAGTCCGCCATTTTTGGTCGTTTTTTGAAATTCGGCGCCGGTCCCGAGTGTGGCGAAGTTAAGGTTTGATATTGCAGTGTGGTGCAACCAGAAGGGGGGGAGGCCTAGAGAGCCCGTGGCCCCCCATCTTGAATGATGATTTTAATTGTTTTAAATTTTTTTTACTCGAGAAGAGCAAATCCTAAGAAAATAAAATAAAGCGATATTTAAGCCGGAAAAGAAAAAAAAATCAGACTAAAAATTTTTAACAGTTGCAGATTATATCACTCAGAAAATTACCTTAGTTTCTCTTTTCTTTAACTCCTCCCCCCCACTCCCGAACTAACTGTCTCAATCACAAAAGAAAATTTTTGGTGGGTATTTCTCAACGAAAAGACAATACGCATTTCAAGAAATCATTAAATAATGATGCAGAGGAGGTGGGAATCTAAATTCTTAAAAAAAACTTTAGATCTGAAAAATTCTTAGCAGTTGCAGATTATATATATCGCTCAGAAAATTACATTATGATCTCTTTTTATTTCCATCCTCCCCCCCCTCCCCCCAATAAAAAGGAATTGCACAAAGTTCAGATAGGAAAAAAATAGTGCACCGCCCCCCCCCCCCCCCCCCGTAAAGAATTTTTCTGATTGTGCCACTCAAACTGTCATTATGTATGACAGTGATACCGTGTAACTATCACAACTAAAATTATAAAATCGGGGAATTTTTCTTGGATTTTGTTACTACCATGAAATTACAAAAACAGTATCGAATAATCAAATGGTTTGTTTCCTACAATGATACAGAAGATTAAACACAGTAATTTCAGTCTGAATAATTTTGATAAAATATCAAATTTAGATTTATTTCAAGTGAAATTTTCTAATCTTTGAACAAGTATAAAAAATATGTAAAAACTAGCATTCGCAAAATAAATTTTATTCAATGTTGAACATAAATTAAAATTTGAAATTTCTGCCGATTTGAATAAATTTTTATTCATTTATATGTTTAAATAAGTAACAATTTGAGAAAAAAATTAATTAAAAGAAATAACTTTTGTCTCTCTCATTAGCTATTTATGGGTTTTGAAACAAGTATTTATGAACATAGTTACAGGTATAAAAATTCTTATTTTTGAATAGGCTGTGAATTTTTTTTTTTTTTTTTTAAAGTTGAGTAAAAGTTTTATTTATTCAGGTTTAGTTATCAAAAGATATCGAAACTGCTCTTTTTCAAGTTATATTTAGTTTAAATAAAAAAACAAACACACAAGTTTACATTTTAATGGTCACTATTTTGGTCACTTTTTTTAAAGCTGTGGTCACTTTTTTCACTATTTTGAAGACTCCAAAGTGCGCCGAGCCCTGTTCATAGTTTCATATACAAAGAACAAGCAATGCTATACCCAAGCTAATTTTGATTTTATATGCAAAAATATCAAAAAAGGATTCAACATTGCAAGGAGGATATTTCTTAGTTTAATTGTGAAGTAACAGTTAAACAAAATTATATAAAAATTGGTATACAACATTAAATTTATATGCTGGTTGCATATACTGATTAAAAAAATGGATAGTGCAAATCTTAATGTGAAGATGATCCCTCTCTACTTATAATAAAACAGCAAGTATGTCTGTCTATGTGTGTCTGTGGCCGGCATAGGGCCAAGACCGTTCGTCGGATTTTCCTGGAATTTGGCACGAAATTAATTTGGATCATGGTAGTGTGCACCTCAAAGAGTTTTTTCTGAACTTTGAATTTGTTCTCTTTTATTCCAATTTATAGTCGAAAATTGCATGGTCTTTTTCTATAGAAAAATTATCACATCATTTTGAGCTTGATACCATTGAAAAGCGCATAAAAACTACCCCAGAAAGAGTCTTGCTCTACATGCTAAAATTTGAAGCCTCTAAATTAACTAGAAAAGGAGTTATAAGTGTTTTTCTCTGTAGTTTAAAAATATTTTTTCACAGTAATTAACTTTGATTTTATTTTTTCCAGATGATTGATAAAGGGTTTGCTTTTTATTTTATTTGAATTGTTACCATGCGGATTGGCTTATGATCCTTTTTCTTTCTTTTTTTTAACAAATTAAAATTTATTTCTTGCTGTGTTTAGCATTTTGAGGAGCAGCCCATTTTTAATTTATTTTATTTTATTTTCAGATGTTGATTATTCTTTTTTTGAAACAAATAAAAATTTATTTCCTGCTGCTCGCAGGTGATCGATAGCTTTTTTTTAATTTCCTTATTTTGACATGTATTTTATGCGATCATTCTCCATACTGTACAGGGATTTTTTAAAGAAATGTTCTCCTTTATGGCGATTTTTGTTATTCCAACTTATTATTATATTTATATTTTTATTTATTTCATTTTTTTTCTCCAGTGAAATTAGCACACACGTTATTTGCCTAATTGAGCTCGGAGGAAAGGTTTTTCAAAGCTTTGCTTGCTGCTGTTAGTTTCTGCAAACTACAAAATTTCTTTTTTCGGTTTTACTGTCAATGAATTATAGATGAAAACTAATTATACTAAAATTTTATTAATTGAAACTATTTTAATGGATTATAATCGCCCTTTTTGTGTGGGTACTTGAACTAAACAAACAAAATGCGTTTTCTCTTTCCTTTCCTTCTTTTTTCCTTTTTTATTTTTTATTGTGCATGTTTTGTAAAAAAAAATGCTTAAATGTGTAGGATCGCTGGTTGATTGCCATGGGCAGATAATTTTTAATTATGTGGAATGCTATACATTTTCATAAAATAACACAATTTACACATGAAAAAGTTACCACTATATACACAATGGTGAACTGACTGGTCTTTTCATTTTTTAACACAGGCTTAGCCGTGTAGGTACCGCTAGTACAGTATAAATTGCCAACTGTTAGCAAAAGTTTGCAGTTGGAATTTTATAATGAACATTATTCCTGACAAATTAATGTGTTGTATTTGTCTATTGTGCAAATAGTTTTCAAATGAGAAAGAATGTTTTGACCCCCCTCCCCTCTCTCTCACACACACACTGTACATGTAAAATAGATTTGCTTTTTTCCTTCATTTATGTATTAATATTTTTAAATGCTTAGAAAGTTGTATGTTTTAAAGTGTATAATATGTGCCATTGTAGATAACGTGACTACTTCTCTTTTGTTGGAAATCAATTTATTTGATGCATGACTTGTCAAAAAATAGGTTGCTGAGGCAGCTACATGGTATAACCTATGAACTATTTGACATGTTATACCATAGAGCTGTCTCAGTAGTCACATGTGAATTCAGTTCACACTTCACTCAATTTCATGTGGAATTGCTGCTCTATGAAATATAACTTATTTAACTACAAAAAAATTGATATCTTATAAGCTCTCCAACACAAAAAAGCATTAGAAATTCAATGTTTTTAAGTGTTAAACATTAAAACTGATATGAAACTGAATTAAATTTTTGTCACTTTTTTGTGTATTTCTTCACTCGTGGAGAATAATCATAGTTATCTCTTAAAGTGTTTCAGATGTTACACTATAATTTGTTTGCATCAGTTGCTTTTGTTGTGCCATGTATTCTTATAACTTCATAAGTAGTAAAAAATACAAGCACCTAGAAACAAATATAAGTACCTTGCAGGACTACCAACAGGTACATTCCCACATAGTAAAAAAATTTTAATCTTAGTAAGTATAAATTCTATTTTTTAAAGAATTTTAGAAAATTCTAGAATTTTCTCCTGGGGCAAAGAGGATTCACAACAGCCTTGACGTGAATATATTCAAACAACAAACTACCAATACATCTGTCAACCCCATTTCCTAATAAAAAATCTCGAAATTCTACGTTTCCTCCTCCTCTGTTCCTCCCGTACTGTGATGAGTGATAATCCCCTCCTTGCACTCAGAACGTTTTTTTGGTTGTGCCGACTCCAAAATGAAAGAGCTGCCAGGGGGAACTCTGAAAAGGGCACTCTGTTTTCTTAATAAAGGGCACTCAAGTCATACTTAAACATATGCTGATTAGATGGTATAGAAAATAAAGCGGTTTCAATATTAAATGATAACGTTTAGTAAAATCTATTAATTTAAAAGTTTGATATACAGTCAACCCTCGATAACTCGAACCTTGATATCTCGAATTTTTGATATCTCGAAATAAAATTATTTCCCTTCGTTTATCCTATGCTGTCAATATTAAAATAACCTTGTTTAGTCGAATTTTTCAATTTTAGACCCTCGATAACTCGAGTTTTTTTTCTTTGGTGGTTCTCTCAAATTCCATATTCTTTGTTCAACTACTAGTATTTCCTTGTTCCAAAATGTGAGCAAACGTGCATTCTTTATTTCCATTCTGTTCAGTGGGGCTCAGGAATTTTCGACATTCCTGTCCTTTTGTAATTTTCACTTTCTAAACCCTTTAGTCATTGAACCATTCAAGGTCACACCTGCAGGGTAAATGTTGGTGGGACGGAGGAAGAATTTGCCGCTGCTTGCTACATTGAACCAGGACTATCACATTCCTGTCATCTCTTTGTCTTGTACGGTGGAAAGAACTCCGGCTAGGAAATTTTCACAGTAGTTGAGTTATATGACGAAGTTGTTAGCAATGGCAACTAAACGAAAGTTGAACACGCTTTCCATTCAGGAAAAGAAAAGAGTTATTGAAGAAGTGGAAAAAGGTTCCAAAAAGAACAATGAAATTGCGAAAGAGTTTGGAATACCAAGCAGCACATTATCGACAATTTTAAAAAATAGAGAAGCTATTCTGGAAAAGTGTGAGGATGAATTCGGTAAAAGAAAGAAAATTAGAGTTAGTGAATTTCCTGATATGGAAAAATGCTTAATGGTGTGGATTACACAATGTAGAGCGCAAAACATCCCAATCAACGGAAATTTGATAAAAGAGAAAGCCGAAGCATTTGCCAAGGAATTGGGTCATGTTAATTTCAAAAAAAGTAATGGATGGTTCGAAAATTTTAAAAACCGAAACAACATTACATTTCTTAAAATGTGCGGCGAAAGTGCAAGCGTTAATGAAAAAGTCTGCATTGAATTCAAAGAGACACTAAGTTCGATACTCGAAAAATACGAAAATTTTTGAAAATTGGCTGAAGGAGTTAGAAAGGAAAATGAAAAGAGAAAAGAGTAAAATCGTGCTTTTTATTGATAACGGTCACAGTATCATACCAAAATTAAATCATATTCAAGTGGAATTTCTTCCCCCAAACACGACATCTAGACTCCAACCTCTTGATCAAGGAATCATTCAAAGTTTCAAAGTCAAATATCGCCATCAAGTGGTAAAAAAACTTTTGGCTGAAATTGAAGATGGAACTAAGGCATCTGGAGTGAGCATTTTGGAAGCCATGAGAATGGCAGATAAAGCATGGAATGGCGTCACTTCATCGACCATTTCAAACTGCTTTAGGAAAGCAGGATTTGCAAAAAATGAACAGAATGACACCGTGTGTGAAACAAACAATGATGATATTGAAAATAGCACGCCAACGAAAGATTGGGAACGACTTGTAGAAAAAATAAATCTAAAAGAAATGGAATTCGGAGACTTTTTGAATATTAATGAAGAAGTTGCAGTTTGTGGACAGTGGGAAGACCAGGATATTCTTTCGCAAGTTACAGCTAGTGATTTAATTTCTGAAGATGATGAGGAGGAACAGATTTGCAAGATTCAGGAAAAACCAACGAACAAAGAAGCTGTATTAGCTGCGGATGTTTTGAGAAGGTTTATTGAATCTCGTCCGAATATGACACCAGAGACCTTCAAAGCTCTTTCTCATATAGAAAGTGTTGTGGAATCCGAAAAAGAGTCAAATTTAAAGCAAACCAGCATAGATTCATTTTTCAAATGATGGAATATATGTAAGTAAATGCTTGACTTATGTAACCTACTTTTATTTTCAAAGAGGCATGTAGTTTTTTCACACTGGTTTCTTTTTTATTCTCCTCTTATTAAAAATAAATTAACTTTGATAACTCGAATTTTCGCTAACTCGAATTTTTTTACTGCTCCCTTGAAATTCGAGATATCGAGGTTTGACTGTATTGCCAAGTTCTAATAAACAATATTGTATGGTTAAGACTTTCTTTTCTCCTTTTGTCATCTAAGAAAATTTGGTTAAGGCATGGAAAATGGAGAATGTGGTTAGTAGAATTTTGTTGTAAATTTATTTGAATAAATTATGTTCAGTTGTGAAGTGTATTGAAGGTTTCATTTTTTAATCAGAAAATTATGATAAATACAAATTTTTTTATCAAATAGGTTAAACATCATTACGATTATCAAATACGTTAAACATTTAATTGCTATTTAAAGATATATTGTCTTTTTGGAAGTAATATTAATAATGATAGTAATAACATCAAACACTACACTAATTAAATTATATTTAAGTCATTAAAATTTAAAGTTGAACAGTGAGCTTGCTGCTGCTGGCACACCTAAAAGATGTAACGTTATAAAGTGCTATTTTCTCTTTAATAAACAAATGACTCTATGAACTTATTTCCAGCATTTTAGAATTTAGTTGTAAATGAAAGTGCTCATGAACTGGCTAATACCTAAAAGTTATGAGGTAATTCTTAATTGACCATTTTAATTTTTAAAAGTTATTTTATTTAAAAAGCTGTCATTGGGTTTGCAAATCTCTACATCTCTACATTTTAATTTTAGAATAAATCAATTTTTTATTAAATGCTGTGCAGTCTAATAGGAAGAGAAACCTCAAACATGGAGCTATCAAAATTTTTTCTCCATTATTTGTTTATTTGTTTCTATTTTAAAATGTTTTCTTTCTCTTCTTTTTTCTGAAGAAGGAAGGGATGAGAACTTAGGAAGAAATAACTTTGTATTTTGCCTCATTATGCTTTGTACTGTTTACTATTTCGGAAGTTATAAGAACTATGTTTATTCAAAATCAGGTTATAAGAGACTGCTGCACACTGCAATTATGTGGAAGAAAATGCTAAAATTCTATCAGACGGTTTTTCACAAGCAAATGGGTGGCACATGCTATGTGCATTTTTTGTCTGCAATGGGGGCAAATGTTATGGGAGTAAATTATGTTTAAATTATGCATTAATGTGTTCAATATCATATTTAAATTATAAATTTTCTTCCAAATAGAGGTAAGGTAAAGTGCCCCAAAGCTGACACCCAAAAAAAACGGTTTCTACTGCTGACACCCTCAAATAATAATTAAAAAAAAACATTTAAAGTTTTACCACAATTTAGAAAAATTTAAGAAGTGATACCATTAAAAAAATCATTTAAAATTATTTTAGGGAAATGGTATACTTTAACTTTTTTTTTATTATTATTATTTTAGGGTGTCAGCTTTAGGAACCTTTTTTGGGTGTCAACTTTAGGGCACTTTAACTTATAAGTTTATTTTAACAAAAGGGGGGGGGGGTTTCTGGGAGGGGATTGAGACTTGGGGGGGGGGGGACTGTATTTATGTCCAATAGAAGTTTTGCTGTTTAATATTTAAGAAATGATGAGAAACATTGTAAATCTAAAGTAGATGCTAAAATATTGCTGCCTCAAAAATAATTACGTATGAATTAAAACCTTAAAAGTGGGGATGCTTATTTGGCTTTGAAAAATGGGAGTAAGTATTAAAATTTTGCAAAATGATGTCGCTCACGGTTTTATTTTATTCATTTTTTTCAGTGGTGGCTAAATAAAATGCTAAGCCCAGAACAATTATATTATATTTTATAAAAAAAAACAGTATATTTTACTTAATTTCAGGAGTTTCCCGAATCGTTGACATCAGCAGGTGGCAGGCTGCATGTTATCTCAATAAAAAGCACAATTTAACTAGCAGGCATTCATTATTTGTTTAAAAGGCTACCACACTCAAAAATGCATAAAAAGCACCTGATTGCCCCTCTCCTCCCCCAAGTTGTTCTAAGAAGCTGATAAGGAGGAGACTCTTAGGGGAAAAGCCTGGAGGAGTGTTTTTCCTGCAGAACTTTGAATTCAATGAATGAGCAGAACTTATGACCCACAGGTTTCTATCTTCACTTTTTGCTTTTCCCAATCCTCAGGATACTTTATTTTCTCTAAAAGAAGGAAAGGGTTTTGATTGTTTGGCCACTTTGAAAGGCCGATCAGCTGATGTGGCTCCTCAGGGTCTGAATAGAAAGGGTCTGAATAGGAACCGCTGGGCGCCAAAAAGGATGGAAAGCGGCCAAGGCAGCACTCTGTGAAAATGTCTTAGAGATTTTCGTGTTTTCACCAAAATTTTTCTGGTCTCCCGTTTGATCAATTTTTAAAGAGGGGATCTGAGAAATTAAGTTGGGAATCCCGCCATTCCGCCTTAAATTTTAGCAACAGTATAAACCTACGACTGATTTTTTTTTCTTTAATCCCGTAATTTGTAGTATTTTACTGTAAATAATAATAACTGAAATTCAAAAATCAAATATGTTTGTCTCTTTTATAAAAATCAATATCTGATAATTGATTTTATAAATGCTTCAGTCTTTTGCTGGTATCAGTCACAATGAAGGGCATGGCATTCAGGGCTCACTCCCTGTTGCTGTCTTTGATTGCCTGCACAAGCACTTCAGCGTCACCTTTGAATGCTTTTCATCTCCTTTAAACTGTTTCTTCAGACAGTACTGCTCAGCTTTCCCAGATACAGACAGCTTCTTCGGATCTCGTGGGTATGTTATATTTCTTATAAGACCTTATATCAATGTGAGATAGCATTTATTAACTTCTTCACTGAGTCTAAATTATGCAGTTTTAAATATATATATGATTTTGTTTAGTTTTTAGCACTTTTAAAAAATAATTATTAGCAAAATTATTTTTATGATTAAGCAGTGTGTTTTACAAAATAATTTTTACAGATGTGTCATCAATAATTTTCTTATTGTAATTCTGTAGATTAAGAAAATGATTAGTATTGTATTATAGCTACTTAGTTATTTGGTCATTGTATTGTTTTTCGAATGAAAAGTGATTTAGGGAAAGCAAAGAAATTGAATTGTTTCAGTTTAAAAGTGGATTTTTTTTTTTTTGTATTTTTAGTTGGCCATGATATATATGATACACTTTCATATTTCGTATATGTCCCTTTACCCCCTTTTATTTTAAGGAAAAGAAATTTGTATAGTGATGACATCTACCAAGGCCCGAGTCTTATGGTGTTATTAGTTATGGGAAGGGAAATAACATTCCCAATGAAGTAGACATTGTTTACAACGGAATAACCATTAACTAGAATGAATTTGCCCAATTTTAACATTGCATTTTAATTTTGTGTTTAGTATCCTTTATTTATTCAGACTCTATCAAATAACGCATCATTTGGTCGTTTCTCCTTGATACACTTAAGTGTGTATAGTTTTAAAATGACTAAAGAAATCCCTCATCTTAATATAACTCCGATTTTATTTTTGAACTATACAAAAGAAGTAGCCATTCACACAATTCTTACAATCCACGTGAAATAAATAATAAAATTGACTGTAGCTCATCATGTATTGTTCCCGTGACACTATCGGCACCAAATGACTTAAGTGATGGAAAATTTTAGTTATGCATGTATACACACTTATGCACCCGTTCAAACAGCCGCTATAAGGGTAGGAGGCAATTATGGTATTTGGAAGGGATCATAAGTTTTTTTATTCACATTTGTTCAGGGTTCTCATGGCCTTAAAGTCCCTAAAAAGGCCTTAAATTTGGAAATTGCTTTAGGGGCCCCTCAAAAGACTTATTTTCTTCCAAAAACTCTCAAAACACCCTAATTTTTATTTTTGAGGCCTTAATTTATTTCCCCTCTTCCTTTTCCAACTCAGAAGTCATAGTCATGAAACACTGATGATTCATTCATGACATGGATTTTTTAAAAACGAAATGGGTAAATGGGATGAAAATCTACATGTATTGATATATATGTATATTTTTATATCTGCACAGTGGCAAACTTGTATGGATTTTCTATTCTAAGTGAATATTTATTTGATGTTACGATCGTTCTGGAATTTACAAATTATTTCAGAAGCTAAGTGGTCACAGAGAAATCAAGGATACCATGAAATTGCTGGAGAAATCTTATGTTATGGGGAAAATAAAAAAGAATGTGAAGAAACATACCTACAGTCAGCATTTTTTCCCTTATCTTTAACTTAACCCAAACTTTCGACGATCATATTGATAATTATTAGTATTCATTATTGTAGCCTTCTTAAAGTGCAATGCTTAAATTATTTTTTAAATAATCTGCCTTCAGAAAGAACAATGATTCAAGACATTGCTATTGCTTGGTTTATAATGGTTTAAAAGCTCGTTTTTTCGAAGAAAAAGACACATTTATTTTAAGTCATACTTCTGAGCAGATGAAGTGTGGTTTAAGGCAATAAACGGTTACATTTTCAGTTGGATGCTTTTACCTAAAAGTGCACTTCTGCATTGAAAAAGGGGTTCGTTGCAGCCTCAAAATCTTTTGCAAAATTTGCGTAATATATCTTGTTTTTACTCGTTCAAAATTTTTAGTTGCATGGATTTACATGTATAAAAGGCATAATCATAAGACACATTATTTGGATAATACACTGCGGCACTGCAGATTATGTGCTGAGAAATGTTGTTGGAGGCTAAGTAAAATCTGGTTGTGGTTTATAGATTGAAACGTTAGCTAAGCATAATATTTATAACTCTGAAGGAAATGTAACTATTAAAGGAATAAATCTTTAAATTTAAGATAAAATTTGAAAAAGTTGACTTATGTAAAAGATTAAATTCAGTGAGATGTTCATGTTGCTGCTTCATCAGCATTCTGAGGAAAGCATTTATTCATAACAATGAATTGATTGTGCATAAAGATGCATTAAATGTACATTAAAATCCATTGGAGGAAAAAAAATAGTTCCTTAGTTGTGATAGCAAAATTTTAATGTCATTTTCAGAATTCTTCTTATAATTTTTTTAAAGTTAATTTCAGTGTTGAACATTATATTCACACGACATACGATATCATTCTTATTTCTTCAAAGAAAAGTCATTCTAAATATTGTATGAAATGTGGCCCTAGAAAAATTACACGTGGCCTTGAAAAGGCCCTAAAAAGGCCTTAAATTTGACTTGGAGATGAGAGTGGGAACCCTGTTGTTGTCTTTATTTAATGCTAAAATACCATACTAAAAAGTGTAACAGTAATAATGTTTTTTTTTAACACTTTGATGCATTGCATTACTAAAAGTTTTCTTTTTCTTTTCTTTTAGACCCTTTTTAAATTTTTTTCCTGTGAGTGGATCTTTTGAAGCTAATCCACCATACTGCGAAGAACTACTGGATGCTACTTTGGTTCATTTTGAGGTATACAAAACATACATTTTTCATCCCATTAAAGATTGATGGAAAATGACTAATTAATATTTGTTGCTTTTAACTATGTTAATTAAATAAATTAAATATGATCCTTCTTGCTCCTAGAAGTATAAAATTAGTTATTTACTTTAAAAATATTAACTCCAAACTTGGTTGTTGCTTACATGCATGACCAATGTGGGTTTTAGGGTTATGTGGATTTAAGAGTTGTGCATTTTATGTTTAATTAAGTGTTTGCTTGTTTTTGCATCTAAAAAAGAAAGTTTTAGCCATTAAAAAGTGGCATGTATGGTTTAAAAGCAAAGATGATTTTTTGTTGTTTTCCCAACTGTAGCAGTGTTTATCCTTCTTTTTTTAGTTATCTGATTCTTGAGAAAAGTTTTAAGAAAGAAATTATAACAGGTATAATGAGTCTTACTTTTTGAATAGGTTAGGAATTATTTCTAAAGGAAAGAAAAATAATTACATAGTACAGTTTTGGGCTTTTGAAGGATTATAAAGAACTTCTTTAAGGATCTCATTTTTCCAATCATTCTGTCAATTCAAAACTGCTCCTAGCCTGTGCTTCTGAAACAACTGTTTTTTTAATATATAGAAAGAACTGAATTTCTGATATGTATATTTAATGAGTGTACAAATTAAGCTAATTAAATTGAGTTAAAATACTTTATTTTAGAAATTGTTATCTTCATCACAAGAACCATTGTCATTCATTGTCTTCATCCCTGAATGTAGAGATCCTGTGCCATCATTTCTAAATAAAATAGAGAGTAGTAGGTAAGTATAAAAGTTTTACTTGTGAGATAATATGACCCCTTTTCTTTTCAAATTTTTTTTTGCTTAGAAATATGCACATTTATTCAAATCTAAAATAAATTTTGGGTAAAATTTCTTTCTTTTAACTTTGCTTCATATTGAGACAACAGACTGGTTAAGAAAACTATGACATTGAACTTTGAAGCATGTCCTCTAAATTTTTTCATTGTTAATGTCATTGTTGGTATTATGAATTCGAAATCAACAAATGAAGATTGCTGCCTTACATAATAATTCATATTGTTCACAATGTTATTCAAAATGTAGGTTAAAAGGTTAGAAGCAGCTCCTTCTGTTACAACTGTATACATTTGTAGCATTTTCACTTAGCTCATCTAATTAAACACCCAAAAAGTAGTAGGTAAAATAATCTCTGAATTTTATTTAGCAATCGGCTTTTTTTTCCCCTCAATATTGTTTCTAATGTGAAATGTCTTTAGTAACTTCCATATGTGCCCTATTAGTTACTCTGAGAATATACAGTTACCTCTTGATTTCCCTCTATACATTGGTGATTGTGAAGTCATAATAACTGCAGTGATTCAATTTCCCATCTTGTAAAGATTGGGAGCGTCAATTATGAAATTGAATGACTGCAGAAACAAATACTGTGACTCAAAAAAGAGCCTTATGTGTGGTGCGAAATCACGATTTGATTTGGCATTCTCCCAGTAACTACTAGTGACTACTCGGGATAACTTTGAAGTGCATTTCAAGCTATAAACTATGTTTCAAATGAAAAGTGTGAAACATAGTCGTAATTAATATCCTTAAAGAAATATTTCCCTATTGGTTATTCTGTTTATCTTGCATCAAATTCATATCTGGTGAAAAATTTATGTACTATAAATTTCAATTTATACTAAGTAATAACACGTTTTAAAAATACTCTTTTGCTCCTTTTTCATTTTGTTTAATTTTGCTCTTTATTCACAATTGTATGTTAAAAATGGAAGTTGAAAATAAAATGCTTTGAACATAATTATATGCGTAAAAAATGCTTGTATGTTGCTCATAATAATTTTATTGAAAATTTTGAAGGGTAATCCTAATGAATTACGTATATTTTATAATTGCTATCATTAAAATAACTATTACTAAATTAAAACTTTAACATGATTAAAATTCTTGGTTGCTTTAAATAATGTTTTGAACTCAAATAAATCATACATAGGGTTGCCTTTTATAAACAAAGTTCCATTTGTTTTCAAACATATTTGAAAGATTTTAATATAATATAAGTATTGAAAGCCCCTTTTTTTTATTATAAAAGTAACATTTTTATTAGGGATGGAACAAAGCTTTGCCCTGGGCTTAAAATAAGCTGTGATTCATCCTATAACAATTTATGTTGCAAATCTTCTTTTTACAGTTATTCTAATAATGTATTGTCTTTAAGTTATGCACAATTGTGCCTTATAATAAAACATAGAGTAAATTTATATTTGATTTAAAAGTTTGTTTATATAATGGCTTGTGTACACTTGTAAACACAAACCATTCAACAATTAATTATATATTCTATTTAATTTGAACATTGCTAAAAAATAAATTAGTTTCATCAGGTGATATTTATTTAATATTTATGTAAATAAGTATATGAATATTAGAATATGTTTTTCCACCTTTTTAACCTTTTGAAGTTAACTGAAGAATGAAGAAATTCCACACCAGGGGAACATGGGGGAAAATGTTTTCCCCTTTTTTAAAAGGTATATTCAGAGCCTGAGAACAAGTTTGTCCTACCTTTATTTTTAAACAAACAAAAAAGTAAATAAAATAACAACAACAACAATAAACACTCCTTAGTAATTTTTTTTTTTTTTTTTCACTTTGCTTAAGAATTTTTAAAAAGAGAACTGAAGCTGGTATTAAAAAAATTAATTTATAAAATATCACATTGTCTTTTTAGCACGTATTTACAAGATACTAAAAAGGAAAGGGCTGTGTTATAATTCTTACTATTCAAAATGAACATTGATATGACAATATGAAGGAAAAGTGAAAGATATGAAATTTTGATTTCATTTTTTATTTCAAAGCCTACTTTTTAATTAAAATTTTTTTCAAATAAAAGAAGTTCCAAAATTAAGTATACAGTCGAACCTGTCTGTCTCGCAAACCTCCCTATCTCGAAATTTTTTATTTTCCTTTCATTTATACCCTAAATTCAATGTATTTTTCATGTTTATCTCGAAAGTCTCTCCCCCCCCCCCCCCCCTCTATATCTCGAATTTTGGTTTTGCTGCCATTTTTGAATTGGAAGCTAAGTGACCTTTCAGCAGCAAACAAAAATGATGCAGAAATCGCAGAGAACGAAAAAGGTGATTCAGAAGAAGAAGAGGAGGTTGAGAAAAATAAAGGTGTCATGAAAATCACTGAAAAGAAGCAGAAGGCTTGAAACATTAACAACTTTCCTCGAATTTCAGGAAACTTTTGGTCAAGGTGGATTTACAGTGATGGCTACCCTCAAAAATATAAGCAAGTCTTAAACAACCAGACAACAAAAAACACTAAAAGACTATTTTTCTTGTACTTGCTAAAGAAAGTAGTAGTACTTGTCTTGCTTTTTGAAAGACTTGCAAAAAGGAATGCTGAATACTATTTCTTTATTGTCGATGTTATTTATAAGAGTGTTAAAATTCGCTAAAAAAGTTAGTATGATGTTATAGTAAGAGGCTTAATAAAACTAATACAGACGATTTTTAACCCACAACATATAGTCTTTGTTTCAATTGCAAATTTTAATAGTTTTATCAAAACCTCTTTATCTCAAATTTTTTTCCCTTCCCGTAAAATTCGAGATAGACAGGCTCAACTGCACAAATGTTTTATTGAATATGAATACTGAGGTTAGTTAGAAATACTGGTAAAAAAAGAATGCATTCATATTATAGTAGGCATTTACAAATTAATCCCAAATTCAAATATTTTACTTTAAAAATATATAGATATCTACTATAGCATTACAGATATAATATAAATAGTAGTTCTAATACTAGTAGTATAAATAGTATTTATAATTGTATTGTTCTGTGATCTAATATTTGATCATCACTTGGTTATTATAATGATCAAATTAATTGCAGAACAGGCTTTTAATATCACAAATAATGCTTCATAATTTGCAGTAAAAAATAAAACATATCTGCTTTTCTGGTTCTACCAATGCAAAGCAAAAATAAATGCCTAAATTGATGTTATCAAATAAAACAATACAGTAAGCTGAAAGTGTTGTTTGAAACTGAGAATATTTAAAAATAAGGAGTATATTATGATATCATATACATTTATTATGCATTTACTCTTAAAGCTTAACATGTACATCAACTGAAGCTTCGGTATTTGGCGCTTCTGCCAAACGATGCTTTGTGCCATCCCTAATTTTTATCATTTGTGAAATGTGTTTTGCTAAAGTTCGATCAATGAAATTTTTGAATATTTTTATGCTGCCTTTCATTTAATATTTTTTTTCCCTCTTTGTCCTCAACCTGCAGGTTTAAAAGGAAACAACTTTTGATTCCTGCATATGATCATGAATATCGTCATGGGTTTCAACATGTTATTCCCAAGTAAGTTTTTTTTTTTTTAATTCTTGGTATTTGTTTGATTTTCAATCCTTAAATAAGTATACACATGTCTAAAAAAATATTTTGAAATCATGTATAAAGAAGGTGTAAAAAAATCTCTTTTTTTTTTTCCCCTTTTAATTAAGAGAAAAGAGAAAACTCAAAGTCCAAACATTTTAAATTCTAATTTTATTTATTTAAGTTAGAATTATGTATATAAAAAAATATTAAATACAAAGAAACTAAATGTTCTTAATTTTTAAAATTTAATAGGATTAGAGTAAAAAGTATGTATAGTATTTCTCAGTGTAGTGTCCTACTTTCTAAAAGTAATTAAAAGAAATAGTCATGAATATTTTCCTATTACGTTTTAGCAATGCCGTTTAACTAACTAAAAGCTATATAATTAATAAAAGCCAAATCCGATTTTTTGGCAATTAAGACCACCTAATTGGGGATCATTCCAAAAAATTTTTAACAGGGTCTTCTTTTTTTTTTTTTTTTTTTTTGTGTGTGTGTGTGTGTGTGTGAATTTCAAAAATATTTTTGTGAAAATTTAAAATTTAAACAGTGATATTTTTTTTATTTTTTGCCATTTATTTAATAAATAATTCTGTTTAAAGTACGTTTGGTGACTCGGAATTTTGTGAAGGGTCCGTTTTGACTGATTGGAATTTTGTGAAAGGTACGTTTTGACTAATTGGAATTTGGTGAAAGGTCCGCTTTGATTGTTTGGAATTTTGGGAAAAATCTGCTTTGATTGATTGGAATTTGGTGGAGGGTCTGCTTTGATTGATTCTAATTTGGTGAAGGGTCCGTTTTGATTGGTTGGATTTTTGTGAAGGGTCCGAAAATGGACCTGAATTTCCTCTGGCCTGATCCCTGCTAATAGGCACATTTTTGTCTGAATGCAAAATATAATGACACCTACAGTGGAGTAACTATACCCTAAGTTGGGGGAGGGGGTTCTTTGGGGGACTGAGCTAATATCATTAATTTATCTGAGCAATTGGTCTGATTCTAGACAATCTTCACCGTTTCGGGTGTTTTAATCCCCCTTCTCCATCTATGCCGCTGGAAATCTATGTACAACTCTTGAATATTTCAATTGTGTATACATTTTTTCTTTAAAAGAATTTACAGAACTTAATTATATTAAATTTTTATGGTACAGGTAAATCCCCCGTAACATGGTTGTGAGGTTCCTAGAAAATTTATTATTTTAAACCTTGTTGTATGACATTCAGAGCCAAGTAGAATAGTAGGCTATGTTTGCCCCTTCTTTTTACTTCCATCTGAACTTAATTTTTATGAAAAATAAGTTTAAAAAAAAATTTTTTTTGTTCTTTTTTTCCCCCCACAACGTGGAGGCTTTGTTCGCATTCGCTTTTTTCAAAGGCACGGAAATTGCTGGCCATTTGTGAAGGGTCACCTGATAGATGGCCAGTATTAACCCTAACACACTGTAGTCGGATGAGACCAGGTGGCACCACCTCCCTTTTTGGACATAAGACGGAAAGGGGGGGGGGGGATTTTCTCCAGCATCTGGTACCCTTGGAACTCCCAGCTCTTACACCTTCCTCTTCTTTTGGATGTTACACACAATTTCACTATTAGTGAGTCAATATTGATTTTTGTGTTCATCTGAGTTGTTGAGCCAAATGTAGATATTTCTCAATTTTAACTCTAAAAGCTTTTTTTTTTTAATTTTAAATAAATTTATTTAAAATTAAAAAAAATATTTTTATAATTAAATAATTGGCTTTGCCTTTTATTCATTGGAAACATTCTATTTTTATCTTATTTTTATATTTCTTTGATAGCCATGTGTAATTGTGCAACAATCTTTTTGCATTTGTTTTCTGTTTATAATATTTTTTATCATTTTCTTATTAGTGCCCAATTTAAAGCATATTGCATATTAAGTAAAAATATTAAGTTATTTTATACTATAAAAGGATATTTGTACTGATTGTATAGTACAAGTTTGACTTCCCTACAAAATCAATTTCGTAAAAATTCAAAGCAGATTTCAAGTCAACGGATTTGTGGCACTCCACCATAACACTTTTCGTCAAAAGAAACGTAAGCGAGCACTTTTGCGTATGAAAGAGAAAGATAAACTTGAAACAACTGGTAAATGTATTGATATCACCAACAATGAGTTTTAATTATGTAAAATTTTTCATTGCAGCATTTTGCAAAATATACATTAAAATTATATTATTAATTCACTTTGTAGAATTCTAGTTTATTGTTACAACAAAATTGATCATAATAAAATATTAAAATAAATAATCAGTGGCAAATAACTTTTAGAAAATGAAACCTCCAGATGGCTGTCAAAAGCTGACAGTCATCCGGACCCAAAAGGTGTCAGGCTGATCGTATAATATTTAACATTAAGTGGACATAGTCATGCAAGCAGGAGGATTAGTTTTGTAAGTGTTTTAATAACTCTAAAGAGACAGAAGAAATCTTTCGAGCATCTACTGTTGCTAATACCATCTACTTTAAATTTCTTTCAACAGTTTGTACTAAGGCTTCTATAGTACACTCTAGTTTCTAAATGTCTTGATTTTTGTTTCTTGTACTGCCTAATCTTACTTTATAGAAGTGCCACAAATGATTTACCAAGATAACAACAATGTATTTATATTTCTTTTAGGTGTATAATTCTGTTTCAAAATTTAAACAAATTCATAAAATTCCTTATTTGGTCCTTTGAATTGTGTATTCCATTTTAGTAAAATTCAATTGCTAGATTAATAAAAGAATACAAATTTCAGTTGACGGCAGAATAATGCTATATTATAGAATTATGCAGAATAAATTAGTAAGATTTTCTTATTTTGTGTAAAGATTTTATTTGTATACAATTATTGCATCTAAGCCAAAACACATTATTATTTATATAAGTCAAAATTAATAGAATTTTCTCTCTCTTAAGATCTGAGATTTGCCAACGATCTATTCATGGAACACAGGTATTCTTTCTGCAAAATGATCCAGGTTATGCACGGTGGGGGCCCACACCAGAACGAGTTGAAGCTCTTCTTGATTCCTTCAAGTTAGGGAAAGATAAGGATCGTGAACAAACTTTGAATCCTACTCAAGGACCTTCATCTACTACTCCAGCACAAACTTTAGAACAAGGACAAGTGAATGCATCTTCAAAACAATCTCCAGTTGCAACGCAGAATCCAAGCCGAAATGCTGATAATTCTGCCAGTCAGAATCATGCCACTTTATAAAGGTTTTTTCTTCATTATTTGTATCATTACATTAATGTCATGACTGAGTATAAAATCGTGTGGCATAGACGTATTTATAGTTTTGGGACGATTACATTTGTGAGAAAGAAACTTCCAGAGAAATTGCTCATGTGTAGTTGTTAACAGGAAAAGTGACACATTTAAGAAGTTTTTAAAACTCCAATCAAAGAAATGGCAAAGAAAAATCTGTTAAGTTCCTTTGCATCACATTAGCACGGCAAAAGAGAATTTTAAACTTTGTTCAATATTGTTTTAATCTTTTTACATTTATAATATTTTTATTTTTAAATAGTGTACATAGTGTCCTACTCATTCAAAAGTTTGTGCCAGTTTTTCATTGCCATTTCTGTATTATGATTTAAGGACTGTTTGAACTTGCACATATTCACGAGATGCATACATTTTAATCTATTGTATTTTTATGTATCATATAGATCAGACGAGTTTGATGTGTATTAAAATCATTACTTGCCTTTTGTGATAGCTGCTTTTTTTTCCCTTTCTGTTTGTTAATTTGTTACTACTTTGTTTATTTTATCTGGCATCATTTCAAAATTTCATGTTCATTGAAAATTTTTAATGTAATGATGGTAAATTGTCTTACCCATTTTAAAATGGTAATGTTGCAATTTGGCTTTCTTATGAATTCTGAGGGTTTTAAAATGTAAAATATGGTATTAATTGATGTCCTAATATACGCACATTAGTCATTAAGTCCACTGTTGATTATTAATTTTAAAATCAATGTTAAAATATATTGTGCGTTGTGATTGATAGTTTTGTGTCCAAAAGTGTTTTAGTATACTGCATGCTATTTTGTGCAAAAATAATTCCTTATAATATTGAAATATAAAAATTTTATTCTTGTTGCATGATGTTAACTGATTGAAAGAGTATCACACAAGAAAATAAGCTGAAAATGGCCTTTTAATGATTGAAATGGAAATGAATTAAACTGAGTATAAGTATATTGAATTATTTATTTATTCAAAACCCATGTGCATTTCTTTAATTTGCCTATCAGTGGTTTATCAGTGTTAAGTTGTAAATTGCATTTAAAAATGTTAAGAAGTTGGCTTCCTTTTTTTTTTTTTTTTTTTTTTTTGTACTCATTAGTCAAATTTGACAATAACCAGAATGGTCACCAAACCTAAAAACTAGGATCAAATTGGATTCTAACATCATTTCCATCATTTGTTCCTGACAGTTTAGAACACTTGGTATTCTTTGATTTGGTTTCTTTTTTTTTTTTCCTTCAATCCTTCCTGCCTTACATTTGATTTGATTTTCTTCTTCTTCTTTTTTTTTTCAAAAGCTCGTGTGTTTCAGAATTTCTATAGATGTAGTGAGAAGAAAAATTCTTGCCACCTTGCAATTTCTCCTTCCCTACAGTTTCTTCCTGCCTTTGTCATCTTGCTCCATGCTTTTGTTTTATTTCTGAGCTTTTTTCATCATTACCCTAGCTTATTGTGAACAACCTGCACCACATGTGGCTCTTTACATTAACAGTTGTATTTTTAGAATATTTTATGGAAGAGAAAAAATCTTCGTGAAGTCGAGCCATTCTTTATCTTGTAAAATAAGGAATACAGTAGATGCTATCTGGAAGAGTTTGGGAAACTGATTTGCTTAATTTGGTGCTGCCCTGAAATGTTTCATAAGAAAACCAACAGAATGGTAGTGTAAAGTTACAGTACAAACTGTGTGTGGTTTTATAATTCTTAAGTGTAATGATTTTTATTAACTGTCAAAACATAATTCAAATTTTTTTGAATGAAAACTCATTATCTTTCGTATTAATTAATCTGAAAAGATAGCAGTATTATTGCAAGGTCTTTACAATATGATTTTAAAACAAAAATTTTTCATAAATAATCAACCAATCTTTATTGAAAAAATATTTGACTTTGTGATTAAAACACACTGTTTATTAAAATTATATTATATCAGAGGTCGCAGACGTCCTATATTTCCTAAGAGGTGTCCTCTATTGTCCAGTATTTTTTATGTGTCCTATATTTTCAAACTTGTCCTGTGTTATTCTACTTTATTTTCAAATTTATACCCAAAAAACCAACTTGCCGTTTGCGAGTATAAACTGACATACCGTTGTTAGTGATTCAATGGCATTATGCACAATATTTTCACAATTTTGTTCTTTCAACCTCAACGACAGCATTTCAGAAACATACCAGAGGTGCCAGCTCGTAAAAATAAGACATACATGTGATTTTTCTGCTAATTGGCAGAATTCCGCTTTCGTAGTTGTTTAGTTTTGTTAAGGTGTTAAGCAACAAATACTGAAATTTAAACAGTAATAATAATAATAATAATAACCAGGCCCCGGAAGTTAATGATAATGCATTTTTCAATGTTTTCCTGTTTTTTAATGATTTTTCAGAGCATTTTTACTGTTTTTCCCCCTTTTTTTAATTTTCTAATTAAAATTTAGTTTTATTTGTTCATTAAATTTTACAAAACACTTAAAAGAGTTGGTCAAGGGTAGAATTGGAATTCTATTGCTCAAAACTGAATAAAGATGAATTAAAGAAAACAAAGTGTTTTTGACATTAAAAAATTTGCTGGTATTATAATTGGAGAATAAGCACTGTGAGTTTGAAGAAAATTGATCTGTGAGTGATACTATTCATTTCAAATTTACCCCAATTATGTCTGAATTGAAAAAAAAAATTTCAAGATACAACACCTTACTTTCATGGTCTTTAGTAGTATAAAAAGGCATTTAATTACTCAGAGCAATTGAGACTCTATCATTTAAGATATTAAAGTTGTCAAAACACATGCTTACCAGTTATTGGTGCATGGTTTTTATAATTTTCTTTCTTTATTTATTTCAGAAACTCATTTTAATGATGTTGCTATTAAAATTTTTCAAAAAACTAATATTTTTAATGAAAATGGAATACTGGAATTTTGACCTCAGATCTCAAGTGCATTTTTTCAACTTTAGCAGCATTTTTTGATCATTTTTGGTGTTTTTTAGAGCATTTTTAGTGATTTTTCAGGTCAACTTTCAGGGCCTGGTAATAACTGAAAAAAAAATGCCCCTGTGCATTCCTGTCAATTGCATCAATACACTTTAGAATTTCGTAGGCGTAATTTACATGTGCAAGCAAAGAAACCTATGCTTTCTTTTCTTTGCGCAGTCTTTCTACATCCTTTACAAGAATCATATATATATATTTATCATTTCGGCTATTTATTAAGTTTAGTTATGAAAGAGACAAATAAAGTTTATTTTAGTTTCTTCAAAATCTTAACGGATATTCTCGCATATAAGTTGAATTCTCAACTTGCAGACAAATAATTGGAAACCTGCCTATAAGTCGACTTCCCTGCTTTCAGAAAATCAGAAAAGTTTTTGTCCTGAGTTTTTACTAATGTTTTGCAAAGACGGAAAAAGAGATGTAATTACAATTGGAAATGTGCGGTTTAATTTTTTCGATTGCGATTTTTATAAAGCGGTAGTTTTTTGCAGTTAATTTTTGTAAATTGTTGCTTCTATTCTAAATTAATATCAATAAATTTTTGTTTTTAATTTCTTGCAGTCTTGTGCGATTCATATTTTTAAAATGAGCTCTGGTTTCATTGTGATCAACTATATTCTAAATTCTCAAATGCAAATCTGAAATTCAGAGTTTTCTGCACCTTTTTCATAGTTAGGTGATAACAGATGAAGGGAGCAAGGCAGCAAGCAAAATTAACATGAGAAAGTATGTAAGATATTGACACAGCTAAAGCCCTTATTGATGCAGAAAATAATAAACTGAAATGTGCAAAAGGGGGGAATTAAACTTATGTAAATAATTTTTTAAATGTTTTTTTTTTTCCCTTCTGGGTGATTATTTAGAAGTCAGTGTATTATTTCTTTTAATAATCCACACTTTCTTTTTAAAAAAAATGCATAATTTTTATACCTCCCTCCCCCCCCCCCCTTTTTTTTTATCCTACATTTTGTATGAGAAGTTCCTATATATATATTTATTTTTCCACTGCGACCCCTGTTATACTGATTTCAAAAGAAATGTAATTGCTTTTGGAAAATCAGAACTTTAAACAATTCAAATTAAAATTTTGAACAAGATATATCAAATAGTCATCAAACATTGTTAAAACTGGCAGAAAGTCTTATCATATTTATCACATAAGTAAATTATGATATTCAAGAGTAACTTTAGTCGCATTGATAAGTAGATTGCCTTTGTATGGTTTCATATGAATACCCGGTGGCTAATCTCATAACGTTACCACATACCGTTAATTGTTTCAAACATTTTTGTGATGTGTATTAATTGAATTGACTTCAATTAAATACATTTCTAAATTGAAACTATTTAAACCAATTTTTTCAAATGTTATGTCTTAATGAGTCAAGTAAATGTTTAAAAAGCAAATTTTTCCTGAAAGAATAAAATTTCTTTTTGACTTGTTTAAAATCAACAGGGACTTGAAGTAAATTTGTATTTCTCTGTCACTTAAAAATCTGAGACTTTCATATTATTATTTTTATTTTCAGTTTATACCTACCAAGTAATAATGCTCTTCCATTGTTCTTAAGTACTTGAATAATTTTTTTTAGTTAATAATTTTAGAATTTTTGTTAATATACTACAATAATTTTTACCTATTATGCAACTACATGATAACTCATTTGATTGAAATTATATTTAATAACATATTTGAATATTTTTGAATGAAATGCAATGTTGCAATCATTTCTGACTAAATGCTTTTAGTTCAAAAATTTATTTGCTTAACATGCCGCTCTGCTCTAATTATAATATGGCTGGCTTTAAAAAATAATGCATTTTAAATCATTCTGTAATAAAATTCAATGAATTATTTTAGATTTTGACAAATTACTAAATATGTGCAATATTTTAAAAAGTGCTTTTTGACGATTGCCATTGCATTTATTTATTTATTTGTTTATTATTATTATTTGTCATTTGATTAAGCTACAAATACGATCTTTTAAAAAAATCAAATTAATTTGTATAACATTCTTTTTTCCTTTATTTTTGTGTAAATATTTTTAACATTTATTAAAGTAAACAAATTGCCTATATGTGTGTCCTGCTATCTGAGCAGGATATTTTAAAAAATCCTGAGGAAAAGCTCTTCTGAGAAAAATGTATATTATTGCTCTTTTCTTGGGTTATATCAGGTATTTTTTTCATGTAGCCATTTTGAGAGACTAGGCTTAAATCTTTTAGATACTTTTTCCTGAAGTTGATTTTGTTGAGTGTTATACCTGTGATTTGTTTGTTTGTTTTATTATGATTGCCTCTTTTTTCTCCATGCATTTAGATTTTGCATTTACACCCCCCCCCCCCCCCCATCCAATTATTAAAAATGTTTACTTAATATGTGTACACTGTTGATAAACTAGCAAATACTGCATTTTTTGCTATCTTGATTAACACTTTTTTAACAAAGTTTTACTTTCCCCATCCTGAACTACAAAAGTCATGTTTATACCATTTGTACATTATGTACACATAGTTTTTGTAATTTTTGCTGGCAAAAGTAAAATCACGTTAAAAAATCTTTTGCATCTGGATCCCCAAAAATTTAGCATTTGTTACTTATGACAGTGAATCTCTGAGACATAGAATTTTATACTATCCTATAGATAATCTTGGTCCATCACAGATTTACAGTATCCTCTTCGTTTTATCACACAATGTTTTAAAGTCTGAAAATGTTTAAATCAAACTCATTTTGAGAACAATAGTTTACTTTTAGAGTACAGATGTAACTTGATTTTTAATTAATTTTTTGTGTAAATCTATAAATGGTGGATGTTATAAATTACTATTGCAACTCATACAGTAACTTAAAATGGACTACAAAGATCTTAAGATTCTATTTATTGTATTTTTTGGTAAGTCTATATACGAACAATATATTGTAGATTACAAAAATTTTATTTTGCTATCTTTCAATAAACAAAAACTTAACCATCATATTTTAATAACTCTATTACCCAAATAATGTTGCAATAATCTTGTTTAGGAGGTTTTTTTTTTTTTTTTTTGGCGAAACCTATGATTTTGTAATGATCATCAGCTACAGTGTTTTAAATTGTTGATTCATTATTCATCTAATTAGTAATATATTTGCTCCTTTGGAATGTGCCATTTCAATTAGATAATCTTTCCCAATTCCTGAATTTTGTAAAATAAAATATTAGAACATAATTGCATATGCATATAGAGCGTTGTTTTGTAAATAATTTGTTTTTATCTTTTATTGTTTTTTGTTGGAAAATGTACATATAGAATCTATTAAAATATTTAGGTGTAATATTGTTAAGCGATTTTAATTAAAATTTTATTTACTTTTTTGGACTTGTAAGATACTAGAGTGATTTGCCTATCATTTCATTTGTAATATAACTACAAAACACATTCATGTTACTACCATTTTGTAAAAAGTTTTCGAAATGATATCTTGTGGTTCCCATTTCTCATATTTATAGCACATCACACTATACTTTCTTTTTAACACATCAAATTATTTCTTTCAAAACTGAAAGAAATACAATACAATTAACAAGTACATGTTTTACAAATGTAAAATAATTCAATGTTGATACCAATTTTATGTTTTATCATGGACAATTTCTGAAGCAAGCTATGCTAATTTTAATTACATAAAATATTAAAGTAAAAACATAAGGTAAATTCAGCAACTGAATTCCCTTATCAAAAGTAAAAGAGCTCATTTTATGGTATTGTTTGATTTATTTATAGATTAACATCACAATAAGATATACCTACAAACATCTTTAATTATCTGATCAACAAATACTATTTAATAAATCAAGCAATAGGAAGTAACACATAATTTATTTAATAAATATTTTTAAATAATGATGAAACTAATACATTCAATCGCAGTTCTTTTTGTAAGAATATATGTATATATATATATTTACATTGGTCCGGTTTTTTGTGAATTTTAAAAAGATTTTTGTAAAAAATCAAATAAGTTTGAAAATTCAAAATTAAAACATACAGTAATAAAAAAATTTCTATTTTTTGCCGCTTTAAAGGTGAGTGAGAAGACGGAAAAAATTTGCTTCTTAAATCTGAGGGCTTGAACTAACCAGGTTTATTTATTACAAATTTGAATCTCACTGTATGAAAATGAATTTAATATGAATGATAGTTTTAAAAATACTTATCTTTTGTTCTACATTGTTTAGTATACAATCGAGGAGGAGGGGGGAGTAACAAAACTGATCAGTTTCATTTGGAAACTTTTTTTCCTGTTTTTTGGTGGGTGTGTGCATTGAAATTGTTGACAAAGGTAAGGTATCTTTCTGCAACTATTAATATTGTTTGTCCAATTATCCAATTTTCGTAAAATTTTTAAGTTTACCATGAAAAGATCAATGGAATTTCTTAAAACTCTGAGGGGAAAATTTTGACAATTTTATTGTGAAAAAAATGCATGCTAAACCTGAGGCATGCTTTTAATAACTCGGTTTTATGTAGGAGTTTTAACATTAAATCAACTATTTTACTTTTCTTCTTTATCCTGCTTCAATTAAATCTGAGCTTGCAATAGATTTCGACTATTTAAAATTTTATTTTACATATTTGCTTATTTTTATTCAATTTTTTGTCTTACAGAGAAAGATCAAGAAACTAAACATAGGGGCTAAAATTCAAATTTTCAAATGGGGGGGAAAATAGTAGTATTATTTGACTATATCAGCCTTTTGTGCGTTCCCACATTTTAACAGTTTTTAAATCCTAGTCAAGCATGAATTCTCTTTTTAGTAAAATGGTACACCACGATGTAACCAGAATTCTCTCCTGCTGGGGGAAGGGTACTCATAATAGTCCTTGAGTGTAATAAAGTGCTTAAAGAAAAATAATGTAAAATGATATCAAAAAAATTTGTCCACACTTTACAGCTAATGTTAAATATTTTGAAAGAGACTATTCAAATTTCTGTTAAGGATGCAAAAGAATGCACACTTCACTTCATAAATGTTGTAAAAGACATAAAAAAACGTTGAAATGTGTTAATAAATCATTTCAAAGATACATATAATTGACCAAAGTTAACAATATTTATTTTCACCTCATGCCCAATTATCTCTTTTAATAATGGTATCGGAAAGGTTATACAGTAGAACCCTGATTTAATGTTTTTCGCGGGACTGTTAACAAGAGATTGTTCAAAATTTCAATAACTACTGTAAAATAATTTAAATGGAAGTACACTCAAGCAATAAAAAGCATTTACAACATTTTTTATATAATTATCATTATTTTCATGTAGTATGATAACATAGAATAGTATTACAATTTAGCTACATTTATAAACGATAATTTTTGTTTGGCTGATATTTTTTGTTTCAATCGCAAAGAGAGCCTTCTCGATCACTGAGAGGCTTTGCAAATGTCGCTCTTGTGATTCATGTTGGTTTAAAAACATTTTAAAGTCATTTATCCTTTAGTAGCAGCTTCAAATGAAGGAGCATTGCTGTATCTGACTTTCACATCTTCCCCTTTACTGCTTGATTAGTGAATTGTAAGTGGTTCTGCCTGATCAGTGCAATTTACACTGAATAAAGGTGCATACACAAAAAACAGGAACATAAACATCCCTCTCCATTAAAGAAACCCTTGAAAAGAAAAGTATGTAGCTTATCACTATCACATGCTTGTTCAACAAAAGGAATAATGAACAAAGTTGACGGGGGGGATAACTAATACCTTAAAGGCTGTGTAGTGAGGACAATCCAGTTGAGTTCCAATAAAAGAAAATGTCATTTGACCTCTGCATTTGTGACCTTTATTCCCACCTGTGTTCATTGCCACCTTGTTATCAAAGGAAAGGAGCTATGATAAATGGTGAAATCACATCTCTGGTTTCAAAACGAATATAACGTTTAAGACATTTATAGAAAAATGATAAAAACAAATTGGTATTTTTTTGGGTAAAAACGTTAAGAGTGGGAGAAAAAAAATTTAAATGCGGAAAAATGTTAAATCGGGATTCTACTGTATTCATTTTTTTTTTCTTAATGCAGATTTCTCAGGTTTTCACCTAAATTTTTAGAATCTTCCACAAGTGGAAATATCACGCTCTATTCTCAAGGAGGGTATCTGAAATTTGGGCATACTCGGGGCGTCTTGAATTTTAACCTCTGTAAAAGTGATAACCGATTTTAACGTTAGTAACTTCAATATCCTGCATATATTTTGTTAACCTGCTTCTCCCATTTTAAATTACAAAATATTAAAATTAATATTAAAAACTAAATATTAAAAAGTATTTTATAAGCAGACCATGAGAAAAGCCATGAATAGCGAACTGCTTTTTGGCTCAATCAATAGTAAATTTAACCAAGAATGAATGAGAGTGATTTATATACTATATGATATCCATTTAATAGCTGCCACTGCTTTTGGGTTTTTAATTTTTTTAATGGTCTTTCCTAAAGATGAATTTTATTCCAAAAGATTGTAAAAACATTTTTTTTTTTTTTAAATTCCAAAAGAATGTAAAAACATATTTTTAATTTCAAAAGAATGTAAAAACAGATTGTATTAAATAATTTTGCATTACTTTTTTAAAAAGTTTTTGCGCATGAAGTGTTCCTATTTTTCCCCCGAAGTGTTCCTAATTTTTGTCTCCCAGGGTTGGCAGGTATGACATATGCAATTGCTAAGCCTTTGTCCAAGTTATTACAACCTCATATAGGCATCAGCACTACATAAAAGATTCTTCTCATTTCATTGAAAAAAATTAGTAACATAAAACAGGAGTCTTCTTCCAAATTAGTAAGTTTTGATGTTGTATCTCTTTTTACAAAAGTCCCAGCAGGCCTGTAGCCAGACTCTGACTCCAGGGGGGGGGGGGGGGGGAAACTTTTGGACAGGAGGGGGAGACTAGTTTTTCAATTTTTTTCTAACGTGTTAGAATTTATGCTCCAATTTGGGCGTTTTCTTAAAATTTAAATTAATAATTTACTTAATAATTAGTACAATTATTTAATTTATTAATTGATTAATTAAACAATTAGTTAATGAAACTAATACTAATTTAATTCAATACTGAAATTATTTAATCTTAAAAGAAATAATTGCTTACAAAAGGCAGAATTGAATTTTTAAAGCTTATTCTAAGAATGTCTTTTGTAAATTAATAAAATATATGAAATAACATAAAAAAGTGAACATTTTTTAAAGATAATTTGTGAACGATCATTCAAAGTAAGATATTAAAGCATAAAACATGTGTCAGTATGTTACAGTAAAAAACTGGACTGCCCATGATCCTTTCATTAGTGTCTGGTTTAGATTGTAAACAGGAAAAAAAATTGAGTTGAATAAAGGAAAACGCTCATGTTTTTAATTTTTGCTAAAATTTGAATTAAGGGATAAAGGTGCATGGGAACAGGATTTTTTCGATATGACTTTGCGTTTAAACAAATCAAAAAGTTAAAAACAGCATTACCATAGATAATTAAGGTCTAATTAATGACACTAGGACGGGCAAAAAATTTTCCAGGTCGGGCATTGCCCGACCTGGCCCCCATCTGGCTACGGACCTGAGTCCCAGTACCAGACGTTTTAAAGTATTTCAGTGAAATTTTCCCTCAACATATTACTCGGCTATTCCTCAACCTACTTTGTCTGGAATAAGGAATATTACAAGCAGACTGATGGCGTAGCAAAGGGTAGCCTTTCAAGTCCAGTCGTTGCCAACTTTTACATGGAAAAGTTTGAAACCAAAGCTCTAGAAACAGCTAATTTGAAGCCTGCAGTTTGGTTTAGGTATGTTGATGATACATTCATTATTTGGGATCATGGTGAAGAAGAGCTCAATAAGTTTCTCGAGCATATTAACAGCGTTCACCCTGCAATCACATTTACAATAGAAATAGAAAAGACTCGAAGATTTCTTTCTTAGATTTACTTATTACTCGTAAAGAAGACCACAGCCTGGGCCATGAAGTTTATAGGAAACCTACCCATACCGATCGGTATTTGAACAAGGGCTTAAACCATCACCCCCAGCAGAAGAGGGGCGTTATCAAAATTCTAATTGACCGTGCAAGGAGAATTAGTGAACCCGAACATTTAGATGATGAAATTAAGCATCTCACTGCAGCACTTGAAGCCAATGGCTATAATAAAGCTGAAATCAAAAGAGCCTTACGACCACGTGTCCAGCCTTTAGATGAGAGCTCAAAAAACATTGAGGTCAAAGGTAAAGCTTTTTTGCCATTCATAGAGAAAGTTACTGACTGCATTGGTAAACTTCTGCTGAAGTATAACATCAAGACAGTTTACAAACCAACATCAAAATTACAACAAGCCCTTCGGTCCGCAAAAGACACGAGGGACCACCTTTCCTCGGCAGGTGTGTACAAAAATCTCTTGTAACTGTGGAAAGGGGTACATACGCACCACCGCAATGAGGAGTATCAATACAAGAAAAAAAGAGCATGAGAGACACTGCTGTCTTAAAACATTCTCAGATGTCAGCCGTTGCTGAGCATACTATTGCTACGGAACACCAGCCCCTGTTTGAAGAAACTAAAGTGCTCTCTACTAATATTCATTACTTTGCTCGCCTTCATAAAGAAGCTATTGAAATACATAAAGAAATCTGCAACAATGGCTATTGATTCTGGTTAATCATAGTTATTTATTTTTTTTCTTAAACTTTATTTCCATAGTAACATTCAACACCTTAGGGTTTTAATCAGCTATTGAAACAATTAGCTATAGTTAATTAAGTTTTATTATAAATAAATTTACAAATGATCAGTAAGTGTAAAAACGATATTTTAAACAAAAATACTATATATTTTGGTTAATTTTAAGTGGACTAGCAATATTTTCTCTGGACCAGTAGTAGCTGTTTTTAACAATTTCTAATGCTGGGATTCATGTATTGTTTCTGGAAATGTAAATTGATTTCCAGTTCCACTTTTTCCACAAAATCTTGTGTGTACATAATCTTTATTTAGTATTTTGAAAAACCAATTCTACATAGTAGACCATTTCCTTTTCTTTTCTTTTTTGCATATTTTGCAACTACATAGCAAGGACAACAAACTCTAACTTTTCCATATTATTCAAATATTAATTTTATTTTCAAAAATTCATTATAATCAATTTAAAAGATGGAATTGTGCATGCTGAGAAAATTATCAATATCATTTGATAGGACTTTTGTTGTTAACTGAATACATATGAGGGGTGAGAAACATACTGGTGTAAGTCAAGTGACTAGTATTTTTAAATAAAATGGCATTTTACATTACGGTTTTAATGTTACCGTATTGAATGAGAAAATTGATGGTGCCATGTTGATACATTTTTGAAGTATTCTTTAGTTTACTGTAGATAAAGGTAGATGACATCCCTTATTATAAAAAATAAAATCGACTACATTTTCAAAAAAAAAATCGACTTACACCAGTATGTTTTCAATTTTCAAAAAGAATGAAGTTAAAGTTACACACTACATCTTTTGTCTATTTTTCAAGAATGCCTAAAATCAATAACAACTCTTCTTCTGCTTGCATATGACGAATCTTCTGGCATGGCTGTTGTATTAATGTAAAAATAGATATCTTGGCTATTCAATATTTTTTGTTTAACTAGTATAGTTTCTCAGATGCACTTGTATATACTCGAAACTCTGTACTACACATTCTGAGCTTTATTTTTATATGGTAAAGATGTTATAAACTCATAAAGGAGTGAAATAACTCATCTTTGTTACTAACTATATTTTGTTAGAAATTTAATTTTGTCATGGTAGCATTGTCCATTTTATCTTGAATATAAAACATTACAGTTTTTCTGCATTGTGACAGTAAGTTGAGATAATTTAAAACAGAGAGGTCATCAAATGTTCTCTTGCTGGTGTGCCACATACCCCCACAAGCTCTTTCTGTACACATACCAAACTTTGAGAACACTGCTATAGAACAACGAAATGATCACATAGAGATAGAGTTTTTGCCTGCTATTTAGTGTGTAAAAACTTTTTTAACATGTGTGGTGTAAGTTTGCATGTGCTGAAAGCAGCAAAACAGTTATTTTAGAAAATTCACCAAAAAAAAAACTAAAAAACTACAGTAGAAGTCCAAAATATTGCGGTCTGATATACTGCAAATTTGGATTTGACATGGGAAAAAGTATGGTCCTCCGAAAAAAAAGGATCAATTTTAGGATAAATTTTGAGTTAAAAATTTTAGTGAAACATATTCTTCACAAAGTGCTTTTTTGCACATTTCATCTCTTGTTAATCAGATACCCCATGGACCAGCAGCATTATAAACTCTGAAGAAAACATGGAAACTTTCCTAAAGGCAATCACCCTTAAGACTGTTGCATATTCTGTAGGCCTTGCATGGGGAAGCATTACACCAGCTACAATTCAGAACTGCTAGAAAAAGTGTGGTGAAGGTCCTCGTTGTAAATTGCTCCGATCCCAGACTCACAATGAGTGACTTGCAGTCTGCGGTTAGTACAATGCATCTCAATATCTCTGTTGGCGATTTAAATAACTGGATAGAAATTGACAACAACGAATCAGTTTCAGAGGTCATAACATATCAGGATATCATTGATGCTGTAACGCATAAAAATTGCAGTGAGCAAGATGATGCTGAAGAAATTGAAAATCATGTGGCAATGAAAGACGACATTCCAGATGTTAGTGAAGTCATTTCACATTTAACAAAGGTAATTTTGTAGATGAAGAGCCAAGGCGATTCAGATAAGATGCTCATCTACTCCATCTTGCTAGTGTGAAACAATATGCCGAAAAAGAAACAAAACGCCTCAGTTTGCCAAACACTTATGGACTTTTAATTACATTTCACAAATGGAATAAGTGTTTTCAACATTTTCGATCACTATCGGTCACTGCTTTAATACCATTCCAATACACTGCAGTTAAGTTATACGTGGGTATGAAACATGTCTCCCAACAATGTGTTATATCAGCTTCTACTGTATTAAAATAAAAGTATATGTGGGGAGCATAACTTTTTAACATAAATTATTACGTTAAAGAAGTTTGTTTAAATGGTTAAAAACTTTCATACCTATTTACTTTAATTCAAGATATCTTCCTTCAATGATAATTCTTTAATCTTAATTTGATAATATGTTGTACTGGCAGAAGACCTGTATTTATACTACTACTCCTAGTTTTGGTTGGTTGGAATTTGATTTTGCTGTTCAATGAACCTTTTTTTTTTTCTTTCTTTTTTTGTTGATGTTTTAGATGTTTATTGTTTGATGATGAACAAAATTTGCATAAATACATGATTTGATATACATGAATATATGCTTGTAGACATATATTCATGCATATCAAATATTAAAGAAATACTAGAAAGATAAAAATTTCATAAAATATTATTATTATTATTATAAAATATATACATAAATATAGATATATATAGAAAGTTGATTTTCTGTTTAAAGACTAGTTTTAGTAAATATTCATTTGATATCAACTTTAATTTTTAACACTCAAAATGTTTGCTTGTCATCCTGAAGTGGCTGGCATACTTTCTTTTCCAGCACTCTAGCAAGCATAGCCTCAGAAATTTCCCAAAGTCGTTTAGCTAAGATTGGGTCATCACTGACAGTAGATGGTCTGCATCGACAGCAGTTATTGAAGTACATGCCTCCTACTCCATCAAGATCATGAGCGGCAGCACAATATACAGGTGTTGATGCTGCTTGAGCCTGCAAAATAATAAATAGGCAATCAAAACATTGTATTTTCTATGTAAAATTAAAAGGTCTAGGATCTGAATAACATTTTGTTTGTAAATTATGAAATTTTACTTGTTTTAAATAAAAGAAAAAAAATTTCTTTTGCAATTTTTCTGAAGAATATTTTGGGATTTAAAAAAAGAAAAAGGACTTGAACACAACCTGGGGAATTTTAGTACTATATTTTAAAAACTGCCAAATCCTTGAAACAAAATTCTCACGCCATGAAAATTTTTATTCTTGATAGCCATAGCAATATGCAACAAACTTACATTGGCCGATGAAAGTTGCAAGATTTTTTTCATAATAATGAAATCTAGTTATAGCAACAGTTTTTTTACAATTAACTTCAGTAGGTCATTCTAAATTTATATGTGTGGAGATTTGATGTCCTGGAAAAGAATTATTTTCTAGGAAAGTAATTGATGTATATACAGTAAAACCCGCTTAAGAAGTTTTCCAAGGGACCAAGAGAAAAAAACTTCTTATGCGGGAAAACTTCTTAAACGGGTAGGCTCTATTTTTGAAAATGAATTTACTTAATGATATTTAGGGATGATATCATTTGTCAATATTTAAATTAGACATGGAATACATTTCCATAATTTTAAGTTTTGCTTTAAAATTCATGCATTTATTAATTAATTTTACATAATTAAAACAACATCAATAAGGAAAAAATTCTTTACCGAAACATCAGCCATTTGAAGATATTACATTTACTCACTGCTTTTCTGAAAAAAATCCAGCATAGTTTTTTGTTTTCTCTTTCGCTCAGAAATCTGTAACTGGAAACAGTCCAATTGCCGCAAGCTTTTAAAGACCTCTTCAGGCACATTTTCAATTGTTTCGACAAACCGGCGAAATGTTTCCAGTCCTTTTATGGCTTCTGTAAAGCTGGGAATTTCCATGCCATCTTCTTCATCTTCACTTATTTCTTCACTGCCTTCTGTTGCCTCACAAATATCATTCACGGTAAGCACTTCACATGGTAGTACTTCGTCATCGATCGCAACATACTCCTCAAAGGATGTACTTAATTTCATTTTTCGTTGCAACGTCATCCAATCATCATCATCATCACTGTTGTCAATGTCAAAATCGTACTCTTCTGTTGATTCTCCATCCAGGAATCCAGCTTTTTGGAAACAATTTGAAATTACAGATGGTGTAACTAAGTCCCAAGAAGATACGAGAAAATGGATTGCTTCCAAGATGTTCACTTTTTTAAATTCATCACTGCTCTCAAGCTTTTCCAGTATCCATTTCACGAGCCTTTTTCTATAGTGTTGCTTAAACACTTTGATGACCCCTTGATCCATCGGCTGCAAAACGGAGGTAGAGTTCGGGGGTAGAAAATGCACTTTTATGTTTGAATATTGAGCGTTTTTCGAGTGTGCGGCGCAATTGTCCACAAAGATGAGAATGTTTCTTTTGGCTTTCCTCATTTTGTTGTTTAAGTTCTTTAAATATGATTCATAGATTGGAATCGTCATCCACGCCGATTTATTGCTTTCATACTCACAAGGAAGTGACTTAACGTTTTGGAAACATCTTGGTTTTTTAGATTTGCCAACTACCAAAATTGGTAATTTTTCGGTTCCGTCCATATTAGCACCTACTAATACTGTTAATCTTTCTTTGCTTCTTTTCCCTCCATGACAGTTTTCACCTTTAAAGGCATAAGTTTTGTCCGGAAAAAGGTTATAAAAAAGTCCACACTCGTCCATATTAAATATGTCTTTTGGTTGATAGCCAGATATCAATTCAGGTAAGGTGCTCTTCCATGCATCCGTTTCATGAAGGTCGACGCTCTTGCTCTCGCCTTTTACCGATTTGTACACTAACCCAGCTCTTCTTTTCATGCGGTCAATCCATCCATTTGAAGAAACAAAATCAACGTCCATCTTTTTAGCAATTTCTTCGGCTTTTTCTTTTAAAATAGTTCCGCTTACGGGAATGTTCGCCGATCTTGCTTGCTTGAACCAAATTAACAACTTCTCTTCTATGTGTTCATACTTTCCCCTCTTAACTTCCTTTATTTTCCGAGATTGGTTACAAGAATTCAAAATGACCTCTCGTTTGGCAACAATTCCATTCAATGTCGTCACTGGAAGATTTATTTTTTTAGAAATTTCAACCCTAGATAAATGTGAGTTGTTATCCACATCTTTCAATATTTTGACTTTTTCCTCAATCGACAATGCTTTTCTTTTAATTCCCTTTCCAGACATTTTGAAAAAGAAGCGGAGTTTGTTCACAAATTTTTTCACTGACGTAGGAAGCTAAGAATCACGTAGAAAAATAATTTCAGTGGAAAGAGCTGAGCACCAACCACAACTGTAGTCTGTGGTTCATTCCATTTTAAAACAAGGTGAGAGAATGCATTGCGAGTTAACAGCAACTCATGGTTCAGTTAACTTATTGATACAATACCTACTCACCCCTGCTCCCTGCTTTATTACTGTTGAAGAGCAACACCCATATAGGAGAAGCTACAAACATTTCTTTCTCCCCTTATCAGTCATTATTGTTCTCCTGACAACTGACCTCTCTGCCACCTGTTTTCCTGGAACTTTGGTGTTGAGAAAAGGGTGCCCTTGAGAAAAAGCTGACCAAAGCAGCTTTTCTGAACCTACTTCTGTCTTTTTTCCATTCGAAAGAAAAAGAACTACGTAGTTTGAAAAAAACTTTAAAAAAAAAGAAACTTTAGAAGACTAAAGTGTCACTTGAAAGAAAAAAAAGACCGATATGAAAACTTATTAAGCGGGAAAAAAATAAAATCAAAACTTTTTAAAAGGGTTATTTTAACATTGGGGAGATGGGAATGAAACTGGTATTGAAATTAAAAACTTCTTAAACGGGAAAACTTCTTAAGCGGGAACTTCTTAAACGGGTTTTACTGTATTTTGTCTCAAGTGTGAAGGGAAGTGGTGCAGTTGTGGTGGCGCCATCTGGTGTCATCCGACAACAGCAAGTTAAGGTTAATGCTGGCCACCTGTCAGGTGACCCCTCACAAATGGGCAGCCTTTCCTGTGGCTTTGAAAAAGGCGAATGCCAACAAAGCAAGGGATGTCACATTGTGAAAATAATATTTTGTGTCGGTGCCACTTCAGATGCAGTTTATTCGTCCTTTGAAAAGGGCATTTACTTTAAATAGAGCACTTATTTTTTACTTAGCAAAAAAAAAAGTAAATTAAACATCTTACCACTGATCATTTTGACTGTCTGAGGTGAAATACAGTGTTTATTTAGTGAAACAGCACTTTTATTCTTGTGTCTAAATACCTGATTATAATAACAAATATATTAAGAATACAACAAGAGTTAAATTTGATTTTTAAGTCTATATTATATTTTATTTTTCATTCAAAAATTGGGTGTGCGAGGTTTTTGCAATTTCTGTCCTGTAACCTCTGTTACTGATTTTAAAAACTTCCCATTTTCTTCATTAAAGTGCAACAAAGGGTAAAACAGAAGTTTACTAGCGACTGATCAATAATATTTTTTTTCTTTCTTTTAATGGGGCTGCAGTATTGGTCCTCAACCACTGCAGACCTAGTGTGTCCCCAGAGATTGGTACCAACTCTTTCAGATGCACCACAATGAGTGATACCATTGCCGTAATTTTTTTGATGCTCAGTTTCCCCCTAGATGGCGGCACCTGAGCTCTTGTTGATGCAAACGGCACTAGAAATTAAATTTAGCCGAGAGTATCCATGCCAAACGGATACTCAAGGGATCTTTAACATGCCACATAATCATACGACTGATCAATAATATTAGCCACTTTAAAATAAGTGCAAAAAATATCAGGTATGGCAGAATTATTTTCATTTTTATGAAGTACGTGTTTTTTCTCTCCGTAACCTATGTCACTAAATTTTGATTACTTTTTTGTTGAGATTTTTGAATAAATCAAATAAAATGAGTGTATACTTTGTACTACTCTAAAAACCTACCTCTGAAAATTGATTGAAATATTTACTTGAAATTGAGACATTGGCTGAAAAATGTACGCCTAATAAACAAGACCAAACATCCATTTTACAGTTATTCCCCCAATTAACGTTTATTTTCTACAGTATATCGTCTACTTCATTTTATGATTAAGGTAAGTCTTTATTGCTCTTTAATAGTATAGTGTAATATATCTTTTTTGGGGGTTATAAACACAAGGAAATGTTTCTTCTTAAATGATTTCTTTTTGGTTAGACACACTAGACGATTTTTCCTTTTCAATAATGCACTTTTGAAGATAGATAATATTGGATAATTCAAAATATTTTGTGAGAACTTTTGAATTTATATTAACGAGTGCCCACAGCATTTAAATACTTACTAAAGACTTAGTAAATGGCCGGACGAAGGCAAACAGTAGTCGATAAAGCCACCAGTTTCTTGATAAATAACTACTGACTAAGTTCCCAGGATGCACAGCATTTGAAAAAACGTTTTTTGTAGACAACCGGCGATTCAGTTCATTTGAAAATACGAGATTGCACAGTTTGCTATCATTGTATGCCATTATTGACACAAATTTAGCATTAGTGCTGGGAGATAGATACTCCTCTGAGATATTGTCCTTAGTAAGAGCGGAGAACCTAAAGATGAAAAGTGTTTTCATTACAATTTAGAATAACCTCAAAGTATAATTATGTTCACAGATTGTTATTCGAGATTTTTTCAATGTATAATTTTTCCTTAATTCAAAGTTTAATAGTTATTAAAAAAAATAACTTTTTTATATTTTTCATAAGTATTCAAAACCATCACAAGCTGGTGGTCTGCATGATAAATTAGTGATTTGAAAATAATGGTGTGCAAAGCACAAAATGGTCGAGAAACATATTTTAGACTTAACTATGAATGTCCAAGCAAATAAATCCAGTCTCAGTTTGATGAAATTTCCTTGATTATTCTTTTTGCTTTAATTATACATATATATGTATGCATTCAATTATATAATATATATATATATTAAATATATATATAGAATTAAATCAAACTAAGATGTGACTTGTTTGCATAGCTTTGTTATACTACCTGTTTTATCCCACCCAACTGGAAAATAAAAAACTGTTTTTGCATGACATGCACACACCACCCACATATGCATACATTACTGTACACAAAACTTAAGTAGTTTCAGAAGAAACTAGAAAATAACATAAATAAATCAAGCAACTCAAAATTCGCACCAGAGTTATGACATCGAAAATTGATTATTCTCATGTTAACACAAAGGACAAAATACAATACACACAACAAAAAAATATTTTAAGCTGAAATGTGATAAGCATAACATTGAAAATGAAATATAGTACAATAAACCTCATATTTAACAAGAAGCTCAAGAAAGAAAAATTCTTGTTGAATTTAGTCACTTGCTAAATCAAAATTCAAGCTTACATTTTAAAACATATACATAAAAAAACAAATTAAACAATAAAATTCTACTTTTCTACTCCCCCCCCCCCCCTCCTACCCTGTTAGCACGCAGCCTTATGGCTGCCCTCCCCCGGGCATCGGTAAGTGAAGTTTATCAACGGCTCTCTCCCACCCGAAGGTAGATTAGCTGGGCGCCAGCCCAGCCTTATTACATTGCTGTGTGGATCCGGCCCTCCTTGATACCCCTATGCTTGAAGAGTATCATTGGAGGGTTGTGGTTCCCTGAAAAACATGGGGTTAGTAATACATACATTCATTAATATAACTTTAATGCTGCTATATGAACTATGGCATAAATATTACGCCGTGGTTCATTTCATATGCCGTAGTTCATATATGCAGTAGTAAAGTTATATTAATGTATGTATTTGATAAACTTTACTGAAAAATCGATAAGTTGATTGTACAAAATTTCGTTTCATTTATTCTTTGTGGGGGGATAAAACTAAATGTCTCTAAATTATGCTTCATTCAATTTGCAGAATTGTTGTCTGTATTTTCTATTGCTTTTAAAAAATCAAGATTTTTAATTTGCTATTTAAGATTTTTTGTTGCAATTTTGCAGAACAAGCATGTCGTGAAGCCCGACATAGTTTTTGCACTGCTCAATGTTCCATGCTCCCTTGCACTCCTGCAGTAGGTCACATGACTCACGGTGAAGAAGAGCAACGGTAACTCTAACTTTCCAGTGGTACAACATGGCAACTCAGGCGCAGCCGCTGAGTGGCTGGCGCGGACTTCGGCGGAAAACGTGGGAAAAGCGTTTTGAGAAAATCGGAGTGAGCGGCTGTCCCCCCCACGAACGGTTGCAAGGTTTTTGTCAAGACCGGACGATCGGTACGCCCTGGATCCGCCATGAAGGAAAACGACCTAATATTTCTTCAAGTAGCGATGTTCGCCTGATTCAACTAGCAAAACAACCCGTACCTGCGATCCAGTCGGTTTAATGGGGCACGAATGGAGCTGATGTGACCCAGGAGAGTCTGTTTTTGTGAACCCGCCACGATCCGGAGCATGGACGCCAGGAGTGCAAACAAAAAGGGAACCAGGTACATAGAATCGTAGCCTCACCTCACCCCTAACGTCCGATTCCCCCTTTTTATGCTTTTTGAATTAAAATCCCATGTATGAAGCCTAATTCCAGGTACTCTTTTCTTGTTTCTATTATACACATGATCGACCACGTGTTATCCCACCAAAGATCTGTTACGATCCTAACTTTATTGCACAGTAGCTTAGATGCTGGAAATGGATCTGAACTAGGGTTATTCTAAAACATTTAACGCAACACTAATTTGCTTACGATCATTTTCGGCCTTCCACTTGAGATCACGATAAAAAACTTACCCTAATTATCTCTCACCTCTCACCACATAATTGGTGCGCGTGACCATTCCAGCTCTTTGCTTTTGTGCAATACAAAATTGCAGTGAACTATTTACATTTCTGTGCTGAATAACATGAACTAAACTATGAACTCTAACATCTTGAATTTATTCACATACTTGGTGAATGTATATTTGTTATTTTTTTTGCAATTACAAAATTAGTTTCTATCGAAATTTATAGTGATCAGCATTATTTTCTGCATTAGTGTTACAGAAGTTTATAACAAGGCAGTGTTTATGTGTTGTATTATTAGTGGTAAACATTTGATCGCATCTTTTAGCAAAAATTATCTATTACCTTGTTTTAAGTACATTTAGATGCATAAAATTTGATCAAAATGCCTAACACAAGGGGTAAGGGACGCAGCAACCAGTCAGGGGGGACAACTCACTCATCGCAGGCATCCGGTAGTACTGGGCAATCACACTTGAACTTGCAAATTCAAAATTTTGATGGAAATGAAAAATTGTTAAACTTTTTTTTCTCGCAGTTGAATGATGCTGAGAAATTTAACCAGTATACCCCCGAAATGACATTAAGTTTGATGAAGTCAAAATTAACTGGGAATGCGTTGGAATATTTTCTGGATTGCCCCGATTTTAAAGAAGTATCTGATGTACAGGAGGCAAACCAAATTTTCGAAAGGTTTTTCACTTCTTCAAACGTTGTTCCTGTATCAGAGTTCAATAACATCCAATTATTGCCAGGTGAATCAATCAAGTCGTTAGCTCATAGAATTGATTCAATGGCAATAAAAGTGTATCCCAATTGTGACAAAAATGCATTACATCAGATAAAATACGTACAGTTCACCAATGCCTTGCCTTCAGATCTGAAGTGCAAAATTTTGGAAAGTGAATTAAAAGGTTATGACGAGACCGTCAATTTTGCACAAAAGTGCCAGGATGCACAAATATCATCCTGTCTTGTCGGTTCTCATATCAATAATCCATACGAAACTCAAATACAGCAGATGCAAGAGCAGATAAACGCTTTGCAAGCTGAAAATAACATTCTTTGTCAGTTATGTGACAGTTGGGGTCATTCCGCAAGGGAATGTAAATCTTTTCAAGAAGATCAGCAGTCTAAATTTCAAAGACAAAGAAATTTCAGGTCTCAACCTTATGATCTCAGACATGATCGTCAAAGCCAGAATAAAAATTGGAGGGGCAATAACAGACGGGGATCATATAATAGCAATATAATGTGTCAATTCTGTGGTCGTCAGGGTCACACATTGTTTTCATGCAGAGAATATCAGGCAATGAAGCAAAATTCTGGTCATTCTCATTTCAGAGGTAGAGGGATCTCAAATAGAAATAGGGGAGATTTTTATAACAACAATAGGGGGCAAAATTATCAAAATAACAATAATTATCATGATTTAAACTAGTTAGGAGACCTGTACTGGCTGATGAGTCAGGCTCCCAAAATGTTTTTGCATCAGCAAATGAAAAACAAGCTCATGAGACTGACAATACTCATGTAAAACTTGTGAGTAAAAATGTAAACAATGATACACAGCCACAAAATTCTTCAACAAATTCCAAAAGTTTTATTTATAATGTGTCTGATGAAAATAACATTAATTTACCTTTAATCGAAGGGTCTTTTGGATCACATTCCACCCATTTCCTTCTGGATTCAGGATCCACAATTAGTATTTTGAGCAAACAAACTTTTGATAGTGTTAAATCAAGTGTAAAATACAAATTTTTATCTAGAAAAGTGTCTATCGCAACCGTAAATTCATCTGTAGATTTCTCAGGGTGTGTCGAAATATCCTTTAAATTGAACAATGTTCATTTTAGACACACATTTTTCATTGTCGAACTACCTAGAAACTCAAAATTTGATGCAATATTGGGGTTTGATTATATGTCTCGACATAATATTTGTTTGCACCTTGATAAGAATTGTATATCCATCAACAATAAGTATTTTCCTTTAGTTAGCACTTGTGCACCAAAAGAAATTCATGCAAAGCTTACAAGAAAACTTGTAATTCCTCCCAATGAATCTTGTTATGCCCTTGTAAGTCTTTCTGAGCAAGTGTATGATACTTTTCTTTTTGAACCGACTGTGAAAAATGAATATATTGAGTGTCACCCAACTATATATAACCTAAATTCTGATTTTGATCAAAATGTAAACATTTTAGAAGTTGATAGGGATGAAAACAATTCAGATTTCCAAAATCAAAATTCATCTTTTGTATCTAAAAAGGGGGGAAAAAAATAAACCATCAAAAGAAATTTATATTTTCATCGAGAATTTGTCGAAAACAGAAACTTTTCATTTCAATAAGGGGAAAATTTTGGGGAACATAATGTCGAATATTGAAATTCAAAATAATGAACCTGTTGAAACCAAGACTGAATATCTAAATTTAATTAAAGCTACTGATGAAATTTTACAACAAAGGAAAAATGACTTGAAAGAAACTGACTTTGACTTGGCCCATTTAGATAGTAAGCAACAAAAAGACCTAACAAAGATCTTAATGAACCATTCAGCTGCATTTTCAAAAAGTTTACAAACTTTGGGATGCACAGATAAAGTCATACCAAAATTAAACTTCATTCATAAGAATCCAATCAAAACATTACCATTTCCAATCCCACAAGCCTTACAAAAAGAGGCGTTAGAACAAATTGAACAGCTACAAGCTGCAGGATTAATTGAGAGAACAGTAACCAAGTGGTCAGCACCAATGCTTTTGGTTCGTAAGAAGCAGTTAAATAAAAATGATCCACCAAAATTCAGACTTGCTATGGATCTTAGACTAATTAATAGCATTTTGCACTCTTCATCCTACCCCTTACCAAAAATAGCTACCATCATTAGTAATGTTGCTCAGTATAAGTACTTCACTGTATGTGACTTGAAAAATGCCTATTGGCAAATTAAACTCCCTGATGAGTATCAAGACATGCTAGCTTTCACTTCCCCATTTGGAACATTTAAAAACAAGAGACTTGTTTTCGGTTTGAAAAATTCTGCAGGGATCTTCCAGTCACTTATGGATGGGATCTTAGATGAAATTCATCTTTCAGGGTATTTTGCTTACCAAGATGATGTTTTGATTTGCTCTAATAGTTTTCAGGAGTCTTTAGAGAAAATTGCAATATTACTTGATATATTTCAAAAATACAATATCACCCTATCTCCGGAAAAATGTTCATTTCACAAAACCACGATAGATTACTTGGGCTTCAATATTTCTCAGGGTATGGTTTCTCCTGTAAAAGCAAATATTGTTAAGATTACTTCCTTCCCTTTACCCAAAACTCCTCGTCAAATTAAGAAGTTTATTGGTTTGTGTGGATACTATAGAAGTTTAATTCCTTCATATGCTGAACTTACAAAACCACTCATTGATTTAACATCCAACCATGCTAAGTTCAGTTGGACTATGGAACATACTGAAATATTTGAAAGATTGCAGAAAATCTTTTTCACTGCTCCTTTTGTTAAGCTTCCTGATTGGGACAAAGAGTTTGTCTTAAATACTGATGCTAGCTGTGTTGCTATTTCTGCTGTGTTAATGCAGAAATTCGATGATAAATTACATCCAATAGCCTATTTTAGCAAAACGCTATCAAAACATGAAAAACGTTATCCTGCCATTAAGCTCGAACTCATGGCAATTGTAAAAGGGGTCCAAGCCTTCAAGCAATATTTATATAACAGACATTTCCAAATTCTCTCAGATAGCCTCCCAATCCAGCATTATAAGAAAATATCATCCCCAGCTGACTTGACTACTAGGTGGTTAATGCAATTGAGTGAATTTTCATTCGAAGTAACACATATCAAAGGGAAATTTAATGTGTTGGCAGATTTCCTCTCAAGGGTACCTGAAGAATTACCTAACCAAAATCTTGAAACTAACCCTGAACTATTAAATTCTGACACAATTTTACCAGTTGTTAGTATTGAAGATGAAGATGAAACTGCATGTATCTTTGAATCATTGGAAAGTAATGCAAACAATACCTTAGGTAATTCTTGCAATGAACAGGTAATTAATGTTCAACCAGACTCTAGTGCTCATATTTTGCCTGATTTACAAAACTCTGATAAAACTGAAAATGTTGATTGCATAAACTTTTTAGCTATTTCCAATTCAACCACCCAAGATCCTGTGCTAGAAATTTCGGATGCAACATTTTATCAGGAACAACTAAAGGATCTTGAATTAGCTGAAATTTACAAAAAAATTAAAAATGCTAGGGGTATAAATTCCAAATTAGAACAATATTTTATTCATCCTGTCACTAATGTATTGATGTATGCCTTCCAGGATAAGAAATTGAACAAAGTAGTTCACAAAATTGTTGTACCTAAGTCTTTAAGGCCAAAAGTTCTGGCAATAAGTCACTTATCTCATCAAGGGTTGTCTCGCACATATGAATTTGTAAAACAAAAGTACTTTTGGGTGGGAATTTATGCTGAAACTGTAAATTGGGTTTACTCTTGCACTAAATGCATTCAGTTGAAGCCTTATGCAATGCAACAGGCACCTATAGGATGTTCATATATTCCTTCGTTCCCTAACGAGCAGATTTCCCTTGACATTCTTGGTCCAGTAGGGCGTCAACAATATTATGTTCTTACCATTTTAGACAATTTTAGCCGTCACATGCAGTTATACCAAATGTCCAGTATCACTGCTGAGAATGTGACTAAACATTTATTTTCTTACATAACTACTTTTGGGCGACCCGCTTTGATCTTAACAGATCTGGGCACTCAATTTACAGCTGAAGTTTTTGAGTCTTTGTCAAGAACGCTAGGTATCAAATTGATTCATACATCTTCTGGTAGACCTCAGGCAAATGGAAAAAGTGAAAGAATCAACACTAGTATCAAAGCAACAGTTTTAGCCATGCAGGAATAGGGATACAGGTTTGCTCATGCCTTGCAAATTCATCAAAATTTGGATAATGGTTCAATTCACAGTTCTACTGGGTTCACCCCAAACTCCCTTCATTTTGGTAGAGAACTTGCTTTAATTTTTGATACCTTTAATCCAGATGTAGAAGCTGTCCAGCTAGATAAAACACAATTTTTGTCCCACGTTCTTGAAACTTTGCAAAAACAATATACTACAGCCTTTTCCAATTTACAAAGGAAACAACATGAGCAAAATATAAAGCAGCATGCAAATGCAAAATTAAGAAATCTAAAGGTGAATCAGATTGTATATCTAAAATCAAAAGATAAATTCAAACCAAAATTTACAGGGCCATATCAAGTTGTTGAAAGGTGCAACAATGTTAATTATGTAATTAAGTTTGCTAACAATCCTCATGCTAAAGCTTTCAAAATTCATGTTGATCGGTTAAGACCAGCAATAGAAAGAAAACCACATTTACAATGCAATAGTTCAAATGATGAGGGTCAAACTCAGAGATATCAAACCAGGTATTATCTACGAAGTCGCCAATAAATCATTTCAGTTCTCGTTTTGTGTGCACTCAAAACTGAATTGTTTGTAGGATTTCATGCCAAACTTATTTGTTTACAGCTGTTATAATTTCGTGCTGGCATCATGTTGTTTTGTTTACAAACTTGTTTGTTTTGAAATTGATTTTTTTGGCTACTCATATACTACCTCAAAGGATTCCACTTCATCCTTTTTGTTGATTTAGCTTGTGTTTAGTATTTGGGTATATTGTTGCCTGTATGATTTCAAAATTTTGAAAGGGGGAGACTTAACATTTTTGGGATTTTATTGCACTTTTGTGTGCTTTCACCTTACAATTATGTGATTACACTAGTTATTGCCCTGAACACCGGATGTCTCCGATTATTTTTTGTACATATTTTTAAGCTTTTAAAATATTTTTACTTGTTTATATGTAACAACAATGTTAATGCTTTCATCACAACAATGAAGTTAATGTGTACACCACAAATGAAGTACATGATCTTTATTAAATAATGTATGTCAAATGAAACAAAGTGTTAAGTGAAGAGAAACGATATTGTTCACTGTGGTAAATGTCGAATAACATAGAGTAAATTTTTTTTCAATTGGAAATATACTATATTAGAATATATTTTTTCAAAAATAATGAATATAACCAATTCGTCACTACTTCTAAACGGAAGAATTTTCAGTATACTGTTCAATTGGTTTGTTTGTGTTTTAAAGAAGAAAGTTGTATAAACATGAGTGATGCATTTTGCTGTACCTATTTATACGTGAATTTTTTGGCCACATATGTCCTGAACTGCACATTGTCAGGAAGTTTTAAGGATCCTTTGTTTTTTTCGCAACCATGAAATTAGAAAGTATTTGTGTGTTAATTTTTACTAGCAGATAGTACTCGAGTAGTCTCCTGGTAAAAATAGAAGTCATTTTTCTCAGTAGAACCAGCTTCCATTTGTCACTGTGTTTCAGATGATTTTTAGTAGAAACCTTAATTTAATGTTTGCTCTGTGATAACATTTTTAAGCTTTTAAGTTTTTTTGGGTACAATTAAGATTTTAGTCAACTAAGATTGCATAAGGAAATGTATATGAAAATTTGAGATGAAGTGCTGCTTAGAATTACAGCAATAAAGGTTTTTGCTGAAAGTTCGTTAGGTGTTTAGGTGACAATCTTTGAATCAAAAAAAAAAAAAAAAACATATAGTTAAATTATTTAAATCAGGTTTTATGGTTGCGAACACTTATATATAGCACTGGTATATTTTTAATGAACCTATGACATGTTTAAAGTTTGTGTTGAATTGCATAACTTTTGTGCTTTTATTTGTTGTAGCGAAGAAGTGTGCCCTGTTAGCAGCCCATGTATCCAGCTGCTCATGTAATCCCATGTACTGCGACAAGTAGGGTTGAGGTTTGGTAGCTCGTAGGTAACATTTAATTTTTCAAAATTGGGGATTCCTGCAATGAACTTACATTTTCGGCCTAATTTTTTTTGATACCGTATCCGGGGGGAGATTATGTCGTGAAGCCCGACATAGTTTTTGCAATGCTCAATGTTCCATGCTCCCTTGCACTCCTGCAGTAGGTCACATGACTCACGGTGAAGAAGAGCAACGGTAACTCTAACTTTCCAGTGGTACGACATGGCAACTCAGGCGCAGCCGCTGAGTGGCTGGCGCGGACTTCGGCGGAAAACGTGGGAAAAGCGTTTTGAGAAAATCGGAGTGAGCGGCTGTCCCCCCCACGAACGGTTGCAAGGTTTTTGTCAAGACCGGACGATCGGTACGCCCTGGATCCGCCATGAAGGAAAACGACCTAATATTTCTTCAAGTAGCGATGTTCGCCTGATTCAACTAGCAAAACAACCCGTACCTGCGATCCAGTCGGTTTAATGGGGCACGAATGGAGCTGATGTGACCCAGGAGAGTCTGTTTTTGTGAACCCGCCACGATCCGGAGCATGGACGCCAGGAGTGCAAACAAAAAGGGAACCAGGTACATAGAATCGTAGCCTCACCTCACCCCTAACGTCCGATTCCCCCTTTTTATGCTTTTTGAATTAAAATCCCATGTATGAAGCCTAATTCCAGGTACTCTTTTCTTGTTTCTATTATACACATGATCGACCACGTGTTATCCCACCAAAGATCTGTTACGATCCTAACTTTATTGCACAGGAGCTTAGATGCTGGAAATGGATCTGAACTAGGGTTATTCTAAAACATTTAACGCAACACTAAGTTTGCTTACGATCATTTTCGGCCTTCCACTTGAGATCACGAAAAAAAACTTACCCTAATTATCTCTCACCTCTCACCACAAAGCACGTCTGTGTTTTAGTTGCTGTTAATTCTTCCGAGACACTATAATCACCATATGTCACAATTTTAAAAAAAGGTTCTGGATGTTTTATGTTTTCAGTTATTTAAAAAATATATTTTTCTGTAATTAATTTATGTTTGTATAATCATTTTCCTTGTTAAATCCTAAGGGGGGGGGAGGGAGTTTCTCAATAAAGGAACATGTTTCGATGCATTATAATAAACATTATACCAAACAAAAAACTTGTTTTCTGCAATAAATCCAGAATCATGCCAGGGGTTGTTCCAGCATTTTTTTAACAGGGTTCCGTCCCTTTTTTTGTGAATTTTATAAAGTTTTTTGTGAAAGTTTAAAATGTAAACATACAGTGGTAAAATTTATTAGATAAGTGGCAAAAATAAATAAATAATTCTGCAGAAAGTAAGATTTAGCAGCTAGGAATTTTGTGGAGGGTCCGTTTTGATCGACTGGAATTTTGTGATGGGTCCGTTTTGATTAATTGGAATTTTGTGAACAGTCTGAAAATAGACTTTACTTTCCTCTGGTATGACCCCTATTTGCTAAATGCAGGCTCATTCAAAGTGGGTTCTACTGCATAATGTTTAATGGATTAAATAAATAAAGGTTCAATAAAATGAAATATTTTACAGAAAAATACATGATGTTAAAATTCTTCATCAATTGATAAATAACTATATCCAAAAATATTTCATATACACATGCATGTCCATTTATGGTCATCCCTCAGAATCATGCCATCTGGTAGAGGCCACATCCCCTAGTAATGCCACTCATATATATATTTATATATTTATTTATGTGCCTGTCACTTCTATGCAGATACTAACATATAGCAGAAAAAAATAATTTTTCTCCTTAATCAGAAATATATAAGCTTCATGGCTTAATATTATGAATTAAATTCTCACCTGTGACTTTCTGATGTCAGAACCACAACTCTACAAGGTGCTGAATTGATCAGTTTAGGTATCAGTAACTTGACCATGTAGAAATGACTAAGATAATTCACTTGGAATGTAGTTTCAAAACCGTCTTCTGTTATAGAATGTGGCAGTCCAAAGACAGCAGCATTCAATATTAAAATATGTAAAGGCCTACAAAATTATAAATTAAATTATAAAATAAAAATTTTAGAAAAAAAAAAAAGAATATGAGTTACTTTTCTGAAAATATGAAAGTTGTCCTTGTACCATCTTGTTATTCTGAAATATGTTAGTAACACTACTTGTTTATGTTATACTTTTTAAGAAACAACTTCTACAAAAATTTTAGCAGAATTTACAGATGCCACAGAGATGCTCTAAATATTCAATTTACATTTTAAAGAAAAACTTGCTCGAGAAACCAAACATAATATTTTCTGGGCTTATAGGCCATGGTCCAACCAAGATGTTTCTGGCTGACGTTTCACCTGACATGTTTCAGGCTTCCTCAGAGCAAAAATGAAGTCAAGGCAGAGGTCTCATCCTTAAATATCAAGCATCACATGTGCTTAAACCTCATTGGATCAGCCACCAATCTCAGTCTTGCTGGGACTGATTATGATTGGTTCCTCATCTTTGTCCTTGGCATTGATTGGTGTTTCGTGTCTAGACACGCGGAACCCCCTCTCCTCGACAGGTGTGTACAAAATCCCTTGTAACTGTGGAAAGGTTTACATCGGCACCACAATGAGGAGTATCAGTACAAGAATAAAAGAGCATGAGAGACACTGCCGTCTTAAACATTCTCAGATGTCAGCCATTGCTGAGCATACTATTGCTATGGAACACCAGCCCCCGTTTGAAGAAAGTAAAGTGTTCTCTACTAATATTCATTACTTTGCTCGCTTTCATAGAGAAGCTTGAAATACATAAACTTCCTCACAACAACATAAATAGAAAAGAAGAAAGTTTGAAAGTGAACAAGTTATGGGTTCCACTCGTCAAAAAGCACCAATCAATGCCAAGAACAAAGATGAGGAACCAATCATAATCAGTCCCAGCAAGCCTGAGATTGGTGGCTTATTCAATGCGGTTTAAGCACATGTGATGCTTGATATTTAAGTCGAGACCTCTGCCTTGACTTCATTTTCGCTCTGAAGAAGCCTGAAACATGTCAAGGTGAAACGTCAGCCAGAAACATCTTGGTTGGACCATGGCCTATAAGCCCGGAAAATATTATGGTTGGTATGGACACCGGCCGTGAAAGCCTAAGTTGCTATATTGCTAGAGAAAAATTTAAAAACATAATGAAAAGAAAAGCATTTTATTGAACATAATTTTCACTTAACTATTTAAGTCGAAATCATCCGATACATGTAGCAGGAAAATATCCATAATATTCACAAGGTTTAATAAAACAACAAATAAACAATTAAAATTACAGGGTTGCCATCCTTAGAGAAACAATTTGAGGAGCATCTGTGATGATTTTAAAAAGTATTTTGCAATTTTGCAGAGCAATTCAATATCCTGTCTAAATCAATAACAGTAAATAAATAAATAAAACAATATTAGAAATTATAATAAATAAAAACATGAATCAAACTTTGGGTTTACATTTTGATAGTTGTGTATCTAGCATAAAAATAATTTTTTAATAAGTAAAATGATGATAAAAACTAGGTCATACTTTGAACATAAATAACTTTAATCTTCCATTTCCAAATGTTTGTCATAATAACTTTAATGCAACAAAATATAATAAAAAGAGACTTTGAAATATTATTCAATTTTTTTTAGTTAGTTAAAGTTTTCAGACTTTGAAGAATATAAAAGATAATAATATTATAAGAGACAATAATGAACATTTCAGAAAAGTTCCAATTAACAATCCGCATGTGTCAGCAAGAGACAATAATGAACATTTCGGAAAAGTTCCAATTAACAATCCGCATGTGTCAGCAACACTCCAACGACAAGCTCACGGCCAAAGGGAGAGGAAGGGGTGTGTGCACAATTGCTTATTTTGGAGAGAAATGAGGAACCTGCAATCTTTCACAGCTTTAGCGAAGAAACTCCGCAAACTGTAAAGTAGTTAGCATCTATGAAATTATCCACTTTAATGGCTGAGAATCTACTTGTTATTGTAGCATTATTCTTAAAAAATCATATATATTCCTACACCTTTTTTAAGTATGAGGTTATGCTAATTAAATTATGCAGAATCAATGACATGTGCAAAAAACTGGGAAGACCGATTCCATTGTCACGGCAGCTGGTATTAAACCAACACAGCAGTTAGCAATATTAACAATAGGTTTTTAACAATCAATTATAAAATAAATACCAGATTAAGACAGTTCATATTTAAGAAATTTTCACTGATGAAAACTCACTTGTTCTCTTCTTCAAATTTTTTGCAAAATTCTGATACACTAGCTAAACTTGTTAAATCCAGTTGCAAAAAGTGAAGGTTAGAATTAGGCTGGAAGAGTTTAGATTATTATTAAAAGCAACACACAAATAATTATAATTAAAGAAAAGTACTTATGCTGTAAATAATAATTAAAATTATTTATGTCAACTACATAAACATACACACGCTGGCTGTTCGGACCAGCTGCTTATTTGGGTCAGTTTTTAAAGAACTGAAAGAAATTCATGTGCCTAAGCCTAATATTATTGACCACAAATGGCTCAAGTAGAGAGGTTTACAATGAGTCGATGAACTCTTCCAGGGCTATAGCTATATAGATGTGCAGAGAATGTGGATCGGATAAATATCCAAGGGGTAAAATATTTATAAATGGGTATTTACCCTTGCCTTGGGTAAATATCCAAAATCGAGGAATTTATTTATGGTTTTCAATCATTTTAAAACTATTTAACCATGATTTCTCTTGACTAGAGTTTTGAGACAATATAATTATTTTTAATTTATACAAATAAACTTACAACTTAAAATATAACAGCCATTGATGAAATATTTCAAAAAATTCTATATACCTACATAAACCTGCAACAAGGTTTGTAGAAGTTCAATAGGTAGATATAAATTTGAAGCCATTTGAACTTACAAGCAAAAATATTATCAGTTGTTAGTAATTATGATACAAAAATAACAAAAAATTGTCAAACTATTAAATACTTGCCCAGGCTATTGATTGTTATTTTCAATGATTGCTATTTTAATTTTTTTATAATCTAAGAATGATTGCAAATAATATAATTCAAAAAAATTAAAACTATATATTTATTAGATTTTTCATATTTACAAGACTATTATAAATTTATCCACTAAAAATTTTATTTTTTGTTTGCAACAATCATTATATATTTCAATAAAAATACGAAAAGTTTAGGTTACAAAATTAAATAATTTTTGATTTATTGAAATTTAACTGAATGACTAAATTTGCGCACAAAACCCCTGAGCCCAGCCCAATTCCACCGCAAAATGTACCTGCACCCATTGTGTTTGTCAACAGGGTGGCGTAGCGGTAAGGAGCAGGTCTCCTACGCCCAGGATTTCAGGTTCGAACATGGCCCAAGTCGGTGGATTTTCAAAATGCAGAAAATCGTCTGCACCCATGTCGCATGATTGTACGGCATGTTAAGGATCCCTTGAGTATCCGCTTGGCTTGGATACTCTCGGCTAAATTAAATACCTACTGCAATTTGCATCAAATGAGAGCTCAGGTGCAGCCATCTAGGGGAAACCGAGAGTTCAAATTCTCAGTGGCAATGGCATCCACAGACAGTGGTGCTACTTGAAAAAATGGATGCCGATTACTAGGGTACACACTAGGTCTGCAAAGGTTAATGACCATATGCAGCCCCATTAGAAAGAAGAAAACCAATGTTAAAGGAGGGTGATGGAACAACGCACACATGACTGGACTGACAGCCTCATGCGTTCCAAACTTTTTAAAATGTAGCGACTAGGTCAATATGACCTATGGCCAACCAGGCCCAATCAAGTTCACCCAAAGATAGCCTAAAATTGAATTTTTAGGACGTGAATTTCGAGAAATTTCTGGAGAGCCTTTGGTTGTAATCTCTATCGTAGCCTCAGCTTTGTTTATATACTGAGAAGACTGAATCTAAAAATCTGCTGGGTTAGGTTCCCCCTTCTTTTTTTAAAGTGTACACCTATTTTCCTCCTCCTCTATTTTTAAAAAATATTTATTTATATTTCATGAAATTTGTTTTCTTTCTCTGTATTTTATCCTTGCAATTTGTACATTATTTAAAAATTCCTTTTTCTTTCCATTATTCCATTTTCAATTCTATCTATTCTTTTAATATGATACTTTATTTGGCATTAGCAACTGCATATAGATCAAGAGTTATTCAAAAGTTTAAAAAAAAATTGAGTTGGCTTAGCATACACTCCTTATTTTAAGAGTTGCACATATTAACCATTTTCTGAGATTATTTTATGCTTTAGTGTTTGTTTACTAATAGGAATTTTAGTTAAACTTTAAAATTCAGAAAGGGGAAACTTTCAATTTTGTTTCATTAATTATAAAACAGAAAATTTTCATAAATATTGGACTTGTTGTTTTTCTACTGTTTTATAGCCACATACCCGTTCTTTGCATATTCTGTCCATGGCTTCCTTTGCTTTCACTTGATCTCTACAAGCAACGTATACTTCACATCCATGGTAAGCTAAAGCTCTTGCTGTTTCATATCCTAGGGAACAAAAGTATTAATCAAGAATGAAAATGTATTAATTAAGCAAGAAAATGGTCACTGCTAAACAATACAAAATTAATTAAAATTTCATAGAGGAAGAAAGGGATAAGGTTTTTTTCAAAAAACTATAGTAGAATTAGTATCTAATTTTTTGACCACAAGTTCTGCGTTTTATATTTATGGTATGATATATGAATCATTTTACAGATCAGTTAAATGATGTTTGGAATGCATTGGTACATTCACACTTTAGAACAATATAAAAATATAAATAATTTTACAGAACAAGTCATGCAACTCAATATTTATTATCATTCAGAAATAAATATGATACACAATCAAAAGTGTTATCATTGTCTAATAGTGTAGTTCAACTCCTTGTGATTTTGCTTCTTCCATAATTTGCTAATTGCTCTACCATAATGGTAGTTTTCCTACATATAGCCTTTTCAGTCCCAGTGATGCCACTTAGCATCATATTTTTATTTTTAATGGGGCTGCGTATGGTCACTAACCTTTGGAGACCTAGTGCTTTCCCCGGAAATCGGCATCCATTCTTTCATGTAGCACAACTATCGACGGATGCCATTATTACTGAATTTGGACGCTAGTTTCCCCTAGATCGCGGCACCTGAGCTCTCATTGATGCAGACTGCACTAGCAATTTAATTTAGTGGAGAGCATCCAATACAAATGTATACTCAAGGGATCTTTTACATGCCGCATAATCATACGACATGGGGGTAGAGGATTTTCTACATCTTGAAAATCCACCGACTTGGGCCAGGTTTGATCCTGCGATCTTGGGTGTACAAGAACTGCGCCTTACCACTACACCACCCTGTTGACCCATTAAGTATCATCATATTCTTAACTCCCCCCCCCCTTTTATTTATCAGCCCCTAAAGCTGCCTCTGATACCAAATGAATGTCATCAAACTTAATAGAATTTTAGAATGATTAGGGACAGAAAGGGTTAGAATACTATGCAGGATGGCTAGTTAGTTGCATACAGCAGACATTTATAAACACTGAATGAACATCTGTAATGTTTTATAAAATTATAACGATTTTAGATAGAAGTTCTATCTGGACCTTGCTGTAATATGTTGCTCGTAAGGCAAAGGCTTCTCTCAAAGTTTGGTTCCATATATATATATAAATACATATATATATAAAGGAGGAAGGAAGATCAAAAATTAAAACCCTGGATTAGAAGGAGAAGCTCACCAATTCTTATGGCTATTGCAGTGTCGAAAAGTAGAATATACAATCTTCATTACTATTTCTTTCAAAAAGTGACTGGACATATAAAAATAATAATAATGTTTTTAATATGAAATTAAATATGTTTAATTTTTAAAAAAGTTTCCTCAAAAATAATGTTTTTAATTTAAAAAAAAAAGAGAGGCGGGTATACACGAGTATAGAATAACACAACAAATAATTAAAAAACCATAGTATTATTATTTTCTTGTTTTTTTCCTTTTCTATCTTTCTTGCATGCTTAATAAAACACTCTATGGAAAGCTAACGAGAAAAATAAAAAGCGGAGAACAAATTTTATACTTTTTAAATGAATTCAAATGAACATATGGGGCTTTTGAATTGCATCTTTAGAGTACAGTAGAGAGAGAAACTAAGGAGGTGTGAACTGGGTGGTACACCCACAGCAGTGCTTGAGCCTTTGATTTCCAAAGAAATATTTAAACATGCTTTTTCCCAATCATAGCATAGGTAAGATATTATTTTCCCACATGCTTTGGGCGCTTGTAATACTCTTTGTTCTATCCATTATGATGTGGACGGGAACACTGACATTGAAGCATAAGATTTTGGTTTCACTACAATTTTAAAATTACCTTCATAGAGAAAGAAAACATCAGTCTTCCTGGATTTTAAAATTAGCTTAGCAGAAGAAGAAAAAATCAATTTTCCTGAAGGAGCACACAGTTGTTGTTACATTTCCAGGTAAATTGCTATCTCTCCCTGAAGTTGCAGCAAAGGAAGCGGCAAATTCACAGAAATATCAAATTGAAAAATGGGCTGCAGAAAAGGTTCGCTATGGCATGCATTGTAATGGCCTTAAAACATATGACCTTCGGAATTTATCTCTCCCATGTCTAGATAATGCTTTTCAAGAACCAATAAGACCCATCTGCGATCTGATACTGGTATAACTCGTTTAGCTCAACACCCCTAAAGAGAACATAAGAGACCACAGATAATCACCAATAATGGTCTTATACAAGCAGCTCATCATATAGGTATAGTTTGATGAAGTTATTTAGAATGATGAAGTTTATTAGAATGATGAAGTTTATTAGAGGGATGAAGGAAGGGAGGAGGGGTGTACTTAGATTGAGTTTTTAGAAAATTCAATAAAATAGTTGAATTGTTAAAGTTCCAGTTGCACTTCCTTTTTCCAACTGGAAAATGCCATTTGTCTTTGTTTGTCCCCCTTCCCCCCAACGCTGGAAAGGCTAAAATTTTCCAGGGAGGCCAATCGACCACCTTGAACCTACATGCCAACATCCATGTGTATTATGCGTTGTAATATAAATGAAAAGTAGGATGTAAGAGTTAAAAACATCAGTCATTCTAGCAAAATTATATTACAGGCTTTTGCATGAATATTGTCTACTTAAAAGCAAATGCTCACTATGATAGACTGGTTTACTTTGAATATTAGACAGTAAAGAAATGTAGTAAACCAAGAACATATTATGTGTGAGCTAACATGAGTTATTGGGTTAAATGCATTAAATTTTAATAAAGTTCAGGTAACTTAGCATATTTAAATGTATAAATATTTTTCAAAAAGTCCACAAAATGAAAATATTAATTATACAACTTTTAAAAAAGCTGAATAAAACTATTTCAAACAAGACAAAAGTTCACTAAATAATGATATTTTAATTTGGATTAAGTATTTTAATGATGCAAATGCTCATATTAAAATATGAATCATTTGCATTTAACATGTGTAAAATTATTAAGTTTATTGCATTGAAGCAATACAGAAAATACATTAATTTTAGAAATGTTTCTAATTTAAACAAACCTAATTAAAGCATATAAACAATATATAAAAACATTGTAATTACTTTTAAATTTGGCAAAAACTTCATAGGGGCATCAAAGAGGGCCAGGTTCACACAGCAAAAGTTAGTTAGTCTGGGCTAGCGCCCAGCAAACCTATGTTGGAGCGGCAATAAGCATTCGTCAGACTTCACTTCCCCGTGCCTGGGGGTAGGGCAACCCTAAGGCCACATGCTAACTGGGGAGGGGGATGGAGTAAAGAACTACAATTAAGTTTTAGAAATTTTATTATTCTTTCAAAATTTTAATATTTGGCTTCGGCCAAGAAGAAAAAGTCGAATATTGGGCCAAACCCCTATTTGTTACATCCCTAAAATATATACTGAACATACAATGTGACTGTTGATCATAATACTTCAAAACGGGGGGAGATAAGGGAAACAAACCTATTCCGCAATTTGCTCCTGTAACTATAGCTACTCTTCCACCAAGATCTCTTCCATGCAATATTTGCAATGCCATTGTGCTTGCATCAAATCTTTGTCTTATATCAGAGGGTGAATCTTTTTCTTCTACAGCAAAAGCAAGTCTAGGGTCTGTGTAAGTTGTTTTCTTGTTTATATGACTACAACCAAATAAAAGTACAAAAATGCATTTTTTTTAAATGAAAGGCACAAAAAATTAAATACATAAATAAATAAAATCATTAAACCAATTTAAGAAAAGGCACAGTTGATTTAAGTCTAGGAAGAAGATTATCTATGGGCTATTTGGACATATACCACCCTGCAAAAGTTCATAAAAAGAAATTTGCCATTTGTCATTTTAATACAAGATTTTTTTTTACTCTGTCTCATTTGTGGAAAACACATAAAAAAGCACTTTTATGGAAAATAACTTTTTTATGAGTACTGCCACAAAGCAAACTGGCTGATTATCATATATTACATGAGTTTTTATGTGTCTTTCCATATTATTATAATTATTACTATTATTATTATTATTAGGTGATGCTTTTAAGATATTGATTCCAATTTATTGAATATATTGTTTGGGTTACATTTGCCCCCATACCAATCATTTTCAAACAGAGTTTTTTTTTTTTTTTTTGTAATCTAAACAAATCAAAAACAATTTTTCAATCAGAAAATTTATGCTAAGTATTTTTAAAAACTATTTTAAATTGCTTTAATTACTATTTTAAATTATTTTTTATTTTATCTGTTAAATTGTTATATTATGCTAAAAATATACACTAGGAAATTGAATAATATTGAAATCAATGTAGTATTATATCTAGCTATAAATTAATGCATTGGCAAAGTTAATTCAATTTTAATTTTCTGTGCAGTTTAAAATTATTCTTCAATATATATACTATTGATATAAAAAATGTATGAATAATAACATTTTGTTATAAAGTTACAAAACTATTTTTAGTATTGGGACGTTGAATAAGTTCTCTCTGCTTCTTTTGTGAAAATTAATGCTTTATTTAAAAAAAACTATTAAAAAACATGTTACTGAAAGTATTGTCCGTTGCTAGCCACTACTTTTCCTCCCATCTTCCTGGCAGCATTTGAATTCCACGTCAGAAAAACAATACGTCTTTTGAAGCTGTCCAAGAGTCGACCCAATTTTTGGCATCTTCATAAGAACCAAAGTGCTGCTCAGCCAGGAACAAGTGGTAGTCAGAAGGGGCAATGTCCAGTGAATACAGCGGGTGGGGTAGGACTTTCCACTTAAGCGGTTCTAAGTAGGTTTTTACAGGTTTTTCCACATGTCTCCGAGTATTCTCAGGCTGAAAAATGAGTTTGTTGTGTGTCTGCTCGTATAGAGGCTATTTTGATGATGAACTCCTAATGATTCTGCAAGTTCAGCTACTATTTGACATGAGTCTTCATGAAGTAATGCTTCCAATTGTTCGTCTTCAAACTTTTTTGGTGCACCAGAGCCTTTTTTATGTTCAAGATCAAAATCATTATTTTTAAGGCATCTAAACCAATCTCTACAAGTTGTTTCAGACAGAGCTTGATTGCCGTAAGTCTAAACAAGAATTCTCCGAGATTCTACTGCAGATTTTTTAAAAATAAAATAGTGGAGTAAAATTCCCCACAAATACTCTTTTTTTGGCATGAAGTGTGACACATTTAACGCAATGAAAAATAAAGTTGTTAGCAGTTCCGTAAAATGACATACACAGAATTTCAAGCATGATCATAATATTTTTAAATAGATGTGTCAGTACCTTAAACTGACGCAATCAGTTCCGGTAACGTCTTTTGTAGGAAAACTGGGAGAATTTATTCAACTACCCAATACTATAAGACTAGACTTTTCCAGTCGAACTTCAGAATAAAGATGTCCGATGGAAGCTTTAAAAATTCAGAGCCCTGAGGTAGCTAGTGGCTTGTTACTCTATATGTTCGATAAATGTACACTAACAAAAAAAATGAAAAAGTCTTGAGACACTATGGTTCTCGGGTACAGATATGAAAAATAACACAATATTAAAAAACAAAATACCAAAATATTATTCAATAAAAATTTTACATATAAAATATTAACTTTTATTAGAACAATTTTTATTTAATACCTTGCATAATGCTACTAAAATATTATGGTAATTGACCAATATATCCATTGATTTATCAATTTATTTCCTTGTTTTGCTAGAGCTGTCAGTGCTGTCTTTATGCATGTGTCTACTAGGGTGAAGCCAAGTCTCTTTAACATACAGAAGTACATGTCACTATAAAAATCGAAATTCAAGATATATATATGTAAAGTAAAAAAAGGTGCAGACCAGTTTTGTGCTCTTGGGCCCACTATGTATTTAAGAAGTAACTTTGAATATATACTTTTTTCAAAGGCAAGAGGTTAAGCTACCATGGCTAACACCAATAATAGAACTATATTTTGGGCAAGACGTTGAATGCAAGATGTTCTTGGCTAATGTTTCACCTGATATGTCTCAGGCTTCTTCAAAGCATGAATGTAATGAAAGCAGAAGTATGATCGTAAGAGTTACGTGCAAAATTTCGAGCTTTAAAAATGCAAATGAGACTTTTAATGACAAATCGGAGCCTATGACGTTTTTATAGGTATGCAGACATGAAATCTGTTGTTCAAATTTGATATTGCTCAAATATCAGGAATCTAAAAATATGTAACATTACAGATAAATAAGTTCTGAAAAATACTTCATTTTTATTATAATAAATTTCTACAAAAAAAATCCTTACTCAACATAAAATATAAGGCCATCATCTCCAACCTTTTTTTCCCACCCATGTGGCAGTTCTGAAAGGAAAGCATACAACTTAAGATAATATAAAATATCACACACCAAGCAAAACAGCACTAATAAATCTTCATGGGATATTGAAAATTTGATTATGAACAACCTAGTTTTGCGAGAGAGTAAAAAGAAAAGGAAACATCACCTACCGATCAATAACATCGTACACTTACATATTATAATTTCCTATTCATTTTCAATATAACTAGCCAGAGTGCATAATCAGAGGTCGATCCAGCATTTGTTATTTGAACAGAGTCCTCTTTTTTCTGAATTTTGTGAAGGGTCTATTTGATTGATTGGAATTTGGTGAAGGGTCTGAAAACGGACTCGAATTTCCTCTGTCGCCACCCCTGATAATATATGATTATGCAAGGAATTCTTACATTTTATATGATTTTCTTTAAAAAACAACTATCTTTCAATAACAAATAATTGATATAAAACAATTATGGAAACGAACTAATACATTAGAGAAATGTGGCTAAATAACTAATAAAGATCACACTAGCTAAAAAGTCCTGGTTATTACTTTTGAATAGCAGTATAAAGAATGAATTCTCTCTCTTCATACAAAGCCGTGCGGATAATTTACAAGTAAGGGAAGAAAAATATGCATAACTGTAAATACCTCCAGAAACTTTTTTCTTTTTTCCAGTCCTTGGATGAGACCATTGTGTGCTTTTTGACAGATGACTAATCCACAAAACAAATAAATAAATAAATAAATATATAAATAAATAAATAAAAAACACTAATGCATAATTTTAATATTTTAAATATTGTATACCTAAATAATAATACAACCAAAAAATGAATGGCAAAATCTTTCTAAAAATATATAATGACAGAGATAAAGGCTTAGAGACCATCTCTATAAATGATGTCACTTTTTCCCCATATATTTGATCATATACATCCTTCTCCCTTTGTCACAAAATGTCACTTCAACATACCCCCTCCCCTTGTTACACTTTTACGAAGCCCCTCTCGAAGCGTAACATCATTTACGAATGATCCCTTACTTGACACGGTTGGACAGAAACCTTTCAAACAAAAAATTCAGAAAGTAAAAATAGGGAATTAGTTTATCATTAAAGTCACTTTTAGATGAATCAACTTGGTCTTTTACAGTAAATTTAATACAAATGATATAGTCACTGGCATAGATAAGGGGGTTTTTGTGGATACTCCCCCCCCCCCCCTGAAATGGTGATGATTGTCTAGAATTTGACCAATTTTCCCTTTAAAACAATGAAATTAGCTCACTTCTCCCGAAGACATTCCCCCTTCCAGAAATCTGGGTCTAGCTACGCCACTGGATGTAGTAATAGATTGTGCGGAGATAAGCAATCCCAGTAACAGAATTTTCTGTATCAATCTGAAGCACAAGTTACAGAAGTCAAAATTTATCTGCTGCCACCAAATGATGTGTAACCAAATTCACAATCATAAAAAATACCACTATGCATTTTTAAAAAGTTGACATATAAAAAAATACATGCAGATAATAAATAAATATTATAATTATTCAATTTATAAATAAATTAATAAAATCTAAAATTGAACATCATACAATTCATGCAAGCTAAACGAAAATGAAGTAAAGATAGATTAATATTTGAAAATTATTATATAACTTAGTGAAAGCAGGGTAAACACTTATTTGAGTCATTAATAACCTTACTAACTACTTTTGAAGTAACATGTTTAAAAGCAAACTTTGTGGACACTGGCTTAAAATGATGAAAGTAGGAAATTCCATATTTTACAATTAATGAAGCTTTAAAAAATTTATGTATGTTCTTAAACCCACTTTCAGGACCATTGAGCACAATAAAAAATTTTTGTAAGGTATGTAGCTAATTTAGCTGCAAGCTTCAAGATAAATGTGCAGCACTTGCTGCCATGCTGCACGATTTCTGCTAGCGAGTGAGCAATAAGGGTAAGAAATTGTGATTGGGGAAATATTAACAAGCCATTTAATGTAACTTAGAAGCAAGAAATATATATAATGCCATTAGGGATGTGTCTACAGAAGAATCTGTTGCTATAACTACAGTTAAACTTCTTTTGTATTATTTTTTTTATGGTTTAGTTATTTTCTTATGTAGTCATAAAGCTGAACAGCTAAATTACATTTGTTAAGAAACATTTTTAAAGATTTTAAAAATTGTTGGTGTTTTCATAGAAAATAATAAAAGTAGAGTTTTGTGTGAGCATAATTGCATATTTTTAGTAGGTTTTAGTTCTTTTATTACTTGCCCTTTCTGCATAACATACTATGTAATGAAAGGTAATAGTAAACAGTAAATTGTGATCTATATGTTACACTTAAGGAATGCTTACAAATATCACATTTATGTGGTTTGTTTACATCTGCCTTCAGCAGCAGTGATGTAAAGGCATAAATTAAATAATAATAAAAATCTTCCATGTTTTCATTCATTTAACAAATGTTCATACTTTCTGACAGGAAAAATGAATAAATATTTAGGCTGCAAATTTAAAAATGTGGTAAACAGTTCTTACTTTGCATAATACACTTTTCCATCTAAAGTAGCACGTTCTTCCCATCCAGGTGGTAATTCATCTTCACTGTCAGTATCGGGTAAGAATGCAGCCATCCTTTCTCTATAATGAAAAATAGTTTCAAGTTATCTTTACTGTGTTTTTTTAATCTTTATGGTAATTACATCCAATGCTTAATTTGATGGGTAGCTCAGCTCTTCTACTTTTTTTTTGTTTATAATAAATAAAATTTTGTATTATTTATGTTATAAGTTCTGAAGAATGCAGGGGGCTGCTGCACTTTTTCTGTTTGATTTAAGCGCTGATTACAGCTAACTATTTCCCCTACTTTATGACAGGATTTGATAATTTAAATCACAATTGAGGCAGTGAGAAGCAAAGGGATGTAAGTGACTAAAGTATCATTTTGAGTAAAATTCGTTTGAATTTTAATTCCTATTCTAAATTCTAGACGTTCTTCATGTAGATATGTTTTTTTATTTTCGTGTTCTATATGTATGTCAGTTGAAGTGTGAAGTGTTTCTGATGTTTTTGGATTCCTATTTTTATTTTTTTCTTCTTCTCCGCTTTAAGTTTCGTAAATACATTTTCTGCATTGCGTATTTAAACTAACTGAAAAATCGAATAATTTTATTCAGAGACTAACGGATGTAAGTGCACTTGCATCCCTTTGCCACCAAAGAGAATGCAGCTTTTATTTAGTAATTTTTTAAACCACGCTTTTTTGCACTATTTGTCAAAGCTACCCACACTGTACAAAGCTCCACTGTACTCTAAAATCTCTTTCCCACAAAACAAAAGGGTATTTAATTTATCATTTGCCCTAGCTATCTCAAAATTTTCGTTTCGGTCACTTACACCACTTTGCTTCTAAGTGTCCGAATTTAAATCAAGGGATTTTTTTTTAAATCACTACTTTAAAACATACTGGTGTTTACTCGAGGCACTTTAGCCTCAGCACAGCTGTTGGTAAGTGTTGTACAAATTTTTATGGTGAAGTGGCTGCTGTTCCCTTGACATTGCAAATACTAGTAAGGAACAGAACATTGTGATTTTTATTGCTTCACAGGCTACTACCACAGCTATTTCTTAAGTTATGCTTTCAAAAAATAGTTCTGCTCTTGAATGTCAAGTTTGGATAGATGCTTTGATAAAAAGTGGACACAGTGTTGCCCTACAATGGGTATACCGAGTCACCATGGTATCACAGGGAATGAGCTTGATGACTCGCTTGCTAAGGACGGATCTAATCTTTCTCAACTAGATCCCCCTGCCAGTTACCATACTATAAAAAAAATTATAGCAGTCAAGTTTAAAGCCAGATATCATGAAACTATGACCAACTTAACCGGTGGGAAGATCTGGGATTCCTTGTTGGATATCCCCATACCTTTTGGATCCCCCAGATGGGTGGGTGTAGTTCACTTCAGGTCATTTGATTACCTTAGGAAGCACCTTCTTAGATTTGGATTGGCAGACTCTCCGACCCAGTAGCAGAATTTTCTGTATCAATCTGCAGCACAAATTTCAGAAATCAAAATTTATCTGTGGCACCAAATGAGGTGGAACCAAATTTACAATCATAAAAAAATAGCAAATTATGCATTTTAAAAAAGTTGACATAACAGTAATGCATGCAGACAATAAATAAAAATTATAATTATTCAATTTATAAAGAAATTAATAAAATCTAAAATTGACATGCAATTAATGCAAGCTAACAGAAAATGAAGTAAAGACAATACAACAGTTTAATAGTTGAAAATTATTTATTATATACGACAGTGAAAACAGGGTAAACACTTATCTGAATCATTAATACTTAACTAAGGGTCAACGTAGTAAAAAAACTAACTAGTAATTTAAAAAATTTTTGTAAGGTGGCTAATTAATCTGCAAGCTTTAAGATAAATCTGCAGCGCTCGCTGCGGTGCTGCGCTATTTCTGCTACCAGACTCTCTGACTTGCCCCCTCTGCCTGACTGGTTCGGACATGAACAATGATCATTTGAGTTACTGTCCAGGACTTACGGACGTAGTAGCTGTAAATGCTGCAAAGAATTTTAATCATTTTGTTCGCATTTTTGAACTGTATTGGGCTGCCCGTCATAGATATGTGTAGGTCTGGCATAGGTTTAAAAAAAAAATTTAGAACTAATTATTTTTTCAAGTTTTACAACATATTTTTATTCTTCCGACATCTTAACATCAAAGTAGAATTCATTCAACCATTCATATTGCAATTCACAGTAATAGCGAAACACTTTATGTGTTTTAATTTTAATAATAGTATTTTAGATTATTTAATGAATACCACACAAGAAATAATTTAGAATGATAGTGTTTAAAACAACACGGTTTAGAATTTAAAATACACATCCTTAAAGATGTTTGATCCATGCTTCATAATAGCTTATGGTTTTACTTGTACCTTGTAAAATATTTTTTAATCTTAGCAGTTTTCAACAAAGGTATTTGATTAAAACAAAAAGTTTCAGTTTTTAGCAATGGAGTGAGCATATGATTTTACTAAATAGGCAAGTTAAAAAATATTTTAAGTTATTTCATTTATAAAAGAGAAAAATGATTAAAGTGCACTCAGTGTAAATTTAAGTGCACATGTGCACAGAATTGTTGATTTTTTTTCTTCTTTTAGCTTTTGACAGCAAAAGAATTCAGATTAGATTGTTCATTTTTTTTCAGTACTTAGTCTCGGTAGAATTAAATTTCATTTGAATCATGCACTTGTATTAAAATTTGCTTATCTATATTATTATTAAAAAAAAAAAAAAATATGTAATTCTATGAAAGTACTGTCTGATTTTCTTAGCCAAGACTTTCCTCGAATTTATGCATGCAGCAGGTCTGCTTCTATTTCATCGAAATAGTGGGGTGAGCATGAATAAAGATTAAGAAACGCTTAGTTTTTATGAAGAATAATAAGCTCTGTGCATTTTTTTTCTTTTCTCTTTTGTGCTTAAGATCCAACTTGGAAATAGAATATTTCGTCATCAGGGAAAAACAAAACTGGGGAAAAACTGGGAGTTTAACACACTGGGAGAAAGAAAAATAAGAAAAAGGTTTTTACATATGGGTTGGGATAGCAGAACACATGTTAATATTTTCTTTAGGGTCTCGTTAGCCTCTAGAAAAAGTTCTTCATGTGCAATGGAACAAGCAGGTTTTTTTTTTTTTTTTGGGTGGCGGGGGGGGGGGGGGACAAAGCATAGAGCATGGGATGGGTTAATATCAATCCATATTTATAGATGAATAAACATACTAACTAGAATTAGCAGTCATAACTTCTAAACAAGGTTTCAAGGACGGGGGAAGGGTAGACCCTTTATTTGTATGTGATATTTGAGCATTTCAATTAATAGTGCTGACTCCAGGATGAAAGGGCCACCAGGGGGAACTCTGAAAAGGACACTATGTTTTCTTTAAAAAGGGCACCCTTCAGTCGTGCTTAAAAAATATTTCTTAACCCCCACCCCCACCCCCGCAAAAAAATTTAAGCATTGAAAAACCTTCAAGTTTAACAAGGTTGCATTTGCTTGTGTATCTCAAAATATAGGTTTTTATTTTGAAAAATATATAGGTATATGTATCATTTACGCACATTTTCATAAGTATTCTGCTGCAAAATTATGAACTACTCAACAAAGAAAATTCTAGGTCTTGGGGATGTTTCTCCACACAAGTTTTGGGAGAGGTGTACCTAAGTTTCAACAAATCGCGACCCCCACGAAAGTGCTCTTAATGTGGCTCTGATTATTATTGACAAGTATTTCAGGTGACAGTGACCTAGGATTTCAAACTTGGTACCATTTTAAACCTCAATCATAGAGCATTCAAATTTTTCCTTAATCATTTTATTTCTAATTCAAACTTTTTTTTTCTTTTTAGAAGAGGGCTGTGGTGTTAGCTTTGGAGAAAATAGCTTTTTATTTTGGCTGAATATATTTTGTCTTTTTTACCATTAAGAAAGAAATTATATCAGGTAATAAAAAAATGCTGCACAATTATATGCAAGAAAACACTTATTTAATTTAAATTTTCTTTCAAATGGAGAAATAATTTTCTGTTTAAACAGTTTTTTCAGCCGTGGGGGGGGGGGGGGGGGGAGAGTCAAAAGTCTTGGAGAGGTAAAACTGTATTTAGGCCCAATAAGAGTTTTGCTTTTCACTGTTTAAGAAATATTGTAAGCCTAAATCAGATGTTAAAAGATTGCTGCCCGATTTTACACCGTTCGCTAATTAGCATATGACCGTTTTCTGCGTGCAAACAAAGAAATACATGAGATACAAATACTATGTTTAGCACATATAAACTGATTAGTATGTAGAGATTAAAATGTTTGAATTGGAAAGAAAAGAAATGCTTATTTGGCTTTGAAAATAGTATTTAATTGTTTTGTCTTATGTATAGCTTTTGTGAAATGACGCCGATGACTTTATTTTATTTATTTATTTTTTTCAGTGGTGAGGCTAAATGCTAAACCCAGAACAATTACACATTATGGAACCCCAAATTCGTAATCCCAAAATTTGGAAAATTTAAAAAAAAAAAAAAAATCTCGATTTCAATGAAAAATTGGGAATTCTTATTTACTGTTTTTTTTTTCTTTTAGAAATAAACATTAAAAAAAAAAAAAGAAAGAACAGAAAGAACTTTTAGAAATAAACGTATTTAAATAAAAATGTAGTTTTCATGATCGTGTCCGAAAAAGTTTTCACGTTTGAGATCGTGATTTCTGAAAAAGGGTTCGCTTTCGCGATTAAGAGTTCTTATTAATTATTGCTTTAATTCTAAGTTAATGTCATTAAATTTTGCTTTTTTCTATTTTTTGTACTTTTATTATATTTATTATTATTGTTTTTTAGACTGAGCGCTAAATTTTACTCTATACAGAAAATTCGTAAAACTAAAATTCGGGCGTTCTTTTATTTTACTGATAAGCTGATCTTTTATAATTAAAAGTCTTTAGTAAGCAGCTAGAGCATTTAAAATCATGTCAGAATTTGATGATATTCTTTTCTTGTATTGTTTAATTAAAGAAGTTAAAAAAAAAAAAAAAAAACGGGAAAAGTCCAGATTTTTCGATGTTTTGCCGCGAACGTAAGTCGACAGTTACTTCGTTTTTTGTGCTAAATTTCTCAACTTATAAGAGAGTATATACTGTATTAAAAACTGTTATTTATGAATGAAATGCTAATGGCCAAATCTTTGAGTTCTGGTGCTATTTACAAAATTTTTTGAATCAGGACCCAAAATGCGGAATGTTTGCCGCTTTTGCTCGATTTTATTTTTTGAAAAATCAGGAGTTTTCCGAATTTTCACACATCATCGGCAGGTAGTGTGTTGCAAGTTGCCCATCCTAACTAAAAATAGCATAATTTAAGTTGCAGACATTCATATTTGTTTAAGGCTAAACACTTTAAAATAAAAAAAAAGGCATGTGATGCGTCCATCTACTACCCCCAGTTATTCCAAGAAGCTAAAGGGGAGAAGACAATAATGCTCTTGGAGTTCTGAGAAAATTAGTGGGGACAAATAAAGGGGGGGGGGCAGGATGGCTGGATTGAAGGCCGCTCGGACGATGTTGGCAGGTCTGAATAGACCGCAGGGCGCATAGAAAAGGGAAGAAAGAGGCCGCCGGGCGCAAAAAAGATTTAAAAGGGCCGCTGGGCGCAGCGCCCTGTCAAAATTGCTTAGAGTCAGCACTAATTAAATGGAATAATAATCTGTTTCTAAAACATACACGTGTAATGCAAAGCTTCCTATAAGATTGGATAAATGTATTTTAGAGTAGCTTATTTGGTTCCAAACACCATCTTGTGTTCAAAATAAGTCATAAGAAACTTTACAATTTAAAAACTTCGGTACTACTACAGGATATATAATACAACTTCTTACAAAGTGAACTTTTTTCCCGTTCAAGAGAAGCAAATATGTTATCATCATCTGCCTCCAAAAAAATTTTGAACAAAAACACTTCAATTAAACAAATGTAGGGTAAATAGTCGTCTGGTTTATGACAAATCGTTTTAGATGTTATTCATCCTATTCATTTTTCGAATCTCATGACCACTGATAGCAATGCTCCTGACAAAATATGTATCGAAGAACAATGTTTAATACACACCTGGCCTCTCTGCTCTCTGAAAAACATATAACCAACAGTTGGTTAAGACTTCATGAATTACAAATTCTTTAAGCGAAGTTTAAGCAAAGCCAAAATAAATATTTTTTTCTTAATTTTTCATTTATCACTATTTATAGTACACGTGCATCGCTTTTTTAAGCACTCACAAGCAGATTTTACCGCACTAATATAACAATAAAACACCAAGTTAACAATATTTGTTTACACTTTTACGCAAATCAAGAGAAGAAGAGGGACAGGACTCAAGTCCTCAAGTACAGCTACAGTTTGTTTTCCATTTTGGACGAAGTTATTATTATTATTACTTATTTATTTATTTCTTCATTTTCTTTCATTCACAGCAACATAAGTTTTAATTTTTGTAATAATCGTCCTAATATTGTGTTTTCATTATTTTTTTTTTCTCTCCAAAAGAATCAGATAAGTTTCCCTGACGCAACCAGCCACACAAAAATATTTTAATGCGTAACTTGAATCCAGAGAGTCGCGGTACTCCACTCAGCATTTGTCGTTGTACAAACGTCGCAAAGACGTCAGTCGCTGACGATCGACGAGGCGGTATAGAGACTTCTTGGGATCGTCTCACGGCTTATATCTAGGACGTTGAGGCCTGGTTTTTGCCAAATGATATTTATTTTAAATTAATAATACAGTATATTTATACAAGTTTTTTTTTTTTGTTTTTTGCCAAATGATATTTTAAATTGAATACAGTAAAACCCCGTTAAAACGCGGGTGTCGGAGGACATGTTGGCACCTGCGTTATAACATAACCACGGTACAGTGAAACTATACCGCGGAACCACGAAATACTCGCTTTTGCTGCATCATTTTTAACTTTATCAAATCATCTGCGTAATCAAGTCTATTGATCGATAGGTTTTAAACCATGTTACGAGAAAAAAGGTGCTTAAAAATCTCTTTATGTTATCAACATATGGGATTGTGAAGGGGGAGAGGTCTTAAGAAAAAATTAGATTTGGAAGGGGAGGAACCCACTTCTCTCTAGGGAATATGTTTACTTTTCAGGAATATTAAAGAATCTGGTATGCAAAGGTTGATAGCGCGAAAAAAGAAGTTACACACGTATGACTAAACTTCTGAAAGTGGAATAGTTAAGCATTGAAATGAACAGTCCCTGACAGATTGAGCTCCGCCCATGTCAAGAGAAGCAAGTCAGGGCGGTTGCACCCGATTTTGAAATTAAGCTATATGTTCTAGGTTGAAAGACAGAAAAAACATGAAAAAGTTGTGCATCACGCCTATCCCAATAAGGCTTTATCTGTTAGTGTGTCTGGTGGGGTGATGGGGGCTCTTTGGCTAGAATATTTGTGTGCTCGGACTGACTTTATTTACAATGGTACGTAAGGAATCACCTGTAAATGGCAATGATAAAGGGTGGTTTAAACCATAGGCGTAACTAGGGTTGGTGAAAGGGGGGGGGTCACACTAAAAATGTACAGACCAAACACCAATAAGAAGTGTAAAAGAGTTGAAAATTTATTAGTCATAAATACTTGTCTCTAAAAATATACTCCGTGTTTATTTCAGGCATCTCCCGGGGGGGGAGGGGGAGCTACCCCCTCGGAGCAAGTCAATTCCTCACCCTCCCCCTGACAAAAAACCTTCAGATCACAAGTTTTAAAAAAAGAAAGAAAAGAAAAATTACGCGTTTAAGGCACTTTACTTTCAGAAACACTTTCAGGAAAGGACATTGAACACTATCACGAGCAACACCAAAAGTAACTTAAAAGACATAAGACTTTATTTTGGAAAAAAATGGGGGGGGGGGGAGTAACCAAACTCTTTTCTGTTTCCTCTAACATCACCAAATTATCCCGAAATTGCATTGCTAGGAAGATTTCAAAAAGTTTCCTGGGGAGAGCCCTCGAAACCTTGCCTCCAGAGTTAGCCTAAGCATTATAGATGTAAGACCAGTTACAAACATTTAAGTTGCAGAAGCCCCAAATACCCACTCCTCTAACTTCACCAAAGATCTAAACATACATCTACTATATATACATCAAAAAGCTATCATATATGTAAAAAAAATCCTATTAACATCATTTCTAGTCATATATATCTATATATATGTATATATAAAGGGTATGATTTTGAAGCATGCACTGCCCTTCCTAATTCTTAACTCGCTCCCCCTGCTCCGGAGCCAAGGCAGTATCCAGAATTGTTTTCGGGGGGGCCCAGACTTCGACACACTTATGTTAAGCAAAGTTTCAGGGAGGAATATATGATACATTGCAAAAGATTTCTGGGGGGGGGGGGCCCGTGGGTCCCCCTTCCCTTCTGGATACGGCCTTGATTCACAAAAACATTAAACATTCATTACTAGATCTATTAGTTTATTTTTTAATTCAAATGCAATAGAATAATCAATATTCAGCGCTAAGCAATCTTCTATGCCCAGGCATTCATAATATTAAAACTGGGAAATAGTGGAATTTTAGGGAAAAAAAATCCAAATTCCCCAACAAATATGATCATCCCCACAGTAAATTTCTAAAAATTTTGTTAAATTTGTAGCAAAACATACCTCAGAAGTGGAAGCGTCTGAATTGAATTTTATTTTCTTTTTGGATGACGAACGTGTCCATCGCTGCAGTGCAAACATTATTATGTATCGAAAATAACTAAAAATTTAGCTTAAATATAAATAATACTTGATTGTAAATTAAAATGCAGCATTAGACCGTAGCAGTGAGATTGGAAACGTTGAACGGATGATTTCCAGAGTCGTAATGCAATCAGTGATGGACCATAATAAGAAAAAAAAAACATTTAAAATATAAGAGATGAGAGAACATCTGTAAATGAGAATGCAATGCAAATACAGTTCATCAGTTTTCCAATCGGCTCATCTACAAAAAAGATTTTACCAAAATGGGTGTTTGGACAGGAAGTCAGAAATAAATACATATTGCTCTTTAAGTTTCTTGATGAGCATCACTTCCTAACTTGAGGGTTTAACCCATTAGGACAATTGTTGGCTAGGGGTCCTTTATTTTCAGACCCCAGCGCCGGGTTATCAGAAAACAAAACTCCATCATAGTAGAGAATATTTTCCACGAAACTTATTACTTGTGCGATTGTATGCCTAAATTGCTGCCTTTGGGTAAAAAAGACATCAAGAAGGAAAGAAAACCATCTGGAGTGATTGAAAGGATCTCTGTTTGTGTGTGTGTTGTACGGTGATTGAAGCCACCTTTTGCTGTAACCCCCCCCCCCCCCCCAAGGTGATAAGGGGGTTGATTATAACCAGATGAAAAGTCCTCTTTATTATGAGCTGCATACTTTGGTCATGATCACAACCCTTCACAGAAAGAGCAAATAAAATCATATGCATATGTGTTTAATTTTCTTAGGGAAAAAAAATATGTGCTTTGCAAGCATGAATTTGGCGACTATCAACATTTTTTTTTTTTCGATCGGGAGAATACAAATAGTTAATATATATATATATATACATACACTTCACCCCTCCCTATTGATGCATTTCACCAAAAATTCATTTATATTGGTCCCAAAAAGGCAATTTTAGCCTATACAATACAATACAATACAAAAAGTACACCAACAACAGGCGCTAGGCCAACAAGGTTGGTGAATAGATGAGCAATTCCTGCTTGACTTCTTCATGCTCCTCTTCCTCTTCTTCTTGTCCCTACTTTTATCTTGAACGCCCATTTGCATGAAAGAAAAAGAAAAAGCAGTATCAATTTACATAAAAAACTATTTGAACAAAAGCTAAGAGAGAAACATTATCAGATTTCAACTGGCTGCTCTCTTCACAATCCCCCAGTGACGATCCAAACCTTCCTTAAACGATTTAACATCCTTAGAATTAACAATGTGCGATGGCAAAGTGTTCCAATCGTCGACAACTCTACTGAAAAAGCAATGTTTCCTACACTCCCTCTTAAATTGTGATTTAAATAATTTCAATCCATTTCCCCGAGTCCTATTACTATGAGAAAATTGTAAACCTTCTGTTTCATTTAACTTTATAAATTTGAACAACTGAATCAAATCTCCCCGTTTCCTTCTTTCTTGTAACGTATACATGTTAAATTTCTTTAATCTGTTTTCATAAGCCATACCTGAGGTTCCTTTAATAATTTTTGTAGCCCTGCGTTGAACTTTTTCTAACATGTCAATATCTTTTTTTAAATATGGCGACCAAACTTGTACTGCATACTCTAGATGTGGCCTAACCAGTCCTCTGTACAATGGCAAAATAACGTCTTTTGATTTACACGAAACATGTTTTTTAATATACCCCAACATTCTATTTGCCTTATTACTTGCTTCTCTACATTGATACCCCATTTTAAGATCACTAGAAACCACTACACCTAAATCGTTTACAGTATTCCCTGATTTAATTTGTTGTCCTTGCAAGTTATATGCTGCGCATTTATTTTTATGACCCATGTGTAGAACTTGACATTTTTTAATATTAAATGACATACCCCACTTAGCAGCCCATTCCGATATTCGTGATAAATCTGTTTGAAATCGTTCTATTTGTTCCTCTGTGTTGACAATTCCCATTATTTTTAAGTCATCAGCAAATATACTAACTTTGCCCAGTATACCCTCAGTTATGTCATCAATAAATATTATGAATAGGAGTGGTCCAAGAACAGAACCTTGTGGAACACCACTTTCTACTTCTATCCATCGAGAACTATTACCCCTGATTTGCACTCGTTGCTTTCTCCCGATTAACCAACTTTTAATCCATTCAAATGTATGACCCTGAATACCGAATCTTTTCAATTTTAGTAGCAGAGCTTTATGTGGAACTTTATCAAATGCTTTCTGAAAGTCAATATAAGCTACATCTATGCTATTATTGCGGTCTAACTCCTTTGTTATTACATCATAAAAATTTAAAAGATTAGTCGTGCAAGATTTTTCCTTCCTAAATCCGTACTGATTTTGTGCTAGCAAACCTTTTGTTTCAATAAATTCAGTTATATGACTCTTTAGCATGGTCTCAAAGATTTTACAAATAACTGATGTCAAACTAACTGGACGATAATTCCCTGGCTCACTCTTGGATCCTTTCTTAAACAGAGGAGTAATATTTGCTAATTTCCAATCTATCGGCACTGTTCCTGACTGATAAGAGCATTCAAATATAGACCATAACACACCCCCCATCTCCTCTGCACACTCCGTTAAAAATTTTGGATAGATAGAATCAGGCCCAGGAGCTTTGAAAGGTTTTAAATTCCTTAGATGGTAAATAACCTCTTCCCTATTAAATTTAAGATCATTTATTCCCTCACTGTTAGCATTTTCCACAACAGCGCTATCACAGTTAAAATTCCTACTGAAGACAGTTGCAAAAAATTCATTTAACATAGTTGCCATTTCTAAATCATCATCTACTATCTTGCCCTGACTGTCGATTAGTGGGCCTAAGTGTGTGTCCGCTTTCTTGTTACCATTTGCATATGCGAAAAAACTTTTCGGATTAATATTGATGTCATTTGCAAGCTTATGCTCCAATTCGCATTTATGTTTTCTGCTAATGAATTTGTATCTCTTCCTTGATTTATTATATTCAATCTTATGTTCTCTTTTTCCCGTTTGCTTGAATATACCGAATGTCCTCTGTTTCTGTTTTAAAGCTGTTTAAGTTTCCTTATTAAACCACATAGGATATAATTTACGCAACTTCCTTTTTTGCACAAATGGGATATGGTTTTTAACTATTGTATTTATTTTATTTTTAAAATCAGCCCACTGTTCTTCAACGTTTCCATGCATTAGCCCTTCCTTAAACACATCAATAAGTTCAGATCTGATCAAACTAAAATTAGCCTTTTTAAAATTTGGAACTAACCTATTATTTTGATCTCTATTTGTCTTTAGAATAATTTCAAATCTTATGATGTTGTGGTCACTATCTCCCAAGTGCTCTCCAATATCTAGATTATGAATCCTGTCCTCATTACTACAAAATAATAAATCTAAAATTGCCTCTTCTCTTGTACCTTGTTGTACCATTTGCTGTAAAAAGCTATTTTGTATTACATTAATAAATTTTTCTCCCCTATCGCTTACTGAAAAATTTTCTTCCCAGTCTATGCCCGGAAGATTAAAATCTCCGATCAAGATAATTTCCCCTGACCTACATGCTTCTTCTATATGCTTAAATAGAATTTCATCCTGTAAAATACTAATATTAGGTGGTCTATAAACATTTCCAATTACTAATTTTCTTCCATTATGATGTAAGATTTCTACCCATACTGTTTCTGCAGCTTCAGATTTATGACTAAAATTTAATCCCCCCCCCCTGCAGCTCAAATGATCTCGAACATATAATATCACCCCTCCCCCTTTTCTTAATATTCTATCCTGCCTAAATACAGAAAAACCATTTAATTCTAAAATTGCAGAGTCGTCTTTGTTTGCCCAACTTTCAGTTATCCCGATTATATCCAAATTTTCCATTGCTACTAAAGCTTTCAACTCATCCATTTTGTTCCTAACACTACGTGCATTGCAGTACAAAACTTTTAATTTATCATTTAAACACTTTATCGAAATCTGCCTAGCAATTTTGCCTATCTGCTGAGTAGGTAAGTCACCCCCATTCCTAATTAGTTTTTTGACTCCAAACCACACAAAATTATTTTACTCACCTCTCGGTTTCCATTTCGGCTGAGGTGAATTCCATCGGCGCTGATCCAATCTCGTTTGCAGGCCTTCCATATGTCGACGAACTCCACACCGTGCTCCGTACACAGGTCTTTTAATATGTGGTTTAACACTTTTGCCCTTTGGTTTTGCCACCCGGATGTAGTGCCGTACCTTGGCAGGAGACCCAGCACTTTCAAATCATGTGTTTTCTCCTTTATACATTTGATAACGTCAACAAAGTCTTTCCTGAAAGCATTATTTGTTGACTTTCCCACGTCGTTTGTTCCGACCCACAGCACTGTTTTGTCGTCCTTGTTCACTCCATTCTTTTTTACCACTTCATTAACATCTTTTACCCTGGCTCCCGGTAAACAGCATCGCACCATAGAACTTTTTTCTCGTCCAACTATGTTTCCGATAACTCTGACCAATGAGTCCCCGAGAATTACGCCTCTTGTAGTGTCGTCTCTGGCCTTGTTTAAGTCTTTGCAGTCTGTTGACACATTATGCACTACCACATCATTCTTTTTGCTATTTTCTTTTTCTATTTCTTTCAACTTGGCCTCCAACTCCGCTACTTTTCTGCACTTTGTGCACAAGTAATCCCTGTTCGCTGTTGTACTGTTATCATCTACTTCCGCCGGGCTCAGCATTCCACAATCATCACATTCAACATACCAGACTCCATTTCCATTCTTCAACTCTTTTAAATTTTTCAACACCCCCATCGCAGATAAAGCACACAATCGAGAACAAATCACGTTATCTATTCCACGCCGTGTTACACCTAACAGGTAACAACAATAACTCACAAAATATAAGTTAAATCGCCAGTTTTTTGGTGCTATCACCTTACCACTAAGCTTTACACAACATATTAAATGTATATCAACCACATTTAATCAAAAACAATAACTAATTACCTCCAAAAGTTCTTATTTTCAAGAGCTTGAAAAACGTGACGCACACTCTGCGCCCCCTAGCGACCAATTTCTCTATATTTGGAGACAGAAGATTCGCGTCATGACCCCTATGAAATCCCTTGAATCCACAATTTCCGCAGTTAAATCGTAAGTTTCTCGAATAGTTTACTAGAAGTTTTGTTGATTATTCAAAGTTGTTAGTGAATCATGAAAGTATAAGAAATATTTTACTCCGCATTTCAATAAAAAGAGGATGCTTAAAAGTTTCATCAACATTTCAAGAGAATTTTTTTGAACAGATCACATAATGGCTGCATGTATTGTTGGGTGTTGCACAAAAGGTACTATGTATTGACATCCCATTGCAAATAATATTAATATATCGTTTTCGATGTTCTCCGGTGAGAAACATCTTAAAGCTGCCTTCTTAAAAGTCTTTTTAAGGGTGGGTTTCTGCATTGAATTGACATATTGAATAGTGGAAAACCAAGAAAGCTCCAATCTGTCAAATCGATGAAGGTTAGTCACAACAACTACTTTACCTTTTTGTTCCTCAAAGAAACACCTGGATTTGAACTCCGTAGAATTTCAAAAAGAATTTGGCACGATTTTCTGCATCTTGAAAATCCAACGACTTGGGACAGGTTTGAAATAGCGACCTTGGGCGTACGAGGCTTGCGCCTTACGACTACGCCACCCTGCCAACAGAAAAGAATAGTAAAACGAAGTAAAACCAAATCGAGAGAGTGGCTTTGATGTCTGAAAGAGGCAGGCCAGAACTGGCCAGGTCGGCTGATCGGCGATCGCCGAGGGCCCCCAAACGGGGAGGGGAACAAAATAATTTTCTATCCGAACTTCTTTTTACAGATCTTTAATTTCTCCATAACTATTTGCCTCTGCTTCATTACGCTTTTTCCCAGGATGCTTCACTATCGCAATCTGACAAAGTTTTAAGACTTTTAGATATAACAGTGGTCGATGGCCCAATTGGACTTGCTTTATATGAGCTTGTAAAATCCAAATTAGCTAGATGGGGCACTTCAACATAAAATATTATTACTTGCTCATTTGTCGGAGCTGCTAACGTGAACGGATTTGATAACAGCCTATAAGTCAACTTCAAGAAGAGAAACAAGGACCAGTGGGCGGACCTGGCGGCCGCCAACCAAGGAGGCCCCGAATTGAAAAGGGGCCCCACATTATTTCAAACATGGATACAGGTAGGGCCTCGCAATAAATGATGTTTCATGCAAATTGTACAGAATAGGAATTGGATGAAAAAATGAGCAATTCAAATACTGGGCACTCACATTAATGTTTTCAAGGATATTTTAAGGGGGTCCCATATTTATTTTACCGCCAGGGGTCCCCAAACTTCTCATTGCGCTCTTGACGAAGATTTTACTTCTACTCATTAACTCATTGCATGACTTCTATTTTAAAAGCCAATTTGGTTTTATAAAGTAGTAAAAAATTCTTTTTATTTGCCTTTTGCAATATTTTATATTAATAAGTGTTAAAAATTACATTTTTCTTTAAAATTGCTGAAAAATAAAAGGCGAATCTTATTTTTTGTAGTACTTTGTAAAATATGTATTTATGTATGAATAGATAGACAATAGCAGGGCAGGTTATATTACAAGTTGACTAAGGTACAATGAGAAAGTAATTTTCCAAAGATGCCAGGCAGTGCCGGATCTGGAGGGACGGGGGCATATTCAACTGTGATGCACCAAAAAAAAAAAAAAAGAAGAAGAAGACGAAAGACAAGACAATAAAAAAAGAAAAATATATTCATTTTTGACAGTTTAACTTTTGCAAAGAGAGAATTAAAATCCTAGTTCAACGCTCCGATTTGATCATTGATCGGCTATTTTGCTAATGATTAAAACCAAATAATATAGAGTTATTTATTTGAATAAACTGTTGGAAGGTCCAAAATTGAGTTATACTGAATATGTTGCGTCGTTGATGAGTCGGCCGGCTCCTGTGGCGGGCAAGGGCTCCTGAGGAGGCAATTTTAAGGGGCGGCAAATTTCGCAATGCCAAAATTAAAAAAATATATATTTTTTAAAAAGGCAAGGGTTTTCCCCTTGTAACATTGAAATATAAATCATGCTATGCTCAAACAATGCAATAATTTTTCTTTTTCAAATTTTCAAAGCATCCGTTCGGGAAAAGGCGGGAGGAGGAGGGGGCGCTTGCAAGTGTCGTTTGAGAAGGCAGACATGTGCCTCTTCGATATGAGCGTTAGCAGGAAGGCGGATTACTAAAAAAAAATGCTCATTTTATTCTGCATTTTTATGAGTAAAAGCGTTTAAAATTTAAAAAGTTTTAATTTGCATCTTTTTCCCCGTAATATTTTTGCAGTCCCAAATGCGTTTCCTAAGGCCTCAAAATGCACCAGTTTGCATATAGTTTCCAAAATTTTTCCGGGGGAGAATTGTGATATGGTATATCACATATTTCATTCATTTTCTTAATGAGGGGAATTTAATTTTGTTTTTCAAGAAATTCGGGATAGCTTTCATTTATTTTGTGAAAATATTAAGTTTGGGTTTTTATTTTACAGGGAAATCCCCTGTAAAATAAAAACCTATTTGGAATTCTAGACCTGAAAATTCCACAAGACCAAATGAATGTCCTCAACCAATGGGTAATATTTCGGAATCGGTCAATCAGAGTCCGCGAATGCAATGCTCATTTTGTGGAAAACCGAATCATGTCATGGCACAATGCAGATCTTTTCTCGCAAACGCCAATCCACCTACATTTAGACCCAGGGCTCAGAACCTGCAGTTTTTTTCACCGCGTCTACCATATAGACCTAGGTATCCGCAGGGTAACCAATCAAATAGGTCAAATTTTCAACAGAGACAATTTTCTTCACAGCATAGGCAGCATTTAAACTCCAGGGGAAGTCATCAATAGGGGACGAGATGATCTCTGATGTCAATATTGCTCAATTCAATGTCACCTAATGTTTCTAAACAATATCCAAATGTTAATGAGTTTTTAAAGAAATCTATGTCCCATATGTCTAGCAGTGTGGGAGAATTTTTGTGTTCTTTTTCAAAGAATCAGATAGAATCGGATAGTCCAAAAGTTAATTACAGTGTATTCACTGATTGTAATTTACCCCTCATAAAGTGTCAGTTTGGGAGTCTCAACCTCTCTCTGCTTTTAGATTCTGGATCAAGGATATTGTATATTTAAAATCTTCATCAACATTTAGACCAAAGTTAATTACAAAATAAAATTTTTAAATGATAATAATGCACAGCCTTTCTTAGTTCATATTAATCGCCTTCGTCTTGCACCTAGTCGCAAAAAAATGTTTGAATCTGAAGCTATTAAAACCCCATGTAAACCTCAGCAAACTAGGTATTTTCTTCGCAGTCGAAATGTTTAAAAATGTGTATATTGTGGTTCACGGTGCACCTTGTGTTGCAAAATTTTAGTTGTGCTGGTCGTAACTTATCCTAGGTTTTTTTGCAACATTTGGTTCCTCATGTATCATAAATTTTTGTGTTAAATTTTTTCGTATTTGCGGTAAACAATTTTTCTTCAGGGTACATTGAGCAATTGAATTGAGTCGTATTGGTACACTATTGAATGAGTCATTTTCAAGAATCATTTGTGACTAGTAGTTTAAAATGTATTATGTTAATTTATGCTGTAACAAATTTTTTCAGAGTCTTACTTTTCTGTTTATGCTAGCTAAATAGTTAAGTAATTAGACAAATACTGTTGTATTTTGTCGATATTTTTCTAGACTATACCCATGATTGTATAGTTCAAAACCATGGTACCTGATGTAACTGTATAATAATTATTATACTCCAGTTGTTACATTTTTTATGTTTTTGTTTTTGCCTTCACCTTTTGGACTTTTATCTAGTGTGATGATGTGTATTTTTTTGTGTAATTATTTTATGTGTGATATGTTTCATGTTTATGCAAACTCATTACATTTCTCACTGAATGTATTTTAACTTTTTCATTTTATAACTTACCCTATGCTGATACAGGTATTGCCTTTGGTGTGATATGATGTTGTAATGTCTCATGTAAGGAGATAGGTTGGACAAAATTTTTAGGGTTGAATACTTAAGCTTGAGAAATTAATTCTTTTTTCTCTTCTTTTTTTTCCTTCTGATTGCTGAGTGAATTGTGATATGGTATATCACATATTTCATTCATTTTCTTAATGAGGGGAATTTAATTTTGTTTTTCAAGAAATTCGGGATAGCATTCATTTATTTTGTGAAAATATTAAGTTTGGGTTTTTATTTTACAGGGGATTTAATTGTAAAATATTGGTTGGATTTATTGTTTTTTAAATGGGGGTATTTTTATTTTAAACGGGTGTAAGCGCGTTCATTATTAATATGCATCGAGTTTTTTTGTATTCTTCCCGCTAGTGCATGTTTTGGCGTCCATTTTTGTTCCTTTCCTTGCGAGAACAAAGAAGCGTGACGTCATGATGTTGTTTCATTGTGCTCTGTCCTGATTGGCTGCTTGGATTCACGGCGGTAGGATACATCGTTTTCACGCCGCTGCGAATGCGTTTTTGGTGCACGTGGGGCAGAGGTTGTTGAAGGCAGTGGCTTGTGAGGCAGCAGAGGACGCACGTATAGTTGGAGAGCTAGCCAGCGACCACCGAGAAGTTGATCCGGCCACTCAGCGTGGCCGGATCTGAATCCGCCGACATCCTTTGACGATGAATAGATGCAGGAATGAAATCTCAACGATCCGTTAGGATCATGAAGGATGTGGATGGTGTTGTCAGTATTTTTTAAGCAAAAATATTTTTTTTGAGGAGAAACAAATATAGGAAATAGTCTTCCAGCCAGCCATGAGCACGTGTCGTCGAAAGCATTCACAAATTTCATCTCCGCTCTCCTGCCGCTAAGCAAAACTGCTTTGAGTCCAACAGCCTTGTGTTTTTTATATCGATAGCCATGCAAGTCGTTCAACTGAGGCCTCTGAGCAAGGCATAAAAGTTACCTTTAAAAAAAAAAAAAATGAAGCGTATCCAACCTGTCTCCAGACATTTTTTTAGCCCAATGTTAAGTTCAAGATTCTGAGTCGTCGATGTCTTAGTATTGTCATAATTTTTACAAGTAATCAAATTTTGTTCACATGTAGTGATGTTTTTTTCGTGGTACGGAGTACTCCCAAGCCTTTTATCTAAATATGCCAAGTGAATAAATTTCCCTTTGTTTCTCCAAATGATGTGTAGATATCTATTATTCCCAAGTCAAAATTTATGCTAATTTTGCTTTGCTAACTAGCATAAAAGATGCTACTGATAGCATATCAAATTAGCATGAGATGCGTAAAATATTTGCTAGTTTAGCATGAAAAACCAGCATGAGATGATTAAAATTCGAACACAATTTATGCTTATTAGCATAAACAAAAAACCATAGAATGCTATAAACTGTTGCTTATTTAGCATAATTTTATAGCATCACATGCTATAAACTGTTACTTATTTAGCATAATTTTATAGCATCGCATGCTATAAACTGTTGATTATTTAGCATAATTTTATAGCATCACATTTTTGTAAACGGTGGGGGAGAGTGGCTGTAAAGCGCCGGGAGTCGAACCGAGATCGCTTTGGTGGTCATTTCTTTACCGCTATCCCAAAAGGCGCGCCCCCTGGGCAGGAGCAAAGAGGGCTATTTGAAGCACTGACTCGCACCGCTACATACTCCGCCCCCAGTGAACAAGTAGGGGAAGAGTGAACGATATTTTACCACAGATAGGTGCACCAGCGCGAGAGAAAGGCTGCGTCAGGTTGCTGCTTGAGTGAGTGAAGTTTGGGCCTGTTTGCTCGGATCCGTGGCTGGGCTCAAGTGCGAGCGCGTGCAGACTGCACGAATGCGTGCGAGCAAGTCATCTCGTGGCGCCATCTGTGGAGTGTTCGAGTATCCATTGCTGCGTGCGTAAATGCCGGGTGACCAGATGTAACGGTGTGAGAGTGGCTGTGAAGCGCCGGGAGTAGAACCAAGATCGTTTTGGTAGTAGGCGCATTCTTTACCGCTTTCCCAAATGGCGCGCCCCCCGGACAGGAGCAAAGAGGGCTATTTGAAGCACTGACTCGCACCGCTACACATGCTATAAATTGTTGCTGTTTTAGCATAATTTTATAGCATCACGTGCTATAAATTGTTGCTTTTTTAGCATAGTATTAAGCATCATATCTTATCTTTGGGTTGATTTTTTAGCATAATATTAAAGCATCAGATGCTAGCTTTTTTTAGCATAAATACTGGGATAACCGCGAGCTATGTTGTCCAATAGGGAAAGAAAACCCTTTAAATTATGTATATTAATGTACTACATCGGACATTTATAAGTGTTTTAAACTAACACTTATAATAATGTCCAATAAAACAAAAAAATATTTTTCACGTCATGAAAAGGCCACTAAAACCTCATTAATTTTTGTTTTTTAAAAGCTGTATGAACCATGTATGTAACTCTCTTGTATGCTAGTTGTAGAGCATTTTATGCTAGTTAGCATAAAAAAGTAAAAAATAGCTTGTCAAGATAACTACCTCAGCATGCTTTTGAGAAGCTTGCAGTGCTAGTTAGTATCATATGCTAGTTTTATAGCATAAGATGCTTTTCTTTTCTGTAAGCTAGTTGTATAGCATTTTATGCTAGTTAGCATAAAAAAGCAAAAAATAGCTTGTCAAGGTAACTACTTCAGCATGCTTTTGAGAAGCTTGCAGTGCTAGTTAGCATTCTATGCTAGTTTTATAGCAAAAGATGCTTTTTTTCTGTATGCTAGTTGTATAGCATTTTATGCTAGTTAGCATAAAAAAGCAAAACCTAGCATGTCAAGGTAACTACCTCAGCATGCTTTTGAGAAGCTTGCAGTGCTAATTAGCATCATATGCTAGTTTTATAGCGTGAAATGCTTTTTCCTGTACGCTAGCTTCATAAGCATGGCATGCTAACTAGCATAAGGAAGCATATTTTAGCAAAAATTAGCATACATAGCAAAAACTAGCATATTTTTTATGCTACTACTGGCATACATTTTGACTTGGATTTCCAACGGTGTATGCTGTGATGGGGTAAGTTCTTTTTCTTTTATTTTGTTCAAGGTTTCACAGTGCATCCAGACGGATGAAACGTCCTGGAGTTTTTGCGGAAGCACATGCCACTATACGATTCGCGACAATATTTTTGGTTCAAATTATAATGGGGGGAAAATAGATCATGGTGCAAAAATTGAAAGGGGATTACTAAAAATTTAGCCATACTTGGCCTTTCCACCAAATAATGGTGAAGCACCACGACAAGAATCCCTCTGAACCCCCTTCAACTGTCTGAACTTCATATCTCCAGTTAATCCCTTTATATGGCGCAATCCCCCTAATGTTCATGTAAAAGAACCTGGTAGTTTCTCTGGGCCTGAAAACTATTACGGGTGATCAAAAGGTGTAAACTCCCTAAAAAAAATGGCCAGAGCATAAACATTTACGAAATGTGAGTAATAAGTAGCTGGAGGGGGAGGGGTGGCATTTTTAAGTTTTGCCCCATCAAGCAAAACTCCAAGATCCGGTACTGGTGCTTGAACTTGAATGAGTTTTGGACCCTTTGGGTTAATAAGAAGAGTCGATGTTTTTCTGAGTGCGCTTTATAAAAGAATGGCGGTATGAGAGAAACAAATCAAGAGATAATATACTGCCCCGTGACAAACTATTCAGATTACAAGAAAAACATGAGCGACGACGGTGGAGCAAACTTTGCAAACAACAAGAAAACTCTTTCAGCAATTGTTGATGAGTTTTTGAGCAGTAAAGGAGATGAAAATTCAGCAAAATAAGTTAATGTCATAACTGTTTTTAAAGATACATCTGTTAGAAGTTTTGAATGCAGGTCAAAATTGGCAGCAAAGTGTTGGATCAGTCGACGGTTTAAATTTAAAAACTATTGCTGTTTTGCTTGATTTGTTTCTAGTCACTAACCAGTTAATACGTGCTTACAAAGTAATTACTCGTTCATTTGGAACTTGGTAGAAAAACTGCTCCGGCCAGAAAAAATCAAAGGAGTGATAAACAAGCTTGTGATTTAAATGAAATAAATGCTCATTTTATTATTATTTTCTCAGTACAAGCTAATAATATTTTTTAAATTTTAACTTGGAGCAAATCTATGTTTGATTTTTAAGATAATGTATATATATTTTCAAAAAAGTAATTCTTAACAAACATCATTCAGAAGGGCAGATATTTAGTTTTATAATAGTATAACGAAAATTATATTCAAATGATTTCATACAGTACTGAAGCATACGGCAACATTGTTCATTTAATAAATAGCTAAATTATTATTTAGTAAGTGCTCTTGGCTTACTTAATGACTTTTTCCTTTCTCGTTGTATTTCATAGTTTAATACTATAATTTCTCCAGTTTCTACGTAATTGAGACATAATAAAAATAGCATGAAATTTCGTTGTACTAAACAGTTAGTCAAGCATAACTTTAAACCACTGCTTTGATTTTTTTTCTCATTTAATATAAAAATGTCGCTTTAGTTTAACTACTGTATAAGACCCTAAAAATGGTAAAAAACGGTTTCCTGACACATAATTTTCAAAAAATTTTCGGGGAAGAACCCCTCTAGGGGGCCCTTTTTCAGTACCTACCCGAGGGCCCCAGAAGGAGCCAGTCCGGGTCTGGAAAGAGGGAATCAGAATCTTTTGAAATACTTGTTGACATTGAAAGACAGTCGGACGCGGAAATGACTTTATAGACTATTTAGAAGTTACGCTAGAAGTTATTACCTATTGTCCCCATAGCACAGCAAGGAAGCAACCTTCTTCCCTAAGAAGCAAAACAAAAAGCATGCCTAGGGGGTGCAGAAAAAGCCGAAACCAGACGTCACTCTGTGGCCATAATAACGCTTTTTGTCCCCCCGCCCTTATTGAGGGCGGTAAATGGGACTTTTCAAAAAAAAGAAAAACTTCGCCCTGTTTGCGAAATTTGCAAAAAAAAAAACCAAGATTGCGTTTTGTTGGGATGGGAATTCCGGACTTTTTGCCGCCCCCTGAACAGTGCCGCCCGGGGTGGACCGCCCCCCCCCCCCCCCCCTAGTTACGCCACTGGGTTTCCCATGACGGTGCGATTGCGATTCCACGTTGAAATAGGGCATTCGCAATGACGTCATTTTTGCATAGCAACGGAACCTGGCAACTGCTGCTGGAGGACAAGCAACTTCGGTTCGCCGCATCTGTAGTATGCAGTTGCTGATATAGAGTTATATTTTCATCCTTTTTTTTATTTTTAAAATGTCTTCTGCATATTGCTCAACAATGAAGCTGAGGGAATATATATTGAAAAAATCAAGATCATTAACAATAAAAACCCGTGTTTATTATGTAAAAATGAACTTTCAACTAACTTATCGGATTTTCCGCACTTGACTTACATAGATATGTCAATAACTTATTTTACGTTGTTAGTGCATATTCTTCTGATGAATTTAAAGCATATAAAAGCCTGCAAGCGTTCTACAAGTTTTCTCATTTATGAATTTCAAATGTTTTCGCCAAGAAAATAGCAAATATGTGTGTGGTGACTATGGAAAGGTGAGCAAAAGTCATTTAGCATGCAGAGTCTGTCCAAAATATTTTACTGCTGTTCTTTTTTTGGTGAATTTTAATTCCTGAAGTGCAAAATATTATTTTTTTTTTTTTTTGTGAAAGTAAGATTTATTTTTCGAGAACTGTTAATTTTGTGAAATTAACTTTAGTGAGAAAATAGTTAAATCTTAAATTGGCATAAAATCTGAAAAAAATTAACCCCGTATATTAGAACGAGATATAAAAAAGGAACTTAGTCATTTATTCATGGTTTTTGTGTAATTAACAAATACTTGTATACTAGTGCACTTTTCAAATGGATCCCATAAATGTGTGCATCAATATTAAAGGGAACTTTTCCAATTGTCTAAATCACTGAAATCGAATGCATTATATTTCATGTCAGAAAGACCGTTTTGGACATTTTAAATTTAACCAAATACATGTTTTAGAATTTGTTTTCAACTGTTTAGTGAATGGTATTCTATGCAACATGTTTTTTTTTCTGACATATGCATTTGTATTGTGTAGCATGTCTTTAGTGATACACTGTTTAAACATGCATATGTCGTATTTTAATTGTATATGCTTTGATTTCTATATCGTAACTTAACTATGTTTATACAAATTGTGCTTTTTGATTGAAAAGAATTTGGAGGGAAAAATCCCAATGGTCTTTTGATTACGTTTGCCGTTTACTTATTACGGCATTCGTTTTTGATCGACTTTTAGGATATTATCCCATCAAGAGTAAACACAGGCTTGCACATATTTTTGTATTGCTGTAAAGCAGCTGCTTTTATTTTACAAGGCAGGACAAAAACAATATTAGAAGACAAGAAAAGAATATACCATAGGGGGAACAAAAGTTACTAGTAATTGATAAAGTTAAAAATGATGCAACAAAAGCGAGTATTATTTTGTGAATATGGTTCCGCGATATAGTTTCACTATAACGCGGGTGCCAAACATGTCCCCACACCCACGTTTTAACGGGGTTTTACTGTATTCTAAAAAGTTACTTTTTCTCGGTGTCTGTGTCGTTCGTCACAACTCGAGAAACTAGGCATGCAAAAAAAAAATTATCGAATCGCATATTATGGCAAATGCGGATTGTCTATGAGAACATTCAATGACAATTCAGCAAAATCATTCTCTTAAGCCCTACTTACTACTCGTGATAAACATCACGAAAAAAAATCTTTTAAAGAAAATGAATTCAAATTTTGAGGAAATGTTTTATGCAGCTCTATCTATGTCAGGGGTGCCCACAGGGGGGTAGCATGGCGCAACTTGCGCCATCAGGAAAATTTTTGGGGGGGATTTTGAAATTTTTGAGGGGGAATAATAAAAGAAGTGAAATATTTGAAAAGTTAATTGCATGTTTAAAGAGAAAGTTCATTGTAAAATAAGTTATATTCATCCCTTTCATCAGGGTTGACAAATGCTAATTTTCACCACAATTCCCCCTATCCCTCATATTCAATAGAATTCCGAAAGCATGAAGGAGGCCGTTAAAAAACCACGTAAATTGTTCTTTTTTTGCCATTTTCAACCCCCAAATTTGTAAAAATTTCCTATAAACGTAGTTAACGTGACGCTAGCCTCTACCCTCCTCCCCCTTAAAGTGAGTCACGGGGTTTTTAAATGGCCCCAAGGGCATGGTAATTTTTTTTTTTTTGGGGGGGGGGGATGCGCTATATCCTTTGGGGGGGATGGGCACCCCTGATCTATGTTATGAACTAAAATCTAAGCTATATATATATATATGTATTTATTTTTTTTATTGCCTGTTTTGTGAAAAAATGCAGTTAATATTTTTTTTTTTTTTTTTTGTGAGGTTTGGCACAAAATATCCAATATTTCAAAAACTTTTCAAACAATTGTAAATCTTTTAGTTCGTAACACAGATAAAGATGTTATTTATGTCTTGTGTAAATATTATTGAAATATACTAAATAGAATTTTGAGTAGAAGGTTTTCCGTAACTACAATTTTTCGCTTAAATTTTACAAAAAATTGCCAGTATTTCCAAAGTCAATGATAAACTTATAGAAAATACATTTAAATGATGAGTTTTATGTCCAATTTCAATTAAAAACTTGTGCTATTAATTAAAAACTCCTATATTTGAAAAAAAGTGCTCCGAAGGTAGTCACATACTTTAAATAACCTGAAAAATATAATAAATTAAACTTACCGAAACGGAAGTACTTCGGATGAATATGACTAGTTTCACATAAATTGAGGTTCAGAAAGGACTTTCGTTTAAAGGTAGGCATAGGCGTAAATAGGGGGGGGGGGTCAACCCCCGCCCCCCATCGGGTATTTACCTTTTTAGGCACATTTAGGCACACAAAAATTTTTTCGCTACGGCCTTGCAAAGCACATTTTTCCCCCTTAAGAAAATTAAACCCATATACATATGATTTTATTTCCTCTTTCTCTGAAGGGTTGTGATCATGACCAAATCATGCAGCTCATAATAAAGAGGACTTTTCATCTGGTTATAATCAACCCCCTTATCACCTTGGGGGGGGGGGGGTTGCAGCGAAAGGTGGCTTCAATCACCGTACCAGACACAGACAAACAGAGATTCTTTCAATCACTCCAGAGGGTTTTCTTTCCTTCTTGATGTCTTTTTTACTCAAAGGCAGCAATTTGGGAATATAATCGCACAATTAATAAGTTTCGTGGAAAATATTCACTACTGTGTTGGAGTTTTATTTTCTGATAAACCAGTGCTGTAGGGGCTGGGGTCTGAAAGTGAAGGACCCCTAGCCAACAATTGTCCTAATAGGTTAAATCCTCAAGCCAGGAAGGGATGCTCATCAAGAAACTTAAAGAGCAGTTTGTATTTATTTATGACTTCCTTTCCAAACACCCATTTTGGTAAAATTTATTTTGTAAATGAGCCGATTGGAAAACTGATGAACTGTATTTACCTTGCATTCTCTCCCATCTCTTATATTTTAAATGTTTTTTCTCTTATTCTGGTCCATCAATGATTGCATTACGACTCTGGAAATCATCCGTTCAACGTTTCCAATCTCACTGCTACGGTTTAATGCTGCATTTTAATTTACAATCAAGTATTATTTATATTTTAGCTAAATATTTAATTATTTTCGATACGTAATAATGTTTGCACTCCAGCGATGGACACGTTCGTCATCTAAAAAGAGAAGAAACTGATTCAGACGCTTCCACTTCTGAGGTATGTTTTGCTACAAATTTAACAACATGTTTAGAAATTTATTGTGGGGATGAGCATTTTTGTAGGGAAATATGCATTTTTTCTCTAAAATTCCACTATTTCCCAGCTTTAATATTATGAATGCCTGGACATAGAAGATTGCTTAGCGCTAAATATTGAATTTTCTATTGCGTTTGAATTAAAAAATAAACTAGTAGATCTAGTTGTTTAATGTTTTTGTGAATCAAAGCCGTATACAGAGGGGAAGGGGGACCCACGGGCAGCCCCCCCCCCCCAGAAATCTTTTGCAATGTATCATATATTCCTCCCTGAAACTTTGCTTATCATAAGTGTGTCGAAGTCTGCCGCCCCCCCCCCCCCCACCCCGAAAAAAAACTGGATACTGCCTTGGCTCCGGAGCAGGGGGACCATGTTAAGAATTCGGAAGGGCAGTGTATGCTTCAAAATCATACCCTTTATATATACACATATATATAGATATATATGACTAGAAATGATGTTAATATGAATTTTTTTACATATATGACAGCATTTTGATGTATATATAGTAGATGTATGTTCGGGTCTTTGGTGAAGTTAGATGAGTGGGTATTTGCGGCTTCTGCAACTTAAATTTTTGTAACTGGTCTTAAATCTATAATGCGTAGGCTAACTCAGGAGGCAAGGGTTCGAGGGCTCTCCCCAGGAAACTTTTTGAAATCTTAATAGCAATGCAATTTCGGGATACTTAGGTGATGTTAGAGGAAACAGAAAGGAGTTTGGTTACTCTCCCCCCGCAATTTTTTGCATAATAATGTCTTATATCTTTTAAGTTACTTTTGGTGTCGCTCGTGATGGTGTTCAATCTCCTTTCCCTGAAAGTGTTTCTGAAAGTAAAGTGTCTTGAAAGCATAATTTCTCTTTTCTTAAAACTAGTGATCTGATTTTTTTGCCGTGGGGGGGAGGAGTTGACTTGCTCCAAGGAGGTAGCTCCCCCCCCCCCCCCCACCCCGGGAAATGCCTGAAATAAACACGGAGTCTATCTTTAGAAACAAGTATTTATGACTAGTAAATTTTCAACTCTTTTACACTTCTTACTGGTGTTTAGTGTACATTTTTAGGGTGACCCCCCCCCCTTTCCCCAACCCTAGTTACGCCTATGAAGGAAGGCCCGCTGTTTTGGCGAAAGAAAGAGAACCAAGTAATTAAATTTCAACCCATATAATTTTTATAGATGTTTAAAAAAAAGCATGAAAGGAGTAATACTTACCAAAAAGTTACAGCATTTCTTGTCGCGAAATTGTTCAATAATATCAAGATTAGCAAATAGCTCCGCAATGACCAAGATCGCTGTCTTTACAACAAAGGCTGGTTCTTCAAAACTATTGGTTTCTACCGAAACGATTTGCTGTCTCGTCTTCTAATTATCAACTGAAATTTAAAGTTCAGAAAATTTTAAAATTCATATCCCGAGAACATCAGGATCAGGGGGCCGGGGCGCTGCAAATTTGCACTTGGTTGCATACCAAAGCGTCACAAGCTAAAATTTGTGAATTGTACATTTTCATTTGCGCGGAGCATGGTGCCCGTTTGTCTGGTTCACACCCCCTTTAAATGTCAACGAGCGGCGGATGAAACCGTGGCCACGATGAAACGGAGCACCAAGTCCCTACGGTAACTTCAGGCACCCACAAAGAACCTATACTGTCAAAAAACCAGACATGGTGGCACGACCGCCAATCATTCCAAAGAGACCACGAGCCACGATGAAATTTAAAAAACAAATCGAAGCAGTGGAGCAGCAGTTCCTAATCTTTTTTTCGCGTATCACCATTTTTCTTGCAAACCATTTGCGGACCACTGCTAATGTAACTTCATTATAAAGAATATAATACTGATAGATTATAGAAAAATGCTACGATGACTAGGTTATTTTAATCACACCATTTTTTAGTTACGGAAGAAAAGCGTTTATTAAAATAAAGCTGTATGTATAAAATAAAATATATGAAATATATAAAATATATATTTTTAATACGTACTTCCAAAACAGCATTAGAAATCCGTATATAAGTGCAAAATACCTATCATGTAAAAATGATTATTATAGGTGAAAAGTAATACAATAAAACATGTACAATTTCATTGTATTTCTAAAAGAAAAAATATGAATTTGTTTTAGCAGAGATAAATAAGAAGCATCCACCTATAACGTCCATCATTTTCGCCTTTAGTAGAAAATATATTTCAGAATAGACAAATTTATCACGCTTCTATTTATTTATTTTTTTTTAAATAAAATAAGAAGAATCTTTATTTACGGATTCTACAAAAGAGCGTGGGCGTATATACATACTATGTACAATAGAACTTTGATCCAACGTTCCAAAGAATTTTTTTTTTTTTTTTTTTTTTTTTTTTTTTTTTTTTTTTTTTTTTTTTTTTTTTTTTTTTTTTTTTTTTTTTTTTTTTTTTTTTTTTTTTTTTTTTTTTTTTTTTTTTTTTTTTTTTTTTTTTTTTTTTTTTTTTTTTTTTTTTTTTTTTTTTTTTTTTTTTTTTTTTTTTTTTTTTTTTTTTTTTTTTTTTTTTTTTTTTTTTTTTTTTTTTTTTTTTTTTTTTTTTTTTTTTTTTTTTTTTTTTTTTTTTTTTTTTTTTTTTTTTTTTTTTTTTTTTTTTTTTTTTTTTTTTTTTTTTTTTTTTTTTTTTTTTTTTTTTTTTTTTTTTTTTTTTTTTTTTTTTTTTTTTTTTTTTTTTTTTTTTTTTTTTTTTTTTTTTTTTTTTTTTTTTTTTTTTTTTTTTTTTTTTTTTTTTTTTTTTTTTTTTTTTTTTTTTTTTTTTTTTTTAATCAAATAAAAGGAATTAACTTTCCAATTCTATTAAATATTCGAATAGTAAAGATTGTTTTAATAATGTGAGCGATACTCTTGTCTAACGCAAATGCTTACTGATTATTATTTCTAATAATGAGTCGGATTTTCCTCCAGGAGATTAATTTTACGTTTTGATAGTAAAATATGTTCAGTATCAACTCCCCAAACACTGTATGAAGAAACCTTCATCTTGTAGGAAGATTTAACCAACTGGTCAACCAAAAATAAAATAACAATGCTACATTCTGTAATTAATTTGTTACAAACCTTTTTGTTTAATCACAATTCAAAATGAAATGTCTGGTATATTGATGCTGAAAATGGCATATGGAATTATTGTACCAAATTTTGGCACTGTCCGACTTTGAAGAATAATTTTGTTACTGATGGACCTTTGTCATTATGGCACTGGGAGTAATCCTGAGAGACGGCTGACACTTCCAGATTCTGATATAACAAATATTCTGGTGCATAACGCTTTCCTTTATAACATGCAAATATTACTGTAACAGCATTCTTTTAATTTTTAATATGCTTGCTGTAATGTAACTCACTCCCTTAGCTTTACAAAAGGTCTGCCATGTTTTAAAAAGTACTATTATATCTTAAAATCGCTATCTAGATGGAACAGTAGATGATTGTTTATTCATGGATCACAGTAACAGTGTTGGTGAATTCGATTATGTTGTTAAAGACATGTAACAGAAGATGATTATGATAAAACTTTTTCATATTTTTAGGGCTCGACCGATGGCATTTTTTGGCCGATGGGCCGATGCCGATTGTTGGCCGATGTTTTGAGATCGGCCGATGGCCGATGGGAGATTATATTGCTCTTCCATCGGCCGATGCCGATGGCCGATGGATAAAATTCGCTTTAAACCGGTAAAACGTGTAGAAGTCTTGTCAAAAATGTCTTGTCATTTATTTATTTTTATGTTTATAAAAACATAAATGCGGTATTCAAGCACCATAAAAGACTGTTTAGGGGAAGTTTGCATAATAATTAAAACTAGGATAATCACTCGCGATTCTAGTAAAGTAATTAAACTATTTGGCGGTAAAAAAAAAGCAAAATCACAGGATTTTTAATCCTTTTTTTCTTATCTTTGCAAAAAAACTCAACAACTGTTGGATCGCATCAGGTCTCCTTCCCTTTCCTTCAACATTTTCTCTTTATAACTCCTGCACTGCAAATGCCATGTGCAGCTGCCTTTATATTCTTATTTTTTTCACGGCTAGGAATGCAGATTTTATAATACAGACTAACAAATAATGTAGGCTTGCATCTTCAACAAAATTGTCAACCCACTCCTCGGATTTTTAATAGAAAAGCGGGAAAGGCTCTATGTTTTTTTTTTATATATATATAAAAGATATTTTGGCTAAAAATAGCTCTTTTTATAAAATATAAACAAAATGTTAAAAAGTTTCGCTCCCAGTAACGCATCCTCCCTCCCTCTTCATAACCAAGAAGTACCACGAATATTGCTTCACAAATATAGACGTGAGATTTTTTTTGTTATTGCAAATGAATCATCGATGGTCTTAAGAACTAATCTTATTAGATATTTTTTTTCTTGTGAATTGAAAATTTATACTGAAACACTTGACGTATTCTTTTTAGTTTTATGAGCACAATGTAAGGTTACTGAAATAAACCAATATTTTATAAACGTGAAAAAGATTTTGAGCACTAGTCGTTTTCTGTTGACAAATAATCTCAAAAACAAGTCATCGATTATAAAAATTAAGACGTATAAAAAAAAAAAAAAAACAGTATGGGACCTCAAGTCCGGACCGGCCGCGATCTTTCTGGATTTCGGAATTTTCCGGATTTTGGGTCATCATTCAAAAAATTTTGTAAGTGTCATCAGAGCCCATACAATTTGCTCCGGAAGATTTTATCAGCATTTTGCTCATTTATAGCATTTTTATTATTGTATATTCTCCCCTATAAATCACGAAATTTAGCACAAAAAACGAAGTTGGAGTAGGCTTGCATTCGTGGTAAAACATCGAAACATCTACACTCTTCAATATATTGTTTTAGCATCTTTAATTAAATAATAAAAGAAAAGAAGTCCGTGAAATTCTGATGTGATTTTATATTCTCTAGCCACTAAATTGCAGTTAAAGATAAGACCATCGGGAAAATACGAGAAAGGCTAATTTTCAATTTCGCAAATGTTCTGTTTCGCGCGAAAATTAGAGCTCATCTTTTAAAAATAATGTAACAAAACTACAAGAAATTATTAAAAAGCAAAATTTAATGAAGCTACAATTAATGAAAACTATAATTGCAAAAACGAACCCTTTTCAAAAAATCGCGAAATAAATTTTTCAAAAACAGCCCATTTCCGATCTACATTTTCATTACATTTTATTTTCCTTCTTTTTAAAACGCTTATTTTCAAACAAACGGTGCAAACATTTCCCGGTTTTTTTTTTTTTTTTTCAAAAAACAATAGCTGTTTTTTTTTCAACTGCCGATTTTTTTCGAAAAAGTTCTAGATTTCGGAATTCCGAATTTGGGACCCATACTGAAAACATAGTCAATTTTTTTAAAATAAAGAAATTGTTGCATTTTCATTAAGATATTATATTCCACCCAGTCGCGCGGACTCGTTTTGAAAATTTTTGAAAATTGCAAGTCGAACTTAACACACATAAAATTTCGTTCAATAATCATTTAAACTGAGAAATTGATTCATATTTTTATCAATATGTTCTGTGTTGTAAACTAATAATAAAATAACAAGAAATATTCTAAACTGAAAGCAGATGCAACAAGATTGCTGCACAATTGCAGAAAAACTGTAACACGTGAATAATAAGAAACATGACAAACTAAAAACAGGTGGTAAAAGATTATTGCACAATGACATCTAATGCACTAAAGTCATTATTAAACGAAAAACAGACAAAAATGAGTCAACTAACCTAGTGCGAAAAACAAATAGCACTCATAAGACAATTTTACGTTTATTTTAAAATATTCTATTTCGTGAGCATTCTATTCAAAGAGAAATAATTTTAATAATGAAAGGTTTTCGGGCAACGATCGATTAAACTAATTTTCCGAATTTATGGAGGAAAAAGAAAGTTAAAGACAGAATGTTTTCTGGAAACTGGTCCCTGCAAAAAACATCGGCCTTGCATCGGCTTTTAAATGTTTTTTAAGGCCGATGGGCCGATGTTTTTCCAAAGTTAACATCGGCCGCCGATGCCGATGGCTGATGGCAACTTTGTTGAACAATCGGCGCCGATGCATCGGCGAGGCCGATGCATCGGTCGAGCCTTACATATTTTTATTGAGTGTGACAAAGCGCTGTCACATTTCTCTTGTGTTGGTTAAAAATGTATGGAAGCACAATTCCACTGCTGTTTCTTACTTTTTTGTATTAATTGAAAACAGTGATATGCATATCAATTGCAGCTTTTTGTTTTCTTAGTACCTAAATATTACTTTTAAATTATAATTAGTTAATTTATAACAATTTCTCTTGTTTTCCAGTTTATATACAGTAAAATCTAGTTACAGTGAATACGGAAATTTCCGTTAAAATGTAACAAAGTTTTAGTTCCGCTTTAAAGTCCGATAGAATAATTTATTTTCCGTTATAACAAATCTCTGTTTCAACAAAGTATTTTCCTGGTCTCTTGGAGTGTGTTGTAATGGGATTTCACTGTATACAGTAAAACTCGTTAAGTTCCCGCTTAAGAAGTTTTTAATTTCAATACCAGTTTCATTCTCATCTCCCTAATGTTAAAATAACCCCTTTTAAAAGTTCTGATTGTATTTTTTTTTTCGCTTAATAAGTTTTCATATCGGTCAATTTTTCCTTTCAAATGACACTTTAAACTTCTAAAGTTTCTATTTTTTTCAAGTTTTTTTCAAGCTACGTAATTATTTTTCTTTTTAATGGAAAAAATATTAGGAGAAGAATTAGAAAAGCTGTTTTGGTCAGCCTTTTCTCAAGGGTACCCTTTTCTCAACACTAAAAGTTCCAGGAAAACAGGTGGCAGAGAGGATTAGTCGGTTATTACGAGAACAATAATGACTGATCAAGGGAGAAGGGAATGTTTGTAGAGTCTGTTAGGGGGGTGTCTATTTTCTGTCTAATTTAAACGTTGTAAAATAATATCATCCCTAAATATTATAAAGTATATCTATTGTCAAACATAGAGCCTACCCGTTTAAGAAGTTTTCCCGCATAAGAAGTGTTTTGCTCTTGGTCCCCTGGAAAACTTCGTAAGCGGGTTTTACTGTATATAAGTGAAATAACTATACATTTATTTTGCACTTTCCTTATAGTATATACAAAAAGTTCTTCAGTACTCAAACAATAAATGAAAATTGTTTAATTTCGTAAATCATGTCTTTTCTTTTTCATAAACATGAACAGTAGTTAGTTACATGTAATATCTAAGTTTTATATTTGCGCATTAATTGAGACCAGTTATATTCATATAATTTATTTTTTTAATTTTTTTTATTTTTGTTGGTAAACATTATTTTTAAATAATAATTAGAGTCAATTTATAACCATTTCTCTTGTTTTCCAATATATAGAGAGTACAATCTCGTTACAGCAAATACTGTTACAACAAAATTTCCATTAAAATAATTCAAAATGAAATGTCTAGTATATTATTGTTGAAAACGGCATGAGGAAATATTGTACCAAATTTTGGTGCTGTCCAACTTTCAAGAATAATTTTGTTACTGATCGACCTTTGTCATTATGGCACTGGGAGTCATCCTGAAAGACGGATGACACTTCCAGATTCTGATATAAATTTTTAGTTCCATTTTAAAGCCCAATATGATAATGTATATTATGTTATTAAAAAACATTTTTTCAACAAAGCATTTTCCTGGTCCCTTGGAGTGGGTTGTAATGGAATTTCACTGTACACTGAAATGAAATAACTACACATTTATTCCACACTTAGCTTATATACAAAAAGTTCTTCAGTACTCAAATGGTTATCCAATTATGAATATTGTTTAATTTCAAAAAGCACGTCTTTTCTTTTCCATGAACAATAATTAGTTACATGTAAATATCTACGTTTTATGTTCATATTTTTTAAGCCCATTTTTATATCCTTTGTATCATGTGCACTTGTAAATTTCAATCTTTTTTTTCCTCGAGAGTTTTTTTAGGCGAGGCTTTCTGGGAGTTCTGCTGCAGAAATCACACTGCCAAGAAAGTTTTGCTGATGAAACATCTACAACAGTTCAAAATCATGAAAAAATGTATGTTTTTATGAAAAAAATCATGTATGTTTTCAAAATGTAAAAAAAGTTGTGTATATGAACTTTTTGCATTCATTTCTCCAAAAAAATGCATTGTTGTTAAAAGTTACACGAATTATATTTTAATTCCAATAAATTTTATTATTTTTAATTAAAAAGAGTACAGATAAATCAAAATGAACTTCTGTATACTGTATTAGTAAGTGTAAATGTTTACATTAAACTTGCACAAGTTGGCTTGCAAAAGTTTATATTAATTATTTAAAAAGGTAACTTTATCCATGATATAACTGACATATTTATTACATGAAAATTGAAAAAAAAAAATCTCTTAATCTATTTACATGATATAAATGTGTACATGATTTTACTTAATTATGTATAAATCTTTCAATACTTAAAGCAGTTGTATACATATCAAATACACTCTGGACCAGACTGTGATGGTTTCTTTCTTTATCTCTTTCTTTTAGATGCCTTAAGTTTTTCAATTTACAGGTTTGTGAATTGTTGAGAGAACTATGTTTATCAAAAGATTGCACATGTTCAAATGAAAAAAAATCTACCAGCATGTTCAAGATTTTATAAGTTTCATTTAGTATTACTCTTTTATAGCAACTATAAAAGTTGTCCTATTATCAACAATACAGCCAATTAGTGATTCTTTTTCAGTAGTAAAAAAGAGAAAAAAGTCTTATTGCAGGTCTGAGAAAGAACCTTATGAGTCGGAAAATATATAGATTTGAAAAAAACTTCTATTAAATTATAATGTTTAATATTTAAAAATAATAACTAACTTTACTAATATTATTGAAGCATTATTATTATTTTCTATTTTAAACCTGTAAAATTTAATAGTTTAAAAATTGCAATTTTTGTATAAATAAATAAATTATTTATAAATATCAATATTTTTACTGGTTTATTGTAGTTATTTTATTCCTAATTATGAGTAAACAAATTTCACTCATAATTATGTATGTAAAAACGTCCTGTATAACTGCATTCAGCCTGTAAAATAAGGTGTTTATAAATAATTTATTTTATTAATACAAAAAGTTGCAATTTTTAAACCTCTTTACAGCTTAAAAATAGAAAACGAACATTATATCCAGATCATATCCTATTGGATATCTCAAATACATCTAGAAGATTTAAAATACACATCTATTTAACAGTTACAGGATATCTAGAAGATATCTGGATATGATATCTTATGGACAGGGAAGAGATATCCACAGGATATCTGTGAGCCATCCAAAACCTCCCCTGCTTATCTCTAGCCTGTCCTATGCACGTCTGGATATCCAGACGTCCGTGGGCCGTCCAAACGTTGCAACCTTTTCTACCACTTCTGGATATTCCTGGATCAGTTGGACATCCCACAGATGTCCACAGGATAAGCTTCATATCCAACTCGTAATCCATTGGATATCTACAGGCTGTAGTGTGGAGATAGGTGGTTGTCTGGGACACCACATGATTTCTTAGAAAATATATGTCCAAACTTGCATTTTTATTCATTTTGAGACAGCAGCTAATATTTTCGGAAAATCAGCAAATATGAGTCTTCTCAACGTATTTCGGGGACCCATGCATTTTAATACTCTTTGCAGTGATTTTCGTAATAATATTTTGATTGAAAAAGTCATTGTACGTATATTTATACAGAAATGTAAAACTTTCGACTGCCCTACTATGAAGTTTTTATCTTTATTCATCTATTTAATCTTAATTAAGTAATAATAATAATAGTTTTGTCAATGTTCCTATTCTAGTATGGGGCCGTTCATAAATGACGTCACGCTTCTTTCCCATATATTTGACCCCCCTCATCCCCATTGTCACGCGTCACGCTATTAGAAAATATATTATGCCAATTTCTTCTGCTACTACTTGGCGCTTTTATTACAGATGAATGTATAGCAGCCCATTGCTCCTTCGCTTATTCATTCCATATATATTATATTTTCAGTGGTCTTTTTTTTAATGGCAACAAAAAGATCTTGTTAAATTCCCGCGCTTCGTGAGCTGGAATTGTGTATTAAAGAGCCTTTGAGAAAAACAGTATATAGTGCTTATAAATGAATCCTCCAGTAGCAAGATTCATTCATCAAAACTAACTTTGAAGTAGACCTGCATTTTATTTTTTAAGATACTCATATAAAAAGTATGTGAGGTGATCATTATATTTAAGAATTTTTGTAAAAAAAAACATAGATTTTCTGCTGCGGAAGTACACATCTCTGTCTCCGGTCAGCTGATAAATAAATATTTTCCCGCCAATCGTCTGCCCGTGGTGAAGCTTTGGGGTGTAAAGTGGATTTTAATGATTGAAAATATACCAATAATAATATTTATAAAATGGGCGCTACAACTCCGAACGAACAAGAAATTCACGAAAGATTTCAGGAATTATGTGCCGATTTAAATATGGACGGAAGTGCTACTGACGAAGCGTGGCAATCTTTCCTTAGGATCAGCAATACATATACTCTTGAGGTAAATAGATCTTTAATTTTTGTGCTTGACCTTATGAACTTTATTTCATATATTTTAATTTTTGTTACAGGAAATATTCTACTAAAAGCTATGTAATATTACACTTAATTGTAAAATTGTATAATATTTTTGATCGTCCCTCATTAAAATATTCCTGATTTATTTAACTATTATAATTTGAAATCATTTACGTCATTTATCAGTAGTTTGTTGATTTTATACATAACGTGATGTTTTTACTTGAGTTTCTAACATGCTAATTTATGCAAGTGCGATGGCCAATGCTCATTAATTAGTACTTATGTATGTGTCTGTGTTTTCCTAGTTTCAAACTCCTTCCTAGATTTGTCTAAGTAATTGAATGAGGCTGCTGGGAAACATTTGTTAACACTTTTTACTGAAGCTTTAAAGCTTACAAGATTCTGGACATATAAAATTTTAACAATATTTATGAAGGAAGCGAAGTGACAGATGCTTCTCCCCCCCTCCCTTTTTGTTTAGTCCGGTGTAGGGGGTGTTGGAGAGATTGGAACCCCCGCGCTCCATGATGAATTAAAGTTATCCGTATACATACATATGTATGTATTATTAATGAACTCCCAATCTCTCCCCGAAAAAAAATCTCGCTATTCCAGTTTTCTACCCCTTTTCGCTAGTGTACTACTAATTAACGCGTACGCAATTCAACATGCAACAAATAAAAATAGTTTGATCCACCTCTTAAGATGTTTTTAATGTTTATTTTTTTTTATTGTAGCTCGAAAATGAACTTGACTTCATGATGTGCTAGTAAAAAAATAATAGGAAAGTTGTATTTTCGTATTTCAAGTCTAGAAGTTTTGCTCTTATTTCACTTCACATTGTTGACTGAAAAATTGTGTCTTATTAAGAGCAGCCAAATCTTTTTCATCTAAATTATGTTGATGTCTTTTTCTGAATGTAAAATCTATTTATTATAAAATGTTTTAGCAGATTTTTTAACAGACCTTTCATCTTGAAAGCATTCATTAACTTGCTTATAACTATTTGAAAAGTTATATTCAAAAAAAAGTATACAACAGAGCATTTCCTCTGTGGTCATTAATTGGTCAACCTCAACAGATGTCTGTTGTGGTTTTTCCTGAAAATAGTACAAATGTTTTTTTACTGTCAGTCAGTGTTGGGAAAGCTGTCACCATCTCCTTTCTATATATGCTGCAAGCTTTCACGATACATTAATTTGTTAATATTAACAATAAATGATTTGTGTGATGGTTCAATGTTTTCCTTGGTTTTTGCAAATAAGCGTGTGCTGAAATCTAGTCATGTTCAATGATGCATAGTTTTATGATGCAAGGTGATTTGAAAACTTGATGTTCACTGTATTTTGATTGCAAAAATTAATTTTATAGCATTTTGTAAAATTTATCTTTACCAACCCCATTTTTAAAAGTTTTTATGTATTATTTTAAATTTATGAATGTGTAACACTTTAGAAAAACATTAGGGCGGCTAAATTTGTAGATATCTGATATCCCTAGTCATGGTGGTTTGGTTAGCTACCAGATGTCATTAAATCACTCACAAATAGATATATTCCTGATCTATAGTTATCCCTGATAAATGTGATATAGGCTGTTCTTAGGAAGTTGAGAGAACTTTGATTCTTTTCTGTCATCAGGACACCAGTCATTTACTATTCACCAACAAGTTTTGTGAAACATACTTTATGATTACTGGTAAAGTTATTTTGTATTTATTTGATTACACAGGCATTTAAGGTGCCCACTTTTGGCACCATATTGCAGTTGGTAGTGTTATTTGACTCAAACGCATGTGACATCCTCGGAAAAATGCCAAACATTATGATTCCAACTTTAACAAGATTTTTCACTTAGAAATTTTCTTTTCTTATTGTTTTCAAATATTTGTTTATTTTCCTTTCTTAAAAATTTGTGAAATATATTTTTAAAATTGTAAATATTATCTTATTTAGAATACATTTGAATCTTACTGAAATAGTGTTACAATTCATGTTATAGGGTGAAAGCTTGCATTGGTTGGCATGTGCCTTATATGTTGCTTGTCGAACGTGTGCTGTGCCTACTGTAATTAAGGGCAGTTTTGTTGAAGGCAATTGTGTTTCTTTAACTAGACTGCTCAGATCCTGCAAACTGAGGTACGTATTATTTTTCTTTGTTGCAAAATGAATAAGATTAAGATAAAATTGATTTATTGCAGGGATGCACCAACTATGGCCCGCGGGCAAAAATTAGCCCGCCGAGCCTTTTGAATTGGCCCACTAATATAGTTGATAAAAAAGAATAATTATAATAAAATTTTTTAAAAATACGAAAGAAAAAATAATTGTGAAAAAAGGTTAAGAAAAATCGTAGTAAATTATGATCGCAACACCGCTACTGAATTTTGGTCGCAATTTTCGGAACTAATCTCCATATTTTATTTTATTGGAAGTACTTCAGAAACTAATCAAGTCATGATAAAAGTGGTAGAAAGTACATTGTCATCTGGTTCTGAGCTATATGTAAAGTTTCAGAACAATAGCTTATGGGGAAATGGTCGAAAATTCGATTGCTGAATTTTTCGAACAGCCATTATGTGCGTTATTTCGTCTATAAAAGAACTTTGTCCCATTCCTGCTATGATCTCTTTAGTTAATTCAAAGCAATGATCGTTAGACATAGCAAGTAAAAGTCATTGTTTTCGTCTTCATTGCTATTTTGCTCTTTGTCATCGTTCGGGTGTAACACCATTTGGATGCTTTCCGAATCTGGCATCTTGTTTATCAAATTAATTTCTTAAAATCTGATCATCAATCATTTTTACAGTAATAAATGATTTCAAAAAGGAGGAAAATGAAATGTAAGAAGCATGTTTACATGGCAGAAACACGCAAATTTCATACTTGTTTAAAACGACTTCGCTTTTTCGAACTCTATTTTAATAAAGAATAAATTTTCACAGTTGCAATTTTTGTTGCCTTAATATCAATTTAAAATACTTATCACCGTATTTCAGCTCTTAAATAAATAAAAAAATGTATAAAACAAAAATAAACAAGGTTTAATTTGCACACTATCGGCTATTGCGGAAAATTTGCGAATCTGCCGTATTAGAAGTTTTCCGAACTTTCGTATAGTCCAACTTTTGTTGCAATTAGTCTTCAAATACTGACGAGACAATTAAATAAATGTATAAGAATCTAATTACTTATTTCTTTCATGTTTAATTATTGAAATAAAATAGAGAAAAGGTCTGATTTTTCTCAAGTATCGTTGGAGGTTTTTTTTTCTAATTTTCATCTGCAAGTAAGTTGACGCCCCCCTTCCCTTGAAAAAACATAGTTTTTAGACCAAATTGTTCGACTTATAAACGCTGAATATGTTACTTGTTACGGAAAAATGCATATTTTTAAAGGCATTTTAAAAAATTCGTATTTTTACTAAATGGGCAAAAAAACACGAACTTTTAAAAAATGGTGGGAAATTCACGAAACAATTCCCGGTTTTCTGGTTCCCGGATAAGAGGTTCTGTACTGTATTACTATGCCAATTTAACTAATAAGATTTTGTAAATGGTTAGCCAAAAAAACAATTCTACTAGCCAAATTGACCAGTAATAATGAATGAATAATTTTTTTAAAATTAAACATTAATTTTCAGAACTAATAATATCAATATGAATAATTATTTTACTTTATAAAGTGTAAATAATCATCAAAATTTAAAAATTTTATTGTGGATATCTGTTTAGGAAAATTTTATTGTTGATATGTATTTAGGAAATGAATAAACAAATAACGATTTTTTACATTAATTCACAAATATCGATTTCTAATGTGCAGGAAAACTAGTAATTAAAGGATTTAAATTTAATTATATGCCATGGAACAAAATAATATGTTGATTTTTGATAAAGGAATCGGTTTAACTTTTTTATATTGTCCATGTAGCAATGTATAAATTTAATATTACCATGCCAATTTAACTAATAAGATTTTGTAAATGGTTAGTTAAAAAACAATTATACCAGCCAAATTGACTAGTAGTAATTCTGAATCAAGGCCGTGGTAGCCTAGTGGTCAGAGCGTCGGACTTCCATCTGGAAGGTCACGCATTCGATACCCGCTGAAGACCCGCCACGTACACATGGTGATACGTGCATGTAAAATCCGTGGACCCCACTACCTCGCCCCTTGCGCAAGCAATCCTAAGGCCTCGACTAACAGGTAGGGGTCTGGTAGAGAAAAGTAATTCTGAATTGCAAGGGTTTAACGTGAAGTACAGACTCGCAGCATTTGGATTTTGCAATTTAATATATGTGTGTTTATTTCTTCTGTATTTATATTCGCACTTTTAATTAATTTCTCATTTTAACTCTTGATATATATTTTAAACTATAAAATGTCAAAGAAAAATTATCTAAATTATAAAGAAAGTTATAATTTAGAGAATAATTCTGTGTTTTCTAAATTTAAATTACCTTTTTATTTTCCATTTGTTTCATTTTCATAATTTGAGCACATTTTTGTAAAAAATTTTAGCATTCCTCTTTTTTGCAATTTGACCAATCACTTCATTGGTATACATAAATGTTGTGTAATTAATTGTTTAGAAATCTTATACCTCATTTTGTTTCAATTCATTTACATTAATTTTTTAAAACTTTTATTTAATAATCTGCTCCCAAGTACAGTAATTATTAATACATGTAATTTATACCTATTACCTCTAAATAAAAACTGAAATACACGGTGTATTATGACGCCCTGTATTTTTATGAATAAAACTTTACGTTACTTTGGCCCCCAACCTGGTACTTTCTAATTTTTTGGCCCGTCACCCAAAAAAAGTTTGTGCATCCCTGATTTCTTATTACACTTTTATTCTTCAGGACCTAAACATTTTAGCACAATACGGTGGATATCGGACGTAACTAGGTCACTTTCTAACTGGGGCAAGACCAGGATTTAGCGCCTCCTCCCCCACCTTAGATACACAAAAAGTATATGTATTTAGGCAAACACACATTTAGTCAATTTAGCTCCCCTAAAATAAGCTGGTGCCCGGGGCGTACGCCACGTCTGCCCCCCTCTAGTTACGTCCGTGGTGGATATTGTTCGTACGGTACTGAAGGGACTATGGACAATGTTGTATAAATATGGACAATGTTGTATAAATATGAACATTGTATAAACGATGCTCCACTAGGAAGATAGATATTAGGAATGCAGTAGAAATTCCACTGTAACAGATATTCGAAATTCGCAAGATCAATACTACTGAATAAATCCTGATAATCATAGTCATGCACTGAAGACTAAATATATGTTTTCTTTCCTATGGTTATAACTATTTTTAATAACATTTTTTCAAGTTATTAATAATATTTGGCAAAATTTTAATAAATCTGTTAATATAAGTATTAAAAGCACTTGTAACTGTTCTAAATTTCGTTTTGTGAAATTCTGGAGTAAGAAATATATAAGGGAATTTGGATGTTGCATATTATTAATATCAAGTCTTGTATTTAGCTATATAGTGCTGTTGTTAATTTCCCTAATATTGCTGTGAACTTTTATATAATGGCTGTTATTTAACACTAGAACCGCGGAGCAGGTCAATTTGACCCAAAATGATGTTTAATTTATCACCACGAAAAAAGAATTGGTTGAAAAGTAATTCCTCTTAATAATTTAAGTTTTAATAATTTAAGGTGAACAACAATTTAAAAAATTTAAAACTTCGTAACGTCAATAGCTTTCACACACTCATACCTAGAACCGCGGCACGGTCATTTTGACCCCTAGGAAATATTAACGTTCAAATGACGAAAAACGGATGCATTTTCGCGGAAGCAACTGTGAAGCACTTCTTTTTCTCAACCCCAGTGTTCGTCCAAGAAAGTATTTGAAAAATGGTAGTTTAAAAATGCAGGAGGAAAATTATTTGAAAGTCGTTTTTTAAGTAAAGTAATTTCGCTATCAAAGGCAGGCTTGGTGTTGCAAATTCTTTTAATCCTAATCGCTTGGGAAATAATAATTCCAATGATCACTTTTTTATTGAGGCAGGAAGAAAAATATTGAAGGCTATTAATGGTGAAATTAAATTCACGGCGTTTATTGTAGATGGAGGTTAAATAATCCGTCCTAATTTCTATTTTGATGTTGAGGAAGTTGTGAACAAGATTATTGTGGATAGTATTTTTCAGTTTAAGGCAATTAGGATAAATTGTTTTGCTAAGTTGAAGAAAATTATGGTGGTTGATACAGAGGAGGTTGTCAATATAAGGTAAGCAAATAGGTGTAAAAATTGTTACAAATACTAAATTTAAAGAGCTTTGAAGAAAAGAGCGAAGGGTTTATTTCATAGAAAAGTCCCGAGATGGCGACAAAGAGTTCATTGAGTGGAATATTTGTAAACAGGTTTTGAAAATTGTAAGTTTCAAGATGATGTATATCAAAAATATTGATTAGGTTGATAACTTCAACGCTATCGTCAATGATCCAAAACCAATTGTAAAATGCGTGATGCGCGAGTGGACTGCATTAGGAGTTTGTGCCGGTCCTTGTGAACATTAGATAACTCATACTAGTAACTCACAACATTTATTCAATTAACATAAGACGAATGGACATTGATAACAACACTCTGCGGAGTTCTGGCTGCGAATGCCCGACTCGGGGGGCGAGAGATCGGCAACCCAAAGGGGGTCGCTTCTTGGCGACGCACCAAGCAGAGCGGGAGTTTCACATTTGGCGCTAAATACTTAACATTCCGCCCGGCATTGAAAGAATTTTCAATAATTATACATTATGATAAACAATATACTGAATATAAAAAGGACATAGAAATACAAGATACACATACAATTAATAAGAAGTTACCAAACACGATGAATAATTAAAATGAATTGTGCACTATGAAGGACAATAATCACAACTAAAAATATTAACAATTTTCTTGTCCTGGAAGAATACATATTTTTGAGATGTCCCTGAGAAAGGTATTTGCAGAAGTTTTTACTTTGACAACTCTTATGCTCCCATCAGGACCTGGAATTGTTTCCAGAATTCTACCCAAAGCCCATTTACCCGGAGGTAGATTTTCATCTTTAAGTAACACCATAGTACCAATAGGAATATTATCTTGCTTAAATTGCCATTTAGTGCGATTTTGGAGATGATTTAGGTAATCTCTCTGCCAGTTTTTCCAAATTAGTTGCGAGTATCTTGTCATTTTCTGCCATCTTGAAAGACTATTTTCATTAATATCAATTAATTGCGGTTCTGGAATTGAGTTAATTGGGCGGCCAATTAAGAAGTGGCCAGGGGTGAGAACTTCATAGTCATTAACATCTGAAGGCAGAGGAGTTAGGGGGCGCGAATTTAACGTGCCCTCTTTTTGAGCGACAAATGTCAAAAATTCTTCAAAGGTAAGTCTAACATTATTTAAAACTCTTTTCAAATGATATTTAACCGACTTGACACCTGCTTCCCATAAGCCTCCGAAATTTGGTGACTTGGGGGGAATGAATTTCCAAGTTATTGATTCTGAAGTTAAATAATTTGAAAGACTATTATCTTGATTATTAAGAAGGGATAGCATTCGTTTTAATTCTGAATGCGCACCTCTGAAATTGGTTGCGTTGTCTGACATGATAACTGAACTTTTGCCTCTACGAGCAAAAAAGCGCTTTAAAGTAGCTATAAAGGTTTCTGAAGTCGGGTCAGTGACTAACTCGATATGAATAGCTTTTGTAGCCAAACAAATAAATATAGCTAAATAAATTTTGGAATATTTTCCCCTTTTCTGATTTTTATACTTAATTTCAAAGGGACCACAAAAGTCTACTCCCGTCACATTAAAAGTAAAATTAGGATTTGTCCTTTCTGAAGGAAGATTTCCCATAATTTGCTCTGCTGTAGTAGGTTTGTTTTTAAAACATACGAACATGGTGCAATAATGATTGCGGGCCTAAATGTAAGTACTTTTTATGAAAATATTCGAAAATCATTGAAGTGAGTTTATGACTCTTAGGCAAAATTATTGGATGTTTATGATTAAATGTTAAATTTGAATTACTTAACCTACCTCCGACTCGGAGAAGTGAATCCTCATCAAGAAATGGATTTAAAAATTTGAGTTTACTTTTCTGACTCACTGATTTGTCGTTCTTCAACATTTGTATTTCTTCAGAAAATTCTACTTCTTGGACAGATTTAATTAAGAATTTAGTAGATTGATCCAATTCCTGGATGGTTAACGGACCCTTTCTGCGGCATTGATTTTTAGCAAACCTAAAAACAAAACTTAAAATGCGAATAATTTTCGAAAAACGGTTGGAAATATTTAAAATCCTTTGTATAAAAGAAGTGTTCTGAGTTAATGCTAGACAAATGTCCTTTTTGAGCTCGACTTCAAAGATGTTAGAGTCTAGACAGATAGGTGAAGGTGTTATCTCACTTATTGCAGAACCATCTTGAGTTAAAAATCCTGGGCCATTGAACCACAAGGTGGAGAGCTGTTTACTGCTTGTTCCGCGGGAGATCAAGTCTGCAGGATTCTGTTCAGATGACACGTGTCTCCATTGGCAGGCTTCTGTTAGATGCTGAATTTTGGAGACTCTATTACCCACAAATGTTTTCAGGAGATGAGAGGGTGTTTTAATCCATGCAAGGGCTATGGTGGAGTCTGACCACAATATAATTTGATTTATATTCATTTTTAAGGAGTTTAATGTTTTCTTCATTAACTCTGCTAGCAGGAGGCAAGCTTACAATTCTAGTCTCGCAATGGACATTTTCTTGAGTGAGGCTACCCGAGATTTGCTGCATATTATGTGCGACGTAACTTCTTGGGAGCTGGAGATATTTTGAAGATAAATGGCTGCCCCATAGGCTGCTTCTGAAGCGTCAGCGAAGCCGTGTAAAATGGACAGCTCGTCTTGTACGTTCTCTAAGTAACGAGGCACTTCTATGTTCTCTATATCTTTTGGGGTAGATACGAAATTGCGAGGACTCCAGCCTACATCCAACGCCTTTTTACTGTCCTGAGATTTCTCATTACAATTATGATCTTCTTGTTCTTCAATTTCGTTGTCAATATTTGAGCTCCATTTATGTAGCGACATCCCGCAGAATCTGTAATTGGAAGAGCTGTCAGTCACTCCGGTGGCAATGTAGCCAAACACTGTTTCTTGAAATCTTAACTCTGGGGAGCATGTTCTAAACTGTCCTGTTCTTATGATATCCCAGAATAACTCGGCTCCAACCAGAAGGTCGATCCTATTAGGAGTGCCGAACTCCGGGTCTGCCAATCTTATGCCTGATGGCAAATGAAGATCTTTTATATTAATATCTGTGCAGGGGATGGCATCTGTTATTTTGTGAAGAATCAAAAGGTCCAACTCTCTGCTAAAAGATCTACTCTCATTCGAAATTACTGTACTTATTTTCGAAAAAAGAGTCGCAGATTTTCCACTGATTCCGGAAACGGATGCGTGGAAATTTTCCTTTTTTAGCTGCAATAAATTGGCAAATTCCGCTGTGATAAAACTACTCTGGCTCCCGCAATCTAGAAGACACCGCCCGATAACTGGATGTCCGGAGGCGTTCAGTACGGAAACGAGGGCAGTAGATAGGATAACATTACCCTGCTCTCTTGAAGGAGAGGGAGAGTAGCCAGCAAAAGTCCGAACTTCTTGAACAATGGGAGAGCCATCAGTCGCACTCTCTGGGGGGGTCCTTGAGGTCGTAAATCCCACAGCACGAGATTGGAACCAGCTGCATCTGTGTGTAGTAAGGAGTTGTGTCGTTTTCCACACAGCGAACAAAAATGTGTAGACTTGCATGCGGGAAGTTGATGCAGATTGCTTAAACAATTCGTGCACAGATTATGATTCTTTGCTAAGTCCCATCTTTCTTGAACATTTAATTGCAAAAAACTATTACATTTAAAAATTGCATGATCGGGAGATGAACATAAATTACACATTTTCTTATTACTCTTCACAACCAATGACTTTGAGTGACATTTCACTTCCGGTACACTTTTAAGTGGTTTGTGATATAAATTTCTCAATATATTGTCTAAGACTTGACATCTTTTTTCTAAAAAGGATATTAGATCTTCAAATTTTGGAACTTCTTTGGAACTTGCGTTTAGTTCGAACTGCTTGCGAGTTTCTCTGTCTAATTTTTCTAAGATTATGTTTAGTAGAAGGACGTCACTTAATTCGTTTCTTTGGTACTTGAGAACTTTTAGAGCGCGAATATTTTTGTTGATATTATCAATTAGATGCCTCAGTTCTTTTGAAGATTCTTGATGAATTTTGGAATAATTTAAAATCGATTTCACATGCGTTTCAATAAGTAATCTTTTGTTTTCGTATCTTTCTTCTAAGGCTTTGAATAACGAATCGAAAGTGTCCTCCATAGACATTAAGTGTCTTGCGTCTCCTATTAGGCATGACTGTAAATATTGAAGTTTCTGTTCTGGTGACAATTGTTCATTGCTATTAATGATGCTGTTGAATTGCGTTTTGAAATTGTTCCAGTCTTCTATTTTACCTGTGAATTTTGAAATAGAGAGTTCTGGCGGTCTTATTGAGATATTATTTTTAATTTCACTACTAGATTTTCTTTCTTCATATGCTGAGAGATAAACTGAAATTCTAACTTCAAACTCTTCAGATTTTGATTCTATTTCCTCTAGATCTTTTTCAATTTCTGGCAAATTTTCGTCTTTTTCAACAGTTTCATAATAATGCGATCGAAGCACTGCGATGCTTTCTTGGATCTTTTTCAAGGATTTAAGTTTTATATCCAGTTCAATCTTTGTGAATTGCGATTCATCCTTTTCGTTGAGCAATTGTCCAAGTTTGGTCATTTGCGCTTTCAACGCGCCTTTTTGTTTGTTTAAGGCTGTTGTTTTTGCCATAATGCGGATTGCTGCGAATCTGCGAAGTAGAGTTATTAATCTCCTGCGAAGTCGGACCAATGTAAATGCGTGATGCGCGAGTGGACTGTATTAGGAGTTTGTGCCGGTCCTTGTGAACATTAGATAACTCATACTAGTAACTCGCAACATTTATTCAATTAACATAAGACGAATGGACATTGATAACAACACTCTGCGGAGTTCTGGCTGCGAATGCCCGACTCGGGGGGCGAGAGATCGGCAACCCAAAGGGGGTCGCTTCTTGGCGACGCACCAAGCGGAGTGGGAGTTTCACATTTGGCGCTAAATACTTAACACCAATTATTGTTCAAGTTTTCTAGGTAATTAAAAAAAAATTTTGAAAAGAATTTCAAGTTGGATTGCCAGGTTTTCCAATACAGAGGATGCATGTGCAGTATAAACCTAATGAAGCAAAGTGAGCCCATTTTTACATACAATGAATTGTAACGCTTTCTCTGGTAATAGACGTTACAAATTATCAAACATACAAATCTTTCAACTTCTTTTTACTATAATAAAGAACATTAAACTCTGCTCTACTTTGTGACAAAAAGAGGAAAAAAGAAATAACTTGTGACCTGAAACTTGCAGATGAAAGTAGAATGACCTACATACATAGAACTCTCCATTAAAACAAGGTCTTTTTCACATATTTTGAGAAATCTTATTTTAAGATTTCCCACAAAATTTAGTAGCATCGAGATGGCTTACATTTGAATATATCCAGTTTGAAAGTTTTGCTCAGATTTTAGGTTTTTGGTAGTCGGGCTTATTGATTGGTTTATATTTTAAAATAAAATCAGTATATTTTACTTGATTAAAATGTTTTTTCTTTTCAGCTTAGTACAATTTTTTAGCAAAATGAAAAAATGGGCCGATATGGCCAATCTCCCCAAAGACATGCGTGATAAAGTTGACAGGCTGGAAAGAAGCTTTAATGTCTCTACAGTCATTTTCAAGAAATTTGAACCTATATATCGTGATATTTTTAAGGATCCCTTTAAAGATCCTCCTCGTCCTGTAAGAAGTAGGAAGCAAAGGTGAAATTACTTTTTATTATTATGAATATACAGTCGAACCTCGTTATCAGGTCACCTTGCGGACTTTCTATAACATGTCGTCATAAGCGGAGCGACGTCTTAACTGGAATTGCTTCAAAACAGATAATTTAAAGAACATATAATGTAATGACGCATTTCACGGCTATATTATTCATTTGTTTTTTTAAATTTTCAATTACTTTCATTTCGTATTATTTGATAAGCCGAGGAAAAACATCAAGAAAGATAACTTTTCATTGGCACTAAAATGTTCTCCAATAAAGGTTTGCTTACTTCTGGATTTTCAATTTAAAACTTTTCTGTGTATTTTGTACAAAAAGGCATAATCTTCCTGCGTTCCTGCTTAGCTTCTTCAATTGAAGAAAGGTATTTTTCTTAGACACCAATGCATTGCAACGCATCTGATTAACTTGAAAGTTTATTTCCCGGGGAACTGTAAAACCCCTTTACTTTTGACCACTATCTGACTGGACCGTGAAAGCAACTCCTTTTCGAACAAAGAGTATAATATGATAGCACTCATTTTTAGAAGCTCATTTACAATGACCATTCAACTTCAACATCAGTTAAATAGCCATAGTGATTCTCCCCCTGTCCTATCTTCCTGAACTCTTTCAGACTGAAAAATTAAAATCTGTGTGCTTCCCTAGAGTTTCAGAAACCAAAGTTGAGTTTCAAAATGGGTTCTTTCTTTCTCCTCAGGTCCCTTTTATCCTTTTCTGAAGTATTGCTGAGAAGGGATTTAATCCTACGAGCAATGCAAATGGAACTTGTCACTCATTTTTTGTGCCTGTCAATGTTGACAATTGTAAAATTCTTTCTGTCCTTCAAATCTCTAATTGGGTGAAGTTCAAGTAAACCTGCAAAGCAACTTTATCTTTCCAGTTGTGCTGTTGTCGTGTTTCCAACTGTCGCTTTCAAAACTACTGTGCACGCCTTGCTGGCTCGCGATTGATAGGTTCGAGGGGGGCTGGGGATTTTCTCCAGGAGGTTGATAAAACTTGTCACTAATCCATTTTCAGGAATTTCAGGACAAACTTTTCGTGAAATCTTCATTATTTTACTGAAAGGTTTAAGTTAAAAAAAAATTTGAGCCCGTTTTAACAATTTGACGTGTCGTCATAAACGGAGTGGTACAATAAATTAGTGTCGTGAATTGCGGAGTTATGTAACATTAAAATTATATGTTGCAAGTTCGGGACTTTGAAAAAGTGATGTGACATCCGCAGTGACGTGTCATCCGGGTGTCGTGGTTCGACTGTATTTTAAAGTTATATCAGTTAGATGCCTAGTCTTAGTGCCAACTATGTTTGTGGTTGCTTTAAATTTCCTCGATATTTTAACAAAAAAGAAACAAAAATAAAAACTGACTTACTTTTTAAAGTAAAAAGATCATGAAAATATTTCAAGTGCATTATGTAATTTTTCCTTCTTTTTATTAAATCTCTTACATCCTTTTGTATTTTGTATCTGCGATTTATTGCTATTATGAAATACAGTCAACTCTCCGGAATCTGCACTGCTTGGGACCAAAGGTTGTGCGGATTTTAGAATCTTGCAGATTTCGGGTCATTGATCTGTGTAAGCATTTTGCGATGTTATAAAGTTGCATTCACCTTTTAACTTATTACCCAAAAAATGTTTTGATAAACCACTAATTATACAGGCATGAATATATAAAAGAAATTGATAGAAAATAAAGAAAATTTAGAAAAATTAGATACAATATATATATATATATATATATATATGTGAACTTTAAATATTTTTTTTTATTCAACTACTTTGTAAAGGTGCAGATTGGTGGTCGCCACTCGCCAGCTGTCTACCAAAAAAATTTTTAATGGTGACCAAAATTTCATTGTCGATCGCCATGTTGGCGACCAAAATTGTCTCCATTAATTAGATCAAAGTGGAAGAACATTTGCACCATGAAATCGATGCAAATACAAAATTTATACTAAAAAATAGTTTAATATTTTTGTTGAAAACAATTTGAATTGTGTACTAATGAAAAAATAATAAGAATTATCGCAAACCGAAAGCAGATGCAAAAAGATTGATGTCTAATTACGGCAAAACGCTAATATTGCGCATGACACGTGGCTATCAAAAAAGCATAAAAATAAGTTAAACATACATTGTTTTCCACACATAAAAGGCAGATGAGAGTTATTGTAAGCAATTCAAGTTAACAAAATTCTTTTAGCTTTGAAAATTTAAGGAATTTCTACTTTTTTAACTAAGTTTTTCAACTAGTTTAACTAAGTGTCACAGTTTGCGTTGGAAATCTTTCGTGGATTTGAGAGAGTTGACTGTAATATTATTTAAGTAGTGTTATGTATAACTTTGAACTTGTGAGTATAGTTTAACTCGTAACTAAAATTTTATTAGAAATTGCAATTGCATTTTCAGAAACATAAAAGATGTTATTTAAATTTAAAAAAATACCCAACACAGTTGCTAATTTCCCCAAAACTTGTTCAAATCAAGAATTTTAATAATTTCAATATAATCTCCCCCTGAAAAAGAAAAGAAATTGCTTTTTTTTAAATCACAAATAATATTGTTGGTTGTTCTTATTTTAATTTACTGCCCTCATCTAGATATCAAAGTTCCTCAATTTCTCCTGTCGATCTTTCATTTCACTAGGAAGATGAAGGCATTGCTTATAAAATACTAAAATCAATCGTTTGCTGTTTTAACATAGAACAATAGAAAAAAAAAGATATTCTAGTTTAGGAAGTTTTCTGGCAATAAGCTCAAAAATGAATTATTATGTACTCTTATTTTGTCAGGTAATTTAGTTGGAAAAAGTGTTATAAATCTTAATTTTGAAAACATGGTATCAAGAAATATTTCCTTTCACGGTTCTAATAATAAAAGTGATCCTGTCTAGAATGTTTTGGTGTTTAAATAAATCTGTCTATGCTTTATTTTTTTAGGAGACTTCCTTGTACATCCTCTGAAGTTTTCTCTTTTTGTTGGACATTATTTATTAGAGTAAAAGGTATGAAAAAAATTATCAAAATTTATTTAATCTCATTTTAACATGACACTAATTTTTTGAATAAAAGCAGGGGTCGGCGCGAATCACTTTTTTCACTAAAAGTCACTTTTTTTTGCATTGGGCACTTTTAGTCACTTTTTCAAAAATTGGTCACTATTTTCACTTTTTTGCCCTTTCTCTGGCAGAGCAACCAAAAAAAGTTACTTTGTCTGTCTGAGAGTTAAGAAAACATTGCAATTTTGCATAAAAATACGTGTGCCAGGGTTGAAGCTTCCGTGTATCCGCCATTTTGGGTTCTAAGTCCGCCATTTTTGGTTCTGTAAGTCCGCCATTTTTGGTCGTATTTTGAAATTCGGCATGGCGCCGGCCCCGAGTGTGCCAAGTTAAGGTTTGATATTGCAGTGTGATGTAACCAGAAGGGGAGGGCTAGAGGGCCGTGACCTCTCCCCCCATCTAGAATGATAATTTGAATTGTTTTTATTTTTTTTTACTCGAGAAGAGCAACTGCTAAGAAAATTAAGCGATATTTAAATTAGCAGGGTTGCCAAGTGCTCCGGAATTCACGGAGCAGCTCCGCGCGAGTGTGAAAAATCCGCAACTCCGCACGTTATATTAATTGCCCCGGAAATCTATCCTCATCCGCTGTAAAGCAAAAATGCCACAAGAAATCAAAAATATTGTCTAAAGAGTAAAAATTTTCAAAGTTATTTATTTATTCGTATTTTTTATTCGAAACAATATTCTTCAACTACTTTTGTTTAACGGCGCCAGCGAAAAATTCCCTACGATTGCCTGGATAACGACTTTTCCACTACGTGAATTTCCCTTCAGTAAGGAGTAAAATCACCCTCGCGTACCCTCACGACGCGAATCTTTTCAGCAAATAGGAAGACAGTAGCAGTAGTATGACGTCAGTTTCTGAAGAAAAGCTGCCAATGATATTTATACCGAAGTAAGGTTGTTTCCTGCGACTAGCCATTTTTGTTTTGTCATTGTGTTTGCGCTGTAGTGAGTGTGTTTACCAGCTTTGCTTCGCACGTGCTGTTTTGCAAATTTATATTGTATGGTATTTGATAGCAGTTTTACGATTTTTTAATTTTTGCTTTCCCAAAATGGATTGCAAGCGATCTCATAATCAAACATTTAAATCGGAATATGAAAATGCATGCCCGGTCTTAAAACGATCCAAGTTATCGGATACACATGCATATTGTAGTGTTTGCAATACTGATTTTAAAATTGCTCATGGCGGAAAAAGTGATTGCCGTCGGCACGTCGAAGGATCCCGGCATTTGACTAATGCTAAATTGAAAGCGGACAGTCAGAACTTGACAACTATGTTTAATAAGCAGGCTGGATGTGATTCATCATCGATGGCAGTGACTAAAGCAGAGGCTTTATTTACGAAATTTCTTGTGGAACACAATTGTTCTTTATCTATATCGGATCATTTTACTAAATTGATCAAAGAAATGTGTCCAGACTCTCAAATAGCAAAAAATTATTCCTGCGCTCGTACTAAAACTACAAGCATTGTAAAGAGTTTCGCAAAAACATCTCAAGAAGAGATAATTGATAATCTTAAAGTTAATAAATTTTCCTTGGCTACCGACGGTAGCAATACAACTACATCGCAGAAAATATATCCCCTTGTAGTGACTTTTAGAGATGAAAATTTGAAGAAGATTGTTACATCTGTTTTGTTCTTGCCTCAATTAGAAATAGATTCAACAGGCAAAAATATCTTTGAACTCTTGGACAGCGAGCTTAAAAAACTTGGCCTCTCCTGGGAAAACTGTTGCATTTTGTGCAGACAATGCATCTGTTATGCTGGAACATTACAAAGGGGTGAGTTCATTTGTGATTAAAGAAAATGATAAAGTTTTTGTTCATGGCTGTGCGTGTCATTTGATACATTTAGCTGCACAGCATGCTGCACGTGAAATAAAGGGATTTGACATTGAAGATTTTTTAGTGAATGTCTATTATTATTTGAAAAAAAGCAGTAAAAGATTGCAACTTCTTAAAATGTGCCAGGAACTCACAGAAGTGGAAAACCGCAAAATAACAAAATATGGGTCTACACGTTGGCTATCAATGGGAGCTGTAATCACTCGTTTTTTAGAGCAATGGGAAGCTTTAAAAAAGTTTTTTTGCGAAGAAGAAGAGGGAAGTTCATCCACTTTTGTTAGATTAAAAGAGCAGTTTGAGGATCCAATGACGAAACTGTACTTGTTATTTCTGCATTCTATTATACCAGTGTTTAACAAGATTAATTGCTTATTTCAGAACGAAGCTCCAATGGTGCATGTTTTTTACAGTAGCATTGAAAATTTTTTTAAGGAACTTTTGGCACGCTTTATTAATCCCACTCCATTTTTATCCATTGAAGTTTTTTTCGAAATAGATTTTTCAAATAAAAAATTTCAAAAGAGTGATGAAAATCTTGTAATCGGCCAGCTACTTAATAGTGTAGGAGAAGAGCAAAAGAAAAAATTTTAGGTGAATGTTCGCAACTATTTTAAAAAGGCATGCTCTTATGTAATAAAAAAGTTTCCATACAATGAAAGAATATTTCAACATGCTGAGATTGCGGATGTTAGAAAGAGGGCTTCAGCCAAACTTTCTTCTTAACACTTCTTTTTTGATTTTTTTGGCTATCAATTTCAGGAGAGAGACTCTATTGAAGGTGAATTTTTACTTTATCAAATTGATGCTCTCACAGATTATATCATCAGTTCTAAAAGAATTGATGAAGCATGGTTTAAGATAGGAGACATTTTAGATGAAAATGGTTCGACTAAATATAAACTTTTGCCTAAGTTCATCCACAATATTTTATTGATACCTCATAGCAATGCTGCTTGTGAAAGGGTTTTTAGCTTAATAAGAAACAATGTCACCGATAATCGAAATAATTTAAAAATAGAAACGCTGGAGGCTATAATTATTGAGAAATGTAAGCCTACCCGTAATGTATGCTATGAAACAAAGTTTTCTGCAGAAGAACTTTCAAAAGTGAAAAAAGCAACACAATTAGCTCTCAGATCTTAACTTTTTTTTATCTCTCTATTAGTGCATTAAAAAAACTTAATTTATGATAATCTAGTATTTAAATTTTGTGTCACCTGTAACTATATTTTACCTAATTGCACTTAATAAAATGTTTATTTGTTATTTTTGCTTCTACTTATTGTCTTAGTAAAATTTATATCTATATATATTTATATAAAATCATGGTACGTGTACTTAATCTTTTTATTTTACGCGTTGCTCCTGAAGAACTTCAAAAACTCCTCATATTTTAAGTTATTGCTCCTCAAGTCACTGAAAAAGAGTTGGCAACCCTGAATTAGAATAGAAACTAAAAATTTGTAGCAGTTGCAGATTATATCACTCAAAAAATTAGCTTAATTTCTCTTTTCTTTCATACCCCCCCCCCCCCCCCCCCCCACTCCCGAACTAACTGTCACAATCACAAAAGAAGATTTTTGAAGGGGATTTCTCAACGAAAAGACAATACGCAATTTTGAGAAAATAAAGTTATATTCTTGTCAAGAAATCATTAAATAAGGATGCAGGGGAGGGAGAAATCTAAATTCTTTAAAAAAAACTTTAGATCTAAAAAATTCTTAGCAGTTGCAGATTATATATATTGCTCAGAAAATTACATTATGACCTCATTTTATTTCTACCCCCCCCCCCCCCCCCCAATAAAAAGGGAATTGCACAAAGTTTAGTAGGAAAAAAAATAGTGCCCCCCCCCCCCGTAAAGAATTTTTCTGATTGTGCCACTCATACTGTCATTATGTATGACAGTTATACCGTGTAACTAAAATTATAAAATCACAATTAAACTTATCACAACTAAAATTATAAAATCGGAATTTTTTGGAGCTCAATCAGGGAATTTTTCTTGGATTTTGCTACTACCATGAAATACAAAAACAGTATCGAATAATCAAACGGTTTGTTTCCTACAATGGTACAGAAGGTTAAACATAGTAATTTCAGTGTGAATAATTTTGATAAAATATCAAATTTAGATTTATTTCAAGTGGAATTTTCTAATATTTAAACAAGTATAAAAAATATTTAAAAACGTGCATTTGCAAAATAAATTTTATTCAATGTTGAACATAAATTAAAATTTGAAATTTCTGCCGATTTGAATAAATATTTATTCATTTATATTTTTAAATAAGTAACAATTTTAAAGAGAGAAATTAATTAAAAGAAATAACTTTTGTCTCTCTCACTCTTGGCCATTTATGGGTTTTGAAAAAGGTATTTATGAAGATAGTTACAGGTATAAAAATTCGTATTTTTGAATAGGCAATGATTTTTTTTTTTTTTTTTAAAGTTGGGGAAAAGCTCTATTTATTCAGGTTTAGTTTTCAAAAGATGTCGAAACTGCTCTTTTTCAAGTTATATTTAGTTTAAATGAAAAAACACACACACAAGTTTACATTTTAATGGTCACTATTTTGGTCACTTTTTTTTAAAGCTGTTGTCACTTTTTTCACTATTTTGAAGACTCCAAAGTGCGCCGAGCCCTGTAAAAGAATAGCATTACAGCTGTAAGCAATTTTTTCAATAAATTTGTGTTGTAAGAGCAAGTGATCTGCATTGTTTTTGTTATGGTATAGGTAATAGTTTTACACATTTAATAGAAATTATATGCAAACATGTAAAAATCAAAGCTTTAAAATAATATTTTTGGTGACAATAGCATAGTCTAGTAATGTTGTCATTAGTAGCATATAAAATGGGATTATTGCAATTTATAATTTCTTTAAATAATTTTATAGAGTTTATCATTTTGATTTCATAGTAGATTTTGGTATTTCGTCGGTTCTGCCAGTCGGTGCTTAGTGAACTTGTTACTTATGATGTTCGTGTGCGATTCTTACCTAGATTTTACTATTAACTTTTCAGGTAATTTTCCTGCAATATCAGAAGACCTGGTGAATTCTTTTCATTTATTATTGTGTTGTGTTGACTTCATGTATAGCAATGCCTTACTAGCTGAAAGGAAGGATATACTCAATCCTAATTTCATTGGTAAGTATTAAGTTCAGATATGCCTATGTGATTTTATTAACATTTTAATGTTAGCTAATTGCAAGTTTGGAAAATTCATTTTCATATTTAATTCATTAATAATTATGTGTATTTGAGTACAGAAATGAAGGATCCCCCTACATAAAAGAATGCCAATTTACATATAAATTACAAGGAAACAAGTGCTTTAGTTTTCTGAGGCCTTCACACACTTCAAATACAACTTATGAATTTCTAATACAAAATATAATTTATATTTTTGTAAGGATGTATAAATCGGGGGAGGGGGTCGGTGAAATGAAATTTAAACGTGGTGCCTAGATAAAACTTGCTGAAGCAGCGAGTTTGTGAGGCAAGCACAGAAAGGTAATATAACAGCTGCACATGCATCCTACGTCCAGAATTTAAATTCCTATCTGTTATTAAATGTTAATTATAAATCTTAAACGCTTATTTTAACAATTTTAATCATTTTATCGCATGCCTCTGAAAGCAATTGTGGAACTGCATAAATTTTGTGTGCATTTGAAATATTTTTCACATATTTATGGTTAATAAAGTCAGTTTGTTCATTAATAAAATCAAGTGTTCTCTTGAATAAATTTCTTCCGTTTTTCATTTCTTATGCAGGACTGCCTCCAAATTTTGGAACAAAGGATTTTTTAGTTCCATTTGAACCCCCATGTCTTATAGAGTTGCTGTGCAACAAACATCAAGGTATTCCAGCTGAAGCAAAGGGTATCAAAGAGCATTGGTGGAAGCCTTACATCAAAAAATTAATGGAAAAAAAGGTATGTAATCTAGATTGTATTGTGTTATTCATATTTTAGTTCCAGGGCTGCCGGATTTTAGCCGGGCCAAAAAAAGCCGGCCCCCTTTTTGGTTTAAACTGCTTTAAAAAGGCCGCCTTTTATTTAAAAAAATGTTTACATTTTTTCCCCAAAAAAGTATTAAATAAAAAATTGTTTATATCATTGGTACAATTAACTTATTACTGCAATAGCAAATTATATGAAATAAGAATGAAAATATTTAATAGAATGATACATTACAAAAATAGCAAAAAGAAAGTGCTCCTTATTAGAAATTTATTTAGATTCAAAACCAATTTAAACCCTATTTTTTTTTTCGCTAGTCAACCTTAAATTGTACTAGAATGATATTGATCTTAAAGAATTTTAATGCTATGTATATAAAAAAAAATTAGTTATAAAAAAAGGAAGCAAACTACTCACCACAGGCGACTTTTAATTTTTGCCTTGAGTAGTACTGTAGGTAAGTAGTATTTTGTTAAAGGAAAGGAGATACTTCAAATCACTGTTTTTCTTACTCTTCTTGCCGTGAGCAAAAGACTTTTTGTTTGTAGTTGTAAAATATATGATAGAAAAAAATTAATGCTCATAGTTCTTTATTGCAAGTTTCGATATTCTGAATTATTTTAAAGTAATTAAATTCTTAACATTAAAATATCAATTTTAAGTGAGAAGTATGTACTGAATCTGTACATACTCCTCATACATGTGAGAATCTGTAACAAGGATAGCTTCTCATATGTATTAAGATAAGGTATTGTGCTCGACTATAGAAGAAGCTGAATTTGATTCCTCTCCCAACCTGGATTTAATTTCCTTCTCCTTTTGTGTTGTAAAAAATCGGTTGTGTATGGCTATAATATTAGGTAAGGATTTAATGGAGAGAGCATTGCGAAATTTGAGCATTGGGTTTAATGGTAATTAGCATTGTAAAGTACAGTCAGGTTGGGTAACAAAATAATTCTAAATCTAATTTTAAATAAACTCCATTAAAAGAAAGATTTGAGCTTCATTTTACATAAATTAACAATAGCAACATAAAAATATAGGTGCAAATAGTAAATAGGTCAATTGAAACAGGCCAATAAAGACTTTTTTTTTTTTTAATTAAAAGCCGGCCGGTCTGGTCTTTTTAAAAAAAAAAAAAAAACTGGCTTTTTTGCAGCCCTGTTTAGTTCCAAATGTTGAAATGATTACTTCTCTTCATTCTCTTATATCCCTTTTCCTTTCGATAAAGATTTCATTTCTCTGAATATTCATTTATGTGCTATTTTGTCAAATAATTTTTCATTGTACGTACTTTATGCAATAATGAACTATATAGAAAATTATTTATTTTAGCTTCTCAAAGGAAAAATTGAATCACTTATGGGTTTGCTAGATACACAAAATTTTGAGCTCAATAGGTGAGTATGAGAAAGTGCATTTTATTTTTATGCTTAATATTCTTTACAGTAACATTGTTTCTATTGTTTTTTGATTAATATTTGGGACTTTGATTTCTCCTTTTTGACAAACATATATTCTCCAAAAAAAAAAAAAGAGTATTAACATGAGTTTGGCAATATTGCTCATGGGTCAGGGTTTTGAAGTTTTTAGTGCCTGGCTAAGATCAACTTATAGCAGCATTCAAATTTACATTACTTATGAAAAATATATTTAAAAGTAAATATGTTGCTTTACTCTTTATTTTTTGTTATGATTTTTTTCTCCTTTCAGCAAAGCTATTAACAAAGAATATGAAGAGCATGTCCTTAATGTTGGTGATTTTGATGAGCGAATTTTTCTTGGAGAAAATGCAAATGAAGAAATTGGAACACCTGCAAAACAAAATTATATACAATCTAGGTTATCAGAACTTGCAAAAATAGTGGAAACTAAAGGAAATTTGCACCAACACATACAAGAGGTGTGATATTTTTATAATAAATAAATTTAAAAGAATACTCATACCTTTTTAAAAAGAATTGCCATAATTCATAACTGAAATGGCCTTTTTAATTAAAATGAATTTAAAAGGTTTTTAGAAAGCTCAAGTATAAACTTGGTCACCTCTGTCACTCATTTCCTCTTAAATTCATTTTGAAGTTAAATGGGACATGCATAATTTAAAAGTTAATTATTTTTTTTTGTTTTTGTTTAGACAAGAACTTTATTGCCTTCTACACCTTTAACTGGAAGAAAATATTTAAAAGACAAAGAAGCTGCATATGTTACTCCAGTTACAACAGCTACACAGAGTGTAAGTCGTTTACAAACGCTTTTGGCTGGAAGAAAGGCTGCTCCATCTGAAGGCTTGTTGAATATATTTAGGTAAAATTATGCGATCTTACAAATGTTTCAAGATTTTGATTAGTTATTGATTTTAAGTAATATTAAAAGCTTACATGTAAAGTGTTGTTTTAATAATCAAAATCAAAATGTTTTTAAAAATATTTAAAAGTTGTTACTTTAAACAAACTTTAAGAAGATAAATGAATGTATAATATATTGAAAAACAGTTAATTTCTAATTGAGTATTACTTTTGTATATATACTGCTAAAATTGGATCAATGTTTCAAATTGATTCCTTTCAGTGTAGGATAGAAATATAAATTGGGGTATATGTTTTTTCTAAACAAAATTTACATGTTTATTTTTTTTAATAACTTGTGTCTGTGTTTTTTTTTCTCCCCCTCCCCTCCCCGAATAATTAAATTTCAGTATACTTTGGATATAGTATTTAATTCATTAATGCCCAATTTATCTGAAAGTAGTTATGATTTTTAACTTGTTTGCTGTATGATTGTTATGAGGTGTCAAGATTACTTTTAATACCAAAGAAGATGGTTTTAAGATGCTATATTATTTTGTCTAAAGCAGGGGGTCAGCTACCTATGGCCCACATCCGGAAGTGCGGCCGGCTACGCCCTTTTAACTAAGCAATGTTTAGCTTCATTCAAATTAAAAATTTAGAAGTTGGGATGTTTCAAAACTCATTTCAAGTGGACATCAGCATTAACCAGCTTCCAAACCACTTGCATCCTCCCTGAGCTGTAAGAAAAGTTGAAATTGAATGTACACAGCTGATTTTCTGAAACGCAAAAAAATTTTCTTATATATTTATATATATATATTTCTGTTTGATTACTGTAAGAAATATTAAATTTTGCACTCTTTTAACTTACCTCGTCTTTCAGAACCTTTAAACTGCTCATTCTAAAGCAGCAAATTTTTTAAATACAACTTTTTGCAATACCAACAATGAAATGTTAAGGATAAAGTCTACTTTTTCCACCACACATTCTACTAAAATTTTGTATAAATATTATAGAGTCCAAGAGTTCCTGTCGACTGCAATAGTTTGTCCTCTAAAAAACAAATTCCTCAAGCTGAACATTATCTTGAATCACTGCTTAGGTAGTTTCCGTTAAAAACACTGAAAAAATAATTATTTAGAAAGACAGCAATATCCCCATCATTATGAATTAAATTCCCCTTCTCGTCAAGCATCGGGCCTACTTGGTTATTATTTGTGACAAATAGGGGAGAGGGGTCTTAAATGTTCTGAAAAAAATGTGCAACATTTATCAACAGCCCCAAATACAATTTGTTTAATCTTTTTTATATAGAGAATGCAGTATTAATCCTGAAGAAAAGATATTAGCCCGTGTTAAAGAGATGGGAGAGACCTTTTGTACCTGTTATGCAATGGTAAGTTATGTATTCTCTTGATAATGTAAGAAAGCTTATAACTGCTGGAATCAGTTTTGTAAATTTCAATGATATGCTACTGTACAGCTGGAAAAATCTTGCTAAAATAAAATGAAAAATTTTTTTCAAAAATATTAATTATATTTTATTAATGTATTTAGGAAAAATGATCTGAATATAAGTTATTGTAAAAAAAAAACTATTGAAAGCAATTAAGGTAATCATTATTCTATGAAGACAAACTATAGTAAGATTTTTAAATAATTGTCGATATTTAATAAAATACTTATATGTGCCCAGGGTTCGCGCTAGGCCACGGGATTGCGCGATTCCCGCTATATTTTTTTGAAATTCCACTCAAAAAAGTTTGTTTGCGCTCTGTTCCCGCAACTAGAGTTAAAAGATTGCAAAACTATTAGTCTAATATGATGTTCAATACAAACTCAAAAGAGCATGTTAGTTTTCAACTGTCATCTTGTCCCCATTAATGAAAAGAAGGATATAAGAACCCAATTTATGTTCTAGAATGGATTAGTTTCAAAATTTACGATCGGAAAAAATCAATCTTTTCAGACAATCAAGATTGAAAAAAAGATGCATATGAAAGTATCATCAGCGCTCACTAATATATCTCCTATGTCTACATTCTTTTATTGTGTCATTTAGTTCACTTTATAATGGATTAATGTTTCAGCCCATGTTTAACCAATCATCAAAATATCTATCGAAATATTGATTATTAGGAAAGGGTAAAAGGCAGAATTTCATCTGCACAAATTTTTCAGACATTTGAGCACATAAAAATTCGAGCGCATTTAAAAATATTGAATGTAAAAAATCAAACAGCAAAATCTGAATCTTTTTTTACATAGAATGAAAATATTGATTTAAAAAAAACGCGAAACTAAAGATTTAAGAAAAATCACAAAAATAAAATAAAATCTTTCGCAAAAATCGCAATCATTCTCGGCTCTATGCGAGCCATTGTCGCATAGAGTAAGAAATTTCATTTATTTCAAAGTATTCCTTTTGAATTTTCGGACTATTTTTTAAAGGATGCATTTTCAAACTCACGGGAATCATTTAAGTCATTACAAGCGAATGCTGCTTTCTATACTGTTTTTATAGAAAAACATAAATAACTAAAATGATATATGATCAGAAAAAATAGAACAATTAAACTAATTTTTAGTTTTTTTTTTTTTTTGTAAAAAATCACACATCAAAGAATTTTGGTTATTTAAGAAGATTTTTAGTGCTTATAATTTTGTGAAGGATCCGTTTTGTGTGAACCTTATTAATGTTTGTTCTTTCTTTGCTGAACATATAGATTAGATAATCATCTTTTATTGGGTAGTTAGTATAAGACAATTTAGTTATACTTTTAAAAACTAAACCAAAAAGAAAAGTTCCCACTTAAATTTTAAAAATCCCACTTAACGTTTTGATCAAGGTGGGAAATCCCACCTTGTATTTTTCCCTAGTGTGGTGTGAAGCCTGAATGCCTATTTTATGAATAATTTGTTTTTGAAATGTTCATCATCAATATTTATAATATAGGGATTTAGAAATAATAAATTTCTTGAAATGTTGATTCTTTGTATAGCCTTCTGAAGATCATCCCGGTTCTCACATTGAATTTGCAAAAAAACGTTTGATGCTTGGTGAGAACTTATATTTTAAAGCTCTTGAAGATATTATGGTGCTAGAACAAAAAAGGCTGCCACCCAAAACAGATTTTTCTGTAAGTTTTGTTTCTCTTATATACATTTGGTTCTTTGCATAGCAAAATAATTCTTTAATATTTTGCAATCTTACTATAATGATTCTAAAATCCTGAATGCATAGTTGCTATATGAAGTGAATAGCTTTATCTGAAAGAGCTGCTGTTTTACGGGAAAACACTGAACAGCAGAGAACAACAATTCATATAAGATATAAAATGGCAAGATCTAGTCGGGCCATAAAAAAATTAGGGAATATCGTTGATGAATATGAAAAAATTGGGTAAACTGCAGTATGATGCTTGTTGACAGAAACAAAAAGAACTTATTTCCCTATAATTCTACTCATCAAACCTAAAATAAATTTGTCTTTTCTCAATCTATTTTATGTGCTACTTTTATTTAATGCATAGCAAGAGTACTTTGAATAAAACATAGCTCACGTTAAATAATGTCTTAGAGAAACGGTTAAGAGTCCATTTTTTAATCATTTTAAATTCATTTTATTCCTCCTTGGTGAAAAAATATGCAGAATGGCCTTGGTGAATATTTTACAGATGATTAGTTTTAAATTCAATAAAAATGAAGTTCTTCTCGTGGCGGTAAAAAAATCATAGCGGTAACGAGAGATGAAGGAACAACCTGTTCCACAAAGCTTGCGAAAAGACAGAATGGAAGAATGGAACAGATTGCCTGCCTAAGCATGCGTTTGAATACTCGGGCGCATTTGCATGAAATTCCATCCTCGCATTTCCCGATGTTAGAAAGCCGACCAATCACAGTCAAATAACTTCATCTTAGGACGTTATGCAAACACGAGTTTAACATCGGGAAATGCGTCACAATGATGATTGAATATTTGTGACTTTGCAAGACAAAAATTACAGGAAAATCCTAACAAATAATGATGTACTCGTTGCAGATTGCAAAATTACTTTTTTCTCCACACTGCCAAAGTGTTATCCAATTCTAGCAGATGACACTTCATAGGTGAATACTCGGGTGTCACTCCAGCTATAATCTAGGACCCGAAGACTCAGTGATGTAGTCCTGGAAAAAAGTATATTGCTTTCTTAGGTTCAAATTTCAAAACAGTTGGAGTGCTTGTGTTAAAATAAAAAAGGCCGTACCTCTTAACTACACTACTGCAAGGATTTAGTACATTTCTGTCTTTTTTATTTATTTTATAATGAACCATAGTAGGAGCTTATTTAATTCAGTTTGCTTTTCAGTGTTTATTCCCCTGTTCACAATGAAGCAAATTGTATTTGTCTCATTTTGCTCTAAATTAGGTAGCAAGTCATATTTGTAATTTTATCAGTATTTGCTTGTTGGAGGGGGTGGGGGGGGGGGGGGCTGATTCAATATGATCTGAATTGAGGTAAATATAATTTATTTCACTTAAAAATACTTACTATTACTTTGTTTTTCAGAATATGTTGGACACGGATGCTTTTCATCGCTCTCTATTTGCTTGCTGTTTAGAAATAGTAATATTCTCATACAATTCACAAAGGTAGAATTTTTAGTTTTTAACATTTACTTAATGTGTGTGTTTATATTTTTAAAATATTTTTAATGAAGAAAAAGAAAGAGAATGAAAGAAGGGTTGGAAATAGAGAAGAAAATATTAATTAGCACCAGAGCAGGCTTTCAAGAATGATTTTGTTCCAGAAAGAACTTAAGAATTAAAAAATAAACAAATTTATACTCTCGAATAATGAATGTCGGATATGAATGTTAAGTTTTTTCCATTCAAAATGTCTAGCTTGCTTTTGGTGAGAAAGCACTTTACGGTCAGACCTGTTACGTCACTCAGTATTTTCCCTCTGAAGTATTTTGGTAGTATGATTACCAAGTGGTTTTAGCATTGTTGCATTTACTTCTTTAATAAAAAAAATGAATTCCCCATTTAGAGAAGGCAATGCTGACTGTATTTCAAAAGTTAAACACAGTATGGGACCCCAAATTTGAAATTCCAAAATCTGGAAGACCCAAAATCCGGAACATTTTTTAAAAAGTCCTTTATTAAAAAATAATAATAATAAAGGAAAAAAGTTGAAATTAACAAAAAAAAAAATAATAATAATAATAAAATAAAATGTAATGAGCATATTTAAAATTGGAAATGTGCAGTTTACAAAATCGTGCACGCAAAGGTTTCCATATTTGAGATTGATTTCTGAAAAGGGTTGGTTTGTTTTTGTGATTAGAGTTTTATTAATTGTTGCTTTAACGACTCTATTTTTCGATGTTTTGCCTCGAATTTGACCCCTACTTCATTTTGTGTGCTAAATTACAGTACTTTTAGACAACTACGTATGGTAATAAGAAATGCTATAAATGAATAAAATTATACCAGAAAATTCCACAGCAAAGTATATGGGGAGTGATGCTACTTACAAAATGTTTTGAATGAGTACCCAAAACCCAAAAAATCCGGAAAGATTGCGGCCCCAAGCATTCCGGATTTGAGGTCTCATACTGTACATAGGTTTTTACAAAGGGTAAACTATTCCTATAATATCAGTTGAATTATGAAAGGAAAAGTTTTCCTGGAGTTTTACGTTGGGTGAGGGGGAAGGACCAAGACTTTTCAATTTGTCTCTATGTGCAATTTGTCTCCATGTGATGTCAAAAGAGGTGTAGTTATTCACGCAAGGAAGTCTCTTTGTTAAAAGGGTTGTGTTTGGCATATTAACATGTATTTCATTGTGTTTATGTCATCTTATTAGTTTTATTCACCGTTGTAACTTATTATTTAGATCCTTTCCATGGGTTCTACAAATATTCAACCTTCAGCCTTATCTATTTTATAAAGTTATAGAACTCATTATAAGAGCAGAAGATGGTTTATCCAGGGATGTTGTTAAACATTTAAATCATGTAAGTTTCTTATTTATTGAAATTTTAAAAGCTTTTTGTCTTTCATTTCTGTTTTGTTTTCTGTTGTAATATTTTGCATTATGAAACACACAAAAAATATTTGTGCATGCACATACATGAATAATGACTTATACTTAGTTTCATTTATTTGTAGATTGAGGAACAGATTTTGGAGTCGTTAGCATGGAAGCCTGAATCACTTCTGTGGGGTGCTATAGAATCTTCAGGTTTATGTGTTCCATCATGTGAAGATGTAAGTCTTGTATTTTTTTCTATGTGTGCAATAAAGTACCCAAACAAGGAAAAAGAATCCCCCTGCCCCACACAGTGGCTAAATTAACATAAAAGATTATACACTTTAAAGTTTAATTCTAAAGCTTTGAAAAAAAGCTGGATTACTTCTTAAAAATAGTAAAAATGCACTTGAAAAAGTAGGGCACTATAAATGATGTAGGGAAAGTTAGAACACAATGGAAAAAGCAGAAACCGTATCGATCTTTTAAAAGTTGTTCTGCATTTCAAAGTAGTGCTCTTTTACAATATTCAATTTCATTATACTAAGAAGACATAACTGGATTAATTTTGAAGACCCCAATTTATGAAAATATTTTGTGATACATAAGTGGTCCTTCTCCACATGAAAATGGCTTTGATTACTGTCTTGTACACATATATTTTTAAAATTTTATTTGTATGAAAAATTTACTATTTGTGAATTTGAATCTTTTGTCCTTTATGAAATAAGAATTTTACAGAAAGTCTGTGTGATGCAAAAATAATTCCTTACAGATTTTGTAGCTTGCAATGATTTTGTTTAACTTTTGTCAATTTTTAATATATCTTATTACATTATAGGTATCATTACCAAGGCCTCCTAATACAAGTACTACACTTGCATCTCAACTAGTATCATCCCCTCTTGCTCATCCCAGTGTTCGCAGGGTTACAAGTGAGAGAAAAAGTATGTTAAATAAGGAGCTGCGTTCTTTTTAGATATATAAAAAAAAAACAATGCATACATACACATCTCTACTAATAATAAAGCAGCAAGTATGTCTCTCTGTGTGTGTGTCTGTGTCCGCGGTAGGGCCAAGACCGTTCAGCGGATTTTCATGAAATTTGGCACGAAATTAGTTAGGAACATGGAGGTGTGCATCTCGGAGAGTTTTTCTAAAATTCGAATTTGTTGTTTTTTTATAGCGATTTAATAGCCGAAAATTGCATCAAAGGGTTCTTTTCTGTAGGAAGAAATTATCGCATCGTTTTGAATTTGATACCATTGAAAAGCCCATAAAAAACTACTCCAGGAAGAGTTTTGCTCTTTGTGCTAAAATTCAAAGCCTTTAAATTAACTAGAAAAGAAGTTGTAAATGTTTTTCTCTGCAGTTTGAAATTATTTTTTCACTGTAATTAACTTTATTAATAATCTGGAGAAAATAAAATTAAAGGCTTGCTTTTAATTTCATTTAAATTGTTACCATGCCGACTGGTGTATGATCTTTTTTTTTTTTTTTGAATTGAAATTTATTTCTTTCGCATTTTAGCATTTTGAGGAGCCAATCGATTTAAATTATTAATTTATTTATTATTAATTTATTTTTAATTATTATTTTTTTATTTTGATAATTCATTTTTAAAACAGATTAAAATTTGTTTCCTGCGGCTCACAGGCGATCAATAGCTTTATTTTCATATGTATTTTACGGGACAATTTTCCATACTGCACAAGGGTTTTTTAAAGAAATGTTATCCTTCATAGCGATTTTTGTTGTTCCAACGTATTATTATTATTTAAATTTTTTTTCTCCAGTGAATTAGAACATATGTTATTTTCCTATTTGAGCTTGGATGAAAGGTTTTTTCCGTTTTCAAAGCTTTGCTTGCTGCTGTTAGTTTCTGCAAGCTACAAAATTTCGTCTTTCTGTGTTAATGTCAATGAATAATCGATAAAAATTAATTATACTAAAATTTATTAAAACTATTCTAATGGATTATAATCGTCCTTTTTGTATGGGACTTGAACTAAACAAACAAAATAGATTTTCTTTTAAGTATTTTCTCTTTTTGTTTTGTTTAGTTTTTTCCTTTTTTGCTGTGTGTATTTTGTAAAAAAAAAAAAAAGTATGATCGCCGTGGGTGGCTAATTTTTAATTAAGCGGAATGCTATACATTTTAATAAAATAACATAATTTTCACATAAAAAAAGTTATCCTATATACACAATGGTAAACCGACCGGTCTTTTCATTTTTTAACGCTGGCATAGCCGTGCGGGTACCACTAGTATAATATATAAAATGTGTTATATTTCTTGAGTTAAAGAAGCCCACCCTAAATGACTAACTTCGTTGATTATCAAGTTTATCCAAAACAGTACTATCCAGTATCATTGGTAGGACCTTCGGTTAGCATTTTATCAGAGGCGTAGCTAGGGTTTTCAGTGCCCGGGGACAACTGAAGGTTTTGCCCCCCCCCCCTCTCCCCACACACACATTGTGCCCCTCGAATAGAATTAAAAAAACCTTTTATGCTTCTAAAATGATAAATAGCTCTAAAAAGCAATCCCTTTAACTTGCATTTTTATTATACACCATTCACTTTTAAGGGCAAAAATGCAATGTGTTTGTAAAATTATTTGCCTTTTTCTTTCTGAAGTGACTTTTTCTGGGTTCACAGCCCGTCTGGTTCTTTTGTCTCTGCTTCTAAAAGAAAATAACTAGTCTCCAATAATTTTTTTCACATTTAAAAATAAAATTAATTAACATTAATTAGGCGCGCCCTTGATGCTGCTCACAGGGACAACCTCCCCCGGGAGACAGTCTTCCCGGAGACAGCTGCCCCTCCTTTAGCTACGCCTCTGCATTTTATATATTTTTAGGTTAGCATTCAATCTATTTTGATACTAGCCAATATTCAATAATTCAATGGGGCATAAGGTTTGCTTAAAACTGCAGATTACATATGTAAAAATTAAAATAATGGAAACATGTGTTTTTTACATAAAAGATTTCTACCTTTTGTATTAATGCTTGATTTGATTTATTTGTTCCTCCCCTAAGAATCTCATAAGGAATTTAACCTTAATTGAGGCAGTGAGAAACAAAGAGATGAAAGTGCCCAAAGAACGATTCCGAGAAAAACACATTTAAGGTTTGGATTCGAACAGACCTTTAATGTTTTTTTTTTTTTTCTAAATTATGTTGAAGCGGAACACCTGCTAGAGCTATCACTAACATTTCTTGTCACAACATGGAATTGTGCTTTCCTTATCATTTGCACTAGCTATCTCCAAAATTTCAACTTTGTCACTTGCATCCCTTTGCTTCTCACTGCCTCAATTCTGAACTTTTGCAAGGTTGTTTACATACATTTAGAATAGTTTTTCTGACAAAAAGGAAAATATAATTTCTTCAGTGAGATTTTTAAACTTATATTACGATTGATGTGGAAATGATGGATCAAGATTCTATTGTATGTTGCTATGTATATTTTCTTCTAATTTGAAAAATCCCTGCTTTAAGAATCATGTATACGATTAAATTTTTATCATGAAATATGTGTGTGTGACAGTTTCCCTAATTTTCATTTTGCATTCTTGGCAGCTATGCTTTTAATTGATTATTACTTTGTACTGGTAATTATATTAGTTATTTTAATTTATAACTTTTTATCATTATTCTTAAATATTAATTTTTCTTTCAGTCTTAAATGTTGAATGTGATAGAATCTTAGGCAATCTCAAGTATTGATTGGATATTTTGGTTCTCTTCCTTTTCTTTCTAAATAATTTAGGGGGGAGGGGAATCTCTTCCAATGCACATGATTTTAATGATTTGTTTGTATTTTATGCATAAAGAAATGAACTGTTTTTGATGCATTTGAAAGAGGTAGCATTTTTAATTTTGCAATGTTATGCAAATGTTTCTTATATAATCAAGCTTTAGATATATCATTGCTTTCCAATCATTTCTTAAAAGAATTTATATTAAAACTGTATATGCTAGAGTTTCAGCTTTCCAACTCGTCAGGGACGAAAGGATTTGTTAATTTTATTTTTTCACTTATATCCTGCTGTCAAAGGCCTGGTTAGTTCAAACAAATTTCTGCAACCATCTATATTTTTTCCCATCTATCTACAGCTATTGTTCTTTGTTCAGTAGATGTTAGTTTTTCATCCCTTTCGTTTAAGTTTTCCTTCTTGGATGTGTTACAAATAGTAGTATACAAAGGTTGTGTTAGGCAAAGTTCATAATAGTAGTGAAACATATTGCTTGAAGTATTTAAATCATGCACACTATGCACTTTAAATCTATTTTAAGCTGTGACCTGTTTAAAGCGAACATGCATTGAGAAACTTGAAGCATGTGTGTTCTAATCTGAACATATTCTAGCTGCATATGGCAAGAACTATTTGAGAATTATCTGTAGGACACAACAGCAACCGTGCATGCATGGAGTGACAAGGCAAAGGTTTAATCATTTGCTTTGCATGTTTGTGCAGATTTAGATATGGCGTTAAATGATATCCCAAAAAACTTTTTATTTAATTTTAAAAAAGTTTTCCTGTCTTTCATTCTGCAGCTTACTCACATTTCATTCGTGTATAATGTAATGAGTTCATTATAAAGTTCATGACAGCAATGTTCAACTTAAAATATATGGCTTGAAATATTTTTGCTAATGAATTTTCTACTCCTTAAATGAATCTTAAATATATTTAAACCAACTTTTTATGCTTACAGAAAGGTTTTACTGTTCATATAATGCAGTTTTTTTATATTTCCTTAACTTTTAATGTAATTAATATCCTGTTACCATTTTTCTGAAATTTTATTCTTACTTTTGCACCACTTAATTTTAAAAGCTACCAAAGAATTTAGCAGTATTTTCAAGGTTACTGATGTGAAATCCGAAAACTAATGTAAAATTTCTTACTTACATTTACTAACATCCGGATTTGTTTTTTGTAGCATTAAATATGCAACCTATGTACCTTTCTTTTTCATTCAGCTCTGAATGTTCATTATTGTAAAACCATTCTGTCCGTCTCCCCTTCAGATGCACAATCTCCGGTGGGTCTGAGTGAGCGGTTTCAGTCACCTGCTCCTGCTGCCATGACCAGTGCGAGAAGGAGACTCTTTCCCACCACGACAGCCTCACCTGCACCTTTGGCTCCTTCCCAGCCATCTGTAAATAATGTTGCATCTTCTGGGGAGACGACAGTTGTCAATAGTCATCCCATCCTTGCTTCAGGACCTGGGAGAAATGTGACGATTATCCTTCAGCGTGAGTATATCGAAAATATTTAATGATTATAACTTTTAACAGTATTGGTGTTAGTGTAAGGGTTGAAGATTCTTTCAAGGTTTGGAAATGGGGATTTTCTCTTGTATTTTATACTGGCTGTTTTCAGAAACCTTTTTGTTTTGTCTGTATATATAAACTCATTTTCATAAAAATTGAAACACCTTGACTCCTCCGATTAAATTGAAATTTACTGCACAAGTGGACCTTTGTGGATTCAGCTATGAGTAAAAATAAAATTAATAAGTCAATCTGCTGTTGAGATGACGCCCTATCCCTGTGCTAAGCAAAAGTCATATTCCCTTTTTGCCCAATTCAAGCTAGTGCCCCCAAGTAGTTCTTTGTCCCTTGTTTTACCCAAGTACAATGTTTTGTAGACATATGTAAATGGGAAATATTTAACAAAAATTCTGAAAACGTTATATCTGAATCAAGTACATTGAGGCATAAAACTTTAATCTGCAATCGCTCATTTTGATGTCGGCAGCACATTCCAAATTTTTGCTTATAGCATGGCAGTATAGTCCATCAGAGTGAAATGCAGATCTGGTGCTTGTCATTCTGTACATCATATAACTCGGGGACTGTGCCAGCGGATTGGAAGTTGGCATACATAACGCCGCTCTTCAAGAAAGGGTCTAAAGCTAAGGCAGGGTTCGTACGGTCCTTAAAGGTCCTTAGAAAGTCCTTAATGTGTATTTTCATTTTTAAGGCCTTAAAAAGTCCTTAAATAGTCCTTATTTTTTAATCCAGGTGCTTAATTTTTTTTGTGAAAATAAGAAGGTACCCATGTGCTTTATTTGTTTTGCAATCTTTTGTATTCTTCACAAGAATCAAACTTCTTTCATTCCAACTACTTAATCGAACCTCGAATTTGGTTTGCTCTTGACCGGTACTATCGCGGCTTTCGGACAGACCCAAAATGGCGGATTGACATAAACATCAACGCATTTTTATTTCAAATTGCAGTGCTTTCTCAATTGGTAGATAAATAACTAACTTGATGTGTTATATATTTTTATAACTAAATTGATGTGTTATATATTTTTACAAAAAAAAAATCATGGATTTTGATAAAATGCTTCAAATTACAACACCCAAATCAGTTAAAATAAACTTGTAGCCACCCACATGGCAGCTCCCAATTTGCTATCTCCTCCAATTGTATGAAAAAGAAAATCTTTTAAAAAAAAAAGAAAACTATTACTAGACAAGTCGAATCAAAGAGCCAAGCATTTGTACAAAATGCAATGGTGCCCAGTAACTGGGCACCATTTAGGACCACAGAAAAACAAATCATACAGGTTCCGTCATTTTTCTTTAAAAAAAAGAAAAGAAAAAGGAATAAAATTTGAAAAACGGACTTTTAAGGACTCGGGGGGGGGGGGGGGGGGATTAGGGAAAGATGCACGGTGAGCTTAAGGAACCAATTTAATTTTTAACATGGTTGGGTTTTCTTATTCTATCTTGGTTTCCTAAGTTTAGCTCACGTAAGAAATATATCTACAAGATTACTTCTATTTGAATCAAAACTTACTGGTATTTATTGATTTAACAGTTTCTTAAATTAAATTTTTTCCTGATTTTACAACAACAACAAAAAAATCGGTTATTTTTTAAAAAGGGCTGAATTTTGGGATTTCAAATTTGGGATTCAATACTATTTATTAAGTTTAGTTACAAAGTAAACGTTTTTTCATGAAAATTGTTACTAAATCTAAATACAGTCTAAACAATTATACAATTATCAATAAAGCAAGTAAGAGCAGCTCTTAACAAGTAATTAGTAAATAAATATTGCTTTTGAAACTTTTTTTAATTTAAGGGAAAAAAATACTTCAAAGAAGCATATCGTTGCCATCCAGCTCAATAAAAAAAATACATTTAGGCAAAAAAAAAACTTTTTTTTTTTTTTTTTTTTTTTTTTTTTTTTTTTTTTTTTTTTTTTTTTTTGTATTTGGCCAATTGCTTGTATGATTATCGCATATTTATACTGTTAAAGGTAAAAGAATGATTTAACTTTTCTTATCATTTTTCTTAAGTCTTACACTAATAAGCGCCGAGTTACCAAATCTCCCAATCTCTTTTCAGCTGATCTTGTGCTAAACAATTTGTTCTCCCATTGTTTTTTTAGATCAAATAAATTCCCGTATCGAAAAAATTAATTAATTTTTTAAAGCAATGTTTTAATATTTAGTAATTTTTAGCGACCAATTTGGCTTCGCGATCGTTCGCTGTGGGGTTTTGTCGTGTGGGAGATGATGATATTTGCTGCGTTAATCAAAATTTGTATCTCGTGAAATTTCTTAATTTGCAGTAAATTAAAAGAATCGACCACTTTTTAAATCTATACACTGCAGTTGCCAAATTCTCCGTTTTCTCCTAGTTTTTCTGATTTTATTTGTGAACTTCGAAAATTCCATTTTTTGCAAAAAGATTTTTCAAGCTGATGTACAATTATTTTTATCTAAAGGAATTGTACTACAAAACAAGAAAATGTTTTAAGGAACTGTTTAAAAAGATATCTATTAATTTACGGGAATTTTCATAACTTATAAGGCGAAAGTGTAAAAGCCTATTTTTTTTTTTTTTTTTTTGGAAACTTGCTAACATCTAGCACGTGCTTCGCCGAAAATTGCACGCAGATTTTGAGATTTCTATCTTTTTGCATCCTGTAAATATATCAATTATTTAAAAAGTTGACAGTTGTTTTAGTATTTGCAGCTTGTAGTCTGCTTGTTTTATTTTTTATTTAAAAAATTTGTTCAATTTTTTGAAACTTTATTTTAGTTAAATTTTGATCGTTACCACTTGAGGGTAATGCACAAAGTTTTAAGCGAATTAGCTATATTTTTATTTGTATGTTGTTTCCAAAATGAAATATTTTCTCAAGTTGTAGAAGTTTTTTCTGGATTTTTGTAAGCTCTTCTAAATAATTTAAAAAAAATTATTTATGGCAGAAATAAAAATTTAAGTAAACCTAAATTGAGATGCTGGCAACATAAACTAAGTAAAATGAAAAAAAAAAAATCTAAATTAAACAAAAATTCTCAAGATAAAGTGCAGCGTTTTCTTTAACAACTTTTTTTAAAATTGTTTTTTTCATTTAACTTGTATTTTATAGCCCTAACCATTTTTGATAATTTTTCATATCATGATAATTTGCTTATATATGATTAATGCTTGTGTTGTGTGCTTCTTATTACTAGCTCCAATAATTATTTGACTCCCTGATTGTATTGAACATTTTAGAAAAGCAACAAGTCAAAGAGAGCTCCATAAAACTGTTTGTTGCGATCCTAATAAGAATACGATGTTAAATCAATTTCCTCCTTCAATAATGCTTCCTCCTAAAATAAACATAACAGTTTGTATATTTCGAAAAATTTGCGAGGTCCTTAAAATTTTTTTGTAGGTCCTTAAAAAGTCCTTAGAAAGTCCTTATTTTTTGTTTTGCCAAAAGAGTATGAACCCTGTAAGGCAGGAAATTATAGGCCTGTGAGTCTTACTTCAGTTCTTTGTAAAATTTTTGAAACGCTACCGGAAGCGACTGTTAATTGCAGTGGGGTAAAATCTTTTAAGAAAGCTCTTGATGTTCATTGGGGACTGCCAAATTAACTAGGACCAGCCTAGCTGGGCCCTGACGCTGTTGCTGGTCGTCACTTTTGTATTTGTACTAATTTTACTTTTCTCTGTCTATCAGATTATGAACTTGTTTGCTTACATGCAGCCCACTGGTTCTACACTTTTATCACTAGTTTCATTAGCTCCATCTGAAATGTAATTATATGGTAAGAAAAAAAAGAACTTTTACTAGGGCATAAAATTCGTCCTCATTCAAACTCTTGCTTCCGCATATAGTGCCTTCTGTCATCTTAAAATGTAGACAACTTTTCGTGACAAATTTACCATTAAGTGAAAGCTATTAACTTTTCAAAGCCCTGTTATTACTACCTATTATAAAATAAGAACTGTTGTACAGAGACAGTTTCTTTGCATGTGCTAGTGCTAAGTCTCAATTTCCAATCACTGGAATCTCTTTCTACTGCTAGCTTTTGTCCCTTTCTATTATCCATTTCTCCTTTACCGCTTTCTGTTGTCCAAGTAGGGGATATTAGACTCGGGGAGGGGGGGGGGGGTTATTACATTCTGAAAAATGAATAATGTTATAGTTGCACCCATTAAACAATATGTCAAGTCATTCTAATTTACATGTGCTTAAAAATTTCACCTTAATCATAGTATTGCTTCATGGTGTTACAATTTTTATAAGCATGAGTGTCTAATAGCTAACAGTACTCGCAAAGATCCCTTGTGCTTACATGATTCTTAGTGGCACAATCTGCAGATAGTACATTTTAAAACTCTCATGTAAATTGATTTTCTTTTTAATGTCATTAATTAAACAATTTTATTAGAATATAAATTCGGCAAAAGTATATATTTTATTGAAATATAATTGTTTCCTTTATTTTCCCTCTCTTCTATTTAGTCTCTTTCTTCCACCTCGTCAGCATTTACTGTATTTTAATATGAAAATGTTAACCAATAACAGTCCAGAGAAGAATGAGATAAAAGTCGAAAAAAAATAATATGACCAAAAATAAATTCTAAAGGGCAAAATAAGACAAAGTGACATGTATGAATAAATTGAAGAGGCAGGAAAGATTTGTGATTTGTAGTACATAGTACATATTTACAAAGTGCTGAAGTCATCAAGAAAAAAAAATTAATTAAAAATCAATAAGGAAAGATTTTGTGACTATGCACGTAAAACATGAAATGAAGGACAAAACATTTTTAGAGAAGTGTGACTTTTCCTTAAAATGTTTGAAATTTTGTATAACCTTAAATAGAAAGCTAAAATACGAAAAATTAGGCATATTTAACTTTTCAGGAATGCTAAGTGCATTTAGCCACTTTAATACTGCATATATGACAAAGTTTTTCTTGGAAATATGATAGTTTTGTCAGGTAATGCGAAGGGGAACTAAAATAGGGAAAATTTCTAAAGTTCTTGCCATTCTTTCAGTTCCACATAGCAATGCCAAGTTTGAGAGGGTGTTTTCTCTTGTTAAAAAGGACTGTACACTCTTTCGTTCATCTAGGTCCGATGAAACTTTAGAAAAATTATTGATTATTAAATCAACAGAAAAAAAGTTGCTGTGAAGTAGACTTTTCCAAAGAATTTTTGAAAAAAGCCAACACTGCAACTGCTTCTGTTTTGCACTAGAAATAAAAGAAATTCATTTGCATACAAGCATTTACTTTATAAATTTACAGCATTTTGGTTTCATAATAGATAATCAAATGTGTTGAATCTTATTAATAATCATGGCAAAAATATTTGTTTTTATAATGTAATTACTAGACCAAATCTCTCATTTTATAACCATGTGTCTTGTTGAAAATGTCAACATGAAATAGTTGTAAATATTCAGTTAAGATAATGAAACTTAATTTTTACTTACTTTAATCACGTATGGTATAATTTGGCATCGCTCAAAATTTTCTGCATTTTACCTAATTTCTTCTGCAAATTTTTAGACGATCTTCTGCATTTTTCAAAATAGGGGTTGGCAGGTATGCAAAAGTATGAGTGGCAAAAACATATCGGATGAGCCACTTGTAAATCTACAATGTGCCTTTTTTCTGCAATTGCACATTAAACTTGGTTTATCGAAATATTTGTGAAAACTCTGGACAGAGAAGGAGTGATTTTCTTGCATCTCAGGAACAAATTCAAAAATTTAAGTGAGGCAAAAGCCTGACTGGCCTTTAAACCGGTGTGCTCACGCAAAGGCGTAGCCAGAAATTTTTTCGGGGAGGGGGGGGGGGGTCTCTGACTTTAAAACACTTATGTTGAGGAACGTTTCAGGTTGGAATATATGCATGTTGTTCATGGGTCCCCCCTTTGGATACGGCCTTGTGCTCAGGTTTCCTTAGAAATGAGAAAACTGAAATCTACAAAGATCTTGTTGTTGACATGATAAAATGCTTTTGTATTATATGTTGCCATATGTCATTAAAACTACTTTTTGGATTCCCATATGGACTTCTTTCCTCAAAACCTTGGCACAATTAATGATGAGCATGGGGAAAAGTTTCATCAGGACATCCCAGTGTTTGAAAAGCGTTTCAGAGGTCGATGGAATGGAGGTATACAAATTGAGTATTGCTAATCTGTTATCGGGGCACACTAACAAATGCCCACAAGATGAAACGGCCAAAAAAATCAGTTTAGTGTTTGTGTTTTCAATAAGTAAGCCTCTGTTACATTCTTCTATAACAAAATTGTATAAATATGAGAAGTGGGTCTCTAGCAAAAACAGTACGTGATGGACCATTTTGGTTTGGATAATTGAATCAAGCACCTTTTGTTTATATAGAATCGCATAGTTGCATCTAAAGGACAGAAAAAAAAAGTTTAAATTTGTTGCACAGTGTGATTTGAAAAGGCTTAAATTTCAAATTTTGTGCAATAGGCATTATGGTACATTCTGAAACATACATTGCAAAGAGGTTAATAAGATTTAAATAACATTACCTCACTTCAAATATAGTTGCTTTCCTGTTTTTAATTTTTAAGTATCTGCAGATATTTAAAGTAGTGTTATTTTTATGCCACAGAAGTTAACAACGAAAATGGAATCACATATTTGCCAGCTCATATTACAAGATCCCCTGCACCACAACCTTGTCAACCCGTCACTGCCAATGTGAAGACTCCAGTATCATCAACAAGTCTAGGGAATACTCCACAGACAACTGCTAACAGTAATACTTTTCTTAAGCTTGCTCCATCTGAAACAATGAATAAGCCCAAAAGGGTGGGATCCCTGGCATTATTCTTCAGAAAGGTAATTGTCCTTATTGTGTCTCAAGTAACTTATCTGTCACTTTTAAATTTTGGTGGAAGTCATTTCCTGCAGTATCATAATTTAGAAATCTTGATTAAAATAAGCTTGCTATAAAAACTGTTGTACACAGTAAAATCTCACTGTAACAACTTGATACAATGATAAAATCGTGCATTCCTGCATAATGCTTAGAGGTCCTTATAAATTGGCATTTAATATAAAGTATATTGCCCTTCAATTTTAAATTATTCTATACAGCTTCGGTAAAATTAAAAATATAAACACTTTTCGATAAAGAAAATTTATTTTCAAGTAAGTCTATTTAGTCATGAACTCCATGCCCTTTTCTCAGAACTAGTGAAGAATGTGTTAAGAACTAGATTCTCTACTTTCAACTTGGTTTGATCCATTTTCAAAAAATTGTCCAAAACATAGGAAGTTGGCCATATGTTGTCTTTTAAATGAAAAGTAGCTTCTTCATAGAAAGATATCTCCATATAGAATATTTGAATAATTCAGAAAGGGTTTTGTTCTTTCCATCTTATGTAGGATGATAAAATAGATATCTTGTTCAGCATGGAGACATCCATAGCGGTCGTCAAGTCGATTAACACTGTTTTGCCTAGACCAGTCATTTTGATTGTTTCGAAGCTTCCATTTTGGATGATTTGTTAAGAATTATAGTTTAACTTTCAATTGCGTTGGCTTTTCCTAATGCACGGTAAGTATGACAAGTTAATGTAACTGAAAGTTTTGTTGTAATTATTAGCAAACTTGGCATAAAATGAAAGTTTAGAAATGGTTCAAAATGGCCTGGGCAATCTAGTGTTCATCTGACTTATGGTGCATTTTGTTACACATTGCTTTTTTCTTATACACAAAGTATTTCACATACGTCCAGAAAAAAGAATTTGGTTATGCTATGTGATACAAGCCCTAATTGAAACACCTCTTTTTACCAATGATTGTATTGTTTGAAGTATGAGGTGAAAAGACTCTTCAGTCAGATGGTGCTTTGTCTTGTTAAGATGAGGAATTATGTTGACGCTAAATGTACTAAAGTAATTTTGTACTCATAACTAATGGCGCCACTTCCTCACTGTTCATTCTTGCACACACCCAAGATACATTCTGGAGAGAGATAGTCATCCATGAAAATGAACATCAGTATATAACACCGATTTGAGTGTGTACATATATACAGTAGAGCATCAATTATAGTGTTTTAGTGTAAGCCCAATTCATGGATCTAGCCAGACGGGTAAATACATTATACAACTTTTTTCGGTATTCCCTTGGACCTTGTATAAACGATACTCCAATGCATATATATGTGTATATATATTTTTTTGTTTAATTAATATAATGACATTCAAATGAAACCACTTTTTGCTTCATTTCAATACAGATATCAATATTTCAGTACTTGCTAATCTTTTGAGCTTCTTAAATATTGATATTCATCAAAGCTTCAAGCATTTCTTTTTTCAATTTCTGTGCTTTAAGTCCAGAATTTAAATTTACCTTTATAATTTTTTGCTAGTGTAAATAGTATCTCTAGAATTTAGTATTATAACTTCTCTCTATCTAAAAAGCTAATTATTAGCATACATCACAGTTAGCAATCAATAATTAATATATTATCTGCACTAACATTTAAAAAATAGCACAGAAAGCGTAATCTATAGAAAAATGTTTTAAAAATTGTAGTTTTAAACTGCCCTTTGTTTTATTACAGGTATATCATCTTGCTGGTGTACGTTTAAAAGATTTATGTGATCATTTAAACATACTTGATGATGAATTGCGCCAAAAGATTTGGACATGCTTTGAATATTCTTTAATGAAACATACAGATCTAATGTGTGATCGTCATTTAGATCAACTGCTGATGTGTGCTGTTTACGTCATATGCAAAGTAAGTTGGAGTATAATCTAACTGCAAAATCAATCTACGAGACATAGAAAGGGTGTTAAGCCCCTGACTTAATAGACTTTAATTTGAATTTTTTACTAGAAAATGAGCGCTCTTCTAGTTTTAACTTTTTAAGTTATTTAAAATTAAGTTCTGTCATGGGAAATAGCACATCCTGTAGGCTAAATTGTCTGTGTATACCATGTATTCACTATGGTGCATCAGTTGCTGCCTTAGTGTGAATACAGTATCTATATTATGTATTTAGTAATAGAATATATTCTATAAATAATAGAATTACAGTACTATTATTTAATACAGTTAATAAGTACTAAATAATTACTATATATTATTTAGTACTTATTAACTCTTGAACATGCAACATAAAACTGGCCATTAGAAAAGCATGACTTAGTTGAATCAATGCATACAGTTTTTAAAGTTTTTCCTCGAGACTTGATCAAACTTCTAAATGACTGTTCAGCTAATGTAATATTTGAAAAATCAATTAATTATTATTATTTAAGATTAAAAAAATAATAAAAATAGCTAAAGTTAATTCTGGTTAAATTCTGAATCCAACAGTATTCTTTTTTTCTGTACGTTCTATAGTTTGCTCGTTTACTTATTTCAAGCATATCAGAACACAAAAGAGAGTTATATATATTATCTTGCTATAGCTTTGTTCCGGTCCAGACTACTGACAAATTACGCAGCCTGAAAAGAACATATATTAACATTTTTGATAAAGAAAGCATTAATACAAAGAATGACTGTTGGAAGTCATGTTAATACCTGGTTTCAGTTATTCCATTTAGATATGTCTCGCATTATGTTGACAAGAGGATTTCAGTTTTAACTTGCTGCTATGAAATTTGTTTCACATATATCTGTAATTTGTTGGAAAATTTTAATTTTGTACTGTCTTGCAGGTTACAAAAGAAGATAGAAGTTTTCAAGAAATAATGAAGCATTACAGGTTACAACCACAAGCTGCTAGTCATGTAAGATAACTAGCTATTATTTATTTATACTTTAATGTTTTGCATAGCTGTAGCTATTGATTGTATTGATTTCATTTAAATAAAAAAGCTGAAATTTGGGTACAAATATTTTTACATTAAGCAATTTGTAATCTCCATCTTTAAATTCAAAATTAATTTAAAAAAAACTAAGTATCCTAAAAATCAATATATTCAGGAAAAAAAACATTTCAGCTTTTTTTTTTTTTTTTTTGTTCTATTCTTATCCCCGTTTTATTTGACTTGACGATTAATAAGAAAGAATCAAATTATCATTCATAAAAACTGAAACTTTAGTTGCTTTGTTTTTAAAGTATATTGTTCTTCCATTAGATTTATCGAAGTGTGCTTTTAGTAAATAAAGCACACAAGAAGCGTAGAAATTCGGGAAGTAGTGACAATAGTAAAGATGAATCAGGGTCTAGTTCTCCTGTGCCATCAGAGAATTCTAAATCTGAAACAACTAATGATAAAGAAGACAAAGGTACATTTTTAAAGACTATTAGTATTGTTTATGTATATGTTTTTAATTTACAAAATGCTTCATTTTCAAACATGGTTTGATTTTTTCGAGACAATATAGGACTGAAGATGTGCGAATGGACTATTGGCTGTAGTCTTGGATGTATGTGATCTGAAATGTGTTTTTAGAAACATTTGGGTCTAAATATTTTATTTTAAAGATATGTTGAGAAAAACCATAATTGTATAACCATTAAATCAATGTTTGCTAAATATAAAAAAAAATCTTGTTAAAATGCAATGTCTTTAGCCTATTTCATCATGTAAAAATGACAATTTTTCACATTAAAAAAAAAAAAAAAAGTTGCAATATAAGAGTGCCCTTTTGATGTAGTATTATTCTACATAGGTAAAGGTATATTCTGCAAAACATAGTAATTCCTGGTGCAATGATGCATAATTTTATTGGAAAAAAAAACCCACTTATTTTTCTCTACTGCTTATAAACTTCAAGTTTATGATAACTATGACTGTTACATTTTCCATATGATTTCTTTTTTTTTGTGATACCAGCAATAATTTATATTTATTTCATCTCATCAAATAAAGATCATGCATGTTTGTTTTATATTCGGTTATTTTACATATTACAGTAGAGCGCCGATTATCCGGACTGGTCGGCACCGAGGTTTCGGATAATTGGATTGCCAACTTCAAAGCACATACAGGGCTAGGTTTTTTAAGCAGCTTCCCTTCACATTTTTTCCCAGGATTAGGACTGGCATTTGTAGTAGTGCATATTTTATCACATTACAGATGGCGTGTCTGCCATTGTATCGCTTTTTTTTAATATCTGACACAGTTGATGTACCGATGCCATATTCAAGGGCTATGTTGTAACACTACTCTTTTGCGTTTCCCAGACATGTTTAAAAAACGCCTTCTACACTTACACATCACAGTCAGAAAAATGTGGGTTCCTTTAGCTTTGTGTAACACGTCTCAAGTATTCCAGTAGGAAAGCCACGTGTTAATTTCGCGAGGTACATGGTCCATCTTTTATTCAAGTGACTTTCTCAACAACAGTTTTCCTGGAAATTTAGTTAAGCATAAAAAATTTACCTCCACCCCTTGACAGTGAATGCTTCCACTATTTTTCTTCTGTTAGTTTCAAAACTTTACCTCCGCTCTAATGCCCCTTAAAAGAATCTTAATCCTTTTGTTTAGTTCCTTCTACTCCCCATGCTAATTGTAACTGAATTGAACATACCTGCATATCTGAGCGGAGGGGGTGGGGGAGGAACCCTCTTTCTTGGAGCGCCAAAAGGCAAAGAAAGGTGGTTTTCAACCTCCAATCTGTAGGTCAGGACTTCAGTGTTTTATTTATTTATTTATTTTTTTGCAGAGCGCTGGGGGAAAAAACGCACAATCCCTGACCGATCCGGTTGGTTGGACATCCGGTTAAGTGGTGTCTGGATAAGCGGCACTCTACTGTATATTTTAAATGCAGATTCCTTTGAATCATTTCACCAGAGGTCATTGTTTTAAGCTTTTCAAATCTTAGGCTAATCTTGAAATTAAGAAAAATTACTACTTCAATAGGGTTATAGGCAATTGGAATAGTTTACCAGAAGCGACTGTTAATTGCAGCGGGGTAAAAACGTTTAAGAAATCCCTTGATGTTCATTGGGGACTGCTAAATTGACTTGGACCAGCCTAGCTGGGTCCTGAGCCTGTTGCTGGTCGTCACTTTTGTATTTGTTTTTATGTTTAGACTTATAAGCAGATTACCTATATTTTTATACTGCCATTTATGAAAGCTTTAGTTTTCTCCAAATCTAAATATAGTGCTAAAAAGCAGAGGATAAGATACTGATGTGTTGACCTCAATTTGTTTCTGCAGGTCTCTATTGTAGACAAATTATTGATAAAAGCATTAAAAAAATTTTTTTGGGTCTTTTTTTTTTTTTTTAGAGTTAAAGCGAACTGAACACTTGAGTACAATTCGTTCATCTAGTACACTTCCAGGACCTCAAAATACTGGAAGTCAGCCTCCCACTCCCACGAAATTAGCTGGCACTGGCACCAGTTTTGAATTTGAGGAGAGAGGTGACCTCATAAACTTTTACAATAAGGTAAAATATAATAGCTATTCCAAACTGTATTTCAATTTTAAAATTTTTACTATAATCATGAATATTCAAAGTTTTTTTTTAACAAGTTTCATTTGCTAAAAGCAAAGCAGTAAGCTTTGGTATCTACATTGGGGAAGAAAAAAGTATTTCATTTTAGCTTTTCTTATACTATAATATAAACCAGTGATTTCATTTCTTTTAAAATCTTTGCAATTAAATATTGCAAGCAGACCTTTGTCTTCCGTACTCTGTCTATCATCTTTTTAAGCCTTGGAAAATGTTGAGTAAATGCATTGTTCAGCTCCAGAAAATTGAGGTCTTATCTTGAGAATGTTTGAGCTCAGTGCAGAGAATAAGTGTTATCGAATCAGAGTTGAGCTTGGTTGCCTTTGTAGTGGTATTGTAACGGAAGCCTAACTTAGCTCGGTTCCAATAACACTTTCTCTTTTTAAACGAATTCGCCAAGAAGAAATAAACTTTTTCAGCGCGGAACTAAATTTTTACTCATATGCTTTAATGCTAAAATGATTTTTGTTGTTAAAACCTAGAATTTTTGTCCTTATTTATAAGGTGCTTTGCTGATAATAAAATTTCAATATTGCTGTAATGACTGCTTAAAAAAAATTAAACTTCCTAATTTCTACAAAAAACTATACTTCCATTTCCTTTGAGGTTTTTGATTTATTTATATTAATTTAGGGTGTTGATTTGATTAATAAAATTCAAAAAAACTCGCCATGCACAAAAATGAAGCGTAATCCAATAATGATGTATATTATGAATAGGAAATCCTTTGAGTTATCAAAACTTTTCATGTGTGTATTTTTAATATTTAAAATCTGATTTTTATATTATATTTTTTCTCAACAGTTATAATATTAAAATATTAATTCTTTTTATATTTTATAGGTCTATGTGCCAAGAATCCAAAAGTTTGCTTACAAGTTCTCACAAACTAACAATGGCGTAAGTCATTTTTGATACATTATTTATCACATGTGAAAAGCATTTTGTTCCTGTTTTTTTTCTCTCTATCCTGATAAAATTTCATTATTATCTGTAAAAAAATAAGTGATGTATTACCACTTATGTTTAGCAATCTTAAAAATAAAAATAAAATGCAGAGCAAATTTTTAAAAAATATTCAAAATCCTTTTGGATATTTTATGAGCACATTAGTAGTAAGAATGGTAATTTAAAAACTATGATGGTCGTGTTTTCAAATGGAATGCCTCTAAAGTAATAAATTGGGATAAAAAGTAAAGAATTGATGGTACATTGATCTTTTATATTACAGATCGAATCTCCTCCTCTTTCACCTCTGCCAAGGTTAAATGCTCACCCTTCTTCACCATGGCGAAGAGTCTCCAACAAGCACTGTGTTTACATTGCTCCACTGACTGCAAATAATGTGTCATTCCCACCTTCACCAAAACCTCTTTCATGTTGTTTCAATCAGAGCCCAGGAAAGGTAGGAAAGAGATTATTATTATTATTTTCTTTTTTGTAGCTCTGAATGTGAGTGCTTTACTTTTTCACAGACTCAAATGTGCTTCTCTGTTCATAGATTTTCTTATAGGGGCTAAAATTCAAATTTTCAAGTAGTGGGAAGACTCCCTTCTGCTATGTATTTGGAGGGGGATTGAAATTTTTTAAAGGGAGAAATAGCAATATTCGACTATATCTGTATTATGTGTATTATCACATTGCAAAAGTTTTTAAAGTATTGTTAAGTTTAAATTCTCTTTTTAGGAGTATGGGTTACAGTGTGGTAATCAGATTTTCTCTTGATGGGGAGGGATCATAACAGTCCTTGCTGCTTGCACAGTACATACATTATCCACTAGGATTGACAATATGGTTTAAAACCAAGAGTGTTAACCAGAGTGCTCCTGGAGGATAACCCTCGAAACCTTCCTGGTATATAATAAAAGGAGTACATTAGTATTTTAACATTTTTAATTACTTGTTTCCATGTGTGCGCTGAAAAAATAAGGTTGATATAATATCAAAAAATATTTTATCCACACTTTAGAGGTTTATGTTAAACACTTTGAAGGAGAAAGTCCTAATTTTTTTTCGAGGATGCAAAAAGATTGTACATGTGGGTGCTTCATAGGTGTTGGGCAAGACATAGAAAAAATTTGAAGTGGGAACTTCTTTTTTGACAATAAATACATATAATCGATAACAATATTTACATACACTGCACACCAGATTTAATATTATTATTTTAATGATAACATTGGTAACTTTGTGTACAAGTAAAAAAATATCGAATTGTTGTGTTTGCACCTAAGTTATTAGAATCTTCCGCGGGCAGTAGTCCCCCGTCCGGTCAGTTTTTAAGGAGAGAATCTGAGAAATTTGGGCGGGAATCTTGCCCTGAATTTTTGCCCTTGTTTTACTTTAAAATTTCTCATGTGTTGAGAAAAGTCGGGAATTTTTTGCTCATGGGCGTGCTACAGCATTTGGGGCATAATACAGTCTGTAACATAAATGTACATTCTTGTATTTTTAAATTTTAAACAAATCTATTTAAAAAAAGTGTTAGTTAATATCTTAATACCGAAATTTGTTTTCAGATTTGAGTATTTATAGAAAATAAAGAATGATACATAGGTATATTCAAGGGGGAGAATATTAGGTTATATCCCCTCCCAAAATTCTTAATATCTGATAAAAGCAATTTAAAAAGCGGGCATTTCCCAAGCAATGCCAGCCCCCGAAAAGACATCTTGCATATATATGCATGTTGCAGTTTCTACATTGCCTATAATACCATGAAATAAACCCTAAGCTGATGCGGGTGGGATTCTGTATTAAATTTCATAAATTTAAAAGTAAAAACTTACCCATATCTAACTTCCTTTTTACTGAAATACATTGTTTTTTTTTGGGGGGGGGGGGACTGTGCACACTGTTTTAAATATAAGTATTTTAGAAGAACGATAGAAATCTTAAATCTTCATTCTGAAATCTATAAGAATGCAATTTGTGTTTTACTCATTACTTGATGTATTAAAATTGTATTTTGTCTGTCAAAAAATTTATTTTTTTTTATAGCATATTTTAAAGTTAAATAAAAATGCACAATTTAATGAACTTCATCTTTAACTCACAATAAAAATTTCTTCAGACTTTAGAAAATATATATAAAAAAAAAACATTAACTATTCAATATAGTACTTAAAACAAAGAAAATGAATGCTTTACATAACATTTTTACTCCGAATGAAATTTGTTGCAACTGCTATTATAGTTTTGCTTATCTTTATATCCTGAGTTGGGGACAATATGAACTGTGTCTAAAATTTTACATATTTTATAACAATCCCCCCCCCCCCCCTTCTTCACTTACTTCACTTTCCGAAGAAAAAAGTTCCTAGAGTGAGCATGTTCCTTAATGGTTTACTTTTATTCCAATTAGAATTTAATCAGAATTAGTCACTCTGATTTATGTTTTCTAAAATTATTTATTGTGATGTATTTATTAATTTTATAGGATTTAAGAGCCATAAATAATTTTGTGAAACTCGGTGAGAAAAAAGCTGTGAAGCGCATATTTCAAGATGCAACTGAAGCTGAAGTCCCTCCTAAACGCATGTGTGAAGATCTCACTATGCGAAAAATTCAAAACATCATGACAGATAGGCAATGTGGCAACGACAATGAAGAAAACTAATTTTTTTTACAGCTCTTTAAACAAAGGGTGAATTGTTTTTAATCTGTATAAAACACAATTGGGACAAATGACATTAAAATATTTATTTATTCATTTTTCAAAGGGATATAGAATTTATGAACAAAAAAACTAATCATATTTAGTAATGAAACGGTTAATAGAAAAAAAATTTACTCACGTTTTCTCTATCATTAATTCTAGCTACTTGTATGTGCATGAATCCAGTATTCTTAATTAGAAAGCCACAATATTTTGCATTTATATTAAAGAGAAAAAAACTATTTGGATGTTTTCATGCAAAACAGCAGCCATTTTGCTCATTTGTATAAAATGTGTGAATCTTTTACAATACTGCCATTTTTGTTTGAAGAGTCAAAATGTATTGTTGAACTTTTTTAGTATTAGTAGCCCTGTACAATTTCATTTGTTTCATCTTTGTTTGGAAAAAAAATGAATTTTAATTACTGAATGTTGCTTTATGTTGAATGATGTCTTGAAAAGTATTTATAGATTCGAATCATAAACAGCATTTTAATAGAATTGGTGAACAATCAATTCACTAATTAGTAATCTTTTAAAAATAATTGTTTTTCTTGTTATATATTTGTTATGTTTTATCTTCCTTTGTTTCTTTTCTTAGATTTATTCATATTTTTGTATAGTATATATTGGCATGTAATAATAAAATATTTTATCATTCATAATCATATGTGAACTAACATCATCAAAGAAAAGCAAAAAATAAACATTTTAAAATAATTCTCTATTGTTTTCATCTCTAGTATTTATTCAAAAAAATTAAAGGATTTAAAGTAAGAGAATGTGGGGCAAAGGGGGATGAAATGGTAAAATATTCGCTGTTTGCAGTGCCACCTATTTAATAACATTTTAACTATATTACATAACATGTAGTTGCCTCCAGACAAAATATAGCCAACTCTAAAGATCAACAGGGTTCGTACGGTCCTTAAAGGTCCTTAGAAAGTCCTTAATGTTCATTTTCATTTTTAAGGCCTTAAAAAGTCCGTAAATAGTCCTTATATTTTATTCCAGGTGCTTAATATTTTTTTTGTTAAAATAAGAAGGTACCCATGCGCTTCATTTGTTTAGCAATCTTCTGTATTCTTCACAAGAATCAAACTTCTTTCATTTCAACTACTTAATCGAACCTCAAATTTGGTCTGCTCTTGACCGGTACCGTTTGCGGCTTTCGGAAAGATGCAAAATGGCGGATTTACATAAACATCAACGCCTTTTTACTTCAAATTGCAGTGCTCAACTGGTAGATAAATAAGTATTTTTTTTTTTTTAAAAGGTGTAACTAAATTGATGTGTTATATATTTTACAAAAAATTTTAAAAAATGTTCATGGATTTTGATAAAATGCTTCAGATTGCAACATCCAATTCAGTTAAAATAAACTTGTGGCCCCCCACAATAACCCACATGGCAGCTCCCAATTTGCTATCTTCTGCAATTGTATAAAAAAGAAAATCGAGCAACATCTTTAAAAAAAAAAAAATATTAGTAGACAAGTTGAATCAAAGCACCAAGCATTTGTACAAAATGCTTGGTACTTGTGCCCAGTAACTGGGCACCATTTAAGACCACAGAAAAACAAATCACACAAGTTCCCTCATTTTGCTTTAAAAAAAGGAAAAAAATTTGAAAAGCAAACTTTTAAGAACTCAGGGGGGGGGGGGGGGATTAGGGAAAGGTGCGCGGTGCGCTTAAGAAACTGATTTCATTTTTTAACATGGTTGGGTTTTCTTATTCTATCTCGGTTTCCTGAGTTTAGCTCATGTAAGAAATATATCTACAAGATTACTTCTGTTTGAATCAAAACTTACTGGTATTTATTGATTTAACAGTTTCTTAAATTAATATTTTTTCTCATTTTACAACAGCAACAAAAAAATCGGGTATTTTTGAAAAAAGGCTGAATTTTGGCATTTGATACTTTTTATTAAGTTTAGTTACAAAGTAAACAATTATTTTTTTCATGAAAATTGTTACTAAATCTAAATACATTCTAAGCAAGTAGGAACAGCTCTTAACAAGAAATCAGTAAATAAATATTGCTTTTGAAACTTTTTTTTTTAATTTAAGGGGGGGGGGGATACTTCAAAGAAGCATATCGTTGACATCTAGCTCAATAAAAGAGAAACATTTAACTAATATGTAGGCAAAAAAAAACTTTCAGCTCCTTCTCTTTTTTTTTTTTTTTTTTTTTGCGTTTGGCCAAATGTATGTATGATTAGCGCATATTTATACTGTTAAAGGTAAAAGAATGATTTATTTTTATTATCATTTATCTTAAGTCTTACACCGATAAGCGCCGAGTTGCCAACTCTACTGATCGCTTTTCAGCTGATCTTTTGCTAAACAGTTTTTTCTCCCATTGTTTTTTTAGATCAAATAAATTCCCGTTTCGAAAAAATTAAATTTTTTTTTTTTAAGCAATGTTTTACTATTTAGGAATTTTTGGCAACCAAGTTGGCTTCGCGATCGTTCGCTGTGGGGTTTTGTTGTGTGGGAGATGATATTTGCTGCGTCAATCAACTTTGCACCTCGTGAAATTTCTTAATTTGCAGTTAATTGAAGGAATTGACCGCTTCTTAAACCTATACACCGTAGTTGACAAATGATCCCTTTTCTCCTAGTTTTTCTGATTTTTTTTGTGAACTTCGAAAATTCGATTTTTTGCAAAAAGACCAGATTTTTCAAGCTGATGTACAAGTATTTTTATCTAAAGGGATTGTACTACAGAACAAGAAAACATTTTAAGGAACTTTTTAAAAAGATATGCATTAATTTACATGAATTTTCATAACTTATAACGCAAAAGTGTAAAAACCTATTTTTTGGAAACTTGCTAACATCTAGCACGTGCTTTGCCGAAAATTGCACGCAGATTTTGAGATTTCTATATTTTGATATCCTGTAAATATATCAATTATTTAAAAAGTTGACGGTCGTTTTAGTATTTGCAGCTTGTAGTCTGTTTGTTTTATTTTTTATTTAAAAAATTTGTTCAATTTTTTGAAATTTTATTTTAGTTAAATGTTGATAGTTACCATTTGAAGGTAATGGTACAAAGTTAAGCGATTAGCTCCATTTTTTATTTGCATGTTGTTTCCAAAATGAAATATTTTTCTCAAGTAGAAGTTTTTTCTGAATTTTTGTAAGCTCTTCTAAATAATTTAAAAAATTATATATAGCAAAGATAAAAATTTAAGTAAGTCTAAATTGAGATGCTGGCAACATAAGTTAAGTAAAATGAAAAAAAATGTATAAATTAAACAAAAACTCTCAAGACAAAGTGCAGCGCTTTCTTTAACATTTTCTTAAATTTAAATTGTGTTTTTTTTTTTTTTTTTCATTTAACTTGTATTTTATACCACTAATCATTTTTGATACTTTTTCATATGATAATTTGCTTATATATGATTAATGCTTGTGTTGTGTGCTTCCTATTACTAGCTCCAATAATTATTTAACTCCCTGACTGTATTGGGCATTAAGAAAAGCAACAAGTCAAAGAGAGCTCCATAAAAGTGTTTGTGTTGTGTTCCTAATAAAAATACTATGTTAAGAGGTCTGCCTACGTTCGGAGGCTTTTTTTTCAAAACAATGAAATAATTACTAAATGCATATTTTTTTAAGTTAAAAAGTAATTAAAATTAAGAAAACAAGCAAAATAATAGGTATATTTTTATAAAATTTTGAAAAATTGGGAAATTTTTAGCAAAAAATAGGCGAATTTTACAGTTTACGCCAAACACTCTATACTCACTTTAACTCGATATATTTTAAAATCCTTAGTAATATATGTTTCTATATTACTTAACTGTGTTCTGAACTAAAAGTTTTATAATAGGCCCAAAATTGAGAAAAATATAGCAGTTTTGAAGAAATTCATACGTTTTTCACCGAAAAAAACACTATTTCACAAATAAATGCCTGTAAATTTTTTAAATACTGACATAGAGCTTAGCTTTTAGTTCAAAACACAGATAGCAATGTGTGAAACAATACTTTAAAAAATCACAGTAATGGGTATAAAACTTTTCGAGTTATGAGATCTGCCGTGAACAAAGATAACGAAAAAAGTAGTTTTTCAGAAAACGCATTTTAAATTCCACTTTTACGTGCTTGCGATGCGACTTCTGGTTAACTTAATTGCGTGTAACTTCGTTTCTATGTATCGTAGAAACAAAAACCAAACATTTTTGAAATCTTGAATACTTATTCTTTTTAAATATAAAATAAAAAAAAATATCGATTTTTTTCGCAAAACTAGTCTTTTTGGTGCAGGCAGACAGACCCCTTAAATCAATTTCCTCTTTCAATAATGCTTCCTTCTGAAATAAACATAACAGTTTGTATATTTCGAAAAATTTGTGAGGTCCTTAAAAATTTTTGTAGGTCCTTAACAAGTCCTTAGAGAGTCCTTATTTTTTGTTTTGCCAAAAGCGTACGAACCCTGATCAAGCTATTTGATAAAGCAAGCCATTTGAAAAATTTAACACGCAATACTGCAACATGAGCATAAAGTCAAAATATTTTTTACTATTATATAATGGTAAAATTCCTATTACAGCAGAGCCAGTTATCCAAGCCCCGACTAACCGAGTTCCGGGTTAACCCAGGTACATTAGTCTTGGAAAAAAAGCACCTTTGACTTGGGATATTTTTTTTTTTTTGGCGGGTTAATGACACTGCCACTGACTGACGTCAGTTGCTTTTTCATTTTGCTAGTGAACAGTTTGTTTATCTTAGTTTGTACCGTACTGTATTGGTTACCCGATGAGTGCCAAACGCAAAAGATATGTTGTGGCTTTGGAGACTGAGTTACAAGCCATCAGCAAACTCGATAAATGGAGACAATTGTAAAAGTGACTTCAGAATTTAGGTGCGGGAGAATCATCATTTCATAATATGTACAGTAAATGCCTTTATTCACACCTTTGACGACCTTTTCATTTATTTTGCTCATTTACCCATGTTTTCCTCTCAATTTGGACAGAGTCCCTTATATTGGAGTTTTTGATTATCCGAATTAGCCTTGGTCCTCATTACCTCGGATAATCGAGGCCCTACTGTATAAGTAGTTTAAATATTAAGACGTACTAATGTGCAGTGCAATGTTAATTTATTTTAAGTCGGGCTTGCGTTTGAATTTCAAATGTTTAGTACGATTTGTCAGCTGCTTACGGGCAAAGTGAAATACATAGTCCTCACATTACTAAATTTTGCTGTTCATTTATTCCTTCATTTAATTATTTTTTGCATGCATTAATTCCTTTATGCATTCGCTCATTTTATCGATCATTCATTCATGTTTAATAAAAAGTATCTATAACCCTCTGTAGTAGTCGTAAATATGAAATTTTTTAACTGCCAGCAACACACAAATGCAAAGAAATAATAATCCCATAGAAATACTAATTCACTAGGAAAATTTTTCACTTTGCCCCATGCAAAGTGATAATTTTTCCCTTTTATTTAAACATGCAAAAAGACTGCCTAAAATGAAAAATATTTCAACGGAAGTTCTATTATGAAATACATAGTAGTCTCTTTAGATACTATTATTTTCAAAATAAATGTCCTCTCTGTTCATATTTAAAAAAGTAATTTATCTTGACTTTTTCACTTTGTCCCACATTTGCTTGCCATACTTTCGATATTAGACACTTTAAACCCCTAAAGTAATTTCAAAAGAAAGATGTCTGTCTTAACCTCTTAAGCTTCTAATATTATTTCCATTATTTGTTTATTGTTCTAGAACAGGGGTCTCCAAACTTTCCAGCCTTAGGGCCATATTGATTACCCTACAACATAATTATTCAACATAAAAATAGATTACTTCAGTAAACTTAATTTAATTTGCTATAAAAAATAAATATGTTCTCTAGAAGGAGTTTTCTTTCAAATATGCTAGCTCTCCGCGGGCCGGACAAAATCTGTCCGCGGGCCGGATGTGGCCCTCGGGCCGTAGTTTGGAGACCCCTGTTCTAGAATAAAGCAAACTCTTTTTCTTTTTTTCCCTTTGCAAAACCAGTAATATGTTTAACTAAATTTAACTGAAGTGAATTGAGTAACAGATAGGTTGAGACATATAAATACAGTACACTCGTGACTACTGGTTTCTGTACTATTTGGCCTAGTGCTGCAAATGCATAAACATTCTATGCAACTTGAGATAAAAATAGACTATATTATTTATACTCCATTTAAGAATTAGGCCTAAAATTTATGTTAATGTTTTCTGCATTTAAGTTAGGCATTACAAAATTTGTAAATGTGAACAGATTACATTCTTAGATTTTTTCTCTAAAAAATTCCTGAAACGTGCAGTGCAGTACGTAAACATTTATAAACTACCAGTACAAAGCCTTCTATTTTAACTCGCCACATTACCACGAATTGCTTGTATGATTCCCTGGGATACAACTGTGTTCACATTCTATGTGGCTTGAGATTAATGGAAGGCCTTGTACTAAATAAGTGAAAAAAATGCAAATTGTAACTTAGTTTTGGTACAAAAATTTTGGTTTCTGGTATTAGAGGGGCAAAAAAGAAATACAGTAGCCCCTCGTTATATCGCGCTTGTCGGGGGGACAGCAAAAAAGCGCGATGTATTCGAATGCGCGATATAACCGATGCTGATAGAAAAACTACAACGTACGAGTAAATTGAGTGTCAACGTAAAAAATTAATCTTACATAGTGACAACTTTCTTAATAATAATAGAAAACAAAACTAAACTGTTTTATTTGTAATAAAAGCTAATAAAAAAATAATAATTTCACGTTAATTTGCATCTAGAAGCTCCCTGTCGCATTGAAAAAGGGATTCCAAGCAATCCCGAAACATGTCTGTTTAATGCTTATTTGTGCTTTCTTAACGTGAAATTATTTTTTATTAATATTATTAATATATTTTATTAATTTACAGTTTACTTGCACAAAGTTAAAATATTATTGTTTTGTTTGGTATTATTAAAAATCTGAAATGTCAAGTAAAACCAGGGCTGCCACTCTTCCGTCCTGGAGACGGAAATCCGTCTTTTTACGATGATCCAAACGGAACTTTCCGTCTCGCAAATGATTGGTTTAAAAAAAAATTGTAAAATAAAAATTCTGGCTTGAAAAAAATACTGAATATTCGCCCTCGTCAACGTGAATTGTTATTGAAATTAGAAAGAAGGAACGAAAGCAAACAATCAACAAAAATCACTTTTGAAAAAACGAACCCTTTAAAAAAATCTCGATCAAAAAATTGAATGCGAGCACAAACCCCTAACTTGGATCGTTATCAAAATTATAAAACTATCAACCAGAGGTGATTGTATTCCGGTTATACACCAGAACTCCCGTGTTTTTCCGTATTGTAATACCGGAAATTCGGTATTTTTAAAATTACCGATATCGGCAATTAAAATTTTTTTTTTTTTAATTTACTCCGTATTTTCGACGATGCCGATTACTATTGATAATTGGGGCAGAAGCATTTATTAATTCACATAGAAGGAAAAACATTAAAAAAAAAAAATCATGAGTCTTGTGAAAAACAAAACCAAGGAAAGTGGACGTAAGCAGCAATGCCCTGGACGCGCTATAGCGTGTCAAATACGCAAAAATCGGATACGGAGATACGCGTGATTTTCATCGTGGGAGAAAAAATAATTAATCGAGTAAAATATATAAAAAATCGATACGCAAAACTATTTTTTGCTCGTCTTTGACCCGCATTTTCTTGCAGCTTTTTTTTATATGAAGAGAAGGTGGGAAAAGGGCGCTAGCTTGCGCTGTCGCGGCTTAAGGGAAACAAGTGAACAATTCGGAGATTCAATGCCCAAAGATTTCTTTAAGAATATAATCAGCCTGAGGTTTAATAAGTTCGGAAATATGCGTTTTTTTTAAATCTGCTGGTATAAAAAGGTTTCGTTTTCACGATTGATAATTTTCGTAAAGTGTTCGTTTTCGCAATTACGATTTTTGCTGAGCTTTTGTTTTGAATTAAAATAATGAACAAAATTTTCCTATTTAATTTGTGCCTTATTGCATTCACTATTTAGAGAAATAATGCTACACAGTTCATGTAATCTACATTGCGGAAAATTCGCGAATCTGGCATTCGTCTATAAAAGTCAATGACTTGATTTTTAGCTTTTAAATATGGGATTTTTGTTTCAATTCTTGGTCGAATTATTAATGAATCAATTGCTAATTGCATTGGAAAACAATTTGTCATAAAAGGTTTATTTTTCATTTATATCTCAGGAATGGTAGAGTTCCACAAATACCGGAAATTTTTTGCTCAATCTCCCTAAATTGTTAACCCTCATTTTATTTTTTTTCCCTTTAAATTGCAACCACGTGTATTTCTTGGTTAATTGGAGCAATACTTTAAAAGTTACGTAGGCCTAATTTCCATGTGCAAGCAAAGAAACGCATGCGTTCCTTTTTGCGTAATCTTTCTGCATCCTTTACGGGAATCGTATTTTTTTTCATTTCACTTATTTTGTAGGTTTAATTAAGAAGTAAACAAATAAAAAATGTTCTTATTTTTATCAAAATTTTACCGTTTATACTTGCCTATAAGTAGATTCGCATGTAAGCCGAACCTCCAACTTTCAGACAAATAAACGGAAACCCTCGTGCAAGTCGACCTCCATACTTTCAGAGAAATACCGGGAACGTTTTTGCTGCGGATATTTAGACACAAATTATTTAAAATGAAGTAAAATGAAATGCAATGACAATCGGAAACGTATAGTTTCAATTTGCGATTACGATTTTTGTAAAGAGTTCGTTTTTGCAGTTATGTCTCTTGTTAATTGTTTTATTCTGAATTAATAAAAATAAGTTTCTTCACTTTAATTTCTTGCAATATTACATTTAATTTATTTTTGTTAAAACAAGCTCCACTCGATCAAATACGCAAAATTTGCGAATCCGAATTTTTACGTTTCTGCACTTTTTGCGTAGGAGATGAAAGACACAAAAAACGGCAAGCAGTATTAAAACGAAAAATTATGCAAGATAATGAAGCAGCAAAAGCTGTGAATGATGCAGGAAATAATAAACTGAAGTGGGCAGAATTGATGCATTAAATGTATGTAAATAATTTTAATATCTTTTCTTTAACATCCTGATGATTATTTAGATGTTATTGCATTATTTCGTTTAATAATCCACACATTTTATTAAAATAGTACACGATTTTTTAAAACTATTTTTCTGTTTGTCCTATTGCGACCCCTAGTTAAAATAAGTAGTTTTATCCATTTCTGTTTGATCCCAGTATTTTTCATAAAGTACAACCTTAAAAAGTACAATCACATTTCGTCTTATATGTCTGACATTACAGTACCTTAGTACCTATTAAAAAGAATTAATGTTCAGGAATTTTTTTTTTTTTTTGAAATTTCCGGAAATGCAAATCTTTACTGCTACCATCCCTGATATCTTTAAAACCATGATATGAAGTGCCGGATCTGGGGCGGGGCAAGCCGGGGCCCGCGCCCCGGGCGGCAAAATCAGCTGTGAAGCACAAAAAAAAAAAAAAAAAAAGGGGAAGAAGAAGAAGAAAGAAAAGAAAAATAATTAAGAGAATTTAACTTTTAGAAGAAAATTAAATCCTAGTTCGGCGCTCCGATTTGATGATTGATCAGCTATTTTGCTAACGATTAAAACCAATGAATATGATTATTTATTTGTATTAACTGTTGGAAACTCTAAAATTTTAAGTGGGGGCAGAAGATTTCGCATTGTCAAAATTTTAGAATTTAAATTTTAAAAAGTCAAGGTCCCTCCCCCCTTGTAATCATGAAATACCGTATGCTATGCTCAAATCATACCAATAGTTTTTCTTTTAAATTTTCAAATCATCCTTTTGGGAAGAGAGGGGCGAGCTTGTAAGTGTCGTTCGAGTAGGCAGAAACAGGGCTCTTCGATATGGGCGGTAGAAAAAATGTGGGGTCCTGCCCCTTAGATAAAAGAAAAATGCCAATTTTGTACTGCATTTTTATGAGTAAAAGCGTTTAAATTTTTAAAATGTTTCTATTACGCTCCTTTTTTTTTTTCCTAATACTTCTGCAATCCCAAATGTGTCTCCAAAGGCCTCAAAATGCACTATTTTGCATATAGTTTTCAAAATTTTCCCAGGGGAGAATCCCCCGGACCCCCTTCAACTGTCGGAATTTTTATAGCTCCAATTTTCGAAGTCTAGCGCCATCACTGCCGAAAGATTAAGATATATTGTGCGCTTCTTTTTATCTCCCTGCGAAACTGTGGTTAAATATATTGAATGATATTTTTACATCAGAATGCAAGAATTTTCGGCTTTCTTGAAGAAAAAAATATTGGCACATTCAAATATGTGTGTATCTTTAAAAAATCCGCATATTTGTAAAAAAAATTAAGTGATTTGGCTATTATGTGCATGGTGAAAAGTTCAGTCTAAAAATTTTTGAAGAGTGGCACCCCTGTACTAAACACGCAGAAGACTTGCAACTATCAGGTCTAATGTGGTAGATGGGCAGGCTGGATAGCGCACGGGGCGTACGCCCCGTCTGCCCTCCTCTAGTTACGTCCCTGCCTGTTCGATGGCTTTGTTTAATGAAGGAAAAAGGGCTATACTGAGAAATGCAATATTTTTACTTTTGAGAGCTGAAACTTAAAATTTTGGAAGACAAAGAAAAAATGCGATATATCCGAATGAGCGATACAACGAGGGGTTACTGTACTTGCGTAGAACTGTAGTTTATTTTGTTATCCAGCCTGCCCATGGTAAGTGAACTGCATTTATATTTCCTTTTCAAATTGTAAAGATAAATTTAAAATTTGACTGTGATGTGCAAAATGACGCTTATAAAAGAAACAAAGCTAATGAAATTTGCAATTCAGAACAAAAATTTTATACAGTGAAAAAGCTACAATAGTATGATGTTTTACAAATATATACTTGATACAAGTCAAATAATTTTTACACAATGGATTCAGTTTTAAAATACTGTTCAGAAAATTTTGATTAAAGTTATTCAGTGAATAAATCGTATACAAAATTGAACAAAATTATTCAAGACGTTAGTTGGCATTTTTTAGAACAAACTAAAACAAAACTATTGAATTGTAATTAATATAAGTTCACAAAAAGCTCAGCTGCATTCTTGTATGCTAATGTCTAATATTTCTCACATTATCTACAATTCAATGTACACAAAAATATGTACAGAAACTACAAACAGCAGGTGTCTAAAATATTTAGATGGGAAAACTCAATCTTTATATTACAGTTATTAAGTAAGTGAAATGTTCAGGTTTAAATACACTCTGTAATAAATTTAAGCATGTCTCATTTAATTTTTACTTTAATAACAGATTCTACAGTTTTAGAAAGAAAAAATATGTAATGTACACATGCAATAAATCAACAAAAATGGTTTTCATTTATTAAATATTTCATTTAGAACAGTTGCATTCAAAATATATCTATTTCTTATATGAGATCAAAGATATTGCAAATGTAAAACTCTGCAATAAAATTAAAAGTTGATAAGATTGCATTTTGAATATTATGCCTATTACTTGTCTGTGAAATATTAGGTGACTAAAAAAATTCAACAAATATCAACAGCAAAGCCTCCTTAAATTGTATCAATTGGAAACAAAGCCAGTTCGCTATGAAAAGAAAAATTGGATTAACCAGAGAATGGGAAAAGGTGCGGTAAAACAACACAGAACTGAGCTTTAAATTGTTTCATTTGAATATTCATTTGGACAATGTATGCTTTTGCCACTACTGGTGATACAATTGTAGCTAACTAAGTACAGAATTGTTTGGTTTTCTCTTTTTTTTCATTCATAGCTGTTGGATTTCAATAACGAAAACATTTTCTTTTTAAATTTGTGAGTGAAATGTGTTAGTGTTAGAACGGAAAATTTCCCGTTAGCTTAACTAAAAAAAAAAAAAAAAAAAAACTTTATACGAATTGATTCCCATAATTCAAATTTCTAAATCAACAAGGTTCTACTGTTTACTTTCTTGAAACTTTTTCCTCAGAAAATGCAGCTGCCTAAACATTTTTTTTGAGTAGAGATTAAAATTGCAGAACATAAATGATTAACATTCAACAACTTACAACAAAATTATTCTTCACAACTAAACATACAATAGCATACAAAGTTACAAAAACTAACTGTAATCTAAATACAACATCTAAAATGATTTGTAAAGTATCCTAAAAATTTGCAGTAAAGTACAAAATAGACTACCATATAAAAAAGTACTTTTACATGCTAAATGTATTTGAAATTGTAAAAAACGTGATTTCTGCATATAAAAGAATGGAATGTGACATTTAAAAAAATGATCACTATTTAACTACAAATTTCATCAGCACATACAATAAAATGGCAAGATTTAGAAAGCATTATTATAACCAAACACTAGTCGAAAGAAGTTCATTTCAAATAATATAATTGATCTTTTTAAATAGCAAATGTTTAGGGTCATCTTTGGTGAAATTTAGCAATGAATTAGCATGCTATTTGGTGAGATAATGGAGTTTACGCTGAAGTGTTTACACTGAATGAAAAGAAAGAATTTTTCTTTTGAAATACCTGCATTGTTTATGATACTAGAGAAAAAAAAATGCCCCCCCCCCCCCAAAAAAAAAAAAGACTTTACAAATCAAGATATGATAGTTTTTCAAAAAATACACTAATAATAATGAAAAATAAAAACTATATTAAGCAAGTACCATTTAGAGGCAGTTTTATATATTTTTGGCATAGTAGTCGAATAAATTTTCTTTCATTAACAGAACTGTAGTTGTAGAGAAATTATTGTTTTGTTACATGTACATATGGTGAACTTGGAAGATTAATTCTAAACTGCAATAAATATCGAAATATAAATCATCTGTTGAAAAATTTTAACTTTGGGTAAGAACAAATGTTATTACGCGTATATATGCATTTTAAATGCTAATATATTATGTAATTAAAAAAAAAACTATTGGTATTTTTAAGGTCATTTATATTGCATCAATAATTCCAAATAAAATTACGTAGAGGTATATTTTATTACCATCCCCTCCCCCCCCCCCCCCGAAAAAAGAAAACATTTGCTATTCAAATTCATTATCATTATCTTTCAGTTTAGTTTACAATATGAAATTTCAAATTTTCATGCATGTGACTAGCTTTTATTTTAAAAATAAATTATCTATTATTCTGAATAAAATGTAGAAAATAAATTATGGGAGAAAATCAAACTAATGGAAACGAAAAAAAATGAAAGATTAATAATGCCAAATCAAGTTGCTTTATAATATCTCTTTTTAAGCATGTTCAAGTGGGTTGACTGCATAGCGAAGTTGCAAATTTCATATAAAATGTCAAATTCATTATAATACACATTGCAGAATGTATTTTTTCCTTTTGTTAATTTCTTATGTACCAGACTTTTCATGTTTTGCTTTTGCTTTCTTTTTTTTACATGCATAGAACATATTTACCTCATTTTTGAAATGCAAATAAGGATTTATAATCTAAAAAAATAACCAGTTGTTGCATTAGAACTATTGGAATTCTCTCTATATTGGAATTCATTTTTATTTTTATTGTAGAAGTATTTTTTAAACTAATTTGAAATTTAAATTGTTACGTAAATGGGCAACATATCAAACGCTGAGAAAATTTAAAATTTATTCATGGGCATACTGGTTTTGTTTTTCCTTGCATCATTGTTTTAAAAAGACAATGATATTTATATGTTTTGACTGTTTAATCCAGCATTTCCAAACCAGAGTTCCCTGTAGGGTTCTACAAGAAATCATGCTTCTTTATTAGCAAGTTCTCTTTAAAGTAAAAATTTAAATTATTGGAAATTTAATTAGCGTTAACAATGTGGTGTCTTATTATTATTGCCATATTCTAACTGTTAAGACATCTACCACGGATAATTATGCACATGTAAGCAGTTTTCTATTCAGAAGAAAAAGCAAAAAAAGAAAGAAAAAGCTGAGGTAAAAGAGAACAAATGAAAATTATTTTAAAGAAGAAATTGTTTTATCACACATATATATATATATATATATATATATATATATTTACTTTCGTGAATTAAAACTGCAATGTAGGTTTCCTAAAGAATAGATATTCTTTATAAGAAAATGGGACAAAGTAAAAACTAAAATGGTTTAAACTAAATTGAACAAATTAATATCTCTATAAGCTTGACAGCAAAATATAGGGATAGCAAAATGTAATGATAATTTTAAAAGATATAGTGCCGTAACATCACAATGCATGATAATTTTATTTCACAAAGTATTTGTATTGAGGAGCACAATTTATTAATTTATGTTACAAACATTATTGAATGAACAAAATATTTTTTTAATTATTAATCTCTGAAATTAAAATACAAAACAATAAAAATAAATATTTTCCTGCATGCAGGAATCACATATAAGTAAATATTAACTTCAATTCATTTATTGTCACATAACATATGTTATAAAAACAAAAATTAAAAATTTGATCCCACGTGAACAAAAAGAAATAATCTTTGCTCAAATCTCCAAACATGTGTGAATAACAGACCAGCTGTGGCAGAAAATATATTTTATAAATATAAATTACTTAATGTATATAAATAAATTACTCACAAATTTGAAAGGGGTATATATGTAACAAGTACTCAACATAAAGAAAAGAAAAAAGCAGAATACCTGCTTAGTATTATAAAATTCGTTACAGTTCCTGTTAGTTTGTACTTTAGGTCACCTATAACACTAAAAGCGATATATCCACAAGATCTAATACTAAGCCTATTAGGTAATAACTTTGCAATAGGAATGGCTTAACCATTGTAAAAACATCAAAGGCTTGATTTTAAAAGAAAGGCTGAAGCATAAACATAATTTGAAATTATTACTTTTAGCAACAAAATACATCAATATATCATCATTGGTTATCACTATCAGAACAGAGAAAAACAGTACATCAAATTCAAGAATAGGTAATCTTTTCTGTGAATAATTAGTTGCAAATTCATTGAACAAGACATAAATGAGGTATGAGATAAAGCATTACACTTCAAAGAAAAAAATGAATGCAACAGAGAAAATGCATAGATGTTTCACAATAAGGACAAAATGGTATGTTAGATTTTTCATCTGTAATTAGATTGCACACAACTAATTTTTGTCTCAACTGTGTTTCAACACAGCAAAATTTTGTTTCAAGTTTTATCACAATATAAGGTTAGCTGTTGGAAAGAATAAAAGCAACATTGTTAAAATATTTGTCTTTAAATATGCAATTCAGTGTTTCACTATTGATCCAAAAATGTACAAAGATAACATTTTTGAAGCTTGAATAAAGCATATAGAGTCTAGATAAATATTTATACAATATATATGTATACAGTAAAATCTCCTTATACGGGATACCAAGGGGACTGGACATTTCATCCCTTAAATTTAACTTTCTTCTTTGGAGATACATGATGAGTTGTTGATGCATCATATATAATGTCATTTCTTAGTTTAGTTTTGTCAATATATGTTAACATCTGAAGTTAAAAGCTAAAATTGTAAACACTAAATAGAATAAATCGAATATATTTGTACTATTAAGTAAAATTCAAAATTTTTGAAATATAATTTTTTTAAATTGAAAAAAATTTATTATTTCGTAAAAATTTAGCAATGACAAAATTTTGTAACCAACGGAAAATTATTTGAGGTAATTGTTACAAGGATGGGTTTGGTATCATGTAATTTAACATATTTGATGCCGACCACATGCCAGCACGTGATGCCTCATATAGCCAGCCACGAGCTCGCATTGGAAAAGCTGTGCCTTTGCAATTGCTCTCTACTTCAGTGGGCATTTCAGGTGTGTTTGCCGACATTGAGGTGTTGTAAAGATTCAACACTAAGTGACCGGCAACAATCTCTAGAGGCTGGAGCGTGGAGTGAAGTGATGTTTGACAAAACAGCCATGTGTTTGTGGGGGGAAAGGCTGTGCCTCTGTTTCAATCTGCAATGTACGTTAGGTGTGTCTCCTGGTACTGCGTAAAATAAAGGTTCATCCCTAAAGTGACCAGCAGCGAACATGTTAAACTGCAATAGTGTGTGCCATTTTCAAGTCCTGTATAGAAAACCTTTGAAGTGCTGTGCCTTAATAGAGCCTCTAAATGCCTTAAGAGAGAAAAGAATTCGCAAGAGTTTTGCTTAACAATTTAGAATACATACTTGTTTGTTTGCACAAAAATCAAAGACACGGATAATCTTTCTCTAATTGATTTTTAATTCATAAGGGAATATTTGAACTCCAGTAAATTTAATACTGCCCACAATGATTTCTGTAATTTTTCTTTTTGCATGTCCTCTAATCAAAGGAAAATACATTGAGGTCCTTATCCAAAGATATTGAAACTAGATAAAATGTCCATTAACTAGAGGCATCCCTTATAGGAGGTACTCATGTGTATTATATACGTATATATATTTATTTATATATATATATGTGCATGTTTTTTGAGTGTAAAATGAAATCAGCTCACATCTGTTAAATTCATTTGAAAATAAGGCCTTTTTAACACTTAAAACAACAACTGATTTCAGAGAACTAAAGCTATTATATTCCTAAATATTTATCAATAAACACAATAATATTGACAATAATAATAATTTCAAAAACGTAAATGTCGCTGCCTCAAAACATTACACAAGATTTTATATAAAATCATTAAATTTCTGATGAAATATTTTTCAGATTGATATCTTAAACTGTATTCTGCTGAATACAAAACAAATGTTGAAAATCTGTTAAGTACGACTTTATGAGACTAATAATACAGGTGAAGGAATGGATATTAATAGCTCTTTATAAAATTATTTTTTAATACATTGAAATGTGCAATCCTGAACTAGAATGCATTGCAAGAAACTCAAATTTTGATAAAGCATATGCATTGTTATTTTCAAGTAGAAAGTAAATATTTATTTACATTTATATCATAAAAAACTTGAAATAAATATATTTATATATAATCTCAAATTATAAACAAATAAAAAAAGCTATAACAAACAAAAACTTAATCACACTATAGAATATGTATGTATATATTTACAGTATCAGAGATCTAAAAACTTTCAACTTATTTGGCTCTGCTACAGAATAAAGCTTGGCTGGCACATCCACAAGTCCACCAACAAACCTCTCCAGCTTTGATTACATCAAATATTTTGGCTAAAATATACAACATTGGGTTCTAAAAAACTAAGGAAGTTTTTATGATATTTCTTCATAACTTTAAAATAGTGATTTTTAGAAACTGCTGCTAATGTTCTTCTTTTTTTATTTTCAGTTTTTTTTTCATAATTATCCAAGAAATTATCATGAAAAAAAAATAATAAAAATAAAAAATGAAGTAACATTAGCAACAGTTTGTAGAACTGCTGTGAATTGGGGTCTACAAACAGCTGCTAATGTTACTTTTTTTTTTCATGATTATCCAAGGGATTGTCATGAAAAAAAAAAGAAGGAACATTATCAGCTGTTTTTAGCCCCAATTTACAGCAGTTTCTAAAAATCACTTTTTTAAATGTATTGACTTTACGTAGAAATGCTTCTGCTCTGTGCTATATACTGTAAATATTCTTTGACACTCTGTCGGCTTTCTTTGACTGAAAAGTTCACATGCAATTTAAAAAATAACCTTATCTCTCCATTAACCCTTTGCACTCATATTTTGCCTTATAGTCATTCAATCCTTCATATTTACAAATGCAAAGAGTGTTCTCAAGACTCAAATAATTGTGCTAAAATTTCTCAAAGAATACTTATACATTAGATTACTATTACAGAAAATGTGACTATTTTGATGTTAATTGAGTTAATGTGGGGGAGAATATAACAATGATTATAATAATAACAATAATAATAAAATAGCTGCACTTGATGAGAAGGGAAAAAAGGTTATGAATGAGATTATTAAAATAAAATGGCTAAACCAGCTTTAAACAATATTTTTAATTAAACAAGATTTTTAAAGCCTATTCATAATTTATAGTGATTATATTAAAGCATCCTAAAACATTAACATTTTTCATTCATAGTTACAGAAATTTAATTATTTCCCCAAGTTGAAATAATGATATGGAACAACTTAATGGCATATGACTCTAATGGTGAACAAGAAAAGTATTATGAATATTACGTTTTCTTTTGTCCAAACTCAAAGCATCTAATGAGTGGCATAGCTAGACACGAATTTGGGGGGGGGGGGGGGGGTTCTTTGGGAGAAGTGAGCTAGTTTCATTGCTTTAGAGGAAAAACTGGTCAAATTCTAAACAATCTTCACCATTTTAGGGGGTTTCTTTGGGAAGAGCGAGCTAATTTCATTGTTTTAGAGAAAAATTGGTCAAATTCCAGACAATCTTAACCATTTCAGGGGGTATCCCCCTTATCTATGCCAGTGGGGCTGATCACCAGTTGCATCTAAAACACAGAAGCACCTTTAGAAGTTAGTAAGACTTTAGTAAAAGCCTAAAAATATCTTGTTGGATAGAAAATTTGACTAAATTATAACTATCAAGTTATTATATATATATATACATATTTTAAGGTTTGAGTTGTACAGTTGCTAAAGGACATGCATGAAAGTTGTGGAGATTTAAGTTCATTTATGAATTCTGACAGAAAATAATTTGAATAAATTGTTGTAGAATAGTTAAATACTGTACAGCATAGTTATATTAAATTGGAAACCAAACTGGTGACACTATTGGTTAATATTTCAGCCAAAATAGTTTCTGCCTGCAAGCAACGGAAAAGTTTGTGGATATGGATTATAGCCAAATAGCACCTATAGCAAGATGAATAACATCTGCAAGTTATCAAGACACGACTACAAGGAGCAAAAGAGAAATCAGTTCAAGCTTTGATAAGATTTACAAAAAATGTGCACATTTTCAACAAAATAGCAAAAAATGTGCACATATAGGCAAGCAGAGACCCATTTTGTAAGAACTGTTGGCCCCTTAGGTTTTTGTAGTAAAAACTCGATTACCAAACGCAAATATTTCCTTCAGATTTTGTACTTCTTTCACAATTGTAAAATTTTCAACAGTTCACAAGATGGGTATGAAAGTTGAAAACAATATTTTTTAAAAATGACACTTAAAAAATAAAACTATTTTTGAACCTTTGAGATTTAAAACCTCAATTAAAAATTTCATTTTGAACTACAAATAACATGATAAACACATAATTCAAACAATCAATAAAAATTTGATTGTATTAATAGTTCAATTTCAAAATAACTGCCTAATACTGAAGATCATTAATTCATTGGAGAATATATATAACATTCATAAAAATTAAAATCCCCCCCCCCCCCCAAAAAAAAAGGAAACAAAATTACTTTAAACGATGCAGTTGGCTCAAGCTACATCATTAATCATAATAATTACATATACATGCATAGAATTTTAAAGCAATCAAGATTAGATTCAGGCTTTTGAATTTTTATTCCTTTTTCTTTGGATCTCTTATTATTTTTTAATCCTTTCAGTCCCCATTTTGGAATTTTAGTAGGTTTATCAATGTTCATTTGAAATAAGATGCATCTCTATAAGTGAATATGTTATTGTATTAAATTTAATGATGTTCCTTTGATATCAAAGGCAGATCTATAGGCCAAAGAGGAGGAAAATGTAAAAAATATGATGATTTCAAATGGCATTACTGGGACAGAAAGGGAAAAACTAAATTTCTAATTGGAAGCAACCATTTTCTGTATTTTATTGCTTTTCTCAGAGACACTAAATGCAAGCCTTTTTAAATAAAGCTAAGTTAAAAGAACAGTGTAAAAACAAATGAATAAAATAACAATACTGATAAGTAACTCAATTGTGCATTGTAAATAAGAACTGCTTTCAGGTACACTACCTCAGGTCAGATAATCGAGATTTTACTTTGACAAGTTGCCACAACAATTTCAAGTCCAACAACAAGATGTACAACCTTAGGATTTTGAAGCTTTAAGAATACACATCTTGAGGTTATTTGCAAGATGGGAAACATCAACCACACTATCAACCATTTCCTGAACAGCAACAACAGATGGAAATTCAGATGCTGCCTTTTTAGTATTACCCACTAAAGTCTTTAGTGAATCACATAACCCATTGGAGTTGTGCATAACTTGTGTTTTGAGCTCAGGGTTGTTCAAGTTACGATGCACAGTATCGCCAATGTATATCAGCTTGTGCGCCCCTATTACTATGAATTTACTGTGCCCCACAAACACCTTTGGAGGCTGGTTATTCTTAATGGTCATCAGGAAGGCATCAATGGCATTAGTTAAATGCGTGATATGTGTTTCTATCTGTGAACCATAAAACAAGAGAAGCTGCACATCTTTTTGGTCTAAGGGTGAAATGATCTTTTCAATGATTTCAGGAACATTCTCAGAGTGGCTGACTACCGGCACTTCCGACTGTTTCACGAGTTCATCGAAAGATTGACACATATCTTTAGGCAGAGCAGCCTTAATGGATTCATTTTCCCTTTCAACTGCTTCTTTTGACTCTAAATTGACATAATCATACTCGTTGAAATACTCTCCACTCTGCTGAGTCTTTAGTAAACCTGCTGGAGTAGGTGGCAGTGGCCTCTCTTGTAGCTTGCTTCCTTGCTTGTCTGAAGAAAGTTTAGCTTTTAAATCTGGCTTTGGAGCAACAGGTGGTTTCACTTTTTCAGTGGTTGCTTGGCTTTTAAATAACAGTGTAGAATTACCTTGTATTAAAGAAGCAATCTGGCGGACATCTTCGACAAGATTTCGAGCACAGGCAACTAATGTATCCAATTCATCTGGTGCATTAGACTCGTCAGAATATGCCAATTTTGAAGCAACCCATCCTCTTTCATCTAATGTTTGAACACAGTTCTTAACAGTGGAACATGACTCTTTTATGGGAACAGTTAGTTTTTTAAGCTTAAAACAAAGCGATTTATCAGCAGCATGGGCAGAATTTGCTAAAGCACCTCGAGCAAAATTATATAAATCTTTCAAGGAGCTCTGCAATCTATGACACACTGTTTCAATTTCACTTAATTTTGCCTCCATATTTTCATATTTTCTCCATGTTGTGCTAACAAAACTGAACAGTTTTGATATACAACTTTGAACTTCGTGTTGGTATTTCATGAGCATCTCAACAGCAGATTCACGGTCTAATAAAAGTTCAGAGCATTCGGAAAAGTCATCTAAGTTTTTGTTTTCAGGAAGATTAGAACTGGCAAGAGCAATCTGACTAACTGAATCAACAGTATCAATTTTGGGTATTGGACTAGTGTCTCTCACAGCTTGTGGAGGTACATCATAAACACCTCCATCTGTGCCAAGTTGTACTTTAACTGGTTTTGAAGGAGTATCATAAAACTGCGCTGGCATATTGCTTAAAGGTACATCATATGTCTCTTGTGTACTGCTAGTCTGATAAGGCACATTGGTGACTGTATTGCGTAACTGTGCCAATCGTGGATCATTGATAGGTTGCGGTTCCGGAGGAATATCGTACAGATCGCCTGGATGTTGTTCCATACTGGAACGATTAGAGCCACCAACACTCGAAAGAGACAATGTTTCAATGCTTGAATGACTTCCAGAAGGGGATCGGAAAGATGAGCTGCCCGATGTATCACCACTAGAGCGACTGAAAGCCCTGCCATCATATATTGGAGGACTATTTTTAAATGCAGATGGTGGAACGTCATAATTATCAGATATAGTGATAATATGAGAAATATTGTTCCCCATGTTCTCTGCAGGTCGGGGTATGTCGTAAGCATTACTTTGCTCAGCACTTGGGATATCATAGTCATGGATATTAAGAGCATCATTAGAAACAGCTGCATTGGATTTTGGAGAGTCATACACAGATAGGGCTGGCAGTGGTGATCGACAAGGGTGGGGCTTAGGCTCATCATAAGCTTCCATTCGAATAGGCTTCGAAGCTGGAGGAGTATCATAGCTGCCTGGAAAAAAAAAGAAAGACCAAACTGCTTCATATTTTGCAAAAATATTTTTAAAAATTCACATAAGATCAAAAAACGTCAGCTGACAAACTAGAAGTACACGCACTTAGTCAATTTAGCACCCCTAAAATATGGCGCCCAGGGCACAGGCTCAGTCTGCCCCTCCCCTCTAGTTACCCCAGTTAAAATTACAAATGAATTCATTATTAGGATGTCTCAGGACGCTACTATGCCATGTTAAGCACGAAAGTCGTATCTGCGCTCTTGGGCAAAATGGAGTTAGTGCCACCCGGTAGTTTTTAGCCACTTATTTTACCTAAATAATGTTTTGTGGTCATATGTGAATAGGGAAATTTTGTTTTTTTAATTTCTGAAGAAAAGTCTTTGCATCAAATTTATAGAGGTGCAAAAACTTTAATCGTCAATATCTCATTTTGAGCTCAGCTTTAGGTGCAATGTTTGTGCTTAGCATTGCTGCACTTAGATGGCAAAATTAAAAACAGCCTCTCGTGCACTTGTGTGCGCCTTTCTGCAGCAACAGCATGTTTAAGAGTTACTAAATTCTTCTAAAATTATTTTTCATGCTAAGTAATTACACAAAGGGCTGGGGGAAAATGCCAATCTTTGTCTCCTTTTTGTAGAATCTCTCTCTACTGATCACTTTTCTAAGCTTTCGCATCAATTGTTAAAATTCTCAAAACTAGATGGACCAAATAGACACTTTAAGTGCTTACTTTAACGATACTACAAAATTAAGCAATGAACAAAATAACATATAAAACATTATGCCCCAAGTTAAAATCTGAATACATCTGTACCTTGCAAATTGTATCTTTGCATAGGGGATTTTGGAGCTTCATGTTTATCATTCAATTTTGTTCCCAAAGGCACATCATACAAGTACACCGTTCCAATTTTCTGAGGAGTCACAACCTAGAGGAAAAGAAATATATATTGAGATGAATGTGATATGCATATAGTTTTATCCTTTCTTTCCCATTACAATATTAACCGCAGTTTATTTTTTTGTTAAATAGTTTCTCCCTTTTGCTTCCCTCTTTGTTATTAAACATTACACCAGGCATCGGCAACCTCTGTTATCTGCCGATGAAGTCAGCCAAAACGTGTGGTATTTTCATTACCTGCATTTTTGTCGATCCAAACTTATTGGTTTCTTTTTGGTATTATGTTACAACTTTTATTTTTAAAATTCAACATGTATGTTCTTCACTACAACTTTGCATTCAAACGAAAATGTCATGAGTATTACTTATTTTCGCTGTATTTTCTATATACTCTTCAACTGTTTTTCATATTTGCATTTTATAATTTATTCTTATGCATCATTACAGCCAGAGGCTCTGAGAGCCAAGTAGGGGCCCTAGGGATAAAATTTTTAGGAGGATTTTCACAGATCCTTCGAAATGTACTAACCTTTTCCCTACGGCGAGTACTTGAGGAACAAAACGAACTGTCAGCATATATTTGTGCTATTATATAGTAGTTACTGTAAGGATTTCAGCTCTGCAGATTTAGGAAACAAAATCTATATCAACAAAGCTCTCATTCCAAGGGAAAACATTAGCCTTAGATACTCTACTTATGCAGTTAGAATGGTTGCAAAAAAGAGAACTTTTACTGATACAACAGTTGAACCAGTGCCGTAGGGAAAAGGTTAATCTCATTAGAACAATTATTTGGAATATTCATTACTAAAAAATTTTAATTATTAATAAAATAAAAACATTAATAATAAATTAATTAAACTTGTCTTCCTATAAGAAACACCAACATGTTTATGTAGACTTCCACAGCACCTTGTGCTGCATTTGGCGCATTAACAACTTATTTTACATGGCATGCTTCCCTAGTAGGCCTGTGCAAATAATGGAAGTATGAATTATTGTTGTTCATATTTCCATTCAGGGCGTTATTTACCACTAGGCCTGTGAGCCTGGGGCCAACTTTGAGGGGGTACCCTAATTTTGGTTATTATTATTATTTTTTTTTTTTGTAATATAAAATTTTTTAGAAAAATATTTAAAAATAGCATCTTTCAAAAACAAGTTAGTGTTATGTTGCTTCACAGAAAATTTGTATTATATTAAATTATTTTAAAACCACAAGGAATTTTCACTTTGTGGGCCCCCAAATTTTGGCCTGACAATTTGAAAAACAAAATCGATTTTGCACTTTGGGGGCCCCCAGATTTTATTCAAACATTTTGTAATTTAAAAACAGAATCATTTTGCAGGTTGGGGCTCCCAAATGTTATTCTAACTGTGTGACATTTGAAAAACAAATTATAGTACATCTTCTGTGGCTGTCTCATGTGCATACTTTTCTCCACCAGACCCCTACCTGTTAGCCGAGGCCTTAGGATTGCTTACGCAGGGGGAGAGGTAGTGGGGTCTACGGATTTTACATGCACATATCCCCAAGTATACATGGTGGTCTTCAGTTATCTAAAGCGCGAGCTTCCAGGTGGAAGTCCGACGTGCTAACCACTAGGCTACCACGGCCCGCCTCATGTGCATACTGCAATAATAATGTGCAATCAAAACTTAAAACAGCCTCAAATTTTTCTTTACATTTCACCTGCACCTAGCTCATAAAAAGTTCCACACATCTTATAACTAGCATTTCCAACAATTGGTTGAACTTTACACAATATTCAAGCAAACAATCAATTTTTAGGATTGCAAGAATTTTTTTTGGTCCACCCCAAATAAATGAAACTTACAAAGTTTTTTTTTTTTTTTTTTTTTTTTTACAATTTTAAAGAATTTTTGTCATAAAATTGCAATTTGTATTGATTAAATTCTAGAAATGTCATAAATTTTTTGCAACACACTGAAAGGTAACATGTGAAAAGTATAGCGTAAATTTCTCTAGAAGCAGTTAAAACTTATGTAATTAACACTTACATATTATTATTGCTTAACCTTGTTTTCCTATTAACAATTCCTGCATTAGGGACCATCCATAAATGATGTCAAGCTATTTACCTATATATTTGACAACCCCCTCCCCCTTTGTCACATGCCACGCTATGTTGCATACGCATGTCACTTTTTGTTACCCCCTCCCCCTCGAAGCACGACATCATTTATGAATAATCCCTTACTTAGTTTTAATTGATTGTGTCACAACTTCCAAATTTAAAAAAAAAAAAAATCAATAGTTTAAAAACTTTCATTCTGCGAATTTCAATTTTATTTTATTTTCATTTATTTATTTATTTTTCCTTTTATATATTTTATGGAGCAGCTTGCTGTTGACTTTTTTGTTTTTCCACTAAAATCCACTCCTACATAAAAATAAACAATATAATCGATACAAGCTTTCAATTGATAAGGAAAGCAACAACAAAAATCACGCAACACTGGCAATGCCGGGAATCTACGCGGGGTTTCCAGAAATGTTTATTTGCAAAACATTTATTACGCTTTTTTTCTTTTTTTTTCAACCAAGCCACGATGAACAAATTAAACGCCTGCTCGCAGAAAAGGCGTCAGGGCGCACGCTTGTCTGCAGAATGAATGAGCGGAGGCATCAGGATGGATCGTCGGCGCCAATTACGCATTCCAGCGCGGATGGAACGAAGAAAGCCGTTTTATTCAACAACTCCAGATGTGTTTATTCAAGTCCCCCCCCCCCTCCCTTTACTCTGAGAGAAAAAATAAGATATCTGGTGGCCTCGTTTAATGATCAAGCACTTGTACCACTTCATGAATTCAAAAAGATGAGTGGATCACAAACACGAAAACTGGAAATATTTTGTTCCCAACGAGTTTTAAGTAAATCCAAAATTTCCAGTCATGCCTAAGGTGATCATTTATTTAATTTTTTTTGTCTAAACGGAACATCTGATTTTTGCAGAAATCCATCGGACATCCGGTAACTAACTAGCCAGTATCCCGCATATCCAGTTGATTTTTTAAACATCTGCAATCCTACCTGAACGCACCAAAAATCCCTTTGAGCCAGATATCTGGTGGGGAAAAGAAGGTTAAGTCCTTTCTTACACGAAAACTTGATTTTCAAAATTTAATGACTTAGCATTTTTGAAATTACGTATTAAATTTTAAATGTCTTGAAGCTGCTGGAACATTTGGTGTTTAAACGAAATTTGGTATACTCAAGGTTATGTAACTAGTTTACATCACCACTTTTCCTTTTATTTGAACTAGCTGATGTGCTATTTCAATAATTGAATTGCCTGGCAGCAAAAAAAAAAAAAAGTTTCATGAACCTAAAATATAATGAAAAAATTCCTATGAGAATATGGGCATTAGTCCTTCCTAATGTTCTTCCTTAATTAGGAAGGTATTCTTCAAGATTCCTTAAAATCCTAATTAAATAAGGACAACAGTTCCTAAAAAGGTTGTTACAATATAAACTAAACTCCAAAAAATGGACATGGTTAGAGATAACTGTGCTTAAAAATCAACACATTAGAATGTAGTCAGCAATACCTAAATAGCATCAACAGGTTCCAAAAAATATCCATCAGTGAAAGGATAGCAATTCAGAAGCAGGTATAGAATTTTATTCAGAACGGGGCAATTTCTTTGCGAGTTTAAATTTTCCAGAACATTTGTTCCAAAAGGAAAACTTATAAAGTTTTTCATATAATATTTAATAATATTGGAATTTCAATTTTCCCCATTGCCTCCCCCTTGTATCCGGGCCTGCAACAAACAGTTTCTGAACTAAGTCAATAAGTGCCCAAAAATTTCCTCTAGAATAAGAATAAGATTCGGTAAAAAGTTGCATTGGAATAAGGAAAGCGGTACTTTTACAACAATAGGATGGTAATACCCTGAAAAAAAATCTTCCAGTTACAGACATTGCATTGAAAGGGGGGGGGGGGGGGAGAGGCGTAGCTAGGTGGGGGCAAGGAGGGACAGCTGTCCCCGGGCGCAGCGTCAAGGGGCGCCAAATTAACGTTAATTTATTCTATTTTTAAATGTGAAAAGAAAATTGCTTGAACTGAAGAGGTGTGAATATGTTCGACAAAAAGGTGGGAGTACCGAAAATCATATCGGGAATGACCAATGTAGCACAGGAGTGCGTGGGAAATAGCCTGAGGCAGAGAAACAACTTTTAAGTTGCAGTAGGGATCTTTTTTTTAGGGAACAGACCCCTAATGACTCTCTAGTCTAGGGGCATTTTCGTGGAGCACAGAGATAAAAAAAAATCGCACGCCCAGAGAACCCGGGAAAAATTCTCTTCTAGGAGCGCCCTTAGGTCCCCAGGGGCCCGGGGGGGGGGGGGGGCAAAATCTTCAGTTGTCCCCGGGTGCTGAAAACCCTAGCTACGCCTCTGTGGGGGGGGGGGGGGGAGATGAGAATGAAGTATCAATCGCTAATGAGTGAGAGGATAGGCATCATCATTTGAATTTATTCGAAATGCAAAATAACTAACTAGAAAGTAATTTCAGAAACTAGCTCATTCTAGTGTTAGAGAATCTATTCTAGAACAAGAAAGATACCTGGAAGAATTTTACAATACGCCTGATTGCTTTTTATAAGAGGTGAGAAATCTACTCTTGAAGTTGAGAGATAAAAGAGGTAAAATACAAGAAATCAGAAAGTCTTCTTTAGTTGTAGAGACCAATCTCAAAGAATATCTCCGAAAGTGTGAGGTATCTCGGTAGCTGATTACTTTGCTTGCATTGATGAGTTTAAAAATAACGTCTACTGACTTTGTCGAGCGAATAATTGTAGAAGCAATTTTTACAGTAACGTCTGCAAGAGAAAAAAGTGTAGGTAATGAATGAATGGTACCTTGTTGGGATTGGCTGCCCAAGAACGACGCATAGCATGTTCCGAATCATTGCCATCGTACATTCCGGGCAAAAGGCGCAGTCGGTTTCCTGGCGCTATGCCCTGCCTACCCCGAAGAGAACACAGCCACCAACCCTCTAGTCCGGCAGTATTCTGTTCTAGCACAGTCAGGATATCGCCACGCCGGAAGGCCAATTCATCCGGACTCTCGGCGGCATTGTCGTACAAGGCTTTAGCCAGGCAGTGCTGAAAGAGAAATACAAGTTAAATTTACAATGCAGCTCACAATATTTTTCTCAATATTATTTTTACTTTTTACTATTTGATTTCGACATCAACAACCTACATAGATAACATTATTTAAGTTTCAACAATCAAATGAAATTAGTTTTTTACTCCACCCCCCTCCCCTGTTAGCACGTGGCCTGGAGGGCGCGGAGAAATGAAATCCGACGAACGCTCATCACCGCTCCGAGATAGTTAGGCTGGGCTCGCGCCCAGCAAACCTAACTCTTGCAGTGTGAACCTGGCCCTCCTTGCTACCTCTATTTTATGAGAGTATCATTTGGAGGGTTGCGGTTCCCTGTCAAATAGAATTAGTAGATAAAATTATTTATAACGATGCTTTTGATTTTTAAAAAAGAATATTGTGTTTATTATCTTTCACATCTGATTTGACACCCAAAAATATATTGCACTGCAATTAAACTTTCGTCTTACTAATACATTTTTTATGGTGATCAACCCTTTGTACCCAGGTCTAAGGGAAGCTTCATGCCGGAAGCCTTTTTAGAAAATGCACGCTACTCTTGTCAAAAAACATTTTTACTGTTCTAATATTGCAGTCCATAAATATATTTTCGCAGGCTATAATTTCTATACATTTTCACAAAGAATAGTATTTGTGTAGTATCCAGGCTGCGTTCGTATTTGTCTTAAGGTAATAAAATCATAAAATTTTAATAACTAAACTGGAAAAGAAAAAGAACATGTAAAAAAAAAAAAAGGTTTTCAAAACTTCAGCTGAATTTACATACCACAACTGCATATGCTTTGAGGAAAAATATGCACGTAAAAGTTTTGAAACCAGATTTTTCAATTGGATGGGGGTAGGTGAGAAATAATCACGTCAATAATTTATTTTCATGAAGATAAATAAATAAAACAATAATTACTCCTGTCTAAAGCATAAACAACTCAATGCATATCGCCGTTCCGGAAGAACAGTGACGTAAATGCAAAAACTTCAATTTTACAGGAGAGTAAAAAAACGATTTGCAGTTGTATAAATCATATAATTGAAAACGGTGTAAGTGACAGAAAATAATGGTATATTCAGAGTAACTATCACCAGGCGTTAGGATTTAATTACCCTAATTTCAACCCCTAAGTGCAGTTACGTCATTGTTTCTGTAAAAATTGTTCGTAGTTCTAGAAGACACAAACTGTCGTTCTACAGTCACGTCCATGTTCTCCTGTATAAGGGATGTGTTTCTGATATCGTTTATGGAATTTGCATTTGACACATTTTGCAGTTACGTCATTGTTCTTCCGGAACGGCGAAATATTCAATACCACGTCCATACTATTTCAATGTTTCATACGTAACACTCAGTCTGTTGAAAAAACCCGTTATTTACTTATTTGGTCATGTTTTAATATGTAATGTTTACATTTACCAGTACAAATCCATCCGCTCTTGCATTTAAGGGACCGTCAACAGATTGAAAGAGGAGAAACATGTTTTAGATGATCCTGTATCGTAAAAAGGTGGGAATAAGCTGTAAGTATTATCAGATCATTCTGAAATTTAAAATAAATTATGGACATTTAAGGGGATTAATTTTTTACTGCGCATGCGCCAAAGATAGCAATTTCTAAGTGTCATAATTTCAAACCCAAGTGTACAGGGCAACACATAAAAAAATTTCAGTTTAATATTTTGAAAATTCGGAAAGTTATCGGCAATTCATTGAGGTGCATTTCAGCATTTTTCTTTTTTTTTTTTTGGAAAAGAAATTTCTTGAGGGGGATATTCACAAATCAGTCGCAAGTGCTTGCAATCATGGTGCAATTTGTGAAGAATACCTTAACATACTTACCTAGAACATGGATGGAGAGGGTTTGTTCACAAAAAATCAATTTCAAGAGAGAATGAATTTTTACTGGAAAGTGTGAACATTTTATAAAACATGGACTTTAGGGCTCGCAACAGTGGTCAAAAAGTAGAGCCCCCCCCCCCCCCCTTTTTTTGAAGAGCTCCGGACTAGCGCAAAAAACATTTTAATTACTAATAAATAGATGGAAAATGTCAACATTTTCCAGTGAATGTCGACTACACAGTTATATACAAACGAGAGGTCTGACTCGTGAAATCTTGAATTTTGAAACTATATACCAGGGGTGGCCAAGCTCCTTGATAGTCCGAGCCATTTTACAAAATTTGAAATTTTTCGCGAGCCGCAATTAAATACGTACTTAAAATGTATGCAAAAGAGTGTATTAAAAAATTTTTTTTCATTATATTTATTGAAAACATATAAATAAAAGTACAAAATATGTGTATTGAATTTAAATATTAAAAATTAAACATTTATTTTACTTCTCTTGATAATTCTTTAAAATTTGGTGCATAATCGGTGACAGCACTTCTCAGTAATTCTTTGAGACGTTGGTTAGTTAATACTGATCGGTGTTTGGATTTCACGAATTTTAAAGTGGAATAAAATTATTCACATAAGTACGTTGTTCCGAATCTTGAAATAATTTGACAAGCAGCCTTTTTTAACTCAGGATACTTCGATTCTGGTACAAATTTCCAAAATTCAGTAGTCGGCGTCGACTTCTATTTTAATTGAACAACTTGATCTTCTTGCAACTCCCCATTATTTATAATTCTCCAGATGCTTTTGGGCCATAATTATATTGGAAATGGAAAACTCACCTTGAATTATGTTAATTTCAAATGAATTCAGAAAAGAAAAAAAAAAAAAAAAAAACAAGATACGATTTAAAACATTTCAAGTCTTGAAAATCTATTTTGGAATTACATCAATATTCCTTCTAGCTTTTTTATATACTCGTTGAGTCGAGAGCCACAAATAATACTTCAAAGAGCCGCATGTGGCTTGTGAGCAGCAAGTTGTCCAGATACTATCACTATTTACTATTTCGGTGCATTTCTTAAAGTACTACAATATTTTTAGTCCATTAATACTTAAATAAAATTATGGGACCATTTCTTAAAATTTTTAAAGTACGCTTATGCTCTTTGCTATTTGAGAAATATAATGATCTTTTGAGAAAATCATCGATTTTTTCGATAATCATGGTAAATAAAAATTCTTTTCATAAAAATTGAGTTATCTACGAACCTTGTTTATTTTCCTTGATCTTAACGAATTTTCAAACAAGACTCATAATTTTTTTTTAAAAAAGAGACGAATATAGCTTTTGAGATATGCCTTTAAAAATTCCCATTTTTAATTTCCGCATTATCTTCTGAAGAAAATTACTCTGAAAAATGTGGTAATCTGAAAAAGCGTTCTAGAAAATATCTGTTAATCTTCCAAATCCAAAACTCAACCAAACTTTATACAACTAACAAAGAATAGCTTTACTAGTTCACAATCAAATTCAATTGACTAGAAAAAAAAAAATAGAAAAAAAGAAAGCGGGAATGCTTTGCTTTCCTCGATTTTTATCTTTGTTGGAATCGGTTTGCTGAGACGACCACTTTTGAAGAGCACCCAGACTTAAGCGTTTCCGGAATTCGCCATCGGCCATCAGAGAGAATTTATTTTACAAGTGCTCTTGAAAAGTGCTTCATCGTTTACACAGAGGTGCTGACTAAGCAAAATCTTTGAGATCAATTGATTTAAAATAGTTACTCACCCGTCAAGCCAAACACTATATTAGGGTCATTCTCACAAAACAGGTAACATTTCAGAGTGTCAGTATATTTTATTAAAAGAGGGTGTTATAAATGGTCCCAATCCCAAATATATATATATATATATATTGTAACTGTTTGGAGAAAAAATGTTTCCTAAATGTCTGAACGAGGAAAATGACAGATATGAAGTAATATATTTGCATATGTTTTTGGCAAAAACCATATTTTACATCAGAATTCTTGCTTTATGTTTTATTATAAATTATGTATTAAAAATGAATATAATTATGTATTATAAATATATGTATTAAAATTTTGAATTTGGGTGTTACGGAAAAGTAGGCTCGTGTATTTAAAATTAACATTTATGTTATAAAATAATTGAATGAAACGTAAAGCAAATTTCAAAAAATAGTATGTGACTTAGGTCGTATTTCCAGTGGACCCTTCATCTGTCAAGACAATGACGATTTTTCTAGTGACGCAGGTTTCACAATTATTTTGAATATGAAAAAGCAATGTTAATCTTTCAAAAAAAAAGACCATTGTCTAATATCCCTTTTTCTAATGTAGATCTGATAAAGTTTCACTTTTTAAAAAATCATTTATTTACACTAAATCTTGGAAAAGCCGTTAGCTCTGGTGACGAGCCAGGACAATGATTTTAAAACAATTAACATTTTTTAAAGATATAATCCTTAAGAAATTTTCCACTTTTAGTGCCATTTATACGTTGGTATCAAGTGCATCAAAGTAAGAAAAATGTTTGTAACAGTTATTACTTACATTTTTTAACAAATACATGGCAAAAACATGTGTTTGGCCGGTTTTGTGAAACTGACCCATTTACCCATTATGGCCGGAAACTCTCAGACTGCCATTCTCGCGAAACATGAAAACAAAATAAAAGTCGAATGTTGTATTCAAGTTTGAGAACATCAGCAATCATAATTATGATTGCTGATGACTTCGAGCAAAGCAATGATATGCAGATTATATAAAAATTTTCAGTACGAGGAGAGAGGAGTGAAACGAGGGTGGCGTGGTGGGTAGCAGTTGTTCAAGAAAAGGAATGGCATCTCGCAATGGTAACCAGAATAATACGGGTTTTTTTTTTTTTTTTCAATGAAAGAAGGGGGAAAAACAAAAAAGTTGTTGCATGTCTAAAGATGTCTAAGATTAATGTGCAGTCTTTAGTTGGATTACTTTTAAAAAAATATTTGAGATAATTTCAAATAATAGCTGGAAAGGCAATATGAAATAAATGCCATGATTATTGCATAAAAAATTGAGCACACTACATTTCAAAACTACAGTGGTCAGCGCAGGAGTATAACGATACAAAACGTTAATTTGACTTCAAATAAATGCGACTTAAAAAGAAAACTTGGTTTTCAGATACAGTGAAACCTGTGTAAGTTGACCACTTGCGGTGCAGCCCTTTAGTAGTTAACTTATAAACGGTGGAGAATTTTTTTTTGGACATTACTTACACTATGCATTTATACATTTGTAACTATTTAAAATATAGCTTCATCTACCAACGTTACTTTAAAATAGTAATTAGTTTTTTTCTCAATTATTTAAGATATCATTAGAGAAATTTAACCTGAATGACTTACAATGCATCCTATACAACTTTGAAAGTAAAGTACTTAGTTAAAATAAAGATAAAGATCTTATTAGGTTATTTGATGGTAAAGATTTCCTAAAAATACATAATTCAAAATGGCTACATCAGATAGAAGAAAAAAGAAGAAACTTATTTAAAGAATAAAAGAGTGCTCATAGTAGTTTCCCCATATGATTAACTTACAAAGAAGTTTAGGCAAACTTCTCTTTGTAAGTTATGTTTCTTCTATTGATGTTTCATCCATCGAGACAAATACTGGTCTAACATTATAGCAAAAAAAAAAAAAAAACAAATCCTGGAGAAGTTATTTTAGTTTTCAGGGTTCATACAAGATTTGCTTAATAAAAAATAAGGACTTTATAAGGACTTTGTAAGAACTTTGTCAAGGTAGAAAATAAGCAGTGTTAGCGAACATATATCGTGACATTTATAAACTTATCATGATGTATTTTTACCAAGCTATGAACTCTGCATAGAATTCTTATTAAATGTATCTTAGACACTCCCTTGACTCACTTCTAAAAAGTTTGTGGTAAATGCAAAATATTGAAAAATTTAAAACTGATTATTCTACAAAAAAAATATGCATAAACCAGTTAAACAAATGGGAAAAAGAATTATGACTATAAAGAATTTAAAAACAAAAATAATGAGAAAATCTCTTCCTTCTCCTTACAATCATATATTTCTTCTTTACATACAAATGGAAACAATATTACATAAAATTTATAGTAGTATTATTAAAAATACTTACATTAATGTTACTTGAAAACTATTAAAAAAATACAAGTGTGTAGGTTTTAATTGTGTTGTAAATGATAGCGAGATCCTTTCTTTTGAGCTGACACGCAAGTAATGAAAATCACAGAATTAAGAGTAATTTATAATTTTATAAAATTAAGTATGATACTTATAAACAATACATTATTTTTCCATTACATTTTTTAATTTGTGGGATGTTAAGATTGCCATTTTCTCATGATCATGAATAAATCAAAATTATGAATAAATATAATATTTGATTCTCATTATACTATGAAAACGTTTTAGCTTGAGTGAAAAGAAAACTTTGTTATTTGTGAAAAGATATTGATACCATTGCTGTTATAATTTTAGCAGAAGTAAATTTGCACTAGCAAAATAAAGTTTATGTAAATGTTTTAGTGATATTTATCATAAAAAGCAAATATTCATATAAACATCACATTTCCCAACATTAATTACAAGACATAGTTGCTATAATTTCAAAATAATTTTGTTACTAGATTTACCAAACCAGTCATTTCGACTGTTTCGAAGCTTCCATTTAACATAATTTGTTACTAATATAGTGCAACTTTCAATTGCATTGGCCTTTCCTAATGTAGGACAAGTTAAAGTGACTGAAAGTTTTATTATAATTAGTAGCAACTTGATGTAAAATGAAAGTTTAGAAATGGTTGAAAACGGCACGGTAAATCTAGTGTTAAAGGAAGAGAAATCAATAGCTAATTATTTCTATCCCATATGAAATATCACTAACTTTAAGGCGTTTACAAATTAAAAAATTAAAAATGAAAATTAATGAAAGCATAAGAATTGAACAAAAACTTTTCAATTAAGAGTCGATCTTTTTCTTCTTTTCATCTATTTTAATACATAAATTAATTTCCTGGCTTTTTTCCTCCTATCTTTTTCTGTAACTATTAGATTTTATAAACAATTGAACATCTTTTGCTGCTTCTGCTTTTTCGACCAAATCCTCTGCCATATTTGCTAACTCGGATTTCTCCTTTTGAATACACCTTTTCTTTTGCTTTAAAAAATGTATGTCATCAATTATTCTTTTTGGTTTCATTTTGGCATAGGCAGACTGTTACTACTGCCTTTGTTCTGTTAGATGCTGCTCATATTTTATTCTGGAGGACGCCACTGACCTTCTCCCTTCTCCTTTCCTCAGTTATAACCACTTCATGTAGGAGATCAATTTTTCTTCCAACTTTGAAATATGATTTACTAAGTTGGAATTTACAAAAAATATTTGAATAAGACAGAAATGGATAAAAGTAGTTATTTTCTGTATCAGTTATGGGTTTTGTTACTTCAATAAATAGAATAATTTTTTGTTTTAATCCTGCTTGTAGTCTTCCTTCCTTCACCTATTATCACCTAACTATGCAAAAAGCGCAGAAAATTGTAACTGGATTAATGAACTTCTAAGATCAAGAAGAAGCACTATCAAAAACCTTAGTCTTATTTTTTCTCAAACTTAACAATTATTTTATAATATTGAAAAAATCCCCAAACTGATTGCTGATTTTTTTTCATGCTTTTTAATTATGAATGAAAGCAGAAAGAACTGCCAATTTATTTTGCAACAATATTATAATGAGTACTTGAAAGGAAAAACCTCTAATGCTAAACACCGCAAATTTTTTTTAAAAAACTTATAAAATTACATAAAAAGGGGGGGGGGGGCATTTTAGACAAAAACATTTTGTTAACTAGATTATTAATAAGGTTGTAATATATAATAATTACAATTAACAGATATAATCACTAATACGTAAAATAACTTTCGAAAAAACTCTTATATTTTCGGGCAAATTTTTAAGTGGGCGTGGCAAAATTACATCGATTCAAGCTCTTTACTACAGAAACTAGAACTTAATGAAGATAAAAAAAAAAATGGTCAGCGCAAAGTTATTGATACCCACGAGGCAGAATCGGACAGTAAATGAGAACTGGGACGTTTCCCCGAAGCCGATGACATCGGATTTCGAAATGCATAAAAAATCGGAACCGAAACTTGAAAGTGCAAAAAACTGACAAAATGCGTAAATTTTACTCCTAATTTGTAAAAGTTGTTAGGTATGTATGTTAGCGCGTTACTTTCAAAGATTTGCATAGCAAAAAAAGGAAGATAGTTTTCCAAAATTATGGATTTTTCGCGGACACTAAATTCTTAATCTCCAACATTATCGAAAATACGGAGTTCAGTCAAAATACGAAAAAATCACATGTCTGAAGAAGTTAAAGCGCAAAAACTTATTTTTACTATTTCAGAATAAAAGCAACCATTAACAAAAAACATAACTGAAAAACGGACCCTTTACAAAAATCCCGATGGCAAAAATCAAACTATACGTTTTCGATTGTAATTACATTTCATTTCTCTTCTTTTTAAAACATTTGTAATATCTAAAAATCTGCTGCAAAAACGTTCCCTATTTTTCTTTGAAAGTCGGGAAGTCTACTTACACGCGGGTTTCCGTTTGTTTGTCTGAAAGTTAGGGCTTCGGTTTACACGCGAATGGATAACACGCAAGAATATACGGTAAGATTTTCGTAAAAATAAAAAGAAATTTTATTTCTTTACTTCATAATTAAACTTAAAAAATAATTGAAAGGAAAACAATATGATTCTTGTAAAGGATGCAAAACGATTACGCAAAGAAAGGAACGCATTCGTTTCTTTGCTTGCACGTGGAAATTAGGATTACGTATTTTTTACTGCAATGACGATGAACTTTTACCAAAAAAAAGGACTGTAAATGAAAAATAAGGACTATAAGGGTCCTTATTAAGGAGTACCAGAATGTAAGGAGTTTATAAGGACTTGTAAAGGGCCGTGCGAACCCTGGTTTTTTTATTTTTGCAAAAACAAATAAACAAATAAATTAGCAATAATAGGCGGTCAACTAACAAAGGGTTTTTTACAATACTCCCACCCAAATTTGGCGTACATAAGCGGTCAATATAGACAGGTGGTCAACTTATAGGTGGTCAAGTTACAAAGGTTTCCCTACATTAAATAACATAGGGCTAGTTCCGATCCTGACGAAAGTGGTCAATTCAGACAGGTGGTCACTGGTCAGCTTACAAAGGTAGTCAACTTCACAGATTTTCCCGTATTGCTAAAATTTTCAAAAGAGAAAGTCGTGGGTTTGGTATGGATGAACGATTTCCAAATTCGTGATTTTTTCGGGACTTTCGTGACCTGTCCACCCTGAGTATCCTCAAACAAATCAACATAAGAACGTTATTGTAGTTGAAACTGATAAAAAAATAAAAAAATCAGCGTTTCCTATGCTTTGTGAAAGCCTAGAAAAAAACTGGAGAAATTTCTACTAGGGACTTTTTTTGCACTGGCGGTGTGCTATTATCGAAAAACAACTCCGAAGTTAAAAAACATTACCTTGTGTAGACAATTATTTTTATCAAAGAGATTATAAATATCAGTATCAGGGTGTCAACAGATTTTCAAAATGAAACTTCGTGACTTTGACCTTTTCGGGACCGTTTCGTGATACATCGGATACTCATTCTGCCGGATATCGGACATCCGGTGTCATCTGCATGACGTATACGTACCGGATATCCGGCTCTGGTAGGAAAATTTCCAATTCGTAATTTTCGTGACCGCTTTTCAAATTCGTGATTTTTTCGTGACTTTCGTGACCTGTAGACTCCCTGAGTATTTTCAAACAAATCAACATAAGAATGTTATTGTAGTTGAAACTGATGAAAAAAAAATTAAAAATCAGCGTTTCCTATGCTTTGTGAAAGCCTACGAAAAAGCTGGAGAAATTTCTACTCGGGACTTTTTTTTTTCTTCGCCTTCTTCTTCTGATAGTTATTGATAAATGCCTAGTTTTGAACTTGATTATTTTATCCATTTCTTTATTTATTCTATTCAACGAAAGCGAAAATTTTTATTCGGAAGAATAGAACGTGCACAAAGAAATATACGAAAATGAATATAATGAAATAATAACTATAAATAAAAATAATTTGGCCACTCTTAAAAAACTTTAAGTTCAAATTATTCAAAATAACTTCGCTCACCGGGAAAAATAGCGGCACAGCTCAAAAATTAAAAAAAAAATAAATAAATAAAATAAAATAAACAACTCTTATTGATTTAGAGCCCGGATTTAATGTTCATTCTTGCCACAATATTGGTACAAAGTTAGTTTGCATAATGGGAGTGTGGTAGTGTACAAATGACACAATCATTTGTGGAACATTTTTCAAAATTTTCCTAATGTAAAAGAAAAATTCGCAAATTGAAGGAAAAGGAAAAGAAAAAAGATGGCTTTTATTTACTTTTTAAATGAATTGTTTCAAATTTTGGAAAAAATATCGGCTTTGAATAAATTAGAAAAAGTCAGCTTATATTAAAAAAAAAAAAGGTTTCATGAATGCACCAAAAAAAAAAATTTAAATAGCAAATGGCCACCCCCTTAAAAATATTTCAGGAATAATCAAAGCTGTTTTTCGAAGTACACAATGAGGAAATACACACAGGATGTGCAAAAAAAAAAAAAAAAAAAAAAAAAAGTGATAAAAAGAGAAACCTAAAAGCGTTTTTAAAAAACATAATGCAGTTGACAAGAGCCGAAAGACAAGTGCGTGGGGAGAAAATAGAATTCCCATTGAAGAGTTCCGGGGTGAAATATTGAAATATGAATTTTTCATGCGGATTTTCCGCTGTCGACTGGGGTACAGATTTCCCTGGTGACAGAATTTTCGACAAAAGGACAATCAGAAAATAAAGCAAGTAGTTTCGGAAGTTGAAATAAATTTTTGATATTCGATGCAGAATCAGACACACATTGGCAGGGTGCAATTTAATGTATTTCCAGTCACGGGGAATGGATGCGGCTTCGAATGTTTTCTCCTTTTTAGGAAGTAAAAAAGCATTTTTTCTTCTATCTTCGTCTGTACGAACTTCGTTCACAAAAATGGCAAAAAAATATTTTTGAAGAAACTAAAAAGGAAGATATTTTTAGTTTCTTTAAAAGATATTTTATATTTGGTAAGAATTAAATACATCTTTAAGAAATAATGCCGGCCCGCCCTCAAGTACACCGCTGGTGTGAGTCAAAGAGTATATAATTAACACAAGAAAATACTCACTCACATACCCCATATATAAATACATATTATTTTTTCAAAGACAAAGAAGCGAAATTGCCCTCTACTCTAAATAACGAGCCCGCTTTCTGTCTAAACTACATTTTCTGCGTTTATGTAGGCAAGGCCGCATCCAGCCCGAAATTTTTCATAAGGAAGCATAAATTTCTCTTCGAAACTGCAGTAAGCCGAAGCCAGCGCCCCCTGCCCCTCCTCCAAAAAAATTCTGGATGCGGCCTTGTACGTAGGTGATTGCGAAAATTTTCAAAGAATTGTGGTCAAATCATTACTTTATTTTTGTGATGTAAGAGGACGAAGTCAATTGAACATTTTCAATGGCCTAACAAAAACGGAGGAGGTGCAAAGAGGAGAAGAAAGAAAGTTTGAATGAACCAATACACGAACCACCGAGTCAGGTTTTCAAATGTTTACTTCTAAGAAAATTAATATGCAAAATTATTCATATAAGAAGACTTTTCAATCTGTCACCGAAATTAAACATGGTATTATACATTTTGTCCGTAACGATAAACTAATAGCAGACTTTGTCTCAAAATATTCCTAGCATAATTTTATGCGCATTTAGTTTCCACCGTGATGAGAAATATACGAAACTTCTAAACAAAATTACGAAAAGTACTCTTAATTCCAGGAACACGAAAACAAACACTAACCTTTAAGTGATAACACACAGGTGGTGTAAATACCAACGTTGAGTGTGGAAACGAGTGATTGATAAAAAGCAAGTACGGGCGCACCACAAAGACATTGCTAAGATCTGATTTCAAAACACATAATTCTATTTAATAGATATCATATTGCAAACAAAATTGCAAGATTGCCAACCTATAACAAAATAAATAGAATGAAGTGAAATTTCTTGTAGAATTATTATTATTTATTTATTCATTTATTTACTTGCCATTATTAATTTTTTTTATTTATTCATTTTTAGCTTACCTTTCTATAAAGGTTTTTAAAAGTAGGAAAAAAGGCGCAATGTATCGTAAAAATATGGTTAAAAATAAAAAAAAGTAAAAAAAAAATAAATAAATAAGTAAAATAATTAAAGAATGAAAAAAATTTGAAACTGGGGTTTTGCCCCCCCCCCCCCCTCCCCAATAACTTTCGAGGGAATTGTCCAATTCGGAAGATTTTTTTTTTTTTTTTGACATTCGAAAGTAGATCAATCTCAATATTAGAGCCAATGGAAAATACGAAGCAAAGTATATAAACCCTAGGCATAAGATCCAAGTTATTTTAAACAAGCCTCAATGGAAAAAGCTGTCGGCGTGAGCTATTTTTTCATTTGAACAATTTTTGTTCAATTTTGAACACTTCAAAAGACTTTAACATTAGCGCCTACGGGGAAATTGCAATCCTATATAAATCCTGATCTATCAGACGGATTTGCTTGGAAAAAATTTTATCGGAAAGATGTTATGACGTAGAACATGTACGAAGTTCAACCAGAACTAAACGAGCCTATTTTCCCATGAAATTTTTTGATCCGGATTTTTAAGGAAATTTTTGAATGAATAATAAAGAAATGAATGATTGAATAAACGAGTGACTGAATGAATGAATAAATAAATGAATGAATGAAACACTTCGCACCTGATTTTTAATATTTTAATAATAATATCGGTAACTTTAAGCAAAATTCACTCCAAACGTCGTAAATTTAAACGGCTATTAATAGGGATTCCAAAAAGACGGCCATTATAAACAAAAGAAAAAAAAACGTATTTTTCGTGTTTTGAATTTATTTCCAGAAAGTTCACTTCGATACGAGAAATCTACCGGAAACAGAGGCTACGTAGCTGTTAAGTAAATCTGTTCGCAAAACACAATTCAGAATGTTTTGTTGAGCGAAGAAAAACTACTTCAAGCCGTCCACTTAAGTGGAGAAGATTTTAAAAAGAAAACTATACTTAAAAATATTTAAAAAAAAAACTTAAGTGGTGTAACAAATTGCCACTTCACCTTAACGGTAAAGAAAAGATAGATGTTTTAAGTTTAAAGTAATACCAACCTTTTGGAAAATATGCATTCCATTGAATGAAATCGTATTATGAACATGCTGCACATTTGTTTTAAACATTCTTCACAAAATTGCAAAGATGTTTTTCCCCTTGGACCTTCAGTTACCAGTATTGTAGGATTTTTAAGGAATAAGAGGCCATGTTTAAAAAGGTTAATGTTCATTCATAGCGCCCGGATTTATTATTGGACTACCTTCTATTTTCAATCTCAATTTTTTCTTGCCCATGGGTTCCGTTGTTTTAGCTTAGGGAAATTGAATCTTATAATACATAATGTTAGATTAAACAAGTGGCAGAGAATAGCAATTCTACGACATACACATGCATAGCAGAAACTAGCTTGTCTGGATCAGTTAGGGCCGGAATTAAACTGTATTAATCAAAATTTAACAAAATTTGATTTAATTGAAAACATTTCTTGTGACAATGATGACCTTACTAATCAAGCACTTTATTTTTCGCTTTTTCATCTTCGTCATCAACACTTTCTCCACAGCCTCCTTCAGGGAATTCAATAAGCTTTAATAAAAGATAAAGGTGCTCTTTATAAATGTCTAATAATTTTAATTTATTATTAAAATTAATGTACAAAGGCGTACGGAATGAACTGGAACGGTCCCCCCCCCCCTCCATGAAAGCATCGGACATCCAGCATCCGATCGATTTTTGGACATCCGGATCAAATAAGACCACTGCACTAAAGATCCGGTTATCTGGCCAATTCGATTCTTCAATTTAATCAGCACAGCATAATTTGAAAATACTACAATGCAAATTACAAACTTACTACGCATTTGAAAGCTGTGGGATATTTAAAAATATGCATAGAATTTTCAGGTTTCATACATCAGAGCCGGGTATTCGGTACGGATCCGTTAGACAAGAGTAGAGACGGGAATGGTCGGAAGAAAACGGAAATTTTGGGGGAAAAAACAGTTTTTTTCGGGTTTTTCCGAAGGGGTTTATTTCTATCCGGAAAAATTGAAAATTTTGAAATTTCTAGTATACAATAATACATTCAGAAATTTATAATAGTTACATTCCAATGTTTTTTCTTTAAATATTTAACATTTTTAAATATTTTTTCTTAAAATAGTTTATATATTTAAAATAACATAACAAATTTTCCCTTTTGTACGAGAAAAATGACAGAGATATTTAATTTCAAAGCTTGGAATTCTCTCGCATTTTCTCGGACTTTATTAAGGGGTCGGTTAAAAAATCGGAATGGAGTATTCATTGAACAATTAATAGAATGAATACTTCATTGAAAAATTTTAACCAACCTTTAATGCAGGCCAAAAAATCGTGAAAAAATCCTAAACATTGTAACTAAATAGCTCTGTTCATTTTTGTCATACAGAAGGGAAACATTTTGTATCATGTTTGTTAGGATGGACCTCAACTTTTACTAAATATGATTATAAAGACTGGGGGACTGTATAAAAAGTTAGTTTCTGTAATTTTCACAAAATTGATTTTTTTTTAATTTAAAAATGCTATTATCATACATGCTTACAATTTTTAAACATTTTTATAACTGGAAGTATATGTTTGTGACCAACGGTAGAGGAGATAAAAACCGCCTAAGGACTTTGCTTTGCACCCTGTATATATACATACATGTAACATACCCTGTATATATAACATATAAATGCATGTAGCAAACAATGGAGAAAAAAAAACTAAGCAACTTTATGTAAAAAAATTTATTTGATAATTTACAAAAGTTGCATAAGCTAAAATCTACTTTCTTTTTAACCATTACCTTTGTTCTGAGTTAATTACTTTTACATTAAAAATAATAATAAATCAACAAAAAATGTTGCTTTAAAATTTATGATTAACTTAAGATTCAAATTTAATTTTATTTTTGTAATTAACTTTAATCAGAATCAGTATCTGAATTTATTGAAGCAACTCTGCTGGAAGATGACAACGACAAACTTAGAGTTAAAGATATAATGAAAAAAACATTTACACATTTTTTCAATAAAAACACCCCCGATCCCGAAAACTATTAAAGAAAATCCACTTTCACTTGTAAAAAATCAATTTTTCCATTTCTTCAGAAAGAAAAAGGAAAAAAAACCCCGCATACCTTGCCCCCCCCCCCACCCCCCACACACACACAAAGCAAAATTCTGGGAGCGCTATTGTATGAGTAGATATCAGAATACAAATGTATATTGATCCCGACTTGAAATATTTGTTCAGTAATTGTTCTAGCAAAATGTTAATGGCAAGTTCTCCGATGATTTTTATTAAGTTTAATACGATATCAAATGAAGTAGATACTGACTAGTTTAATCAATCACTGATGTCATTTTGCGGAAGGAGTTCGTTGACAGTTAGAAGAATGTTGATTTGCAGCTACTTATGATAAGGGCAAGATCAGAAGAACGAACAAACAAATGTAATAGCCCCAGACAGGAAATGATCATTCTAGCCTCCACGTGGGGGTCTGATTACATTCCGGCAGATTTAATGTTCTGGGAATTTCGACCATCATGAATTTCATTAGGGCTCCGGCGACAGTCGCGGCTAGAATCTTGCAGAGTACAGAGATGTATGAAAATCATCAGCACGGAAAATTATTTTTCATAAAAAAGTAAAATAAAGTGGCATTAATTATTCCAAATAAAATTAATGCGGTTCTTCTTTTAATTTTCGACTCTGTTAATTGTGGTGGCTGCGGGGAAAGAATATATACAGTTGCTAAGTAGTTCACAAGTCAAGCGATTAAAAAAATGAAAAATAACCGAAAATCAAAACGTCTTCGGAAAATAGTACAGTAGTACATTTGAGTCCCGCTATTCCGAACCCCGACACTCCACAAACCCACCCATTCCGAACAGAGTTCAGAAAAAATACCAATTTTTTTAACCAAAAAACGGCTGAAATTAGTAAGACGTTCCTGAAGAAACGTACATTTATTGAAAAACACGAAAAAAATTTTTTATTGGCTTAAGTAGTAAAATAAATTTTAAAAAATGTTCCCTGAAAGTTTCAGAAAAATTGAAGCTATATTTATTGATTTATCACTGATTTTATTACGGTGTGAGGTGCCACCTTTTCATTCCGAAACCGTAATTGTGCTGAATATAAGTCACATATTTATTTTTTAAAAATAGAATAAGCAAGAAGAAGCACTTTCATCGTGACTGTAACTGAAAAAAAATAATCAGTTCCTTACTTGAAATTTTGATAAAGAAAAGATTTAAGTTCTTGCAAGCCGAAAACTTAAAATGCTGTTTTCTCTTACTTTGTTTTTCATGCATTTCATCTGAATCAAAATGCAAAGGCTTTTTTAAATTTGTATCTATAATGTTGATTTTTTCCCCACATGTTCCCGAAACTATATATAACAAATTTATGCTCTACTTTTATGATAACTTGAGTACTATTTTTTATTTAAACTCTTTTCGAAGATTTTTTGAATTTTTTGTTGTTCTTTTTTGCGTTACTTCAGTTTTCATTTTTTTCTTAAAAAGTATTTGACTTACTAAAAAATCAAAGCACAAAGGTTTTGCTTTTTGAGTAATGAATCAATAAATAAAGTTTGACGCCGATTTTTAAAAAAGAAGATGCATTTTAAAAAATTGCTGATTTTCTTTAAGAAATTTAATTATTCAAATTATATTTTAGGAATCCATTTTTTTTTAATATTAAATTTCTTATGAAGTGATGTAACATGACATGAGACAAAAATTGTAAATTTTAACACCATAGAGAAAAAAAGGGTCTCATGGTACCCGCCCCCCTTAAGTAGAGACATACATAGAGCCTAAACTTGATGGAAACGCCGGAAACCAAATTGGAATAAAAGCTGGTTCCTTACACCGGTACAGGTCGGCAACATTCCACAATTCTGCAGAATCACTTAATCACTGCTAAACTCGGAAAATAAGTAATTTTAATACACTTAGGTTTTAAGAAGTAAAGCTAGTAGTCGAAGGTCACTAGCACACGTCTTTGCACTTAATTTATCCCTTAACAAGTCACTACTTCGAAAAAAAATTATGAAATCCGCCTATTCCGAATTCCCGCTAAACCAAAGAGTGCTCGATCCCAATTAGTTCAGAATAGCAGAACTCTACGGTACTTGTGTAACTATTTGCTAGTACAAAAAGCAAATAATTAATGTATACAGTCGACTCGGATTATAAAGACACAATGCGTTGTAACGACCAATAGAACCAAATTTTCACCTTAGTGACCAAATTTAGTAAAATTCAACACTAATCAATAAAAATGAATGAATTCTGTAAAAGTTGTTTCTCAGTGCATGCAGTGTCACTGAGGGGAAAATAGCCTGTCTTTGCTACAATTCTTAGAAGTAAGTAGGACTCTTCTAATAGACATATTTCATTGAAATTTGGTACCTATACGTTATATGGGACATGAGTAATGGAAATTTGCCCTAAGGAAATAATAGTTCAAATTTTTATCACCAGATGGGGGCTTCTTGCTACCCTGTCTATTGCAAGTTTCATCGCTAAGTTTCTGCAATTTATAGAGAAACCCTTCGAGCCACTAATGAACATGTTATGACACACTTGGTCTCAATAGAGTAATGTTACGGAAATTGGGGTTCAGTTCTACCATCAGCCGAAGCGATCTGACTGGCAGAGTGCCAAGAAGAATCCTTTCATGTTCAAGGGAGGAACTGCTGGTATACACAATGTGCCATTTTTGTTCTCTTTCTACGTCGTTTAGCATACTTCATTTCTTCCGAACTGATGCTATATGCCAGTTTAAAAATTGAGTTGCTTTCAACACACAGAAAAGCAAACTTTCTTATTCGCGTACTCAATAAACGCAACTCCAAAACGAACTTCCCTAAAACTCGAATGGATTCGTTCTTTTCTGCCATGCGCAGAAGCGTCCAAATGTCAAAATTTCGTGGTGGAACTGTATCATCTTTGCTTTCTACAAAATAAATGGCCCGGTGAGGAAAGGTCAATCGAGAGTCTACTGTACAATTGTTGAAATAATGTAAAACATTAATAAATGAAGAGATTCCTATTCCGTCCCAGCAATGTAGTACCCCCCCCCCCCCACCCCATTCGATCTTGAAAAAAATCGTGGGAGGTTAAAGAGCTCGAAAACGACTTCAGAGCGAATTCTTTATAGAATTGACTCAGCAAGATAAGAGGTGGGAAAATCGTTAATGTAATAATTATGGCATGGAAAATGAGATTTCTCATTATTTAATCAGACAAGGATCACATTAAGCTGCCAGCATAAAACAGCAGGCGAGGCAATTGCATGTTCGCTTTCAGAAGACTAGTTAAAGTTCCCGCAAAAGAAAAAAGAAAGAAAGGAAGAGGAAAAAGTCGTAATGTTGTTACAAGGGGGAAAATAAATAAAAAAATAAAATGAACAGAGGAAGAGTTTTTTTAAGAAGACTAAGAGTTTAACTTAGTGTTGAATAACTTATACTTTAAGGGGTCATTTGAACAAGTTCAAAATAGTTTGTTATTTTTAACGATAAATGAGAGGGGGGGGGGGGGGCGTTTCTCCGTCATTTGCAGAGTGTGTTGCGCACATGTGCAAATAATAATAATAATAAAAATCATGGACGATGACATGCTTGATGTGCAATTTCACATCAACAGAGTCCGGGCGCTCGCCCTTTTAGGTGGAGAAACTGGACATCAAAATTCTCATGCGGGGATTGTACCACACTCATTGTGGTGCCGCTGAAAGAGAGGGTACCAATCTCTGGGCAACGCACTAGGTTTGAAATTGACAGAAGCTCATTAGAAACAAGAAAAAAAAAAGGTTGATGGTACTTCTACGTTTTTGGAATGTGAGGATTAAAACTGTTTCTTCCAATTCGAATACAACTAATGAAAAATCAGAAGAACATCAGATTATCGAAGCAAACTCAAAACTGAAAGCAATACTTGAGACTTGTTAAGATTACGAAATGCTGCAAATATCAGAAAAGCCAGACAGTTTCTCCGCAATCAATGTTAAAACCTCGTACTTATTGATGGCTCCCTACTATAAATCTTCCACCAATAATCAAGGCTGGCCTTGAGCTGAAAGTTTTTCTAATTAGACTAATTTAACGCTTCCGCTATTACTAGTGCCACTACAGATCCGCGATGACTAATGAAGAAACAAAAATAAGAATTTCTGCGTAACACATATTTCTGCCTTAACACCATAATTAGTTTTTCAAAGAAGGGGGGAGCCCCAGAACTTAAATGTTATAACCATCAATGGGTGGTGCGATATTAAGCCACCCTCTCCCCTCCAGCTCATCTTAGTTCAAGATAATACGAAATTTATGAAAAACAAGGGTACGCACCCGACCTTAAAGCGAAAGCGCAACCCCTAAAAACTTCGAAACATCCCAAATAAGCCAGACAGTCGACCAAGCGACCATCCCCCCAGACAAAATTTCGATGGCGCACTCTGTGCCATGACACCCCCCCCCCCTGGTGGGCAATCCTGTAAATAATATAACCAATTACGCAGCTTATCGTCCAGATAATAACAAATTTTCTAAAATACACTAAACAAAATGAAAAATGAAGATTCTGACTTTCTTTTCTTTGGGGGGGGGGGGGGGAGAGGAGGAATAAATGTGAATAGCACTTAATGCGGTGTTCAAAATGAACATTTCATTGAAGTCAAAAAAATGTTAATGTGCGGTAGCTTCATTTATATACAGCTAAAACATACAAAAATATCAGGATATCTTAAAAATTAATTCGATTGCTAAGCACTTTAAATAAATAAATTATTTTTTACTCAACACAAAAATCTTAATGCGTCAACAAACACACCTTAACTTTTTCCGCTACATTAAATTAAAGAAAACAATAAGGTATTTCCATTTGATGGTACAACGTAAGCAATTAAGAGTTTCATCAACATTCTTTTAACATCTACTCTTTTTGCATTGAGAAAAATGAGGTTAAAAGCACGAGAAACATTTTTTTCCCCTTTGCTTGAAATCTATTTTTCAAAACCCATTCTTCCATTGTAAGAATAACTTCCTCTCTTTCTTTCCGGGCTGCTCTTGCACATAGCGTAGCATTGTTTAAAATACCACCAGCTTCTTTCAAACAAAATAACGCATTTCTATTTTTGACCACATTCCTTCAAATAAATGATATTCCAGTTGAGTCAAAAATAGGTGATCAAACCTAACAGTTGAATTACGAAATTTATATCTTTATAATTAATCCTACTCGGCAATAGAAAACTGAAACTTAAAATTTAACTAAAAAAAGGAGATAAATAATAGGATTCCTATTACAGTAAAACCCCGTTATACCGCGCCTCAGTATACCGCGGAATCGGATATACCGCTGTGACTATCATGTCCCCCACGTTTAAACCCCCCTTTAAAATAAAATGGCACCAAAGAAGAAAAGAAAAAAAATATGCTATAGAAGAAAAGGCACGAGTAATTGATCAAGTTAAAAATGATGCAACAAAAGTGAGTATTGTTTGAATAATGTGGATCCGCGGTATAGTTTCACTATACCGCAGTTATGTTATAACGCGGGTGCCAAACATGTCCCCCGACATCCACGTTTTACCGGGGTTTTACTGTATTAGAGACCGTTAAAAAATGATGACAAGCTTTTTTTTATATAATTGACCCCCTAACCGCCTTTGTCACAAAATGTCACACTTCAACGGACCACCCTACCCCCCTTTGTGACACCATTTATGAATGATCCCTTAAAATGATTCGAAGCACGAAGCGGAGCAACACACAAAAAAGGCTTCTCTAGACTCCTGTTATTATTATTATTTTTTTAAATAAAGCTTCCAGGAAACTTAACCTGTTCTTCCTTTTCATTCAAGTTTGGTGACTGACAGAAAAGTATTGAGTGTAAATGTTATGCTTAATTCAGAGATGAAAAATATGAATAAAACAGTAGCAACTGCAAACTATTAGCTATGTTTATTATCCGCAGAAACCAAATAAATATATTGTAAGAGAGCGCTTCCGTACTGCTGAAAAATCTCTACATATACTTATTCATGCATTTCAAAGTCTTTAAATTTCCCTTAAGTATTCGACATGGCGGATAAATAATTTTTCCTATTCTGATCCCATTAAAATTAAAATTTTCCAGTTTTCGGAAACTATCAACTTCGTGATTATTATTGTATTAATTTTTTTTTGATACGCTTACTCCTTAGGGACCGTTCATAAATGAGTTCACGCGTTTTCCCCCTATATTTGACCCCCTCCCCCTTTCTCACAAAATGTCACACTTCTAAATATTCCCTCCACCCTTTGTCACGCGTCACACTTTGTTGCATATGCATGATGTTACACTTCTTGTTACCCCCTCCCCTCCCCTTGTGAGTTTGTCACAATTTCTTGAAACCCCCCTCCCCTCGAAGCGTGAAGTCATTTATGGATGATCCCTTACCTCATTCCAATAATTGGGTGTATCCCCTCCCATTTTATAGCCGATGTTTTTAAACATAAACAGGAAAAAAATTTTAATCAACATCTTTATAAGAACTATATTGAGAGGTTTAAAGATCGAATAGGAAAAGCAAAGTTTTATTTCTTTCTTAAAAATACTGCAGACATCTTAATTAAGTTTGAAGGGAGAAATAATGTGGTGGGGGGGGGGGGGGGAGATTTTCGAAATGAAAGATTTTATCATAACCAATATTATAACAATTACATTCAATAATAATGTCTGTAAGAGAAAAATGTTCAATTAATGAAAAAAGAGGATAGAATTTAAAACATTTCAGTTTTTTTCTGTCCTCATATCTTTACGATGAGTAAGTGTCACCACCCGCCCCAAAATGACGGTCACGCCATTTAGAGGTCAACTACCTCCCCCCAGGCTTCACACAAAAAGTATATTTAGATAAATAGCATGTGTGTGTTTTTTATGCAATGTATATTTAATTTTTACCATTTGCCCCTCACCCGCCCCCCTGCTCTCCGGGGAAATGTGAAATGACGGGTCTAGTGTGAATTTACTAAATGTCAAAGCACCACAGTCAGGGACGTATTTTCACCGAATATACACAATAAAAAACGCATACACACATAGTCAATTCAGCGCCGCTAAAATCTGGCGCCCGGGGCGCGGGCCCCGTTACGTCCCTGACCACAGCTTATTGCCACCAATGCCATTAGCTTCAACAGACAAGCATCTCAATGGCAAAAACATTTTAAAAAAAGATCTTAATTTAACTTCAATGAAAAATACGGATTGCTTAACGAAAATCTATATGCATTCATTACATCTTCTTTTTAAAAATCACCACAAAATTCAACTAGAACGTAACTACCATCAACAAAAGCAAGCAGGCATTCTGCTTGGCAGGGGGCCAAGCAGAATCCATTCATGTTCAAGAGAAGAACTGCTGGTATAAGAAATGTGCGGTGTGTTCTCGTTCTAGTTCGTTTAGCATACTTGATTTCTTCCGAACTGATGCTAGGTGCTAGTTTATACATTTAGTTTCTTTCAACAAACGGAGAAGGAAACGTTCTGATTCGCGTACTATAAACGCACCTGCAAAACGAACTTCCCTAAAACTCGCATGAATTCGTTCTTTTCTGTCATGCGCAGAAGCGTCCAAAAGTCAAAATTCCGTAGTCGAACTGTATTCATAAAGCATAATTTCCTTTTCGTGTTCACTTCACTTCAAGACAAATACTAGATGCCAAAAGTAAACATATAACGAGCTGGATGAATTCGGGAGTCGTAAATGGGCATAAACGCGATGTTCAGTAAAACATTACTTTTTAAAAACTAAGAAGGTTCGTGGCCCAGAATGTCTTATGTTCTTCCAACACGAAGTTCGGCTTTCTTTCTCTTCAACTCACACTGCATTGTACCCTTTAATTTTGCACGCCCTAATACGGAATGAGTGACCTGACCTCACTATTTCTTTCTCTCTCTCTCTCTCTCTCTTAGCAGCTAGTTCGAGAGTTAAGCAATTTTATTATTTTGTTTACATAAATCAATTGCATTTTAGTCGGCGATGCTATAAAAAAATTATTGGTAGGTTTCATTTGATTTTGATGACTAATGGGAATGATAGGAGTTTCAGAGAATGCGAGCTTTTTTGTAGATGTAAAAACAATTGAAATAAAGTACTTTTACTAAACGGAATACAGGGAGATTTTTGATCTAGTATGATTAAACCTTTCCCCTTTTAAACGAAAAAAAGAAGAAGAAAGGAAGAAACTGAAATGGAGATTGAAAAGCTGGCAGGAAATATCACATTAAACAAAATTCAATTATTTTAGTATATTTACTTTACAGGAAAACAACTTAACATCTGACAGATTTTTTTTTGGACAAAAATATGCTAAGCTACTGTTTGACCATAAAGTAAAATCTTTCATCCTGAGAGTATACCCCTTCCCCCATCCAAGCCGTTTTCAAAAAATTAAAAATTAAAAATCTGAATTTAGATTAAAAAGTTAGCAGGGAAAAAAAGGGAAAAATTACATTAGTTTATTATTATTTTTTTTTAAGTAAAAAAAAATTACAGCCTTTTTTTTATCCTTAGCGACTCCCCCCGCTTTCCCAAAACAAACAAAAATCTGAATTCAAATAGAAAAGTTTTAGAAAAAAAAAACATTATTTTAAAATTCTATTACAGTCTACTTTTAATGAAAACAGCTTCAAATATTGAGATATTTTTGTTTGGACATAAACATGCTACTGTTTGATCACAAGCACAAGAGTGTTATGTCTATCGCATTAGATCCTAAAAGGGTTTCCTTATCGTTACGACTGCTATAAGAGATAGCGCCGCAGCGCCAAGCAAAGGCGTTGCGTAGTTCATTTCTTCAAAATCTAATCGCAGCGACCAGGAAAACGGCCACAAATCACCAAAACCCTGGTGGGCGCAGGATTAATTTCGGCCCTTTCAAGAAAGCCGTTTACTAGGACTAGCAGATGTCCGAGGGAAAATTGAAAGGGATAAAGCACCAACAGATGTGGCCGGGTTTCCCAGGATCGGATAACATCAACAGCTGCGATAAATTACGAGGAGGATTTGCCGGGGAATATATTGCTCTAAAATACAGAAACTGAAGGAACTAAATACAAAAATCTTTCAATCTCCATGTGCAAGCAATAAATTCCATGTCTGGGATCTTCGGCAATCTTTTAGAAGGGGAAAAAACAGCCTTTGCACATGCCAACATTATTTTATAAGAGTTATGGGTTGGCCCGAAAATTCAGTGCCAATTGATGCTACAGGGATAATTAACAACTTTCATTTGAAAATTGTATTTAAGTATGAACTTTACATTTTTATAAATACAGTATAACCTGTGTAAGTTGACCACTTATGGTTTAGTGGTCAACTTAGACAGGTGGTCAACTTATAGAAGGTGGAGATTTTTTTTTTGTCATTTTTTAAACTATGCACTTACTCATTTGTAACGAATTAAAATATAACATCATATATTAACGTTACTTTAAAATTAAAGCACGTAGTTAAAATGAAGATAAATATGTTATTAATTATGTAAGTTACTTATTTGATGGTAAAGATTCCCTAAAAATACATAATTTTTCAAAATGGCTAGATCAATTAGAAGAAAAAGAAGAAACTTGTTTAAAGTACACAAGAGGGGTGCTCATAGAAGCTTACATAGAGGTTTAGGCAAACTTTATATCCATCCTTTATATCCTGGTCTAACCCATTATGGCATAAAAAATATCCTGGAGAAGTTATTTTAGTTTTTTTGTTTTTTACCTTTGCAAAAATAGATAAACAAATAAATATAATAATAATTAGAGCGGTCAACTTACAAAGCGTTTTTTATAATACTCCCACCCAAATTTGGTGTATGTAAGTGGTCAATATAGACAGGTGGTCAACTTTCGAGTTAGAAAGGTTTCCCTACATTAAATAATATAGGGCTAGTTCCGTTCCTGACAAAAGTGGTCAACTTAGACAGGTGGCCAACTTACAAAGGTTGTCAACTTTACAGGTTGTACTGTACTTGTACAAAGTATCCGATTGAAATCACTTCCAAAATAGCGAAACTCAAGTGTAATGTAGAGCATTATAAACCATTGAAATCTGGAGTGAAACGCGGGCCAGTGACATTTTGTCAGAGCGCTCCTCTGATTAGTTTTGATTAGAATTTCATTAAAAATTCAAAAACTATCTTTTGCCGGAAAAAAAAAAAAAAAGAGTTTTGAGAGAATGACAAAGAACGGAAGAAAATTTTCCATCTGAATGTAATGCGTTAATAAATAACTTATTAAACAAGGATGGTAAATGAATCCTATCAAAACTATTCGAAGCACGGAGTAGAAGTGGGGCAGATATTTAGAAGTTGGAGGGGAGCGATTCAAAAATATTGTCTCTGATAAAAAATTTTGTGCACTAACGACGGGGCCGTATTTCTATGCCTCAGTCAAAATAACCATTTGGTATTTTGTTCCAATTTTCGATTTAGGTCAAAATTCATGACGAATAATCAACTAAGTTTGAGAAAAAGGTTGACGTTTTTAATGGCATTAAGCTATAAGGTGTTAAATAACCTTTTTGTTAGCTCAGCTATAAGATTTTTTCAATTTAATTATCTACAGTTTTAAGAAATCGGAGCACACCCAGGAGACATACTAAAAATCTTTCATGAAGCACTTGTTCAGTTGCAATGCAGGGGTGCACAAGAACATAGCGTAGATTGCAGCATTGGAATTTTTAGGGGGCATCGTTCTTGAGAGATGCGCGGGCACTCCTGGCGATGAATGCAAAGAGTCAAACTGAAATGTAATTAGATAATTCCTGATGATTCCCTCTATGAATCAAATTTTCAATTTCATTTTTTGACTAAACCTTCATTAACTAAAAGATAACTAGTAAACCTAATTTTTAAAGCGACATCACGTACCAAAACATTAAACAAAAATCACTCATTAGTGACTTCATTCCCATTAAACATTTAATCGTTGCATTACGGCGACACTTAAGGAAATCATGTACACACTATGGACTAATAAGTCCATAGTGAAGATATAAATAAATAAGTCCATAGAGAAGACATAAATAAATAGCTACATAGTGAAAATATAAATAAATAAGTCCATAGTAAAGATATAAATAAATAAGTTCATAGTGAAGACATAAAAAAGATTTATTAAATCTTAGAGTTCCCAGAAACAGTTTATCACTTGTAAACAAGATGCACAGCACTACTATTAGCAACTCATTTTCTCTTATCCCTGCACGATCTGATAAGTCATGACTTTGTTTAAATAACTTATTCCTAATGTCTGCTTATCAAGTGCAGATCCATCATCGACTTCATTACTCTCAATACTTGATACAACAAACAAAAGATCACAGGCGTCCCATAAATCTTGTTTGAAACTGGCTATCAATGAGTTAATCAGAAGATCTGAAATGGAGCCATTCCAAGGGGAAAAATGCTTTTCTTCTCCATACACAGCATTAGTAAACTTTTGTTTCCGTACACAAACATTTTAAGGTGGCTCAAAGTTAGATCCCCCCCCCCCCCCACCGCCATAAATTTTGAAAGGAAGAAAAAAAATTATATATGTATATATATATAACAGTAAAACCTGTAAAGTTGACTACCTTTGTTACCTTTGTAAGCTGACCACCTGTCTAAGTTGACCACTTTTGTCAGGAATGGAATGAGCATTATGTTATATAATGTAAGGAAACCTTTGTAACTTGACCACCTAAGTCAACCACCTGTCTATATTGACCACTTATGTAAGCCAAATCTGGGTGGGAGTATTATAAAAAAAACCTTTGTAGTTGACCGTCTATTTATTACTACATTTATTTGGTTATCTATTTTGGTAACTAAAGATTGAAAAAACTAAAATAACTTCCCCAAAAAAATTTTATGCTACAATGTTAGACCAGTTAAATAAGTTTCTTCTTTGTGATATAGCCATTTTGAAAAATTATGCATCTTTCAGAAATCTTTACCATAAAATAAGTAACTTACATTAATTAGATATTAGTACTTCAATTTTAAAGTTGTGTAGGATACATTGTAAATCTTTCAGGTTAAATTTCTTTAATGATTTTTATGGGGGGAAATACGTGTAAAGGTCTCAAAAAATTTCCCTTATTGAATCGATTTTACAACTATTCAATAATATACTCTGAAAATTTCAAAGCAAAATTCCAAGTCGTTTAAAAGTTATAAGCATTTGAGCGAGCGCCCCTTTTGGAGCAATTGAGCAGGTAGTCTCTCATGAATGACATGGAGAGTATTAGAGAACGTTAGCAGATGTCCTTTTATTTATTAATTTTTTTTTTTTTAACAATTGAGACCTCGGATAGAAATTTCTATAAGTATTAGTATCTATAAGTATTTTTTAAAAAAAATGATTCGTTACTGCCTTAAATGTACCTTCAATACCACGCTTGTTTTCAAACGCGTTTTTTTCGAAACTACTTCTTTCGAATTTGCGTACACTCTAGCTCGCAGAGTTTTTGATCTATCCTTTTCAAATTTAGCACACATTTTCTTTATATATACACGCTTTAGTTCAACTAGAATCATAAACATATCCTTATTTTTACTTTTTTTATTGTAAAAAAAAAGAAAAAAAAAAACGGTTAAAAATCGTACTTAATTCTCCCATTCTAAAAAAAATATAGAATTTTTCAATTTTTTGTGTTGATTTTAGTTCAACTAGAAGAGACACTTATAAAAAAAGTAGATTAAGAAAAAAAAAAAATGATTTCAGATAAAAATTGTGACCTCCAGGATGTACGCAAACTGCTGACCCGGGTTTCGACTTACAGTGTGCGGCAGTCGATATCTCCGGGATTTTTCAAGAAAAATGTTTGAAAATTTCAGTAAATGTTTTTCAATATATTTATAAAATAACCTCAAAATCTCAATAAAATATTTATTCTTTATACGTTAAAAAAATCATGAAAACTGCTCTTAATACGCCGTTTTACAGGTATTTCCCCCTTAATTGCAAATGAATAAATGCATAGTGCAAGAATTGACAAAAAGAAATAACCCTCCATCCTCTATAAGTTGACCACTAAAGTGCTGCACCGCAAGTGGTCAACTTACACAGGTTTCAGTGTATCACGGTTTTAAGTGGTGGTTCTATTTCCTTTTACAACTTACAATGTAACATATATTCGTCTCTGAATTAGAAATTCAGAGACGAATATATGTTACACTGGAGTTCAGGTTCGTCGTTACGAATCTCCTCAGAGAAGGGGGGGGGGGGGGGCGGGGCGAGGAGAGCCTGGTCAGGATTAATGATGCATCGGATAAAGTCTTTGACGGATAGCAGGAATCCAGTGTCCCTCCTCTGACGGATCATCCGTACCGGATATCTAGCCTTGAAGCCAAAACAAATTTTTAAATATCCCAAACTTGCCAGATTCGTCGTAGGTTTCTAATTTACATGCAGTTTCAAAACCGTTTGACGGGGGTCTTCAGGTCTTCCTCTCCTCTCTGTATATCCTGCCGGGTTTCTATCAGGGCATGCACGACAACCGGATCTTATTGCAGTGGCAGGATTGACTACCCGGATAGCTCATAATTGCCGGATGCCTGACATCCGGTCCTTCTGGGGATGGACCGGTTCCTCTTGTCGGTGTGCCCCTGCTTATATAATGTGGTAAGAAAACAACGAAACGCATACACATTCACGAAATACATTACACTCAAAGCTAGGGCAGAACACTTCCCCCTTGTGATCCCCAAATTGATGGGCCTGATTGAGTCAGCAGTCAGACAAAAGATGTAGTTATTATTCTTACACTTTTTATTTTTAAAGCAAAATTGCTCGTAATAACACGTAATAGCCTTCCTTCGGAGTTAAAAAGTATGAAACTACATTGAAGGGGAAGATGAGAAAATAAATATGCATAAGAACAAAAATTCTGTAATAGAAAAGGAATTTGAAGAAGCTAACAAGTTATAATTCATTTAATTACTCTGAATTCACTACAAAATACGCTTTATTTTAAGTACTCTCTTCAAAAAATTCCTTTGAATGTTAACGAACTTCCTTGTTTCTGAATTCCTTCTGTGTCGGCATCATGACATGTAAAGGAACATTTCAAAACATTATTCTTACAAGCAAAATTTCAACACAATGCGAGGAGTACGCGAATTCTGACACATTCAGCAGCATTTCAAACATACTCAGCATCGGTTACATAGCATCAAACTTTTCATTTAATGCTCAAAATGTAAGCTCTGATTGCTTAAACACAGACACTTGCACAGCACTTTTTATTTGCAGAATGTTTTTAGCCGAACGCATCTGGTGAACGGAGATAGCGTGAAAAAATAGGACGAATTTATGCAAAACTCAGCAACTACATAAAATTCAAGATCAGCGTACAGGGGCACACAACGACGAAAGGGGGAGGGGGGGGGATTCAGTTTCCTGCGGAACCCCCCCCCCCCCAGAAGGATATCGGTAATCCGACAGATTTTTTTTATTTATTCGGAACTTGATCCGGCCACTGAACGAAATATACGGTTATCCGGCATGTAAAATGTTCAAAATATGTATAGAAATTATAGGTTTCAAAGAGACCCGGATATCCCGCACGGAAAAAGAACACAAGAGAAACCGGATATTCGGTTTACCTGAAATCCCGACATTGCCCCTCCCCCAAAACAAAAGCCACTTCCGTGAGACACTTTCTGCGTAAAAATGCTACATTATTTCATGAAAAAAAAATATACTTCTTTTACGATAAGCAAATTGATCTGTATTAGTACAGCATCCTTTCACAACCTGGGAGGTCTCACCATAAAAAAAAGTATCTTGAATTATGCTCAAAAGGAAAAAACTCACAATTATACAAATAAAATATTGTAGCAAAGAGGTCGCAAGTCCTTTTATGAATATTACAATTTGTCTTAGTGTAGTAGATTAAGTTAGAATCAAATTTCTTCTTCAAGGGAAATTGAAACTCTCTATTTTTTAATTAATTCAATCTTTTAAAAAAAAAAATCACTGCTTCTATGGCAAAATGTTTTATTACAATTATCCACTTACACTAGAATGATGGCACTGTTCTTAGAATGATGGAGGTTTTGCAACATCTCATAATTTAAATATGCTTTCTTCTGTATTTTTGTTTCAAAAAATCGAATTTCTCGTAATAATATATTAAGCGAATCAATTGGCAGTTTGCAGGAGCCTTTTTTTTTTTTTTTTTTTTTATGTTTACAACTAGGAAATGCGCTATGATTGAAATAGTAGTATGTAAATAACAAAACAATCAAAATAATAATAATAAAATATAAAAACCAAATAAGATTTTTAAAAAATAAACAGCGGAATTTCTGTGATTTTGCATTGCAAATTATCTTTTCAGGGATTCCTGAGGCCAGTTTTTCGCAAACCAGTGAGAGGTCCCTATAAAAGCAACTGTTCTATGAACATTCTTGCTTCACGCAAGAATGATTCAATCGGATGTCATCCTTACGGTTGAAAACGTGATGCACCAGACCCCGGAACATGCAGTTGTTTCACGAAGCAGGTGTAAAAGAAGAGAGAATGCATGCACCTGCTCCAGAGTAGAAAGTATTCAGAAATTTCCGCAACTATCACGCCTCAAAATGAAAGCAGATGAGGTCAAGGTGAATGTCGGCGAAGTGGAAAACCACACTTCCGACTCTAGTTCCCTGAATTCTCTCTACAAGCAATCAAATATTTAATCCTATGCCTATGTCAATTTCGGAGAGAAAATTAGATGATGTGAAGCCTTACATCAAGGGTGGCAAATATGTGGAGCATTGCAGGATTATAAAGGGTGCGTCCAGCGTATTCAGAAATTTCTAGACAACTGGAAGACTACCCAAATTGCAACAAAAATTTAAAATGTGCTTCGAGATTATTTCCTTTAATGTAACCCCCTTTTTTTCCAAAGTTGTTGTTCCCTTTTCCGTAAAAATCTGGTAACTTCCATAAAAAACAGCGGTTAGCTTTTTGAGCTAAGTATTGTTTTACTAAACTATAAATGGAGCGTTGAAGCAACGCGTTCTAATGGTGCATTATTCAATTCAGTCGCATGTGCTTGAGTTGTCAATTTTCTCCTAAATCTTACCTTTAATGCTCTTTGTCAATTCTTAACTATAAAGGTTAGGAAAGTAGAAAAGTTTTTTAGTTGCATGGCGTTTGACTTTTGTGCGTAAAAAAATGGGCGCGTGATAAATATATAACAGATTTGACACCTTCCCCCGTGGGCGGATTATAGCTACAGAAACTGGCCCTGGCATATAGGGTATGTCGCTACATAGTTCCTATAGAACCACTATAGGGAACTTGGTAAAAACAATCATCTTTTGTTCATACAAAATTTCACACATGAATGAATATCCTTTAAAAAAAGTAATATTTTTGAATAAAAGTATAATTTTTAATGGTGATTTATTATGAAAGAAAAACATGAAAAAGATATCAGGACATTTGTCAGCAGAAACCTCTCTTGTTGACAGTAACCCCCCAAGATTTTGCCCTTGCCGGACTGGAGCTGCACTCAAAGGATTGAAAATGTACAAATTTGAGTTGCATGCATGTAAGCAGTGTTTGCCCTGGCTGCCGGGGCCAGTGCCCAAGCCTTAATCTGGCCCTGGTCATTAATGAAAACATGTATTTGCAAAAAGAAACAGAATGTTATTTTTCTCCACAAAACATGCCTTCTACAAAAGAACAGCGTTGACAGCTGACAATACGCCTCAGATTAAATGGACAAGTTGTATTCCACCCAACGCATTTCTTTGACATCATTTTGTCATTTGTTCCAAAACCTTAAGGATTAAAGATAAAAATTAACGAACACGGAAACTGGTTCGCGTGGTTTGACACAGGGTGTGAAAAAAATCGTGATTTTCTTTTTTTTAATATAAATAAAATCAGGTTAATTTATTTTTCATAAATTTAAATCGAATTGTAACAAAAAATTATTTCACGTTAAGAAAGCATTAAAATGCAAGCCTAACATAAAATTATAAATTAATTTTTTGCTAAGTAAACTGTAATAAAAAATCATATCACGTTAAGAAAGCACAAATCAGCATTAAAATGCACGTGCATTTAAATGTTAATTTGTGCTTTCTTAACGTCAAATAATTTTTTATTACAGTTTACTTAGTACAAAGTTAATTTATAATTTTAAATCGAATTTTTTAAAATTTAAATTTGATTGTTTTTCAGACTAATAAAAATAACTTAAATAAAATTTGGAATAATATTTTAAATTGCAAGTTCCAGTTTTACATTTAAAATAGATACGTATATATTTAAGCTAAAAATTTAGAAAACAGATATATGTAATCGTATATGTTGTTAAACAAGATAATTATTGGAAAAGTTAATACTGTGAGCCAGGGACTCACTAAGAAGAGAGGACCAACGGCACTGGAACTAAATTTGTTGTAAAATGCGGAAAAAACATAAATCGGGGTTTCACACAGGAAAAATAGTTTTGAAAGAAAAAAAAGAAACAGATTTTAATCAAATTTCCTTTCGAAGTAAACAGCCGACGACTTCAAACAGGTCGCTTTATACGTAGTCGAGAAAATCGGAAAGTCTACGGTCAAACTTTCCCTACTCGTTTCAGCGGCATCAACGTGTAAGTGGAAAGCGAAAGGAAAAAATTAATCATCTCCCCACCAAAGGAAAGCAGCACTCAACTCGAGCCATGTGGGGCTACTCGACTTTTTCGCTGATCAATATAGCATGTGGGGTTAAAGGCCTTCCTTGCACTGAAGGCGTTACCCTCCTCCCCGTGAGTCATGGGACATTCCAGCCTGATGGATGAGTGTGACGTCATTCAAGGCAAAAAGGGTTATGGCATGCCTGCCATAATTTTAAAGAAAAAAAAAAAAAAAAAAAAATCCACCAACAGACCAAGTTTGTACAAAATCAACACACAATCGTTCTCAGAATTCGTTCTAAAATCTATAAAAACAAATTATCATTTCATTTGTACATAGCATAATGTTTTTATTGTGGTTATAAACATCCAAATTTATTAATACTATTGTAAACAAAATAATAATAATAATTGGTTCCAGCTAAATTCTACATGCTGAGGAAGCGTGATTGAGCCCCATGCTGATGCTCGGCGGAATTTGATGAATTGAAAAGGGGAAAGCATATATTTCTCGATACCATTCTGCCATAATGAGGAAGAGGGAAAAAAATCCCTCAAACTTTTCTCTAATTCCCTCAACTCTGTCAGCATACACAACTCTGAACGCACAAAAAAAGTCACGCATAATGAGTGCAAAATGAATATGATTAGTTTTCTATCGTCTTTAACCACAAGTAAGTAAGAAAAAATTGAAATAAAACAATAAAGATGATAAAGGAGGGAAGGTGTTTATAGATGTGGGTCTTGTTTACGAATTTCTGTTTAGAAAAAAGAGCTTGAACAATAATTTTATAACTTCCCCATTCTTGTGTGTATGATTCGATAAGAAAATTGTACAAGGAAAAAATGTTCATGAAACAATCATGGAAATAATTGATATGGAAATAATTACCCCTATTGTTACGTCTACAGCAGAAGGGAAATGTCTAAGAGGAAACGTTTCTAATAGCATGTGCATTTTAGGATAAGAAGTTCGAAACTCTTTTCGAAATTGAAAATATATGACGATTTAAGATGCTTCAAATAAAGAGTTTTAAATAGCTACAAAGAAAGAAATAAAAAAAAAAGACACATGCGCATTATTAGAAAACTTTTTGAACTGAATGTCTTTTTCTGATACGTTGACGCAGCAAATAAAAGACAATCGAAATATTCAATAAAGATGAAAAATAGAAAGAGCACATCGAGATAGTAGGCAAATGTGTGGTATCTGAATCAAGTTCTATCAATTATCAGTGACGTAAGAAATAACTCTTCACTACACGTTTTTTAAGGTGAAGAATTAACATAATTTGCTTTATTTTCCAAACAGGTGCTAATGTTAAGACTTTGTGAACTAACAAATTTTGAACTGTTCAAAATTGAACTAAAAATTGTTCAAAACAAAAAATAAAATGTAGAAATGAGATATCCTTGCCGAGATCTTTCGAAAGCGGAAAAAACAACAGCAACGACAAAATAAAACACCGGACAATTCCCTCAAAAGTTATAGGGGGGGGGGGGGGGGGAGAACGCACACGTTTTTCCCATTTCAATACCCTACTTTCAAGTTTTTTATTCTTCCATTTTTATTTAATTACTTGACTTTTTTTTTTTTAACCATGATATTTTCACGATATATTAAGCCTGGAAACTTCTGCTCTAAATGCATAGAATTTCGTCAAAAGCTCATGTATTGGCAAAGGTCTAACTTCATGCGTTTTGTTCCAAATGCCAGTGGACTCTGCGGAAAAACAATGGACGAATATTTTGATACCTTGCTTTAATTATATTCCGGAAATAATTATCGCGGAAAAATCGTAATGGTATGAAAGGGGAAAAGATGCATTATTTTAATTGGCAACTTGCCACTGGTTATTAAGTTTTTGTTTTGTTTTGTTTTTACCTTCCACAATATTCATGTAAGATGCGAGGGCAGGAAACTTACTTGAATTTAAAAAATAATAATACTATAAAACATATAGCTAATTTGCTACAATAACGTCATAACTCGAAAAATTATGAATTTTGAGTTAATACTATAGGGACAATTGTAATGATAATATCAATTATCTTGCCGTATTAATTAAAAAATCCTAATTTTCGAGAGAAACATTATTTTTCTTAGTGAAAAGTATTTTCTTCGGACGTGGAATTTCATATGAAATTATCGAGGAGTTTGATTTGATGTACATCATAATTTGCTTTGCATTGTACTGGCCTTTGTAATACTAGTTTCAATCGGATTTTAGAAAAAAAAAAAACTGAAAAGTGAAAAGAAATAGCTTTTCACAAATAAAAATGAATAACACAAAAATAAATTTAAAACTAATTTTCAAATGCTAAAAAAAAAAAAAAAAAAACGCTATGTCCTGTGTAACAATATACAACTAGCCAACTATGTAAATTGGATTTTCGCACCCGCAATATTTTTTGCAAATGCAACCGTTTCATGTCCCAACATTCTAGGTCTACAATTGGAAAAAGAGATGGATTCTGAAGAATGCCATAACTGAATAAGAAGTTAATACTAATAATTTATGTTTGCGTGAAATAAGTTTGAAATTACGATACCGTCAAAGAAAATAGCAGACGATTTTTATTCAATTCTGAAACCATTCTTGGAAATCCTTTTGGTCAAAGCTCAGCCGTGCAGAACGTAAGCTGATTGTAACTTGTATGAAAAAAATCAAAGCTTTTCTTTCTCTGTAGTTAGTCACACTCCACGAAGAGCATGAACCGGTACTCAAGTAATTTCACATAAAACTCCAAAACGTACACAAATTTAATGAACTTCTTAATTCAATTCATGCTCTAAACCAAATTTTAAAAGATAAAAATAAATAATAAGGGCTATATATAGATACATACTATATAAAGGCATATATATATATATATATATATATCGGATTTTTTCTCTCTCTATGTATATATCTCTTTTCTTATTCTTTTACATTTTTATATTTATATTAAAGATTAAATACAGTCGCGCTCGTTTATAGCGAAGTCGTATATTGCGAATTTTCGATAATAACGTAATAACTTTCAATTCCCACTTGTTTTGCCGAGTACGGTTCGTTATGTTTCATTCCGATTTCGTTTCGTTATAAATGGGAGAGACTGTATTTACCTCTTTGCGATAAGTTAAAAACTCAGAAACAACTCAAATAGCGATGAGAATAAATTAAAGTGTCAGATGCAAAAAAAAAGGTGGTAACTCCAAAATTCAAAATACCGATACAAAAAGTCAAAACTCTTAATTGCTCTTTGAAAAAAAAAAAAAAAAAAAAATACAGGACAGTACAACCTACAACTAAAAGATTTTCTAAAATGAGCTACATCATTTTTGCAGCAATCCCTTCAATTGCAAACGCGTGTTTCGAGGTTGAAAAGAACCCATTTTCTAATGCAAAAGGTTTACGGTTGACAATACATCCGACAAACGTTTTTGTCGGAAGGTTACAAGGAGGCGTCCTCCAGAGACGAACCAATTTAAGTTTCTAGATTTTAAGAAAAATGATTCCAAACCTTGTAATCCACGAAATAGACGTACACAACAGGATTTGCATTTTGCGCTGGGCAAACGACCGATTTCCCATAAATTGGTTCAGCGCAAAGGAAAGCACTTACTCCTTTGACTCATACAACAATTTAAAAGCTATTACACTATATTGACGATGTGTCGCGAAGAACAAGAGCGTTACAATGAATATAAAGAAGCATTACAAATGATGATTTTGGTTAAGCACACACACACACGAAGAAGAACATATTATGCACGTAGTGGGGGAGGGGGGAGGGCACTAACCGTAAAATCGCAAATTTCAAACATTTATTCATGCATCAAACTATGATACTTTCAATAGCATTCATTTGAAGGATAATAACAGGAAAATTTGCAAACAATGGAAAATTACTTAATGTTGTTGATTTGTTCAGAGCCAGGATTACAAAACATCTTCCCTATTCGATGAAAGGCGCAAAACTCATTGCAATTATAGGACATATTTCATCGTTTACAGGAAAATAACTTAGGTCGTCGAAGAAAAGAAAGAGCTTCCGAATAGATTGTATGAAAAAGGAATGATTAGAAATTTGATGAAAATCGCTTTGTTAACTTTCTCGAATGATTTATTCTACTTAATATGCAGTATTAATAGTAACATTTAAATGAAGAAATTAGAATGATCTCAAATGGCAACCATGAATTATGTTCTTTTTATGTAGCAAAAAAAAAAGAAAAAAAACCTATGCATTGAAAAATGCTATCAAACAAGATTTTTATGCACAGCTAAGCTCAATAGAAATTTCTAACCTGTTTTTCAACGCAGCAAGAAAACTTTCCTGAAGAAGAAGGCAGCGGTAATTGTCCCCCAAACATCCATTATAGTATATTATGTTTAAATTACGATACATTTAACTGCAAAACAGTACAAAACGCCTGGGGAGGAAACGAGGTGATTTCGTATAACCCCACAGAACGATCATACTAGGATCGGTTAAACAGTATTGCTGCTCCTAGCATGGTCCCCAGGAGAAAACTTTGGTTAATTCACATCAGTGAACATCGTGATTAAATCGATCAATCTTTCGTATGCAATCACTGGAGAAAACAAAAACCGGCGCGTTCCGTATTTAGTTTGCAGCTACATTGCTTGAATATTTGGTGTTCTTTTAATTAATCGTCCTCTTTACATTTATCAATTTGGTCAAGCACAGGAAGCACCAATTTGGTTGATCTAAACTTTAAGAAATAATGAAGACAGGCCTTGGATAAGAATCGCTGGGGGATCCACAACTTCAAGTGGCATTAGCCGAGATTCGAACCCGGGCCTTTGACTTTAACGACTATGCCACTGGGTAGATTATCAATGCTACAAATATCTGTCAAATGAACTGCGAACAACAAGGTCAACGCACTGCTTATTTCATAATAGCCTAACAAAATATGAAAACTAAAGTTGCTCCTTGTTCCTCAGAATGAATAGTTTCAAAGACCTTTCCAGTTTGAAAGACAAGAGGACCCCCCCCCCCTCTCCCACTATTAGTTGATGTGGGGGGGGGATGTAAAACAGCGCCTAATAACATTATCGATCATTTAACTATCAGTAGCAATAACAAAACACCCACTTCCAATATACTACTCACAGAAATGTCAGCCCGCCCAGCAGCTCGGTCACAATCAGCAAAGAAAAATGAATCACTCGCAGGCAGCACAACTTCCACTAAGGCAAACAGACCCTTGAACTATTATATGACGGTGGTATTCAACACGTGATTTGATTACGAGCAGCCTCATTCAATAAAGAAAAATATATCTATTGAATTATTCAGTTCCGCCTGAAACGGGAGGAAGAAGTGGGCTGGGTGGCAAAGCCTTTGACTTTGAAAAACGCGTAGGGATTCCAGGTTTTTTCCTACTTAAACTGCAAAACCGGTTGAATCTTATTTTAAAAAAATGTCACAGAAGCGCTACAAGAACAAGTAAGGGAATTAAGCTAAAAACGGGGGGGGGGGGGGGGAGGCCATGATGTGAGTGTTGCCTGCTGATTTTAAAGCTGAAAGAAAATGAATGGGATACAAAAAATGGGCGTGGTTTCGAAACGCGTCGGGTTGCAGAGTAAACGAATGCGCTGCTTGTAGTATAAATTACGGTTTCCGAAAAAAACTTAAGATAATCTATGTCATTTCTAAAAACAGGTCGGGCTGTTCCTTTGACTGAACAGTAAAAAATGATTAATAGGAGGAAATGTTTTTGTGCACTGAAATAATTAAATGCAAGGAAGGTAGTTGTTAATTGATAATTATTTAAATGCAATCAATATTACTTATTATGAAAAAGGATTATAATAAAACATTAAAAAAGAGAAAAAATGAGTTGCCAAGATAAATACAGCCCTGAAATTGAATAGTAATGTACTACCTTACAGTACTTAATTGAACTTTCAATAACAAAATCAACCACTCCATCATAAAAAATGAAAAAGTTGACCACGACCTGGCATTTGTACTGCGGCCAATATCAAACATATAGGTTTCTGATCAAAAATTAAGGGCACAACTATTATCCACCAGGACCCCCCCCCCCCCCATTACACAGAATTAATGAAAACTCATACCCAAGACCATTTCTTTAACATGACTTAAGCCTCCTCCTGTAAAATGTTAGTTATCCACTCTTGAATAATGATTATCATAGATGGCATCTAAGATTTAAAATAAACTTTAGTGGCACCCAAACGGAAAGAAAAAAAGTTTCAAACACATGCAAAATGTCATAAAATGATTCATTTATACAAAGTTATTGAAAATAGATAGAATCCCATGGTATTCAATAATTGCTAACATTTGTCTTGTACATTACATACAAATGAAATTTATATAGTTTAATTTGTCCTGAAACACTAATCGCATAACAAAACTCTCAGTTCCTTTCTGATTTAAACACTGGTAATTTTATTCTGTTTGAAAAATGAATAAAATAATGCTTCTCAACCTTGGGGTTGCCTTCAGGTGTAAGGAATGACACAATTTGTCCAAAACATAGACAAAATATTCTTTTATTAAAAACGAGCGGTATCTGCATGTTTTTAATACGGCCCATGTTAAAAAGTGAAAAAACCAGTTCGTCATCATATACACAGTGACAACTTATTTATGTGTAACATGTTATTTTATTAAAATATATAGCATTCCACAGAATTAAAAGTTAGCCACCCACTGCAATAAACCAGCAATCCTAAACATTTGAGCAATGTTTTTTTTTTAACAAAACACACACATTAAGAAAAGGAGAAAGAAACAAAAAATAAACTATTTAAAAAAATGCATTTTGTGTGTAGTTCAAGTACCCACACAAAAAGGATGACTATAAGCCATTGGAATAGTTTAAATTCAAGAATTTTTATCTATTTCTCATTGACAGCAAAACAAAAAGACAAAATTTTGTTGCTTGTAGAAACTAACAGCAGCAAGCAATACTTTGAAAGTGGAAAAAAGTTTTATCCAAGCTCAAACAGGCAGATAACATGTGTGCTAATTCACCGGAGAAAAATAAAATAATATAAATAATATGTAATAATAATTAGGAACAACAAAAATTGCTACAAAGGATAACATTTCTTAAGAAACCCCTCTAGAGTATGGAGAACGGTCCTGGAAAAATATCTGTCAAAATAAGGAAATTAAAATAAAGCTATTGACCGCCTGATTGCTGCAGGAAATAAATTTCATGAATAGAGTTTTATTTAGCAAATATGCATGCACACAAATTAGAAATGGTCGAAATAAAATAAAACTAAAGCACTCTATTAATCATCAGGGGAAAATAAAATTTAATTTAATTACTGTGAAAAAAATTCCGAACTACGGTGATAAGTTTTCTCATTTTTTTTTTTTTTGCAGTCTTTACAATGGTACTAATTTTAAAACACTGTGGTAATTTCTTTCTACAGAAAAGAGCCATTTAATACAATTTTTGGTTTTAAATTGGAATAAAAAAAAACAAATTCAAGTTTTTGAAAAACCCTTTGAGGTTCAGACCCTCAAATTCCAATCTAATTCCGTACCAAATTGCATGGCAATTGGCCTGGCTCTCTTGGTCCTAGGTCCTGCCCTACGTGAAACACAAACACAGATACACACACAGACATATTAGCAGCTTTATTCTTTGTAGAGATTGTAGTATTTAAAATTGTAGTTAGATATTACAAAGCTCAACATTACAAAATAATATTAGGTCTTTTTGCTGGAAATACTCACCAATTATTAACTGTAATTGTTTGCTTTCTTTTCCACTTAAATTTTTTTCTATCAGAGGAAGCAAGGGTTTGCAATATTTTATAGATAAATTAGAAAGCAATCGAAAAAAAATCAACACTATCATTCATTTTGAAAGAAAAATGACATTATTGCAGGTGGAGATGTGATTCGAGAATACATTCATGGGAGTATTCTTGGCGAATGAGAATATTCCTTTGAAGTTGAAATTTGGAGAATAATCAAGCTTCCTCAATTTTTTTTTGTTGAAGTAAACATAAAATTTTGCAAACATCATTAATATAATAAAATAATATTAAACTATCATTTGTCAAAGCATGTGAATAACAGAATTTTTGGGGTTTATTTGCCCTTTATAATTTTTTCATTTAAAAGAACATTCTCTGAACATTTTGGACAATCGAGTAACATAACAAAGTCATTCAGTGAATGCTTATCAATTAAATGGTATATTATTTTATTATTACTACTCTTATAATGTATACTATAGTAAAAAAAGCTTGAAGTTTTAAAGACATTGCTAAAAATAAGCACTTTTTTAAAACTATTGTGAAAAATGAATTATAATTAAATGATTGATTTTAATTTTAATATAATTTACTTTTGAAGAGCATTCTTAACTTCATTTACATTTGAATTGAACAAAAAAGTTCCCAAAATTATTTCTGAGAACAATTTATTATTTTTGAGAGTTTTTGAAACGCAACTTGCTTATGAACAGTTCAAAATATTCTTGGACAAAACATTATTTTTAATTATTTGAATAGCCATGTTTGCATCTCTAAAAAATTAATAACAAATATATAAGAATAAATTTAAGTTAATGATTATTCTGTAAAATTTACTGTGTTATTCATTTGCATGTAAAATGTGCAAAGCTGTGATGTTATTGTTACTAAATTTTAGAAGAATATTCTTGAATATTCTCCTTCATGAGAATAAAATTCTCTAAAAGAATATCATTAAGAATTTTACATTTGCAATTATATGGATTAAAAGGAAAAAGTATTGGAATTACTTACACATGCATTTGACTGTCCAAGCATTGTCATTAATGATGATCATTCATTATTTACATGTAATACTCATATCCTAAAAAATATAAATGGTAAAAATTAAATTAAATTTGAACAATAAAATATATTTTTAAAGTTTGAGATGTAGTTCTAAAAACATGTTTTCAAAAAATGTTACACTAATTTAAGTCATAATATGAGAAGATAGAGAGGATTTATTTAGGAAAATCTTAGTAAAAAAAAGTAAATTGAAAACTGGAAAAGTAAACAGAAACGAATTAAGTTACCGAAGTATCAATTAGAATTTACGTAAATTTTACAACTGAATCAAAGACATTTTTTCTTCAGATCTTTTAAAAGGTTTGATTTTTACCAAATGCTTTTAATAATAATAATTCATTTATTTCTTAGCACAGAAATTGAATCAGATAATTTCCACAGATGATAAACTATGTGAAAACTTGAGACATAAGTTGGAAAGTAACAAATAATTTACATTTCAAGAAAATTCAATAAAAGACTCAATTTCTGTGACAAGTGAGAGCCGACTGTTTTAGGAAAATAATACAAATCATCTTTCACTTTCTCGGCATGCGGCGAATTTCAAAACCGTCTATCTTGACAGCGGAATATTAATGAGCGAAGAGTGGGAGATACAGATCTCCAGTATATTAGAATTCATAACATGATAAGAGAGCGAATTGACAATCATCAACTTTTTTTTTCATGACTTAGGAACTCGAAAAAGTATATCACTTTTCATACATCAATAAACAAAATGTGATAGAATGCACTTACCTGTTATTGGTAGAGCCGATCGGTGAAAAAAACAGTTCATTATAAACATTATAAGTTTATTACAATTTAATAAACCACGACTCCGACCGCCCATTATAAGATGAAAGCAGTCTAGTCTGCTGCTAAACATAATTGAAGCGCCACCTGGAGAGCAACTATTGTTACCTTATTTTTGCTAATGAAACATATTTCTGAGGTTGAACTTTAGTTTAAAACTGAAACATTAATGTGAAAAAAAAAAAGACACTTCAACATTCAATACATTCTTTTTACATGAAGGTTAAATGCGTGAAACATAGATGGAGGGTGAAATGGCAAAAATGTAAAACTTCTAAACTAAAAACAAAAAAAATTAACGTATTTCATTTCTTGACATCTCACTCCATTCAACTTTACTAGATTTTGAGTCTATCTTTTTTCTTTGTTAAAAAAAGAGAACAAACTGCTAGTTTACTGTTTGTGATTTTATAAGAAATCCAAATAAGCTCAGAATGGCAACGTCCTTTAATGTTTACAAATGCCATCTACAAAATTTCATAAATCATGCCGCTAAATACAAGTTTTGTAAGATCTTGAACTGAAATGTTTTTATCAGAAAATGTACCTTCAACTTTAGAAAACAGAATAAAAATTATTTCAATTGTTTTTGTTCAGTATTTTACGTTCTGACTGTAGAGAAAGCCATTCCAATGTTTGGTTTACGTCATGTTTCAAACAAACATCATTGTTGAACGAATTTATTTTCTTGAAAGCATTCAAAATGACTTTTAAGCCAAAGTTTTTAAAGCCTGGTTTGTTTTGCATTTTCTTTATTTAGTTTTCGCTCTAGTTGTCTAGATTGTACAGCTGCCTAAAATTCTTTATTTTATAGGGGATCACAGTTTTGACGTTTTTGAAGAAAGGAAAGATCCATATGAGTCAGATCAACCTGTGGCATATAATCCCGATTCTTTATTATCCTATGAACAACAACGTCAGAAACTTCCCATATTCAAAGTAATCTTTGCTTTCCATAACTATAAATATTTTGTCATCATAGCCATTGTATAATCCGTAGGAAATTATTCATTAAAACAAAGAACATACAAATACAAATGTGACGACAAGCAATAGGCAAGGCTAGGCTGGTCCTAGTCAATTTAGCAGTCCCCAATGAACATCAAGAGCTTTCTTAAAAGTTTTTACCCTACTACAATTAACAGTCGCTTCCGGTAAACTATTCCAACTACCTGCAATCTTATTGAAGTAGTATGTTTTCCTAATTTCAAGATTAGCCTGTGATTTGAAAAGCTTAAAACAATGACCTCTGGTTCTACTTTCAGCACATAGCTGTAGTCCATCGACATTTCCCATTTTAAGGAATTTAAACAACTGAATCAAGTCCACTCTAACTCTCCTTTGCTCAAGACTATACATATTGAGCCTTTTAAGCCTAATCTCATAATCTAAGTCTGAAAGACCACTTATCAATCTTGTAGCCCTCCTTTGAACCCTTTCGAATAGGGTAATATCCTTTTTTAGGTAAGGAGCCTAAAACTGAACAGCATACTCCAAATGAGGTCTTACCAAACTTCTGTATAATGGCAATACAACTTCCTTAGACCTGTTCAAAATAGCCTTATTGATAAACCCAAGCATCTTGTTAGCTTAGTTACTTACTATGCTACACTGCTGACTGGACTTGAAGTCGTGACTAATCAATACTCCTAGATCAACAACTGTTTCTGCTTCCTAAATGACGGAACCTTGTAAATAATAGGTTGCATGTTTATTCCCATGACCAAAATGAAGCACTTGACATTTTCGATTATATTAGCAGACATACCCCACTTAATTGCCCACCTAGAAATTTGATTTAAATCCTCTTAAAACTGATTGACATATTCCTCCATGCCCACAATTTCCATGATTTTGACATCATCAGCAAAAATATTGATGTTCCCAGAAATACTCTGAGTAATATCATTATTGAAAATAATAAATAATATATGCTCTAAAATTGAACCTTGTGGAATACCACTCAAACCTCAATCCACTGAGAATAATTGCCCTTCATTATTACTCTCTGTTTCCTCCCAGTCAGCCAATTTTTAACCCAAATTAAAGGTTTTCCACCAATACTAATGTAACCAAGTTTGCTAAGAAGAGCTTTATGCTGTACTTTGTCGAACGCTTTCTGAAAGTCAATGTAAACAACATCTGCGCACTTTTTATTATCTAATGCCGTGGTAACCTTGTCATAGAAATGCAACAAATTAGTTGTACAGGACCTACCCTTCCTAAAACCATACTGAAAACCAGTCAACACTCCATTTGCCTCCAGGAAATTTACTATTTTGATTTTGATCAGTGCTTCAAAAATTTTACAAAGAACTGAAGTAAGACTCACAGGCCTATAATTTCCTGCCTTAGCTTTAGACCCTTTCTTAAAGAGCGGCGTTATGTTTGCCAGCTTCCAATCTGCTGGCACAGTCCCCGAGTTATATGAAGATATGAAAATAGTCAAGACAACATCCACTAATTCCTCTGCGCATTCTACTAAAATTTTTGGATAAACATTATCAGGTCCTGGAGCCTTATTTGCTTTAATCTTTATCAAATGAAACAACACATCATCCCTAGAAAATACAAAATACTTAAGCTGTGTATTAGCTTACGTCTCGCTTATGTCAACTATTGAGATACAGTTTCTGTTAAATACACTGGAAAAAAAAATATTTATAGAATATCAGCAATATCCCCCTCATTTTTAATCAAGTTCCCGTTCTCATCCATTAGTGGGCCTACTTGAGTATTACGAGCTTTCCCTGAATTAGCATAAGCAAAAAATTTCTTAGGATTCCTTTCAATTTTATCTACATGAATGAAAGCACTTAATTACTGTTTTTTATTTTCAGTTATTATCTATAGTGTTATAGTGTTATTTGAATATGACTTGGTATTAATGTATTTAATATTTTTAAGCATCTTAATTTTATTTCATTTAAAAATTTTATTGAATATTTGTTTGTTCTATTTTGTTCCATTTAATTGACATTGAATTCTTTTCTTTCAGTATCGAAATCATATTTTATATCTATTGGAACACTACCAAACAGTAATTGTGTTAGGAGAAACAGGATGTGGAAAAAGCACTCAGATCCCACAGGTAAATTTCATCTAAGAGTTTTTTTTTTCCTTTTCCTCTTTTGTAATATTTTACTAAAATGAGGCAAAAAATGTTTTTCTGGCTACAGTTTAGAACAAGCAATGTTTTTCTCCAAGGTCCGTCCCGTGGCAGTAAATCACCACATCTGGAAAATGTATGTTTTTTCCGCCATTGCAAAGGAAGGGCTAGTAAACCTGTTCATTGAGCCAACCCACTCCCTCAATGGAGGACTGTATATGAAGTGTAACCAAACATTATCCTAGAACAAATTTTTTTAAATGTAACATCGTCTACGCAGAAACATGTTTAATGTCTGGTTTCTGTAAATGAGCTCCAGATTTCTAAAAAAAACATTATTTCTAATTTTTTTAAAAGTAATATCACAAGTTATGTTCGGATTTCAGATAAAAGTGATGAATTATGGAAATCTAATCACCCAAAAACAGGTACCAGCAAACAATCCAGCTAATGAACATCAGCTATAATGATGTAAGTAATGGGATTTTTCTTTAGTGGCTACTAATACAAAACACTTCAGCTGCCACAACAGTAAATCCATAAATTATCTTGCTACCTGTGCTAGAAACTATCAAATCGGAAAAATAAAAAGTTTAATTTGATAACTAAATATTTTTTTAAATTAACTGTAAGTACAGCAAAATGTATTGTGTGTATTAGGAAGATTTATATAAGGAGAAATCTCTTCTAATCAAAGTTTGTATCCCCCTTTTATTAAAATAATTAGATTAATTAAATTCATATAAGGTGTTTTAACCCTCTTATGCATGCATTTATTTATTTGTGTTATAAACAAAAACTCCATATGCTGCAAACTAATTTAGCATCTCAGGATTGTTGCGTAATTACTTATTTTTAGAAATTTTGTCCTGTATAGTCAAAAGTTCGTGTTCTTGTACCAAGATGTTTTATGCTTTTTTGCCATATTTATTCAATATAATAATAAACATGACAAAATTGAATATTCAAACTTCATTTATAAGGAATAAGAAGCTGTAAAATAATAAAAAACTTCCTAGTAATGTAAAACACGCTTCAAAATAACTAAACAGAATTTGATTTGAAACTGAGATTTTCTCTTCTTTCTTAAATCCTCCATGGACTCCCAATATATCTTAATCTTTTAACAATCTTGAATACCCTATGAAACATTTTGTGGTTTCCAAGAATGTTTGGAGTGTCTAGATGAGGACGACATGCAAACTGCAGCACAAAAACGAATCTGCATAAAAATTTGAAGCAAAAATGTATGTCACCTCATATGAGGCTTTCACGCTTGAGAGGGTTAAAATGTTATAAGCAGCTAGGCCTTTAGCATGCCGGTTATTTCAAAAATCATTCCTTTTAATTTTAAAGGTTTAACATCTTTCACATTTACTTTTTATATGTTAAAAGCCTTCTATTTTTAACTCATTTTATATATATTTTTGATAGCAGATTAGCATAATGCAAAATTAGCATTTTGCTGTGATTGTGCAGCAATCTTTTTGCATGTTTTCAGTTTACAATATTTCTTATTATTTTCTCATAAGTACATAATTTAAAGCATATGATACAAAAATATTAAGCATTTTTAAGTATAAATATGATATTCGTACCAATTTTATAATAAAAATTTAGCAACCTGATATTCATCTTTGAGCCAGTTAATGTTAACAATTTTGGTTGCAATTAGCAACCAAATTGGCAATGATATTTTTGGTCACACATTTCAAATTTTTGCTAGCCTATTGGCGAGTGGTAGCACAACTTAGGGATCATTCATAAATGATGTCACACTTCGAAGGGGAAGGGGGTCAGGAAATTGACAACGGGAGGGGAGGGGATAACAAGAAGTGAGACATCCAGCATTATTTAACATAGCATCACATGTGACAAAGGGGGAGGGGGTCAAATATGTGGAAAAAAAGCGGGACATTATTTATGAATCTAATCTGCCCCTTTAGATTTTAGGGCATTGTAGAAGTTTTATCATGCTTTGGAAAAATTTGTCGTAGTTACCTGTGCGCTAAGTTTGAGGTTCCCAGACTTTTCCAAATCATTGCACCCTTGGAAAAATTAGTTTTTCTCGTGGCAGTCTACAACTATGTAATATAATATCAGGGCTGCCGAATTCGAGTCAGGCTGATTTTGGGGCTGAGAAGCCTGAGTTGGACTGACTTGAGGTAGAGGAGTCCGAGTTGCTTAAAAATGTGCCGAATATTCGTTACATCCCTAATATATATTTGTAAAGGATTAAGGAGTCGAAATTTAAAAATTCCAGGAGTTGGAGTGAATCCTTTTCCCAACGGACTGCACCCTGATATATACACTGGTGGACAAAATTAAGAGATGGAAAACATTTTCCCAAATATCTCGAGAAATATTGGATAAAAATAAATGAAATTTGGTATGGATATAACTCATTGTATGACAATAATGTGGGCAAAGCAAAAGTTAAAGTTCCATTCATTGGCAAGAGTTATTGGGAACAGTCCAATGTGTACTGAATTTCATGATGAAGGATGGCAATGAAAGTTAGGCTTGTATGGTGTGTGCTCGTCTCTAGTATGGTGTGTGGTCACCTCTGACAGATAGACAGCATGCATAACGAGTATGCATGGGTGTTAATAAGAGAGTTAAGGACTGCTTGTGGAAGACCCTCCCAATCTTCCATTAGAGTAGTTTTTAACTCCATAATGGTTCTGGGTGGGGGTTGGCGTATCGCAATAGCCCTCCCAAGAGCATCCCAAGCTCTTGGTCCTCCACCAGCATACTGGTCCCTTTCCATGGTGTTGCTGGGATGGTATCGGTTCCCAGGTTCCCTCCATATGAATTTTCTCCGAGAATTAGGTTGTAGACTTAATCTGGACTCATCTGTGAAGAGAACATTAGCCCATTGAAGTTGTGTCCAGTGTTGGTGCTGTATGCACCATTGTACATGCTCTCGTTTGTGGGAAGGAGTAAGTGGGATGTAAATGGCGGGCTTCCTGGCATACAGCCCTCTTTCACTGAGCCTCCTGGCAACTGTCTTCCTTGAAACTAATGTTCCTGTGGCAGCAGCGAGGTCCCTAGACAGTTGTGTTGCTGTAAACGTCCTGTGGCGCTTGGCTGTCAGTAGTAAATACTGATCTTCATTGGGCGTTGTTGCTCTCGGACGACCTTGTCCTGGTCTTCTGGACACTGTTCCACTGTTTTGAAACTGACTCCACAAATTCGGAACAACGCTTGGAGTTACACTCAATTCTCTAGCAACCTGAGCTTGGAACTGCCCTGCCTCAAGTCTACCCACAACGCCTACAAAATACATAAACTCAATTCAGCGACACCAGTGCCATAGTCACATTATATGGCAACCAACTGTCCAGGTTTTATGTAATATTTTCCTAGAAATGTGTGAAAATGCTTTCCATCTCTTAATTTTGTCCACCAGTGTATATATCCATGATAGCATAGAGAAAAAAATCAGAAAAGTAAATGATATGAGAAGAAAAATAAAGATTATAACTCATTTTTTTTTAAATTTTCTTTAAGTGCTTCAATTGAAACTGTGGCTTTCGCCCCCCTGTTTTGCTTAGGAACAAAGAAGGTTTGATGTGTGAATACCACATGCTCCCCACCCCCCCTCCAGCTCTCCCTGTGGCATCCAGTTTACAAACCACTACCATATAATTTATTTTGATATATTTGTCCAATATAGTTTTTCAATTTTCGTGTTTTCTGTCCGAGAGTTTGTTTAAATTATTATGATTTTATAAAGTACTTTGAAACATTTTTTTTTAATTGGTTTTCTTTCTTTCTTTCTTTTTTTTTTTTTTAATTTTAATCTCTCCGTTTTGAATGTTGCAGTATTTGTTAGAAACTGGTTGGGCAGAGCAAAATGCTGTCATAGGCATAACACAGCCTAGGAGAGTGGCAGCTACCATGGTTGGTATTTGTTTTATTTCCTTGGTGCATTAGAGGTTTTTTTTTTTCTTCTTTGTTACTCTAACAGCTCTCATAAATAGGGGATAAAACTTGTAATATTTCTTATGAGTTTGTACTAACTTATAAAATAATTTTATGTTATTAGTGCTCTCTCTGCAAATATTTCTTAGAGCAAATGGACAATTTTCGTGTCCTATTTAGTGTTTATTTTATTTTCTTTTGTACTACAAAGAATGAAGATTTGCTTTTGCATAAAATGGTTAAATTGGTTATCAAAAATTACATACAGGAAACCAATAGATGTAGGAATGCTGAATGAAGGTTCCAATGTACATTAAATTTTATTATTATCATTATTATTATAATATATATATATATATATATATATATTTTGACTTTGTTAGTATTCATATGAATTACTTGTTTTACAGTATTAAGTTTATAGCAACTTGTCTTTTATGCTGTTGTTTTGTAAGCTGATATTTTTTAATTGCTTTTAAACTACATTCTACATTTACAGTTTTGTAATACAAATCATATGTTTACAGACTAGTAATTTAATTTCCATTTGTGTAAAAGCATAATGCAATAAAAATACAAATCTACCATTAACTAAATATCTTGCTCTTTAGTGCAATACCAGGTATGATTGTAATAATATATCAAATGATTTTATCATGCTGATGGTATTTTCCCACTACTTTGCATTAATTGAATAATTTTTTGTTTCTCCAGTTAGCTTCTCGTGTTGCAGAAGAAAAAGGAACCTTATTAGGAAGACTCGTTGGCTATAGTATACGATTTGAAGATTGTTTTGATCCCAAAGAAACTAAAATCAAGGTTTTAATGTTAAAGTTTTCTTTTATTTGATAATAAGCATGTGTTATATTATTCATTTCTTTTTATCATTCATGCCTATATTTTAAACTTTTGTGAAGAATTCTAATTTTTATAATAAAATATTTCTCTCTTCTCTATGTCTGCAATAATCAGTAAAAGAAGAATGACGTTGATTTGTCAATCAATATTCTTGTTGTTTTTTCAATTATGTTGAAAAGGGAAGGCATTTCCTGCTTTATTTATCCTACACATATATTGCATTGCAGTTTGATATGAAATTAAGTATTATAGTCAGCTTAGATTATTAAAGATCTTTAATCTCACCATTCTAAAACTTTTCATGGTCATTGATAAATTTTTAGCCATTTTCAGTAAGCATTACAGTGAGAGACATTGAGACTTTTTCTAACATCATCAATAGACGCTAAAAATTTCGAATTTAGTACTTCAATTTAGAAAAGTTTCCATGGGAGAGCCTCTGAATTCATCCGTCTTTTGACATCACCAAAATAGCCTAATATGCCTTTTTAAGACTTCAATTTCAAAGACTTTCTGAGGGAGAGCCCCTTTAACCCTCAATCCATTCCCCTAGCATCATCAAAGATCATATAAAATTGCCTTTTTAGAATTTACTTTTAAAAACTTCCAAGACAGTTCCCTTCTCTCCTATTTGTGCTCAAAAATTACGCTTATGAGCAGGTTCATATTGATAAATTGCTTATTCTGTTTTTGTATATTTAATGCAATTCTCTACATTTGTTTTCCCCATGTTCTAATATTGCCCTTCTCTAAAACTTGGAGCTGATTCCGTTGATGCATACATGAACACTGCTCATATGTATGTAGGTTTATAAAAAGCTTGAGGGGCCGCCAAACTCATACACCCCCCAAATTTTTTACCTCGCAATGGCTCTGATTTAGTACATCACAAATTTAAAATATACATAATTTTTTTTTTTTAAATGTACAAAATGATTCCATTTTTTTAGTCTAAATTTGTTTTCAGAAACTTCAAATTACACTTTCAGTTTGTTTTCTAAGCTTATGAAAATATTTTACTGAATTCTACTACATCATTTTAAGAAATGTAATTTCTTTTTTTCATGATAATTTCACTGTAAAAATGAAGAATAAAGACAAAGCTTCCCATATTAAACCTTTTTTATGCATGAAGAAAAGAAACATATATGATTAATTCCATCTGTTATTTTGTCATGTCTCACAACTTTATTTCAAGTTCTGAAAGTAAAGTAACTTTATAAATTTTGGTATGATTAAGGCCTACTTTTAAATTTTGGAAGAATCAGGGGTGATTGTATTCCGGGTGTACCCCGGAAATCCGGGTTTTTCATATCTTCCTTCTGTGTTTTAAAAATCGGAGTTTTTTGTCTTCAAAATTGAAAATTTAGCGGATGGGAACAAAAAATACGCCAAAAAGCGATAAATATTCCCTTTGTAGCAACCCTTTACGCAGCAAGGGTTGTAACGGCGCCAACCATCTTTGTTCCGAACACGAACGATGCCTTGCCTGTACCACGTGCGTTCGTTGTTACGGATAACTGGGCGTTGGTGCCATTTTGGAATTTTTTTTCGCCGCCAAACCCCGGGCTTGCCAATGTTTACATACCCGATGTAAACATCGCCAAAAGTGGTAAATTTTGTCTCGGACTTTATTTTTAAAAGAACGATAAAAAAAAACTTGGAGTTTTTATTGGATTTAGTTATTTTTCCGATAAGCATCGCAATAAGTTGAACTCATTTTCCGAACTTCATTTTTTTTTTGCATAATAGTGCATTTTTATGTCCTTTTCCTGAAATCGGCGCTGGAGTTATTTTCTCAACTTTTATTTTAAAAGTTGCAGATATATGACAAATAAATAAAAAAATAACTTTAAATAGAAAAAATTTGGCAAAGAATATATGGTCATGGGAAATTCCTATTCATTATGTTTTACTATAAATTACAATTTATTTTCAAAAAATAAATTAAATTTTTCTTATTAGTTAGAAGTAGGTAAGTAAAATATAAATTTTAATTTCAAAAGTTATTTTAAACATGCCGTTGTAACTATATGTGTATAAAATCTGTCGAATAATTTATGGTGCATAAAAAGTGATACCGACTTTTTGCATAAAAAATTTTCAGGGTTTTTTACTTTATGTCGCAATCACCCCTGAAGAATTTCTTTAGAAAAATGAATATTTTGCATGAGTTATTATGTAAAAACATGACAGACATTGCTAGAAATTGGCATGGTACTCACGGCATGTTTGTACGTAATAATTCTGTTTTGTTCCTCCTTCTCCTTTCTTACACCTCTGGTGCAGTTATAGCTGTTATACCAGTAAAATTTCCATGTTTACAACCATATTAATTGCATAAACAAGTTATATAAAAACGAATGTTTTCCATAGTACAGCAGCCTTGTTAGTATGTATTTTGTTTTATGAAATCTGATTGAAAGTCATACATTAAATGTATCAATGCTTAAATACATGCAAATGGTGTATTTTTTCCTTAAGTGCCTGCAGAAATATTCGTAAATAGTGCATTATGTTCCTTAAGCGCATGCTAAGAGAAGCGATTGAAGTGATTAAGTTAAATTTATGTTTCAAATAATGTAAAAATATGCTATCAAGAATGTTTGATAGTTTAAAAAATACATTTTTGTACATATTCTTTTCAGTATATGACAGAAGGAATGCTGATCAATGAAATGATGGCTGATCCTCTTCTGAGATCATATTCAGTTCTCATGCTTGATGAAATTCATGAAAGATCTCTTACTGGTGACATTCTTCTTGGACTACTTAAGAAAATTATTAAGAAGCGACAAGATCTTAAGCTTATTATATCCTCTGCTACTTTTGAGGCAGAAACAGTTTTTAAATTCTTTAATAAGAATGAAACTCAGGACAAGTAAAGTGATTTTTTTTTCCTTTTTTTTTTTCATTGTTGTGATAAATACTTTTGAAAATGTGACAAAGGATTGAAAATGTCGCAACTATGTAGGCATCTACTGTTAAGTTTTTCTTGATATATATGTTTTGCAATGTATGTATGCAATCAGTGGCATATGCAAGGGGGAGGGGGTTAGGGGTTTAAACCCCCCTTGAGCCCTAAATAATAGTGCTTTATTATATACTCAAATTTTTTTTAGTAGTTTCAGAAAATTAGGATCCCCCGCCCCCCTTGAAAAAATTCTGCTTCCGCGCGCTACTGTATGCAATGCAGTTCACACTTAAATGCGATTAAAAATGGGAAGAGTTTAGTTCCTTTGAAATTCACAAGTACAATTGAGTCCTGCTATTCTGAGTTAATCAGCGCTAGCAACAACTCAAATTACTGAAATCGCGGACTAAATGTACTGTTTCATTGTAAAATGTATAATATTATAAAATTTAAAAGGAATAAAGTTTTAACAAAAAAAAAAAAAAAGGTGTGCACTGAGTTGTATATACAAAAATGTATTAAAAATAAAATTGCATTTACTTGAGGAGGTGTTGAAAAAATATATCACACAAAAATTGTCTTTTTTGCAGGATTTTCAAAACAAGGGCATCATGGAGAAATCTGACATTGTCGCTGTAAAGATATTCTTTTATGCAACTATCTGTTACGTTTTCACAGCCTCATAGTTTTAATATAGTATTTTTAAAGTCAAAATGTTCCCTTTTTATATTTTCTTTGTGGTCTTTAATTGTGAGGATATTAGGACAGCTGTTTGTTAATATTTACAATTTACAATCACAGTTGTAGTCGGTATTTGGTGTTAAGGAGGCCCCTTCATCTGTCTTCCCCTTTTCCCAATATTTTATATCGGGATTTCTACTGATTTGCATCATTCTGCGCCCATGTCATATGATTGTGCGGCGTGTTAAAGATCCCTTGAGTAATCATTTGGCTTGGGTTCCCTAAATGAAATTCATAGTGCTATTTCACATTAACAGAGTCCAGGGGCTTTCTCCCCGGGTAAGAAACTTTTCTCCACCAGACCCCTACCTGTTAGCCGAGGCCTTAGGATTGCTTGCGCACAGGGCGAGGTAGTGGGATCGACTGATTTTACATGCACGTATCCCCAAGTATACATGGGTGGTCTTCAGCGGGTATCGAACGCGCGACCTTCCAGGTGGAAGTCCGCCGCTCTAACCACTAGGCTACCACGACCTTCGGGTAAGAAACTCGTGTCAAAATTGTCATGTGGCAGTGGTACCACTCATTGTGACCGCTGAAAGAAACGGTACCAATCTCTGGGGAATGCAGTAGGTCTGCAACAGTGATCAGCTAAAGGCAACCCATTGGGGGTTAAAAAGATGAGGAATGCTTGTAGCTTTGCTCTCCTCCTTCATTTGCAATGTTTATATGAGGAAAGGCACGGATCCAGGATTTTGCTGAGGATTGGCAACATCTTTGGTTTTTGCCTATCTCCCAAAAAATTATTTTCACAGGGGAAAAACTATATAAAGTGTTAGTTCATTATTCAAATAATATTTAATGGTACTTTACGAGGCAATTGTTGCTATTGCCTCCTCCCTTATATCCACACTTGTATGAGGAATAATCAGTGGTGTAAAAGTTTTGTGGAACTCCTTGAAGGCTATGTGGAACTTTGGGAGTAGTCTTTTGTTTTTCTTGAGATACTCTAGAAGTTTTAAGTAATCTTAGCTTCAACTATGCATAATATATGCAAATGTTAAAACAAACTAAATATGTGTTTTATTAATTTCATAGTAATTTAAATTAATTAATTTTTTCATGTGCATAATTGTAGGAAAAAAGATACTGCTGTTATAATTAGCATAGAAGGTAGAAACTATCCTGTAGAAGTCCATTATTCAAAAGAACCTGTTGCAGATTACCTTACAGCTTCTGTCGACACTGTGGGTAAAATACACTTGAATGAGCCACCTGGTGATGTTTTAGTGTTTCTAACTGGTCAAGAAGAGGTTGATCATGTTACATCAAAACTTATGTAAGTTTCAGCAGCAAAAAATTAAGATAATGCTTAAACAATTTCTTTCAACACTAGTATGTTGTAGCCATCATGAAATTTTCTTCTATATCTTATCTATTCATATTTCGCTGTACTGTAATTATTATCATGCATCTGTAAGGTACTCAGTAATACCAAAAACATCCACTCAGCCGTTTCTTAGTTTACTGCATGAAGTTTATTAATTATGCAGTTAAACAGATTTTTGCACGTTTATTTCTCCCATTTAAATTTTTGTTACTAAGTTGTTAAAAATCTTATGACAAGACCCTAAAATTCATGAAATGAGAATTCAGTATTGTTCATTTTTTCGCCAACAATTCTTGCTCAAATTATCTGATGAGATTTATTTTCTGCATGCAGTAAATTAGAATTTTTTTTAAACATATATGCATGAATATATTGGGGGGGGGGGGGGGAGTCTATATTATGATCACACTTTTCAAAGAACTTGTCCGTAGAATGCTGTTAACATTAATTAAATAATCAAATTAATATTTAAATATTCAAGACACTCACTCATGCATATGAAGTTTTGCATTATTTTTATGTTTGAATAATCAACATTTGCAAACATTTTAGTATTTCTGTAGTACTTTATGTATGTGTGTTATACTATCACATTATTGGCAACTTAACTTTTCTACAGTGAATACACATTTTTAGTAGTATATTTTAAAGAAAAATATCAGGAAATGGTTTTCAACTTTTCCTTAAAATTTATTATGAATATTTTTTATTTTATTTGTCAATAAATTCATGATATTTTGATTATTTTGCAGTGATTTTGCTAGAGACCTAAAAAACAAGAAAGATGTTATGAAAATGTTTGTAGTTCCACTTTATGGAGCACTTCCAATGTCTGAACAGGTAGGTTCCAATGTCCTTAAAATAATATACCTGTATTTACTTGAGTAGGGGAAAGGCTTTAAGATTTCAGGACCCCCTGCAAAATTCTGAAATGTAAAAGAAGCAGTCTAAAAAAAAGGTTCCTAAGCAGTACCCACCCCCTAAAAGTATTTCTGGATGCACATGAGTAATAGTAAAATTTTGAAGCAATAGGATGTTAAACAAAACAAAATTTAAAACTACATCCAAACATTTATGTAAAGTTACTGTATCATACAGCGATGTTACAGTATACTAAGTGTTCACCTAAAATGTGAAAGCTTAGAAATTGTAGTATGTTTGACTTGTTCTGTATCAATGAATAATCTGTGTACATATCTTAAGGCTGAAAAATTCTAAATGATTGGCAAAAAAGCAAGTAAGAAATCCTACTTTTTTGAGTTTAAACTGAACAGGTACTCCTTTTAAAATCAAAATACACGTCAAATTTTTATTTGATGTGAAATATTATTTCCAGTGATGTTCTCTCAAAGTTGTCTCAAATCTTTCAGCTAAGAGCTTTGAAACCTACTTCAAGAAGTGTACGAAAAGTTGTTGTTTCTACCAACATTGCTGAGGCTTCTCTTACTATTAATCGTATTGCATATAGTAAGTAATGAAACATTATTCCTGCTTGTGTATCTTTTACATGAGTTTTTTCTTTTTCAGCTCAGCTATTATTGAAATGTTAAATTAATATGCATAACTTTATGATTTTTATAGGTTACACACAATATTTTCTTTAGATGTTTAAGAAATTTAACATAATTGTTCTATAAATACTTTGTTGAAGCTCCTCTTACTATTAGTGGTATTGCGTATAGTAAGTAATGAAAAGTTTTTACTGCTTGTATATCCTTACTTGCAGTGGGGTGAATAGTTTTAAGAGTGCTCTTGGTCTTCTTTGGGGATTGATAAAATTGATTAGGACTGGCTTAGCTGAACCCAGAGCATGCTGCAGGTCATCACTTTTGTATTCGATGATTTCATTAAAAACAAATGGTTTATGCATTCTATGTGATTTTATGTTGCAACCCAAGATCTTGCCAACATGTTTTATGCATTATGTTTTAAATATAGTTAAAGCGAGTACTAGTGATGGCACAAAGCACAGTCTGACCGAAGCGTCAAATGCCAAAGCTTCGGCTGCTGTATGTATTGAGCTTTGACATTGAACATGCAATAAATGTTTTTGAAATCATATTATACTCCATCTGTTTGAATATTCTTAGTTTTGTGCAACATTTTCAACTTACTGTGTAAGTTTTTTTTAAATTAATACCCCCAATTGAACCCTGGGAATTACCCAATTTCCCTGCTAATTTATTGCTGAAATTCGTCTCAGCCACTGGTCTGTTCCAGCCCTCACTAACTTGGGGTTGTTAGTACAATAGACCCGAGGCCGCAGTGCTAGTGCTCCTTAGAGCCACCCCCAAAACAATTCATTCATTCATACCCCCAATTAAGAAATTCCAGTCCCTTTAACCACCCACTACTAATGGTGATTGCTAAAAGCATCATAAATATCCTGGTCCTTTGGCAGACGTTATAAACAGAAACATTTCACTGTACTTAATACTTAATTTTAAGTTATTTTATACTTCCATTAAAATTTTTAGTACCTATTTCAGTTTTACTTCTCCTTCCTTTAAGTTCTTAGTATAGTGGGGAGAAAGAATTACCCCAATATATATAGAGAGCAGGGGTGATTCTGATCTGAAATTCTCAGATATTTCCGAAAATTTTCAAGGGCCTGTTCGAAAAGTTTAAAAAAGAAAATTGGTTTTCTGAAAAATTTTCAAGTGATTAATCTTAAGATTTCTTTGACAAATAATATCTATTTGTCTTTCGTCCTTCAGACAAGCAAAATTTGTACTACTTTAAGAGTCTTTCAAGATAATATCATAACTTTTGATGGGAAAAAAGAGGCTCTTGGTATTAATATTAGACCTTTCATTTAATTATTACATAAAGCATTCTCTCTTTCTTTCTTTCTTTCTTTTTTTTTTTTTTTTGAGCTTATATCTATACATATATACACGTATGTGTGTATTGTTGGTTCTGTGGCGAGGGAGGGGGCATGGAAACCTAAGTACGTATGTAATCTTTATTTTAAATTAATGGTGCATATTTTGTCCGAAAATTTTGTGTGAAGTTCCGAAAATTTCTTTTCGCTGAGAATCATCCATGATAGAGAGAAAGAGTAAGAGTAAAAGGCTCATCTATCCAACCTTCAAGTAACGAGGGGGGGGGGGAGAGAAAAGCTCAGTCATTCAGATATTTGGGATCAAACATTGACAAGGTGAGTTTCCCGCCACTTACATGGCATGCTTTTCCAAGATTAGAAAAAAAAAACTTATGTGTAAAAAAACATGTGTAAAATATTGATTCTAGTGATTCATATCGTTCGCCTATTACAGATGCTTTTTGATCCGATGACGCCTTTTCTTTCGGTTTGTTCCTATGTTTCACAAATGAAAAAAATAGGTTCGTAATCTTGCATTTCTTCTTTACAATTTACTACTTCAGATGGAGTATTTTTGTTTGATATGATAATTGTAAAAGGAATATTTACAAGATAAATTGTTATAGGACGAGTCGGCCAAATCATACTTTATGATTTGGCCGGGCCGAAGCTTCATTCCATCTCTGGTGAGTACATCATTCTATGTCACAAAGTAACGTATTACAGGTTTTGTACAACTCTCAAAAATCCTGGAAAACTCTAGGGTTTAGATTTTTTTCTGCAGGATCCTTGGAAATTTTGGCTTTTTAGGTTTTCTCCTGGAAACTTGGAAAACTTTCTGCGAACATTTCCTCCAATCTCTCTTTAAAACAACGAATTGCAGTTTGTGTCAATAAGCTGAAATGAGGCAATTTTCTGTAGAGTTATCGGACAAACTGAAATGAAGCGAGGTGCTCATGCAGTCTCGTCATTTCTAATTTTTCTGGCATGCGGGGGGGGGGGGGGGGTTGTAACTGCCCACTCCTTGCCCCCTAAATGGCAGGCCTCTTGTTATGTTGGATTGTTGATTTTTTGTCACGTGTGAAAAACACTGAAGATTTCTCTTAGGAACCTTTAGATATAGTGCATATGCTTTGGTTCATGTATCATGTATTTATTTTATGTTTTAAAAATAAAAAATACCTGGAGGAAAGAAAATCTTTAGTGAAAAATGGTTATTTCTCAATGACTACAAAAATTGACTGTTTATAGGTCACAATACACAATCGCAAGATCGGTGTATGTTTGTACATCATGCCTGTGATTTGTCAAACATTGATTAATGCTCAAATATGGGCGTACCTGCTCTGAAATTACATTCAAAAGGAGAGAAGCATCTAACTAAATCATTAATGACTAAAAAAATCATTTTACTGACTCCTAGAATTTTATTTCTAAAAAAGGATACGAACCCTGTTCTTAATATTTATATAATTTGTTTTACAGTGTCTAAACTGACTTTAATTTTTAACTCCACAGTTGTAGATTGTTGCTTTGTTAAGTTACGGTGTTTCAATCCACATTCTTGTACTGATTCCTTGGTTGTGGTCCCTGTGTCCAGAGCTTCTGCCGAGCAAAGAGCAGGCAGAGCTGGGAGACTGAGATCAGGAAAAGCATTCAGATTATGCACTGGTAAGATCAATTGCTTGATTATATGTTTGTACATATATAATTTATGTACTTAGTTAACATGAATAAATGAAAAAAAGATTTGAAGGAAAAAAGAATAAGAAAGTGAAGCACCATCGTAAATGTCTTGTACTTAAGTTGCAAACAATAAAGTCATGTAAATTACACTAGTTGACAAAAAAAAACTTTTTTTCCCTAACACAAATACAAATAGCTGTTTCCAACTAATTTTGTAGCGTAGAATTTGAATATAATTGTAAAAAAGCTGTAACACGTACAGTTTATTTGTTATGACTATCGTACAGTACGAAAAGAAACTCAAAAATGCATTTAAATCACAATTTTTATCATGATTAATCTCCTTAATTCATCATGGAATTATATTTCAATTGAGAAAAGATACACATTTTAGACTAAATAAAACATTAAACTATCAAACTTTAATAAATGCGATGAAATGTTGTTTTTTTTCTTTCTTATGTGACGTTAAATCTTTTCTCTTTATAAACCTGCAGTAGTCACCTATCACTGCTGGTTCCCAATGACATTGCTATCAGGTATCCATAATCTTAATGTCCTTGTAAAATCTTTACCCCTTGTTCATCGCTATGTTCACCAAGATCTTTTTGGGAAAAAATTCAAATATGAATGTAGAAAGGGAATTTTAAATGACATCACACACCCCATGGCTTGGAAGGACTTAAGAAGATCTTAAATTAGGATTTTATAATTTTTATCTTTCTTTTTTGCTAAAAATCCTTTCACCACCTTCACAAACGTTTTCCAAGCTGCTAACTCTGTTTGATTAAGCTTCCCTTCGAAATCAGGGTCGCAAATTACTTGTCTAATTTGAGGTCCAATAAAAACATCTTCTTTAAGCAATAATAAAAATATAATTACACGTTAATTTAAAGCACAAATGAGCATGAAGACCCATTAATATAGCTACGACCTTTAAGTCTCCACAAATTCGCCAATTGAACTGTTTATACTTAAATGCAATTGAATAGTCATCACGTTAGGGTACGTTTCTTTGATGGAAGCTAAATGGGCAATTGGTTTGCGAAGCAGATCATTCAGTTCATTTTGACGAATAAAATGGAGTTCGCTGTTTGGGTTACAAGTACCTTCAACAACATGTGTTTCAGTTGTGTCTTCAATGTCACTCACCTCTCTTGAATGTCAATATCTTTTCAATTCAATGGAATAGTTGGTACCATTAAGTGCTTGCCGTGAGGAACTATCTGTGCAAATGGGATATTCAGATACTCAATTTTATGTATTTGCTTTTTGGAATATCCTTTTATGTTTGTAAGACAAAAGTAACAATCATCAAAAGCATTTGAAGGTCCTCGCCACACCATTGGGACAGCAAGTGGTAAAGCGCTTATTTTGCCTTTCATCCACTGACCAAGAACCACATTGCAACTCACGTAACGAGCCCCATTTTCATCTTGGTCACCAACTTGGCACCCGAAGTGCAAGAAACAAGCCTTATTCACATTTTTTACCCTGAGATTTAAAAATAAACCACCCACAAATGTAACAAAACTTATCTGACATAGTTTTGCAATATCTGCACTCAAAATTTGCCATTTTCAACATGAACTATAATAAAAAAATGCACAACTATATTCAACAAGGAAGATTTACATTACATGATGGGATGCCAGAAATAACTACATATGGCGAGATTGTAGGGTACCAAAAGCGTTGGGTTGCCACATGCGACAAAAAAAATCATGAAAACTAGCAGAAAGCTCCGATTTTTGTTACACAAAAATGTGACGTGGTGGAACTTTTTTACTTGCAGGTATTTGAATAACAATATGAATCTATAATAAAAATAGTAATTTAGTTGCTGTTAGCGAACCACTGTAGAGCAGTGTTATAAGGGAAAGATGAAGAACATGATAAAGGACAGCTTATCTAGTTTAAAAATTATGGCTTATCAAATTCCTCTCTCCTGGACATCTGATGAGCTAAAATGTAATGGATTTCCGCTCATTATTCATTTATTTTTTATACTGTTTCGCATTATACTTTTCAGTTTTTTACCTTTTGTTCCTTATAGATAATTTGACATTTTTAGGAATGCTTAACTGCTATAGATTTAAAAGGAAGCGCCATATTTTTTTTTAAATGGCACAAGATTATTTACAGTTTATGCAAGGCTCCTGTAAAAAACATTAAAAGCAGGAAAAATAGGATAATCTTTACTCAGTTTGGTTTATTTTATTTTTTTATTTTTGAATTAATGTTTTGTTTCAAATTTCTTGACTGGCTTTTTTCTGTGCTTTTTTTTTTATAGTCAAGAGCTCTCCCTAATCTACAATTCCTCTCTTTTTTAGTTTTAGACTTTTGTTTTTCTTTTACCTAATAACTTTGCAAAATGTGGCTCAGTAATTAGAATAAATCACAGTAATTGATATTATTAATTGAGACGCAAGGGCATAGGCAAAATGTTTTTCCAGGGCTTTTTTGAGAGGCAAATAAACCAAGTTGGAAGCAGCAGTTGGAAAAGTTTTTTGCACTCTCTTTAAAACACACTTGGGTATCAAATAGTATTTTTGTTTTCAAATGCATGTTTGTATTTTTAGGAAACTTTTTCTATTTTTTGGAGAATGAATTTGCCATGTTGTCTTTTTCTATACATGTAATTATTTGCTTTCGTGTATTTAATGTTAAAAATCTTATTTGAAAAAGAACTTTCAAAACTCATTTATTTGCTCTAATTACAGAAGAAGACTTTTTGAAACTTCCTGCATTCACTGTTCCAGAAATGCAAAGAAGTAATTTAGCATCGGTCATTTTGCAACTAAAAGCTTTGGGGATAGAAAATATATTGCGATTTTCATTCCCATCTGTAAGTTGATTTTTTCTCCCAACACATAAATATTTAAGCACTGTTTAGTCCAGAGTATCTTAGAATCCACGAAATTAAGTGAATCTAAATTGGTTATGTCAAAATAAGATTTCTAGTATTTACAGAAAAGCAACAAAATGATGATAAAACATTTATCATAACTTCTTTATAAAAATATTTTTTTTTTTTTTGAAATGAAATGAAGACACCAGTGATAATGCCTTTTAAGTCTGATATCAAGGACTGTTGTAAACATTTTATGTTAAATAGTGTAGTTCAGTAAGGTTATATAAATTATATTTATATCATCTATTTGTATAACCTAAATATTAAAAGCAAGTATGTTGAATGGTGTAAAACGGAAGGAATTTAAAAATATTTTTATTATATATATTTTTTAATAGGCTCCCCCCTCAAAGCATGTCATCACAGCTATTGAGCTTTTGTATGCTTTAGGAGGTAAATATATTTGTATTAAATAATGAAAGAATAAATGTTGTATTGGAAATCAAATCATAAAGTTAGCCTTTTTTCCCATCAGCATTAGATGAAGAGGGAAGTTTAACGTCACCACTAGGTGTTCAGATGGCTGAGTTTCCATTACATCCAATGTTTTCAAAAATGATTCTCATTTCAGGTACTTATTTCTTTATTTTCTGATGTGTATTATAGCAGGGGTGGTAGAGTTCTGGATAAACCGGAAATTTCGGGAATTTTTTTTGCCAAAGTTCCGGAAATTTTATTTTGCTTCTTGACCCTAAATTTTCCGCCCTCATTTTGGTTTTTTTTTTCTTTAAATTGCAACAATGCATATTTCTTAATTGATTTATGCAATTCTTTAAAATATGCAATACTTTCCACGTGCAAGCAAGAAAACATATGCGTTCTTTTCTTTACACAATCTTTCTGCATCCTGTACAACAGGGATGTCAATCTTATAGGTACACTTGGGCCAAACAAACAAGGTTTAACTTTAAGCGGGCCGCAAAAAAAAAAAAAAAATCAATATTCATAGAAACGTGGATTTATTTCGAATAATACAATAATAAACATATATATATATTTATATAGAAAAGAACAAGAAAAATTTAATGTTTACATCCTGATACTTGACATCTCTTCTCTGCTATAATCTTTCCTATTTCGGGAGAAATTTTGTTTGCAGTGATAACTTTCAACGCTGACCCAAGGTGAGCATCATTAATGCGGTTTCTAATAGGAGACTTATTACCTTTCATGACTGAAAATAACTGCTCGCACCGATAAGGGCTACCAAACATGGAAATAATTGCATATGCGAATTTTCGAGTATTTTCAAACCTGGCTGGTAAATATTTGTAAAACTCAGGCACGCCCACTTCAATGAATTTTGCTTTCAAATTTGAGTTGCATTGAATCTTGATCACCTCCATTTGCATATGGCTGGGTACTGAGTCGATACTTATTGAGAAAATCGGAGAAAACAAAAAAAAATTTGTCTTCGAGGGAACTAAAATCATTAAACCTCGTTTCAAATTCAGTTGTTAAATTTGCAATTTTTTCTGCGTATTTTTGTTACGAACAAGTATCATCTAAACTTGATTTGATCATGCTGCACGTCGGGAAGTGCGTCAAATCTTCATTTTTAAGTTATTTTTCCCAACGAACTAGTTTACATTTGAATGCTTTAATTATGTCAAACATGTTCGTAATGATATGATCTTTTCCTTGTAACGATAAATTTAAATCGGTTAAGTGTTTGGTTGTATCAACCAAGAAAGATAAATCTTGTATCCATATTGGATCGTAAAACAAACTTACGCCTTGATTTTTCGTTTTTAAAAACTGACATATGCCTTCTTTCAAATCCCAGAATTGTTTGAGAATCTTGGAGCAAGATAACCAATGTACCTCGGTATAGTAGGACAAACCCGAATATTCACTGTCTAACTCACTTAAGAAAGCAGTGAATTGCCGCTGATTTAAACCTCGAGATCTTGTAAAATTTATAACTTTTTTTATATATGACAAAACATTCTCCATATTTATTACTTTCGTGCATAGAACTTCTTGATGTATAATACAATGCATATGATGAATGTTTGAACCGTGAATTTCACTAAGTTTTTTTCTTAGTAATGCTACGAAGCCCTTGTTTTTCCCGCTCATTGATGGAGCGCCATCTGTAGCTACAGAATTTAATTTTGCCAAAGGTAGATTGTATTTCTGCAGTAGTCCAAAAACACAAGTAAATATATCTTCTCCTGTGGTAGTACCAGGCATCAGTATTAGTTCCAGTAATTCCTCCAAAATGTTAAAATTCTTGTCACAAGAATGAAGAAACACTGCTAATTGAGCTTTGCCACTAATGTCCGTGCTCTCGTCACAGGCAATGGAGAAACTTTCGAAACTAGATGATTTTGCTTTGATCTGATCACTTAAATTCGCGGCTAAATCAGTAACTCTTTCCGCAACTGTATTTCGAGACAATGAAATTGATCGAAAAGCCTTCACATTTCTAGGACAAATGTTTAGCTATCAACTCGGACAAGACGTAGCTTGCATGTACCGCCGCTTCACTTTCTTGCAATACTTTACTAAACATGGACTGTTGCTTTTTCACTCCTAACTTGAGCTCTTTCAACTTTTCTTCTCTCATTAATCCTTCGTAATTGTTATATTTCGATTTGTGTTGTTCGTAATGACGTTTAATATTAGTATATAACTTTGGTACATTAATAGTATTATTACATATCAAGCAGATTATTTTATCTTTTATTTCACAGCAAAAATATTCTAATTCCCATTTTACTTGGAATATTCTATGTTCGTCAGCGATTTTTCGTTTAATTTTACTACCACTTGGTTTTGATATAGACATACTGAATACAAAACGCTGGAATAAACACGGTTAACTTTAACTTACCAGAGCGACGGAATAACTGCGATTGATATGAATTGAGTAATAATTAATAATAAAGCAAAGTGCATGCACATGCATGCACCAATATATCGTACAAAACTATGATTGGAAAACTGAGACCATGAGTTCGGCCACATTCGGCTATCGGGGGATGCGTACAAGTTCTGAGTGCACGTGTCTCGCAAAAGCCAAAGGTAGCTGAGCGCAAGCTACTCACCATGGAGACAAATCTCCTATGAGTGGCAACAGCTAAAAACGGCACAAAAATTTCACTTTTCCGCCGGGATAGCTGCAGTAATTTGCCTAACGCCGCGCATGTGCAGAAAGCAGGTAGAAAGTTAAACGCGCATGCGCAGAAAGTTAGAAATTTATCTGGCGAGAAATGTTTACGCTTCATGATGATTGAACTGTTTTCTAGACAGGATACCTTTGTGCTTCTATGTACATTCATTATTTTCATAAAATGCCCCTTACAACGAAATTAATTTAACTTGCCGCGCACCAGACACCAAACATGGGTTCAGCAGACGACCAGAACCAATGAGCATCCCCTAAATTGTAGCAGACGACGGAGGGCGGGGCTTTGTGACCACATATAAAAGTATTTTTATTTTAATATTTAAGTTCCTTATTGCCGATTGAGTCAAAACATATTAATCTACATTATCTCTACTAATCGTGAGCAAAATATCTTTTTTTTCCTTCCACGTTTTCTATTTTTCCTTGATGGGCCATTATCCCTTCAAAAGGACCCATTATTTTTTCTAAGAAATAATTCGAAGCTAATACAATTCTTAAAAGAATAGCAGCGATTTATTTATGTAAATATCACAATAACTGATTCAAAATACAACATTAAAAATATCACCTAAAGCCATTCGTGAAAAATAAAGTTGACTAGATTTTTATATTTTACGAAAAAAATTTTAACTATCGGGCATTTCACACAGAGTTGATGCAGCTCAAGAAACAACTATCCCTAATAAAGTATCCTAAGACATATGATCCGTCTCACCGGGTAAAAACGTCAACTTCCCGCTCGCCCTCTGAGTGAACCTCGCAAAGGAAGTTCTAAAAGGATTAAGAGAGAGAAGCAAGCGAGCACTACGCTTAAATACCGGAGGGTGATTTGCGTATACCGCTGAGCGCGTGTATGCACATGTGTCGATGACACATGATGTGCATTCGAGAAAATTCTCGATCGGGAAAACCGGCAACGCCCCCAAGTGGGGGATTTAACCAACTAATCAGTTTGGAAAGAAATTTGAGTGTCGGGAGGTACGTCGCTACTTAGCTGACTTTTACTGCTCACAATATTAAAGGCTTAAACCAAATAAAGAAGTAAGTTAACAAATTTAATTTTTTTACTTTTGAATTAAGTGGTGAGAATAAAAAAAATAACATTTCCTATCATTCCTGGCTAAAATAATATCGTCCAAATTTACACTGAAATCACCTAGCTTTCCGTAAAAGTACACTGTAAAAATTTTTGGTGCTACATAACACCAAAAGTGGAGGCAACACTTCGAAACCAAATGTGGTGTACGAAAACACCAGGCTTTTTTTGGTGTTCTATTATTATTTGCCGATATATTGGCCGGGCCGCAAAAATACTTGTTGTGGGCCGCATGCGGCCCGCGGGCCGCGAGTTTGACATCCCTGCTGTACAAGAATTGTATTTTTTCCATTTTACCACTTTTTAAAATTTAACTTTGAAGTAAGTAAATAAAATTACTTTTTATTTTTATCAATTTCTTACTGTATATTCTTGCGTGTAAGTCTATTCGCGTGTACGCAGAACCCCCAACTTTCAGACAAATAAACAGAAACCCGCGTGTAAGTCGACCTTTTAGAGATAAATCGGGAAGGTTTTTGGCGCGAATTTTTAGACAAAAATGTTTTTAAAAGAAGGGGGATGAACTGTAATTACAATTGGAAATTTGTAGCGATGATGTGCAGTTTCATTTTTGCGATCGTGATTTTCGTAAAGGATTCGTGTTTGCTGTTAGATTGTTAATTGTTGCTTTTATTCTGAATCAATAAAAAAGAGCTTTTGGGTTTTAATTTCTTTCAGTCTTATTAAATGCAGTAAATAATTTTAGTAATGTTTTCTTCATCATTTTGATGATTTTTTGGAGAAAATTGTATTTTTTTTTAAATAATCCACACATTTTCTTAAAATAGTATGCTCTTTTTGTACCATTTTCCACTTGTCTTATATTTTATACATTTTCCATTGCGACCCCTGTTAAAATACGTACTTTTTTCCATTTCTGTCTGAATCAAATAGTTGTCGTGAGTTTCAACTAGATAAATTACATTTTGTCTTTTTGCCAGAAAATACAGTACCTATGAAAAAATTCGAGGTTCAGGAAATGCAAATCCTTACTACTACCACCCCTGTTACATACAGGGGTGCCCACTTATAGATGCTAGTTGGGTACCCAGTGGTAGGGTGTTTATAATTTACCCCTCCTTGCCTTGGGTAAATACCCAAATTTACCCCAAATAACAGGGTATCCCTGTTATACATATCTTGAATTTCTTAAACTGTAACCTTTTAAAATGGTACTGGAAGCCTAGAGGGAGGGTTACTGGGTTTAACCCTCCCCTCCCTTGAAAGCAAAATTAAAACCACAGTAGAATGCCATTCGTCTAAAGAAAACCAGATAATAGTTTAATCTAGGTTTTCTTCCCTGCATTTTACCTTAAGCATTGGGGTAGACTTCATAAATATGAGCTCTTCCTGAGAAATAAAATAAGAGTATGTAATTAATCCTACAAAACAAAAACAAAAAAAAGAAGAAGAAGAAAGAAAGAAAATCTTCAATGATGTGATATTTTCATTTATTAAACAGAAAGTTTTTGAAGCATTGCAATTTGCAGATTTTTCATAACACATATAATGAATGATGTTGCAAACTACATATTTAAATTAAAATGTTAATTTTAATCCCAGTTATGTATCTAAAGTTTTAATAATGATTTTAATTCAATACTTTGATCTTTTTAACATTATTATTTTATTAACACCTATTAATTATATGTTTCCTTATCTTTATTATTATTTTTTTGAATTTCAGGTGACTTTGGGTGTACTGAAGAAATATTAACAATCACTGCAATGCTTCAAGTGCAAAATGTTTTTGTAGCATCACATGGACGGAAGCTAGAAGCAGTAAACTATTTGAAGTTTTAATTATCATTATCAGAATTTCATATTTGCTACAGTGTTTATCTTTCAGGGGTAACACCAGAGAGAATTCAGGTCTGTTTTTGGACCCTTCACAAAATTCCAAGCTTCCAAATTGTGTTTTTTACACCATAAAAGCAATATGTAACCCCTAGAGGGTGCGTCCCCAAGTGGTGGATAGGGGAATGCCTCCACTGGTTCTCCAGTGGGTGGTAGAAGGGAAATAAAATACCTTCCACGGACCAACAGGTAGAAGTGCAACCTCTCTGAGGCAATGGCACCCATTTTTCCCTTTCAGGGTAATCTCTATAATGTTAAAATTGTGGACATTGCCAAGGCCGTGATTTAGGCATATGGAGTGATTTAACTTGACTTCAAATGGACATGACACCAACCAACAAACCATAAAAGCAATAAATAATAATAAATTTTTTGATAACTATATGTTTAAATTTTGAATTTTCACAAAATTATTTGATTTTTCACAAAAATCTCTTTAAAATTAAAAAAAAACAGACCCTGTTAAAAGATGCTTTTTCGGGCCGTCTTTACATGTTTGATAAAGACACCTCTATTGAAGTATAATTGTTTAGATAAATTATATTTATCTAAACAATTAAAGATAAGTGGAGATGTAAATGATGCATACATCTTTGCTTTGCTCAAAAACTTGTGATCTGATCAAAGCTTCAACTTTTATTTGTGGCGGGATTGATTTCATTACATGAAATAAAAAATATGAAAAAAAAAAAGAGTTCCCTTGTTCTACTGTAAAATACCAAGTACCCTTGATCAAATAAGTACCCTCCCTTTCTAAGAGAAAAAACAATAACATAAGTACGCTTTTACCTTTTGTTTCTTTTTAATTTTTGTAATTTATATGTGTTCAAAACTTATGACTAGGAGTTGAACATTTTTCAAAAATATTTTTAGCATAGCTAGAGATGATACCTGGCATTATGCCTGAGATTATTTATGAACTGGTCAAATGGTTGATATAACTTAAACAAGTTTTAACAAATGTTTGCCCTTATAGTAGAAACTTCTGTGCTTTTTCCTCAAGATGGTCTTAAAGAAAGAAAGGAAAAGATTTAGGTAGAAAATCAACAAATTAAGAAAGAAAAGAAATTTTTTAAAAAAATTTCATGTTTAATACTTTTATTTTCACGTTTAAATTTTATGTACAGTAAAATCTCGTTACTGCAAACATCGATGCAATGAAATTTCCCCTACGACAAACATTTTGTCACAACAAAGTGTTTTCCCGGTCTCTCAGAGTTTGCCTTAACGGGATTTCACCGTGCATGCTTATGTTTTACACTTTTCATGTTTAGATTTTCCACATGTAAATTTTTTGAACTTTTTTGAAAACAAATTTAAATGAATACATTTAGAATTACAGTCGACGCTCATTATAAAAACCACACATTATAAAGACCATTACATTATAACGACCAGTGGTAAAAGTCCCAACTTTATCCCTATGAACTCTATGTACATTTGCTTTCGGTACAACGGCCGTTCTGTATCGTCTAATCCAATACAGCGACCTTATTCAGTGGATACAATTAGTGGCACTTTTCCGAATAGAGCATGTTTCTAAATTTGTAACTTGAAATGAACTTGATTATAGTTTACGGACAAGCTGCATGGAGTCTTCAGTGTTCAGTCCCATTTTGATTGGGGGTGGGGGAGGGATTACCACTCATCACAGTACAAAAAGAATAGAAGGGGAGGAAACGTGGAATTTCCAGTTTTCTTAGGAAAATAGGTTAACAGATGCATTAGTAGATTGTCGTTTGAATCACAAAGTTTTCCAAGGGTCCATTCTCTGAAATAAGAGGAGTCATGCTGTGTGCCAGGTGTCATGTCAGCTCAGAAGTTCTGATTCCATAAATGTATTTTTTCCCTTTATATTTTCTACTTAAAAATCTGTTTAATATTTTGCACTGATACTTTTTTAAAAATTCCAATGATAAAAAATAATTTGAGCATCCAGTTGGAATCTTTGAAAAATTACCAATTTTAATGGAACTACTGAACATGCATAGTGCATTTTATATATTTTTTAGAAAATTCTGCCTCTTACAGCCACCACTCGTTATAAAGACCTTTTTCTGTGGGGCGCAGATGGTTGTTATATTGAGCGTTGACTGTATTTTTAAGGCATTCATCTATAATATCGCAAAAGCATGACACTAGGAAATCTTTTGTTCTGGACACAGAAAACCTGGAGAAAATCATGGAAATTAATTGCTGAGCTGGATTAAACACTGTGATGCATAGTTTTGTGTTGTAGCCCTTTGAAACACATATAATCTAATTTTGCACACCTTGCATTATAGGAGATTCAAAAAAATTAAATAATTTAACTAGAAATTCAATAGCTATCCTAAAGCTCTTTCAGGACCTTGTTCTAAACTTTTCTATCTGCAAATAGGTATTTTAAAATTATTTATTAAACTCATATTTTAATATTCTTATTTGTTTCTATATTCTTGTTTCAGAAACGAAATAAATGGAAATTTGCTGTGGAAGAAGGTGACTTATTAACTCTGCTCAATATTTATAATGCATTTTTAAAGGTAAGGTTCAGGATTTTTATCAAACCTAGTTTTTATTTTATTGATAACAATCAAAGGCTTTTCTTAAGCAATCTGTACTATTAATATTGAACATGGCAAGAATTTTGACAGCTATACATGGTAAACTATTTTTATTCCAGTGAACACTCTTCACAATAACAAGAATCTTTATTTTTTATGTTAACAAGCTTAACATGCAAATTCGGGCCGCAAAGAAACTAATTTCTTCATTTTACCTAATTCACTAAAATGCCATGTTACAATTTCCAAAATTAAATACAGTAAAGTCTCGATAATTCGAGGTGGACGGGACTGGAGCTACCTCGAACTATCGAAAACTCGAATTATAGGAATCATAACATTTTATAAATAAGTAAAAGGCAGTAAAGCAAATTTTAAATTTCCGTATCGTATATTCGCAGGGAAAATGTACTTACATACATTTACACGATTGAAAGTTAATTATATTCTTAAATTTGCCACCATTTCAAATCACTCTAAATGTAGCCAGCCTACTTATTAATGAAATTTTTGGTCACCTGTCATGGATAAAAGTAGCCCAAATCGATATTTGTACGCATGAACTGTCGACTAACAATAAAAACCGGATGTGATATTTCTTTCAGGAGTTTTGCTGTTGTAGGTCATTATTTGGGCCGATTGCTAAGCCGATACTTTTTCGTTAGCTCGGATTTATAGGAAACTCGAACTATTGAGACTCGAATTACCTAGACTGTACTGTAGTACAGTGTTGTTATCAGGGGTGGTAGTAGTAAGGATTTGCATTTCCTGAACCTTGAATTTTTTTCATAGGTGCTGTATTTTCTGGCATATAAGACGAAATGTACTTTATCTAGTTGAAATTTAGGAAAACTACTTGATTCAGACAGAAATGGAAAAAGGTACTTATTTTAACAGGGGTCGCAAAGGAAACTGCATAAAATATAGGAAATATAGAACAACAAGAAAATGGTACAAAAAGGATGTACTATTTTAATAAAGTGTGGATTATTAAAAGACATAATGCAATTTCCTCTAAAAAATCATCAAAATGGTAAAGAAAAACATTATTAAAACTATTTATATGCATTTAATTCACCTCTTTTGCATATATCAGTTTATTATTTATTGCATCCATTTTGGCTTTTGCTACTTCAATACTTTGCATGATTTTTCGTTTTAACCTTGTTGCAGTCCTTTGCTTCCTTCATCTATTATCACCTAACTTTGCAAAAAAATGCAGAAAACGCCAACTTACAGATTCGTGAATTTTGCGTAATTGATCGAGTTGAAATTAGAACTTGTTTAAAAAAATAAATCAAATAAGACTGCTAGAAATTAAAACCCAAAAGATATTTTTTATTGATTCAAAATAAAAGCAACAATTAACAATCTAACAGCAAAAATGAAGCCTTTACGAAAATCACTATCGCAAAACTGAAACTACACATCATAGCTACACATTTCTAATTGTAATTACCATTTAATTCCCCTTCTTTTTAAAACATTTGTCTAAAAATCTGCAGCAATAATGTTCCTGATTTTTTGTTGGTTTTTAGAGAATTTTTAAATTACATTTAAATAAAAATTAACTAAGATATGCCAACGAAAATTTAGAGTGGACCTTTTGGCCTTTCCGAGAAGAATACATGACAAATATTTGTATAAAAAAATGAACATTTATTAAACAAATGACAACATGTTAAACGACCTCATAATGTTAAAATACCGATATGTAAAAGAGTCAACATTGAAAAATAGAGATAAAATATTCACCACGTCCTTGAATAAATTCACAATAAAGTCACCGGTGTCCAAGATAAAAAAACTAAGTGCCCAAGGTTTCTTTGCTTCTTTCGATTCTGTTAAAGGTGAGCGGAAGAAAAACCAAATTTGGCATCAATTAGACATCCTGATGATATCCTTCGGTGAAATCCTTTCGGGACAGGAACTGGTGGCTCATATGCGTTGACAAAAAAATATCGGCAATTTTAACAATCCCCTTGGTCAATATTCAACCAAGTAAAATAACATTTCATTTAAAACATTTGTAAAGATTAACACACGTCTGCAGAGAGGAATTAACCTCAAATGAAAAAAACAACGGCTTCAACTGAAGCCCAACACGATGTGCAATCACATCGGAGACGTGAGAGGTCGGGGAAGTTGAATGAGAGTAAGCCCTGATACCAGCTGCCGCCTGCCTTATATACGAGTTGCGATCCCCACGCAAGCACGTACGTCACATGTAATTTGCATGGGGAATACGCAACTCAACATCCGGCCGTAAATGGAAATTCTCCTTTCTTCTTTCGGCTTCGGCAGCAAACTGGTAAAAGTAAGACATCTCAACAACATCAATTCGCTTTGCGTGACAAGGCAGAGATGTCCGATGGGAAAACGTGCAGGCAGTGAATAGGTACAAAAGGTGAGCTTTTGATTTCTCCAAGAATTTATATTTAGTTCAACACTAACTAGTGTTGAACTAAATATAAATTCTATATTTAGCAAATTATATTAATTTATATTTAGTTCAACACTAGTTAGTGTTGAACTAAATATAAATTCTTGGAGAAATCAAAAGCTCACCTTTTGTACCTATTCACTGCCTGCACGTTTTCCCATCGGACATCTCTGCCTTGTCACGCAAAGCGAATTGATGTTGTTGAGATGTCTTACTTTTACCAGTTTGCTGCGAAGCGAAAGAAGAAAGGAGAATTTCCATTTACGGCCGGATGTTGAGTTGCGTATTCCCCATGCAAATTACATGTGACGTAGTGCTTGCGTGGGGATCGCAACTCGTATATAAGGCAGGCGGCAGCTGGCATCAGGGCTTACTCTCATTCAACTTCCCCGACCTCTCACGTCTCCGATGTGATTGCACATCGTGTTGGGCTTCAGTTGAAGCCGTTGTTTTTTTCATTTGAGGTTAATTCCTCTCTGCAGACGTGTGTTAATCTTTACAAATGTTTTAAATGAAATGTTATTTTACTTGGTTGAATATTGACCAAGGGGATTGTTAAAATTGCCGATATTTTTTTGTCAACGCATATGAGCCACCAGTTCCTGTCCCGAAAGGATTTCACCGAAGGATATCATCAGGATGTCTAATTGATGCCAAATTTGGTTTTTCTTCCGCTCACCTTTAACAGAATCGAAAGAAGCAAAGAAACCTTGGGCACTTAGTTTTTTTATCTTGGACACCGGTGACTTTATTGTGAATTTATTCAAGGACGTGGTGAATATTTTATCTCTATTTTTCAATGTTGACTCTTTTACATATCGGTATTTTAACATTATGAGGTCGTTTAACATGTTGTCATTTGTTTAATAAATGTTCATTTTTTTATACAAATATTTGTCATGTATTCTTCTCGGAAAGGCCAAAAGGTCCACTCTAAATTTTCGTTGGCATATCTTAGTTAATTTTTATTTAAATGTAATTTAAAAATTCTCTAAAAACCAACATTTTTCTTTGAAAGGTCGACTTACACGCAGGTTTCCGTTTATTTGTCTGAAAGTTGGGGGTTCTGCTTACATACGAATCGACTTTCACGCAAGTATATAAGGTAAGATATTGATAAAAATAAAAAGGAAGAATGTTATTTCCTTGCTTCATAATTAAATTTAAAAAAGCGTTAAAATGGAAAAAATACGATTCTTGTACAGGATGCAGAAAGATTGCGCAAAGAAAGGAACGCATCCGTTTTCTTGCTTGCACGTTGAAATTTGACTTACAATATTTTAAAGAATTGCATAAATCAATTAAGAAGTATGTATTGCGGCAATTTAAAGGAAAAAAAACAAAATGAGGGTGGGAAAAAAGGAGCAAAATAAAGTTTCTGGAACTTCGTCCAAAAAAATTCCGGAAATTTAAGGAACTGTACCATTCAATGGGGTCAATCCATTTGAAATCCTTCAGATCATTTTGCTGAATGCTTTTGATTTTTTCCATTTAATTTGTTACCTTAAGGCCCCAAAACAAGAACTAAAAAAATTTATTCTTGCAGTTTTTTATTTCAGTTATTTTTCGAGTTACATTGTAAGGCTTTTTTATTAAATACTTACTACATTACAGAAATCATTACAAGTTTTTTATTTCTGAAAGCATCAAAAAGATTTAATCCGAGAAGATGCGAGCTGGGTCTATGATTCCTGAGCTGTAATTTTATAATTAAATATTCATTTAAAAAGTTATGTCAATTTTCATTGTAACTTCTTTGTAGATTATCTCTGAGTAGTGATCTTACGTATTTGATATTTTTTTAAATATTTTTTAGAGAACAAATACTTTTTAAGAAGAAAAAGGGGGGGGGGGGGAACCGGGTGCGACTAAACTTATAAGTAAGGCTCGACCGATGGCATTTTTTGGCCGATGGGCCGATGCCGATTGTTGGCCGATTGTTCCTAGATCAGCCGATGGCCGATTTCCGATTTCTGATTGTTCTCCTCTTCCATCGGCCGATGACCGATGCCGATGGCCGATGGAAAAAAAAGTCGCTTTAAACCATTAAAACGTGTAGAATACTTGTCAAAAATGTCATTTAAATCATTTATTTATTTTTATGTTTATAAAAACATAAATGCATTACTCAAGAGCCGTAAAATTGTTTGGAGGAAATTTACATAATAATTGAAACTAAAAGAATCACTCGCGATTCTAGTAAAGTAGTTAAACTATTTGGAGGTTAAAAAAATTGAGAAATGCTATATGAGAGGATTTTTAATTCTTTTTTCTAATCTTTGCAAAAAAACTCAACAACTATTGGATCGGATCGGGTCTAATTCCCTTTCCTTCAACATTTTCTCTTTATAACATCTGCACTGCAAACGCCAAGTGCAGCTGCCTTTATTTTCTTACTTTTTTTCATGGAGAGGAATGCAGATGTTATAATAGACTAACAAATAATGCGGGTTTGTATCTTTAACAAAATTGTCAACCCCCTCCTCTCAGATTTTTTTCGGTGCTGAGTAAGGATCCCCCCTTTTAAAAGAAAAGGGGGAACGATTATATGTTTATTTTTCATTATAAAAGTTATTTTAGCTAAAATTAGCTCTTTTTCTAAAATAAAAATAAAATATTAAAAAATTTTGCTCGCAGTAACGCCCTCCTGTTCATAACCAAGAAATACTGAATATTGCTTTAAAAACATAGACATGAGATTTTTTGTCATTACAAATTAATGCTGGGTCTTAAGAACTAATCTTATTAGCTTTTTTTTTTTCTTGTAATTTGAAAATTACACTGAAATACTTGACACGTTCTTTATATTTTCTTGCGCACAATGAAGGTCACCGAAATAAACCAATATTTTGAGCACCAGCAGTAGTCTGTTGACAAATAATCTTCTGAAAAACACGTAATAGTTTATAAAAACTAAGATGCATTATATATATATATATATATATATATATACGTTGTCAATTTTTGAAATTTAATGGAATTGTAGCATTTTTATTAAGGTATTATTCCACACTGTCGCGCGAACTCATTTTTTAAGAATTAAATTTTTGAAAATAGCCGGTCAAACTTGGACACAGAAAATTTCAATCAATAAACATTTATACTGAAAAATTGATTCATATTTTTTATCAATATGTTCCATGTTGTAAACTAGCAATAAAATAACAAGAAATAGTCTAAACTAAAAGGAGAAGCAAGGAGATAGCAGAAAAACTGTCAACTATCTAACATCTGGCATCAAAGAAGCCAAAAAAAAAACCCCTAAAAAACGAAGTATAAACAGGGGAAAATTAAAATAATTATCGTATAAAAAAGTTAAGATGTATTTTTAAAAAATATATGCAATGATCAATCTTTGAAAATAAAGAAATTTTAGCATTTTTATTAAGATATTATTAAATCCTGCCGCGCGAACTCGTATTTTGACAGTTCAATTTTTTTAAATTGCAATTCGAACTTGGACACATTTAAAATCCGATCAATAAACATTTATACTGAAATTTTTTTTACTTATATTTACCAATCTTTTCTATGTTGTAAACTAAAAATGAAATAATGAGAATAACCGCAAACTAAAAGCAATATGCAGCGAGGTTGCTGAACAATTGCAGAAAAACTGTAACACGTGGGATCCAAGAAGAAGAAACAAAAGCGCTAAGAGAAAGAAGTTTACGCTGGTAAAAATTAAAATTATTATCGTACTTTGATTGAGTTGACTTTGTATTGATTACAATTTCGGAATAAGAAACATGGTAAACTAAAAGCAGATGGCATAATATTACACTGTGCAACAAATTTGAACTTTTTTTTTTTTGTCCTTTAGATGAAATTATCTGATTCTATATAAACAAAAGGTGATTGATTCAAATATCCAAACCAAAATGGTCCATCACAAACCATTTTTGCTGGAGACCCACTTCTCATATTTATACAATTTGGTTACAGAAGAATGTAACTGCGGCTTTCTTATTAAAAACACAAACAATAAAATGATTTTTTTGGCCAACTCATCTTGTGGGCATCTGTTGGTGTGCTCTGATAACAGATCAGCACTATTCAGTTCCTTACATCCATTCCATCAACCGCTGAAACGCTTTTCAAACACAGAGACGTCCTGATGACGCCTTTCCCCATGCTCATCACTAATTTCGCCAAGGTTTTGAGGAAATAAGTCCATATGGGAGTCCAAAACGTGTAGTTTTAATGAAATATAGCAACCTAATAATACAAAACATTTTATCACGTCACCAACAAGATTTTCGTAGTTTTAAGTTTTCTCATTGCCATGGAAACGTGCGCACGCTGATTTAAAGGCCAGCCAGGCCGATTTTTCGGCTTCTGACTGTTTGTTTTCGTACTCTTCATCATGAAAGGACTTCCCTAAGTTGTGGGCCAGTAAAAATCTTTTTTTTTAACTTTTGCTTCACTTAAATGTTTGAATTTGTTCCTGAGATGCAAAAAGCCTCTACTTCTCGATTCAGATCTTTTACAAATATTTCGATAAACTAAGTTTAATGTGCAATTGTGTTAAAAAGGCACATTGTAGATTTACAAATGGCTCATTTGATATGTTTTTGCCTCTTATAATTTTGAAATTTCTTTTATGTTTGCAGAATTTGCTACAGGAATGAATAGGAAAAAAATACTTACATGGAGGAGTACTGATAAACAATCGCCAATCTGCTGAATTTTGCTCATGTAATAATGCTTAAAATAGTGCTTTTCTCATCATAGCAGTATACTATTTTTTCTTTCTCTGCAAAATGGTCTACAAAATGCTTTTGCCGTCTTGTAAAAGACTCGAAACCTCGAGAAGTAGATAAAGTTTTTGTTGCCAAAAATGTTGTTAAAGTAACCCAAGTTCATTAAAAAGGCCTCTAGAATGGCATCGATCTCACTGTCAATGAGAAAGATATAATTTATAATAAATTAAGTAGGGATAAAACGAAAATAGGCACATTTATCCAGAAAATAAGTAAAAAGCTAAAATGCAAAATTTTCGAAAAATGGTACGTGATAGACAAAAAGTAATTGCAGATTCGTAATTTTCAGCCAAAAATACATAAGAAACAGACATTTTCATCCAAAGGACATTTTTCGTGTTGCACAGTGTTATTGCACAATGACATCAAATGCACTATGATTATGAAACGAAAAATGGACAAAAATGAGGCAACTAAAACAAATAGCACTCATAAAACACTTCTATTAATTTTACTTTAACATATTCTATTTCGCGAGCATACTGTTCAAAGAGAAATAATTTTAAAAATGATGGTTTTCGGGCAGCGATCGCTTAAACTTCTTTCCGAATTTTTTAACAAATACTTTGTAGAAGGACATTATTTTTGTGATTTTTTAACTGATGTGCTGCCTGTTATTGTATGGAAATAGAAATCTATCTATAGAGAAAAAAGAAAGTTAAAGACAGAATGTTTTCTGGAAATTTGTGTCGGCGAAAAACATCGGCCTTGCATCGGCTTTTAGATGTTTTTCAAGGCCGATGGGCCGATGTTTTTCTAAAGTTAACATCGGCCGCCGATGCCGATGGCCGATGGCAACTTTGTTGAACAATCGGCGCCGATGCATCGGCGAGGCCGATGCATCGGTCGAGCCTTACTTATAAGATAATTGAAATGTTTATAGGATGCAAAAAGGTTGAAATCTCCAACACAGCATGCTATTTTCAGCAAAGTACATGTTCGATTTAGCATATCCAAAAAATTGGTCTTTATTGATAGTTTGTAAAATTAATAAAACTGTAATTAGAACACTAGAGAATTTATATGTGCACTGACAGAAAGGAGCTTAAAAACTAAATGACATTTGAGTGGTTGTTGTCATGATACTTCATCAATTGATAGTCCTAAAAATGCATAAACTCATTAAGAAATCTTGTTTTATTGTATTTTTTTATGTCGCTTTCTGTGATGAAGGGTGCAATTAACTACTATTCATTATCTTAAAAAAAAAACAAAAAAACATTTTAAAGTGTTGAAATTGCAATTTTGGTGCAGTTTGCACAGAAATTGCTAATTTAAGCCCTTTTATATCAGATGTATCAGGAATTGAAAATTAGCACAGATTTTCCACCCCTGTACCTAGCACTATAATTTTCATTTTGGGGATAGTAGGCACTCAAATTGTTTTTATTATTCTGGTGTGAGATTTTGATAAATTTTTGTTGTTGTAATATGGCATTTACTTACAAGTTCTACAAATCAATATTTTTGTCACCGATCAAAATATTATGCTTAATGAAGGAACATAGAAACAAAACCATAAGTTGTGTACGATTGTAAAAAATAATCAGAAATAATCATTTTTTCCCATAACTATTCATTATGTTAATATTTTATGATATAAATATTGATAATTAGGAAATATTACTTATGCATACACATTTTAAAAATTTTTAAATCATATAATGTCTTTTGTTCCCTTTTTAACTTTTTCTTTTTTACAGAACAATAATAAGCACTGGTGTGATCAAAATTTGTTGAACTACAAGGGTCTATTGAGAGCTATGGAAATCAGAATGCAACTTTCGAAGTTGCTTAAAAAATTCAAAGTTCCCAATGTTCCACAGAAAGGTAAAAATATACTTTGAGCACTTGTTCTTCAGTGTTCTTCACTGTCACATTTCTGAACGAATTTGAATAATGGCAAAATTAATGCTGCCTCCTAGCAACATTATTCCTAAAAAATTCAAAGTTCCCAATGTACCACAGATGGGTAAAAATATACTTTAAGTACTTGTTCTTCAATGTCACACTTCTGAAGGAATTTCAACAATGGCAAAATTAATGCTGTATCCAAGCAACATTATTCTTTTGCTGTAATAATTTAATTATTAAAAAATAGAGACTAAGTAAATTTTAGTATATACTTTATTTTTTAAAAAAGAATTAAAAATTCAATATATGATTCAAGATACTATTGCACCAATGCAATATACATTCTTGTAAACGAGTCTTAAAAGTTCTAAACTTTCCTGAAGATATGTCCTTACAAAACTCAGGTATGAAATCTGTACTATATCAGGTATGAAATTCAGACTTTAAACCATTGTTTAAAACTTCCACTGTTGCCCTTTTTTCCCTTCTATCCCTTTTTTGCCTCTTCACGACAACAGCAAATATTTTGTGCCATTTTTGTGTATGAATTATGGATAATAAACAAGACCTTAGTATATTGAGAAAAAACAAAACACATTTCAAATGAATTGCAATACATTGTTTTTACTGTTTTTAGGGGATGAAGATTCATTACAAAAGTGTATTGTAAGTGCTTTCTTTGCAAACGCTGCTTTTCTTCACTACACAGGAGTCTACAAAACCGTTAGAGGAGAACATGAGCTTCATATTCATCCTGACTCAGTGTTACTTCTGACCAAACAGCCAAAGTGGTAACTAAGCCTCTATTTTTTTTTTCATCAATATCACTCAAGAAGAAACTGTCAAATCTAAACATTAATCTCTGAAAATAAATTATTTTTGTTTTCACACTATATAGCCAATAGTCACCAGACACTTTCAATTTTTTTTTTAATTTCTAGAGAAATACTCTGGCAATTTGTTCTGTAACTTTGGTCATGTTCAGGGCATGCTTCATCTCGCTCTTTCCAGTAAAAATTTCATTATGTGTGGATTTAAGAGATCAACAACAAACTAAAGAAAAGATATTATTTATCATCTTGTATCGTACCATAATTCTCTCATTTTCGTAAACTAACATAAACACAAAATAAACATGTTAGTGAAAAATGATATTTCCCCCACAGTTTTGGCCACTAACAGAGTTTTACACGAAATTTTTAAAAAATTACTAAAGTTAACATTCAAAGGAATTATTATACTCAAATTTGAAATAAAAATATTCGACAAATTATAGGCATTAAAAGTTTTTTTTTATTGAATATGTTTGAAGAACAACAATTTTTAACTTTCAAAACTTCATACACAAGTACACAGGGAAACTAATAAAAAAAATCCAGTCAAATACTGTGACAGTTCGGAAAAACATAGATGATTTAGTGAGTTGTACTTTAATCGTTCTTTAAAACGAGATGGTTAAGAGGTTGATCACAAATCAGTTCGCTATCATTCAAGAATCTATGCTGTGATTTGGGTAATTATTTGTAAACAAACTTTTACCATTCACATCCTCAAAAAGGATGGAACTCATGCAATAAAACTTAAGCTTAGAAAAATTTGAAGGTAACCAAAATTTAAAATATTTTTTATGTCATGATATTTATGTAAAACAATTTTATATTATGAAAGGATGCAGAATATTTTCCGATCTAACAATTCAAAAATAGTTCTGCAGTACTTTCAAATTGTGAGCTGCAGTCGGGGCCGGAGCTACCATTAAGGCAAACTAGGCAGCTGCCTAGGGTGCAAAAATCCAACCACCTTTTTAAAGCAACTCTGTTGTTAATTATATAAATTTATGAAAAATATAAAGATGTGATTTGGTATGTGTAGTTGATCACTCCCTTTTGCGTGACAAAACTTTCAAACATTCAAACTCCAAAGACATGTGCCTTCTTTCTCTAAAGCTACTTAGAATTATGCCCCCCTCCCACCCCCGGGGTGAACGGGTCATTGTTCAAAATTCTCTAATTTCCAATGGATTTCGGGACACAAAACCAGAACCGGAAGCCTTCTACATTCTGTATGGGAAGAAAAAAAGCACAATTTAATGAAGTGCCCAAACTAGCTTTATTACAATCGTGATTTGTTTATTAGTTTTTTTTAACAAAAAAATATAAGGAAGGGGCATGCCAATCAACTTTGCTTAGGGCACAAAATTACCTCGCGCCGGCTGGCTGCAGTCGAATTTAAATAAATTTGATATTGTCTTGTGTATTCAATTAATTTTGATAAAAGTTTTTCTTAGGGTAGTGTTTGTTGAGGTTCTTCATACAACAAAGGAATATATGAGAGATCTAACTGTTATTGAGCCATCTTGGCTTTATGAGCTTGCACCCCACTACTATCATTATGGAACAGTAAGTATTTTCCACCATTTTTTCAACTTATGTTACAATTGCACAAAACATGTTTTTAACTTTAAAAGTTTATTTCTATTCAAATTTTTCCTATAAAGTGTTGTGGGAATAGCTTACAGGTGAACCTCGATAAGCCAGACATCAAACATCCGAACATCTCTAAATTCCAGATATTTTTCTGATTTCAGTTTTTCAATGATTTGAATGAAATTTTGCTGCATTTAAATTCTACATGGTGCGTGAAATGCAGTTTAATTCTTTGTGCCCCGGGGTCAGCCATTTTTTATGTGCTTGGAATCCCAGCCCAATAGCCCAGTTTCAAGTTCTATGCTTTCCCCCTGTCCCTTTGTAATTTCTTTCAGCACCTGCTGAGTTGCTAATCCTCGTAGTAACACGAAAGCGATTCCCTGCTCTTTTCTTCTGCCCATCAACTGGTGACAGCTAGCCCACCCTTAGCACGTGGTGTAAATTCCTGCAGCATGTAAGCTAAAATCTGGAGTCTGAAACATTTTATTGAACATTATAATTACAGATGTTTTTATAAGCACATACGCGTTAATGGTTTTTTATTACATATTTAGTATTACATTTTAAATATTTATGAATGTTTATAAAATATTATTAAATTACTATTATTTTGTAATTTAGACATATCAACTCAAATTTAGAAAATGTATTTCTAATCCTACGTTCTTTTTGAGAAAGCTTGAAAGAAATCTTAAATTACTAGAAGTTTGTTTAGAATAAGTTACCCAACTTGCTTTTTTATGCGCCAAATTGATTTTGCTGAGTGAGTAACTAGGCAAATGTGCTCTAAATTATTTCAAATCATCGGTATACGAATGGTTAAACGAATATTTTTAAGATTAACAATTTTTTTTTGTATCGAAACAGAGTTTTTATGAAAAACGATATCAAAGTCAAATTATCATTATTAATTTATTTAAGAACAGCTCTAAAGCGAGCGAATTAAAAAAAAAACAATGAAGCACAACCATCTTACGTTATAAGTGCTGCATGACAAAGTTAGTCAATATCAAATCCGCCTATTAATGAGTAAAATTTTTCTGAAATATAAGCATCCTGTCAAATATATTTGAACAATATTATTATTATTTTTTTTTGCTAATCGTATAATGCCCTCAAAGATTGAATGGGGTGCACATGCTGACTAAAAGGCTCAGATTTTTGTCATCTACCAAAGCAAAATGTACCAAAGCAATGCAGCTATTTTTTTTCTTTCTAATTTTAACATTTTTAATTGATTTTTTACTATTGGATATACATTTGTTGGCAATTATTTCACTGAAGGTTACACCTACTTTCAGGCTTTTGGCTTTATTTCTACTCTACTTTTTAGTTCTTAAAACTTTTTCATGCATCTTTACTTTTTATTTTAATTTCAGTACTTATCATTCCTTTCTAAAGGAAGGAAATTTATAAATTTTTAAATAAAAGTAACAAAAAAAAAAAAAAAAAAGACCTCAAACGATGTGGGTGTAAATACACATTTACATGCGTATATTTATATATACACGCATTCCAAATAAGTACATATGCAAGCATCTTCGAATTTTAGCCGCCTGTGCTCAAAATCTAGGCGAGCTGGTGCCCAGGATTTCTTGAAACTTTATTGTATGTGTTATCTGTGTACTATCTAATTAAAACTTTATCATTTTCCTAATTGAATCGAGAGAACTTCGGTAATTATCTCAAAGCATTTCAATAGTGAATTCCTTATCTAAAAAGAAAACAAATAAAAGCAACTCAATAATATATTATAAAACGCTCTAAAAATTTCAGTGGCGCTATATGCGCCATACTCTGCCCCCCTCCCTGTTAGTGGACACCTCTATGTTTATGTATGTAAATTGGGTGTTTCAAAAATTGTCTTTACTGTTTCCAAAGTTTTAATCCGTGTTAATTTTCTGTTACTATATTATATATGTATTTTTGCTTTGCTTACTTTTCATTTATTTTTTTGCCTCCTCATATATATATTTTTCTATTTATAGCCACCTCAAAAATAAATACGACTTCTCTTCTAATAAAGCTATACCACAGTAGCAATGAGAATTTCAACTGAGTAAAACCGAAACTGCAATGACAATACGCATTCCTTCCTTTCTATTTCCCCTCTTACCCTCTCAACACCTGTCGCTCTCTAATCCTTTGTATACAGATCACGAGTTCACGCTCGTTAGTTTTCAAGGGGGGTCAAAAATCTGCTTGGGCGAGTTGGGCACTTGTGGGATCCAAGGTACTTGGGAGGTTTGGGCTATTCTGGGATCAGGAGAGTTAACCCCTTTTACTTGAATACTAAATAAATAAATATGGACATATTCTAATATTTTTACATGTTTATACCACCTGAGATCTAGTTAAAGACTTCAACTCAAAGTTTCATACATTCAATCCTAATAAAAACGATCAAATACTTATAAAGTAAGTTGGTTTAACTAATCGATAAACATGTGATATTTGCTCTCTCCTTTTCCTTTCTCCAACTGTCCTTGATTCATCCAATGGATATGGGAGGGCAGAACCCTGATAACCCAATAGTCCAGATAACTTGCCCACACTAGGCAAGAAGGCAACAGCACATTACGCATTTCTTTTTAAAAAGAAAATAGTTAAATATTCGCTAAGTCAGCTAGTTAATTTTCATTATATATCAACTTTTTAGAAGCGCCTTAAGTTTGAATTATTAAGAGCAAATTAAAGACTGGTATCTTTTTGCATCAATTCTGTAGTTTATTTGTGTTCAACATAGAAAGCAAAAGCATACCAATAATACAAATATTTGGGACAGATAAAAGCTTTTACAAAAACAATTTTTTATGACTAATGATGACGTATTAATGAACGAATAACATAAAGAAATTATTTTAAATGAGACAGTCTTCCCCAATACTCAAAAATTGGGATTAGGAGGATTTGTATTGAAAAAACAAAATTTTTCAGTTGTTTTTCCTAATCAAGGGATGATCAAAGGTTAAAAATTGAACTAATAAATGAAGGATGAACAGCTACAATATTCAGAGTTATAATTTATGTGCTCAAACCAGGCTTGGAGTCGATTACAAAGAAACGTAATCGATTACGATTACAAAGGGAGAAATTGAGAGATTATGATTACGATTATGATTGTAATCCTTTGCCAAAAAGTAATTACGATTACGGCAGTGATTACAGTCGTTGAAAAATGTAATCGATTACGATTATGACATCCGATTACGATTTGATTAGCATAAAATTATCCGATATTATGCATACAACTCTCATTTTTACAATAGTGTCATAAATCAAAAAGTTATGATTTTTAATTAAATTTTTGATTTAATTAGAGATAACTGAAATGATGATGAATGCAATTATAATGAAATAATTTCAACATCACAGTTCTGGAATTATGATGTCGTTGCGGAAATGAAAATTTGTAATATCTCCATATATTATAATTTCTCCATTGTATTTATTTTCTAGTTTAAATTGTGCAAATATTTCACATAACACCAATTAGTTTACTGAAAATAATAATTTTGTATGATTTTTTATAAAATCACTTATAAGATGTGTATGAATTGCACGGGATAACAAAGTATTCAGATAGTGTAAGAGATAAATAATCTTTTGAAAAAAAAAAGCTGCATTTTAGAATAATTTCAAAAAATTTGAACATGAACATTCAAATAACTCTTAGCAAAATTAGTAATCGTTAAAAAGTAATATGAAGAATAATTATAATACGAATGACTATAATATTTTAATATGATTTTTGTGGTATTTTTTTTTAACATGCACGAGCATATAATTTTTTTCCATGTACTAACTGTTTTAATAAAAAATAAAGTGCAAGTAATTTTACAACACAAATTTAACGTACAAGATTAAAAGGGAAATACAAAATTCTGTTGAGGTAATTCTAAGAAGAAAAAAATAATTAACTTTTAAAAATAATTCCTAAATATTAATTCATGCATGTAGAAAACAATTGGGAGAATGTCTAAACATAAATCGCTTTTTCTTTTACATACCTATTAATTAAAAAGAATATTAGCATTAAAATATAAATAAATTTAAGATTTAAATGTATTTACTTTTTTAAATATTCGAAGAACATATTTAAAAAAATAATAATAATCACACGTACCAGGGTTAAGATTTCATGCTTCTTAAGCATAGCGCATCATGTAACGCCAGCTCCTAAATTGCTAAAGGCATTTCGTGTCTCTTTTTTATGTGTGTAGGTGATAGTACTCTTTCCACTAGATTTTCAGGGGGCAGCCTGCTTCGATTATTGAACGGGACCCCGCGGAGAGAAGAAAGGGGGAACTCTCTTTTACTCGCGGCGATCCCGTCCAGACTCTCGCCTATTGGCCAACCGTTTGAATATGTTTTGAAGGGGTAATTAAGGAAGCAAAATGACCAATGCATTTGGTCCTTAAGACACCTTCCCCTTTCTTATCTACCCCGAAATCTTTGACTTGCAGACAGATTACTGCTCTTTTACCGAAACTGGACGACACGAGGACACCGGAGACCCCCCCCCCCCCCCTGAGAGCCCCAAGGCGATGCGAGTGACTATCCAGACCAGACTCTCTTTCTTCTCGGGCTCTCCAGCCATTCCCCGTGGAGAGTGGAGCCGCAATTAAGAATTCTGAGAGACCGCAACAAGTAGGACAACAAGCGTCTCTAGCAGACTATTATATCGTCCTGCCATCAAGGCTCTGCGACCGCCACACAGAACCTTTTATATTATGATCGCCCGTAGGTTACAGACCGCTTAGGATAGGACTTCAGTACACAGATTGAATCCTTTTTCTTGTAATCTTATCTCTTCTATCCAATGGTAGAGCTAAAAATTTCAGCTTTCAGCAGGTCAAGATTACACGATTGCAGGACCAGCAGATTACGGATTTTTTCCTTAAGATTACGATTAAAATTACAGGAGAAAAAGGATTACGGGATTACACAATTTTGATTATGATTATGAGAATATGCCATCGTCAGATTACGATTACGATTTTTTCAAAATGTAATCGATTACAGCCGATTACGATTACGTAATCGCGATTACTCCAAGCCTGGCTCAAACCTAAGGATATGAATGCTATATATTTGAAGTACACAAATTTCAGGGTTTGTAGGAAGCACTTGTATAAAAAGTTAAGCTGGAACTTTGAATATAAATTACTGTGAAAAGCTTATCTATTCCACATTAAAGTAGTACGTTTCAAAATCCGAGTAAAGGTAATCTTTCCTGTAATCCTATTTTCTACTCGCCCAAAAAAAAAAAAAAAAAATGGAAACGTTTTCTGAACCATCCACTAAGTAGTTCTGATAATTTTTTACTCTCTTTGCATGTTTCAATTCTTTAAAAAGCAAAGGGGAAAAAAATCACTCTAGCTTTTTGTTTTACAACGAATACCTTGAATTTTGAGTAAGGAAAAAATTAATGTACTTGGAAAAATTGTATGCTTCCATTTAAACTTGCAAAAGATCAAATTTTCTTCAGCAGCTAAATCTCTTGTGTGATTTTTAATTTTTTCATTTAAAATTTAACACAGTAACACTTTGCCTGTTATTTATGCCTCTGGCTACCCTGTACCGTACCTGTCATGCAATGACTTCACCAGCGTAGAGTAGTCGAGGGACTTACATTCCTTAGAATATGAACTTAACGTGTTTCACTCTTATTAACCCGTTGCACTATTTTCCAAGTGTGACTCATGATGAAAATTTTAGAACGAACATGAATATCACAAGTCTGGCTTGTTGCTTAGTTCAATGTCAAACATGAATATCATGAGCCGTACTCGTGGTCTTACTCTCGGGCTAAACAAGAATGGCTGAATGGTTGGTCTCTTTTCTCTCTCTGCTTTATATGAATAAGTATTTTATATCTTGTCTCACAACGCAGCTTACATACTACTTGGGATACATTGCTGTAATCCAGAAAACATTTGAAAACATATGCATTCGGAGAGACCAAGACAATTCTAGTCTTTCTTCAGTTCTTACTATTCCATTACATGAGGTGCACACATTTCGTACAGTCTTTTCCACGAAAAGTAATATTCTTGAGCATTTTTAATTTTGTGAAACCTCCCAGCATGTATGAAAAAGGAGCAGGTTATTAAAATTTATTTCAGTTCAAATACTACTGCCGTAGACTTGGTTTAATTTATTTGTATTTTGCTATTAAATAATTATATTAGTCATGCAGAATTTGTTGTAATAATATATAATAATTCAAATTCTTTTATAAATTTTTTGATTCAAATTCATTTGAAATTCACAAGAGCCTGATTGCATGAAGAAAACACCAGTGTGGCTGTCTTACACTTAGTTGTAAGGTATCATATTTAAAGTTTCGACACTCGGGATCTACCTTTTTGACTGTTGGGGAGCATAAGTTATGCATGGCATGTACTGAATTTCAGTGTAGTGCAAGGGGTTAATAGTTAATGTTGCTTTCATGAAACAGAATAAACCACTTTTAGATGAGCTTGATTTACTTTAAAGTGCATTATATTATTTTAAACACATGCTTTAGAGAATTTTGTATTCATTATAGGAGTTAACTGAAATATCTGTCAAATTTAAAAGATACTATTTTTTTGATTAAGTTATTTCCTAGGTTTCTCCCAGTTAATGCCATTTTTTTGGCAAAAAGTTTCTGCCATGGCAGTTTTAACCGCTTTTGCAGAAACTTGTCAACCCTGATACATTTGAGTGTAAAATGTTAAAAGTACCTGTGAACTGCTTCCCTAATATAGCCGAAGTCCTCTCCAGTTGTAGGTTTGTCCCGAGCGAAAAAGCCCTCGAGGGCATAGGACTAATTAGACAAGACAAACTACTCCACTTAAGAAACAAGCATTCTAGATTGAGCACCCTCTCTTCTCTAGGAAGGACTTTCAAAATTTTAAATCTTTCACGCATCAGTGGTAGGGAATCACTGCTCTAAATAGCTTTACCAGGGTTTGTGCATTGTAGCATCAACTTAAATATATAAGTTTTCCATAAAAACAAAGCATTACACTAGTGGGTATCAAATTGTTTGAAAACACGAAGCAAAAGTAATATGATTGCAATTATGGACATTTAAAAGTGCATGACATTCCTCAAGTACTTTTTAAAACAAGCAAACTAACTTTCTTTTCCTAAGAATTTAATTTTTGAGTTATAAACAACTACCACTTTCTCTCCTCAATTAGTTTTTCATTAATAAATTTCATAAAATTTGCAATATGATTCCAAAACAAGAATCATTTATTATACACTAATATTATACATACCATTCATAAAAATATTTAGTCCAAATGTTTGGTATGAAATTTTAAAGCATTTTTATATGCTTGTATGAGGAAATAAAGGTATTTGCCTTAGCAAAGGAGAAAATCCAACTTAAAATGGTGTATGTATAATATCTACATAAAATGGCATTTCATAAGTTTTTTTTTGGTTTTCTTAAAATATTTCAATACCATTACTCACTATCGTTTAAATTAACAGTATATTGAACTTGATTCAACAGTAATATTTCTTTGTTTCAGGACCGTGAAATTGCATCAAAAAGATGATATTCAAACTGAAGCAAAAGACTAGAACTCAAATGTATATCAAACTTTATTAATAAATTTTTAATTTTCATACAATGTTCTTTGCTGTTGAAGATCTTTTCTTCCTGTAAAAAGACTATACAAATTTTGATAAGTTAAATAAAGTATCATTAATGTTCTTTAATTTAGTAAATTTTTAATCTAGAATTTTGGAAATGAAAAGTAACCAAAAATAAAATAAAATAAACTGATATAATTTTATAATTAATTGCAACAGATGTGCCAGCACAAACTAAGACACCGAAAACTAAGTTTACTTTACAAATGATTTAGTACTTTTTTTAAAAATTACCTCTATTTTGAAATAAAAGTATGTCAATTTTGTTTAAAATCCATAGCTGACAACAACTAAAATTTTCAATGAATTTGGATAAATTTTTTAAAAACACATTACATTAAATCCAAATGCTTTATTTCAATATAAGCCAAATGCTTTATATACCATCTAGCTGCTCCATTGATTGTGAAAGAGGTATAAAAGATGGCTGTTCTGGTAAAAGTCGCGATCGTCGAACTACGACACTAACTTGACAATTTTCAGGTGATTCAGAGGAACTACCTGGTACTGATACCTCTGCGAATGCCTGAAAATAACGGTTGACATTTTCCAAGAGTAACTCTTCTGACTCTTTGGCATGTGAAATCTCCTTAACATCTTGTGAGCTTCAAAAAAAAAAAAAACATTTTTTAAAAATATTACACAAGAGTATGTAATTCTTTTAAAAGTACCAATTTTTTAAGTTAAAATATGTTTCTAAAACTTAATTAACCTAAAAATAAACAGTACTACTGTACTTGAGATTAACATGTATAAGCAATAAATATATATATAATTATAATACATGAACACATTTTTTCAATTTGCTCTTAACCAATCAAAAGGGAAAAACACCAAGAAAAATTCTTAAATCTATACTTTTAAAGCAAAGCATTATGTAGTTAAATTTTATTTATTTATTATTATTTTTATTTTGCACTAGCGGTACCCGCACGGCTATGCCCGTGTTAAAAAATGGAAAGACCAGTCGGTTTGCCATTGTGTATATAGTGATAACTTTTTTAGGTGTAAATTATGTTATTTTATTAAAATGTATAGCATTCCACATAATTAAAAATTAGCTGCCCACGGCAATCAGCCAGAGATCCTACACATTTAAGTATTTTTTTTTTTTACAAAACACGCACAATTAAAAAGGAAAGAAAGAAACAAAACAAAAAAGAAAATATTTGAAAGAAAACGCATTTTGTTTGTTTAGTTCAAGTACCCACACATAAAGAACGATTATAATAAATTATAATATTTTTAATTAATAAATTTTTAGTATAATTAATTTTTATCTATTATTTATTTACATTAAAGCCGGGTGCAGACGCTACGTTTTGTACAACCTTTTGTCTACGCAGTCTTAATACTGAATGAAAACGTTGCAGTTTTTTATGCTTCTACATGGTGCAGAGATATCTGTATATTTCACTCAGTTTTGTGCGATATCATCATGAAGGAGGTACTACTCTGGTCAATTTTGGCATGGTGTCATGTTAAAAAAAAAGACTGGAACGTCTCAGAAGTACCCGGCGTTTAAAGTGGTCAAATGAGTACATAAAATAGATATTTTTTGTTGCCTGTTCTGGTGGTTCGACAACTGCAATCTCTTTATTTTCATCGATGGTATTCCTAGACTGCCTTGGTGTCTTCTGATCATTTAGGAAATGTAACAAATCAAAATATCAGAGAGATGGCTTGTAGATTTCGTCTCCAGCCCCAGATCGAATCGATTTATTAACTTTTGCCAATTCTTTACGGTAAACACTTCTCAAAGAATTAATTATTTACAACTGTTTCTCTGTTTGCGGTTGCATCAATTTCTTTGAATTTTTCCACTAAACTCTCATAAGCGTCCCCCTTTTTATCCCTGTCACTATACTCCTTGGATTTGACACGCCAAATGCATGGGAAACTTTCGCATAATGCAATAAATTTTGTGAGAAACTCCTGAGAACATTGCCGAAAGTCGGCCATCGTCCCCTGACGAATTGAAACTGAGAAACAAAATGAATCGGAAAAGGGTGCTACCGTCTACATGTGCCGATTTGTCTGCACAGTTCAAAGACATCTGTGCTTTCTAGCTCAGTTATCGCTGCAACTGTACAGTCTTCGCACCGGACTCAAAACTGTGCACTTTTCTAATCTATACGCAACGTTTTATCTGCAGCGTGTTGAACTGCGGGGACAAAACGTTGTGCAAAACGTAGCGTCGGGACCCGGCTTAAAACAGAAAGACGAAATTTTGTAGCTTGCAGAAACAAACAGCAGCAAGCAAAGCTTTGAAAGCGGAATGAACCTTTCATCCACGCTCAAATAGAAAAATACCATATGTGCTATTTCACAGGCGAAAAAAAAAAAAAAAAAATGAAAGTATAAATAGTAATAAGCTGGAATAACAAAAATCGCTATAAAGAATAACATTTCTTTTAAAAACCCCTGTGCAGTATGGAAAATGGTCCCGTAAAATACATGTCAAAATAAGGAAATCAAAATAAAACTATCAACCGCCTGTGAGTAGAAAAATGTTCCAAACCGTAAATTTAACGGTGAATTAGATGGACAGACTGCTGCCGGTTATTTAACCGTAATTTCACGATGAAATTTCTAACAGTGCACAAATTTCTTAAATTTGATGAAAGGTTTACTCGGAGCCTTTTTCACGAAGCCATTTCGTCAAATAATACGATAAGTTTCGTGAGATTTGAGCATGCGTTTCTGAGAGTGTATACGTAAGTTTTTTGGCACAATTACTTTTTGTTTGTTGGAAATAAATTTCAATTCGCTTAAAAAAAATAATAATCAAAATCTAAAAAAAGAAATAAATAAATTAAAAATCGGCTGCTCCTCAAAATGCTAAAACAGGGTTCATACAAGATTTGCTTAATAAAAAATAAGGACTTTGTAAGAACTTTGTCAAGGTAGAAAATAAGCAGTGTTAGCGAACATATATCGTGACATTTATAAACTTATCATGATGTATTTTTACCAAGCTATGAACTCTGCATAGAATTCTTATTAAATGTATCTTAGACACTCCCTTGACTCACTTCTAAAAAGTTTGTGGTAAATGCAAAATATTGAAAAATTTAAAACTGATTATTCTACAAAAAAAATATGCATAAACCAGTTAAACAAATGGGAAAAAGAATTATGACTATAAAGAATTTAAAAACAAAAATAATGAGAAAATCTCTTCCTTCTCCTTACAATCATATATTTCTTCTTTACATACAAATGGAAACAATATTACATAAAATTTATAGTAGTATTATTAAAAATACTTACATTAATGTTACTTGAAAACTATTAAAAAAATACAAGTGTGTAGGTTTTAATTGTGTTGTAAATGATAGCGAGATCCTTTCTTTTGAGCTGACACGCAAGTAATGAAAATCACAGAATTAAGAGTAATTTATAATTTTATAAAATTAAGTATGATACTTATAAACAATACATTATTTTTCCATTACATTTTTTAATTTGTGGGATGTTAAGATTGCCATTTTCTCATGATCATGAATAAATCAAAATTATGAATAAATATAATATTTGATTCTCATTATACTATGAAAACGTTTTAGCTTGAGTGAAAAGAAAACTTTGTTATTTGTGAAAAGATATTGATACCATTGCTGTTATAATTTTAGCAGAAGTAAATTTGCACTAGCAAAATAAAGTTTATGTAAATGTTTTAGTGATATTTATCATAAAAAGCAAATATTCATATAAACATCACATTTCCCAACATTAATTACAAGACATAGTTGCTATAATTTCAAAATAATTTTGTTACTAGATTTACCAAACCAGTCATTTCGACTGTTTCGAAGCTTCCATTTAACATAATTTGTTACTAATATAGTGCAACTTTCAATTGCATTGGCCTTTCCTAATGTAGGACAAGTTAAAGTGACTGAAAGTTTTATTATAATTAGTAGCAACTTGATGTAAAATGAAAGTTTAGAAATGGTTGAAAACGGCACGGTAAATCTAGTGTTAAAGGAAGAGAAATCAATAGCTAATTATTTCTATCCCATATGAAATATCACTAACTTTAAGGCGTTTACAAATTAAAAAATTAAAAATGAAAATTAATGAAAGCATAAGAATTGAACAAAAACTTTTCAATTAAGAGTCGATCTTTTTCTTCTTTTCATCTATTTTAATACATAAATTAATTTCCTGGCTTTTTTCCTCCTATCTTTTTCTGTAACTATTAGATTTTATAAACAATTGAACATCTTTTGCTGCTTCTGCTTTTTCGACCAAATCCTCTGCCATATTTGCTAACTCGGATTTCTCCTTTTGAATACACCTTTTCTTTTGCTTTAAAAAATGTATGTCATCAATTATTCTTTTTGGTTTCATTTTGGCATAGGCAGACTGTTACTACTGCCTTTGTTCTGTTAGATGCTGCTCATATTTTATTCTGGAGGACGCCACTGACCTTCTCCCTTCTCCTTTCCTCAGTTATAACCACTTCATGTAGGAGATCAATTTTTCTTCCAACTTTGAAATATGATTTACTAAGTTGGAATTTACAAAAAATATTTGAATAAGACAGAAATGGATAAAAGTAGTTATTTTCTGTATCAGTTATGGGTTTTGTTACTTCAATAAATAGAATAATTTTTTGTTTTAATCCTGCTTGTAGTCTTCCTTCCTTCACCTATTATCACCTAACTATGCAAAAAGCGCAGAAAATTGTAACTGGATTAATGAACTTCTAAGATCAAGAAGAAGCACTATCAAAAACCTTAGTCTTATTTTTTCTCAAACTTAACAATTATTTTATAATATTGAAAAAATCCCCAAACTGATTGCTGATTTTTTTTCATGCTTTTTAATTATGAATGAAAGCAGAAAGAACTGCCAATTTATTTTGCAACAATATTATAATGAGTACTTGAAAGGAAAAACCTCTAATGCTAAACACCGCAAATTTTTTTTAAAAAACTTATAAAATTACATAAAAAGGGGGGGGGGGCATTTTAGACAAAAACATTTTGTTAACTAGATTATTAATAAGGTTGTAATATATAATAATTACAATTAACAGATATAATCACTAATACGTAAAATAACTTTCGAAAAAACTCTTATATTTTCGGGCAAATTTTTAAGTGGGCGTGGCAAAATTACATCGATTCAAGCTCTTTACTACAGAAACTAGAACTTAATGAAGATAAAAAAAAAAATGGTCAGCGCAAAGTTATTGATACCCACGAGGCAGAATCGGACAGTAAATGAGAACTGGGACGTTTCCCCGAAGCCGATGACATCGGATTTCGAAATGCATAAAAAATCGGAACCGAAACTTGAAAGTGCAAAAAACTGACAAAATGCGTAAATTTTACTCCTAATTTGTAAAAGTTGTTAGGTATGTATGTTAGCGCGTTACTTTCAAAGATTTGCATAGCAAAAAAAGGAAGATAGTTTTCCAAAATTATGGATTTTTCGCGGACACTAAATTCTTAATCTCCAACATTATCGAAAATACGGAGTTCAGTCAAAATACGAAAAAATCACATGTCTGAAGAAGTTAAAGCGCAAAAACTTATTTTTACTATTTCAGAATAAAAGCAACCATTAACAAAAAACATAACTGAAAAACGGACCCTTTACAAAAATCCCGATGGCAAAAATCAAACTATACGTTTTCGATTGTAATTACATTTCATTTCTCTTCTTTTTAAAACATTTGTAATATCTAAAAATCTGCTGCAAAAACGTTCCCTATTTTTCTTTGAAAGTCGGGAAGTCTACTTACACGCGGGTTTCCGTTTGTTTGTCTGAAAGTTAGGGCTTCGGTTTACACGCGAATGGATAACACGCAAGAATATACGGTAAGATTTTCGTAAAAATAAAAAGAAATTTTATTTCTTTACTTCATAATTAAACTTAAAAAATAATTGAAAGGAAAACAATATGATTCTTGTAAAGGATGCAAAACGATTACGCAAAGAAAGGAACGCATTTGTTTCTTTGCTTGCACGTGGAAATTAGGATTACGTATTTTTTACTGCAATGACGATGAACTTTTACCAAAAAAAAGGACTGTAAATGAAAAATAAGGACTATAAGGGTCCTTATTAAGGAGTACCAGAATGTAAGGAGTTTATAAGGACTTGTAAGGACCGTGCGAACCCTGTAAAAACCGCTAGGAATAAATTTTAATTCGTTGAAAGAAAAAAGGATTAATAGTCAGTCCGCATGGTAACAATTAAAATTAAAGTTAATTAGCGTGAAAAAATAATTTCGAACTGCAGAGAAAAATGCTTATAACTTCTTTTCTAGGTAATTTAGAGGCTTCGAATTTTCGCACGTAGAGCGAAACTTCTCCCGGGGTAGTTTTTTACGCGCTTTTCAACGGTATCAAGCTCGAAGCGATGCGATAATTCCTTCCCATAGAAAATGATTATTTTATGAAACTTTTGGCTATAAATTGGAATAAAAGAAGAACAAATTCGAATTTCAGAAAAAACTCTCCGAGGTGCACACCCCCATGTTCCAAACTAATTTCGTGCCAAATCCGTTGGACGGTCTGGGCCCTACCGCGGACACAGACACACACACACACATACTTGCTGCTTTATTATTAGTAGAGATTAAAAGAAAAGCTATTGGTTTGAAAAATATAATTTTATAGCTCAAATTGTTCTTTAAAAATACAAAACAAATCACTAGTAAAACAATAAAAATTGTCTGGAAAATATCAATTATAAAGTACTTTTAACTTAAAAGTTTTCTTTAACATTAATAAAAAAATTTCATCTACAGTATATTTATTGAAAAATGTTTGTTTTAACCTCAGTTTTTTCTTTTTTCAGCATATGTTTTGAATTAAAAACAATTGAGTAAAAATATGAAACAAAAGGGTTACATACGTGCTTTTCTTAGCTCTTTGAGTAGGATGTGGGAAGAGACATTTATCTCCCTTATCACAAGATCCTTTTACATAATTAGGACAAATAAGAATATGAGCCTTGTCACACTGGAAAAGAAGTGTATTAAAAATTGTATCACATCAAACAGAATGAAAATTCAAAATTATTTTTCAAACATAAAAATGTACAGTTGAGGCACCTAGAAGCAAAGGTGTGCAAGGGAAAATTTGGAGATACTAGTGGAAATGACAAAGAAAACACCATTCTATATTGTGGCAAGAGATGTTAGTAGCAGCCCTAATATGCGATGTTCTGCCAACGTAATTTCGAAAATAAAAATACGTTACAGCTCTAATAAGGTTTTTTCTCAGATTCTCCAGAAATTGACACCCCTTTAAGAGGACGGTGTCAATTACTGGACACAAAGAAATTTTTTTTTTTGCAGTTTAACATTTCTAGATGTCTTTAGGGAATGTGTGAAAGTTTAAAATTAAAATAAAGTGTGAAAGGTTAAAAGTTTGAAATAAATTTATTTTAGGTTTATAAGTTATAGAAGAATTCAAGGGCGTAGCCAGGATTTCCGTTAGGGAGGGGCAACGTTACTTAGCTGATGCACAACGAACATCAAGCTTAAAAATATACATATTTTAATAAAAAGTGGGGTGGGGGGAGTATGTGTAAAAACGTATTTTTTACACAAAATGAAAGAAAATCCAAAAAAAAAACTTTTTATTCAGTTATACATGCTAAAACACTTTTTAAAAGTAAAATAAATGATACAGAATATTTCTAAACGCATGCATTAATCTTTGTTAAAGCTATTTTGATGCAACAAATACCTAATTATTCATAATCACAATATATGCAGCAATATTTTCCCATAAAAGACTTCTTTTTAAGGTTAAATGGGCGATAGAGAACTTAAAATTGATGAAATCATTGGACAATGTTGGAAAAACCAAAAAATTGTATTCTAAAATGAAACGCCTACCATACTTAGTCATATTTTTGATCGCAATTAATGTGCATTAACAACAAATAAAGAAATTAATTTGCACACTGCAATTTTTTATGAGCAGTTAGTGACACCAATGGCATCTTTTCTTCACTATCCATCAACAAAACTTGTGTAAAAAATGTTTTTTTAACAAATTTCATTAAAACAAAGCATTATACTGAAATTTCAACGTATTTGTGTGCGGGAATTCTGGAAATTGTCCTATAAACTTCAAATTTTTTATGTGCATATGGTACCACCAATAGCACCTTTTCCACACTGCCCATCAACAAAAATCGCATTAAGTATTCTCCTTTCCATCCTGTAAGTGTAAGTTTCATAATGCACATGGAATTTAGACAGTGTAATTGTATACTAAATCGGAAGTAATCAAACTCAACTTTGTCAAACGTGAAATTTTAGTAAGGTGGCATAATTCCCATAGCTTTAAGGGTTCAAAAAATAGGAAATATGTGAAAGCTCTTACCAGTAAAAAACTTTCGGAAGACAAATTTTTCATTTTTTGCAGTAGTGAAACTTACTGGCCAGCTCTGAACAACAGCAGTTCCTCTACAACGGTCACTGTTCTTTACTTCAAGCCGATCACCAGAGAAATAAAAATAAAACTAAAATCTCTGAGCAACAACAAGCAATGGATAAAAATTCCAGTCAATTACCAAACGGCCACCTTTTCTGGATTCCGAAAATTACTTTTTACCTTTGTATTCATGTTTTTTTACAACCAAGGGAGGGGAACGGCTAGCAAAACGAAAACTTTTTTCCTGAAGATTCTTAACACTCCTCAAGAAATTAGAGATCTCCCCTATTGTTTCAAGGAAAATATTCATGTCATGGTAAAAGCCTTTTAACAACGTCAGCACCAAACAATGATCATCAGTAGATAACTTCCCGAATTAGAATTAACGCCCTGAACAAGCAATCTGTGAACAAGATACAAAAGAGGTGAAAAGACTTTTTATTACTGTTATTTCTATCAGCATTTCCTAAAGTAGTTTATATTTCGATTGGCTCCCAATGATTGAAGGAACATAAGGGAGAGGGAGATATGAGGAAAATGTCACACACATGGGATGAGCCTCCACCCTTTGAGAATCTTGATCTTCTTTCATCTCGAAAACTAAACATTCCTGGCTGAAGGATGGTTTTATGACACCTTTTGTCATTGAATGGTCGTCCAAGAGATCGTTTGCTTACTTGCAACACATTCATTTTCTTTCTGTTGACGAAATAGTGCAGCAGAAATCTTGCAATCACAACGAATGCAAGAAATCGAACTAAACTTTCTTCATCTGGGGAGGGACAACTGCCCCTTCCTAGATGCCCCTTGCCCTGATCTAGGTAGGGGCATTTGCCCTTTCCAGCCCCCCCCCCCCCCCCTGTGGCTACGCCCTTGGAATAATTACTTTCTGTATTAACCTCTTCAGACCCCAGAACTAAGCACAAACAATTTTGACGCAATCTTTTGGTTCTCTAATTTAAAAAATGATTACAAAACAAAATAACTATAAATTTTTTTTGTTAATTAATAATTAGTTTAAATAATAATTAATGCCCAATTTCCATGTTTTCCATGTTTAAAACGAAGTAAACTCTCTGTTGATTAATTTAAAAAACAATTGGATGTTTTAGCTTTCAAATTGCACAAATAGTAGTTAATAAACAGTATTTTAAAATGTACCCAATTGGGTACACTTGGAATGAAGAGGTTATCTACTGTAACAAACTTAATACTCTAGATACTGGTTACTGTATGTAGTATTAGGGACTTAACTAGGGGCGTCAGATTTTAGGGAGGCTAAATTGACTGAGTGTATATATACAAATATACATATGCATTTTTTTGTGTGTATATCTAGGGGAGAGGGGGGGGGGGATGCTCAAGTATGGTCTTGCCCTTGTTGGAAAATGATCTAGTTATGTTTCTGTGTAGTATTAAGTTTACATTAAGCAAATTTCTTACACACTGGAACTGAACTTTAATACTATTTTAAAGCATTTAGTTTTTGAATGTGTTGAATAAAAACCATGTTATCTAGTGCTGTAGAAATATAGAGTTGTATAAATATTTTCGAAAATTTCTTGTGTTGGTATTCTACCAGGTTAGAGCAAAACTATTGTAGAAAGGCTTCCTGTCTATCAGAATAACTGACATTTATTTTTGTCAGTTGCAATCAGAATAAGAGGTTCAAATTTTATAATGGAAAACAAAGTTTTATCACAAAAATGCAAGGTTTTTAATGTTTAAGTTTAAATAAATTTTAAGAAGAATAGCTGAGTATATATTTACCTTTTTTCCCTTGGAGCAGTATCCTTGGACAAATTCCTTACATAAGTCTGAATTAGGCAATAATAATTCATGCCGATATGGGCACTTGTCATTTTTACATGAACCCAGCAAAAAATAAGTGCAAAGAGCCATTTTTCCTGGGTTGACTTCATGTGAAAAGGGGCAGTTTTCCCCTTTACAAGTCCCTCGCAAGAATCTAAGACATATTATCATGTAAATATATATACAATTCAACAAAAATGAATATGGTAATAAATTCATTTGAAAAAGGAGATTTAATAATGTATACATATATTGTTTGATGCTTCAGAACAATAAAAACTATATATGAATATTTTCTCAAATCAGGAATTAAAATAGTTGAAGTTTTCAGGTTCTATAAGTAAATCTTTATACGTTTAGATCAAATAGCAAGAATTACATAGTGGAAGTAGTGAACCTTGTTAATGATTGTTGAAATTAATTCTCAAACTAAAATTAAACATATAACATTTGCCTGATATTTCTCATTCATTTCTTTCTTGTTCTACTGTATTCAAATTTACACACTTTAACTGCTACATTTTTATAACAACATTTTCATTAAATATTAAAACACACTCAAGTACCTTATTATAGAGAATATTTTTAAAATATAATTAGTACCTAGGACTTCTGAACAGGGTTCGCTAATTTTAAACCCGCTTGATTTACATCGCTACTTAAATTAAAGTGTTTTAAAAAAATCATTGATTAGAAATAATAGTTGATTAAAATCATTTTGCATTTTTATAAAGTGTTGTTCTAAACCTAAATAAATGTTGCACTTACAACCTCTGTTTCCATTTGGAAAGCTTCAAGAACCCTCTGCTTCTCTAAGTGTATGTGTAACATATTTCAGCACCTTAGAACCTTTTTTTTTTTTTTTTTTTAATTTCACAATCTTACTTTATTTTCAAGCATCTAACAGCAAAGCATAATTCATTCAAACTTTTATATTGCCATTCATAATAATCATGATCCACTTTGTGTGTTTTCATTTTGATAATCGTATTTTAAATTTATTAAATGAATACTGCACAATATATAATCCAGAATATTGTATACAATCCAGAATATTTGTGTTAAAAAAAATATTCTAAAAGAAATATTTTATCTACACTCCATTACCTTTTTTTTTTTAATCAAAATTTTCAATGGCGATATTTTACGGAACTATTTTTAGTTTTTTGAAAAATACAGATTCCATATGACATTAAAATGAAAGTCATTCCTTAAATTGCAAAAATTATACATACATATTTTTTTTAGCAATCAGTTAAACATGACCTAATAATTATCATTTTATTGTAAAATATAAATGTGGCTATAATCCTTACCTTGTACACACAGCAATTTTGCTGGGGTCATGAATAAAAGGACATTTTATTCCTTTATTACATTTTCCAAATCTATTGTAAAACATGCAGTAAGTATTAACCTTCATCAATTTTTTCTTTGTACTTTTCGTGACAGCTTGATTTATACTACGATGCAGCACTCTGCTGTAATTTCAAAAATAAATTTCAATGAATATAGATTTTCAACCAGCTAAAATCCTATTTGGTAAAATAAGCAACATAGTAAATGCTTCAGGATAATGAAAAAATCTATTATTACCTTGCTAAAATTTGGGAAACTGGAGAATTGAATTTTGAATTCTTGTTGGAAGTTTTTCCATAACCAGGTGCAAATTTATTCAAATAAGAAAACCTGGCTAAAATATAAAATATTTTCATGTAATTAAAAGTAATTTACAGTACTTGACAAAAATTACTCAAGCAGTTAAAAAAGTTTGTTGAAATAAAATATTGAGAACAGCAAAATGCATGAAGAAATGCCCAATGCATGAGCTAAGTTAGACTAGCCCTAGTCAATTTAGAATTTACCAATACCCCATGAAATGATGGGGAATAAAAGTGCATTTTATTCCATTTGCCGAAAAAGTTGTTTTTTAAAATATTGTCAATTGAAAATGGTTGTGAATGTCAAACACCTTTAGAAAGCAGAAGAGTTGTAACCAAATATTGAAATAGTTTTTATCTACAAGTAAGCATAAAACAAATGAAAACAGATTATGAGATGCATAATTCTTGCCAAATATATTCTGTAATATTTCTCTCAATTAATATAGATTCAATTACATCATTCGACCCAGCCCCCCCCCCCCCCTCTCAAATAGTCAAATACCTATGAAAACAGAAATTAAAATTACGTAAATGTTAGCTATGAACACGACAAATTAAATGTTGAGTACTGAGAAGGGCATAATGCCGACTGGTTTGCAATTAAAATCAGATCTTTTTGTTGGGGTGGGGGAAGTCATTGATTAAAGTGATACATATATAATAGCAATTTTTTTACGAAATATTCTAATTAACATTTAAAAGTTATGCTAGGACATTGTGCAAACAGAATCCAAGGGAAAAAATCCGATATTCCCTGATTGAGCTCCAAAAATTTCCCCGATTTTAAAATTTTAATAGTAAGTTACACAGCATCAATGTCATATATCATAACAGTATCACAGTGGTGATACTAGAAAAACTATTTAGAAGGTTGGTGCACTGCACTTTTACATTTGAACTTTGCAATTTTTTTTTGAGGGGGTGAAAGAAAAAATAATATAATCTGCCACTGGTGAGAATTTTAAATCTAAAGTTTTTTGAAGAAAAGAATGAAGAACACCCTCCCCCCCCCCCCTTATCATTTTATGCTTTTATAACTTTATTTTGTCAAGGTGCATATTGTTCTTTTTTGAAAGAATTCAAAACCCATCATTTGGGGTTGCAAGGGGGCCATGAGTGTTGCGCCACTGCAGTATCATGCACAGTACCGAACCCAGATTATGCACGCTGGACAGCGTGTTAGGTCGAATTTTGGAACACAACCAAAAATAGCGAATTCTTGGAAGTACCAACACTGATACGCATCTTTTTAAGCAAAATTGCAATGTCTTCTTCACTTAGGAAAAAAAGCGACCTTTTTTTTGTTGCTTGATCATATAAAAGGCGCTTTTTAACCAATGGGGAATCGGCAAATCGAGCTGACCACACGCAACAAAAGGAAGCGAAAAGAAACTCCGGACACTTGCCGGTTTGGATATTCAAAACGATAATTTTACCCGATATTTGGGGAAACTTTAAATATCCCCTGATTTCCCGGTCGTGTTTCCACCCTGTAGGAATTATTCAAAAGTTGCTATTTAAAATGGACTTTTAAGGATTGCTGTAATTTGTTCTTATTCAGATATGCCCCAGATAATTGCAGTTTGATTTGGAAGCAGGGTTGCGTTTTAGCCGTCAAAACTAGTTTTTGACATGACATAGGTTTAAACCAAGTTTTAACCGGTTTAAACCATCAAAAACCCCAATACAATTTAAATACGCTAAAAATTAAAAAAAAGAAGGCTGTTAATAATAGCAAGATACAGCATTGTTTTCGTTTAATCACAATGTTCCTTAGTTTTAGTATACCATAGAATTATAATTAAATATTAATTTATTTACTTTTCTTTGTTTATGACTTAATTTTCACTTTTTTACACGTATTTCTGTCTAGTGTGGATTTTTTTACATATTTGACAAGAATACAGGGGGGAAATAAGGAAAAGCTGTTTTAGTGTCAATATTTCTTTGCACTGGTAGGAAAGAGTCTTTGAATATGCCCGATCCTGGGGAAAGTACATACCTTCATTAGATTTCAATTGTGATGGATTATTTTCTGCTTCTATCCATAAAAAAGTTTTAAAATCTAAATTTATTTCTGCAAGATATTAGATTAAACCTACACAATTTTAATCACAACACATACCGGGCCGGCCCCGATTAAGTTCAATTTTAAAAATTACATACGACTTCTTTAAAGAGTAAAATTTGATTGAACATTTTAACTGCCCTTGCCATTATTTCTAGTATTGAATTTAAAACTAAATTTTTAAAAAAATATATTTCATTAAAATTTTAACCCCTTTTCAACCATGATTTTTTTACATCTTGGAGTTAAATCGAAAGAAAGTACTAAATAAGTTTTAAAATTTTAATGATAAGATAGCTGATGTATTACAAAAAGGAAAAAAAGATAATAGTAAAATATTATTAATGTCTTCAGAAAAGCAAGAAAAATATTCAATTCCTTTATTACATTTTTTTAAAATTTGTATTCACACAATAAAAAAATCCACTTACCAGATATGAATCGTTGCTTGTGTAAGGAAGTTCTCTTCACTCTTGTATTTATCTTTGAATACTGATTCACACTTAAAAACCTAAATTTATGATTTTGAAAGAAATTAAGGCCAATTATACAAAGAAAAAAAAAAAGGAGAGTTTATTGTAACTTTTCATTTTACCTCATTGAATGTGGATTATAAAAGGAGGCATGGTGTCCATGTTTAATATGTCTTGGTTTTCTATAATAAGGTCTTAAATGATAGCCTAAATAATGAAGAGTTGAAAACAAATATGAGTCTCAATGATATAACAAGAAACACATGGAAATAAAGACATTCACACAGAATTCAGCACTAACAAGAACCACCTGATAAGAGTTGACAAAAAGTGTTTAATTTGGGGGGCCATTCACAAATGATATCACCATTGCATACCTGCCAACCCTGGGAGAAAAAAATAGGAACACATCGAAAGAAAATTAAGAGCATTTCACAAGAAAACAAGAAGTTCCATCTAGAACTATACGAGCCTACTTTCCCGTATACACCGAATTCAAATTTATAATCTAGCTATCTCTCTCTCTGTCTTTCTCGTTCAGCTTTAGTTCTTAATTGCTTCAAATATACCTTTTTCAACGGTTAATGCATATTCATTCAATCATTCATTTATTAAGGCATTCATGTATTTATTGACTCATTTATTCATTCATTCTTTTGATTCCTTTAATCATTCATTAATTCAAAAATATTCTTGAAAATCCCGATCAAAAAATTTCATAGAAAAATAGGCTTGTTAGTTCTTTATGAACTTTCTATTTGTACATGTTCTGCGTCATAAGAGCTTTCCGGTAAAGTTTGTTCCAAGCAAATCGGTCCGTTAGATCAGGAATTATATAGGATTGAAATTTCTCCGTAGGCAGTATGTTAATTTTTTTTGAACTGTTCAAAAATGAACAAAAATTGTTCAAATCAATAGTTCACGCCAAGAACTTCTTCCAGTGAGCTTGTTCATGGGAACTTATATCTTGTACCCAGAGTTTACATAATTTGCTTCATTTTCACCCATCGGCGCTAATGTTAAAATTTTTTGAACTGCTCAAAATTGAAAAAAAAAAATGTTCAAATCAAAAATTAAAATATGGAAATGAGATGTCCTCGCCGAGATCTTTCGAATGCAAAAAGAATTTTTCGAATCGGACAATTCGTTCAAAAGTTATTAGGGGGGGGGGGGGGGACAGACCGACAGACACACTTTTTCCCCCATCTCAAAACCCTACTTTCAAATTTTTTATTTTTCAATCTTTATTTAATTACTTAACTTATTTTTGACTTTTCTTGATTTCTGACGATATTTTCACGATACATTAAGCCTTCTTTCATGCTTTATTATTATTTTTTTTTACTTTTATGGGAAAGTAAAACGGGGTAGCTAAAATAGCAAGCATCTAATATAAACTAATATACTAAAATAACTAGATATGGGGAAAAAATAGCTTTCTAAAGATCTAAAGTGTATGAAAAGATAATTGCATTTTAAAACACAGATGAAAAAAGACAATAAAAAAAGTCTTTTGATAAAAACAATTTGTAGAACCATTACTAATAGGCTAAAATGTTTAATGAGTGCAATAATTGACATGATTGCCAAAATTTTAAGAAAGACTGAATAAAATATCTGAAAGCTCTGAATTGTAACTCAAATTTCTCAAGTGTAGCCCAATTTTTCCAGCATAGCAGTCCCTGATTTCCAAACTTTATCACCATCCTAAATGCTTTTATCAACTTTTTATGTGAATATTACTTTCAAAGCTCTTCATTAACCGAAGATCAAGTCTGGTAAAAATCAATGTTGATTATTATGATACGAATGGTGTTGCTTTGAATCAACTCCATTGTAATTTTCGAAAGGGAATGGCAAAATGACAAGTGTGCAAATCCTCTATTACAAAATAAAAATTAAGAAAGATAATAATAATAAGCTCTGCCATAGATGAAGGATAGAAACCAGATTGCGCATTTAGGGTTGCAATTTGATCCTGCCACCAGTCACATGTCAAGTGGCAAGATCTGAAGTTCTTTTGTATGGGAAGAGCAGGAATGATAAAACTTCAAAAATTACAAAATCCTAGTGCAATTTGTCAAAGAGGGAGAATTTGCCTGTATCAAGTTGAGTTTGCTTCACCTTTCATACTTTCATGTAATTAAACACTTGAATGCACACAGTGACAAATTAAGGTTCTTTCTAAACGTGCATGTATACTAGCTTTTTTTTTCAAAGTTTATTTCATCATATGGGTACATATATATATATATCTTTAGTTTAATGATATTGTAACATCTTTTTGTTGCCAGTTCTTCCTTTGAAACACAAAACAAATTTTATTTATTCATTATTGCCAAGTACTGAGATAATGTGAAAAGTCTAGGTAATCATGCCTCTTGTGCACCAAGTGCAAGAGAAAATGCTTGCTTCAAGTGGCAGCGGTATTTTCGAACCTGATAAGCAATTTACTGTATTTTTAATTTATACATGTCATGTTTTGAGGGAAGAAGGAGGTTTGTGGAATTGTGAATTTGTGACAAAAAAGGAAGGGGGGCAACAATAAGTGTGTTTTGTAAAAATAAAAAATTTAGAATCAACAGACTAAATACTTTTATATTATTTGTTTTTATGTTTTTTTATATTTATTTCTAAAAAACATATTTAAAAAACCAATATTGAAGCTTTTTTTCTCTTTCTTGCAAAAAAAATTAAAAATCTTTTGTGTTCATAAATATAAGTTTATTTATAGCAAAATACATTTATAGACATCCCAATCATGAAATTTCAAAGTTTTTTTTTCTAATATAGCCCTAAAGCAGGAAGTGCTCAAAAGTGGAATGCACATCACAGAACAAATAGTTGTGCTGCAGAACAATGCTACATAAAGGACTAAAAACATCTGGAGCAGGGTTGCCAAATTTAAAAACTACAAATAAGAACAGCAGGGGCACACCGACGGGGAGTCATCCTCTGGATGCCCAGTATCTGTCCAATCTTTAAATGTCTCAGGCCTGCACAAAAGATGCGGTGTCCTAGAATGTCAATTTTAACGTTCTAAAATTTAATTAGCATATATGTAATGTATGTAAATTTAAAGCTATGGGAAGTTTTAAAAACGTATAAATTTACAGGTTGCAAATATCAGAGCCAGCTATCCGGTATGAATCCATTACACAATGGTCACCGGATATTCAATATCCGGCAAAATCACTATCCTGGCAAGAATATGTGACTTTTGCCACCTCGTATTGAAGTTTCATAGGACACAGGACAATTTCTAAAAATGCAGTACTGTCCCGGAAAATCCAGGACATTCAGCAACCCTGATCTGGAGCAGCTCGAGACATTTTTAAGAAAAGGAAATCCTTTTCTTGTTTTAGAATGCAGTGTTGGAAAATTATATGCTAGTAATCTGGAGAGTACTTCTCAAATAACTTCATATTATATGTTAGCCCAACTCCAACATTATGTGCATACTGCAGAACATTCAATCAGCTGAAAATCTATCACAGATAGAGAACACTTCAAAATATTCTGTTGTTGGGAACCAGTCTCCTTCCTCCACCCCCATAAAAAAACCTGTTGCACTATTTTTGCCTTATGTAATGACATAAAGGGAATATCAGCAGAAGACGGTAGCCTATTTATTCAATTTTGAGCCCAGCACATTGCAATATTGAAAAAAAAAAGGCAGAAGCTTTGATTCAAAAATTCATATTTATGCATAAAAATGAAATAAATAGAATATACATACCAAACATTTTAGGTCTTGGAGATATGAACTGCTTCGATGGTGGAAATGACCTTTGTTTATATAAAGCAACATATTTTGTTTTTATCATCTTTGCAGTTTGACTAACAGGGGTAGAATTTTTATTTATTATTTTGTTCTTGCTTTTATACAATCTTCTTAGCAAAACTGGTTTAGGAGTTGAATTTTGATAAATAGGAGACATTTTTCCCACAGTAGATGTTTGAATTCTATCCAATTTTTTCTGACTATTAAATTGAAATACTGATTTATTTACAAAGATATTTCGTTTTGGTGTAGTAGATTTATTAATTACTTTATACTTGGAATTTAAAATTCGAGGTCTTTTAATTGAATTTTTATGATGTGAACCATATACATCTGTTTTGCTTTTTACTTTACATAGTTTAAAAGCAGGTGTAACATTAGTAGCAGTACATGCTTTAAGCTTTGGTGTTGTATTAATTATTGACTTAACTTTACTTGTTTGAGTTTCTAATTTAAAAGAACGACTCTGAATAGTAGGTGAATTATTTACCAATTTATAAACATTACGGGATTTTTTGCAAGAAACAGACTGAAGGGGGGTATTTAAAGTAGAATTTCTAATGGTTTTGTTGATAATTTTATATTTTGTATTCAAGACATTCTTTACTCTAGGTGAATGTAGCTTATTCTGATGTATTTTCAGCAAACATGGAGATTTGCCGTCAACTATTTTGTTTTTTGGCAAATTCAAAACTGAATGCTTAATATGTGATCCAATGCTTTTATTTACAACTTTGTACTGAGAGGAAAATATTTTCTTATTTGAAGTAGTTTGTATTAGATTTTCTTTAGCTCTTGATAATGTAGTTGAAGGATTAGTGGGCAAATTTGACCCTAGAGAAACTGCAGTAGAAGAACTTGCATCAGGCTTGTTAATAATTTTCTTCACTTGTAAATGCTCAATTTCATTCAGTTTTGCAAGTTTAAAATGATCTATTGAATTACTTTTTCCAAGATTTTTTAATGTACAGAATGTATCTTTGTTAACAAGTTTTAACTTGCTTGAAGATCTTGCAGAAACTTTTCCATTTCTATCATCTGCTACAGGATGTTTCTCCATCGGAGCAACTGCTTTAGTAACAAATGAGCTTTTTGTACTTCCATGGTCTTTTGCAGATTGCTTTAATTCTTTTGTGAGAGACATAATATCATTCAAAATTTGTGAATATGAATTAGGAGGTTTACTTGAACAAGAACTTAGCACTTTTGTATCTATACTCGAAGTTTTCTCTGCATTATTACAATTTTGAGACGGCTTCGGCACACTTTCAGCTTTTAAAGTAAGTGCCTTAGGGCTTACTTTAGTGTCAACCAAACACACTGTTCTTGAAATTTCAGCTACATGACATTTTTTTGGAAAAGGTTCCGTACTATATTTAGGTGCAAGAATATCCATCTTTAATCCTAAATTGCTTTCATGGCTTAGTTTCTTTGATTGAATATTGAATACAGCATTTTTGGGTGCATTAATTTTGTTTATGAGAGTAGTTTTAGTATTTTTATACTGTATCCTCACATCATTTTTTGGTGTATTAATTTTGTTTATGAGAGTAGTATTAGTATTTTTATATTGTACCCTCACATCATTTTTTGGAGAATTAATTTTATTTATTAGAGTAGTTTTATCATATTTATACTGCATCTTTGTTTTATTTTGCAGTGGAATATTTGATACTGGAAAGTTTCCTTTTGTTTTGTTCAAAACATAATTACTTTTAAATTTTGAAAAATTAGGATAATTGACTGTCCGGAACGTTTGATATTTTTGTGAAACATCAAGAGGATTTTGCTTCTGTAAAGGAGGGGTAAACTTGGGTCTATCCGTAACTAAAGTATTCAACTCTTGCTTTGTTTTCTCATAATCTTCTATCAGCCCTGTAAAAAGATTGAAAAATCAAAGAAGCATTATAAACATCTAAAATCTGATTCATTCACTGTAGTGAAGGAGCCAGCAACAGAAAGAAGTTAAAAAAACGCCTTCATAGCATAGTTAGGAATACTGTCAGCCCCGTTTAATCAGGTAACGGATAAAGGAATACCCCGCTTATAAAAATAAAACCTTCCGGAATCGAATATTTCCCCATAGACGCAATGTTAAGGATCCCCGTTTAATCGAATTAACCCGGATAATTCAATAATACTGGTCTGCTTTTGTGATAGTTTTGATAAAAAATTGATCAAATTTCAAAAATAAATAAGGAAATAAGAACAATTTTTGAATTTTCAAGTTGATCTTTCAGCAACACCTTACTTTTCATCATTTTAATTTGTACTTAAAAATGTATGATAATGTAGTTAATTACTTTGTTTTTATTTATTTTATTTAAAAAACTTAAAAACACGAACATTAACAACTTCTTTTAATAAGATATATACTGATTTGTTATTACGTTTCTAGGCAATATTATCAGTTCTGAAAGGTAAAAAAAGTTTCCCCGCATAATCGAATAAAATATGCTAGAACCGACGGTATTCCTTTAGGCGGGGCCGACAGTGTATCCAGTTTATGACCCCTCCATACCCCTCAGCCAGTTTCCTAGGACAAAATTTTACATTTCCTTACATAGTAACTGAACTGATTAACTATTACTGAAAGAAAAAAAGTAGATTAATCATTAGGGGAAAAAATTAAAGCTCTTTAAAATGTAATAAGATAAGGTACAATTTGATTCACTGAAATTCATCTCAGAGCGATTTAGACATGTTAAGGTTTTTAAATGATTATCTATCTTTAGAAGCGTAAATTTTACGGCCTAATGTTTCAACTTACATAAAAATTAAAAGGATGTAAACTTCATATTTATAAGTACAAATAGAACATTAGATATAAGTAAAGCCTAAATATACAGTTCAAGACTTCAAAAATTCATACTTTTATAATACTGGACTTTTTGTTGAAGTTCTTTTACATTGTTCGAATTTTCCATTTCACACCTGAGGTTGATTAATAGCTACTAAATGCATTAAAATTCGCTAAAAACATTATTTTGAAAAATCATTATAATGACATCGATTTCGCAATTCTCAGGAAATCAGCATTTATAAACGAACGGATACATCTGCAAGGTGCAACGGTCGAGCTGCTACGTCACTGGAAGCGGATGTAAGAGCAGTGGGTGGAGCCTATATATTCTTCCGATTGCATTTGTGAGGGGTGAAATTATTTACGCTGGTTGCTGGTGTTCCTCGTTTATACTCGTCTCTTCGTTTTTTTCCCCTTTTGTTACATTCTTAGTTACGTTCTTACATTCTAATATAAGTGATAATTTGAAAATTAGAAAATCAAAAATATTCCGGTAAGAAAAGAAGTTCCTTCAACAAGAATTTTTTTTTTTCAAACTTGCTTTTGCTATAAGTTCAAAATAAATGTAAAAATATTTGTTTTCTAGTGTTATCTATTTTGAATTTTGAAAAACGCAGATAAATGGTACATTTTATTAGCACAATAATATTTTGAGTTTCTTTTTTTTTAGAAGTGCTGACAAAGCAAAAAAAATTATTTTGGCTAACAAAGTTACATTAAATGTGATATTTTATAGTTTAGATATTCTAGTAAAACTTCTTTAAAATAAAATGTACTTTTTTCGTTTCTATGAAATTAAAAAGCAGGATTGGAGGGGGGGGGGGGAGGAAGAGAAAAAAATTGTTTATAACATATATGAAAAGTGCTTACGTCAATAAAAACAGAAATGAAAAAGTTCACTTCGAATTGCCATGAATTAATTTATTAAACTATGTAATTCGGTTTCAATTATTTGTATGACATTTCCACAGTACTTTTTCTTTCCGTATATGATTGTTTTATTGTGCCAAAACGTGTCTTGCGTGTTGCAAAATTAATAATCATAAATTATTTCTTTGAAATATAAATTGAAACTATGTGTTACTGCATTAAAATAAAACCTGAAACTTTATTAAACTTACTTACTATATTAAAGTAAAAAGTTAAAATAAATGAATTAAGTTAAAAAGAGGAAAGAAAACGCTAGAAAATCAAACGGAGCACAGAGGCGACAATGTAGCTCCACCCATTATTGCGATTTCAGAGGCAAAGTAGCTCCACCTATTCTAGTGACGTCAGAGGCAGACCGTCGCAAAATTATCCGTTCGTTTTATCATGGTTTTATTCAGTTTTATTTATTTATATTGTATTGTTGTTGATGCCAATTTTTGTGAGATAATAATAAGATAACAAGGTTGTTGAAGTGCGCGTCCACGGTCGACACAATCCATATTTATTTGACTACAGCCACGTGATCCCGACAAAGGTGCACATCTGAATCCGCATATCATTATTGAATGGCAACTGCAATTCATGCCCCAGGTCTACGGCCGCAGTGGCGGATCAAGCCATTTGGGGGCCCTAAGCGGTAGAACATTTTGGGGCCCTCACACTCAAGTCAAAAATTGAAGTAAAAAAAAAAAAAAAAACAATTTATAAACCAATTTAAAAAACAAAACAAATAGTAAAAGTAGTTACTTTTATTTACACATTAATATAAAATTTTATTTATAGTTACAAAAATTTCCTTCTAACTTTCACTTTTGCAAAATCATCAATCATTTTTCCAGAATCTACATTGCTTATAATCTTGTTCCATGTACAGTATTGCTAAGTTATTTAATTTCTCCTCCCACATGGCATTTCTTAAATGAGTTTTTGCTCTTTTTAACACAGAAAAAGACCTTTCTCCTGACGAATTGGAGATTGGAATCGTCAAAAAAAAAATCTTCAATAGTAAAAATATTCAAGTATAAAAAGTATTAGTTTACTCAATTTTACTGATATAACTGATACAATTTTACTCAAATAACTGAAGCAATTATCGTCTGTAGCCAAATCGGTATCCCCAACTTTCATCAACAATAAAGAACACAGAACATAGTTTGGTCGGGGATGGATTTGCATTAGGTCGCTTGTTTCGGGGCCCCTCTGAAGTTTCATGGAGCCCACCATCGTCATATAGCCGTTTTTAAAAGTACGAAAAATATACTTGATTACATTAATGAAAGAGTACAATACATTTTTTTTTTTAGCTATTAAGAAAATTAAACGCCGATCCTTTCAGATAATTTTACAAAATATCATTATAATTAATTCGTACTAATAAAAAATATGTTTTGAAGGTTATAATAACGCAAAAGAATGAGTAGTAGATCAAGCAGCTTTTTAAACAATTTTTTTTAATTGAAGTCTTAAAATTGCATATTAGACTATCTTTGGTGACGTTAAAACACAAGTGGACTCAGGGTCAGGGGCTCCCCACTTTTTCTCCGCCAAACCCCTACCTGTTAGCCGAGGCCTTAGGATTGCTTACGCACGGGGAGAGGTAGTGGGGTCTACGGATTTTACTTGCACATATCCCCAAGTATACCTGGTCTTCAGTGGGTATCGAACGCGCGACTTTCCAGGCGGAAGTCCGACGTGCTAACCACTGGGTTACCACTGCCCCAGGGGCTCCCCACTAGAATTTTTCGAAATTGAAGTTCTAAAATCGCAATTTTTTAGGAATTCATTCCTAACGTAAGAAAAAATGGGATTTCGGGGCACTTTTTATTAATTTTTTTTTTTTTTTTTGAAATTCAAGTCTTACAAACACACACCGTCTTAACGACGACTCTGAACAAGAAAAAAAGATTGTGTCAGTGTGTGGAGTGGGGGAAGTTCTAACTCTTCTTCAAATCACCTCTTTTTTTTTTATTCCTTTCTTCTAAAAACATCTTTTATTGCTTTGGTCTTCTAATTTTTAATTTCCAACTCAATTTTGAATTATTTGAAAGACAAACAACGTCTTCGGCCCCTACAAAGACTTTTCAGACTGCGGTATTAATTTAAAATTATGATGCTATAACTAATTTTTTTCATTTTTTTTTTAAATTTTGAATATCATGCTCCTGCATCTTACTTTTGAAGTTTTACTTTTGGTGTGAACTTTCATTACAATGTTTTAAATCTCTCTCTCTCTCTTTGTTTTTTCATCAGTTTGTAACGTATTACGGTAGCCCATGCATTTTTACTCTTTGCTGTGATTTGCGTAATAATATTTTGATTAAAAAATTTATATATATTTATATAGAAATATAAAACTTTCGACTGCCCAAATATGAAATTATTATGTTTATTTATCTATTTAATTTTTTTTCATACTCAGATTTGCATTGTATTTTTTTTTTTCCTTTCCGCTATCAAAGGTTTGAAACGGCGGCCCTTAATTAAGTAATAACAATAATAGTTGGGGTATCACCCCCCCCCCCCTTGGCGACTGCTCTGATTGCCTTTTATTTAAATGTAGTTGCTGATAAGAAAGCGACGGTCATCTGTTTGCTGAAGGTCATGTACGCAGTTTCATAGCTCATAGCCGGGTCATTCCGAAGACGGAAAAAGATTTGTTTTTCAGCAGCTGAGGGAGCTTTGAAAAGTTATACAATGATGGGAAGTACTGCCAGGAGGCAATTGATAGTATAGTATAGTGACTTTGATTGCCGAACAAAATTTTATTTTTTGAATAATATTTTAAATTTCTATTCCTTGTTTCAGTAAGAAAATTTTTAAACAATTTAACAGGGAAAAAACATTTTGGGAGGTTGGGGGGGGGGGGGACACGTACCCCCTGGGACCCCTAAATCCGCTACTGGGTGGAGCCCATGAATACTCAGGAAAACTCTAGAAATATATCTAGGGTTTTCTACAAAGTTCGAAAAGTCGCCAAGCTTGGTGAGAAATTGCTTAATTGAGGTTAAAAATGATGACAACTTGGCGATACATCGCCAATTTCTCAGATAACCCGTAGAAACACATACTAAAAGCTAGCTCAGTGGGAGAAACAACAATCAAGCGAAGAGTCCCGAAACCTGAGCAACTTACGCATGGAACTTATTTTATGCATAAATTATTGCAATTGAAGGCAAATTTCGCTGAATTAAAACAGAATAGCATGCAAATCTTTTTATAAATAACATATATATATATAGATAGATAGATAATCTATCAGAAAAAATCCTTCAATAATTAAATAAAAGAGCTATTAATATACCAGAAGTCAATCTTTTCCAGAGTAATAATTTGAAATTTTAATGTATAAAATATTTTGGCTTGTCTCAAGGTAGAAGGAAAATATAGGTATGGTATATTACTCGTAAAAGAAACACCGGAAATATATAATATGTTGAAATTTTTTCGGAGAACTGCTTTTTTTTCTTTTTCTAACAGGTTCTCTAAAATTTTCGGATCTGAATCACTCATACTACTTTTTGTTGCAAAAACTGGAATCGATTAAATAAAAAAAGGTCCTGTTTTTTTTTATACACACAATGATATGTATACACACACAAAAAATTTAAGACTAATAAAAATAACACTTACCGTCTGTCTGCCAAGAGAAAAGCTCAAGCCGAAATGTCTCTGACGGTCTGTCTCTATATGGCAACGATTGTGTTCTATTTTTCCAAGGGAAGTTCTAAAGACTGGAACATTAATAAGTGCCGCCGTAGCGCAGTAACATTAACTTACGGAATTCTTGTTATTGATAGAAAGAAGGGGGGGGGGGGGTGAAAAAACGTTTGGATGACTTCATTAGTTATGAAATAATCGAGTTTAATCATTAGTTTATTTATCAACTCGTCAATCAAAAATATAAAATTTGTTTTATTAAAAATATTAGTGATAAATAAGCACATATTATTTAACTGACGCCTGCCTAAGGATTTTGCAAACTTCTATTTATAAAATTGACGTGATAAATTTGGAATGCTATGATTGATTTAAAATATATTTTAATCTCTTAGAATAGGTTTAGGTAGATTTTAGCATTTAATTTAAATAGATTTAAGTGAAAATATTAGTTTATCATAATATGATGGTCAAAAGAGTTTAGAGATCTAATATCTATCTTTCCTAATATTAAGACTTTTTTGGGTATTGTCCCAGTGTGCGATCCACTCTTACTTACTGTATAAATCAATAGGTGGATCCCCTAAAATTGTTGTTTTATTTGAATGTTTTCCGACTAGACGGGTAAAATTTAATTTAATTTAATTTTGTTGCATTAAATGAACTATTAGAGGGAGGAGGGGATGAAGAGATTCCAAGAAAACAAGCAGATCAAAAGTAAAAAGAAGAAGATTACTATTAAAGAAAATCTAACGTACATCTATTAAGTTATTTCCTTGAAATTAAAAAATGGGGGGGGGGGGGGGGGGTATATGATTTAGCAATTAAATGAATGAATTATTATTATTATTTTGCTGTATTATGTTTTTTTAGAAATTACCGTAGTTTTGAGTAAAAAAACCGCTTTGTCGGTAAGGATTGATGAAATACTGGTTTGTACTGAGATAATGGATTACGCCAATGCGGCTATTTTTACACAAATTTACTGGGATTTCTAACAAAAAGGAAAAAAAAGGCAAAAATAGTAAACACTAGTTATTTTGATAGCTAAACCATATAAACGAAAAAAAAGAAACTAAACCATTAAAGCACACTCAGTGCTCGAAAATGACTTCTTTAACATTCAGCTAATCATTTGAATTTATGCTAATCATTGAATCACAACAATTTTAGCAGCGCTACCTAATGATCAGATATATGTAACTGAGTAGATGGCACATTGGGGCAACACCCTTTTTACCCTGCTTTTCCGTGAAAAGAAAAGAAAAAAAAAAAGCAAATAAAGTGGGAAAGAAGGCTTAATGTATCGTAAAAATATCGTTAAAAATAAAGAAAAGTAAAAAAAAAAAACAAGTGAAGTAATTAAATAAAGATTGAAAAATAAAAATTTGAAAGTAGGGTTTTGAGATAGGGAAAATGTATGTCTGTCTGTCTCCCCCCCCCCCCCCCAATAACTTTTGAGGGAATTGGCCGATTCAAGATTTTTTTTTTTTTTTGCATTTGAAAGATTTCGGCGAGAACATCTCATTTCCATACTTTACTTTTTTGATTTGAACAGTTTTTTGTCTAATTTTGAACAGTTCAAAAAATCGTAACATTAGCGCCTGTGGGCAAAAATAAAGCAAATTATGTACACTCTCTGCATAAGATCCAACTTTCTATGAAGATGGTTACTGGAAGAAGCTCTCAGCGTGAAATACATTTTATTTGAACAACTTTTGTTCATTTTTGAACAGTTCAAAGAAAAATAAAATAAAATAAATAAATAAATAAATGACAGCGCCTACGAGGAAATTTCAATCCTATATAAATCCTGATCTAGCAGACAGATTGGCTTGGAACAAACTTTATCGGAAAGATGTTAGGCCGTAGAACATGTGCAGATATAAAGTTCAACCAGAACTAAACTAGCCTAATATTTTCCTGCGAAATTTTTTTACCTGAGAATTTTAAGGCTATTTCTTAATCATTAAGAAATATCCTTAAAAATCAATAAAAATGAGTGAAAAAATAGATGAATGAATAAATGAAAAAAGATTAAATGAGTGTATAAATACATGAATGAGTAAATGAAAGGATGAATGAAACCTCATTGCAATTATCCCCATATAATTAACTTAAAAATCGCCAATGTCTGAGGAGGGGATCCGGACCTCTCCGGAAGAAAATTCAAGACTACCTATTTGAATAAAGTTTTTAATATTTTAATACTTTAATTTTGAAAGTTACCTAAAGGTTTGGACTCCTCTCGAAATCAATTTCTATATACGCTACTGTTTGAGCTATGACGTGGTTGAACAAATGAGCGATGTGTTCTTTCTGCACTTCATTCATTAATTTATTTATGCAAATTTGTCACTTTTAACTGAATTAAATCCTCGCAGAGTCAGATCTAAAGCTATGTTAATATGTTTCGCTGTTACTGACTCAACTTACGAAACATAGTTCATGACAAGTCTTTCTCGGAATCTCTATTTCAACAGCACTGTTACTTGAGCATTATTTCCTGTCGTGTTCTAAATATTTTCTTCGTAAAATTCGTCATTTTGTCAAAAAACCTCAACCAATTTAGAGCACAGGTTTTCATTCGCATACATAACGCTTTCTAGCGCCAGGGAGTCCTTTCATTGGGGCTTAAGTTTGGAAGTACTGTTTGCCTAACTCCATTACCACGAGTTGGATATTGGGCACTCTGAGCACAAAGCAGGTGATTAAATTGCAAATTGCAATTTCAGTAGTTTTCTTATTAGGAGACTCTGACATCAGAAAAACTATATTTCTTTCAGAAACTGGAATGTAATTTTCTTAGAGTGGCGAAGCAAGAATCACTCTCGAAAGTAAATAAAATATTTGTAAGAAAATAATTAAATTAAGATAAAACTAATTTACCAATACCGTAACTTTTGAAGATTTGTTTGGTAAATTGAAAGATTTCATTACTGTTATCAAACCGACATTGGTGTTTATAACTTTCAGATTTTTATTTGCCTTCCTTAGTATTACTGCTTTCGTGTTACAATTTGTATCCCTTAATTTTATTTGAGTTAACGCAGTGCTTCTCAAACTTTCAATACTTGCGACCCAATTTTAAATCATAATATTCATCTCTCCTCCTTATAGAGTAAAGAATTGAATACAATAATAATGTACTTTGGCGCTAAAAAACTACAATATGATCTTAATTATAAACCGCATCAAAGAGTAATATTTGCAACAAATTGCATACTAAAAACTTACCATGAAAATTACGGTTTGAAAATACTGGTGTACAACTGATAAAGAAGACGCCATCATACCAGGCAACACTGCAAAAACATTTCGCAAGGCCGATCCAGTCAAACCCGGGCTAGAGCCCAGGGCTCCGCACTGGCTTATTATTACTAACTTATAATAATTTAAAAATAGCTCACAGGAATGTTAATGACGTTCCCGCAAAAGTATTTCGCCCTTGGCTCCACAAGGACTAGGGCCGCCACTGGTATTTCCCCGTATACACTATTATGTATTACAATTTCCAACATCCCACCTCTGTGAAATCGGATTTTCTGTGATGGCTGTGCTTTGAAGACAAAATGTAAATCTTAGTTGAACATAGAAAAAGAACTTAGAACAGAGATGACACGCGTTTCAGTAGGTGGTACGCCACACCACAATTGAGTGGCACGCCCACAGGTGCATATGAATTTACTTTTATTCACTCTAATTTAATGAAAACATTTTTTTTTAAAAATAGAAAGAAAGAAAGTGGCACCCTAGACACCTTAAATAACAAACACTAATTTAACTGGTACACTAACTGAAAAAAGTTCGCCATCCCTGGATTAGAATGTCGAATTTCTGATAGTAAACCAACGTTTGAAAAATTTTACTTTGCAAGATAAGCTTATGGGAGTCACTAGTACTATGAAAATTAAAAAAAAAAAAAAAAAAAAAAAAAAAAAAAAAAAAAAAAAAAAAAAAACCTCAGTGGCGCGCCAGTCCTTTTGGAGGCCATGGCCCACTGTGCCCATCCCAGTTTTCGAGACCGAGGGGCCTGGGGTGTAGAAGCAGAAGTTCCGGTCAAGTGGTCGGCCTGACGCGGAACCCCCAGTGTTTAGTTCCCAAGCATGCTTGGTCCTCATTTTATCGACCCCACTGCAGGTGGTGAAAGGCTGAGTCGACCCTGCCCTGCGCAGCCCGGGGAACCGAACCCCGGACCTGTAGCATGGTAGGACGGAAGGCTACCACTCAGCCACTGGGTTTCTGATACTATGAAACTCGTTCTTAATTTATTATTGATAGATAATTATCAAACATGCTGTGCAGTACTGATACATTTTATAAGTATATTATATCAATGTAAATGTGTATTTTATCTTTTATTATGTCAGAATGAATGCATTTTGTTTTACTTCCTTTCAGTAAATTAATATATGTATTTTTTAATCTTTTGTTTTCGACTTTTCGACATGCTCTCGCCCTCCACTTACAAATAGGATTATCACGTTCCCCTCCCTAGGGGAGCGCCCCACAAATATTTTATATACATAATTTAAGAATCGCTGGGTTAACGTTTATCTTCGTTAATATTGCGTTTGGGTTGATAAATGCGTTGGTTTATTTGTTGCTTTCGGAACAACAACCCCCATTAACTAATATTGTTCCCAGATTAACCTAACATTTTTTCCCAATAAAGTCAGTGCATTTCATTTGCTGCGCTTTCCAATAACGAAGTCTTGAATATGAAAATCCACAAATGTCGAATACATCAGCTAGTAATTCATACTAATACATTATAGTAAGATAGATGGAAATATTAGAAAAATCGAAAACAAAATGAAGAGTGAAATGGAAATGGTGTGGAAAAACTTGTACTAATTACAGAATTTTCTTCCGTTTTATATTATCGAATTTAAGTGAATTTTTTACTTAAAATCACGGTAAAGAAGAAACAAAATCGAATTTTAAAAAATCGCTTCGAAGTGCACGCATGTTTCGAAGTATTTTTGAACCAGTTCAAGGAATGTAATCGAATGCGCGTCTTGTCATATGCAACTGAATATGAAGAGAAAACAATGAAAAATATTTTTCCAAATTCATCGTTTGACGCAGTTACTTATTCTAGGCAAGCAAATGAAATAAAGACTCGGTGTTTGAATAAGATCGGGAAAAATTCAATCTTTTTCAGCCCCGTCAATTCGAATTTTTTAGGCACGAGTGGGGACCAAGGGTATATTCTACTCGAATATAACATAAAAACAAATCTCATGCACATTCATAAAAATCCATTTTATTTTCAAAGCCGTGGGTTGGGCCGCCTGACCCGTCCCCAACCCCAAATGATGCCCCGCCTGATATTTTTTAAATCTCGAAAACAGTAATCTAATATTGAAATTTGTAGAAATACTTTGAAATAACATATGATTTGAAATAACATATGAAATAACATATGATGCACCAAATGATGCCACGCCTGATATTTTTTAAATCTCGAAAACAGTAATCTAATATTGAAATTTGTAGAAATACTTTGAAATAATATAGCGAAAAGAGAAAAAGAACAATTAGAAGATTTATGCAAATTATTACGAAACATTCCACATGAAATTGTAATGTTAATGTTACTCAAATTTTTGACAGCACACAATATTTTTCAAACCTCAGTTTTATTTTTTACACGTTAAAAAGAGAGAGGAGTTTGAACTTGTTCAGTAGAGAGGTATATGTTTATGAGTGAGTTAAGCAGGCAGGTGAGGAAAGCAGGCAGGAGTGCCTACCCCTCCCCCCCCCCTAAAAAGCTACGGATCGCTTCAAAAAGCGATGCCTACCAAATCGGCCAAACAGTTGGCAAAGCCCTCCTCAAAATGACACCACTTAAAAGATCAATGGCGCAATCTGCGACATGAACCCTCCTCCTCCCCTCATGCTGGCACCCCTGAAGGTGTCCGCATTTTGACATTTTGGAATATTCTAACCCTAATTCAACTATATAAATAAATAAATAAGTAACAAAGTAAAAGAGCAAATAAGAGCTAAAGTTTTACATTTATTCTGTGAAAGAACTAATGAATGAAAATTTTTACACAAAAACTTTTAGAAAGTCACCCAATTAGATCTACAAAATGTAAAGAAAAGAAATTGCCTGGCTTGAAAATCAATAAATAGATAAATTAAAAAGGAAAGAACATAATTGATCTTAAAAATAACTAATTACCATCGTCCAGAAGTGAGAAAGAGTGTGTGAAAGTGCTTATGAAATGAAACAGGTAGTTCGACCTATTTACCTAGTCGGTGGGGGGTAGAAGCAAAACGATTGGTTCATCCGACATCAAAATAAGAGAGCCCGTAAGTCAGACCCACGATATAAAAGCAGGCTTGCGGGCTCCCCAGTATATCACTCTCACTTTCTCAGCAGAACAACAAGATGATACAACAGGTTAGTACGATTTTAATTTTTCTCGAGAGCCTCAGATCGATAATGAACTAGATTGCGCCTTCCATTGAATTGAGAAATAAGGAGTGTTCTGTACTTGGCGCCTTTATCGCCAGCACGATGAAATTAAATTACCTCTGTTTAACCAAATTTGCGAGAAATACCATTATTATAATAACAAGGGGGCTCCCCACCTCTGCTCGCTGTTGCTCACCTACCCTCGGAACTGCTTACGCCGCTCCTTCGGTTCACATTACGAATTTGAGCTCGCTTCGCTCGCTCATAGAAACTAAACTATTTTAGAGTAGCTTCATGAAAAAAAAATGAGTTCTCTGTCAGAAATAACGTTCTGTATTGCATACAACTCTTGGGAATCAAAAGTTCATATCTTCTAACATAAAGTACATAGATTTCACTGTCAGAAGTTTGGTGAGATTCCTAATGTTCCTAAAAACATTCATATAAAAAAGCCTTCCATCAAAACTCGCGCAACGCGGTCATAATTCCTAAATAGTATTCCATGATGTTCATAATATTTTATTGACTAACACGATTTCACTGGTTTAGCCTATTTTGACGTTGATTTGAAGATATTTTGGCTGTCTTAAGCTCATCTGTTTCATTTCTAACTGCTATCCTTTGAACAATTTCTTCCCGAGTTTCATTTGGATGCTGTTCTTTCCTCCATGCATTACGAGAAATATTATAAGCGGGACATTATAACAATTTCCTTCATCAGCAAGTTCTTTGATCAACGTAGTTCGTAGCAATGTAGCCAATAACCTTCATCAGAGTAACAACAACGAACGTCATGGGCGCACAATTCGTATGATCCAATAATTTAATTTGAATAATATAATGAGCTGTTATTAAATTTTAGGAAGCCTATTTCAGCTCATCCCTCCTTTTATGGAATAAAATCGCCCGTGAGGGTGAGGCGCGGCTATCATACATAGATATTTTTACCAGTGCCTGATTACCGCAAAGGCCAATTAGGCCGCGGCCTTGGGCCCCCAAATTGTCGTAAGAAAGATTTCTGAAAATATCTCTTAAAAGATAATTTTTTACAAAATGGAAAGATCTTAACTCATTTAAATGGCGAGCTAAAAGAATTTGCGTAAACGAGGTAAACTATGCGCAATCAAATCAATATCTTCATTGACTATCACGCTAAATAGTATCCTTTAATCGCTGAGGGCATCTCACAAAATGAATAACACAAAAATCATATTGAATAAAAACAATATAGAATGCAGAATAGTAGGATGTCGTGTCAGTAGGTGCTTTTTTTGCCCCCTTGCCAATTTGGTACGAACCCAGCGTAAATAGAATAATCTCCAAGCTTATTTAACTTTATACATCATGCCCAGTATTTTTATTTTTCGTACCATAGGGGGCTCCAAAATAATGTTGTGTCTTTCGCTCCCAACTGTCTTGATTTTTACCATATGATCAATGTACTATTGCTCCGCATTTTTGAGGCATCTGCTCACCTCCCTGTAAATACCGTTAAGGTGGTATTCTAGTGTAGAGGCATGAATTTCGGTTTTTGAAGCGCTGTACAAAGGAAACAAAAAATATTTTTATCATCCATTTTATTATCATTTGTTTATTGATGTTTTATTATTACATACAAAAATTAACCAAAAAAAAAAAAAAAATTAAAATTGACAGTTATGAGCAGTCAAAGTGGGGGATCCAAAAAAAAAAAAAAAAAAAAAAAGAGGGTGTCATATGACCTGCATTATTCCAACCCTCCTGGTGATCAGAAAAATAATTAATTATTATGAATTCTTAATTATTATGGATGTGGCTATCGTATAAACCTTGGACAAGTTGGAAAAAAAAAATACAAAAAAGGCGGCTGTTTGAAAAAAAAAAAAAAAAAAAAATCCTTTTTGCATATTTTTTCAACAATTCCAAATTTTTAAAAATACTAAATGAAAAGCTATATAGTTTTGTGCAAGGTTCACAGAACTTCCTCTCCAAATTTGAAGTAAATCGGTTCATTAGAACTCGAGATATCCTTACTGGGAGCTCGAAAAAAGCAGTTTCGAGAAAAACGCGTTCAAAGTTTTGAGACAAGTTTTCAGCAATTTTACTTATAGAATAATACAGCACACTTACATATTTTTAATCGGCGATTCCTGCTGCATATAACAAACCTTCCTCTACTTCAAAATGCTCATTCTCCGATGTTCTCTGGTGAAGACGATCTGTTCCACCCTCCTTTGACACCTCTGAAGTCCGGAGTTCCGAGCGCTCGATACGCGCTTCGGCCCGTCTCGATGCAAAAGCATTAGCTTCTGGGCCAATCGTGATTCCCATAACATCTAAGATTTTTAATATGCGTATAAAACCTTCATTAAAAATACTAACTGCGAAGTTTGGCTCAAAACTAACTTAAAATAAAACTAAATTTTTCCAACAAAACAAGTTTCTATGTCCTTCAATTAAATATAGATTTAAAAGGGATACTGTACAATAAAGATTTTATAAGGGATATTCAATCGTAGGGACTCGGGAACGCCTACCGTCTTTTGTAGACTTGTAGCGGTCGGATTGGAACCGATCCCACGTCACTAAAACGGCTATAACTCATGAAATAATAGGAATTTTGAAAAATCCTTTTAATGGTATGTTCTTGAACGTCTAAACTTCTAAAATATGAAAAAAAAAAAAAAAAAAATATTTTTTTTTTTTTTCAAAATTTTACACTTCCCCCTTAATTTGCGATAGGGAGGTAGGTCTCTGCAGTGCAACGAATTTTCAATGAGTATTTTCTTCAATAAGTGTTAGACAATAAATTTTAGATTTTAAAATTCGTAAGTAAAACCATATTTGATTGTTGTTTGGGTGCTACCTCCACGCTACTCTATCGCTATTTACCTATTATTACCGAAGGTAGTGGTTTAGGAAAGCATGGTCACCTAACTATTTGGAGTTCACAAGAGGTTTGTTTGTTTTCTCTATTCAGCTTTTGATGTAAAATTTTCTGCGTTTTTGATTGGACCTTTAAAATATTTCTTTGATTTGCGAATCCATCATTTCTTTTTATGATTTTCATGATTATCTTATTTTCGACAGTGTTCATTTTTAACGTTTCATTTCTATAAATGAATGTATGTAATTGGAGTATACGGGGACGCATTCTTTACTTTCAAATGACTAGTTTACACTTTTCCACTATTTATATTTTTGACAATAAAAATATTCTGTTGAAAATAATACTAATTTAAACAGATGCATGACAGTGTGGCGGTCGACGAGAGAGGACACTGAGGCGATGGTTGAGGATGTCTGCCGGAGGCAGGGATAGAACCTCGGACCTTCTTGATAGAAAGCCAGTGCTTCCGTGCTTTGCCAAAAGGTACCTGATGGCCGGGACAGAAGATAGCTTTTGAAGGTGTCAAATCGTACCGCCACATATACTCCCCCTCCAGTGAACGACAGTATGGAGGTGAGAACGATACCAACCATAGATGGGTGCGCCAGTGCCAGGCGTTCTGGCGAGATTGGAAGGCTCGTATCCGCGGTCGGGCGGATGAGTGCGAGTGTTCTCGTGGCGCCATCTATGTGGTGATTGGGTCTCCATTCGTTGCGTGTAATTGCCGGGTCACCAAATGTGGTGGGCGACGTGTGAGGACACGGAGGTGACGTGTTGGAGGATGTCTGCCGGAGGCAGGGCTAGAACCAGGAACTTCTTGATGGAAAGCCAGTGCTTCCGTGCTTTGCCAAAAGGTACCTGATGGCCGGGACAGAAGATAGCTCTTGAAGGTGTCGAATCATACCGCCACACATTAGAAGGTCCGAGGTTCTATCCCTGCCTCCGGCAGACATCCTCCATCGCCTCCACCTCCGTGTCCTCACACGTCGACCGCCACATTTGGTGACGCGGCAATTACACGCAACGAATGGAGACCCAATCACCCCATAGATGGCGCCACGAGAACACTCGCACTCATCCGCCCGACCGAGGCGCTCGAGCACAAGCTCTCATCAGCGCCCGACCGCGGATACGAGCCTTCCAATCTCGCCAGAACGCCTGGCACTGGCGCACCCATCTATGGCTGGCATCGTTCACTCCTCACCTCCACACTGTCGTTCACTCGTTCACTGGAGGGGGAGTATATGTGGCGGTATGATTCGACACCTGCAAGAGCTATCTTCTGTCCCGGCCATTAGGTACCTTTTGGCAAAGCACGGAAGCACTGGCTTTCCATCAAGAAGTTCCTGGTTCTAGCCCTGCCTCCGGCAGACATCCTCCACCACGTCACCTCCGTGGCCTGCCGTCGTCGACCGCCACAACAGTTAATTTTTTTGCAGTTGAAAACCGTTTTGATTTTTGTGCGGAATCTTTTTTATTGGACGAAAGAACATTTTTCTTTGTGAGGATTGATAGGTAACGTGTGCATTTATTTATTCGTATTTTTAAATGAAAAGAATTCTTGCATTTAAATTCAAGTTTTATGCTTTTCCCCAACATTCATCCATAGTTCGAGAAAATGTAAACATTAAATGCTTTATTTTAAAATTTTAGTAATTGTTTTGCTCCCGCCCTCATTTGTTATTTTCTCCCTCCATAATCATGCGTACCGAGCAAAAAATTTCACACCAAGCTGCTGATTTTAAATTGGAACCCTTTTAGTGCAGAAAGATGCGAGTTTAACAATATAATTCATTCGAATGAGGCCACAGCCAACAGATATTCAAGGCCGGAAAATCTTGTGGTCACGTGAATTTATCCGGTTCATTGAGGAGGAAGAAATCGATTTTCATTGCTATTTTCCGATTTTCACTGCGTTGATGTTAAGCCAAAGGACGGAATAAGTCACGTGACTTATTAATTCTCCGGCCTGTTATTCTATTTGGCCTTGGCAAGGCTCTTTCCTATTCAATTTTATTACTTTTTTCACTTTATTTGTAGAGAGCCAAAATAATTATTCATAACAATATTTCTCTTTCAGGTTTTGTTGTTGCTTTTAGCAATAACCATTTGCTTTGCCACGCACAGCACAAAGAATATGCTCCAAAGACAGGTAACTTATCAAAGAATTTTATTTTCAACTAATTATTGCAGACATTTATTTTGATCAAAGCTATTTCAATCACCATTTTTGTTTCGTGAATTACATGTTGCAATTAAAATTATGCTAATTTCTCATTCTTATTTATTTCCTTTTAATGACTTATTTCAATAGAGATAATATTAATCATCCATTTTGTTACTTTAATCAAGTATCTCAATTGAAATTCTTCTGATCTTCTAATTTGATTGAAATTTTTTATCTCCATCTTTTTCCTCGCTCTAGTTTGAAATATTTCAACCAAAACTGTTTTAAGGAGCCAAGGAGCTACTTAAAAAGGGAAAAAAAAAAGAATAATTTTTCAGAACTAGTTTATGGTGATTCGCTAATTAGATATTAAAGGCAAAATGTTGTAATCTACTTCGATCAAATTATACTTTAATCAAAATTATTTTACTCAGCAAAATTTTTTGAGACTGACACCATATTAGTTAAATGTTAGAAAATTAGTATTAATATTTGAAAATGCTCTTGTTTTAATCATTACACTTAAGGTAATGTTTTAGATGTTAATTATATTGTTACACTATTACAAAAATTAGTTCATGCAGGAGTTTTCACATGACCGTTTAAATCATGGTTTAAGCCGTCAAAAATTGTCATTCGCAACAATTTGCTAACCTTGATTTTAGATTTATGCTGCTGGAGTAACATTATAATTAAATCTTTAGGTCAGTGATGCTTTGGAATAGAGCAACAGAACTTTCTTTGATAAAATATTGAACAATTAGAATGCCTTAAATAAAAAGTTACTTTAATGATACTTATTTGATATTCATTCTGAGAAGATTCAACTGGCTACAATATACAGCAATTCTAGCTACGAGTGATGAGGCTACATGAAAAGGAGTTTTCCAAATATGACCTGTAATTATTTATGATTTGCAGGAAGATCCGGGTGTAACAGAATTGCTCAGTTTGTAAGGATTATCAGAAAAAAAAATGCATAAACAAGTTTAGTGTTACCTGATACAGAACCATTACAAGTTTTAATTTTACAAAGGTGACAGCATTAATTCTAAAAACAAACAGTTCCTCTTCGTTGCATTGGACGAGCATCAACCAATGACAGTCCTCTTTGATGATTACCATTCTATCCCGACTTAATTGTGCCATCGTGTTTTAACAGAATTACGACGAAGGATCACATCCATTGATTATAACATGTTAACCCTTTATCTACCGCATTATGATCTGCAGTAATTTTTTTTACAGAAATAGTTTCTATAGGTATTTACACTGAAAATTAAGGGCTTTACATAAATAAAATGCTCAGTCTATAAGTATTTATTTCTTTACAGTTAATAAGTGCCACAGAGTATTCACCCTGTGAAATTAATTACATACACTTTTTAATCAAAATATTTCGTCAAATAGTTTTCTAAGTTCTCAACTAACACATCAAAAAATCAGTGACTTGATTCTTGAATTTTACTAGTTTTCTGGAGCGAAACTCTAAGGGAGCAATCTGAACAAAATGGAAGTTCAAAGCGCAGCATTGGTTTCAAAACTATCTATCTTCCTTTCCAAGCTAAAATACTCTTTACAGAACCCTTGCTGATATGTATCCTGAAAAAAGGGAATGTAAAGACTGTCCCTGCAAAGTACCATCAGAATATTGGTAAAAATGGTTGCTGGGATAGAATTTATAGAGAATGGTACTTATAAGTACCGACGGTAGATAAAGGGTTAAGGCGTGTTTCAAATCGAATTCTTGCCCAAACTATTTTTAATGTATAAGAGCCATAAAATTAGGATTACATAAAATACAAATTACATTACCAAAAATATTCTTAACTTTTTAGCAATAATATTTCTTATAGTCATTTTTTGTAACAGTCATTAGATCTAAAAACTACGTATTCATTTTTCTTCAACTATTATTATGTTACAGAATTTTACGGAAATGTGACATATCAAGGGCTTTTGCAGAAACATGAAATTGTAGCACAGGAACATTAAAAGTAACCCAGTAAAAAACATAGGAAAATCTTAATAAATTACCTTTCAGTGTTATGTATGACTACTTTTTACGCCTGGAACATAGAGCAGCGTTTAAAAAGTTAATATTTTATTATCACTTTGCTTTAACCCTTATTCTCATGAAGTAGCATATTGCTATCTGGGGTTTTCCTCTACTTTCTATTTGTTAAGTGACGTCAGCGAGTAACTTGCATTGTTATTTGCTAGCTCTTATTCTCATAAAGTAGCATATATGCTATCTAGGGCCTTCCCCTACTGTCTATTTGTTAACAAATAGAAAGTAGGGGAAAACCCCAGGTAGCATATATGCTACTTTATGAGAATAAAGGATTGACCAATTCATTTGCTAAATCCTGATGCTTAATATTGTAGGTAAAAATGCCTTCTGCTGACATCCAGTTCCTTTCTTCAGCCAACCCCGAGTCCATTGACGCTGTTCTTTTCGAATCTGCAGTCCAAGCACCAGCCGTGGAAAGATACCAATCTAGTCAACAAGCCCAGGTGAGAGGGTTCTCTTTATCCTTTATCCCATAGTGAACGGCAGTAATAAAAATTTTTGTCGCACAGACTTTCTACGTACGTTATTATATTACAAACCTACATTAACAAGTTCTCTTTTCTCCTACTCTTTGCACTTGCTGGCTGCCATTCATTCTATCGTTAAGTATTTCATCAATTATGATTAATATTCTATCACTAATCTTCAATTAATTAATTCACTAACTAATAATGTTTTATATTCCAGAACAAGATGTATTCGCCTCCTGCGGTTCAACAAGAAAGACTTCAGGTGAGAATATTTTATAGAAATCCTCAACATGAAAGCACAGAAAATAAACATACTGATCTGGGAAATAATCATAATGATCATATTTATTTATAATACACTAATTGTTGTGGATCAACTCAAGATTTATCCTGAACGTTCAAAACTTGGTTTCAATTAATTCCGTTTCTGTGCCAGTGAAGAAATGGTAAAACCCTCAATGAAACTCACGTGTGTTATTATTTTATTCGATAAAGATTTCTGAAATGTCAATTAAAATTCTTTACTCTTCAATAGCGTTCAGGTTCCCAAATCTTACCCATAATTTAAAAATGCTGATAACGTATACGAATATCAGTTTTGTTTTTTCACTAAGCTTAAACTAAGGCACGCACTAAATTCTGGTGTTTCACATTTCAGGCTAATATGCATTCGTCTCCTGCTGTTCAACAAGAACGACTTCAGGTGAGACTATTTTATAGAAGTCCTCAAACCGAAAGCATAGAAAATAAACATACTGATCTGGAAAATAATCAGAAAGAGCTTATTTATTTATAATACACTAAGTGTTGTGGATCAACTCAAGAATTATCCTGAACGTTCAAAACTATTTGTTTCAAGTAATTCCGTTTCTGTGCCAGTGATGAAATGGTCAAATCCTCAATGAAACTCACGTGTGTTATTTTATACGATAAAGATTTTCTGAAATGTCAATTAAAATTCTTTACTCTTCAATAGCGTTCAGGTTCGCAGATATTACCCATAATTTAAAAATGCTGATAACGTATACGAATATCAGTTTTGTTTTTTCACTAAGCTTAAATTAAGGCACGCACTAAATTCTGGTGTTTCACATTTCAGGCTAATATGTATTTGTCTCCTGCTGTTCAACAAGAACGACTTCAGGTGAGACTATTTTATAGAAATCCTCAACCAGAAAACATAGAAAATAAACATACTGATCTGGGAAATAATCAGAAAGAGCTTATTTATTTATAATACACCGACTGTTGTGGATCAACTCAAGAATTATCCTGAACGTTCAAAACTATTTGTTCAAGTAATTCCGTTTCTGTGCCAGTCAAGAAATGGTAAAATCCTCAATGAAACTCACGCGTGTATTTTACAGAAATCCTCAACAAGAAAGCATAGAAAATAAACATACTGATCTGGGAAATAATCACAAAAAGCATATTTATTTATAATACACTAACTGTTGTGGATCCATTAAATATTTATAATGAACGTTCGACCACTTTATTCGATAAATATTTTCTGAAATGTCAATTAAAATTCTTTACTCTTCAATAGCGTTCAGGATTCCCAAATATTACCCATAATTTTAAAATGTTGCTAACGTATACAAATACCGGCTTTATTTTTTCACTAAGTTAAAATTAACCCACGCACTAAATTCTGATGTTTCACATTTCAGGCTAATATGTATTCGTCTCCTGCTGTTCAACAAGAACGACTTCAGGTGAGACTATTTTATAGAAATCCTCAAAAAGAAAGCGTAGAAAATAAACATACTGATCTGGGAAATAATCAGAAAGAGCATATTTATTTATAATACACCAACTGTTGTGAATCCATTAATGGTCTTACCTACTGAAATTCAAAATTTTATATTGGGGAAAATTTGTGTTGTAATTCAGTTTGATATATGTTTCGCCTACATTGTTTGTACTTTTACATAATTGAAAATGCATGTGGATTCAAAATTTTCATATTAAGAAACATTAGTAGTTGAAATTCATTGAAATATAACACCCTAACAGTTTGAGAATGAATTTCTTAATGGTTATATATTAACTAAAATTTTTCTTTTTACATATCAAGACGTCTTCTATTCTAGAAATTTGTTTTAACTTGAAAAGGCATATAAATATGTGGAACGCTATCCTCAAAGTGTCTTTCAAACTGTGTGTGTATGTTTTGGATAAAAACGATGTGCTTGAATGAATTTTAGTCCTATTCCAATAAGTTAATCAAATGAGGATTTAGCTAAAATGCATTTTTGTACTCACTTGCATTCAAAATCTTTCTGCAGTCTTCCAACCAGTACAATGCCCCAGCAGCAGCTCAGCAGGAAAATTCCGCTTACTCCTTCCTCTATGGCACCAAACTGGAGGATGGTGGTACCAACTACAGGTCAGAATCTGGTGACAGAAGGGGCAAAGTGATTGGTTCATACACCCTCTCAGTACCCGACGGCCGATACAGGAAGGTAGAATATGTAGCCGACGAAGGGGGATTCAGAGCCATCGTCAACACCAATGAGTTTGGCACCAAGCCAGAATCACCTGCCAGCGTCCAGTTATTTTCATCAGCGAAATAGGTGAAACCCAAATTTCACTCAGGACCAGGAGACTAAGGAGCCATGACTCCTCCCGGAATAAATTTGAAAATAGTATCTATCTCATATTAACATTTTGATATTTTGAAATTTAAATTATAAAAGTTATCAATTGTTGGGCTTGGACCTTCCTCCGAAATAAATTGCATATGTGTCTCTGCTCAAGAGCCAGAACTAGTTTGCTCTACTACCAAAACTGAGCAGTTAGGTTTAAGGGAAAATTGTGCTGATTACCCACTTTGAGCAAGAATTCAAAGAATAGAACTAATTAGTTTATTTATTTTATTATTATAGCACATATTAAAATACAATCAAACCTCATTTTAAGGTCATCATTGGGGATCTATACAAAGTATCCTTATAAATGAAGTGATCCTATATCTGATAAAGAAAAAACGTCATTTATTTCAACCCCTAGATACATGTTATTTTTAGAATAGTCTTTAAAGTAAGATAAAAAATAAAAATTGTTCAACCGAAGTAGTATCTAATTCATCAACTAAAATTATGTAAAATAAGAATTGATGTAAAAAACATTATACTTACAGAACAGTTAGAAATATATTTTATCATTGAAAGTACCCATTTATGCAGGATGGCTGCTGCTTCGTTTTAACTGTCGTTAATGCTATTCTTCCTATATAATTATCAGTTTTAAAATGTTACTTTGATGCTTTTGAATGAGTAAAAATTAACTGAATAAGGTTTAGTGTTTTGAGAGAATCAGTCAAAGCAATGAGCTGAATTTTCCAGTTCACCTTTTTTCTTCTTAAATTGTGAAGAAAAGGAGGGGAAGTGTTGCTTTTGGAGAGGGTAAAAAATTCCCTTTGTAATTGATGGATATTTTAATCCTTTATGCACAACTCCTGCTTTTGGGCCTGTGACAATATTCTTTACTTTTTTTAAAAATATAACAGTCTCTCTTTTGCCTGGGACAGTGATAAGTACATTAAATTGGAACATATATTTTTATTTGTAAACAGGTGAATAAATTCATTCATTCATAATACTTACTTTTAATTCACAATTTATCGAATTGAATTGCCATAATGAAATTTAAAGAAATATTTTTCAAAGCATAGGCAGGAAAGGAGATTATGGAACGATCATATAAGCAGTGAAAAAATTTATAGAAATCCCTATTAAGTCGGGACCTGCATCATATGCAGGGTGACTTTACAATGAGGTTTAATTGAAATAAAGCTTTCGAATATTTTGCATACTGGAGTGGATTACATTAGTTATAAATAAAATTCTTATATTCACAAAGCATGACTCATTCTTTATTTGAAGTTCCCCAAGACATGAATTACTAACAAAGGAAAAAAATTGAAACAATCAAATCAAATGCTGGATATTTCCATGAAATTGAACCTGAATACTTGGTTAAATTGACAACTTTGAATGCTTGGTCAAACAAAAGGGGGGGGGGGGGAGTAAAAGAAAGAAAATTGGTTGTGTACGGTACATCAAATTTAAAGTTGTATTTGAATATCATTTCAGGATTTCAAAATAATTAAAATTTTTAAATAATTCATAACAACCTACACATAGCGGGCAGTCTTAATAAAATTTTGAGAATGTACTTATGTATTTAGGAAAAACATAATACTAATAATTTACCATCTAACTATTTTAATTTTAAGGTATTGGATTCAAATTAGTTCAGTTACATAATTTAAATGCATACAAAAAGTACCTTAAAAATTAATTAAATAAGATGTAAGAAAAAATAAAATGACAAAAACACCATTAAAAAAGGGCAAATAGCAATAGTGTTTTGGGGTTACAAGGAAATCTATTTTAATGCAAAACAAATGAACTTATGGATGAAAACAGTTGACAAAGCTTTTTGTTGAATGTCCTTTTTCATATATAAGCTCATTTTAGTAGTAAGTGTTTATGTCATTGTTTAAAGACCAGAATGAGCTGTTAAAAAAATTAAAAAATAAATGAATGTACCAAATAAATAAAGAAATTTTAAAAAACAAATAAAAAAAGAAACAAGCACAAAAATTTTACAATGAATTTCGTAAAATTGAATAATTCTGTACAGCTAAAATTAATTTATGAATAAAGCAAGATAAAACTCAAGTTTTCTTTTACACAATATACTTTAAGTATTATCAAATAAGAGATTTTTTAATTTATTCAAAAAAATAAATAATAATAATAATGCTTCAACTGTGTATAAGAATAATTAAAATGACATAAATTTGAGAAATATTAACCTTCAGAACTTGCGCCAAGAGCAAAACACTCACACCAAGAAAAGTTATATTTTGTGTTGCATTTCATAGGCAAAGGTTCTGTTCTGTCTAGCATATCCTTGTAAGTTTCTCTTGCTGCCCTGATGAGTTTCGCAGTCATTAAGCCTTTGTCTGACTGTTTCTAAGGCCATTTGCTAGTCAGAGTAGTTAAGTGCGAGTGTTTTTCTCATCAAGTGAGTGCTCGTATGATTTACTGAATGAAAAAAGATTTTAAAAAAAATTTGTTTCTACAAATATTAAACCAGGTATGTATCTAAATGGAAAAAAAAGAAAAAACCAAGTACATACTGTAATCGTTTATTTATCTAAATTTCCCTGTACGGAATTTATTTTTGAGAATGACTTCACAAGGAAGGCTTTTGGTTTAAATGGATCCGGCTAAAACTGCTTCTTATAAGACTTATAAAACAGACATACATAGTTTACAAGAAAAAAAGTTTTTAGTTTTCATGAGGAACATTTGTACTCCACAAGTAAAAGTACCTAAGTCTCATGGCACAATATTTCATGAAAACAATACAAGTCTACAATATATTTTGAACAATATTATTATTTTGGGTATCATTTGGTGTTTAGAATAAATAAAAATTCTTTTTATTCGAAAATATTTCATTTTCTATCATTTTTTGAGGGAAATAGATGGTGTGAGAAAAACGCTTAAGCACAAGTTCTCAAGATTCTCATTTTGACGCTAATTCAGAAGAGTTAAAGAAATTTATGTACAAGGAAAAAATATCTTTTAGTACTCATAACTTTAGTTCCAATAAAATCATCATTTAAAAAAAAATGTGAAATAGATTTTGTACTGTTTGAATTCATAAAAACATGTAATTAAAATGCGCTTGGTTTAAAAAAGTGACAAGTTGTTCAGACAACATATTTAAGAAATTTATTAGATACAAATACAAAATATGTTTGTCAAGTTAGGCAATAAATACAATTGGAGTTCCGCAAAAACTCATTTTAAGGTAGCTGATGCATATAGATATATTGTATAACAATTGTTTTTGTACCTGTTTCTGTACCTGCAATTCAAATTCATTTTTCTTTATAACAAAACAACCTTGAAATTTAATGAAACAATGCTTTTTGAGTAAAGGTAATTGCTGAAATATGTTCTCAAAAAATTGTTTTTGTTTTTACAAATATTGAGAAGTGCACGATAGAAAACAATAAATAAAACTAACACACTCATTTCAGCTCTCCATTTCCGATGTCAAATTAAGTTTAAAGATTAATGAAGAAGGTGTAGTTGAATCTGCAACAACAATTTGCTGTCCATCTGTAATTCCTAAATCTAAAAAAAGGATACAACAGAAAGGCTCTACAAACAAAATATTAAGTAGAAGAAAGATAATACAAATTAAATACTTTTAATGAAGCTTTAACAATTAAAGTTTAAAGTAAGGTAACTGTTCTGGTTCGGAAACAATCCTATATAAATAACATATATGTAAACTACTCTCCTTTGTTTATGAAATTAATATATATATATATATATGTTCTTTATAGAAATATTTTATATAGAAATGTTTTTTTTTTCCTCTCCTGATTTTAAAAGAACATGTGATTTTCAGACCCATATAATTTGTCTCCAGGAGTAACAAGACAAATTAACATAGTTCTGACTAATTATGACTATTCTTTGAAAGCGTGCTCAGCCTTTCTTCCCGCAATACCCTCAAACCTGTTTTAATCATGTTTCTCTTTTTCTTTCAACATATTGTTTTCAAAAATACAAAAATCATGTAGCCAGAAGAGAAACTTTATGGGCCTAGACGTTAGTGCACTTAAAATAACTGCAAAGTTATATGCTGAATTAAGTAATGGTAGTAAAACAATTGAAAAAAATATTTGGGTGGTTCTCCAAAACCTGATACTTTCTGATCACAATTTCTTTAAAAATAAAAGTATTTTAAAAATTAAAAAAAAAAGAAAGCACGTAATGTGGAACTTCATAAGGGGAGCTCACTTTAACTATGTTATACCTCTTAAAAGGGGGGAGGGAGAGGAGAAAGGGAAGTGACAAAATATATTCTATTTTGGGTTACAGAATATTTAACAATTAGTAAATAGTATATCATTTGAAACAAAAAATACGCTTTAGTGGTCAGAGTACAGTATAAGAAAAAGTACCTGTACATATCAGTAATATAGTGTTTTGTTTCAAACTTTATGTCTGTATAAATGTGGTAACATTTCAATATATGCTTACATATAGTTTTTAATAATTTTTTAATTTTGATTCAATTAAGTTCTAAAAATTATGCATAAGATTTAACATTTTTCGTGGGCTTGGTGGGAAAAACATAAGAGGCAGGAAAACGTCATACAAGGGTCGTTCAAAAGTTCAATAAATACTGTAAAATAATTTGAATGGAAGTACACCGAAACAGAAACAGCATTTACGACATATTTATTACATAATTAACATTAATTTCCCATGGTATGACACAACAGAACTGTACTTACAATTCAGCTGCATTTAAAAATTTCTGTAATTTTTATTTGGATCATACTTTTTGTTTTAATCTCAAAAAGAGCCTTCCAAGCTTTTGCTATTATGGATGTTTTTTCAGCTAAAGAGTATGACTTAGTGTTTGGACGTCATGATTCCAGCTTTCTTTCTCTTAAAAAAGGCAAATAAAGGTGAATACACTCTAAATGAGATTGAATTTCAAAAGCTATCGGACTTCAAGTCAGCTCTAGAAACATGTATAGCTCCTTTTCTTTACAATTGGGACAAGACAAGACCGAAAAAAACTCCTACTTACACTAAATAAAGGTGCATACGCAAAAAACAGGAAGGGGAAGCTCATCTCTCCACCGAAGAAACGAGAAAAATAAAGAAAGGAGCTCATCACTATCACGTGACTATTCAGAAACAGGAATAATGAACAAAGATGGCAGGGGGATAACCAATACCCTAGAGGTTGTGGGGTGAGGGCAGTCAAGTTGAGTTCCAACAAAAGAAAAAGCAAATTGTCATTTGAGCAATTGTCAATTGCAATTTGCATTTGTGAGCTTCACTCTCACCTGCTTTCGGAGAAAATTCTTGTTAAAAGAAAAGGAGCTATGAGGAAGGTTTTTAAATCATATCTGGTCTCAAAATGAATGTAATGCTTAAGGTAATGCCCCAGCCTTTTTGTACCTGAGAGCACATACCAGAATATCGGTCAAATAGCGGGCACCATTTATTTTTTCAAGATAAATTTATGGTTGGTGGACATGGATAATAATGCACACTACACGTAATGCACAAAAATATTAATTTCAAAAATTAATTTAAATTATGAATAAAATTGGTATTAATATTCTTGTGTAAAATAAATGATTACTAAATTGCTAGCAAAACATGCGAAATATACACATTATTTATAAAATATATAAAATACAGCCAATGTGATCTGTGGCATTGCATTTCACTGGCCAGCGCTTCATAATTGGGGGAACATGATGAAATTCCTGCTCGCAAGCAATCGCCAAGGTGTTCATCTGCAAGTCGTAATCTCTATTTTGATTTTATGATATTCATTGTCAGTTATCATTATAAGGTTATTCATAGTTATATGGCCCTTTGTTAATATACTCTAGATTCTAAATGCTCTCTAGTTTAAAATGGAAAACTGAAATATTTTCTTGTTGGACACAAGCAGGCGGGCGCACCTAGACCGATCGACGGGCGCCATGGTGCACGCGGGCATAGGGTTGGGGACCACTGGCAATACAGAAAAATAAGAAAAAACAAAACAAATAGACATTGTTTGGGTAAAAATGTTAAAAGTGGGAATGCAGTGTATACAAAATACGGGAAGAAATAACACTAAGAGCATTCAACAAGTTTCCGACCAACTAGAAAAAACTTTAAGTACGGGAAAATGTTAAATGCAGGTGATGTTAAATCGGTGTTATACTCTATATGTATATACATATGTAGAGTTTACAATTAATTTTAAAAAAAGGAAGAAAGGAAAAAAAGATGGGAGGAAGAGGATGTGTTCAAATTCAAATGCTAAAAGCTAACCTACCTTTGAGTGACTTTTTCAGGTTCGGTCTAGTAGCTTGTTCAATGGATGTGATGGAAGGCATGTAGAGAGTTTTGTTGCGACCATCTATACAAGCAGTCAACCCTGGAGATTTCATCTGGCTGCAAAAGATTTATTTATAAGAAAAATCATAATGAAAATTCAGAGTGGTGACAGAAATATATGCGAGTCCAGAATATTCTCGGAAAAGGAGAGTGAACAGACTGATTGAGTGAATAGACTGATTTATCAGTCTTCCGGTAAATTGGTTAAAGGCCTATTAAATTAAAATACAAAAAATTTTTAGTATTTTTTTTTTCTTGCTTGTGCTTTGCAGTTACTGTATTCAGTGCATATAATACTTAACTAAATGAAAAATTTAAGGTTACTAAATATAAATTTTGTAAACTAAATAATTTTTGTATATCACCTTTGATTCAATTTCTATGGCTTAAACGCAGTTTCATCATTTTGTTGATTTCATTTATTGTTTAATATACAAATCTCCCTCTCTATCTTTGGCTCTTCTTTAAAAACACTTCATTTTAGTTATTTATATATTATGCTTGAAAGTTAGCTGCTTTGTCCATCTTTAAGTTAATGTATTTTCAATTTATTTTTTAAACTAAAAAAAAAAGAGAAAGGAAAAATTACCTTTTATTTAAACATTTTATTATATATACATAGACATACACATATTGCTTGCAGGTGCAGGTGTCCCTAGTACTACAAAAAATATGTAAATTGTTATTTTCTACTAATTAAATAATATTTCTTTGCATCCATCTCATGAAAAGAAAATATATTTCTCAGGCCAGTTGCTCCATAACCTAATCTTGAATTCACAATGAATAAATCCTATAAATAAATAAAGTTAAAAGGCAGCATTTCTGCATAAGCTTGATACTTGAACATTCACAGCACTCCTTTCATCTTTCAGGTCTGCACATGGAGTTAAATTCGGCTCTGGCAATTATGTGAAATTAAGACTTGACAAAGAACACTCCGCTCTTAGAAATTTATTGTTGCCATAGGATATAAATGTCCATAAACTTATGAAAAATAAAATTTAATGTTGAGCAAAAAAGAAGTAAACCTACCTTTCCTGGCATTAAGATGAATTTAAAGTAGGTAGAAAATGGTGGAACATACACTATTTAACATTGGTAGCAGAAAAACCCTTAATGTATGATTTTATTCAAACAATATTTAAAAAAAAATCTGCAGTCAAACAGTTGCAAAATTTCCATTCTTTATTTAAAAATGTACTTACTATTGTGGATTTTCAATGAGGAAATCAATCACATCTTGCAGTTTGTCTAGCTCAGAGAAAGTTAACGGATGTATTTTTGCACTACATGCTAGGCAGTCGTCCTGAAAGTAAAATGCAGAAAAATAAGCATAGGAAATGCCTTTAAAATTTGAAGAATAATAAAAGAAACAATCTACAAAAATTGTCAGCATGGCGGGCATCGTGACACACATACGAGTACAGCAAACAAGCACAGTAAGCAAAAGTTATAATATCAACAAGCTGCCATTTAGAGTGGTCAGGAGGTGGCAACAGATATGAATGTGCACGCATTTTTCTGGACTGCATGCGTTTTTCAGTGTAATATATAAGAATATACCATTTACTCCCCTCCCGGAAAAATTCAAAATTGCGGGCCTGACTGAAAAGCTTCGTTTTCTCTATCACACATAAACTATATAATATAAACCCCATGCTTGGGGCTCCCCAACTTGTAGAGTATATTTGACCTTTCATTAGAAATTATTTTATTTGCATGTTTACTTGCCGAATACTTGAATAAATATATAATTTTTTTTTTAACTTAGCAATCCTCTGAAAATTAAGAGATATGGATAAGTTACTTTAACAAATTTGTTGTGTAAGCTGGTATCATTAATTTATAGTGAATTGCATCCAACCATCTAATGCAACAGCCAAAAAAAAAAAAAGAAAAAAAAAAAAAAAAAAAAACGGAATGCATGTCTGATTCGAATGACAAAATGTGAAACAACAAAAAAGGGCAACAAAAAACTTTTTTTGTTTTTAATTTCTAATAGCTGATTCATATACAGTTACAGCAGGTTACGCACAAAATGGATTTAAAAAAAAAACTGTAACAAGTGTTTATTAATTCAATAAACAAACAAACAAATATATTTATGTATATAAAAATAAATAAATCATACACTTAAATACATTGAACAAATAACTGTTCAATGAATTTAAATATATGATTTATTTATTTACATACATTATTTTATGCTTTTTCCTTGTTTGGAGACTGAACATTTTGTTTTTAAACGCATACCTTCACTTTAAATTTTGACATTTAAAATGTTTATAGAAAGTACAATTTAAAACTTAATTCATAGAAAAAATTGAAAAGGAAATTTGCAAACTTTATAAAACTTCCTTTTGACTTCAATAAGTTTTTATATCACAGAAACTTTCTCGTCAATGTTGTGTGTGTGTGTGTTTTCTCAATCAAAGACTTAAAGCAATAACATTTAATACACAATGCAATTAAATACATAAAAAAAAATTAGCGGGGCCATGGTAGCCTGGGGGCCATTCATAAATGATGTCACGCTTTTTCCCCATATATTTACCCTCCCTGTCACACTTCAGCGGACCCCCATTCCCCCCTTTGTCACACGTCACACTATGTTGTATAGTGCAGAATGTCACACTTCTTGTTACCCCTCTCCTTGTCACAAGTTCATGAACCCACCCCCCTCGAAGCGTGACATTTATGAATGATCCCCTAGTGGTTAGGATGTCGAGATTTGGATAGGAGGACCTCGGGTTTGATACCCGAGCTGCTGAAGTCCCACCACGTACACTTGGGGATACGTGCATGTACAATCCGTGGACCCTGAAGTCCCAAGGCAGTTCCGAGGCTGCCGGCGGGTGGAGATTTTCCCTTCCCTTCACCCATAGGTCAAAAAAGGAAGGTGGCGTACATGTGGTAGTGCCATCTGGTGTCTTCCAAGTATATTATGAGCCAAGTCATACTTCCACCATTGGTGCTCACCTTGAAATGGAAGGCCCTCCTTACTGCCTTAATTCCCAGTCGCTCCGTGAAAGGGAGCTTGGATATCCAAGTGACATTAGAAACAACATAACCAAACTCTCTAAAAATACAATCCATTTCATCTGATCCTATTCTCCTTAGGCTCAAAAGAAAAATAACAACTTTATATAAAGGTTCTTAAGTAGTTATCCAAATATGTAATTTAACTTGTTTCTTTAAAAATAAATATAGGGGTTAGGGGACATCTGACACGGGTGAAGTATCAGGAGCAAAATATATCAGTCATTTGTTAGTTTGTTTGTTTCTTTTTTTTTTAACTCTAAGCATATGAATTGTTTAAATTTTGCTTCAATTTACTTGGGATCATTCATAAATGATGCCATGCTTCGAGTGGGGAGGGGGTAGCAAGAAGTGTGACACCAGGCTTATGCAACATAGCGTGACATGTGACAAAGGGGGAGGGGTTCAAATATGTGGAGAAAAAGTGCGACATCGATTATGAATTGTCCCCTTCGCACATTAAAATAAATGCCTAAATTTTGTGTGATGAATAGACACCATAGCCAGGGTTAATGTTATGTTGTTACATTAAAGCAACAATACATTAGCATCATTGCTATCATTTATATTATTTTTTATTTTGATAATTTTCTTCATTTGAGAAACAAATGAAGTCAGATTTATAACAAAGGCATTAAAATTAATAATAATGACCCTAAAATTTCATTTAGAGACTACTGTGTAACAGAAAAGAAATGTAAAAACAGTATGCAAATAAAGGTAAAAATACTGAAGGTGTTAACCCTTTCAATCACTTTAACTTATTTTAGTTCATCCTTTTAAAGCTGCCTCGGATACCAAACGAGCATCATTGCATTTAAGAGAAACACCATATTTAGTTTTTGTTTTCTCTCTGAAGCTGCATCTAATACTAAAGGAATTTCCTTAAATTTAACAGAATGGAATTTTAAGATAGCTTGGACCTGTAAGGATTAACTTCAGGGGGGGGACTAAAAAATCATTTTTCAAAATCCACTTAAAGAAAATTAAACACGAGCCAAAACCAACTTGGAGCACCTTCTCAGATGTAACTGAATTTCATAGCATCATAAATTTTATTAATAACTATACGAATTATAAACGAAAACATGTTTCTCTCCATAAAAATTAGGAATCCATTTCATGCCAAATTTTTCTTTATTAAAACTTTTTTGAAGAGGTTAAATTCTTAATAACAAAAATAAATATCGACAAATTTACCTTTCTCTCACAGCAACTAAACACATTAAAGTAACCTAAAACGTTACATTTAAGTATGTGTGTGTGTGTAACTTGTATGATATTATATTTAGTGAATCAAATAACATTTCAGATAATGCTAAATAAAGAAGTGAATTACCTTCTTTTCAGCTTCAAATGTGTAAGTATATACCCCATCATTATCATTAAAAACCATATAGTTATTGAGAAATGTAGAACAGCTGGAAAGAAATAAGCAAGAACTGTAAAAACCTCAAGCTCCAATTTGTAGTAGTGAAGAAGTGTAGCTTAAATTATGTTTAATAAAAATCAACTAATATAGAAAATAAGATGTATATTTAATACCGATGAAAAGCATTACATATTTACCTAGTTGCCAGTTTGAAAACTTCAGTAACACAAGCTGCAGCAATAACAGCATTAGTTGATGCTACAGCTGGAATGATGTTCTTTATAACGCCTTTTAAAAAATCAAAATAAATTGAAACATAAATACAAAAATTAAACATAAATAATTCAAAACAGTTCACTTGATTATTTAATTAAGTAAATTTCTCAAATCTTTACAATATATGGAAAGGCATAAAACACCTTTACATTTGAAATTGCATACCAGGAGTTGATCCAGCATTTTTAACAGAGTCATTTTTGTGAAAAATCAAATAATTTTGTGAAAATTAAAAATTTAAACAGAGTGATAAAAAAATATTATTATTATATTTAAAGGAAAATTTTGTCCTTAGTTTATTGGTTGCCTAGTTCAAGTATCTCCTACTTTAGAGAATTTTCTGCTTTATTTAAAGTTGTTAGAAGCTTCATCTGGGGAATACACTAGTTGTAGAAAGATAGCATTCTAAGTGCTATTGCATTTTATTTAGATAAATCCAACAGTTAGGAAATTTATAGCAACATTTGTCATAATTTCTTCAAAACTATGAATAGAACTGAAATTAAATTACAAGCTTTATTAAGTTGATGAAGTGGAAGAAAAAAACTGCAAAACAATTTAGGATTTACGATAAACAAAATTACATTTTTTTTTTAATGTGAAAAAAATGTCTATAATCCTTTATTAAGCTATAAATGCAAAAGTACATAAAAAAGAATTTTTGTGACTAATTTTTATAAGTTCTTGATGTGAGAAAAATATTTCACATTCAGCAAAGAAAAAATTTTGTTCTTTTAAAACTTCAGGTGGTTATTCTGGAAACAATCAATTACCATACATATAAACATGAATACAGTAGAACCTCAGAATGCTGAACTAGTTGGGGTTGAGGCCAGTTCAGATATACTTAAAAAGTTCGGATATACTGATTGGCCTATTTAAACTCTACTATTAGCTCAATAGTGATCTGAAAGTCTGTTTTGAGTAAATAATAAATCAATTTTACCCTGATAAAGCATGAGTGCTTAATACATCATCTACATTATAATAGCAGGAATATCGTTATATGTATGTACAGTACAGTGTAAAGTACAAAGCGAGTGCACTAATGCTAATGTTTATTAACCTTAAGAACATGAATATAGCAGCTTTACCAGTTTACTATAGAAATGAAAAAAAGGTTGGATGACCGGTAACCTATTTTAAAAATGGGTTGCAAGGCAATTTTTTCCCTCAGTTTCAAAATTCAATGATGCAAAAGGCTTACCTAACAAAGCCTTGCTATTAATTAACAACGCACCGCCTCATATCCAACAGACACAATCTCAGTAAAAGTTGACATTAAAGCTATTTTCCTGCCACCGAATGTGGCCCCACTTTTGCAGCCTATGGCCCAAGGAGTTTTATAAAGCAGCCAAACTGAATTCAGTTCTGCATAATAAGGTACAGAGGTGTAGAGATGTGTTATACATTGTATTCAAACATTTGCTAAAAGTAGCTGTCCTTAAATATTGCTTTTGAATCATATTTATTGATTTTTCCTTTTTCAAACCTAATATCGGGCTTTCACTTCATAAGCTATTTGGATTATCCAGAATTTCATATCTCCAGGGTTTGGATTTCTGAGGTTCCACTGTAATTAAGAGTTGTTCTATGACAAAAATGTTAAAACTTCACCATTGCACAAAAACTAGGCTCCAATAAAATTTAATATTTAATAACTTTTTGATAACTATTGCTCCTTACCTTGCGTAAGCCTGTATGTTACTCCAGGTATCTTATATTCATTAGCTCTCTCCAAAGCTTTATCATAAATCCATTTTATATGTTCTGGGTTATCCCCATCGATGCTTTCATCTTCTAAAATATTAAATATAAAAATAAGAAATAGGTAATAATAAAGTACTTAACTACAAAAAAAAAAAAAAGAAGTAATGTTTGTTAGTTAAATGTGATGGAACATTACTGAAGAAAATGCCATTAAAAATTAGAGACACTTACCATAATCTAATCAATTTGAGATTGTAATACTACAATATTTGCAATACAATGATAGTTTTTGTCTCTTTTAAAGCATAAGCATCAAAATTTTGTGGATCTGATCTTATCTTTTTTTGAGGAAATACTCTAAATCAAAGGCATATTTAGAGGAGGCGGTCGGCATTTCTTGAAAACATACTTATTATGAATAAAGATTTTCATATTTTGAAATTTCAAATTAGAAAATTCTCTTAATGTTCTCTTCTCTCTTGGACCATTCCCAAAAAATTCCTACACACACCTTCTCTGTGTAATAGAAATACCCTCCAAATGTAATAAAGTGCCAACTTGGGTAACTGTGTAATAACAAAAACTCAGAGAGCTATTTCTCAGCTACTAAATGTCTCATAGTTGGTGGTGAATATCTTATGTTTTTGTGCCCACAGCATACCATTTTTCCACATTTGTAAGATTCTGTAATATGACGAACAGATAATACTGAAATAAGAGTAGAGAGGAGGGTCCCTGGTGGCACCTATACTTCTAATCACTTGTATTTTAATTTTTGACATGGAAAAAAGAGCAGAGAATAAGAAAAAAAAATTATAAAATAATCAATGGATTTTGGTATTCTTCCTAATAAGAAATATGTAATTATTTTCCATTAAAGGAATCATAAGGTACAATGAAAAAATTTCTGTTAGCAGGCATCGCTGCACCATATATGTAAATTAGTACATTGCCGAAGAGGTGCATAAGCATTAATATGCAACCATGGGATTATTGTGGAATTCGTTAATTTGCAAAGTGTGAAAAATGATAAAACATTAACAGAGTGGTGATTTTACTTTAAAGATGACCAATATGCTGCTGTTATGTTTTTGGCTGCTGAGACAAAAACTAGTAGAAGACATTCATTGGAAAATGAAGAATGTATGGAACCTGTTGAACTAAATATAAATTCTTGGAGAAATCAAAAGCTCACCTTTTGTACCTATTCACTGCCTGCACGTTTTCCCCATCGGACATCTCTGCCTTGTCACGCAAAGCGAATTGATGTTGTTGAGATGTCTTACTTTTGCCAGTTTGCTGCCGAAGCCGAAAGAAGAAAGGAGAATTTCCATTTACGGCCGGATGTATGAGTTGCGTATTCCCCATGCAAATTACGTGTGACGTACGTGCTTGCGTGGGGATCGCAGCTCGTATATAAGGCAGGCGGCAGCTGGCATCAGGGCATACTCTTATTCAACTTCCCCGACCTCTCACGTCTCCGATGTGATTGGACATCGTGTTGGGCTTCAGTTGAAGCCGTTGTTTTTTTTTCATTTGAGGTTAATTCCTCTCTGCAGACGTGTGTTAATTTTTACAAATATTTTAAATTAAATGTTATTTTACTTGGTTGAATATTGACCAAGGGGAATGTTAAATTGCCGATATTTTTGTCAACGCATATGAGCCACCAGTTCATGTCCCGAAAGGATTTCACCGAAGGATATCATCAGGATGTCTAATTGATGCCAAGTTTGTTTTTCTTCCGCTCACCTTTAACTGAATCGAAAGAAGCAAAGAAACTTTGTGCACTTAGATTTTTTTTTTTTTTTATCTTGGACACCGGTGACTTTATTGTGAATTTATTCAAGGACGTGGTGAATATTCTATCTCTATTTTTCAATGTTGACTCTTTTACCTATCGGTATTTTAACATTATGAGGTTGTTTAACATGTTGTCATTTGTTTAATAAATGTTCATTTTTATATACAAATATTTGTCATGTATTCTTCTCTGAAAGGCCAAAAGGTCCACTCTAAATTTTCGTTGGCATGTCTTAGTTAATTTTTATTTAAATGTAATTTAAATTCTCTAAAGCCAACAGAGCCAAAGCATAAATCAAATCAAACGCAGAAATCACGTGGTGGTATCATTTTTCAGGACTGCCCATCAGTGGGGAAGGGGTGATGGCGCAATCATTCAAATTTTTAGGAGGTGTTTTCAGGGGGCTTTGGTAGGCTGTTTGGACAATTTTCGGGGGCTCCATAGTTTTTTAGGGGATGCACCATTGCTCTGACGGGATAGGAAAAACAAGTTTAAGAGTCGGTCATCTACTGGAAAAGTGATGCTTACCCTCTCTTTTTTTATTACCAGGGCACATTGCTTACTAATTTCAAGGATCCAGGTATCTTCACTATTGGGGAATGCTACTGCAAAATGCTGGAGAAATTACCACATGCTACTAAGGTAACTCCGGGAAAACTGAAATAGAGCGAGTCTGCTTTAAACACACATCCCCATATTGCAAATGTTGTAATGCAGAAGTAAACTCGCTAAAGTGGGAAACCTTCAAACATTCTCTTGATAATTCTGATCTCTCTAGAAGAGATTTTCATACCTTCAGTCCCTTGAACCGCTTGCAGTTTCTGTCAGATGTAGAAGTGCAGAGGCAGTTTCAGACTTCTCCAAGCAACAAAAGGAAGAGTTGTACTAGATATTCAACTTGGTGAATCAGTGAGATGATTGCTTACATGCTCAAGCAGAGGTGCATGTGTTGGGCAGAGGGATCATGGCACAAACTGAGCTTTTGAAATTCTTAGGGAATTGTTTTCAGGGGTTTTAGAACAGTATTTTGGGGAGTCATGATTTCTGGGTCTCTACAGCTTCTTTTTTTTTGGGGGGGGGGAGGCGAGGGTGCCATTACGCTCAAGGGGGAGGGAGCCCCTCTGTGCTCAAGAGAACTTTGTATGACTGACATACCAAGAATGGACTGTAGAGCTTTTGAATGGAACCTTTTCGATTGCCTCTTACCAGGTGTATGCATATCAAATGAGACGATTGCTAACAGATGTCGCCACACATATATGCAAACATCACGAAACCGTGACACATGATTTTTTTTATAGTTTGACCTTTGATACTCAAGTTTAGTTTACATTTGGACGAGTTTCAGCGTGCATTATGTTTTTTTTACTGTGTTGAAAATGTCGAATTTTATGCCTTCCGACCACGATTTGCGGACAGCAAAGTTTTTTTGGTACCATCCGAAGAAAAATGCTGAAGAAACGCATCAAATGCTTGTAGAAGCATACAATGGCAAAGCTCTGAGCCGTGCGCAGTGCTACAGGTGGTTTGAAAAGTTTCAAAATAGTGATTTTGATGTGAGAAACGAGGAGCGTGGCAGACCAGCAAAAGAATTTGAAGATGCTGAATTGCAAGCATTACTCAATGAAGATGATGTCCAAATGCAAGAACATCTTGCAGAACAAATGAATGTTGACCAGCGCACTGTTTCCCGTCGTCTCAAAGCAATGGGCAAGATAATAAAGGTCGGTAGATGGGTGCCACACGAGCCTACGCACCATCTGCAGGAAAACCGAAAAATCGTGTGCGAAATGTTGCTTGCCCGCTACAAACGCAGGTCATATCTCCATCCTATTGTACTGGCGATAAAAAATGGATATATTTTGAGAATCCCAAGTGTAATCGATCATATGTTGACCCTGGACCACCTTCCAAATCGACCGCAAGGCCGAATCACAAGACAATGCTGTGCATTTTCTATGATCAGGAGGGGCCAATCTATTATGAGCTTCTTAAACCCGGCGAAACCGTTAATACTGATCGCTACAAGCAACAATTACTTGATTTGAGCAATGCAGAACTCGAAAAACACGAGCAATACAAGAAACGGCAGCACAAAGTGATTTTCCTTGATGACAACGCACCTAGCCACCGTACTAAACCGACCAAGGACATCGTTAAGGCCCTCGGCTGGTAGCCCTTAGCGCATGCGGCTTGTTCGCCAGACTTGGCTCCTTCCGATTATCACTTATTTGCATCATTGGGACACAAGTTGGCCGACCAGCGTTTCACTTCTTACAAAAACATCAAATCTTGGCTTGATGACTGGCTGGCCTCAAAAGACCGATAATTTTTTTGGCTTGGTATTCACAAATTGCCCGAAAGATGGGGAAAATGTGTAGCTAGCAATGGATATTATTTCGAATAAAGAAATATTAACAGTTTTCGTAAATTTATTGTGTTTTTTTTTTAAACAATCGTCTCATTTCATTTGCGTACACCTGGTAAATAAATAGAAAATGCCATCAAAATATCTGGATTTAAGTTTACTAAAAGAACAAAACTTCACTAAAACATGACATCCCCTTTTCTTGTGGACTAAAATACTATTGATGTATTTTGTTCTCTTTGCCTAAAGCAGCTCACAAGATCTCAGAGGTGGCATTGGAAAGTCAAAGGTTAGCTTTTACTATAGACGGTCTATCCTGGGTGGCAAACTGTAAATAAAACAAGTATTCTACTGGTCAGAACCATGTAATTGATTTGTACCGGGCAAGTTTACATCATTTTCACTGAACAAGTTCAGCATATCAAGGTTTGAATAAATACGTGAATCAAAACAGTGGAGAATACAATTGATCAAATTTATAAAAGAAAAAAGCACAACTAGATTTGAAACAAAAATATCCACAGTTAAAAAATTACAGTAAATCAAACCTTACTTCGTTCTTTAGGCCATAGCAGAACTTTTACGTATTCAACACAATGCTCTGGCAGCCTAGGAGTTTGTGCAATCGTGCATAAGGGAAATGTGACCTGAAAACATACAAAGGAAAATATTAATTGGATTTGACACTTTATTTTATATCTTTTATATATATATATATATATATGCATATTTTAGAAAAAATAATATATAAGATTTTATTCATTTCATTCTCATAAAGTCATGACAATGTTCAACTCAGTAGAAAAATTTTCTAGAATTTGCAGTCCTCCCCCTTTTAACCTTAATAATTCTTAAGTAGGGGTCAATCTAGCATTTTTAACAGGGTCCATTCTTTGTGTATTTAAAAAATATTTTTGTGAAAAATCAAATAATTTAGTAAAAATTTAAACATGTAGTGGAGTAAAAAAAAATATTGTTATTTGTCGCTTGTTTAATAAATAAATCTGGGAAAAGCATGAGTTGGAAGTTTGGAATTTCGTTAAGGGTCCATTTTGATTGGTTGGCATTTTGTAAAGGGTCCGTTTTGATTGAATGGAATTTTGTGAAGGGTCTGTTTTGATTAATTGGAATTTTGTGAAGGGTTTGTTTTGATTAATTGGAATTTTGTGAAGGGTTTGTTTTGATTCATTGGAATTTTGTGAAGGGTTTGCTTCGATTCATTGGAATTTTGTAAAGAGTTCGAAAACTGACCCGAATTTCCTCTGGCGTGACCAATGTTAAGCTTGATATCTTGAAATGTGCAAAAATGCTGACCTTCATTAAACATTCCAGCATCCAAATGAGGCTAAACTTAGTTTTATAGGTTAGTTATATTTCTAAGATTTAATTTTTAAGCATTGTACCTGGAGCAAGTATTAATTTTTTAATGTTAAGTACATTTAAAATACAGTTAAAACTTCACATTACAAACAGTATAAGACAATATTGAAATGTACTTTGTAGAAGAAAAATGTTAAAAAAATATAAAAAAGAAAGTATTAAAAAAAAGAAGCTATAATGAAAAACTAAGTGTAATAAGACTTTATTTTGGATTAATCTGTATCAATTGCAAAACTAAAAAAAAAAAATTAAAATAATGGAATATTAAAACAGACACAAATGGAAAAGTTATATTTTTATTTAAAAATTTCGGGCTGAACTTAACTTACCCATTTGAAGACCTGATTGGGTCAAAATTATTAGTTGCATTTTTGAACTGGTCCAATCTAGTGTTAGAATAAATTATAGCCAAATTTCATTTAAATACAAGTAATTTTTAAACTTAGTTATTCCAACATTAAACACATATATAAAAAAATAGTCTGAGCAAATAAGGATTAGAATTAATATTTTAAACTTACTATATGAAAAAATTTCTAATTTCTTTGGTGATATTACAGCTTTAGTATTTTTACCAGTAGCTAACAAAGTTAAAGTTTAGTTTCATTTAAAATTATATCGGTTGAGACTCAATTAATACTTATAAAGTTAAAAAATAAGAAATACCTGTTTACCTGAGGTGGATATAGGTCTAATGTGCAATCGATGCAAGCTGTGATACCTGGAATCATTACTCTTACGTTACCCTTAAAACCCTCTGTACCTCCATCAACCATGGGAATTATATTACCATCATTTTCTAGTTCATCAGAATTAATTCCAACCTAAAATCAAACCCCATAAATTGTTTTTCATATTCAGCATGATGAGCTTTGAGAAAAATCAAGTTTTTTAATATAAAAACTGCAATGCATTGTTAATCACCCTTTTCAAATGCGTGTGGCTAGAAAAAGTTAAAAGAAGTAAAGAATTCCTTTTTTTTTAATAGTTATAAATAAAGCCCAGATTATGTGACCGAAAAAACCTAAAACATGCAGGCAGAAATGCACTAATAATTTACCTAAATATGTTTGCATATGAATTTAAAGAAAAAAAAATGACATTTATGTTTTTCATTTTACTTTTAAACACTATATATTATACATTACAATTGTGTTAATATATATTAAAACAATTGTGGGCATAGAAAAGATATCTACATTAATTACTTCTATTGCAATACATTACAAGTTGTTCCTCAAGTTTTCTGAAGTTAGACATGACATTTTGTCATTTAAAGTCATTTTTAAAGATAATATCTTTTCAATGTCTACAGATGTTATCGGGTTGTATTTGTCACTTTGTCCTGTGAAACACAAATAGAAAGATTCATGCACAGACGTATAAACGGGGAGGATATCAAGTCGTAAACCTCACCCACACCCCCAAATTCCAAATTCTAACAGGTGTTAAAAGAACGGGTATTAAAAAACGGCACCCAAGCAATTATCTGCCCATCATGAAATATTCTGGATTTGACAATACTTGGCACATGTTCTCATGGTTTAGAAAATTGCTGATCTCTTTCAGGCTAAGACATCTTTTGTTTTTTCCCAAAATATAGTTGATTTTTTTTAGAAATGATACAATAAGTTCCATCCACCTGTACTCAAATGTTTTTCTGTGATTTAAGCCAAGCTAGTCATGAGAATACTGCTACCTGATTTCTATTTTAAGCCATATTTATATGTTAAAATTCTAAAAAATGGAGTTTTCATTTTTTAACATAAAAATTTCAATTTTCATACCCACTAGAAAAAGTTGTCCTCTTGACAAGTAATCTTACTCAGGGTCGCTTGTTGCCACCTCCCCCTCCCTCCCTCCCTCCCTTGACAATAATTTTATTTTCTCATTTCTGACTGAATGTCAGAGGAGAATACTGCTTCTTTGCATTCATGCCCGGTTTTACGTTTTTTTTACAAAGCATTTCAAGCTTGATCTAATATATATGTTTTTACTCTTACTTTTAAGAAAAACACAAAAGAAAAATTCAGTAATATTCATTTATTTTAACCATTTGCCATTCTTTGTATGTACTAACGTCAAAAGAAGCAGAAATACACAATTGCATGTGTATTTGCATATAATTCCGGCTCTAGTTCCAAGTAACATGAATTTGGTTAAATAATTTATAACATTTTATGGAAATAAGCTAACTAAATTATAGTATTGCATTTAAAAATATAATACAGATATCGTTAAAAAATGGCGATGGATTCATACCAGCATTCCATTTATCCATCTACGAGCAACAACGGAATCCAAGCCACAAACAATGATGTTGAATTCTGTCAAAAAAAAAAAAAAAAAAAACTCAAAACTGCATTAACTCTAATAATTAAAATTAAACTATACAATTTCAAAGTTATAAAAGAAGTAGAGAAATTGGATCTACTAAACAAATCAATGACATAAACATGGCTATATTTTCTCAGGCTAACAAGCAAAACATAATATGCCTGCCTCCCCCATCCCGAATTGAACACCACTCACTGAGACCCTGTTTTAGTCCTGTTAAGGAATTCAAGGATGTATATTTATGCACAGAGCTATTGAACCCGACTGAAAAGGAAGTTGATAATCCCGAATTCCCCGGTCATTCGGGTAGTGGTGTTTTCATTAGGACACCCACCTCTACTTATAGTTTTAAATATAGAAGTTCTAATACTTGCTCCGTATTCAGATCGGAATTGATCGCTATTGAAAGAGGCCTTGGGTACGTTGAGAGTACTGCTGAGCCTGAGTTTACAAGCATATGGATTTTAACCGACAGTCGCTCCTCAATTCAACACCTGTGCAACTGGAGGGAGGTTGGTGACAGGGCAGGAATGTCCATTTTAATGTTGGCTGATAGACTCTCTGTTAATTTTCAAGTACATTTTCAGTGGATTCCTTCCCACTTTAATATTGACGGAAACGAGAAGGTGGATGCTTTGGCGAAGGCTGCCTCAATCGAGACTCTCCAGCCAGCTATGCATCCACTTTCAGAGAGGTTTTCTTTGAGCGCAAGAAATGGGAAAGGGATCTCTGGATGAACCCTCCTATACATTACTGGTACTCAAAAAGGTTCCCTACTCTTTGAAGGTCATAGGTACCAGCAGACCTGTCTTTCTTGTTTTGTTAGTGGACACTTGAGGAGGCTCTCCTTTGAACGTGGACAAAAGGTTTGTAGGGCTGCTCAGGCATCGCTTGAGCATATTTTATCTTGCTTGGATTTTAGTTTGGATGAGGTGTTTTCGAAAATTCTACTGTTTTTAGACTTTTTAGAAGTTTTTGGATTCGAGGAGTTGGTCCGACCTTTTTTTTTTTTTTTTGGATTAACTGGGGATCAGAAACCACAACAACAACAAATAATAGCTAAGCTATATTAGGAGGACAAAAATGGTAAAAAAAAATGAACTATGAATGGAAACTTACTTCTGTAAAATGATTCATCAAAATCTTGTATTTTAGCAAAATGACTACAACAAAAGTTAAGGAAAATTAGGACTTAAGTCACAATCACTTCAATCATTGCTTAACTTAGATTCTGAATTTGGAAGTGAGTACAGTTTAAAAACTAACAATGTTAAATGTTATACTCCAGTATAAATAAGTTTCAGGTAAAACAATAAAATACATGATTGCAAAATTTAAATAAATAAGAAAGCTAAATTTTGTTTCATTGGTTCTTTGAAAAAGTACAAATGCATTAAAGCAAATGCATGCCTTAGCTAAAATGTTTTTCAAATATTTTTCACAGACTGTCAAGGACATTTTGAAACATTTTCAAAGAACAACATATAAAAAGCCACCTGCATTAAAAAAAATGCATTTATAATACAATATATTGCCAAAATTCTAAATATAAAAGCAGCAGGATTGTTTTCATTTTTAACATGTATACCAGAATTTAAGTTGAAAAAAAAAAGGATAATAATATGAATAATAATAATAATAATAATAATTGAGGTTTTTATTTCATTCAGCTAAGTTATTGTCCATGCATAATGACTGAATACTTCAAATTGTTGTAAAATTCTAGCATTTTTAAGAACTGAATCAAATTTTTAAGTATTTTTTATAGGCCGTCAGTTCAGAAAATAATAATTAAATACTTTTCAAGGACCCTACAAATCCCATGATGGAGAGAATTTTTTATAGACTCGGGTGTAAATATTTTTATGTAAATAAGTCACTGAGGGAAACTCAATTAATTAGTCTGTTTTGAAACTACTAACAGTAAATTAGAAACTTGCTATGCATTTAGAAGCAGAAAGCTGTGGGGCGTTTAATATGTATAGAATTTATAAGTATCGAACATCATAGCTGTATATGCGGCACGGGTCTGTCAGCCAAGGGACACAGAATATCTGATATCCAGCAATATATAGTATATCTTGAATCCTGACCTTGGACCCATTCCCCCCACCCTTAAAGTAAAACCCTTGAAATAATGACAAATTAATACACAACATTATAATAAAATTAACAGTATACAGAAGATAATAAACATGTACGTACCTGCCAACCCTTATTTTGACAAATGCAGAAGATAATCGAAAAGTTTTCAGAAGAAATTACGTAAAATGCAGATTTTACATGATGCCATATTTATACCCTGGAGGATTAAAGTAACTTAAATTTAAGTTTTATTATCATTACTGAATGTTTACAATTATTTTATGTTAACATTTTCAACAAAACACATGTTTACAAAATGAGGGATTTTGGTCTAGTTATATTATAAAAACAAATCTTTTGTCATGGTTATCAGTAAGACAATTTAACATCTTAGATTATCTATCATGAAACAAAATGCTGCAAATTTAAAAAAGTAAATACTTGTAAACAAATGAATTTCTTTCTTATTTCTTGTGCAAAAAAAATTTTCACGTTCAACTATATTGCCATGAGGGGGGAAATATAGCTCAACTGTAAACCAGATGTCATGCCGATGATAATTTGAGTTCTGAGCCAATTGGTCAAAGTTGAAGAGGGCGCTCAGAGCATGCGTGATTATTCCACAGTATATGCAGCGGTTGAGAAACATTCGTGGCGCATGCGACAAAAGCTCAGTTCAGACTACGTTTTTCAACGTATGTGCATGTGTATCCTATATGAATGCGTCTAAAGAGTTACATATGATATACTTTATTATTCTTAGCAAAAACGAGGAAGATCTGATCATTAGAGCAAAAAAGCAGAAAATGGGGACGAAATGAGAAAATCTTCTACAAAATGCGGAAGGGTTGGCAGCTATGCATGCAGTATTAATAAAACACAAATCCAAGCAAAAGGATACGGAATAACTTTACAGCCTTCAATGCGCTTATTAATATGAGCAGCGGCTACTTCAGCTTTTGGTTTTCCTACATCACTAGCTCTATATCAACATTAAAAAGATATTTTACAATAAATGTCTTCATTTTTCTTAACGTTATGAAATATTATTCCATAGCATTAATAAAAAATGAATAAATAAACTATATACTCTTCAATTGTTCTATTATGAACAAAAATCAGAAATTTAAAATATCTTTAGAAAGTTCAACATAAACAAACAAAATTAAATATAATATTATTTTACTTTTAACACAAAGAGAGTAAACTGTAAAGAGAATCAAAACATCTTTTAAATAATTTGCACAATATTTAAAGATGCTTTATAAATGCCACAAGACTCATTTTCAGCACTGTAAGCAAAAGAGCCGTCATAAAATATTCATCGGCATTTTTAAATGCAATTAACAAAGAATATAGATACATGCATGCATACTAATTAATTACAATGCAGCTTTGATTAAACAATACTATGCTTAACAATTTCCTCAAATTAGCAATACACTTTAAAATTTCTGAATTGGATTTGATAAAGATTATGTTCCTCGATTTGACGACAACACTTAACAGTCCCTAGACAATTTTTAAATTGGGGTTATACAGTAGTATAATGCATGTAAATAAAATAAAGATTTCAGAAATCGAGTAATTTCTAAAGACAAGAGTACTACTGTTTATAAATTGTAACTAAAAAAGTACAATGAACGAAATAAAGTAGGGTCAGTTGGGGTAATTGTAAACAAGCTTCATAACTACACTTGTGGTGGTTTTGAAAACTTAACTGCTTGTGAGTGATAAACTGGTAGCATAGGGAAGACATTGAAGCAGTTTCGTAAGTTTCGAAACAACTGTGCAGGCGTCACTATTGTTTGAAAATGGCCCAGTGAAAAAAGTTGTTTAACAAAATTTAGTGATCTTACATTTTCCTCTTCAGCTCATCTATAAAAGCGATGTAAGCGGTTTCAATCATTTTTATTTGTCATATGGAATGCTGCTAAAAAGATTTAGTTATGAATTTAATCTTCCCTGTCATTTTTCATGTGCAAGTTAGGTGTTTACAATTACCCCATATATTTCGTACTCTGAGGTAATTGTAAACACTTAAATTTTTTCTATTTCCAATTTTTTCTTATTTTGGGGGACAATAAGTGTTATATTTTGATGCAAATTACACTTTTGTGTCTATTTTACATAACTGTTGTTGTTGTTGTTGCTAATGCCACTTGGAAATCCAAGTCCCCCCTTGCAGGGCGACCATGAATTAAGGAAGCTCTTACTGATTATTAATGAGCTTCGCTAGAATGAAGTACACTTGGCTCAGAGGGGCTTAATGATTTTGAACAATCTCCCAGATGAGAGATCATCACCTAGGTTGGTCCCTCAGCGGAAATTATTTCTAACTTGGTGGACATTTAAAGCAATGATATATTTTACGTGTACAGCTCCCTTTAGGGCACTCGGTCTCAGAGTAATTAGTCGCGGGAGTTGGTCACCCTCCTAAGCGTTGACCACGTCCAGTTGTGCTTCACTTTCGGTATTTTGTGGGATCCAAGCTTAACCGACTGATCCACTGCGGGACAAATTTTACATAAATTTATTGCATTACTTGATTTTTTGCAAGATATTTCTTGTTAAATAACCTCAGCTGACTCATAACATAACTCAGCGGACCACATGCGGCCTGTTGCCCTCAGATTGAGAACCATTGCTCTGGAGCTTCTTAAGCCTTCAAGCAGACTGTGTATGAAACAATTTTCCATTTGCATCAACCTTATTCAAAAATAAATCACTGTTTACAATTACCCCAGATCTCTGGGGTAATTGTAAACACACTAGGGTAATTGTAAACACGAGTTCATTCGCTAACAAATGGTCATAAAGTCAAAATTTTTGTACACATTTACTCACAAGAAATACAGTAGTGGCTACAATGCTCACAATTTTATCTGTGAATTCATTCAAGAGGTAGGGAAGGATCAAAAGTTAAAACATTGAAAAAGCGTTTACAATTACCCCAACTGACCCTATATTTTGACAAATAATCCAAACCTGAATAGAAACTGTCGGTTTAAATTGGAAACTTCAATGATGTCCATATCAATCACCTCTATGTTTTGAAAACCCATAAGGCCCTATAAAGCAGGAAATATTAATGAAATATAAAGGAGACTGAAAATAACATACTTAACAATACCATTAAAAAATTTTTATTCATAACATAAACAAAGAACTTTATTCAAGCACAGAAATTTTAAATTACATAAAAAAATAAATGAATGAATGAAAAATTTAAAAAATATATATTAAAAAAATAATCTATACTAATATTATAAAGTTGAAGAGTTTGCTTGCTTGAACGAGCTAATCTCAGGAACTACTGGTCCGATTTGAAAAATTCTTTCAGTGTTTGATAGCCTCTTTATTGAGGAAGGCTATAGGCTATATATCACCACACTAAGACCATTAGGAGCGGAGCACCGAAGATTGCATAAAATAGTCCTTTCTATCAGAAGAAATTATCGCATCCTTTCGAGCTGGATACCACTGAAAAGCGCATAAAAAAACTACTTCAGGAAGAGTTTTGTCCTTTGTGCGAAAATTGGAAGCCTCTAAATTAACTAGAAAAGAAGTTATAAGCGTTTTTCTCAGTAGTTTGAAATTTTTTTCACGGAAATTAACTTTCATTTTAATAAACCCAGATGATGACTGTTTTATTTTATTTGCATTGTTGTATCCTTTCAACAATTGTTACAGTTGCCATGTGAACAAACAAATCAATGCAGTTGCCATTGTTAAACAAATCAAATATAATAATAATCAACGTTTCTAGCATTTTGATGAGGCATCGCTGTATTTGAAATCTCCGTTAAATTAATATACGCTAATTTAATCCTTCGTTATTATTTTTAAACAATTGATCATTTGATTTTGTGTTGATCTTATTCAAATGCTATCTTTATTCTTTTAAGGATTCTCACTAGGGATTGTTGTTCTTATTCCTATGGGGATTTGAACACGTGCCATGTGACATCACTTTGTTTCAATACTTGAGATTAGCGCTCACAACGCCGGGCGACTCGTCTAGTAATAAATAAATAACGCCCTTTGCAAAAGAAAAAATATCTTGTGTGGTGAGGTGAGATAAAATATCTGGAAATTTTGCAAACTCAAAAAGTTTAAATTAAATGCCCCTTGACATAAACCAAAATGCATACTTCATCATTACCCGTTTTAGATGTTGGCAAGTTACTAGCAGTCTAAACACTAGTAACCTAGCAACTAGACTAGTACCAGCAGCCTAAAGACTGTTCACATTTTTTAAAAAAAGGGGCAGGGTGCAATTTTCAAAAAGGGCATTTTCTGTTGAAAAAAGAAGGTACTTTTCAGTTGAAAAAGGGCATTTTTCATTAAGAGAATAGGTATTTTCCTAATTTCCCTAAAAAGGGACAGGGTGCATCCACCATTTTTCAAAAAGGGACAGGGTGCCGCGGACTTTGAAAAATGCAAAACAGGAACACTACACGTAGGCCATAAAGTCTTTAGGAATATATAGGTCAAAATATATTGCTCCTTATGGTCTATGAATGACCACACAGAATTTATGTAAATATTTACAAAATCAGTACTGTAAGATTATCTACCTTTCTGAAAATCTACCAACCTAGCCTTGATAGTACTTATTCAATGAATGTCAATCACAAGCCTGAAATTTTGAATAACTTTCTCTTACTTTAAAAAAGAGAGAGTGAAAGAGATGGACCTCTACAAAATGAGTTACTGATAATAGTTATGCATTAAAAGATGTAAATAATAAGTCAGTGCAAGAGTAAAACAGGATGTCTACATTTTTCAAAAGTGAAATCTTGTGACTTTTTGGTGATTGCTCGGTGATACATCAGATGTATATTTTGCCGGATATTGATATCTGGTGCCCTATGTATGGCGTATAGCTATCGGATATCCAGCTCTGATGCTTAAAAGTATTAAATTCTATACATATTTTTTAACGTCCCATAAAAATATGCAATGAGTTTGTAATGCCCATAAATTTCAAAACATGTTAACTAATTAAATTTCCAAAATCAAATTATAATACCAGATAATTGGATATTTTGTGCAGTGGCCGGATCAGATTGTTGATACTTAAAAATTTGTCGGATACTGGATATCAGATGCCTTCTGGGGAGGACCAGCCCCGTTGAACTGAAAACTTTCATAATCTATAAATGTTTCTCTATCTATAAATGTTCCCGACTTGTTACTTTCGTGACCATTTTCAAAACTTATGACTTTTTCGGGACTTTTGCAGTGCTCCCACCGGCCTCACAGAGTTTGTATCAGATTTTGGAGCAGATAAAAATGGGTTTTTGTATCAGTTTGGAGCAGAAAAAAATCGACTTTTGTATCAGTCTAGGAGCCAAAAATATCAACTTTGTAACATTTTTGGAGGATTTTTTTTCTTTATTTTTTAAATATTAAATGGCCGTTTTAAAGCAATGTTATTTTTATACATCAAGGATAAGAACAGTTTCAAGTCTTCAAAATGATAGGAAATATAAACGTCAGTCATCCTTCAAAAACTGAATTAGATTATTTCTATATTTTTAAAGAAATTATTCATAACCTATTCTGTTCTAAAAGTAAGACTAAGTAAACCTATAACCCTTGTAAAGGTGTTTTCCAATACTTTTCTCAAGAAACGGATTATATTAAAAAAAAGTTTTCTTGTTTTTTCTTCTTCTAATAGCTAAGAATAGCTGGAAGAAAGCTTCAAATTTTCTTTTTTAAAAATCATTGCATTCCTTCCTTTTTGTTTAATAGCAAAAACACAACTCTTCCAAGAAAATAAGCAAAAGCAAAATAATATGAAAGGTTCAACTATTTTAAACTATTTATCAGTTAAAATTTGTTTTTAAATGGTACGTTTTTAGGTTTAACCATTGTGATTACAGTAACAGTAAATTTTTGAATGAATTAAACAAAATTTCATATTTTATCAAAAAATTTTTGAAGTCTATCCGATTTTCTACCTGCAGTAATATTTATTATTTTTCTGATTAAGAAATGTTCCTTTAAATTTCAATCCTAAATACTCAATTAGATGCTTTGGAAGTAATTAATGGAACCAAAAGTAAATTGCCGAGTTTCATAATTTTGCCGCAAGAAAATTCAGGAACCAAATTATATTTTTCAGTTCTATAATATAAAGGCAAAATGCATTTTCTATTATATGTTGATAATTTTAATGTCTAATGATTTATTTTTTTCCAACTTTTTTTTTTACATCTCATCTTTTATAAATTGTGTAATAGTTACAATTAAATTTTAAGAGCCCTAGGGTTATAGCAATTGGATGCTGAAATAAGCTAAATTTAATTAAAAGAAAAAGGAAATACATAAGTTCGTAACTTTCAAATCTAATTTAAAAAATGAAACTTTAAGCAAGAGTACTTTTATGAGGTCGTTCATCCACACCAAACTTTCCGTTTCTTCTAATAATATTGCTTAACATGTTTGCTAAAGATCAGCAATGCACTAAGATATACATGCTCTTTTTTAATGATTTTTCTAACTTAACTGTAATTTTTTTACTTATTTTGTTCTTTATATTTATGTTTTATGTTTTTTAACTGCTTGTGGTTACATGATATAGATTACAGAGCTTAAAGAGTAATGAGAAAAGAAAAAAAGCTGCAATTCAATGTTTAATTTTACAGCGTTTGAAAGCCTACTTCTAAACACTTTCGGGAACAAATATATATTTTAAAACAAGTTCTTTATTTAAAATAAAAATAGAGTTTATTTATTTACTTTGAAAAGAAACACTAGAAATGGTTGAAATGAAAAAAATACGATTTTTGTAGCGGATGCAAAAAGATTGCAGAACGTATGCGCTCCTTTGCTTGCATGTGGAAAGTAGGCTTAAGGAATTTTAAAGAATTGTTATAATAGAGGAGAAATCTTTTAAACATCTGTTCTGTTATCGATTTTTCAGATTTATTAGTATTTCCTAAACATTAGAAAACAGAAAGTACACTGAGGAAAAAAGGTTAGTTTTTTTTTCCCAAGTTGCATGAAATCGTAAACTTTTTTATCTATTTCAAGAAAAACTTACTAAATAAAATATTTAACATGAATAGTGATAAGATGAATGATTTTTCTCTCTATAATACTACAAAATATTAGAATTCCTCTTGCTGTTTCTTCTACAAGTGTGGGATACATCACTCATTCTGCTCAATTTTCTCATCTATATTTGATGTTTCTTAAGAGAGGTTAGAGTTAATATTCATTAATAAACTACTTCAAAGGTAAAAAATTAGTTGACTAAAGGAAAAATGTAACAAACAATGTCAATTTTAAGGTGAAAAAAAAAAAAATTTTGTTTTCGATTTTTTTCCCGAAAATCGGGATTGGGCGCAAATTTTCCGAAAAAACGCATTTTGTAGCAGCATGTAGCCAAAAAATCGTTTTGGAGCAGATTTGCGCAATTGGCCCAGCCGTGGGAGCCCTGCTTTTGTGGCCTGTAGACCTGTAAATCTACTAACTTCAGATTTGAAATATAATTTATGCAACTTAGTTCCTAGTGACACCATTTCATCTCATACAAGAAAGAAGGGAAGGGAGGTAAAAAAAATGCATTTTTGCATTAGTCATGCTTTATTTTAGGACAATATTTAAACAATAATTTGAAAGCATGTTAAATACCTATAAATTCTACAGGAGAGCCTAACCCCCTAAGTGCAATGCCCCCCGCCCCAAGGCTACTGAGAACTCCAAACATTCACTAAAACTCCCTGAAAAAGCCCCCCCCCCCAACCCCCAAATTTCAATGGCAAAGTTTGCGGCATGACCTTCTCTACTTGTGGGTACCCCTCAATTATTCAAGTAAAATTCGAAGGATAAAAAACTATACCAGGTGTGCAGCACCTGTTAAAGTAAAGTGTAAACTGTTAAAGTATGCAGTACTGTTGAGAGTTTCAGTGCTCCCCCCCCCCCCCCACACTTCCCATTGAAAGGATGTCGGCAGCAGGGGCGTAGCGTAAGGGGACACTCGTACGCCGAGCATCCCCTGGAAATCAGGCGTACTCATCCTTAAGTATGACAGCATATTAAAACAAACTTCCTACAGAAAGTTTAAATATTTTTCTTAACAAAATAGCAATAGAAAAATCACATTCGCGTTCGTTTTCCCATAAAAGCAAACTGCACTCACTCCAAAGCGTCGAGCACTTGGGAGAAAATAACTTTTAGCGACGGGAAGTGGTATGGTACGCTGATCACGTTCAGCGTATAAAAAAGTAGGGGAAGAGGAGGAGGGAGTGGGAGAGAGTACTGACTGCGCATGCTCCTTTAGGGAAACATGTTCGTCTCCTCTGCTCTTTCTGACGCTGGCGCACGGACTCTCCAAAAGCCGCTGGAACTCTTTCTTCGCACGCCGGTCTCTTTCCAAAAGAGGAAGACAGGAAGAAGCTTAGGATATCGAGAGTTTAAAATAAAAAAGATGTTAATTAGTTTTGTCTTGTGTTTGCTGCTATAATTAATTTGAAAAACAAAGTGACCGACGTGGATAAAATGTTAGATGAAAATATTATTGACTACTTACAAAACACACCAACCTGTAATGTTACGCAGGAAAAGCGATGCTATTTAAGAGACAAAAGACCTACACCATCTTTGAACATCAAGCAACATGTAAAGGTGGTACTCGTACATGGCAATCTTCGTGGTATGAGCATTATAAATGGATTTCAGTTTGTAGTAAAAGACAAAAAATGTTTTGCTACGTTTGTTTATTATTCGGAGAGAAAGGCAGCGAGTGGTGTATTAATGACACTTCGGATTTGAGCAATTTCATTAAAAAAAAGCAAATAAACATGCTTTGTCGAGAATACATTTGCATACATGGAATCTTTTGTTTTACTTGGAAAAGTACGTAGGGGAACCTGTTGTACCTTGGACATTTTTGTTTTTAATTATTTATTCAAACACTACTATAGTGAGATGCATTTTAGGTATTACATAATGTTTTGTGGTTATTTATGAACAAAAGGGCTATTTTTAAAGTAAGGTAGAAAATAAATCATATGTCATTTAGCCTTTTGAAAAAAAAAAAAGGAATTAGGACCAAGGTACAACACCCCTGTTGTACCATGGACCTATATATGTTGTACTATGGACTTACTATTATTATTTTTGAGAAAAACATTATTTATATTACAAATCTTTATTAAATCTTGTATTAAAGTTAACATTTATTAATAAAACAAATTAAACAGCATAACAATTTATTTAGCAATTAATAGACATTGTATTAATTAACATTCATAATTCTATGAGATATTTGATCACTTTAACGTCTTATTGTTCAATAATTATCTTTGTAATTTTATTATTATTCTTCTTTTTGTTTTTATATACCCCTTCTAGCACTGCCAATATTTTTTCTGCTCTTTTATTTCATACAAATCCCTTCTAGAGTGGCATTTTGACGGTGGTTTAATTTTTTCTCTTACTCCCAAGGATATAACATTTCATCTGGTTTTTCCGGCCACTTCCAGCTCTTTTTAGATTTTTCCATTTTCTTGTATTTCTTCCTAAATAACCTCATCCAATAGACACCCGCCATTTTATCTCGATCCCAACTTTCAGGATATTTAATATTGTTTGACTTGGCAAATTTATACGCCAATTTCATCAAATTTCTAAGTGTCAAGCCGTGTTGTAGTTGAGAAGCTTTATTAATATAATCTAGTAACAAGAGTTCTTCATTATCTGAAAACACTTTGTGACTTGCAAGTTTCGATTTTAAATTAAATGGCTCAGTAGGATAATTTTCTTTTTTCAAGTGACGTGGCAGCGTAGTTTTTGATAAACTATAAGTCTTAGCTGCACTGTAAACTGTTAATTTATTATCTTTAATGAGCTCTACAGCGTCCATTATTTTACCATAATTTGGCGATGGCCTCGTAATTCCCGTTTTACTTCGAGGCATTTTTGTATGTAAGAAGTATCAACAATCTTTAAAAAGAATAAACTATTTTATTACACTGTAAATACGTAACATTTTAATTTATTTTAAATATAACAAGGTAAATATAGCCCATGGTTCAAAGTGTTGTACCATGGACCTACCTATCCATAGTACAACTGCTTTTTTACAGGGTGCGTACAATATTCTCTGAGTAAAAATCAAGCACTTTCCAGGACTCTTCATAGCAAAAATCAAGTGTTTCAAATGAAGTAAATCTAACCCCTTCGAATACAAGTTACATTACAAGCCAGAAAGATTTCTTTAATACTACTTTTAATTTAGAGCACTCTAACTGTAATAAAATAACTTCCTATTCAATACTCTAAAAAATTATCAGATTGCACATTAATTAGATTTATGTGTTGTATCGGCTGTGTATGTAACGAGCCATAGCTTTATTGCTTGTCAGGTCAGACATGTGACTCACTGAGAAAAAAAAAAAAGAGAAAAATCACGACATAACGCTTTGTAAAAGCTTATTAAAAAGTATATTACAAGCATAAATTACTATGCAATAGAATTATTAAATATTAAGCAAGTCAACTCATTACTTTAATATAAAAAATGATTGGAACATTATTTCTAGCCAAAATAAGGTGGGAAGTGGCATGGCATTTTTTAAAGAAATAAACATGTTTCTGAGCAATAACTTCTTAAACTGAAATAACTATTTCATAATTGACAACTATAAAATTTTAATGAAATGAAATAACTTCAAAATTATGTACGAAGAATGTTTTACGTGTTTTTATAATATTGAATTAAAATAGAAATAAATATTATTTATTTATTTTGTAACAATGCAAAATGAGTACTTGAAAGGAAGGAGGGACCCTAATGCTAAGGACGATCTAAAATTTAGACACATTTTAAATTATATGCAAAAAAAAAAAAAAAGAAAGAAAAAACAATTTAAAAAACAAAACATTTTTGGCAAAAAAAATTTTACAGCAGATTTTTCATAAGGAACAGAAAAAAAAATTATGATCAACAGATGTATCACTAAAACTTAAAAACCAAAAATTCCTTATCCCCGACATTTGGAGTGGGCGTGGCAAAATGACGTTTCTGCAAGTCCTTTACAGAAGCTAAAACTTAGGAAATATTAAAAATAATGATAAGCTCAAATTTATTGATGTCTAAGGGGAAGAATCCGATATTAAACGAGAACTAAGAAGTTTTGCCAAAGCCGATGCAACCAGATTTCGAAGTGCTTAAAAAAATCGGAATTGACACTTAAAAGCGCCAAAAACGAATCGAATGTGAAAATTTTACTCGTAATTTGTGAAACTTCGCAGGAATGTAAGCAGGCTACTTTCAAAAATGTTCATAGGGTAAAAAAAATAGAGAAAAAGAAATCCAAATTACGAATTTTTGCGGAAGCGAAATTTTTAATTTCCAAAAAAAACCAGAACTACGGGATTCCGTCAAAATACGGAAAAATCACATGTCTGCAGGTAGGAATTTGAAGAAAGGTGAATTTTCCTGTTGATAAGTTGCAAAGAAATAGTAAAAATGAGAAAATCAAGGACTTTCCAGACATTTTAGTACATTACTCCAAATTTCCAGGACTTTCAAGGCCTTGAAAAAAAATTATGTAATTCAAGTACTTTCAAGGTTTTCCAGGCCGCGTACGCACCCTGTTTTTAGGTCCAAGGTACAACACCCTACACATTTTAAAATAACTGCTTATTTTGAGTAATAGGTTAGGAATTGAAAATGATTTAACGCTCAATTACAAGGCCAAATAAGTTGGTAAACATAAACAAAAAGGATTACTAAACTTTTTAACAAACAAAACAAGTTATTTACAAAAGGAAGAAACTAAAAAAAAATTACTTTTAGGGTCACAAATTCTTTTTGGTCTCCTACTGCCAGATCTCGTTCGAGTCCAACTATCAAAATTAGTTATAAATGACAGCTAACAGATATCACATGAACCAGTGTTGCCGTATTGCAAAATAAATCCGTGAAATATATTTTTTTATCATTAGGACCACAGTACAACAGGGTTCATAGTACAACAGGTTCCCCTATAGAACATGTTTTATCAGAAGCAGCCCACACTCAAGCTGTAATCAACAAGTAGCCAGCAATTGGGAAATTCGTAAAATAATCATCCAGTCTATTATATTCCTTGCAAAGCAGGAACTAGCATTTCGCGGGCACAAAGAAGATGACAATTCAATCAATAAAGGAAATTTTTTGGAACAATTAAATCTATTGGCTTTGAGTAAGTCAACTATACGAGAACATTTGCAGTCATCATCTTCATTTAAAGGAACATCACCTGATATACAAAACGATTTGATTGAAATTATCACGTCTGTATTAAACCAAACCATCAAATCTGAAATTAATGAAGCTTCCTTTGTTTCTGTACAAGCTGATGAAACACTTGATGTATCTTGTAAAAGCCAGATGAATATTAAATTAAGGATACTGTATTGAAGATAGGAGTGAAGAAAGATTTATCGGATTTTACGACATTTCGAAAGATAAAACAGTTGTTCGGTCAGTACAAAACACAATTTCCTGTTACTGCTCTTAATAGCCATCTTGAAATATATATATATGTAAGAACGGCTGTCCCGTTCTATCTTCTACAGCTGTGGCCGCTAAAACCCATGTAAGACGAGGCACAGGGTTTCGTTGCAATTCTTTATTGGTAAACTTTAACACACAAATATCATAACATTAATATTGTTGGAACGAAGGACATGAAGTCATCAGCACGTTTCAAGAAGCAAGAACCCCCGATTTTCGTTCGGGCAGTCGTATTTATATGGGGGAAAATCTCTTAGACTGCAGACAACATTCCCTACACCACGTGATAGCACGTGGTTTAAATAGGAGGGCCATATGGAAAATAAAATATATTATTGGCTTTAATGCCGTAGACAGGGGCTGGCCTAAGTCTACGGGGAAAAAAATAGTCTGGAGGGAATTAATGAGGGAAACCAACTTGAGCTTAGGCATGACCATATATGGTAACGCGTTAGAGAAATTTATGAGTGAGACAACCCTGAGTTGTCAAGTTTAATATGGAAAAAGCCAGACAAAGGAGACAAAGGACTTCTCCATATCACAGCCTGACAAAGGATACAAAGGATTTTTCCATATTACATCCCCCCTCCCCAAAAGTTCTATTACTTTAAATATTGAAGAAGTGAAATATCTGCAGCCTTTTTCCCCACATAAATTTATGTATTAAATTTTATATAAACATATCACATTTTGAATGAAATACTATACAGTTACAAAAATTACTGAACATTTTCATCACAGATTATTATACTCTTACTAAACGATATTTACAAAATTGTATTTACAGTTCAGTTTAATTACAGTTGGATTATTCTGTTGCAGTTCAAAAGTGAATGACTTATATCACATTATTCATGTGATAGTTTGAAATTTGTTGGTGGGTAATATTTCCTCAATCTTGACACATGTACTATGTCTGATTTTTCTTTGCTGTGTGCATTTGGTTTATTGATTTCATAAGTTACGTCCGTAACTTTTCGAAGAATTTTATATGGTCCACTGAACGGTTGCGAAAGTTTTCGTGAATTCGGATATTTGAATTCTTCATATATCACAAAGTCATCTGCATTAAAAGATTTGTCGACAAATCTGGCATCGTAATATATTTTATTTTTTTCATGATACTCTTTAGTTCTTTCCACTGCCAGTTTTCTAGCTTCCTCAACAGGAGGATAAATGTCTTCATTTACTGGATTTTGAAAAGGCACTGTACCGTACATTAAATACGCAGGTGGGAACTTCGTAACTGAGTGTGGAGTTAGGTTGTATTCTTGAGTCACCTGCTCTAATAATTTAGGCCATGGCACGTTTCCAGAAGCTGCGTTCACTTTGCACTTTAGGCGAGTGACTATTGTTTGGTTCAGACGTTCCACCTTACCATTTGTCTCTGGTCTATGAGCTGTGGTTAAAAGCTGTTTAATTTTGTGGTGCTTTAGAAATTTCTTGAAATGAGATGAAGTAAATGATGGATTTCTATCACTTAATACACTTTTAGGTATTTGAACACTGAAAATTTGTTTAAGAAAGTTGACGTAAGTTTCGGTAGTGATTGATTTTGATGCAAAAGACCACATGTATCTAGTATGATGATCTATAAACAATGTTAAATATTTTTTCGTGGAATTGTAGTAGTTGAAACCACCCACACTATCTACTGCAACGAGATCAAATGGTTTATCAACTGGAGGCATAGACTGTAAAAGGCCAAATCTTTTTTGTCGAGGCTTTTTGTTTACCTGACAAATATGACAATGTTTGTTAAATCCAGTTATATCTAATGTTATATTTTGCCAATAATATACAGGCGTAAGTAAATTAATTGTTTTTTGAATTCCTGGGTGTCCAAACTTTTCATGGACAGTCTCAAGTAATTTACGGCGTAAAGAAAAAGGAACAACAATTTTAGTAAAACCCTTTTTACGCAGGCATAACACGTTATTAATTTCGACAAAATTACCAGTTAAATTGTCATTTTTTTGAGCCTCTTGAATTTCATCCAATTGCAGTAGATGCGAAACGTGGTTTCCTATATTTTTTTCAACACATTCATTATTTACAGGTATATCTCTTGAGAGCATGTCAGCCTCGAAGTTTGTGGTGCCTTTCGTGTATTTAATATCATAGTCATACATACTTAATTGTAAGGACCAGCGGAACAGACGACCTTTTAAGTTTTTTACATTTTTGAGCCAAACTAACGCCGCGTGATCGCTATGTATGACGAATTTATGGCCAAAGAGGTAGTGGTGGTACTTATTTAAAGCATCCACAACAGCTAGACATTCCAACTCAGTAATACTATAATTCTTCTCGTAATCTTTTAATGAGCGGGAATGGAAAGCTATGGGATGTAAGGCACCCGAACTGTCTGGCTGTTTTAATATTGCTCCCACACCAGTTTGACTTGCATCAACACAAATATGACATTCTTTTTTAGGATCAAATATTTTTAAAATTGGTTTACAAATTAAAGAGTTTTTCAAAACTTGAAATGCTTCTTGGCATTTGTCAGTCCATTGCCAAGTTGTATCTTTTTTTAGCAAGTGGTTTAATGGATTTCTAATAGTTGCATATTTATCTATAAATTTATGGTACACATTTATTGACCCCAGAAATCTTTGGAGAGATTTAACATTTTTAGGCGGTTGTAATTGTTTAATAGCCTCAATATTACTATTATCGGGCGTTACAATACCATTACAAATTTCATACCCTAAAAATTCAATTTTAGTCTGTAAGAAAGAACATTTTGATGCTTTTAACTTTAAATCTTCCTGTCTGCATATCTCAAACATTTGTTGAATATGATCTAAATGTTCTGAAAGGGTTTCAGAAAAAACTATTATGTCATCAAAGTAATTGGCTGCAAATTTTATTTTATGTTTTGTAAGTATTCGACGCAAAGTTCTTTGAAAAATACTTCCTGAATTTTTCCACCCGAAGGGTAATTTGTTCCACTCATATAAGCCACTATTAGTGACAAAAGCGAGCTTTTCAGTATCGTCGGGATGAATTGGTATATGCCAATATCCGGAAGCCATGTCTAATTTGGTAAAATATTTGCTTTTCCCTAATTTATCTACAAGTGTTTCTATCAGGGGTAATGGTTCTGCGTCGGACTTAGTAATTTGATTTAATTTTCTGTAGTCTATACATAATCGACTTTTTTTATTTTCGTCTCTTTTAAAAACTAGTGTAACAGGTGCAGAATACGGCGATGAGCTTTCTTTTATTATATTAGCCTTTAATAACTCCTGAATTTGATTTTCAATTTCTTCTTGTTGCTTTGGGGAAGTTTTATATGCCCTTAACGACACCGGTAAGTCGGATGTTAACCTTACCCGTTGAGGTTCAATTCTAATTGTTCCAACATCATATTTATTTTTGGAAAATATATCCTCGTAATTTCGCAATATTTCTTTTAACTTTGAATTTTCCTCAAATTCCGAATGTCCATCGACAGGATCGCGACATTGTAGGCCTCCAATGCCGCAACCAGTCCCAGAAACATCGGACGAAATACGAAAATGATTATTCTTTTCGCAACTCATTTTTTCATTTCTATCTTTCTCTTGACAAGTTTTCTTTTCCGTGCTACTCTTTTTCTTTTCATTTTCGTTATAATGTAATTCCGTCACCCTTTCCTTAGTTTTACTTTCTTTCGGATCTTTCACTCTTTTAATTTCCTTATCAATTTTCTTGCGTATTTTTCCCGTACTATTATTTTCGTTTTTATTTTCTTTTACTTTATTTCCACAGTTCCTAACTAGGATTTCAGGTAAAATATGCAAAGACAAGTCATTCGGTTCGGAATCAGAAAAGGTGATCAGTCTTCTCTGATCCTGCATAACGACATGTCCTACACAATCTATGACCAAACGAAATCCCCCGCAACTCTTTAAACCTAATATGGCATAAGGTAAATCGGTGTCTAGAACATAAAATTCCACCGGTTTAACTATATTGCCGACCTTAAGGTAAAGAATACACGTTTGGTTAAGCTGTAGCATTCCCTTCGTTTGTTTTATTTTTACAGCGATTTTTTCTTTAATCGAAACATTTAATGTTTTTGCAATTGCACTCGGGATGATATTTAATGTTGAACCGGTATCAACATTTAAATAAATAGTCTTTAAATTCGAATTTGTATTTTGAGTGTACGCGTCATTAGATAGTTGATAATCATTTTTAAATTTTGCCTCATTTTTAATAATATACCCGGGTATTATTAATTGTCATACTTCGTTAACTCTCTCATTTTCTTCTCTTAATTGATTATCTTTTTGCTGAGGCGGTAGTTTAAATCCAGCATTCGATGTATTTGGCTTATTCACACAAGTTTGTCCCCAATGATATGCGTTGGAGATTCCTTGTTTTGCGCAAAATTTACAAGGATTAGGGGGTAACTCCTGCGAAAAATGTGCAGTCTGTCTTTTTACTGCATTTTGTCTTTCATTATAACCTACAAACCTAGGTTTATTCTGTTGGTAAAAATTAGGTTGGTATACATTGTTACTATCTTGACGAGAATAGTTATATTGTTGACGAAAATTACTTTGATCATGATTTTTTGGCATCCAATTTTGATAAAAGGGGGGCTTCACCCTAAAAATATTTTGTTGCTCCCCTTTATAAGCGGACTTGGGTGTTTCATGTGGAACTTCATTTATTAATTTTGAAACTACCTGAAGCCATTCGGTGGGAGTTTCTGGCTCTTTTATTACCAAAAGTGCCCTAACTTGGGCAGGTAGCCCCACTGAAAGCCCCTCAAGGATATGTTGATTACTAAGTTTTATTTTTCTTCCCATTTCTACTTTTTCAGTAAAATAGGAGTACAACTCTTTTGGATTTCCAGAAAATCTTAAATTTTGAAAATCAAGAAAACTACTTGCTGGAGTAAAGTAATGTTCTTCAAAAATTTGAATGATTTCATGAAAGGAATTACAGCAAAGGCATTGATTGATGTAGAGCTTTAAGGCTGACCCGCGAATAAACTTCTGAAAATTTTTTAATTTCCAATTATCATTTAAATTGTTCTGAGCCGTTTGCTGGTTAAAGTGAGCTAACCATGCTGAAAAATTTATCCCTAACTCTGGTTCAAATAATAAAATTTCAGGTGAGCTACCCGAATTTTTGTCTTTTATTTCAATTTTTGAAGTAGAAGAGCCATCTGCCAAACTTATCTCTTTTATTTTATCACTAATCGTTTGACATTCTGAATCCATTTTTATTAAGCTTAAATCGGCAGTTGCCTCTGCTTGAGTTTCCGCATCCTTACGGTTTAAGTTATCTCCATCCATGTTTGAATTTTCTTTGTGGGAAGACTCTAAGTCAGAATTTTTTTCATTTTCAATGGTCTTGCTCATTTTACCACTACGTAATAACATAATTCTAATAACACACAAATTTTTGACAATTTTCCTTTTTTACCTTCCCACTTTAACAACAAAAATATTCCGCGTAAACAAATGCATAACAACTAAAATATATACAGAACTATTCATAATACTGCAAAAAATATACCATAATTTCAATTACACAGCACATTGATAAATTTACTATTTCAAACATCTTAATGTCAAAAAAAAAAAAAAAAACCCGTGCTGATAAGATCCCTTTTAAAAATTTAAACCGATAATTAATATATCATCAAATAAAGAACTTATTCTTCCAAAGCACATGATCAATTTATATCATAATAAATTCTAAAGCAATATCATGTAAAAAAAAACCCAACGGGAGAAAAAGATATTCATATAACTATAAGATATTTATGAAGAAAATTCGAAATAATACCATTTTGGAATAACACATTAAAAATTACTCTATCAACATTCACTTCAGCACATGAAAATAATTTCCATTCTAAAGCACCACAGATAACGACCCTTTCGTTTAATCACTCCGCAGAACGCAAACACTCTTCGCTTCTAAAAGCCACAACGGGGGCGAGCTTTTCCCCAGGTGGAAGAAGCGCACATCGGTTCATTGAACCGTCTGGAAAGATGATCCACGCTGCTACATCGGCGCGGCACATTGCAGATTTAGTATTGCTTTTCTTCGATGGTTCTTTTTTTCCTGCAGGAGTCCGGATAGGAACATAAATCCTACCGGCTTGTAAGAACGGCTGTCCCGTTCTATCTTCTACAGCTGTGGCCACTAAAACCCATGTAAGACGAGGCACAGGGTTTCGTTGCAATTCTTTATTGGTAAACTTTAACACACAAATATCATAACATTAATATTGTTGGAACGAAGGACATGAAGTCATCAGCACGTTTCAAGAAGCAAGAACCCCCGATTTTCGTTCGGGCAGTCGTATTTATATGGGGGAAAATCTCTTAGACTGCAGACAACATTCCCTACACCACGTGATAGCACGTGGTTTAAATAGGAGGGCCATATGGAAAATAAAATATATTATTGGCTTTAATGCCGTAGACAGGGGCTGGCCTAAGTCTACGGGGAAAAAAATAGTCTGGAGGGAATTAATGAGGGAAACCAACTTGAGCTTAGGCATGACCATATATGGTAACGCGTTAGAGAAATTTATGAGTGAGACAACCCTGAGTTGTCAAGTTTAATATGGAAAAAGCCAGACAAAGGAGACAAAGGACTTCTTCATATCACAGCCTGACAAAGGATACAAAGGATTTTTCCATATTACATATATATATTTTTTTTTGTGAAAGGGAAACTGCAAAATGAATTAATCAATATTTATGCTAATTACAAAAAAGCGTTGCAACCAAAAAAATTTGTTGAAGTATTTGGTGGCAAATGGTTTGGACGCCATTTAAGAAGAAGTCACTAAATTATTACTTCGACTAATTCTTACATTTCCAGCGACAACTGCAAGTAGTGACAGGATCATGAGCACGTTAAAGAGACTTAAAACGTAACTACGGCATTCCATGAGAAATGACCGCCTAAGTAACTTTAGCTCACTGGCCATTGAAAAGGCCTCACTGAGAGAACTTTCCAGTGACCCCGTATCTATTGAAAGAGGCATAGATGTCGTCGCTGAAAAGAAAAAGCGACAAACAGAATTATTGTATGAAGTTGTTTAAGAATCTTTATTTTTTTAATGTAATATTATTAGAATAATGTAAAATAAAGGGTAAGCACACTTTTCTTGATGTATTTTTTTAATCTGATATTTTTTCTGTTTTTACAAACATTCAATTTTGACAAGCAAATGTGTTGATCCTTTTATATTCGCTATAATCAGTTTCGACTATATAATGCAATATTCATAATAAAAGATTACAGTAATTTCGACTAGATTTCTTCAGCGTCCCCTCGTGCAAAACATACGCTACGCCACTGGTCTGCAGTATTGACCTTACCTAATATACCCTAGATATGTCAGTGATTAGCTTTAATATTTTGTGGTTTCTTTGAAGTAAAGCACATACATTTAGTTTCTAGAAGAAATAAATATTTTAAAAATTCAGTTTACTTACCAGGTTTTTTAACAGTTCACAACCAAGGCCTCCTGCTCCAACAACTAGTACATTGCAGACATTTTGAACAAAATCAAAAACCTGCTCCAAAAGAAAAAAAACAATCAATTTCTGTAGAAAAGTATTAAAGCATAAAACCTATAAATGCATTTTTCATGAATTAAAAAGAGGGTAGGTAGGGCAGGTCATGTCCGAAATTAGTGGTCGGTAGTAATAATTTGTGACCAAGAATTTTCATTTGAAAATATTTCTTGGACTTTTCTTCATGTGTGAGTTCTACCTTTTGATAAGGAGTTCTAGATGAAAATAGAGAAAATTCAGAAAACTTAGTTGGTTTTGAAATAAGGGCTAGGAGGAAAAAAGAACTATGTGCTAAATGTATGAGTTGATCAGAAGCCAATGTGAATTAGTAGTCTTTTTTTTTTTTTAATCACATTTGCTGATTTTAGAATTTTAATGGTAAATCCTAACTAAGAAAAATATAACATTTTTCTTAACTATTAAAGGATCTATTCATTGCTTTAATTGTTTCTAGGGGGTTTTTTTGCTGTCGAGAATGTATTGTATAATAAATATGAATTGAAAAAGTTTTAATTTTTCTCAATTTTCGTGCTTTAGACTTAACAGTGCTTTTGTTTCTGCGCAACTTATACATAAATTATGAGAATACAGAAGCACTCTGAGACTAGGAAAGGATAGGCCCATTTAGAGGAGGGAATCATGAGAAGGTAACTGCTCCTGGCTTTTGAAGTTTGATGTTTTTATTTGTATGTGTGTATGCATTTTTTTCCCCTTTCAATACAATTTAAGGTGAATTAACAGCCACTGCAATCCTCTTTCCACCCAATATTTTAGAACAGTAAGTCTGGAACAGGGTAGAAAAAAAAAACTTGTGTAAGGAAAGTTATGCCTGTTTAATATTTACTTTTGTGTAGAATTCTATTGTTGAGAGTTAAAAAAAGTGAAAATGAATTTAAGATACATCTACTCCTTCTATCAGCATTGCTTGAATTTTCCAATGCAAGTTCATTTTTCAGTTGTTCCCAAGATGGTAAATGCTGATTTTTGCTGGGGGATTGTAAAACTGGCCCCAACCGGTTTTAAATTCTCACAAAATATAATTTACAGACTTTTTTCCTTCCCTTTTTATGGGGGGGGGGAGGGGGGAAAGGGGGCAATGGTGATGTTTTTTTAATCTTTTTTTGCCAAATCAGACTTCAATGTACCGCAATTCATCAGAACCATTAAAATCACTGTTTAGCAGCGATTTTTTACAAACCCTCCCGCTCCTGAAATGGGCAAGTATCAAATTCTATTTTAAATAAAGTGGCCCCAATATTGTATTTAAATCATGTTCTTGGCAATTCATTCAGCCACACATAAAATAAAACATTTGATTTAAACTAATATAAGAAAATATTCATACACCTTTTACAGGTTAATAGGAAATAATTTAAAAGAGAAATTCTCCAATTCCTGCTATGGATGAAAAAAGAATGCATATTTCATGTCTAAGTGACGTAAATAAAAGAAAAAGTGGTATTGATTCTACTCCCTACCTTTTTTTTGCTAATCGCCAAATGAAATATAAAAAAAAGCAATGCTATAAGATTTAAATAGCCCAAAATTTTATTAAATTCAAACAGCATGTTGGCGAAATTTCTAAAACCGTTGACAAGGTAGAGCATAAAAAAACCAATCAGTATCAAAAATGTTTTTTAAAAATTTAAAAGAAAAACAGAGGAAAAAATTCTTTTTGGAAAAATCAGTCCTTCCGTTTTAAAGACACATTATTAGAATCAAACACTACCAGCAATTAATCTCATCCCTGAAAAAATGTGCATCATTTATTTATTTTGGAAAAATACAGGTATTTTTACACATAAGTGAAAAAAAAAAAGAATTTTTGAATATCAGAAACAGTATCTAAACTGTAGCTCACAGGGTTATTCAATTGTACACTCATAGGGTAGTATGCAACATCAAAGAATTCTTATTAGTATTATTAAAACAGAAAACTGTTGCAAAAGAGAATAAGATTCAGGAAGTCATTGCCCTTATACCACATCTTTCAATAGGGTACCAAGAGTTTTCTAGCAGTGCCCTATGTTTAATAAATATAACTGTTTTGTTTCTTCGGCTCTACTATGTGCACCGGCGTTTAGTGCATTCTTGTGTCAGAAGTTCAAATTAAAAAACAAGGTGCTTTGAAGAAAAATAAAAGGCTTGAGTTTTAAGAGAAATTTTTGATTGGATTTTAAATGAGTAACCATAAACCTTCATCTTTTAAAATTATTTTCTAAAACTAAACAATATTTTTAGTAAGGAAGAATAGTTACTTTTGTTCCTGGAACAAAATCTTCGCCTGTAAAAGGACCGTTTTTATCAAGCAATTTTGATAAATGACTCCAGCGATCCGGCCATTCCATCTGTAACATTCTTCTATACGCAAAAGAGATAAATGTATTAAAATTTGACGAAAGAAAATTAATTACAATCAACTCAGAACAAAAAATTCAAAACATGCCTAGCAGAGATAAGAAAAATGTAAACAACAGAACCGGAAACCGGAATATTCTTGACCGGAACAGCTATAAATCAGTTACAAATACAGTTATGGAAATGATAACAGGAGGAGATGCCCTTCATCTTCCCAACGCAAGCCTTAAACAAAAGAAATGTACATCATAAGCAGAGTCCGACAAAAACGCGAAAATCTTAGGAGCCAGGGAAAATTTTTAGGAGCCAGCTTTTCATTTGCGAACTAGTCGCCAAGGCCTTTTTTTAGTCGCCCGGGATTTGTCGGACCCTGCATACAGCCTTTTTTATAAAAATTTTTTGTAAATTAATGAGTCCCATCCTTTCATAGTGTACAGTAAATTATCTAATAAGTTAGGCCCCAGAAAAACTTAATGAATTCAAAAAGTTGTCTATAAGGAAAATTAACTAGCTGACTTTGCAAAAAAGTGGCTCTTTTTTTTTTTACTAGTTTGGGCGTGGGTTTTTTTGGCCATGCCAGGATGTGGGCCGAATTATCAGGACTGCCGGGTTACCGAATGTCGAATTTTTGGACTCTACTGTATATTTGGCAGGGGGAGCCATGCAGCCTGCAACCCTGTCCCAACTATAATCAAAGTAGAAAAGGAGGACAAAAGCTGTTGTTGACGAAAGACCTAGGTTAGAAGGCGCTACTAGTTCTCACATATTAACATAATCGGACCTTTAAAAAGCCGCCGACTGCTTGGGCAGGGAGATGTGTGTATACAACCCTATTGGTGTCTGTCGAAATCTCGGATGTGCAATAAACGTCAATTCAAATCTGTTGTAGTCTTTCGGCCTCTAAGGTCTAAGCATTATTTTCAACCTTCATATTTTCAACCTTATTTTAACCTTCATTATTGTCCGGAAATTCGGAAGCATTTGCCGCAATTTAACCAGGTAATTCGTTCTTACTCAAATTCATTAATCGTGTAAACTTGAAATTCAAAATCGTCTATCTTATTCCTAACATAAGAATTTTGGTCCGTCGAGCCGGAGAGCTTTCGACAGGTTAAAATTAAAATAATAAAACTTAAACAAATCGCTAAAAGAAAGTTTGTTTCATTTGATTCATAAATACACGATGAGCTTTCCCGCCTGTCTGGTGGTATGTATATGCTGTGTAATCGCCACTAAGTTTCTTATTCGGATAATTATTTTGTTTGCTTATGCATATGCGTAAAAGTGTTAAAGAAATTCTTTTGCTTTAACTTTTCGGAATTTTGTGTTTATCGTTTTGTTTGCAACTGTAAGAAATAATTCTTATTCAAAATGGTTAAAACAAAGAAGCAAACGGAGGTGATAAATAAGTTCACTTTTCTATTAAAGGAATGTAAAAGATATTGTGAAAAAGTTGAAACATTAATTAAATCAGGTGGAAGTCTTGCACTTCTGACGGGAATAAAATCAAAATTGAATAGTTTATCTGAGGGTTTAGAATCTGCTTTTGTAGTGATAGCAGATAACGACGAGTTTTATAATGACTATATTCAAATGTCGGATAGCATACTTGAATCGTTAGCTAAAATTGAAACCTTTTGCTCAGAAAATGCGATACCGACTAGTGAGCACGTAAATAGCAACCCAGAAACAAAAAATTTAAAACTTCCCAAAATTAATCTAACAAATTTTTATAGAAACACAGAAGAGTGGATTAGCTTTAGGGAGATATTTAAATCGGCTATTTTGGATAATGGTCAATTATCAGACTTGGAAAAATTGCAGTATCTACAGACTGCCGTGCGGGGAAAACAATTCAAAAAGCCTACTTGAGTTACTGGATAGTTGTAACGAGGCAGTCAGAAATTTAGAAACATTGGGGTTAAAATCTAATGCTTTAAGTGACTTAATGATAATTCGGTTTATGCTTTCAAAATTGGATGATTCAATTAAACAAAGATGGGAACTGACTTTGGATAATCAGAGCATACCAAGTCTAGACAGTTTCAAAAAATTTATTGAGAAGGAGGCTAGAAGTGTGGAAAATGTGAGAGGGAGTCGGAATGATAGTCTCATTACAAATCGTAAGCAAGTAGAAAATAAGGAAGGTTTTTCAAATCAGTTCCGACGGCCTATTGTAAATAGTACGGTTGTAGAGAAATTAAATTCATGTGTTCTGTGCAAATAAAATCATAAACTTTTTAAATGTTCAAAATTTAACAACATGCCCATTAATGACAGGTGGGAATTGGTAAGAACTCGCAAGCTTTGCGAAAATTGTTTGCGGAATAATCATAATCATACAGAGTGTAAATTATCGTACTCTTGTAAATGTTGTTCAGAGCGTCACCATACGCTATTGCATAGGTACACTGTTGGTCAAGAACCTGTTGATACGGTCACTGCAGTTGCTAATAATACCGGGGGAAAGGCTATGCGTGTTCTTTTATCAACAGCGCTAGTTAATATAAAGGGAAAAGCAGGAGACATAGTTCAATGTAAAGCATTAATTGATAATGCGTCTCAAAATTCCTTAATTACTAGAAAATGCGCTGAACGCTTGCAGTTAAATTTAATAAATACATCTCATCAGCTTGTAGGGATTAATGGCCTCGTGGCAGAAACTTCTCTCCACTCAGCAACGTTTGAATTATCGGCACACTTTTCTAAAAAATTTAAGAAAATTAATGCTTTCGTGGTTAGGCAAATAACCACGCCTCTTCCGAATTTCCGTTTAGGGAAGCATTCTTATCCTCATCTGGAAGGTATCCAACTGGCTGATCCCACATTTTATGATACATCTGAAGACATTTTGTTTGGAGCAGAGTTAGCAACAAGGCTTATCAGTGGTCCCCCTATTCGCTTGACGTCTGGAACGCCAGATGCCTTACCAACAGAATTAGGATACGTACTTTCTGGAAAAGTCGTAAATGTAAATAGTAACCTGAAATCATTTTCTAATCTCACTTTGTCATTGACTGATAGTTTAGAAAAATTTTGGACTGTGGAATCCGTGCCTAAGACAGAAATTATTACCGATGAAGATAAGCTTTGTGAAGCCATTTATAAGAATTCGGTTCAAAGAGATGAAACCGGCAGGTATATCGTTAAACTTCCACTAAAACCAAACGCCATTCTAGGGGAAAGTAAAACTCAGGCCTTTCATCGCTTTCAACTACTTGAGAGAAAGCTGAATAAAAATCCAGCGCTAAAAGACGAATATGACGCATTTATGAGAGACTATTACGAACTGGGTCATATGACTAAATTAAAGCCTGAAGAGGTTGACACTGTCCCTCACTACTTTTTACCTCATCATGGGGTTATCAACCAAAATAGCACAACCACGAAACTACGAGTAGTTTTTGACGCGTCAGCTAAATCATCTAATCAGAAGTCATTAAACGACATTCTATTTACAGGCCCGAAGCTCCAAACGCACATCTTTTCCAATTTAATAAAATTCAGATCCTATCCTATAGCTTTTGTCGCGGATATCGCAAAAATGTATCGCCAAATTCGAATCGCAGATGAGGACCAAAACTATCAAAGAATATTGTGGATAAATAATCAGGACGAACCTTTAACAATCTTTCGTTTAAACACCGTGACTTACGGTACCTCTGCAGCTCCATTTTTGGCGCTTCGCACCCTGCGACAACTCTGCGAGGATGAGAAAGAAAATTTCCCTGTTGCCTCAGCATTATCCCGTACTCATTTTTATGTCGACGACTTATTATGTGGTGCTATGTCTATCGAAGAAGCTAAATCCATCGTTCGTGAGATGATAAAATTCATGGCAAGTGGGGAGTTTCCTCTCCGCAAGTGGTCATGTAACTACCCGGTAGTGATCGCTGAGCTTCCTGATCACATGAAGGCTTCCACGCATACACATTCCTTCAAAAATGATTCCAACCAGAAAGTCTTGGGACTCGAATGGGACGTCGCTAGAGACACTTTTCAAGTTCGGGCAGTCCTTATGGAAAATGTAAATACAAAACGTCAACTTTTGTCCGTCATTGCAAAGGTTTACGATCCGTTGGGTCTTATCGCCCCAGCTACAGTCAAACTAAAAATTATGTTGCAAGAAATCTGGAAATCTAAGTTAGGTTGGGACGATTCATTACCTGCTTTGCTGCTAGATGAATGGTACACCTTTCAAATGCAAAGTCAAGCATTAAAAGATATCTTATTACCGAGATACTTCCAATATGCTAAAGCAGCAGACATTGAACTGCATGGGTTTTCAGACGCTTCAACGAAAGCTTATGCAGCAGTAGTATACATACGTGCAATCTCTGAGGGAATCCAAGTATCTTTCGTTGCAGCAAAAACTCGTGTTGCCCCAGTACAGTCTTTGACATTGCCCAGATTAGAACTGTGCGGCGCCTTACTACTCGCCGAACTAATTACTTCTATTCGGCAAACCATACCCATAGAAGAGGACAAACTTTATCTATATAGTGACTCTACAATTACTTTGAGTTGGATTACCAATCCACCAAAAAGGGGGAATCAATTTGTGTGAAACCGCGTAGCTAAGATTTTAGCTATCACAAACATAAAATCGTGGAAATTCATTCCCGGACGTGAGAATCCGGCCGATTGCGCTAGTAGGGGACTCTATCCTAATCAGTTGAAAGAACACCAGAGTTGGCTTTCGGGTCCAAGTTGGCTACAAGATAATTCAACTTGGGACACTCATTTCATGACGCCAGACATTCCGCAGACCAACTCCCCTGGTGAAACAGACATTCTCCTAGCAACAGCATTTTCTGCCGACCAAAGCGTTTTTAAAAATTATTCGACTTATAAAAAAGATGTCCGAGCCGCTGCATGGGTTTTACGTTATGTACATAATATTAAACATAGGTTGAAACTCTCAGGAGATTTAACGGCACTAGAACTTGACAAATCTTTGAAATTCATTTTGAAACACATTCAAAGTGAATCTTTCCGAGCTGAACTGACGTGTCTCCAGAAGAACCGGACACTTCCCACAACCAGCCGACTCACCTCATTAAATGTTTTCCTAGATGCCGGGGGTCTTATTCGAGTTGGAGGACGGCTGTCGAAACATCAGACTCTAGCTTTTGATCATAAGTTTCCATTTGTACTTCCTAAACAGCATCACTTTACAAAATTAGTAGTAGAGCATTTTCATGAGACTAGTCTTCATGGGGGAACAGAAATGGTGTTATCTCTGATTCGACAAAGGTTTTGGATAATAGATGGAAGATCAACAGTTAAAAAATTCATTCGACAATGCATTAGGTGCTTCCGTTATTCAGCTAGGGCGCCAACTCAACTCATGGGAGACTTGCCCGTGTCTCGCATTACTCCATCAAGGCCGTTCGAAAACACTGGCGTGGACTTTGCTGGACGAATCTTAACCAAGTGTCAACATGTTCGAAAATCCAATAATTTTAAATCGTATATCTCCCTGTTCGTGTGCTTCAGTACCAAAGCTGTTCATTTGGAGTTGGTGTCTAATTTATCAACGCATGCTTTCCTGGCCGCCTTTCGACGATTTGTAGCTCGCCGTGGTCTTCCCACTCATGTGTACTCGGACAATGGGACAAATTTCGTCGGAGCTGCGTCTTACCTCAAAGAACTCTTTAAAACTATAAAGGATCCAATTGTGCAACAGTATTGCGCATCTCGCAACGTGAGGTGGCATTTCATCCCACCTTATGCTCCTCACTTTGGTGGCCTCTGGGAGGTCTCCATCAAACTAGCAAAACGTCATTTAATAAAAACATGCCAAGGAGCGCTTCTTAATTTTGAGGAGTTGAGTACGCTGCTTTGTCAAGTCGAGGCGTGCTTAAATTCGCGACCACTTACACCTCTCTCAACGGACAGCCATGACTTCCAAGCCCTCACACCGGGGCATTTCCTCATTGGGGCACCACTACTAGTTCTACCAGAATCTGACGCTTCTAATAATAATTCTCTTAGTTTTCATTCTAGATGGAGACTTTTGTTACAGCTTCGAGATCATTTCTGGCAGAGGTGGACGAAGGAGTATTTGCATTCTCTCCAAGTCCGCACCAAATGGAACCGTTCCCGCGTTCCCGTCCAGCCAGGACAGATGGTATTAGTCGACGACAAGACGTCTCCGCAAAGATGGATCCTAGGAAGAATCGTCAATGCGTTCCCGGGCAGCGACAACATCACTCGGGTAGTCAGCATCCGCACAGCATCCGGAGAAATTCTTCGATCAGTGCACCGGATTCTGCCGTTTCCGTTGCCGGATTGTGCCCCCCCCCGGAAGATGTTGACGAAAGACCTAGGTTAGAGGGCGCTACTAGTTCTCACATATTAACATAATCGGACCTTTAAAAAGCCGCCGACTGCTTGGGCAGGGAGATGTGTGTATACAACCCTATTGGTGTCTGTCGAAATCTCGGATGTGCAATAAACGTCAATTCAAATCTGTTGTAGTCTTTCGGCCTCTAAGGTCTAAGCATTATTTTCAACCTTCATATTTTCAACCTTATTTTAACCTTCATTATTGTCCGGAAATTCGGAAGCATTTGCCGCAATTTAACCAGGTAATTCGTTCTTACTCAAATTCATTAATCGTGTAAATTTGAAATTCAAAATCGTCTATCTTATTCCTAACAGCTGTAATGATTATAATTATTCACATACACTTATTAATCAAACGAGCATGTAGTTTGCGGCTTGCGAGAACATGGTGAGGCTGTTTGTCCGATACTAAACGCCGTCCAATACTCTACGAGTTTCCCCTATATATGTTACTTGTGAATGTCCGAAATTGGAAAATGTCGACAATCGCCGGTCTGATGGATGGTAAATGTCGACATTCCGTATTTGGTGTATGTCAACAATTCACCGTTGATGGTCGAAATTTTCCGATTTTGGATATTCACAGTAACACATACACACACAGTCAAACTCCGCTTTACTTTTGAGTAGGGGCAAACACATATCACCCAGTTAAAATGTTCAAGGTTTGGCTTTGCATGACAAAAAAAAAAAAAAAAAACGTTTAAGATAAATTGCATATGTTGTTTAAAATTTCTGTATTTGTATATTTTTCATACATGAAGTTTTCTCTTTCCCTCCTTCCTCTGTACTTCCTTGTACAAAGTACAGGAAGTATTGTAATCGCGATGAAAAATTTCACACTCAAATTTCAGGCTAAATTTGCATTTTAATCACAAATTAAATCAGTTTGGACAGTTTTTCTGCAGTGTCCGTTTGTATGTACATATACGCCCTTCAGGGGGTATATTATCTTTAGTGTAGTACAAGGAAGTCATGTCGTGTGCACCATCTAATTCACTGTTAAATTTACGGTTTGGAACATTTTTCTATATTTACGGGACCTAAACCATTTTTCTAATCAGCTTGGTTAAAAAGCCGTAAATACCAAAGTTCACGGTTTTATAACCTTTTAAAAATGGTTTCAAAACTAAATTTTTACCGTTTTTGAGGCGTAGAATCTTCGAGGCGTAGAAACCGTAAACGAAGCCTGCGGGAATCGAACGTAGGTGTATGGCATACCAGCCTTGCGCTCTAGTCATCCGGCCACCTTCACCACGTAAAGCGGCCGTTTTTTCATCAATAAATCTTCTTTTCAAACACCTTAAAATTGAGAACTGCAAACTGCCTTAAAATTGAGATTTCAGTTTTTGATTGGATCCAAAGTCATTTTTGGTCTAAATTTACTGTATATTGACGAAAATCATTTTATTTGTTGCCAAAATTAAAATACAATCAAGCTTCAGCAGCTCAAATTATGGGTTCGCTCATTCGTAAACAGTTCGGGAATCCGATGTCTCCAATATTTGATTTACGTGTGTATGTGTTTCTATTTATTCACTGTTTAAGCCCTTTTTTTTTTCTTCTTTTTTTATATACACATGAAGATTTGAACTGATAAATTTTGGTTCATATTTTAACAACAACGTACGACCGGTAAGGTTTTGCAACCAAGATGGACGCCCGATTCTTATTGAGTGCTTGAAAATTACTGTTAATTAAACGGTCTTTAGGATAAACAGAGAATAATCGATTTTTTTCACAATCAGCGGTTTGACTACCATCTTTTCAATGGTTATTCAACTGTTGTAATTAAATATGGTAAAATAACAATCAAATAAATGGTTATTTTACTATTTCCTTACGGAAATTTTTAACAGTTTTGGCTATTCTGTCTATTGAAAAATCTATGGCCCGATCTTTAAACTTTGATGATGTTATTGATAGTTTTGCAGAACATAAAGCCCGGAGAAAAGTTTTATTAATGAATGTCTTGTTAAGATTAAATTGTTATTTCATTATAAATTGGTGTAATACCTATGCTTTTCAAAAGTAAATTTATTAAATCCTTAACTACAATGTACACAATATTAGTAATGTTGGGTAACTACTTCAGCGATTTATTAAAATTAAATTACAACGTGATGATTTTTTCTGGATAGACTGACATACTTGCTGCTTTATTATTAGTAGAGATTTCAGAAGGTGGATTGACGCAAGAAATTTGTTCGAAGAATTTTAGACACCAAATTTAAATGGCCACTACTTGAACGTGTTACTATCATCGATGAAACAGAAGTTGAAATGATCCTTTGATCAACAATTATCGCAGAAAAATGATAAAAATAAAAATTATATATTTGTAAATATTTTTAGCGATGCTCAAGCAGACCCCTCATTTAGGGGGATTCCGGAGGGGATCAATTTCCTCCTCCCCCCCTCCCCCGCGGCTTGGGAAATATAATGTATTTATGTTTTTTTAGTGGAATATACATGAAGCTTATACCCTCCCCCCCCCCTCCGGAAACATTTTGAAATGACGGGCCTGGGCTAAATTATCCCCTCGCTATGGCTTATGTATCCCTCTTATGGATATTTGAGCCACAATGCAAAGCAAAGAGTAAAAATTGATTAAACAAAGAAAAAAAATGATTCAACTGAAAAACATTTTCATTTAATATAATATCAAACTTTCATCTACAATATTTCGTTTTGTTGTTGTTGCTAATTCCCATATGGTCTGACGGAGTCAGACCAGATCAATAAATCCGTTGACAAAAAGGAAGTCCGAAACCAAAAGGGGAGAGGAATGGATGTCGTCCCAGTCCAGCCCTAAACAGGTCAAAATATGCTCAGGTGATGCCTGGGTTTGCTGCATTTAGGGCAAAGGGGAAAGATCTTATGGTTATCAGAAAAAGTGAGACTTTTCAGGTGTCCACTGGCAAGTCGAGACAAGCAAGTGTTTGTCTGCCTGTCACCAGGAAGAGAAAGAGAGAGTCCTGGTCTTTGCGCTCTATACCAGTAGTGAGGAGGAGGCAGCAGCCACTTTTGTTTGTTCTGGGCCTTTTGCCTTGCGAAAAGTTCAAGGTATGTAAGCTCTGAGGTAGAGGGGACTGGATGGTCTAGTCCCTTCTTTGCAAGAGTGTCAGCCAACTCATTTCCGTGGATATCGACATGGGACGGGATCCATTGAAAGTGGACTTCTGGGAAATGGGTGCTGCTGGGAAATGAGCTTTACTTTTTGTAAGATCGATAAACTGGTTTTATCTCCAATGAGGGCCCAATTTTTGAGATGTTGGATTGAACTACGGCTGTCAGATAGTATCCAAATATTTCCAAAGTTCCTTTCACTCATGATTTTCTCTAGTCCCCTGTCGATTGCAATTAGCTCGCTTCGAAAAACGGAACAAAAATCGGGGTTGCGTTGATGAAAACTGTAGTTCTCTCGAGGTGTTTCAATATACACTCCACTGCCTGTCTGTTCATCCATTTTGCTGCCATCAGTGTATATTTTGATGTCATTTGGAGGGATTTTATTGATGATTTCCAGGGACAATTGTTTAAGGAAGTCAGGTAAACAATCTTTCTTATCAAGCGTGGTAGGGATGCTTTCATGGAAACTAACATTGGAGAGATAAAAGCAAGAATTGAGATTGTAATGAAGATAATAAGGTTCTATATTTTCTGCGATTAACTGTTGTGATTTAACATGGATAAAAGGACTGTTTTTCTTCAGCCTTTGATTGCAGGTCCAATTATTTAGGTAAGTAGCAGTTAAGTTGCCTTGGTCTAAACTAGAAAGTTTATTAAAAATTTTTACTAAATTGGCTTGCCTTCGAATATAAAGAGGTTGCAGATCTGCTACGTAAAGGACGATCTCTGAAGGACAGCTACGTTTCAATCCAGTGATGATGCGAGCGGCGCTCAGTTGAACCCTTTCCAATTTGTTTAAGTTAGATTGAGAAGCACAGCAGTAGACAGGATAGCCATATTCAAGAATTGGTCTAACAAGTGCCTGATAGGAAGTCCTAAGGGTAGTTGCATCTGCGCCCCAGTGCCTACCAGCGATACACATAATAAAATTCAAGCGCTTCCTGGCTTTCGAGACAATGAATTCAATATGTTTGTTACTTGTAAATTCGGGATCGAGAATGAAACCCAAGTATTTTGGGTGTTTCTCGTAGGAGAGCTTCTGATGCTTGAGAAACAAGGATGGTTCATATTTATAAAGTCGCTTATTGGTAGTGAAGAAGGTGGTTATCGATTTGGCTGGGTTGAAATTCAATTTGAGTTCATCTGCGTACTTGGATATGGCTTCTAAGGAGTTGTTGAGCCTCGACTCAATCTCGACAACGTCGTCACCGCTGCCCCAAAGAGCAATTATCATCAGCAAGCATTCCGGTGCGAGACAGTTTTCTCAATTCCGGCTAAGTACAGAGCAAAAAGAGTTGGACTGAGGACAGTTCCCTGGGGGACACCCTGGCTGAGATGAACCGTATTTGAGAGGGTTCCATTGAACTTCACCCTGATAAGTCTGTAATGTAGATAGTCTGAAATCCAAGCCAGAGTATTGCCTCGAATGTTGAAGGAATCGTGAGGTTTTATAACGAGTTTATCCTTCCATACCCTGTCAAAAGCTTTCGTGAGGTCCAATAAAGCCGCTACGCTGTGATGGGTTGGCCTGTGATTCTGCGCATCTCTGATAGTTTGGGCGAAGAAAAGAACTTGGTCCATGGTGCTGTGGCCTCTTCGGAAGCCGAATTGCTCTCTAGGGAGAAAATTATTCTTGTCAAGAAAGAAATGCAGTCTGATTAAGACCATTTTCTCCATTATTTTACTCGTAGTACAGGTTAAAGCTATGGGTCTGAAGTCTCCAGGTGAGCAAGAATCTTTATTTGGTTTCTTGATTGGTATGATGGTGGCTTTTTTCCATTCTTGGGGTAAGCGCCCCTTTCTCCAAGAGAGGTTAAACAAGTCAAGCAGTTTTTGTTTTCCAAAGGATCCAAGGTTTTCGAGCATGTAGCCATGAATTCCATCCGGACCGGGGGATTTGCTAAGGTCGAGAAAAGCCATTGCAAGTAGAAATTCTTGCATATTAAATTGAGTAGCCATAGAAGGATCACCGCAATCAGTACTTCGGCAACCATTAACGATATTTCTTGCCTTGCGCATTACCGGCTTGTCCTCGTTTGTGAAGTTGATCCTGCTGATTTGTTGGTAGTGAGCAGCAAGGCCATTGGCAGCAGATTTGTCATCTGTAAACATTTGGCCGTTGTTGTCTTTTATTGTGTTGCATTCCTCATATTGTGTTTGCTCTTTGCCAATACCCTTAAGCAGTTTCCATAGCTTTGAGTCCGGTGTCCTAATGTCAATTTTACTGCAAATTTCGTTCCATTTAGATCTTTTAAGTTGGGTGTAAGCTAGTTTGATTTCTGCATTGATTTTGCTGATCTCTGGTCTCAAGTTGACTCCCAACGAACTGGCAGATTCTAAGAGATGTTTTCTTTTTTCAAAAAGGGGACCTAAGCTGGTAGTAAATTGGGTGAAATGTGGCATAAAGCCTTTAACATTCCCTCTAGGGATGAAGGCCTTAGCATTCTTAAGAATAATTCTTCTGAAACTCTGCCAGCACTGGTCTACATCTTCCATAAGTTGCAAAGAGGCCAGTTCTTCATCCACAGATTCTCTGAAACAGGCCCAATTAGCCTTCTTGAAATTCCAGAATTTCTCATTAGAGTTTGACGTCTTTTGTCTTTTCCTGAATTCAAGCGAGCCTGAATTCAGGAAGCCTGAACTCAGGCTTTTCCTGAATTGAAGCGACCATCTCCCAATTAAGATTGGGAGATGGTCGCTTCCTATATTGTCCTGGACAGTCCAGGAGCATTGGGGAAATAAGTCTGAGCTGGTTATGGCAATGTCTAAAGCCTCAGAAGTATTATAACTGAAGGAGGTGTGAGTGGGCGTTCCATCGTTGAGTAGTAAAAAGCCATTGTCATCAGCGATTTGAAGAAGGTCAGAGCCTCTGTCATTATCAATGGAACATCCCCAAGAAGTATGTTTGGCGTTAAGATCGCCGAGGATGATGGTATTTTTGTCCATAAAAACGGGAAAACAATCAGGCAAGTGTTTTTGATTGGGAGGATGATAGACATTGAAAATGCGTAAGGGTTTACCTCTTCAGTTAATTTTTATACCTTGGATTTCGAGATCGGAATTTCCAACTGAAGGGGTGTCAATACTTTGAAAACTGAGCCCACGGACAAAGAAGGCCAAGCCTCCTCCTCCATTGGAAGATCTATCTTTCCTATAGATATTAAAGCCCCTGTACTTCAAGATTGTTTTCATTTTTAATTTAGTTTCTTGTATAGCTATAACTTGAACATTATTAACTACTGCAATATTTAACAATTGATCCAGTTTGATTCTGGTGGCTGGGGTGGTCAAGCCATTAATGTTGCACTGTAAGATTTTCAACGACTTCAGTGAGTGGGGAGACTGTAACTTACTTTTCGGACAAGGTCCTCTGCCTAAGCCTTGAGCGCGTACCTGGTTAATCTGCGCGACGTACGATGCAGCATCAGATTCATTTGTCAACCGATTCATAGGAGGGGGGTATGCAGCTTCTGTTGTCCAAAGACCGGAGCACCATGAGGTAGAAGACTGTCTTGGCTCCTGGTGGTGTTCTTTTTAGTCTGGCACCTACCCTTCGGCCTGTCCGGCTTGGGAGACCCTACCAGTAGCAAGCTACCGCCGGCATAGCCCTCCGGGTCATTGGTGCACACAAGCCTCTCCGCCCCGTCAAGGCAGGAACACCGTCGGGAGGATATTTTGTTTTACTGTAAGTAAGCAAATTTAATTGTTTAACGAGAACAATTTGTCGAAATAATGTAAGTTCAAAATGTTAAATAAATCCATGAATATCTTCCGGTGCCACTTTGCGATCCAAATTTTCAAAATCAGGCAAAATTAGAAATAAGTGTATATTCAATTTCGTACGTGTGGGCTTCCAATGCAGGTCCACAACTTTTCTGCAGTACGTGATAAATACTTTATGGAATAATAATAATATTTTTTTACGCTTTGTCCACGTATACGTTAATTTATTATTTCGTAATTTCTTTTGCGTTAGCAATAATTAATTCTTTCATTACAATATTATTTTCACGACCTCAGTTCCTTCTCTTGCGCAAATCCTTACCTTAGAAGTCCGTGAACCACCTATTGAAAACGCTGAGTTAGACCAGGGTTTCTCAACAGGAGCCATATAGCCCCCTTGGTGGCCACAGAAGAAAATATGAAAATAGGGGAGCCTGAACCCCGTGAAAGGGGCCATGGCTGACTTATTTCAAACTTCTGAAGTCGTTCACTATAAAGGTAAACTATACCATATAAATTTTTACATTAAAATAGACGACACAAAATTGCCTATCTTAAATCAAGAAAAAAACCAACGCATGAAACAGCGCAAAGCATGAAGTTTCTTACGAGACTTGTTTTTCAAGTGGGAATAGAGCAAACTAAGTTTCAATTAGTTTCATGTTATTCTTAATAATGTATTTTTAACTTTGGTGCAAAACTTTTTGACATTCAAAATTGCTTGGTATGTTTCACCATTAGCTTCATTTACTATAAAAGGTGTCTCTACAGGGGAAAAAAATATAAATAAATAAGAATATAAAAGAAAGTCTAATATCCAGTAAAATATTCAACAAATAAAATTAATTTAGTCAATAAATTTTAAAAAGTACGAGAGCAGGTTTATTAGTTGGAGGAGGTGTGCGTCGTCTCCCCTCCAATGAATTCCGAAGGAATAACCCGAAACATAGACTCCCAGAAAAGATCAACATATCATTCTTATGCTTTACGTTTTACTTTGAAGCATTGAACAGCATTGGGCTTTAAGAGGAAATTGGAATTCTTTATTAATTTTTATTTAACAGCGGAATCGGCTTTGGACGTAACCATCTCATTTAAAAGAACTTCTGATGTAGAGCGCGTATATAACAGGATTTTTTGATTTAGTAATTATGTTAAGGCTACTTTTGAACAGAAGAAAATTTTTTATAGAATTAACACTTGCGAGGGTACACGTACTTTAAAACCGACAGCGTTAAAAATAAAATGTTCGAGGCAAAAAAATGAAAAAATAAATAAATAAATAAAATACAGAGATTCTTAACGCCATTTAATTTATTTTCATTCGGGCTTTTTTTTTTCGGAAAAAATTATATGTAAAACGAGAAAAAGTCTATTTAGACTTAATACTGATGATTGTTCTGCCTAATTCAATTGCCGAATTCAAGAAATTTCATACTCATTATTTGACTTGAAAAAGACAAACGTGCTAATGGTTTAACAAATGATATAGAAAATGATTATAGAAACATAAACTAATTTTGATTTTCAAATTTACTTTATACTCCATATTTTACCTATTCAGTTTTGGAATTTTATGTTGAGAATAAATTTTCTAATTCAGCTCTACATCCCCCCCCCCCCCCCAACGATTGTATGGTGGATATCAAAAACATCTGCTTAATTTAAAATTTTTCTTTGTAGTCGTGATCTTCTATTGATGTTACTAGTTCTCCAAATCAGCAAATGTTTCTTTTTCTCTTTTCTTTCCTTCTTTTTTTTATTTTTAGCGTTTTTTGTACCCGATTTTATGTATGATAACACATAAATAAAATTATGACAATTTACAAGGGCGCACCGAAGATGAGAGCATTGAATGTCCAGTGTCCGACCGCTTTTCAAATATCTGGGATCGAATCTCACCACTGTACGAAAGGTTCTGCTGTAGGCTTGCCAAACTTGATTTTAAAAACTAATTAATTAGCACGTCTTGAAAAAATATATAAATCGAAAACTCTGACAACATATTTGGAATGTTTGGACTTTTAAAAACGTGAATGGAATTTATGTATCGCAGAAATCAGAGTTGGATATCCGATGTGGATCCGTCAGGATGTGGTATAAGAAAAGGACGTAATATCCCTCATCTTGAACTTGTCCTCCCCCCCTTCATAGAAAAATCCCAGGTCGCTACGGAAGGGGAGCCACGGAAGAATTTGTGGCTTATAGGGGGGCCACAAATTGAAAAAGGTTGAGAAACCCTGAGTTAGACGAAGGCAAATGCCATTCTTTTTACCGATTACACTATACTTTAACCTCTTGAGACTCTCGGTACCCAATTGGGTACCTTTTAAAATACCGTTTATTAACTATAGTGTTTGCGCAATTTAAAAGCTGAAACACCCAATTGTTTTTTAAATTAATCAACAGATAGTTTACTTGGTTTTAAACATGGAAATCGGGGATTAATTTATTATTTAAGCTAATTATTAACTAAAATTAAAACTTTTTTTTAACTATTTTGTTTTGTAATCATTTTTAAATCAGAGAACCAAAAAATTGCGCGTCAAAATTGTTTGTGCTTAATTCTAGGGCCTCAAGAGGTTAAATTAGGATATATACAGTTGATGCTCATTTCGTTCCTGACCACATTTTAAGGTGAGATTTGAATACATTCAGTTGTGTTTTGATAATGCCAGGGGGGGGGGGGTTAGGGGTTTAAACCCCCCTTGAGCCATAAATAATAGTGCTTTATTATATAAATAATAGCGCTTTATTATATACTCGAATTTCTTTTAGTAGTTTCAGAAAATTATGACCCCCCCCCCCCATGAAAAAATTCTGCGTACGCCACTGGATAAGGCATAAACTAAAAATAAGTACCTACTACAAATCATTACTTTTTTTGGCAGTCATAGAAATTTTATATTTGAAACATAAAAATAAAATCAAAGAAATGGGAACCTATCTGCAACCAAGTATTGTGGAAACTTTAATTTCTCTGGAACAAATTCATTTTTAAAAAAATAATTTTTTCAGCTCCTTTTTTATGCTTCAACGCTTCTATTTTTGCGGTAAAAAATGGTTGGTAAAAGTGTAAACTTAAAATTGGAAGACAAACTGACGTAAAGGTGATAAAAAAAGTGTTTTGGGGGCTTCGTAGCTTTTTAGGAGGGAGCGCTATCGAGCTGGTGGGGTGGGGGTGGGGGAACCCCTGGTGTCTTGATATCTTATTTTTAATCAACATTCTAACTTCTGTCATGCACTGAAACTGTTATGCACTTTACTTTTATCACAACACAGTATATATTATATGACAATACAGTATATTTCGTACGTATGGGTTTACAATGCAGGTCCACAACTTGGTAGAAGTTCCATTACTAGTTCCACAATTTTGGAACTAGTAGTTTCTTCTTTGGTTTTAAGAAAAATAGGAAATATGATGTTACTGAGAAAATTTATTAAAGAACACTTTCAGCCATCAAAAGCAGAATAGTTTTTAAGCATGGAAACTTTTAACAAATTAAAAAGGGATTTTGATTTATTTATTTATTTTGGAAGAAGGGGATGAATAGAGGAAAGAGACAGCCTTGCTAATTGGATTCCTCTGATAAACGAAATTTCATTCAGTGAAAAAGGGATTTCTTGCTATTTTGGAACACGTGTCTGCAATTTTCATTAATTTTTAAATCAACCTATACCAAAGTTTGTTTCGTAATGACACGTTTACTATTTCTCAAACTGTATATAATACGCGTAGGTCCCCATGATTTTGTGAAATATATTTTAGTATGCATAAAATTCATGCTACTATGAGTTTATTTAAGAGTTGTATCTTTTTTAAGTATCATTAAAAATCTTTACTTTATAAACTTTTCTACCAAAAAGAAAAAAATCAGGAAAAATTCAGTAACTTTAACAATAAGGGAACAGTTAGTAGTAATTAACAAATCACATATCCGGGTTTTTTCCTGCAATAATGTTCTTGAATGTTTTTTTGTTGAGAGACAAACTATTGGAGTACTTATTCGACTCCTTTCTGAAAAACATTATTAATTACCAACAAATTTTTATCCAGAGTTCTCTTTATTACGGAAAAGTAGTTAAAGGGAAAATGAAAAAGAAATATTTTTACTGCATTTATGCTATGATTACAAATGGAACAGATTTTCGCCCTGCTTGCTCTCAAACAAAAAGGAGAAAATAATTACTTTTCTGACATCGTAATTAAAATGTCCTGATAAATTATTAAAAATTTTCACCCATACGTGAATGAAACTACGGATCAACGATTAATTGTCATTTTAGGGAGCAAACGACAATTAATTTTCCTCGAAAAGTCGTTACAAAACTTTCTCCTCCTGGCGTCCAATTTTGGAAGTAATTAAAATGCCTTCAGTAATCATCTTTGTCCGCGCCACTCTGTTATTGCCTCTAATAACAGTTCTTGCATCTTATTGGCATTTATTCGAAACAAAATGCCATTTCCTTAAATGCAAGTATGTAATTAAACAAATCATTAGCGAGTGCAAAATGGCGAGTTTAAAAGATTTTCTATTTTGAATGGTTCGACTGAAGCGGAAAAATTTTATTTCTTTCGACATCGGAAAAAGGTTCTTTATTTTCAATTCTTTACGAGGCTTTTTTTTATTTTAAAATCATTCTTTACTATTGAAAATGTATGGCTGTGATGTAATTATTTTCTCGTAACAATAATTTTGCAGTGCTCTTATTTCTTTTAGTGGAGTGGAAATATTTGGAAACATAATCAAGCAGCTCTTTCTGCCGAAGTTAACATATATATGAGAGTATTTCCAATTTATTCTTTGAAAATTCTTTTACATTTTACGCATGTTATTTGCAGTCGATTGTTCAACACATAGCGATGGAGATGTAAATACATATGACTCTACTTTTATGATCTAAAATTAATCTTTCCTTATGTTACCTCTCTTTTCTGTTTTTTTTTCTTTTCTTTTCCTTTTAAATACCTCATTAGTGCGTATTTGCATACATAACTAAGCAAATAAATTTTATTTCAGGTGAGTGTTTTTTTGTTTTCTTTTTTTTTTTTGAATAGTAAATTTTATTTATTTCAGAAATTCTTGAGTCTCTAAAAAGAACAAAATGTTTTTCATATTAAACATTAAATGTATATTCACCCGTAAAATATTTTTATCTTGTCGTTAGTTGAAAACTGTTGACTTATTTTATGAGAAATCCAGCTCCGAAGCTAAAAATATTACTTACTAAACCAGTGGTTCCCACCCCTTTTCACCGTCCTAACCCCTTATATATATATATATATATATATATATATAATATTTTTACCTACTTTTAGCCGGCAAATTTTTTAACATAAATAGAGCTCGTTAAAACGTTAGACTTGTAAGCTGTCCATGGGTTCAACCTCACTGTAAATTTGTTTATTTTACAATGTGTAACGATATTGTAAAATAAACTAATTTACAGAAAGGTTGCACCTACACTGAGAGGCTACATTAAGTAATCGGGCGATAAATAAACAATTTTTATCTCAATATTCTCTTATCATAGTTAAAAGAACACTACTTTCTCAGTTATTACAAGATCCTACATTACATAATGATTTTTTTTTTTTTGTTCAAAAAGAATTCCCAAATTACGTAAACCCAAAACTACATATACTTTCTTAGATATTTCTGAAAAATGGGCATTTTCACAAAAATGGCTTGAGAGTTTGATTTATTTCCCCTAAAAATGGAGAAAAATGTACACTTTTAGAAAATGACCGGAAAGTCACGCTAAAACGTTTCAGGTTTTCTGTATTTTTTTTTTTTAATTTTTTTTTTTATTTCTGGATACCGGATAAAGGTTATGCACTTTAACAGGAAAAAAAATTGAAACAAAAAGCTTACCACTAAAATGATTTTACTATGCAAGTTTTATTCAGGGAGGAAAAAGAAAAAAGAAAAAGTGGCAGCAGAATAAGGAAAATATCTACAGATATTTTAATATTTTTCAGATCTTTCGAAGTGATTTTCTAGAACAGGGGTCTCCAAACTTTCCAGCCTTAGGGCCATATTGATTACTCCAGTAAATTCCAAGGGCCAAAACCATATTATCATTAATTGTTGCCGGTGGTAAAAAGTTGAATCAGTCCACTAGTGGTGTAAAATATGATTACTTTTTTGCCAGATGCCATTAGCGACGGGGAAGCTGATGTATTTTCTGTATCGTATGGGTATCCGTTATAATGGGGTACCCGCATCGTATCGCCATAGTAATCATTGATTACAAAAGTAATGAAATACACAAGTAATCATTGATTACTTTTTTCTTCAGTAACCGTTACTTCGGTTCCTAACGAGTACTCAAGTAACGAATGAGTATTTTTTTACATGAAAAAAAAAGTCCGAAAAAGTACGCCACGTTTAAAAAAGGCTGCAAACCGAACTAAAGTCCGCAAAACGGCAACACTGCATATTATTAATTTTCCTGTCATTATCTGTAATTTCTAGATTAGTCGTAGAGTACGAGCGAGCCATGAGGAGTAACGTGACAGGACATCTGGTGGACACAAGCAGAAATAAGTAGTACCTTCTATCCCTAACAGATGGCGCTAATAGCACTTACAGAATAATCTCGTTGGTTCGATAAAGTTCTGGTGTCTTCCACTCACTTCTAGATGGCAGTAAGTGAAATATATAAGAAGGCTAGTGGCGCAACCACAAGTCAGTTCCTATGACACTGCTGTGAAATAAAATAGTGCGTACCTCCTTAAAACGTGTTTGTGCGTGTTTAAGTTTAAGACATCTTTGTAACAATATTTTTATTTGAATTGTTGCTTTTGTGTGTGATTTAGTAGAATGGAAAAGAAGCGAAAAATTGATAGTGAATGCAGAAAATTCAAAGATCAGTGGAACATTCAGTATTTCGTAATTGAGTCCAGTAACAAGGCGCTATGTTTGATTTGCAATGAAAGCATAGCCGTTCTCAAAGAATATAACATTAAACGTCATTATGAAGCAAAACATTTTCAAAATTACTCAAAATATACAGGAAGTTTGCGGACAGAAAAATTCGAAGCTATGAAGCGCGGATTGAAATCGCAGAAATCTTTATTTACAAAACTCAAAACTGAACAAGAGGCTGCAACTCGTGCCAGCTTTCGTGTGGCTCTTGAAATTGCAAAACATGGAAAACCATTCACCGATGGAGAAATGGTCAAAGAATGCATAATCGCAGTAGCCGAAGAAATGTGCCCTGAAAAGGTAAATTTATTAAAAACTGTCAGTATGTCAGCAAACACTGTGGCTCGAAGGGTAGAAGACATCGCTGAAAATATATCCTCTCAACTGTTCAACAAAAATGGACATGTTGAGTGGTTTTCTTTGGCCTTGGATGAGTCAACGGATGTGTCAGATACTGCTCAGGTGTTGATTTATATTCGAGGAGTAGATAAAAGCTATGAAGTGCATGAAGAACTTCTTGATATGTATAGTATTCATGGCACAACTACTGGTTCAGATATTTTTAAAGGAGTTGAAATGGCCATTAAGCAAAAGAACCTTCGATGGAAAAACTTGAAATGTATTACAACTGATGGAGGCAAAAACATGAGTGGGAAAGATAAAGGAGTGGTCGCTCTTGTGTCAAAGGCTGTAGAAAATGACGGTGGTTCAAAACCAATAGTCTTACATTGTATCATTCATCAACAGTCTTTGTGCGGAAAATGTGTGGATATGTCTGAAGTTCTGAAACCAGTCATATCAACTGTTAATTTTATCAGATCTTTTGGGCTGAATCACCGACAATTCGTACAATTTATTAAAGAGATTGGAGAAAATGACTTACCTTATCATACTGCCGTACGTTGGCTTAGTTGTGGGAAAGTCCTTTAGCGCTTTTTTGAACTTCGAGCAGTGATCGAATTTTTTTTGAATGAAAAGCATCGCCCTCTTACTGAATTGCAAAACAACGCATGGCTGTGGAAGTTAGCATTCTATGTTGATTTGACAAAACATGTGAACGAACTGAATTTGAGATTGCAAGGAGAAAACCAGCATCTTCCTGATTTATACAATAATATCAAATCATTCCGGAAGAAATTGATACTGTTTCAATCACAACTACGAAGTAAATGTTTTTCACATTTTAAAACATGTGAAATATTTAGCCACACCACTGAGACCGAGTTTCCTATCGATTTTGCAATCGAAACTTTGAGTGCTTTGAAAATAAATTTTGATACTCGTTTCTCGGACTTTGATGCCATTGCGAATCAAATTAAGATTTTTCAGAATCCTTTTGATACTGACATTGAAACCCTAGCCCCGGAACTTCAAATGGAAATGATTGATCTACAGTGCAGTGATATAATTAAGAACAAATATCAAAACTTATCTTTGTTGGAATTTTATAAGTGTCTTCCACTGACACAATTTGATAATTTGCATAAATTTGCTCGTGGGCTGTTTTCTGTTTTTGGTACTACTTATTTGTGTGAGAAGACCTTTTCCAAAATGAAGTACACAAAAAATGTTTACAGATCTAAATTAACTGATGAGCATCTTAAATCTCTTTTAATAATTGGTACAAGTAAAATTAGTCCACAACTACAAACTATTGTCAGTGGAAAATCTCAATTACATAAATCTCATTAGTATTTCATATGTCGTTATGCTTGTTATAAGTTATCTTTTCATTTAAAATGTATAAAATGTTAGTTGGATTCATTTCAATAATTTGTTAGTTAGTAAATAATAACCTACAACAATGTTATGAGTAGTTAGCCCATGACCATATCAATGTAGATGTCATATTAATAATTATTCAACATAAAAATAGATTACTTCAGTAAACTTAATTTAATTTGCTATAAAAAATAAATATGTTCTCTAGAAGAAGTTTTCTTTCAAGTATGCTAGCTCTCCGCGGGCCGGACAAAATCTGTCCGCGGGCCGGATGTGGCCCTCGGGCCGTAGTTTGGAGACCCCTGTTCTAGAATACTTATTATTCCTTCCTGGTATTGGACTCCACAACGGAATATTTTTAATACATTTTACATTGAATGGAATGCAAACAAATTCATGTGTACTGAAAGAGTATCGCACATTCTAAAGAATGAACAGATATGGAAGTTGTTTTCTGCTGTCGGATATGTTATTTCTCCTCCCATATTGCTTCAGGGAAATTCTGAGAAAATTGAAGTTGGGACTAGTAAGAAAAACAACAGGTAACTTGTACATAACTCAAAAGCGGATTGCATCTGGTTTGGAATACCACATCTTTGACTATGCATTTCAATGATTCGCGATTTTCATGTTCGTCCTTCAACAATATCTAGCAGAATTTTTGGCGATAAATTGCATCACGAGCTCAAACTCAGTGAAATTGCCTTAGTTAAAAAATCTTTAAGTGAAAGTGGTAATTTGTAGAAAAACAATTTAAACATTTCCACGCGAAATATATCTAGTGTTTTACTGAGTTTCAAATGTTTGATACATACAGGCATAGATACATTTTAACACACAAATCCACCAATTACATAACGAATACATTGTTGAAACTCTGTGTATGGAAATATGTACTAAAATGGCTTTAAATTTCAATGCATCTGCCACTCTTGAGTCTAGAGGTGCATCCAGAAGCCATGTCACCTACAGTCCTACCATCAACCAAAGCGATCTGCCCGGCAGAGTGCCAAAAAGAATCCATTCATGTTGAAGGGAGGAACTGCTGGTATAAGGAACGTGCCGTTTTTGTTCTCGTTTAGCATACTTGATTTCTTCCGAACTGATGCTATATGCCAATTTATAAATGTAGCTTTCAGCAAACACAGAAGCAAACATTCTGATTCGCGTACTAAACAAACGTACCTAAAAAACGAACTTCCCTAAAAATCGAATGGATTTGTTCTTTTCTGCTGTGCACAGAAGCGTCCAAATGTCAAAATTCCGTGGTTGAACTGTAGACACACATACGCACAAGTACATAAAGAATACATTGTTGAAACTCTCTGTATGGAACTATGTACTAAAAAGTTAGCTTTAAGTTTCAATGCCACTCTTGAGTTTAGAGGAGCATCCAGAAGAAGAGGGGTAGTGTTAACCTCCGAATAACCTTGTCCTTCACCAGACAGTAGGGCTCGACCGATGGCATTTTTCGGCTGATGGGCCGATGCCGATTGTTGGCCGATTGCCGATTTTAAGCCATTAAAACGTGTAGAATGCTTGTCAAAATTGTCATTTAAATCATTTATTATTTATTTTTATGTTTTTAAAAGCATAAATGCATTATTCAAGCACCGTAAAACTGTTTGGGGGAAGTTTACATAATATTTAAAACTGAAAGAATCACTCGCGATTCTAGTAAAGTAATTAAACTATTTGGAGGTTAAAAAAATTAAAAAATGCTATATCAGAGAATTTTCAATACTTTTTTCTTATCTTTGCAAAAAGAAAAAAAATACTCAACAACTATTGAATCGGCTCGGGTCTAATTCCCTTTCCTTCAACATTTTCTCTTTATAACACCTGCACTGCAAATGCCAAGTGCAGCTGCCTTTATTTTCTTAATTTTTTCATGGAGAGGAATGCAGATGTTATGACACAGACTAACAAATAATGTGGGTTTGTATTTTTAACGAAACTGTCAACCCCCTCCTCTCAGATTTTTTTCATGACCCCCCCCCCCCCCTCCGTTTTTAAAAGAAAAGCGGGAACGATTACATATTTATTTTTCATTAAAAAGGTTATTTTAAGCTCTTTTTCTAAAATAAAAATAGAATATTAAAAAATTTTGCTTGCAGTATTATCCCTGTATAGTATATCCCTTGTTCATAACCAAGAAATAGTGAATATTGCTTTAAAAACATAGATGTGAGATTTTTTTTTGTCATTACAAATGAATGCTGGGTCTTAAGAACTAATCTGATTAGATTTTTTTTTTCTTGTGAGTTGAAAATTACCCTGAAATACTTGACATGTTCTTTATATTTTCATGAGCACAATGTAAGGTCACCGAAATAAACCAATTTTTTGAGCACCAGCAGTTTTCTGTTGACAAATAATCTTCTGAAAACACGCGATCGTTTATAAAAATTAAGATGTATTTTGGAAATTTTTTTTAATATTTTTATATACTTTGACAATTTTTGAAATTAATGAAATTGTAGCATTTTTATTAAGGTATTGTTCCACCCTGTATCCCAAACTCGTTTTTAAAGAATTAAATTTTTGAAAATTGCAAGCCGAACTTGGACACATAAAATTTTGATCAATAAACATTTATACTGAAAAATTAGTTCATATTTTTTATCAATATGTTCTATGTTGTACAAGAAATATTCTGAACTGAAAGCAGATGCAATGAGATTGTTGTACAATAGCAGAAAAGCTGTCAACTGTATAACACGTGGCATCAAAGAAGCCAAAAAAATGCGCTATAAAAACGAAGTATAAACGGGAAAAAATTAAAATAATTATCGTATAAAAAATGTTAAGATGTAATTTGAAAAAAAAAAATGCATTGACCAATTTTTGAAAATAAAGAAATTTTAGCATTTTTATTAAGATGTTATTAAATCCTGAATCGGTGAACTCTCATTTTGAGAATTCAATTTTTAAAAATTGCAAGTCGAACTTGGACACATAAAATTTAGATCAATAAATATTTATACAGGAAAGTTTCTCTTATTTTTGACCAATCTTTTCTATGTTGTAAACTAAAAATGAAATAATAAGAACAACCGCACATTAAAAGCAGATGCAACAAGATTGCTGCACAATTGCAGAAAAACTGTAACACGTGGGATCGAAGAAGCAAAAAAAAAAAAAAAAAAACGCAAAGAGAAAATGTTTACGCTATTAAAAATTAAAATTATTATCGTACTTTGATTGAGTTGACTTTTTATTGTTTACGATTTCGGAATAACAAGAAACATGACAAACTAAAAGCACATGGTATAATATTATTGCACAATGACATCTAATGCGCTAAGTCATTATTAAAAGAAAAACGGACAAAAATGAGGCAACTAACCTAGTGCGAAAAAAATAGCACTCATAAGACGCCTCTATCACTTTTACTTAAACATATTCTATTTCGCGAGCATTCTGCTCAAAGATTACTATTTTAACAATGAAGGTTTTCGGGCAGCGATCGCTTACACTAGTTTTCCGAATTTTTTATCAAATACTTTATAGAATGACGTTATTTTTGTGTTTTTTTTAAACTTATGTACTGCTTGTTATTGTATGGAAATAGAAATTGAGCTATGCAGAGAAAAAGAAAGAGAAAGACAGAATGTTTTCTGGAAAGTTATCACTGTGAAAAACATCGGCCTTGCATCGGCTTTTAGTTGTTTTTTACGGCCGATGGGCCGATGTTTTTCTAAAGATAACATCTGCCGCCGATGCCCGATAGCAACTTTGTTGAACAATCGGCGCCGATCGCCGATGCATCGGTCAAGCCTTACCAGACAGCCATGTTACATATCTCATTGCGTTAATAACCGAGTGCAAGTGTAACAAGAAGTTCCGTCTAGAACTATACGAGCCTACTTTCCCGTATACACCGAATTCAAATTTTTAATCTAGCTTTCTCGTTTAGCTTTAGTTCTTAATTGCTTCAAATATACCTTTTTCAACAGTTAATACATCATTCAATCATTCATTTATTAAGTCATTCATGTATTCATTCACTTATTTATTCATTCATTCTTTTGCTTATTCATTTAATCATTCATTAATTCAAAAATATTCTTGAAAATCCCGATCAAAAAACTTCATAGGAAAATAGAGGCTTGTTAGTTCTGGATGAACTTTCTACTCGTACATGTTCTACGTCATAAGAGCTTTCCGATAAAGTTTGTTCCAAGCAAATCGGGCCGTTAGATCAGGAATTATATAGGATTGAAATTATATATATAATTATATAGGATTGAAAACCGAAAAGCTTAGGGCACAGAAATGTGATTAGTGGCTTGCTTTGCAAATATGGGGCAAGTGTATGAAAATGAAGATATCTAGCTAATTTCAAATAACCACTACTCGTATCATTTATTGAAAATTTAATATATACCAAAATTTCAGAATTATTGCATAACAAAGTTGTACTTTCACGAAACTATAAACTTTGAAAATATTTAAACTTTTGAAAAATTGGCAAATTGTGCCATTTAAAAAAAATCATAAAAATAATGCATTTCCGAATCTCTGCAGTTTTCTGGATGGGAATTTTTCAATCGATTTTTCTGGTGAACAAAAAAATTCTTTTTTAGTGCTGTTCAGTCCTGACCCCTCGACAGAGGGCACCACCTCCCCCCTGAACCTGAACCACGGAACTTTTCCCTCCTCGAGAAAAACTTGTTTTTCGGAGAGACTGGAATGGGCCGTCCAACCCTTCTGACGTTAAATGTAACCTACTATTCTGTATTCAATTAAATAATGATCAATTTATCCTTTTCATTTTAGTTTTCTTTCCCTCCAGCTTTCCACTTGCTCTGCAGGTAAGCCCAAAATGTTTATGATTATAATTTCCTTATTACAAGGCAGTGCCAGCTATCCTATGAATATCAAGTTTAAATTTCTCCCAAAGATCATAATGTTAAAAGACTTGTACTGTTTAAAAAAAGCAAAAGCCTTAAAATAATAATATTAATAAAATATTTCTGTAAATATCCTACATTTGAAGTTTTTCTGATAAAAATTGTTCTTCTAGACGAACTTATTTCACTTTTTTCAGTCTATTTGTATCAGAGTTTATATCGGATTAAAATTGCACCGCAATTTTTTTAATAGTTTAAACTTGAACGAAACAAATATTTTGCATCGAACAAATTGCATGCCACTATAAAATTAGCATATCAATCTCTGATTCACACTCTAGTATGCGAATCATCATTTTTTTATCCGATGCTTCCTGTACGCATGCAAAATTGTTCTCAAGGTTACAAAATCCGAAAATAACTGCTGTATCAAATAAGGGTTTCTTTTATGCAATTCTTTAATTAATGTATTATCTTTAGTCCCATGCATTTTACAATGGAACTGAAAGGCATTATCATCTTCCCAAAGCGTTTCAATACTTGCTGCCGGAATTTTTATGAAAAAGAATTACGAAGACATTTAGCCGAGGAGGGGGGGGGGGGGGGCAATTATATGGTTTTGTGGAAACGTTTTCAATACCAATAAAATATTCGCAAAATCGTGCGCATTCGTAAATTAGAGGTTCGTCACATCGAGAATCAACAGTATTAAGGTTAAGTCGCAAACTTAGCTAACAATTTTGTCGCCAAGATCCTTGGACGTAAATCTATATGTATAAAAATGAATGTATGTCTGTCTGTCTGTCCTTTATGCATTACTACACCATTCATCCGAACGCCATGAAACTTTGGGAAGTTCTTGAGTACACTCCTGCGAAAGTTTCTGAAAAAAAAAAAAAAAAAATCCTAGGGGCCGTTCATAAATGACGTCACGCTTTTTTCTCATATATTTGACCCCCCTCCCCCCCTTTGTCACGCGTCCCGCTATGTTGCATAATGCATGATGTCACACTTCTTGTTACCCCCTCCCCACCCCTTGTCACACTTTATCACAATTTCACGAACCCCCCCTTCCCCCCTCGAAGCGTGACATCATTTATGAATAATCCCCTACAGGTAGTTCTTTTTTTATTTCAATTTTACGCAATTGTCCACATAAATTCCCCTATATGGGGGTGAAAAAAACCTTGCACAATAATGTTAATATATCGATCGAAAGCGCTAATTTTTCTACACAAGATGATATTTGTTCTAAGTTTCTAAGCCAATAAGAACGCCAGGTATAAGCTTTTTAGTGCGAGTTCTTCAGGCTTACCTTGATCCAAAAATAATAATTAGCAGTTTCCTTAATTTTCAAAATAGATAGACAGCAGTTTAGTTATCAACGGAAAAACAATAATAAAGCATACCTTCGATTTAACGTTTTTCTCAAATTTGCAATAGGTTTTAAATTCGAGATTGAACTTGATAAAAGTATTGTCTCCAGGATTTAACGATTTCCTTGATTGAGCAATAGCATTTAAATAAATATCGCCAGAAAAGGAATACGTATGGTTTATACTAGATTTTTTAGGTACGGTTAAAATTCAGCACGAGGAGCGCCGTGTGGGCACAGCTAGTTCTCAATAAAAATCATATATATTATTTCTCAAGGCCTTTTTTTTGGTTGGTACGCCATAACTTCTTTAATACTTCATCAAATTTCATGAATGAGGCATCATTTTAAAGCTTTCCTTAACCATTACCCCGGATACAATTATATGTACCTCTTCTCTTAAATTTGAAATTTAAAATCATTGAAGAAGAGGTCCTTTAATGGATGCCATATTGGTGTTGTGTGTGTTGACTAGAGACCGAGTGGCCGAACGGGTAGAGCGCAAGGCTGCTATACCCAACACCCGTGATTCGAGTCCCGCTTACGTTTTCTCCAATTGTTTTGCTGGACCGTTGATTTTTGGTAAACTAAATATAAAAAGGGCTCTTTTATATTTTATTTGGCGTTTTTATTTTCCTGCATTAAATTTAAAATAATACTTCAAGAATATTTTTTTAAAATATATATTTTAGGTAATGGAACTTTTTCGTTAGTGTACTTTAATGCAATGAATACTACTAATAAAAATACTTATTATTATTGTGATCATTTTGAATATCTAAATAACAGTGGGGAGAAAAAATGTAACAGCTATTTGTACTGATGTGTTCAATTACATGTCTTCTTTTGTACCAACAGCCTTTTGCCTTTTTATATTCTTCGTAATGCCCTTTCTCTCAAATTAATGCGGAATTCCGCACGGGTAGACTAGTAAAATGAATTCTGAATGAATTCATTTTATCAAAAGCAAAAAGCAATTCGGATTGAGAGCGAAAGAACTCGATGCGTACGGCAGGATTCGAATTAATGACGCATTATTTACGAACCTAAAGCATTAACCACTGGACTAGCTGGGACACAACTGATCTTGTTTATTTAAAAATAAAAAAATCCCTTTTAAAACACGTTCATTTCATTAAAAACTGAAAAAAAAAAAAAAAAAAGATTCGAATTTTCTAATGGGAATACTTGCATTAAATTTTGTCCCAAATTTCATTCCAATTCTTCAACTAGTGTGGCTTTGTATAGCTAATATAGACATATACTCTTTACACATACAGACAGTGGTGGATACAATCATTGGCAACCGTGCTGTCATGTTTTGGGACGAAAAAAAAGACCGATCCATAATTCAGCCTGCTGTTTTATTATTGTAAGTCTCAAATAAAGAAGACGCGGTAGGTATTTTATTCTCCGAAGCACGCTTCATCACGCTTCTTGCACCAATCGAAACATCCTCATTCAATGGAAGGATAAACACAAAAAAACTATTTTTGAAAAATTTGGACTTACCCGATTCTTGAACCATGCCCCTCAATTGCAGTTATCCCGTATTATCAACCCATAAATCTCAAGTTATGACATTGTTGAAGTAAACAAGTGATGGACTAATAAGTCCTATTATAAAATATTTTCTTTGTTTAAACAAATTTTTGAAGAAGGTTATGTTTCACTTTTATTAGTGAAAAATTTAGATCTGTCCCAGAGGAAATACTCCTAATGTATAATAATCTTTCACCAGAATTCTAGTTCAATTCAATTTTCAGTTAATAAATAAATGTGATTATCATCATATCTGACACAAAGTATTGAACATTGAGAAGAAAACTGACACAATACAGGACTAATAAAAACTGCAAATATCGTTTAAAGCTTTTTAATATCTTCAATGAGAATAGTGATACAGAAGCAACTATTTCACACAAAAAATACACAGATGAGAGCAGCGCAACAATGATTTTTAAATCCCTGGTTTTGTACAATGAATTCTACAAGTAAACTTTGGATAACACTGAGAAATAAAATGGTCAAACCATAGTGGAGCAATATTTTATAGGGATCGTCTCATGGTGACATTCATATTACAGTGAAACCCCGATTTTACGTCCCCCGAATCTACGTTTTCCCCGCATTTTACGTTTTTTTCATCAGGTCCCAGTTTTTCCGTATACTAATAATGTTAATTTAACCCGGATTGTAAGTTTGTTATATATGAAATTTCCCGCATTTTACGTTTTCCCTGGAAAGTGAAAAAAAAAAAAAAAAATTCTAAAATAAGCAATATTTTCCCGTCTGTACTTTTCGTCAGCCGATGAAGATCAACAAAAAGAACCGGAAGCACAGCCCGTCCCTTCTTTCACTATTGCAATGAACAGCTTACAAATAGTGAAAGACTATTTTCTTTCTTATAAAGCCCAGGGAAAAAACTTGCAACGTATTACAATCCTAGAAGATGCTGCATTCACTTTGAACTTCAATGACTAAAAAACAATCCACTATTACGGATTATTTTCAGGCTAAACTACAGGAATCGCATCTAAATGTGTTAAAAATAACTTAAAATGGTACGTATAATAATGTTCTTTTCGTAAAATATAGGTATACCGTTTGAAAGAGTCATCTTTACTACCTTTAGTTTTTCTCTATTTGATTTTTGCATTCTATGTATTTCCCGTATTTTACGTTTTTTTTTTGCCCAGTCCCTTGAGAAACGTAAAATCGGGGTTTCACTGTATATAAATAATGGCATATTTTTTTTTTTAAATTCAGACACGAAAAAGTAATTTTTGAGATCGTATACTACAAGATAACAGGTTAACATAAAATGACTCTGATTTAAATATGGCAACTGAAAACTTAGTTAATAAAATAAGTAATATGGATAAAAAGTTCAGCCAATTTCAATTTTGTAGTAATATGTTTTTGAGAATGCTTTCTTAAAACATGCAAAACACATAAATTAGACAAGAAATTGTAAATGTCAAACAAATTGATACTTTAAAATTTTTCAAACATATGCAAAATTTTACCCATTTTACTTGGAGGGCATTAACCTTAGGTTTCACAAATTAGCTAGAGGAATTGTTAGAGGGAAAAAATGATTTGCTTTTAAAAAAAAGAAAGGCAAATTCTTTATTAATAAATTGAAAAAATTAAATTGAATTTGTTGTTTAAAAAAAAAATCAATATCTACATTGAATGCTTGGGGGGGGGGGGGGGAGCATTATTCAGACATATACATATATGCAGTAAAACTCGGTTAAGAAGTTTTCCAGGGGGCCAAGACCAAAAAACTTCTTATACGGGAAGACTTCTTAAACGGGTAGGCTCTATGATTGAAAATGAATATACTTTATGATATTTAAAGATGATTTTATTTTATTAGTTGACATTATTTAAATTAGACAGAAAATAGACACTCCCATAGGCCATAGGAGACTCTACAAACATTCCTTTCTCCCCTTATCAGTCATCAACTGACTAATCCTCTCTCCTAAACCTTCTTCTGATCGTTTTTCCATTAGAAAGAAAAATAACTACGTAGATTGAAAGAAACATGAAAAAAAAAAAAAAGAAAATCTAGAAGTCTAAAGTGTCATTTGAAAGAAAAAATTGACAGATATGAAAAACTTGTTAGGCAGGAAAAAAATTAAATCAAAACTTTTTAAAAGGGTTATTTTAACATTAGGGAGATGGGAATGAAACTGGTGTTGAAATTAAAAACTTCTTAAATGGGAAAACTTCTTAAGCAGGAACTTCCTAAATGGGTTTTACTGTATATATATATATACGTCTGAACATAAAATTAAAAAAAAAAAAAAAGAACAAGAAAATGTGGTATTTAATTTAAGCAAATAGGGATTTTTAGAGCTTTTTTTTTATAATTGCACTCCCGACTCCTCAATTTTTAATATTAATGGGCGAATAAATTCCAGTTCTATGTCATATGACTGCTCTCTGACAAATGAAATGGAGGGTGGATTTGATGCATTTATTATTTAACGCATGTTGATTTGAATTTTCTTTTCTTCTTCAGAATAACTTTCTTCATGCCTCTCATTCACTATAATTATTTTTTGAGATAATTTAGTACAACAGGGAGGCCTGGTTCATTAGTGCTGACATCAATTAACAGGAACATTCTATTTCATTTGGTTTTAAACTGCACTTTGGTAAGTTGTACAAAACAGTAAAAAATACAGTAAACTTCCATAATTAAAAGTTTTCCCCAATTTTGTGTTACTTTGTGGCAGCTTAAAGCCGTCAACCTTGACTGGAAATTTTAAAATCCAAACCCCCCCTTTTTTAGTATAAAGCCTTAGGATTACCATGCATTGCCTCATGGTACAATAGAAAGTGGTTCTTCTCGTGCCAGGGATCAAGGGCAGATTGCCCGTGTAAAAAGTGGCATTAACCAAGACTCAAATTGTGGAAAAAAAAAAAACTGTCTAATGGAATACATTATTTTTTTACTAGATTCAATGTCATCTCAATTGCATCTTTCACTTTCTGCATTTTTTACTTTTTCATTAATAGCAAATTGGGAGATACAGTTTTAGCATGATCAATTTAAAACAAAATAACAAATAACAAAGATAAAATGAAAGGATAATAATGATGCAAGATCTGAGTACTAATAATATCACGGCAGAGTATTAAGAAAAGGGTTGATATGTGCAATTAATTTCAGTTAAATAATTCAGTGTTTTAACATGAGCTAGTCAGAGAGTAAAATATACACTGTATGGGTTTTTTAAGCAGAAAACACATCATAAGATTCTGATTGGAAATCTGTTTAAATTAAGTATAACCGACATGTTGTTCAGAATTCCATCAATGTTCAACAGCGTAAAGTCAAAAGAAAACTCACTTTTTTTACCAGCACAAAAAGTCCATTTATGCAGCTTGTTATGTATCACAATTTAGAGCAAAATTTAAGTATTAGTTTTTAAACAAAATGTATACAGTAAAACATTGCTTTAACAACATTCAATACGACGGTAAATCCCACTAAAACGATAAAATTTTGCAGTCCACATTAATTTGCATGTATTATAATTTAAACTGTTCTTCACTTTAACGAAATATTTTATAGTTTTAAACCTCTATAAAATGTTAGTTTTCCTAAGCAAAAAAATTATTTCTTGTCTCACCCTTACTATTATAGTTCCAAATACCAGTATTAGAAATAAAATAGACTTAGTTTAGCCTCCGTCATAAATTTTTTTTATGGTGACAAGTAAAATGCCCATTTAGTATGTTGAACGCTGTAGCTATTTCTGCAACTAATGAAAAATGGATTACTCTCTATCATCCAGATTCTATTTGTTAGGATTTGATTTTTTTTAATATCATTAATGTATCAAGCCAGCAACGAAATTCGACTTTAAAATGAGAAGTACATCACCTCGCAATATAACGACACATCTCTCTATAGTGATAACAGATAACAGTATCGAGTCCCCCCCCCCCCCACAGGTATCATTGTATCAAAGTTTTACTGTATTTTGTTTAAAATACTTCCATTATTTTATACAATTTTCATAAACAGGCCAAGATAAACACCAATTTTAGAGCACTTCAATTTTAAAACACAACATTAAAAGTATGAAACCGTAACTGCATAGATGTTTCCACTGTTCAAGGGAGTTTTCCACTGATCACAACCAATAGAAAAATGGTTCAAGCACTCAATAATCCTAAAATGGGGGTTGAAAAAAGGACACAGATACATTGATTCACGTTCTAGCTAAATACAGCACTATGCTGTGAAAGAAAGAAAAGTTCCAAACAATTGAGTTACTTGTACAGTTTTACAAGATTGTCCTATGCAGGTACACTACCTTTTCTTTTCTTAGCAAAGTAAACTTGGAACAACTGTAGATGAAGGAAACATGTCAGTCTATCAGAACTTCTTTTTTTGTTAAGCTCTTTGCTTTCTTTGCATTACAATGAGTTCAAAACACTGAGGTGAAAAGCCACAGTGCACCTTAATTAGTAAGAAAAAAAATGCATTATCTTCATGCCAATGACTAAACTTCCAACGAGGTGTTACTCGTGAATCTCATTTCAAAATTTTAATCAACATTGATTAATTTCTTCTCAAAAAATTTTTTATGCCAATGAAAACATCATTTACTCACATATTGATGGCATTTACTTGAAAGATGCATTACTCATTTCAGCAAGTATTTCAAAATAGTATGCATATGGCTTTTTAAAAATGTTTGCTGAGCATATCTGAATTCAAACTTGAATAAAACACTTTTGAAAACAGATGTATCCAAAAATATCAGTTCGCATACCCTTGCTTTCAAGCATTGATGATTTTAAAATTATTATTTTAGATTATTATGAGCAAAATTGTATTTCTCTTGAATCTTCATTATGAGGTTCAGAAATAATAGAGCTGATCCAGATAAAAGGTACAGAGTGATTTTAACATCTTCAGTTTTTATGTTCCTTTTTTGTAGTATCTTACATCACATGAGGACTAATCCTCCTATATTATACATATTATATACATTCAAGCATTGTATAATACAGTTGAGAGTACATGTTGGTAATACTGAGTGGAGAAACTGCATCCTGTACACCACTGAAGCACGGAAAATTATTTCACTGCAGAGTAGGGATTTGAGGTAACTTGTCTTTGAGCAACCCAGTTTGCAAAAACATCCCTGCAAGAAAAAAAAATTAGTTTAGTCTAAAATACATATAAAAAAAGTTAAAAAACTAATAAATATTTTTTATCTACAAGTTACCTAGGTTACGCTATTTCAAAATTATTTATTTTATTTTTTGATGGTAATATGAAATAAGAGTAGGTAAATATTTATATTTGTCATGCATGATGAAATTAAAATGCAGCGTTAAATAATTACTGGAATTCTGTAGTAAATTATGTTAAGAATAATAATACATCTTTAAATTGATTCAGTCTTTCCTGATCTCAATTATTCAGAAACTTGTGTATCTGGAACTCTGCATTTCCAGCACTTTTTGAGAGATACCAAATAACACACTGCTAAGAAAATAAAATAATAATAAAGCTGTGTATGAAAAATGGAGCTAAAAACAGAAGGCACTTTTGTTCATCTACAAGGTGCATTCAAGTCCTAAGGCCTCCGATTTTTTTCTAACTAACTACTCACTCGAAAACTATGAAATTGGTGTTACTTCTCGATGTAATCTCAATGCAGACGTACACATTTTTCACAACGTCGACGCCATGATTCCATGGCCGGGGTGAAGGCTTATTTAGGAGTCTGTTTTGACCACTGGAAAATCGCTGAAGCAATAGCAGCACGGCTGGTGAATGTGCGGCCTCGGATAGTGTCTTTCATTGTTGGAAACTGCCAAAGTCACTAGGAACCAGGTCAAGTGAGCAGGGAGCATGAGAAATCACTTCAACGTTGTCACGAAGAAACTGTTGCGTAACGTCAGCCCGATGTGCGAGTCCGTTGCCTCGGTGAAACAGCACACGCGTAGCCTTTCCCGGACGTCGGTCGCTATGCAGGATTGTGTACACAGTACCAACGGAAATGCTAACACTGGAGGCGATCTGTTCAACAGTCATTCGGCGATCCCCAAACACAAGTCTCTCCACTCTCACGATCATGTCGTCAGACCGGTTTGTTTCGCTTTGTTGTCACACGATGTTCTGCCTTCATTAAACTGTCGCACCCACGAACGCATTTTCCACACTTCCATAACTCCATCACCACATGTCTCCTTCAACTGTCGATGAATTTCAATTGGTGTCAACCATGCAAATTCAGAAACCGAATGATTGCACGTCGTTCAAGTAAGGAAAACATAGCCAATTTAAGTATCTAAAACAGCTCTCATTCTTGACGCTACTGCTAAACTTCCTTGTCGAATAGTGCTGCCATTTCTGTGACGAATTGACAACGAATGCACGCTCATTTTAAACCAGTGCACATGTTTTTATTTCTTTCCATTTTGGAGAAAAAAAATCGGAGGCCTTAGAACTTGAATGCACCTTGTATATAAATGTTTGATGTAACAAAAATGACATCTAAATTTTTCATTTGATGCCAAGGACACTTATTCTAGTTATTCTGATACCTAGATTTAAATTCATTTTTCTAATGCTGCATACAGCAGTGTTTCAAACTGTGGCTTGCAATGTTCTAATAAATAATCCCTTTAGTTTTATATTTGGAGGAGAGTTTATTGCAACTAACTTCTAAAATTATTTTTAAAAAAAAGTATGGAAATAGGTGAAGGTCTAAGTTTCGTTTTTCTTTCAAAAGTGTGTGCTTTGTGTATTGAATGAAAGCAATTCAAACAGAATCATTATAATTTAAGTTTCAGAAATAAATATTTGATGAAAAATCTTTTTTTCTTACAAAAAGTTCCATTTTTAAACTTTTTCAGCAAGAATATGTGTTGTTGAATAGAACTTTGTTCCAATATGTTCCTCCAAGTATGGGTTTAGTATGTGACATTAAAATTAATAAAAAGTAAACAAAATAATAACATAAAAGGATTCTTTTTTTCTAATGTGTAGATCTGATTAATAAAGTACCTTAAAAATGCACTAGAGATAAAGTGGTCATTATAATATTAAATTTCTAAAAGTGTGTTGCAATGTTTAAATATTTTGGAACACTTGGCATACAGCCTAAACATATATGTAAGTGAAAGCAAGTGACCTTATCTTACATTTAAATTTATTTACAAAAAATCAAAGGATAACAAAGAACCCAGAAGGAACCAGACAATATAAGAATGACTCAAAGAGTTAAACACAAATGAAATATTACTTACTTGCAGTGGGAAACGACACATTCACTGCTGCAGTATTCTCGATCCCAGTCAGCAGAATCAATTGCTGGATTTGAGCAACCATTCCGAAGGCAGGTTGGCAAAATTTCACCACTACCTCCTAAATTAGTATGGTTGCCTCCATTCGTAGGAGAAACCTAAAACAATAAAAAATATGGAAAATTTTTATTTTAATATAAAAGCAGACAGCTGTTCTGGAATTCCCAATATTTAAAATTTTCACTACCTAGAAGATTCTTTCTATCCATGTAACAAATTACTTCAGGATGGTATTTATTTAGTTATTTATTTTTTTCCCCAATTGAAAAAACTATTCAAGTCAGTTTTAAAGATAACATTTTGAATTAACTTTATGCAGTATCCCCCTAACCATGAATAAAACATACCAAGATAATACATATAAGAAATGGAAATATCAACTAGTATTTTGAAAATTTAGATTTATGAAGAAATTCAATTTTATAAAATCTAACAAGGATATAAAATTAAAAGCTAGATAAAGCGGACTTGAAAACGTACGAGTTATTGATGGCAGAAAACTGAATAAACATGAGAACGGAACGTCATTCTTGATCATTATTATTTTTCTTTTTTGACCGAGTTCTAATACAAGTACTTACTGATGACATATTCTGATTATAAGAAGGACTGTTGGAAGCAGAGTTGCACATCTGAGGAGAGTTCACATGGATATTATTGTTGTTGATAGTTCCCATTTGCTGATGATGTTGAGGAGACATCTGAGAATTTTGAGGTTGATGCATGCCCATCATGGGATTGTTGTTGCCTCCTTGTACAACATGTGGTGGACTGTTGTTGTTCATGTGATGAGGTGATTGCTAGAATATCAAATGTTCACTTAAAACTCAAGCTACTTAAGTTTAAAAAGGTGTTAAGAATTGTAATTTTTTTTTTTTTTTTCATTTTATTTAACATGCTCTCAAGAGTGATAAAATAATTTCCTAATGAATATTTCATTTTAAAGATATATTTTAAATAACATTTTATCTTTGCAGGAATCATTTAAAGATTCAAAATTAAGGAGTTTGTATTTTTAAGGTTCCACCTAAAAACCATTTAAGAATTATTTTAAAAAATTTTATACATGTGTTATTATTGGTAAAAAAGTAAATTGTCTTCAATGAATTACTTTAACAAAGAAACAGAACAAGAATTCAATAAGCAGGTGTAGTCTCAAGACTTCTTACAGGTTTATTTATAAGTTGCTTAAATTGCAAGGCTCTTCTTCAGGGAAAATTGTTGAAAATATAGGACAAAATAAAATACTTGGATAAATTATACATGTTACTATTAATAATACAGTATTTCACAACCATTTAAAAACTAAGTCCTTTCCTTCCCATTTGTGAATTTCCAAGTTAGATGAATAAAAAGCTATTTAAATCCTTAATTTACAAGCTTACACACATACTGAATACAATTCAAGAATCTGTGAACTCTAATATTTCTATACTTTGAAACATATTAAAACTTAATTTACAAATAAAGCTTAAACAACTTAGTATTAAAGAAAAATAACAAGGTAAGCTACATGCTAGGGAGTTTTATACATACTGGGGAGGGAAGGGGTTCATATAAACTTGTTGCGAGCTCAAATCAGGCTTAATTCCTTACAGTTAGCAATCAAGTTGACTTCTCTATTAACAAGATCAAACAAATATGTGTTTTTTTGGGCTCTTGTATGGCATGTTAAAAAAGAAATTATGTGTTAATACAGGGGTTGAAAAACTAACTGAAAATCTAGGAGTCGGGTAAAGAAGTTAAGATCCAGTTCTTATTTGTTCTACATTTTTATTTTGCCAAATGAATAAAACTAACACTTATTTTGAAAATTAAAGAAAATTATTTACACTATTATGTATCAAAGCAAAAACGTGCAGAACAATTTTATTTTTTCTTCCGCAATTCAAACCAAAATAAATAAATAAAATTAATATTTAATTAAGAAATTAAAATAATACATAAATAAAAAATATAAGTGTTATAAAACTTAACAACTAAGCAAACTGTTGTTTAATAATATCTGTTCACCGCAGAACATTTTCCTTGTAAAACGTTTTGCTCTATATTTTTAATACATTTTTTGCAGCATTTTCAGCTAATCAAAAGTGTTTTTAATTGTACAAATATTGTTATTTACTTTATTCAATGTTCAAAGGCAACTAATTATGAAACTTTCCATTTAACAAAATTATCAATATTTCAAAAAACTCAACAACCCTCGTTTTTCCAAATTGCTACTAGCAATCCTGCTACAAATGTGCAAACAAGTTTTATATACACATAATTTTAATTACCATATGCCATCCCTGTTGGTTCTGAGGATGCATATTCATTGAATTAGTAACTGGCTGCATGGAATCAACAACTGATGTCAGTACCGGTTTCTGCATCATTTGTCCATGAGGAGAGCCAACTCCAGGAGGTGAATGGGAAGATGGAGGACTTGCATTGGGGACATTGGTGGCATATATTGGATCTGACTGGTCCACAGCAGCCTTTAAGAACAACAATTACTTTGTTCAAATATTGACAAGTGAACTATGAAATGCATAGTTAATTTTAGCTATTTTTAATAACATATTAACAACAATAATATTCAAATGCTGAGGAAATTTTTAGTACATAATAATTTTGGGTAAGGATAATAACTTTATAAAAAAATTCATTTCCTAAATTTGAATGGCACATATTAGAAATAACTTAGCCTTTAAATGGTTTCAGGTAAAAAAACTCTTATCTTTTATCTCTAAAGCTCTGCATTAAAATCCATGTCCATAAAAGTTGCATAATGGACATACCTTATTTTTCAAAAAAGCATATGCTAGTTAAATGACAAAACAGCAGCCTAAGAAATTTTCAAAAATACTTTTCGATGCTCATTTTCTAAAACATCTTTATTTATTATAAAATTTTATTAAGATCTAAGCAACAATACTGTTTACTTAAGAAACGAATAATTAATAATACTTTTTTTCATTAGTGGTAATAGTGACATAAACACAATTCTTCAATTTTGAGTTTACGCCGAGTTTAACAAAATGGAAGGGCCTCACATAAAAGTAACAGCAGTCAAGAGCTGAATTGTTTTCTATATACACGCACAAATTTTAAATACAAGAAAATATATGCCCTTGCCTAACTAGATTAAACTTACCACTAACTATTTTTAAATTATAAGTCAAAATTAACAGATCTTTCCATTTTTAAAAGGTGCTTGCGTAACCCAACTTAAAAAATGCATTCTGAAACTACATAATGTAAAAAAAACCTTTATCTTGAAAGTGCAATAATCTGTAATTAAGAGAAATTTTGAAACAGGAATAAATATATACATGTTTATGAAATGGCACTGATGTAATGAACCTTTTTAAAAGACTCCCAAAACTCTTAATAATTACTACACATTTACATTTTGCTACGTTTCCAAAAAAGTGCACCAATTTAAATAATTTTTGAGCCAACAGATATCAAGTAAAGAAATTATATGTGTTTTAAAAATCCATTTTTCAGTTTTAATGGTGGTGCAAATAAAGATTTCATTCCCAAATTATAACTTCAAAATACTATATACAAACACTTTAAAAAATGAAAATAAACAAATAAAAAAAAAAAGAAAATCTAATGTATACATAAATGTATGTAATAAAACAAAATGAAACAGTTTCCGGAAATTGCTCTTAGATAAAAGCTGCTGAAGTATTTAAAAATAGTTTGAACAAATCTAGTTTAGGGTTAGCTATTTACAAATATAATAAACACATAACGTGTACAATTTTCATTAAAAAATAAGCTAAAGAAGAAAGAAATAGCGGATATTACAATTCTTTTGGGTATTCTAAAATGCATGTTGCTTTTATTAATTCACATGAAATCGTTTAAAACTTCCAAGATTGTTTATTCTCCCGACTTGAAAATGTCAAAATAAATAGTGGAGCATTGTAAACAACTGGCGCCATCTATTCGCGAAAATTGTCAAGAAATCCTACGTACTCAAAAGGTAAGTTTAACAGCTGTTGGGATAATAGTACTGTCAGGTAATTAATTCTAAATTGCATAGGCGTAACTAGGGTTGGTGAAAGGGGGGGGGGGGTCACACTAAAAATGTACAGACCAAACACCAATAAGAAGTGTAAAAGAGTTGAAAATTTATTAGTCATAAATACTTGTCTCTAAAAATACTCCGTGTTTATTTCAGGCATCTCCCGGGGGGGGGGGGGGGAGCTACCCCCTCGGAGCAAGTCAATTCCTCCCCCTCCTCCTGGCAAAAAACCTTCAGATCACAAGTTTAAAAAAAAGAAAGAAAAGAAAAATTACGCGTTTAAGGCACTTTACTTTCAGAAACACTTTCAGGAAAGGACATTGAACACTATCACGAGCAACACCAAAAGTAACTTAAAAGACATAAGACTTTATTTTGAAAAAAAGGGGGGGGGGGGGGGAAGTAACCAAACTCCTTTCTGTTTCCTCTAACATCACCAAATTATCCCGAAATTGCATTGCTAGGAAGATTTCAAAAAGTTTCCTGGGGAGAGCCCTCGAAGCCTTGCCTCCAGAGTTAGCCTAAGCATTATAGATGTAAGACCAGTTACAAACATTTAAGTTGCAGCAGCCCCAAATACCCACTCCTCTAACTTCTCCAAAGATCTAAACATGCATCTACTATATATACATCAAAAAGCTATCATATATGTAAAAAAATTCCTATTAACATCATTTCTAGTCATGTATATCTATATATATGTATATATAAAGGGTATGATTTTGAAGCATGCACTGCCCTTCTTAATTCTTAACTCGCTCCCCCTGCTCCGGAGCCAAGGCAGTATCCAGAATTGTTTTCGGGGGGGGGGGGGGGGGGGCAGACCTCAACACACTTATGTTAAGCAAAGTTTCAGGGAGGAATATATGATACATTGCAAAAGATTTCTGGGGGGGGGGGGGCCGTGGGTCCCCCTTCCCTTCTGGATACGGCCTTGATTCACAAAAACATTAAACATTCATTACTAGATCTATTAGTTTATTTTTTAATTCAAATGCAATAGAATATTCAATATTCAGCGCTAAGCAATCTTCTATGTCCAGGCATTCATAATATTAAAACTGGGAAATAGTGGAATTTTATGGAAAAAAAATCCAAATTCCCCAACAAATATGATCATCCCCACAGTAAATTTCTAAAAATTTTGTTAAATTTGTAGCAAAACATACCTCAGAAGTGGAAGCGTGAATTGAATTTTCTTTTCTTTTTGGATGACGAACATGTCCATCGCTGCAGTGCAAACATTATTATGTATCGAAAATAACTAAAAATTTAGCTTAAATATAAATAATACTTGGTTGTAAATTAAAGTGCAGCATTAAACCGTAGCAGTGAGATTGGAAACATTGAACGGATGATTTCCAGAGTCGTAATGCAATCAGTGATGGACCATAATAAGAAAAAAAAACATTTAAAATATAAGAGATGAGAGAACATCTGTAAATGAGAATGCAATGCAAATACAGTTCATCAGTTTTCCAATCGGCTCATCTACAAAAAATATTTTACCAAAAATGGGTGTTTGGACAGGAAGTCATAAATAAATACAAATTGCTCTTTAAGTTTCTTGATGAGCATCACTTCCTGGCTTGAGGGTTTAACCCATTAGGACAATTGTTGGCTAGGGGTCCTTCATTTTCAGACCCCAGCGCCGGGTTATCAGAAAACAAAACTCCATCATAGTAGAGAATATTTTCCACGAAACTTATTACTTGTGCGATTGTATACCTAAATTGCTGCCTTTGGGTAAAAAAGACATCAAGAAGGAAAGAAAACCATCTGGAGTGATTGAAAGGATCTCTGTTTGTGTGTGTGTTGTATGGTGATTGAAGCCACCTTTTGCTGTAACCCCCCCCCCCCCCCCAAGATGATAAGGGGGTTGATTATAACCAGATGAAAAGTCCTCTTTATTATGAGCTGCATACTTTGGTCATGATCACAACCCTTTACAGAAAGAGGAAATAAAATCATATGCATATGTGTTTAATTTTCTTAGGGAAAAAAAAATATGTGCTTTGCAAGGCCGTAGCCAGAAATTTTGTGAGCCTAAATTTGCCTCAATAAGTCAATACCCAAAGGGGGGGGGGATGTTTGAACCCCCCAACCCCCCCCCCTGGTTACGCCTATGCTAAATTGGGTACTTATCTAACTTATCTTAATCTTACTAACGGAGTTTATGTGGAGGAACGTAGTCGGACCCGAATATCTTAAAGAAATTTTAACTGCCATAAATCAATTATGGCAACCGGAAATTAAATTGACAAAATAGATTTTGTTAAAATATATTTTATTTTATAGTTCTTGCATTTTTATTAAATAAATCTTATAATGTTAACGATTTTATTCAACAACATAAAGTACTTGTAACCATTAAGTTTATGTTACTGCTATTTCCAACACCGTTTCCAAGACAAGACCCTAAACTGATGGTACGGCACTATTTGATGACGTTTCGTAAAAAAAAACGCTAAGTTTCCGTCTGGATTTCGGCTATTCTTCTCTTTCTTCAGGGCGTCCTGTATCACACACCATTCCTATTTTCATTAAGTTTAGTTTACTTATTTTGCGAAATTACTCGAACCGTAGACCGGGATTGAAACCAGAAACAATATAAAAGGAGGAAAAAAAAAAACTGAAAGTATACTTATTTTCTACTAAAATTAATAAAGTCAAAGGGTCACTAAGTGATCTTAGAGTAAAACTTCAAGAAATAATATATTTTTTTAAAATCTCTTAACTACTCTTTGCTTCTTTTTTCTCGTCTAAATTTATAAAAGCGGATTTAATTCATTTGGAATTGTAAATCAAAAATGGATCCTTCACAAAGAATGCGATCGCGACTCAATACACTTTTATGTCGTTATTGTAAAGAATCTTCCTTTTTTTTTTCAAAGAAAACTAATTTGAAAATTAATCCATTAACACAAAACATTTAGAAGAAACATCGGGGGGGGGGGGGGGAGGCACAGGGAGGGGAGGAGAACTGGAAAATTAAGCCAGAATTAAGGGGGAAAGAATCCTTGACTTTTTACCTTTGAAACAAGAGTCGCTCGGTAGGCAGCTAGTTGCTTCAAATATTCCTTCTTGGCATTCTCCGTCTTCGCTTTGTAAGACTATGTAACAGAATAGAATAAAGAAACAATGAATTTTTAAGGCTGAATTCTTTGCAAGAAATGAATAATAAATAATATTAGTATTTGAGGGAGTAATAAGAACAAGATTTATAATCTATCAAAATTGATCAAAAGTTGAAAAAAGTCGATCACGAGCGGGGGGCTTCGGGGAAATTTTTGGTCAATTGTGGCGCTACTTCCATAACGATGTGATAATAATAAACAACAAATAATTGTATAATTATTTTTAGCAATGCTTAATTACAATGGAGGTCGGAGGTAGCGATGGTTGTCTACATAGTGGATTTTTCATTACCTTGCCAATATTCGCATTAAATAGCGCTGAGCTCAGAACGAAGCCGGGAAAATTTTTTTTTGTTCTTATACATCATCAAATTATATGACTTTCCTGTATAGTAGTTGATTCATTTATTTTATTCTGTTATTATTTTTTTTTTACAAAAAAAAAAAAAAAATAAATAAATAAATAAACCGAAAGAAACTGCTTCCTATCTCCTTTTTTATTAATTTATTATTTTTGTAGTTTAAGCAGGATTTAAAAACTATCGTTGCACAGTGGCTTCATAAGTTGGACGGAGATCATGAGAATGCATTCCCAACAGCAAGCATTCACATGCGAATTTAAGAAAAGTTCAAATGCACGTAATTTAACTGTTTCATATAATAATATAAAAAAATACATAGTACTTTTAAGCACCCTTTTTTCCTTCTCATACTAAAAGAGAAACTTTTGTTTTCATCAGTAAATTGTGAAATGGCCGGTTTTGACATTATTCCATATTTAAAGCAATCGAAATTATCGTGTAATTCCCGTATCTTCTTTTCTAAGCAGTTTAACTACATTTGGAGAACAAAAATTTACCTGTTTAGCATCGGCATCTAGGCTGTCCCACATCGCAGCTACAATTTTGGACACCTCTCCAAAGCTGGCATTTGGGTTTTGTCCCTTAATGGCAGCTTGTGTATCCCTGAAGAAAAGTGCATACGCAGACACAGGCCTAATCAAGAAAGAAGTATGAAAAGTCAGCATAGAGCATGGGGTGAAGGAGTAATTCCTCAATATGTGCGGAATGGAAAATTATTAAAATACGTTTAAATATGAATTTCATATTTGTAATAAAGTGATGTGTGAGAAATATATCGGCCGAACTACTCTAACACACATGATTTAAATCTGAATAAAAATTAAGCTTTTCCACTTAAATTTGTATTGTTTTAGTAAGGAGAGTATTAAGTAGTTTACGGGCCCCTGACGGGAAAATAAACTTGGGGGTCCCCTTAAAATATTCTTAAAGACGTTAATGAGTGAACCCAGAGTTTAAATTGCTCATTTTTTCATCCAATTCCTATTTTGTAATATTTGTATGAAACATCATTTATTTCGATGCCTTTTCAGAATCCATGTGGTCTACAATTAGAAAGGGGGATTTGAAAAACGAAGGGGCCCCTTTTCAATTCGCGGCATATGGCGGCCGCCAGGTTTGTCCACTGCTTAATCCGTTCCTGCTGGTTTCAGTAAAATGGGTACTAAATAAACAATGTTGTGCAACATCAAACTTTTGCCTGAATTATTTTTACTAATGGTTTTATTGACTCTAATTTTCCAGAAACTTTCTTTAGCGAAATAATTGCAAAGTTTCTCATTTGAGCATAAAAATAAGATGGTTGGTTAGAAGAAACTTATTTGGGAAGCGAAAATGGCAACCTCGCTTTCCCCATTTAAGTGTTTATCAAAGTTTTTTTTCGTAAATACGGCTACTACTTTACAGAATCCAAAATGCCAAATTGAGTTTTGTGTTGAAGTGAAATTGACAGATTAATTTTAAAATTGGTCGGGTTTTTGTTTTAATGAATCTTAACAGTATTTCAGAAACTTCGTTTCTTCATTTAATTCCTATAAAAGAAATTTCTGAAACAACAATAATTTAACATCGGATCTAAAACTCCTACCATTACAAAGCTAGTGAACACCTGCAATGTTTTGTGACAAATTCGTTATAAAATTATCATGTAGTTCAGTAGCACAGGGGAGCAGACTTAAAAGGATGCTGTGCATAACTTCACTTGTATATTTGTAAAAATTAAATAGTAAATTATAAGCCAGTCATTTAATAAGACTTGAAAATGTACTCCAACAGCTCAAAACCCTCCACTCCATAACAGGTGTGGCCATTTTTTATTCAAGTTGGTGCCTTAAATAAGTTAATCTCCCTGGCCTGGAAGTAATAAACATCTGTTTCGATAGTGACCAATAACGGTTTCTTAAAAGGGTGCAAGGGGGAGGGATAATATCCACATAAATCTTGTGTTGGAAACATCAAGTTTTGATTTCTAAGAAATTTTATTTTCCCTCGTTCCGATCAATTCTTATTCACGTATTTCTTCCATCATCTCTTTCAAAACACAATTATATTAGCTTTTTTTCAAAAATTGTTTTTTTTTTTTTTGTGTGTGTGTGTGTGCTATGAAATATTAAACAATGCCAACTGACAAGAAAGGAAAAAATAATTTACAACAAAAGTGATAAATGGCTGAAAAACACACACGTACCATAAAAATAATAAATGAACGAGAACCCATGTATCATCGTAACGATTCTTTTGTTCTATTTATGCTCGCAGGAAAAAAAACTCTTTTAGTGGAAATTGTAAAAGCAAATCATAAATTGCTTTTAATACGCGTACATTATAAATGGAAAGAACGAATGTAAAGAGAGAAATATCTTTTTTCGAATCTGTTTAAGTCCGTTGCCTAGCAACGAAGGAAAAATATTAAATGGAAAAAAGGAGGGAGAAATCTTGCGCTATTATGTAACGCTTTTCGTCAATAAATTCCCCCAGTCGAGCCATTGTTAAAAAGTGGCAGTTTTATGGCAGTCGTATAAATATCTCCTTTCTATAAAAAGGATTATGTTTTTATAGTTTATTATTATTATATTTTGCTTTTCTCTTATTATTAAGAAGAACGCAATTCCATGTTATTTATGTAAAATAGTAGAAGTTCAAAAATTTACGACCTTCAATTTTACAGCGCAGAAACTTTATTGCACGGAAAATCATTGTGGGTTATTCTTTTACAATCTCTTTTCTTCAGCTACTTTATTTAATTTAAAAAACGTTACTCTAAAAATGAATTAAAAAAAAAAAAAAAAATCTGATGAAGACTTCTATCATTAAGCGGATGAGAACTAATTACGTTCTCTCTTTTTTTTTTTTGAGAACTATACGATAGAAATGGACGTCTTTTTTGTGTAAAATTTACGGAACATTCATCTTCAGGTGCAAGCTGTGTACAGAGTAAAATATATGGGTTTCTTTTCACTCTTTCTTTCGTATTAAAATGCTATATGCAACAATACTACAAAGACTGCTGCCCGTATTCGTTCCAAGGGTGAAACATAATTTTTTTCAGGGGGAGGGTTGTCAATCTTTAAGTGCGTGTGTATATTTTTTGTGTCAAGGAAAACCGGACTGAAGTATACAATTAGAATTTTCAATCTTGAGTTCAATGCTGAATTTTCCTTAATAATACAGGTGAACAAAAAGAAATATGCAATCGTTTAATCCTTCTTGGATCGAGACCCTTCTTGTCAAATACAAGTACATTATTAGAATTTAGTTAATTTTTCATACCTATTGAAAAAAAAATTCCTAGCGACGTACTCTAAAATTTTTTTATGAAACTAACATCTAACATTTTCTTCGATGAAATGTTTTTACGAGCTACTTTATTTTTTAACTTTTTACATACAGTAAAACCCGTTAAAACGCGGGTGTCGGGGTACATGTGTGGCACCCGCGTTATAACATAACCGCGGTATAGTGAGACTGTACCACGGAACCATATTCACGAAATAATACCTCGCTTTTGTAGCATCATCTTTAACTTTATCAATTACTGGTAACTTTTCTTCTATAGTATATTTTTTCTTTTCTTCTTTGATGCCATTTTGTTCACTGTAATTGCTGTGCAAGCACACATATTTCAACTGCGCAATCAGTCCATCGAGCGATAGATATAAACCAACTGTATTGCGAGAAAAAAGGGGCCTCTTATGTTACCAACATAGGATTGTAAAGGGGGAGAAGTTTTAAGAAAAGGGGAGGAACGCACTTCTCAAAGAAACAATGTTTTAAGAGAAAGAGAAAAAGCGTGAAAAAGGCCTATCTCAATAGACTTTGACTATTAGTGTGTGTCTTTGGTAAAGGGGTGGGAACTTCTTTGGCTATAATATCTGTGTGCTCGGGCTGTCTTTATTTACAATGGAAAAAAGGAATCACCTTTAAATGGCAATGATAAAGGGTGGTTTAAACGTCGGGGGACATGATAGTCACCGCGGTATATCCGATTTCGCGGTATACTGAGGCGAGGTATAACGGGGTTTTATTGTATATCAGTACTGCCATTTTAAATCTTTTTGTTCTTTTGTTTCCTCTCAGTCATTCTTAAATATAGGTGAAGTGTTTGTTCACAAGTGTTAAAAGCGCCTCTGGGCAAGGGCGTCTTAACAAAGTGATGGGTACTGCCAGGTTCAAAAATACTTTGTAAAACATTTCTTCTGATATTTCACCAATTATAGTAATAATGTAGTGGCATAGGGATTCCCGCACGTCGAAACTGAAAACAATAAAGATGGATATAATAAAAAATATGTGCATCGCGTCGGAAATCCTTGAAACAGCTCCACTCGTTTCTGTTATGAATTGTATTTTGCACAAATCTAAAAGAGAAAGTATAAAACACTATGCCAGGAATGGGGCACATTTTTGCACTGAAAGGCCACAATAGATTTGGCGTTGCATAAACAGTATGGCAAAGGTAATTATTCTGCGTTTAATTAGATACTATTTTTACATACATACGACTACTAAAACTCTAATGCAAAAATGCTACACGTTCTAGTAATAGCACTAGTGTACCATAACCAGAATTGTACTAACTGAACATATTCATGTACCCCGAATGAAAGTGCCGCCCTTGCAGCTATCACACAAGATACAACTTATCTAAGAAAAAAAACTTCAATGCAAACAATAATCGAAAACAAAACAAAAACTCGCTTAAGAACGCGTTAAATTCATGCACACTACTCACTAGCGCAAACGGAATTGTTTTTGCCTTTTCTTATGGGGGAAGGGGGGATACATTTCAAAGAATTGGCGCTATGGTTTAAAATCAAGGATTCTGGGGGATGAGAAGGTTTAATTTCTAAACTTCCTTGTTCGTGACACTACCTCACTAACCAATTTTGTCCAAAAAAGCGATAATCAGCGTTAGCATAAAAGTAGCACGTGTGCCGCTTAAAAAGATCAGAAAGGGTCACGTGGAAGGTCTACTAGTACTAGACAAACGAGAAACAATTTAAAAAAAAAAAAAAAAGGAAGGTTTACAGCACTGTTTTGTGCAATTAGCTAGAAAATAAGCAGGAGGCGAATTTACAAATTTGGGGATCCATTGAGAAGTTTTTTTTTTTTTTTTGGGGGGGGGGGGGAGATGGGGCTCTTTTGTCATTATTAACATAAGATTTCGGATCAAGAAGTTAATTTTAGTGAAGGGGCCAGAAATCTGTAAAAACTACTGCTAACCGATGAACGGAGCTAAGCGGGGCTGGGTTTTTTTTTTTTGATCATTTTTGAATCCGCATCGGTCTTTTATACGTCACTTGGGCCCCTCGCAATTGCGACTTTGTTAATGTACCATGGAAATATAAGCCCTTGTTTCTATAGAAAATAGGAGAATGGCTTACTTTTGGGGTTCGTTGGGATCTCTCTTCTTTTTCTTCTTCTGTGCCTTTGGCTTCTTGGGCGCTCGGACACTTACTTCAGTAGGTTCAGGACTAGGGCGCTTCATGGTACTCATTAACTGAAATGAAATAAATAACAATGCAAATGTAATTATTTAAAGGGAAAAAACATGTTTTCTACGAAACATGATAAATATCGAATTATTTATAAACATCGAATGCGTATGAGATAAGTAGAATAAAATCGCATAAGGATTAGGGCACTTCTATTTTAATAGAATCTCAACGTTTCAGGAAAAACAAATACTATTGCTTACAGCCTAAATGAGACTAATTTAAAATGGCCACTTTAGTTTATGATAAAATTGGATCCGTAATTAAGTTAAATTTTTATTTCATTATTTCCATAGCAGGCTGAAGGAAAGAATGCATACTGGAAAAATTGTTCGCCCAGTAAACGAATATATTTCTTTTGAATCAAAATGATTATACACTATAAATGTAATGGGTTAACCTCATTAAAATGGGTAAAACCCTGGGTAAATTAAAAAAAAAAAAAAAAATATTTAGCAAACATTTTCATAGACGCTTTTTGGTGTGGCAATTAACTGTGCAAGAAATAGAGCTGTGTGAGAAATATAGAAAAACTTATACTGAAAAGCTGCAATATATATACAGTGAAACCCCGATTTTACGTTTCTCAAGGGACTGGGCAAAAAAAACCGTAAAATACGGGAAAAACGTAAAATACGGAAAGTACATAGAATGCAAAAATCAAATAGGAAAAAACTAAAGGTAGTAAAGATGACTCTTTCAAAAGGTATAATATCTATATTTTACGAAAAGAACATTATTATACATACCATTTTAAGGTAATTTTAACACATTTAGATGGGATTCCTGGCGCTTAGGCTGAAAATAATCCGTAATAGTGGATTGTTTTTTAGCCATTGAGTTCAAAGTGAATGCAGCATCTTTTAGGATTGAAATACGTTGCAAGTTTTTCTCCTGGTCTTTATAAGAAAGAAAATAGTCCTTCACTATTTGTAAGCTCTTCCTTGCAATAGTGAAAGAAGGGACGGGCTGTGCTTCCGGTTCTTTTTGTTGATCTTCATCGGCGGACGAAAAGTACAGACGGAAAAATATTGCTTATTTTAGAATTTTTTTTTTTTCACTTTCCAGGGAAAACGTAAAATGCGGAAATTTCATATATAACAAACTTACAATCCGGGTTAAATTAACATTATTAGTATACGGAAAAACTGGGACCTGATGAAAAAAACGTAAAATGCGGGAAAAACGTAGATTGGGGGACGTAAAATCGGGGTTTCACTGTATATACTATATTGATATACGAATTGTGTTTGCATGTTTTTATGGGCTATACCGATCACGTTCAGAAAAGTAAACAAAATATTATTTTTTTTTTAAAATCAAAATCAGATTACACCTGTGGGAAAAAGGCATGCAATTAAAAATATCGTTATACCTTCTAAAGTGGCGTTGTGAATCAATGCCAGCTTGTAATTTATTTACATCGTGCTTAGAATTCGAATATTTTTCATTTCAAATACTCGCTATGTATTGTTATAAAAAAGTGAATAAAATGGCTTTCAATTTTCACTAAATATTTAAATGTCAAGGTCACTATGTAAAAAATGAAGAAGATTCAGCGATGGTTTATTGAGACAGTTTTCGAATGTCATACAATTATGGTTTTGAACTCGCGAAAGTAACCATACAATTTCAAGGTGCTGACAGCGGCATTTCTTAGTTTTAAAATTTAACTAATCAAGTAGTTCAATACTAAACGCGTATTATGTCAATAATTATAAATGTACATAGCAAGTACACCTGTCTGCAACCAAGGCACTTTTCAAAGGCTTTCTTTATTTTTTCTTTAAATCTCAGACGTTGAATTTATAATGTACATAAATAATGGGATTAAGAATCTGTCGTTTGAGGACGGCTATGGAGATAGGTTGGTGTTGGTACTTTGTAAAGAAGCCTTTACAAAAGGTTTCTTGCTTCTTTACAAATCTTTTTATAACCTTCGCAGTATGTTTTGAATCATTATCGTGCCGAGAGTTTCATTTCTTTTTAATCTGCGAACTGACAACGGGTGCTCAGACATATTGCAATGTCTTGCAGTACCTTCAATGCGCATTTGGAAAGTTTCACTGTTCCTTTAATGAAGATTGATTTCTGAACACCAGTACAGTTCGACCATGGAATCTTGACATCCATTCGTTTTAGGGAAGTCGTTTTGCACGTGCGTTTATTGAGTACGGGAATTAGAATGTTTGCTACTCTGTTCATTGAAAGAAACCAAATTTACAAACTGGCACATAGCATTAGTTCGGAAGAAATCAAGCATGCTAAACGAACAAGAACGATAATAAAAACGGCACATTTCTTATACCAGCAATTCCTCCCTTGAACATGAATGGATTCTTTTTGGCACTGTGCCAGGCAGATCGCTTTGGTTGATGGTACGACTATGCTTACTCTACATAAGAGGCTCACAACCATAGTACACGAAGACATTTTTTTCCTTTTAATTTGTCATAGTCGGGGGGTAACTACCCCTTCAGATTGATGGCACACCCCTCAAAAATCTACGGAGCCCTCCCCCCTCAAAGAAAGAATTTCCCTCCTTCCGGGTGGGACCCTTACCATAGTGATCTAATTCCGTAGTTCAGGAACTTTATACGCGAACTGAGTAGCGTAGCGGGAAATTTTTCCTGGGAAAGGGGGAGAGAAGTTCATTTATAACACATGCACAAGTACATACATACATAACATGTATATATGCAATTTTCATTCTTCTTGAGGGGGGGTATACTTATAAGCAGTGGGTGTACTCTAGGAAGGAAAAGTGAAGGCACCTTATAGATACGAGCATACGTTATTGAAATGTCGGAATCAAGAAGTGTAGTTGCGATTGTTAAAATAAAAAAAAGTCGAGGCAAGCCGTCTTCCCTCGATTACCCATTGCTTATAAGTCCTGAATCCGCCCCCGCAGCCGGCTACACCACTGACTCAACGACGGACAGCTCACTATGGTAATCAACATGCCTAACTGAATTTTTTGCTACACCTATTGCTTTTATAAATATTTATTTTGTATTGAACTTTAAATAGTAGAATAATTCTACTAGTAACACTTGAACAAGTAGAGTAAAATCAGATAAGGATTAAGGCACTTCTATTTTAATAAAATCTCAACGTTTCAGGAAAAACAAACACTATTGCTTACAAGCTAAATCAGACTAATTCAAATGGCCACCTCAGTTTATAAAATAAAATTGAAATGAGGGACTTGAGTTCCTCATTTCAATTTATAGTTTCAAAGCCGCCAAAGTTTGCCACGTCCAACTCTTCCAAAACACTATAATTTACTCTTATCAATGAAAAGAATCGTTTTCCAACAATCAATCCCTCATGGATACATTCATTAACAAAATTTCAACTTTTTCCTTCGTTGTTCTTGATATCAGCAGTTTTCCTTGTTTAACTCAGCCATGGAATTCTTCAGATTAGACAATTCTTCAAACTGTTAACATTCTTACGCCAACATATTTCGTTAGTTGTGAAGAGAAATTTTCGAATTTCAACTTTTTCCTAATCATGAATAGAGAATTTTGATCGTTCAAAATCCTTGGCATCCACAAGTTCGCTTAAATGATGTCTAGTTATTCCGTAATTCCTCACGATAGTTTCTGCAATTTCAGCTTTAAGAATTTTATTTTTCCTTTGAGTTAATAATCAGATTACGGACATCAATACAAATTTTCTTTCTTGAAGGAAGTCCTTTTAATTAAAACAGTAAAAAAAATAAATGCTTACTTATAGATTTCCTTTCCCATGACAACGTGCAGTTGTTCCGTTCTAGCTTAAATAGGAGTGAAATCGTGTGACGTTTAACAAAAGCAGTTCATGTATGTAGATTCTTGTGACGTCAATTAAGTTCCTTTGCATATTATGGTGTGCGTGACGCGTGACAAAGGGGGGAAGGGGGTCAAATATGTGGGAAAAAAGCGTGACGTCATTTATGAACGGCCCCAAAGGGGTGCAAGTGCACTTACATCCGTTTTGCCTCTAAATAAAATTATTTGATTTTTCAGTTAGTTTAAATACGCGATGCAGACGATCTATTTGCGAAACTTAAAGCGGAAAAGAAGGAAAAAAAATAGGAAAAGAATTCCGAATTGTTGAATAATAATAATAAACGCAACAGTTAAATCGTCTGCAGATTTTATTTTCGTCATGTTTTGTTTTCGGCCATTTGTCGAATGGCAATGATTTTTAGTTCGTTGATAAATACTATAATTATTCGAAATTTATATTATGCAGTTTTTAATGAAGTTTATATCACTAACAAACTCTTTATTACTGTGTAAATTAGCAAAATAAACAAGACACGTATTTCATTTAGTGGTAAAGGGGTGTAAATTAACTAGTTGGAAGCAAAGGGGTGTAAGTAAAAATAAGCTATTTTTTAAAAAAATCGTACGCCAAATCTAATCATCAGAAACACTTCGCACTCCATACTTAAACTAACACATACATATAGGACTCGAAAATTAAAAAAAATATTTACATGAAGGAAGAACCTCAAGTTTTTTAGTCTAGGAATTAAACTTCAACCGAGTTTTACTCAAAATGATACTTTAGTCTCTTACATCCCTTTGCTTCTCACCGCTTCATTTGTTGTCAAATATTTTTCTGCCACTAATAAAATAACTGCATAAATATCGTATCATTTTTGTTTTACGAGGTGGCACATTATTATTTATGAATTAATTAATTACTATTATTAATATTTCGTCTTTTGAAGTAGTTAATTTTCTCGCGGAGTCTTTAAAGTTACTTCCAGTGTTTCGCGCACCACTGATTGAGAACAATTGGCTAAACTTGCAGCGTTGCCATAATTCAAAATTTAGTTTATTTTACTATTATCATTAGGGGCCGCTCATAAATGATGTCACGCTTTTTTCCATATATTTACCCCCCCCCCCCATGTCACACTTCTTGTTACCCCCACCCCCCTCGAAGCGTGACAACATTTATGAATGATCCCTTATTGGTTTCGTCATTTTTCCCCCTTCCACCACATAACGCATTTAGACCACCTAGAACATTTTAACTCAGACGATCGACCTTTCGTGCACTTTAAAAGTTTATCTGGCCGAGACGAAGTACCCCTATGGATCGCTCGGGGATCTACAGCTTTTCCGTGCCACCGACTAGGACATGAGCGAAAGAAGTGTGTTTTTCCCGATCAGTAAAATACATGCCCTCGTCGATATTCGAGGCCGGGCCATCAGCGTGGGGGGTCCAACTGCTCAACCGATTATCCCACATGGTGGCGTTTCGTCATCTTAATACGTGTATGCTGACTATTGTGACTGACTGCAGTGGCGTACGCAGAATTTTTTCAAGACAGAGGGTTCATAATTTTCTGAAACTACTAAAAGAAATTCCAGAAAAATAAAGCACTACTATTTAGGGCTCCAGTGGGGGGGGGGGGGGGGGTAAACCCCGCAAACCCCCCTTGCGTACGCCACTGACTAATTGCAAGTTGTTAACCCCTTAACGATCGGGTAATTTTCAAGAAAACGGTTAAAAAGTGCCTATTTTTTTATCCCTGAAAATTATATAAAAATGTGTCTATGAACAATATATATATACATATATAATCATTTTTAGCCTACTTTCCAGTAAAAGTAAAAAAATAAATAAATAAAGCCTGAAAGGAGGCTTAATGTTTCGTAAAAATATCGTTAAAAATAAAGAAAAGTAAAAAAAAAAGTGAAGTAATTAAATACAGATTGAAAAATAAAAAATTTGAAAGTAGGGTTTTGAGATGGGGAAAATGTGTGTCTGTCGGTCTGTCCCCCCCCTAATAACTTTTGAACGAATTGTCCGATTGGAAAAATTCTTCTTGCATTCGAAAGATCTCGGCGAGGACATCTCATTTCCATATTTTACTTTTTGATTCGAACAATTTTTGCTCAATTTTGAACAGTTCAAAAAATTTTAACATTAGCGCCTATGGACAAAATTGAAGCAACTTATGTAAACTCTGGGCACAAGACCCATTGCAAGCTTATTAAAAGGAGTTCTCGGCGTGAAATATTGATTTGAACAGTTTTTGTTCATTTTTGAACAGTTCAAAAAGTAAAAAAAAAAAAAAAAAAACGGCATTTTTCCATTATTCCGGCGCAGGCGATAAAGTCGCCAATAATGATGCAACTAGCGCCAAACGGAATATCGTCGTTGCTATCCTTTTGTGTGTTCCGTCGCCAAAAATTTTGCTCGGCGAGATTTGCGCCTTGATAATGAAAAGGTACCAAATTAACATTAGCGCATATGGAAAATTTCAATCCCATATAAATCCTGATCTAAACGACGGATTGGCTCGCAACAAACTTTATCAGAAAGATATTACGCTGTAGAACATGTACTGATACGAAGTTCAACAAGAACTGAACAAGCCTGTTTTCCTATGAAATTTTTGATCGGGATTTATAAGGGCATTTCTCAATAAATAAATAAATGAATGAATGAACGAGTGAAAGAATGAATGATTGAATCGATGAAAGAGTAAAAGAATTAATGAATGAATAAATGAATGAGTGAAAGAATGAATGAATGAATAAATGAGTGAATACATGATAAAGTATTTAAATGAGTGAATGAATGAAAAAATAAATAAACGAGTGATAACTACATGAATAAGTAAATGAATGACTGAATAAATGAAAGAATGAATGACTGAGTGAATGAATATGTATTATCCGTTGAAAAAAGTACATTTGAAGTAATTAAGAACTAAAGCTAAATGTGAAAGAGAGAGAAAGTGATAGCTATATTATAAATTTGAAGTTGGGTGTATACGGGAAAGTAGGCTCGTATAGTTCTAGACGAAACTTCTTGTTAATTTTTGATTTATTCAAGGGAGTGAGAAATAGAAGGCGAAACCTCAGCCCATCATTTTCACGGGGGGAGGGGTTACGTTATAAATGACCAAAAAAAAAAAAAAAAAAGAAACGGATGCTAAAAATTTTATTTATGAATAAAACAAACATTTCAAAGCTTCATGATACTGTGTAGCTGTTTCAAAACTTAATGATACTGAGCATTTTAATATTAGAAATACCCCACCATAAATGTCCCACGGAACCAAATGGGGTCGCGACCTACAGATTGGGAACCCCTGTTCTAGATTTATTAGGCACTTGAACATTAATACAAAAGTTGTCTTTTTTATTTGAAAACATAAACCCTAAAAATGTAAGTTATCGATGTAAGAATACTGTAATAAATAAGATTTCTGTATCCTAAAAAACTCTTAACCAAAGAAAGTAAAGTATGCTGCTGAGAACGGAGAAATATTGGAGGTGACCGTCTCAAAATCCCGTCGCAATTTATAGTTCCTATTTATTATAATACAGGGTGTTTCTAAAAGAATATCGAGGTTTTAATGCTTTGTAGTATTTATTACGTAAAACTTACAATGATAATTATAGCATGAAATGAAAGAGCAACTCAAACTTTTGTTCGTTGATACGCGAATGCGCTAGAAAGGCTCTGCGCATGCGCTACAAAGCGCAAGGAGGAAAAATGGCACGAAGTGAACAGAAAAATCTTTTCTGTGTTCTGCAGTTTGCAAAGACCGAATCTGAAGTTACTGTGGAAAGCGCAGAACATAACGGATTGAGTTCAGATATGATAAGCCAAGTCAAAATAATATCTGTAGATGGTATCATCAGTTTGCAAATAACGATTAATTGAACAACACTGTACTCGAACGCTGGATTGGCCGCAAAGGGCTCAGCTTGTTTCGCGTGGTATCCACGCTCACCCGATCTCACGTCATGTGATTTCTACTTGTGGGGATTCATAAAGAATCGTGTGTGTGTGCCTCTACTACCAGCAGACCTACTCGACCTAGGAAACAGGCTTGAGGCAGCTGTTGCAACTACTACACCACAAACACTGAACAACGTTTGGAAAGAACTGCGCCATCGACTTGATGTGTGCCGTGTGACGAAATATGCTCACATTAAACACTTGTAAGCTTGTACATAAAACTGTTTGAGTTGTTCTTGCATATCATGTATTAATTATAATTTTGCGTTTAACGTTATAAATACTACAAAGCGTTAAAACCCCGATATTCATTTAGAAACACCCTGTATTTTCATAATTACAAATTGTTATAAAACGTATATTTATGTGATACTTATATTTGCAAGCAACGGGAACTGTAATAACTGCTTTGTCACTAGAATTAGGAATCAAGTTCCCCATGGCGATCCCAAAATGTCACACAGTAAACTCTTAATAACATTAGTAAAAGTATGTTTGCCAGATTTTGGGATTCTTAAGTTGCCGGAGGCATCATTAGTACAGGGTAGGGAGTTTCTCGTCAGTTTTTACTTATCTATGATTCAAGAAATTTTCCATCCTCATTTTTATTTATCAAAGACTAAGATTTTTTTTTTCTTTCTTTTGTCACTGCTCTTCAAAAACACTACCACGGGAGATAGAAAAAAAAGAACCTCATTCCCACTAATGAAAAAATCAAAATTAAAGAGCAAACCAAAGAGATATAAAGCGAAGTGAAATAATGAAAAAAAATTATGTCCATAAACGAGAGTAAAATATTTCAGCATTTGCCTGCAAATTAATCTTGCTTTCCAAGTTCTTGCAGGTGATGAAGAAATAATTAAATCAGTTTTCCTTCACGGAGGGGAAAAGAGAAAAACGAGAAGGTAGAAGGGAAGAAAAAATAAAAAATGAACTGAACTAATGAATAAATATTAGATGCAGAGGGGAGAAGTGGAGGGAAAATCCTTACGACGAAAAATTACTTCGGCTCCAAAGTAATGGAAATTAAAATCAATAGCTTCATTAACTTCACTGATGCATGGATAGGAAAAAGTAAGTTTTTTTAAAAACCTTTTTGTACTTGCATTTGGAATTTTTCGTTTTGTTTCCATCCCCTTACACTTTTTAAGGTTTTATTTCTTGTTTCATTTTGCAAATGTAAGAAAAAAGTACATAAGTAAATAAAACAAAAAACGAAAAAAGAAAGAAAAAGTTGTTAGCTCGAGGTATGCCTGTGTAATGAACTTAAAAGGGGAAGAGAGAGGGGGGGGGGGCAGGAGAGGAAAAAAAGTAATAGCGTGCAATAATGGTGTTGTGCAGATCAAATTGCTGCTAGAAGGGGGGGGGGGGAGAAAAAGGAAAATATAACTGTGACTGGATGTTCTTTCCTTACCCTCCCGTTTTCGCGAACGTCGATTCTATTTTTTTTTTAACGTTTTTTATTAACGAATACGAAATGAAGTCGGTTTAAAAATAAGGCGTTTTTTTGCTTCCCTTTTTTTTCGCATAACATTTTAATACATTTAAAAGCAACTAAAGCCTTTTTTCTTTTGACTTTAACGTTTTTTAAAGCTCATCTCCGAAATAACGAAGGGATAATAAGGGAGGGGGAAAAAATCCGTTTGTAATTAACTTCTTTGTACAAGTTATTCTCGCCCTCTTAAAAATTCATCAACGCCTGATTAATAAAAAGCCAAGGCTCAGTGCTTGCGTAATTAAAGGTGTGTTAATTAATAGAGTACTTAAAGCATTTATTTTCGTGTCTTTTTAAAAGGAGCTGTGATTTTAGAGTAATCGCCCGGGTAATTTGTTTAATTTGATAAATGACGTGTCTCTCGTTGTTAATTATGCAACTGCTCCTTCGACATCGGCAATTTTTTTAATTGGCTTAAATTAGATTTTGTTTTTCTTTTCAAAGTTTTATCTACAACAACTTTTCTCCTATAAAAGCAACGCAATTAACATTTGCTGCCCTTTTTAGCAACATAGTTTGACGCGATATCTAAGAATACTATTTCGAAGATTGACAGTTTTGTAGCGTAAAGCAAAACTTCCATGAGGCAGCTTCAATTTTCATTTCACAATAAAACGTAACATTTTGGTGATGTGGGGGGGGGGGGGGGTATATATCGCCATAAAATAGGCACCATCTAAGAGTAATGCCAATCCTTCTGCATTTAAAATAACATCTATGACCTTATACTCAAAGCAAAAAGAACTACGTCACACGCTGTAAGGGCACCGACCAAAAAAGTAAATAAATAAATAAAAATTTGAAAACTACTTTAAAGTGCATTAATGGCAATAAGGTTGGCCCGTAACATTATGCACTTTATTATTATGCTTTTTTAATTTAATTTAAAAAGGGCAAAAGTTTTTTTTAAAAGTCGTAATACGTTGCGAAATGGAGTGTACTTATAAAGGGTTTAATTTCGTAAAATTCGGTCATTTTGACAAATGCATTTTTACGATAATTTTAAACATTTTTTAAAGTAGCCTTTTCCTGAATGAAATGGGCAAGCATCGATTCCGCCGCAGAGCATTACGAACCCCCCGAAGATTTTATCAGTAGTTCCCACTACATATCGTTTCTGCCGAATGTTTTCCCCCTCTTTACCAAAAGCATTACTTTTCCGCCGTTTCAGGGATTAAGAATTTGGCGAGGTTCGGCGACATTTTTCATATTATCTTTATCTATTTATCTCTACTAATAAAGCAGCAAGTATGTGTGTCTGTGTCCCGCGTAGGGCCCAGACCGTCCGGCGGGTTTCCATGAAATTTGGCACGAAATTAGTAAATTAGTTTGGAACAGGGGGGGGGGGGGGTTGAACCTCGGAGAGTTTTTTCTGAAATTCGAATTTCCTTTTTTATTCCAATTTATAGCCGAAAATATCAAATAGTCGTTTTCTATGGGAAGGAATAATTGCATCCTTTCGAGCTTGACACCGTTGAAAAGCGCGTAAAAACTGTCCTAGAAAGAGTTATGTTCTTCGTGCTAAAATTCGATGCCTCTAAATTAACTGGGAAAGAAGTTATATGCGGTTTTCTCTGTAGTTCGAAACTATTTTTTCACGGTAATTAACTTTAATTTTATTTGAATTGTGTTACCATGCCGACTGGCTTATGATCCTTTTTAGTCTACTTTCCCGTAAAAGTAAAAAATAATAATAATAAAGCATGAAAGAAGGCTTAATGTATCGTGAAAATATCGTTAGAAATCAAGAAAAGTCAAAAATAAGTTAAGTAATTAAATACTTAAAAGTCCGATTGGAAAAATTCTTTTTGCATTCGAAAGATCTCGGCGAGAACATCTCATTTACATATTTTACTTTTTGATTTGAACAATTTTTTGTTCAATTTTGAACAGTTCAAAAAATTTTAACATTAGCGCCTATTTGTGAAAAAGAAGCAAATTATGTTAACTCTGGGTACAAGATATAAGTTCCCATGAACAAGCTCACTGGAAGAAGTTCTTGGCGTAAAATATTGATCTGAACAATTTTTGTTCATTTTTGAACAGTTCAAAAAAAAAAAAAAAATTAACATACCGCCTACGGGGAAATTTCAATCCTATATAATTTCTGATCTAACGGACAGATTTGCTTGGAACAAACTTTATTGGAAAGCTCTTATGACGTAGAACATGTACAAATAGAAAGTTCATCCAGAACTAACGAGCCTATTTTCCTATGAAATTTTTTGATCGGGATTTTCAAGAATATTTTTTAATTAATGAATGATTAAATGAATAAGCAAAAGAATGAATGAATAAATGAGTGAATAAATACATGAATGACTTAATAAATAATGATTAAATGAATATGTATTAACCGTTGAAAAAGGTATATTTGAAGCAATTAAGAACTAAAGCTGAACGAGAAAGACAGAGAGAGAGAGAGAGAGATAGCTGGATTATAAATTTGAATTCGGTGTATACGGGAAAGTAGGCTCGTATAGTTCTAGACGGAACTTCTTGTTTTTTTAACGAATTGAAATTTATTTTTTGCGGTTTTTAGCATTTTGAGGAGCAGTCGGTATTTAATTTATAAATTTTTTTTGGATTTTGATTATTCTTTTTCTTTAAAACGAATTAAAATTTAATTCCTGCAGCTCACACTCGTTCGATAGCTGTTTTTTTTTTTTTTAATTTACTGTTTTGACATGCATTTTACGGGATTATGCTCCATACCGCACAGCGGTTTTTAAATGAATGCTATCCTCTTTTGCGATTTTTCTTATTCCAACTAATTATTATTATTTACATTTTTATTTATTTTATTAATTTTTCTCGAGTGAATTAGCACACATGTTATTTGCCTATTTGAGCTCGGCTGAAAGATTTTTCAGCTCTTTCACAGCTTTGCTTGCTGCTGTTAGCTTCTGCAAGCTATAAAATTTCGTCGTTTTGTTTTACTGTCAATGAATAATAGATAAAAACCAATTATATTATACTAAAAATTTATTAATTAAAACTATTCTAATGGATTGTATTCTTCCTTACTGTATGGGTACTTGAACTAAACCAACAAAATGCCGTTTTCTCTTATATATATATATATATATATATTTCGTTTCTTTCTTTTCTTTTTTCCCTTTTTATTGTATGTGTTTATGTGTTTTGTAAAAAAAAAAATGCTTAAATGTGTAGGATCGCCGATTCATTGCCGTGAGCGGATAGTTTTTAATTATGTGGAATGCTAAACTTTTTAATAAAATAACATAATTTACACATAAAAAAGTTGCCCCTATAGACACAATGGCGAACCGACTGGCAACACGGGCAACACTTTTTAGCACAAGCATGGCCGTGCGGGTACCGCTAGTATATATATAAATTTAGATGAACTTTCAAGTTGGTAATGCCCTTACGGCTAAACGCTCTACAGCATAATCTACGCAACTTACGATTACGAAAATTGGCACAAAATTCTGTCATATATTGATGCTTTGGACTTCGAAGCTATTTTTCTTTAATTCGTCCTAATATTCTCTAAATTCAACAATTAACATATTTATCCTCCAGCGTTTTCTTTACTCCACACTAGTAATTCCTGCAGTTGAAGTGAAGGTTTTTTTTTAGAAATCCCACGGATGAGCGTGAGCAGAATGGTTTTGAAACGATTCGAAGTTGCCGATTTAATTTTTTTATCCTAGGCGTTTGCCTTTTTACGAATAATCCTGCTAGAATTTGATGCTCCATTTTTTAGAATACTTGCATATTTTTTCCTTTTTAGCCTACTTTCCCGTAAAAGTAAAAAAAAAATAATAATACAGCATGAAAGAAGGCTTAATGTATCGTGAAAATATCGTTAAAAATCAAGAAAAGTCAAAAATAAGTGAAGTAATTAAATAAAGATTGAAAAATAAAAAATTTGAAAGTAGGGTATTGAGATGGGGAAAAAGTGTGTCTGTCGGTCTGTCCCCTCCTAATAACTTTTGAACGAATTGTCCGATTGGAAAAATTCTTTTTGCATTCGAAAGATCTCGGCGAGGACATCTCATTTCTATATTTTACCTTTTGATTTGAACAATTTTTTGTTCAATTTTGAACAGTTCAAAAAATTTTAACATTAGCGCCTATGGACAAAATTGAAGCAAATTCTGTAAACTCTGGGCACAAGAGCCAACTTCCTATTGCAAGCTTATTGAAAGGAGTTCTCGGCGTGAAATATTGATTTGAAGTTTTTGTTCATTTTTGAACAGTTCAAAAAATTAACACAGAGCTTACGGGGAAATTTCAACCCTATATAAATCCTGATCTAACGGACCGATTTGCTTGGAACAAACTTTATCGGAAAGCTCTTATAACATAGAACATGTAGAAATAGAAAGTTTATCCAGAACTTACGAGCCTATTTTGCTATGAAATTTTTTGATCGGGATTTTCAAGGATATTTCTCAGTGACGCAATGAGTGAAATAATGAATGAATGAATAAATGAAAGAGTGAAAGAATAAATCAATGAATAAATGAATGAGGAAAAGAATGAATGAATAAATTATTGAATAAATGAAAATATAAATAAATGAGTGAATAAATACATGAATGCGTAAATGAATGAATAAACACTTGAATGAGGTAACGAATGAATGAATAAATGCATGACTGAATAAATGAAAGAATGAATGAGTGAGTGAATGAATATGTATTATCCGTTGAAAAAGGTATATTTTCAATAATTAGAACTAAAGATAAATAAGAAAGAGATAGCTAGATTATAAATTTGAATTTGGTGTATACGAGAAAGTAGGCTCGTATAGTTCTAGACGGAACTTCTTGTTACCTTTACTTTAGTTATTACTGTTCTTAATTATTTAAATTTCAGATTTCAACACTTGTTTTCACTCAATGCTTTTGCTTTTTAGGAATGCTTCTAGATTTTGATCATTTATTGAAATGTTCGATATTTTCTTTCAGCATTATTTTTTTAATTTGTCTTTTTTTTATACAGAATAATAAATTAAGTTTCAGATTCATTCTGTTTTGTTTTCGTTGTACGCCTTCGTTTTTCTAGAAGGATTTCTAGAAATCAAAGTTTTATTCCTTGGAATATAAAAATGTTTTCTTTCGGCTTTCTTTTTTTGTTAATTTGCTTATTTCTGCACATAATATTTATTTAACTTTTAGATTTCTATTGGAATGTGCATAAAATCATCGTACAACTTATTTGAAAAAAAGATCCTGAATTTTTAAAACAATGATGCATAGATAATGCAGCGTTAGAATTTAAAGTTTAATCCTGGTTTTTAGAAATTATTTATCAATTTTGCATTGATCCATAAAAAGTGAGTTCAACAATTTCATGTTAACTGCAGGGGTCAACAATTTATTTTTCTTTTTAAAAGTAATGCCGGTCACATGTAAACAGGACCGGAGCAATTATAAGAGCATAAGCGGTGCCATGAAGCAGCAAAATATTCTGTGCCCCATGAAATGTATTTTGTAAAGAATAGCGACGGTGGCGCCAACTGTCGCCAACAAAGTGATAAGCTGCCAAATGTGATGTATCATAAATTCCCCTATTTACCTGCGTCCGCGGCGGAAACGATAATGGAGGGGAAGGGGGGATAAAAATTTCGGCGGAATCGATTTGCGCCGAATGAAATAGCTCACATTCTTATGTATTAAATAGCAGATAATAACATTTAAGTGCGAATACCGAAGCTTCGGTCTTACAGACTGTTTTGAGCATACAAGAATTGAATTGATCATGATCTCTATTTGACTCTTACAGGGTTCATACTCAAATAGCCAAAAAATTTTACATGACTTTTCCAGGTAGATCACAGCGGAATTCCAGGTTAACCTTCTAAGTTTGCGCTCATTTTTGTCTACGACAGCACTAACGAAAAAGTATCAAAATTCGAACGGGGATGTCGCGTTGAACAATTTTTGGAATTTTTTTGGTAATCTGACATCGCAACGAGCGTAGGTTCCTTCCAAGGAGTCCCTGTTGGGAGAAAAAAAATCCCGGACTGTTCCAGGTTTTTGTCAAAAATTTACGTTTCACCTGACTTTTGCAAAGGATATCAAATTCCATGATTTTCAGGTGGACTACGAACCCTGTTCCTAGCTGCACAGGATTTCAATTAAAATTAATAGACTCATTTGGCACATAAATTCTACCGCTTTTCAAATGAAACAAAATTGTTATACTTTTATTAATAAAACAATCACATATTTCAGGGGTATTCAACCTTTTACACTTCGGGGAACTCTTCTTGAAGGAAACAGCAGAAAAAAAACAGGATATCAAAACTTTATCCCATTTAAATTTACAAAATTATTATTGTATCTTGATTTTATCACAATACAAATATTTTAATAAGATCCATTAAATATTTATTCATATTTATTTATAGTACAAGCAAACTGCCTTTAAGAATTTGATCTTGTATAAAGGTGTTTATTAAAATTTTTAAGTGATCACTAGGGACTACGGAGCAGCTTCAAACTTCCTGGGAACCTTTTCCAAGTTTCCTCAAATTCTAGGGTCCCAGAAAATCCAAGTTGAAGACCTCTGACAAAATGTAAAAATATGAAATAATAATAATTTAAGAGAATTTGTTGTATTAGGGTTTAGGTGGAACTCAAATATTCTCACATGCCACGTTTTCATGTATGGTACTTATTCCAGGGTTCAAAAAACGTCCCACCATGTGTGGCAATAATGTGGGACTTTTAATAAAACTTAGCCCCAAAGAGTTAAATGAATATTTCACTTTCATCAGCTTAAAAGTAGATTCAGCGGCATACAGTTTTTGTGGTTTAAGACTGATAAAACTTGACAAATAGCTCTGAAATCAAGGTAGTCATAAAATAGTAGGGGTTCTTGAAGAATTTTTACAAGAGCATTTTTTGCAATAAAAGTTTTTGAATTTAGCAAAAAAAATCTTCTAAAATTTTTGGAAAATTTAGTTTCTATCTAAATTTTTGGAAAATTTAGTTTTAATAAAACATAAGACCAAATCACATAAAGTTACTAATTAATATTGTAACATCTATATTGAGATACATCATTCAATCTTTTCATGGAAAGCATAAATTACCAGAAATCTTTGTAAGATAAGGGTTGCCACTGCAGCAACTCAAATATTTTAATACAGTAAAACCCCATTAAAACACAGGTGTCGGGGGACCTGTTTGGCCCCCGCGTTATAACATAACCATGGTATAGTGAAACTATACTGCAGAAACACATTCACGAAATGATGCTCACTTTTGTTTCATCATTTTTAACTTTATTAATTACTCATATCTTTTATTCCCCCATATAGTATAATTTTTTCTTTTCTTCTTTGCTGCCATTTTATTCACTGTAATTGCTGTGCAAGAAGCACACATCTCAGCTGCGAAATCGGTCTATTGATAGGTTATAAACCAACCGTGTTCAGAGAAAAAAGATTCTTAAAAATCTCTTTATGTTATTAACATGGGATTGTGAAGGGGGAGAGGTCTTAAAGCTATTTGTTCTAGGTTGAAAGACAGAAAACGCATGAAAAGGGCTTTCTCTGTTAGTGTGTCTGGAGGGAGGGATGGGTGCTCTTTGGCTAGAATATTTATGTGCTTGGACTGGCTTTATTTACAATGGTAAATATGGAATCACATTTAAATGGCAATGATAAAGTGTGGTTTAAACAACGAGGGACATGATAGTCACCTCGGTATATCCGATTCTGCGGCATACTGAGGCACAGTATAGCGGTTTTACTGTACTGAGAAATAGGACGCAAAAAATCAAAATGCAGTGTATGCCTGTGGTGTAGTCCTGTATAAAAAGTTGAGTGTCGCTTACATACACTAACATCAAAAAGTGTATGTAAGCGACAACTATGTTAAAATTCAAAATAAGTGGGGGGAGGATGCTTGTGTTAAAATAAAAAGGTAGGCACCCCGTCCCCTCTCGACTACACTACTGATGTACGCATCCTGTGGTGTGCGTAAATTTTACTCCTGCCCCTACAATAGTATGTTTCATCAAACAAACAAAATAACATTCAATCCAGTTTATAATATTCAAATCTTCTCTCATTTTTGGGATCCCATATTTCTTTTTTAAGTACTCAAGATTTAAAGAGGCCTGTGTCTTTGGAATCAATGCTCAGTGGAAATCCTGAAAACTATACTTCATTACGGTTTTTGGGACCATTTAAGTATACTGCTTAAAGAAAGAAAGCAAGAAAAAATAAAAATCTCACCAGTGCCAGAGGAGTACTGTCATCACTATCCTCGCTTGTTTCCAGACCTGGTGAATTGTGATTCGAGCCTGGGGGTGAGCTACCCTGTGAATTTGGAGGTTGTTGACCCATTTGCAAGCCTAACTGAGACTGGTTTATAGTGGAAAACATAGGTGTCTGTTGAGGAGGCCCCATCATATGATTCTGTTGATGCATAACAGTCATTTGTGGAGGTTGCATATGATTATCTGCATAAGGTCCACGTTCATCATATGACATTCTATAAATAAACATTCAGTAAAAATCATAAAAATTTTAAAAACAAATTTTAACTTGTATTACTTATTGCACTTTCATTTACAGTAGGAAATCCCTTTTCTCCCAAATGGATACCTTTATGGAAACGGATATTCCTGAAATAGTATTATAATAGAAGTGAACTTGGTTATAGTAACCTCCCTTATTGTACCCACTTTGTGATAACACAAATAAGTTTTGGTCCATTCATTTAAGTGTGTATCGTCTATTGGATCATTTGTTGGCTATAGTGTCAAAAATATTCCAATCCCTTGAATAATGTTATAACAAAGTTCTACTGTAGTTTATTAACAAAACAAGTTTTTAAAATAAAATAATTTTTATTATTATTATTTTTTTAAATTTTCGTTCAGGAGGATTTTGCAAAATCAGCTCTAAAATACTTCATTGTTATTAGTAGTATCATTATTTTACAGCTATATTGCTTGCTTTAATGATGTTGAGATAAATGAACTTGTTAACAAGCGGATTTAAATTTTATATCCTGAATATAACTCTGATCCCAGAAAGTATTTCTATTAGCCTTCTAGGTGAAGTTACTCAAGCTTTAAAAACTGGAGTGAAATAAAAACTCCAAGAAAAAGTCTGCACTCTAATTGAAGATCGAATGAGTAATGCCCATATCAAGACAATTTAATAGTTTCTTCCGTTCCTCCAATTTGCAACAATTATTACAAAATAAACTTTTACAAAAATTATATTTTAAGAGCAGAATATGAGCATTTTTGAGGAGAGACATTAATTTTAAAAGATAAAAATTCATGAACTATTTTTAAGAAACCTGATTTGTTAACATGCTAAAGAAATGTTTTCCTCTAGGTGTTTAGAGCAAAATTTAAAAATACTATTCATTAAATAATACTTTCAAATGCTAATAAATGGCAAAAATTTCTAAGTGCACTTTAGCAAAATTCAAATGAAAAAAAGTGAAAAATTTTATCTAGAATTTTTTTTCACAAGAAAATTTCACACTAACTTCCAAAACAATTTCTGTAAGTTTTCTTAGAAGAAAATTGATTTTTCAAGAATTTTGTAACTGACTGCCACAAATTACCTGAATTTTTCAAATAGTAGAATCATCCTTGATCTTACCAATTAAGGAAATAGTTTTACAAAGTAACTAAAAACATTTTTTTTTATAGGTTAAACTATATTTTCACCAAAGTAGGGGGATTTTTTCACGAGGACTAGCAGATTAACAACAGAAAATAATATGCTGGAATTGCAGTCAAAATGAAATGACAATATTACATAAAAATAAAATACCTAAGCAGAGACTGAATTTTTTCCAAATACAGAATCTTGATTTGCACACGTTTGATGAAGTTTTAATGAACTGTACATTCATTATGGATCGATTACTACTGTATCACACACAATATTCAGATGATCAAAGAAAATTGCGTGAAATAGTATATAGAACTTTTAGCAAAAATGTCGATCAGTTTTGTTATATGGCATTATCAGTGGTTTTAAGTTTTCGGGAGTATAAAAAAAAAACAGCAAATAAAGTCTGAACTACAAATAGTTATTTCTATAACATATCCGACTCTTAAATTAACAAATTTTATATTTGCTACCATTGGGCAGTACTCACTGATTCATAAACCGGTCAACGTGGACATAGATTAAGAAACCGAAATTCCAAAATAGTAAGTTATCAAAGGCGCACTCAATTACTTTGATAAACACATTATGAAATCCTTTTTCCCTATTTGCACGAGTTTAATAACAATCACAATAACTTCCAATCGTAAACGATTGCATCATAGAACACAGCCAAGATCGACGATCTACCAAGGTACATACACGCGTACATCTTAGAAAAGGAAAACACTATTCACGTGATGACACATTCCCATTTGCGATTGGCCGCTTTGTTTATATGTATGCACTTTTTATGCTTTATTCATGAACTTATAAACTTACCAAAAATGAAACTTTTCATGTGCTCTGGCAGACCATTGTTAACGTCCGCGCCGCTGAAAACATCGATATTCGAAAAACTTATAATACAATAGGAGCTAAAATATTTGAGGGAAATATTTGAAGCAAGCGTTGAAGCATTACTGGTAGGTGCTGCCACCTGCAGTCGATACGCGTAACTTTTTATGTGTCTGAAAATTTCTTCAGGGAAAAATATTGGGACACAGACTCTCATAAGTTTTTGCAGACCGGTGCATGTTAAAAAAAAAAATTGAAATTAAATTTCAATGGTAGTTAGTTAATTATATTACGAAATATTTTTCTGTACATTGAAATTTAATTATTTCCGTTAGATTTAGTAATAAAAAAATTAAAAAATAAAATCTGTATTATTGTTACTTGCGATTTGATTTTTCACTTTACAGAGTAAATAAAGAATTTGATCGTGGCCGCAGAATATTGAAAAAATTTCGATGAATCCAATGATTGAATCCTGTTTATATTAGAAAATTATTTCAGATCAAAACTTGATATCCTTAAATATATTCCCATGAGCCAACTTACTGGAGTAAGACATCCTCGAACTGCTTTGAAAGTTCGGTACTTAGAACAAAACGGACACACGACTGTTGTTGTGAGATCATCGTATTCGACTAAGGAAAACCCTTTTTAGCCGACTTTTACGTAAAAATGAAAAAAGGCTTAATGTATCGTAAAAACACCGTTAAAAATAAGAAAAAGGTTAAGTAATTAAATAAAGATTGAAATATAAATTTGAAAGTAGGATTTTGAGACGGTGTCTGTCCTTTCCTAATAACTTTTGAAGGAATAAAATGGTCCGATTCCGATTCGAAAGATCTTGGAGAAAACATCTTTCTCAATCCCATATTTTATTTTTTGATTTGAAGAATTTTTCCAGTTCTGAACAGTTTAAAAAATCTGAACATTAGCGCCTGTATGGGGCAATGGGATGCAAAGTATATAAGCCCTGCCCTGAACATAATTCCTTCAGACAGCTTAGCTTAATGGAAGGATCTCGCGACAAAAAAAAAAAAAATTTTGATTTGAACAATTTTTGTTCAATTTTTTAACATCAGCGCTTACGGGAAAATTTGAATCGAATCTAAACCCTGATGCCTGATCTAACAGACGCGGATTTGCATGGAGCCAACATGTAATTCATCCAGAACTAAACGAGCATATTTTCCCACGATTTTGCTCTGGATTTTTGAGGATACTATTACTGAATAAACAAGAAGTTCCGTCTAGAACTATACGAGCCTACTTTCCCGTATACACCAAATTCAAATTTATAATCTAGCTATCTCTTTCTCTCTCTTTATTATTTATCTTTAGTTCTAATTATTGAAAATATACCTTTTTCAACGGATAATACATATTCATTCACTCACTCATTCATTCTTTCATTTATTCAGCCATGCATTTATTCATTCATTCGTTACCTCATTCAAGTGTTTATTCATTCATTTACGCATTCATGTATTTATTCACTCATTTATTTATATTTTCATTTATTCAATAATTTATTCATTCATTCTTTTCCTCATTCATTTATTCACTGATTTATTCTTTCACTCTTTCATTTATTCATTCATTCATTATTTCACTCATTGAGTCACTGAGAAATATCCTTGAAAATCCCGATCAAAAAATTTCATAGCAAAATAGGCTCGTACGTTCTGGATAAACTTCTATTTCTACATGTTCTACGTTATAAGAGCTTTCCGATAAAGTTTGTTCCAAGCAAATCGGTCCGTTAGATCAGGATTTATATAGGGTTGAAATTTCCCCGTAAGCTCTGTGTTAATTTTTTGAACTGTTCAAAAATGAACAAAAACTGTTCAAATCAATATTTCACGCCGAGAACTCCTTTCAATAAGCTTTCAATAGGAACTTGGCTCTTGTGCCCAGAGTTTACAGAATTTGCTTCAATTTTGTCCATAGACGCTAATGTTAAAATTTTTTGAACTGTTCAAAATTGAACAAAAAATTGTTCAAATCAAAAAGTGAAATATAGAAATGAGATGTCCTCGCCGAGATCTTTCGAATGCAAAAAGAATTTTTCCAATCGGACAATTCGTTCAAAAGTTATTAGGGGGGGACAGACCGACAGACCGACAGACAGACAGACCGACAGACAGACCGACAGACAGACCGACAGACCGACCGACAGACAGACCGACAGACAGACCGACAGACAGACAGACCGACAGACCGACAGACACACTTTTTCCCGATCTCAATACCCTACTTTCAATTTTTTTATTTTTCAATCTTTATTTAATTACTTCACTTATTTTTGACTTTTCTTGATTTTTAACGATATTTTCACGATACATTAAGCCTTCTTTCATGCTTTATTATTATTTTTTTTTACTTTTACGGGAAAGTAGGCTAAAAATGAATCGAGAAGTTTCGACTGAACCGCAAGTACTGAGTACTGCATGCACCTGTTGCTTGAAGGGAAGCACTTTGACCTTGATTATGTTTATTTATGGCAGTTTTTGAAGAAGAGTTTAAAGGAAGAATTTTCCCCAGTTTTAATTCTTATAAAAATGCTTTCCATTGGGAGGAGGCATGGTCGGGCCTTATGCCTCGTAAAGTTCATAAATAGAAAGCTAGTAGAAATGATCGTCTACTGTTTAAAATGAAATTAACTATGATTATAATAACAATAAAATAATTAAAAAAAAAAAAAACAGAACAGATTTCAAATTAAAAATTGCGCTAAAAAGTAAAAAATAAATTTATTCTTTAAACAACATCGATGTGACTTTTAAACATAATTTTAGAAGTCGGTGCAAAATTAGGATAGATAAAATATTTTGTAATCATGAATCAATTACAAATATATATATTTCCGCAGAATTAGCAACAGTTCCAATATGAAGTAGCAAATGGTATAATAGTAATTAGACCCATAATTTTGCACCGACTTCTAAAACTATGTTTAAAAGTCACATCGATGTTGTTTAAAGAATGAATTTATTTTTTACTTTTTAGCGCAATTTTTAATTTGAAATCGGTTCTGTTTTTTTATAAAAATTATTTTATTTTATTCTTTTTAGTGTAAATACATTTTGTATATAAATACTCTATTTTTTAAAAAATCCATATCAAAGGGCAAAACTTCTTTAAATGAATGGCATTAAAAACTAATCATTTGAATGATAAATTCAATTTTGAAGTCTATTTTAGCAAACAAACTGATTGGATTAATTTTTGACACAGAGAAGCTTTCAGTCAAACTCTTGCTGTAATTTCTTTAAATATGACAACAAACACGTTTTTAACAATGCTTTTATATTTATTAATAGATTTCCCAACAAAGAAAAATCAAGTCAAGCCTTTACAATTAAAATAAAAAATACTTATATTTCACTCGTAACGTTTTTTCTAAAAAACAAATGTAGGCAAACTGATTTGCAATATTTGAGTTAGACGACCCTCTATCGATTAAACAAAAAATCATCAAAATCGGTTCATTTAGTCAAAACTTATGGATGAAAAGACAAAAAAAAAAAATACTACATTTCTGCCCATTACTTTTGTTCTAATTATCGAATATGGTCAAACGAAAGTACGGGACCTATGGGAAACCACCCCTGATCGATTGAAAAAAACATCATGAAAATCGGTTCATCCGGTGCGAAGTTATGAGTGGACAAAAAAAAAAAAAAAAAAAAAAAAAAACGACATACATACAATACGAATGTATAACCTCCTTCCTTTGTGAAGTCGGTTAACAAGCAAACATATTAATATAAATAGATAAAACCAAAAATTAAAATAAAATATTTAAGATGTAATTCCATAGATTATGTATTATTTTAATTACAAAAAATAAGGGGAGCAATGAAATAATTTCCCTTTAGTACAGCGTATTTTGTTATTTATGAGAAATTTAAAAAAAACGAAGTAAGTTAAAATAATAAATTAACTGTGATAAGTAAACTGTAATAAAAAATTATTTCATGTTAAGAAAGCACAAATTCGCATGCAGACATGTGTTGATTGCTTGGAATCCCTTTCTCAATGCGACAGCGAGTTTCTCGATGGATGTTTTACACCTAGAAGCTCCCTGTCGCATTGAAAAAGGGATTCCGAGCAATTCCGAAACACAAGTCTGCATTTTAATGCTAATTTGTGCTTTTTTTAACGTGAAATATTTTTTATTACAACGTAGTAAGTGTTTTTTTCGTCTACTTTTATTAATTACCGGCGACAGATTTTCAGCCTTAGTATGAATTTTTTTAATGATTAAATTTCACTAGTATTCTCATTGCTCTTGGTAAGCGTTAAAGGATGAATAAATAAATGAGCAAATTAAAACTTAAAAAGTAAAATTTTAATAATAAAATAAAGTACATCGTTTTACTTCGATTGTTAAAAGTTCATAAAAATGCGAGCCATTGCAACATTGAAAGAAACCTCTACTATGACAAATATCTAGATAAAATTTTTAATAAATAATAAAAAATAAAATAAATAATAAAAGAATAGTAATACTAAATAAATGAATTGATAATTAAATAAAACCTTTACATACTTTTCAAAAGTATTGGAAATTTACGGTTTTATTTTTGATTTTTCATTTGAAAGGATTTATATTCTTAGATTTAAGATCTTAAAATGAACGGATAGGATGCTTCGATAGTGTTAAGAAGTGTCAGAGGTTTCGTTTTCAAAGTAGGACGCGATTTAGAAGAGAGAGGCTCAGGAGCAAGGGTGCGATTCAACGGGTATATACAGCCTTAAATTTTTTAAAGTTTTGCATGGTAGTTAAAAAATATTCAAGCGGTTGGAAGAATCGAACGCATTTGTAGGACAACTGAGCAAAAATTGTTAGGATTTCCCTGTAATTTTTGTCTTGCAAAGTCACAAATATTCAATCATTATTGTGACGCATTTCCCGATGTTAAACTCGTGTTTGCATAACGTCATAAGATGACGAGCTTGACTGTGATTGGTCGGCTTTCTAACATCGGTAAATGCGAGGATGGAATTTCATGCAAATGCGCCTGAGTATTTAAACGCATGAGGCAGGTAATCTGTTCCATTCTTCCATTCTGTTCATTTGCAAGTTTTGTGGAACAGGTTGTTCCTTCGTCTCTCGTTGCCGCAATGATTGTTTTTAACGCCACGAGAAGAACTTTATTTTTACTGAATTTATTAAAAACTAATCATCTGTAAAATATTCACCAAGGCCATTCTGTATATTTTTTCACCAAGGAGGAATAAAATTAATTTAAAATGATAAAAAAATTGACTCTTTACCGTTTTTTCTAGATAAAAAAAATAATAAGTAAATGTAACAATTAAAGTTTGCTTTGATAAAAATCAACCATATACTTGGCCCAAATTTCATTTCAGAAACAAAAATGTTATTAATTTGTTAAATATAATTTTTATAGTATAGTATTTCAGTAATTTTTATGGAAAAATGTGCATATTATTTACATACTTTCTTTCATCTATACTTTTCTTTCTTTCCTTCTTTTTTTTTTTTTTAATCAATGAGATTTTCTTAATGATGTTATTTACATAGGAAATAGCAAATTATAAGTTAGTTAATGGGCAATATATTTTACAGATAAAAAATCATCTTCCGTTCTTCATTCTGTTCGTAGTTCACTCAACCCTATTTTAGTGTGAAGAAATCATCACTTTTAAATTTTTCCCTGACCGTTTTTTTTGGCCTACTTTCCCTTAAAAGTTTAAAAAAAAACAATTAAGCATGAAAGAAGGCTTAATGTATCGTAACAATATCGCTAAAATAAAGAAAAGTCGAAATTAAGTAAAGTAGTTAAATAAAGATTGAAAAATTAAAAAAAATTGAAAGTAGGGTTTTGAGATGGGGAGAATGTGTTAAGTCTGTTTTGTCTGATTCAAAAGATTTTTTTGCATTCGAAAATTATCGACGAGGACATCTCATTTCCATATTTGACTGTTTAATTTGAACAATTTTTCGTTCAATTTTGGACAAAAAATCTTACTAATATCCCCTATGGGCAAATTATGTAAACTCTGGACGTAAGATCCAAGTTCCTGTGAACAAGCTTTTTTGGAAAAAGATCTTCGCGTGAAATATATTTTGATTTGAACAATTTTTGTTCATTTTTGAACAAATGAAATAATAATAATAATAATAATAATAATAATAATAATAATAATAACATAGAGCCTGCAGGGAAATTTCAATCCTACATAAATCCTGATCTAACAGACGGATTTGCTTGGAGCAAACTTTACCGGAAAGATGTTATGACGTAGAACATGTCAGATACGAAGTTTAATCAGAACTAAACGAGTCGCTTTTCCCATGAAATTTTTTGATCTGGATTTTTAAGGATATTTTTGAATGAATGAATGCGGTAAAAAATGAATGAATAAATGAGTGAATGAACAAATAAATAAATAAATGAGTGAATGAATACATGAATGAGTAAATGAATGAATGAATAAATGAATGACTGAATAAATGAATGAATGAATGAGTGAGTGAATGAATTTTTATTAACTGTTAAAAAGGTATATTTGAAGTAATTAAGAACAAAAGCTAAATGAGAAGGAGAGAGATATAGCTAGATTATAAATTTGAAGTGGTTTATACGGGAACGTAGGCCTGTATAGTTGTAGACGGAACTTCTTGTTACTTAGTGAAATTCAACTTAAAAATAAAAAAATGGAGCAGTTTAGTACGACATATTTTCGTGCTCCGGCCATAATTTAATATTCGTTGCCCCACTGATCTGCGCTCATGCTCCAGGTTTTAATATAAAAGAAATCTTTATGATAAAACCTAGCGATGTTTGAGCTCCTCCAACAGCTACGGCCAAGATGTGAACAAATATTACCTAAAAGAATTTCTTATTAAGCTTTTGTATAAGAGGGAAAAATAGAAAATGTGCACTGCACGATCAACTTACTGCATCGACATGGAATGAAGCATGTTGTTTTGATAGCAGTCTTGCCGATTCTGCTGTTGCTGGTGATGGAAGCTTTGGTCGTTATTCATGTTGGAAGAGTGATGATAACTGGAGTGTACCAGGGATTCAGGAGGACGAAAATGGGATAGTGGCTATAAAACAAATCCCACAAATAATGCAACATTGAAGAAGTTTAAAATTTAAAATTCTTATATTCTAATATACTTTTAACAATGCTCAAATAGACTAATTAATAATCTACGTACTCTTTAAAAGGAACAAAGATAACATAAGGCTGCAAGAAACCCATAGAACTTTTTTCAGAAGTGGGAAATAACACTGAATGAGTTTAAAATGAAAAATATTTATATGCTAATATACTTTTAACAATGCTCAAAGAGATTAATTAATAATGTGCGTACTTTTTAAAGAGACAAATATAACATATGGCTGCAAGAGGGCCCATAGAATTGCTTTCAGAAGAGGGGAAACACTCAACGAGTTTAAAATTAAAAATATTGATGTGCTAATATACTTTTAACAATGCTCTAAACGATTAATTAATATTGCACGTACTCTTTAAAAGGGACAAAGATAACATATGGTTGCAAGAGCGTCCGTAGAACTTTTTTGTGGGAAATAACACTGAAAGTAATTGATTGTATCAAATAGTCGAAATAAAATAACTTGCGAGATCAATATTTTAAATTATTTTTGACTTAACAATTACAAAAATGATGATAAAATAAAGAAATAAAATAAATTCTTGTTTTCTACTGCTTACCTGGTTTCTAACAACGTGGTACTACAGCTACATTTGCGGGGGTAATTAATTAAACGCGCTCAGTTTGAGAAACAAATTTTGTTCATTTAAACGAGCAAGGGGATGTTAATGGATCAAAAATTAGCATTTTTATCGAGTCATTTGAGCCGTTAGAAATTTTTTTAAGGAGGGTTGGGATAGATTATTTTTATTTCATTATAAGCGTTTTGGGAAGGGAAGCTTAAAATAAGCGACACAAGAAGTACCTCTTATTTAAGCATCAAAAAGATGATTAAAGCAAATTGTTAAATATTTTAAAGTAGCCGATTCAATTTAAGGTAACGCTATAGAAAAATACTGATATGAATTTTGAGAAGAAAGAAAATAATTAACTAGTGTTAAAGGAAATTAATATTAAATGAATAAAATTCTTGGTACTTGTTCTGCTGCAACGGCGACCAAAATGCGTCAAGAAAAATTTCATCAATTTGGCGATTTTTCTTGGCGTTTTTTGTGCATGTATATTTTTCTGAATAAAATTTTATCATTTGGCGACATTTTTCTTGGCGCTTTTTGGTCGCCATTACCAAATTTTTCTTGTAAAAGGCGTATATAATACTCAGTAATAATACCAACCAAGTTGTTCTGCAGCAATTTTTATTAAAAATGTATATTTATTTATTTGGTACTTGTCCGTTATAACGGCGACCAACAAGAGCCAAGAAAATGTTCGCCAAATGATTAAAATTTATTCATAAAAATTTACATACACTAAAAACGCCCAGAAAAACAGAGGCGTAGCTAGGTGGGGGCAAGGAGGGACAGCTGTCCCCGGGCGCAGCGTCAAGGGGCGCCAAATTAATGTTAATTTATTTTATTTTTAAATGCGGAAAGAAAATTATTTAAACTGAAGAGGTGTGAATATGTTCGACAAAAAAGTGGGAGCATCGCAAATCATATCGGGAATAACAAATGTAGCACAGGAGTACGTGGGAAATCATCAGACAAATAATTTAGCGAAGCCAAAGTGTTCCTTTAGAAGTGAATGGTCGCTAATAAAAATGAAAGATAAAAGAGCTGCTTTTTAGAGCTATTTTTCATTTAGGAAGCATAAAAGTTTTTTAATTCCCTTTAGGGGCGCCCCTAGGTCCCCAGGGGCACAGGGGGGGGGGGGCGCAAAATCTTCAGTTGTCCCCGGGCGCTGAAAATTCTAGCTACGCCTCTGCAGAAAAATCGCCAAATTGACGAAATTTTTCTTGACACTTTTTGGTCGCCGTTACAATAGATAAATACCATTGATTTTATTATTATTATTATTTGTATTTATTTATTTATTTCATCAAATGCATATTTTACATTCATAAATTATATTTTACGACAGAACAATTAGGTAAATCAGGTTTAAAATTAATTTCGTTCCTTGAAAGTCCATGCAGCATTAAATATAGTAGAAAATAAAGGATTGCACAAAACAAAGATGCACTGAAGTTGTAGACAGTCTGTACTTACTTGTTGGTTGTAGAGACTACAGTCGTTGAAATTGCCTTGGCGCGGGAGGTAGACACAGAAAGGATCGCTATTTAACTTGCGCTTCAGATACTCCACGGGAACCTGAAAAAGAAAACGTAGATTGTGTTTGTTGACAGAAAAGTAGTCATGATGGAAACATCACAAGTTAATTTGGACAACTAAGATTTATGTAATTCCTAATTACTTCATTCATTTCTACTTTTTTAGCCTACTTTTCGGTAAAGGTTGAAAAAAAAAAAAAATCCACACCAAACGGATGCTCAGGGGAACTTTCACATGCTGCATAATCATACGACATGGACGCTGTCGATTTTCTGCATCTTGAAAATCCACCGACTTGGGCCAAGTTTGATCCTGCGAACTTGGGCGTACAAGGCCTGTGCCTTACCACTTCGCCACCCTGCCGGCATATTGGACTAACAAACAAAAAAATTATAATTTGTCTCCATCTTTGTACGTTTACTTTTCGCAAAAAAAAGGGGGGGGGTGTACGTGTTGGTGTAAGTTCAACTTATATCAGAGTAAGTCTTGAAGAATGTGCCAAATGTAATCTCTTAGATATTTCACAAATGAAAAACTTCAATACTTTGTTTTAAACTTTAATAACCTGTGAACAACTTCACCAGCACAAATCTACATCAAACTTATGGAATGTTTACATAACTGAACTCAAAAATAAAAGGTGTTGCCAACTAACAAAAACAAACGAAAAGAAATTTTTAAAAAAATTATGAAAATGAATTATTAAAATATAACTATATCCAACAATACGACTTATTTTTCGTTGCAGACGTATTGAGTGCGAATCGACCATAAAGAGTGAATAGTTACAATACGTACCTGGTTTGAATAAACCCCTTGTCCGCTACAGCGGGTTGCGGCTGCTGCAGGCGCGTAGGTGAGAGGTGGAATGTCAAACTCTTCGTCCCCGAAACTTGGAGTATGATAGGTCTGCAAAACGAAAAAGGATGCTATAAGATTTTGGAGGTCACAAAACACTCTTTTTTATTTAATTATCTTCTTTTCCAGGACATAAGATCCGATGAAAGATGCATAATCTTCAATTGACTAGTTAATAAACTTCTCAGACGCATTTATTTGCCATCTTCATCAACATGATTATTTTCATACAAAAGGAAAAAAATCATAAAATTTATCAAAATAGCCGCTGCTTCCACATTTCAAGAAAGAATTAACAATAGTTTTGTGGCGATTAAGCACTTCAACTTCTAAAAAAATAATAACTTTCACTTTCACCAAAAAAAAGAACTCTAATTAAAATTTTTTATTTTAGCGGTTGTTGGAGTAGCGATGTATGTCGACGCTTGTTGTTCGGAAGCCTCATTCTTAATTGTTTAATACTGCATGATTGTGTTTATTTTTTATGTAATAAATATTTGATAAGATGACAGAGTTATCATTGTACGAGTGACACGCAATTTTTAACTTCAAAACCTTGACTATAGTTAGTATGGAATAGACTTTACTACATTGGTGACCAAAGAACGTGTGAACTTTTACGATGATAAGTGCAATCGAAAAATATCTAAGCTGCGTAAGTTACCGCACGATTTTATTTGTCTAAATGAATTTGGTTTTATATTCACGAGTTGGTACATTGCCTTTCGATGTTGAGTGACATAGATTCTCTTTGCTTACTTATGATAAATTGTAATGTCGTTTATGATAATTGTCGCCTTGATGATAACTTTCTTTTTGAGTGCTACTTTAATGTGTGTTTTTTTACGTGTTAATCCCTAATGGAATTATATTTGTAACTCAAGTTATATATAATGTCGACATCTGAAGATCAAATTTTCAACGAACCACAAATTTCTCACGTTGCGGTGAAACCACCGCCGTTTTGGAAGAATAATCCTAGCCTGTGGTTCCTCCGCTTAGAAGCACAATTTTCCTTGGCACATGTGACGACTGACGAAACCAAGTTCAATTATGTTGTGGCAGCTGTTGATTCGGACATACTAAGCTCCGTAAGTGATATCATTATGCGACCTCCCGAAACCAACAAATATGAGCAGTTAAAAACACGTTTGGTTGAATTACACTCAGAAAGCGAGTCGTCTAAAATAAGGACATTGTTACAAGGGTTAGAGCTCGGTGACCAACGTCCGTCACAATTGCTTATACGCATGCGTGCTCTAGGTGGCGATTCCGTAGGTGAGCCATTGCTTAAATCACTCTGGCTTGGACGACTGCCCAACAGCACGCAATCGATTTTGGCAGCGTTAAATGAAGATTTAACGAAACTCGCATCTATTGCAGATAAAATCCACGATTTAACGCCTCAATCGTCCATTAATTCTGCACAAGTCTCTATTGCACCACAAAATATCGCGCTACAGGCGCAAATTGACCAATTAACCCTGCAAGTCAAACAGTTAACTTCTATAGTTCAGGAGCGAAGTACACGGAGGGACAATTACATTAGAAATCCTAGACACCGAAATAACTCTCGCTACCGTAGCAATTCTCGCAATCGAAGCTATAAAGAGCCAGAAAATGGTTTATGTTTCTATCATATTAATTTTGGTGAGAATGCCAAAAAATGCAACCCTCCTTGCTCTTTTCGTCATTCGGGAAACGTGTAAGGCGATCGCTTACCGGCCATAATGCTGACCGCCACCTTAATCGCATATTAATGGCCGATTCAAAGTCTAAACTTTCCTTTTTAATTGACACTGGTGCGGACGTATCAGTCATTCCTAAAACGTACGCTCCGCACTCTAAATCGCAATATTTAACGTTGTATGCCGCCAACGGCACAAAAATTGCTACTTATGGAACAAAGCGCATGACCATCAATTTGAATTTGCGCCGTGATTTTATATGGTCCTTTGTAGTAGCAGACGTTAAACAACCTATTATCGGCGTAGATTTTTTAAAACACTACAATCTGCTAGTTGATGCTAAAAACCATAGAGTTATTGATGCGAATACTCGACTTTCCTCTAATGGACAACTACCTTCACTTAACTCTCCTGAATCGAACATCGCTATATTGGTTGGTGATGGCATACTGGATAAAATCCTTAGTGAGTATCCTGAGTTATTAAACCCATCGCAACCCATGAAAGGTAGTAAGCAAGATCAAATTTACCATCATATCGAAACAAAAGGTCCGCCTGTATTTTCAAAACCTAGACGACTAGCTCCCGACATTCTTAAAGCTGTTAAAAAAGAATTTGAATATTTATCCGCTCAGGGCATCATCCGACCATCTAAAAGCCCCTGGGCAAGTCCTTTGCACGTTGTCAGAAAACCTAACGGTGAGTATCGTCCTTGCGGTGACTACCGTCGTCTCAATTCTACAACCGTGCCTGACCGCTCAATTCTACAACCGTCCCGTTCCGCACATCCAGGATTGTACCCAAAGCTTGCATGGGAAAATAATTTTTTCTACTCTCGACTTAGCAAGAGCGTACCACCAGATCCCTATAAACCCTGCTGATATACCCAAGACAGCTGTAACCACACCGTTTGGTTTGTTCGAATACACTGCTATGCCATTCGGATTGCGGAACGCAGGGCAAAGTTTTCAAAGGTATATACACCAAGTTTTATCCAATCTTGACTGTTGTATTCCCTTTTTCGATGACATATTAATAGCTTCTTGCTCAGATGTTGAGCATGCTAAACATTTGCACGAGGTGTTATCCCGGTTAAAAAAGCATGGGTTAAAATTAAACCCTGACAAATGTGTATTGGGAAAACCTGCCGTAAAATTTCTCGGGTGCCTCATAACTGCTGCAGGCGTTAAGCCGCTTCCTGATAAAGTTGAGACCATCATTAACTTCCCGAAACCGAAAACTATTTCTGAGCTGAGACGTTTCTTAGCGATGCTAAACTTCTACCGGCGGTTCTTGCCAAAAGCCGCAGAAACGCAAGCGTCTTTAAATGAATTTCTGAAAAATTCTAAAAAGAACGACAAACGTCCTGTGCCTTGGGATGATAAATCGACTCTTGCATTCGAAAATTGCAAATCCGATTTGATTAATGCCACAACATTGACGTTTCAGTCACCTGAGCATCCACTGGCCCTCATGGTCGACGCCTCAACCACTTCTATTGGAGCAGTTTTAAATTCCCAGTCTCCTAATGGCCCAAAACCGCTCGCATTCTTTTCTCGTAAATTATCGACTGCCGAAGCCAAGTACAGCACATATGATCGAGAACTTCTCGCTATGTACTCTGCTGTAAAGCATTTTAGGCACGCACTTGAAGGCCAATGCTTCACAATTTTTACTGATCACCGTCCCTTAATTTTTGCATTTACTAAAAATTCTGACACCTGTTCCCCTCGCCAGCTCAGACATCTCGACTTCATTGCACAATTTTCAACCAATATCAAATACATCGCCGGAGAAGATAATGTCGTCGCTGACACATTGTCTCGCATTCAAGAGATTTGTCCAACTCCAATACAGTTTGAATCTTTATCACAAGCTCAAGAAACCGACGCCGAATTACAAAATCTCTTAGGCACAACCAACCATTCCCTAAAACTGAAATCCGTGCCAATTTCTCCAACGTTGAGACTTTGGTGCGACATCACAGACGATAAGGTGAGACCATTTGTACCAAGCAATTTCAGAAAGCCAATTTTTAATTCTCTCCATAACTTATCTCACCCAGGTATCCGTGCTACTAAACGACTAATACTGGACCGTTATGTGTGGCCGTCTGTGGCTAAGGATGTTGTTACTTGGTCACGTGCTTGTGTGGACTGCCAGAAATCTAAAATAAGCAAGCACACTCACAGCCCTATTCAACCATTCTTAAAACCAGCACGAAGGTTCGACCATGTGCATGTTGACTTGGTTGGTCCATTACCACCCTCTGATGGATTCTCTTACCTCATGACTTGCGTCGACCGATACACCAGATGGCCCGAGGCTATGCCCGTGACTGATATATGTGCTGAAACAGTGGCACGTGCAATTGTGAATCACTGGATTTCACGTTTTGGGGTACCATCCATCATTACAACAGACCAAGGTCGGCAGTTTCAATCCACACTTTTTGCTTCTCTTTCCCGACTATTGGGAGTTAAGCATATAAGAACAACCCCATACCACCCTGCTAGCAATGGAATGGTCGAGAGACTTCACCGTACCCTCAAACAGGCTCTTAAATGTTACCATAACCATCGATGGACTGAAACATTGCCTCTTGTGCTTTTGGGATTGCGTTCCACCTTCAAGGACGATCTCCAGTGCACTACTGCAGAGCTGGTATATGGCTCAACACTCCGACTGCCAGGAGAATTTCTCTCTCCGTCCACGATATCCAGTGAAGAACCATCTGAATTTGTACAACAACTCCGGATAATTATGCAAAATCTCTCCCCGACACCAGGATCTGCCCATAATAAACAAACACCTTTCATCAACCCAAGTTTACTCAACTGCACCCATGTTTTTGTTCGGCACGGTGGAGTTAAGAAGCCGCTACAAACACCTTACGATGGCCCCTACAAAGTCATAGAGCGCACTCCTAAACACTTCACCCTGATAATCAACAACAAACCAAGCACGATTAGTGTTGACCGTCTCAAGCCAAGCTTTTCCTTAGCTACTGACGACCTGCCTACTGCAAGCAACTGTGCGCCCTCAACGCATAATCTAGCTGACGTCCCTGTTGCTCTCCCAATGAGCAATGAAACCACCGACATCCAGCAACCCGTTCCAAGAAATGAAACCACAGACATAGTACAACCTGTCCCAATAACCACTCGCTCAGGAAGACAAGTTCGCTTCAACAGAAAATACTTGTAACATCAGTGCCCTTGGCACTTGGGGGGGAGTACTGTGGCGATTAAGCACTTCAACTTCTAAAAAAATAATAACTTTCACTTTCACCAAAAAAAAGAACTCTAATTAAAATTTTTTATTTTAGCGGTTGTTGGAGTAGCGATGTATGTCGACGCTTGTTGTTCGGAAGCCTCATTCTTAATTGTTTAATACTGCATGATTGTGTTTATTTTTTATGTAATAAATATTTGATAAGATGACAGAGTTATCATTGTACGAGTGACACGCAATTTTTAACTTCAAAACCTTGACTATAGTTAGTATGGAATAGACTTTACTACAGTTTGTTTGTTCACTTTAGGCTTAGATGAGTTTATTAGGTGATACCATGCATTACAGAAATGCGTGGCATTAGGGGCGTATCGATGGAAAGGGACCAACGGGGCTGATCCCCTTTAGAAGGTATCGCTATCCGCTATCCGACCGAAAGTTTTAAATAACCGTAACCCGATCCGGCCATTGCACGAAAAATTCGGTTATCTGGTACGTCAAATTTGATTTTTATGTATAGAATTTACAGGTTTCAAACACCAGAGGCGGAAATCCGTCCTCCATACGAGAGACACCGGATATTCGGTATCTGGGAAATAAATATCTGATTTATCCCTAATTTTGACCTTGGTCCCCCTTCAAAGCAAAATCTTGTTTGCGCTACTGTAGGCATCATCAAAATTTTTTCTCAATAATATTTTTATAATTCAAATGCATGGAAGGAAAATAATTATAACTCATTTTATACGGATCTTCTGGTGCAACCAGGTTAGCATATTTAACTCTGGTGTAATTACTGTACAGAATATGCAACCTTGTTTGCATTTAAGTGTACTAAATTTCAAAACCGTAACGTATCAAGCAACTCGTTTAATAGCATCGTTTTAGTTTATATTTTTTATGGTTAGAAGTTTAGGAACTCCCCGTTTCAGAGGAAGAAGAACTAAACTTCAAAGGTACAGTTATAGCAAATCATCTTTTCCAAGAACAGAACTCTCTTTCCTCGACGCTATCCATTTGTTAAAAACAGTCACTCAGCAGAAAGTTTCAGCACTTTTTCTGCTCCACTAGCATTTATTTTAGTTTCACCAAGCTACATTTTCCTCCTTAAATTTGCTCGTTTCATCATTTTTCAAAAGTTTGAAGAAATTCTAATAAAAAAGGAGCCGATATGGGGAACACATTTTCCACTTCTAAATATTTTTTTTTCTCGGATAAAAATTGCTGCTGATAGTTCCTTCTGAAGAAAAAATATAGATATTTTCAAGCTGAACGTCATAAATCTTTTCGCGTTTCGTGGCTTTAGCAGGAATTCATAATATGAAAATACATTTAATGCATACATTATTAAGCAATGCTCCTTTTTTCTTTTTATCTTCTTCAATTTTTCTGCGGCGTAATTTAAAAATATCAGCTATTTCCAACGAAACGATTGTAATAAGCAGTAAAACATAAATAAGTTAGCTACGTAAATGTGTCCCATATTAAAATTTATATAAGTTCATGTGAAAGTAAGAGAAAATGCTATTTGAATGATCACTGTTATAACATCAAGTAGTCAGGTCAACATATTCCGACTTAATCGTGGTTCCTACGAACGAAATAATAATAATGACAAGAATTGAGAAGACGTCAAAAAATCCGGATTATAAAAATATTGTCCTTCTAAATTGTCATCTTCTTTACGAACACAAAATATTGAAAGTATATTTTCCGTTGTTTAACGATGTCATGAAGCGGTCAATAGTTCAAAACTCGGACGCTTCAATCAGTAGCGTTACTATGGGGAGGGGGGAGGCGGTACGCCCCGGGTGACACCTAAAATGAGGTAGAGAATTTTTGAAAAATATATATACCTGAATTATACAAATTTAATGATGCTATTTCAACGTATTATAACTGAAAATAAATGCAGTTTACTAGAAGTTACACCAAATAAATAAAATATATGTATACATATTTTTTTGCTCTATTGGGAAAATAAGAAAAACTACAAAACTACAGGTTAAACAACCCGACAAGATTTTTCTTTCTATTTTTTTATTTTTTATTTTTTTTATTTTTTTGTCGGAGGAAGGGGACACCACAAGTTACGGCCTCGGGTGACATCCATGCTAGGAACACCACGCCTTATACGCAATAAAATGTTTGAAATGAAACATTTAAGTTTTGAACGAATAATTAAATATGCAGCATTTATTACGTAATGAAATGTAGTAACATTTAGGGGCGGGGAAACATTAATATCATAATTGTGAGTTATTTTGGGCCCTGACAATAGCATATAAAACATAAATAGTCTTCATTGCAAAAGTTTTTTTTTTTTTTGTTTTGTTTTGTTTTTTTGAGCATCTAGGCACTGCTATAGCAGCACTGGTTGATGGCGCTAGGAAATGAATGGATCAAGTCCTTTTCAGAAAGTAATTGTATTTCTTTGGTATCTTACAGTACAACGCACCTTATAAGAGCCTTACTGACGACATCTAAGCATGACTAACTTACATTTGACTATTAGTAGAAGAAAAAGAAAATAATAATAATAATTTAAAAAAAACTGCCAGATAATTCGACCCAACTAGTGTTGAAACCACTTAAAATCCCTTGGTTTTCAGCTTCTTTTCCATTGTAAGTTCATTTTTTCGCATCAATGTCGCCTAAATCAGCAAGGATTTAATCGTTATTTAAAATGAAACGATGAATTACTACATTTTTTCGGAGAAAAGAAAATTTCAACTATAATAATTTTTTAAAAAAGGAAAAAAGTAGAGAGATTTAAAAAAAAAAAAAAAGGGAAAAAGTAAAAGAAATAAAGAAAAACCACTCAATATTTAAATATTTCAGCTTTTGATTTTAAACAGAAAATGCGTAATTTTATGGAATGTAAAAATGTTAAATTGTGTTTGGATTTAGTAAATTATATCGGACTTGATTCGCATGCATAAATAATATCCATACAAGCATCGAAATTTTGCAACAGTTGGATATACCTTTATCATGTATGTTATTTAAGTCAAAAGTTTCACATTTATTCGATGAAATATTACGCAGCTTCATATTGACCTGGGTCAAAATACATTATTATTTTCACATCTCACGACAAGAATTCAAATTCTCGCAGTTATGAAACAAAATTTATGCATCTGAAAATTTTGCTCTCAACTAGACGGAGGAAATGCATTAAGAAATGGCGCATGTCATTAAATGTTGCTTTTCCTCCCAACCTAGATTATTATGAAGTTTTAATGGAAATTTCAGAACTAACGAATGGCAACATTTGGAAACCAGGAAAAGTCTAATGAATTTAAAAGAATAACATTGGAAAAATCTTTCCATTAGTAATGGTAGAGTAATAAGAAACAATAAACGAAAAAAAAAGTATACAAACACATCATTTATTTATTCAAGATGCAGAATTTGGCTTCGAGAAGTCATTTGCAAAATGAAATTAATTATGAAATGGCAACTACGAGCACAATTTAATATTCCAAACGAGAATGAATAAGGCGCTCCGAAGTTAAAAAGATAAACAGAGGGGGAGCGCTGCATAATATGCTTTAAAGATTTAATATTCTAATTGAATCTGCAGAGTATATCTTACTATTAATGAATACGCTCTAGATCGCATGAGATCTTTGTTTTTGTTTCCTTAAAATCTAGAAAGTCTCTCTTAATGAAAATGGTTTTAAAATTAACATTCTTGCTTTTAAGTAAGATCAAAATATAATCGGCTTTTCGCAGAATTAAAAGCAAAGAGTAACAAAAGGCCTAAAACATTTTAAAAGACTTTCCTAATTTTAATGATAGTGCTGTGATGAAACCTATTAATTAAATGCATTATAGAACTGTGAAATAGATTTTTAATAATTTCGGAATGTTACAAAAAATGCTCGAATTAACATTTATTACATAGGGAATTAATAATCCCAGGAGTCGAAAAATTTGTGAATTATAAAATTAGTCATGTTTCATCAATATTTACATAGAAGACAGACATAATTCATTTGCAAATTTTCAAGTTATTATATATTTTAAATTTTAAAAATTCGTTTTTAATTTAAAAAGGGATTGCGGAAGAAAGAAAAAGAGATTCAGGCGTGGCGCTATAGAAGGAATGCCTTGAGAGTTCCAATTCTTTCTTATTTTACTCATTTTTCCTTCAGGGTGACTAATTATTAGAGAAAAAAAATGTATAAACGTATATACATACAGGTCTGTACATATATTCACATCGGTACTTGAAGCATTATTTAAAAACCTAGGCTGGAGTAATATGAGACTTAAAAAAAAAATGTTGAATGTCACAACGTCTGCATTATTTAATGTTAAACAGAATGGTTTTAAAGAGCTATTAAAATAAATACCAAATGTAGTTTTAAAGGAAATACCAAAAATCGGTCACTTAGGCTAACATCATAATAATTTTTTCTTGCTGCAAGTTATATTGCTGCCAATTTGTATTCTATATATCTTGAAACAGCTCAAAAATTGTATATAACGATTGGGAAAAAAGGGTTAGTGACACAGAAGAGGGGAAATATTTTTTTCCTCACAAAATAATAGTAATATCAATAAATCAACGAAAATTAAGTGAAAAATTTCATAACAACCCGTATTTACACAAAGCGCATTCTTAAAACGTCACCGAAAGAAAAACATTAAAATTCATTTTTATTATTGGCTTTCTTAATTTGCTTCTGAAAAAAGAGCTATTAAAAAAACCCAGAAGGCATGTTCTAAGCTGTCGTTTCTAAACCTGGGAAGGTCTCGCTCAGGCATATGGAAAGCTGTACTTTGCCCCAAAAAGTAAGTAATGATCATTTTATTTTTAAATAAAATACCTTAAAGTATTATCAAATGTTACTAAGTTCAGTGCTGCAAATAAAATATTGCAACGAGGGAGTGGCAATGCTTTTTTGATATATTTTCGGTTGTTAAGGGGATCGCATGTACCGTTTGAAAAATAGTGTTTTTAGTCATTAAAAAATATGCTAGGTAATTTTGACCAAATTACTTGACGATTACAATCTAAAACATCATAGAAGTTTAAAACACATTTGTAAAATTTTGGACTGAAGAAGCTTAGAAGCATTTAAATAGTAAATGAACATTTTTTAAGTGTTAAGTTTCCTTTTTTGAATGCTTCTAAAAGGGGGGTGAGAGAAAAAAAATTCTGCGACTAGTCTTTTATATAAAAATATTGATATTAAGAACCATGCTTTCAGATAAACCGCACATGATACGAAATAAAAAAAAAAAAAAAAAAAACCAGTTTTCTTGACAATTGACATCACACATTGATATTATCTCTCCACGACATTAAGTATTTACAAGAAATAAATATTTAAAGAGGTGAAAGAAACGCTCATTCCAAATTCGAATTATTATTGCTGCCATTTTTCAGAGAAATATTATCATATTTTTTTTGTAAAGAAAAGGAAACAGACGATGTTTCATAATTGCTAGATTGTTTAGATAATGAAAGAAAAGACATGATTGATAAGCAATCGACATACCAGTACAACAAAAGAGCGATTTATGTACACAAATAAGCGATTTAATCGACAATGGTAAATCTTTATTTATTCAACTACAGCCTTTTATCCTGCAGTGCAACATTGCTATAAATCTATAAAAATGAAACCATGTCTCTCGATTCGCTTGGATTGGCGCGGTAATAATTGACATAAATCAAGAGCCATAGAATGCTTCCCGGAAATCGTGGACAGACGATAAGATGTCTCTAGGTGCTTTAACTGCAAGCTATTGAGATGCTGCTTATCATGATTTATGAAGCTTCGTAAAGATCTGTTTAGCTGCGCGTCGATCAATTTATTTATCCATAACTCCATATCTCCCCCCTCCTCCCCGGGCCTTTTTGTGAAATTCTGAACAAGTTAGGCCCCATCACAAGGTCGAAGATGTTGCTCACAGAATTGATTGGTTCTTAAAGCATTTCGTGATCCATTAAGAGCCGAATTTCCAAACAGAGTAAGCAACTGCCGGAGGAGGCACATTTTACTTTTTGTACACTTTTTTACACATGGAAACAAAATATCATTGGATAATGAAATTTCTCCTTTTGTGCGAAAGATAAAAATAAGTCGATAGCTTTTATCAGATGGCTTAGCAAAAAACTCGCATCCTTTTGGAAGGGGAAAAGAAATTCTTGAAATTTCGAAACACGTGTTTGGAATTTTTATTGCAATTTTGCGTTTAGAACATTGTTTGCAATCTTAATTTTATTTTAAAAATATCTGTGAATGCCACACTAGGAAGTTTGAAAACCAATGGTATAAACTTTGAGCCAGTAGGTTCTCAACCTTGCTAGTGTAGCGAAAGTAGCGATTCCCTTAAATGTCGCAAAATATGTAAAAAGACTTGTGACCCCGTTGATACAGTATTTTATTTGTACAACATTGAATTTTGTAATATTTGATTAGAATTTGTGACACTTTGCTTAATAAATTGATGTTTCTTTTTTATGGTCAAATTGGGACACAACAAATTTTACAGCTAAGCTTTTTCCGAAAAAATAACAAAAAACACACAACTCAATCGATGAATGTATGTAAAATACGAGCAATTAAATAAAACTCTATAAGCACGTTATAAATAACAAGAGTTTTGCATATCACAAAATACCGTACAATTTTTACAGCAACTTTGAGTAGAATTTAATAAATTTATTTAAAAAAACTTTCTAAGCTTGCATCTGATGGGATCGACAACATCATAAAACTTCATTCAAACAGCAGTGACCATAAATCGAATTCCGCATTCCATATATTAGTTGAAAAACTACTGGTTGTATTTACATTACCAGCTATCAAATCCAAAGTAAACATCGGAGTTACATAAAATGCATTGGAACGAAAAAATGTAAAAGAATTGGAAGACGTGGTTTTTGGAAGAAAAAAAGTCCATTTCGATATTCTCAGACGTATATAATTTATTTTGTAAATAAATAACAAGAGAAAACCTTAAGAAAATAGCCTGTTCGATATTATTCAAACATGAAAAAAGAAAGAAAATGAGAAAAAATACACGATACAAATTCTATTTGGAGAAAGAAATTTCTAAAATTGTTTTCCTATTTCCTGTGGTAGAACTTCAATTCTATTTACATAAATGTTTCTTTAGAGCTAAGAAAAGTTTTGATATGAAGTTATTAGTAAATAGAAAAAGTACTATGTAGTACTTTTCCATAAAGTTAATTCGATATATGCTATACAGCATACATAATCAGCGTCTTGAAGACCCATTTGACTAATAAGAAAATCATTTCGTGGTATTTCAACCAAAAACGTATTTAGAATAAATCAACAGAAAAATTTTCTACGGAAGAGTAAGGTATATTTCAGTGTTCGCCAAAATTTTCGATCGCGAGCTACTGCTATCTCACGGGGCATTTCGATAGATCGCGGTAGCGCTCAGGAGGTTATCATACACATTATTACAGCAACTATTATTGGTTGATTTTACGATTTCTCGAAATAAAACCAAAGGATATTTTATTGGCATGAATATAAAGTATATGGAAAGGCGAAAACTGGGTCAGTATATTAAGTAGCCCGTTGGTGTTTTTTGACATATAGAGATAACTAAGAATTGAAAATTTTCTCTTTCTCTTGTTTTTATTTTTTGGGGAGAGGAGGGGAAAATATAGTACTCGCAGTAGAATTTGAAAACGGCACTGTTGCTCAGTGGATTCATAAATTTGCCGACCACTGGTACATTTTATAACACACACACACACAAAGAAAAAAAAAAGAGAGGGTTGAAAAAAAGATTTTGATTTACACAACATGCCATGAAAGTTCAGGGGTTTGTTCACCCCCTTTTTAGTCTCCCTTTGTGAAATTTTCAATACCCTTTCTGAGCACTTTATCTTTAAGACAATGATTTTGTGAAAGAAAAAAAATCAAATTATAAAAGCCTAAATGCACTATAAAGAAAATATTGAGAGCATAAAAAATGATATTTCAAATCTAAAATACTTTTATAAGGTTATATTATTATTTCAGCTCTCTTATTTTTGAAACTCAAACAATTTTTAAAAAAATTCAAATAAATTAAAATTTTTCAGTAGAAAAATAAACTATCTTTTCATCATTAAATTCTTAAAACTTTTGCGTTTGAACTATAAACTTCTTTTTAAAAAAACTCCATTATAACTTAAGACATTCCGGGAAATAGTTTATATGCAAATAAATGCTGTTAATTTTAGCAGAGGGTTCGTTCTAGAACCAGAGTTTCAACGCCGAATTCAGTTTAATTCGTAATATTGTTTTGTGCAGAGCACCGTTGAGAAAAGCAACTTTCCTGGGAGACTTCTACAGGTGGCTTTCGCGCATATACGTTTTGAGTAGGAGAACACTTCCATCAGAAAACTCGATTGCCCAAGCCCACCATATAGCAACGTTGGGGAAAGCTACTTTAACGGAGGGCGTCTACACGGTTTTCCCGTATGTATGATTTTTTGTAGGAGAAAACTTCCATCAGAAAACTCGATGACTGGTAGATAGTAACTTGCAAAAACCCCGTCACCTTCTGGTGTTTTGGAAGGGGATTCGAACCCAACACTCTACGGTTACGAGCCAATTTATGTTGGGACCCTAGTTGGGTAAGGCAAACTGTATTGAGGTTACATTTTTTCGTTCAGAAATTTATTCTTGACTCAATTTTAACTTGACTTCGATGTTTTGAAATTAATTTCTTGCAGTTGTTTTGGCTGGAAAACTCAACTAAGTCGTATTAAGTGCAAAAAATAATGATTAAGATAAAAACTCATTTGACATCACGCGAACAGAGACTATCAGAAATATAAAGTTTTCAATAAATAAATGCATTAAGGAACAAAAGAAATAGGTATGAAAATAACATTGATGTATACGAAAAAGGAAAGATGCATTCTACATCCATTCGTACAATTTATTTTGTAAATAAGCAATAAGAAAGCCTTCTGAATTCAATATTCTGCAACGAAGGACAAGTTGGGAGAGAAAAATAACGGGGTACAAAGGAATGTGGAACTCTTCTTAAAATTACGAAGTGAATATCGATTTTTCTTCCATTTTTCAATTCTATTTATGGAAATACTTCCTGCGCTCGGGAAAAATATTATTATCCGAAGTATCAAGAATTTTTATGACTAAAAGTGCATAGCTGCCTTTAAATTTAAAATGGTTTTTAATAAGTAAAAGAAGACAGATCGGCGAAATGGAATAGCGTTCCGATCGTTAACTTTTGCCCTTTTGATGGAATGGATATCGTTTGGGAAGTTGAATTTTAAATTGAAATATTATTTTTAACAAAAGAAGCATTTAAATTTGATTTCCATTGGAGAAATGAAAGTTGGAGACTCTAAGAGCAAGGAATAAAATCACAATAAAATTAAAAAAAAAAAAAAACTCATTTAAATTTTGTAATTTTCGTATTCCAAAATAGTTAATTTTTTAAACGTTGTTTTTTGTTTTAACAGGAAAATAATATAAATACCTATTTACAAATTTCGGCACTAAAATGATTTAAATTATTAAAGAACAATATGTATCGAGTTCTAACTTACATCAATTTCTATTCCTGTACGATGAAAGCATGCAATAATATTCGTATATCCCGAACCCATTAAATGCTAAACTCCGTAATATTCCTCTTCAAAACAAAAAAGAAAAAGAAATCCTGCAAAATGTTGGTGAATATGAAATAATACAAAAGAACCTCAGATGAAAATTTTGAAGTCCAGTTTCTTCACCTGAAAACCTGAAAAGGTGAGCACCCGGAATCTGTTGATGCGAAATTGTACTAGGAAGTTAATTCCCCTAGGAAGATCCCCCCCCCCCCACTTAAGGGATATTTTACCATGCGCATATTCATACGACATGACTATTTTCCACATATTAAAAATCCACGGACACTGCCAGGTTCAATGCTATGAACTGGAGCGAACGAGGCCCACGCCTTACCAAGACGCCCGCCCCCTACAAATGTTAACTAGAAAAATATAATTGTACTCGCTTGTACTAATGCTATCAGATCCCAATTCTATCGTTAAAATACTTTACCTCCTTGGGAAAATAAAATTGCAAATGCATACCCTTGCTATCATGTTTGACTATTTTGCTTCAACTGATGAAGAGGTGACAACTTGTAGCTTGGATTCTGTTCATCGCAGATGAATGATGATAACAATGAAGACAAACAAGACAGTACGTAACAAATTCTAGCATTTCTTGAAGTATTTGAAACGCATAAAGGAAACTTTCTGTATATTCATGAATTAAGAGAAAGTTGACAGAAAATGTCACAAAGGATGAAGATCTATTGTTTGGATCAAGAAGAAAATATAGATAAAAAGTCCTGCCACCACCTACCCACAATATTTTGTTTGTAAAATATTGAATTTTGCAGACTTAATTGTAGTTTAAGATATTTTGTTTAGTAAAATTTTATTCCATACCCTTCTGAACAGATTGAGACAATCTCTTATTATTTAATATATAGCTAGAAACCTGCTTATAGCAAGAATGAAAACTTCTTATAGCCCGAATTCTATTGATTTATCCGTACAAAACAAGCAGAAACAGTCGGGCCAGCAAAATTTTTTTCTGGAGGCCTACAACGCTTCTTATATGTACAGGGTGGTTATAATTAAAGTCACCCTTTCTAGACCTACGTAGAGCTTGTTCAAATAGACGTATTCATTGAAGCTTGGTAAGTGGAATATGGGGACAAGAAATTTGCAATAAGAAAATAATCGTTTAAATTGTTAATATTTTCTTGATTTTCGATCATTTGCAATTCAATTCTAAGTTGTTGCAGTTGAAGGAGGAACTCCGCTACTGTTGACTACGCCACACCATGTTTTAAAACAAAACATGTGATTGACACAAATGTAATGAACATTAAATAAATTGTGTGATAAGATAAATGTGTTATGTTTCTAAACTTTTTTTTCCTTCTTCATGCGCCCCCTTTTCACCGGGTAGTAAAAATTTAAACTACTACCACTTTCTTATTGCAAAGGTCCCTGTGATCTATATAACGTATACACCAAATTTCAATAAACATATGTATATTAAAACAACTTCTAAACAGAATAAATTCAACTATAACTTTCTCTGTATGTACTTACAGTTCGGGCATTTCATTGCTACCTGTTAAAAAGGGACGTCCGCTACTTCGAGGTGTCAGTTAAAGAGGTTTTAATTTAGTGAGCATAAAACGTATAAACGTCAATATATTCTCACAAGAAAAATTACAATTTTCATTTCTCTATGTATAAATATAAGTTTAGAGTAAGAAAGAAAACTATTTCATCTGCAATATCAAAGAAAACTTATGGCAGGGTAGAACCAATTTAAAAAAGTAAAAGACTTCATATTTTCATATAAGTGGGACTTCAAACACATATAATTTAGTTTGTCAATAAATAGCAAAAATGGGTTCGGAGGGGAAAAAAGAATGCATACAATATTCTGCAACTGGGGACACATTCAAAGGGAAGTGAAGGGAAGGGGGAAGAGAAAGTGGAATAAGAATTCTGTTTGAGTTAGGAACTCAATATCGATCTTTTCCTTTTTCAATTTATAACCCAAATTCCATTTATGGATATACATCTCCTTGTGCCTGAGCAAAAATATTATTACCCGAGTTTCTGAATTTCTTATGACTAAAAATTTATAGCCTGTCTATCGATTCTAGAATATTTTTAATAACACAAAATAAAATACAGAGAGGCATATTCTCCTCTTTTCTCGAGAGCTGTATGCTATTCCGCAGTCGGTGATTGTTGTTTGAATTATTTTTTCTCCCATTTCTTCCGTTGTAGTAAAATGCATGTTGCCATTGAAAGAAAAGAAAAGAAAAAAAAAAAACTCACAATACGAACTGCATGTTTATTTATTTATTTATTCTCTGAAGAGAATTTTGAGCACGGGTATAGAATCAGATTTTGGATTTTCAGTAGATCCTCTTTTAACCGACCTAATGGGGGTCGGGTCGACCGTAAACCGGTTTAGAAAAAAACTGGTTAATAGAAAAAACCTAAAACAATAACCAAAAAAAAAAAAGAACATATGTGAAAAAAGAAAACATGACATTGAAGCTATTTTGGAATGAATATATGTTTACTTACATACTACGCAACAACACATTTACATGAATCAAGCGGAGTGCTCACCAAAAATAAGCTATAAAGTATTGCACGAACATGAAATCGCAATTGTTTTTCCTCTATAGGTGAATAAAAGATAAGATTTCCAAATGTTAAATATTTTTCATCACCCGGGCTGACGGAGAAATCTGGTTAATCAAGAATCTCTGTTTTGCTTAAATATCAAGCCTTGAAAAACAGTAGATTACTTTGAATTTTTTAATCTGCAGACTTATTCAGCTTAAAATCGCTCGTGTGGGATTAGAAATAACAGCGGAAAATAAAGTCAATTCCGCAGGAAATAACATTTATTGATGTATAAAAGTCACATTGGAATAACTTCTCTGCTAATTAAACAACGGCTTATTCAACTCGAGAATCTGACGTCAAGACATATCTGAGATACGTCAACGGACTTCCCCATTTAAAATCGGAGCTTTATTTTTGTACAAACACTTGAACTGCCATACTTTCAAGTCATTTTTGTAAAAATTATTTTTTAGAAGAAAAGAAAAAAAACTAACTGCATTGAATTTCAGTAAGTAATTTAAAGGATACTTTTTAGAAACACAGATTTTATGATTTATAAAATGTGAAAAAGAAAGGTTAAAAGAAAAAAAAAACTAGGACTGAAAATGATTTGAAAGAACTCGTAAGCATCAAGAACATCTGCCATTAAAATAAGATGAATCTTGGAAAGAATATAACGAGAAGGAACGATAACTTTTCGAAATTTGTTTCCATATTTCTTCTCTTTTATCGACTTTGCTATTACAGTGTCTTATTCGAATCAAGATTGAAATCATCGACGTAAGATAGCTGCAGAGTTTAGTTGATTCATCGTCCATTCTCTCGCCATGAAAGATAAATTGTTCTAATCCTCGCGAGTTTCAGAAGAAAAGACTTGTTCTTAATTGAATGGAATTTCATTTTGTTCCGAAAAGAAAAAATACTGAATGCCTTAAATGAGAATAAAATAAAACCCATTTTTCATCACTTTATTTTTCGTTATCGCATGCTGCCAAAGATGAATCTGGGTTGAGTGATGGATCCGGGCAGTCAAAAGGAAATTAATCAAGCGTCAATCGAACAGTCAACGATGAAAAGAATAATCGACTTCTCTTGATTAAAAAACTATGAAGACATTAAACATTTATCTTCTTTTAGTGTTAGATGTTGAAGGCAATTTGAAGAGCATAATGAAATGACTGGTACACACAATACTGGTAATTTCCAATCCTTTGCTTCAGACAGGTATTACTTTGTTATTCCATCTACATTCAATCGTGTTTATGCAATTGAAGCATGTTAGATAATTGCTTTCGCATTGTATCTTTGAAATGGGAATGGAAAATCAGAAAAAAAAATAAACGGATGCATTTAATTCATGTCTATATAATGATTTATAGATTGAGCTACAATTTCTTTCATACGGCTAGAGTTATGAACTGGAGCAGTTTAACAGGGGGCCAAAATGATAATAACTTGTCTCAGAATCAGAAGGTCTCATACTCGAAGCCTGCGTTTTCTACTTTAAAAACGAAGAGATAAAATCGTTAATGTGGACATTGTATAATCTTCATCTAGTTGCTTATTACAGGTTTTCTGAGACCTGCAACTTAATACAATAGAGCAGGGGCTCCTAAACTTTTCCAAGTCGTGGCACCCTTAGAAGAATTGGAACTTTCTCACGTCATCCAGTCATATAGTATCTATCCACACGGTTGGATAGCAAAAAACTAAAACTTTTTAATTTTTCCCCTTTGGAGCAATTTTTCGATGAGATACAGCGAAATGATAAGGAAAGTGCCGTTCTCCTTGCGCAAAATCCTGTATACGAGCCTGTCTATCCATTACATAAACACAAACACACACACGCGCATATACATATTCCGGATACTAAGTCTATATTTTGGGTTAAAAAATTTAAAAAAGGGAAAAATGAGGAAAAAAAGCCCTAACGTTTATAATTCGTATTTATAAGTAAAGCATAGAACAAAAGACGAAAATACTGATATTGTAACCCCTTGTTCCAATGGGTCCGTGTATTGTCCCTTTGCCAACAATTGTAGCCTATCATTAAATTTTTTGTCTTCAGCAAAAAATAAATAAATAAATAAAAAGTTTGATATCATGAGCACCTAGTGGCCCTTTTCATTTGTCGTTATGGCACAAGCTACAATAAGATACTGACAGAAACACGCCTGACAGAGAAATCTGCCGCCTGTACTGATACGCAGTGTACGAAAGATAACAGGAACAAAATAACATGACGCCAGGACGGATAAACAAGCTAATCTAATAAGTCAAAAATACGCAACTATGACACCAGTACCGATGAACACTAATGTGTAAAAAAGCAGGACAAAGTGAAAATACCAAAAACTGAAAGACAAGGTCAAAAAGCTCCAAACACCAGCACCTGAGCCAATTTTTTTTTGCATCAAATGTCATTCAATCCTGACATTCTCAAATACAGGGAAAACGTTTTTAAAGAGTTTTTATTAGACGAAAGAACATCATTTAAAAAAACGCAAAAGAAAAACACACTAAAATGGAACACTTGAAAGCCGTGGGGTAGCGAATATTTGACAAAGCGACTTACATCCAGTGAAGGGAGCCATTATAAAACCCTTAGAGGAGGGGGACCTGAAAACATGTCAAAACCATTCATTTTTGCGATTTTGAAAATCTGAGTGGAAAGAAAAAGTCGTAAAAAAAGTATTACTTTTTAAATTTGTTTTTTTAGTCCTCTCTCCCACCCCGCCTGCTCGCTCTTTCATCGACTTTCTATTACAAACTGTTTTATTCGCTTCGCAAAGTGGAACTAGAAAATCATTGAAGATCGTCTGACGGCTTAAAATGGAGTCCCACCCCCTTCTCCGCTCAAAGATAGATTGTTCTAATCTTTTTGAGTTTTCTAAGGGAAGGTTGATCTTTAATCGAATGGACTTTCATTCTTTTCTTGACGGAGGAAGAAAGTAAATTATAAAATAAATGAATTTTTTAGATTAAAATGAAGAAATTCATTTTTCATGGATTTCTTTCGTGATTTCGCATTACCAATTGTGAGATAGAAGATAAATGAGAAACGCATGTCAGCACGTTAATATAACGTGATATATATGCATCAGATAACACACGAAACCGAATGAGACAAATGTTTTGCAAATTTGAAGCCAAGAATGCGTAAGTGGAGAAACAAAGAAAATGCAACAATGAAATAAATGAGATATTGGCCTAATTATTACACAGATGTTGCAAAAAATAGGGTATACCCTCAGGCGATAGTAACTTGAGTTCAAAAATCCAGAAAATTGACATAATAGAATCTTAACGTTGTTGCACATATAACTCGTTTCTTTTCTCTTTTCTAGAGCCTAACAACAATAATAAAAAGAGTCCCTGTCACTAGTTTCTCTGAATGTCTTCTGAAAACCAAGAAAAATGTCCTGTTGACTGATTTATTGCGATTTTTCTGAGAGATAAGATTATTCAGGGACATCTTGACACTTGAGAGATCTCAACACGTTTAACTCCTTAACGATCGGGTAATTTTCAAGAAAACGGTCATAAAAGTGCCTATTTTTTATCTCTGAAAATTATATAAAAGTATGTGTATGAGCAATATATATATTCCTTTTTAATTTTTGATTTGTGTTTAGCTTGAAATTTTAAACACTCCAGCACAGAAATATCATGGGAGCGAAAAATAGAAGGCGAAACCTCAGCCAGTTATTTTCACGGGAGCGAGAAATAGAAGGCGAAACCTCAGCCCGTCATTTTCACGGGAGCGAGAAATAGAAGGCGAAACCTCAGCCCATCATTTTCACGGGAGCGATAAATAGAAGGCGAAACCTCAGCCCGTCATTTTCGCGGGAGCGAGAAATAGAAAGCGAAACCTCAGCCCGTCATTTCCACGGGAGCGAGAAATAGAAGGCGAAACCTCAGCCCGTCATTTTTACGGGAGCGAGAAATAGAAGGCGACACCTCAGCCCGTTATTTTCACGGGAGAGAGAAATAGAAGGCGAAACTCTAGCCCGTCATTTCCACGGGAGCGAGAAATAGAAGGCGAAACCTCAGCCCGTCATTTTTACGGGAGCGAGAAATATAAGGCGACACCTCAGCCCATCATTTTCACGGGAGCGATAAATAGAAGGCGAAACCTCAGCCCATCATTTTCACGGGAGCGAGAAATAGGCGAAACCTCAGCCCGTTATTTTCACGGGAGCGAGAAATAGAAGGCGAAACTTCAGCCCGTCATTTCCACGGGAGCGAGAAATAGAAGGCGAAACCTCAGCCCGTCATTTTTACGGGAGCGAGAAATATAAGGCGACACCTCAGCCCGTCATTTTCACTGGAGCGAGAAATAGAAGGCGAAACCTCAGCCCATCATTTTCACGGGAGCGATAAATGGAAGGCGAAACCTCAGCCCGTCATTTTCACGGGAGCGAGAAATAGAAGGCGAAACCTCAGCCCGTCATTTTCACTGGAGCGAGAAATAGAAGGCGAAACTTCAGCCCGTCATTTCCACGGGAGCGAGAAATAGAAGGCGAAACCTCAGCCTGTCATTTTCACGGGAGCGAGAAATAGAAGGCGAAACCTCAGCCCGTCATTTTCACGGGAACGATAAATAGAAGGCGAAACCTCAGCCCGTCATTTTCACGGGAGCGAGAAATAGAAGGCGAAACCTCAGCCCGTCATTTTCACTGGAGCGAGAAATAGAAGGCGAAACTTCAGCCCGTCATTTCCACGGGAGCGAGAAATAGAAGGCGAAACCTCAGCCCGTCATTTTTACGGGAGCGAGAAATAGAAGGTGACACCTCAGCCTGTCATATTCACGGGAGCAAGAAATAGAAGGCGAAACTTCGGCCCGTCATTTCCACGGGAGCGAGAAATAGAAGGCGAAACCTCAGCCCGTCATTTTTACGGGAGCGAGAAATAGAAGGCGACACCTCAGCCAGTCATTTTCACGGGAGCGAGAAGAAAGGGGTTAAGGAAACCCTTCAAAAACGCGGTCTGCCAGTTTGTGCGCCCTATTTTTTCTTCTTCTGAAGTTAACTTCCATACAACACTCCAAGCAATCCAAAATTAGTCAACTATAATCGAACTACGTCAACTAGCAACGTAACTAAATTGAAGAACTCGATTCTTTGCTTTTGTTTTCTTTTCCGTCTGTAGAAATGATACAAATGTATCATTTTCTAATACACATTGGGTTGAAAATAAGGAAATTGTAGAAACAAAGGTAAAAGAGGCTGACAACCTATAAATTTCATCTTGGACACCCAATACTTACATGTAACTCGAACGTATTTCTGCTCTTTTGATTTGTTACACATTTGTATTTTCGTATTGGTAAGATATCATCGAAACTCTGAGCAAAAGTGAAAGCAGAGAAAAAAGGGCGCTGGCAAACGAAGATTATTTCAAAGTTATCAACGCTCTGATTGGTTTCCGGAGAATCGGAGAAAAATTTCTTTCCCCCCAAAGTAAGAGTTCTTTTTCTGAATCTGATAATTAGTCACTTGGTAATCTAATCAATAATATCGATATTTACATCGCTAAAGTTCGATTCCTTTATTTTTAAGGTAATACTAATATTACTTGCTCCCTTGGTCTTATTCTGCGGAGCGTGAGCATAAAAAAGCAATCATGTGAAATTTTTATTCTTGATTAAATTGCATTAAAACTAACAACAATTGGTTTAAGCCAAAAAAAAAAAAAAAAAACCTTTTTTTACGTCACTACTTGGAAAATCCAAAAAGTACATGCTTAATTAATGCAATGCCACTTTATCTCTAATTACCACCCTAATGATCATTAATTAATATTTTCTAATAAAATATTCAAAAGATTTAATTGTTTTCAAACAGAGATTGACCCAAGTCTAATTTCGATAATTAGATATCAAAAATCATTAAAACTCAAACTGCAAATGACGTATTGGTTAACAAGAACGATTACTCCATTACCCAGAATCCTTTGCAAAATAAAAGGGACTCGGTAACCGTGGCTCCAAAAAGTAACTGTTTAGTCACACAGTACAGAACACGAGAAACAAGCGAAGCGGTGCGAATGGAGCAAATCTACATCGCATAATAAAAGAAGAAAAGATAATAATAGGGGGATCCTAGACAACACGAACTTGCAATTAGCATCGACTTTAATGCGAGCCATTTGTCTTAGTTGTAGGGCTGCTGCTGCATAATTTATGAGGCTGCTCCGAAAGGGCTTTTATTCCGTTTTATGATATTAGACAGGGAGGGGGAAATTAAAAAAAAAATATTATGACTCTTGAAATAAATTTTATGACGTAAATCGTTTAAATCGCATCCTTAGAAACTAATTGCCGATTATAGGCGATAATAATAATAGTAATGGATTTCACGTTTTTTACTGACCAGAAATGGTATTTAAATTCTGTACTGGATTGTTCGAATTTGATGAAATATTCCCGCCAGTTTATTTCAAGGAATTAATTTCGTCTGCAAGTTATAATGGCAAGAAAATGGCGCAGTTAAGTTGCTTTATTTGAGATGCCATTTCAAGTTAATAGCCCGTGATAGCAATCACTTGGTGGATTTTTATGGAGAAAAAAAAATACATTTCGCTATTTTAATTAACTTGGAAAAAAGAATTTGGATATAATGTTTCAGCACATTAAGGAAATTAAGATCAGTGCAAAACTTGAATGTTCAATTTCTTGAGAAAATGGCCTCTCGCACAATTTAATCTCCCTTTTATGAAATTTTTATTCGATGCGAATTTTCTAATAGCAGAAATATTAAAACGTAATTGTCATAAAACATTTTATTATTGTTTAGATGTTAAAAGTAATATTCATTTGCGTCTATAAAATTAGTCATGCTATTTCCGCTCCAAATCAATTACTTTCATCAAAGGAACAGAAATATTTTACAATTTTTGTTTAATAAAAGTGTTTTAATGTAAACTTTACTGTAATTGCTAATGCCTCTTTTGAATTACTTATTAATTTCTTTTAAGCACTTTCATGTTTATGAATTTAAATATTACGCGTATTTAACTCTAAAATTGAGGTTTTAAAAATAATGCACTTCAAACTCAAACACTCATCATCGTTTTTTTTTCATTCGTTTTTAAAATTTATTTTTTAACGAAAAATATTATTTTTAAGCCAAATATTATTGTTATTATTATTATTACTATTTCATTTATTTTTGTCATTATCAATGCTATTACTTTGGGTTGCAATTATAAAATGCTTTACCTTAAGGGATTAAGAAGGAAAAGCCCTTCAGAATGCTCAGTAGATCTGAAATGAAGTGATCTTGCGAAAAACGCAAGAGGAGTCTGGCAACAAAGTTTCATTGATGTTGCCTTTTGCTAACTTACAGCATTCGCGATGCATCAATTCTAAAAAAGACTCCTCGCGCCTGAACTTCTGACTAAAATAAGTTCACGCAACAAAACTCTTAAAAACTAAAATTTTTCAACGTAAATAAAATATTCGATGTTACATGAAGCAAAGTCAATAACTTTAATGTTGATTTTCTCTCATTCGCATATTTGTCATTCTTCAAATGATTACATTTCAATTAACTTTTAAAAACGAAATTACAGGCATGGGTTTGCATTATTTCCTGTTAAATCGATGGGATCAAAATAGTTAACATAATTTAATAAAGTGGTCAATAGAACTCATCACATGATAATAGCTAAAAGTGTAGCGAGAAACTTTTCTTAAAGTATGAATTCGGATCATTAAGGTGTAAAATTAAGAGGCAATTTAGAATATACTAATTCATTACGGTATTTAATTAATACGGTATTTGAAATACATTAATTTATTATTGATATTATAAATTAAATTGCATAAAATTGCCTGAAAAGTAAATTCAGAATCCCTTAAAAATTTAACACATAAACAAAAAGGTTTAAAAAGTACATATATACCTTTAAACGATACACACATACACCTGTACGCGTATAATTTGTACAAATGAAGAATCATTCAAATTATTTCTTTTTTATTTTAAAGAAGATTTTAGCCAATATTTCACATGTATGCCTGAGCCTCACCTGGCACTGGGTGGCTTAATTCCCCATTACGAACAATCTTTCAATTCTTTCGCTAGGCATTGAAAAATATATTTATACTTACACAAATGAAACATATTCAAACAAGTGCTATATTTATATGTTATAACTAATTTCGACACAAATTTTTGTCTGAAATGGTAAAACACCTTTTGGCGATTTCAGTACAGTAAAGTCTCGAAAATCGAAGCCCCAGAAGTCTGAGGTTCTTTTCAATTCGAGGTATCAAATATATGCCAGTTTATAAATTCAGTTGATTTCAACAAACAGAGAAGCAAAACATTCTGATTCGCGTACTAAATAAACGCACCTGCAAAACAAACTTAACTGAAACTCGAATGGATTTGTTCTTTTCTGCCATGCGCAGAAGCGTCAAAATTCCATGGTCAAACCATAGATGTGTTACATGAAAAATGATCAAAAATTCCTGTGCTAAAATATCAATAAGAATAATTACTATAAGAAAAAACAAATCTTTAAAACAATAGGTGCAGCAAATACATATTTCAAGCGTATAGTGGAGCTCATTCTATTGTATTAAATTATACTCGTAAAAGAGCTATATTTTTCGTATAATCAGAGCTTTACGCTATTCGAAGTGGTTACCTCGTATTTTCGGGATTTTACTGTACTTCTAATTTGCATAAGAGTATGTTTAAAAGTAATCCTTACTTGATCGACAGACATGAAGCCAGATATATCACCGGAATTCTTATTTTCTCTGAGAAGAAGAAATCTCCAACCAGAATCTAAACAAGTAAAAAAGAAAAAAAAGCTTAAAATACATAGTATTGCTTCTAAAAATACAAGAACTTTGCACCAAAACGAGAGAATGAACCATTACTGTCTTTCTCAAGCTATGGTAAAAGGCAACGTCTTTCTCCGTGTATGTGTATGCAATGTCTAGACAGATCAATTGCACTTGCAGACCTAATGTTCAGAACGTAATTAATCTAAAAGGCCAGACGATGTACCTCGATGCCTGAATTTTGAAATTTGATCCACAGAATTTTTATTTATTCTTTAACCTATTTTCTTCGCCGAATTTTTGAGGGTTTAAAAATCGTAAAACTACTCGTCGTATTTTTTTAATCAATGCATTACAAAAGAGAACAAAAAAAGTTTTCTTTAAAATTTTGTTTTGCTTAAAGCTTTAACCGAGAATTTGAGAATTTTTCAAATAAATTAATTAAATTAAATATTTTTTTCAATTAAAGTAAAATTAAAATTCCTGCATCCAAGATTCTAAGTGTTTCTGATTACGTTTCTGGGTAATTTTTAATTAAAAGAGCAAAAACTCTACAACTAAAGCTAAAATGAATGTACAAGGAAAATTATTTTGAAGCATCTGAAGACCATAAGAAAATTTTCCGGACATTTTTCATTCAAACAACTTTTTTTACTACTCTTATTTGTTAATACGCATTGATAAAATCAGATTACATATCCAGATGATCAATAACAAGAAATCTAAAAGATTGCTTTTTATTGATAATCTGGAGTGAAAAAGAATTATTTTATCCACCACTAGGTGGAATTGAGAGAAAATTTCTTATTGAAGCCACGATCTTCGAATGGAAAAGTCGTTCTGAGCTATAAAAATGAAGATATTCCCAGACAATGGCAAACCCAAACTTTAAAATGAAATACTATGTTTCTTCATAAATTTAAAAACATTTTTACACACGTTTTATTTCATTTCAAAAAATTTGCTTAATGTGTCCAATTAGCTTTAATTTACTTTTTAAAACATTAGGACTATTTGACATCTCAGAAAAATTTACTTAGACTTGAGTGCCAAAATCACTTTAATTATACAAATAAAATAGGTAAATAAAAGAATTAAAAATGTGACATGAAATGCTCGGTGAATGGCAAGGGTGGAAAATCAAAAATTCAGATTTGTATGGGAAGGAAAGTTCTCTTGAAAAGGAGGGGGGGGGGGGCGCAGAATCATGGAAATAGGGGGAAGGGGGGAAGGAAAAAAGCTATTCAGATAAAAGTTCAATGGTTTTATTGTATATATAGTAACATCATCGTTTTTGAAAAAAGGGTTACTTAACAAATTCGATCTCAGTTTTTCAAATCTAAGTCATTCTGATTCGGAGCTATTCCCGAGAACACGATGTTCCTGAAAATAAGCCATTTTACCCCAATAGCAAGAATCTTGCGCCAAACGAAATTTTTAGTATTATGTTACATTGGAATATTCCGCCAAATCGGGGAAAGCTTAAATACCAGAGAGACAGAACCATTGCTAAAAGGTAACACATGCCAGAAGGCGCAACCATACAGAACACGTGTTTTGATCCAGAATGGCGGACGCGTCTGCTTGTCTATATAGGGTCTTTAGCCACGATTCCATTAACGTAATTTTTAATGCTTAAATAAAGAAGCTAAGGTTCTTTTTTTTAATTAATTTGGCCTTTTGTGTTATAAGATAGAGATAATGCTGAAATCAATGACAGCATTTGAGCTAACCATAGGAAACAAGAAGAGCGGGCGAATTAAGTAAAACCAAAAATGACTTTTATGATTCTTATTGACCGGTATGACGAAATAACTTGTCACTCCACAACAGTGACAAAAGTTGAAATGTTTTCAACTGTGGTGAAAACGTAAGTACGATGTGCTTATGCGCAAGTGAGTGGCTGGTGTGTGGCGTAAGTTAAAAAACATAATAGTTATGCAGAAAACCATAAGATAAAATTCTAAAGGGGTGAATTAACTTAGATTATAAGGAAATTACCGCAATTGGTAAGAAAAAAAAATCCTCCTGAAAACAAAAATGGCGTACAAATTTGTAAGGGAGGTGGAACCTATCCTCATCACAGGCGAGCGCCGACCGACGTTACAAAAGTCGATCTTGCTTAAGGTTACACTAATTGCAAATTAAAAGTTTATGTGTATCGTTGTATCTCATCTATTCACTGGAAAAAAAGCAAAGAAAAATATTTAAATTTAATCAGCTGCTTCCAAAGGGTATGAGGTCTGCATTTCTCGTTTTGCACCTTGCGACAAGATGCTACGAGAGCGTAAGATCAACATGCAAAGCGATAATTTCTTACTCGCTGACTTTTCGAGTCATGTTATCAGTGTTGAACCACTTGACGGAATAACTTGTAAATAGTGACAGATGGTCGAAGACAAGAGTTCAGATAATTGGATTTCTTTCTTTGCTTTTTCAGTTACCGTGAGGTCTTTTCTAATGTTCATAAAATGTATAGCAGTCTCATAGTCGTTCTGTATTATAAAAAGTGCGCATCTATATTTCATAACTGTATATTATGTCAGAAATAAAAGCATCGTCCATTAATTGAGATGGGCTGTAAAAATGAGTCCAAAAATTAAATTTCGAGTAAATTGGTTGCTAAACAAATGGAGAGGAAAAAATCAACTTGCGTAGTTTTTCTATTACAGAAAAAAAAATCTCTCTCCACATATATATATATATATATATATATATATATATATACAAACACTGATCAAAGTTTTAGGAGGGGACTGGGAGAAATTTATCCCTATTTGCTTTCTTGTGAGCATTATCAGGGGTCGCGCTAAAGCAAATTCGGGTCCGTTTTCGGGCCCTTTCCAAAATTCCAATTAATCAAAACGGAGCCATCACAAAATTTCAATCTTCCAAGTCGTACTTTTCACACCATTATTTATTATAAAAGTGGCATATAATAAGAACATTTCTCATCACTACATGTTTAAGTTTTTAATTGTAACAAAAGTCTCTTTAAAATTCACAAAAAAAAAAAAAAAAAAGAAAGAAAAGAACCCTGGCTAAAAATGCTGGATTAACCCCTGACTATTAACATGTATATTTGCATACTTTAAAAGTTGTTCATGAATTAAAATACGAAATTAATCGCGATTTTGGTTTCTTCCATGACTAATATCTCCCCCCCCCCCTTCCCCTTCTGACAAGTCATCCCGAGCGAGGACAATCGCGCCACGCTACCGGCTCGTGCTGCTGCTAATAATCAAAGCATCGGCACCGCGTCGCGCAGGTGAGGGCAGAAGAGAAAGGGATCACGCGCACGACAGCTGGGAAGCGGCATCCCTCCGCCTCCCCTTCTTCTCCGTCCTCTAAACGTTCTGGCCCCGAGGGTCGTAGGCTGAAGTGGACGCTCGAGAGAACAGAGATCACCTGCGAGGACCTTGGTTCTTATGCTGTGAAGGTCCAAAAAAAAAAAAAAAAAAAAAGAATTTCGGATAGGTTCTACTGTATTAACTGCATGTTTCTTCTTTTTTGGCTGTATACAATGACTCATTAGTGTGGGCGGGGGCAAGACGAAGTTTATTTGCTCCATTGGGAAAACCTACCTTCTTGGAGGACTACTAAGGGACCGTCCATAAATGATGTCACGAATTTTTCCCATATATTTGACCCCTCCCCGCCTTTGTCACATGCCACGCTATGTTGCATAACTGCCCATTGTACATGTAGCCTCTTCAGAAAACATGAATATAATATTCAAATCAAAGTATATGGGGTAGTGCATTGATTATTTAATAAATTCTATTACAATTTTTATTAAATCTTAACTATGGGTCTAACAAAAAAAATTCCGACTCCTGGAAACGAGAAATTGACTCTTTAGCTTCTAAACGACTGTAAACTGTTGATTACACAATAATGTCCCTTATTCTTCAAGTCTAATAACCATAGTAACAAGCTATTGCGACAAACGCAAACCGTCTCTGCCGCCGTTGATGTGAATGCACTCTTAGGGTGTCAGAATAAACATTTTACTTCACAGCGCGGTGACTTCAACTACGGATTAGAGCCCGGCACCTTCTTGCTTCGATCCAGGAACGTTACCACTGAGCCACGAGTCGAGCTCTAAATTCCTTCATAAGCTGATTGAAGAAAATTTTCAACATGAGAAGAAATCGTTTTCACTTAATGTATTTTATATTTGTAGAAAGAAACAACTTCAGATTTAACTTCACTAACATCAAAATAAAATTAATTTCATTTATTTTTTGATATTTTTTTAAGAAACGGGGCACTTCAGTGAAGTCACGTAGGCTGCAATTTGGTATTAGGAAGATTCTAAATATTTTTTAAAAGTAATTACTCATAATAAATACCATACAAATTATTTATAAAGTAGCAATAGCTCACGTTCTTTCTCAGAGATTTTTCGAACTGCCATTCAGTAGAATTTGGTTTAAAAAGCCACGAGAGTGAGTAAGAAGATTGAACGAATTTAATTTTTGTTTCAGAGAAGCCTTCACTCAAAACTCTTATCACAGTTGTTTTTAATATTACTGCTTAATGGGCAAAAAATTCTTTTCAACAATGAATTTTAAATTTATTAATAACTTACTCCACAAAGAAAAGTCAAGATAAGCCCTTCCAAATTAAAAGAAAGTACAGTAACCCTCGTTATATCGCTCATTCGGATATATCAGGCTTTACTTTGTCTCCCAAAATTTTAAGTTTGAGCTCTTGAAAGTAAAAATATTGCATTTCTCAGAATAACCCTTTTCCCTTCATTAAACAAAGCAATCGAACACAGGAATGTTTTCCTTTCTTCTGAATTTGCTATTCTATTGATTCTACTCAAACCAGTTGACGTATTACTCGGCACTTCTTTTTGTATTGATCCTAACGCCCATTGAATGAAAGAGACAGATACTTAATAATAATAGCAAATAAAACAGTTTTGTTCCATTTGATAATTATTATTAAGAAAGTTGTCATTATATCAGATTAAACTATTTCTTTTACGTTGACACTCAATTTACGTGTACTTTTTGAGTTATTTCTAACGGCATCGGTTCTATCGCGCATTCGGGCACATCGCGCTTTTTTGCTGTCCCCCGACGAGCGCGATATAACGAGGGGCGGGTGATAGTTTTTCACAGATAACGCCTTTTCTGAAGAACAAATGGAGTCACACAAATCGGTGTGCGATATTTCAGTTAGACGTCGGTTTATTTACTCGAACGTTATGGATGAAAAAGCAAAAAATTGCTAAATTTCAACCCAAAACTTTTTTTTTTTTTCTAATTATCGAACATGGTCAAAAGAAGATACGGGACCTGTGAGAGACCACCCTGGATCGATTAAAAAAAGAATCATGAAAAGCGGTTCATCCAGTGAGAAGTTATTAATAAACAAACAAACAGACAAAAAAACATAAGCAAAACAGCATTTAAAAAATATAAGCAAAAACAGCAAGAAAATTGCCTTCCTCCTCAGCAAAATCCTGTATCTATGCCTAATTGTTTTTGCGGAAAAATATGCCTTTGGACTTTTTTTATTATTTTTTTTATTTTATTTTTTATATAGATAAATCTCTTTTAAAAGGTTTCTCAAGCGAAATTACATTACTCATGTGTATAATATTAGCAGTATATAAAAATATTGAGTCAAATATAACCGAAACGATGAGTTCTGTTTCTATTTCTGACATCTAAACATCGTTAGCGTTGGGTGACTCAAATGGCTCCATTTTTAAACAGAAACGCAACAGTTTGTCCTTCCCATCTGTCAATGTCATAATTGTTTAAAGGAGTTGCATAACAGCGGAACGACATTTAGCTTTACCATTCAGGTATTACGTTTAAGTTACTGGGTCTAAAAATAGAGATAAAGAAAACTCAAGCATCAATATTCTAAAGGACTGAATAAAATTAAAAATGCTCACGTAATAAAGCTGTAAGGAGGCTGAAAAATTAATACATTTTTGCTTACGAAAGAAGATGACAATAATGGAATATTGAATGATTTAGGATTTTTTTGCATTACGATACTTTAGAAATTAAATTTTATCATAGCGTTTTGCTGTGATTTACTAATTGCATACAATGTTAACCCCTGAGCTGGGTTTGCCCGGAGGGTGTGCGGGGAATTAATATTTGGCTCTGGGTTCGCTCCTACGGCGGACGGGTATCCGTATTTTCTCCTTTCTTATTATGATTTGCCCACCGTTGTTTGTTTTATATAAATATATACTAAGCTATTTTGATGGCAGTAGCTATTTTTGAATTATAATACATATAAACAAATGCACGATTTAAATCAAATTTAACCCCACTAGGAATAGCAGTACACTCTAAGTACAAAAAAATATGAACGAATTAAATGTGGATTTTACTTTTGAAAGCTGAAACAAACTTAAAAATTGTGTTATGTTATGAACACTTGAGGCTCAGTGGTACCCTTCCGTGCCACAGGTTTGGGGTTCGATTCCCGGGCTGGGCAAGGTCGAATTAGAATTTCATTACTCCAGTGGGTTCGATAAAATGAGGACCAAGCATGCTTGGAAACTAACACTGGGGATTGGGCGTCAGGCCGACCACTTGACCGGAACATCTGCTTCTGCTCTCCAGGGCCCTCGGTCTCGAAAGCTGGGATGTGCACAGTAGGCCATGGCCCCCAATGGGCTGTCAGACCACTGAGTTAGTTTGTTATGAACACTTAACTTCTTAGAATTCATTTTAATAGTTTTTCAATTTTGTATAAATTCTAATATTTTATAAATTCTAAACGACGTTCTTTTCCACACTAACATCTGGGCCTCAAGTGTTCAGAACGTAACACAATTTTTTAATTTGTTTCAGCTTTCAAAAGTAAAATTCACATTTAATTTGTTCATATTTTTCTGGATCTATACAACACTCTGGATTACATATTTTATTGCGTAGTATTCATTTAATAGATCTAAAATACTATTATTAAAAGCACAGAAAATTAATTATGATTATTGTTAATTGCAACATGAGTGGTGGAATCAATTATGCTTTGCTGTTACGTTATTGTTAGTTTAAAAAATAAATGTAATATTGTAAAATTAAAAAAATAATAAATAATAATAATTAGCTCTAAAGTGCTGAAATATATTACACACACAGGCAGATGGAGGGACCTATGAAGCTTTTCTAATTGAACCGAGGTTGTAAATGCAACGTATTTTATGTTTAGAATAACACTTTATAAAACTGTAAAATCAGTTTTAAAAAAAAAGTTGCAAAAATGATTTTAATCCAATAATTAAAAAAATCACTTGATTTAAATCGCAATTTTAATAATGATTTAAATCAACGTACTCTGCTCCTTACCTGATCAACGTTTTACCAGAAATGTTCATAAAAAAGCATTTTTCTTGTTGCATGCACTAATTGAACTCCGAACTTGGTATAACGGGAAAATGAAAGATTTTTTTTTCCTAATTTTCACAAATAATGAATTTAACGATTTTTTAAATTTATAAGTTTGGAGTGCAAATGTTCCTAAATGTTTGCTTTTTTGCAATCATTGTGTATATGCAATGAAGACTGTATTACAGATCTGACGAATAGTAATAAATTACGGCAGCATTGAAAAGTGAATTCTTAATCCGTGATTTTGTTTTTCGTATTTGTTCGTGAGATCCGTAATGCAGGTTTTTTCGTATTTACTGTGTGATCGTAAAAATCAAATATTTAGTTTGCTTTTGAAATAAATATTGTTGTTTTAATTGCTATTCCCGATTTATATTTAAAAAAAGAATGTGAAAAGTTTTTAAAAAGTATTTCGTTTTCCTTTGTATACCAAATTTGGATTTTATACGCAGCATAATTTTTTTTTTTTTTTGGATTATTATTATTCCGGGTAATCTGAATTCCTCGATTTTCTGGATCGTCAAAAAATGTCCTTTATCGATAGATTATCAAACCTAAATTTTAGTAATAAATAGAAATGTCCTTCAAAATAAGAAGAAAACAAGACAGAAGTGCTTATGAATTTTGTAAAGTTAAAAGAAGGAAAAAAACTTCGCTGTCATTTTATTATGAGGTATAATAACGAATTTTTTAATGCATCGCGTTACACGTTTTAACGTATTTATAACAGAAAAATACGTATTTTTTTTAGAGATTTCGAAAAGAAAGCTCACTTTATCAAATAATGGCCAGAAAATTTAATCCCCCGCCTGAAAATGGTGAAAAATACATCAAAATGGCGAACAAACCGAGCAATTTCCCTCTTTCCTGGATACCAGATAAAAAAGTTTTGTACAGTATAATTTTGCGAAAATAGGCAGCAGTTGGCGGAGATTACTTGACGTTTAGGGAACTATCATTACTTAATCAAAAGTTCAAAGCCAAATTAAAGCTTGAAAGATGCAATTTATATGAATTACCATCCATAGTTTGCATGAAATAGCGTATTTAGCAATTAATATTTGAATTATATGCTTAGAAACATACAGTGTAACAGCCAAAAGTTGTTGCTAAAATAAATATAATTCTTCCTATTTTTTAAGAGGATTAATTTTCCGAGAAAGCACAGCCATTGTAAACATCATACAATGTAGTTACAGTTACCAGAATCAGAATGGACAAGACTAACAGCTGCCACAACCACCAAACGATGAAGAAATATTTATCTACTTTTTATTCCCATGAGTGCTTTTACGTTCGTTTATTATTATTTTCTAGAACAGGTGTGGAGTTCGGTTTCAGTTAAATTGCTTTTTTTTTTCTCGTCCTCTTTGTTGAAAGCATATTTTTCGACCATCTGCTCGATTCGTGTTTTGTGTTAAAAAAGCTGATTACGATACTCTTGGGCTAAAGTTCACACCTTTCAACCCTTCCATGATAAGAACAAAACTGCTGTTCAATATTTAGATTGATAAAACAATGAAAACACCATCCTATTACTCAAAAAATTATAGTCCGTGGACCGAAGTCTCAAAAAGAGCTTAAAATTAATTTTCGTTCCGACTCTTGAGGGGCAATTTTATTCTGCCAAAATAAAGCGTAATATTGGCTGGTAAATGTAACTTCATAAAGTTCTCCAAAATATGATTGTCCATTAATTCACAGTAACCAAAGTTATGAGGCACTATTTCATTTTCACGTTAGCGCATGGATATCTGAAAAAGATAGCACTGTGACGTCACTAAAAAAGAAATTGACCAATCAGAGCAACAGGAACGGCCCGCTGTTTACGTTTTAGTAGCGCGTTCACTGTCTGATTCTTTGGAGTTATACAATTCTTTTTGCTTTCACACTGTCTTTTTTTTTTTTTTTTTTTTATTAACGCTTTTAAAAAATTGTCACTTGCAGTTTTAATGTAAGGGTATGTTAGTTCATTGACAGTAATTTTTGAGTTGTTCATGAAACTTCAATGATTTATTTAAATAACTTTTGTTTAAACTTTTAATTCTGTAGGGGGAAAATAATAAAATCCCCTTCATAAAAAATGTCAATCGATTTTTTTAACAATTACTACGTCACTGAAAATATTCTTCCTTTTAAAAAAATCTGGGGATATTCTATATCATTCCAGATAAATATGCATCAAAGACGTAGCCAGATTTTTTTTTTTTTTTTTTTTGGGGGGGGGGGGGGCTGACTTTGAAACACTTATGTTGAGGAAAGTTTTAAGGAGGAATATATGCTACATTGCGAAAAATTTCCGGATTTCGGAAGAGGCCCGAAATCCGGACAACACAATCCCGGCCCGTGCCCCCCCCCCCCTCTGGATACGGCCTTGATATGCATTAAAGGGGGACACAATCTCAGGGCACAAATCGGCTTTTTCACTTTTTATCTCTTCAGAAACCGCTATGACCCGTTTATAAAAATTTTGGGTTTTAAGAGTTAATATAAGCAGTAGTCATACGGGGTAATTCCTGGTCACGCCTTTTTAGCCTACTTTCCCGTAAAAGTAAAAAAATAATAATAATAAAGCATGAAAGAAGGCTTAATGTATCGTGAAAATATCGTTAGAAATCAAGAAAAGTCAAAAATAAGTTAAGTAATTAAATAAAGATTGAAAAATAAAAAATTTGAAAGTAGGGTTTTGAGATGGGGAAAAAGTGTGTCGGTCGGTCTGTCGGTCTGTCTGTCTGTCCCCCCCTAATAACTTTTGAACGAATTGTCCGATTGGAAAAATTCTTTTTGCATTCGAAAGATCTCGGCGAGGACATCTCATTTCCATATTTTAATTTTTGATTTGAACAATTTTTTTTTCAATTTTGAGCAGTTCAAAAAATTTTAACATTAGCGCCCATGGGTGAAAATGAAGCAAATTATGTAAACTCTGGGTACAAGATATAAGTTCCCAGGAACAAGCTCACTGGAAGAAGTTCTTGGCGTGAACTATTGATTTGAACAATTTTTGTTCATTTTTGAACAGTTCAAAAAAAATTAACATACCGCCTACGGGGAAATTTCAATCCTATATAATTCCTGATCTAACGGACCGATTTGCTTGGAACAAACTTTATCGGAAAGCTCTTATGACGTAGAACATGTAAAAATAGAAAGTTAATCCAGGACTAACGAGCCTATTTTCCTATGAAATTTTTTGATCGGGATTTTCAAGAATATTTTTTAATTAATGAATGATTAAATGAATAAGCAAAAGAATGAATGAATAAATGAGTGAATAAATACATAAATGACTTAATAAATAATGATTGAATAAAATATGTATTAACCGTTGAAAAAGGTATATTTGAAGCAATGAAGAACTAAAGCTAAACGAGAAAGACAGAGAGAGATATAGCTAATTTATAAATTTGAATTCGGTGTCTACGGGAAAGTAGGCTCGTATAGTTCTAGACGGAACTTCTTGTTTAGTTTTATAAACTGGTATAACAAAGTAACTGCTAACTGAAATATGACAAACGCTCCTTAACCCTACACCGTGCAATTTTTCGTTTCTTTGTAAAGAAAAAAGAAAGAAAAATTGTGTTTGTATGTGCTAGTTATAACTGGAAAAAATAGTAAATTTTTTAAAATTAAATTCGGAAGAATAGAATCCGAGGAAATTTGACATGTTTTTTAAAAACAACACCGAGCATTTAGGGGTAAAATTAATAATTTTTTATATAATCATTTTAATAAATGAAACAAAATTAATAATAAATAGGTATGCATTATAATCATAAAATAGCAATAAAATAGTAAAATTTATTAAAATAATTTATTTTATTATTATTTATAAATTGAAAAAATATATCAAAGTAAAAATTTGCCCATGTAACTATTAATTATTAGTTACATGTGCAAATTTTTTACTTTAATTACCAATAAAGTTTAATAATTTCACTACAAGGTTTTAAACAAGAAACCTAACATCTGTAGGGGGTTTGATGCAATAATGTTTGTTTATTCTTTGGTTGAGAGTCAATTGATTTTAAAACAAAATTCCTAAAAAATAATTTAGTCAACCACTTTACACTAATTTGTTATATAATTACAAGAATAATCTTCCAAAAGATACCAAATATAGTGAAATTGAACAACCAGAGAAACCTGTTCTTGTTTACACTGCAAATAATGCAGGAGCATAAAAAGTACCCCCGAATGCGCGGTGTTGTTTTAAAATAACAAGTAAAAAAGGCGCCTTAACATGTATTTTTCCCGAAAATTTTCGGACAACTTATATTTATTTTATTTTAACACTATGTAAGCAATTAAAGACTATTTTTCAAAAAAATGTTGCTTAAAATTTGTAAAAAAAATTAATAATTAGTTGTTTTTTGTACAAAATCAACATGTGTTACGATTTGTGAAAAAAGATGAAGCTTGAGCCCAGTTTACAAGATCTAGGGGAAACTGTATTAACTAATACGATCTTACATACTAAACGAAAGAATACACCACTTGTTAGAAATAATACAAAACAAGAGCTTAATGAACGAAAATTAGAGATGCTGTTTAAAAAAAAACACAGTGCTGTGTAGGGGTAACTATTCTATTTCATGTTGGAAGAAAAGATTTCTTCCTCGCCTCGATAAGTGAATTAGTGGTATCAGAAATAAAGTTCAAGGACATGAACATTAATAAACTTTGCTTTGATACCACATGTGTCAAACGTAAAGCTGTAAATAGTGCCTTAAATAAGATGGGAAAACCCCTACCCATTCAATGGCAAATGCGTGTATATTTATGTATCTAAAAAAAACTCTCTCTTGCTAACATATTTCCGTTTAACAATGTAGTGTAAAATTTAGCTCGCAATGTAAAAGATGCAATATTTTATTCAATAACGGAATGGATACTTAAATGGAAGACAACAAGGACTGAGGCAACTGTGAGGTAAGTCCTCTGATGCGTACCCACTATTTAAATTACTGCTGAATTAGAAATGTACAATACAAATATAACACAGAAAGCAAGCGCTCCAATACGCACGTAGAATACCAATATAACACATGTGCTAATAATATATAATATATCTTTCTATTATTTTATTGTGCACGATGTAAAAAAAATATAGATTTTCAGAAATTTTGGTGGAAAAAATATGTTACTTACTACTACAAAAACATTTTGAAAACAGATCGTCTCCAAAAATTATACCTTTTTTAAAGATCCATACCAGTGCTATATTTAAAACAAAATAATTCTCGTTGATGCTGTTTTATATTACAAATAGCCTATGCTTTTGAATCCAGTGCATATATTTTGTCTATATTTAAATACATTGGTCGCAAGAATTGATTACAAGAGCCTTTTTTAAAATGAAGTTTAAAACTGAATGATAGCAAGGGTCGAAACCTTGTTTACAAACAATGATGTCAGCGACTGATGTTACAGTCGGCGTGATTGGTTAACTTCGCGGAGCAAAAAATAATTCGATGATTTCATTGGAGCAGAGTACGAATACATCGAAAAAAGAGTGCAAGAGGAAATCTTTTGTTATTAAGTTATGGCCAAGTATTTTTTGGAGAACTTAATAAAATTAGAATTACTAGAACATTTTAAATAGTTTCCTTCAAAGAAAAAATTGCCCCCAGAGCATCGGAACGAACTTGAACGATAAATGCATTGGGCCCACGGACTATTATATCAACGCTTTAAAATTAAAATTAAACAAGAAGTTCCGTCTAGCACTATACGAGCCTACTTTCCCGTATACATCTCCTTCAAATAAAATTTATAATCTAGCTATCTCTCTCTTTCTCGTTTAGCTTTAGTTCTTAATTGCTTCAAATATACCCTTTTCAACGGTTAACACATATTCATTCATTAATTCATTTATTCAGTCATTCATATATTCATTCATGCACTCATTCATGTATTTATTCACTAATTTACTTATTTTTTCATTCATTCGCTAATTTATTTTTGTATCATTTATTCACTCATTCGTTCACTTATTCATTTAATCATTCATTAATTCAAAAATATTCTTGAAAATCCCGATCAAAAAATTTCATAGGAAAATAGGCTCGTTAGTTCTGGATGAACTTTCTCTCTGTACGTGTTCTACGTTATAAGAGTTTTCCGATAAAATATGTTCCAAGCAAATCTGTCCGTTAAATCAGGATTTATATAGGACTGAAATTTCCCGTAGGCGCTATGTCAATTTTTTTTACACTATTCAAAAATGAACAAAAATTGTTCAAATCAATATTTCCCGACAAGAGCTTCTTCCAGTGAGCTTGTTCATTGGACCTTGGATCTTGTACCCAGAGTTTACATAATTTGCTTCATTTCCGCCCATAGACGCTAATGTTAAAATGTTTTGAACTGTTCAAAATTGAACGAAAAATTGTTCAAATGAAAAAGTAAAATATGGAAATGATATGTCCTCGTCGAGATCTTTCGATTCGGACATTTCGTTCAAAAAGGGGGGGGGGGGAGGGGGAACAGATAGACAGACAGACCGACTGCCACAGAAATTCCCCATCTCAAAACCCTACTTTCAAATTTTTTATTTTTCAATCTTTATTTAATGACTTAACTTATTTTTGATTTTTCTTGATTTCTAACGATATATTCACGATACTCGTACATTAAGCCTTCTTTCATGTTTTATTATTATTTTTTAACTTTTACGGGAAAGTAGGCTAAAAAAGAAACAAAAAAGTGCATTTTGTTCCAATTTAGTTATAATTAAATAAGCTTAAAGAACCTTTATATGAGTGAGAAATCTACGTTAAACGCACAGAAGAGCAATAAAAATTACAGTTCAGACACAAGTTTTTGCATTACAAAAAAATCGCTTTTTAGTACAAAAATTGAGTTTTGGATGCAAAGCCTTCTGGTAACTTTATTTTTGCAAAAAATCATTTATGTGTATGGAAAGTGCAAACTCTCAGAATATTTCAATCTGCATTATATAAATTAGTAGGCATATGCAAAATAGCACCATAAGTTGGAAAGTTTTCTAAGGGACCTTAAATCATACGATGTTTTTATCCAAAATGAATCATGTGCAGTAATGCGCTACTCAAGATGAAACATCAATGTTTCCAAGCCATCGTTTTATTTTTCATGTTATAATTTATATCGGCGTTTCCCAACGTTCTCACTCTCAAGGAGCCCTTTTGACAATACCCAAGGTTCGAAGAAGCTTTAACGTCTGTATACTAAGTTCCTCAAAATATATTTTTTTCCAGAGTCAACACTTATTTTAAATAATAAGAAATGCATAGAAACCTTCCTATTTAATAGAAAATTGCTTGAACAAGCATAAATAGCTGTCGAACTGTTTTGACAGTTAATGTAAATATATGAAGAAAAAAGTAAGACACCACATAGTTCACCACAATCAAATTTACCATTAGTTTTTCTTTCTTACTTGAGAGAACTAGTACAATCACGACTCGAAATTGATTTCTTGCAGAACACTTAAAAATATTTCAAGGGACGTTTAACTATGTTTCGCGGCACCCTTAACAATGATTCCTGATGAAATCTTGTTTTCTAATAAGAATTTAAAATGAGCACTAGCTGCGAAATAAATATAAAATTCATGTGGTCTTTATCGGTCATGTGATCATTTATTTCTACTGTCTGTAAACAAACTCAGCTAATCTATTAATAGATACATCAGTAAATACATATTGCTACACACATTATTTCTCATAATAATTGTTGTGGCTAAAAGTTCGCTGGAAAACGACAGTTAATTTTTTGCACAGGGTCGAAAATTACTTATCTTTTCACGAAATAATTCATGGGAAATAAAAGTACGAGAAACTATTGCTCTAATTATGACAGATGGTATAGCTCACTTAAAATATTATTGAGTTGAATTCGCGTAAATACAGGATAAATCTAAAAAAAGAAGAAAGAAAAGAAAAAAAAAGCTGTTTTGTTTAATAAAAAAAAATATTAAAAATAATGACTGAAATTTAAAAACAAAATAAACAACGCAGTTCAGTTGAAAATTAGGAAGTAGTCTAATATGTAGCATTGGTTGTTTAAAAACTGATGAGGACCTATTTACATAATATTTATATGGAAGAAAAATTACTGGAAATTAAGCTACATTTTCAAAAGTTATATACAAATCTAAAATGGATGTAAAAGACGGCACATCACACTGGAAGAATTTGTCATGGTTCTTCCTTATACAAATGCTTCCTTAAAAATTCAAAGGTGACTCTTTAAATGTATTTCATTATTATAATTTAACAATCGCTGGTTTCAACTTATTCCAATTTTTGTTTATTTTGACACGCTTTAAATTTATTTCTTGAAAATGTTTGCATCATCTTCTTTAGACTTCTTGTTTACATTACCCCATGTTTGCAATTACCCAACCGACACTACTTAGACGCCTTTAAAAAAGCAATCTTAGTAGTCGGGTTTTGTTTTGAAATCCGAGCAGCCATTTTGAGCCGCACGGCAAGCAATATGCTGAATGTCCGAATTCAATTTGTTGAAAACAATTTCCTGTTTTAGACAGGCAAACGAAGGCTCTCACACCAATCATAGGACTCACGCATGATACTTATATTCGATCTTTGGAAGAGAGCCATACATTTAATGACATGGAATACTTCAATTGCCCCTGGAAAAGGGCCAAAATTAAACTCTATTTATCATCGAAGCTTAAAATAAAGAATATCTCAAGTGGAAAAATTAAATGGGCATATCATTGCATCGGCGAGCGATTCTGAAAATATTTTGTAATGCATTATGCATACAACAAATGGGGACCAAAACTGAATGGAAGGGATCAATATGAATTGTCTGAAAAATGAAAGATCACATTTCGCTGCAGCGCGCTTGAGAAGAATTTTAAAAGACAGCTCTTTTTTTGATGCAAAGAAAATGGATAGAAACGGAAAAGAGCTTAGTATAAGTAGTAAAAGCAATTTAAAATGAATTTCACAACATTGGAAAACTCTGATGAATTTTTACCGGTTATTGTGATTTTCAATTTTTAAGCAGATGAAAATCGTTACAGGAAGTATACTCATTTTATTGCTTGGGGGGGGGGGGGGGGGCGAGAAAATTGTTTGATAGCATGATTGTGTCAGCCCAATTGGAACGATTGAAGGAAAAAACTCATCAGAACCGGTGAAATCCACCAGTATAGCAATTTTTGTTCTAAACCTTGCATTATTTCTTAACATATTACTTATGCTAAACTGGAAAATATGTTCGATTTCTCCACCCCCCTCTGAGGTATGGGCATAAAAATTTAATCAGCACCTGCTCCCATTGAGCACACCTGCGCAATAGTTTTAGTTTGAATTCTTTCATTATTTGTTGAGATATATAGCAAACGACAAAAAGTTCCATTGCTCTACTCCACTCGAAGGGGTTCCTACCAAAAACTAAACAGTACTTCTTCCCATCAAGGTCTATGTGTGTACTGAACGTCATTTGATTCCATTTATTAGAGTTAGAAAATAGCCACAAAAAATAATAACAGGCATTTTTAAAAAAGTCAGAATGGGTTCAGGAAATAAAAAATGCTTAAATCCATAATAAGTCAAAAAAAATTTCACGAATAGAATGCTTTCTTATATATATATATATATATATATATATATATATACATAGAGTCAAGTAAAAATGCCGCACAAAAAGTTTCTGAAGCATTAGTAATATTGCCCTACAACCAATTTAGGATACGTAATTAAATATATAGGAACCACATAACCATGGTTTAACCATCGCTTCTTATTCTAGGGACTTATAGTTTTAATAAAACATTTTACGATTTAAATATACTTTATTCATTGAAATTCCAGTAAGAAACAATGCAGAAAACAAAGTTATTTTCTTTCTCACAAACTTTCTTTCAAAACAAATTCCTATACATATAAAAAAATAAAGAGTTTTGTGCGTGCATGAGGCGCGTCCTGAAAAAACAGTAAAGCCTAGAAAGATGAAATTTGTTATACAGGTGTAGTGTTTACCGTAGTAGTGCACCTTGGAGCCCAAATTTATATTTTAAAAGTTATTAATTTTTATGCTATTTTTAGAAAAAGTGCGCCGTCTATCAGATGTTCTAAAACTGCACCGATGTTTTGAAACTGAAACTATGTTCTAAAACTGCAACTATGTTCTAAAACTCTAACAATGTTTTAAAACTGCAACTATGTTCTAAAACTGCAACAATGTTTTAAAACTGCAACAATGTTTTAAAACTGCAACAATGTTTTAAAACTGCAACAATGTTTTAAAAAAGGCAACAATATTTTTAGGAAATGTGTAAGCAACCACCGAAATCAGGCCCTATGCGCTGTAGGAACCCACCCAAAATTGCGCCTCTCTGGGCGCCACTAGCCGCGGGGTAGTAATAAAATAATAATATAAATAAATAAATAAATGAAAAGAAAAAAGAAAGTGAGAAGGAAATACCCGACGAAAAAATAAACATAATACATTAAATGAAAATCTCCGTACCCTTTTTTTAATCGTTCTAAAAAGTTCTAAAATACTGTTCTAAAAAGAGAATACACGAACTTAAAACTGTTTAAATAATAGAATAAATATTTAACTGTTTAAAGTTAAGGGTAAATATTTCATATTTTGAAAAAAATAATAATAGTATATTTCGGATAGAACCTGAGATACACCGTGGATTCATCATTTGTCATCCGTTCATATCGATATTTCTCGTTGAGACAATTTATCATTATTTTGGCATCAATAAATGGCGAGGAACTTCGTAATTCTAATAGCATATTCTCGTCACAAATTCTAACTAAAACTGAACATTATTTTTGCACCTTTAGATGGAGCGGAACTTCGTAGTTCTAATAGCATATTCTCTTCATAGTTCCAACTATAACAGAACATTATTAACATTACACTCCTCCCTCGCATTTCTTGGTTACCTTATATGACGCTGAATCTCAAAAAAATTTAATTGTTTGCAATAAATACTGTGAAATACGTGCGGCGTCGCACATAATAGAGAGAGTTTAGTTTCCTTAACTAAAGGTGCTTGCGTAACATAAATTGTAGTATTAATTAAAACAAGGACTTAATTTGCATGGTAGTTCACCGGAGCACACACATCCTGAACTTATATCATTTATGTCAATTTTTGCACACTACCGTAATTCAGACTATTTACGTATGAAAAATTTTTCTGAAGACCATCGGGCCCCCGCAATTCATTCCTTAGAAATTATGCCCTTGTTAAAATTACGCCACAAAAACTAACTTTATGAAGAATATATTTAAAAAATTGCATAATAATGGAAATTGCAGAAAATATTATACAATATTTTGAAATTTATAATATTAGCTTTTTATTTGTACTTTTTTTTTAAAACTAAGTTATTTATAAAAACTATTTTTATTTAATAAATACGTTGATTCGTTTACATTTAGATGTTACATTGAAGAGAAGTATACAGGAAAATGCCTTGTCAATCAACAGCTGTTTGGTTATTTTATAACATAAAGGACGGTTCATAAATGATGTCACGCTTTTTCCCATATATTTGACTCCATCATCCCTTTGTCACAAAATGTCACTCTTCAACATACACCCCTTCCCCCATTGTCACAAAATTTTTCACTTCAACAAATCCCCCTCCTTCCTTTGTCACGCTATGTTGTATAAGCATGATGTCACACTTCTTCTTACACCCCCTCCCTTTGTCACACTTTGTCACAATTTCACGAACCACCCCTCCCTCCTCGAAGAGTGACATCATTTTTGAATGATCCCTAAGTTAAAAAACAAAATTCCATCTAAGTTATAAACTTAAATACTAAACAAAGTGCACAAAAACTGAAGAAACAAAAAATGCCGTAAAACTTGAAGTGAGCATGCAACTTATGCTTTATTGAAAAATTATTTTGTAAATAATAATAAAAAAGCTTGTACCTGTACACCAATTACACTATGGCAAAAGAAGAAAGAGTAAAAATTAGGTCGGCACAGATGTCGAATAAGATTGCTGAATCTGTATCGAAGACAACGTGTTAAAGACAGAGAAGAATTACCTTTTAAATTCGGGGAACAGGTTTTGTTCAAGATCGTGCGAAAGATAGGAGAACGCCTCAGGCACTTTTGAATAGCTTACAAACGATGCACGCTCGAAATTGTTTCGTGAAAGAGCCAAAAAAAAAAATTAAAAGAGCTAGTTCTAATAGAAGAAACCTTCGTTGTAATGAATACGTATATAAGGGATGACAAGCTTCAAAATATCGGGGATAATAATACGGTTAGCAGAAAATATCGGTGTTTTGGATGTACATGCACAGTAAATGTTCACGTAAGTTCACGATCATTCATAAATGACGTCACGCTTCGAGGGGGGAGGTGGGGGTTCTTGAACTTGTGACGAGGGGAGGGAAGGGGGTAACCAGAAGTGAGACATCTTGCTTGTGCGACATAGCGTGACCCGTGACAAAGGGGGGAGGGGATCAAATGTATGGGGGAAAAAGCGGGACATCATTTATGGACGGTCCCTAAGAGGTTATATGAATTTGAAACTGACTGTGTATAGAATTGTAACTAAAATTGTCAAGACTGTGATAGAACTGTCAAAACGTAGTATAAGAAATAGCATCCATACTTTAAGAAGTCCTATTTCCAAATTGAATAAAATGAATAACATTAACATAGGGGCTGTTCATAAATGACGTCACGCTTTTTTCGCCATATTATTTGACCCCCTCCCCCCCTTTGTCACAATAGGTCACATTTCAGCAGATCCCTCCCCCCTTTGTCACGCATCACGCTATGTTGCATAATGCATGATGTCACACTTCAGTGGTACCCCGACCCCTCCCTTTGTCACAATTTCACGAACCCCCGCTCTCACCCTCGAAGCGTGACATCATTTATGAATGATGCCATACTCGAATGCAAAAAGATTCAAAGAACGATAGAAGTATTTACAACGATTTGAAATATGTACTACTACTTTTTTCCTCCAACCTGCTTCCCTATTAGCACTAGGCCTTAGGGATGCCCTCCCCGGGCGCGAGGTGGTGGGGTCCACGGCTTTTACATGCACGTATCTCCAAGTGTACATGAGGGAGTCTTCAGCGGGTCGGGTGGCGAACACTTGACCTTCCATTTTGAAATCCGACATATAAACCACCAGGCTACCATGGCCCATGTATACTACTACTCATGTTCGTCGAGAGAGGGTTTTAGGTATTGCTGATTCATGGGTCACAGTCTTTGAAAGGGGGTCGGGTTCGGCATTGGAGTCGTGCCAAGAGTAAAATCTGTCAATGGCTAAGATGAAAGCGTTTGGGGGTTGGGGGGGGGGGGAGACGACCCTGCTATTGAGAGTAACGAATATTAAAAGCAATAGTTTTGTTAAGGTATTTAATTTATCTTCTTATTGGGGTAAATAATTTATTATTTCAAAATTATAAAATATTTATTAACTTTCTGCCGTTAAAGTGGAGGAATTAAGTTTTCTACTCAAACTCTTGCAACGAAACAGATACCATTTCTAATTAATGCGTCACTGCAACTTCCTTCATTATTGAATTCTTATAAGGTATTATAACTACCAGTTTTTTTTTTCTTTTTGGTGCTGATGGTACTGTTTAATTCAAAAATAAAACATCGAGTATAAAATGTCGCATCCATAACGTAGCTTGAAATAAAAAGTAGAAAAAATAAAAATAATAAAATTAAGGACCGATTTTAAGCTATGTATGAAAGATTGTCATTCAATTATCTTCTAAGATATCAATTTATTTATTTTAGTTAAATCACTATTTTTGTGGCTATTATGATCCTATTGCTCCAGGTCATTGAATTATTGCACTATGGAAGAAAATATTTCGTAGTTTCGCTTCACATAGCAAAATGCTACGAACGAAAAGCATATAGTAACGTTAAAAAATAATTAAAAATGCTCTCCAAAAGGACACATAAAAATAATCTGTAGAAGTTAATTTCATGCGTTACATAAGTATTTTTTCTACTTCCTTCCATCTCCGCATCTTATGCACGGTCTTCACTGACCAAGATATCGTCGCTTCCTGATATACAGTCGTATTATTGTATTGTCTCATTTTTTTTACTCAATTAGGTCGTGCAAAAGGAAAAAAAAAAGATTTTCCTTTAACTTTGTATGCAACCTTTTGTGTGCCCACAATACAAGCTTAAAATTTTCAATGGTTCGCAGCGCAGTTCTAAAGATATTAATGTACTCACAACATATAAAAAAAAAAAAAAAATCTCGTTACATAAGCAGAAGATAAAAAATTTTACATATTACTATTTTTTTAATATTTGCAGGAAACGTCTTAACTGATTATACGAAATTCAATTGCAACAAAAGTTAATGAGAATTAAGTTCAATAGAGTAAACTTTATTCTACTTTGTTGAAAAATAAGTACTTATTCGTGGAAGTAAACAGATTTAAATAATCGATTATAAAATGGAATACATCATTAAATATATTTACTGTTACACAAATAGAGACACAACACGAAAAAAACCTAAGGAAAAATATTAAAAATGAAAACACTAAAATAAACAAAAACGATTAAAAAAAAAAAAAACCGCAGTAACCAGGAAAGGTTTAGTGACTCGTCAAAAAATGTCATTCGAATTTCCATTGTAAAGTTCAAAATGATCCCGATCCTGCGTCAATAAACTCAAATAGATCTTTAGATTGCCAAACAGGTAAAGTTTGCTTTTTGGCAGAGCCTCCATCACTGCAGCGGGATATTCAAAAGAAAAAAACTTTATCCGCTACGGGGGGTTCGTAAAAAAATATATAATAATAAATAAATAAACAAAAAAAAAAAAAAATAGCAAAAATAAAACTATAGATTAGTTGATAGGTCAGACAGCAGAACTAATATGATATCTTCTGGAAAATTGAACAAATTATCCGGATGGGAAAAAAAAAGAAGAGAGAGAGAGAGAGAGAAAACAAGATGAATTTTCGGAGACATGAACTACAAGCTAAAAGAGTAAATTCATTTGATCCGAACAAATGCTTTTCTGAATTGGGAGAAATGTAAGACAAGGAGTCGATGAAAATGAAATAAAATAGAATAACAATAGGAATAGTGTTGGGAGGAAAATATTTAGCTCCAACGGGATTTGATAAAATTATCAACCAATCCGATTTAATGAACTTTAGAACTACGTAAACTACAATGTTAACCAATTATTAATTTGCATAATATATGGATAAAAACACAAAGAATTACTTTTTTAAAATTTCATTTTACTCTTCATTAGTGAGTGCCCTTACTAATGTTGCTCATAATTAAGTCGCGAAATCTGTAATGCTATTCTGATAATGGTTACGTCGTGTTTTATTATAGGCTGACTTCATTACTTTAAGTATAATCTGAATGTTTAAAAATTAATTTTAAAAATTTATAATTTAATGGTTTAGTTGCATATATGGGAAGCTAAATAAATCAATCAATAAATAAATAAATCAAACAATAATAATAATAAATAAATGAATAATTTTAAAAAAGCAAAAATTTTTAAATGGGAGCCGGTGGGGAATGTCGGGCATCAATTAACGTCAAGTATATGCATAAAATAAACTCATTAATTTTATTTGCATAACAAATGCAATAAAGTTCCTAGAAAAAATCTTTGCTCTTGATTAGAAAGAAAAACTTTAAAACTTTTCCTTTTTGATGAGTAAATAAAACTTTAAAACTTTTCCTTTTTGATGAGTAAAAAAAAATCTTTTACATATTAAAATAAAATGTAACTTACAAAACAAACTTATTGCAAGACAGCTTGAACTACAAATTTCATTTAAGGCAAAGGCTTAAAACATCAAAAACAAATAATTTATAATTAATGCTATAATTCTTACCAATCAGCTTCAAAAATAGACAAGTCCGAGGCGGATGCTTAGTTCCGAAAACCACATGGCGAGCAGAAACATGCGAAGGAAAATATTTAAACTGTTTCACACAAGTTGCCAAAAATTTTTCAGTTCACAATCCAATAAGAAGAAAACTCTGCTCCAATCCGTATTCATAGTACAGCGAAAAAATAAATGTAACGAATTATAAAAACGATTGTTCGCGCACTTTTAAACAACGTGTCCAATACAAAAATCTCACCGGCGATCTCCGCTACATAACGACCGTGGAAAAAAAGAAAGAATAAAAAAATGCTACGTCCTTGAGGCGCCTTTCTTTCGAACAAATAACTTGCTTTTTAGAAAACGCAGGTAAAAATTCTTTCCCCACGCATATTCGAATCTATCTCCGTTCTGCCGGCAGTTTAAGTGAATTTCATATCGTTTCTGTTCAAGGGTTGCTGCAATTTTATTGAAAGCGCCAATTATCGCCAAATGACAGGCGCATTCTCCTGTTTTATCCCTATTCACAGCTTCGGAAAAATCCCTAAATCGATTTTTTGTTTTCATATTCTTTTAAAAGGGGGCGTTTAGCGAAACAGCTCAAACTCAGGTAATGCGGGGTTAACGCTCGCGCGGTGTTTTTATTGTTCTAAACAGACGATGGAGGTTCGAGAGAAAAATATAATAGAACTAATCACGGATAATGCCGTGGCAGTGTTTACATTGTCGGGATGAGAGTAGTTAAGTAAGAGACAGATTAAAAAGTAATTAATGTTAGCTAACATTTATTACCTGAAGTAAAGTTTCATTAAGGGAATTGACTTGATGAATGAATTTTAAAATTACAACAACAATTCATGAATAGATTGAATAACTTTCCACATCCTTTTTAGGAAGAAATTATCAACTCTCTTGTTTGTTTCTGAGCGTTATTCTTTTCTTAATTATTTACAATTTTGACTAATGTCACTAACTTTTCTAAACTTTTAGAGATTTTATTTGGAAGCAAGATACCCATAGAATGTATTACTAATGCATTTATACGTGTAGAAAGTATTAACAATTCTTGTTTCAAAGCATTTCTAGGCACATCTTTAGACCTGCACAAAACTGTAAATTTCTTTTCAATGGAAAACCCAAACATAGAGATGCAAAACAAAAGTTTTCAGCTTCGATATGCTTTGTTATTATTGCTAAAATTAATTAAACTGACTAAAATTAGATCTTAAGAGCATTACTAATTATTGTGTTAGTACCTATGTTTTTGGAAAAGAATTAGAATGTCTTTAAGAATACAATCTATGCCAGTCAAAAATGTTTATTTTAAAATAATATTTTTTTATCCTGTATTTTACATGTATAAAGATTTGTAAACAGGGGTCGGAGCTTTAATTTTTTAAATGATATTCAATGGGGTATACAAATTTAACTGAAAAATGATTACAGTAATCTCATCCTTATACGTCGATTGCAAGGAACTGATCGAAGAAAAAAAGAAAAGTAACAAAAGAGGGGAAAAATCATTTTGGCTTAAAAACAGTTACAGTAATCTTTGCAGAAAAAAACCGATCATCAAAACTCAAAAACAATTACAGTAATCTCCCCCTTATACTCGATGCAAGGGGCAGATCAAAAAAAAAAAAAAAAAAAAATGGGGGAGGGGTGTTTATGTAATACAGACGCACAAATGAATTTCAACTTAATTATAGACCAAATTAAGTTTAAATGGAGATAAATAGCAGAAAAATGTAATAAACCAAGTAAGAAGCTTCATTTTGGGCAACTAATTTTGCCAGTGAAAAGGGTGTGAACAGTTAAAATAAAATAAAATTGACATAACTTACATGCGTTGCAATTTTTTGAAGTGTACTGAAATGCGAAAACTGTTGGCTCTTTTAAAATATTTAAAGTAACCTTTTCGATTTCATTCAAATGTCAAGGCATCAAAACAGGTTCATGAGCATTTTAAATAAGATTATTGGTATACAGAAGTTTTGGAAAAATAGAAGAAAAAAAGTACGGAGTAGACATTTTGCACACGCATAACTGAAAGATGTCTCTGAAAACGACGCATAAATAAATGTTCAGCAACATTAATTTGTGCATATTTTTGATAAGGACGTTTGAAAAATTGACGTAAAACTGAGATGGAAAATGAAACATATAAAAGAGGTGACGCGCAAGTGAGAAACTACATTCAAACACATAAAAGAGGAAAATGAGACATATAAAAGAGTTGACTCATAGGTGAGAGAAACTACAACATTTTAATTTTTCGTATTAGGAAAAGTGCGAAAAGCTAGAACGCGGTAATTAATAGTTGTAATTTTTTTAGAATCAAACTGAACAATATCCGAAAAGCTGAAATGGTTTTTAGAAAATATTATCTTTTTGATTTATTGCACTATAGATATTGGAACCTGCATATTTTCATTATTATTTTTTTAAATTCTAGAGGGTGCACAGATTACAATAAATAAAAATCTAAATTTAGTTAGCGTTATTCCAAAAATTAATATTAAGCTAATGATTATTTACCTTAATTGAAGTGTTTTTCTTTAATTTATACCCATTCATATATATAGCTTTTCATTCTGCGTTTTCTTGATTCTGTTAGCATAATCTTCACAAAAAATAACAACAAAAAAAAAAAATGTATATCAAAGTATACATTTTTATGATACATGAAGTTGCAAAACTCCCCATTCTTACCCAAATTTTAAATTGTTACACACGGAATTTTGCAGTTTTAATTTCCCGATTTCTAACAAAGCTACGGTACTTGCCCAATATTGATTTGGGGTGTTTTATTGTAGAAAATGTTTCAGCACTTGAACGCAACAAAAGAGAAAAAGAGAGAACACATGGAAAATCCCGAGATAAGTCCCTCACTACCTCCCACCTCCCTGGACCCATTATTGATGTGCCAGTCGACTCAAATTTTGGGCCATTCTTCAGAAATGTAACACGAATAAGGTTGCATCCCTCGAGAACATCTTCACTGAACGCAACGCACGTAAGGCTATCAAAGGTGGAGTTTATAATCGACACACTTTATTTGAAACTGTTTCTGCGATCCACACGGCTATGTCGTAAAAAATGCAGTGGGGGCATGGTGATACATATCTAGAAGTAGTTTGAAGATTTAAAAGATAAGTAAGCAACCAGTTTCATATTTTTTTTATAAATAAAAACATTTTAAAAATATGGATATTAGTTTATGCATTTGCTACTTGTAAAGTAGCGCATAATTCGCTTTTATAAATTCAGATAGAATGGGGATCGTTTATAAATGCTGTCACACTTTTTTCCAATATATTTGAACCCCCCTTAATCCCCTGTCACGAAATGTCACACTTTAACTTACCCCTACCCCCCCCCCCCTTGTCACATTTCACGCTATATTACATTAGCATATGTACTTGCAGTTCAGAAACAAAGCACTTTTTAATTAATCTTTAATTTCCTGTGTTTATTACTCGTTTTTAAATCAATGCAGTTTTTTTTTTTTTTTTGCGTCATTGTGTTGTTTATGAACAACTCGTTTTTTTTTTTACCTTTCAGATTGCATAGAAATAGGTAACAATTCAAAATGTTTTCCTCGATATTTAATGAGTAATAAATTGTTCGATATTCTTCTTCCCCTACGACAAAACTATTTCTGTGTACACAAAATTTTATAATCAATGGAAAAATTTTGCGAGACGTTATGAAAAGATTTCATGTGTTTAACGTTGTTTTTAAAGAATTTTTCTGTGCAATAAATACACTTGAATTGCCACTATTATTATTTATTCTTTGAAATCGCATGGTTAGACTTATAATTCAAACTAGCTGATTCCCCGCAGAACATCTGGGGCTATAAGTGCAAACCAAACTTGAATGATCGCTCGATGTAAATAAGCCAAGGTCTTGCCATTCCAAAGAATCGGAAATTACTAATTGAGTTATGAATGGAAATAGCTTTTAAGAAATAGAAATACATTTGTTAAAGTCCGTAAGTTACGATAATAAGTAAAAAATATATTACGTTTCTTTTTTATGCTAATCATTAAACAAATTTTTAAATATCGTTTTATCGTAGTTTGTTTTTTGCATGATGTCGGTATAGCATCGCTCCGCAAAATTCAATCGTAACTGGTCCTCGTTAAGTGAAATTTTAAAATCGCAAAAAACACTTTAAAATTCGAATGGCTTAAGAAAAGATCGCTTGGTATAAACAAATTAAGGTGTTGCCACTCAAAATAATCGGATATTAAAAATTGAGTTATGAATGGAACTATATCGTATCGTACCGCAAAATTTAATCGTAACTGGTCCACGTTAAGTGAAATATATATATAGATAATGCAATAATAATATCAAAAATCTTATCAAATGAAAAATTAAATATCATGGTAAGCTTTTTACTTAGAACTTTTCTCCGTTGTCTGGTATAAGGTTTCTAAAGAGCGATATCTTTATAAGCATTATTTCCGAAGAAGGTTTGGAACGTAAATAACAATGTATTCGCTAATATTTGGTACAATGTGTGCTCAAATTCCGAGCACAGGGACGCAGCGAGGGAGGAGATTTGTAGGAGAATACCCCCACCCCCATAAGAGCACTTGTTTTTTACTTGATTTTAAGCTTTGCCGATCTTAGCATGTTAATAAACATCTAATGAGGAGACCGGGAGAAAATTCTGTTAGCGTCCATAGTTGAACAGAAAGTATGAGCAATAAAATGGGCAAAAACAACTCTTATTACTAAACCAACACGCCACGCAAGCGTTTTTCGTGATCTGCAGTCAATTGATAGTATCAATTCATAACGTAGCTCCCGGAGTCAGACTTAACATTACGGCTTCTCAATGTGACGTCATCATGGGACCGAGAATTAAATGGCTGAATGGCCGACATGACAGTCGGATGAGTTGGGAGTTACTTTTATTGACATTGTAGTCGAGAGCGGAAGGAAGATTTTTCCCCGCGGGAAAGAATCGCGCGAGCGGAGAGGGAAAACGTGGGGAAATACTACGATCCGAGGGGAATCTGCGGAATATCACCGACTCCCGTTATGCCCCGCCCTTTCAGAGCACGCCATTCCGAGAGGCTTTTTCTCCATTCTTTTGAGGATGTTGGAATCTTAGGGAACTTTTTGACAGTAAAATTATTCTAAAGAACGCCTCTTGGAATTTTAAGGAATGAAAGCTTTTCAAAATTTTCTTTTCTCAGGAAGTTTTTAACTTTTTGCTGATGTTTATAATCGGCAGATGATTGTAAATAAATGTCGTCTGTAATAACTTTTCTGTATTTTTTTTTCGTTAGTGTTGTTTCACGATGTAAGGTACTTTTAGCTTTCCCCTAAAGCTATAATTTTTTTCTTTATTTTGTTTCATTTCTTCTCTCAACATTTTTGTTTTTGAAGTCCTTTCTCATTGCACCGTTTCCAATATTTGTAATTCTTTTTTCTCTCCCGCCGTTTCACAAGTGAATTAACATTTTGACTTCAACAACGTTGAAGCATAAAGTTTTATAATATGTAACGTTGTCCTATTTAGTCTTTTGCCAACTTTAAAGCAATTAACAAACTCAGCAATTCCGAAGTCAGAAAATAATGATTACTTTTGATTCCTTTGTTTGTACGTTTTAGTAATTGCACAGTTCTGCAAGTTGAAACACAGAAATTTTGAATGTCGTATGACATCACACTGGCGACAGTAAAATTATTGCTGTCGCCAGTGTGTTGAAAAGTTCAAAGTAGGAAGTTGAAAAGTTCAAAAACAACAACACTGAGCAGTTTCAGTACACACAGGCCAGGTAGAAATGATTACGCATTTTTTGAAAGGGATACTTAAATTCTAAGAGTAACATAGTTTAAGTATTGAGCAAGAAATTAAATGGCATGAATTCTACAGCAAGATAATTTTATTTGCAAGGGATGCATATTTTCAATGCTTAAAAAAACAGTTCGTAAAAAAAGTACTACAATAAAAAAATATTCAGTTAATTTATTAATTAAATACATAAAAAAAAAAAAAAAAAGACTACGTGTATGTGCGTAAAGGTTTAGAAAATATGTAATTCGCTCAAAACCTACGTGCTTCGACTAATGGACGACTTGAGATTTCCAATATTTTAATTGGAATATTTATTTTCCAACATCATCTATCATAAAAGTCAATTTTCGTAAACAGACAAAGTTTTTTCATTTTTTAAATGTATCTTTTCATTGTGCTATGAGCCTGAATTACCAATATGAAATCTTACAGAGCGGTTCTAATTTATTACTTCCATTGTTTGCAAAGCATCTAATTGGCAGATAATGGATTGCGACTAAACAATTTTGAACCTTGATTTTTACATTTGCTGGATAACATATTATAAGTCACTAAAACTTATGAGTTCACAAGCAATATTTTGGTGCTTGAAAAATATGAATAGTTTATTTTTTTCCTCTTATATTTCTAACTGAAAGGCACATTCCTTGCAATATTGCTAAATATCGAAATGCACTCTTGAACAACTAAAAAAAAACTGTATGGTTTCTTTGTTGAAACGTTTCTTTCTGTAATTTTCCAAATAATAGTCTATTTCTTTAAAATGACAATGTTAAAATAAAATAATTGATTCCCAGTTAACATGCAGTTTGCAGAATTATTATTATTATTATATTTATTTACTTATTTATTTTGCATTGAACGTAGGAGTACAATTTTTTCGGCAGTATCGTCGACAAAAAATCATAGTAATAATTTTAGTAATGAAAATCATTTTTCCTGTAAGTGTATTCTTTTTATGACGCATTTTAAAAACGAAAGAAATTCTTCGCTTTCTCCCCCCTCCTCTCTCTCTGTTCATTTCTTTTTGTTTGTTTTATGCTTAAAAGAGTTGCTTTTTTTAAAGGAATGAAGTCTGGTAAAACATGCGTTCTATGATATGTTTCACCAAGAAAATTAATTTTGAATGTGTAAACAAAATGAAGAAATAATAAAATGAAACCGAATAATCACCTAGAATAAAATATAATCATATTAAAATTAAAATAGCTCTTTCAGTTTAAAAAATAGCTTTAAAAGTTTAGTTTAACATTTTTTTTTAAAGTCCCCCCTCCCCCACCTTTTTTTCTTGGAGTACATCTTGCGGGTACCCATGACCGATGGCAGCCACCGTACACAATCCCAAAGACCATACGCAACAATGTAGAAGAGTTACATTTCGACGACGATGTCAAACGATCATAGTTCGTATTGAGGATCAATCGACGAGAGGCAGGAGAGTGTAGCCGATTCGAACTTCTCGCCTCGGAAAGGGCCTCTGCTCCTCCGAATCCGGTTCCGACAACAGGCGGTTGCCTCACAACAGATGGTCGAGAGAGAGAGTAGCACCCCTCCCCTCGGGACAAATGGATCGATCTCCTCTGGGCAGGTTACCAGCTCACTTCAAACAGCGCTCTTACAAGAGGAAATCACAAAGAGCAAATTTGCGATGTTTCATGCACACACGACTCGAATTTTTTTAGGATTTCAAATTAGGGGCGTGTTGTTGTAGTGTGGATCTCTTGTTGGCACCGGCGAGGGACGCCTGGCCTCTTCCCTAAACATTTTCCGGAGCAAAAAAATGCTTTGCGCAAATAGAACGTTTTTCACGTGTTTATTCGATATAAATTTGTTTCTCTTGAAAGAAGTTATTGGATTTTGGTGTTTTTAATTTTTCAAACTTACATTTTTAAGTATTTTCTTTTGAATGAGCTACTGTTGGCTTCTGCCAATTGCAGACCTAGTGCGTTCCCGAGAGATTGGCACCATCTCTTTCAGCGGCAGCACAGTGAGTGTGGTACCATCGCCGCATGAGAATTTTGACGTCCAGTTTCTCAACCCGAAAGGGCGAGCACTCGGGCTCTGTCGATGCGAAATTTCCCTAGGAATTTAATATAGCCGAGAGCATCCAAGCCAGCATTTTTAAATATAACCTTTTAGATTAAAATTTATTTTATCCTCATTTTGTTAAACATTCATTTTTATTTAAAAAAATTAATTTTTCGTTTAAAATAAATGATAAAAACAATGTTATTGTAACATAAATTTGCAAAGACATTGACACGTGTTTCGGGGCTACAAAGCTTCCCATCAATGTATAAAAGTATGAGGATGAAAGTCAGCCTTTATTCGGGTAATTTTCAACATAAAGCCCCCATCATTATGCATAATAATTATAAAGGGTTCCTTGTAAGTCCAAGCACTGTTTTACAGATTTGTTCTGCAAGCTCAAATGAGCTTCGGGATGAAGTTCCTTCCTCTGAACTGATGACATTCATCTAAAAGGGCACATCTTTATGCATTGCAATTATAAATCCTTAAAAGACAGAGGCCTATTTAAAAATTTTGTGCTTTAGTTATGTTGTTTATATCACTTATTTATTTTTAGTGTTTTTATTTATTTCCCAGGAACACGGAGCAACCAGATTTTGCTCCATTGGACAATGGAGTGGAGCCGCGGAAGAGAAATATGGTGTGCTCCACTGCTCCGATTATTGTTGTTATTATTATTGTTATTATTATTATTATTATAATTATTACTATTATTATTGTTGATGTTGTTTTTGAATTACATTCAAAAACGTAAAAATGAATTATTTCTTCCTTTCATTTTCCTTTTCTTTATCTTTTTTATTTTCTTTCATTCCTTTCTTTTTCTTTCCTTTTAAAATTTTTGTTGCATTCTTTTCTTTTTTTTTTTCTCTCTTTGTTTTTGCAACACAGTGCATTTAAAACATATTATGTTTATTGATAAATAAAAAGTATATAAAATACTCTTGATTTTTTATCGCATACATGTTAGAACATTAATAACTAGACTTAAAAGTAAAAAAATAATGTAATTCACGATAAAACTATTCAGAACACGGAGCAGAGCCTGCATTAAAATTTCGCGAATTTTAAAACTTTTGTAAGTAATATCAAATATGTACACGATAATGAGGCTAAAAATTGATTATTTTCGCATCAAATTCCTGCCATTGATGCATGATTTGACAGCAGAATACAGTGTTACAATGTGTTCTTACGTAGAAGGCCGGTGGTAGAGATTTTGTTGCTAGTATGAAGCCAGCATTATAAACCTTTGCTCTACATCTGACAATTATACTTAATGGTTGGCATATTTATTCATAAATCTTCAGCTTTTACTTTGAAACAATATCCTTTCCAATCACCATCTTGTAAAACATGCTAAAATAGAACTTTATTAAAACAGTTGTCACTTTTATCGACAGCATGCACTTGTATAGTCGATGGAACGAAGCTTCAAAAAGGGCAGAAGCTTAAACATGTGGGCTCTTCGGGCACTTCGTCGATGCCTCGTTCACGCCGAATAATGAGCTGTGATTCAGCCTATAACAATTAATGTTGAGAATATTCTTTTTACAATTATTATTATATATAAAATATTGTCTTTTAAGTTATGCACAACTGTACCTAAGAATGAAACATAGTAAGTAGAAATCTACATTTAATTAAAAAGTTTGTGTTTTGAACTCATAAAACCAGAAACCATTCAATAAATAAATAATATTTGATTTAATTAAAGAAATAACTTACATTACATTATATTTAGTTAATAATTATATGAAGTGCTTATAGCTGTTTAAAGTGAAGCTAGTAAAATACTGCATGAAACATTCTTTAAACATCTAAAACTAACTTTGAAACATGCAAAAACAATAGTATCACTGTTCTTATTATGCACTAGAACAACGGTTCCCAATCTTTTTTTTCTCGCGTACCACCATTCTTCTTGCGAACCATTTTGCGTACCACAGCTATATAACTTTATTATATAGAATAGAAGATCAATGGATTATAGATTGATTTTTAGTCTGCACGCTTACCACCTAGAGAGGCTTCGCGTACCACTAGTGGTACACGTACCACAGTTTGGGAACCGCTGATCTAAAACATATTTGCCAGTAATGGGCACCAGGATATTAAATCACGACGAGGGGAAATGTTTTTTAACTGATAAAAAGTTACATTCAGAATCCGAGCACAGGTTCGTCTTTCCTCAATCTCTGAAGTAAACAAAAGAATAAAAATGTTCCACACCTAAGTAAGATGCGAGGAAATATGTATTAAATACTTGATAAGAACTTAAGGGTGAACCGAAACTAATGTTAAAAAATTCAATGGAATTAATAAACAACTTATATAATGAGTAGCAAGTACTTTAATTAATAAATTAAAGTAGTTAAAAGAAAAGGCCTACTATATTAATTTTATTATGCAAAATGAGATTTGATTTCATGAGTTTTCATTTCAAATAAAGTTTTGATTTCGTGTGTTACTTTAAAGGAAAATCCATAACTTTAAATTTAATTTTTTTCAAAAAAAAAAAAAAAAAAAAAAGTGCACACTGAATTTAATACTGAATGATACACTAGTATTAAGAAGAAATTCATGCACATTACTCCAACAAATTCACCCTGACTTCAAGAATCTTACATTAAGAATGTCCAGATATCTCCAAGATATTAAGATATAGCATAAATTGTTGCTAATTTATAATTAGATCATTCTGTGAGCTGATATACGACTATATCAATTGATTATTATAATTGCAGAATATGCTTTTAATGTCCAAATATTACTTAGTTAGTGACATTTATTAAAAAAAAAAAAATGCACAGCAGGCTGAAAATTTTGTGTTAAACTGAGAATATCGAAACGTATGGAGCATATGACAATATTTATAAGTATGTTTAAGGCTAAAATTTAAGTCGCACAGCAGTCAAAGTTATTTGTACATTATTTATTTATTAATTCATGCATGAAACGAAAATAGCGTAAAATCGTATATGGAAAATCATTAACTGTCCTTATTCTAATGCGAATTTTTTGAATTTCTCAATTATTAATATCGATCCGAGTCTGTATGTCTGTATATGGATAGATAATAAAGAATTTCAATGCCGTGCTGTATTTAAGTTCGGGAAGCGCCATGCGTAGAACGGTATCTTAACAAAAATCGAATACCAAAAAAAAAAAAAAAAAACATTTTGGGAGCATTGTACTTATTAATCTATGATTTTTACTGACTGTTGCTCTTATTTAGGCTCGCGCGAAGGTCATTGCTTAGCATAAAAAGCGGTTTGCCAAAAAAGAAAGCCATGACTTTTTGGGAGTATTATCGATTTAAGGGTCTTTTGACCTAACTTTTCAGAAATTTCTTTCATTTTACATGGACTATTAGCTTTATTTCAGAATTGTTCTCTTTATTTGTTTGGCCCGTGCAGCTCCGGGCGACGTTTTTGCATGCATCGTTTTGAGAAACAAACAAAAAAAAAACACCGAAAACATTTTTTTTAAATAAATAAATAAATAAATAAATACAAATAAAATGAAAATGAAAAACCCTTTATTCATTGACTTTTTAATTTGTGAATTTAATTTAAGGAAAAGGGGAGCTGTGCTCCACAACAAATTTCTTTGCTCCGGCTTCGCACCATTTTCGATCAAAATCTTGTTGCTAAATTGCTCCACGCTGCGCTCCAGATCCCCGAAATAAACAAGCTCTTAATTCCTTCTAAAGTCGGAAATTGACCTCTCTCCTCTTGCATCATAGAAAGGATTTTCTTAATTTTGAAACGAATACACTAACGCTTCGTCATTTTTCATTCCCAGTTGCAAGAATGTTTTTTCGAAAGAATGACTTTATTGCCATTCTCGCGATAGTCTTCTTGACGTCAGGAGAATATTAAGCCCGTAAAAGTATTTATGCAGCTTCAGACTTCTCATAAAAATATTTATCACGGCTGTTATAATACAGTCATACTTACCGTAAGAGTTCATTCCGGAATAATTTATCTACCTAAAATTCAAATCTTTTTTAGAAACAATACCCAAACTCGTAACCCGCAATGCAATCGATTCCGAAACACTAGTTTATGCAACTAGTTTCGAAAAGAAGGTAAAATGCTTATTTGGCAAAAAAAAGTTTTTTTTTTCAACTTGGCAAAAACATTGTTCTGCCTTTAATAAGTCAGTCAACGCGTCAGTCTCATGATACCTACTACTCGATTTACAGCCTGACGACCTTTGCCGAAGCCCGCAAATCAAAACAACAGAATGAACAATGGCGGCCCCACAGCCGTCGAATAAGTATTTTGTATTCATAAACGATACTTATAAATGTCGCTGTTGCATTGTCATTTATGTTTTATGGTACAAATAATTCTTTGTGGCAGAAGGAAATGCTTCAATGATTCTGTCACATACATTCGTTCAAAATAAAAAAATAAATTAGAATGTCAAGCTAGAGAACAATGGAAAAATAAGCCTTATTATTGCTTTTTTATTTCGTTCTTTTCCTGGTCATAAAATTATGAATTAGTTTGAGGCAGCAGATTTTAATTGTTTACATTATGCTTACGAAAAGTACAAGTAAAAACGATAGTCCGTTCCGTCATTGGTCGTATTTTTTCCATTTGAAATACCCACAATACAATATCAGACATTAACATCAGACGTTAATTTCGTTGTCTTCTTTATTTGATACTTAACGTGGCTGTTAGATATGCTGTAAATTAATATCATTTCGTCTAATTCCTTTTCCTTTAGTGTGTACTAATCATAGACCAATATTAATATTAACTGTGCTTTCCATTGCAAGCAAGGTAAAACCGGCTGATAGGATGAAAGAGCAGATTGTGGTCAAGAAATCAGTGCAATTGCGCCATTTGGCGTCTTTATCGCCATCATGGGGAAATCGTCTCTGTTTTACTAAATTTTCGCGAAACAATATAGTTGAGAAATCACTTAGCTGAAGGGCAGACCGTTCATCGTGCCAAATGGTCAACGTAAAAGATGGTCAGAAACAGATTTATGTTAAGCGATTAAAAGTAGCCTTAATGATCAGTCTAGTTTATCTTTGGCATGAGATATTAATCTCCTACCCAAATGCAATCTGAAGAAAGAGTTTCCCTCTTTCTTCCGATTAATACTACTGTGCTTGGTTGCATTCCGAACATCGCGAAAAAATTTGACGATAAACATTTAAATTTGATGTACTAGTATATGGTATGAAACTGGCGTTTTCTGGCAACCTCTACAATGATGATCGAAAATTTTTCGATATTTTGTATGATGCCAAAAATCTTCACAACCGAAAGTCTCCTAGAGAGAATGAGAGAGTATAACCGTTAACGAATGTTGACAGAAAATATTATATCCGATTATGCCATTTTCAATGAAATCCGTGCTGCAATGAAACATCTTCTATTGCGCCAAGAATGTGAAAGAAATAATTTTACAAAAAAAAAAAAAAAAAAAAAAACCCCACGAACACGAATATTATACTACCTTGGTGTATTTATATATATATATATAAGGGAAGAAATCCATGTTTTCAAGTCAGCATTTTGTCAGTCCACTATGCCGGAGCGGCCGGAATGACAACAATTTTGCTTGAGAGAATCCTCATCACATACTGTGCGAGTACTATAGCCACTATCTAGGTGCTGTAGTGAGTACTTTTCAAGTATTTACAACTGTAGGCCGAACAATAATAATGTAGTACAATATTAAATCTTTGATTGACACTCTCTCAGCCCAATTTACAAACCTAGTTTTGTGTGGGGGAAGGGAGAGCAGGCGGGTGGTGAGTAGCATTCGGGATTATAATAAATAGTGATAATTTCTTGCCCCGTGCAATATACAACAACATATCTATAAAATAGAAAAGCTAATTCTTTTAAACAATATTTATGAATATTTTAATCAATAGTCTTAGGTGTTAGGATTAAACTCAGTGATAGCCCCTTTTCCCTTCACTGTTCAATCGTTTTGAATTGAGAAATATTTAATTCCAAGACATCACTAATGTGACTGAAATGAAAAAGATTCGCACAAAATAGATTTTTCTTCTTAATTCAGCTCAAAACATTTAATAAATGAAAATAAAGAAATCATACGCACAAACTGATGCTTCCGCTACAAAAAGAAAACAAAACAGGAAGGTGTTCCCCAACCTTTAACTGGAGCGAAAATCAGAAAACAGACGACAGACTTGTTGACACTTTTTCTTCTGACCTGAATCTCCTTTTCAGGGCGATAGACGGGAGGGTGTTCCGGAAAAAAAAAGAAAAAGAAAAATTGCATCTCTAGAGGTCAGAAACCCTGGACTCAAGACGACCTTGGAATTTCTCATTGATTTCGGCTTCGGCCGACAGGTGGGTTACACACGCTGTCGCCTCCGGTTGTAGCTCAGCGCATCACCTTCAGAGAGAGCATTTTTTCTTCTTTGGCTTGCTTGTTGGTTTTAGATTGTTTTCTGCTCGGTAGCTTGTAAGCACAAGTGTGTGCCATTCATAAAATAGGAATTTTATTGTTCGCGAGAAGTGTAAAGCTCGTAAAACTCTTACAAATGTAATTCAGAACTATTTTTTTTAACAGAATGTTCCTGCGTATACGTTCGTAACATCAATTATGCTACATTAATATTTCTCAGCAGATGCAGAACTAAAAAAATTTACTTTTACTTACATTAAAGGGTGTTTCTGTATTGTATGAAAGAAAATGTTCAACATAATGATTTATTTGAGAAAGAAAAGTTACTTTTTTTCTTTTTGATATAATAAAAGCGGTGGGGGTGGAGCAGGTTCCGTCCCGAGTGACTCTTTTAGGGGTGAGTCCCAAATTGAATTTAAGAGTTTGTGTAAAGTATATGTATGTCAATTCTTCTCTCCCCCCCCCCTATGTAATGAAGCCCAATATTTGTGTTTGTTCGCTATCTACAGAATAGACCATAGATCTCAACGTTACAAAATCTGACTCAAATATTCTTTGTAGATGTTCAGAATATGCATTTCAAGGCCTTTTTTTTTTTTTTTAAATTTTATACTTTTTAAAATTTTGTTTTAACTGAATTTTAATATAAATTGCCTAATAAAAAGAGAAACATCCTTGCACACATATACGCACACCGCCCGAAAAATACATTACATATAATATGCTAAATTCCAATATTTAAATTTAGATGCTAATATTATTGCTCATTACAAAAGCAGTTCTTTGCATGTTCTGCCTTTTTGGCATAACTCACAAAGAATTATTCGTCTTATTATTAAAAGGAATAATTAAAACAACTGTGTTTGCCAGTTTATAATCTCTGTATAAATGTTTTAAACCGCTGAAAAGAGGAAATTTAGATTTGGAAAAATTCAAGAATTATGTGGCCTGTTCAAATTTCACACAAAGAGTCTTTTTTTTTTTTTTGAAATTTATGATTTGATCTTTACACCATAAACCTTCCACAATTAATGCTACAAACGTCTTCACAGATGTTGCTTTATATTATAATGTGTATTATGGGTGCTATGAAGCTCCTATGAAGAAGGTCTCTGAGTGAAATATTTTTTGATTTAAACAATTTTTGTTCATTTTTGAACAGTTCCAAAAAAAAAAAAAAAAAAAAAGCAACGCCTACGGGAAAATTTCAATCCTATATAAATCCTTATCAAACCATCTGATTTGCTTGGACCAAACTTTATCGGAAAGATGCTATGACGTAGAACATGTACAGATACGAAGTTCAACCAGAACTAAACAAGCCTAATTTCCTATGCAATTTTTTGATCGGGATTTTAAAGGATACTTCTAAATGACTGAATGAATAAGTGAATGAGTTAGTGAAACAATGAATAAATGAGTGGATAAATTTATAAGTGAGTGTATAAATGAATGAGTGAAAGAAAGAATAAATGAGTGAATAAATTAAAAAAAAAATAAATGAGAGAAAAATACATGAATGAGTAAATGAATGAATGAATGGGTGAGTGAATGAATATGTATATACCGTCGAAAAAGGTATATTTGAAGTAATTAAGAACTAAAGCTAAATGAGAAAGAGAGAGAGAGAGAGAGGTAGCTGGATTATAAATTTAAATTTTTCATATACAGGGAAGTAGGCTCGTATAGTTCCAGACGAAACTTTTTTTCTTTGTAATGATTCCAAAAATGTCAAAATTAAGCTGGTCGCAAATGCTGATTCTTCAACATTCAATCTCTGAATACAATTTATACCCTGAAATGCCCTTTATAACAGCTTCGAATATTACAATTTCTATCAATTGTTGTAGAGTGATATGCTTTCCATCGAAGTATTATAGAGATCAGACGATATTCGCGCGTCGGGAATGGAGAAGAGGACTTGTTTGACATACACGATCGGGCCACTCCAAAAACAAAAGAAGCCACAACAGCTGTTTGAGTTACGCAATGATAGACTGAACTTCGCTCGGGGAGATCATCATGAAGTGGGGAAACTGGACGAGGAGAAGAGAGGAACAGTTTTTACCAGATGGTTGCCTCCGTTACGCCGCCAAGTCAAATGCTAGACTGATCATGTTGGCAGACATGCGTGGCCACAAATATAAATGAAACTTAGATTACGTTGATAAGCCTTTATAAGAAATACACTGTAAAAAAAAAAAAAAATCTCCTGAAAATAACGGAAAAAGTACGGCAGCAGAGTTGCCGGAAATATTCCGTTTTTGATAATATTTTCCCGAGATTTGACAGAAGTTCCATTTCTTTTTTCTCCGTTAATCCAAATCAGGTTGCGAAAATACAGCAGCCTTAAAACGGAATAGTTCCGTTCTCGTATTTTCAAGACATGATATTTCCGTTTTTTGAAGGAAAAATCATGTATTGAAGCACTATGGAAATCTTCCGTTAAAATCAGCCAAAAAACACTCTTAAAATTCAGGGTTTTTTTTTTTTTAACATTGTACAATCGAATTCATTGAAACTGAAATTTGTAAAGTTTAGTTTTTTTTTTATCCCCAAAAAATCGACATGTGTTTTCTAATTATAATAATGCTTTACTAATATGAAAACAATGAGATTTAATGTTTTTGAGAAAAAATTTCATGCTCATTCATTGTGCAAGGGAATAATCTGAAAAAGATAAACGTTTGTTGATTGTAAAAAACTGTAATTATAGTTGAAGGAATTGAATATTCCTAAGTAATAAAGAAAATGCGGTTGCTTTCAACAACAATAACGATTGCGATGGTGGCATTTTGCGTCTGTCGTAATAAACTGTTAATGCAGGCACACGACACAGCAGCAGTTGTAACTGATAATAGACTGCTGTGCTGTGGTTTGCAAACTAGAAGCGAAGATTTATCGGTTCAACAAATTTCGGTCCTCTGGAAAGTCACTATAACTAACTTTTAATAGTAGAGAAAAAATGCCAATGAGCGATCAAGAGAGCAAGGTTATTAAATTATGTATAACCAATGGAAGTCGTGGATGCATTTAAAAGTATAATAAAGATATTTAAAACAAAGGGAAAATGGCAACTTTTTAGTACTTTCAATGCAATGAACTAATAGAAAGGGTTGGATTGGGAGTAAAAATCGTCCTAAGTATATCTAAAACGAAATTGCTCAACGGGACACTACCCGGAGATCTGAAAGTATTTATTCAACTCCCCCCCCCCCCCCCCCGCAGGTCTTTCCCAGGGAAATTTTGAGTTTTTTACACTGAAAGATTTTAATCATTGTTCAAAGAAAAATAATTCCTTCCATTCCCTTCCAATAATGCGCTTTCATGTATTTTCCTTTTGACAGTTCGAAAGTAAAAACTAAAGCAAATTGTAATAATTTATCTGAACATAAGTGAAATAATAAAGAAATCCCCCTCCCCCCCCAGTTCTTTAGAATAAGGCATTGGGTTAGGAGAGGTGTTATCAAAGTTATCAATTTATTTAAACGGAAAAACCACACATTACACGTATTACTTATGTATATTTGGAATGATTACACTACTCATCCCTAAATAAAATTCTCCTCCCCCCTGATTCTGAATACTCATAACTTATGTCTACCCTGTGAAATTTCGCATAATTTTTCATTATATTGTTAGAATATAATTAAGATAATATTGATTTTTCAAATAACTTAATTTTTTTAGGTCGATTTCTACGATAACCACGATCTACTTATGTTTGAATAGGGAATCCTCCCGCTCTTTTCCTCATTAAAAACTTCTGCATTCGGGAGGCAGGTGGAGTCATATTTTCCATGTAGCATTTCAGTCTACAAAGGAGTCCCTTTTCCGGTTGTATTTTATTCTTTTAAAGTCACGAATAAGTTTGTTTAATACGCCTTTTACTCGACCAAAGATGGCTGCTCTCCAGGTTCTTGTATTTACGGTGGACTTTCACCTTGACTCGACTGCGAGACTAGTTTTTTTCGGGAGGGAAGAGAGAGAGAGAGGATAACCTCATTTACTGGAGGGTGGCCGAGAAGGGAATTTTTTTGTTTTTTAAACATTAGTTACAAATGCTCCGTAGTCATGCTCCCGAAGTCTTTGGAGGGGAGGAACTTGGTTGTTGATCGTGTGTAACCGGAGTTAAACAGGAGTCGTTTAGTCAGTTGGATGGCTTCCGCACGGTTGTATACGCGTGGATGCCAATTTCGAAGATTCCTTAGCGGCTCTGAGTATCTCGAATAATGATGTAGATAATTTTGTAAAGAAAACAATGTGGCTGTGAAACTGCTGTTGACAACTAAACGTTTTGCAGTCAAGGGAACATTGTCGTTTATATTTTTGTAATATAAGAAACTTGTAATGAAATTTTCGGACGACCGGAGATTCCCGAAACATATGTCTGCGTTTTAATGCTCATTTGTGCTTTAAATTAACGTGAAATTATATTTATATTAGTGTATAAATAACTTTGTTTAATTATTTATCACTCATATAGCTATAGATGAATTAACCAAATAAAAGCGGTAAATATTTTTAATAAAATTATTCGGAGCACGAAACAGAGCAGGAGTGTAGCTGGGGATGCACGCAGAAGGAGGTGATTTATTCAAAAAAGCAGCTGCTTTTCAAGAAACCGGAGTCGAGCGTGGAGCTGGAGCACGGAGCAATGGAGCAACGAACTTTTGTTTGGAGCAGGAGAGGAACTGGCAAGCAGAAATTTAAAAGCATATTTTGGCTGAAGGCAATGAAAATCTATGACAATTGAATATCAAGATACGCCATACAAGAGGAAAAGTATTAGGTCTCATTTTTATTCAAAAAATGATTCGGGACAAAATTTTAAGGTAACGGAAACGTTAAGGAAGAAAAAAATATTATATTGTAATCTCATTACAACCATCAAATAATCAATCTGAAAAAAACTGAGAAAAATATCAGAATAAATAAATAAATGAAGAAAAAAATATTCATCTATTTTAAAATTTCTTGAGGAAAAAAAAAAAGAAAGAAAGAAACAGGGGGAGGGAGAAACAGGAGGGGGCGGGCATGGAGTAGTAGAAAAGAACAAATTTCTTTGCGATTGTATACAACGCTCAAACCCCAGCTGTAGGAAAGAAGCGAAGATTTTGGTCAGGAAAGAAGACAGTCTGTATTTGGCGCCTTTGTCGCTTTCACGGTGAAACTAAATTACCTTTTTGTAACTAAATCGGAGGTAAACACCATTATTAAAAAGCCACTTGGCTGAAAGGCAGATAATTCAATTCTCCAAATGGTCCCATGGTTATGGTCTCATAGATGGTCACTGACACCTCTATGTCGACAGCCTAACAGTATAAGCAGCCCTAATGCTCAGTCTAGGTTTTCATTGGTCTGTAGTTGGCACATCCCCATAACTGCTAGGTACAGAATTAACACTTCGGACTGACACACGATGTCAAACAGATAAGATTTAATTCATACAACAATTTGTATTTTAAAACAGACAACTTTTCACGCAAAATTAACTTATCTGATTAATTGCCTTAAAGTGAAATCGGGAGAAGTAATTAAATAGCATAAAATAATTCAAGAGGAATTAACAAAACGAAATAGTTCTCTGAAGCGATATCTATTCCAAAAGTCTCCAAGCGATATTTGGTAATTAATTTTTATATTTGAAACATATTTGAACTTTGATTGCACGAATAATTTGCTAATTGCATTTTTGCTCGGGAGAGCAGAAAAATAAATAGATTCTGCTTTTCGATTTCGCTGGAAGCCTTAATTGCAATATAAACAAGTTGGAGAAAAATTTCACTTCGTTTCGATCTTGAGGTATTCAAACTATTTTCTCGCGCAATGAAGGTTGTAGGAAAATTGAAAGAACTGTTTTTGATTGTACAATAACCCAAGCGATCATATTTTATTTTCAGGCGTCACCCGCTTAGTGTTCTAACGAGAAACTAAAAGAATAAAGCGCGTTTTTCTGGGTCTTTTTGGCGGTTAAACCATCATCTTTTTATTTAAATGAATCGCCTTATTTAAAGTAAATATAAAATGTTTTTTATAAAAAAACAGAACCGACTTCAAACTATAAATTGCGCTAAAAAGTGAAAAATAAATTCATTCTTTAAACAACATCGATGTGACTTTTAAACATAGTTTTAGAAGTCGGTGCAAAATTAGAATAGATAAAATCTTTTGTAATCATGAACCAATTACAAATATCTATACTTTCGCAGAATTGGCAACGGTTCCAATATGAAGTAGCAAATGGTAAAATGGTAATTAGACTCATAATTTTGCACCGACTTCTAAAACTATGTTTAAAAGTCACATCGATGCTGTTTAAAGAATGAATTTATTTTTCACTTTTTAGCGCAATTTATAGTTTGAAGTCGGTTCTGTTTTTTTATAAAAATTATTTTATTTTATTCTTTTTAGTGTAAATACATTTTGTATATAAATACTCTATTTTTTAAAAAAAATCCATATCAAAGGGCAAAACTTCTTTGAATTTAATGGCACTAAAACTAATCATTTGTATGATAAATTCCCTTTTGAAGTCTATTTTAGCAAACAAACTGATTGGATTAATTTTTGCTACAGAGAAGCCTTCAGTCAAACTCTTGCTGTAATTGCTTTAAATAGTATAGCCCATGACAAAAAACATGTTTTTAAGAATGACTTTTATATTTATTAATAGATTTCCCAACAAAGAAAAATCAAGCCAAGCCTTTCCAATTAAAATAAAAAATACTTATTTTTCACCCGTAACAATTTTTATAAAAAACAAATGTAGTCAAATTGATTTGCAATATTTGAGTTAGACGACCCTCTATCGATTAAAGAAAAATTCATCAAAATCGGTTCATTTAGTCAAAAGTTATGGATGAAAAAAAAAAAAAAAAAAAAAAAACTACATTTCTGCCCATAACTTTTTTCCTAATTATCGAATATGGTCAAACGAAGGTACGAGACCTATGGGAAACCACCTTCGATCGATTAAAAAAAGAATCATGAAAATCGGTTCATCCGGTGAGAAATTATGAGTGGACAAACAAACAAAAAAAAAAAACGACATACATACAGTATGAATGTATAACCTCCTTCGTTTGTGAAGTCGGTTAAAAATTGTGTTGAATCAATTACCCATCAAAAATAACGGACGGACAATATGTTTTTTTATTTTCCTTTTTCTTCCCAATTTTTTCTTTTTCCCCCCATTTTTATTTCAACTTTTTACTCTTTTCCTCCTCCCCTTTTTCGGCCCCCCCCTTATTTTTTACAACGCTTTTTCTTTCCCAGGACCCAAAAGGGGATCTATTTTCTAAGGTCACGTGTTCGAGAAATTTGAGAGTACTATTTTGTTTGCAACGCTTGTTTTCTGTGCATTAAAAGTCAGCACGTAAATCATGCCGCATTTTCAAATCGAAGACAGAAGTTCGAACCCTTACTGATAAAAGGTGGGGCATATAGGAAAAGTATTAGACTCTACCACAGTATTTTACAGAGTGCACTTAAAAATGATGTGCTTAAAAATGAGAAAAGATGCAATATTTTTCTTTTAAAGACAATATTTTTATTTTTGACTTAAAACTGAGCAAGCACTGCTCTCAGTTTCGAGTACCAATGCTTACTTAGAACTTATAAGTTATAACTACAGAAAGGACAAATATTATTTTATTTTTTCTGCAATAAATTAAAAATTTATAGAGCAACTTTATATTCATAATTAATACAGGGCTTTTTAAACGATTACTTCTTCAGAACAATAGTATTTACATCAATGTTAAGGAACTGTTTACTGCACGAGACGTCAGAACGATTCAAGAATGTGAGTAGTCAGTTCTTTTATTCACAGAAATACAAGATGAGTAATTCGGATCGGACGCAGTAAAGCAAGGAATGGACGAGTAGATAATTAACGCTCTTCTTTATTTGGCAAAAAGAAATTTCGCACGGAAGCTCTTTACCTCTCGCAGCTGGTACGTTTGGAAGCTATGTAATCCAAATGTCACGCTGACCGCTCGACGCCCTCTGGTACAGCGGCAGAGCTTTCTTTTGCAGAGAGGAAGACTGGAGTTTTGGTTTCATAGATGTCTACTATTCTCAAGAAAGATGTACTCTTGTTTCGCAATGTGTTACTTTGTATTGTATTTCGTATGATAGAGTCCCCTCAAATAAAAGGGAACATTTGATTTTTTCCAGTAGTGTCTGAAAAATGAGATCGTATCAGTTTCTTTATGAGAAAAGGGTTAAAAGAGAGGAAAAGGGGCGCGTACTGTTCTTGAAAAAAAGCCATGTTATCCCAATTACAAAAATTCTGGTTTAACAGTGTAAGAGTAGCAATATTATATGGAATGCAATACTTTTATTAATTTATTAAAACTCGTTCGGCAATGGACAACGTGTGCATTAAGGTGCAGTGATAACATTTTTTACCGTTTACTTTTTTTTAAATATCGAAACGTAAAACATTTACTCATTTTTCGTTCACTATTGGATGCTAAGAGACACATATACTAACGCAGAATAATTAATATTAAAATGTTATTGTGTTTCGAATTTTATGACAATTTGATGCGAAAGCGACCCTTAAGGTATCCGCCTACGTTTAAAACTTCCTTTTCCGTCAAAAAATCACTTTTTAAAAAACTTTGGTGTAGTAAAATATAACATTTTAGGATTTCAAAAAGGTTTTGTTTGACTCTACGTCATTTCAAAGGAAAGTTATAGTAGTTTAAACTATAAAAATGCAGTTTCTTCCCACTTCTAACGTGTTTTTCTCAGAACTGTTTTCGATGAAAACTGGTACTTCAAAGATGATTTCTTAAAAAGTTCATAACATGTTTGAATGAAATTCAGCAGAAATGTTTTTATAGTATTTACTAGAGAATGACCAATAATCTTCTGATTTGCATAAATTTTACTGGTTTTGTGCTCATATTTAGCTTTAAAGGTAGTAAAAATCTCGCAAATTCAATTTCGAAGCATATCATAACCTTTTACTGAAAGTAAATAAAGCTAAGATTGTAGGTCATTCCCTAGTCTAGTGTATAAGAAATGCAAATCATACAAAAATATTCAAGTAGATGCATTTTGTAAAAATTGGAGCACTTTTTAAAAAATGCTAAATTTTACTAAAATTTCTTTTTTTTTTTTTTTCAAATTTTGTGAAATGTATCTATGCATTCGTTTTTAAAGTGTGTTTTCAATAAGTATAATGTTAATTAAATCTAAAATTACATAAATAAAAACAATTTTATAAAAACAACGTTTTTCTTGCGCACTAAAAAGGTAGAAAATAATATTCCTATGAGCCTGGCAGAATTTCTAAATAAATTGGTCACATTATGGTAACAGAGTTTCTAATTCTTATAAAACGAAAAACGTTGGGCGCATGAATTCTTTATATTATTATGTTATGAATATTTGTTTTACAGACCATTGATGTATATATAAAGTTTATATTAAAGTATTGAGACATAATTAACTAACTGAATTTTAACTTTACAATAAATAGAAAGAACGAGACAGCAATACTGATGCCATTACAAAAATAGTTAACATGAACTAGTTACAATTAATTTACTTTAACAGTTTAAAGAGGATATACTATGCAAATCAATTATTTTTGATTTTATGTTAATTTTTGAAAATTTGCTATGACATTATGATCAGTATAGATAGTATAGGTAAATGAATTCTGATCAAAGTTGTGATTATGATCCGATACATATAAACACAGATTGTGTTTATAGAAGTATTTTCATGCTAAAATTTTGTTCAAGATATGTATAGTTCAATTCATTTAGAGTAAATATTATTCATATCTCCAATGAAGGAAATTGACTATGATATGATGAAACAGTACTAACCAGGTTTTTTTTTCATAGAAATTTGAGTTTGTTAGAAAAGTCTTGATGTTTGAGTACATGCGCCCAACGTTTTTCGTTTTATAAGAATTAGAAACTGTTACCATAATTGACCAATTTATTCAGAAATTCTGTCAGGCTCATAGGAATAATATTTTCTACCTTTTTAGTGTGCAAGAAAAACGTTGTTTTTATAAAATTGTTTTTATTTATGTAATATTATTTTCTTCTTTTTGGTTTTTGATGGGTGAAATTTCGCAATCGTAGAAATTTATTCAGAACCTCGATGTACAATGTAATTATCCTTACTACAAAAGTTAGCGTTCGCGATTTAAAGGCAAATCAGATATAAAATCTTATACAATATAAAATGACTTATGAGACTTTTATTTCAATTTTTTTTGATATTGAAATTAATCTAACACTATTCACCCGGATTTGGGGAAACTGCTGATTATTATTATTTTTGGATCAAATTAAGCGTTAAGAAACCGAACAAAAAAGCTCATAACTGGCGTTCTTATTGACTTAGAAACTTCGAACAAATTTCATCTTTGCGGAAAAATCAGCGCTTTCGATCGATATATTATATTAATATGTGCAAGGGGTTTTTCACCCCCATATTGGGAAAATGATGTGGAAATTTGCGTAAAATTGGAAGAAAATAAAAAGGAACTACCTGTCGGATTTTTTTATGCGTTGTAGAATATTGCATTGTCATCTGGTTCTGAGCTATATGTAAAGTTTCAGAACAATAGCTTATCGAGAAATGGACGAAAATTCGATTGCAAAATTCCGCGGACAGGCAAGAGACAGACAAGAAAGCGAGTTAAGAAAAACGTTGTAAAATATAAAGGCTTAAACTATTTTTGTCAATTAAAAAAAAAAAAAAAAAAAATTTCCACAAACGCAGTCGGATACCTTAAAATTTCGGGTACCTAATTATTTTCCCAGAATGCTAAATTTACCTCTTTTATTTAATGTAAAACACAACTTTTAGTAACTATTACATTTTGATATGAGGGAAGAAAACGGAGGGAAAAAATTTCTCCTCTCCCACTTCCATGAGTTGAAGTGCGGGAAAGTGTTATCCTTCCTTGATGTGGAATTGAATCCGCCTTTTGAGTTTTTGCATTCGATCTGAAAGCTAAAATTTGTCATTCGAATGATATACAATTACGGCCTTGTTGGTTTAAAAAGAAATGGGATTTTCTTCTATTTCTAACAAACTACGCGAAACCTTACTGAAACACAGTAATTAAAAAACGTCCTGAAATAATCATAGAACGCTATAATTCTATTTCGTGCCTAGAAATAATATTTCTTTTATAGATTCTCTCAGTTCGATTTAAGGGTTGATTTTTCAGAAATGGAAACTCACATTCAGCTCACATTTATTTCCATAATTATGATACGAATTTCTCAAATTATTCCCTTCTTTTCAATATAAGAATTCTATGGATTTGCCAGCTGGGGAAGGAAAATTCATCACCTTTTCTCTATAAAGGTTGGCCGTAAAAGTTTCTAGAAATTTCCAGCCCCACATTAAACATGTGAATTCCATGCAGAGCAAGTTTTTATCGGCGCTATCGAATGCTACACAAATTAGTTTTATGATAACTGCAGAATGGCATGACTGCGCCGTAAAGGTATTCATTACTGTCGTTGGGAGGGGTTTAATTAGGGCCATTCATTTTTACGCCCACCCTGTGCCCTCGAACGTTCTGAATAATCTCAAAAATCGAACTTTTAAAAGAGGAAACGTGGAACGGAAATAAACTAAAATTAAATGACCCCAATTAAAGTTTTCTCCAGAACGATGTTTATTTAATAAATGGGCAGAGAAAATGTTTCGCTTCGTCGCTACTTACAGCAATTAAAATGGTTTCTAACGGAATTTCACTGTGGGGGACTATTTTTACGATTGTTTGGCGCTCTCATTCTTGCGGTGATGCTGACTTAATCTATAAAACTGTATTCGAAATAGATTAATGTTTCAAAAATTACCCTAATTAGTAAATTAAATACATTACAAATTCAGGTAAGTACTTACCATGCTAAGATCCGAATGATAAAAATATATGAATTAATCAAATTAAAAAAAAAAAAGAAAAATCATAGGAAAGCGTCTTCAATTAAAGAAATTATTTCTGTGAAATTTAGTAAATAAAGAAGCAAAGCAACTAAGTCGGCACTTCAACAATAATGTCACTTTTTTCAATACATTTTTCCTTCTCCCTCCCCGTCCTCCTTTGTCACAAAATGTCGCACTTCAATACACTCCCCTATCCCTCCTTGTCACATGTCATGCTATATTACATAAGCATATTTATATTTTCAGTTCCGAAACAGAGCACTATGTTAGACATCGCATTTCCAGTTTTATTTCTGAACTCTTAATAATATTTTGAGTAAAACAATAATAATGACTTATTTGGTGTGCTTAATTTGTATAAAATGAAAATAAGGTTTATAAGAAAAAACATAACTAGTATATAACAGTAAAAAATATTAACTTTTCTAATTCTCTAAAAATGACCAGCGCTAATTTTGTCCTAAAAGTAAAATGGCGAAGATTTCCTTTTAAATTTAAACTTTTAGGTAGAAATTTAATTTAAACCTTCATCAGTATCGATGTTTCGATACAAAATAAAATAAATGAGAAATACAAAACAAAAAAGTAATAAAAATAAAATAAATAATCTGCTGGTTTTAGAGGCTTTTATTTTGACTAAAATGTGTGATGTCTCCCTTCTTCCTATTCCCTCCCCTCCCCTTGTCATAATATCTCGAATACCCCTTCCCCTTGAAGCGGGATACCATTTGTGAACGACCCAAAGAGTGACTTTAAGATTGCAGTTCTTAGAAGCAGAGTAAGTATTCTTGGAATTAATTTAGAATTTGTTAAGTTCTACATTTCAAATTCACTTGGAAGAGTTAGTTATCATATGATAGAAAAAAAATTCTAAAAGAACTTGTAGTCGTATAGTAGACAGTTTAACGTGTTAACTTGTAGTCGTATAGTAGACAGCTTAAATCAGGGATTGGAGGCCTGCGGCACGCTTGCGACATTAGGCATTCCAACCAATTTGCAGTGGCGCCTAGAAACTGTAAGTTTTACATATCAATAGTTTGGTTAGGACTGATGCAAGCCAAAGCTATGAAACACAAAGTTAAAGAAATGAGTTGACTTTAAAACCACAATGACAGGATAAAACAGCACATAATCTTTTCTGTTATTACAAACATATATAATGAAACTCGGCAGAATTATGGGCATCAAAATCTGTTAACTAAGAAAGCCCATGACAGTAAGTCTTGGTCTGTAGAAAATCTGTTGCTCTTCTCTATTGTTGGACCAGAGCCCCCTATACTAAATGCCGTCCGACAGGGCTTTAAATCCATACACATTTTGACCGCAACTTTTTATATAGAGGGCGCTAGTTTCCTGCTCATAATACTGCTTTTATAAGTAGATACATATGGCAAAGATTAATGAACTGAGTGTTTAAATTACATAAACTATTTAATTTTAAACACATCAGCAAACAAAATATTCTAGAAAGCAAATTTTGACTAAAATTAAAACCTAACTAGTTCTTACAAGAAATTTAAAGTTGATACAGCAGGTTATTTGCGCTACCTAGCGGAGAACTTTTCACGGCCGTTTTTCTCTCACATCGGAAGGCATAGGGGGGAAATCGGAAGTATAGGGGCTCTGGTTGGACATCAATCTGCTCATTCGTTTGAAACAAAAAAACTTAGCCTGGTGAGCAACTTTTCTCTTTTATGAAAGCACCTAAATATTCGGAAAGTTGCATAAAATTTGAAATAATAACGGTTGATGATGTTGAATAACTAGACCATTCAAGGACACGGATCCCCTAGTGCCTAGTTCATTAACAAAATACTGTACATTTGATGGTTGCAACGATATTATAATATTTATATTATTTACTTCCTTAGTATTTTTGTTATTTTAAAATTTCGTCTTGAATTATTTTTCAAATAAGATTTTGAAGAAATAAGACAAGAATGTTACATAAAATTATCTTAAGTAGGTCATGATCAGAAAAAAAGATTTGACGCGATGAGAGCTATATCAACACCACCGAAAGTCAAGGACTGAGGTCTCAAGCGTATTCACACGGTGACGTCATCACAAGTAGGTAAACGCTAACAGCCAATAACAGCTCTTTGACATGTTTTATTATTGTATTCACACCAAAATTATTTTAATCGCCAAATATTTATTGTCAATATCAAAAATGGCAACAATTCTTTTTTCTTAATTCTTTTTAACTATTTAGTAAAAGAGCTGATGTGTAAATATAAGGATGCTGTTGAAGCGATTAATGTATTCACTCTTTATGTATGTAATTAAAGCTGCATAACCAGCAACTACTTCATAATTTAATCGCAAAAATGCCATTCATGTGTTGCTTTCCTGGATGCAAGTCCTGTTACAGCTTAAACGAAAAGGTATCTGTTTTTAAGTTTCCAAGTGGACCATCATGCTTAGATCGATGGTTGAAATTAATTCCAAGAAAAGACTTCAAACCAACAAAATCGTCTAGAGTAAGTCCAGATTGGATTTTTATTCACATTATGCACTGAATATTTTACGAACAATTCCGTTTTATGCCCTTGTAATTATTTATGTGCGTCGTCAACACTAACATCAACGATAGTATGTAAATACGAGATTCACAAAATATTCACTTCAAAACATAGGGAAAAATTGAATCATTAATTTACTGCAGAATTAACTTTGCAAGCATAGGATATTTTGTGTGTTATTATGGCGCATGAAACAAGACTGTACACCATAATGTTAGATAAATTAGAAGTCATGATACATATTCTTTTAAACAACATAATATAAGAATACGAAATGGCGAATAAAAAAAATCCGTTCCTTAACATTATTTCAAATAATTAAATTTACTAATATGTTGAATCCTACTTCCAAACTGAATATTTGGCATAAAAAACAACCAACAAGATTATCGCTAAAGATTTAAAACCTTATGTCAGGGATAAATCGCCAATATTGAATGAAAAAAAAGGAAAAACGTAGTGACCCTCAAATATTTTTTCAATAATAAAAATTATAAATGCGCCAATGAAAGAAAATCACCAAGTTTATATTGGCGATAAAAAATTTCGGCCACTTTTCGAGAGAAAAAAGGGTTTTTCGTATATGATTTCCAAAATGTTTTCAAATTTTAATAGATTAAGTAAAAATAAGTTCGTGTTAACGATGATTTGCTGACACTTTCTCAGAGAATTAATTATTTAAATGAGTTTAACTCTAGTGTACAAACGTAATTTTATTTCTGAATTTTTCTTAATTACTTATTTTTACTTTTTCTGTAAAACATTTGTGAATGATAGTCATTTATTCCAAATTCAAAAAAATTTTGATAGTTGGATAACTAATGTAAGCATAATTTGAAGATGGTAAAGCACAGTCGGAAAAAACCAAGATTACTGTATTTTATTTTAGTACCTTGTTTGTGCTCGAATCATTCAATTTCATATAGCAAAAATACGCCGGTCTGTGCTTTGTTTGTTTAATTTAGAGGATGGGGATGACAATTTCATTTTCAAAAATGTTAGAAGAAATTTATATGTAAACATAAAAACAGTAAAAAATAAAACAAAAATATTTTTCACAGGTGTGTGAATTACACTTTTCTATCGATTATGTGCTCAGAAACCCTAAAATATTACCCTTAATATGCTTCTTAACAATGAGTGTTTAAAACATGACGAATGTTTGTATGAACACACAATAGAATTAGTTTCAAAGTTTATGGTTAACACCGCAATGAATACGTTTTTAAAGAATTATTGTATAGAAAAAAATGATTTCCAAACTCCTACTAAGAAACGAAAATTACACATTAACAAATTCTAAATCCTGCATAATTTGTGCTAAAAATGTAAGTTTTTGAAAACAAAATCACGTGATGATGCATTCATATTTTAAAATGTTCTAATGATTTAAAGCATATTTGCGTTTTAACAACATTTTTAAGTATGTCTTTTTCCACCAAAAATGATTCATTAAACTAAATAAAAGATTTTGAAATATTTGAAATGTCACTATTAACAAAAAAGGAGAAAATGCAGTAAAAAGTTTATGTTTAAAATTTTCACTCAAAGTGCATTTTTAAAAGAGTCTTCAAATGTTTCATGAAGGTGTTTTTTTTAAAAAATAAATAAATAAAAATGTTTTCAAAGATATTTTTTTCGAAACCTTTAAAAGTTTTTTAAAGCATCATTCTACTTAGATAATTATTGGTTATGAAGAAGATTATCAATTACAGTAACAAACTATTTAATTACCATTTACTCGTTGAAGAGTTTGCTTTTAAAAGCGAAATTGTAATTTTGTCATTTGATTAACATATTTTCTTTTCTACCTGTTTTCTTGTATCCTTGATTTATATTTCTATATACATAAGTCTCAATCATTAATTACCATCTTCATAATAAAATGGTCCGAAATATATAAAATACTGAAATGTTTTGAAGAGCTTAGGAGATCTATTGTTAAAGTTCACCTACGTGTGATGACGTCATCGACGGAGATAGTTGACCATGTCTTTCGGTGGTGTTGGACATATTAGAAATGTATCTGAAAGTGGTACTTTCTGAAAACAAAAATATATTTGAAAGAAGCTAAATAAGAAAACGAGATTCAGAGAATCTTATAAGTTAGTTAGTCAATGTAAAATTAATCTGAAAATCGCAAAATGACTCGTTGCTCCGTTTAAAACCACCCTTGAAACCTTAAAGCAGCGGGTCAAAGTGTATACGTCGTTTGGTTGTTTGACAACAAAAGGTTGACAATTATGTTTACTGATGTTGACTAATTTATTTGGATTTATTGATTTTTGCTACACTTTTAACATGATATCCGAAAGGAGTTGAAGAGTACGTTTAGTAAACAACAAACTGGTGTTTTGGTGATGTCATTGGAAAAATTTCTTTTTTTCATAGCCAAATGCCTACATTTAATTCATAAAAAGGTTGAAGTTAATGTGCACAATCATTTCTCATTTGTGTCCTGTTTAAGATTTTTACGCTAAAAAATTGGGTTTTCCCGCTGGACAATGAGTTTAACTCATACTTTCAACTGACCACTTCAATGAAATTTCTCAAAGAGTGCATTAGCTTTTAATTTTTCCTTTTCAATCTCATATAAATAATATAGAGAAAACTAGGGCTTTCTTAAACAATAATTTTATCGAAATAGCAAGAAGTCAATTGGGGACATTAAACTGGCCATACGAGACACTCGATTTGGACCAGAAATGATATACAAAATCTGTATACTATAAATAGGCAAAGGCAACAGAAGTATCACTTTCTCCTCTATTTGTCAACCGATTTTCTTACTTTTTTTTATTCGGAAGATATTGATGAGTTTTAGTGTTCTCAATCAAGTAATAAATTTTTTTCTCTCCTACTTTCGATGAGATCAAGTTAATGGGTCTTATTTTAAAATTCTAACTGGTGTGGTAAGTTACAAAAATTTTGCTATTTACTCTTATTTTCCAATTGCAATAATTTTTTCATCTACAGCCTGATAACTTAAAAGTAAGTTGCAAAAGTATTCGATTCAGAAAGACAGCGAATGGTTACCAGTTTTCAGATTTTTATTTATCTGCTAAATCCAAGGGCAGTCGAAGGATACAATATAATTTAACAATATATTACAAACAACAACAATATTAAAACCTATACAATATTATAACCTTTACATGAACCTTGCCCAGATCATTTCATTTGTGATTTTCAATAGGAACACTTATGCGGGTTCCTCAAAGTAAAAGGGAGTCGTTAAAGGTGCCGTGGTCCAAAAAGTTAGGGAACCACAGTTCTAGACTGCTCACTAGCCGTACGTGTGGTGGGGATATTTTCTTCAATTTTAATACATTGAAAAGAAATTTTTAAAGCCAAATAATTAAATAAAGATAAAAAAACAATTCTTGTGAAAAAATTCTTGATTTTGTAATGCAAAAAAATGGTATTTAATGATTTTTTTTTTTTTGTAAAACATGGTATTTTTATGTAAAAACAATTTTTTAATGTAAAAAATGGTACTTAGTATATTCTCTTGCAACATGTATGACAATTGTTCACACTACCCCTATAACGGTAAGAGTTAATGCTCAGTTATAATTGGTACGAACTTCTCTTTAGTAATGAATTTTCGATTTGACGCTTTATCGAGGCTTTACATTATTGAAAGTAAGCATGGTAACTAACTTCAAATTTTCCCAAGAACTGCGCATTTGATAATTACTCTCTTAGAGCATTTTAAAAAAGATCCTAATTTCAGCTTAGAGATTTAAGCAAAAAGAGAAGCCCAGCGAGAATTTATTCCAGAATTTTCTAACAAATTTTGTTTCCAAGTCTACGAAGAAAATTAGCGAGTAAAATATTAGATTGAAGTTATTTAGCAAAATTACGGAATCAAAACAAACATAATTTTCAGTGTTGGAAATTCCTGGAGGAAATCATTTTAATTGCCAAAAGTAGCAGCGAAACGAAACAGTTTTCGTCTTCCATTTATTAAATAAACATCGCTCCGAGGCGAAAATTTTAATTGGGGTAATTTAATTTCCAGTTTATTTTGCGCTCTCTGCTGTTCCTCGTAAAAGTTCGATTGGAAATGATTCATGTTATTATCGCTCAGAAATATTAGTAGAGGTGGGAGGGGGCGCAAAAATTAATTACCGCCATTTTTCACTTCCGTCCCCTCTAAGCACTTGGAAGCAAGTCATGCGGGGGGCAGCAATTCCATTTTATGAGTTATCTTAAAAATATTTCGCGCTGTGTATTCGATTGCTCCTTTAAAACCCGTTATGAATCGGCGAAACTCGTTTTACGTATAGTTACGTGGAAATTTCAGGAAGTGCCAGGCTGGTTATCTTGAAAATTTCATCTTTTTCGTATTATGAGGGAGTGGAATCTTGGAGAAGTCAAGGTATTTATTAAAACTAATTTATAAAGATCGTTGTAATATAGTGCAGTCGAAATCATTTCCTAATTCGATTTATTTTTTAAAGAAAAGTAACCAAATAAGTGCTGCTTTAACCAGATTAGTACCTCTCCACGTACTGCATGATGCATAATATATTTAACTCATAGAGATACAATGTGATTTAATGACTGCTAGTGTTATGTAACTGTTGTGGTTTTTCTAAAGTGGGTATAGCGCAAAATATTTTTAGAATGAATCCCTTAGTTTTAAAGAATAAAAGCAATTTTTAATAATTATAAAACCGTTTTCCAGTATTCTAAGAATAAGGAAGAGAATCTGTTATACATTTCATTTATCTTTATAATATTTTATATTTATTATAATTATTGTCTGCAGTTCTAGGTACTTCAAAATAATTACTTTAACTTCCAATGTTTTTAAGACTACTATTTTTACTTATCGTTTGTCTTTACTTTTCCTTCCCTTCTCCTTCGAAGTACGAATGTAGGAGTTACGCTGCATGTATAAGTGGTATATAATGTGTATCTGAATGTATTGGGTAAACAAAGTATTTATGTGTTCGTCAGGATTTCATCAAAGTGTTATTCCAAGAGCTTCTACAGTATTTTAACACAACAATATCACCAATTACAAGAGAATCTTAGAAGTTATAATGTTTATTAAAACTAAATTATGTATAAATGTTGTAGCGCAGTCGAAATTATTTACCCATTAAATTTATTTTCAAAGCAAAGTAGCCAAATAAGTGCTGCTTTTCCGAGATTAGTTCCCCTCTACTACATCATGTGATGCATAACAATTTAGTTAGAGAGATAATGCGACTAAATGACTGTAAAAACAGCAGTTCAGCTTTGTACCATAAATGTGGTAAAATCTGAAGAACTGTAGAAGATCGAACCGAAATCATGGTTTAAGCAGAAATTAGAAATTTAAAGCTACACCTTTAGTCATAATCTTGGTTGGTTTAATCTTGAACCAAGAAGTCTGTGTGAACAAAGAGCCAGCCGCCATCTTGGTTATCGCTGTGGACGGTTATTTTTCAGAAGAGCAAAAGGTAAGTAAAATTTTGTATTTATATAAATTTTTATAATATATTTCTAATTTTTGTAAGTTTTAACTATTAATACAAACAAAATGTGCAAACAATTACTACTTACAAAATTTTATTTTGTGATTTATTTTTCTATATGAAAGTTTCAAAATTCAAACAATAAAATATTCCAATAGCCCTGTGAGGTTAAATAGATTCTTTATATTACTATTTGCTTCACTTCGTACAAAAACAAAACTACAATGGAAAAGATATGCGAAAAGTATTTTTTTACCGATGCTTTTTGAGGTATTCCAGTATCATGTGTCACACAAACTTCATGAATGGAAGATGCTATATTTCAGGACATTTAACGTCAGTCTTTTGTTTCTTATTCCATCTTTAGTGTAAAACATTTGCAGTACCCTTTGACAAATTCTTAGTGAAATCCTGCCAAAGATTTTCGTGTATTTTTTTTCCCTTAAAAGAATAGGATTGTTATTAGTTGCTACCTTTGGAACACAACTACCTTTTTTTATGGAGTAGATCCTTTACAGCGGTTGGAAAAAAAAGTTGAAACACAAAAGTGGTTTCTTATTAGAGCTTAAAATTTGATGTTTTGAAAAGTTTTACATTTAATTAAAAAAGGCTTTTCTTTGAGGATTATTTTTTGCATAAAAGTAACGACGTTTTTCTTCCTTTTTTTTCATTTATACATTTTTTTAACATTTGTATAACATTAAGCAAGTAAAAGTTTTTATATTTTCAACACTACAGTTTTTAAACATAACTTATCCATTTCAAGGTAATCTCACCAAATTTTAGTTATGTATGAAATATGTTGAATTTGAAAGAGACATAAATCACTTTAATAAATATTCAATATAATTCATTGAATTTTGAATGCATGCATTCATTTATGTAAACATTACATTCATGATTAACCCATGTTAATTAATGAGAGCAATTATTTGAAGCTATTTACAAAGTTCTAGTAACTTGTTGTAAGTAGTAACGTGAATATAACTTGTTGTTAATTGCAAACATGAATTAAAGCTCTAATCAATAAAATTTGGTACTGAAAATAATACCATCTTATTTTTTCAAATTTTGAACAATATTCAGAATATTTTTGAAAGAAAATTGCAATTTCCCTTTCCTAATTCTGAATTTCAGTATAATTGTGAAGAGTCGCATTCAAGTATCAGAAGAGCCACGCTTTGCCAACCACTGTTCTATAAGATAGATAATAAAGACTTGGAATTAAGTACTGAATATAAAAGTTGTTGTTTCAATATTTTCCCTTTTTAGACAAAATAAGAGTATGTGAATACGTGAATATCCCCCCCCCCCAGCGATCTGGAGCGGAGCGAGGAGCAAATAGATTTGCTGTGGTTCACTGCTCCGATTTTTTAAATAACTTTTTTGATTTATCATAATGTAAAAAATTGAAAAAAAAAAAAAAAAAACAACAGGTAAAAAATATAATCTATTAAAGTAATTAAAACACGGAGTGGAGTGAGAGCAAATAGTTAGAAGTTGGAGTGGAGCAACTTAAAAAAAAAAAACCGGCTGCTTCAGATTATCGTTTTTTTTTCTAAAGTGATACACGACGCAGTGATGGTAAAACACTTAATTTTTTCATTGCATCCAGGTCAAGAAACCAACAAATAATAATGTCATTAACTACTTTCGTCTAATATAAGTGACTTGAATAAATGGATTCATTTAATTATAATGAAGTTACCTTAAGGGTGTTTATTTTTATTTTTTTATTCTCTTGAACTGTATACAAACCACATTTTATTTTAATACTTTTTTTCTGGCATTTTATAAATTTTCCAAATAAAATTAATTTTTAATCGCATTTCTCCAATTAAAATGCCTTCTTTTTTTTTCGTTTTTAAAAATGTTTACGGCCATTTGACAACTAGAGATTACCATATGTAAAAATTTTACTTTACCACCTAACCGACCCAAGTTAATGCTATCATTCAGCACCGGTTGGCAACATTTCTTGACTGTCCCGCCGAGCATGAATCTGGTAGTTACAATTTTCATAACCACTCGTTGAAGCACCCATTGAGGTTCAGGCCAGTCACAGGAATTAATAATTCCTTCATCTATTCACTACAATTCTTCTGGCCTCAGAATCCTTAATTAAAAGTGCCCTCCGTTGGCTTCGTTAATTACGTGTGTGTCCGGGCATTTAATTGCGAATTCCTCTTGAATGATTTTCTCGGACGCGAGCCGCCGTGAGTCATTCAATTAAAAGCAGTTTTACATCCCGCAACGGATTTGTTCCTCCCAATCTGACGACGGCAGGTGTGTATTTTTAAACAGAACCTTGTGTTTGAAAAGATCCACCGAGAATTCGATTTGGCGTCAAATAACGTCTGGTCTCACAATTCAGATCAATATAAGCGATTCCGATGCACAATCTGCCAAGAAGAATCAGACGTTGGTTCTGTATGTAGGCCCTTAAGCGAATTTAGAATCACTACTCGCTTCGCAGAACTTTCAGATGGCACTACGATTAACCCATTGGAGACCGATTGAACACAGTGTGTGCAATGGAGGTAATTCAAGCAACGTCATCGGACACGTGGCACCGATGAAAGCAATGTAAACAAAGGAAGCCGTAGCATCGCTTTACATCGAGTTCCACAAATCTAATTAAAAACTAGGCCTAAATAAATTTCTTCTACATTGCATAAAATTAACACTAAATACAACACTATAACAATTGTAAAAATCAACAAATTTCCTTTATAATGATTAAATTAAATGTAAATACTGGGTTATAATTAGAAAAAGCTGTGAAAATAGTCTAATTTTAAGATAACTAATTTTGCCTAGTGAACTCCACGTAGAACTCAATTGAAAATCTTAGTAAACAAAGAGCGGATATCACGTGACAACGATCATCGATGATCGCTCATGAGTCCCTCTAGCGGTGAATTGCCTCCATTGATTTCTGAGGCAAAAGGCGATGCCACCGTGTGTGCAATAACAATAATGTGCAATTATCAGTTATGCTTAGTAAACTAGTTATAGTTCGTGAACTAATGAAATGTGTAAAGTACAGGAAAATTGTACGGTGTGCAATGATTTTATTTATGTGAATTCACTTATGAATTGGATGCTTTCCATAGTAAACATATTTTTTTTATTAAAAATGTTTCGCTCCTGGCGACCGTGTTCGAAAAAAAAATCGTCGTCTCGAATGGGTTAACAGGCGAGAAAAAACATTTCGGATCGGATTAGTCGCCAATCGAGCTGACTAGTGATTGCCGTGGGTTTTTGTTGTTTTATTTAATTACTAGCGGTACCCGCACGGCTATGCCCGTGTTAAAAAATGAAAAGACCAGTCGGTTTGCCATTGTGTATATAGTGATAACTTTTTTAGGTGCAAATTATGTTATTTTAATAAAATGTATAGCATTCCATATAATTAAAGATTAGCTGCCCACGGCAATCAGCCGGAGATCCTACACATTTAAGCATTTTTTTTTTACAAAACACACAATAAAAAAGGAAAAAGGAAAGAAAGAAACGAAATAAAACAAAAAAGAAAATATTTGAAAAAAAAAAAAAAAAAAACGCATTTTGTTTGTTTTGTTCAAGTACCGACACAAAAAGGAAGATTATAATAAATTAGAATAGTTTTAATTAATAAATTTTTAGTACAATTAATTTTTATCTATTATTTATTGACAAAGCCGGGTCCAGACGCTATGTTTTGTACAACCTTTTGTCTGGGCAGTCTTAAGACTAAATGAAAACGTTGCAGTTTTTTATGCGTCTACATAGTGCAGAGATATCTGTATATTTCACTCAGTTTTGTGCGATATCGTCATGAAGGAGGTACTACTCTGGTCAATTATGACATGGTGTCATGTTAAAAAAAAAGACTGGAACGTCTCAGAAGAACCCGGCGTTCAAAGTGGTCAAATGATTACATAAAATAAATATTTTTTTGTTGCCTGTTGTGGTGGTTCGACAACTGCAATCTCTTTATTTTCATCCATGGTATTCCTAGACTGCCTTGGTGTCTCCTGATCATTTAGGAAATGTAACAAATCAAAGTACACCAGAGAGATGGCTTGTAAATTTCGTCTCCAACCCCAGATCGAATCGATTTATTAACTTTTGCCAATTATTTCCGGTAAACACTTCTCAAAGAATTAATTATTTACAAATGTTTCTCTGTTTGCGGTTGCATCAATGTCTTTGATTTTTTCCACTAAACTCTCATAAGCCTCCCCCTTTTTATCCTTGTCACTATACTCCTTGGATTTTACACGCCAAACGCGTGGGAAACTTTCGCATAATGCAATAAATTTTGTGAGAAACTCCCGAGAACATTGCCGAAAGTCGGCCATTGTCGCCTGACGAATTGAAACTGAGAAACAAAATGAATCGGAAAGGGGTGCTACCATCTACATGTGCCGATTTGTCTGCACAGTTCAAAGACATATGCTTTCTAGCTCAGTTATCGCTGCAACTGTACAGTCTTCGCACCGGACTCAAAACTGCGCACTTTTCCAATCTACACGCAACGTTTTATCTGCAATGTGTTGAACTGCGCAGAAAAAAGGTTGTGCAAAACGTAGCGTCTGGACCCGGCTTAAAACAGAAAGACGAAATTTTGTAGCCTGCAGAAACAAACAGCAGCAAGCAAAGATTTGAAAGCTGAATAAACCTTTCATCCGAGCTCAAATAGGAAAATAACATATGTGCTAATTCACTGGAGAAAAAAAAAGTAAATAAATGAAAGTATAAATATTAATAATAAGCTGGAATAACAAAAATCGCTATAAAGGATAACATTTCTTTTAAAAACCCCTGTGCAGTATGGAAAATAGTCCCGTAAAATACATGTCAAAATAAGGAAATCAAAACAAAGCTATCAATCGCCTGTGAGACGCAGGAAATAAATTTTAATTCGTTTAAAAAAATAATAATCAAAATCCAAAAAAAGAAATAAATAAATTAAAAATCGGCTGCTTCTCAAAATGCTAAAAACCGCAAGCAATAAATTTTATTTCGTTAAAAGAAAAAAGGATCAATAGTCAGTCGGGCATGGCAACAATTAAAATTAAAGTTAATTACCGTGAAAAAATAATTTCGAACTGCAGAGAAAAATGCTTATAACTTCTTTTCTAGTTAATTTAGAGGCTTCGAATTTTCGCACGTAGAGCGAAACTCTGTCCGGGGTAGTTTTTCCCGCGCTTTTCAACGGTATCAAGCTCGAAACGATGCGATAACTCCTTCCTATAGAAAATGACTATTTTATGAAACTTTCGGCTATAAATTGGAATAAAAGAAGAACAAATTCGAATTTCAGGAAAAACTCTCCGAGGTGCACACCCCCATGTTCCAAACTAATTTCGTGCCAAATTTCATGAAAATCCGCTGGACGGTCTGGGCCCTACGCCGTACACAGACAGACACACACACACAAACACACACACACACACACACATACTTACTGCTTTATTATTAGTAGAGATAGAAATGTTTTATGTAAAATCAAAATTATTATGTAATACCATTCTAAACGACGTCTTATATTGCGCAACAAATCCTGGAGAATTGAAGATGAAAGGAATGAAAATGCAGTTGGTTCTTCGTTTGGCAGATACACTGAATAATATAGAGGCACGTGGATTCATTAAGAACTCGAAAATTTCACTTGTACAAAACTTATACTCGGAAAAGAAAATTCCAATCTCAAAAAATATTTATGAGCACAAAAAATTTTTAAATTTCTTTTGGAGTTTTTCTCCCCTTTTTTTATTATTATCAATATTAATCTGCTGTCTTTACTCGAAATTTATTATCGAACAAGGATAGCTAATTTCAAGAAACAGTTAGTAGTGTTATCACAAAATAAATCGCACTATAAGTTTATCTCCGAGTTTTTTCTATTTTGTTCTCTTTTTTATAAAAATATCATAAAGACCATGGGGAATACCATGAGTAGTATCCATCAGAAAAGTGGCAAAAACAAATTTCTTAGATTATTGAACAATTAGTTTTGGTAGTAAGAGGTTTTTGAAAAATCAAAAATTGTTGAAATGTGACAACAATTTGCTGTCTTTAAACCAAGGCTGAACTTGATCCAGTTAGTTAAATATTACGGATCAGTAACATTTAACTAACTGGATCACGTTCAGCCTTGCTTTAAACAATTCTGAAACACCAACTTAATGATATAGAGAGCTAAACTTTATGGGATTCATTCCCTCGCACAGATGGCACCGCAGTGTGCATGGGAAATTGCCTGCTAGCCTCGACGATAGACGTGAGGTGGGGCATGAGACGAAGCACATGAAGGGTCTGTTGAAATATCGAGCATTCAATCATTTGTATTACTTGTTTTATAGTGGCAACATCAGTAAATTCTGTTTTGCGCTTGGCAACACTGTTAGTTTAGTTTTTAAATTCGCTATGTAAAATAGTAAGACGTACTGTTTCTTTTGCCTTGCATTATTTCTACATTAAATCTTGATTCTTTTGTTATCACCTTAGTTTTCTGTCCAGTGGACACTTCATATGTATAGTACAGCATAGAGAAAGGACGGAGCAACGAAAATCAACATAACTGATTTTAAGATATAAGACAACTGTCACATTGTATCCTTTTATAGCTAGTCTTTCTTGAAGACTAGCTATAAAAGGATACAATGTGCTTTATTATGTATGATGTATAAATCTTATATATAAGCGGCTTATTCTGTCTGTCTGTTCGCTATTGAACCCCAGCCCGTTTTACCTATCGGGACCACATTCGGTACGGTTAATGTTTACGACCCGAGAAACTCATCGCTGCAAAAATGAAAGTTGTAACTCAATTAGTTTTTTTTTAAATTATTTTTTTATAATTTTTCAATGATTTTTTTGATCCATTTTATTTTATTTTTGCATTGTTGCCGTCGTTTCCAACCATATAATTACAGTTACCGTGCGAACAAACAAATCAATGCAGTTGCCATTGTTGTAACAAATGTAACAAATATACTAATAATAATCAAAACCTTTCTCGAGCATATTGAGTGAGGCTTCGCTGTATTTGCAATCTCCGTTTATTTATCGTCTGCCCTTTTTATATTTTTCTTATTAGAGTGGCAGCGCTTTTTTCCCAGCTTCGTTAAAACTTTCGTTTTGAAAAGCATAATAAAATTTTAATAAGTTCTTTCCATGATAAATATATATTTTTCACAAACAATTTGCTTATATAGTAAATAAATATATAGTAGTGTGGGGCAGTAAGCAAAGGGGAGTCTTCGCCGCATAGCCTGGGAATTCAATTTAAATTAGCAGACACCTTTGCATAAATCATTTTAATTACAATTTATAATATCTAGAACAGCCCTAATTTCGTATGAACGCCGGGCTTACTAGTAGTATATATATGAGCATAATATTGTAGAAATACCTGCTAGACTGCCAGAATGCAGTATTCGGTGAGCGAGCGCAACGAGTTTGGATCGCGAAGCGATCCGAATCTAATTGCTTGCAGTTCCGGGTTTTGGCGAGAGGTAGCTAGCAGGGGCAGCCCCCAGTGAAATATTAATCATGTTTAAAAGCCACGAGTATTAGTTATTTCCTTTTCAATAAAAACGTTTTCCACACTGAAAATTGCTTCCTAGAATTTTCCTGCTAAACTATTTTTCTAAAAGTACACCAACAGTTCTTCAAATTACTTGCTCCTTTTAATTAAATACCAGTTAATCGCAGCAGAGTACAATTTCTTTGTAACGCGATAATTTTGTTAATGGAACTAAATTGTCAAGTAATGCTAGTTTAACATAAATGGAATTAAGTTTATCTCCCGACGACTAATTATGCTAGTTATATGGTTGCTTAGCAACGAACTACGTCAATTTTGCCTTATATTTGACGCCTTATCGGTGTCGTAATTACAAAATGATCATCAAATATACTTTCTTGGACAGCCGTTTTAGGCATACTTTTGTACCATATTTTCTGCTTGTATGTGTTGGGTGGAACTAGGAATAATTTCTGGAAATGGCACAGGAAGTGAAAAGTGATTTTTTCTCATATTTGTTTTTATAATAATGTTCTCATGAGAGTTTTTATGTTCTTCAATATTCCTTAAAACCAATTGATCGTACATAAAAATAAGCAACAATTATTTAATAGTTAAATTGTAATACATTTCTTTTATTCTTTTTAAAGGGGGCACGGGCATCCGGTGCCCTCATAAAATCAGCCACTGTTAACAGGAATTGATGCACGTAGTTATAAATTACAAGGTAACCAAAAACGTTCTTCCCGTTTTTGCTTTGCCCCTGAATAAAGTAAGAGTAGGTATGGAAATTAGTGTGGTGACCTGGTCCAGAAACATGTTGGTCGAGAGTAGGAATATCACTTGTTACAAAAGCAAGCCCATCGCGCACTTTCACAAATTGTAACTTGTGCAGTAGCGGAGAGAATTGAATACGTCGAAGGAGCTCGTTCGGTATTGTTTGCTTTAGGACGTCAAAGAGAGCTTATCAGCAGCTGCATTAAGTCCCTGAACATGTCAAACTTTTGAGGATAATGCCCTGAAAGAACGTATGGCAACTCATTGGTTTCAAAAATTCAGGTCAAGAGATTTGTCCCTCTGAGATGAACCTCGCAGTGGGTGACCACAGGGCTTGGATGACGATGCCCTGCCAGCGGCCATTAGGAAGAACAGTAGGCAAATGTGTGGTGAACTTGCAAGACAGAATAGCGTTTCAGGTGAAAGAGTTGAGACTTCATATGCACCACTTAGGTAAAACGTTCAGCAAGTGGGTTCCGCATATGCTGTTAAAAGTCCATGAGACACAGCGAGGGACAGCCTGTTTATCGTTAATTTCTCGCCATGGTAGTGCATCCATATTTCCTCGAGTGCTTACCATTGACGAAAAGGGGTCCTGTATGACTCCCCCAAGTGCTCCAAACATTGTTTGTCATTACCTCACAGCACCGGACCACCTTGTACCCACGCAAGAATATGCTTCGTTTCTTCTCGACTCAGGTCGTTCACTATGAGCTGTTACCAGTGGTCCAAATTGTCAATCCGGTCATGTACTGGCAGCAAATGGACCATGTGCAACAGACATTGCAACAGAAGAAGCCAGCACTGGTGAATCGCAAAAGTGTTGTTATTGCATAATAACGCAAGGCCACATGTCTCGCGTGTGGCCAGGAATACCATATAGGGATTTGGTTGGCACACTTTGTGCTATCATTTTTACTCAGTTAAATTTGCACCAACAGATTACTACCTCTTCCATTCCCTGGTCAGTAATCTTCGTGGAAAATCCTTCACCAATGATGCAGACTTGCGCCAAGCACTCACGGACTTCTTTGCATCCAAACCCCAAGAGGCGGTAAGCAAAGGGATTGCACAGCTGAAAACAGGTTGGGAGAAGGTGCTGGATGCCGCTAGAATTATTTCGACGACACTTATTAGAGTACTTTCTGTAAGTCATAAGTATTTTTTTATTTCCGCAGTTGTTTTCAAAGAAAAATCATATTACATGGCAAAATATGAGAATTATGTTGTTATTTTACTTCATAATATATTTAATTTCGAAATGCAATTTTAAGAATAAAATACTTGCATGGTTAGCAAATAATCATTAGTCCTGCTATATAAATCCAACATTCGGTTATCAGAGCGTTTTTCATTAATGAAATGATCAAATGTAATACTACCACACATAAAGAATAGGAGCACAATTCTGTAAAAACATATCGCATACATCATCATAAATATGATTTGAATGAGGAGAAACCAGAAATGAGTAAAAGTGTATTAAAAGTTTTACACGGATGCTGTTAGCCTCAAAATGAATTCTTTTACATGGCAACTACCTAATTCTTTTTCAGTGTGTAGAAACAAAGCTATTGGGGACTATATCTTAATGCGTTATTCTTTAGGAAGTCTGCAAACTGCTATCTAGCTGAAGATATTTAGTAAAATGTCGACATTATCTTCGGTAATATCGATACAAGTGTTTTGATAATACGTAAGTTAAATTCAATATTTGAAGAGATAGGAATTTTTAAAACTATTTTCTCTTTTATAATTTAATATTATATTATTTTTGCAGATCTACTGATAGAGTTAAGTACTGATAAAAAAGTATAAACCCCGGAATCAGGGACGGACCCTTAGATGCTCTAATCACTGAAAAAATTTGGTGCACTCATACATTTGCAGTAAAATATTTTAAAAGTAGTAGAAAAATCTTATCGAAAATTGCAAAACTAACATTTACTTCTTCTAGCCTTATTGAATTTGGAATTAAATAACATTCTTCAACTATTTTGTCTTGTGAAGTCTATGATTAAGTCCTTCTAATTAATTCTGGTTCGATATGTTCAAAAAATTATGTACGCTTCTAATGCCATTTAAGAGAAACATTTTTCTCACTTTGCGCTGTTTCAAAGCAAATAAAAATGGAGTATTCATGTACTTATTTTGCAGTATAAACATGATACAGTATAAACATGAGATAATGACAGAATGTTTTATATAAGCAGAGCTTATTCATTTTACCCTAAAATTTGAAGATTCTAAAATTTAAATAATTTTGCTATTTAAATGGGCGATAAAAAAAAATTCTGAGGTGCCCCTTGTTTTCTTGGTGCCCAAACCAAAAGCTTACTGGCGACAGGGCGGCATAGTGGTAGGGCGCAAGTCTCGTACTCCCAAGTTCGCAGGTTCAAACCTGTCCCAAGTCGGTGGATTTTCAAGATGCAGAAAATCGTTTGCGCCCATGTCGCATGATTGTGCGGCATTTTGAAGATCCCTTGAGTATCCGTTTGGCTTGGTTGTGCATTACAGTTGTATTTGCCGCTCCCCAAAAGTGCCGCCCAGGGCAAGGGTCGCGGTTTGCCCCCCTCCCCCAGATCCGACATTGATTGGAATTTTGTAAAGTGTCCGAAAACAGGCCCGGTCTTCCTGCGGGGCTACCCTTGATGAGTCGCCGTGCGGTGGCCAGCGTAGAATAGCGCCGACGTAGTTATGCGTGTCGTAAGAGGCGACTAAAATAGCACTATCCGATCCGGGTGACGTAAGGCTTACTTTGTAGTATGACTATGACCCCGGGTCGGTAAAGCAGGTAGACAACGCTCTGCCAGCCCAGCTCTTTATGGCCGGTGCTGGTTGTCAAGTGTCTAGAGAGTTTGTGGGAAGTTCTCGTATTGGGGGTAGTCTGAGAAGGCCTAGATGCTACGTACAGTATGGCAGTAGATAACATTACTAAGCACCTAGTGCAAGTCGCATCAAATGAGAGCTCAGGTGCCGCCATTTAGCGGTAACTGAGCGTCCAAATTCTCAGTGGCAATGGCATCCACCGACAGTGGTGCTACTTGAAAAAATGGATGCCGATTACAGGGGTACGCACTAGGTCTGCAAAAGGTTAATGACCATACGCAGCCCCATTAGAAAGAGAAAGAGAAAGCAAAAGCTTAATTTGCTTACGGGTCAAATCAGCACTGCACGGAAGAAACTGAAAGTTTATTGCTTCCTTTATTATTTCACTTCTTTTCTATGCACGTCGATAATGCTTTTTTTGGGTGAGTTAGTTTTCTTGGTTGAAGTTCAATTCATCCTTTTTTGAAGATATACTTCTTTTCGTGAAGAGCAATTTCGACATGCAACGGAAGTGTCCATACTTTTTTATTATTTATTATTGAGTTATACGATGGCAGCAGCAAATAATTTCTGATCAAGTAAAGAGATACTTTACAAATTTTTATGAGATTATATGAATTAAAAACTTTTCTTGAGCAAGCTTCCACTCTCAAGTGTTATTATAAATGACTTTTTTGTGGCAACAGTTTCATTTGATAATGTATTTCTTCTAATGTATTGCTTCGTGGCAACGCTATACGCTACCTATTCTTAACTCATACTTTAACGTCTTAAATTTCAGAAAAGCAAAAGAAGGAAGGAACTGTTTTTACCAATCTGTGTTCGAATGTGTGTGGAGGAAAGGGGGAAGGAAGTGGGATGCACACGGCTCATTGTTTCAATTTTACAAGATGAGTTTAGCGATAGTGGGGGGTTTCCCCGTTTCGGAAGAAATACGATCGTAGCAGCTGATTGTTCCATATGCTTCAGAGCTGTAAAATAGGAAGATGGAACGCTGAAGCAGATGTTCGAAAGTGAAGATGTAGAACTACTTACATTTCCTTTGTTTTCAAGAACGTCATTCGAAGAAAAATGATGCAATATGAATTTTAGAGATGCTTTGGTGATAGTAGTTAGTTCTCGATGGCAAAGTAAAAGAGATTGTATATTTTTTCATGAGAAGGAAGTTTGATGGAATTACAAAACGGTTGGTTTGTTAAATTATAATGCATTTTGTGAAAGGCAAATTTATTCGTCAACTGCTAAGTACGAGGGCACTATAAAAACATTGATTAATCCATTAATTCGAAGAACTTGACCTTGCGAATATGATGAATGGTTGATGCATAAGTTATAATGGTCTGGTGTCAGTTTGACGATATGTACGACATTTGATGACTTTTCCGTAGAGCTCCCATTTTAAACACATTTGCGAGAATTATATAAACTATTTTATTAAAATGTGTTTCCTATATCGGTTCACAACAAATTAGAGGGTTAAGCTAAGGCCCGTTCATATTGTATTATTGTTCCTCTTACGCAATAGTTTTTCTTGCTTGCATTCCGAAACATTAAATTCCCTTAATTCTGAAAGTGCTACTCTCTATATTTACTAAACTTTTAGGTATATAGGAAAGTAAAAGTTAAAGAAATTGAAATTCTTTACAAAAAATAACGAATATTTTAATGATAAGTTTTAACTGTTTAGATGTTGAAAAACATATCTATTATTCAATAGGCACAAAAGAAAGTCATGCGTCAAAACATTTTGTTTGTTTGTTTGTTTGCTTTTACAGGAAATTAGGCTAAAAGGAGCTAAGAACAATTTAAATACATTTCCTATATCGTACATTTGTATGTATCTATTTAAACACTCTGTTATCGTGTAAGTTTATCAATGAATAACACTCATCAAAATCAAATTCCTGCTCAAATTATGTTTCTAAATTCCCGACGCTTGTAAATGTAATGTGAAGTTTGATACAGTCAGAATCGAAAGGGTTGTAATCTTAAAGCTACAAATTAGTTAATCCAACAACTAAATTAAATTAATTCCTAGCTCTGAAGCTGGCGATCGATCTTTTAACGGATAAGTTGGGCGTCACAAATTCAATATTCTCAACTCTGCGAGGACTGTAAAATTTACTTCAATTCGATTAAATCATCAGGGACGGTGATTTACAGAATCACCGCTTGTTCATTAAAACTAAAATCTATATCATAAACGTTTTTGATTTTTTAACGAGTTATAATTGTATAGCTTAAAAACATTGTATTGAAAGTATAGCTTATTAGATGTATATAATTTCCGGAGTCCAAAACTGACAGATAGTTGGATAAGTAGAATTTGTTTCTGACAAATTAAAGGTTTTCGCATTTATGAATTATAGTTATATTTTTGATTTAATGTTTATGCATTAAACATGGCGCGTTGTTTGTCGACAAAAATATTGACTAGTAAGTACATACCTTCGTAAAATTGAGCCAACACGTGTATAGAATGACTCACAACTACATCAAACGTAAAGAAATTTTATGTTTCTGTTGGCATCCGAAAAAAAAATAACTATAACTATGAGGATACAAACGTCAACAATGTTTAACACCGAGTTCTTGCACTCTCAGAAACGCATGCTGAAATCTCTCGAAACTTTCGTCGTATTTGACGAAGTGGCTCCGTGAAAAATGCTCCGAGTAAATCTTTCGTCAAATTGTTGTAACTTTTTAAAGTCACGTTATAGCGTGAGGAAAGAATCGTTGCAAATGACGAAATCTGCTCGACGATTGAAGAATCCTCGAAAGCGAGAGTTCTATTTCTGAGAGTGTGGGCATCTCGCTATTTGTCGCCAATCTTGCCAAACTGAAACTGGATTTGACACATCATTTTTTGTGCCATATTTGTTGTCAACTTGGTGATATATTACCAAATGTTTGCTATTTTGTGAAGCTTCAATTATGCATATATACTCCCTTTCTTTATTTTCAAAAAATCAGAGGAACGTCAGTCTGTGTAGAATGAAAACGAAGAGCAATCTTTTTGACTGTTTTAAAAAATAAAAAAAAAATCGTACGATAAGGTAAAACATAAAAACATGGTCGTTTAAATAGTAATAAGAGTAGCAGACATGTGATTCCGGATCCCAAGAAACCTTCATTTCGATGCAAGAGATGAGATATGGATGACAAGACATTTTGAGTTTTCTTGGTTTCGAGTAAAATGCGGGGAGAAAAATAAAAAACAGCGAAACTTCTGTTAAAAAATCCTGAATAATGTAATCCCGAATGGTAAAAATAAATAAATAAATAAACAAATTATACGTATTAGAATTTTGAATAATAATATAAAAATCAATAATAAAGAGATCATAGTAATGTTGATTAAGCTCGAAATAAAATAGTCTGTTACTCTAATTGTGCTTACTAATTTGCTTCGAAGTTTATACGAAATTTAGTCCCAAAACCTAAAGTTTGTAGACTATCAAAATTTTTTATCTTTTTTTTAAAACTTCATAAAGTTAAAAAACGATTTCCTATTTTAAAATCACCAATACAGTGAACCCAAGTGGTAATCTAATGAGAACCGGACGGATGCCTTAAGCTCGTAATCGATCAATTCTCCAACGAAGGAGTACTCCATTCATTTTATTCTCCGTTATTTTCTGACCCAAATGGTCAGTAACTCGAATCATTTAAGCAGTAAGCTGTTATTAGAGATATCATTGCTCGAATAATTGAGGTTAATGTGATTCTTTGGAAATTACAAATAAAAGAGGTTTAGAAAATACTCAACACTATCTACTTTTACAACATTCTATCTTTTGTTCTTTGTTGGTGGTGCAAACTCATTAAGTCCCTCGTGAATACTCGTGCGCTTAAGCTAAGGTATTGCCAACTTTCTTTTATAATGGCAGGATTTGAGTTTGATATACAGTTAATGGTAAAAATGTTGTATAGTATTATTATTGACTTACACATGCTTCGTATTTTCACATTTCGGACTTTTAAATTAATTTTTTGACTTGTTCAAAGTGAAGAGAATCAAAATGGATTATCGTGCTCTGTTGTTATGGAAACAATGTATCCTCGACTGGTTTTACAATTCATTGCACAATCACATACTTTTACGCTTTTTATTACGCATTAAATTTTACGTTGCAACAAAAGTTGAATACTGTTTCATTGATGGTAAGAATCACTAATTCAGATGTATCAGCTGAGCATCTGGGCTACTGCCTGTCAAGATATTCTAATAACTATTTGGAAAACTGAAGGGACTACCTTTCAACCTACCTTGTGGTCCAACCAAATTAGTTAAACAGAAGTAATTTAATTTTCCGCGATGGCAATAAATTCGCCAAATGCAGCCCTCCTCTCTTCTTTTTTTGATTGCAAGATTCATTGTTACTCTGACAGCAGGTTTCTACAAAGGAAAGCGTGGTATACCTTTATTATTAGTCTATGGAGAGAATTGCAAGGTTGCGGCATTCACAGCATCACAAACTAACCAAAATAATAAAAGTAATGTACTATATATAAGACGAAAATAGCACTAAAAAGCAGCCAAAAAGTTGCAGTTTTTTCTACAGAAAATCATTTACAATGGCACAATTGAGTGGACTGACTGCTTAGAGGACGTTTTTAAAATTCATAGCACAGGCATCGCCGTGTGGGTACTGCTGGTTTCAAAGAGATTTAAGCATTCTTTTAAACAGCATTTAATAAAACATCATGAGTTGTGATCTTGCGAAAACCCATACCGTTGTATGAGATTCATCCAAGTGTATGGACACGAATTGGAATTGTAGCAACATTAAAGCCTTTTTGTAAAGACCCGAATAGCGAGATTGCTTACGTTGCAGAGAACGAAAATTGGATTAGCCGAGAATAGAAACAATTGCAAGGATGCCATTAAATATGGCAGAAACTAAACTCATTAAGCGCGGCGGATTCTTTAATACTGGGCGGAAAGCTGATTGAAAGAATTTATTAATTATTTAAGATCCGTTTCGAAATGAAGCACATCATCAAAAGGGGAAATCAATAAAAGGTTCTCTGGGGAATGAGGGAGCCGATTCGATTTGGAGACTCGTGCGCGGAGAACTGAGCTGAAGTGAACAGAAGGGAGATATGTTGCGGTAGTAAGCCAAGTGTCTGCTTTAAAGATTAGTTATTATGTGAAAAAGTAGTCCCTTAATTTGTATTCATTATCTATTAATGCTTTTGATTTTTGTTTTAACAATAAAACAACGTTCATATACTATGCAGCATTTCCTAACCTAGCTTCCACGAAGCATTATTCTGGGTTCTGTGAAAAAGCAAGAGTTTTGATTGGTAGCTATTTACAAATGTATAAATAAGCATTTGTTACTAAAAGTAAGAAGAGATAGTGTTAACCCCAGTTAAAATTACCAATAGTTATATCTTTTACTTTAGAAACCAAGTAAAAATTGAACTATTGGTAATTTTAATTTCTCAACTGAGTTTCTACGAAACATTCTAAGGGTTCTGTAAGAAATCAAGAGTTTTTATTGTACTGGTTTTCTCTAAAGTAATAAAAAAATAAAAACCTTTGGTAACTTTGATTGGGGTTTACGTTGTGGTTTCTTTTCTGAATAACAAACTCTACTTTACATCAACTAATAAGACATTTCGGCTTTATTTACGCAAAATTAAAGCAGTTTCCTATCAAGTGATTCTCAATCTGGAAGAGAATTATGTTTTGATATTTTCCTGAATTTTGTCCTCACGATACCGCTTTCAAACTTTTTTATCAAAATAAATAGTTTTTTTCTCGTATTCATTAGCATTTAACTTAAGTTTGGTTCAAACTTTTCGCTACCTTAGCCTACATATGTTGACCTTCGTCTGTTGGCTTATAAAACGACGTTGTGAGAACATTTTCAGAGTTCTGAATGTTTACTCTTTCCCGTGATTCCAATCGAATTGCGCTCTCGTAAGTGGTTTGGTTAAAATTCCACACCACAGAGGTGATTTTTAGAGAAATGGAGATGGCATCAGCATGCACGCGAACATGCGTACACTAAAAATTTTGCGTTTAGTTGTTGCCACCACTTTTGGTGTTGCTGAAAACGATTTTTGGAGTTCAACAGCGCAACAATGAAAATGATGCAGAAATATTCATAATAATGCAGTAAAACTCCTCCTAAAGGACATTCCTCAAATGCGGACAACCCTCTTAGTCGGATAGTTTATAATTTCTCGCCAGCAAAGCCATTGAGCCAAAAAAAAAAAAAAAAAAAAAAAAACCTCTCTTGCAGATATCTCTCTATTGCGAGCAAATATTTTTCTCTTGCTGGTGTCCGCCATAAAGATGTTTTACTGCAACAATAATAATAAGAGCCTATTCAAAATGTTGAAGTATGTAAAAAAAAAAGTGATTAATTGGTAATACCTTTTGTCAACCAAGAGAGAACGAGTGAGAAACAGAAGGAGAGAGAGGAAGCGAGATTTTTATCAGCTCAGTGTCTATCAGAAATAATTATTCATCGTCTCAAAATCGATAGATACAAAAGTAAAACTTGAAGAGGAAAAATAGCGTTTGAAATTTTGTTTCGCATCATTAATGTTGTTTGATTGATGAGTGCGAAGCTTTTTAATCATCACTGAAACCCAAAGTCATGATTAAAAATAACATTTGCTTCTTGCAATTAAATGCATTAAAACGACGCTGCTTACCATATGCAGTAAAATTCAACTTAAAAATAGGCGGAATTCTTTCCCGTTAAAACACTCTGCCAGAATTGCAAAAATGTTATTAACATTATAGCTACGGAACGTGGAATTTTTAGAAAACCATTTTACATTTTTTTTCCTACCGTCTAATGATAGAACTAGGGTGCAGGGAGAATTTTTTGCAGCTTTTTTTGCTTCTTCTTCAGATTAGAATCGCCGAACAAACTTTTTTTATTGCCGCCATTACCAGTTGTTTTCTGATTCTGGAGTTTATTTAATCTTTTAAACGAAAATAAAACACGTTTTTTTTCTTTTTTAATGGGATCGCCAGCGCCATTATTTTAGTGAAACAGAGAAAAGTCGTTAAACAACGGCTTGTAAAAATGGCACAAAAGTGGGAAATGTTGTACATTTCACATTTTATTTTTGTAATCAAAATGTTTTCAAGCTTATTTCGTTATTCATTGCTTTTATCGATGAAATAAACGGAAAGAATATTTAATGTTAATGAAAAAAAAACGTGTTTAGCATTTTTATTCGTCAGAACATGCAAATTCATGAATTAAAGATGCCCTCTTTTAAACAAGCAGCTATATTCCCTCGACGTGCTTTTCTCAAAATTTTCCCAAACATTTGAAATAGAACACATTGAAATTCATGGAATATATTGAACAATTTATATTATTTTATTTAAGAACTTTCAAATCATCGATGAAATTCAATAATATTAATAATAATATCAACTAGAGTTTTCCCAACAGTCGAAATTCGACCGTAAGAATGAAATTTAGCATTGAAAACATTTTGCTATTTGTATATTTATGTAATTATTATTCATCAAATTTGGCAGTTAACGTCGAGTTTATTTTGATCATCCTCACTTAACGCAAACGTACTGTAAATCATTGTAGCCTCAGTGACAATTGCGCTCATAAATGTAGCCGCTTGTACTTGCGTCGATTTCGTACTAAGTTGAGTGGCAGTTGAATAAAACTGAAATGTTTGCTTACATACACTATTCTCAGTTTTCATTTCATTGCACCAGAGAAGCCTTCACTCAAACTCTTATTATAATTGCTATTGATATTACTGCTTGATGGAAACAAACTCTTTTCCACAATGAGTTTTACATTTATTAGCTAATAATTTACTCAACCAAGACATGTTGCCATCGGATATCTATAACAATTTAACATTATAATTATAAATGAGGCTTGCCTGACTAAAGAAAAGGGGAAATAATTAGCTAATAATAAATTGTTTCCAAAATTTTCCAATTGATATTACTAGAACTCGTCAATAGCTACTAAACTAAAAAAAGTAAGAAAATCGGTTGAAAACAGAGGAGAAAATGATTCTTAACTGGTTTGTCTTTGCCTATTTATATATAGATAATAATAATAATAATAATAATAATAACAATAATAAATTGAATTTATGCACGTAATTTTGAATCTACATCTTTTACAAAATAACTGAAAGGAAGCATGAAAAAAAATACTTCTACGATGTTCAGACAAGGGTTGAATTTGAGTCTTTACTCAGATATTAATTCTCTCCCTGCCCTAAAAGTTTGGGAACCGACTGCTATAAAACCACTGATTTAGAGCAGATATTTTTTTGAGTTACTCCACTGCGACTCCTGAGGACTTGCTTTGGCTTCGGCTCCGGCTCCGATTCGTGCTCTGAACAATTTTAAGAGGAATAATATTATGTATCACTTCTATTACTATCATTACTCACACATGGTGGGGAACACTGATCACCAGGTGAAAATTCTACACATTTGTTCTGGATTTAATGCGCTTTCGTTTTCAATAAAGAGAAAAAACATAGTAAAATCGGGCACTTGTTTTCTATATGGGCTTTCGGGTGTTCCTGACGCTTCAAAAAGATCAGGAAATTCATTAAATCATTCCTAATAAACAGCTTAAAAAGAAGAGATGGGTAGTTGCATACGATTGTAAACTATTAGACGATGACTCGACAAAATTTCAGACTTCTCGAGAATTTCCAGAAAAGTCATGTCGTAGAGGACGGAAGACTGCTTTTCAAAGAGGACAAGTTGTCATGCTATGATTTGTTGTGAAGCATTACACGGGATAGCTGTACCATTATGTCGACTAAAATGCTCTGTATTGTAATAACTTTGTTTTGCACCTGCCGTGTATGAAATATCAGTCCCCCCCCTCCATAGCACAACATACACTACACAGTGCGCTCAAGGTACAATGTTCTGCTGGGCCCCTTCACATAGCTTCAGAAAATTATTTCTCTTGTTTTCAAGCTTGCTGATTTTCTTTTGGAACAAAAATGGAAAGGGAAAGCAATAGTGGTAGAAGGAACTTCCTTCATAAAATTTAAAATTGTTATAAGAAATTAGAATTTTAGAAATTTATTTCATTGGTATCAAGGTACACCACCTTCTCCTACTACCTTTATTTCGCAGAAGGAAGTAAAAAAAAAAATCTAAAATCGTCGTATCTCAACCTTTTTCAGTTTTTATACCACCTAAAAAGCTGAAAATATACTTAAAAAATCTTGAGACCTCTTTTTTACAATATTAAATTTGTAAAATATTCAATTTTGTAATGGCATCATTAAAATTTGAGGTACATTGGTAAACAATTATAGTTCAACCTTTCATCACAACATGGTGAAATTTAGCTGCAACCATCATTTGGTACTAAGTTGAACATTATAATGGTGCAGTTACAACTAGTTTCATCATGAATGTGACTCTAGGAACTATTATTATAGTTCAACTTTCGTACCAAATGTTGGTTGCAGCTAAATTTCACCATTTTTTTTTTGGTGGACCAGAATTTTTTAGTGTAGTTAACTTTATCAAAGAATGTTTCTTTTTTTGCTCAGATTACGACCCCTATGACATTTAAACGTCATTCCCAGGTTGTGGAAAGATGCTATGGTTGGTCATGCCATGAATAATAATACATGCATTGCTTAAGGGTTGCGCAACTCAGAACTGCATTCTTTCGTTACAATACTTGATCATTTCCAGATCCCTGGTCTTCAAAGCATAAATGTTTGCCAACTCCATAATGTATTATGGATTTGCAATTGTTGAAGCAATAAGTAAATACAAATAATGTATCAGGCTCTATTTAATTATTTTCAAAAACCTTTAGGGCTTGAAGACCAGGGATCTGCAGCGGAGGGTGGAGCAGGAACACGGCGCATTGGAGCTACGAGATTTTTCTCGAAAGTGGGAGTTTAACCGGAACAAAGATATTTGTTGTGTTCCACGGCGCTCATTATATATTTTTGTAAAATTATACCTTAACCTAAAAATATGTAAATGAGGTCTTTTTATGGCGGGAGGGGAGAGGGTGCTTATACAGGTGAAAATTAGAGGTCGCCACTCGCCACGTGGCGATTAAAATAGTAAAAGTGGAGATTAAAAAATGTATCATCGATCGCCACTTCTGCACGGCCACTTTTTAACACATTCTACAGTTAATCGTACTTTTTTGTTCTTTTTCTTCTTCCGCTGTTCGGAATGAATTTTTCTCAATTTTTTTTTTGCCCTGATATTTTTTCTTCTTCATTGAAACATGGCAATATTGAACACATGCTTTTGCTGAAAACACCACGTCGAATTTCAAATTTCAATCTTGCATCATCTTGTATATATTAAAATCATTTTAAAAGTTAGAAATAATTTTATAATGTGCTAATTCAAATCTGCATATTTCTTGTTTTATTTCAATAATCAATTTATTTTCTAAGCAATTTTAGAGTTAGTTTTCAATTCTTGTTGGCAATTTTAAAGAGTGGCCACTAACGAAACTGAGTCTACCGGCCACTGGCGACTAACCAAATTTCCTAGATTTCACCTAGAGGTGTCTAATTCGCTTTCGCGATACAATGCTTATAAAGTATTACATATTCATTGATAAATAAATAATCTATAAATAACTTTCAAAATTTTGTATGACATATATACCTATCAACTAAAAAAACCAACATTTAATATGATTTCGGTTAAAACTGTTAGGAGCGCGGAGCGGAAACGGAGAGGAGCCGGAGCAAGTACTTAGAAGTCGGAACGGAGCAACTCAAAAAAGAAACTGCTACAAATCCCTCGTAGAATATATATATCAGAATCTATTTAATTATATTTAAAAGCATTTATGGTTTGTAGCATACAGGCACTTGCCTCGGAATGAATGCAATCGTATTAATATTTAAAATTTTACTTCACACATAAGCTGAGCTTTATAATTTCGATTTAAGAAAAGAGAGGCAATCTGTCGCCAAATCCGGATTACCGCTCAATACTTCTACCATTCCTTATGGAGAGATTCCCGGCGCGAAAATTTTCCCTCACGTACTGTCAGGATGAGGCCCAAGGGACCTCGCCAAAATACCCAGAACGAAGAATTTTTCCCGATGCCTCCACTCAACAAAGTGGATTAGATTCCTATTAAGCTTTTAAAACCGAAAAAGCACGTACAAGCCATAAAATTACCGAATTTTGGGCCCCTCTCTTCTGTACTTTGAGGGAGAACCATAAAGGATTAAATAATTGCAAACATATAACGTGTAAGTAAATTATTTTTAGCCAAGTCAAACGGTAGAGAATCTGATGCTTCTCTTGAGAAGTACATCAAATCAGACGAAACATTTTCATTTGAAGGGAAAAAACCCCTTCATGTTTCTCAACTAAGCACTATAATAGCTGTTATGTTGCTCTACGTTTCATTCTACTTATTACATTTATTAGTCTTGAGGCGATAACTTTCCCTTTTGGATATGAAAATTCCCACGCTACAATGCATTGTGTAACTGTTTGGCAATACTTTATGTTATTCTGCATTTTTTAGAACACTTTTAACTATCTACAACTTAATGTGTATAAATTTAATTTTATTTTAACAGTTTTTACTTTTGAGTACACTTTATTTATTTTTTTACTCTACACAATCGTAGTTTAAAAACAACGGGCAAGGAACCTGTATCAGTAGTTCTATGCATGTTCTACAAGTTCGAAACATTCAACGTAAGATGCATCGTTTACAAATGTTTCAACCGTGAAAAATGCAAGAAATATATCAAAGTAAGCTCTGTTCTACATGTTTAAATGTCAAATTGAAAGGCATGCTATCTCACTTGAGACAAGAGTGTTTCAACTTTGAAAATACAAACATTAAGAACAGAGAACCGAACATGTCTCAGTTAATTATACGTATGTTCTACAAATTCAACATCCTAACATTCAACTTATAAGGCACTTATCGCGATTATTTCAAGCATGAAAATTCAAGAATAAAACATCAGTCTTAATCAGATGTAGAGATTCAGTTATAAATGTTTGAAACATCAAACGTTCTTTTATTATCCCCCATTGCAATATTCCTTTCTAATTTATTAATCGAAAAACTTCACTGAAAAAACAGAAAAGAAACAAAAAAGAAAATAGTGGAGTGACGAAAATCAATCTTGTGTACATTTTCAAAATATTCTATGTAAACTCTTCTGAGGATTTGGATGTAGAACTTCAAGTAGGTTTATTTTTTAGAACCGAAATTTTTACACGTTTTTCTTAAGAAAATAAAACAAAGATTTAAATGTTCTGCATCTTTTTATCTGAAATATTTACCCAACTGTGCAAAGTTTATGCCGTATTCGTCTACGAATAAAACGAACTTTTCTATTAATGTAATTTAGCTTGCATTGGCCACGGCCTGCAGTTAATAATTGCTGCATTTACTTATGAAATTAGCTTACCTCATCTGCCTTTCACAAACATAATTAACAATCGCAGAGAAAATTGATTTAAATCTCCCATTGAATGCGATAATCAATACTATTCTATAGAAGTAATTTGTAAATGATTGCGATCAACAAACTCAATTCTGGCAATTAATTATCAGTGGCGGGAAGTAACTCCATCTACTTTTACATTTTGTGTTCATAAAAGATACAATTAAATCAACTCAGATAATTAGTGTTCAGAGACTAATGTTAGTTTCTGTTACATAATGGCTTCCTAGAAAATTACTGTGCCATCAGAACAAAGATCTTGTTATTTGATGATGATAGAGGAGATATTTAATATTATTAAAGCAAAAGGAACTCTGACTTGATGTTATTGGATGTGAAACAGAAAACAAAGTGTAATCTTTTGCAGACATCTTTGTAGGACGTAAATGACAATTTAAAGCAGGCAATGTGATGAATTAAGTTCGAAATCATAATTTATTGCGAAAATGTTTAAACAATGTCAATTTGCATTTTACGAAAACGAGAACAAAGAAACGAAACTGTTCCTCCTCCGATTGGAGAGTTAGCGCCATCTTTTGAGCAATTGGGGAGTAAAATGAGGTTTCTTTCTGAAAGAAGAATCGTCAGAAACCCGCGAAATGCGTAGCGTTTGTTTACCTTTGTTTATCAAAAAACAAAATAAAACAGTAAATACATTAGCAAACAGAAAATGGAAACATATTAAAATGCAAATATGTGCCTAAAAATGTAAATATCATTGACTTTTCTGATATTGTACTTTGTTTCTTCTGTATATACTTCAAAGGTTTGAATTAGGAACCCCCCCCCCCCGCTCACCTATAACAGGTGAGAGGGGAGTGCAGGCCCACCCCTTCCCTTAGGCCCCCTTCACATAATATCGATTTGATAATTTAAAAGGGGAGAAAAACCTTTTTATAAGACAGGCGTGCTCCCTCAACCAAAAAACAGTTATTAAGTCCCTCAAGAACGAAATGAATAATAATAATAATATGAATAATAAAGCACGAAATATTAATATGTATTCAATACTTTTTGAAAAATTTCGTTATCCCTCTGCCTTTTATGATGTACAACTCATTTGTTAAAAAATAATTAATTTTAAAGAAAACTCACTCAGTTCACATGGAAGAAAATCGCTAAGAAAAGTAAAAAATATATATATATATAAAAAGCGTGGAACAGCTGTCATAAGATGATGTCTTTCCGAGAGTTGATTTCTTCTTGACGAGTTCACTGGATGAGTTTATGCCTGAGCTCAGTTGGCATGGCACCACATACTATTTTTGGGCAATGTTCGATGGTACCTCAGCAATAGGGTTCAGTACAAGGTAAAAACAAGAAAAATCATTAAACGTATTTTTTTTTTTATATTTACAGTTGAACTCGCTTAATACGAAATGCCAAAAACTCGCGAATGTGTTAGTATTAGCCGTTATTCGCAACAACCGTAAATATGTCAAATTGTGTAAAAAGAAAAAAAAAACCTATGAGAAATGAATGTTTATATTTTAAAAATAATTACTACTATTTATAATACAAAGTAAAATAAATAGTGAAAACAAATGATTTATTTTTAGTAACATACACTTTTAAATCTTAGTAGTACATTGAGAAAAAGTGAACTTACCTTTTAAAACTTAACAATTTTAGAAAAAAAAATCTTTAATGGTTAGTTGTTTCTTTAGGTGCATTAAATTTTATCACATGCGTACTTGGTGGTTTACCATGACTCAAAATAACCAACAATTTAAAAAAAATAAAAATAATTCTAGAACAATCGAGAAAATTTTTCGTGAATAGGTCAGAAACTTTGTTCGGTTTAGCCGTAATTTGTATTTTTGCCTTGCGTGAGATATTTAGTGTAATTAAATAGTAAACCAAACTTAATGAATAAAATGTTCGTCTTAGCGTGATTTCGTATTAAGCGTGTTCGCGGTAACCATGCAAAGCTTTGGCGAACAAATAATAAGCAGATAATAAGGGAATATTATTCATTAAAAAAATTTCGTCATCAAATCTGTTACATTAAATCAGTGTACTGTATACATCCAGTACTATCCTTTTCTCATTTAACAGTTATAAAGTACCCCGGAAATACCTCAAGCATTACCTCCTTATCATGCTCTTCAACTTCGCAACTGGCAGAATAGCTGCCTTTTTTGTTCCTATGACAACACAGTAAGTATTGCCTCGTTTTTTGTGTTAATTTACTTTTAAAACAAATTATGTTTACAATGTAAATAGCAAAACTTAGATTGTGTTGAAATTCAATAGAAGAAAAAGTAAAAACGCAGAAGCGAAAAAGAATATAGAAGCAATCTTTGCATCTTGCTATTATGCTTAAATAAATATCATTACATTTCCCATCTTGTATTTTTATCGATCGCCAGATCGCTTTTATATATCAATTTCGAGTAAATAGGAACGCCAAAAAGCCTCGCCAGTGAATAATATTAAAGCCAGATTTACCGATAAAATACAGATCGGGAGATATAAGCTACAAAAGAAGGAAGGGAAAACAAATTGCATTAGATATATCGTTCAGCTGAACAAATATCGCATTTCCCGGCCAATAAGTCGTTGATTTTCGCTCACGAAAAAGAAGGCATTCGTGATCGTTTGTTTTCGATCGTGATTCGCGCTCGTGAGAAATCACGCACGGGGCTCCACCCTTGTTTGTTATGTGTGAGAAATATTTTGGAATGAAAACTGGAAACACCAGAAGAAAACGAAACTATTTTAGCACAATATGTGCCGCTTTCTGTCCTTCGAACAGCTAACAATTAATATTTGAATAAAGAAAATCCTTTGAATAATTATTCTTATTTTCTTTTAAAAGTGGATAATATTTGTAAAGCTACATTGGTTATTTTCAAGACGTATCTTTTGAGTAAGGAGTAAAGAAAGTACGGTATTCGCGAAAAATTTCCCACTCAAATATCAACTCAAATTTCATTTTTAATCTTTCATTTATCAATTTGGACTAGATTTTTCCCGATATCGATACATATGTAGGTAATTTTCAATATTTGTATTTTTTGTTTCTCTTTGACCATAATTAACCCTCTGCTTCATAGCGTAGACGAAAGTCATCACAGCGTAATAAAGCCAACACACCGTTCGATCCGTTTTGGAAACTTTTTATATGAATAATTAAAAAATCTCTTGAAATTCAAGTCTTTTATTTATTTTTTTGTTAATATCTCCAATCCAAAAAATCAAATACATCCGAGTATATAAATGATGGAAAGTTTAAAAAATTTCAATATTTTTTTAAAAATTATAAAATAAAATTAAAATTCTTGCAATACGTGTATTTTATTTATTTTTTGTTATTCTCTCGAATCCAAAAAATCAAGTAAATCCGAGTTGCTGAGTGACAGAAAGTTAAAAATTAAGACTTTTTTTTAATGGAATAAAACGATTGCAGGTTTTGCATATTCGGCTTAACATTAAGAGCCCTTTTATAGTACTGTATAAAACCCTTTTTCTCTTTTTATTCATTTATATTACTTATTCTATAGTGTGTTTTTTTATGATGGGACGAAATTTTTTTCAAATCCCGTTCTGTGACTTCCTGTATATTGAAAATTTCTATTGGGTTTTAAGAATTTTATGACTAAAAAATATTGATAGATAGGAATGAGATAATGAATTTTATATCGTTTACATTACAGGTAAATCTTTTCTCTTTCATTGAAAGCGATTTTGCATACTTCGATATTAAGTGCATTCACAGTTGAAAAAAAAAACGATTGAAATAATTCAAAACTTAAGCTAAACGCAAGAGAGATGGAGAGCCAGATTTACAAATTTGATGTTGCTACACGAGTAAGAAGGCTCGTGGAGAACCTTATTTTAATTGTTATAATTTATACACAAATATGCAAAGACAAAAGAGTTGATAATCATTTTATCCTCTGTTTTTCAAGCGATTTTCTTTTTAGTTGCTGTTGGCGAGTTTTAGTGATATCAATTAAAAAAAATTGGAAACAGTTTATTATTAGTTAATTACTTCCCCCTTTTCTTTGGTCAAGAAACCTCATTTATGATTGTAATATTTGATTGTTATAGATAGCAGATGGCAACATGTCTTGGTTGATTAAATTATTAGGTAATAATTATAAAACTCATTGTTGAAGACTGTTCGATACCATTAAGCAGTAATATTAAAAGCAATTATAAAAGAGTGAGCGAAGGCTTCTCTGAAACAATGAAATGAAAAATGAGAATAGTGGTATGGAAGCTAACATTCAAGTTTTATTCACTTTCCACTCAACTTAGTACGAAATCGGCAGAAGTACAAGCAGCTTCATTCATGAGCGCCATTGGCCCTGCGTCGGCAATGATTTACAATACGTTTGCTTTAAGTGAGGGTGATCAAAATAAACTTGACGTTATAATCGTCAAATTTGATTAAAAATAATTATATAATTATATAAATTATGTTTTGACTGCTAAAATTAACTATTGCGGTCGAATTTCGCCTGTTGTGATAACTCTAGTGTAAATTTAATAGGCGTAGAAGGAAACCACGTGGTGCACAGCAGATATACGTAACATGGAAACACGTTGAAATATTAAGATGTAAACATTTTATTGTGTACCAATTGCGCAACACATCCAGATCCTTTTGTAAAGTGTCGCAGACGCAATCACTTATTTTTTCAATCGTCTCATCTAGTTTCAAAACCAGCTACATCCAAAAAATGAAATTGTTCACGGGGGGCAAAAAACTAATATCTAAGAAATTCGAATTTCTAGCTAAGGGCATTGGGATAGACTTTCATTTATCATGTACTTATTCATTCATTTACTCATTCATGTATTTATTTTATCATGTATTCACTCATTTATTCATTCATCCATTTTTTCACTCATTTATTTATTCATTGAGAAATATCCTTAAAAATCCCTACCAAAAACCTTCATAGGAAAATAGGCTCGTTCAGTTCTTGCTGAACTTCGTATCTGTACATGTTCTACATCGTAACATCTTTCCGATAAAGTTTGTTGCAAGCAAATCCGTCGGTTAGACTAGGATAAATTTCCCCCGTAGGCGCTATGTTAACTTTTTTTTTTTTTGAACTGTTCAAAAATGAGCAAAAATTGTTCAAATCAATATTTCACGCCGAGAGCTTTTTCCAGTGAGCTTACTCATAGGAAATTGGATCTTGTGCCCAAAGTTTATATACTTTGCGTCATTTTTGCTCGTAGGAGCTAATGGCTAATGTTAAAATTTTGTGAACTGTTCAAAATTGAACAAAAAATTGTTCAAATCAAAAAGCAAAATATGGAAATTAGGTGTCCCGCCGAGACCTTTTGAATACAAAAACAAATTCTTTCGAATCGGACAATCCCCTTAAAAGTTATTAGGGGGAGGGGGGCAGACAGATCGACCGACCAACCGCCAGACACACATTTTCCGCATCTCAAAACCGCACTTTTACTTTCTTTTATTTTTCAATCTTTGTTTAATTACTTCACTTTTTTTTGACTTTTCTTTAATTTTAACGATATTTTTACGATACATTCACTAAGCCTCCTTTCATGCTTTATTTATTTTTTTAAAAAACTTTTACGGGAAAGTAGGCTAAAAAAAGGAAGGACGCATTTTATGCAACATTTTTGCCATGCGATCTGTAAAGTTCTGCCTTTCTTTCCAAGATGCATTCCACGGTTCTTCGGTTCATCAAAAATTCAAGGATGAAAGGAATCCCATACTCTCGACTGTGCGTAATTCAGTCGTTTTCCTTGTCTTTGAAGGGATAAGCAGGCAAAAGAACGACAAGAACAAAGGCAGAACAATTGTATAAACATTTGGAAATTTTGTTTTAAGTTAGGTAGTGGAAAAGAATATTCAGATGCAAGGGAAAGGGGGAGAGATCGAAATATCTGTCAACTTTAATTTGAATGCATTTCTTCCGTTCAGTTCCCCCATGCGTAACTATGGCAACATTGTACGAAAATTTCAAGTTTTCATCAAGCGAAACGTCTTTTTGTTATTATTTATCCACCCCTTTTCTCCATAGAATTTCGTTTACCAGTTAAAGCAAGGGTTCTTTTGCGAAGCTCGAATAAAACCGCTGCACTGTTTTTGTCTTACAAAATAAAAAAATAAGTAAATCTTGTTTTCTACAACTAGTTCTTTTTTACCAGTTTTGTGCATGCTGGAACGCATTGTCCACTTTAGTATTTAAAAGCATTTCAGTCCATAACCATTTTAGTATTTAAAAGCATTTTTTGAGCATTTTAAACAGCAATTAGGATCGAAAAAATTATATCTTTATGAATGAGCAGAGCTTTTGCTTTTGATAATCGCTTATCTCTCTACTCATATTTGTCATGCTTTTGCAATTTTCTTCTGCAACAACTTATTATTATTATTATTTTACGAATTCAAATTTTGAAAATGATTGTTTGCAATTATTTTCATTATTTTGCGATATGTTCTTAGTTTTAATTCTAATTTGAAAGAAAATTGACGGGCAGAATGATGATTTTTTTCATTTACCTTCTATTAACAATCAAACTAAGAATATTTAATTTGCAAACTAGCTGGTGCAATATTATATGAAACTGCACTGCAAACAATTTTTACATAAGAATACATAAAAAATCTCCTGGAAATAATTTGTCGAGTCTAACGTAAAACTACAGACTTAAAAACAAGAAACTACAAAGTCTATTGAAAAGGAAAATACAAAGAATAAAAAATATAGAACATTCCGTAAATTGATTGCAAGAGATAATGAATGTGAATTTGGAGTTGGAAGGCCCGCCGAGGGTTAATAGGTTTCTCAATAAAGCTGAAGTTCAAGTGTGCGCCGACAATATATAATCAGTTTTTGACAATTTTCAACCTGGTAGTTACAGATCTAAAGTATTTATTTATGAATTTCTTAAAAATTTTAAAGTCACAGTAATCACTAGTGGTCACAGGTCTTAAGAGCTCAGTTTTACGTAACTTAAAAATCTTTCTCTTTAGTGTGGAAAAACGAGTGTTTTATTGAGAAACCGTTATCAAAAAATTGTATTATTTGATTTAAAACAGTAGATCATCAGTCTCTGTGCATAGAAAACATGAAGAAATCTCGTTCATTGCTTATAGTAATAATAATAATAATGATAATAATAATAATAATTAGTAATGATAGTAATAGTAATACTGACGTACATGTACTATATGAAGCTATTTATATTTTCCTTAGTAATAGGGATTTTACTGCTTTATCTAACTGACCGAATCTTCCAACTTTATATATTATTCAATACTAATGCACATTGCAACGACATTTTTTAATTCGTGCAATGCAATGTACTTTTGTTTTTTATTTTAAGCAACATAAGTAGCATGGTTGACATCACTAATTACAACTGTATATGTCAGTCATCAATCGGTGTAACGGCATATATTCTCTTGATAAGCAGCATAATGGATGATGGGGAAGATTTAGAGCGTCTTTAATGGTCGACTTTCTGTCACAGAAACCAGTAGTCATAGCAACAGAAAAAGGGGGAGGGAGGAAGGATGAAAAATCAGCGGTGTTGTCGTCATGTAAATCCTTTCCCTTCTGCGAAGTCAATAAACTTAGAGTGAACTTTAAATTTTAAAGCGGGGAGAGAAGGAACTGCAAATGTTGATGGAAGGCAGGAACTGAGAAAACAGACGACAACGAGAAGGGGGAAATTGAAGAAGATTTTAGGGATTGCATAACTTACTCAATTACTGGCTTCAGCTACATCCCTTGTATGCTGGAAAAGAGAGTAGCTTCAGTCCTAGATTCGCATCTGTATATATCCAAAATGTGTTCAGAATTTAAACATCATGCGAATGATTTTGATAATTAATGTGTATTAATGGATAGCTTTTCTTCTTTCTTCGAAGTGATTTTGTTTGGGTGTACATTCTTAACTCTACTATCTAGTTTAATTTCGTATAATTGTAGCTTTTTTTTATTGCACACTCTAATGAATCTTCCCCCTCTTTCTCTGAATCGAAGAAATTGTGCAACAACCACAGACCAAAGATCGAAATAAAATGTACCTTTCATTGCACAATCCAAGATAGAAACCGGCTATCAAAATAAAAAGGCAAATTATAGCCAAGAGATGAAGATGGTACTGCATTTGGCGCTTTTAGCGTCATCAGGGTGAACTTAAATGATCCATGTTTGACTAAATTTGCGAACAAAACCACTCGGCTAAAAGATAGACTGTTCAGTCGCCAAATGGTCACGTGATTGTGGTCAGAAAGGCTTTCATGGGGAGTAAGGCCACTGACCAAGCATTTCTGGGTCACTTGCGAAACCGGAAGGGAATCACAGCAGTTCTATCAGAATCCTAAAGGTCTATGGACGGAACCAATTAAGCTAGCTGAGTTACCACGTTTGATATTTACATTGCCGAAAAGGTGCAACATTCCAATTTCGGGTAAATTCTCGTCTGCACTGAAGCAACCCAATTTTTCTCTCTTTCAATTCATTAGAGTCTTTATGCGCATGTATTTTACCATAGTATGATTGGTACTATGGCTTAAAACCAAGACTGATTCACCCTTGGTAGGGAAGTGGGCGGGGGGACCTTTCTCCCTTTGATGCACTCCTTCCCCTGTAAATACAATCAAACGGCAATTTTTACAATACAATTTTTAACGGCAAATTTCTCATCATATTTTCCCATCTAAAACTATTATTCTTTCGTTTGCGATTATACACAAATTTTTGGCCTGATAATACTTTGCATCTATATAAATCTTGCTAGTTTCCTATAACTTTATTAATTTAGCCTTTCTGTGAATTATTTTCACTTTATAATTCTTAGTCTAAATTTCTTTTAATTTTACTAGCTTGGAAATATATAATTCTAGTCGAAACAGGCGGAATTTCGCACTAATTTGAGAGGACATTATGAAGAACAATAGAAAAAAGTAAACGGGTGTTGGTGCAAAAGAAGACATGTAATTGAACAAACACCAGTACAAATAGCTGTTACAATTTTTTCTCCACTATTATTTAGATATTCAAAATAATAAAATAATCACAATATTAATGATAATTAGTTTTACTACAAGTATACATAGCATTAAAATGCAATAACGAAACAGTTCCATTACTTAAAATATACTTACTGTTGGGTGGTTAGGTTCTACACATTCATAATATAAATGAATGTGTAGAGCCTAACGATTGAATAAGTTTAACACACGGACGCAGCTAAAACTGTCCAACTTGCGACACAATAAAGCACAAGAGTTTCTTGTTTCTCTACTTGATAACAGATGGCGCCAGCATACACATTACCAATTTGGCATCCATTAAAGGACCTCTTCCTAGATGATTTGAAATCTCAAATTTTAGAGAAGCGGTCCATTTTTAGACGTGGGTTTATTTTTCGTCATTAGCCGGCACGATGAGCCTTAAAATGAGGGGTAAATCATGGATTTTGATAAAAGAATAAGGATGATATCGCGGAGAGACAGGAAAACAGGCTAGAAAAATAATATATACAGATTTGTTGGAGACCAGGCAAAACAAAAATAAATGTGAGAAACTGGAAGTGGAGATGACAAAGAATTGGTAACTATTGTTACAAAAACGTGTCTCTTTCTCAAAATTTAATAATATTTTGAAAACAAAAAATCAGGGTAAATTCTCCTTTAATTTAGTTTATTAAAAATTTTAAAAACTCTGTGACAACTGTGGATATATTAAGAATTTTTGGTCATACACAATTCAGTGTTTAAAATTAAGCATTTGATAAGCATTTTCTTTTCTGACTCAAGTCCAAATATTTTTCGTTTGAAGATATCCATTTTGATAATTTGAAATGCTATGCACGAAGCCTTTTCATTCATAAGCTCATTTCTATTACATTGAAAAGTGGTTCCTTGTAGCCCTGAAACAGGTGCTTGCAATTTTTATTGCTATTTGTGCTGCCAACGCTGTTACATTAATTCTTGATTTATTTTACAAAGGTAGACATTTTGTTTTGAATTTAAATTGCTCATTGAAGTATTTATATGAGAGCTATTTTTTCAATAAAGCAGCAACCAAAAGTTGTTAACTTATTAATTTTAATCATTACAATTCGATTAACGAGTATCTTATTAAGTATCTTATTAAGAAACAGAATTTAAAAAATCGCAAATTTTTCGTTATTAATTACAAAATAAAGCCGCTCATTCAATACATCCTAAATCAGAATGTATAAAAGTTTCAAAAGAAACGGGATTTGCCATTCAATTAAGAAACCTTTTTAATCTAGTAGCTAGCCAATCATTTTCCGAGAGTCATTTTAAGTTGCTTTTTCTTTCATTTTGTCTCATTAATTTTAAGGAAAAAAAATCGATAGAGATATAATGAATTCACTTACTTTCAAGGTATTTTCTCTAGTTCAATGATAAAAAAATATTCTTTAGATTTTTAATGATACATCTTTTGCAATTTAGAGGGAACAAAGGAATGAACTGCACAATAGCAATAAAAATAAATAAATAGCTATTTTAAAGCTCATTAGCAGTTTGTTTGCTTCGCTAGTCAAGTAGTTACATTTCGCCAATTCGCGTCAAAACATATTCGATTAACCGCCTTAATCGGTTCAATTTTTACAATATAAATATATTGTAAAAATTGATCAAATAATATATTAAATAACATATTATTATTATCTGGTACCAGAGCTCATTTTAGAACATGGTGGGTAGGGGCGGCGTATCTGTTGCTTTTCTAAAAGGAAAATCCCGCCCTTCTTGCCCCGAAAAGCTAAATGAAGATCGAGTCCAAGTGAGCGGCCACCCTTTTGGTGTCCCCTTTCACTTTTCAGCCTTGCCTAGAAGCCAGAGAAGTCGCTTCTGCGTTTCCTCTCTATTTACCCCATGCAGCATTTGTATCATAGATCTTGTAAAATCATAGACACCACTTGGGGGCGTTCCAATGACACAAGGGCGTTAATCGGTCTATCTCACGCGCTTGGGAAGGCCAATCTATGTTTAGAAGGCGTTGCTCCTGCTGATAAGCGAGGGTTTTGATTTGGCGTCCTCTCGTTTGGTGCAATTGAACGCAGAGCAGAATCCTATTTTGTAAACTTCCCCCCCGTAGGAAGAAATTAAGGCAAAAGCAGATAAGGCGAAGCGAGATAAGACAAGAGTCGCTAATTGGTCGAAACTTGATCGTCTACTTCATGTGACATGTTCCCCTCTCGGTCACTCGCAATGCGAATTAAAAGTCAGCGTTACTCCGTCTATGCTAATATGTCTGTGATTCGTATAGCAATGAGTCATTTATTAACTCTATGAACGTGCAATAAATGCCGAATTCCGGAAAGGCGACTTTTTCAAATAACTAAGAGTGAGTGAATTCGAATCAATTTTAAAGATGTTAAAGGTAACAATTCCGCATTAAATCAAAACGCAAAATCTTTATCTCATTCTTCCAGAATTGAAGCAACCATGAAAGAAAAAACATAATTTGCGGAACGAACTTTTTACAAAATCGCGATTGCAAAAATGAGCTATTCCCATATACAAATATTACAACAAATACATGCATAAAAAATTGCATGAGTAATTTTTATTCTTTTCAAAAGGTTTTCTTCCAACATACATGCGTGGTACATTGAAAACAGCGTGTTTTAAAGATGGTGTTGAACATTTAATTTGCTCTGGTAATTAAACGTCGCAAAAACTAGTTTTGCAAATTCAAACGAAGATATCCGAATTAAAATCAAAAATCTAAGAAAAGGAAAAATTTAAAAAAATTAAAAAAAGGCAAACGTCGGTCGAATTTTTTTTCTTGCTCCCAATTCCTTTCAGCAGTGACTATTTTTCCCAATTAAATCAGTCAACAAGTAATTTTGCATATGTCTTGCAAGATCATTGACATCATTCTTTTGATTGTTTGTTATTTTCTTTTGTTTTTATTTATAGTAATTGTCTGCATTTATATCTAAGAAAGTTTTTGTTACATGCAGGATCAGTTTAACATTTTAAATATTACATTAAAACTAGTTAGCTATATGATTAAAAAAATGTTTTAAATAACATATGAATAGAAATTTTTAAAATTTTATGTAGAAGTATATTTCATTTTGAAATTTAAGGGAACCCCCCCCCCCCCCCCGTCCAGTCTCTAGGACCAGTATGTCTCTAGAATTACTTGTCCTAAGGAGGAGTAATTTTTTTAAAGGAATTTCCAGCTCTATATGTAATTGTGCACGTATGTCGCACTATTTGATATAGTTTTGTTAACGTGCATTATATTAATATATAATACACGTTAATGCAGACAATTACTGTAAATAAAAACAAAAGAAAATAACAAATAGTCAAAATAATGATGTAAACGGTCTTACAAGACATATGCAAAATTACTTGTTGACTGTGATTTATATATATATATATGCGTATTGCCAACTTTACGCCATTGACAGTTATAATCAAGAAGGAAGATTTGTAAACATACATACCATTGAGGCATAATGGTATGCCTTTGCCATAAACATTGACTCATAATTAGCTGAAAAAACTTCATGTCAGGCATATAATAAATACCTATCATGAGTAATTAGCGAAAAATTACTGCAACATTTCTTCTTCCGATTAATCCAAGCTTGAATATTATTCATACTCAACTAATTGTGTTCAATCGAATTCGGTGTATGTTACAGCCCTTACCTCGCACACTAAACTTCTAATTGCTGAATTCGAGAGCAGCCGAGCTAATTAATTACATCTTTACTAATGAATCCACTATTTTTAGTCACCATTTCAATCATTAAATGCAAATTCTGTAATTTATTAATTAGGAAGTAATTAACTCCAACTAATCTATTCTTAACAACCGTCTAAATTAAGGGTGGTGTGAGGGAGGAAGCACACTTTTTGCATTTCAATTAAACTACATTCCCTTTTTATTAGCCTTGTTATTTCGTTTCTCCTCTAAGCACTTTGGTTTTTTTTCTGTAAGTTTCTCATTAATTTTTTAGGATCTAGGGTGAAAAAAAGGAATGACTTCTTTTCGGAGGTTGATTTATTTAACTGATTAAATGACGAGTACATCACTTTTGTAACATATAACGATTGATTTCTTTGTTCTTGTATTGCTTCGATTAGTATATTTAATTAAGAGGAAATAAGAAAAGGAGTTTTCATTAATAAGTATATTTTACTTTATCCAAAGTTATAACAATGTAACTTTAATTTTTTTTGCTGATGTTTAAATAGTATGATAGGCATGCTTTATTTATTTATTTATTTGCTTATTATTCTTTCTAGTCTCATTTGAGCGATTTAGAGAATAGTTCTAAAACCATCGAAGCAAAGGGAATTAAGAAAGAAGGTAGCAATTAAATAATTTATTTCAGAAACACATAAATGGGAATAATTTCGCAATATGTATTTTTTCTTTTTGCAGCATCAGTAAGTCATACTGAAAACACACGCTTTAGTAGAAAAATTAATCAACGGCCATCGCGTCTTGCGAGTGCAAAATTAGAACAAAAGTTTCAGTTTTATGTGGAAACTCGTCATGTGACTTATTATGTTACTGCAGTAAATTTAAGTTTCTCTTCCGTTTGAACACTGAAACATTACCTTTCTTTTTCTTTCGAATCTTGTACTTTCTCGTAATTTTGAATTTTATAAAACGATTCAGTTTGACTTTATACCCTTACTTCGAGAGGGAAGAGGGGGACTGACTTTCTGCAGGACTTCTAAGATGAACTGTTCCCTCATCGTGATTTGGAGAGGAGGGGGAGGACAATCCTATGAGGCAGCTCGATAGGCTACGTCACAACCACCGATTTATCTTTACGATTTTCAAAGCCACATGTGGTAACATAGGGATTCGAACCTAGGACCTTTCAATCCAAATCCGCGTCTTAATGCTGGACCACAAATAATGTTTCTTGTGGCAAATAATGTGCATAAATTCCGAAGTTTTCAGTTTATTTATTCATTTATTTACTTTTTATAAAAACGTACTGTGAAACTGCCTCAAAACTTATCGTAAAAGTTACAGTCATTTATGCTATGGCGATAAGGAATGCTGTTCAAAATATTTTTGGTATTTGTGTAAATAAATATATTACGTCCAGATCCATTTGGGGAATACTAAAACATGCTATCACATCTACACATATATGTACACTTAAGGTTGTGTTTATTGAAACTCTACAACTTAGGTATTATAAATGTATATTTTGTTTGCAATACGAATAACACAAAAACAGTTTAATTCTTAATTTTACTTAACAACAGCATTTTGGCAACATCAATAAAGATTTTACAACCTATTTTTATTACACAAAACAAAATAAATGCTAAAAGGAAAATAAATCTTTTCCCCTAGCTTAAAATATTTTTATGTGCCTCATAAAAACGGGCAATGTTTTGATTTGTATAAAATGACTTTAGAATAAAACTTTACGAAAATGGCGCAAGTCATGAAATGTGCATTCTTTGAAAATTGATTCTTAAAGCGAAGCATCTTGTCTTCTGCCATAAATAAAGATTCGTTATGTCATATTTAAATGAAATATTGTTGCATGTTTCTGTCTGCATCGCTCTTTCCCGAAGATCGATGGGCATTCCTTCCTAAAAATGGATTTTTGTGCTGGAAACGAAAAGAATTGCATTTGGAGATACAGAATTTGATATAGAGCTCGTTTTAAAAATAAACTATGAGATCGGACAAGGTAATACATTTTGTTTTTCAAAATATTGTTTTTCTAACATAAACTTATAATTTTTTACCGATATCTGGCGGAATATTTGTTGTAATAGTAGTACTCAACTTTTTTTCTCTCTCTCCCTGGTCGCACGTACACAGGATGAAGATTTTACACGTGCCACAGCATAAAATTAATGAAAATATAGTTATAACATAAAAAAGAGCTCTAACTAGCAGGGTGCCAAGAACAATCCATTCATGTTCAAGGGACAAACTGTTGGTGTAAGGAATGTGCCGTATTCTGTTTTTATTCTAGTTCGTTTAGCATACTTGATTTCTTCCGAACTGATGCTACATGATACTTTATAAAGTTAGTTGCTTTCAATGAACATAGAGGAAAATGTGTCAATAAACGCACCTGCAAAACGACCTACCCTAAAACACGAAACGAATTGATTCGTCCTTTTCTGCCATGCGCAGAAGCATCCAAGTGTCAGAACTTCGTGGTCGAACTGTGGATGTGCGTTTCTTTTGTTCTGCGCGTTGAATTCAGTGACATCATCAGTGTCTCTGAATTCAGCTAACAAACGGCAGGGCTGAAATTAGCTCCACAGTGCACATAGGCTGACCTGAAAGCTGCCAACGTCTTCCCTCTGAATTTTCTTCAAGTTAATCCTTACTATGCTCAGAAAATATTTCTTTCGTTTTATCTGAATTTGATTTGAATAAATGGTTTTTGATAAAGAAAATTTAAAATTTAATACGTTTATTTTCAGGAATAGTCAGCAAAATGTAATGAGTAAAAACTGCAGCCCTAAGCTGTTGCCGATTCTGTCGTATTAGATATTCGCACTGGCAAACGGCCCTTTTCAGGGTCAAATCAAACTGAAATTACTTCTAAAAAAAAAAAAAAGAAGAAAAGAGAGAGAGAGAGAGAGAGAGTGAGAGAGAGAGAGAAAAATATGAGTCCCTTTACAAATATAAGTTTATATCACTGCTCCTTCATGTTTTTGACTGCTTTTACCAGTACTCAACCGAAGGTTAGCAATTACAGTGAGATGGCCAAGGAATAATGGGAAACTACAAGAATATATAGTGTTCTTAACTTGAGTGATTATACAAATAAATAGTGCATTTCTATTTCTATAAAAATTACGTTCATGATGCTGAATCTTTACATTCATACTAAAAATAAATAAATAAAATTTTATGAGCACGTACCTAAAGCAAAACTCCTCGTCAGGCGGCTCAAAAAAGTCAAAAATGAATCGATAGGGTAGTGATAAAAAGTTTAGCAATTGAATAAAATACTTCTTTTTATATTTATATGTTGTGTCTGATCTCTTAAACAGTATAGAATTGAATATACAGTATAGAAATCCATTGCGTATGGATTTAAATAACTATCTAGGAGAGGGCGGAAAAGGTTTTCTACTTTCATCATTATCTCTAAGGACGAATCTGTGCCCCATAAGGGCAATACATCCTATAATAGGAGCTGTTTTCCAATTCCACTATATGCATCTAAATGGTTTTCCGTTTGCTCTATAGTTAACATTTTTTGGCATAGCGGACCCTACTTGAAGTTCAATTTGGGGGTCTAATCTTTGTCTTTGGGGGTTCCTGAAGTCCAATTTCTTACAAAGTCATAATTATGTTTCATCATCAGTAAAATCAAATTTTGAAAAAGAACTGAAAAATAAAGAAGAAAAAAAGGTTGATTTACAGAGTGCATATTCTGATTTAATGCATCCCCCTACATCTGCAACAAAGTCTTTTTCTACAAACTTTTTTTTTTTCTTCAGGCATTGGTTACCGCAGCGAATCTGTTTCACATGCAGTCAGTGACTTTTAACTTAAAATATGTGGACCAAATTCATAATAAACTGTCAAATTAAACTAATCTTCGTTGTTATCAATAATTTTCTACCAATACAGGTTTAATACTTTTTACCTACTCGTTAATAATACACACATATGCAAAAAGAACCTTTTTGAAACGCTTAAACCAGCTCAATATTTCGAACCCCCAATGCTCAAAAAGAAAAAAAAAAAACGTAAAACGGACAAAAATTTCAAATTGATATTGTTACGTTTTTCGGGGCACCGATGTCGTCTCTCGCCAAGCTTGGCGCCATCTTGGATCGCGTGATAGACAATTCTAGTCTTTGATGGAAATTTCTGGAATGGTCTGTCACGTGATCCGTGATGGTATATAAATAGCTCTGGCGAGAAGTTTAGTTGAGTTGAGTTCGGAGAGTTCAGTTACGTGGTAGACTTTGGCCGAGTCTGAGCCGTTGTGCTGCAAGCTTCGTGCTTGGTTCTTTTCGTATTTGATTAGGAAATACGGTATTATTGTTGATTTTACGGTAATGTGTGAACTCCGAGAAATATGTTTATGAGAAAATTGTATATAGTGTAAATAGTGTAAATAATCTGTAAAATAAATTTCACTGTGTATTTTGTATAAGGAAGTAGTCATTGAAGTTTAAAGTAAGACGCAGAAACCGTAACAATATGTTTTCCTGAGTTCTACTTCGTGTACTAATGTGGTCTTTTAATTTGCATTGCTATTTTAGTTACTCATGGTGATTCCATTAATAGCTAGAAGAGAAGTAAGAAATTCCACAACATTCGTACAAAATATCACCTGTATTTAGTTACTACCAGAGCAAAATTACATAATTCAAAATGTTGTTCCATCTCAGATTAATGTAAGTTAAAATGAAAAAAATGTAATGTGTTTCCTGAAAAACCAGTCGGTTTTGGGCTGTTTCCATAGCCCTGGAAGTGCGATTTTTTCTAATTAAAACAATAACATTTGTAAATTTAAAATTAAAAGAGTTTAAAAACACTAAATAGAAATAAAATTTGCACACAAGTGTGTTTAAGGGAAATAAGGAACCCTTTTTACAATGCACCAAGATGTTAGGTTATAGGTGAAAAGTCAAATGACACAAACGTTGTTTAATTTATTAACCTATTAAAATAAATTATTAATCTATTAAACTTAATTTATTTTTTGCATTTCAAGTTAAACTTTTCTCTTCACGATAATACTTAAAGTTTGACATTTAAACTATATGTAATATTATCGCTGCTACATTTTTATCAAATACAAATCTTAGACGATGGGAAGAATTGCTCTTGAAAGCAATAATGTAATGGCTAATGCATATTTATGAGCGTTTTAGAAACCTATTCTAACGAGTACGTTTTACGCAAATGGCTGAATAAAATGACTCCATTTTGCCCTATCGCTCGAAATCTATTCACGAAGATGGATACATTGTAACTTTTATGTTTCAGATTTAGCTTGGCTTTCTCCCTGCACATGGCAGGAGAAATGGACAGGTCCCGATTGGTTTCCATGGCAACAGAGACTTCCATTCATTTCATTTGAAACGTCGGCGGAATAATTATGTACGAGACTTTTAAAACAATAATCAAACGAAGAAAGGAGGGTAGGGGGCGGGGAGGGGAGTTAATAACACCAGAGCTGCACTTCAAGATTTTTCGAGTGTTCGGTAAGATGGGCTGAAATTAATTGCAGAACGGATGCTTATTGCATATTATAGCAAACTACATATACATATAAAAGGGCTTGTTTGATTGTATGATTGTTTGTGTGTTCGTTGTACAAAGCCCCACCAATTGATGGATTGGAATTTAATTTCGTACAAAATTCAATTATTGCATGAAAAAGGAAACTCCCTAAGTACCACTCGAAAATTAAATTCGAATTAGTGTTTTTTTTTTTAATATACAAGATCTATATCCACAATAAATAAATAAATAAATAAATAAATAAAAGGAAAAAATCATATCGTTTTCTAACATTTTAGGTCATTCAGAAGTTGATGAAAAACTACTTCTCATAGAATTTATATGAAGGCTCTACAATAAATAAAAGGTACGTTTTATCCCAAAATCTTGTTTCTTCTACGGAGGATTAAGTTAAGTGTTAAAGTTTAAACACTGTTAAATAGCTGAAGCTTAAGGGAAGGAGAATTTTTTTTTTTTTCAAAGAATACAAACTTGCAGGAAAATACAGAGCAAAACATTAATCAAAATTGTTGAATTCTATCTCACAAAGGAGGAGGAATATATTCGAATGAGGTCATACTCCACCCCTAGAGATCAAAAGACAGAAAAATAATGATGCAAAATTCGCGGTAATAGTCTTTTGGAGAATATCGACTAGCATAATCTTATGAAGTAGAGAATTCAAGAGTATTCTTATAAAGTTTGGTTATTTAGATGTGAATGAGTTGTTCCAAAATAAATGAATGCTTATTAAAAAGTACAGAATGTGCATAAATTGTAATGCATTAATAAAAAAAAACATTTTTTGTAATTTTTTTTCCGTTAAATATTTACCTTCTTTGAAGAACATTAAATAATTGTTCTTGAACAATTTTAAGTGCCTAAAACTATAAATGATATAAGTTATCCTTAGTAGCAATTCTGAAAGTTTTATGTACAGTCCAAATACAAATGAAGTGTTGAATAATGTTCTACAAACATAACTGTATTTAAATTAAAATTAAACATATTTAATTACAATCCATTTTTCATAATAGTTAAAATAGTAGGATATATATGCGTTTTAAAAGATTTTTTTTAGCAACAACTTTTAACTTTTCTTAAAACCTTCTTTAATGTGGCCTCAGGAGACGTTCTTTGAACTCTTAGCACAGGGCCTTGCCGTGCAGTTATCCCTAGGAGAAAGTTTGCGCGAAACTTGTTTGTGCATGCAGATTATTTATAAATTATTTCGACAAGATAAAACATGAACTAGTACTCTTCCAGAGGAGTAATGTTTAATACCGCATAATCGTGAGTCGGGTCGTTTTTCCTGTACTGACACAGTGCCGGCAGTGAAACGAGTTTTGCCGAATTCCTTTCATTGGAGAATTGATATCCTTCGATGTTACCAGCACATTTTGGTGAGCAACATTATAGTGAGAAAACCATAATATAGACGAAAACAAAGGTCTCTAGAATGCATTTGAACTAAGATACTCAGTTTCTGAAAGAAACGTCTGTGGTATAAACCACATTTTCTAAAATAGTTCTGGTATGCAGTTTTCTTTTAATTGCTTAGACCAGTGTTTCCGAAACTATGGGTCGCGGCCCACTGGTGGTTCGCGAGTGAATATTGAGTGGGCCCTCACCACTGTACACATGAATTTAAAAAAATAGGAAGTCTGCGAATAAAAGTAACTAAAGTTAAAGTTGATGGTAAAACTTTAATGAAGAGAAATAAACAAATACATCCTTCCCATTGAAATAACTTTGTAAAAAAAAAAAAACTTTACAGGTGTAGGTATTTAAGCAATAAAAAAATTATTTAAGTTGTGTTTCTTATTTCAACACTATTTTTTTAAAATTTCAATTAGAACAAATAAGACAGCTTTAAGTCGTTCTACAACTCGCCACGAGGGAATCTGAGCATTACCAATATTTGTGCCCTCTTTTCTCTAAGACAGCTAAGAGGGGGGTCCCAAGATTGGAAATTTTTGTTAGATGGGTCGGAGTCCAGTTAAATTTGGGAACCACTGGCTTAGACGATGTTATGTGAGAATTTGTTCCGTTCTATGCCAATTTTGTGTTATTTATTTCATGTGAGATAAATAATGCGTTATGCCGATTTCATATGCGTGACAAGTGAGCCATTTTTTTTAAATTAAGTCCACACATATCTGCCTAAAAGCACAGAGCAAATAAGCAAGCAGTGATACATGTACATTGTTAGAAATTTCATCATGAAATTGCGGTTAAATAACCGGCAGCAGTCGTTCCATCTAATTCCCCGTTAAATTTACGGTTTGGAACATTTTTCTATCTTTACGGGACCTAAACCATTTCCAATCAGTTTGACTAAAGAGCCGTAAATACAAAAGTTTACGGCTTTATAACCATTTAAAAATGGTTTCAAAACAAAATTCTTACCGTTCATGAGACATAGAATCTTCAAGGCGTAGAAACCGTGAACGACACCGGGAATCGAACCCGCCGTGTATGGTATACCAACTTAGCGCTCTAGTCATTCGGCCATCTACACCACCTCAAGCGGTCGTTTATTTATCAACAAATTTTCTTTTCCAACAGGCAAACTGCCTTATTGAGAGTTCAGTTTATGATTAGATTCCAAAGTCATTTGTGGTCTAAATTTACTGTATATTGACGAAAATCATTTTATTTGCTGCAAAAATTAAAACACAAACAAGTTTCAGCAGCTTAACTTATGGGTTAGCACATTCGAAAACAGTTTGGGAATCCGATATCTCTAATTTTTGATTTACGTGTGTATGTGTTTCTATTTAGTAACCACTGCTTAAGCCACTTTTTTTTCCTCCTTTTTTTATATACACATGCAGATTTGAACTGATAAATCTTTATTCATATTTTAACAACAACGTACGACCGGTAAGGTTTCGCAACCAAGATGGACGCCCGATTCTTATTGAGTGCTTGAAAATGACGGTTAGTTAAACGTTCTTTAGGATAAACAGAGAATAAACGATTATTTTTCATAATCAGTGGTTTGAGTACCATCTTTTTAATGGTTATTCAACTGCTATCATGAAATATGGTAAAATAACAATCAAATAGATGGTTATTTTACTATGTTCTTACGGAATTTTTTAACAGTGTAAGAAAATAAATATAAAATAGATATTTGTTAAAAATATTTTTGAAAATTCAAAAGGCGCTTATTGTGTGAAATCAATATGAATTTGTGGTATACGTTATTTAGCTATCGTATTTACTCCTGAAAAATCATTTGATATTCAAGTATAAAGTATCATTACATGATCCTATTATCGAACTAGTGCCTTTTATGCGGATGTTTACTTTCGGATGAATTTTCTAGGATTAGGTCTAAAAGTGACATTTTTAAAGAAATCGATGGGCAAACATAATGACTAAACTATATATTGTTCTTTAAAAAGAAATAATGTCTTTATAAAATGAGTTTAAATGCCACGAAATTCTTTCCTTTTCGTCCTGAAATATTAATGCATTCAGATTCCTGAAAAGTTTCCGAACCGATTTTACTTTAAAAGAAAAACTACCACATTCTTATTTAACGCTCGGTGTGTTTTTCTTTATTTTAAATCAGTATAATGTAACGACTTCCTTAATACAATTTTATCTATAATTTGCACTTTTATTCTTAAACTCGAGATTAGACATTTAATATTAATAACTCAGTTTTTTCGAAATCACCAGTTTCACACAACAAGCCACAAAATATCTTTAACAGTCTTGAAAATTCTTAGCTTCTTTAGAAAAATTTCTCCAAAGATACGAGGAAAAAAAGAACGCCGGGGAGGGAAAATTGGGTCGCCATGCCGATTCATCCCCTGAACTAGACCATTCTTTTAAAAATTTGCTTCTATAATTAACTTAATTATCTTTATGTTTCAGCTCGTTAATGCAGTCATTAAGAAAAGACTCCTAATAAAGTCATTCATTATTAAAACTGAGCTCCTCAAGAAATGTTTCTTTTCAAGTTTTAATTTTCTCTTTCTCTTCTTTATTCTCAGTTTCCGCTCATTTATTCATTTTGTTCATCAAGATTCTTCGAACTGTTTATTAGTGAGAATTCGAAATGAGTTCAGCTACATCGTCTTTTGTCTTTCCAGAAGTATGTAACATCGTCTGCGAAAATAAATTAAAAGTTAGGTGGCAACCGAAAATGTTCTTAGCTGAGATAAATGAAGAATTATACGATAATTCTTCAGTACACATGCATTTTGTTCTTTGAGAAATACTTAGCTGGCTTATCGAGTTCATTTTTGTTTGGTAAAAGTAGGGAAAAAGAATTTAAAGTTTGCATTTTTAAAGAAAGAATGTGCATAGAAATAAATTCGCTGATATTTAAATTAAACAATGGGGAGGTAATACACGTAAGAATCTCCACTCTTAAATTGATTTTATTGATTTGTTGCAAAACTGCATAACTTTGTATCACGAAATATAATTTGAAATGGGTGGTAAAGCTGTCGCAAATACAAGATTTAACATTTAAGCGTGATCTGTACTACATCAGCAGTTTAAACAGTAAAGAATGAGATCTTGGGGTTGAAGTTAGAGTCCCTATATAGACCGGTTGAAACATATACCATTTTGTATTAGAGTTTTGGTTGTCTTTTTTGGTGTGTATCGTTTTTTGGCGATGTTTCTTTCTCTCTGGCATTTAAACTACCCCCAATTTGGAGTCATTTGAATAACATTTAGCGACATTTGGCGAAGAAAAATTGTTTCAGCAGAATATTATTTAAATTTTTCAACAATACATCGTTCATATGCAGCCGCAACATCATGATATGCGATGTTTACATTAATACTACAGGAAAATTGCAATTATCTTTATAACATAAACTCAAAAATCCGAGCTCGGAAAAAAAACGATTCTTGAGTTAATAGTATCAGGATAATCGAAATGATGAATAAAATTACCCTAGTTAATAATAATCTTATTCAAATTTGTAAGGTTATGTCATTGTTGCGGCAAACGAACGATGCACATTCTGCATGGCAATTTAAGTTCTTGAGATCTCTATTGCGTTAAGAATAGTAAGTCAGAAGTTGCCAATGGTCAACTCTATTTAAACGATAAGTTAGTCTTATTTAACACTTGCAAGCCTGGTACATTGCTATTGCTAAACTTCACTATAAGCTTGAGTTGAATAAATAAGTTGAAGTTCGATATCGATTTATTTGTTCAGCTAAGCGAGATGAATTGAATAGTATATTCAAATACTTTCACTACCCCACCTTTTTTTAAATTTTGCATCTCTTTAGCATTTAATTGCTGTTTTTATTTTTTATTTAGTTTCTCTTGAAAAAAAACTTTTATTTTAAGCTGAAAAAAAAGTATTTCAAAGCACTAAAGCAAAACACTAATAATGTATTTTCATGCACTTATTTGCTTCATTGTCTTCATTTTTAGTAACGCGCTGCAAAGTTTGCAATTTAATTAACGGCTAGTGCAATATTGTATAATTAAAATGCATACTGTGTTATTGATTATTTACCCAAATCAGTTAATATAATTGAGTCCCGAGCAATCCTACATTTTATTCCTATAGTTGTGGCATGACTGTATAATGCAGCATTGTCAAGGATAACTGTAAAAGTTTTTTGTGAAAAAAGTAAACAAAAAATAAATAGATGAAAGTAAGTAAATGCAAAAAAAGCATTATATTAAAAATAACAACCAAAATTAACTAAATAAATCATAAATAAATAAAATAAATGTTTAATAATTAAGATAAATAATGACTAAATAAAATAAATAATAACTAAATAAAATAAATAATAAATAAATAAAATAACTTGTTCTATTTTAGTTTAATTAAAAGCAAGCTCACTCAAAAGTATCTGAACTTAGTCTACTACAAATGTTTGAAAAAGTCTTGTCCTTTTATTATGATTAATTATTTCTACTCATTATTCTTATGCAGTGTGGAGAAAATTAATCTATCACTGTCAAAGGATATGCGTTATCAGTCAGAATACAACATTTCTGTTTGATAATGATATGGATAGAAATGAATCATTAAATGACGTTCGATTTCCGAAATCTAATAATTTATGCCCCTTTGCGTAATTAAAAATCATGACGACATTCCTGAAATTTAGTATTCCATTCATTCATTTTGATGAAAATCTAGCAGCTGCGTTATAAATAAGTTAAATTATTGCATTATGTTTTTCCCTTACAATAACTGAGAGAAATCTATCAACAAAGAGTGAATCAACGATTTCTTGCGAGACAGAAAAGGGATTGTTCATGAATGGTGTCAATTTTTTTAAATATATATAAACCCCCACCCTTTGTCACAAAATATCTCCCTTCATCATACCCCTACCAACTTTTATCACATATTATGCTATGTTACATAAGGGACCGTTCATAAATGATGTCACACTTTTCCCCATATATTTGACCTTCCCACCTTTGTTACAAAATGTCACACTTCAACAAACCCCTCCCCCCTTTGTCACATGGCACGCTATGTTGCATAAGTAGGATGTTACATTTATTGTTAGCCCCTCCCCTCCTCACACTTTGTCACAATTTAATGAACCCCTATCCCCCCTCGAAGCGTGACATCATTTAGGAATGATCCCTAAGCATATGTACTAGCAGCTCAGAAGCATAGCACTGCGTTGTAGATCACGTTTCTAACTTCATTTTTGAACTTTTAATGACATTTTTGGGCATAATAATACATGTGTACTTAATTTGTATAAAATGAGGTTAAGGTTTTCAACACAAAAGAGTATTAGTACCGAATAGTAAAATACATTCATTGCTCGAATTCTGGAAAAAAAATGACACGCACAATTTTATCTTAAAAGTGTAAATGCCTAAGAATCTTTCAAATTTTTAGCAAGAAGTAAATTTAAACCTTATTTATACCGTATATATCACCACCGTACTTACCCTGACGAAGGTTTTACGGGAATTTAAACCTTATTAAGCATTGGTGTTTGCGATACAAAACGATCAATGACATTTTCAAAGCAAATTATTTTTATAGAAACTAAATTGTGTAATATCACACTTATTTTTAACCCTCCCCTCTCCTTGTCACAAACTGTCACAATTTCTCGAATCCCCCCTCGAAGCGTGACATCATTTATGAATGATCCCAAAGAACTGAAAACATAAATTAGAGGGTATAACACATTTAGTTCATGAAGTCGTGACTGATTATAGTTATGCCATGCCCATTCTTGAGTCAAGGTGAGATATTCAATACCTATAATAAAGAAGGAGCTAAAATGTAACACAAGAGATATCACAATTGTACGAATTAGTTGCTTGAAAGCTCCTGAGCTTCTTTTAAATTTCAGGTGAGTTTTGTATATTAGACGGTCAGGAGATTTATGTAGAAGAAATCAAGGCCACAGACCTCCGCACTTCCTTTGTTAGAAATTAAGGCTGAGATTTCACACGCATCAACGTATAGCCAGAAAAAAATTAACGTTTTCATCAACGCAATAGACAAAAAAAAAAAAAAAAATCATGTTTTCGCATTCAAAATTTCATAATATTTCCATTCAGTGTTAATTTCCATTTACTAGCGTCACGGTGATTCAATATAATTAATTTTTCAGTAATAAGCATTTTGCTTCTGGTATGACATCAGCGTCCTGTTTTAAAAAAGAAAAAAAAACTGCTTTTGAAGCTCCTTCTTTATTATAGGTATTAAATGATGAGTTTTTAAAAATATTTATTCTATACCTTGAGCGTGTAGTGATATCGCTATCTTCAGAAATATTTTTAAAGAGAAAAAAACAATATCACGGTCCATTGCCGTTTGAATGTCTTATCTTTCTGGTGAAAATTGATCCAAGGTTAATTTTCTGACAGTCATGATGTGATATCAGAACCTTTGTATAACATATTTTACTTACAACAATATATTTCGTATTAAATTTGAAGCTATCGCAGGGTTCACACTGGGGAAAAATACAAGGTGGGATTTCCCAAAATTTTAAGTGGGATTTTTAAAATTTAAGTGGGAACTTTTCTTTTTGTTTTGTCTTTAAAAATATTACTAAATTGTCCGATCATGATCCAATACAAACTACGTAATAAAAGATGATTATCTAAGTTATGCTCAGGAAAGAAAGAATAAACATCAACAAAGTTCACACAAAACGGGTCCTTCACAAAATTCGCGATCGCAAAAAAGGATGCTTTATAAAATGTTAAGCATGAAAAAAGATCCTCTGATATTTTGGTTATTTAACCAAAATTCTTTGATGTGCGATTTTTATAAAAAAATCCTAGAAATTAGTTTAATATTTCTCTATTTTTTCTGATCATATGTCATTTTATCTATTAATGTTTTTCAATGAAATCAGTATATTTTAGAAACCAGCATTCTTTTGTAACTTTGTGACCAAGGAAGATTCCCTTTTTCCACTCCTTTTTTTCATTTTGTCCTTTGTGAATAGAATGAATGAAGATAAGTCTGCATTCACAAAGGGCTTAAATTGTTCAATAATCCCAAGGAATGAAGAAGTTGTCAATCTTTCCCCCAAGTTATTATATATGACAAATAGCGTTATTAAATTATTCTTTTTATTAATGAGGATAAGATGGCAGTTAAAAACTAACATACTCCATTTAGTTTGTAATGAATTATCAGTTTAGAGTAGTAGTTTCGTTTCGCGATGTTTTGAACGCGTGTCCGCGAGTTGCGGGAAAAGCGCGCAAACGAACTTTTTTTGAGTGGGATTTCAAAAAAATACTGCGGGAATCGCGCGATCGCGCTGCCTAGCGCGAACCCTGCATCGTTTATAATATGTATGTGTAGTTTTCGTAATAAAAGAAGTTTGAGACTTTGTCCATTTTGATGTAATTTAAATATCTGCTTTTAAAGTTTTATTTGCAATTTTTCAGTCACTGTAAATAAGATAAAAACGTAATATCACGTATATGGTCGTTTGAACATCGTTTTTATGATCAAAATTGTTTCCAAGGTTAACTTCTGACAGTTATGAAGTAATATCACATTCTTCAGAACCTTTGTAGAATAATTGTGGACAGGAAACTTCTGGTTAATACTGATTTGAAAGTTTTTTCTTGTGCTGAAAATAATTTCCAGTGTAAACTTTCTGGCGGTTAATGAAAGTAATATTACATTCTTGTTTCGTTCGCACGTTTTTTCACGAAGAAACTTGTTTCCAATGTTAATTTTCAGAGAGTTATAGAAGTAATATTACGTTCTTGTTCGTTTGAACGTTTTTTCATGGCGAAAATTGTTTCCAACGTTAACATTCGGATTCGGACAGTCAGGACAGTCATATACGTTCTTCAGAATATTTTTTTTAAACACTATGAAGAAGAGTTAAATGTCATTCTTAGTAAACATTATCATGGGCCACAGAAAGACATGATAAATTGGCAGCTTTTAGAAAATGAACAACATAGGTTTGAAAGACCATTCCACTTTTTTTTTTCAGTTCTTAACCATGTTATAAAACAGAAACGTCAATACTGTCCTATACAATTGCTTTGAAATCCTACCAGTATCATGGACACCACCAAGGTTTTTAGAGTCTGAGTTTGCCCTTGTTCAAGTGGCGAAATGTCTTCTTAAGCAGCGTCCAGATTTCAAATATGCAAAGCAAACGATTCGCCTATGCGTTGTCAACCCACGCATGCGTGATCGGTTTGGAACATTCATGATGCATGCGGCACAAACACTGATCAAATTAGCACACGCATCCTTCGAACCCTTTTCCGAAGCATGTTCATCTGGACGCTGTTCTGTTTTACAGGAACTATATGAATGCTTTTCTGCAGCCTTGTCTGGAATGAGAGAATACAATGGAAGTTTCTCATTTCTTAAAAGGGCCGTCAGAAGAACACGGGTACTCCGGTTTTGAACTTTTCCAGCGCCTGGGGGTGGGGAGGAGTCTGTAGTTTAAACTCTCCCCAGAAGCATTGGTTTGCAAACCATAGCAGATTAATTATCTAAAATTTGGCGTGTTTACTCTCGGCTAAATTAAATTCCTAGTGCAGTCTGCATCAATTAAAGCTCAGGTGCCGCCATCTAGGGGGGAAAATTAGCGTCAAAAATTGCGGCAATGGTATCACACTCATTGCGGTGCCGCTGAAAGAGTTGGTACCAATCTCTGGATCTGCAATGGTTAAGAACCAATATGCGCGGCCCATTAAAAATTAATATATATTTATTTATTTATTTATACCTCATCAATCACCACCGTACCTACCCTGACGAGGGTTTAACCGGGGGGGGGTGGGTTTGGGGCGCCCTTTGGGGCTCCGTCGGGACTTTTCGAAAAAAAAATAGAGTCCAACTTTATCTCCCCCACAGCAACCAATCAAACGAACAGGACTAATTGTCTACTAAAAAAGGTTTGAGCTGGTGGGCCAAAAAGAAAGGGGTAAAACCGCCAAGGGTTTCAAAGCCAAGTTCATTTTTCTTGGAAAAAATCGGGAGGGGGTGTTTTGGGAATGGGAAAGGAATTCAAAGGGCCAAAAAGAATACGGGGTCCCTTACGCCCGTTGTACATTCAGAAAATAAGGAAGGCCTGTCACGAAAATTTTCCCTGGTTTTCCCGGCTTCTTTTACTTTTCGCGGAAACGTGAATTCCCTTTAGGGGGTTATATTTTGCGCCTTTGGAAAATCTTCCCAAAAGATAAATTAGATACGTTTTGAATTCTTTTAAGTAAATGAGTAGTCATATTTTTTATATACTTAAAAAAATAAGCTTTTTTAATTTTTAAATTTGGTTTTAAAAACAAAATAAAAAAACAAAAAAACTTTTCCCTTTTTTTGGGAAAAAACTTTAACATGAATAATTTTAAAAACGGGAACAATAATTTTTACTTTTCCCCGTGCCTGACCTCGGAAATTTTTATTAGCTATTTAAAAATAACTATTTTAAAAAATTCAATTATGTTGTGCTATTGGTTTTTTGAAAAAATTAACTAAAAAAACAAACATTATTTCAATAATTTAAAAAAACTTTATTGAATGAACATGCTCGTAAAAACATTTCATTATTTTAAAAAAGAAAGATTGCATAAAACCCGGTCATCACCAGGGGAAATTCTGGTCAACCACCTATAGAATTTCACGGGAAAATTTTTATAATAAAAAGCAAAGTACAATCATGTAATCGTAGCTAAACTTTATTTAATCGTAAACACCCTCTAATTAATTTTAAAAAATTAAATTTTATTTGTATTTTTTACTAAAAAGGTGTTAAAAATTTCATTTAACCCCCTTTTCTTTAAAAAATTAAAACTGTTAATTTTTAATTTTGTTTTAAATTCGCTATTTTCTTTAGAAATTATTTTGGACGTATTATTTAAAAAATACAATTTAAAGCATTTAATATAATTCGCTTTTAAGTCCCGGCCTATTTTATTTAAAACTAAATTGGTTTTAAAATTTTAAAAGGAAAAGAGTGACAGTTTCGTTTTAAAAACCTGTTTAAAAAATTTCTTTTTTAAAAATTTTTTTTGTATTTTTTTGGATTTTTCCCTTTTTTTCTGAAATTTCTTTTAAAAATGACGCTGAAAGGCTTTTTGGGGGTTTCATTTTTTATCAAAAATTTTTTATTTTTTTTCCGTATTTTCACTTGCAACTCTCGATTTTAAAATTGGTCTAATTTTCTAAGAGTTAAAGCAAAAAAAACCCCCCACCCGCTTTCAAAAAAAGAAAGTTGTTAAATTTTTGCCCCCCCCATACGCTTGGCATACAAAAAATTAAAAAAAATTTTGAAGCTTATAATTAGAGATTTTTTTTTTTATTTTCTTCACTTTATCCATACGAACATAGAAATCAATTTCGTATCTGCATTGGAAAACGATTTATTTTTTTATTGTTTTAAATTTTGGGAAATTTTTTCGAAAGAGTTTTAGTCAAAAAAAGAACAATTTTGTTAGATTTTTCTTTAAAATTTAAAAATGGGGCCCACGTAATGAGTAATGAAAAAAAAAGTGGGGGGGGGGGAGGCGGCTCTTCAGAATGCACTTATTGTTACTACTATTGCCCAAACTGATTTCGCTGAATGATAGAAAATGGGTTCAGAGATGAGTGTTTAGGATCTCTCTCCCGGAATTTTCTTGAAATAAACGTTATGAAAACTTTGCGTGCCGAACTCGGGGGGGGGGGGGGGGGGGGGTGAAAGCAAGGCTCACGCCCCGGGCGGAAAAAAAATTTAATTTAGAAAAGTTAACTTTTGGAAAGAGAATTAAAATCTTAGTTCGGCGCTCCGGTTTTATAATTGATCGGCTATTTTGCTAACCGATTAATAGAATTAATTATTTCTATAAACTGTTGGAAACAATAATATTGAGGTATACTGAATATGTTGCGCCGTTGATCAGTAGCCGGCTCCTGTGGAAGGCAAGGACTTCTAGGAAGGCAGTTTAGGGGGCAGCAAATTTTGCAAAATTTAAAAGTTGAAATTAAAAAAACGTGAAATTTTTTCACCCTGTAAAAGTGAAATATAAATTAAGCTATGTTCAAACAATACAATAGTTTTTCTTCTAAATTTTCAAAGGATCCTTTTCGGAAGAGGCAGGGGGCGGGGAGGAGCTTGTAAGCATCATTTTAGAAGGACGACAAGTGTCTCTTCGATATGGGAGTTAGTTGGAGGGGGGGGGGGGGGGGTCCTGCTCCCTGGATTTCAAAAATATAATTCTGCAGTTTTATGAGTAAAAACGTTTTTAAAATTTTTGTTTGACTTTTTTTTTTGTTTCTTAATATTTTTGCAGTCCAAATGCGTCTATAAAGGCCTCAAAATACTCCTGTTTGCATATAGTTTTCAAAATTTTCGGGGGTTTGAGGACATTCCCCGAACCCCCTTTACTGTTAGAATTTCATATCCCCAGTTAAGGATGATCCTTCATATGGCTCTACCCCTTCCCAATGTTGAGCTAAAATGGACATACCGAGGGTACATTAATAAAAGTTTTATGAATTTAATAGTGACCCCCACGTGAAAAATCCTCAAAAAAAAAAAAAAAAAATCTCAGCGCATAAAAGTTTATGATCAACAGTAAATGGATGGGTGGTGGGGGGGGGGGGGGGGGTAAGACACAGGAATCACAACAGCGTGAGCTGAACTAAACTGACCTTCAACGTTGTGTACCAGAAATAGTAATTCAGCGTACTCACGAATGGTGACCGAGGCACATTATCAATTTCGGAATGTTCTTCGCAGTTTCGTGTTTTTAGTTCTCTATAATTTTACGTCAGACTCAGGATAAATGATTTTCAGAAGATTATGTATTTTCGGGCGAACAATTTTTACAGTGAATGACATTTTTAAACCGTTAAACTTTGAAGATGTTTTAAACATTTTTGAGGCAAGTCAATGTTTAAATTGTTTCAAAAATTAGCTATAAATGCTGTTACGGCATTTTATTAAGTATAACTTTATATTCTTTTGAACAGAAATTTTTATGTTCATTTTTGTGAAATGTTTCAAAATTTTAAGTTTGATTAAATGTTTTATCATATTTTAGTATTATGGGTTTAATTTTAAAATATCTGTGTTAATGATAGCGAATTTCTATGAATTAAAATTATACTTGAATTATCGGTGAAACCATATTTAAAAAGGCTCCCTAAGCAGATTAAGTCTAACATTATTTATGTAACATGTACTAAAAGTTAGTGAATGCCAGTATGATCAGTTATTATAGTCATGAAATAATTGCACATCATATTTTAATTAGAATTATTATAAAATCCAAATGGTAGGGGGGGGGGAGGGTTCCATCACTTCTGTCGCCTATGGGCTACCAAATCCTTAATCCGGTAATTAAGATCCAAAGGGGTCTACTTGCGCATTGAAGAAGACCCTTTGCCTTTCAAGCGATCGCATTTGCAAGATTAAACGTAAATATTCCACTGGAATGGAGTACGCCATTTCGCTTTCGACTGGTATACAGCAGTTGACGAAATGGTCTACCAAAACGAGATTGCGCGCACGTGCGGGTCTACTTCGACTGGACCAGCACACCGGAAATCGAGTCGACAGGGAAAAAGGCGAAAAATTGCTCCCTTTCGATGACAGCGCCGCCTATCGGTCTACTAGTCGCGTCGACTCGACGATACGAGCACATGGGCCCGGATGTGGTGATTGAGAGGAAAGAACAGAAAAATAACAGAAAAGAAAGACATTTCGAGCGACGCCCATTGGGTGTCACAGATCATGTGATGTTACTTATACAAATTTTGAAAAAATAGAAAATAGAGTCCAAACTATTAACCCCCCCCCCCCCACACACACACAGTAACCGTAAATAGCAAACAGCAACAATAATAATAAAAAATGACATAAATATGATGAGCAATTAAATAAGAAAGATTTCAGAGCTGCGAATGAAAGTCCTATTGAAATTATTACGAAGGGAGCTGAAAGTCATCTCCATGAGTGTTTAGGAGGAACATAACTGCATGCAAGTTCTTTCGAGTTACTGGATGAGATAAAACATGGATGATGTTTTGAGAGAAAGTGCTATTGGAATCATATCTGCAATGGAAGGAACTGGTCAAAGGACACTTAAAAATGTAATGATCTGGCGTACCCGGTTGACTGCAAACACATACTGGAGAATTGATTACATTAAAGCGATGTAAATATGAAGGAAAAGGACCGTGTGCACTGAGAAATTGTACTTCCGATGGATGTTTGCAGCGCGGCTTCAGTTTTACTTTTCGCAGGACATCGTGAACCTTGCGACCAGTTTCAGCGGTGTCCCATATCTGTTGCCAGTTGTTGAGAAGATCTGTCCAAAGTAGATATTTGAGATACGATTTAGGTAAAGGAATTTTATATTGTAATGGATGAGTGGAGTCTTATATATATATATATTATATATATAAGATTAAAAAATAAATAACGCTTTTAATCCCTTTTTAAATTCAGTTTTGATTTTAAAACACAAAAACTAAAGCGATCTACAGACAATTGTAGGGACTTTATATATTTTCCCTTTCCCCTTTTGTTCATGGCGAGAAAGAACTTACGTAACGTGAGCAACTTTTGCAAAAACGAAGCAATAATTTAACAGTTGCTTCGTCACGTGACCTGACACCTCGGAAGATTATTTAAAGCGATTTCGCAAGAAATTTCTGGGGATTCTTACGATGTAGATATTGTATAGTACTTTGATGTTGTGTTTCGTCTTCGTGTTATTTTAGAATGTATATTTACTATGTGAAGCTGCAAATAAACAGATGATTCCACTTACACCACACTAACATAGTTCACTAAGTATACACCATTTTCTTTCAGCCAGACAATATCATTTTGAAAGCGACGTGCATTCATCTTGAGGGAAACAAAACAATTCTAAAAGTCATTACCTCGTCGATAATTCGCTTTTAACTGTAAACAAAGACAGGCACGATATGTACTTTTAAACAATGAAATTGGATAATTTATCAAACCTTTGAAGAGAAAACGAAAAAGTTACAGAATATGCGAAAAAGGAATCCATGTAACTCAAACAGATCTTCTTTGCATTTAAAAGATTTTGTTCTTTAAGATCATTTGGTAATTAAGGTCATTGTCTACCGTTTTCTTTCTGAAGTACTCTTTATTTAGTCTTTTAAATGAGTCGCTGATTATAGTAGCAGAATTCTTGGACGATGTATACATTTATTCCATCAAATATGTCTTTATTTGATAGAATAAATGTATCATACGTTTCTCATTTCATCTCTCGTTTTTATAAATTTTACTGACGGATTATCTGAAGTGCCTTTAAACTGCTACTTTAATTCAGGGGTCAGGAGGAGGCATCTGCCCCTCTCCCGGCTTTCAGAAATATAATGTAACAGTTTTAGAGGGGGTCCTTTGCTGCCCCCCTCATACGCTTGGCATACAAAAGACTACAGAAAGAAAGATAAAAAAAAGTTCTGAAGCTTCATAATTAGAGATTAAAATATATTTTTTGTAATTTTGGGCTATCACTTTGGCATTCATACAAGAACATAGAAATCAAGGTTTAAAACAGTACTCTGTAGTTAGGAAGTAATTCAATTTGTATTTATTTTTTTATTTGTTTTCAGGAATTTTTAAGAAGAAGCTTCAAAAATTCTTCATAAAAGAAAGAGAAAATTTTTAGTCAAATTAAAAGCAACATGTGATCAATTGCATGTAGATGTTTAATACTATTACCAATTTATTTAAAGAACTAGGTAAGCCTACAGATCAACTGAGTTATGAAACATAAATAAGTAGGTTATTTAAGAAAAGGAAATAAAACAAGAAGTTCCGTCTAGAACTATACGAGCCTACTTTCCCGTATACACCAAATTCAAATTTATAATCTAGCTATCTCTTTCTCTCTCTTTATTATTTATCTTTAGTTCTAATTATTGAAAATATACCTTTTTCAACGGATAATACATATTCATTCACTCACTCATTCATTCTTTCATTTATTCAGCCATGCATTTATTCATTCATTCGTTACCTCATTCAAGTGTTTATTCATTCATTTACGCATTCATGTATTTATTCACTCATTTATTTATATTTTCATTTATTCAATAATTTATTCATTCATTCTTTTCCTCATTCATTTATTCATTGATTTATTCTTTCACTCTTTCATTTATTCATTCATTCATTATTTCACTCATTGAGTCACTGAGAAATATCCTTGAAAATCCCGATCAAAAAATTTCATAGCAAAATAGGCTCGTACGTTCTGGATAAACTTTCTATTTCTACATGTTCTACGTTATAAGAACTTTCCGATAAAGTTTGTTCCAAGCAAATCGGTCCGTTAGATCAGGATTTATATAGGGTTGAAATTTCCCCGTAAGCTCTGTGTTAATTTTTTGAACTGTTCAAAAATGAACAAAAACTGTTCAAATCAATATTTCACGCCGAGAACTCCTTTCAATAAGCTTGCAATAGGAACTTGGCTCTTGTGCCCAGAGTTTACAGAATTTGCTTCAATTTTGTCCATAGGCGCTAATGTTAAAATTTTTTGAACTGTTCAAAATTGAACAAAAAATTGTTCAAATAAAAAAGTGAAATATAGAAATGAGATGTCCTCGCCGAGATCTTTCGAATGCAAAAAGAATTTTTCCAATCGGACAATTCGTTCAAAAGTTATTAGGGGGGGGACAGACCGACAGACCGACAGACAGACAGACCGACAGACAGACCGACAGACCGACCGACAGACAGACCGACAGACAGACCGACAGACAGACAGACCGACAGACCGACAGACACACTTTTTCCCCATCTCAATACCCTACTTTCAATTTTTTTATTTTTCAATCTTTATTTAATTACTTCACTTATTTTTGACTTTTCTTGATTTCTAACGATATTTTCACGATACATTAAGCCTTCTTTCATGCTTTATTATTATTTTTTTTTACTTTTACGGGAAAGTAGGCTAAAAAGGGCAATTAATGAGGCCCTTGTTTCTTTCTTGATGCATTTTGACTAACATTTACCGATAACTTAGCCTGGTGCGAGATATATATATATATATATATATATATATATATATAATGTGTTTTTGCCATCAGTATTACGGTAAAAAAGACAACATATATGTATAATACATACATATATATATATATATATATATAATATGTGTGGTATTGTATTTTAACAAAGTATTTTTAGCTGTAAGTATTATTTATAATTATTTTGGAGCTTCAAAAGATTTTACCATTATCTGGACTACTGTTTCCTCAACCTTTTTAATCTTTCGATTCCCTTAAACGATGGACAAATACTTAAAATCCTGACGATCCCTTTGCTGCAATATTTTGCTTGTTCAGTAATTGGTTTTGTATCACTTGGTTACAAATTAAGATATTTCATTTAATAAAATGATTTTTCGTACGAATATCTTACTCATTTTGAATTTAATGCGATCCTCCTTATATCTGAAGACAACCCTTTGAGGGGTCGCATCCCCCAGGTTGAGGAACGATGAACTACACTGACAAAATACATCAGAAGATTTAACACACACTTCTTCTACCAATCCTGTTCAACTAATTTAACTTATTGTTAATACGAGAAACACAATTCGGCCTTCAAAATGACTAAGTTAAGAAATTGCTATTTCGGAACGTTTTGAAGAATTACTTTCTAAGTGCAAGCAAACGAAAGTACCTAGAGCCATTTAGAATTACAAAATTCATTAAAAATTTTCGTTCCCAATGAAAAGTCACAGAAGGAGGGAAATTAGTTCGAAACTCCATGAAAACTAATTTCTTTCTTTGAACTAATAAATCTTTTGATACGTACTCAAAAGGAAAATAGTAAAAGGCAACAAAATTTCTCATTTTGAAATTATTCTACTTAGCACTGTGATTGGCAGAATAACATTTATTCTAAAATATGTGTTTTACTCTTTCCCTTGATAGCGTAAACTGTGACGAAATAAAAAAAAAATAATAATGAATGAATGAATGCATGAATAAATCTATAATTAAACAAAATGAAATAAAAAAAGAGTAAAATAAAATAAAAACCAATCAATCCTTTAGTAAGTAAATGATTGAGTAAATTTTACCAAATCAAATAAATGAAATAATTGATGAAGGAATTTTTAATCAACCAACAATCAATAACCGCCAATGAGAATAACTTATTGATACAGCGTAATAAAATTGTTTAAAGTGGCTTAGCTACTGCGGAAAAATACAATTCTAAATTTGGAATAAACAAATCAGAGGCTATCCATCCATTCAAGCAAATGGGCTGTAAGGTTAATTAATTTCTTTTCAAAAGAAAATAAAAATGAATATGAGTAATTGAGTTTAAAGACAAATGATTAATAAGCATGAAACTATGATGTATTAATGTGTATCTAGCTAAAAATTCTTGAAAAAACATTGTAATATATATCAGTACAAAGATAAAACAACGTAAATAAGCACAACACACATAAAGCTTATCACATTTTGAAAAATTATAATTTCTTAGTAAATGTTTTTTCCAGTACTCCATTTTCTCCTAAAATTTGGAAACGATTTTTATAATTTTTCTTTTCCCTGTTCGTTTCTCTCTATCCTTCCTTTTTCATGTTCCTGGCCTCTGATTGGTCTTCCTCATTCCACATCCTTGTTCCTATTGGTGAATCTCTCTCTCCGAGCCATTTGGTGTAAATACCGGCTGTTTTCCTGCTTCTTGCCTGATGAAGAGGCTCAATTTCAGCCTCGAAATAGCTATTTGCGATATTTGTTCTGACAATTTGTGCTTTTTTTCGTTGTTTTATCTTTGTACTCTTATTTTAGCACAAAGTATTTTTGACCTTTTGTCTTATACTGCAATATTTATTTTTTTTATATGCAAGTTTCCGAAACATTTTTTCAGGTTTACTTTGAGACAACATGATGTCTGAATTTTTGTTTTTTAATTCAATCTAAACAATTTAATACTGTACTATCCATTAAATTTACTATTATACACTTGACTGACTATGCTTGAATATTTTTCTTCAAATATGAAACTGCAGTTTTTTTATGGGTAAAAATATACTTTAGCGTGCCTCGAAGCGAAATTGGCGAATTTTGTTTGGCGTCATTCCTGTTTGCAACTTTGCAACACTGCCCAGCTTGGCGATCACAACTTGGCGAAAATCAAGGGGCACCCTTAAATATAGTCTAACCTTTTTTAGCCTACTTTCCCGTAAAAGTAAAAAAAAAAATTAATAAAGCATGAAAGAAGGCTTAATGTATCGTAAAAATATCGTTAAAAATAAAGAAAAGTAAAAAAAAAAAAAGTGAAGTAATTAAATAAAGACTTAAAAATAAAAAATTTGAAAGTAGGGTTTTGAGATGGGGAAAATGTGTGTCTGTCGGTCTGTCGGTCTGTCCCCCCCTAATAACTTTTGAACGAATTGTCTGATTGGAAAAATTCTTTTTGTATTCAAAAGATCTCGGCGAAGACATCTCATTTCCATATTTTGCTTTTTGATTTGAACAGTTTTTTGTTCAATTTTGAACAGTTCAAAAAATTTTAACATTAGCGCCTATGGACAAAATTGAAGCAAATTATGTAAACTCTGGGCACAAGACATAAGTTCCTATTGCAAGCTTATTGGAAGGAGTTCTCGGCGTGAAATATTGATTTGAACAGTTTTTGTTCATTTTTGAACAGTTCATAAAAAAAAAAAAAATTGCGGCATTTTTCCATTATTCCGGCGCAGGCGATAAAGTCGCCAATAATGATGCAACTAAAGCCAAACGGAATATCGTCGTTGTTATCCTTTTGCGTGTTCCGTCGCCAAAAATTTTGCTCGGCGAGATTTGCGCCTTGATAATGAAAAGGTACCAAATTAACATGAGCGCATATGGGAAATTTCAATCCCATATAAATCCTGATCTAAACGACGGATTGGCTCGCAACAAACTTTATCAGAAAGATATTACGCTGTAGAACATGTACTGATACGAAGTTCAACAAGAACTGAACAAGCCTGTTTTCCTATGAATTTTTTGATCGGGATTTTTAAGGGCATTTTTCAATAAATAAATAAATAAATGAATGAATGAGTGAAAGAATGAATGATTGAATCGATGAAAGAGTGAAAGAATTAATGAATGAATAAATGAGTGAATGAATGAAAAAATAAATAAACGAGTGATAACTACATGAATGAGTAAATGAATGACTGAATAAATGAAAGAATGAATGACTGAGTGAATGAATATGTATTATCCGTTGAAAAAGTATATTTGAAGTAATTAAGAACTAAAGCTAAATGTGAAAGTGAGAGAAAGTGATAGCTATATTATAAATTTGAAGTTGGGTGTATACTGGAAAGTAGGCTCGTATAGTTCTAGACGGAACTTCTTGTTTATAATTACAATTAATCTAAAATTCTTTTGCAAGAAGCAAAATGTATGTATTTTGTACTGAACGCAAGCTGCATTTACTAAATTTTGTTCTCTATCGAAAGTTATACTTTCCCATTTTCACAATATCCTTTCCTCGTATAACATGTTAGCACAGCCTTGACATAGCTGAAATATGTATATGTAAAAAAAATATACTTCATTTACCGTTTAATAAATTTGAAACCATATAATATCTTTTAAAAAGTACGGAAAATAGTCTTACGTGCTAAACAACTTTTCAAAAAATAAGTAAAATAAAAATTATATAACCGAAAAATGATAATCTTTTTTATTTCTCCGATCACACTGTTTCATGAATCTGTGGACTAAAATACTTCATTCTCTTGTAAAATGTAATAATAATAACAATAATTATGATAACAATAACAATAACAACAACAATAACAATAATAGCACAGGACAACAACAATAATAATAATAATAATAACAACAATAATAACAATATCAACAACAATATTAATAATAATAATAACAATAACAATAATAATAACAATACCCAGTAATTAACAATTAACTTTTAAAAAAAAGTTGATACGCAAAACGTAGTACGTACTTAAAATATTTGCATCTTACAGTGCATATTTTTCTCCCATTAAAACAGCGTTAAAGACTGGCAGGGGGGCGTTGTGGTCACTGGCCTAGTACGCCCTAGTTCGCAGGATCAAACCTGGCCCACGTCAGGGGATTTTCAAGATACAGAAAATTGTCAGCGTCCATGTCATGCGGCATGTTAAAGATCCCTTGAGTATATGTTTGGCTTGGATACTCTCGACTAAATTAAACTCCTAGTGCAATTTCGCATTATTCGAGCTCAGGTGCCGCCATCTAGGTGGAAACTGAGCGTCAAAATTCTCAAGTGGTAATGGCCGATAGTGGTGTTACTTGAAAAAATGGATGCCGGTTTTTGTGAAATGCACAAGGATTGCAAAGGTTAGTGACCATACGCAGCCCACTAGAAAGAAAGAAAAAAAGCTTTGAAGAAGGACAGGGAATTTCGCAATATTCAAGATAACAGAGTGATGCCGGGTATTATAGCATATTTAGCTTTAAAATTACTATACCTTTTGATTTATTCCGTTGTAACTTAAGTGCTTTGGTAAAAATGTGACAGTGTTCCTTCAATTCAATCTCGAGATTAATTCTTTTTTTGAATAAATCTCAAAACAACTATTAAATTTCTATTTGGAGCATTTTTAATAATATAATAATGACAAACACCGTAATATAATAATTTTTAATAATAATATATGAAAAACACACAAATATGATAAAAAATATTCAAAAAGAAAAAATCCTAGTTAAATAATTTTTTAGAAATACATTTTACAATAAAAGAGTTAAGGAACAAAAAAAATATTAATTCAAACAAAATCAAAAATGGAATTTAAAAAATACTATTTGTAGAAAACATTAAATAATTAACTGAATTTCCAAAATAAATTATTCTATTTCTGTTCCATCGAAGTCTTTATCTATTATTAATAAATTTAACAAAAATTCAAGATGTTTTTGTTCTTTAAATTCTCTTCACAAAACAAAATGGCTTATGGAGAGTTAAATTATTATTTCTCTCTACCCTTAAATATAAATTTTCTTTAAATCAGCGAAATAAAATGAAGCAGGAAACGTATTAAAAATAAAACGTTGATCTACCTGGAACCATTAACGTAAATCGTTAAGAAACTCATTAATTTAAAGTGTATTTTATATGTTAGTTCATCATTAGGAGAAAATTAAAATTGCTTTGCAGAGAAAAATAATAGGCTTGAATACATCCTGAAAATATGCAGACGATAGTGAATTTTTCGAGTTTTATGAAATCTTGTTTGGCACGCCATCGATAATTATTGCGTGGAAATTTAATTGGCATGATGTAACAATTTATCAAAAAAGAGAAAGTAATATTATGAGTACTTGTATTTTTGCTTGTACTGTTTGAAATTTTCTATCATCGCTGGTGAATGAAAAAATTACGAAAATACTTTTTTATAAATTATTTGCTTTCCGTGGTAATTTCTTATTATTCCAAAAACTAGGAAAGTTAAAAAAGAAAGAAAGAAAAACTTTCTGAACGTATTTCAGATTTGTTGCTGTTGAAAAAACACATCAATACATTTTGTTCATTAGTTAAAATTCACAAAATCTTGCAAAAGTTGATTAATTAAACATATAAAGTAAAAAAAAAAGCAGATGAAGAAACAAATAAAGGAAATTTACGGACGTGGCTCAATTTTAGTAAACATTTGAAATTACTAATATATCCTAAAATTAAAGTTTCTCAAATAGACATTCATGAGAGTGCATCAGTCAATGGAGGCAATTCATCGCTAGAGGGACTCATAAACAATCACCGTTGTCACGTGATATCCGCTCTTTGTTTACTAAGATTTTCAATTGAGTTCTACGTGGAGGCAAAATTACACTAGGCAAAATTAGTTAATTAGACTATTTTCACAGCTTTTTCTGATTATAACCCAGTATTTACATTTAATGTAATCATTATTCAAGAAATTTTTTATTATTACAATAGTTATAGTGTTTTATTTTGTGTTAATTTTATGTAAGGTAGAAGAACTTTATTTAGGCCTAGTTTTTATTAGATTTGTCGAACTCGAAGTAAAGCGATGCTACGGCTTCCTTTGTTTACATTGCTTTCACCGCTGTCACGTGACCAATGACGCTGCTTGAATTGCCTCCATTTCGCACCATTCTCAAAGCACACTAAACTCGACTTTTATTCGGTATTGGCTGTTGGGGCTGTCGTGTAATAATGCATCATAATTAATATTAAGATGCTTTGATTTTTTTTAAATGTTACGACTTTTTGGTACGAATGTGGACCCTGAATACATGTTCCAAAAATTCTGAAATTAGGTGTTTCTCTTATTCAAGATAACACACAACTTTTGGTCGCTGTCACGTTGTGGTATTAACAAAAAGGTTTTATCACTGCACCTAGACATAGTTGAACGCATTTATTCAGATGGCCAACGGTCGTTGTAGTGCGTACGCAGTGATCCGCAGGATAGAATATTGTTACGGCTTCGTCGACTTTAAGCCAGTGACTAAGTCCTTGTACAAACAGAAAAATTTGTTTACTGGCTGTTTAAACTACATACAAATTTAAACACACAAAAATATCTCACGTAGTTCACACATCACCGTAAAACCAACTGTAATCCCGTATTTACTAACCAAATACGAATGGAAGCAAGCACAAAGTTTCCAGCACAACGGCTCAAACTGACAGGCGCACGCCAAAGTCTAAAACTGAACCAAACTCTCTTACTTCTCGCCAGAGCTTTTTATATAGCATCGTGAAGCACGTGACATTAATATTTCAAAAATTCCCAGTAATAAAGAGAATGAATTATCTATCGTGATCGAAAAGACGCCAAGCTTTGCGAGAAACAGCATCGGTACCCCGGGCCGTGGTAGCCCAGTGGTTAGCACGTCGGACTTCCACCTGGAAGGTCGCGCGTTCGATACCCACTGAAGACCACCATGTATACTTGGGGATATGTGCATGTAAAATCCGTAGACCCCACTACCTCTCCCCGTGCGTAAGCAATCCTAAGGCCTCGGCTAACAGGTAGGGGTCTGGTGGAGAAAAAGCATCGGTACCCCTAAGTTCGTAACTCTGGGATAAAAAAGTCTGAAATAGAGGGAAAGCGGTAACAGTACTTCAAAGTTGTACTCTGCTTTCAGCTACATAAATCACTAATAATAATAATAAAATAATGCATTTCTCCAGGAACAAAGTTAGTGATAGTGTGGCGAAGTGATTGGACGATGAGTGATCTATTGCTCCTACCGTTTGCTACCGGGTGGCAAGTTACAGTTGCATGGCAGAAAAGAATGAATCCATTCGAGTTCGTTTTGCGGGTGCGTTTTGTTAGTTCGCGAATCAGAATGTTTGCTTGAAATCAAGTATGCTAAACGAACCAGAACGAGAATAAAAATGGCACATTCCTTATACCAGCAATCCCTCCCTTGAACATGAATGGATTCTTCTTGGCACTCTGCCAGACATATCGCTTTGGTTGATGGTGGAACTGTACAGTTTCACTAGTAAAACCCTTTGGATGTTTATTTTTTGGTGTAGAAGCTTTTTTGATACAAAAATTAATGTTTTCTGCTCTTAAAATGACTTTTTCTGTAACATACTTCTTGCTTGAACATAAGGATAGCCTTTTAAAACTGACTTCTCATTCTATCAAAATTTTTCAAACATACTCTGTTGAAATTAGAACACATGATTTTTGTTATAATGAAGGCTTTTTTTCTTTTAGCTGTCTGACCATTTTTTAAAAATGTTTTTAACTTTTCATAATCACATATGTGTGACTTTTGAGCTTCAAGAATTTCAGTTTTCTGCATTAAATGTAAAAACATTTGTTTCACACTTTAAATACTATTTGTAACATTTTTAATTCAGACGAATAACTAAAAGTTGCAATTTAGAACATTTCGAAAATTTCCTCCAACTTTTAGTTACATCGGTTTCTTTTAAAAGAAGAACGAAGAGAAGTGAATTTAGCGAGACTGGAAATCGCAGAGATGAGGCAAGGAAAAACAAATTCGTGGAAGGTAACTGAAAATCGTTAGAAACTCATTACGTTTAAAGCGCACTTTATGTGACAGTCCATTAATAAAGTTGCGTTTGCGTTGAGGAATGATTTATTAAAGCAGTAGCTTTATAAATATTATTCTATACAAGCACACAAAAATGGTTATTTATGCACGTAATAATTCAGGCAGCATTTACAAGATAAAAGCAATATAATTTTACTCAAACTTAATGTTAGCGAATTATTCCATTAAACTGGCTTGTGCGTCAAATCCTTTCGCTGAAATAACGTTTTTTTTCTTCTTTTTTTTTGCTGGGTTAGAGGAAAAGCACGGTGTCTTTTTTAGTTGCTAAAAAATAACAGAAAGTATCTGAATTCTTGCAAACTATACTTTGTAAGTTTTGCAGCAGAACTAATACATTCTTGTAGATTTCAGGAAAGTTTAGAACTAGTGCTTTTGATAAATATTACTTCAAGTGTTATTCCTATTGATTTCCTGTGGCATAGTTAACTTGTATATATATATATATTACCACTAAAGCTTGAAAGCCCATTATTTAGTATCTCTATTTTAACCGTAACAATGCAAAAGTAAAAGTTAACCTTTGTGCATATGTATATAGGAACTTAGGCTTTCACTCCCGGTGTCCAAACCAAACATAATATTTTCCGGGCTAATAAGCCGTGGTCCAACCAAGATGTTTCTGACTGACGTTTCGCCTGACATGTTTCAGGCTTCTTCAGAGCGAAAATGAAGTCAAGGCAGAGTTCTGGTCTTTATATATCAAGCATCACATATGCTTAAACCTCATTGGATAAACCACCAATGTCAGGCTTGCTGGGACTGATTCTGATTGGTTCCTCATCTTTGTTCTTGGCATTGATTGGTGCTTTTTGAAGCAGTGGAACCCATAACTTGTACACTTTCAAACTTTCTTCTTTTCTATTTATGTTGTGAGGATGTTTATGTATTTCAATAGCTTCTCTATGAAGGCGAGCAAAGTAATGAATATTAGTAGAGAGCACTTCAGTTTCTTCAAACAGGGGCTGGCGTCTCGTAGCAATAGTATGCTCAAAAATGGCTGACATCTGAGAATGTTTAAGACGGCAGTGTCTCTCATGCTCTTTTATTCTTGTATTGATGCTCCTCATTGTGATGCCTATGTAAACCTTTTCACAGTTACAACGGATTTTGTGCCCACCTGCCGAGAAAAGGGGTCCCTCGTGTCTTTTGCTGACTTGTTGTAATGGGGTCTTCAAGTGAAACGTCAACCAGAAACATCTTGGTTGAACCACGGCCTAAGCCCGGAAAATATTGTTCGATTTGTGCATTTGTAATTCTAAATGAAAAATTTAACAATTCATCTCAAAAGTTTAAATCTTGTGCTGAGCCGCATTTCACTCCAGTTCCCCACTGTCTATATAAAATATTTTATCTGTCTCATTTTGTTTTAACACGATAGATACGCTCTTGAAGAGTACGTATAAAGTAATTCGTACAAAAAGATACATTCTATTTATGGATTGTCTTCTGGCTTTATAGCAAATTCGTACGAAGCACTTTGCAAGAACAAGGAATTTATCAGTCAATTACGTCACTAACTCTAAAGGCCAATAATTTTAACTCAATATTAGTGTTTTCACACGAAACTAAATTGATTTCTTATTTCTTTTTTATGAAAATGAAATAACATGTAATGTTGATGTGGAGAAGGAGAGGTTAAATCATGAACAATTTCTTTATATAAATGTTCGAAACTCTTTTAGTTATATTGAAATTCCAAGAAATGCTAACAATCAATCAACAGGAACGAAATTACATGTAATTAATTTCCTCTTAAAAACATTTTTCAATTATTTCTAAAGGAACGATAAGAAGTTCTAAGATTTTTTTACGCATTCAATGTAATTTTATTTCAGAATGTTCCTAATTTATTTTTTTCGTCTTTTTTGGTGTAATGGAACTGATCTTAAAATAATTACTACGGTTACAGTGCACGAAATTCATTCAATTAAAGCAAATGAAATTCTTTCGTGTTTTGTCGTCTTTCTTTTAATTACATTTTGAGAAGTAATCTTTTCCTCGGGAGGAAGAAAAGCAATGAAATTAATTAAAATCGAGTCGCTTGAATAATAACATGAATTATTAGCAAGACTAAATTTGTTGGACAAGTCGCAGAACTATTTAACATCACAAAAATTAATTCTATAAATGACTTTTTCATATTTTTGATCAAAGCTGATGCTTAAATACGTTTAATGATTTAATGAAGTAAATACTAGGAGAAATATCAAGCGCAAAATCTTTTTGTTGTTTCAGATGTTGCTACAATTTCAATGATCTTCAAATTAATTTTTAATTTGAGGTACTTTTAATGGCAGATGAATTCTTAATTTAAAGCATAACAAAAGAAGCTGATAATTTTATACAGAACAAACCTGTGCAGCAAAATATAAGTGAGTAATTCCGACGAATAATCTCTGGAAGAAATACATATAGCGTTGCCATATTCCAAAAGGTCAAAACGCGGACAGCTTTTTCCATTGCATCCAGGGCAACACATTCAAGATATATGAACATTTAACACATTGTACACTGTTAAAAATTTCCGTAAGAAAATAGTAAAATAACCATTTATTTTATTGTGATTTTGCCATATTTAATTACAACAGTTGAACAACCATTAAAAAGAAGGTACTCAAACCGCTGATTGTGAAAAAAAATCGTTTATTCTCTGTTTCTCCTAAAGAACGTTTAACTAACAGTAATTTTCAAGCGCTCAATAAGAATCGAGCGTCCATCTTGGTTGCGAATCCTTACCGGTAGTACGTTGTTGTCAAAATATGAATAAAGATTTATCAGCTCAAATCTGCATGTATATACAAAAAAAAAAAAAAGAAAGAAGAAAAAAAAAGTGGCTTAAGTAGTGGTTACTAAATAGAAACATACACACGTAAATCAAAAATTGGAGACATCGGATTCCCGAACTGTTTGCGAATGAGTGAACTCATAAGTTAAGCTGCTGAAATTTGTTTGTATTTTAATTTTTGCAGCAAATAAAATGATTTTCGTCAATATACAGTAAATTTAGACCAAAAATGACTTTGGATCCAATCCAAAACTGAAATCTCAATCTTAAGGCAGTTTGCCTGTTGGAGAAGAAGATTTATTGATAAATAAACGCCGCTTTACGTGGTGTAGATGGGTGAATGACTAGAGCGCAAGGTTGGTATGCTATACACCCGGGTTCGATTCCTGCGCGCTTTGTTTACGGTTTCTACGCCTCGAAATGCTTCAGAAACGGTAAAAATTTTGTTTTGAAACCATTTTTAAATAGCTATAAAACCGTAAACTTTTGTATTTACGGCTTCTTAACCAAGCTGTTTGGAAATTGTTTAGATCCCGTAAAGATAGAAAAATGTTCCAAACCGTAATTTTAACGGTGAATTAGATGGACAGACTGCTGCCGGTTATTTAACCGGTAATTTCATGATGAAATTTCTAACAGTGTAGAAATAATTCGAAATCTTAGCATTTCATCTATAACAAGTAGCTTTGAGGTATAAAAGACATTTGTGGGTCCAAAAATTTGAGTCACATGGTGATTTTATCTGAAAAAAAAAAAAAAAACTTATGCATTCTATATTTAATCTGAACTTTACATTTTGTGCTCTCAGTATTAAAATAATAGTTTATTTATCACGTAGTTACAAGCGTACAAAGTTGTAAAAGTATTGTTGCAAAATTTAAATTAACTGGAAAATTCTAAAATATCGCTATACTTGCAAAGTATAATTTAGTATAGGGTCCGGGGGTATATAGGTTGCATGGGGTAATTGCAAATGCTTTTTCAATGTTTTAACTTTTGATCCTTTCCTACCTCTTGAATGAATTCAGAGATAAAATTGTGAGCATTGTAGCCACTACTGTACTTCTTGTGAGTAAATATGTACAAAAATTTTGACTTTATGACTTTTTGTTAGCGAATGCGCTCGTGTTTAGAATCACCCCAGCGTGTTTATTTTCGAGTGATTTATTTTCGAATAAAGTTAATAAAAAATTAAAATTGTTTCATACACAGTGCTTGGAGGCTTAAGAAGTTCTGGAGCAATGGTTCTCAATCTGCGGCCAGCAGGCCACATGTGGTCCGCTGAGTTATGTTATGAGTCGGATGATATCATTTAACGAGAAATATCTTGCAAAAAGTCAAGTAATGCGACAAATTTATGTAAAATTTGTCCCGCAGTGGATCAGTCAGTTAAGCTTGGATCCCACAAAACACCGAAAGTGAAGCACAACTGGCCGTGGTCAACGCTTAGGAGGGTGACCACCTCCCGCGACTGATTACTCTGAGGCCGAGTGCGATAAAGGGAGCTATGCACGTAAAATACATCGTCGTTTCAAATGTCCACCAAGTTAAGAAATAATTTTGACTGAAGGACCAACCTAGGTGACGATCTCTCATCTGGGAGCTGGTTCAAAATCATTGAGCCCCTCTGAGACAAGTGTACTTCATTCTAGTGGAGCTCATTAATAATCAGTAGGAGTTTCCTTAATTCATGGTCGGCCTGCAAGGTGAACTTGGATTTCCAAGTGGCATTAGCAACAACAACAACATTTATGTAAAATAGACACAAAGGTTTAATTTACATCAAAATATAATACTTATTGTCCCTCAAAAATATTGTAAGAAGGATAAATTCAAGTGTTTACAATTACCCCAGAGTGCGAAATATATGGGGTAATTGTAAACACCTAACATTCATAACTAAATGATTTTAGAAGCATTCTATGTGACAAATAAAACTGGTTGAAACCACTTACATCGCTTTTGTAGTTGAGCTGGAGAGGAAAATGTAGGATCACTAAATTTTGTTAAACAACTTTTTTCACTGTGCCATTTTCAAACAATGGTGACGCCGCCACAGTTGTTTCGAAACTTACGAAACTCTTTCAATGTCTTCCCTATGCTGCCAATTTATCACTCACAAGCAGTTACGTTTTCAAAACCACCACAACTGTAGTTATGAAGCTTGTTTACTATTACCCCAACAGACCCTATATCAGAAAATTAATAACCTGACAAGAATGCTCAGTGAAAATAAAGTCCGAAATAGTCCCCTAAAATGAGGATAAAAGCCTCCCCTCACCTAAATGTGTCGTCAAAATACGGTCATATGGTTGCACTAATAAGTACATAATAATGATCGTCCAAGAAATCTTAAATATTGGTATTTTTGCTAATCATTAGTAACCTTTTTGAATTGCTGATCAAACCCATAGCAAAAACTGGACTGAGCGTTAGGGTTACATATAGGCTATCAACGTGAAAGAGTTCCTGACCCTGGCTACACATAATTTGCCTTGCTGAATGGACTACCTTCCAGCCAAGTGAATTTTTCAGCTTCAACATGGTGTTTTCTGCTCGTTAAATGACACGGTGGAAATTTAATTTCACAACCATGACAATAGAAGCGGCAACGCAGAACCCCCCTCCCACTCTGTTTTGGCCACAAGATTCCGTGTTAGACCATGCTATTATCCTTATCACGTGTGTCACAATTTCAGAGCAAAAATATATCTTTCAAAAAGATTGCTTTTCTTTCTTTATGTTTTTTTTCTTATCCAAATAATTTTTTAGAAGCAACTTTTAGACGCCGGATGATGTTTTAGAATTTCAGATCATGTAAAATGGAGTGATTTATGTAAATGGAGAAAATAACACAGATTGAAGTTTTAAGTCACTAATACAAATACAATTGCAAATGTGACGACCATGAACAGGCACCGGGCCCAGCTAGGCTGGTCCTAGATCTAATAGGCAGTCCTGATATCTAATAATCTAAAGAAAATAGTATGTCATAATATGAGATGATTTTTTTCTCTTTTTAGTGGGGCTGCGCATGGTCACTAACATTTGCAGACCTAGTGCATTCCCCGAAAACCGGCATCCATTCTTTCAAGTAGCATCACTATCGGTGGATGCCATTACCGCTTGAGAATTTTGATGTTCAGTTTCCCTCAGATAGCTTCACCTGAGCTCTAATGATGCGAAACTGCGCTAGGAGCCGGCTTAATTTAGCCGGGAGTATTCAAGCCAAACAGATACTCAAGGTCTTTAACATATCGCATAATCATACGACATGGGCGCTGTCGATTTTCTGCATCTTGAAAATTTTCTTTCTAATGAGGCTGCGTATGGTCATTAACCTTTGCAGACCTAGTGTGTACGCCTGTAATCGGCATCCATTTTTTCAAGTAGCACCATTGTCGGTGGATGCCATTGCCAATGAGAATTTGGACGCTTCTTCAAAGCTTTTTTTTCTTCCTAGTGGGGCTGCGTATTTTCACTAACCTTCGCAAACCTAGTGCATTTCCCGAAAACCGGCATCCATTTTTTCAAGTAGCACCACTATCGGCCATTACCACTTTAGAATTTTGACGCTCAGTTTCCACCTAGATCGCGGCACCTGAGCTCTAATAAGGAGTTTAATTTAGTCGAGAGTATCCAAGCGAAACATATACTCAAGGGATCTGTAACATGCCGCATGACATGGGCGCTGACGATTTTCTGTATCTTGAAAATTCACCGACTTGGGCCAGGTTTGAACCTGCGATCTTGGGCGTATGAGACTTGCGCCTTACCACTACGCCACCCTGTCGACGCATCTTGAAAGTCCACCGACTTGTTCCAGGTTTGATCCTGCGAACTTGTGCTTACGAGGCCTGTGCCTTATCCCTACACCACCCTGCCGGCATAGTAAAAGATTCAATGGCGTTAAATTCAACTTAATGAATAAGTGGATACTCTATTCTACCTAATTGGACTAGTCAGAAAAAAAAACAAAGGGTTATTTTAAAGACATCTTAAGTTTTTGTGGAAGAAAATTTAAAAAATAAAGAACACTTCTTTAAATGAGAATATGTAATGCTTGTGCTCGCTTAAGATTTAAACAAAATCCAATTTTCTTGGAAAGAATTCCTGTCACTGTAAATTAAGTGAAAGAGCAAGATCAAAATAAACTTTCTTTTAGACAAAAACAAAATGTTTTGTTGTGTACGTACTTAACTCTCCTTTAATCCTTCACATAGGAAAATTTTAAGTTAATAATAACACAATTATGGAGATGTTTTAAAATAAGAAATCTTTTTTGGCATAAATAACATGCGTTTTTATGAGAAAAGCTTTTGTAAATGAAAAGCATTTAATTTTTAAGGAAAAATGAATTTTCTTGCAAAGCAATTAAAAGCGAAAAGAATGGTAATTGAAAGAAAAACCCATAAAACGATTTTATTTCCAAGTACTAAAAAATAACTGCCTATTTCATATAATTAAGAAAAAACATCGCGTGTTTCAATGAAAATGAAAGAATGTATAATAATCTCATTTATACATTACAGACATGGAACAAAGAACTGAAATTTAACTGCTGCCATTTTGAAACCAAAAATGTGCATAATTACTTACGCAGAATTTAAGCAATTGGTAAAAAGAAACAAAGTATTAATAATTAAAGTTTTGAAAGAAAAAAAAATCGGTTTTCCATTTCAAAACAAAATATTTTTATAAATCGAATGTGTCGAGCTTATTTTTTATTCATCAATAAACTTGCGACACTTGTTCTTTCGATAGTTTTTAAAGCATTCTAGTGGTATGAAAAATCTTATGAGATAGTAAATGTTTTAAATTTAATCAGAAACTCATGTTTTGTTCTTAATAGATTTCAAAAACAAATGTAATTTTTTGAAAACACTTCGGAATGTATTCACTTCTGTGCAGATTCTGTCCCTTCGGCCAAACATTGATTTTTTAAAATGAATTTTCATATGAAAGCAATGCGAATGCTACAGCGTTGCAAAAAATATGAATAAAGTTTAGAAATGTGCTGATTCAGGCGGCTTTTGAAAAAAAAATCATTTAACCAAATATGTTATTTGCGGTGTTGCATTTTTTCAAGTAGGATCTTTACTGGTTCTTTTGCAAGAGTATTTCGAAGTCTTTAAAAGATGAAGTCAGAAAGTGTGAAATATAATACTTCTCTTCATTTGAGGAGTCTTTTCAGTCTGAGGGAACTATATTTGGAAGTAGTTCATAAACCAACCAGCTTTTTATTCGAACATTTAAGTTGTTCGGCTGAATGAATCTTCCGCAGAAGTTGTGAAATTAAATTTTAATTTCACATGTTCTTACGCAAAGCAGCAGTTGCTTACAACCTTTGATGCATCTAGATGTGTGATACAATACGTGTGGAAAACAATTATTTATTTATTTTATTTATTTATTCGTTAATTTATTTTTTGGGGAAAATGTATTAAGTACGTAAGATGTCAAAGGAGGGGAAAAAAAGGATTTGATCATACGGGGCAATACACTTAATTTCATTTCTGTTTACAGGCAAATGTTTTCAAAGCTCTTTATCAATTGAGCTCTTTATAAGCATGTTTAGATAGGTTATTTTAATTTTAGTTTTACTCTAGGACATTTAGGCGTGTTAATTTGAATAACAATTCTCGCTCATATCCGCTTTTCAAACCTGTCCTTGACGACACACTAACTCAGTGTCGCTTGCTGGCACACCTTTGGAAATCCTTATCCTTTCTCTCTTTGGATCTCTCTCTTCTTCATTTCCTCAAAATCAAGGGTTGGCAGTTTTTTCTTTTTCCTTTTTTTTTTTTGCAAAAACTAAAATATTTTTTAAAAATCTTCTTTTGAAATTAAAAAATACATAAAAGCAGTTGAAATTACACAATAATAGCGAAGGTAGTTGTGGGACATATTGACAACGTTAGGGAAAATAATGAATAACTGGGTAACATTTGAGGATGTAGTCATTTTATTTCCACAAAAAATATTTATTTGTATATTAGCAGCACAATGTGAAAATTTGGTTTGCTTAAAAATGTCATACATCACACGATAAAAGTCATGAAAGCCAAATGTCCACTACTCCTATAGCTGAGGGATATCTCGACTGGAACCTGCGGTTCGGTCGATGCCAACAATGGATTTTTTTAAAGAAATATTCTGAACAGCCATTTTCCAGAATGTCTCATCTTACTGGCTAGTGACTTGGAAATTGTCAAAACCCCAAGCCATCAACATTTACTACTGTTATCGTTGTCTATCTTAAACGACCGCACGCAATTATTTCAAAAATTTTCCGTTTTTACGCATTTATAAGGACCGCGTCAAAAGAAGCAAAGATATGCAATTACATGAAATCAGGACTCTAAGATTATTAATAATAATAAGTTCAGGTTTATTTACAAACATTTTATTGCATTTTCTCTTTCAGGCACAGCTGATTCCTTTTTGCCCAGAAAAATAATGAGATTAAAAATGATTCTCCGCCTTTTTATCATTTGAATAGTTTTCGTAATTACTTGCGTTCTGATTTTCACCGGATTTCATTTTTACGTATATTTTTGATAAACGAAATAAAGTTCCCCGCAAATAATTTAGCGTTTACTTTTTATTTAAACTCCTGCGTTTAAGAATTTGTTCATATCTTCGTCGAAAACAGCATTTTGCACCCAACTTCTTTTTTAATAACCGCCGCGAAATTTATGTTATTCACTTTATTAATGAATTTATTCATAAACTCCGTTTTAAACCTTAATGAGTTTTCTAACGATTTTCAGTTACTGCTAGAGTAAAGAGTTGCTAGTGTTTATTCTTTGTGATTTAATTGCTTGGTTTGTTTGTTGGAGTTGACTTCGTTTTGCAGAATAAATGTAAAAATCAATTGGGCAAGGGGAAAAGGTCAACGAAAATTCAATTTTTGTGTCGTGTGCATTGAATTTTAGTAAAATCACAGGTTTTGATTTTGACAATGATTGCAGTTGGGAATAATATGATGTACGTGTTGAGCCAAGCAGCACATCAAGCACAAAACCTTGTTCTAATGCAGTTTTAGGGAGGAACAACACAATTATATTTTATGGGAAAAAATACTTATTCATGTTTTATAATTACAAAGAACAACTTATTCAAGGCATAAAAATATATGTTTTTTTTGTTTTGTTTTGTATTCCTACCTGTGGAACGTTTTTTCCACAAACACATACATTTCTTACGCTTCTACATAAGGCAGAACAAGTTTCACTGCAATCATTGATTTTGGCAATGATTGCAGTTAGGAATAATATGGTGTACGTGTTGAGCCAAACACCACATCAAGCTCAAAACGTTATTCTAATGCAGGTTTAGGGAAAAACAACATAATTATATTTTTGGGGAAAAAATACTTATTCATGTTTTATAATTACAAAGAACAACTTATTCAAGGCATAAAAATAGATGTTTTTTTGTTTTGTTTTGAATTCCTACCTGTGGAACGTTTTTTCCACAAACACATGCATTTATTACACTTTTACATAAGGTAGGACAAGTTTCGAGTAAATGGACGATTTTTTTTTGTACTAAAATATGAACAAAGTAAATTATCAATACAGTATATAAAGCACAAAAATGTCAAAAAACTACAACAAATAAACGTTTCAAAGTTACAGGGAAATCTATTCGTCAGCGCAGAAATGCTTAGTGCGCAATAGCAATGAGTGTAAAGTTCTGAGTGAACTTTCATTCACTTTATTTACTGCACTATCATCCGCAGCAATTTTTTTTTTTCAAGGGATAATTTTTTTGAGGAGGTTAACTACACAGAAAGTTAAAAGATGTGCATAAATAAATTACTCAGCCTGTAGAAATTTATTACATTACAGCTAATAACTATCACAAAATAATTCAACAGTGAAATGAATTACATATACTGTTCGCTTAAAATATCTGGTCAAATTTACCTTCTGTGAAGCAAATATATAAGAAAAATGGACCAATCTTAACAAAATGACGATTCAAAACACAGCATCGATTTTGAAGATTTCCTCTTTCCTCGTTAAAATGCTCTTTATAAAACCCTAGCTGAAATGTATCCTGAAAAAGGGGAATTCAATGAGTGTTCCTGCAAAGTGACATCAGAATATTCGTAAAAACTGTTTTTGTGTGGAATTTTGGGTAAATGTAAGAACTGTCGGTAGAAAAAGGGTTAAAGAACATACACTAAGGCAGTGTTTCCCAACCGGTGGTTCGCGAACCCCCAGGGGTTCGTGTGATGTCAAAAGGGGGTTCGCGAAAATAATATGGCAATGGCGGATGTTTTACTTGCTAACTTAAAAAATATATATATACGAATTGGGACAGAAGGGCTAAGCGATTTTTTAAATAAATGTTTTTTTAATGATGCGTAAAGTTGTGAACTGCTATAAGAAGCATATATACCCATTTTGAAATCTTTTTTTTCTTTTCGAAGATTTGAGTCTGAAAGTAATATCGAAAGGTACTTATTCATTTATTTTAAATTTTGAAGTTGCGTTTCTCCTTCAATTTCCCATTTTGTCCTCAATAGCGCGAAGACAGAATCGGAAATACGAAAACTTACTAAAATGTAAAATTTTGAATTATTTTCCTTGAATTTCTCATATATAGACCTCAAAGTGGAACAGGAAGATAGTTTTTCATTAATTTTAAACTTTGCACTCATATTTACCACACCTTATTCTAACTGTTGCGAATTTTGTACACTTCAACCCTAAAGCGAAGCCAAATTGGCTCAATTAATCGGCTCAAAATTTTGTAAGCATATTTTTCATGCCATGCGACAATTTTTTTACACTATCAGGAAAATAATTTTTAAGGATATCTTTCGCGACACATGTTTACTGCCCTATTAATAATTCAAAATGAACAAATTGTAAAAAAGTAATTTTTGTTTTTATTTGCATTTGGATGTTTTTCAATTATATTTTCATTTTTTGTTATGAACTATTGTGGCAATATGAAAAATAAATATATATGCTAACAAATTTTGTAGTTTTATTACCCCTTATTACTGAGTAGAGAAGGGGGTTCGCCATTTGATTTCGGATTTCAGAAGGGGTTCGCATGGAACAAAAGGTTGGGAACCACTGCACTAAGGTCACTAGATCTGATGGAAATCCTGGGTTACAATCTTTTGAAGAACATTCTCGAGAATATCCCCACGGAGTAGAATATTCGATACTATAATTTATTTGCAATAACGTCACCACATCACACAATGCAAATGAATACCTCCAAAGTATACAGACATAATTAATAAACTTAAACATAATAATCATTAATTTTAATGCAGTATTTTTTAAAGGTCCTTTTAAGATTTTTCGGAAAGGAAAGTAGATATTCAACTAATCAAAACTAACATTTACAGTATTTGTTCAAGAACACTGAGAATAGCTCTTAAACACAAGTATTAGAGTTGAAATTTATTCTTAAAAATAAAATAAGTTGTTTCTAGAAAAAAATCTGTGAGTTTCTGTGAGCAATTCAAGTAAAAATAAAGTATATAAGAACATTCTTAAAAATCAATTATATTTGAATTAAAACTGATCATGTTTAATCATCAATTCTTTTAAATTGACTATAATTTTCAGCAGAAGGATTAAAAAAACTTATATATATATTTATTCAATAACATTTCAAAACTTTAAAGTTGTTCTCTTTGTAACATAAATTTAATAAAATAATTTTTATAAAAAAAACGGAACCGACTTCAAATTACAAATTGCGCTAAAAAGTGAAAATAAATTCATTCTTTTAACAACATCGACGTGACTTTTAAACATAGTTTTAGAAGTCGGTGCAAAATTAGGATAGATAAAATCTTGTGTAATCATGAATCAATTACAAATGTACTTATTTTCGCAGAATTAGCAACAGTTCCAATATGAAGTAGCAAATGGTATAATGGTAATTAGACTCATAATTTTGCACCGACTTCTAAAACTATGTTTAAAAGTCACATCGATGTTGTTAAAAGAATGAATTTATTTTTCACTTTTTAGCGCAATTTATAATTTGAAGTCGGTTCTGTATTTTTTATAAAAATTATTTTATTTTATTCTTTCTAGTGTAAATACATTTTTTATATAAATACTCTATTTAAAAAAAAACCCATAGCAAAGGGCAAAACTTCTTTAAATTAATGGCACTAAAACTAATCATTTGCATGATAAATTCCCCTTTGAAGTCGATTTTAGCAAACAAACTGATTGGATTAATTTTCGCCTTCAGTCAAACTCTTGCTGTAATTTCTTTAAATATTCTAGCCCATGACAACAAACATGTTTTCAACAATGACTTTTATATTTATTAATAGATTTCCCAACAAAGAAAAATCAAGCCAAGCCTTTCCAATTAAAATAAAAAATAGTTATTTTTCACCCGTAACGTTTTTTCTAAAAAACAAATGTAGTCAAATTGATTTGCAATATTTGATTTAGACGACCCTCTATCTGTTAAAGAAAAAATCATTAAAATCGGTTCATTTAGTCAAAAGTTATGGATGAAAAAACAAAAAACGTACTACATTTCTGCCCATTACTTTTGTTCTATTTATCGAATATGGTCAAACGAAGGTACGTGACCTATGGGAAACCACTCTCGATGGATTGAAAAAAAAATCATGAAAATCGCTTCATCCGGTGCGAAGTTATGAGTGGACAAACAAACAAACAAACAAACAAAAAAAACCGACATACATGCAGTATGAATGTATAACCTCCTTCCTTTGTGAAGTCGGTTAAAAATAAATCCCAACAAAACATAAATGTGAAAAAAGGGCCAAGTTCGAAAGATCAAAAACGGCCTTCGGAGTAGTCGGTGTCAGCGATAAAAGAATTGATATCTAATGGTTGCCAAGTTCCATAGCAGATCCTTTGATCATGGCTGTAAGTGCGTACAATGTCCCTTAATTTATTTAAAAACACTTTTTTAACGGATTCCTAACTTGGCAAGTGTTAATTAAGGTAAATTACATTCAAAAAATTTAACTCATTCAAAAAGCAATTTTTAATAGTTAGTAAAATCATGTGGCAAGCTATTATAGTGAATTTCTAATTGTCTTCTTATCGTCTTCTTGAACCTTAACTTATCTTAATTAAAACTTTCCAAGTTAGGAATCCGTTAAAAAAGTGTTTTTAAATAAATTAAGGGACATTGTACGCTCTTACAGCCGTGATCAAAGGATCTGCTATGGAACTTGGCACCCATTAGATATCAATTCTTTTATCGCTGACGCCGACTACTCCGAAGGCCGTTTTTGACCTATCAAATTTTGCCCTTTTTTCACATTTATGTTTTGTTGGGATATCATTAATTTTTGAATAGCTAAAATGTGTGTTTTTATATTGACGATAAGTTATACTAAATTAAGCCGAGCTGAATAGTCGCTATTAATTATTTAAGATTTTTTTCGTCTGTTTACATTTCTCCGTAATAAGTCCGTAAACCTATCTTTACTTAATTAATCTTTTATTTAAAACGTTGAAAAGTTCTGTATAACTACGACACTGGATTCTTTGTAGTCAGCTTGAGTTAAGCCTTAAGGAGAAAAATTAAAGCGGAAAGTGAATTTTAATGCATCAATTATTTACCTTCAAGCGCGAGAGAGTATTGTTTACTTTAAACGGCAGAAAAATATGGCTGCTGTTTGAAGTCGTTAGGTATGATGCTACTTATGAGTACGCTAGTAACTTCGAAGATAATGTAATTTTTTGAAGTTTCGGATTTTTTCCTTTATATATGCCAAATTATCTACCTTAATACCAAGTTTCAAGTTTCTAAGTCTCCTAGAAGTAGGTTAGGTTTTTGATGAGTGAGTGAATGAGTGAGTGAGTGAGTGATAAAAATGACACTTTTCAAACCTTAATAATTCCATAACCATAAGAGGTACATCAATAAAATTTGATATTCTAGGGGTTAAGGGGATCGCTAGTAGACGTACAAAATTTCAAGTATGTAGGTCTAATAGTTTTTGGGTAATGGTGGTCAAAAGCAGCTCGAAATGGTTCGGGTAAATATACACCTTGGCCGGTGTCGCAGTATTTTAATTTGGCTGACTTTCGGAACTTGGCGGACACACTGCCGTGTGTCTAGATCGCTTTAATATGACTTCAAAATTGATAAGCATTTCCTCAATTTCTTTATTACAAAGAATTTACTCAACTGACGCAAATCTTACATTGTTGCCAGAAAATTCAATTAAATAAAATTATCATCATAATGGGATAAGAAATCCAAAAATATTATTATTTATACTTTAACAATAATAACAGACTATTATTTCATAATTAAAATTAAAAATAAATCGCTTTAATATGCCTTCAAAATTGATAAGCATTTCCTCAATTTCTTTATTACAAAGAATTTACTCAACTGACGCAAATCTTACATTGTTGCCAGGAAATTCAATTAAATAAAATTATCATCATAATGGGATAAGAAATCCAAAAATATTATTATTTATACTTTAACAATAATAACAGACTAGTATTTCATAATTAAAAGCTATATACTGAAGCAATAAAAAAAGTTAAAAAATTAGTTCTTAAATTCCAAATTTAAAATTTTGGTTAAAAATTATTACAAAACGCTATTTTGTGGCACAAACCGGCATATCTCACCTTGAAACTATGAAATTGTCAGCATTCATGAGTAGTTCACATACAAGAACTAATCTTCGCGAAATTGAAATGTAAGTGCACAGCTAATTTGATCCACAACTTGCATCATATTCAAAACTAGTGACTTTACTAGAACTTTTTAAGGGAACCGTTTTCAGGTACAAATTTATTGTTCACTTCCTACCTATAATTTAATTGCAGATTCGTGCCATGATGCATTTCACTTCTACCCCCTCCTTTGCCTAGTAATAAAACCACCTTTACCTACAGATAAAAAAAAGAGCGTGTAGAGGGAAAAACGCTCTTGTGATTTTTGTGATATATTACCCTCCCTCCACTACTTCCACTTATTTCATTAAACAACAGTTTCTTAAGAAACTAGGAGAAAGGAAATATTTTCATCGTAATGAGATTTTTAACGATTTTCTGTTATTTTATTTCAGTTTCCAACATAATTATTTTTATACTGTACTTCATCTGAGTCAAATTTAGTTTCTATTTAAATCGAACTATTAGCGATATAAACTGCATTTCATTGTGGATGATTTCTATTATAAAAAATCATTTAAGTAGAATTATAATAACCGTTATTAATTGTCTCAAATGTGCATTTTCGCAAAAGACAAAAATGATGAAAGTTTCATTCTTTTGATTCCAAATAATATCAGGTCAATTATTAAGTAATAATTGACCTGATACTTCGCAAAATAAAATAATAGCTTTGACAAATTTTTATTCCTGGACGACGTAAAGCTATTATTGAGGTCATAATGCAATAAATGCAATATTGCTAATTAACCTTGGGATGGATGATTTCAAAATTATTCTACAGCAAGAAGCATATTATCATTGCTCATTGCTCTCACATACGTATTATCTTATATATATATATATATATATATATATATATACATAGAATGTGGACGAGCGAATTTTTTAAATTAAAAGTAAATGTAAAATTTTATAAACATTATTAATGTTAAAATAATATACACCTCTCATTGTCAAAGAATACAAATGACATTATTTTTGGACATATTTAACCTTTATAATGACAACTTAACTTAAGAGGATTTTCTCTGAACAAGAAGTTTTCAAGATTTTAGTTAGTTGGATAATTCTTTGTAAGAACATAGTTGAGTAAATGCTCATCGATTAAAGGTATAATAAAATTTTGTTTTAGTGCATGTTGCAGGGATAATAACATAAAAGTTTAAAAATGCTGCTAAATAGGGAATAACAGCATTTATAGTTATAGTTGAATTCTACTATTCAAACTATAGTGAAAAGCGAATTGTATTTATAAACATGATTAATGTTTACGAATATTTGGTTATAAAACTTCATTTGCACCTGAATTGTACGAAAAAATTGCCAGTTTTGTTCTAAGAACCATTTATATTGTTTCTGTTAATAGATTTAAACTCAAACTTGTTCTCAATGTTCTCGCGCAAAATTTAAATGGTATTTTAAATTGTTTTAATGGCCACTCTTGATGTCAAAGAAATATCGAAGACAACTTTTTAAAACAAATAATACTTTTGGGTTAATTTTATTCTGTAAATTTATTAAGTGCTTTTCGTTTTGAAATTACTAATTTGCATCTAAAATGTGTAATATTTTTATATTTTTGTAACCAAATTTTAGACAAAATTCTCGAATATTCGCTTTATGAAAATATTCTTGAGAATATTCTCGAAAAGATTATTGCCAAAAATTTTACAATCTCTGGTTCTGAGGAAAATTGATGATTCAGACACTCTCTCAAATAAATTGAGCTGTGAACAAAAAGAACTTGCTTAGATTGCTGTCCGTTGTAGACTTTTATGATGAAGCTAAATCTGCTTGAAACTTCTTGCTGTAAATGATAGTTTAGTTACAAAGCTATTTCGTATGTTCTTATTTTAAAATTGGGTTGAACATTTTCGTTTTCTTTTTCACTCAAATATTAAATTATATCAGCAAATGCCACTATTTTGTGATGGACTTAAATAAATTATTTTCCTTTGAAGAAACATGGAAAATAAGTAAATTAATTAATATTTACAAATAAATAAATAAATAAATAAAATAAACAAATCTGGGGATTAAACTTATATTAAATCTAAGAAAGACAAAGTCAAATTGTCCCTTCCAAAAAACATTTATGGTATAAGGCAGCGGTTCCCAATCTTTTTTTCGCGTACCACCGTTTTTATTGTCAACTGTTTACGTACCACTGTGAGTTCTACCATTTTTGATAGTTATTGATGCAGTGAAAAAGCTTTCATTAAAATAAAATTATATACATAAAATAAAATATATGAAAGATATAAAATATATTTTAATTATGTACTTTCAAAGCACATTAGAAATACGTCTTTAAGTATAAAGAAAATGAAAAAACAAAATTAACGAGAAGGTTGCTGCTGCATGGCAGATAGAAGAGAGGTGATATCTGATTCAGTAGAAGTTCGTTTTAACCTCAAATTTGGGTAGACTTTTAATTTACTTCCATATTTATTTTTAATAAATATCATATTGGAAAAAGCAGTTTCACAAAGATAAGTGATTGTGAACGGAATTAAAAGCAGCAATACTTTTTTGACAATAAAAAGAATTCATTTTTAACTTTGAACAAAAATTCTCCCAACTCTAATTGGGCAAATTCGATCCGCCTGTACGTGTACCACCTGGAGAGGCTCCGCGTACCACTAGTGGTAATCGTACCACAGTTTAAGAACCGCTGGCTTAAGAGGAAAACAGTTCTCTAAGTGCATTATCAGTTTTTGATTCCACTGCGTCTTCACTTCGATTAAATAGTGTACATACACTTAAAACATGATTTCTGAAATTCAATACTACTGAAAAAGTATTTTTTTATACGATCAAAAAATTGAGTGATATTATTAGCAATAAAATAATTGGAAATTAATAAAAAAAATCAAGACGTTTTGTGAAATCAATTTGTAAGTTGTAAATTTAATGTGTAAAATTTTAAATAATATCCCAATGAGATCATGATGTATTCTACATCGCTATTACTCATATAAGATAAAAATTCCGCTGTTATTAGTACGAAAATTTAATGCACACTAGTAATGGATTAGTGGGGAAAAAATTATGTTCTTGAGAATAAAAACTTTATTATGCAGATGTGAACTCATTGTTAAATAAGCTGCGATATTAGGCTTTAAGTATATTATGAATACATTGAAATAATAAAAGAACTTTGCGTACAAGTAAACTGCAAAAAATAATTGCACATAGTTAAAGCACAAATGAGCATTAAAATGCAGACCTATTTCTATATCGCTTGGAATCCCTTTTTCAGTGCAATAGGGAAGCTTCTAGATGCAAAAACATCCAAATGAAGCATTCATTTGGATGTTTTTGCATCTAGTCACTATTGCATTGAAAATAGGGATTCCAAGCCATCCCGAAACACATGTCTGCATTATAATACTCATTTGTGCTTTAATTAAGTGCAATTATTTTTTAGTTTATGTATATGTTACCAGCAAAGTATGAAACTCCGGCATGTTATAAGAATGCCTAGGTATTGTATATAATGCCGGACGCTTCTAGGCAAGGTATGAAATATTAGAAGTATTACATACTTTCCCTAGGCATTGTATATAATACCGGGGCATTCTATAGAATGACAAATGCTATTTAGGCAAAGTATGAAGGAAACGTCCTGATGAAGTTATTATGCAAATGATGTGCATTTCTCAAAAATAAAAATATTATTCTGAAAAAATAATGCGAGACCCGTTAAAGAAAAAAGTGTTTTTGCTTTCCACAATCATCACATCGTAGCAACTCAGCAACCAATAGTCCCTAGGTTCCTTCTTAGTAGTCATTTTGGCTTTTTGTACATCATTTATTAACTTCTGGCAAGTAGTTTCGGTTAGGAAAACACTATTTTTTGCACCGTTAACTCTCATTTTGCACTTTCGGACGGAGTTCTCAACGAACCGGAGATATATTTTATACTTTGCCGGTTTCTCATTTGGCATTCTAAAAAATGCCTAGGAAATGTGTGAAATATAAATCGTTTCATACATTGCCGGCTAGTTTTAGGCATTATATTACAATGCCTAGGCATTCTATAGAATGACGGATTTCAAACCTTGCCGGTAACATATACGTTGTTTAAAAATTCTGTAGAGGGAAACCTAGTAGCAAATGAAAACTACTTTTCTTCACAATGTTACCAGGCACGTCAAAAATTTATTCCTCTACACAGTATAACAGAACAAACGTGAAGTATGAAAAATATTATTATTAACTCCTGAATAGCAGAGAAAACTCCGCTTTATAGTTGGGTCTTCCGGGAAAACTTTCTTTAACAATAGTTAGAAGTTATTTCATGGATGCTTAACTCGTTCTCAAAGAAAATTAAAGTTCTAAGCTTACGGTGAAAAGAGGAGTTAATAGGAAATAAAAATCTACTGAATCTAGAAGAATAAAGCGATAGAAAGGGTGGAATTCAAAAACCGAAATTTTATACGAACCTATCCAATATTTGCTTCATACGAAATCCTCATACAATTCTTCAGAAATTCAATACAACTGAAATATTATTTTTTATGTGCCCAAAAGATTAGTTATATTTATTAACCTCTTCCTGACCCCAGAATTAAGCACAAAACAATTTTGACGGAATTTTTTGGTTTTCTGATTTAAAAATGATTACAAAACAAAATAGCTAAAAAAATTCTTTTTTAATTTTAATTAATAATTAGTTTAAATAATAACTCATCCCCATTTTCCATGCTTAAAAGCAAGTAAACTATCTGTTGATTAATTTCAAAAACAATTGAGTGTTTTAACTTTGAAATTACACAAACAGTAGTTAACAAACAGTATTTTAAAATGTGCCCAATCGGGATCCCGAGAGCGCAAGAGCTTAACAAATAAACTGTTTCAAAATTTCAAAGCAATATAAATATTGTTTAAAACATTCCAGTAAAATGACTTTATAAGCAAACTTATTTTAAAAGATTTTGATAATGTAATGATAAGCCTAGATGTGGAATTATTAAACGTTATAGAAACAATGCTCTATTTGCCTTTTGTCTCCAATTTTTGACATATTCTTTAAATAAAGAAAGAATATATTTCTGAAATAAGTGTTTTTTTTTGGGGGGGGGGGGGAGGAGGAGGTTATTTTTTTCATGAGATAACACAATATATTTTCTAACAATGTATGCATTCTTATACACTATCACAAACGAATAATCAGTGGATACTTAATGAAAATTCCGAAGGAAACTTAAATTCATTTTCCAGTGCATAGTAGCAATGAACCAGAAAATTTCCGCATCGCCGTAAACCATTTCCAATTAATTATGAAGAATAATTTTGACATCAAAATTGCATTATCGAGATGGTATTGAGAGTTTACTTCGTTTTGTCCATTCTCGGCTGACGATTGCTTTGGAAATTCATTTTAATAATATTGACCCAAACCAAATTGAGTCTGGAATTTAAACGTGTTGTATTAAACTCATTCAGTTGTATTGTTTATACAGTGACGTCATACTGATGCATTGTGCTGAATGAACAATAGCATATGATATGCAAAATAATGAAGAAAAAAATTATTAATTCCGTTTTACATTTAAGATTGCGTACATAATACAATAATATGTGTTAATTTCATGCAAAAATTGTATTTTATATTCTAAATCATGTTATATCTTTTAAAACCAATCTCTATTATGAAGCTCAGGTGTAATAATGGCCAACCGACAAGTTAAACAATTTTTTTTTGAAATCTAAGTAAATAAATAAAAAATGTTTTCATAATATAGGAAGATAACTAATAAAGCTCCATCGAAATTTATTCTTTAGAAATAGAAATGGCACACTCTACCCAGCATGCGTACCAAATTTTGTTATGTATTTGCCCAGTACAATATGCACTACAGGGCCGTGAACGCCTCGTATTATTTTGTATCACCTAAACACAACTCGTATAATGTAATTTCTGGCAAAAATTTGTGCTGATAGTCAAGCTATTTAATTTCAGTTTTCTCTATACTGCATCAAACGATGTTTATTTCAGTATACATGGAGGGAAAATCCTAAAGAGCTTTTTATAAAGTTATTTGTCCCGCAATTGTACATTGAATTGAAGCGAACGAGGAAAATTTCTATCAGGCATTCCAACAAGAGGCAGAGACAACCTGTTGCAGCAACCACCTGTCTTGTTCGTTACTCAATGCTGCGACTGCAACGCCGGGATTAAAACCCAATACTTTCTGGTTTCGGAGTAAATACGTTTCCACTGTGCTTCTTGTCGGATCATTAATGCCTAATTTTGTGCTTTAAATGTATGTCCATAAATCATTCATAACCGTATATGGGATAAGAATGAGCACCTCTGCAAGTTACGCTATATGACAAAGGTAGTAGAGCACAAGGCTCTCCCACCATAGACGCTTTTATCCTCCAACATCCTTCCCAGTTAGCACTAGGCCTAATTAGGGATGTCCTGCATCCGAGGGCGAGGTAGTGGGATCCACGGATTTTACATGCACGTATCCCCTAGTATACATGGTGGGTCCTCGGTGGGTATCAAACACGCGACCTTCCAGGTGGAAGTCCGATCTCCTAACCACGGCCTTCCCGCCATAGACACCTGGGTATGGATGTTATTGATCGGTAAAGCACCCCTTTTAATCATGACCTAGAGTTTCGGATCCCACTTTCAGCTGTTGGTCTTACAGCATTTCTTAGGGACACTTCGTGTGCGAGTTTCAGCCCAAATATTAGTGCACAAGATCGTAAGTCGATGGATTTCAGCCAAACTAGCAAAATACTTCTTGCCCGCAGGCACGTTGATTATAGTAAGCCCGCATCCTAACGTCGCAAAAATTCCCAGTGAACCTTCATCTCATTGGCTGATTTGATTGGCGCTTCGTTCGTTGGAGGGATGTTAGTTCCTAAATATTCAATTCCGCCTCGGCTGCATTCATTTGTCGAGACAAAAGGAACTGGTTTAAAATTATCATTCACGAAGAGCTGTGGAGATCACACGTTGAATGCATAAAGAGATCGGAGAAAGAAAAAAAAAGTAAATTTTGAAAAGATATACATTCCCAAGAGACTTCAGCGTCATAATGAATGTTTTTATTGGAAATCTTCCTTTAATGATTGCTTTAACGAATGAACACATAAAAATAATTATCCTAATTATGAAAGCAAATTTGCAGAGGGAAGCGTTCGTTGACGTAGGGACCGGTTTATGATGACAGGATATTATCTCTTTCTTATGTTGGATGGTTTTCCCCTCCCTATTGTGCGCGAAAAGAAATAAGGATAATAATGAGAAGGATCTATTATAACCTAATTCATCTAGAAGCAAACAGTCAATATTTTGAAAGGATGTATCAAGTGAAGAATTTTCATTCTTTTTTTTTATATTTTTAAGCAAGCAAAATTTAAAATGATGATAATAATGAAACAAAGTATGAATCAACATTGTTACTTCTTATACGTTTTGTTCTGACATTGACGATGTTTTCTGTGTTGTAGAAGACAGTTTGCCCGATTGGCTTGCTTAAAACTAGATGTGGCAGGTTGATTTTGCCAGAATATTCAATTTTTAACTATTTAAATATCAACTGCGTTTGAAGTAGTGAGATTCAAAAGGGTGTGAAAGATAAAAGAAAAATTTTGAGTAAAAGGAGCTACAAGGTTCGAAAAGCTTTAATGTTTTTTTTTTTTTTTTTTTTTGTCTTCGAAATCGTACTTGATAGCACTTGTTAGAACTGCTACTCACATCTCTCTCCACGGAACTGGTTGGTATTTCTCATGTGCTTATCTCCACGGCGGTGTCGCAATCGAACAATTTTCTCGTTAAGCCTGAATACTATATCTGATGAAGCGATGTAGGATTTAAGCAGCCATAAGGGTGGAATAGTGGTAAGGCACTGGCCCCGTACGCTCAAGTTCGCAGAATCTAACCTGGCCCAAGTCGGTGGATTTTCAAGATGCAGAAAATCGTCAGCTTCCATGTCGTATGATTATGTGGCATGTTAAAGGTCCCTTAAGTATTTGTTTATCTTGGGTACTCTCGGCTAAATTAAATACCTAGTGTTCCAGTTTCCCTTCATTTAGAGCTCAAGGGGGGAAACTGAGCTTCAAAATCAAGTGGCAATGGCATCTGCTGATAATGGTGTCACTTGAAAGAATGGATGCCGTTTTCCAGGGATTGCTCTAGGTCTACAAAGGTTAGTGACCATACGCAGCCCCATTAGAAAGAAAAAAAGGATTGAAGCAAAAATTGGGGTACAGCTGTGCCTTAATGGAAACATGCGCTAATGATTCTAAAGAGATCGGCGAATCGAAATTTTTTTTATTAAAGCCTTAAAACCATTCTATCGTTCTGATACACATAAAACTAGTGATGCCTCTGTCACCATCTCAACGCAGTGTCCACGGATTGTGAATGTTGTCACGATTAATAAATGTTCAAGATTCCATGTCATATACAATCCCTGTAGCGTTCCGTTAAGTTGGTGACGCAGTCATTACTGACTATGTGGTCCAGAAGGCAGTTTTAGTTTCCTTTGTGGAGTTCAAAAAGAAAGCAAAGCACTACCTTTCTTTGAAACCGAAAAATGATACAAACCATCTTGTAATATTGAATTTGTGACAAGTTAAATTTTTTTAATGTTGTAATTTCGTGCATTTGAGAGAGAATTAGTCAGGAGGTTTGCATCCGTGTTTGTATAACTTCATTTCTTTTATTCTCAGTTTCGCATTTTCAATGTCAGATTTTGTAGAAATTGAAACTTCTAAATGTTGATCACTCACTTAAAAAAATTATTTTGGTTTTCTCAATTTTTTTTATTAAAAAAAAGGTTGTATTTTTATTTTAATATTTTAATATTAATGTTATAGTCTAAATCTTTTGGTTAACAATTTAATGTTTTTTAATGCATTGATGTTTTTTTAAGTAAAATATGAGCACTAAATACGGTTAAAAGTACATTTTTATTATAATATTTAGGAAATTCCAGTGAAAAACAATACTAAAACTTTGTGACAGCAGCGCTCCCTCCGGATTAATCAATATTGGTCGAATCTTGCACAGTTACAATTATACAATTGCAAAAGACAATGACAACTATTAAAAATCAATGTGAAAAACCTTTATCTTTTTTTCCCACTCTAGTGCCCATCCACCTTACACTTCCAGCAACCCCCTTAAACACCCACCAAAAAATTTAAAAGGCGCGCCATTCTTCGTAGGCACCTCTGAAAAATACGCTTATTAGCTAAAAAAATTTAAAAGATAAACCCTTAAAATGACAATCTTATTCCACAAAGAAAGTTGCGTTTTATTTCCCAACCAATGAATCAGAGTGGTAATAAGCGCAAAACAAATTACCATCATAAACCAAAGACTTCGTGACTGCTGAAATAATCTCTGATCTTATTCAACGAAATTTATTTCGAACATGCTTCCATGCCTCCGAGTATTTAATTTTATTTGCAGAGAAAATGCTGCGATGTTTGAAGAACTGAAATGAAGTAAGAGGAAGCTATTTAGTATTCCGGATCGTTACGAGTTTCGAGTATTATTGTGTTCTGACTGAATAAATAAAAAGAAATGAAATAGAGGGACAAGAGACAGATTTAAATTTGAAAGAAACATTATGGAAAATACTTTATAAGAAACATTTTTATCTAAAATTTTCTTTTAATGAGTGCGTCGAAGTTGGGACAGTCATTGAGTGATCAAGAGGGGAAATTGCTCATCTCCCATGACTTTCAGTAACACAATGTACTTATGCATGTATGTATGTATTTTGTTGTTTTTTACTTATAGCATACATACCCTTTGCCCCCTCCCCCTCATCCCCGTGTTCAACGGTAACTAACCGTATGTACCACATGATTTCGTCATAAATAAGCTTGAAAAAAAATTAAAAGATTTAAACAATTTCAACTTTACCATTGCACAAGGAGGATGAAAGCCTTTTTGCTTAGAATTCGAACTCAGGAATTTTAGTGCTCAAAATGCATTCTTCCGCATGACTGTAGGTCTTATGTATATCATAGGAAGTCATTCACAAGTAAAGTGTCACGCTTCGAGGGGATTAGAAAGTTCGAGAAATTGTGAGTTTGTGGCAATGGGAGGGGAGGAGGTAGCAATATTTATTACATCACCACAGCTTGGTTAAAATAAAATCATTTAAAATTAGCAGGTAAAATATTTTTACATTATTTATTTGAATTTATTTATTCTTTTGTGTTTGTACCCAGTGATTTTGTTCTGTATCGAAAGCATCGATACTGGTTAACGTTTAAATTAACTTCGAATTAAAAGTTTAAATTCAATAGGGAATATTGGACACTTAGAACTTTTAAGATAATTTTTTTTCTTTCTAATGGGGCTGCGTATGGTCATTAACCTTTGCTGAACAAGTGCGTAACCCGGTAATCGGCATTATTTTTTTCAAGTAGCACCACTGTCAGTGGATGCCATTGCCACTGAGAATTTGGAAGCTCAGTTTTCCCTAGATGGGGGCAACTGAGCTTTCATTTGATGCAACTTGCACTAGGTATTTAATTTAGCCGAGAGTATCCAAGCCAAACGGATACTCAAGGGATCTTTAACATGCCAGACAATCATGCGACATGGGCGCAGACGATTTTCTGCATCTTGAAAATCCACCGACTTGGGCCAGGTTTAAACCTGTGACCTTGGGCGTACGAGACTTTTAAGATAAAATAGCGTGGTTATTTTTAGCAAAATTCGAACAATTTATATTGTTTGCTGTCATATACTAATTATGTTTTGTTGTGGACCTTATTCTCATTTCATACAAATTAAGTACACACATAATCATTATTATTGTTATGCTCATAAATGTCATTAAAAATAAATTTGGAAATGTGAACTATAACGTCGTAGTGCTTTGTCTCTGAATTGCAAGTACAGCTCACGTAATGTGACGGGTCGGTGGGGAGGGGGGTGGGTGGGGAGGGGGTATATTGAAGTGTCAAATTTTGTGACAAGGGAGGGGGGGGGGGGTCAAATATGTTGAGAAAAACAGCGAAATCGTTCATGAGTGGTCCCATATGGCAGATAGCACTTCAGTATCTCAGTTGGTGGAATGGTTATTTATTTCCTCTCTAGAAAGTACAATATTAAACAAAAATGTATTCATATCGACTCTTTAAAGCTATTGAAGAACTGGAAAATTGACCAACGAGCATTTGCTTCATTTTTTTTTCAACGTTAATTGATTTATTTGAGTGATTCTTTCGATTTGAGGAAGCGTACTTTCAAACTTTCTTCTATTTAATTCTTTTTTATATTTATTTTTAGGGTACATCCGGGTTAAAATGAGTATTTTAAATTCCCTTTAAGGGGACACGGGACCTTTGAAATGATAATTTTCTTTTTTTTTTTTTCTTTCTATTTTTCACTATTGTTGGACTTATTTTGGAAATTATTGCTTAAATTTTGGCGAAATTTTAAATATTAAGCCAATTAAAAACATCTTTAACTAAACGTTTTTCAAAATTATAGAAAATTTATGGAAAATATGAAAAACACGAAGATTGGCTCTCTGGATTTTTGAGTAATTTTCTTGCAACCTTTCATACAGTTTAAAGGGTATTACAAATATTTTATGGTATTACTTTTCATGAAGCAATTATTAACAAAACGTTTGTACTGGTTTAACTGTAGCGAGAAGTGAAAATTTCTGAAAAAATATGCTGAAAGTAAACAAAATTTTTTTTTCAAGAACTTATAGGTTAAATTGCAACTGTTTGCCAGAAAGTGTTGACATTATTGTTATACATTTATGTGCAAATTCTTATGCAATTTGGATGAAATACCAGACGGAAGACTCATCTTTGGTGTTTTCCATATATTTTAATAATTTTGAAAAAAAATTTAAGCCAAAAATAATTTTTATTGGCTTAATACTTAAATTTTAGCGAAAATATAGGTAACGACTGATAAAATAAGTCCAACTGCAGTGAAAAATCAAAAAGACTTATTTCAAAGGTCTTGTGTCCCCTTAAAAGAAGAAATTTTGATTCATAAATTTTTATACACCTCTCTTTTAGTACAAACTGACTTTTTTTTCATTTATCTTGTACTTAACGTCCTGAATTGAAAATCTATTTACGTTTACGCAGCGCCTAACTGACAACCTCACTCATTTATGACACATCTTTAAATGGAAAGCTCCTCACCCTTGCATCCAATATGACCTCCCTCCCTTGAAACCATCTCCTCTCTCTGTGTGCTCTGGAAATCCCTCTTTCATTTCCTTGCCGCATTACTGCCTTTTCTTTTGCTCTCCTAATGAGCATCCCCTTGAGGGGCGTAGGTAATGAGATCCCAATCCCCTGCTTTGTTGATCTCTCTGGTAAAGCCGCGGAAGATTACAAGACAATATCACTACATTTACATGGAAAAGATGAATTGATTAACATGTTCGCGAGAACTGACTCCCAGGTAAGGGCAGCGGAATACTGGGACAAAGCCATTTCATCGGAACCGAATTTAATACAGAAAATAGTTGCTAAGATTCGATAACTCAATGCGTGTCTTAATTTATGAAATAATAATAAAAAGTATCTAATATAATTAAAAAGTATCTAAAATTAAACATGTTTTTTAAAACAAATTTTTAAATCTTTCTCTAAAGGAGCTGATGATAGGACGTATCCTAGAGCGAATGTCGCTGCAAAACATTGCACAGGTAACAGACCTATAATAGTTACGTTCATTGCAATGCAGTGTTATGGGAACCCGTATTGTTTAAGAACCGACTCTAATTTAAAAAAAAGAAAAAAGATACGTTACAAACGCTTATGAAACTTTCTTTATATTAAAGGAACTTCATTTATCTTCATTTTCATTAAAAACGTAAGAGTAAGTATAAGACAATATCAAAAGAATATATCTGTATTAATTTTTACTGAATGCAACCTGAAGTTAATGGTTGTCTTCCTCAATCAAACAGGAAGGATTTTTCGTTTGAATGATATTCACTTCTCTGAACTGACTTCTTCTCTTCAATTAAAATCCCCCCCCCCCCTTCTGTTTCAAAAAGACTAATTTTACTTTGTTTTCTGGTTCTTACAAATTAATTGCACATTTTATACCTCTGAGGCGCCAAGACTCGCCGTGGATGGTGCACGAACTGTACAAGACGTTTCTCACTATGACATTGTATTGCAGTTATACACGAATGAATTATTATTTATCAGGGGTAACCACCAGGGAAGGGTCGTGGCACAAACTGTGCCATTAAATTGTTTTCTTTCATTTTGGAGGGGGGAGTTATCGGCTTTTGACTGATTTTGGGGGTCGTTGTTATTTGGGGGCTCTGTAGCTTTATAGCGGTGCGCCATCGCTCTAAGGGAGTGAGCTATGCTGGGCACCACTCAGTTTTTTCATACATTTTCACATAAAACCAGTATCAATAATTCATCATTCCCGTTATTATTTTAAGGAAATTTAGTTGTTAAATGCGGTAGGCAAAAACGTTGTGATGGAGTAATGTAGATAGATTGTGAAGCAAGGGCGGATCTAGAAAATCTTCAAGGGGGGGGGGCGATTTTGGAAATCTCGGGTTCAGTGTAAGGATGGATGGAGGATATTCTTCATTTCTTTTCAACAGTCCCTCCGCCCCCCCCCCCTTTTTTTCAAACAGCAGGAACAACAACAAAAAAAAAAATGCTAGTGTAGTGATATTTAAAATTTTACTAGCACATTTTTTCAATGCATATACGTTTATTCAAAGCCCTTATAAAAGGAACACAAGCTGACGTTTTTTTGCTTTCGCAAATCTGTCTATAATTTTTTCAACGTCCAATGTAATATCTTTATGGATATGCAATAACGCTAATTCAGTGAGTCTATCATCACTCATTCTGCTTCTCAGCCAAGTTTTAACCGAGTTAGGATTTTTTTCAAGCTTTCTCAAGAAAAATGTAGGCTTGTAAATGCATTTTCTAAATTTGAGTTGATATGTCTAAATTACAAAATAATAGCAATTATTAGTAATATATTTTCTAAAATCTTCAAAATGTAATACTAAATATGTACTAAAAAAACCATCAACGAGTATGTGCAATTTATATAAACATCTGCAATTATGAATGTTCAATGAAATGTTTCAGACTCCAGGTTTTAGCGTAAATGCTGCAGGAATTTACACCACGTGCTAAGGGTTGGCTAGCTGTCACCAGTTTGATAAGCAGGGAATCTCTTTCCCATTACTCCTAGAATTAGCAACTCAGCAATACTAAAGGACAAAGGGACAGGGGGAAAGCATAGAACTTGAAGGGCGTTTAGGCTGGGATTCCAAGAACATAAAAAAATGGCTGGTCCCGGGGCACAAAGAGTAAAAACTCACTTAGGAGTGTCGTTGTAGTATCCACTTGAATCACCCCAAAGGGGGGGGGGGGGGGGCGATCGCCCCATCGCCCCCCCCCCCCCTTAGATCCGCCGTTGTTGTGAAGTGAAATATATACTAGAGTTTCAATGGAAGAAACCCGTGCTCGGCATTTTTCTCCAAATCTAAAGAAAAATATTACCTCATTAGAAAAAGGGTTCAAAGAGCTGTGACTAGGTTAGTAAGTGCGTCAAATCTGCTTCGGTTTTATTGAATTAGGGGTTTGAGTAGAAATAAAAGTGAGGAAATGTTTGCTTTTGATGAAAAAATAGCAAAACAGTTGGGTTCTTTTTCTTTTCTTTTTGTGCTAACAGATCAGACTGGAAATGGAATGTACCGAGAATGGGAAAAAATAACAAATGTGGGTCTAAATATAGTTTTCTGAAAGTATTCATCTCACAGTACACCCCCTTTGCGGCATAGAATCGTACATGAGTGGTAGGCGCGGATTTCAAAAATTAACAGTACTCCTGCTGCTTCAGTCGCTGATTTCAGAAGAGGATAAGGAAGGTGATTATTGTGACACTCTTTGCCTCTCCCTCATTATCCTGGTAAGAGTTTCCCTAGTTCACTCCTGTGCAATAATAACAACGGGGAAGCCACTCTAAAGCCCTTTTAATAGGCACCTTTTCCCAGAAGTACTCTGCATTGAAATGACATCTCAAAATAAATTTAATTCGGCTCAGTATAGCCAGTTGATGCTTTTATTACATTGAACACATAAAAATTAAATGAATAAATAGATAAATAAATAAGCAATAAATGCACTAATTCAATGTATATGTTGAATTCAAGATTTCAAGCAATACGTCCTGTGACCCAGTTGGTGCTTAAAAACCATCATTAGAGATGTAGGCAAAACGTTACTGATTTTGAATTTGTGTGTTTTATTTATAAACTGCTGTGTTTCCTTTTGCCCTGTTTTACAACATTAAAATAATTTTGATGCAACTTACAGAGCAATGAAAACAATTCCTAAATCATTTGTCGTGGCTTTTAAAACTCTGGCACCTAAATTTTGACGCTTGAACCTATCAGAAATTTCTGAAGCAACAATCTAAACATCTAAATAGGTAATTAATATGGCCGTGTAATTATACGTCAGAGAATATTCTGAAATCTGCAAATGATTCAACGTTTGCTGAATTGTATATCTTAGCTGATCCTTCTGTTCATTAATCAAAATGGCGAAACTGGACATTTGTGTAATTAATTGTGGAATAGAAGGGCATTCTTAATCTCCACTATTATTCCACTTACAATGGAAGACAGTGAGGTATTCCATTAGGTAAGATTTTGGAAGATCATCAGAGGAACCTTTAATGGTTACTTGCAAATGTCTAATGCCTATTATTTTTCGCAAACGATATGATGAAAGATATCTATTTTGTTCTGACATGACGTTGTTAAGATCTTTTGCGAGAGAGATCTCAAGTTTTTCGACTATTCATATCATTTTGTGTACTTCCTTTTAATTAGCAGTACGTAGATCAGAGATGTCCATTTGCAAGTAATGTAGTGATTTTTTTCTATTTAGCAAGGTTAGAATTTTTTTTCAAAGAAAAGAAAAACGGATAATAATAAAACCCTACTTCCAAAATAAGAAAAGAAGATAAAGAAAAAGAAAAATAGAAAAAAAAGGAAAAAGAACGAAAATGGGGGGGGGGGGGGGGAGGGAAAATTTTCAGTAGCGTGATTCGAAATAAAAAGGGAACACCTTTTCTGAAAAATGATACTATGGTGGCAGCCCAACCATGCTTGAGGTTCTATTCAGTAAGAAGATCTAAACCATAGGTTCTCAACGTGGGCGATAACACCCCCTTGTGGGCGTTTGAGACTTTCAGGGGTGCAGTAAAAGACCCAGAGAAAACTAGGGGGCATTGAGATGACATGGAGGGGCATGGGCAGATTAATTAAATATAGTCTAAAATAGACTAAACACGCTGATTATGTACTAACAAAAGTATTAGGTTTATGGTCGATTTCTGATTCAACGATTTCTGATAGCAATCCCATCTTCATATTTACCTGAACGTGGCTATATTGCTGTAGCAAGATCGATAACCAAAAAGAGAAACGGCTCCATATTACTGAACGCGGCGACTTACGATTGTTTTTAAGTAAAATCGAGCCTGATATCAGCAAACTCCTTAAAAATGCATCAAATTCAACCTTCTCATTAGTTAAGTTACGAATTCAATGTCTGAAAGTTTTAATAAAAATACTTTTCAATATAATTAAGTACGCATTTTGATTGCTCTCATTAAAAGTCTTTCTTAAAAGCAGAAATAGGATAGGGTCCTATCCTATCTTCTACGAATAAAATGTATGATATTACACATTTAAAAATATATTCGTAGATATATAGCTATAGCTATTTCAGATTCGCAAGTAAAAAAAAAGAGGGGGGGGGGGGGCTTTAGAAAAAAATATATTCTCAAAGTGGGCGGTGGGCAAAAAAAGGTTGAGAACCTATGATCTAAACCAACTGAGACTAAAATCAATCAACCCCCATCATGTGAAGCATTTTGACATTTGTTCAGTTTTTTCTACATAAATTCAGGATGAAATTCATTGACAGATAAAATTGTCATCTTGAAATGAGTAACAGAGGGATCCTCAGTTCGATCATGTAAACTGTCTTACAGTACAATTCGCATCCATTGTGAAGAAAACTAGCAAACTGGGAGAGAAATAAAAATAAGTGATAAACGATTTAAGTCAAATAAAACTATTTGTTATACATTCCATTTGCAATATGAGGGAGTGGTGAACAGAACATCTCAGCTCACCTTATCCCCCCCCCCCCCCCACCCAGCTACCATCCTTTACTCACACTGAACTAACATTCAATCTAAATTCTTCCCACGGTGTTGCAAAACTCTAAGAAATTTTGCAGAAAATAATTTGCATAATCAGTCTTCTCCCAGGATACAACATCTATTTAAAAAAAAAAATCTTACTCAATACGATAGTGACAAAATGCTTGTTGTAGATTTTCAGCACATGTCATAGGCTCAACATAATTCACCTAGAAGATCATAATTTGTTTATTGCGCTATAATGTCAAAGATGTAAGTAAGTTAAATCTCTGTAAGTGTGACAGCCAAAGCAACAGTACAGTACTGCAAACGTTTGCTGATGATGTTGCATGCGTGTGAGTGTACCTTGCGAAATAATTGATCCCGGTATCAAACGGTTTTAATAACCATTTGCAGAAATTATTAATTTCAGCAAATGAATAATTGGATTTAAATTCCACTTCAGCTTGCATGCAAGGGACGAAGCGCGATGTTTTACCCACTTGAACCTGAAACTAGACAGCCAAGTACGCCAAAATGTATTCATCCATGGACCGCCGATGCCAATAGCAAGGCTGAACTTGATCGTAGTCTTTACTGCTAAACAGTAAACTGTATCAAGTTCAGCCTTTGCGCAGCTGAGTGTTTAAAATAAATTCTGAAGAACACAATATAGTCGGCATTCAAACAAAAGACACTTAAAGCTTCGTTTTTAAGCGCACGTCATGCTTCATGATTAAGTCGCACATTACCTAGTGCGCATGCTCCAGACAGGAGCTCGACCGTCGTACCCGTTGAGATAGGACGTGCTCTATCATTGCTCCGCTTGTTAAGCCCGCAGATCCGGTTATCCGGTTCAATCTGCATCAAGTGTAATATTTTCGGAAAGCTCTTGCCGAGACCTATCCGGAGAGTCCTGGTTGGTTAAGATACGACCAGGGGTTCGTAACTTGTGTTATTGTTAATTTTTGAATGTTTCGATTCCAACTTTAACATTGCGTTTACAATTATTATACCATCGCCTCGCTTGTCAAGTCTGCAGATCCGGTAATCCGGTTCAATCCGCAACAAATGTAATATTTTTGGAAAGCCCTTGCCGAGATCTACCAGGGGAGTCCTGGTTGGTTAAGTTATGACCTGGTGTTCGTAATTTATGTTATTGTTAGTTTTTGAATGTTTCGATTCCAACTTTAACATTTTGTTTACATTTATTATAACATTGTGAAATTTTGTCAAGCTGTAAATATTTTTGTGTTTTAGATAGAAATTGGTATCATATAAAAATTGAATGATAGAGTTATTTTTTGTGTTTCGAAATGTGTATTGCATATTAACGGATGGTTGTTAGTTGTTAAGAGTTTTTTTTTTTTAATTGTAATTGTTTTATTATTGTAGTTTTGGGACGCGTCGGGTAGACGGTGCTTCCGAGTCACCTATAGTTTGCCCGCGAAAACTATTACTATGGTGTACTTTGGTGCCCTCTGAAAAGACTCAATAATTTCAAAATCATTTAAGCATATAAGTGTGACCCAGCATTGTAATCAGCAGGAGATTTCACGTGGGCCAGGTGATGTCAGTTTTTTTTTTTTGATGAAGTAATTACAGTTGAAGATATTTGCTTAATTAGTTAAAGTTAATTAATTATTTTTTTTCTTAAATTTGGTTTTGGAGGGTGTTGTGAGTACTCTTTGTACTCGCATTAACGTAAGGATTAAGAATTTTAAATTTTGTGGGTTCTAAATTAATTAGGTTAAGAATGAGAAGCCTAACTGGTGTTAAAATTATGAGTTGTGACGTCACTGAAAATTAAATTTAGGATTTACCCCATGTTGTAGGTACTTATTTTAACCAGGGTAAAATCTCCTGCCAGTACAGTGCCGTCAGATTTTGGATAACTTGATTAGTTCTCCTGATGTTTGGGTTTTTGTGGAATTTTGTTGGAAATTTTTTTTTTTTTTTTAAATAATGTAAAAAGGCAAAAAGTAGGACATTTGGTGAATTTTGAGTAGCGGGCCATTAGGGCCCATAAATTATTTGTTCATTTTGTTTTGAATATTTTTTTTTTTTTTACTGTGTTCCCGAGCAAACATGAGTGCGAAAAAGTCGAAGAACGGTAGGAACACTCATAAAATTGTTTTAAACAGGATAACTTCTACTCCGCAGACTCTCGCGGGAAAACTTCTCGTACGTAGAGAGTCTCCCTCTCCCACTGCGCTAAATTCTTTTACTTCTCAGTCCCATCCGTCAAATGTGGACTTGATTTCAAGTAGTGGGGAGTCCAACGTCAAAACTGTTGGCCCGCTAAAACGCTTCTTTCATAGCTCCAGTCAGCCTGCCCTGGACTACGTGTCCGTAGTCAACACAACAGAGGAGATCTTTGGGTTCCTAAGAACACTCGTTGAATCTAAGGATCCTAATCAGCGCGTTTTTTTTAAGTCGGGGATGAGGAGCGAGTTAATCACGGTGTTGGATATCCTGCAGGATAAATTTTCTCGCACGTCGTCTTCACCCCACTCTGCTAACACTCAGGATCCAGTTTTAAGGGCCTCCAGCCAAGATCAGAGTACTCAGATGGAGGCGGGGGACTCCCCTCATCTTCCTCCGAGAGTCACTTGCGATGTTGGTGTCCAGGCCGACTCCCTGGAACGGGATTTCCCACCTCTCGTCGGCACAAGCCGGGTTTCCCAAGAGTTGGTCCAGGAAACGGAGTTGGTGCATGGTAACCATCTCCCCGCTGTTCCTACATTTGCTCAAGCTTTGCGGAGTGAAAGCACAGTACTAATTTACCCTCGCAAGGATACACCAAACGTAACCTCCGGGGATCTCAAAAAGGTACTGAAACATAATTACGACCCAACGCGGGACGGTATTAGGGTTTCTAGAGTTCGCTATGTGGGAAAGGGAGGTCTGGCCGTGGACGTCCCCTCGGTTGAGGATTCAGAGTCTCTCAGAGCCCACCTGGAAGATCATCCCAAGTTGGGGGCCATGATCCGCACCAGGGTGGCAAGGAAAAAATTGCCTCGTATCATTGTCCATAATGTCGACCCGAATGTACAATGGTCGACTGTAGTCACTGCCTTTGAGACCCAATTTGGCATGGTAGAGGAGAAGGACTTCAGTTTCAAATTTAAACTGAGTGGCAAGGCCTCAAATGTCAGCCTGGTGATTGAATGTTCCCCTCCCGCCTTTCATAAAATTATGTCCTCTCCGCGTGTGAACTTCCTTTGGGATGTTCACACGGTCAAGGAGTTCATGGGAGTCCGTCGCTGCTACAAGTGCCAAATGTTCGGGCACACGGCGGCGAACTGCACAGAAAAAACTCACTATTGCGCATTTTGTACCGAATCTCACCACGGCCAAAAATGCAAGGCCGAGTCTCCAACCTGTACTAATTGTTTGACTCATAATTCCAAATATGCTTCCCTGTGGATCACCCCTCCTTTGCCTCTAAGTGTATTTGTTATCAGCAACTTGTTAATACTTTGAAACGTAATATCAATTATGGCTAATAATATGGATATAATCGATTTAAATTCTGTTGATTCTTTTGTTTTGCGTTCATCCTCTGATAATATATGCAATGTAAATTTGTGTATTTCCGATTTTAATACTGCTGCTCCACCCACTTACTGTACGTCGACGGCCCCGGCACTCAGTCTTCTCCAAATTAATTTGCAGCGCGGTAGAGCACCAACTTCCCATGTTTCTGTAGTTGCTAACAGGGACAAAGTACATGTAATCTTGGCTCAGGAGCCATACCTGATGCACGGTCAGGTCTCTTGTATTCCTTCTGGCTGGGGCCGTTTTCTGTCGGGCAGTGGTAGTGCAGCTCTGTTATTTCCCTCTGGTGTGATTTGTCCTTATTCAACGTACCAGGCACATGACTTCGTCGCAGCAAAAATCATGGTCAAGGACGGCCCTCTCGTATTAATTTTGGCATACGCTTCCCCCCTTGAGCCCCTGGAACCTCTTTTGTCGGAACTGAACACTTTCCTTCTGGCTCTTTCCTCTGCGCCTGTGATCCTCGCGGGTGACTTTAATGCTCGTTCCCGCAGTTGGGGATACAGGAAAAATGAGGAAAGGGGAGAGAGTCTTCTTGATTTTATTGCTTTACATAACCTAATGGTTTTAAATTCACAAAATTTTCCCCCGACTTTCGAGACGCCCCATGCTAAGGGCTGGCCCGACTTGACCCTGGCGAGATTTTTGCCTGTGCCGGTGTCTTAGTCGGTCTCTGAAGAGATCTCACTCCGTGATCACAAGTTCATTAAAATTGTTTTAGATGCTCCGTTTTCACATTCGCGTTTCTTAAGATATAAGACAAATTATAATGCAGATAAATTTAAAAAGTTAATATCAAATAAGATTTATCCTTTTGTTGCATTGTTAAATTCTGTTAAAACTAGGGAAGGCCTGGACAGGCTGTACACCGGCCTCACTGAAAATTTACAGGGCTGCGCGGATCAAACTTTTAAGAAAAAATTTTTCGCACCACATTCCCCTTCCACCTGGTGGAATGACTCTCTAACTATTCATAAGAAGAGGGTCTACGCTGCTCGTAAAAGATTTCAACGCTGTGCGGACCCTCTACTTAAGCCAGCCTACAAAACGGCGTACAGCAATGCCCTGGCCATCTTCAAGAAACTAGTGAGATCGACAAAGAGAGCGGCCTGGCAACGTTTCTGCACAAACTACTCGGAGTCCTTTGGCAAAACCGTATCGCGTATCTTTTGGTAAAGTCTTTACTTCCGCAGCAATCAGGGAGCGTTTTCCTTCCTCAACCCCAGAGGAGACTTTTTGTAAATATGTTCTAAATCATTTTTATCCTGCTCCTACTGTTACCCCAAGTCACTTCAACCAGAAATCAGCACTGCGAGGGTATCCGCACCTTTTACGCAGCCCGAGGTTGACAGGGCGGTCCGCCTCCTCCCTCGCAAGAAGGCCCCGGGTCGTGACGGCTTGGACGGAGTTATTTGGTTAACTTTCCATTCGACTTTCCCTGATTTCCTTTGTACCTTATTCAATTTATGTTTACAGCTTGCCTATTTCCCTCCAGCATTTAAGGAAGGTGTTCTCATTTTATTTTTAAAAAATGGTAAGGACCCTTCGAGCTTTGCCTCCTACAGTACTATAGTCCTTCTCCCCACAATCTCAAAGATTCTTGAAAAACTAATGCTTTTTCGTCTTCAGAGCCACTTATCCCTTAATAACCTACATCATCCACTGCAGTTTGGCTTCGTACCTCGGCGCTCGACCGAGCACGCCCTTCTTCACTTCTACAATAACCTATTGCAAGGTATCAGCTCTGAATCCCTAATGGCGGCAGTGTCGGTTGACATTGTGTCGGCCTTCGACAATCTCCCTTGGGTAAAAATTCTACAGTATATGTCTTCGTGTAATTTCGACCCGGCTGTCTTGAACCTTTTTGCCAGTTTCTTATCCGAACGCACAGTTTATGCTCAAACCTCCTCCGGCTGCGTTTGGACATCACAGTGGAAGGGTTGCCCGCAGGGTTCCTGTAGTGGTCCGGAGCTACGGAACTTGGTGGCAGCATCGCTCCTTTCCATTGACTGGCCCGGTCACACTAAAATACAGGCCTTCGCGGACGACTTTCTTCTGCTAATTCATGGCCGCACGAACCAACTGCTGGAGGCTAATGGTCGCTTTTCTCTTTCTTTACTGGATGCTTGGTTGAGGGAGCACGACCTCGAGGCCTCGGGCAGCAAGTCAAGGGTATTGGTTTTCAAGGTACCGCGGGACCTGGTGCGACCATACTTACGCATCGGTGATTTATCAATTAAACGAAGCCCTACTTTAAAATATTTGGGCGTGGTATTTAACCAATTTTTGACTTGGGATGCACACATTGATTACATAAGGAATAAAGCAATTTTCATTCAAAGTGGTCTCCAGCGTCTCGCGGGGGGTAACTGGGGCTTGAAAATTCGCCAACGGATCCTCATCTATAAACAGGTCTTTGAGACGTCTCTCCTTTATGAGTCGGGACTGTGGGGACGCACTCTAACAGTCCGCCAGACTAAAAAGGTTCTTACTTTCCAACGCAGAGCACTGCTCTCAGTAACCGGGGCTTACGCAACGTGCCCCCACTCAGCACTATACATTCTGGCGGGAGTGCCCCCTATAGACCTGACGATAAGGGAGAAGATCTGGCTCACCCAGTTCTATGTAGAGAGGAGGACCATCGTGTTAGATGGGGTAACATTCGATCCCTCTTTGTATGAACACGCGGCACCAAAATGGTTTCAGCGTTCGTGTGTGCAAATTTCTGAATATCCTTGCAGTGTTGACCGTGACCCCCCATCTTTATCATTTAATCGTTTTTATACCGACAGATCCAAAACGCCCGTCGGCGTGGCTTCGGCGGTGGTTCAGTACAAGGGACACCGTGCAGTGGGGGAGTGTGCAATGAGGCATGCTGTTGGTAATTCAATTTTTCAGGCGGAACTTTTTGCTATTAAGTCAGCGGCGAACCTGTCGCTCACAATTCCATCTTCTAACGTTCAAATATTTTCAGACAGTCAGGCTGCTATCCTTTCTATCAAAGACCCCTTTCAGCGCAGTCCTCTAGTAAATTCAGTACAAAGCATGCTAATTTCGAATCCTAGAATTTCAATACACTGGGTCAAGGGTCATTCAGGGAATGTGGGAAATGACAAAGCTGACCAATTAGCTCGTACGGCAGCTGAGGATCCCGCATTTTTACCCTACACGGCCCTTCCCCTTCCTAAATCCAATTTCATACAACAAATTAGAGTCAAAACTAGAGAGGATTGGCAGTACCGCTGGAACGAGGCGGATACTGGTCGCCGGGTTTTTGAATTCTTTCCAATCGTTCGTTTTTCTCCAAGGGTCAGCCAACGTTTTGAAACAGTCCTGGTTTCTGGCCATGGCCCTTTCCCGAGCTATCTATTCGCTTTGCTCTTTCTGATTCTCCTTATTGCTCCTGTGAAGCGATGGGTACGCCTGACCACTATGTTTTTCATTGCCCTTTAACCAGTAAGTATCATATTCGGGCTAGCAGCCAAATTTCACCCATTCAAGCTATTTGTAACGCGTTCCAGCATCCCCATGCACGCTCCCTCCTTGCTTCATTGTTTTTGCATTTATCAAGCGAGGGGTATCTATTTCAGGGAACTTAGTGTTTGTCTAAGTTTTGGCTATTATCTTCCTTTGTTTTTGTGTATATTTTTGAGTGTACCATTTCACATTGTTTTGATATTGTATGATTGATTTTGGTACTTTTTTATAGTGTTGCACGGTTTCTCATTGTTGTCACATGTCATATAGCGCTTAATGCATACTCTTAAAGTTTTGCATTCTACTGTGATTTAGTGTTTTACAATAACCTGTATTTTTTTTTTTTTTTTTTTGTTTTTTTTTTTAATGGTTTTCATAAATTTGCGGTTGGTCGAGCCCTCCCGGAACCCCATTTGCTCCCGAGGGCTTGCATTCGGGGGCATCTAAAAATACGATAGGCCAGAAAATGGTAGGTGCGGGAGGTTTCTGGGCGCACTGCTCCAGACATCGCAATGGTGTTTAGAGCATGCGCATGTGAGTCAGATGAGTCTGGCCGCTGTGCTCAAGAGTGGCGTGCGTTAAATTCATAAAGAATTGGTTGCGATAGGCTACTGCAGTCAATTCAAATTTCTAATTAGTTATTTTTTCAGTTATAAAACTCAATTGTTCCATCAGTTAACCTACTGTAGAAGTTAAGTGTAAAACAATTTTTCTAGTTTTCCATAAATGTTCAAAAAAATTAACAATATCAAAAAACTAGTTTTAGATTTAATAACTTTTCCTACAACGACGAGAATATCATATCTAAAACCACTACATATACGAATCAACGTATCAGGCATTTTAGATAAGACTTTTTCTGTGGGAAATCTTGGGTTACCAAAGCGTAGTTTTTGGCAATAAATCACATTTTAAAATTCTGCCAAATTGAGGAAAGTTTAAATGACAGAGGGAATGAAATAATTGCCGTAAGACGATTCATATCAGAAAGGGCAACCACGCTGAACACTCGCACTAATCCAATATGGCGGATCCATCGTTCTGTCCATTGGCGTCAGAATGCGAAGTATAAATATTTATGAATTATGGTTAACTCAAAATCAGCATGTACTGTTTTGTTATGCATATTTCGAACGGACTTAAACGTTATTCTATACTTTTATATTCCTGCATTCTTAACCCTATTCCATTATAATGCTCAAATTTACTATTTTAGTTTCCTTTATTCAATGGAATAACATTTGCGAAGTAGCAAGAGATCATTCTTTGTTATTAATTCCTTCTTTACCTCAGGTTGCCAGTTTTAATTGCTCCCCTCCGAACCTTCATTCACTATTATCACAATTGAGCCCATAAACCTGCATTAAACCCATTTACAAATTGAACTCTTCCTTTCATACATTATGCGAAGATAGTCTCTCGGAATGACTCATAATGAGTACATTCTCTTCGATGCTAATTAATTTAAAAGCAGTCGTAAATCATGGAAATTTATCTCTTACAGATTAATTTCGAAGCTGGTAAAATTATACCAATCCTTTGAATGAGAGTTCGACAGGCTTAGCACCTCGTGAACACTGTTACGAGTGAATATATGCAAATTCGTAGCTTTTGATATGAAATTAAAGGTGAAGTCCTTGAATGGACTTCTAAATGGAATTTATGTATCTGTGATTCAATAAGAATTTAGAATCTGAAAATAATGGTTAGTTTAAAATTTGCGGGGCATTGAAAAAAACTAAATGAAGTATTGTTAAACTGTTGTTGTGACTTGTGAGACACATTAAAATATTTGAAAGACAATATCTAGGTATTGGTAATTATTTGAAATAGAACTAACTTCCATATTTGAAAGCACAAATTCATCTTGATTTCATTGGATCTAATTTTAAAATACAGTAAATTGTTTCACTTCATTGGCGAGCGCACGCGGATCACCAGGAGTTTCATGGTACCTCATTAATCCTCTACACCCCTCCCCCTTAAAAACGAACGCTAATAAGAATTTTGCAATTTTGTGTCGTATTAGATTTGCTTAGGTTTTCGTATTTCAGATGGCTCAAGACTGTTTTATTTATTTATTTGAGTTTAAATCTTTAAAAATTACCCTGGGGGTAATAACTGAAACCTGCATTTTCTGGAGATATCTCTAAACTCCTACAGCCCCAGAGCAGTAGTACCCCCAGTGCAAATGCTCTGCTCACACTTGTGATTTATTTCCAATATGTGATACTGAAGTATACTAGCAAAGACCGTGAAGCACTAGTTATTTTGATTTGTATAAATCATTCATCTTACTAAAATAGCAAAGATTTTCATGGTGTGTCATTCGTGTCGATTAATTTGAAACCAACCTCCGCCTTTTGCTCTTCTTTAATTTAAAATGATTTTTGCTAAAGCAATCAATCCACAAACTTGATTTATATGTTAAAATTCAGCGGATATCCAGCCTTATTTTTTGACATAAAAAACTTAAAACGAAACTCAAGGACTTTGAAACTTTAACCATCTATTTCTTCCTTTTCGCACTAGAAGGAAAACTGATTTGCTCCTAACGTAAAGTGGAAACTTCAACTTTGCTTTACTACAGTTGGTATTTAGTAGAGATTCTTTAGAACAATATTTTATTTGCGAGTTGTAAAAATGAACTAAAACAAAGACACGATCAAGTGTTAGTACAAAATGCCCCGGACCATTGCGAAATGATGGGCAAAGTAAGAGTGCTACAAGTAATGGAGGCAATTCACCGCTAGAAGGCCTTAGAGCGGATATCACGTGATGACCATGATCGCTTGCTTGTTTACTGAGATTTTGAATTGAGTTCATGGTGGAGTATGCGAGGGAAAACTACAGGGTGGATCAGAAGTAATGACCCGGTTTTGAAGGGTAATAAAAAAAACTAATAGAGTTTGAGTCTTAAAACTTTTTTCTATTTTGATCTGTATATAATCCCATTTTTTTTTACATTAAGTTTTGAATACAACTTCAGCAAGACGGCGGCCTTCAGCAGCAATGTACTGATGCAGTCTATTCTTCCACGCAGAGAGCTCGAGCTCTTCGTGTGCATTTCAATATTCCGCGTAATGTTACGGTCCCTAGCGGGAGCTTTTTTCTGTAGGATTATAAAAAAGAAGAAAGCTTGGAAACATCACCCCCAGACTTTAGAAGAGCTGAAGGACCGAAATATCGAGGAAATATCCTCCGCTTCCCTTCAAATGTGCATAAAGTTTCCCTAAAATAGACTGCATCAGTGTATTGCTGCTGAAGGCCACCATCTTGAAGAAATGGTACTCAAAACCTAATGTAAAAAAATGAGATTATATACAGTTCAGAATAAAAAAGTTTCAAGTCTCAAACTCTATTGGTTTTTTTATAACCCTTCAAAATCGGGTCATCACTTCTGACCCTCCCTGTAGTTATCATAAAATTATTTAGACAACTTTTTCTGATTAGAACATTTTTTAAAATTAATATTTGAATGTAAAAGCTTCTAAGGAAACTATCTCATTTTTAATTAGAAGGGAAATAAAAAGCGTCATACAGCTTTAATGAATCTAATTACAGACCGTAACCGTAAATTTTGGATTTGAAAAATAGTTCAGTCCTCCGAATGCAAAATCTCATACCAATTCAATAGTCAAAAAGCCACAAAAGTGATAGCTACAACAGATATTCCATGAATGCATGCGTCCATTGTCCGCGAACAAAAGTTACATTTGAATGTCAAAATGGAATATGTTTCCTTTAAATAAAGACATTTCTGAATAACACTGACACATACGTCTAAAGAAACACAAAAGAGGCGAAAAAAGCCATTTCTTTCTCGCTTTGCCTGCAGATGCCACGGAAATACAATGGTAGGAAAAATCTTAAAATGGAATGTCATAAACGTCTAGTATCACAGAATATATTTCCAAAGCAAATAAAATTTCTCTAAAAGGTTTATGGAAGAAATTTGAATACTACATCACATCACAATGGATTGACTATTTAGTTTATAAGCATGAGAAAATAAGCATTAATATTTTCTGTTTGGTGAATTCGAATTAGATAGTATAAAAACATTGATCTATACCAATTCATATATCGAGGTAAAAGTCACTAAGCCCAAAATTACTGTTTGGAGGTATATCCAAAAACAATATTTGCATCGATTGGAAAAGTACTAAAAATTATTTTAGTCTTTTAATTGTTACAGTAGGCTTACACTGCCGTGGCAGGTAAACAGCAGTTTCTGCAAATTTTTCGATTTTCGTTTTTTTGCCTTTTTGTAATCTATTTTACTTCAATTTTATTAAACAAATCTCTTTCTTTAGTTTACACAACAAGTAAACCTTTTGTTAGGCAGTGACAATCAGCAGTAACTGATTTTGACGCTACATGATGCAAATAACATATTATGATTATACTGCTCTTTACCCTCTAGGAAACGTGCGTACGGTCCATAAAAAATTGCGGAATCACAAACTCGAAATTTGCGCCTAGCCTCAAAAAAAAAAAAAAAAAAACGGTTTTGCAACTTTTTATGTTAGTTCAGCGAAAGTTAGTTTGGGATCATGATGTCACGCTTTGAGGGGGGGGGGCGAGGATGGTTCATGAAATTGTGATAAAGTGTGACAAGGGAAGGAGAGGGGGTAACAAGAAGTGTGACATCATGCATTATGCAACATTGCGTGACATTTGACAAAGGGGGGAGGGGGGGGTCCGCTGAAGTGTGGCAAAGCAGGGAGGGGGTCAAATATATGGGAAAAAATGTGACATCATTTATGAACCGACCCTTTAGTCATTCTAAGCATTCTTGACTTAGTGTCTGTTTCAAAGTGATCTATAGTGTTCAGGGTTCGCACGCTCATGAGACACGCCCCATTTTGTTAAGACTTCACTACCAGTATAGAACAAAGACTTTTTTCTTAATTAAGGAATTTACAATTCTTTATTAAGTGGCATGCAGCGTGACTGAGCTTGCTGGCTGGTAACCACGGAGGAGAGTAAGACGTCAAGACGATCATGCCTGGTTCGAATAAAGCCAAAAGGAATGCTCCAAGCCCCTTCGACTTCGAAGCAAAGATAAACCGTTCCAGCCTCCCAGGCCGGAAGCAACTCTACGGAGTCATCTTAAACGAGAAGGACATCACTGAACTTCGGAAATTTGAGGTCATAATTGATAGTCATCTGGCATGGATTTACGACTACATAGGAGAAGGCAACCCAGTCAGCACCAATGATTTCCTCATCTATCGAAGCCTTGCCCGCTGTCTTACCCAGGAATCCATCAAAATCAAGACTTACGATTTCAAGATGGAATTGAAAGAGTTAAGAGAAGAGAACGTCAAGCTCCGCGCAGACCTAAAGGAAGCGAAGAATTTGACGCTCCCCCCTGCTCCTGAAAAGAAGAGAAACAGGCGGCTGGTCGTCCTTATTCGTGAGGAAAACCCCCAGAAGGCTCTTGAATTGATCAAGCAAAAGCACGATGAGCCCTATGAAGTTCAGCTACATAGGGACGAAGTAAAGGTATTCCCCGCCAGCGAAGGTGGCCACCTTGTGGTGATCCACTACGCTGAAAAGGAAAAAATCGAATACTACGCACCGAGATTCGACCAGCACCCGCCCCTCAAGTTAATACTAAAAGGGCTCCCGGTCAATTTCAGCGTCGAAGTACTAGGCACAGAACTCTCCAAGCAAGGACGGAAAGCCGCCAATATTAAACTTCCAGGGGAAAAATGGGCCCCTGCCCATTTTTTGCATTCAACTAGACTATTTCGATGAAAATCTCAAGATTTTTGAAGAACACGTAACTGTCGCCGGCTTCCAATTAACAGCGGAGCTGCTAAGTAGGAGAAAAGGCCCCATCCAATGTTACAGGTGCTAAAGGTGGGGCCACAACGCCAACGATTGCAACGCTGGTGAAAGTGCAAGTACTGCTCTCGTCCACACCGTTCCAAGGAAAGTATGTTCAAAGATGAAACACCGAAGTGCGCCAACTGTCATGCGGCGCACCCGGAATCAAGCGACAACTGCCCGAGACGCCCCCTCAGCGGAGCCAATCGCAGAGCAGCACCAAAAATCAAGAAGCAAACCCCCTCCTACAGGCCGAAGCAAGACCTCCTAGCCGTCCTGAAAGCAGCGATTCAAAGCTACGAAGTGGAATGAAATGATGAACTTTTACATCTCCTGAGCCCCGGCTCATCTTTTATTTTCTATTTTTTTCTACTTTAGGCCCTTCGGGGACAAAGAAGTTCACTTTCTGATGCATACCCTCCGACGTGTTCTACTGCGGAACCTAGGTAAAAAGCCCCTCTGGGGCCTGATCGCCCATAACAAATCTAAGTTATGATGAAGATCTTTATTAAGTAAGTATTTTTTATACGATCACTGGTGGAAAAGTCCTTACAAAATGAGACGTGGCTTAAGGGTATGCGAACTCTGATGTTCTGTCGAAAAATATATGAAACTTTCTGTGATAAATTGTTGTTTCCTAAAGCGGATGTAAGCGTTGTAAATGATCGGAAATTTTCTCTTGTCGCTTATTCGATGTCAGAGGACTCGCAGCAAGAACTCCCGTCAACTTCAGCTTCTAGCCAAAATCCCAAGCAGGTAGATAAAATTGTGCTTCTCAACGCAAAAAATTGTGAGGCCATATGGAGAGCAGCCTTTAAAAAAGAAGCGGGGCCAAATTTAGCTCAACGCAATTGCTCGAGACGCAAAGAATCTACAGCTGAAAGCACCTTGCAATTCAGCTACCTGCTAGCTGAACTGCTTCGAAGCGCTTTCTGTCGGAATTCTTGAAGACTTTAAAGAAAGGACTTTTTGATGGACATTTCAAAAAAAAAAAAATGTCCAGCCACGGGAAAAAATGTTGGGTCTTTCAGAGAGCACAAAAAGCGGTTGTAACAAAGAAGACCACTGAAACGCTCCGACATAAGAGTACTTTGACGTATTCGTTCCAAATCTCTACCGGAACACACCGTGTCTGTAAAGTTTTTCTTAAGCTCCCTCGGATTCCACCCGATAAATGCTAAGATGATTACAACTGCAAAAAGACATCTGACTTGGTCTCACTTCGTCCCTCGCATTTTGTGGCCGCCAAACTCCCCCGAACAAAATTGAGAGGAAGCCTATAGAGAGCTACATTTTGGCACGCTAAGAAATTGCTGCTTCTTACGTCAAGGCCTTGGAGCTGGAGACAGACAGCAGACTGAACGTCTACTGGCTGTACAATTGTACGCCTTAAAATAAAAATTGTTTCCCATTTGCCTCCATCACTGCCCTGGTAAACAGTAATATGATAACCGCAGAGACAATATCCTTCAGATATTTCAAACTCTTATGAGTGTTAGTTCCGTTCACCAGGGCTTGGAGCAGGAAATAATGTTTTTGATCTCCACGATTTTGAAGAAGTTGTTGCTTCCTCCAGCAAAAGGAAAATGACCGCCATCAGCATAAATACACAGGAATTCCGGAATTTCCCTGCAGGACAATCCTAATGGACACTGAAGTCCAAGTACAGGGCGTACTTTAACGACATCGTTGAAATGGGTTCCGCCGAGGTTCCTTGAATCTCTTTTCGAAGTAGATCATAAACAGCTGCAGTTCAAGGAATTCGACTTCCTAAAAAGAGTTTTTAGAGGAAGACCTCTATGTCTGCATCGCCTCTCCGTCCGGAAGCGAGAGACTTTCCACTGAAGAAGAAACACGACATTATTTAGAAATTGTACCATTAATGCCAGAGAGAGGTTTTTGGGAGCTCCAGTCAATGATAAATCCGAAGATGAGTAAAAAATCTTCAAAAAGTTTTTTAGTTCTCAATAATTTATTGAACTCAAAAAATCTTCTGAAAATACTTTCATTGTAGCTATACCGATTAACTTTAGCAAATATTTCTCGTAATTGACTTGTTATGGTTATATCAAGTTGATATGTGTCTTTTCGTAATGGTGTTTTTTTTTTATTAATTTATATTTTTATATTATTATTTATTCATGTTAAATTTACAACAAAAAGATGTATGGAACTCATTTATGTTTCTTTTAATAATAAAACATGCTATAATTGTGTTTTTATTTATATTTTTTAAATTTTTGTTATTTTCTGTCTAGTCAATGCATGGTATTTATTTATATTTTGTATAAAAAATAAATATAGATATACTCCTATGAATATTATATTTCGCAATAACCATTCTACTTTGTATTAAGTACGGTTCTTAATCTTTAAATACTGGACATTTAATAGTGAATTGTGCAGTTTTTGCCTTCTACCACCCAGCTGCAGAAGGCAAAAACTGTCACAATTACTAGTGAATACCGAAGGTAAACAGCAGTATCTGCCTTCACCCTCTGTAAGAGTTCAAAGTCCAAAAAAAATCTACTATCCAAACAAAATTTCCGTATCAACACATAAAATCACCGTACTTGAAATTTTATTTTATTAATTTTTGAAGGAAATCAAAAACGCTTTTCTTCAAATATCTCCAAAACTCACTTTGTGCCGATACTATAGTTGACCTGCCCACAGCGGTACAGGTAATTAACTACATGACTGGTTTATGCCGAAAAAAATTGGTCCGAAATCCTAATTAGTGACAATAGTCCGTCGAAAAGTTTATTTATGGACTTATAGAGTTTTAACCTCTCAAGAAGTACTCTCCGGCGTTTATGTAAAAGCCACAAGTTCACTCAGTGGTTTGCTACATCCTTTTCTATGTAGAGTTATTTTGGGATTTTCTGTAATTATCTCTTAAACCCATCAGTGTAGTTTATGGAGGCTGGATAAATTTAGTGACTTTTACTAGAACGAAAAATATGTTGTAGAGTACTGATGATATATACTTATCCGAAAAGAAAGTCAAATATACAACTTATAAAAAAATATTTCTGTAGTTAAACAGTATTGAAGTTGCTGGCTTGTATCATCGCTGTTGAGGTAAAAGTCAAAAAGTCCCAAATTCCTGTTTTGAAACACTACAAACTTAAACTTTTGAAGCGTTTCGGAAAATAGTAAAATAATCTTAAAGGGCCTTAGCTCCTACACTTGATTTAATGATGAAACTTTCAAGCTGTATAATTGTTTTATGTCATGAAATAACTCATTTTAAATTCCAATCTACTGCAGTAGTCTATCATTTTTGCGGACACTGTGTAAAACGCTGTCGATATACCTAATGTAATACTTTACTAATTGAATTTGTTACCGTAGAATATTGCGGTCAATTCAACGTACTATTAATTGAATTTGCTGCCATAAAGCAACGCTTTGCAGCTTGAAATTGTTGCTTCAAACAGTGCTGATTGTAACAATATTTGAGAGCGAGTTGCAGTACAAAAGGAGTAATTAAATTAACGTTGTTCTCCAAAAAAAAAAAGAAAGAAAAACTATCTGTGGTTTCAGGTAGTTAAATTTCAAGAGTGATGCAGGGCTCATTACCGAAGAGTGCGAAATTCCAATCCGCCAGCAGATATAATGACCATAAATGACTGACTCAGATATCTCCGCCAAAGCTGTATGTTTAAAACAGTGTATCTTAAAACCGCTATGTATACAACTGCAACTTCACTTTAGCCACGGCCATCTAGAATAACGGAAAATTGACTTGTCAAATGTCGCATTCTGTCCTTTGACTTAGACTCGGGGAAAAAAACAGTGAAAAGCAGTTTATTGATGCTTATTTGGAACAGATAGAGTCACACGATCATCGCGTACTTCTTCCTGTACTATCAAGAGATGGTCGTGCGCTAGGTTGTGTGAAATAAGGCTCTTCACCCATTTCAAACATGTATTTTGACCCGTTTTTCAGACATTGAATTTGAAAACACATTTTACTCATCTGATTAACTCTTACGATTCTGATTATCCAGCGATTTCCACGTGTAACACAAAAATGTAGCGAAAATTGCTCATTCCGAGATGAGCTTTTTAAGTATATTTAAAATATTATTCCCGCGGTTTAATTTTTAAAACGTCAGTAATGTAATTTCTCAAGTATTTGGACATTAATTGAGGTTTTATTCCAATCTCATCTAATTATGCATTATCTATACGCATTATCTAATTGAGTTGTTTTAGTTACATAAAATAGACCAATTTTTATCGAATCGAATTCGCTAAAAAAAAAGCTAAAAAAAGAGGGTTAATATATAATAATAATAATAAAGATTAAATCAACTTTAAATGTTTTAATTACGGTTTTATAATCTTTTCTTATTTTTTTTAGTCAGAAATTTGGCTTTTGTGTGTGTTTTTTAAAACATGAAATTTACTTGCTCAGTCGTGTTTATGCCTTTTCAAATATTTTTCTAAGATTGATAACGGCATCATAGACAAGCTAAAGCAACCACGCAATTTCCACGCAAATGCCACATAAACGTCCATCGTGAAGAACGGCGCTGTAAATTGGAAGGAGCCGTTAAGATGCAACATTGTGCAATCTGTAATCGTCAGTGAATTCCCGAGAATGAAAATGGCTTATTAATTTAGAAACACAGCCATAAATCATAGCAAGCACTGGCATTCTCGAATAATTCTAATCTACGTTTACTGAACCAAATGATGTGACGTGGCTGATCCTTGAGGGGGCTCAGAGCGCCGAGTAAATGAGCCGTTCATGCTATTAATAATAGAAATGGAAGGCGCGTTTAATACTGGCGAATTACTTCTCTCATATGTGGATAATAAGAATATTTTGTTTCTAATTCGTTGTTTCTCTTGTCGTCGTGGAATCGTTGACTCCTTGCCACACAAAGGCTCATATATTATTTGTCTATATTATTCATATTTTACGACGTAGCATAATTTTAAATATTGTTTCTTCCTTCCAGTATGAATATCAGGAGTCGTTCAAGAAAATTTTTCTCTGAAAGTGATAGGGAAGCAGGGGACTAGAGCGGCTAACGTGAATCTGTTATTTTGCAGTTTTGGAACACTGAAATACACTTCCATGTGAAGTTTCATAAAATTTCTGTTCATAGTTGATTTTGAATTAATAAAATAGGGTTTTTATGTTATGAAAGTAAGTTTATGATCCATATTTAAACTCCGAATTTTGACTATTTTGATTTAAAAATTCAAATAGAAAGGGATGGTATGTTACAAATGAATATAATCATTACATCTTTCGATACTCACTTTTGTTTCGCAAGGCTTAAATTTTGACAGTGTTACGCAATAACTTATAATTGAAACCCTGGGGCTAGTGTGGAGACGTGGTGGTGGGACTCGTGTGGACATTTTGAGCTTTATTCAACATTAAGTAGTAAAAAATATGAAGATCATATGGTAATGCAGTGTAAACAAGCCTTTTTTACATGGAAACTGATGAATTAAAAGTTTCAGAACTGGAAAAGTAAGAAAACAGAAATCAGAGCAGAATATTTGTTTTATTAAGATTTTACGTAAATTTTTTCAAAGAGTTGTATTACACTGTTGGAATTGGTATTTTAGATCGTCCAAATAGCCCAACCACATGGGGCTAGTGTGGACAAAAACAACTTAAGAAAAATACAGCATTGAAAAACAATACAGCCGAATAATTTCATATATCAGTCAAATTAAAGGTAAAATTCCAAATTCTTGTAAAACATACTTGATACATAAAAAAAAATTGTATTTAGACATTTTTTACATAATTTATAAAAAATGTATACACTATACCCCTTCTCCTTTAATTATTCCATACTAAAATGGCTGAGATGAAGGAAAAGTTTTTAACGTAAGATAAGAGAGCTTATTACATGGAGGACTCTCACGCGACATTAATTCAATGTCACCCCCAAACAGACCCCAAGAAAGTTTCATACATTCCGTAGTGTTTGTTTTCTTTCAAAGTTTCTCTTAAATCGTGTTCGCAATTCTAAACGGCTATGTACTTCTTTGTAATGAATAACGTTTGTACTTATAAGGGATATGATGAAAGGGCAGCCATCTTATTATATATATATATATATATATATGCATATAAAAGAACATTTTCTCCGGGGGGGTCCCTTTTGGGGGATGTTGAAGGGGGGACACCCAAAATGAATTAAAGAGTTTTTGAAAAATATAAATACTTAAATTACATTAATTTACCGTTTCCATTTCAACGTGTGTGTTCATTTTCTCTTATTTGATGCATCTATAAACATATTCAATGTTATATTTTTAATTGAAAATCAGAGCTTATTGCTTCCAAAATCAGACAGTTCCTAGTAAACATCAAATGAAGCATTAATTCTCTAGCACAATAATGCAGTTTCAATAGCCCAGCAGAATAATCCTGCTTTTAAAGTCAATTAAAAATTCTCGGGATGATATAATTACCTTTATGACGTTACGTATAAAGGTTTTACCGTATGATAAGCTCAGAGGAACTTACAGATTTGGAGACTAAAAGCGTAAGTCTAGTAAATGTTGTATATCAGTGAAATTTTAATCAGTAAAATTATAAAATATTAAATTAACTTTGTGCAAGTAAACTGTAGTAAAAATGTTCACGTTAAGAAATCACAAATGAGCATTAAAATGCGGACATATGTTTTGGGATTGCTAAGAATCCTTTTTTAATGCAAGCGTGGAGCTTCTAGATGCAAAACATCCAAATGAACTGATCCCATAACACTGATGAAGCAGACAAAACATCAAAAACACGGCTTATACAGCCTAAGATTACCTTCAAATCAATGAGAATAACGGCAGCATGGAAGTGGAAGTAGAAGTAACTCAGAAGGCATCAACCAATAAGAAAGCACGAAACGAACCCAGATGAAAGTACACAAAGTGAAAAAAAAGTATCAATTCAACAACAAAGTATAAAAGACCACAGCATGCATGAAAATACGAAAATACATGCAAAATGCAAAAAATAAATACAAAGAATTAAAATAGAAATAAGTACAGAAAGAACCAAAACAAAGTATGCATGTAAAGAAGAGGGGAGGGGAGAGAGGCCCAACAAGGGAGAAAAAATAGACACAACATTAAAGCAAATCCCCCAACCGACCACCAAGGAACCAAGACAGAAGAACAAATTAAAGAAACTTCTGCCAGACCTGCGAAAAATATGGAGTTGAGGAAGAATCATTAACCAAACTAGAACTATTCCAGTTAATATGATAAATTTCACAAAAGTCAAGCTCTAAAGGGGAAGAACATTTTTGAATCATTTCCCCAGAATTGAAATCAAAAGAGTGGTTATAATTCCAACAATGTTCAACAATTCTTGACTTATTTACCACGCAATCCCGAAACATATGTCTGCATTTTAATGCTAATTTGTGCTTTGTTAACGTGAAATTTTTTTTACAATAAAATTATAGTTTAATTCGCTACTATACCCGTAATAATTTTCAGCTTCGTTAAAATGTGGAATAAAGTATATTAAAACTGCACATGAAACCCTTATGACATTTATATATCACCACCAGAACACTTTTTAGGAAATATTTTTTTTAAAGAGAAATAAAAATGCTTTGAGTCACTACGGGGTATAAAACCTTTTTTTTTTTTTTTAAATTCTTAATGTCAAAGTATTGGACGTTTTGTCAAAAAACGAGTGAGTGAAGGACAGCCGTTGTATAATAATGGCTTGTATGAATTTATTTTCTCTCTTACGTTTGTTTACTTTTTGTAATTCTTTTTTATTTTTTTCTCTTGTAAAAAATGCTGCTGCTCATTTTTAATGGTAAACTCATCAACTCAAATCAGCTCCGAAACGTGACAGATAATATCTTGGGAGAAAAAACAAAAGTTATTGTGTATCTAAAAAAGAATACGAGTGCTTGAAAGTGAATTCGTAAATTTAAAATAATGAAGAATAAACTTACCAAAGTAAAACTTTTGGACTCTTTTTCTTTCTTCACATGTATACAAAATTTTATTTATTCTATGCCAATTTAAATAATTCATGTTTTTCAAAAATATGTTGTAAATTTAGGGACTCTTATTCTGGATCAACCCATATGTATGTGTATGTGTATCTTTGTTTTGCAAGTTGAACTGTAGATTAGAACAGCAGGATGTCAATTGAAACAGCATGTTAAGTTGTCAATATACTGCGTAAATCATGATTAGTACTGAAAATTTAATATCAAAGCTTTTTAAACTATTTATAGCGCAAAGTATTTCCAAATTTAAATCACCATTACCAAATCGCATCAATAAGGATGAATAATAAATAATTCATCAGTAGTGAATGCATCTATCTATCAATACCCTAACTTGGTAAATTCCTAATGAACTTTCCGAAAGGGTGGATCACTTCCAGTGATTTAAATCCAACTTATAAATTAACGATATTTGGCGTTGTGTGGAATGTTGCTGATGCTGCAAAGGACATTCTATAAAGCATGTGGGAGAAATAATTATTCCCAGTTACGCTCCCCCATAAGTATTGCTTTGCCCCATAAGTATTGCTTTGAACTCAAATTAGAAATAAAGTTGAAAATGCATTGATTGGATATCGTTCACTTGCGATTGTAACGGCATATTTCATAATTTTTTAAAAATTGTATGAATTATTGATTCATAATTTGATTTGAATACTCTTTCGTAGAAAACCAATGAAATTTTAATCCCACCTTTCATTAACCTACTTAATGTTTACTTGTATAAAAGGCAATGCCCATCTGTGTCTGTGTAGGAAGTTCAGACAAGTCTGTAAAAATAATCAGCTATTTTTTTGACGAGGGGAACGCTTTGCGAGGGGAACTGAGTAGATATTTACGTGATTTAATGATACGTAGCTTGAATTTCAGTAAATACTTATTTTTTTCAATACTTTAAGTGCATTCAGTACTTAATTTTTCAATATAATATCTAAAACCCAGTATTTTTACTTATCTGAAATGAAAGTGACGACTAATAAGTTAATACGAATTGTATCCTCTGGAGTACGATCAGATGATGGTTATATCAAGCAAATCTTCCAGTAATTTAACCCTTTATCTACCGACGGTACTTATAAGTACCATTCTCTATAAATTCCATCCAAGCAACCATTTTTAGCAATATTCTGATTGTACTTTGCAGGGGTAGTCTTTACATTCCCCCTTTTCAGGATACATGTCAGCAAAGGTTCTATAAAGAGTATTTTAGCGAGGAAAGGAACATAGATAGTTTTGAAACCGATGCTGTGCTTTGAACTTCCATTTTGTTCAGATTGCTCCCTTAGAGTTTCGCTCCAAAAAAGCAGTAAAATTCAAGAATCAAGTCACTGATTTTTTTAATGTGTTAGTTAAGAACTTAGAAAACTATTTGACGAATTTGACGTAAAATTCGAGAATCAAGTCACTGATTTTTTTAATGTGTTAGTTAAGAACTTAGAAAACTATTTGACGAAATATTTTGATTAAAAAGTGTATGTAATTAATTTCACAGGGTAATTACTCTGTAGCACTTATTAGCTGTAAAGAAATAAATACTTATAGACTGAGCATTTTATTTATGTAAATCCCTTAATTTTCAGTGTAAATACCTATACAAACTATTTCTGTAAAAAAAAAAAAAAAAAATACTGCAGATCATAATGCGGTAGATAAAGGGTTAGTTATTTATCATTGACATTGTTCGAAAATTGTGAAAGTTATTGTAAACACACTGCCCAAGAAACGTTTGAAATTACTTTTTAAAAGTAGGAAATTCTGAATAGAAAATAATATGCTACGCTTACAAATAAAAAAAAAAAAGTTTTATTAGCTGTACATACAAAAGATCTGTATATACATTTTACTTAACGTGGACCAGTTACGATTAAATTTTGCGGCACTATACGATACTGACATCATGCAAAAACCAAACTATGGCAAAACGATATTTAAAAATTTGTTTAATGATTAGCATAGAAAAGTAACGTAATATTTGCATTTATTATCGTAACTTACGGATTTTAACAAATTTACTTCTATTTCTTCAAAAGTAGTTCCATTCATAACTCAATTTTTAATTTCTGAATCTTTGGAATGGCAACACCTTAGTTTGTTTGTATCAAGCATGTTTATATCACAGAGTAATCATAAACCAGAGGGTCAACTCTTAAGCCGTTTTGTAGTGTCGATTCCACTAGCGCACCATGGGGAAAAACATGAACTAAATTACAAGAGTTCGCATTGAAGTTTAACTCATGTCTCCTCTACGACGATATTATCTTTGTTTTGAAAAGAAATTGCATAGTTCTTCAGAATCGGTTCGCTCATTTGCAGCTTTGCGTAGTTCTTTCAGATTGAATCATTTTTGCACTTTCATTATTTCTGCTCGTCATTTTCTGGAATATTTTTCAACGCTAAAGTTTATTTACGGTGTTTAGAAAGAATTACTTTTTTAAATGATATCTAACTTGAGAATTTCTTGATATCAAATATATTTAACTGAACTTATTTGTAACATGTTCTACATTTTCATTTTTATCTGTTGAGAATTAATGTTAAATTTATTTATCTTTTTTATAATGGACTTTATTTAACAGGATATATTTTATTGATTTTTATAATTGTGCACCTTGTCTTCAGAGAAAGTTCAAATAAAGATTTTTTTATGCATATTGTTTTATGATTAAACTACACCAATTTTTGGTTTTTCCGATTCAGGGGGCTGGCGATAGTTTTTTTTTGCTACAATTTGTTTAGTTTGTGGAGTTTGTTTTTGCGAAAAATATTTAAACATCACCAACAGCAACCCAAAAATGATATAGTAGATTGATTTGGCTAATAATAACAATAATAATAATAATAATAACTATCGCCAGCCCCCCCAGAAACGGAAAAATACCCGATTTGTTAGATCTTTTTGTATGATATTTAGTGTCATTTTTAATTCAAAAAGAACAGTAAGTACGTTGAATAAAACAAGATGGTAATCTTAAAAATTATTCCGAGATTCATGCGGGGTTTTAGAAGTATAGAATAAAAGACTATATCAACGATATTAAAAGAAATCGAGTCAACAAATATAATGCTAGGCGAAGTAAAAACAAGAAAAGGGCAAACAAATATTTAGAATTCTGAAATAGATTAATATGTTTTGAAAGTGTTATTTTAAGTATAACTGTGATACGAAATATCAGTGTGAAATACATCTTACTTGCAGTTTAATTCTATAAAAGGGGGGGGGGGAGAAAAGGAAAGCGTATTTTGAAATCAATTTTTAAAAAAATGTCGGTGAGAAAATTAAAGTCGTTAGTAGAAATAGCATTTTATTTATACGAAGCAAAATTTCAAAATAATAGAAGCAATTTTCCAAAACCGATAAAAATTACTGACAATTATTCACAAATAAAATAAATGAGTAATGATTATAGGGGTGACGTCAATAACCGTAATAGCCAAGAATGGGGAGTGACAACAATTAAAGTAACAGCAAAACCGTCAAAAGAAGTTCCTGTTTTTCTCCGTGGGGGCGCTGAACGCAGTTTTTGACTACATAAGAATTAACATTAAGATGTGTCTCTGGTTTATGATTACTCTGTGGTTTATATTTAGTGACCTTTTCTTAAGCCTTTCGAATTATAAAGCGTTTTTTACGATTTTAAAATGCTTAATTTTCGATACGCAGATGTTCTGCAGGAGATGAGCTAGTAATAATGTAACACAGTAATTTGTTCAGATAATTTATTTCAGTTGCTGTAATTTTAACTTCAAATATAATAATCATAGGTTTTTCTTGCTGATGAACGAGTAAAAATATATTTACATAATTGAAAGTGCAAGAAATATATTAGAAGGTTTTTATTCCATTATACGCTTTCTTATATTAACCCTACGCATCTCTAGTTTACCTGAAAATCGTATAAAACAACTGAATTTCACAGAATAAAATCGAAATGAAGAAGGAGAATTCGTAGAAGTTCAAAAATAGCACACGTGCAGGAGATGGGTTGTGAAAATAGATTTGAGATTAGTAATTTTGATAAAAGTAGTAGAATTTTTGTCAACAAAATTGAGACAGATAGAAACTTAATTTACAAAACTAAAAATTTTTTCAATTTATTTTAATCATAATAAAGTTGAAGGGTGCGAGAGAAAAAGAACTATTTTTAGAAACATTTTTGACGTTGCCTGAAAAAATATTACCCAGGGTCAATTGTATTTATTTCTATTATTACAGTTCGACCATGGAATTTTGACATTTGGACGCTTCTGCGCATGGCAGAAAATCCGTTCGAGTTTTACGGAAGTTCGTTTTGAAGGTGCGTTTATTTTAGTACGCAAATCAGAATGTTTGCTTCTCGGTTTGTTGAAAGCAACTCAATTTTAAAATTGGCACATAGCATCAGTTCGAAGAAATCATGTATGCTAAACGAACTATAACGAGAACAACAACGGCGCCTTCCTTATACCAGCGGTCCTCCCTTGAACTTGAATGGGTTCTCCTTGGTAATCTGCCAAGCATTTGGTAGGACTGTATTATTATTTTTTTGTCATTATTATTATCATCATCATCATCATTATTGTTATTACTATTCTTATTATTGTTATTGTTATTTTTGTTGCTATTATTATTATTATCATCATCATCATCATCATCATCATCGTTGTTGTTGTTGTTTTTGTTGTTGTCGTCGTCATCATCATCATCATCATGAGTATCAGCATCAAAATATTATTATTATTATTATTATTATTATTATTATTATTATTATTATTATTATTATTATTATTATTATTATACAATATGTTTAATTATTAAAAGTGGTTAATTATTTCAGAATTTGATAGCATTGATATAATCGTTATGTTGCACCTTGCTCCGAAAATTCTTCTACTTTATGAGTTAGCGTATTTTTATTTTTGGTAAATTTATTTAACTGATATGTAATATCGTTATTTAAGAAAGTTTAATGGTTGTAATAAGATGAAGAATTTAAATACATGAAACGTATCTCATTTTCCAGCATCATTAAAGAATTAGAAGAATGCTAGAATTGGCTAATAACTATAATGTCAGTGGCTGAATTATAAACACTTTATTCAACTTGTTTTAAACTTCTCCTTTATCACAAATTTAGCGAAACGGCCATAAAATCTGTTCAACGTCGGAATATAAATGATTTACTATTATGGATGCAAATTAATGGCCTACTTCGAAGTAGTGTAATGTTAATTTCATCTAGACACGTCCGTTCAAATAGCTTTAGGTATTTTCAGAAACGAAATTTTGTTGAAGATTTGAAAACTAGCATGTGTCTTGAAAACAGCTTTCAGAAAAGAGAAGATCACGACGGATCTGATTTTCTCGCAACAATTTCGAAGTAATAATGGTTTATTAATTACGTGTAATATAATTAATAATTGCACTGAAGTGGAAATAAAAATGAATGAGTTTCTGTAATGATAACATTTAGGCTTTGTATATTTAGTTTGATTAAGGGAAATATTGTACGTCGTAGCATTAGTATGAGATATTTTTCTATCCTTTCATACCCCTTCCCCCACCTTTCTTTCTTTCTTTTGTTTTCATGACAGAATTTATCAAAAACTACATAAAGTTTATCCACTTTATCTTTATACAGTATAGCTTTTTCATCACTCTCAGAAACGCATGCTCAAATCTCGCGAAACTTTCGTCGTATTTGACGAAATGGCTTCGTGAAAAATGCTCCGAGTAAACCTTTCGTCAAATTGGCGAAATTTGTGTAGTAACTTTTTTAAGTCACCTGACTGCGCGAGGAAATAATCGTTGTAAGTGACGAGATTTTCTTGACGATTGAAGAATCTTCAAATGTAAGAGTTCTATTTCTGAGAGTGATGTAATCAAAAATGAGGGGAATTTCTTAATCGTAGTTTGGCAACGATTCGGGTGATACAGAGCTAAGTTTACAGTTGTTTAAATTTTTTTGAAGTTCTATTCGCGCCTTGACAGCCCGTAGGTAACCCTAGTGTCTAAAACGATGTTGTGTGACACAAAGTTGAGTTTCTGAAACAAAGTTTGAGAACTTGACTGTAGAAAGATTACAATGAATCTTTTTATGTGCTTTTAAATTACTTTAACTGATTTTTAGATCCGGAACCAAATTTCCTTTATTCTGTTAATATGTCTTTTTTTACACGCATGTTTCAAGAACGTCTCTATTGTGTAAGAACATAATTAATTAAAAAGATTTCCAGTTGGAAGTCCCTAAATAAAGAGACTGCAGGCTGCTCCATGTTCCTTATAGGTCAAAGTAAATATGAAAATTCTTTTATGGGAAATTTGATAAGAAGGTAAAACTTAAAATTTGCAACATCTGTTAAATGTTAAGCAACAGTTTGATTCCATGTAAAATTGAAGTAGAAAGGTTCCTGTATGTATTAAATTATGTGAATGATTTGTTTAACAAATCACAAGAGATGATATAGTAGACTTGCTCAAAAAACGCAAAATCGTCTTTTTAATGTTCCTTAAAATATTTTTTAAAAGTTAAGTGGCCGTCATTATGCCAATGACATGTCAAGCTATTTGAAAATATATTAATTTGTTGTAAATATATTAATATAAAAATATGTTAACTTGTGGAAATTATAACATTTCTTTTGATAAAACTATTTAATAAATGGTTTTGTGGATGTTTCATATTTTCAACCATCGTTTTCTTGTTCAAAGGGACACAGTGCGTTTTCCGAAATTGTTTTGCGTTCAGCAATATCATAAAAATAATCAGTGTCTAATTGCAATTAAGATTAGAAACAAAATGTGAAAATAGAACCTGATTGTAGTTAAGCATTCATTTAAAATTAAAAAGGATTAGCTTTTCTGAAAATTAAAAAAAATATTATAATTTTCTCAGTTATAAAGTTAAAAAAATGATTAGTACTTCCAAAACTATGTAGAATAAAAGTTAGCATGGAATTGACAGTCTAAAATATAGTTGAATGATATTTATTTATTTTGTTATTTATTTGTTTATTAATTTATTTTTTATGTTTCTAAAAATAGCTCAGAAAAAAGAACAAAAAATTTAAAAGTATCAACTTGACAATTAAAGAAGAAAGAAAAAACCATGTACAAGATTTAACATGAACAACATGTTACAAGATTTAACATGAAACCCATGTTGCTTTCTATTAAACATGTTACTCTGTGGAGTGAACACACAAAGGTTGGAAACTGTATCCTTAACTGAAATACATTCTTAAGGATTTTACTGCATGTAGATGGTAAAAAATATGAAGTAGAGAATATTGTGTTGAAAGATTCTGAATGCAGAAAAAGCTGAAGTCAGTTGCATACCAGGATTATCTTTTAAAATACTTTCACAAAATTGATATTTTATCGTTAAAATAAGTTTTAGCTAACGAAGCACTTAATAATAATAATAATAAAAGCCATATTTTTATCAGTTTTGATGCACCGTGCTTCTAAGTATTACTAACATACGATTGTAAAACTAAGATATTATAGAACTCTATTTTCAATTGCGCACTTTTATACTGTCTTTTTGTAGTTATTATGACGAGGAAAAATGTATTTCAAAATAAAAGAAAAGAATGTAATGGCAAAACGAGTAATTTATGACATACATTATTTTTTCTTTACCTACATTTAGAAGACATGATAAACCGCATTCTAAAGTTAATAGTGGTACAAAACGACAGAAAGAGCTCCATTATGTCGTTTTATCTTTGAAATCCATTTCCAAGATGGAAAATTTGTAACTTTTATGTTACATCGGAATGGCAACTTTCTCCCAATGCTTGTAAGAGGGAAATGGTTGCGTCCCAATTCGTCGCTATAGTAACGGGAGGAAACTTCCATTCATTTCATTTGAAATGGCAGTAGAATTGAAGAAAAAAGACTAAAATCGGGGATCAAACGCAGAGGGGAGAAAGGAATTGCTAATATGTATGCATAGTTTTCAGCTTCTGTTGGAGGTTCTTTCACAAATAGCGGTTTTGGAGTAACATATCTAAACATTTTCCATCTAAACTTGTTGGTAGTGAGCGTCTTTATTCAGAAAACAAGATGACAGAATAAACTTAGAACAAACTTAACAGAACTGTGGGTCTTTGAAACGAGAGCTTGTGCATCGCGACAAAATATGTATAGATACCGGCAGCTCATGGACACTATGAAATAGTCCCACAATACGAAATCGCATAAAGCATGTTGGCACTGGTAAGATCATAGAGTTACAATTAGGTGGAGGAAGTTTCGGCAACGTTTTTAGCTCCATAAACCATATGATGTGGTTTGCGGATGAATGGAAATGCATGGCGGGAAAATCAAAATTGTTTAATCATTAAAACTATTCAGCTTAAAAATTATGGAATTGCCCCTATCTATTCGAAAAGTATGTTTTTGTATTATTTTGTACATAGACGCAAATGTTTTAGGTTTTTGAAAACACTATAGGGGTTAAATACAACAACTAACAATGATCAGCCAATCCTCGTAATCTGTCATCCATGACTCACGTAATACATGAATTGTGCGAAATGCTGCTCCGTTTAAACTGCTCACTTTACATGCATTTTTACTTTAAATGGAGTTTTTGGATAAATAAAAAGAGAAAAAAAAATTTTAAATGTATTTTAAGAAATGAACTTTTTAAACTTATAAACAAAACATGCAATGTTTTGGTAAATGATGGGCAAAATGAATAATTTCATAGGTGACACTTACCAACAAATGTAAGCAACACATATTTCTACGATTTCGAATTGATTTAAAACGGTATTCTTTTACTGACTAAACTTTCTTTGCGTAGCTTCCAGTTTCATCTTTTCAATGAAACTGTCAACATTGAACTACTGTTTTCCCGTACTCCGTAACATTCTTCATTACGAGAAATTACTAAAGTTTTTCTAAAATTTTATTGGTATTTATAGTTAGATCATTTGATTTTAGTCTCCAAATACCAATCAGAATGTTTTGTAAATATTTACTAATTTTGTTTAAAATTATTTAACGGCATTAGCAACAATATTCTTTTGATTTTTCATAATTTGTGTATTGTCCAATTCTTCCCTTGATGAAACCTAGTGATTTGCAATTTGAATTCCTGCACCTGCATCCTTCGAACGCAATATAATTTGACATTTTATCTACATCAGCAGGGTTCACACTGGGGAAAAATTCAAGGTGGTATTTTCCTCCTTGACCAAACTTTTAAGTGGGATTTTTAAAGTTTAAGCCCAAAAAAAATTTTTTTTGAGTGGGATTTCAAAAAATATTGCGGGAATCGCGCGATCGCGCGGCCTAGCGCGAACCCTGATCAGTTCTTACTCTGGAAAAATGTAAGGCCAGCCATACACTTTCCCCTCTTTCGTCCGACTGCTACATTTTTGTCCATCGGCCTCTTAAATTGTCAACTTCCATTTTAGGTATTAAATCTCTTCGATTTCCACAATAATTTCTATTTCATTGTATCACCGCAGCTTGAACTTGTAACGAAAATGTTCCGCAGCTTGTACTGCAGTACGAGAGAAATGAAGTATAGCCATTTCCCCTGCAATAAAACTGCGTTAGCAGTGAAATAAGTTCTACAGAATTCAGTAATTTCATCTGAAATCAATTCGCAAAGGCAGTTGACTTATTTACATTGGGATTACTGAAGTCTTGAATCCCACAAGGGTATTATAAGGTCATTTATTTGTCCTATGCATTTTATTTATAACATATGAGGTGACAAAATAAATTCGTTAGAGCAATAGTTAGTCAAATTTTGAAGGCTTAGAGATATGTAGCAGTAAATTAAGCATCAGAACGTTAAGGCTGGACGAAATAAGAAGTTTTTTTAACCCTCACTAACAAAATTCGTATTATTTTCTAGAACTTTCCGGTTTTTGTGGTGAAAGTTATAAAATGGCGGTGCAAGTGATCGATAGCTTGGATTAGATGGTGCTTGAATGAGTATTATTTTGTTTAATTATTTTTTTAATGCACGACTAAAATGCTTACTGCAACTCGTCTGGTGATTTTTGTTTATTCAAGTTTTTCCTCTTTAGTTCCTCACTTAAACCTATTGCTCGAATTAAAAAAAGTAACCCAGCTAATCTCTGAAACATCAAATTTTGTAACTATGTTATAAAATTATGTAGCAGAATGTTGCGCTAGAAATAAATTGAAATATTCATTCTACTTCAGTTATAGCAGCTCTATCCTGCACTGAGGTCACCAAAGAATAAGAAAGTAATGGTGCATTTTTATGGGAGAGTCTAAAAGGGATTTCAAGTCCAGTTGAATTGATAACGTTGCTTTACACCTCCACTAATGAGGTTAAAAGCTTTTACTAATTGATTAATTTTTTCAACTTTCTACCACTGAAAGCGTTTCTTTTTATTAAACTTACCTAGTTAAGATTGTTACAGAATCCTTTAATATCCTATATTACAATCTAAACTAAAAAGGATTTAAACAAAAGTCCTTCTTTCTTTTGACAATGCTTTTAGTGCACGCCTAAGATTAAAATTCTTATTTGTCCCCGCAAGAAAAAATAAGTCTCAACTCATGATCAAAAACTATATTTTATTTTCGTTTTCCTTTGAAGCCTTTTAGACCAGAAAATATTGTCTCAAAATATCGTTCAACAAATTTAAATTTACCATCTGAAATCTTAAAATGTAGCGTAAACGCACTAAAACTCCAAAAACTTCAAACGTGTTTGAATACAGACACTTCAAACGTTGAAATACATTTTCTGAAATTCAGAAATATCGTTTGAATTAAAACATTAGTAATCTTAAATAAGGATATTAGAAACCAGAATCTCTTGTTGTTAGATGCTTTAACCGTGTGCCTCTTGCTTTACTAAACGCAAAAACACATGTTCACAGATTTACCGTAAATGACGGAAATCATAAAATAGATGATTCTAAAGCATTTTAATTAGATCTCTGAGTAAAGAAAAGTTAAAAGTATACTTTAAAAAAAAACTACATTTAAAAAAAAGCGTTCTTCGATAGCTATTTTTACTGCGCTTTTGTAAATATGAGCTTATAACTATATTTTCCTAGGTTTTCTAAAGTTCTCTATGTATCTAAAGCTGAAAGTATACTTTAAAAAAAACTACATTTGAAAAAAAAAAAGCATTCTTCGATAATTATTTTTACTGCGCTTTTGTAAATATGTGCTTATAACTACATTATTCTACTGGGGAAAAAAAGTGTGAAAATAAATGGTAGATACTTTGTAGCTGATTTGTCTGGCCCTGAGATAAAGAAAACCCCTCAAAACCAAATGTAATTCATGGTGCAAGTACGCTCATATTTCTGAAGCAAGTTTGACCGTTTGTATGAATATGCTTTGGCAAATATTTACATTTTGAAGTTCCAGAAGTTTCGCAAAAGATCAAATACAAAAATAAAATGAAAAAAATCTTCAGTGAAGTTTGCGTGTAAAACGTTTTGTGAAAAGATTTCTTACTTCGCATTAATTACGCTTTTTATACCTATGATTTCATTTGTAACCCATTCTTTTAGAATTCCCTCTTCAAATAAAAGTATTCATTAATAAAATGAATACTCAACTGCTCCCCTTTTCAAATTATAATTTCTCCTTTTCATCGATTCTTTTTTTTCTCATTTCATTTACTCATTCCATATAGAATGTTCCTTCAAACAATTAGTGAGCACGAATTGCAAATGAGTGCTTCATTTTCTTCTGCCTCGTTAAATGAATGTAACACCATTTATGCAAATAAAATTAAAACTGTTGAGAAGAGGAAGTTGGCAACATACCTTATTCAAGAGTTTGTATTCCAACCGTCACGCTACATTGTTGCATTTTTTTAAAATCAAATATTCACGAATATAACACTTAAATGCTGGAGCAATTTAAAAGAAAGCATGTATTCTTGTTCATTGATCCATGGATATTAAAGTAGAAATCATTTTTTCGTTATTTTTTCCCTCAAAACATTTTTACGTAATTATTTCACGATACATATCCATTCATCTGCAAAATTGGTTATTTGAAGTGTACTTTTAATAGTTCCTTGTGAAATGATTTTTTCTTTATGCGTAATAAATATCAAAAATCACGTTTCTTTTCATTTAACAGCCAAGTTGTATTGAATACATTTTCTGGCTAAGGATACGTGACGGTTTAGTTTTTAAACGTTCAGCCAATTGGAAAATTTCAATGACTGCACGTCTCTTAAACTCTTTTTTGACTTTTAATTTCTTTTATTTTTTCAATTCTGAACAATTTACCTGAATGGCAACAGCATGAAAAGATAATCAAATGAAAGAAGTAATTCCACATGTTAAAAATGCTTTTACCTGCGATTATTCGATTAACTCCTAGCCACATTTTTGTCACGAAGTCTTCATAAAAGTTACTTTAATTGACTTGCACTTTAAATGGAATGATATTTATGGTTTCAGGAGCACGTAATGGGAGTTATTCTTCATCAATATCAGTTTAAGAAAGAAAAAGGAAACTTGCACTTGAATTAAAGTGGTAAATAGCAAACTCTACTTATTAAGTACTTCATTTTTTTAAATCTCACGAATGAAGTCTCATGTAGCGAACTAAAAAGACTTATTGTTAATATCAAAATGCTGTTTTATTTTGTATTCTAACATTTTGGTGCAATATGGACCTTCGAAGTATGTTCCAAAACTTAGACATTTATATTATTCAATACCACAGTGAATAGTCACTGTGTCGTTGATTCAGGGTGTGTCATGGGAAACGGAAGTGTTTCAAACGTGCCGTACTCGGCTTGTGGAGGAAGTAGGGAGGTGCAGAAGATGGATTTAACTCCCCTTTAGTTGACACTTAGTACCCATCATGCCGTTGTTGACTCCAAAACACCGCGTATTTTCTTATGTCACGTATGTGAAAAGTGGCGAGTCAGTGATAATTACCCAACCCAAGACACCCAACGTCTCTTCTGACAGAAATTCCTCATCGGTCATCATGGTGATGTCCCAAGACGATTTACCATGATTTGGTAAATTAGTGCACTGCGATCGACGGGTTCTTAAATGAAACTGAAACCACTGGCCCTGTCAAAACCACCGGAACACAAGAGAATACGGATCCAGCACTGACTCCCCGTTTTTCACGTACGTGTCATAAGCGAATACCCGATCTTCTCGAGTCCAGAACGGTATGATGGGTACTAAAGGGCATGATGGGTATGTAGGATAGGGTGTATGTAGGCATGATGGGTAGGGTGTATGTAGGCATGATGCGTATGTAGGATGGGGCATGTAGGCATGATGGGTATGTAGGATGGGATAGGCTGTATGTAGGCATGATAGCTATGTAGATGGGGTAGGGTGGGGTATGGTGGGTACGCAAGGGGATTTAAAGCCACCTCCCGCATTTCCTTACTCCCCCCAAAAGCCGAATATGGTACGATCCAAAAATATCCGTTTCCCGTGACCCATTCTGTATTTTTGAGAAGATTTATTTTGCACTCTATTAGCTAGTTTTTCTTTCCCAGGCAATTGGTTGCTCTGGTAAAGGAGAATAAGACATTTTAATATTTAAAACAAAACATCATAATTATTCCTATTTTGCTGAAAGTCTTCATTCCTCTTGATGTAGAAATAAGACCGTGTTGAAAACGCTGGCTGTAGTTATAGTGTCCATAGGCAGTCTTTACATTGCAAGTGCTGTCGAGAAAGACACTTCTCAAAACATTCCTACCACGCTAATCTACTTCAAATTTCAGCTCCCAATGGCACATACCTTGAAAAAAATTTCATCACGAATAACAATATACGCTTAACCACCTCTTGATTTTAATGAAGTTAGGAATTTTGCATTTTAGCTGAACTACTTTATTTACTGAAATATTTCACAAACTGTTTTGTAGTGCGCAAGCAATTGATCATCAGTACTCTGAGAATGTTACATGGAATAGTAAGGATTTTTTCATGCAGCACTAAGAATTGTCTCGTGGAACGCCCAGGAATTATTTTTAATCTGTAATGAAAACAATTGTTTTCAATGCACTGGAAATTGTCTATCGGAGCTCTAGAAATTATTTCGAAAAGCTACTTAATCGTGAAACACTTTGTCATGGAATACTTTACCTAAATTTCTTTAAATTCTCTTCTTTTCTTCACCACATTTGTTTTTGTACTAATTTTGAAATTAAAATATAACTCATTTAAAAACATGATTAATGTCAGAGTTTCAAATAAATGTTTATAATGAAGTAAGCTAGAGCTCATATATAGAAAGGCCGATGACACGCGCCATGTAGGATCAGAGCGCGTGTTCAGGATGATTGTTTTTTCAGACATTATATTGTCTTATGGCGAAGTTTCATTTTCTTTGTCCGTTAAACTTTCCCCAGTTTGGCGGTATTTGGTAATGTGACACCGAGCTAGAAACTTTGTTCTGGTAATACCAGCTTTTCCATTTTGAAAAATCTGATAGGAAATGTGTCGGCTGGTATGTATAGTAGCTTTCAAGTAAGCGAAACAAATTCATCCGTGCCTTAAGAAGTAATAATAATTAAAAAAAAACTACTCACATCATTCGCTGTAAATGCTTTATTTTGTTAGATTTATTTTTAGCTTGAGATAAATGTATATTTAATCGAACAACTTGATTGGAATAATTAAGAACGGAAATTTTGTCCGTGAAAAAATATTTCTGGATTATAATTTTAATTTCATACTTGGTTTACTTACAAGTTATGTTGATGACGCAGCTAAATTAAGAGTTTATTTTCAAGTAGCTTTCACAATTACCTCGAGGACAATACACGAATCAGTGACTTCGATTTGCATATTTCATTTAAGAAAGCAATTTCGAATATTGGTAAAGTAATTTTTTTTCTCATCCTACAGCTGCAGAGATTATGTTGGTGTGTACGTATGATTGCATATAAGGATATTCGATCTTTCATGCGTAATTATTTCTTCAAAGAATTTTTATAATATAAATATCGCATTAATCTTTCCTTTGATAAGATGACTCTCGTGGATGTTCAAAACTGTGATTCATTACATAGATTGATAGTATTTTTACTTCCCCAAAACTTAGAAAATGCAATAATTTTGTTTGATGTAACTTAATGTGCTATATCATTCAATTTCTCTATTCAACTGTTTTAATTATTCTTGTTTCATTAGAAATATTTCTATGACTGACTTATTTCTACTTTATCTAATTATTTTTCATACAGGTACATTTCATGCAGAAAAAAGCCGAAAAGTAAAGAGGAAAGAATAACAATTTGTTCTAAAAAATTTATTGAAATCATCAAGTTTTTAAATTGTTTACTCAATTTGTAGAAAGTTGTTTTGATAAATTTCTGTCTCTGTTTTAAGATTTTTGTTCGTTTAAAACAATTCAGGGATGGAGGAACCCCTTCAAAACCATTTCCTATCATAGAATGTTTTCATATGCAATTATTTGCCATTTCTTTAGCAATTTAAAAAGAAAGCGCAATTTTCTTTTATCAGTCCAATATTATGCACGATCGTTATTTTTTTGTCAGAATACCCAGCAACTAGCTTTGAAATATTCATAAATTTAGTATGTAATGTTTGGAAAATACATATATCTGGCCCTTTAAGAGAGATTTTCATAAAACAGATAATGGATTGTTTTTATGTCTTGAAAAGAAATGTTGTTCTCGGTTTATTTTGTTCCTTCGATTCTTCCAAAAATATCTCGATTTCAATTCCGTAATGGGTTTGAAAGCGAAATGAGTTCTTTTCCGTTTTGGAAATGAGCCAATATTTCTAAAGGAGGTTCCGAAATAAATATTTAACTTTTGCCATACTCACAGTGAATATTAACAAAATGTAAAATGTCAAATCTCATTTTGCAATCGTTTATATCTATTTCCATCCCGATCGTGACGCAAACACTGGCAAAGGATTTTCATTACGGCAAAAATCCTAATTGTTTTAGAGCATGCCATTTTAAATGCAAATTACTCGAGGACAGCTACAAATGAAAGAATGAAAATTAAACGAAATAGAACATTAGTTTTCGTACTGTCGTTTAATTAATTGTACATTTTTTTAAATTAATTCATCTAAAAATGATAAAAAAAATAATAATAAAACTTTAAAATGGAAGATGTTGCAGATTTTAGCATGCGGGCCAATAGTTAAAACGTTACCTGTAATGTTGGAATTTATATATATAAGTATATAAATAAAGGAAAAACGCAATCAAAAACCATGAAAAGTACGTCACAAAAGTCTTAAAAGTAAGACACAGCAATTTCGTGTCTTACTTTTCATGTCTTTAGTTTGTTGTTTGCTCTTTTTTTTTTTTTTTTTTTGAATATTTTTGTGTAGATTTTGTTTTGAGCTGCTTAGCGATGGCAGCTCCGTACATGTTTGGTAAGTTCGTCATTTAACTCTCATTTTTTAATTATTTTTCCACATTGTATGCTTCGTGTATTCTATATGTATATATATATATATAGATAGATATAGATGTATATGTATAAATTATACACTAAATGTTGTGTAAAATTCATAAAAAATAATATTTAGATAAATTACCCAAACTGCTTCTTAACAAAAATAACATTATCATTTTCTAAAAAAAATATTTATTGTAATATAATTATAAAAGAAACACCTTCAGTAATAAGATGCCAAAAGAATAAAATGCAAAAATTTAGCATTTAAGAAGTAAAAAAGACACAAAAATTCATTTTAAAGCTCCTTACTTAATTAATAAAAGTGACGTTTTGACTTGGGTAAGTGCGATTTAAAGGGAAGCAGTAAATTTTAACTGCCTGATTACCCATTTAAAAGCTATTTAATTTGAAGGATAATAAGTTTTTTATTCTATTAACCATCTAAGCATGACTTTTGAGGGAAAAGACAACAGTAAAAATAAACTTGTAACAGAAAAAAAAAAAAAGATTGATACTGATACAGTATAGTATAATTGCAATTATGTGGTAATAATAAATAGAATTTTCAATTATATTATTCAATAAAGTTACCATGAGAAAACTTATCATTTTACATTTGCATCATATCTATATGATGACCTTCAAAAACTTATAAAATATCTTCTGAGCAAAAACATACGAGTTGATGGATATGTTCTGATAAGGCATTGAAAAGCAGTGCAAAGGAGTTTATTTTCAGGTTTCATAAAATGAGGGTTTTGAGTAACATCATTCTAAAATTCGTAATCTTTGAAAATTTTCAAAATTTCTAAGGCTGTATGCATCTTGGGATTGCAATAACATATGTTATGAAACTTTCACCCCCAAGTGAACTTTAGATTACCATCTTAGTTTCTTTCGTTCTTTCTTTTAATTTTAATAGGGAAAAAGTCGTAATGTCAGCAAAAACAAATTTTTCCTTTCAAACATATTTGTTTTCTTCATTGTCAATAAAAAAAAGCTAACTGGATTTTCAAAAAGACTGTCTAAATGAAATATTATAGAAAAAAATCGAATCGGTTAAATGCTTTTGAAACCGTTCACTTCAAAATAATTGCTGTGCCGATTTTCTGAAAATGGCTTGTTTTGAGCTAAATATTTTTATGTAGGCAATTCACCGCTAGAGGGACTCATGAGCGATCATCGTTGTCACGTGATATCCGCACTTTGTTTACTAAGGATTTTAATTGAGTTCTACGTGGAGTTCACTACGCAAAATTAGATCTCATAAAATTAATTAGACTATTTTCACAACTTTTCCTGATTATAACCCAGTATTTACATTTAATTTAATCATTATAAAAGAAATTTATTAATTATTACAAGAGTTATAGTGTTTTATTAAGTGTTAATTTTATGTAATACAGAAGAACTTTGGTTAGGCCTAGTTTTAAATTAGATTTGTCGAACTCGTAAGTAAAGCGATGCTACGGCTTCCTTTGTTTACACTGCTTTAATCGCTGTCACGTGATCAATGACGTTGCTTGAATTGCCTCCATTCACTGTAACTAAAAAGAAAAATCTTGCAAAATTCCTTTGGGATATTTTATATGTCCATTAGTTGTAACTACTGCAATTAAATTTTTTTAAAAAAGTGATGGTCATGTGACACTTTTTGAGCTGCCTATCTGATCTGTAATGGAATTGCCTTTGGTTAAAAATCGGTGGAGCGGAAAAAATTACATTCAGTTCGGAAATCCTTTATTCTCAGCTTGCACTTAGTCGCATAATGTTTTGAACTGATAGTTTTTCTTTTTAAAAGATGCGTTCGTTTTGGTGGATATATATTGGCGCAACTTGCTTACCACCTTTCCAAATGTCCAGCTCAACCCTTTATGCTTTTCTCCTATTGTAAACTATAAATGAAGTTGATGCGAAATTTATATGTAAAAACTTGATTCATAATGCTGCAATTTAAGCATGCAAGGCCTCTTTTTTATCTAAGGTTAAAGTGAGCATCAACGAAGATTTAAAAAAACTGCGATTCTTTACTGAGAGCAGAGTATTTTTTCCTTCAGCTGTAGAAGACGGCGATTTGGACTGCTGAAATTTTGCTCAAGCTTGTAATGTTGCTCAATGCCTATAAGGTAGACTGAATAACGAAGGTATAGCAGAAAGAAGGGCAATGCCTATCAGTAAATGTCCTACTAGGATTCGATGCCAGTACCGTAAACGAGAGACTTGTGCTCTACTGTCTGTGCCAATTTTCATATAAATAATACTGTAAATCTATGTTTCATTAGCCAGCACAGTGGCGTCGTGGTAAAGCGCGGAACTGGTACGCTCCAGGCCAGAGGACCGAGCCTGGCAGTGTCGTTGGATTTTCCAGTTGCCGAAACTCGTCTGCTCCCATGCCGTATGATTGTGCGGCATGTAAAAGATCCCTTGAGTAGGCTTTGGATGCTTTCGGCTAAATTAAATTCCTAGCGCAATTTCGCACAAACAGAGCCCGGATGCTCACTCTTTCAGTTGGAGAAACTGCATGTAAAAATTCTCATGCGGCGATGGTACCACACTCATTGTGGTGGCGCTGAAAGGGATGGTACTATTCTCTCGGAAACGCGTAGGTTTGCAATGGAGGCAATTCATCGCTAGAGGGACTCATGAGCGACCATCGTTGTCACGTGATAATTTATAATCTCTTTGTTTACTAAGATTTTCAATTGAGTTCTACGCGGAGTTCGCTAGGCAAAGTTCGTTATCTTAAAATTAATTAGACTATTTTCACAGCTTTTCTGATTATAACCCAGTATTTACATTTACTTTAATCATTATAAAAGAAATTTATTAAATATTACAATAGAGATAGTGTTTTATTAAGTGTTAATTTTATGTAATGTAGAAGAACTTTATTATGGCCTAGTTTTTAATTAGATTTATCGAACTCGAAGTAAAACGATGCTACGGCTTCCTTTGTTTACATTGCTTTCATCACTGCCACATGACCAATGACGTTGCTTGAATTGCCTCCATTGGCAGAAGCCAACAGCAGCCCATTAGAAATTTTTAAAAACCCTTTGTTTCATTTTAAGTGTCTTAACTCCGTTTTAAAAAGATGTTACAAAAACTAATGCAATAAATGGGCCCGAAGGCAAGCTCTCTGACTACATAATTTAAACTGTGACACGATTCGTTGCAAAAAGTTTTTTTTTTCCTTCTTTTAAAAATACAAACACTCCGTTTTATAACAATTTTTATGCTCATCGTACATTAGTTGCCACGAAAACGGGAACTAAGAGAAGCTTCAAGAATCTTTCTAAATATATATTTGTTTCAAAACATGAAGTGAAAATATCAAAAAGGGCGGAAAGGAAGTAGAAATAAATTTTACGGAGGCAGAAAATGGGAATCGTTAAAAAACTCATTACGTTTAAAACTCGCTTTACGCTGCAGCCCATCAATAACAGACAACTACACGGAATAAAAAATGAATTAACGGAAAGAACGAGACTTTCGCGTTTATGCATTTACATGCTGGAATTCATACACGGAACGTTTAGAAAATCTTTTTCCCTCGCTGCGTCAACAATATTCAAAGGAAATTTAATTTTGCTCAATGCAACAATTTATCAAAATGCAATCTCGCTAAAAGGTTCGGAACGAAAACGAAAATGGACAAGATTTTAGGCGGGAAATATCAATTCATAATAGAATCCAGTAATAGCATTTTAGTTTCTAAAAGCAAAAAAATATACATATAAATAACCAAATAGAAATTCATCCTCCTTATTTCAAAAGAGAAAATGGTAGTTAATTATCCACACATTGCTGTGGAAAACATTATCTTTATTAAAAGCAGTTCCACAAGGTTTTATTCTTTGCTGTTTAGCAAACATTGTAGTTAATTAGTTTGGAAGCAAACATTTTTCGTTGCGAGGTTCTTTTTTGGTTTAAATATAATATCTAATACTGCGATCGAGAAGTTAATTGAAAACGCTTTATCTTATATTAAAATTCGAACAAACTTATTTTTTTCCATTTTCGACTAATTAATTACTCGGCTCTTTCCGCTCATTCGTTATTTTGGCAAAATTTGAATCAAAAATTTTTGGATAGTCATATTTTAAAAGTCTTATAATTAAATTTATCGTTTTTAAACGAAATGTTGTTTAATTATGATTTAACTTTGCTCTGTTCTGTGATTGGTGTTGTTAACAAGCAATCTTTTTCTCAAACATTTCGTGATGTAAAATACACTTTAATAATTATTTGCGTTTATTTCTTTATTTCTTAGCAATTTAGTGTATCATCTTGTGTTGCAAAAGCATGGTATAGGATTAAGTTTCAAAATTCATTTGTACTCACTAGCACTTCAAGCGTTACAGTTCCGAATTTTAAAAAAAAATGATTTTTAATGAAATGAAATTAAAATTTATGTGCGGGAAGGTTTTGCGTAGTTTGATAAGTATTTAACTTTTTGAAAAGCATTTTTAACTCTGATAAATTATTTCATTTTGAAATTTGCGAGCAACCTTGCATAATTATAATAATTAGTTTCGCTCACGGCAGAATTTTGTGTTTAGCACCACAGCTGCAGTAAATTGAATTAGAACAACTGCTCCTTTAAATGTTGGGTGGGAATATTGCTCGGAGAACAGCTTTCTGTTTGAAAAATGTGACTAAAAATTGATGTACGTCTTTGCCCTAACTATTTTGTATTTCCTAGTTTTGTTCTCGCATTAAATATGGCAAAATAACGGACTAAATTGATACTGTATCTTTTGCTTGTGTACTTATTAAATAACGGTACACGAAATTTGACGTACTTTTAGATGAAGAAACAAAATTCGAATGCAAATATTGGATAATTGCATGAAGAAAGTAATATATTGTGGTCATCACGAAACTTTCTCTTATATCTTTCATTTGAATACTGTAACTTATAAAATTATCTAATGTCCCCTCTCCCCTCGGAGCGATTAACGAAGGCGTGCGATCGCGCCATCCACTTGGAGCAAATGGTGACAAAATTTGATCCCACCTGTTCCATTGACTACCACCTGCTTACAATTTTTTTTTATTGTTTTATTATCTCTTGAGACATATCAGTCACTCTTAACGAGAAAAATATTTGCTTGTGCCGTTCCATTCCTCTTGTTGGTATTGGCGCCAAAAACTAATCAGCTCCACTGCTCATCAGGGTTCATGTGGGCCATTAACTCTCAATATTTCAGGTGCATGTGGAGAAGCAAAAGCTACACTTTGCCACAAAAGTCGATCAAAAGTTAATGACATCTGTAAAACTCGTTATGTTGCAACATTGCTGTGATGGTAAAATGCAAAGCTTGCACAGTGTGCCAAAGAATTTTTAAGACTAGGTATTAAAAATAAAATAAAAACTAGAAATTATATTCTTTTAGGTATTTTTATTCAAAATAAGCTCCTTCGGCTTCAATGCATTTGTTACAGAAATTGTTGCATTTGTTGCAACGATTCGAATGCCTGTTCCAGCTTACATTGTGGGACTGCCTCCAAAGCTCGCGTCGAAGCTGTTTGTACACAGTGTGTCAAAGAATTTTTAAGACTACAGATGGAACTAAGCTTACAGTGACGCTATCTGTGATATCGAGCATTTGTAAAACTCCTTAGCTATCAGCTGATCCCCCGCCAAAACCTCAGTTAATTCGTTTATTTTTTTTACTTTGATGACATTGACACTATACAAACAGCTTCGACGCGAACTTCAAAGTCAGGCCCACAATGTGAGCTGGAACAGGCATTCGAATCGTTTTTAAACCGCTGTAACAAATGCATTGAAGCCAAATAATGTTGCTGTTGTTGCATGTCCCCATTGACCAGCAGCGCTAGACCAGGTCCATGATGCCATACACCCTCAAAAATACAGCACCATCATAGGATCGTCGTACAAATCGAATAATGTATTGAACAAATGTATTAAAGAACTTATTTTGAATAAATATACTTAAGAAATATAATTACTAATTTTTATTTTATTTTATAATACTAGTCTGAAAAGTTATCTGGCACACTGTGTATAAAAATCAGGGATCTGGAACTAAGCGTGAAGTAAGAACAGTGGAGTAACGAGATTTCTTTCAAAATTTCAATGGAACCAGATCAAACACATTTGTTGTGTTTCACTGTTCCGATTTTTTAAATTTTTTTAATTACATTCAAATACTTAAGATGATTCCCATTAAAGCTCTTCGGAGCACGGAGCCGAACTGGACATATGATATATCACCAGTTGATGACATCACGTCCGGTTGCATCCAATGTAATGTGTTTGTCTTCATTATTCATATACAGTGAAACCTGTGTAAGTTGACCACTTGCGGTGTATCACTTTAGTGGTCAACTTAGACAGGTGGTCAACTTATAGAGGGTGAGGTAGAGGGGGCAGGGCTAATTCCGTTCCTGACAAAAGTGTTAAATTTTGAAGGTGGTCAACTTATAGAGGATGAAGCAGGGGTGCAGGGCTAAGTCCGTTCCTGACAAAAGTGATCAACTTAGACATGTGGTCAACTTTCAAAAGTGGTCAACCTTGCAGGTTTTATTGTATATTTTTTCTATTTATACAGAAAAATCAGAAAACATCAGTCTCTGAGTGCGGGAGGGGGGGGGGGGAATTGCTGGTTTTAAAAAAAAATCGAAAATTAGGCAAGGTAAGTCGTTAAATTTTAATGACTTAGTGACTGCAAAGAAACTAAAATTACACATTTTGCGCAAATGGTGGATATGATTTCTGCAATTTGTTTCTCGTAAAGTATTGCAATAATTACAAAAAATGTTCTCAATTGGCAATTTGCCGTTTATGTCCTTAAGCTGAAACACTTTAGAAAGTTTGCAGTAACAAAAGTACATATTTTACTGCGAAACGCGATGACAAATGGATGATTTTAGAAAAGGTCGTTTTGCTGCAGCATTGCTACTGTGGTAAGAAAGCAATGCTTCGAAAATTAAAGCGGGTATTTTCCTGAAGTGGCCGACTGCAGTTCAATTTGCTAAAGTTCCAATTATAAATGTTTTTAAGAAGATGAGAAGAAGAGAAAAAAACTTTTGTGTAAAGATAATTTTAAAACAATAAATAATTAGTTGAGTTATCCTTTGACATTTCTTGAAAAGAAGTATTCACTAATTATAACTTACTTTTCTAACATCTCCCCCCCCCCCCAACCGTGCAAAATTTTTGTACAAAGCTCATTATAATGAACTTTTTCTCACTGGATGGAAATAGTGCATGCTCATTTGCACAATATCTACGAATTTGATAAAGATTCCTTCTAATGTGGCTGCGTATGGTCACTAACCTTTGCAGACCTAGTGCATTCGCCGGAAACCGGTATCCATTCTTCAAAGTAGCACCACTATTGGCGGATGCCATTACCACTTGAGTATTTTTGACGCTCAGTTTACCCATAGATGGCGGCACCTGAGCTCTGAATGATGCAAAACTGTACGAGGAATTCTAATTTACCCTAGAGTATCCAAGCCAAACGGATACTCAAGGGATCTTTAACATGCTGCATAATCATACGACATAGGCACTGACGATTTTCTGCATCTTGAAAATCCACCGACTTAGGTTGGGTTTGATCTTGTGAAATTGGGCGTACGAGGCCAGTACCTTACCACTACGCCACCCAGCGGGACTTTGATAAAGATGCTCTGACCTGTTTGTCACGGGGAAATAGTTATCGAATGTTCTGATGTATCCGTGAGTATTTGTAGAGGTTTCTATGTCCATGAATGGTTACTGAAATTGCTTTTTTTTTTTCTCGTACCTGATTAAAAGGAAAAGTTGAGAGAAAGTTGTTAATTTAATCTTTTTTTTCGTAATGTAAGAGCGAAAAAAAGGGATGGGGAGAGAAAAACAGAAGAAAAGCACAGAAATGTTTGAAGTTGATGAGAAAAAACAAAAATTTTTTTCTTCGTATTTTGGTTCACATTCGATAGATAGCACCAAAAATGTTTCAACGAATCTTAATAAAATCGATGTAGTGACTTACAGAAACAGCTAATTATATCGATACAGAAATAGACTCAGCATTAAAACTTCAGCAATGCTTCACATAAAAACTGCTTATTTGTAAAACCACATCTGGACTACATCACTCAGTAATAAATTTTCAAAACAACGAAAACTTTTACTTCAGTTCGTCAGGAAAACGAAAGAAAAATCCTAAATCCAAAAGCATTTATTATTTAAATAATTTATTAATCTTAAATTATGACGACCAAAAACATTATTCGTTTCAAAGTAATCATCAGATAAAAATTTAAAATTCCATTTCCAAAAATTTATTCCTGCTATCTTCCGCACGCAAATTTAGTTTCTTTTATTCGAAATAGAGAATTCGCGATAAGCATTCATAATTCATTGCGTTATTATTGATTTCTTCGCCTGCAAACATCTTCGTAATTGGATATTCATGAATGTGATTATACCAGTTATTTTTTCCAATTTCAAAGCGAACTTGTAGCGCCATCTATTGTGCAAGATCTAATACCATGGAGGATAAAATAACAATTTACTTTTCCGAAGCTCAAAATCATCTTTTTAAAAATGCAATTGAATAGTTCGAAGTCGATAGTCTGAAAAGGAAAAATAAAGATTATTATTTGAATATTACAATGATACCCAAAAGATATAATCGACGTTATTTGATGATGTTATATTTTATTAAATGCAAAGTTAATTCACGTTATCTATTTAACTATTTAATTCTTTTAAAGTTATGCAATAAAGTCTAAGCAAAAGTTAGCGATACTATATAAATTAGACTCTTTTTCTTTCGTTTCTTTTTTTTTTGTAATTTATTATTTAGTTATAAACTTACGACATATTTTGTTAAAAAACATCGTTTTTGAAACTGCTTGTTTAACTTATGTAAAATAAAAATGGCGTTGGTTATGATAGTTTTTTTTTTTTTTTGAAGATTATTCTCGCAAATAAAGTTTTTTTCTTCAATTCTCTCTTTTTGGGTGAAATTTGATTTGTTCGATCATAAAAAAAGTAATAATTTCAGCAGCTATTTATACTACAGTAATAATACTCATAGTACTTACGCATTTATATAAGTTATGCCCAGTATCCATGAATAACAGCAGGCAGCGTCCAATAATTACACTATACCGAGCGTAATTCTTGAAAAATAAGTAAATATTACTAGTAAAATCACAAATTCTTTAGCTATAAAATAAAGGAATTTTTAGAATGACATTACATTGTGTTTACGCCAAACAAAATTTAATACTTCCAACTTCAATAGATTTTTTTATTAGTGGGATGTGCTTAATTATTTACCAGGAATTGCCCTGGCTGACTCCTGTTCGCAAAACTCCCAATCCCACCATGTTTCCAATCACTGCAAATCTTTATCATTTATATTGATTTTTTTATTTATTAATCACAATTTAAACGACGCTATTAAAATACTTACAATGAAATTTCGTCGCCCAGATTCCCATTCATTTTAACTGGCACAAAGTTCTCTGAAACTATTTACTCTAATTGTTGCTCCGCTACATTCTTCTACTGTTAAATTCAGTTGAACTTTCTTAATACGAACACGGTTAATACGAAATCACGGCTAAAACGAACATTTCGTTCATCAAGTTTGGTTTACTATTTAACTACACTAAATATCTCACGCATATTACGAAGGCTAAAATACAAATTTCGGCAAAGACGAACAAAATTTCTGACCCATTCACGAAAAATTTTCTCGATTGCTATATAATTAATTTTTTTTTTTAGAAATTGTTGGTTATTTTGAGTCATTGTAAACCACCAAGTACGAACATGATAAAATTCAATGCACCTCAAAAAACAACTAACCATTAAGGATTTTTTCTAAAACTGTTGAGTTCTAAAAGGTAAGTTCACTTTTTCTCAATGTACTAGTAAGATATAAAAGTATATATTTGTAAAAATAAATCATTTGTTTTCACTATTTATTTTACTTTGTGTTATAAATAGTAGTAATTATTTTTAAAATATAAACATACATTTCTATTAGTTTTTTTAACACATTTCTACGTATTCACGGTTGTTGCAAATAACGGCTAATACGAACAAATTCGCGAATTTTTGGCATTTCGTATTAAGCGAGTTAAGCTTTATTTCAAGAGGTTCAAAGCAAAGTGCTTAATTTACACATAAATGTATCGTATGAATATATTTTGAGAACAAATTTATGTTGCAAGTGCAGCGTGTACGTTTCAAAGATGCTAAAGACTTCAAAATGTTATTTTTTTAACAACTGTAAAGAGAAAGTATACTATTTTCAACTAATTCCCTGGTAAAGCAAGCCTTACCGGTAGGTTCAATACTCAGTAACAAGAAATGCAGGTAACAGTAAATAAGAAAATTACTGTCCAGTCTATCTGTTTTTAACCAAACCAAGGTTATCAAAAAGTGCCACCAGGACTTCTCTATGGGGAAGGGGTGGAGAGTTCGTTCCCAACAGTCCTTACATGCATATATGGGACAAACCACGGTAGTTGGTCCTGCCTTACATAAAAGTGAACTTGCTTCATACATAAAAGAATATATATGTATACACACACACACAAGGCTCGATTTACATTTTGAATCACTATAGGCACAACTCACGGTTGGGGGCCCCCCAAACAACAAAAATTTTTTTAAACATAACTATCAGTATGTGTTTGTAAAACTTGCCAGTCGCATCAAAATTTGGGGGCCTCCAAAGCGCAAAAACTAATTTGTTTTTCAAATGTCAAAGAGTCAGACTAACATTTGGGAGCCCACAACGTGCAAAAGGATTTTGTTTTTAAATTACAAAGTGTTTGAATAAAATCTGGAAGCCTCCAAAGTGAAAAATCGATTTTCTTTTCCAAATTTCAAATTGTCAGACCAAAATTTGGGGGTCCCCAAAGTGAAAATTCCTTGTGGTTTTAAAATAATTTAATAATTCAAATTTTCTGTGAAGCAACAGAACACTAACCGTTTGTTTTTGAAAGATGCTCTCTTTAAATAGTTTTCTGGAAAATTTTAAATTACAAAAAAAAAAAAAAAATAATAATAATAACCAAAATTAGAGGGCTTCCTCAAAGTGGGGGCCCTAGGCCCGGGCCTCACGGGCTTATTGATGAAAAAGGCCCTGCACACACACACACACACACAGACATATATATATATATATATATATAATTATACGAAGACAGATTTGAAAAAAAAATAAAATCGGAAAGAAATCAAAATAAACATTTATGATCTAAACATGCGCAAAAGCAGCAACAGTTTAAGTAGAGCAATATGTAACAGAAATGTAGCAAAATATTTTTGAAAGGTTTACATATCAAATTTTTTTTAAAAAAGGTTTGAGAATGAGACAAGGACTCATCAGTGTTGGTTTGTCTCGAAGAATGAGCGATGCAGAGCACCTCACAAATCCCAAGCAAAAACGCATAATAGCCGACAGCAGTATAGGCCCAGAAAATCTTCACAACGAACATAAAAAACAAAAATTGAAATACAAAATGTAAGGTTTCATACATGCCACAGTTCTAAGACTAAAATAAGTGACACACTAACAGACCCGTGCCCAAAATAATTGAAATAAACCACTCTTACTTAAAAAATCCTAGTAAAAATATCAAATCCGTGTCCAACTAGTCAGTCCGTTCCAAGTCATCGTCCATAAAGAGAAGTTTAAATCAGGTCCGAGGAATTTCAAATCCGTGATCGTGCAAAGTCGTCCAACCGCGCTGTTGCCAATCATGAAATAAAATTCGCACATATAATTTGCTTTAGAAAAGTACTGTCATACGGACAGCACTCAAACTGGTTACAAAAAAACGAAATGTTCGTCGAAGGAAATATTTGAAGAATAGTAGTTCAAAAATGCAGGAGGAAAATTATTATTTAAAAGTCTTTTTTTAAGTACAGAAATTTCGCTATCAAAGGCAGGCTTGTTGTTGAAAATTCTTTTGATCTTAATCGGCTTGGGAAAGAATAATTCCAATGAGCACTTTTTTACTGAGGCAGGAAGAGAGGACGCGTTAGAGGGTTTTCCTTTTTGGGTGAGATGGGTGAGAGCCTTTTTGGGGATTTGGGTTTTTTGACAAACTCAAATGAATTAAAGAGATTTTGAAAAATACGTACACTTGAATTGTGGAATTTTACTGGTGCCATTTCAACATATATCATAATTGAATAAATTGAAATATTGTTTAGTGAAAGTTACATCAAATGAAATAAAAAAGATTTTTTCTCTTTCTTTTGTGGAGGAGGGGTTTGCAGCCACAAATTACAACGCCAGGAAACACCCATGCTAGGAACGCCATTGATTATATATATATGTGTAACTATTATTATTATGCAATTATTATAATTTTATTTTTAAAAACAAAAGTGATTCAAAGCTGAAAATACAATTTGAGAAGAAAAGCATTGCGAAGAAACTGAAAAGTTCCATTTATGTAAATCAGAAAAATATTTCTTTTTTCAAAAACGTTACAGTCCCACAACTTTATGACATAATGAAACAGTTTAGATTTTGAATTCAGGAGAAAAAAAAGTAAAATTGTTGCTTTGGGAGAACTTGACTATTTTAGTTACTCTCTCTAGAACGTTTTTCAGTATTATCTCTATTTTATTATTTTTTCTCAGAGGGAGTACCATTTGGAAAACATTTAACTTTACATTTATCGAATATGAGTGCAATAAAAAAAACAAATTTTGTGTAACATTCAATAATTTAAAGCTACAATTATACAAAGTGAAAATCGTTTCGGAGGGGAAAACTATTTCTGTATTTATTACTACTATATTCATTGTTCACACTGAAACATCCAAAATTCTCTAGGTGACGCTAGTGAAATGTAGTTTTCGCTTTTCCTTTTACATTTGTGAGCCCTTGTAAGACACTGTTTTGACTAAATGTTTCGCAATTTACTATCACTTTCAATCTGTTATGTCTGCGTAATTCAGAATTTGATTCTAAAATGTTTAAAGTTCAGGTATTTGTTTTAATTACTGGAAAATACTAAATATTTTTGTCTAATTTTCTGTATTGTATGCTAGAAACAGTTACGCGAAGGCCAAGAGAATATAGGAAAAAGGTTTGTTCAGATGTATATGTAACAGGTGAGGAAAAAGAAAGACGAACTTTTAGCTAATTAAACCTATGTTAAACCGTAATAAACTATTATTGATATAGATATTCAGCTTTTTTATCGATTGTTTGCCACTTAAGAAATAAATAGGCGGAGAAAAAGAGATAGAAACAATCTATATATATAAAATGAACTTTTGACGTTGTGGCTGCGCGCTCTACAGCAAAATCTACGCAACGTACGATTACAAAAAATTGCACAAAATTCTATTATAGCCTGACGCTTTGCAAGACGAAGCCGTTTTTTTTTAAAATTCGACCTAATATTTTTTAATTTAATAATTAAACTGTTAATCTTCCAGTATTTTCTTCACTCCTTACGAGTTGTTCGAAGAATTGAAGTGAAATGGATTAGAAATCCCGCGGTTGAATGTAAACATCGTTTGAGCCACGAGGCGAGGGCGAGTGCCCTGCATGTAACGAAAATCAGTGTTTTAACTGACCCATTTTTGAAAAGTATTTTGAGATTTGATCAATTATTTTAATGAAATTTATTTTTTAATGATGAATAGTACAATCCATTAAAAATTGCAGTTACCAAAGGTTTCCATCAGTAGCAAATAATGTTTACTGCATCCATGCAGTCCATGGGTGATTCTGATCCGAAATTCGGGTGAATAACGGTTTTCCGAAAAAATTTTAATGTATTAATCTTAAGATTTCTTTTACAATTAATATCTGCTTTTCTTTCTACCTTCAGACAAGCAAAATAGTTTGTACTATTTTTTAAAAATTTCAATACAATTTTTTCCAGAAAAATAAAAAAGCTTTTGGAACTGACTTTTCATTTAATTACTTGAAGAATTATTTTTGAGCTTATATATATATGCATATGTACTGTTGTGTTGAGAAGGAGGGGATTATTAACCTATATACTTTGTTTTAAATTGATGGTGCATACTTTTTCCCAAAATTTTGTCTCTGAAGTTCCGATTTTTTTTTTTTTTTGCTTAGAATCACCCATGGTTTAGTGGAGAGACGAAAAATTTCTTTTTGAGAGGTGATTTTCTTTCTTAGAATGGTTGTTGGGCCTACTTAAACTATATATCGATTTCAACTGTTATTATTCAATTAAGTGACTCGCCCAACCAGTTTAATTCAACTAGGCTAAAAAATTTAATATATCAACAGATTATCGAACTTATTAGTATCATAGTATCTATTCCTAAAAATAATATTCATTAAATACAAAAAACAATTAGCAAACAACTTTCACTCGATTGATGAAGAATTTAATTTTCTTTTGAACATGTTGACGGGGGCATTGCTTCAGTGATGAATTTATAGGGACGGAGGGTTGCAACCTCCCATGATACACACATTCAAAATAAAATAAGTACATTGTTTTTGAATAAAGAATTTTAAAAATAGTTGAGGCATTATGTAAATTTGTAATGTTTGCTTAATGTTTTGTGATTACTTAAATATTCATTATTATTTCCAAATATACTCACTCACTTGAATAATTGTGCAGCGTTCACATAATTTTTAAGACTTCGCCTTTCATCATTTGTATTCAAAAGTATAACTTTACAACAACTTCAAGAATTCATCATTTATCGTTATTCTAGCATATTATAAGTGAAAAGTTTTCATATCTAAAGTAAAACCCCGATGTAACATCCCACCAATCTACGTTTTACCTGTATTTTACGTTTTTTTCATCAGGCCCCAGTTTTTCTGTATCCTAATTGATGTTAAAATATCCCGAATTCTAAGTTTGTTCCACGTTTGTTCCACGTGTTTTATGTTTTCCCTCGAAAATGAAAAAAGAAAAAAGTGTTCTAAAATTAGCCATATTTTTCCTTTTGTGCATTTTTTTAAAAGCTTTATGCATATTGTTAAAAGTTAATTATTACTCTCTCACAAAATAAATAACAATCAAGGATTGTTTTTGTTTTCAAGAGTTTTTAAAAAGGAGCTATTCGAGTTTATCTAGGTTGCGAGAAAGTTCGTTTGCTTCCAGTATTGAACTGGAGAAGTTCGTTCTTTTTAACATTTTATAAACCCACTTCTTTTTTTTTGCTTAGAATCACCCAGGGTTTAGTGGCGAGGTGAAAAATTTGATTTTCTTTTTTAGAACGCTGCTGGGTCTACTTATACAATATATATTGATTTCAACTGTTATTATGCAATTAAGTGACTCGCCCAAACAGTTTAATTCAACTGGGCAAAAAATTTAAGCTGTTAACAGATTATTAAACTTATTAGTAACATAGTATCTATTCATAAAAATAATATTCATTAACTACAAAAAATAAGTACTACTCAACAACTTTCACTCAATCGATGAAGAATTTTATTTCCTTTTGAACATGTTGACGGGGCATTGCTTCAGTGACGAATTTATAGGGGCGGTTATTTGCAACTTCCCATGATATACATGTTCAAAATAAAATAAGTATGTTGTTTTTAAATAAAGAATTTTAAAAATACTTCAGGCATTTTAATTATGTAAATTTGTAATGTTTGCTTAATATTTTGTGATTACTTAAATATTCATTATTATTTCTAAATATACTCACTCACTTAAATAAAGGTGCATCGTTCACATAATTTTTAAGAATTCGCCATTCATAATTTATTGTTATTCTATCATATTATATGTGAAAAGTTTTCATATCTACAGTGAAACCCCGATTTAACATCCAACCAATCTATGTTTTCCCGCATGTTATGTTTTTATTATCAGGTCCCAGTTTTTCTGTATCCTAATTGATGTTAAAATATCCCAGATTCTAAGTTTGTTATTTATCGAATTCCCCGTATTTTATGTTTTCGCTCGAAAATGAAAAAAGAAAAAAGTGTTCTAAAATTAGCCATATTTTTCCTTTTGTGCTTTTTTTTAAAGCTTTACGCATATTGCTAAAGGTTAATTATTACTCTCTCACAAAACAAATTATGATCAAGGATTGTTTTTGTTTTCGAGAATTTTCAAAAAGGGGTTATTCGAGTTTATCAAGGCATGAGAAAGTTTGTTTCCAGTATTGAACTAGAGAAGTTTGTTCTTTTTGCCATTTTATAAACCAACAAAGCTCTAAAAGTTTGAGTGTAAAAAATATTTTGTTAGCAGTCACTATTATGTGCTACACTGTACTCTTATTGGACAGAACAGCTTACTTATAGTGGACATTTTACAAATAGTGTAAAGATATTTTCTTTCCCATAAGGGCTAGAGAAAACGCTTACTATGTATTTCAATCCTGAAGATGCAGCCTTCACTTTGAACTCCGTGACTAAAAAACAATCCACTGTTATGGATTATTTTCAAACTAAATGCTCGGATTCATAATTAAATGCGTTAAAATGGTATGTAATTTTCTTTTCGAAAATATAGATATTATACTTTTTAAAAGAGTTCAAATCTGTCATTCATCATTTGTTACATAAAAGGATAATGTTAACGACAATTTCAAGAATTCATAATTTGTAACAATGAAATTGCTACAGTTCCATCGAAAATGCCTCGCCCACCTATAAGGAGGTGTTGTTTACAGAGTCGAAATCAGAGCCAGTGAGAAAACTTTCACCACTGAATTAGCTGAGAGACACCACTAGAAAGACAAATACAACTTGCGTGTAGGAGAATCTTTTCAGGAAAAAAACGTATGTTTGAGTCAGAACATCACCCCGATTACCATTTTTGTGGCATTGAATGCTGTAAAAAAAGCAATATTCCGCGTTCTGCTCATAACTAAGAATCCTATCCATCCCATTCACATTAGGAACTGTAGGTAGGATTCCGCGATAAGAATTGAAATTTCCTTGCATTTTTAGCGTATTAATTTAGTAACACATTCTTTTTCAGCTTTGAACCATAAAATTTCCCTTTTCAGCATTCACATGCACTTTCGAATTTGCTTTTGTCAAGATATCTCTTAAGCGATTTATATCAGAAATTGGCGGGATACTCCAAAAGCAAATTTGAAAAAACAAGCTGGCAATTTCAAAGAATTACATCAGATCTTCATCCTCACTGCACAGAAAAAATTCATAATGCACTAAGAGCAATTTACAATGTCTTACATTTTCAAGAATTGCTCAAAATCTTAATCTCTGTAGCATAGAAAATGTGGGTGACACAAAAATCGATTTACAAATGAATATTCTACATTTTAAAGAATAACATAAAATTTTCATCTTTGCTGCATGGAAAATCTGTAACGACTGAAATCAATTTACAAATAAAAGTCACACATTTTCAAGAATTACACAGTGTGGAAGCACAACCAGGAAATCGGGGAAATTTATGTTCTGGAAAATATCGGGATATTTAAAGTTTTCTGAAATATCAGGGAAAATTATAGTTTTCAATATCCAAACCGGCAAGTGTCTTGAGTTTTGTTTGCGGAATTTCCTTTCGTTGCACGTGTTCAGAATATGGGGCTATTCTGTTATCAAACGGGGAGTGAAGAGTGTCTGTGGGAAAATTTTTAGTTTTAGAAGGTGGGCATATATAATGTGGTATCTTACAAGCAGGATATTCCATTATCCGCTACCAAAGAAATGTCTATTTGTCCACTGTTCTTTATTCCATCAGTGGCGCAGCTGAATGGGGGCGATCCGCCCCGTTTGTCACCCATCTAGGGGTCGTTTGTCACCCATCTAGGGGTGACACCCAGCCACGACGGAGAAAAAGAATGAACCTTTAAAAGCTCCATAGAATAAAAAATACTTAAAAATGAGAGAAAAAAATATCCAATTTAACTTCTATTTTGATCTGAGCAAAGTGTTTCCTTTACAAAATATATTAACAATGTTTTTTAACCGCTAATCATAACCATTGCCCTCAAGAAATACTTTAAATATTTGATGCAAATGGTGTTCTTCTCTTTCAATGCTGCAATTTAAAAAAAAAATTTCATTATATTTCATTAAAACGCATACTTCAGTGCTTACATTATTTTTTTTTTTGGATGGGGAGAGCGTAATCTTTTCCATGGGGTGACACTATTACTACCCGCCCCGGGTGTCACCCATACCAGCTACGCCATTGTTTTTTTTTTTATACTTCATCAAATTGATTACATATATATAGTCCAGCATCTCTTTGCAGCAGCTTTTGCTTTTCTTGAATAGGCTAAGGATGATCAGTAACTGTAAGATTTTTCAGACAATCTTTACTAAACTCTGTCTGATCAATTTATCAATTCCACATTTTCTGATCAATTTATCAATCTCCCCAGATTACTTTAATTTGTGACAGTTAAAATTTCATATTTTGAAGTAAGTTCATTTCTCCTATTTGATTTCAAAATGTATGTTTATGTATAAAGCTAATAATACACTTTATTTTTTACTTTTTGTATCACAATTTACTCTTTTGATTGGTTTAAATAAACCTTTATGAAATAATATTTATATTTTAAAATTCAGCCTCAGAAAGAATGTACTGCTATCTATCAGAGTAAAAAAAAGTTATGTAATAGATTTGATGATGTGATAAAGATAAATATGCCACAGGATATAAATATAGATCAATAATATAGGTTATTAGTGATAGATTGAAATAATTTTATACCTAAGTCAAGGTAGGTATACATTTATGGAAAAAGACATAGGCTGAAATAAGTTTTTTATCAGCTCAAAACTGACTTAAAAGGTCGCCTTCGGCATTTTGCTTGAGAAAAAAAAAAACATGTTGCGCCGCAGGCGCCGCTATTTTAGCCCTTGCACGGGCAACGCCGTTGCGGGTACCGCTAATTAATTATAAAATTAACGTTTCTGAAGAAATAAATTTGGAAAAAAAATTGCCTACGCGAGTTTTGGTACTACAAAGTACTCAATTCTGCATGCAGAAATTTTTTTTGATCTTCCAACTGTGAGTAGCAGTTACAATAACGACAGCCCTATTAGATAAGCAGATGCATCTGCCATTTTGGATGGGAGTGAGTGTTCTGCGTCCTTTCTGGCATTTCACGGCGAGTCTTTATTATCAGAGGAACGGAATTGTTAATTAAATAAAATATGCATTTTTATGCTGCTCTTTGTTTAAAACATTTGATTATACTACTTTAATGATATGAAAAAGATTTTCATTTATTTTACTGAATAAATTGCTGTAAGAGAAAGTAATTAAAGAACAGTGAATAAAAATGAATTTATGTGTAATAACTATTACTAAACATGGAAAATTTTATGTTAAAAATAACTTTAACGAATACTTTTGGATATTAACGGAAAATTGATAGTTATTCTACACTATTTAATAGAAGTGCTTAAACAAGCCCGAGCAGGGAAAATTTTTGGTACGTACATTGAACTGTACCAAAAACACCAATCCAAATAAGCTCAACAACATTTTCTTGTTGAACTGAAAAACTATAATTTTCCAACGTCATACAAAAGCTTACCAGCTCCATCTATAAAGTTTAAAGTCAAAGTTTATGAACTATCATAAATAAAATTAAAATAATAAATATTTGCTCGCACTTATACCAATAATATGTAAATATTAAGGAGCTTCCCCCCCTCCCCCCCGCTGCTAGCCAACCCGCAGAACTACTTACGCAACTCCTTCGGATAGCTTCGCCAGCTTGAACTCGCTTCGTTCGCTCATTAAAAACTAAGTTATTTTAAAGCAGCTTTATGGAAAAAATCGGTTCTCTGTCAGAAATAACGTCCTATATTGAACACAAGTCTTTGGAGTCAAAAATATATGTCTTGTAACAAAATGTACATAAATTTTATACTGTCAGTAGGTTTGGCGAGATTCTGAATGTCACTGAAATACCCTCAATTGAAATTGCATATTAAGTTATGAAGCAATATGCTCACTCGGAAGTTTAAAGTAAATCGAATTGTATTCTAAGGACAAAATTCTACACTCTAACAGTAACATGCGTATATTTCAGCGTACATTTTTATTTGTTTTTATGGCTCTTGGCGAAAACAAGAATAATTTAAGTACTCAACCCTTTATTGAATATTTTAAGACTAGCTGACATGCTCGGCGTTGAGCGGGATAACATTGCATTATTCCCAGGCCAAGTGACACATGTTCAAAATTCTGTTGCAAACATATAATGAAAAACTGAGTTAAAAAATTCCCGTAGAAGATGGGCAACAGTCCTTAAATATCCCATTTTAAGAGTAAAACTCCTTACAAATTACAAATACATTAAAAACAGTAGTCTCTAAAAATTCCTTTTATTAGACTACAAATAACAGTCCGTAAAAATCAACATTAAAATAAAAACAACAGTTCATAAAACTCCTCATTGGAATAAGGGCAACAGTAAGTAAAATACACATATGCATCAGGACAATAGTTACAAAATAACATCAAGAGTCCTCAAAAATCCTAATTACAATATAGATAACACTACATCTAAAAACTCCCATCAGAATAAGAGCTGTATTCTCTTTAAAAATGCCTATTGGACGAAGAACAACGGTCCATGAATATCTCTGCTAGAATGAAAAAAACATTCCTTAACGCCTCCCTTTTGAGTAAAGACAACTATTCCTAAGCATCCGTAAAAGAATAAGGACATTAGTCCCAAAAATATCTCCATTAGAATAAAGACCTCAGTGACTAAAAATACCCATTAGACTACAGACATTTATGAGCTGCTTTTCCTAAAATTACCAACAGTCCATCTTAAAATCTTCATCAGAATAAGGACATCAATTCCTAAAAATCTCGCTTGCGAAATCGTCAAAACATTTCCTGAAAATTCAAATAAAATAGCACTTTTATAAAAGTCGACAAAGAGAGGAAGAAAAGCAGTATTTCCAAAGGAAAATAAACATTTAAATTAGAAAATGTTCAGTAGAGACAATGCTGTGTGATATTTAAGTTGAAAGAAAGACATAACTAAATTCTTTCCAAGTTGCTCCAAATAGGCAGTACAAAAAGTAAATAAATGTTATAAAATAGATCACTTGAGTATATTATGGAATCACTCAAAACCTTTACGTAGAAAAGTTCAAATTAAGCAGATGATTGAAAATTTGTAGTATTGTAATAGAAGCATGACGCGAATGTGCCAAGATGTTTATTTTTTAACTTCATCGCAACAACTAGAAAAATGGACTTAAGACACTACGGCTGTCAGGTACAGAGTTACTATTCCGTTTTTCTTACAATTTTGCTTTCGTACTTTCAGTCTGATAAGTACTTTGTAGCTTTGAATTCGTTTGTCAATAGCATAATTAAAACTAAATAAACTAAGAAATAAAATAACTGTCCATGTTTTATTTCAGAATATGTTTCCGATACTTATATTATCTTTTTCTTATTACTCTGAACTTATCAATATTTTTATGCGAAAATCTCAATATGTAACGGCTATTTCGTAGTTAGTTGTACTGCTTTTTTAATTGTTCTTTAAAGCGAGTTTTTCTATTTTCATAAAATCCATTACGACATGTTCACAAATGTGCATGAAGTTGGATAGAAAAGCAAAACAGATAGTCATTCTATTCGAAACAGCATTTTATTGCACAGTAAAAAAAAGTTGCAGCCATTCATCATATTTATATGGCTAGTAAAAACAATCAGAAACTTTGAATTACATTTTTCAAAATGTCACAAGTAAAAAAAGATTGAGAAACGGTTTAAAGTTTTGAGTTACGAACGAAGTTAAAAGACAAAAAACATTGAAACATGCACTCGAAAGTCGTTATTTATGTCCCTTTATGACTGTCATAAAATAAGTTGATATCCACCTTTTTGGCATTTCCCCGTTTCCATAACGACCGTTTCCAGGGAGACGGACGTTGTCGTTTCGTGTGATTGCTCCTGATAGATGTGGCGATCCATCTCTATTTTGGCGATAAGACGCCAAAAAGACAAACCCAAATGGAAAATGGCGAATGATAAAGAGAGTCGTATTTTGAAAATGCTCCGAAAAAAATGTTTCTCTTCTGCTGAAAAATTGCAACCGATAACAAAGGACATTCTTCCTTTTAAATAGATACTTTTTGAAAGCTTTAAACTATATTCATAGAGAATGCAAATATACTACCACACTTTTTTTTTCAGAGGAATCTGTTGGTGTCTTAGAGCCCGTAAGCAAATTTACTCACTATTAACTCATGATAAATGGGATTTAGAATGATTGAAATTTTTTTGAATATAGTATGTTTAGAGCATATCAGTAAAAGGTATAAAGATGGTCATGGAAGGTTGGTAAGCACAGTCACCTTGATTTGAAAGTTGTGCAAAATGTTCACTCAAAACGTTGAATAAATGAATTGTATGGAACAAAACAAATGGTTGGTTTCGTGTTCACTGTTTCAAGAGTTTCAATGGGCTGTAGAACGACAAATGAAGTTCATTCCTTGATTTTTGCGGTGAATAACACATAGAGTGCTTTCGCACTTAAAGCAACAGCAACATAAGCAAAGACAAAATTTTTCAGAGCATGGCATTGGTTCAACCATGTTTCAAAACCCCACCCGCGCGTTGACTGATTGGCATTTTGCATTGCGTCATTACGAGGGTGCCGACAGTGATTGGTTCATTGCGTTATCGAAGGCATATGTTATTGTTGTTTGTTTGATAACCATAGCAACAGTCTGCTACGACGGAGGCAAAATGTCTTTGTCCCTTTTGGTGTGAAAGCACCCTTATTGGAAAAGCTGACTTCCCGAAAGCTTTCGAAGAACGGCTGCATCACATGTGAGCATTGAATAGGAGAAAACTAGAGAAACGCTTACCAGGTTACTCGACGATGTTTAAACAACGCATCACAGCAACAACATCAGATCGTTTCTCAAAGCAGCGACTACAATGCAGAGATTAGAACTTGGGATGTACTCGTCCAAACAAAATATACTGAGGAGGAGAAGAAAAAAGAACTATAGATATAGAGCTGTTAGAACTTCATCATTATTAATAATTTTTTCCACTACACACTTTATTGCTCTCATAATTACATAAGTTTTTGTTGAACTGGAAACAAAGACAGTAAATTCAAAACTTTTGTTCTAAACCACAGGTCACCAAACTGTCGATCGCTAGCCTCGCGGGGTAATTTTTAGTATCCAGAGGTCGCGGTTAGGTGGCTAGTCTGCAGATTATACTGCACAACAATTGGCGCAGGGGACGTGTGGTGCCAAAACAGTATTTAAATTTTAAGAAAATTCAATATTTTAATCTAAAGCCAATATAAACTCTGTACATATGTTTTCTTTGCAATACGATAGTCTTAGCAGTGAAAAAATGGTTTGCTTCATCAGGATGCAGCAATGAAATATTTTATTGGAGGTAATATATGAGTTTCCCAGTTTTTAAACATCTTAATATAAATTCAGTATAAATATATTTTAAAGCACAGTTTATTTTTAACCTTTTATTATTACTATTTTTTAACATGCATTAATAATTGAAAGCCTACATTTTATAAGGCATGTCTAGATTTCAGAAATATAGATTTTTTTTTTAAATCCGAACGAAGAAACTAATTAATTTCATCTTTTATAGAGTGTTCTAATGAATTTTAATGGGAAATTCACTAATTTTAGTTAGAAAGGCATTTGAAAAAGACTTCATCGCACTTAATGCTTAATTTTTCGCTGCAATTACAAATAAACCAAACTCTGTACATATGTTTTCTTTACAATACGACTCTCTGAGCAGTGAAAAAGTTGCTGCTGCCTCGCATCATATGGCAACTGAGAGTTGATTTATAACTGAAAATTGAGTTTCTTACTATTTTTGGTCTCAAGGGCTTTTCCTTTTTCGATGGGAAGGGGGGGGGGGGGCAAGAAGGGTGAAGTAGCTCATAAGAGAATTTGAAAAGGGTAAATGTTGCTCAGAGACCTCAAAAGCTTGGCGAACACTAATCTAAGCTAATATTTTCCACAAAAATTTTTTAATCACCATGCACATGGACGATCCGACGCCATTGCCGTGCCTGAACCGGACCGGAACGACAGCATTTTTCTTCCGGCGAAAAAACCGTCCGTGTGAGTTGTGCAATAAAACTGAGGTACTGCTGACCCGTTGTCGTCCATCCGGTCCAGCGGTGCTGGCGGGAAAAAATATTCCGGAATGGAACCGCAACAGCATTGCCGTTCGTGTAAGTCGTCCCTTTCAACTTAATATACTGCGCCGGAAACGTCCTGCCTGACTGTAGCCGGATCGTCCCTGTACATCGAGCCTTACATGAAACGGTCGTTATAATTAAAGTTTAACTGTTTGAACCACCCAGAGCTTTTTCTAAGAGACGCACGTCATTGAGACTTGGTATAGACGTTACGTGGACAACTGGAAAAAGAAATCCGCAATAAGCAAATTATAGTTCAAAATTTTTGCCTACCAGGTAAGGGCTTCGTGCTTCTCTATTAATGTCAATTCACTTCACCAAGTTGCTTCTATTGGAAGCGAAACACTTCGGGGTGCTGTTATACCGCGTTTCGAACATGGGATTAACGCAAAAAGATTAAGAATGCACATTCTTCAAAAATGTGATAAAATAGCTTTTTTTTCCTAGTTTGTTTTGTGTTTCTCATACGTCTTCTTCTAACCCTCAGCTGGTGTAAAAATTTAATTTTTAATTTCTGATTTCTTTTCTCCATGCTCCATAAAACATGTATATCAAGTTTCAATAAACAAAAAAAATCGGATGTTCTCTATGGCTCTCTAATGAAACAACAAACTCAGCCGTTACTCATCGTCGATAAGCATTACTCAACCTACTCTTGCACAATCACTCTGAAATTGTAATCATTTGCACACTACGATTGCGTGATACGCAAATGTACTTACTGTCCTGTGAGTATGATCTAAATTGCATGATTCTTACATGGTGCTGCAATTTTCACAAACATGATGAGTTTATACTTTGCAATTAATTCCGTCGCGTGAGGCGGTCAGAGCTAAAGTTTATCAAATGAATTCATCATAGTTTGGAAATAATCAATGGAGACAATTCAAGCAACGTAATTGGTCACGCGGCAGAGATGAAAGCAATGTAAACAAAGGATGCCGTAGCATCGTTTACTTTGAGTTCGACAAACCTAATTAAAAACTAGGCCTAAATATAGTTCTTCTACATTTCATAAAATTAACACCAAATAAAACACTATAACTATTCTAATAATTAATAAATTTCTTGAATAATGATTAAATTAAATGTAAATACGGGTTATAATCAGAAAAAGCTGTGCAAATAGTCTAATTAATTTTAAGATAACTCATTTTGGCTAGTGAACTCCACGCAGAACTCAATTGAAATCTCAGTAAAGAAAGAGCGGATATCACTTGACAACGGTGATCGTTCGTGAGTCCCTCTAGCGGTGAATGGCCTCCATTGACATTCTGTAATGATTCAGAGAATGCATTTAGTTTTAATTGGTGTTACATAATATGAACCTAAAGATGGGATTAAAATTTCTCAAATGTTAACTAAGATTGCGACACTTCAATTTTAAGTCTGAATTTACTTGATTTGATCCACCTTGGCCTTGCAGTAATTGCAATGGAAGCAAACATCAATAGCAGGGACGTGATTCCTTATGGATCTGAAAATATGCACCATTAACAGGTATTAATCACGGGCAAGCGTGGATTCTGAGGACAGGGACAACTTCTTTCTGTTTTTAAATATGTCACGGAAAAGTGTGTTAAAAGTGGGGGGGGGGGGGGTACAAAAATGCGCACTGAATAAGCATTTTACGAATTATAAAAAAAAAATTTAAGCTTGTTACGAGATATTTATGGTGAAAAATATCTAGTTTTAAAAAATTCAACCATAAAATATTTTCCAATACATATAAAACTAAATGAATGCACAGATTTTAAACACGTGCATTTTTTAAATTTTAATAAGTTTAACATTTTTTAGTATCGTACTACAGTGTTAGGAATTACTTTCAAACAAGCAACGGAAACATACATTTCATTCTGCATCTATGTATCTTTCCATTTTTACAATGTAGAGCCATTTACGCTGCAAATGAGTACCTAAACTGATTAAAATTGATACATTTTGACAGTCGTTCTCAAATAAATGCTGATTACACTTTATCTGGAAAAGCTCAGATAATGCAATTACCCACAAGAAGGGAACAAACAGAAAACATCAGAAGAGAACATTATCTTTATTGGTGCTGGTCTTGAATATTTAATTTGTCTTCCTCCTCATTCACAGTTCCTTAATTTAGTCCTTATCGGTGGTAAGCTAGATGCAATCGTCTGCAGAAAAGAATTTATAATGCTGCCAGATTCAAAAGCTCCGTCTGACGTTAAATATTTATTTCATGATTTTAAAATTTTCCGTCTTCAAGTCATCACGAGCTGTGTTGACTTCTTCTGCTGTTTATATCGTTTTGCAGAAGTAAAACTAAAATGTAATAATCATATTCTTTTCCTAGAGAGTATGTTGGCAGCTATCAAAGAATCTCTCATATTCATTAATATTTTATTCGTTTTCCTTTCATTTGTATCATACGTCACAATTGAGGGTTTCACGTCAATTTATATTACTTTCCACTCATCATTTCAGATCAATTCGACATGATGTCAATGTACCTTAGACAGAAACTGCTTCAGAGTATCTTCCCTTCATTTGCCCCCGCCCCCTAGTTTTCTCCAAGATACTCTGCATTATAGATATTTTTTTCTATTACATTTCATAAAATAGTTCGCAGTTTACGTGGTACACGTTGCATGTCCCCATTATGACATGCAACGCCATGTTCGAATTTTTAATATAGTCATATTTTACTTAATGTTGTCAAATGTTTACCTCATGTTTACTCATTGCGTCGTCCTTCAGTGAACCAGTCGGTAGAAGCTCGGTTCCTGCAGAACACCGAAAATAAAGCAACATCGACGGAGGTCAGTGTATGAGAGGGGGACAACCTCTCGCGGATGGTTGCTGTAGTGTCCGTGTACGCTAAAGGGAGCTGGTGCACAGAAAATAGGTCATGGCTCCAATGTCCTCCAAGTGAAATGATACCTCTGGGGGGGGGGGGCAATCACAGGTGACGGTCTCTCATCTGGGAGCTGGTTCAAAAATTAAGAGACCTTTCAAAGGGGCGGAAATCGGACACCTGTCTATAGGGGCCCCGTTCGACTCAGGACTTTTTCATTCATTATTTTTCTCGTTCACTTATTCACTCAGTCACGCATCCGTGTATTCGTTTGATCATTCATTCATTTATTTTTCCATGCACTCACTCATTTTTCATTCATTATTTCTTTCATCATTTATTCACTCAGTCACGCATTCATTCATTTATTCATTACCTCATCCATTAATTCAATCAATGAATAATGAGAAAACAGAGTAGGTAGCAAACATATCGGCATGAAATAAAGGTACTTTTAGTCAGAGAAATTCATGTTCGAAAAGAATAGCAAATGAAATAAAGAGAAAGAAAGGCAGACAGGAAAAGCGTGTATCAAAACAATGTGTTACTACACTTCTACCATCAACCAAAGCGATCTGTCTGGCAGAGTGCCAAGGAGAATCCACTCATGTTCAAGCGATTAACTGCTGGTATAAGAAATGTGCCGTTTTTGTTCTCGTTCTAGCTGATCTAGCACACTTGATTTCTTCCGAACTGACACTTTGTGCCAGTTTATAAGCTTAGTTGCTTTCAACAAACAAAGTTGCAAACATTCTGATTCACGTACTAAATAAACACATCTGCAAAACGAACTTCTCTAAAACCTGAATGGATTCGTTCTTTTCTGCCATGCGCAGAAGCATCCAAATGGCAAAATTCCGTGGTCGAATTGTACACATTGAAACATTCTGACAACGATTTTACTGATGAGATTTTTTTACTTTAAGTTCTATAATCAGACTATTAACACGTTAACTGCCGACACGCTGACTGCCAGCGCTGTTTGTAGTTTGGATCTCCAGACGATAGTTTAATTTAATTACAACATATTGTACAAAACATTTTATAAGGTAAAAAATTACTAACTTTCTATAAATGTATTGAAAAATGAAAAGAAGTAGTCAAGAACCAGACAACATGTAATTGAGTCTCTCAACATGTTCTCTTACTACGAGTTATCTGGTAGTTGGCAGTCAACGTGTTAATAGAATCTGTCCAGAAACTCAGAAAAATATATTATTCTAATGACTGAAACGTTATTCTTAAACGTAAAATATTTTCTGGCTGTTTATTCCGGAAATTACAAAGAAAAAATTAAAATAAAATAATCGTATATATTTGTGTGATAAAAACCAGTTCTTTGTTAAACCGTATTTGATTATTTTCGAAAAAACAATGCATTTTACGGCATTAAAATACAGTTTTCGACGAAATATTCTGCCACTTAAGTCTGTTATTTCTCCTCCATATTCCAAGAACAAGTTCTTATTAACGAGAACTAACTGCCGACATTTATTGCGCACAGATGGGTATACTTTATTCTTGCCGTATATAATCTACGAACCCCGATTAAATTAGATTATTCTCATCGCGCATTAAGTTTTATTTGTGGATATGCGAGTTCGTAGCGAATGAGAAGATAACTTGATTAAATTGGTTCTATCTTGACAGCAGAGTTCAAATAAATGCTCATTATTACTTAGCCTGAAATAGCTCACATAATGCAGTTAGCGATGAAAGCAAAGAGTCATCCCCTGCAAAATGGAAGGAGCCCTTTCCTTATGACTTGGATCTTCAATATTTAATTTATCTTCTTCACCATATCGATTTGTAGTCCAACATCCGTTTCGTTCCAATCAATGAAATAATATGAATGTCGTGTTTAACATTGTCAGAAACATAATGAAAGAGTGAGTTTTCAAGTTTTCTTGTCTAATTTTCCGTAACAGAGATAGGCACAATTCCACTCAATGAAATATACATATAAATATATAGTATATATATAAGCTTATAAACAGCACCTGTTTCTGTCGAAAATTTTTCAAATAGAATAAACAGAAAATATTTCATTTACACAATAAAATGTAGATGAAAACTATATATGAAAAAAGATGCATCGGTGTGTATTCCCATCCGCGGAGCTCAAATTTTCTTTTCTGCTAAAACATCCTTAGTTACTTTTATAATCTGATATAACCCTACTTCCTCCTTTACACTTGTAAGGAAATTGTCCACATAAAAGCCTTTAACCTTATGTGAAATTTTTAACCTTTTATGTTAAAAAGTTTTCAAATAGAATAAATATAAAGCATTTCAAAGGCAGATAAACAAATTATATATAAACAAGAATTTCCGTCTTGAACTATACGAGCCTACTTTCCCGTATATACCAAATTCAAATCTATAATCTAGCCATTTCTTTCTCATTTAGCCTTCAGTTCTTATTTACCTCAAATATACCTTTTTCAACGAATAATGCATATTCATTCACTCACTCATTCATTCTTTCATTTATTCAGTCATTCATTAACTAATTCATGTACTTATTCATTGATTCACTCCATTTATTTACTTTATGATTTACTCACTCATTTATTCATTTATTTATTCTTTCGTTCATTCATTTATTCATTCATTCATTCTTTTACTCTTTCATCTATTCGTGCATTCATTCTGTCACTCATTCATTTATTCATTGCGAAATATCCTTTAAAATCCCAATCAAAAAAAATTCATAGGAAATAAGTTTGTTCAATTCTTGTTGAACTTCGTATCTGTACGTGTTCTTCAGCGTAATATTTTTCCGATAAAGTTTGTTGCAAGCACATCCGTCTCTCGGTTAGATCAGGATCTATATGGGATAAAAATTTCCCGTAGGCGCTAATGTAAATTTGGTACCTTTCCATTAACGCGGGGCAAATCTGGCCAAGCAGACTTTTTGGCGACAGCACACGAAAAAAGGTTACCAGCGGCGATATTCCGTTTGGCCGCATCATTATTGGCGAATCTATCGTCTGCGCCGAGATAATAGATAAATGACGCTTTTTTTTTTTTTTTTTTTGAACTGTTCAAATAAATATTTCATGACTTTCTTTTTTTGACTTTTTGACTTTTCTTAATTTCTAACGATATTTTCACGATAAATTAAGTCTTCTTTCATACTTTATTATTAATATTTTTTTATTTTTACGGGAAAGTAGGCTAATAAAGATGGATATATTACTACGAATAAATATAGTGCTGTATTTCTAATTACAAAACTCAAATTCATCGCCTGGGGTAAACTAACTCTTTTTAGAAAATCTCTCGAACAATAGTAATTGGCACTGTTGCCATGCAGTTTCTATATTAAACACTGCATAACACGCAAAGGAAAAAAGATAATTGTACTAGTACATAAACTCCATTTTTTTTACAAACATAATGTAAGAACGAGTTTCCAAGTTTTCTAATTTTCCGGAACAGGGTTGGGCACATATACATATATATATATATATATAAAATTATATATATATAAATATACTAGTAAGCCCGGCGGTCATGCGAAATGACCGCTGTTCCAGATATTATAAATATAGTTCTCCCAGTAACCGGAAATGCACATCAAATCAAAGATATATTTATCAGGTAGAACAGTAAAGTTTAATGAATAAATAATAAACCTTTTAAAAATATCGGAAAAAATATTCTTACCGAAAAAAAAAAATCTAAGTTATGATAATCTGTAAAATAAAAATATTATTTACTATACAATCAAATTGTTTGTGAAAAATATTTATTTATATCCAACATAATCCTCGTCAAAACAATAGTTTTCTCGAAATTGGAAAAAAGAGCGCTGCCATTTTAATATATATAAAACGCGCAGACGATAAATAAATTAAAACAAAGAAAGAAGGATTAAATAAATTCGTGTTTACATTAATTTTTAACGGAGATTGCAAATCTAGAGATGCCTCACTCAAAATGCTAGAGAAATGTTTTGATTATTAGTATATTTGACATGTCTTACAACAATGGCAACTGAATTACAGTTACGCAAGCAACCAATAAGCTTTCGGCGACAGACACTTAAGCCGTTTATATATAAGATATTACCTTATAAACAGAACCTTTTTATCGAATGGGCAAGTCGGATATTATCTCGAGTCGGAGTTCCCCCTTTTTTTTACTCGCCAATTTTGAGGACTCTCAAAATAATCTGTATTATTAACCAGATCTATCGATTTTTGACCAATGAAGCATCTAGTTTACACGTTTGGTAAAAATAAGCTAAAATCTTGTTTAAAATAAATGTCAAAGTCATACAAAGAAAATAGAATTTAAAAAGTCCTATTTTCCATGAGTATGAGAGCTATATCATTATTACTAGCTTGTCTTGCCTTCCTGCTTCGCTGCGGTCAGGTTCCATTTCGTGGCTCAATTTGCTTTTTTTTTTTTTTTTTTCCTCCAACGGGGTTGCACATAGTTACTAACCTTTTTGCAGACCTAGTGCATTCTCCAGAAATCGGCATCCATCTTACCACTATGAGAATTTTGACGCGCAGTTTCCCTTAGATGGCGACACCTGAGCTGATGCAGATTGCACTAGGAATTTAATTTAGAAAACATTTTAGGAACACATTTTAGGGCTGTGACTTTCAAACTGCGGGGAGCCCTCCCCTAGGGGGATGTGATAACCCTACTTGGGTGGCGCGAGCACATCAAAAAGTTGAAAATAAAGCATATTCTTTTATTATTATTAATTTACTGAAATGAAACAAAACAAAATGCGGTCTGACATTATAAAAAATAAAATACCCATTTACACAGATTTAACATACTTAGAAATACAATATTTTATTTGATAATTAATTTATCAACAGTAAATTAAGAACACGTTTAATAATTACTAGTTTAAGTGATCTCAAGGGCTTGTCTGGCAAAGCAAAGAGTTTTAAAGGAACACTGTTAAATCGGAATTCTTGTTATTGGGATTAAAGGGCTTATTTTCAAGAAGATCATGTTCTCGGAATAGCTCGAATCAAAATGACTTAGATTTGGAAAATCGAGTAATTATTTTTCTTAAGTGACCCTTTTCTCAAAAATGATCCGATTGTGATTTAATTTTTCAGAGCACTAAAAAAAAAAAAGTTTCTTCACTTGGGGTTTGAAGGCTGACTGACTGTCTTGACTCTTCTTAGGCCGCTAAGAAAAATTAGAATTATTAATATTTTTCTTTGCGTCCATATCAGTATTTTTTCGAAGTGAAATTCTAAAGCAGACTTTTGATGGGAAGCTATTTTCAAGAAAAAAGGGCAGATAGAGATGATACAGGGAGATAGAGATGTTATGGAAAGACAGATAGATAGATAGAAAGATAGAGATTAATGAGACAGATAGAGTGTTGTGAAGATGAAGCATTGGATCATATCAGTGGCTCCCAACCTTTTTACCCTTGCGAACACCTTCTAAGATCCGGAAGAAAATGGCGAACCCTCTTCTGTAGTCATTAGTAACGGGTATATAACAAAACTATAAAATTTGCTAGAACTTTTATTTTCCATGTAGCACAATAGCTCATAAGAACTGAAAATATGATAATTGCAAAATATCTAAGTTTAAAAACAAAAACTAAAATTACTTTTTTTTTCTATAATTTCTTCTTTTTGAATTATAAATACGGCAGTAAATATTCACACAACAGATCTTTAAAAATTATTTTCCCAGTAGTGCGAAAAAAAATCTGTGTAATGGCTTCATAAATATCTTTCGGTTCCACTATCGGATTAAAATGTACAAATTCGCAAACATTTTCGCAAATTTACAAAAATATTAAAATTTACATCATGGCGATAATGCAGAAAAGTTGGAATAAAGTAAGATAAATGTGAGTACAAAATTTAAAGATAATGAATAAATACCTTCCGGTTCCACTTTCGGGTTAAAATGGGCAAAATTCGCAAACGTTTTCGCAAATTTACAAAAATATTCAAATTTACATATTTTCTCATGGCGATAATGCAGAAAAATTGGAATAAAATAAGATAAATGTGAGTACAAAATTTAAAGTTAGTGAATAAATATCTTCCGGTTCCATTTTGTGGTCTGTATATGAGAAATTAGCTGAAAATAGTGCAAAGTGTTACATTTTAGAAAATTTTCATACTTTCGACTCTTTCTTCGCGTTAGCGAGGAAAAAGTGGGAAATTAGTTGGGTAAACATTCATTCAAAATTTAAAATAAATCAATGAATATCTTTCCATACCACTTTATGTTTCAAATTTTCAAAATCAAGCAGCAGCAGAAATAAGTGATTTCAAATTTTGTACGTAAATGCTTCCTATGCCAGTCCTCCAGTCCACAACTTAGGGATCATTCATAAGATGTCACACTTCGAGGGGGAGGGGGTTCGTGAAATTCTGACAATGGGAGGGAGTAACAAGAAGTGTGACCTCCTGCTTACATGCAACGTAGCGTGACATGCAACAAAGGGGGGGAGGGGCTCCGTTGAAGTGTGACATTTTGTGGCAAAAGGGGGAGGGGGTCAAATATGTGGGGAAAAAGCGTGACATAATTTACTTATGAACGGTCCCTTATATGCGTTATCGGGAAAACAATTCATTAAAAAAAATCATATTCAGACTCCATCCTAATAGGAATTTAAATTTATTATTCCGTTTTTTTTTTTTTTTTTTTTTTTTTTACGGTATTAATTAAGAATTCCGCCATTGCAAACCCTCTTTCTACGCCACGCGAACCTCTGGGGGTTCTCGAACCACCGGTTAGGAAACGCTAGATTATACCAACATTTGTAATTTGTATGGGTAAGCTTTATTTTCTATTCAATCTTTGGTGGCATTAATATTAAGGAAAAAATTAATTAGTAAAGAAGCTTATTCATATTTTGTACCGATGAAAGGAATTTTAAAGAATCAATCAATTTTGTGAGTGCAGTTGGTGGAAAGTTTACTGTAAAATGTGCTTTCACACCAAAGGCGACAAAGACATAAGGCATGTCTTTTCCTCATCTGCGCAACCGCAGAACATTTTTCGAAGGCAAAAATTTGCTATGTGGTTGCGCAGATGAAGAAAGGACGTTTTTTCTCTTTCTCTCCTTTGGTGTGAAAGCACCCTAAAAAGTAAATAATAAAACGAAATGTAATTACTACTGAAGATGCATACGTGAAGAAAAGAATCAGAAAAAAAAAAAGATAAAAAAAAAACGAAATATATGAAAGTTTAAGTTTTGTAAAATGATTTAAGTTGATGAACTAAATATACTTTGTATTTTGTGACTATGGTTACTTTTGTAAATAACGTTTGTTCATGTTTATAATTTTCTCTTCCTTTGAACACCTTGAACACTTATATATTTTCATGACTGGGTTTATTTTGTTATGATAGAGTATTGCACACAGCTGCGAGAAACTTAAGGAAAAAAAAGTGAACATTTTCTAGCTGTATGACTCTGTATGACTGTGGTTCTAGGGGAAAACTGAATTCTCAAAATATCAACTATGTTTATGGCTGAATTAGCTGATATTGGTGCAATAAAATTACAATTTATACAATATATATCCCAGCATTCCATAAATAATGCAATCACGCACCCCAGCACTACGCTAATAATTCTCTACTCACTGCGCCACCATTACGTCGAACGGCCAATGACTTTTCCTTCGAAAAGTTTAAATATAGCTTTTTCAAATGTACCAAATGCGAGTGCCGAGTGCTAAAGTACTTCCGTGCCAAATTTCTTCATATATATATAGCCATCCTGCTGAGCGTTAATTATACACTCGTCCAATTCTGTTTTCTTATTTTGCTGCGTCCAATCCGAATCCAAAGAATTATTCGTCTTGTATTCTTGCTCTGAAGAGACGAGCAGACTACTCACATTCTTGCATTGTTCTGACGTTTCGCGCGGTTAATAGTTCCTTAATTTTGATACATATTATTGTTCTGAAGAAGTAATCGAAAAGAAAAAAACCTCCACATCAATTTTGGACTTAAACCTGCTTTATAAATGTTTCATTTATTGCAGTTGATACTCACCCGTTCTGTAACTTTAATTTCTAATTAAGAATCGGTACCTAAAACTGAACTGCGCTTGCTGATTTAAATTAACTGACTGAAATTACTACTCTGAGTTTATTTTCCTATATTTAGCTGAGATTTATATTTTGTGTCTTCAAAGAAGACACCACAGAAAATCTGGATGTAAAAAGAAGGTAGGATGTTGGAGATATAAGTGTACGAAATGCTTGCGGCCTTGACTCCGCTCCTGCGAAATGCTTTTGTTTGGTGCTCAGGTTTGTTGTCTTTTTTTTAAATAGCTGCACACCAGTATTTCCAAACAGTAATTTTCATGGGAAATTTTTAGTAAATGTAATTTACTACGAATATTACTGTTTTGTTACACTTTATAATTAAGGTCGTGACGTAGTTTTAGTGTCAATGTGCATTATTATTGCATTCAATACATTGTTATTGTTTGGGGGGGAGGAGGAAAATTAGGAATGAAAATTGAGTTGCATGTATTAAAAGCTTGAAAAGCACTGTTTCAGGGCATAAATAAAGAGTGCACAAAATCTGAGAGATGGATGGATAATATAAATCAATTAGCAGCAAATAGCAAATATTAACAATTTTACCCTTGATATTTTTGGTGAACTAGTGGTGAAATAGAGACTGCAATAAGCGCACGCAGAAATTAAGCAATAGCAATAGGTATCACTCGGGGGGAGGTAGAAAAGTTGCCAGAAAGTGGAGATTGGTCCAAGGAAAATTTGAAAGATGTACACTCTAAAAAGAAGAAATTTTTAAGCCATATGAAGCATTAAAAATAAAACAATTAATGCGCTAAAATATTTCCAGCTTTATTTTAGCTATCCTTTTTTAGGAGGGTCTTACTAATGAGGGTACCATAGTATATGATGCCCCCAATCAGTTTTACCTACGGCGACCCCAAAAATCCAGGATGGGCAAATTTTGTGCTTGAATGAGAGTTTGATTTTATCACTTTTTTTACTCACTAAAGGTATTGCAAGTAAGATTAAAAAAAAAGCTTGCATCTCCCTATGGATATTATTTCTTTTTATCATTTTTATCTTGATAGAAGGTCATTATTTTACCAATGATGTCTCCACTAAGGCTCGACCGATGCATCGGCCTCGCCGATGCATCGGCGCCGATTGTTCAACAAAGTTGCCATCGGCCATCGGCATCGGCGGCAGATGTTAACTTTAGAAAAACATCGGCCCATCGGCCTAAAAAACATCTAAAAGCCGATGCAAGGCCGATGTTTTTCGCAGGGACAACTTTCCAGAAAACATTCTGTCTTTCACTTTCTTTTTTTCTCCATAGATCAATTTCTATTTCCATACAATAACAGGCAGCACATGAGTTAAAAAAAAACACAAAAAAATGTCATTCTACAAAAGTATTTGATAAAAATTTCGGAAAACTAGTTTAAGCGATCGCTGCCCGAAAACCTTCATTATTAAAATAGTTCTCTTTGAGCAGAATGCTCGCTGTTAGAATATGTTAAAGTAAAAGTCATAGAGACGTCTTATGAGTGCTATTTGCTTTTAGCACTAGGTTAGTTGCCTCATTTTTGTCGGTTTTTCTTTTAATAATGACTTAGTGCATTAGATGTCATTGGGCAATGATATTATACCATCTGCTTTTAGTTTGTCATGTTTCTTATTATTCCGAAATTGTAAACAATAAAAAGTCAACTCAATCAAAGTACGATAATAATTTTGATTTTTACCAACGTAAACTTTTTTCTTTTTGCGGTTTTTTTTTTTTTTTTTTTTGCTTCTTCGATCCCACGTGTTACAGTTTTTCTGCAATTGTGCAGCAATCTTGTTGCATCTGCTTTTAGTGTGCGGTTGTTCTCATTATTTCATTTTTAGGTTACAACATAGAAAAGATTGGTCAAAAATAAGAAAAAAAAATTCCACTATAAATATTTATTGATCGAAATTTTATGTGTCCAAATTCGACTTGCAATTTTTAAAAATTGAATTCTCAAAATGCGAGTTCGCGCGACAGGATTTAATAACATCTTAATAAAAATGCTTAAATTTCTTTATTTTCACAGATTGATCAATGCATATTTTTTTTTCAAAATGCACCTTAACATTTTTTATACGATAATTATTTTAATTTTCCCCCTTTTATACTTCGTTTTTTAGTGCTTTTTTTTTTGGCTTCTTTGATGCCACGTGTTAGACAGTTGACAGTTTTGCTGCTATTGTACAACAATCTCGTTGCATCTGCTGTCAGTTTAGGATATTTCTTGTACAACATAGAACATATTGATAAAAAATATGAATCAATTTTTCAGTATAAATGTTTATTGATCTAAATTCTATGTGTCCAAGTTCGACTTGCAATTTTCAAAAATTTAATTCTTTAAAAATGAGTTTGGGATACAGGGTGGAACAATACCTTAATAAAAATACTACAATTTCATTAATTTCAAAAATTGCCAACGTATATAATATATATATATATATATATATATTTTCAAAATACATCTTAATTTTTATAAACGATCACGTGTTTTCAGAAGATTATTTGTCAACAGAAAACTGCGGGTGCTCAAAATATTGGTTTCTTTCGGTGACCTTACATTGTGCTCATGAAAATATAAAGAACATGTCAAGTATTTCAGTGTAATTTTCAATTCACAAGAAAAAAAACCAATAATATTAGTTCTTAAGACCCAGCATTCATTTGCAATGACAAAAAAATCTCACGTCTATGTTTTTAAAGCAATATTCAGTATTTCTTGGTTATGAACATGGTATATACTATACAAGGGATAATACTGCGAGTGAATTTTTTTAATATTTTATTTTTATTTCAGAAAAAGAGCTTAAAATAACTTTTTAAATGAAAAATAAACATGTAATCGTTCCCGCTTTTCTTTTAAAACGGGGGGGGGGGGGGGATCATGAAAAAAATCTGAGAGGAGGGGGTTGACAGTTTCGTTAAAAATACAAACCCACATTATTTGTTAGTCTGTGTCATACATCTGCATTCCTCTCCATGAAAAAAATTATAAAATAAAGGCAGCTGCACATGGCATTTGCAGTGCAGGTGTTATAAAGAGAAAATGTTGAAGGAAAGGGAATTAGACCCGAGCGGATCCAATAGTTGTTGATTTTTTTTTTTGCAAAGATAAGAAAAAAGAATTGAAAATCCTCTGATATAGAATTTTTTAATTTTTTTAACCTCCGAATAGTTTAATTACTTTACTAGAATCGCGAGAGATTCTTTTAGTTTTAATTATTATGTAAACTTCCCCCAAACAGTTTTACGGTGCTTGAATAATGCATTTATCTTATATATAAGCGGCTTATTCTGTCTGTCTGTCCGCTATAGAATCCCATCCGTTTTACCGATCGGGACCACATTCGGTACGGTTAATGTTTACGATCCGAGAAACTCATCGCCGCAAAAATGAAAGTTGTGATTCAAATAATTTTTTTTTAAATTCATTTTTTAAATTTTTTCAATGATTTTTTCGACCCGTTTTATTTTATTTTTGCATTGTTGCCGTCGTTTCCAACCATATAATTACAGTTGCCGTGTGAACAAACAAATCAACGCAGTTGCCATTGTTGTAAAAATGTAATAAATATATTAATAACAATTAAAACGCTTCTCTAACATATTGAGTGAGGCTTCGCTGTATTTTGAAATTTCCGTTAAAAATTAATGTATGCGCGAATTTAATTTAATCCCTTCTTTCCTTTTAATTGATTTATTTATTTTAATTTTATATTTTTTTTATTAGAGTGGCAGCGCTCTTTTTCCCAGATTCGTCAAAACTTTTGTTTTGAAGAGCATAATAAAATTTTCAATAAGTTCTTTCGACGATAAATATATATTTTTCGCAAACGATTTGATTATATAGTGAATAAATATATAGTAGTGTGGGGCAGTAAGCAAAGGGGCTTCCTCGCAGCCTGACCTGGGTAATTCAGTTTGAATTAGCAGACACCTTTGCACAAATCATTTTAATCCCAATCTATAATACCTAGAACAGCGGTCATTTCGCATGACCGCCGGGCATACAAGTGCTTTTATAAACATAAAAATAAATAGTAAATGATTTAAATGACATTTTTGACAAGCATTCTACACGTTTTAATGGTTTAAAGCGACTTTTTTTTCCATCGGCCATCGGCATCGGCCATCGGCCGATGGAAGAGGAGAATAATCGGCAATCGGCCATCGGCCGATCTCGGAACAATCGGCATCGGCCCATCGGCAAAAAATGCCATCGGTCGAACCCTAGTCTCCACGATAGTATTCTCTCATGTATTCTCTTTACTAGAACCGAAAGAAGTGAAGTGAAAACGTTAATGTGACGTCTAACGTCTTTTGTTTTTGATGGCGCAATGTATGATTCCGGTTAGCGATGAATTTTAGTGGTTGGTGAATTTCGGTTATTTGGATTAATATATTTCCTTTTAAAAAACTTGAACGGCAGATGCAACTGATTCAGTTCTGGCAGGTATCATTTCCTTCTGTCAAAACTTTATTATTAATTCTGTATAATCTTTTAAAATTTTATGTGTTTATTAGTCGGCAACTTCTCAGTTTCTAATTGAATACTCTTTTGCTCTTTCATGTTGGCAATTTCTTATTTCAGATTATTTCATTAACTAAATATTTACGTAACTAATTTTTTTTTATGTCGTGCTGTGATAATGGTTTCAGGAATACTTTGATATTATTCTTTTAAACTAATTTAATAGTAGATCAAAACTTTGAAAGACAACAACTTATATAGTCAAGAATTGAATTTCTGACATGTTTTCTGAGCTCAAAAAATTTATGTTTTGGGAAAATTGAGCAACATGGAGAAAAGCTTGCAGATTTTTACAACTTGTTTGTGAAGTATGTCTTGTTTTATATACCATTTGCGTCATTCTTATACTGTTATGTTTCTCTTTTAGAATTGATTAAAAGGTAATTGACTAGTAGGAATTCGACCAGATGATTTTATTTTATGTAACGCATTTACCGATTATTGGAACAAAAATGAATAATTTTAGTATAATTTTAAAGTTTTATTGTTTTTTGTGATAATTAATTTTAAAGTACATTATAGCACCATTATCATCAGTATTGTATAACAGTCAATTGCAAGCTACTCAGTAGCTAACGGGAAAGTTTTAGGCAGATCGTAGCAGTGCTTCGGTGGTTAGCCTACAATCTGTAATGGTACCATCATATTCGGGATATCTAGAGAAAGCCATTTTGTCCTGTCTCCTCTCTTGGGAGCTTTACCTGTTGCAGATATCAATTGAAAAGTATATTATTACAATCCGTCAGCGTCAGTCAAGTCAATCCGTCAGTGTTGTCATATTTCCCCCTCTATTACGGGGAACATAATACATCTGTGTTCATGAGATATTTCCAAAATGTTGCCAAATCTGATGCAATCGACAAAGCAGCTGCCAAGAGGATGCAGAAAGCAGCAAGTTAAGCCGCTGCCTCTGAATTGTCTCCAATTCAGTCATGAAATTCAAAGTGGCTGTTGAAGTGGGCTATTAGGCAGGGGTATAAGGGACGGGAACTACTGTGATATAACCCCCCTTGGCGACTTTTTCGTTGGCACCAAGAAACCGTCGCCGACAACAAGATTTTTATGTCGCCAACTTCAAATAGAATACAGTAGTCGCTGCTTCTATGGATCAGTGGTTATATGAATCAGCCGGCTATATGGATCAAAACACGATAACCAAACCCGAATCATACTTTTACATAGAAAATCCGCCGTTTCTTTGGATCAAACCCACCGTTTCTTTGGATCAGATCAGCGAGAAATTCCAAGAAACTTTGCTGTTTGTGGTCTTTTGTATCGCTTGTTTATTACACCCATTTTCTTATCTATGGAGAGACAAGTTTTCTCACCCCCTGGGAATTTTCGCTTCTTTTATTCTTCCCCATTACTAAGAATAGCTCAGTTATCCGTAAACGAGGGAGGGGAGTTGAATAGTCGAGGGGGCGGAGTTTCTACGTAGGGATTTCACATTGCTTGACGTCACGAGTTAATCCTCACCACAACACTCTTTGACCCTCGGCATTCACTCATTTCACTACTCGTTAGTCGTTACCAAAAATGGCAAAACGGAAGAATTTTAGTTTGAAGGAAAAAGAGGAACTCTTTAAAAAATTTGATGCCCTTCCAAAATGCAACCAGAGGGATGCCGCTCTGAAATTGGGAATTCCACAATCATCTTTGTGTCGTCTTTTGAAGCAAAGAGAGGAAGTTTCCACAGGAAATCGCCTTGAACGTGAATATAAACCGAAAACAAAACCGTGTGGGAAAGTCCGAGGACGTGGAAAAGGCACTGTTAGAATGGTTTAAGGGTGCACGACTCAAAAATGCCCTAATAACTCGATCCGTACTGATGTTGAAAGCAGAAGAATTTGCAAAAAAATTTGATATCGAAGACTTTTATGCAACAGATGGTTGGCTCACTCGGTGGAAGGACAGAAACAGTATTGTGTACAAAAAACAACATGGTGAAAAAGCTAACGCAGATGTAAGTGCAGCCGATAGTTGGATAACTGATGTTCTTCCTGAACTTCTTAGTGAATATAAAGCAAATGACATTTATAATATGGACGAGACTGCACTTTATTATCGTGCTTTGCCAGACCATACCTTAATGTTCAAGAACGACTCTCATTCCGGAGGAAAAAAGATAAAGGCACGAGTAACGGTACTTCTTACCTGCAACATGACAGGAACTGTGAAGAAAAAGCCTTTAGTAATCGGAAAAAACAAAAATCCCCGTTGTCTAAGAGGCGTTAAAATTTTTCCAGTGGAGTACAGAATTTTTAAAGCAGTGGGATAAGGACTTGGGAATCCAGAAAATTGCCCTCCTCCGGGACAACTGCACTGCTCATCCTGTAGTTGAATTGAAAAACATAAAACTTCTTTTTGCCAGCGAATACAACATCGATTATACAGCCATTGGATCAAGGAATCATCAAAACCTTCAAAACTTACTATCGCAAAGACATCAGAAAGAAGGTAATTGATGCAATCGATGACCCTACAATAACGTCTGCTAATGACATAGCGAAATCTATCGGTCTTCTTGACGCTTTCCATATGTTAGTGAATGCTTGGAAACAAGTGACGCCTGTAATAATTTTCAATTGCTTCAGAAAAGGAGGATTTTATAAACCAGACAACCAGCTACCTGATGATGGTGATATTGCAAATTGTGAAATTCGCGAAGAGGACCTTAATGATGAAGAGCTTGATGAAAATTTTATGAACTGGGTCAACGTCGATGATAATATTCTAACATCAGCCGAAATGACTGACAACGACATTGTTTTGTCTGTCCAAAAGTGAAAAGAATCCGAAACTCGAATTCTTTCAGATGAAGATGAAAATGACATTGGCCCCCAAGCGGATGCACCAGCACCTACAGCAATGGAAGCGCGTAATGCGCTTCATGTAATTAGGGCAACCTTAGAACAGAGAGGTGCTTGCAGTTCAGATTATGACTCCTATCACAATCTTGAAAATATTGTATTAAATTTAATACGCACAAATACTAGACAAGCAAGTTTGGATAGGTATTTTAAATGAGTTTGAAACAACAGTTTGTACTAATTTCATTTGAATAAAAAATGGATTAATGGATTTTTGTGTCATCTTTTTGTTTTAAATGGAAAAAAAAAGAAGAATATAGCTAAAAAAAAAACTAAAAATGAAATAAACTGATAAAAGTACCTGTATAAACAAAAAAAATAATTGAAATCCATAGCATTAAAAATAATAAGCGTGTTTCAATCAAGATTTGGCTAATTTATGGCCGCCGCTAATATGGATCGGCCGGTTATATGGATCAAGATGATCTGACCCAACAAGATCCATATAACCGGCGACTACTGTACAACACTCTTGGCGATGATTTTATCGCAAACAATGTCACATCATGCACCTAGAAAACATGTCAAGAAAAATCACTAAAAAACATTAAAATACCAAAAATTGTAAATTATATCTTATACACAATATCAACGCTAAACTATGTAAAGCACGTACAGCATTTTTCAACAGCTATTCAATACATTAACGGACTGATAACTACTCGAAAAATAGAATTATTTACTTTACAAACACTCAAACTTGAATAAAAACCATTTTTTAAAAGAACACGCAATTTATGGGTTCTACGGGTTAACGAAATGGTCCGAAAATTAACACTTTATTTTTCTTTGCTTTTAGTCACAATTAACCAAACTTATGCACTTATCAACCAAAACATACTTCAGATAGCACAAACTCCAAACCATGTTTCCGTCAGTTTTAAAAAATTTCGCCTTAACTAACTAATATGAATTCGTTCATCTCGCCATAATAGAAAACAATTGAACCAAATTAATTCACTTTAACACTTTACATTCTTCCTTTAGCAATAGGAAATATCTCCAGAAACTTTAACCATAAAATAAACTACTAAAAAGCTACTTATTAGTAAAAGAAAACTTTCTAAAAGTCCAACCATCACACCCAAAAGCACCCATTGCATCATCCACTTAGGGTTGCCACACATTACGTCAACCAACATCGATGGCGCTGGGTTACCACTGAAACGAAAAGATATCGCCAACCGAAAATCATTACAGATTGGCGTTCTGGCTCGAATGTCGCCAAGGGGGAGATTATATCACAGTAGTACCTAAGTAGTGCTGACTCCAGGAAGAAAGGGCCGCCGGGGGGAACTCCGAAAAGGGCACTCTTGAGTTGTGCTTTAATTTTTTACTGCCCCCCCCCCCCCCCCGCATTAAAGCGCATTTGCTTAAATTTTTACACGTAAAATAAATTAAGCGTTTTAAAAAAAAAGGTTGCAAACTTTGCATGTGTACCTTAAAATATAGGTTCTCATTTTGAAAAATATGTGCGTATATATGTATCACTTATGCACATTTTCATATGTATTCTGCTGGAAAGTTATGAACTACTCAACAACAAAAATTTTAGGTCTTGGTGACATTTCTCCATGACCAGAGTCCGACAAAAATGCGAAAATCTTAGGAGCCAGGGAAAATTTTTAGGAGCCAGCTATAATATTTCCATTTGTCAACACCTGAAAAACTAGTCGCCAAGGCATTTTTTTGGCGGCCGGGATTTTTTGGACCCTGTCCATGACCAAGTTTGGAAGGGGATTACCAAAGTTACAACAAATCCGGAAAAGACCTCCCACAAAAGTACTCCCAATGGTGGCCGTACAAGTCTTAAGGCTGACTTTGATTATTATTGGCAAGTATTTCAGGTGACAGTAACCTAGAATTTTCAAACTTGGTGCCATTTTAAACATCAATCATAGAGCTTTCAAATTTTTCCTTAATCATTTTGTTTCTAATTGAAACATTTGTTTTTCTGTTTAGAGGAGGGGTGGGGTGGGAACTTTGGAGAAAATAGCTTTTTATTTTCTCTCAATATATTTTGTCCTTTTTACCATTAAAAAAGAAATATCAGGTGATAAAAATGCTGCACAATTAATTATATGCAAGAAAACACTACAATTACCTAAGATAATTTTTCATAGGAAAATGGGAGCCACATGATAGTACAATCTTTACTTCTTTTATGGGCAAATTTTATGAGAGGAAAATAGTGTGCAAATTATGCTTGTATTCAACACCTTATTTAATTTGTTAATTTTTTTTCTAATAAAGCCATAAATTTCGGGAGGTGGAGGCCAAAGTCTTGGAAAGAAATAACTGTATTTAGGCCCAATAAGAATTTTGCTGTTCGCTGTTTAGAAAATAATAAGAAATATTGTTAACCTAAAGCAAATGCTAAAAGATTGCTGCCGGATTATACGCAGTTTGACCGTTTCCCGCGTGCAAACGAAGAAAAGCATATACATGAGTCTCAAATACTATTTTTAGCACATATAAATTGATTAGTATGTAGAAATTCAATGAAAAATCGGGAAGCATTTTTTAGTTTTTTTTTTTTTGGAAATAAACATTTTAAAAATATGAAAAAATGAATTGTAATGAACATGTTTAAGATTAAAATGTGCAGTTTTCATAATCGTGTCCGAAAAAGTTTTCATATTTGAGATCGCGATTTCTGAAAAAGGGTTCGTTTTTGCGATTCAGAGTTCTTATTAATTATTGCTTTAATTCTAAGTTGATATCATAACATTTTGCTTTTTCTATTTTTTGTACTTTTATTATATGTATTATCGTTTTTTAGACTGAGCTCTAAATTTTACGCAATACAGAAAATTCGTAAAATTGAAGTGCGGGCTTTCTTTTATTTTTCCGATAATCTGATCTTTTGTAATTAAAAGACTTTAATAAGTGGCTAGAGCATATAAAATCATATCAGAATTTGAGCAAATTCTTTTCTTGTATTGTTTAATTAATGAAGTTAAAAAAAACAATGAAAAGTCTCGATTTTTCGATGTTATGCCACGAACGTAAGTCGACCTTTACTTATCGTTTTTTGTGCCAAATTTCTCGACTTATAAACGAGTATATACAGTATTAAAAAATGCTATTAATGAATGAAATGCTAATGGCAAATTTTCTGATGCTATTTACAAAATTTGTTGAATCAGGACCCAAAATCCGGAGAGATCGCCGCTCCGAGCGTTCCGGATTTGTTTTTTTGCTTGATTTATTTTTTTAAAATCGGGAGTTTTCCGAATTGCCGCACATCATCGGCAGGTAGCGTACCGTAAGCAGTCCATCCTGACTATAAATAGTAGCATAATTTAACTAGCCGATGTTCATATTTGTTTAGGGCTATAAACACCTGAGTGAAAAAAACGTACGTGATGTTCCCCCCTTACTACCCCCAGTTGTTCCAAGAAACTGAAGGGGAGAAGACAATAATGCTCTAACATTCTGAGAAAACTAGTGGGGACAAATAAAGGTGGGGTATCCTGGATTGAAGTTTTCCTATATTGCACTTCCTGCGTTGAAGTCCGTTTGGCCGATGTGTCATGCTCTGAATAGACCGCAGGGTGCATAGAAAAGGGAAGAAAGAGGCCGCCGGGCGCAAAAAAGATTGAAAAGGGCCGCCGGGCGCAGCGCCCTGCCAAAATGGCTTAGAGTCAGCACTACTAAGGGACCGTCTATAAATGATGTCATTCTTTTTCTCCACATATTTGACCCCTTTTATCGCAAAATGTCACACTTTGAACATAGCCCTTCCCCCCCCCCCTTTGTCACAAAATGTCGCACTTCAACATAGCCTCCTCCTCCCTTTGTCACATGCCATGCTATGTTGCATAAGCATGGTGTCATATTTCTTGTTATCCCCACCCTTCCCATTGTCACAATTTCCCTAACCCCCTCCCCCCTCTATGTGTGACATCATTTATGAATGATCTAACACCTAGGACGCGCAGCGAGCAAGAGGTTGGTAAACAAAGCAAGCCTGGGGTACAGCCTTTAGTATTACACTATTGATTGTTGGTTAATTTTTCATATTTTGCCAATATTGAATAGCGCCTAGCTCAGAATGAAACTTGAAAATATTTTGTTTTCACAAATATAAACACATGAAAAGGTGATAGCGTCCCAGGGTAGTTGCTCGTTATGAAATTGCAAACATTTTGCTGCTTGTGGCTAGTTCTGGAATAAAGAAGGCATTACCATAGAAAACTGAAAGTAGTACTTTTATTAGATCTAAGTAAAATCCATTTGTGGTTATAAACATTTTTTCTAAAAATCTCTTACAAGTTACAATAGCCTTTGTAACTTGTAATAATGAATATTGGTCTTGTAATAATGAATTTTGGATAATGAATATTGGTCATTTTGAAGGATAGTCAAAGAAGTGATGCTTTACTTTTATTAGTATAATAGATTCCTAATTTTGGATAGATGCTCTTTTTAAGGAATGTTATATGTTTTTGTTTACAATTTGAAAACATTTTTAAATAATGTAATTGTATTGTTTCTTTAATTAATTATTATTTCTCTATTACAATAGCTATGGATATCAAACAAGGCTTTTTGGATGATACTTCTTTGTCTAAAACACCTGGATCACCGTTAAAATCTTCTACAGTAGCAAAAGAAAATAATAAAAGGTACTGGGTTTATTTTTTAAAATGTTAATTTCAAGTAGATTTTTGATATTATTGCTGTATTGCTAATTGGGGGTTTACAAAGAAATAAAATCATGAAGCCTTAAATTCAATTGAATTTTATCCCCCCCCCCCTCCCTTTTTTTTTAATTGAAAAAGAAAAAGATTTTACTTGTTGCTTTTTGGAATTTGTTTTATTAATTGAGAATACTTAATGTTTTATTCTGCAGAATATAATAATGGTCCTGTCAAATCAGACATTTTCTGCTCTAAATCTAAATTCCAGATTGCTTTGTGCTAAAACAAATTTTATTATGTGTATAAAAAATTAACCAGTTAGCCTTTTTTGATCTGTATAGTCAGGTGGAGTAAATTAATCATAAAATACAGGTTTTTCAACTTAAGTGGATTGGTAAGAATTTGTTCAAAAGCTTCAAATTTTTTGGTTGATAATTTGTTACAGGTCATTCCAAGCCAAATCAACTACAAAAATGGGATTGTAACACTCATCATCTCGGATTTTGAAACTTGGTTTACTTATTCCCTTAATAGTCATTTCTGAGACACAAAGGGAACTGTTCTTATTTATGAAAAAAGAAATGTCTTCTGGTAACTAATACCATTACTGGCTAAATAGTTATTACTGGTTAGCTAGAAATTTCTTCTGGCTTCACTTTTTTTTTTCACATTCCTGAAGCCCTAAGAATGTTTATTCACTTTTTCTTTAAATCTTTCTAACTTAAAATATATTGGAATTGGACACAAAATTTGGTTAACTCATAGACCCTAATGAGAAATGGTACTGATTGATTCTTGGCCCAAATCTCTTCCGGGGGGGGGGGGGGGTGAAGCAATCGAATATTTCTCTCATTTGGTGGGACTGAATATGTTGTCAAGAAACAGTAGTGGATTGATATCAAGAAACAGTAGTGGAAGACTTCAAAAAAGAATTTATTTGTTCTGTGTCTCTAACATTTTTGCTTGCAATTTTATCAAATGTGCACAATGTTTTTTCCCTTCTAAATTTTAAAGGTACATTTCCTTTTATGCAGGAGAAGTGATGCGTTACGGAAGAGACAACAGGCCTTAGAAACTGATTCTGTGTGTTATGCTTATGAAGGAAGTCCACTTTCTGCTCTCAGTGAAGTTACTAATGTTCCAAGGAGGAAGCCAGATTTTGATTTAAGTGATACTTCTCTTACTTCTGAAGGCAATTCCTCATTAGGCATTCTGAGCATAGGAAATGTATCTGGTATACTATTTGAAGCAGCACTTCATATACAGTATTTTATTTCCACAAATATGTATATTTTTTTTGTGATACAAATTTTCACTGTAATTTTAGATATCATTTGGAATTTGAAGTACTTAATGTTTTGTACACTAATCTGTTAAATTTTTTAGTGGACTATAGACCTAGAAAGGCAGTACTTCTACCAGTAGACTACTAAGTCTGCAGTCAAACACTAAATATCAATAATAAAGCTTACTGAAATACTTCTTTTAAACTGATTATATCAAATATCCACAAGTATGTTTAAACCAGGATTTGCCGATATATATCTTGATATATATCCGATATTTATTTTTAAAATATCAGGATTTTTGATATTTTCATTTATGTGAAGCATTCTGAAAATATAGCATTACGCATCATATTTTTTGTCTAAAAATTAGAACTTTAAATTTTCAGTTGTTATTGAAAATTAAACTATAGTTTCTAAATAAAATGCAAAAAGGAATTAACAAAAACACAGCTAAAAATTGTGGAAGAAAATTAACTGAAGAACAAAAGCAGAGTTCATTTCATTTTTTGCATTCTACTAACAAAAGAACTTTTGCCTTTAGTAAAGATTTTTTTAGCAAAAAAATCCCCCCTTCCCATGTTTATGTTTGAAAATAAGTTCTTAGCTGTACCACCATTCATTTGGTGGGACAATATTAAAATTGAACAGCCACTAAAAGCAACATTATTTTACTTAGTTAACCAATTGTTAACTGCTTCACCAACTACAGCACTGCTAGAAAATTTTTTCTCTTGCTTTGGTATGGTACAGTCTAAATTGCGCAACTGGCTAGGAACTGAAAAAGTGGACAAACTTACATTTTTATTTAAATTTTTGAACAAAATTAGACTTAATTTTATGTTTAAAGTTTTAGAGAAATAAAACATTCTTAGGTGGTTTTATGATTTGTGTTTTGAAAGAGAAAAATCTTTAACTTAAAATCTTGTTTTAAGTGCTTAAAAAAAGAACACATTAATAGTTTTATTATAATAACTATATATGTACAATTTTGTATTAGAATAGTTTTTTATATAATGTGTAATATGTATTGGTGTGTTAGTTGTATTGAATGAATCTGAAAATATTTATCATCAGCAATACGTTGACAGTTTTGAAAATATCGGATTTATATCAAAATATCAGATATTTTTGATATTTTCAAAAATATCATGGTATTTACGAACCTTGATTTTAACACAGGAAAAGAACTGATGATGTAATTATTTTTATTTCATAATGTAATTTTTTTTTTTTTTTTTTATATTTGTTGTTTAATGTTGTGAAGTCTATTTTTGCTTCATATCTTTATCCTCCTGCTCTCAAAATATTTAAATATTTCTATGAAGTGTTTATTTTATTAAAGGGAAAAAGTAAACTTTTTCCAGTTTTAGTTTTTTTTTCTTTCCGATTCTGCATTTAATTTTTTCACAACTTCCATTTCAGGTTTTACAGATAGCAGTTTGCGTAATAGTGATACTGATGGCAAAAAGCAAGTAGTTTATAAACAAGATTTGAGAAAAATGACTATCAATAGAGAAGAAAATAAGGTATTTTATGTACTTAATATTAGAAATGTATTTCATTTAAGATTTCTTTTTCAAATGTTTGCAAAATCTGCTAAACAAAGAATAATAAAGTAAAATGCAAAAGATTTTTATCAAGAGTAGTTAAGACATAATATTTGTAATATATCCAAATTACATACCAACATTATTTATTAGTATTATCTTCATTTATATATAATTTTAAATTACCTTTACTAGATTCTTTGAAAGGAGAAATTATATTCAAAATAAATTAAAATCTTTTTTGGCTAAATTTTTATAAGAATATGTATATTATGTGCTTGTGAATATTTAAAAATATTTTTCAAATTTATTTATGTATTTATTTAACTCAAAATTCTGCTTTTAAGGTTTAATTGAAATCAGCTTGCTTCAATGAAAGAACATCAAAGCAATTTGAAACTTTTAGTTATCATTTAGATGCTTCCATTACAGCCTTTTATATTTTCAAATCTTTCTCCGGTGATTTTAGGATTATTAATAAAGTCGATATTTGTTTATATAAATTTTATATTATTGTGTTTCGCATAGGTGCAGTCTGCTTTGGGTGTAAATGCAAATTCTTTACAAAGCCATTATGCTACAGAAAATGTTGGTGGTACTTCTAATGAAGATTCTATTGAATATGACGGCACCAATATACCTGAATTAAATTTCGACTCTCAATCAAGTGTTTCGAACCGTAAGTTATGTTGTTGATGATTGGTACAAGTAATTTATTACTGTAGTCTTATGTGTAAATATGTGGGCAAACAAATAAGAGTTTTTTTTTACAATTTGAAAGAAAAAAGTGAATAAATAAATGAAATTAAATAATTTAAATTAATTAAGGTGAAATTTAAGAATCTTTAGTACAAAAAAATAAGAATTTATTCTGATGTTTTAATTTTATTTTGTTCATAAATTGCATGGAAAACTTTTATATGACAGAACTTAAAAGACTTATAGAGAAGCAGCTAAGAATGGCTGACTTGCTAATTACAACTGGCTTTAATTTTCCAATGCCTAATATATTGCAGGAACCATTATAGATATGTGTACTTTGCTTCCATTAATTTTCAAGCAAGCACTTTTCCTACAAACAATGTTCTATATGGTAGGAACAAGTCATAAATATATTAGTAACAGAAAAAAAACTGCTCTTTAGCCTGATTGATATTTTTGAAGTAATTTTTAAAATGTCTCCCCTTTAACTTACTTCTCCAGTCATAAAAAAGCAAGAATTATATCAATAACCTGTGTGTAGTAGACGTGAAACATTTTGAACACTCTAGAACTTGGTTATATCCTTGGGACTGGAAGCTGCATGTTTCCCCCCTGCATTGTAACAAAACACTTTAAATTTAAACTTATTGTTAACAAATTTAAATTCAAATTCAGTCACTCATTACAGTGCTAATAAGGGCTGAATTAAATGTTGTTACAAATTTTATCAATTAATGTCTTATATAACGATATATATTTACTAGTTTTCTACTCAACGATTGGCTTTTCGAGTACGCAAGTACCAGGTGGCTTATTGAATCTCAAATATCTAGAAGTGGTTTTGTGCGAATAAAAATCTGTGGAAAAGCCTATAATTTAATTATATTTGTATATATGTAATGTCCAACTACAAGCAGCCGTTCATTTAATCCAATGTCTTTCTGTAAATCCATGTTGGCCAAAATTCAAGGAATCATAGTTTATTTATATGCTATTTCAACATAGTAAATACATTCCAAACAAAGCAAGAAGACGACACAAAACATCAATGTTTTAACTACACTATGTCATTTCATGAATCCCTTGCGAAATCGCTTTAAATAATCTTTCCAGCTAGCTATGTGTCATGTGAGAATGCAACTGCTTTATGATTGGTTCCTTCTTGCAGATATTGCTTATGTTACGTAAGTTCTTTCACTTGTCTATAGGTCCAAGGCTGAACTTGATGCAGTTAACTGTTACTGATAAGGCTTTTTCATTTCACCATAAATGAAGGGACAAAAATAGGATTTGGCACTCAGCACCATCTATTCTACTTTGAGGCTACTTTCTATAAGAACCAGATTATTGATTTGGCGTAATTGATTTCACGAAAAAAACTTAACCATCGCCAGCCAGCGTTTGTTTCAGTAGTAATTATAACTAAAAAGGTTCAGTTAAAAATTTGAGAAATTGTAATGTTGTCTATTATTAATTTTAAACCAATTCAAGATAAGTACTCAAATTCATTCATTAATATATTGCTTATTTCTGTAAATATATTTCATTAAACATGTAAGCTTAGTAAATGTTATATGCAAATTTAATCTATTTGTAATATCGAATAAATAGCATTATCATAACTTTTGCTGCCTCAGGCAAATTTAGCAATACATATATTTTTTGAAACATTCAAAGTTACATTTAATAAAGCTTAAGTTAAGAGTTGACTGGGTAATTTGCTATTTTTTAATAAAAAAATATGGCTGGAAATGATAAATCAAGCACAACTATTTCTAAGCATTTATTTCTGCACAAAAGAAATAATAAACTGCATACAAATGCATTAAAAAATACACATGTATTGACTATAAATCTAAAGTCGAATATCATTGAATTTAATTTATTTCAGAGTTAAGAATGTAATTACTACTGAAACAAGAATAACTTTTGGTACTTTTCCCGTTTTGGGAGGTGCTAGCGATGGTTATTGTTTTTTTTTTTTTGCCAAATCATTTTGTTTTGTGTCTGGAGTTTGTGTTGGGGAAAAATATTTAAACATCGGCAACCGCAAACTTTTCTGGGTCGGGTACTAGCAGCAGAAAAAGTGCGACGTTGGTTCTTTTGATGTTTCCAATAATGAAACAGCCTGTACAGTAACGGTAATGAACAAGTTCAGCCTTGGTAAGTCACTTTAGTTTTTTGTGTTTTAAAATCGAAACTGAATTTAAAAAGGTGTTTAAAAGAATCATTTGTTTTTTAATGTTATATATATATATATATATATATATATGTACTTTTTCCTTTTCAAGTATGGTGCAATTACCTTTATTTTTATCTGATAAATTTCTTATGTTGATTTTTTTCAGTGGAAACTCGAAATACTTGTAGTTTAAGTACAGCTCAAATGTCACAAAAATTTGATGAAAGTCCTGAATCTTTAACTACAGAAAATAGTAACTGGTAAGAATAATATTTCTGTATTTGTTCCTGATTGTGTTAGTATAAAGCAGGACTCTCTGGGATATATCACAGAAGCTTTGTTTGGTTATTAATGAGAAGCAACTCAAGTTGGTTTTTCCAGCATAACAGATTGAAAAAATACTAAAGAAATTTTTTTTTTTTTGGGGATGGAAGGTATTAATAATTTTCAATTGAAAATTTTTTCTATGGGCTCAATGGGAGTTTTGATATCAATTAATTATGAACAATATTGTGTCAAATATTACACACAATGCTGCTTCTACTTGTTATTTGAAATGTAATATATTTAATGGCAGAATAAATGACATAACATGAATCAACAAAATTGAGTGTATATGTAAAACAAATTTTCACCAAAGAATATTAAATTCATTGTCAAGTTTTAATAACTTTTGTTTTTTATTTGGTTAACAAAAAGCTCTTTATCCCATGTAGCCAACTTGCTCAAACTTTTAGACATAAACAATTTTTCTGCCATTGTTATACTGCTCTCCTTATCAATAAAGACATATATCAAAAATGTTTTTTTTTTTGGAAAAAGCAACTTTATAAATATTGATATCTCCCCCTGTTTAAAACAATTTTTTCTATTGTAGCAATTGATCATTCCATTATTTGTTGTTATTTACTACATATATTATATCCATCACTAAATCGCCAATCTTTGAAATAATCCTTAAGTGAAAAAATTCTTTTGAAAGAAAAAGAACGTGATATGTCTTTTTGCTTAAAAGGGCAGTATATAGGTCATTCTCAAAAAATGTTACAAATGCTATTCTTTAAGTTGTCTATCAGTCAGATTATTTTCTATTCTCATTACAATATTTATTTATTTTTTTTTTAAGAGCAAATTCTTAAGATGCGATTTCAATAGTTTAAAAATATGAAAACATTAAAATGACACAAAAAACATATCTATAAACTTTAATAAGTAAGTACATTTGCTTGTCCCTTCACACAAAGTATAAAAAAAAAAAAATATTAATAATGAAAAAACAAGCTATGAAAAAACACAGCAAACTTTTTTTTTCATTATTAGTTAGTTACATTTTCTGAAAGCTTATTTTCTTCTTTCTGTTACACCGTTATTGATTAATTTTATCATAAAATAATTTATCTAAAAGCTTAATATATTTTTCCTGCAAATTGTTTTTTTAATGTGTCCTTTGTTACCAATGTTTCCAGGGCAAAAGTTACAAATAGAGGACAACTTTTCATTTAGAAGTTTACCTATTGTTATTATTGCTTCATTCTAAGCTTAGTTTGACTTTACCTGGATACACAAACAGATAAAGCCCTATTGTGATAGGAATGATGTACACCTTTTTCATGCTTTTACTTTCTACCTAGAACATATATATAGCTTGATTTCAAAATCGGGTGCAATCGCCCTGACTTGTTTCTCTTGACATAGGCGGTGCTCAATCTCTCAGGGACCGTTCAGTCCAATGCTTAACTATTCTATTTTCAGAAGTCTAGTTATGCGAGTGTAATTTCTTTTATAGCGCAATCAACCTTTGTATTCCAGATTCTTAACATTCCTGAAAAGTAACCATATTCCCCAGTGAGGAGTACGTTCCTCCCCTTCCAAATCTATTTTTTTCTTAAGACCTCTCCCCCTTCACAATCCCATGTTGATAACATAAAGATATTTTTAAGCAGGGTTCATGATTTTTTTTAAAAAATAAAAAAAAAAAATCGGATTTTTTTGATTTAAATCAGATTTTTTTGATTTTTTAAAAAAAGACCCTATATATTTTGGATATTTATTACGTTACATTCATAGAAACAATATGGAATCTTAATCAATATGCAAAAACACACTTTAAACTATTTTCACAGCAATAAATGTTTTTAATAGTAATAATGATAAACAAATTTGAATACAAATGCATGACTCAAATGAAACTTAACCCTACCAGGAATAATAGTACACTCATAAGTACAGAGAAAATGAACAAATTTAATCTGAATTATTTTGCTGTTAACACTGAAAAAAGTACCAATTGTGTGTACTTAAGTTTTACATTGAATGTACTTTAATCATTTTTCAGTTGTATAAATAAAAAAGCCTGAAATATTTTTATCCATTTCGAAAAATCATATGCTCACACCATTATTAAAACTGAAACTTTTTGTTTTAACCAAGTATATTTATTGAAAACTTCTATGATAAAAAAATAATTTAGAAGGGAAAAAACTTAAGCTGTTAGGGGACATGGATGAAACTTTAAGATATATGTTCTAAATTCTAACAATTGTTGTTTTAAACACTATCATTCCAAATTATTTATTGTGTGGCATTGATTAAATTGATCTAAAATACTATTTTTTAGATAAAAAACACAGAATGGTTTATGATTATGTATTATGAATTGTAATTTGAATGATTGAATGAATTATGCTTTGCTGTTAAGATGCTCGAAGAATATTGTAAAATTAAAAAAAAATATTGTCAAATTAAAAGAATAGTAATTAATTCTAACCTTATGAAATATGTTATGCACACAGACATGGACCTAAGAAGTTTTGTTTGAAACAGTAGTTGTAATTGTAACATATTTCATTTTTACAACACTTTCTAACATAGTAAAATCAATGATTTTTTTGAAAAAAAAAATCACTTGATTTAAATCAATGATTTTTAAAAATCACTGATTTAAATCAACGAACCTGTTTTTAAGCACCATTTTTCTCAGAACACAGTTGGTTCATAGCCTATCGCTCGATATAGTGATTGTGCAGCTGAGATGTGTGCTGCTTGCACAGCAATTACAGTGAATAATATGGCAGCAAAGAAAACAGAAAAAATTATACTATAGGGGAAAGAAAAGTTACGAGTAGTTGATAAAGTTAAAAATGATGCAACAAAAGCGAGTATTATTTCATGAATATAGTTTCACTATACCGCGGTTATGTTATAACGAGGGTTCCAAACATGTCCCCTGACACCCGCGTTTTAACAGGGTTTTACTGAATTGACAAAATATTATGGTCAGTATAAAAATACTATGTCCACTCTGTTACCTTATTTATTGTAAACTATTATTTAGTTGAGGGTAAAGTTAGTTAGAAAGTGTAAGTCCATGTTGGATGTGATAAAAGTGAACAAAATGTTAAACTTAAATAGAATAAGCAAAACGAGAGCACAAAGGAAAAAGTAATTGGCCACTCTGTTACCTTAGTTTAGTAACGGAGGTCACAGTTTGGTGAAAATGTATAAGTTTTAAAAGAAAAGGTTAAATTAAACATAATTTAGATGGTTAGTGCAGAAGTAGTTTATTTGGTGATTTTTTTTTTTTTGCAAATTGAAAAAGTACACAATTTATTTGATTTTTGCATTCTTGATGTTATTGCAACTTACAATGTCAAATAAAATGTTGTAAAACATATTCCATATTAATTTGATAGTTGGCAAATTATTAGTGTTATGCAAACTTTGTTTCTATATTATTTCCATACTAGGTTAAATTAAAATCTAGAAAAATATGTATTTTTATCTATTATAGATCATTGCTTAGAATTTGTCTATTCTGTTACTTTAGGTCTACTCTGCTACCACGTATCACTGTTACCAAATGTATTATTCTAATAAAACACTCCTTTTATTTTAAATTTGTGATATTTGAAGTGCATATTTTTAAAGCACTATAACAATGGCTACAAAAAACTGATATTTTGCTCATTATCATTTCCCAATTTTTTTCATCAATGAAATATGACTTATCTCGACAAAACATGAGTAATATAGTGGACACATATTAATTTATAATTTGGTTACTTTGATTTGAACGCTTTTAAACATTAGTAACTATACAACTGCTATACTATATAGATCAGATCAAAATAAAAATTATTTTACTGAAAATATTTTTCACACGAAATTTTTTAATGAGTGGTAACAGAGTGGACATTTTTCTCCTTCTTAATAAGCAATTAATTAAAATTACTTACCATGTAAAAAGTGTACAAATTTTAATACATTTCATTCGTATAAATAGCTTTTCAGCTAAAAATAATTAAAAGATGTGAAAAATAGGATGTATATTTTTCAAAGTACTGAATGTTGGAATTGTAATAATGGTTGAGAATGACCCATATCCAAAAGGGTAGTATGGGCATTGAAAAAGTAACTAACTTTGTTCACTTTTCTTTAATTTGAATTTTAAATTCAATTTTCAGTTATATCAATAGATTTCTTCTTATACAGAACAGGTTTGTTGAAGTATTTCTCTGCATTACGCTTCCATTTTTTTAAAAAACACTTCATGGTAATGATAAATAATGGTGATTCATTATAATTATTAATTATTTTGTGCAAGCATCCATTGTTTAGATTACACTGTGCAACACGAAAAATGTCCTTTGGATGAAAATGTTTGTTTCTTATGTATTTTTGGCTGAAAATTACAAATCTGCAATTCTTTTTTGCCTATCGTACCATTTTCTCAAAATTCCACATTTTAGCTTTTTACGTATTTTCTGGATAAATGGGCATATTTTTGTAATTTATCAACTTAATTTAGTATAAATTATATCTTTCTCATTGACAGTGAGATCATTGCCATTCTGGAGACCTTTTTAATGAGCTTGGTTTACTTTAGCGACATTTTTGGCAACAAACGATTTATCTACTTCTCGAAGTTTCGAGTCTTTTACAAGACGACAAAGGCATTTTGTAGACTATTTTGCGGAGAAAGAAAAAATAGTATGCTACTGTGATGTGAATGTACTATTTCAAGCATTAGGACATGAGCACAATTCAGCAGAGTGGCGCTTGTTTATCAGTGCTCCTCCATCTAAGTATTTTTTTCCTATTGATTCCTGTATCATATTCTGCAAACACAAAGGAAATTTCAAAATTATGACTGGCAAGACATATCAAATGAGCCACTTGTAAATCCGCAATGTGCCTTTTTTCCACAATTGCACATTAAACTTGGTTTATCGTAATATTTGTAAAAGCTCTGGACAGAGAAAGGGCTTTCCTGCATCTCGGGATCAAATTCGAAAATTTAAGTGAGGCAAAGTAAAAGAAAGAATTTTTATTGTCCCACAACTTAAGGAAGTTCTTTCATGATGAAGAGTTTGGAAACAAACACAGTCGGAAGCCGAATAATCAGCCTGGCTGGCCTCTAAATCGGTGTGCTCACGTTTCCTTGGAAATGAGAAAGCTGAAAACTACGAAAATCTTGTTGGTGACGTGATAAAATGCTTTTGTATTATAGGTTGCTATATTTCATTAAAACTACACCTTTTGGACTCCCATGTGGACTTCTTTTCTCAAAACTTCGGCACAATTAATGATGAGCATGTGGAAAGATTTCATCAGGACATCTCTGTGTTTGAAAAGCCTTTCAGCGGTTGATAGAATGGAAGTATAAGAACTGAATATTGCTAATCCGTTATCAGGGCACACCAACATGCCCACAAGATGAAACGGCCAGAAAAAATCATTTTAGTGTTTGTGTTTTCAATAAGTAAGCTTCAGTTACATTCTTCTATAACTAAATTGTATAAATATGAGAAGTCGGTCTCCAGCAAAAATCCTACGTGATGGACCATTTTGGTTTGGATATTTGAATCAAGCACCTTTTGTTCATATAGAAGCACATAGTTTCATCTAAAGGAAAAAAAAAAAAAAAAAAAAAAAAAAAAGGTTCAAATTTATTGCGCAGTGTTATTAAAAAAAATTGAGTGCATGTCTTGCAAGAACAGTACATAATTGACCATATTTTATTTTTAAATAGTGAGAGTAATTATGTGTTCTTATTCCTTTACTTGAATTTAATTCTTTTTTTTTCATTTTTTTTATATTCATAATAGTAAATCTAGCTTTACTTTGGAGAGTGAGAAGTCTAAAGCATCTCGTTCGTCCATGTTTGCAGTAAGTGCTAAATTTTTGGCATCTTTGATTTCAATGAAATTAATATCTATATGTCAATATATTTTTTAGCTCATAAATTTGATTGGCTCAATATCTGGTGTTTATGAATTTGTACGAACGAGGCTTCAAAAACGTGTTGTAATGACTGTTGAAAACTTGTTTTTCGTCTCATCAAATTTTTGCGACTTTCTCTAATTTTCGTCTGTTTATTTATATAAACTTGGATCAACTGTGCCTAACTCTTCCAAAATGTTTAATACTGCTTTTTTATGGTTTGCATTACTTTGAATTACACTAATAATATGAAAAGTTTTTTGAATGTATTTGATTAATTAATTAAATACAGTATCAGAGTTCCAAATTTGGGATTCTGAAATTTGAAGGATTCTAAAACTCTTTGCTTTAGAGCTAAACACTAAAACTGTTTTTTATATTTGAAAAAAAAAAAAAAAAGTCGAGATTTTTTTTATTACAATGTGTGAAAGTGCCTGTCCACTTCTTTTTTTCAATGAATGCAATGAAAATATCTCCATCTAAGATCTTTATAAATGTTTTCTTGTTTTTCTTTAAAATGAAGATAATAATTTGATAAGCAAATTGACAAAACTGTTTTAAATTCAACTTTTTTACGGTGATTAAAAACAATATTGCTTTTTTTTTCAGTCTATAATCCTTGAAAGTGAACTTATTTAAAATACTGATTCTTCAAGAAGATCAACTATGGGTATTGCTGATTAGAGTGGTGCTTATTTTTCGAAGTTTTGAATTTTCAACCTCTTACCCTTTAAATTTGTTCCATTATACCAAAAAATGATTCGGATAAAATTTTATCACCAGCAAACAATATTTAGAGGTAGCTCAAAGAGGGTAAAGTTTCATAATTGAACGAGATTTTGTGATTTTTTTTTTTTGAATTTTTAAACAAGATAAAAATGATGATTTGCAGTTATGTTCAATTTATGTAATTATATTAAAAAGTAGCTTCTATGTGAATAAGTAAAAATTAAACATTTGTAAATTGCAAAGCTAAAGTAGTTTTCTGAATAAAATATACAGTGCTCAAGTCAACCTCATAGATGGCAACAACTGTTGAAACGAGTGATCGCCAAACTTATGGAGCCACTGAGCAATAATACCTTTTCCAAATTTTACTATGAGTTATTCTTACCCTCCCTCTTTATAGTGAAGAAAAAAAGAAAAAGACAGGACACAAAAAGTTAGAAACTTTTGAATTCTCAGTTATTTATATATGCGAGTGGACAGTTACATTTTTCATGTACTATATATTTATGTCAGCAAAATATTCTGTATTTTCTGTCTGAGCCATGAGCTATCAATGCTACTATTAACAAAATATGAAAAATCAACAGTTGTTGGTGTAATTATGTCCAAATTAACCTCATGAGTACCACTGCAATCTACTAAAGATTTCCTTGCGAGTTACTTGCAGTTGGCATTTTACTGTTTGATGACTGCTAGTCTAAACCCTGGGTTGGGGAACCATTTGACTCTGAAAGGAGACACATTAAATTTGCTGCTTGGGGTTAGCTGATATCTTGTGTGTAACATACACAGACTAGCAGCAAATATTAGGCGACTTGCCATTACTAGATAATATTAGTACTAAAAAAGAACACACAAATGAATTGAAGGTTATTTTTTTCCCTTAGCTTCATCAATTTTTATTTTAATTGTTACTGATGCCCTCAAAGGAAGTGGCTGAGAGATTCAGATTTACCCAATTCATCAAACTCAAACTCGAACAATGCCTTACTTATCCTTTACAAATTACACTGAAACTATCTCAATTGCTCTTTGCACTGCCTCGAAATCAAGCAGCATCTATATTATAAATACTGCATAATAGTCATACAAATATTTTGTTTGGTCTAATTCAATTAGATATATGGGCAGTTAGGATTCAATAGTGTTATTGAAGCAATATTTAGTTTTTTTTCATGTCTAATGCTCTCAAATTTTATTTGTGTACCTTTCACCACCTGCCAAGTGCACTGTGTCATTTCAGAGCAAAATTGTTCCATGCTTGTAGTTTAGACCAGTCGTTACCAAACCGTAAAGCGCCAGTGATAATTAACTCACGAGGAAATCTTCAATAGATTGCGTCATACTCAGATGGTTAATCTGCACATAATTACACTAACAACTGTTAGTGGATTTTCCATATTTTGTCAATATTTGCATTGAAAGTTTATGGCTCAGCTGGAAAATAAAGAATTTTTTTTAGCATAAATCCATGAAAAGCAGTAACTGCCAATATAGTAGCCCTCTCGTCTCGTTCTGGCATACATAAATAAATAACTGAGAATTGAAATGTTTCTTACTTTTTTGACCCGTCTTTCTTTACTATGGGGATGGGGGGGGGGGGGGGGAGAGAATAACTCGCAGTAAAATTTCGAAAAGGTATTATTGCTCAGTGGCTCCATAAGTTTGGCAATCAGTTGTTTAGACAGTTATTGCCACCTATGAAGTAGACTTGAATGCTGTATATTTTATTCAGAAAACTACTTTATGATAGCTTTGAAATTTACGAATGTTTAATTTTTACTTATTCATATAGAAGTTAATTTTTAATATAGTTACATAAATTAAACATAATTACAAATCATCATTATTATCTTGCTTAAAAATTCAAAAAATTGCAAAATCTCGTTCATTTATAAAACTTTACCCTCTTTGAGCTACCTCTAAATATTGTTTGCTGGTGAGAAAATTTTATCAGAATCATTTTTTGGTATAATGGAACAAATTTAGAGGTTAAGAGATTGAAAATTCAAAACTTCGAAAAATAAACACCACCCTATTGCTGATGCTTTAAATGCTTGTTTTTGTGGGAAAAAAAAAAAGACATTTCGTTTTAAATCATGGATGAGAGCTGAATGGAGCAGTAATATTTTCTTCAAAAGGGCTCAAAATGTTGAGGGATATTTTCATATAAACAAGTCTGTGTAGTTAAATGTAGTTTTTTTTCCCTTTCTTTCTTTCTCTCTTTTTTTTTTTGTCTTCAACAGCAGATTCAATTGTGCATTCATTTATTTAAAAATACATTGTTTTACTAATACTTTTCATACAAGTCATGCATAGAAGAGCTAGATTCATTAAAATAATTTTTCCGAAAATACTTTTACGAACTTTAATTTTACATGAGACTATTTACAGCATCAATCTGTGTATGCTTCCTAACATTTAAAATTTTTCAATATAAACTTTCTAAGAAAGCTCAAATATTTTATTTCTTTCATGAAAAATTCTATTGAAGCTCCTTGAAATGTATATTTATTAAATGTTAAATGCATTTGGGACCTTTAAATAAATTTTAATTAATTTTTCTATTGTTTGTCCTAGCACACACTTTAACACTAGAAAGACTGAAGGGGCCAGTGTGGCCCTTCCAAGAATTTTGCGTGCAATTCTTTCTAAATTTCTACTTGAGTGAGTCCACGTGTCCCATGCATCTTCTCTAATCCCCATACAACAGCTGAGTGTATCATAATGTACCATGGCGTTTTCTTTTTCACGTCAAAATGTAAAACTTTTTTCTCTTGGGAAGTGCCATTGCCATTTTCCAGTGAGGGAGGTGTCACATCTGTTTAGTATTTTGAACTGAAACCGGCCATAAAAAGAGAATGGTCAAGGTCAAACTAGACTGAATGACACTTTGTCCTTCTACAGCCGTTAAAAGAAACGAAGAATTTAACCGATTTCATTGTAGAATACCTTAAGGGCCACAGCGGCGCCTCCCGTCGTTTTAGGTATAAGGTTCGATATCTACGCTTGCATGAGGGTAAAACAAAAATGATTAAATATGCACTTAAATAGAATCATATTAGGAAAAGTCAGAAAGTTGCAATGCATTCAGCCAATTATTATTGGAATTACTTACGGAACCACAAATATCGAGGCCCCTCCGTCTTTCTAGTGTTAAGATTTGAAGATGTTATTGTCATAATTTTTAAATATCATGCATCAAAATGCTTTGGAAGTTCTGGGATTTAAAAATTTTTCATTGAAATATTTATGAAATTTAAAATTATGCAAAAATGCTCTGGTTCTTTTGTTTTATTATTTTTCTTTTTGATTTTTTAATGAGAAAATATTTTTAAAGGATTCGATTGGAATTGCTCAGTTATTTAAGAAGCAAACCAAAATTTTAAAAGTAAAATTATAATTTCCTTGCTTACTTGTTTTCCTTTTTCAGAATATTTATATTTTTCTTAATATTTACATTTTTCTAAAATTTAAAATGCTAATTTAAAACAAAAATATTGATATAGGATTTGAAATATGTATTTAATATTTGAATACCTTTGTTACTCATCTTTTTTGTTAAGTTTTAAGTGTGAAATATGTTTATGTGCAACATTGTTATTTATGTTACTACACTTTTTAAAACAATTTTCAATGATTAATGAAATTAAAATAATTTCCAACTTTTATTCTACAGAATTTCACCCCATCATATGATTCTATTTTTCAAAAACTGATGTCAGAGAAGCCCAATGAAAGTATGAAGCAGTCTGAAACTCCTGAAGTTTTGAAAGTTTGTCCTTTCTTGGGCTTCAGCTCATTTGAAGTGGATCGGGTTCTTCAAAGTCCTACAGGAAAGCATTCCAGTTCTGATGTTGAAAATATGCGCTGTAGAGAGGTACTGTATTTTTCTCCTTATAATACTAAAATTTGTGTGAGTGCTGCTCTTTGACCATAATACTGTGGTGAGATAATGTAATATGTAATCAAAACATTTCAGTTCTGTGGCAGTCAACAAAACAAAAGTCAGACAATATGAATATACTATCAAAATGAAATGTTAACTGTATATTTCTGCTGTAAATGTAACTTCATGCTATTAAGTATTTCATGTTAGATAAATGTTACTTATTAATAAACTTCATTTTTTGCATCCATTTTAAATTCTTTTACAGTGCATTACAGTGCAATGTGGAAATCTTAAAGAAAAATAAATTTGCTTTATCTTTGATTACTTTAAGAACATGTTTTTTTAAACTCAACATTAAGTTAAATTCTTTTGCAGGCAAAAAATTGTTTTTCAACAAATTAAAAAATCACTAATTCATACAATTGACCCTATTTATAGCTTTGTTGAAACAATGATTTAAATGACTAGCTTAAGTAACTTTAAAATATGTTTATATTTAATCTTTTTATGATCAAATATTATTCCTTCTGTTTTATTTTCATGTATGTGTTCAATAATATTAATATTAATTTTCATTTGTACAAAATTGTTTTTTAGAGTACTTCATTGGATTTCTGTCCTGACCAAATTTCTGCTAGGTCATCTTCATTTGCTTCATCTAAAGTTACTACCAGCTCTTACAATTCAGCTATTTCAGATTTCTCAAGTAGAGGACAGCAATCCATATTTTCCTCGCAAAACCAAACAGGTTCCTTGCAATCAGAAGACAATTTTAAAGATGATATTTTAAGACATTCAAGTTTGATGCACAAATCTCCTCACTTTGAAGATTTTAATGGGAAAAGTTCCAGTAATGTTACAACAGGTAAAATAGATTTATAGATGTGTTCAAATGTCAAGAAATGCTACTCAAATTGTTCAAATTTTAGCAATTTATAATGTTTATTTATATATATATATATATATATACATATACATATATATGTGTATCTCCTAAAAAAATAGTAACCTATATTATGTGTTTTGAACTTAAGGGGCTCTGCAGTTTTCTACTTTTTCATATTTTGTCCTCTATTCCTCCACGTTCCTCTTTCTCCATTTCTTCTGTCCACTTTCCATGTATTTTTTTTAAATTTTAGATCTGCTATTCTTAGAGCATTGTCTTATGGCTAGCACTAATTTCTGAAAGGAAGAAAACCCGATTTTGTTTCACTGCGGGCATTTTCTGGATGTGTTAAAGCAGTGTGTACAATCTCCATCTCTAATGAAAAAGATCCATTTGCTATTAAATTCATAGTCTACACATTCAATCATGCTGGTCATAGCATTGTACAGGTGGAGAAAATCTGCTAGAATGCACAAATTTCAATTCTTTGTTACATTATGCTACATAAATGTAAAACGTCTTCTTTTTTATGCCAAAAACTGAATTTTTCAACAATAAAGTTGCAATTTTTTTAATAGCAAGTTTGTTTTCTACTTGTGTTTTTCCAAATCAAGAATTTAGAGGAATTATAACTCAAAACAGAATCAATGATGTTGAAATCATATAATAAAAAAGTTGTAATAAAAAAAATATAATTTCATGTTAAGAAAGCATATATAATCATTAAAATGCAGACATATGTTTTGGGATTGCTTGGAATCCCTTTTTCAATGCGACAAGGAGCTTTAGATGCAAAACATCCAAATGAAGCAGACAAAACAACAAAAACAAACCTTATATAGCCTAAGAATTATCTGTAAACCAATGAGAATTAAGGCAGAGTGAAGTGGAAGTAGCAGGGAAGGCACCAATAAGAGAGCAACAAACGAACCCAGTTGAAAGTATACAAAGTAAAAAAAGAATATCAATTAAAGCAAAGCAAAAAAACACCACAGCATGCGTAAAAATGTGAAAATACATGAAAATTGCAAAAAGAATAAAATAAAACACAAAGAATTAAAATGGAAATAAAAATAAGCACAGAAAGAACTAAAACAAAATGCAAAAACAAAGTACACATGTAAAAGAGGGGGAGAGGGAAAAGAGAAAAATAGACGCAAAAGCAAATGCAACAAGAGAACCAAGAAAAAACAACAAATTAAAAGAACTTATGCCAGACCTGTGAAAAATAAGGAGTTGAGGAAGAATCATTAACCAAATTAGAACTGTTCCTGTTAATATGATAAGCTTCCCAAAAGTCAAGCTCTAAAAGAGAGGAACATTGTTGAATAATTTTCCCAGAATTGAAATCAAAAGAGTAGTTGGAATTCCAACAATGTTGAGCAATACTAGACTTATTTAACTCCTGCTTTCGTACATAACCTTTATGCTCATTTAACCAAATTTTCAGAACACGTTTTGTCTGTCCAATGTAAGAAAGGCCGCAACAGCAACTAATTTTGTAAATACCCCAAGTGTTAAGTTGATCAACAGGATCTTTAAGAGAAGAAAAGGAAAGTTTGTTACTAGGGGCAAAAACAACTTGAAATTGAAACCTTTTTAGAATTTTAGCAGTATGAAGACTGACAGAATGAAAGAATGGTAACGCAACCAAATTCTTTCTAGAAACCACATTATTAAAACCAGAAGTTTTCTTAGAAAGTTTGTTATGAATAGAATCTATTAAAGAGTGAGAAAATCCTCTATCAACAGCTACAGCTTTCAGATAGATGAGTTCAATCTTGAGAAGCTCAGAAGAAGAGCAAATATTAATAGCTGAATGGGCAAGAGTATTAAAAGCCGAATATGTTTGGTTGGGAGGATGAGACAACAGTCTGTGAGGAGGTGATGAAACAGCGAAAGGTTTTCAATAGACAGAAGTAGTGAAACCAGACTTACTCCGAGAAATTAAAACATCAAGAAACATGAGGCTACTATTAAGTTCTTTCTCACAAGAAAACTGGATATTAGGATCAATGGAATTCATAACAGAAAGAGCATCATTAATACCTAACAAGTTACTGCCCTTTAGGACAAAACAGTCATCCACATAACGAACATAAAATTGAAATTGCAATTTCTGGAATAGTTTTTTCTCAAAATAATGCATATATAAGTCACTTAAAATAGGATTAAGAGGACTTCCCATAGCCAGGCCATCTACCATAGCATAGAATTTACCATTAAACACAAAAGTGCTCTGTTGCAAGCACACATGAGTAAGATAAACTAATTCCTCATTTTCCACAGGAGTAAAATAGAATTCAGAAAGCCTTTTCCTGAGGCAAGTCGAAGCTCCATGAACAGGAACATTAGTAAATAAAGAATTAACATCAAAAGAGGCCATAACAGAATTATTCGGAACGAAGTTATGTAGTTTCTTAACAAAATCGTTGGAATTTTTAACAGTGAAAACATTCCGACTCCTAAGTGGAGAAAACACTGAAACTAAATATTTGGAAAGTTTATAAGAGGCAGTGCCAATATTGGAAACAATTGGTCTGAAAGGAATACCAGCCTTGTGTACCTTCGGTAAAGCATAGAAACGTGCACAATTAGCAACAGAAGGAATCACAGACCGTTTAGCAATCAAAGGAGTAGAATGAACAGACTTAACAGCAGAAGAAATAGCTTTTAACTCCTTGTCACTAGGATCTTTATCAATTTCAGAATAAGGACCAGAAGCAATTAAGTCATCAGTTTTTTTCAGCATAAAATGATTTATTAAGAACAACAATCTGACCACCCTTGTCTGCTTTGGTAATGACCAAATCAGTATTTGAGACTAAATTACTGACACAGCGTTTTACAGAATAGGTAAAACCTGCATTAGGAACTTATGAATTGAAGTCAACATTGGAAGCAATAAGATGCCGAACCGACTCTTTTAGAGTGGACGTTAAGGCACTAAATTTGAAAGCTTTCTCAACTGGAGCAATAAGTTCAGAAAAAGAAGGCTTTTTTAGCCAAAGCAAAATTGTTATTGCATTTCAAAGCATTAATTTCATTACTATGCAAAGGAAATTTCAAAAGATTTACAACGACATTCCTATTAACGAGACAAATCAGCCGGAACAGGAACATTTGAAACATTGCACAACTTGGTAAATTTCTTGTTTAAAGTAATTTTGTGACTGTCAGACGAATGAAGCGCTCTTGCCCATGACATTCTATCAATAGAATTAGAGACAGAAAGATGTAAATCATAAAGTTCACGTTCTATGAACAGAAGTTTTTTCCTAGTTTCCTGGATAGAAGCTCTAGGTAAAGATAATTTAAAACGAAAAATTACCTTATCAACCCTAACAGAACACAGTAAATTACACTTCAAAGTGATAAACTTAGGAATAACTTTCTTGCGCCTGCAAGCCTGAAGAAATCTTAAATGTAGATTACAAAATCTGTTAACCTGAGACATAACCAGAATCAAAACAAACAAAACAGAAAGTTAAAAACAATAGCTAAACCGTTCAATGAATAAAAATAAACAGAAAGAAAAAATTTCAAAAACAAAATGTGAAACATACACAATGTAACAATAAGCGGAACGAATGTCAGAAAATAAAAAAGTAAAAACAAACACAGTCAAGAAAGTCAATGAAGAAAAGATCAGAAATCAAAAACTCACCAAGCAGCAAACAGTTGGAAGAAAAACAGAAGAACAAAATTCAAGGCACGTTAAGCCTAACTTAAAATAATAATTTACCTTTTTGCTAAAAGCACAAGATTAAATAATTAATTCCAATTAATCAAAATGGTCCCTTCACAAAATTACATTCAATCAAAATGTACCTTTCACAAAATGTCATGCTCCCAAATCGTACTTTTCTTAGAATTATTTATTAAACAATTGACAAATAACATTTTTTTCTTTTACTATTTGTTTAAATTTGAATTTTCACAAAATTATCTTTTATTTTGTCCAAAAATATTGTTCTTAAAGTAGAATTTCCCCCCTCCTCCGTTTTCAGATGCTGATGCTGAACTAAGTGGACAAATCAACTCTTTTAACACTAGTCAAGAAATAAATAGGTCTAATGATATTGCTCATCATCATGATCTACAAGAAGAATTTCCTGATTTTGCTTTGGGAGAAAACCTGTGTAGTCAGTTGGGTATTTCTGATTCTGTGTTTCTTAGTCCTGGTATGTATTTTATGGATGAGTTTTTGTGTTGACTCTAAATTATTCTCTAGGAACTACAAAATTATTTTTTCCCTTTTGGGATGCAATATATCCCCTATCTTCCTCAATTGCCACTGGATTTTTTTATACTACTTCTTTTCATGAAGCACTACAGTGCATAAATCTTTATAGAAAAATATCATTATCCTCTCTTTCTTTTGTTGTTAGTATTTTGAATTTACATTTGTATTTTTTTCTTCACCTTCATAAATAGGTGCCCTCCTCAGCAATGAACCAAGATGTGGTATTTCTTTCAAGAGTATTTTTTTTAGTCATTATTTAGGAGCTAAACCAATTCTTTTCTGCTAGCTCGGATTTATAGAAAATGCAAACTATCAAGACGAATTATCAAGTCTCTACTGTATTTAAATAATAAAATTAACTTTGTGCTAAGTAATCTGTATTAATGATGTTTTATCATCTAGAAGCTCCCCGTCGCATTGAAAAAGGAATTCCAAGCAATCCCGAAACATATGTCTGCATTTTAATGCTAATTTGTGCTTTCTTAATGTGAAATAATTTTTTATTACAGTCTACTGTATTTGTTTTTATGCTTCTTTTTCTTCATTTTACATTTATTTCAAAATTTTCTCTTTTAGTTAGAATTTGAAAAATTACAACCTATGTATATGCAATATCATATTTATATATTTGTGCAGTTTAGAAGAAAAAAAATCAGGAGTAGTGCATATTTGTGACTAAAACACTAATTTTTTCTCTCCTGCTATTATGGATAATGTTCAAAAAAGAAAAGTTTACTGTTAGTTTCATTTTAAAATATTAAAACCGATAGAGTTAATTTGTTAAAAAAATTATAACTAATGTATTTTCTCTATTGCTTTGAATGCAATAAATTTGATAATTTTACCCATAAGTTGGATGCGAATTACAAATATTTTAATGTCAGCATTTGTATCATTAAAAAATATTTAATTCAATTTAAGGAAATGCCATTATTAGTGAACTTTTAGCTTCTTTGAAATGGATTTATTCAGCTTTTTAAAAAGTTGTATAAGTTAATATTTTTATTTTATCAACTTACAGGAAAAATTTATGTATTTTAGTAAGTACACCTAATATGGACCTAATATTCACAATAAACCAGTCTATACAAAGTTTGGTTTCCGCTTGGTAAAAATTCCAAACTGAAGTTATCACAAAATCCATTTGTTCTTAGAAGTAGTCAATATTCATCAAAAAGCATGTAATATAATTTTGCTAGAAAAACTGGTGTTTTTACATCATAATTTTCATTTTTATTAAGATGCATAAGATTATAATTACAGTAAAACCTGTAAAGTTGACGACCTTTGTAAGCTGACCTGTCTAAGTTGACCACTTTTGCCAGGAACAGAATTAGCTCTATATAATATAATATAGAGAAACCTTTGTAATTTGACCACCTGTCTGTTGACCACTTTATGTACACCAAATTTGGGAGGGAGTGTTATAAAAAAACCTTTGTAAGTTGACCGCCTAATTATTACTATATTTATACGTTTATCTATTTTTGGAAAGATAAAAAAAAAAAAAAAAAACTAAAATAGCTTCTCCAAGATATTTCATGCTGTAATGTTGGACCAGTATTTGTCTGGAGGGATGAAACATCAATATAAAGTTTGCCAGTTGTAAATTAACCAAATGGGAAAACTACTATGAGCACTCTTTTATTCTTTAAATAAGTTTCTTTTTTTTCTTTGATCGGATATAGCCAATTTGAAAAATATATATTTTTAGGAAATCTTTAGCATCATATAAGTAACTGACATTATTAATATGATATTTATCTTAATTTTAACTTACTTTACTTTTAAAGTTGTATAGCATACATTGTAAGTCATTTTGGTTAAATTTCTTTAATGACATTTTAGATAATTGTGAAAGCAAAAGCTAATCACTATTTTAAAGTAATGTCATTACATGAGGCTATATTTTAAGTAATTATAAATGAATAAATGCATAGTGTAAAAAGTAACAAAAAACAAAACGTTGACCACTAAAGTGCTGCACCACAAGTGGTCAACTTACACAGGTTTCACTGCATGATAGTGTGTTAATTAGTATATTAAAAGCAATGTGCAAAATTTAATTTATTTTCCAAGTTATTTCCATTTATGAAAATGAAAGACTTTTGTGTTATTTTGCAATTACTGTAATATAAATTGAAATCTTTATAAAAACAGGTTTGTTTCAATTTTCTACCTTATTGTTTTACGACAAGTATTTGGCTAGATTTTGAAATCACTATTAGGGATGTAACGAATATTAGGCTGAATGCCAAATAGTGGCCTAGTATTCGTTACATACCTAAAGATTTGAAGACAAGCCCAAGTGATGGTATATGGAGTTCATCACTGAGTGGACTTAATGCTATCAAGTATAAGAGTCTTCTGCCATTCCTTGGATGTACTTTTAGTTATTTATTTATTGTTATTTTTTTGAACATTTTTAGGGTTGTTCTCCCAATTTCATTTGTTATTTATTTTAGTAATTTCGTTGAACTTAATCTTAAGGAATATGATAAATTATGCTTAAAGGCGGTTTCTGAAAATCAGGTGCGTACAAACATTTCTCTGAATGTTTTTTCGTTTTTTATGTGGCAACCAATGATAGAATTTTGAAAAAGTAATTTTTTGAGAATACGTACGTTCTTAAGAAAGCAAAAAATGTTTCTTTTTGAATGAATGTTTTCTTTTTTCCCGTCAAACATTTTTACTTAAGAAACATTCATTGACTTCTCTAAATTGGTGTTTAACATTTGAAGCTGTTTGTAAGTTTCTATAATTTGCTTTTGACACAGATGCTGCTAAAGAAATGTTGCAAAAAGACATGGAAGCATTTCAACAAGAGCGCAAATTTGAGGTTTGTGAAAGATTTTGAAGATTTTTCAACTTTATGTTATTATTAATAACATGTGCTAACTTCATGCAAATTATATTTTGCTAACAAAGTGTTACTTGTTTGTTAGAATGATTTACTTGTTTATACAGCATTATCCCTCCCCCATTTTTCCTTCATTTAATATAAATTAAATCAGAATCTTATATTTATTAAATACTTGAGAAAGTATAATCTAACATGTCAAATTTTTGTATGCTTAAAGCTTTATGGGAAAATAAGAGGATGCATGCCTTTCTACTCCTGAAAGTCCTGCCACTGTAACACACAATAGAACATTTTTAAAGAAAGTACTTTTAAAAGAAATGGGTTTGGAAGGAGGCTATTTTTGAGAGGATCGCAGTTAAGAAGTTTCCGTTTTTTTCACCCGTGAAAACAATGAATTAGGATACATTAAAAATGAATAACTTTGTTAATTGAATACTGAAATTGGAATGAATTGAATACTAAACACATGGAAATTTGGAAAAAATTAATAATACAAATAATTACTGAGGGACAATTGAATGATTTTCAGATTTATTTGGAGACATTATCATAAGATGAATTGAAGCTCAGACAATTCTAGTGAAATCTATTTGCACTGAGTGATCCGCAAAGAGAATTGCAAGAAAGCATCCTATAAAAAATTTTTGTGATTACTTGGAAATATCCTTTTTAATCTTAGCCATTAAAAAGGCATGGGAGACAAATTTAATCATTTGCTTATTTTTTAAGGTCCTCATTAGTTTTAACTGCAAGAAAGTCATGATAAGCAACTACATGAAAAATTATATGTGAAGAAACATCACATACGACATAATTTCACCTACACGTCAGGTGACCTGCCTCCAGGATATTTTGCAGAACATGATGGTTATCAGTTTTATCCATATCAAAGGAAATTCATATCTAATTACTTTCAAATCAGGGGATCATTGGGTAAGTGAGGATAGAAAGGCAAATCAACTAGATATACTCTTTTTGCATGTCAGGCAGGAAGCAATGAGAAAATAGGGATCAAACACAGATCAAAATGTAGAAGTGAAATATAATTACTTCTTCCCAGACTAGGTAAGACAGAGTCGGATTGCTGAGAAATCAATAGCATTTGCTCAGAAATAATAGGGGGGTGGGGAACTTACGATCAGGATAGTGGTATGGCAGAAAATGAAAGAATAATTCAATCAGTTCCAATTATTAGCCAAAGTAATTTTCACACAGGGAAAATTAATAAAGAAATGTGAACAAAGTGATATGTTCAAAATGCATTGAACCTAAACTTTATAGAATATGCTGAATGAATAAAAAAGTGATTGGACCAATGATCGAAGAAATAAGCACATATACATTAATTGAATTAATTTTAAAAAGGTCAATTTTGCTTAAAATAACAAGTGAGAAAATAAATTATTAAATGCAATCAAATGTCACTTCAACAAGAAATAATTTGGTTATTTTTTTCATATTTTTATGCTAAAAAAGTGTTTTAGGGTATTTTATTGTTAAAACAATTATTAATTAGAAGTTAAATTTATGTATTCTTTGAAAAATTTTCAAGATTTATGTTGTAAAATATTGTTAAGTTTTTCTCTGTAGATTGGCAATTTGTCAAAAGCAAGTGGAGTAACTAACTGGTCTCCTCCTTCTCAAAATAACACTGCTCCATCATGGGTTGATGATTGTTACTCAGGTCGACAGATATCCATTGGTACTTTCATCAGTGCTTTTACAGAACCTCTTGGGGAGCTAACAGAAAATCCAAATCGAGAAAGGGTGTGATATTTTGCTTGTATCTTTAATATTTTGTATTATTAAAAAAATGATTGATTGATATTTTTTTTAAATTCTAAATTGATTTTTTATTTTATTTATTTTTTGGTTCTAAATTAAGCTCCGTTAGCATTTTGTGCTTTCCTGCTGTCTCTTCATACTTAGTCTTCAAAAAGATACTGTTACTTTCCTTGTGTTAAATATATATGTGATTTTTTTTTCCTTGTCTTATAATTTATTATTTTGGTGTTTTTATGCTGTACATAGATTATATAAGTAAATGTATATTTCTGAAATATTTTCTTTTAGCCTTATTTTGGAACTGATACCTCAACTCCAGGTCGAAGTGGGCCTGATAGTTCAATTTCAAATGAAAAATTCAAAACTTCCACTGAGGAAAATAATGGTATTTGAAAGGATTTTAATCTGTTTCAATATTTTAAATATTTTTTTTATTCGAGTCTTTGCAAATAATTTGATTTTTTAAAACATTTTAAAAGTATTGCAATTTATTTCTTCTAAAATTTGACAAAAATAAAGTTTGATTAACAATATGAAAATTATCATGAATAGTGTAAAATTGAAAATCATGGCATAATTATATAAAAACCAAGTCTAATATTTTTATTTAACTTGTATTTAATATATACATATATATATATATATATATATATATATATATATATATATATGGTAAAAGTGTTTTTAATCTAATATTTTTATTCACTTTATTGAGAAAAAAAATGCATTTGTTGACTTTAAAAGGGTAAAAAAAAAGTTTTTTAATTCGTAACTGCTGCATTTTGAATGCTCTTATAATCTTATGGAACAACTTATGCTGCCTCAACTGAACAATAATTACTTAGGGGCCGTTCATAACTGATGTCACGCTTTTTTCCCCATATATTTGACCCCCTCCCCCCTTTTGTCACATGTCACGCTATTTATGTTGCATAATGCATGATGTCACACTTCTTGGTACCCCCTCCCCTCGTCACACTTTCGCGAACCCCCCTCCCCCTCGAAGCGTGACATCATTTATAAATGATCCCTGAGTGATTCCATAACAACTCACCTAATGGGGGTCGCATGACCAACTCGGATTTTTTTTCAAATTTGGTACACAGATTGATGATATAGAGGCATGAAAAAGTCCAAATTTTTAGCTTCCTACTCCACTTATTTTTAAATATACGAGTCCTCAAAGTTTCCCTGCCACCTCAAAATACTGAGAAACTGATGTTTTTTAATTTTTTTGTCTTGGAAACTCTATTCATGCAATATGAAAGTGTTAGATATCTATAGAAACTAAATGTTTCAGTCATTCAGAAAAAAAAATACTACAATGTTCATAATTAAAATTGTTAAGGTACAGTACTCAGGGCTCCCACGGCTGCGCCAAACTGTGCCTAAACGATTTTTCTGCTACATGCTGCTACAAAATGCGTTTTTTTTGGAAAAATTGCGCCAAATCGCGATTTTTGGGGAAAAAATCGAAAAAAATTTAGATATTATATTTTTTTCACCTTAAAATCGGCATTATTCGTTACATTTTTCCTTTAGTCAACTAATTTTTTACCTTTGAAGCAGTTTATTAATGAATATTAGCTCTACCCTCTCTTAAGAACATCAAGTGTGGATGAGAAAATTGAGCAGAATGAGTGATGTAGCCCACGCTTGTATAAGAAACAGTGAGACGATTTCTCATATTTTGTAGTATTATAGAGAGAAAAATAATTCCTCTTATCACTATTTATGTTCAATATTTTATTTAGTAAATTTTTATTGAAATAGATAAAAAAAGTTTAAAATTTCATAGGACGTGGAAAAAATAAACTTAGCGTTTTTCCTCAGTGCACTTTGTGTTTTCTATTCTAATGTTTAGGAAATACTAATCAATGTGAAAAATCAATAACAGAACAGATGTTAAAAAGATTATTGCTCCATTATAACAATTCGTAAAAATTCCTTAAGCCTACTTTCCACGTGCAAGCAAAGGAGTGCATACGTTCTACAATCTTTTTGCATCCGCTACAAAAATCGGATTTTTTTTCATTTCAACTACTTATAATGTTCCTTTTCAAAGTAAATAAATGAAATGTATTTTTATTTTAAATAAAAACATTGTTTGAAAATATATATTTGTTCCCGAAAGTGTTTAGAGATAGACTTTCAAACGCTGTAAAGTTAAACATCGAATTGCAGCTTTTTTTCTTTTCTCATTACTCTTTAAGCTCTATAATCTATATCATATAACCACAAGCAATTAAAAAAGACAAATATAAAGAACAAAATAAGTTAAAAAATTAGTTAAGTTAGAAAATTTAAAAAAAGCATGTATATCTTAATGAATTGATGATCTTTAGCAAATATGTTAAGCAATATTATTTGAAGAAATATAAATTTTGTTGTGAGTGAACGACCTCATAAAAGTACTCTTGCTTAAAGTTTCAATTTTTTAACTAGATTTGAAAGCTATGAAATTATCATGCATTTTCTCTTTCTTTTAATTCAATTTAGTTTCTTTCAGCATCCAATTGCTGTAACCCTAGGACTCTTAAAATTTAATTGTAACTATTACACAATTTTTGAAAGATGTAAAGATAAATTGTTAGAAAAAAAATCATTAGACAATAAATTATCAACCTATAATAAGAAATACATTTTGCCTTTCTATTATAGAACTGAAAAATATAATTTGGTTCTTGAATTTTCTTGCTGCAAAATTATGAAACCCAGCAATTTACTTTTGGTGCCATTAATTACTTCCAAGGCATCTAAGTGAGCATTTAGGATTGAAATTTAAAGTAATATTTCTTAATCAGAAAAATAATAAATATTACTGCAGGTAGAAAATAGGATAGAGTTCAAATATATTTTTTGATAAAATATGAAATTATATTTAATTGATTCAAAATTTTACTGTTACTATAATCACAATGGTTATACCTAAATAGGTACCATTTAAAAAACAAATTTTAATCAATGATAAATAGTTTTAAATAGTTTAATCTTTCATATTAGTTAGTTTTTGTTTATTTTCTTGTAAGAATAGTGTTTTAGCTATTAAACAAAAAAGAGAGAATGTAATGATTTTTGAAAAGAAGAAAATGTTAAGCTTTCTTCTAGCTATTCTTAATCATTAGAAGAAGAAGAAAAAAAAAAAAAAACTACAGAACATTTATTTAAATAATCTGTTTCTTGAGAAAAGTATTGAAAAACACCTTTATAAGGGTAATAGGTTTAATTAGTCTTACTTTTTGAATAGGTTATGAATAATTTCTTATAAGAAATATAAAAATAATCCAGTTTTTGAAATAATCTAATTCAGTTTTTGAAGGATGGATGACATTTACATTTCCTATCATTTTGAAGACTTGAAACTGCTCTTACCCTTGATGTATGAAAATGACATTGCTTTAAAACAGCCATTTAATATTTAAAAAATAAAGAAAAAAAACCTCCAGAAATGATACAAATTTGATATTTTCGGCTCCTAAGCTGATACAAAAGTCTATTTCTTTTGCTCCAAACTGATACAAAAGTTAAATTCTTCTGCTCCAAACTGATACAAAAAGGACATTTTACCTGCTCCGAAAGCTGCTACAAATTGTGTTAAGGCGGTGGGAGCCCTGAGTACTCTTAGAAGTTGCAACTACAAAAATTCGATTTTCCCGATATTGCTAAAATTGAGGATTTAATTCCAAGAAAAGGAAAATAAAACCAAAGGTTTACTGACTTTCTGGTAGAGTACATGTGTTCACCATAAATTGCTACACAATAAATTACTTGGGTTTCTCACTCCATCTTGGAAATATTTCAGCTTAAAGACAAGCCATAGAGCAAAAACATGCAATTTTGGCCAACTTGTCAGCCATTTTTCTCATAAAGGGCAAGCACTAGAAAATATTTAATTTTTTTAAAATAAGCTACTGATGTGTCAGCTATTCACCGGAAAAGAGTTTACTTCTGGTTATTTTTTTTTATAAAGAGATATCCTGCTGAAAGTATATGCATGTTTTTCTCTAATACCATATGAGTGATTCCATACCAACTCACCTAAAAAAAATAAAAGTTGGTTGCATGACCAACTCTGATTTTTTTCAAATTTCGTACACAAATTGGTGATATTGAGACATGAAAAAGATCAAATTTTTAGCTACCTAATCCACTTATTTTTAAATATACAGGTCCACAAAGTTTGTCTGCCACCTCAAAATACTGAGAAATTGATGTTTTAAAATTTTTTTATCTTGGAAACTATATTCCTGCAATATGAAAGTGTTATATATCTATGGAAACTAGATGTTTCAGGCATTCAGAAAAAAATACTACAATGTGCATAATGAAAATTTTTAAGGTACAGTACTCTTAGAAGTTGCAACCACAAAAATTCGATTTTACCGATTTTGCTAAAGTTGAGGATTTAATTCCAATAAAAGGAAAATAAAACCAAAGTTTTACTGACTTACTGACTGGTAGAGTTCATGTGCTCACCATATATTTCTACACAATAAAATCTTGGGTTTCTCACTCTTTCCTGGAAATATTTCAGCTTAAAAACAAGCCATGGGGCAAAAACATGCAATTTTGTATAACTTGTCAGTCATTTTTCTCATAAAGGGCAAGCACTAGAAAATATTTAATTTTTTTTAAATAAGCTACTGATGTGTCAGCTATTCACAGGAAAAGAATTTTCTTTTGGTTATATTTTTTGTAAAGAGATATCCTGTTGATAGTATATGCATGTTTTTCTCTAATACCATATGCCTGTGTTTCCCCTCTCAATCTTAGCATTAATTAAAAAAAAAAACTTGCTGAATATTACCTAAATATTATGTATTAAATTTTATTTACCCTCTGAACGTTATTTAGTTACTTTCAGAAGTAGTGTTATTTGGGGAATGAAGCATTGAATAATGGAGCAGCATTTTGTTTTAACTAGGTTCTGGCATTAAAGCAAAACTAAGTTTTACTCTATTTTTGTGATGTGTTAAAGTAAGATCTAGGAAATATATTTGTCTTACAAAAATTTTTATTTAAAAAAAATAAGTTAGTATTTAGTGAAGAAATATGATATTTAACGGATAGAGGCCCCCCCCCCCCTCCCTTCTCTAAACCAAATAAAAGAGATTATAACAGTTGCCAGTATTGTTTTTTTTGTTTATTTAATAATACTTCTGGATATACAGGGTGGGGCAAAAGTAATGGCCCGGTTTTGAAGTGTTATAAAAAGACTAATACAGTTTGAGACTTAAATCTTTTTTTATTTTGATCTGTATTTAATACTATTTTTTTACATTAAGTTTTGAATACCACTTCAGCAAGATAGGGCCTTCAGCACCAATACACTGTTGCAGTCCATTTCTGAAGTTTTGGGAGACTTTTCTGCACATTTCAAGGGTATGGATATTTCCTCGATGATTCGGCCTTTAGCTCTTACGTCGCCCGCCACAGCGTTATACTTGATGCTTTATTGGTTGATCTTGCTTTAAGAAATTACAAAAAATGAGTAAATAACCTTAGTTTTGTTTTAATGCCAAAACGTAGTAAAAGCAAACTGTTACTCCATAATTCAATGCTTCATTCCCCAAATAACACTATTTCTCAAAGTAACTAAATAATAGTTCAAAGGGTAAATAAAATTTAATGCATAATATTTAGGTAATATTCAGTAAGTTTTTTTTTAAATTAATGCTAAGATTGAGAGGGGAAACACAGGCATATGGTATTAGAGAAAAACATGCATATACAATCAGCAGGATATCTCTTTACAAAAAATATAACCAAAAGAAAATTCTTTTTCTGTGAATAGCTGACACATCAGTAGCTTATTTTTAAAAAAAATTAACATTTTCTAGTGCTTGCCCTTTATGAGAAAAATTGATGGACAAGTTGGCCAAAATTGCATGTTTTTGCCCCATTGCTTGTGTTTAAGCTGCAATATTTCCAGGAAGGAGTGAGAAAATCAAGTAATTTATTGTGTAGAAATTTATGGTGAATACATGAACTCGACCAGAAGGTCAGTAAACCTTTGGTTTTATTTTCCTTTTATTGGAATTAAATCCTCAACTTTAGCAAAATCGGTAAAATCGAATTTTTGTGGTTGCAACTTCTAAGAGTACTGTACCTTAACAATTTTCATTATGCACATTGTAGTATTTTTTTCTGAATGCCTGAAACATCTAGTTTCCATAGATATATAACACTTTCATATTGCATGAATAGAGTTTCCAAGAGGGAAAAAAAATAAAAACATCAATTTCTCAGTATTTTGAGGTGGCAGACAAACTTTGAGGACCTGTATATTTAAAAATAAGTGGAGTATGTAGCTAAAAATTTGGTCTTTTTCATACCTCAATCTCACCAATTTGTGTACGAAATTTGAAAAAAATCGGAGTTGGTCATGCAACCAACTTTTATTTTTTAGGTGAGTTGGAATGGAATCACTCATATGGTATTAGAGAAAAACACACATATACTATCAGTAGGGTATCTCTTTATAAAAAAAATAACCAGAAGTAAACTCTTTTCCGGTGAATAGCTGACACATCAGTAGCTTATTTTAAAAAAATTAAATATTTTCTAGTGCCTTTTATGAGAAAAATGACTGACAAGTTGGCCAAAATTGCATGTTTTTGCCCTATGGCTTGTCTTTAAGCTGAAATATTTCCAAGAAGGAGTGAGAAACCCAAGTAATTTATTGTGTAGTAATTTATGGTGAACACATGTACTCTACCAGAAAGTCAGTAAACCTTTGGTTTTATTTTCCTTTTCTTGGAATTAAATCCTCAATTTTAGCAAAATCGGGAAAATCGAATTTTTGTAGTTGCAACTTCTAAGAGTACTGTACCTTAACAATTTTCATTATGAACGTTGTAGTATTTTTTTTCTGAATGCCTGAAACATTTAGTTTCCATAGATATATAACCCTTTCATATTGCATGAATAGTTTCCTAGAGAAAAAAAATAAAAAACATCAATTTCTCAGTATTTTGAGGTGGCTGACAAACTTTGAGGACCTGTATATTTAAAAATAAAAGGAGCAGGTAGCTAAAAATTTGGAATTTTCCATGCCTCTATATCATCAATCTGTGTACCAAATTTGAAAAAAATCCGAGTTGGTCATGCGACCAACTTTTCTTTTTTTAGGTGAGTTGGTATGGAATCACTCCCCTTTGTTTACTCACAGTTCATGGAGTGATGATGCTTACTTCTACAAAAAAATCTTTCTTCAAACATCAGTAGTTATTTTTCATAAATTATTGTGAATCAATATTGTTGTATTCAAAATTTTCAGTTTCAGTATAAAATCACTTAAATTTTTATTATCATCCCTCCCCCCTTCCCCCCGTCTATTTAAATGTTTGTGGTTGGGAAGAAAAAACTTAAACATTGAGATATTGTCTGTTGTAATAACCTATATCAATATTTTTGTTGACCTGTGGTCCTTAGTTGTAAATACTATTCAGGTGATTTTGTAATTAATAAAACATATTTGTAATATGTTTCGAAATTGAATTGCATTTGTGTTTTAGGGCTAAAAGATGTCTCAACCACATTGAAAGACCCCACTTTGGATTTTCAATCTCCTATTGAAAGGACTGGCACAAGTTTAGCCATATCACAGTTATTAAATGAATTGTCCACTTCTGATCCAGTTGAAATGGCTAATAAACTTATAGAAAAGTGCTTATCAAAAACGCAAGGAAAAGTGAATGACAAGATGCTTAAGAATGTTATTTCAAACAGTGATTCTAATGTTTCACAAGTTGTTGCATCCAAACAAGAAGTTGAAAAGCTGCAACAAGTTTCAAAAAACTCTGAGAACAATAGTGATATATATAAATCTAGTGAAAGTTTAAATAAATTCAAAGTTGTGAATGAAATGGAAGGAGAGTACAAAACCTCTTCAACACCACTTGAAACATCCAGATGTCTTTCCCTAGATAATGTGTTTAACCTGACTAATGATGATTTGAATTCCAGTAATAAGCAAGCTAAATCACAACAGTGTGGTGGCAGTCACTTTCCTGCGATGCCTACAGTGGGACATCAGTCTTCTTGCTCCAGCTCATGTAGTAGCAATCCACTAACGGTAAATCCTCAACATGGATATGTGAAATGTTATAGCGTTAACGAACCTTGCCGTCATAATGCTCTTCCTCCAGTAACTTGTATGCCACAGCCTGTGAATCATGCATCCGGTTGCCAATACCACTGCAATATTCCTCAAGCAAGTGCTATGCAAGCCCATCCTGTACAGGCTCTGTTTCAAACATTTGCTGGCTCTTTTCCTTTTTTTCAATCGGGTAAGAAATTTCTTAAAATGCATCCAATATGTAGTAAGCATTCATTTGTGTGCCGAACAAATTGGGAGAAATCAGCATTATAAAGTTACCAAATATATTGCATTCATGTGCTCCAGGTTTTCCCAAAACACATGTATGTAATGCATTTTGCAGTTTGCTCTACAACAATGGTCTCTCACAATTAAATGCATTGGTTTTGTAATTATTAAAAATCTATTTTACTAACTAGTAGTATTTTATTTAGTTAAGAATCAATTTCGCATTAAATTTCCATTTAGTTTAAGAAAATATTATTTTTCTGGCTTCTTGATTAAGAGAATATTTATGAAGAGAATTTTATTATTACGATTAGAATTCAGTACAACTAGACACATAAACTATAAATCTTTTTCAGGAAAATAGTTAAGATCTCTTTGAGATGCTATCAGCTAATTTTTCTGTAATTAAATTAAAAAATCTTTATTTCGAATATATAATGTACAATCATGAACAACATTAAATTCCCATATTTGATGATAAGATAATCAGTATTTTTTATAAGGACTTTTAATATTTAACGATTTTTTAAAACTTTAGTTCATTAGAATATTAAAATAAATTTTAAAATTGAGCACTTTTTTTCAGTGCGGTTTGTTTATGTAGAGTAGCCCACACCACATATAATAAAGTACACTTGTTAAATTTTTATGGCTATGTGCAAACAAACCTGGTAACCCATAAAAAAAGTAACATCTTTGACTTCTTTCCAGTTTTTTTTTATAATTACATGCCTCGATTTATTTCACTAAATACCTTTGCAGGTAGGAAAAGACCTTTTAGCCAATGAGAATAGCAAAGTACTGGCTAATTACTAGCACCAAACTAGCATTTAGTAAACAACTAAACATCTATACAAATAATTTAAGATTTCAATGAGATGAGGTTTAAAATAAACAGTAAAAATGGCAAAGAAATCAGATTGTCCTTTACAGGTGACTAACAGAAATTATCCAAAAACAACGCTCATGGATTGTAGTTGTATTATGGCAGATAGGGAGGCCTTAGGATTGATTCCTACCTATAGTTATGTATTTTTGTCACAATCAGCTACAAAAGAATTATTCATGCAATCACAACTTTACTTTGACTTTTAAATTATTCACGAAAATGGGGAAAACACACACAAAATAATTTAATTGCAAAGAACGGATACCTTTTTCAAGTATAACTTTCAAGCTAAACGAAGTTAGGATGTATGTGTTGAGGATTGTGATCTGTGTTGACTCTGTTACCTAAATGCTAATCTGCCACTTCCTACTTTTACATTTTTGTATTTTAATTGGTTCATTAATTAATCCAATGTATTTTTCTCAGGAAATGCATCTTCATTTTTAGTACGAGGCCCTTCAGAGTTACACTTCCCAGAGAAGATTTGCATTGGAGACTCACATTCCATGACCTTGACACTTCAAAATCCACAAATAGCTTGTGTGTACCATCTCTCGTGTTTCTCTACAAAAGTGAATGATACGTATCTGCAAAATTCACCTGATGTGGAAAAGGCTGGAATAAATTTTAGTAAAATGATACCGAGTAGCAGTGGAAATACGACAGACATTCAGGTTTATTTGTTTTTTATTTCTTAGTAAAGAATTTTTTAGTGTATCCTTCTACCACAGGGTTTCTCAACGGGAGCCATATGGTCCCCTTGGGGACTTGATAAAAAAATCTAGGGGCCACAGGGAAAAATAGCAAAATAGGGAAGCTATGAACCTCCGAAAGGAGACCACAAACCAATCATTTCAAACTGTTAAAATATTATACTTTCCAACCAATGGTAAAATATTACACATTATTCTGATCAAATATATTACAAGTCTATAATATATGACAGATTGTATTCTTCTCTAGAAACATGAATGTGCTTACTGTACTCGATGATATAATGCTGTGGTATTTGTTAGATCAGCAGTTGATTTGAATTTCTTATATACGGCAAATTAAACCAGCTATCAAAACTAGAAGAAGCAATTTCATAATGAAAAATAAAAGTTTACACAAGGAGAGCTACGACAAAATTTGGTACCCATAAAGCGGGTACTAAAGTCGAGAAAGGTAGAGAACCCCTGTTCTACCATACATACTGGTGTATAAGTTGACCCCCCTAACTTCTTAAGTGGAGTACCCAAAAAAGATCTTGTTCACATTTGTGATTTGCCAAATTGTACATTGAGTTGTGTAGTTTTGTTAGCATATTGTGCACTTAAGTATTTCACTGTGTAATGAAATATTGTGCATGGCTATTATATTTCACATAGGAAAATTTTTTGTAACTACTCTCGAAACTGTTTAAATAAAATTTCATCGGTAGGAAGAAAAATAGAGATAAGGAAGTTTAAAGGCAGATTAGGTTATCAAAATGGGTAATTAAAGCAAGCCTAAGTTAATATATTCTTTTCATTAAATTTTTTTTCCATTAATATTGTTAAAGATTTTACTGTAGTTACATATTTTCTCAACGTAGATACTCTCGGCTGAATTAAATTCCTAGTGCAGTCTGCATAAATTTAAGCTCGGGTGCCTAGGGGGGAAACTGAGTGTCAAAAATTGGCGATGGAACCACACATTGTAGTGCTGCTGAAAAGTTGGTACCAATTTCAGGGAACGCACTAGGTCTGCAATAGTTAAGAAACTGTGTATGCAGCACATTAGAAAAAAACATACTTTATTAATTTTAGCAATTGCTTCTATATTGATTTTATGCCCATCATTTAAGGGAGGAAAATATCTTTCAATGGCTGTGTGTGGTTTGTAAATGTTTAGATTGTTACTTTGTTCTGAATATAAATAATTTGAACACTAAAACAGCATTAACTCAGAGAAAAGGAAATGGTATTGCTTCATGATTTTAAAAAGTAAAACTGATGAAGTTCACCCTTGTTCATCAATGCTTTATCTCTCTCTCTCTCTCTCGTCTGAATGGGTTGAATTCCAAGAAAACTTATTCCTTGGATTTTTTTTTTTTTTTGGGGGGGGGGGGAGATTCCCTTATCTCCATTACTCAGATAATAACAGGACTGCTGATATAAGAAAGAAACTTTTTGTCTGATGACAAGGATCACTGGAGTTTATGTTAGAAATTGAGTGTGGCTAGAATTCAAGATATAGAGGTGTATAGAAAAATTTCCTTCCAACGCCTACTTTAAAGTGTCAATTTTAAAAGAAATTATTAATTAAAATTCCAAGTTTAGAAATTTCCATGTAACTTAACAGAAAGTATAAAGGTCTGATTGTCAGCTTTCATTAAACTTATTATTTTTTTCAATTGACATGCTCACAAAGTCCTATTTTGTTATAAAAAACATCCTTCTATTACCCAAGAATGCACTAATAACAGAAAATGCATATGATTGGGAATTTTAAGCTAGATATTAGCACCAAGCTATGGGTGGGAGTACTTTTGTAAGTTATCATTTTTTTCTAGCTAGAAATCCACTTGCCTATGTCTTGATCATACATAGTTCTCATATTTCGTAGGAGAAAACTTTTGCCATAATGCATATTAGCTCGTATGACAAGTAAATGCGTAAAATATGAGCATGTGGTTATTAGACCTTTTGAAAAGGCATCAAATAGTAACTCAAAGGTGTAGAAAAGTGTAATGTGAAAATGTACTTTGATTTCAATCAACTAGATGATAATAAACCTTTAAGTCCAACCAAAAAAAAAAAAAAACATTTATGAGCTGAAGATGACAAAAGATAAAACAAAAAGAGGAATGAATGTCATGCAGGTTAGAAATTTTTCACAAATGGTTCTTTGGGTATTGTATTGTTATTACTGAAATTTATGCAAAAAAATGTTAATTATGTTTGAAAGTTGAAACTTTTTCTAAATGTGCTTTACCTTATTTTGTTATTGCAGTTGATTCTTGCTCCTAAATGTGAAGGAAATCTTGAAATAGAGTTGCTTATTCAGGCAAATTTCAGTGCCAATGACCAAGGAATTTCTGGTCCTACAACCCCTTTTAGAACTAAACTGTATTATGAAGCTGTGCGACCAGCCATAGTTTTTTCAAGTAGAGGGAAGGACTCTTTAGATTTTGGCTCTGTTTCTACAGGGAGCACTGTTGTGGAATACATCACTTTAATAAACAAAAGTGATGTTACTGTGCCTTTAAAAATAAGTCTGTCCAAGGTAAGTAGGTGTTTTCTGCTTCTTTTGCATATCATCAAAAATAGGTAATGAATATAGTGATTATCATTATAAAGGTAGAGGGAAAAATTGAGGTTTTTTTTTTTCAATTTGGAATAGTTGTCTTCTGAAGGATGTAAGATACCTGATGTTTATTGCCAAATAGCCTGACATTAAGATCGATTCTATATCATAACAATTAGTCACAATGTTTGTTTAAAATTTCTTGCTTGTTGGTAAATAAAGAGATGCAAATAAAATATTTTTTCTAAAATATTGGCTTAACAATGTATGTATTGAGTGACACATGATAAAAGCTAACAAAAATCATTATACTTATGCATACAAAGGTTTCAATGGGAAGTTTTGTGTGTTTTCCATTATAAGGTCCTTTTGTTGACCATGGGCAGGCAAATATTTTTTGCAAATAGCAGGCAAATAGAACTTTTGTCTGTGAATCTAGCAAGTAAGAGAACAATGTTTGGTGTTTACTATTTTTAGACCAAACAAAAAGTTTCTTTCAGGTCAAATGCTCAAAGTTTGACATTAGGTACAGATGTCATAGTGCAGAACTTTTGCACATTGTTTGGAAACTGTCCCATGATCAACTCGTTGATCATTGTCGAGTTGTTATCCACCTCTTTTCTATATCATTCTTCTATTCCAATTCTATTGTAATATTAAAAAATAAAGCTTTTTTTATCTGATAGTAAAACAGCACTCGGATGTTTTCTTCCTAAACTTTTTCCAATAATAATATAAAAAAAACATTTAATATATATTTTTTAAATCTGTAGAAATATCCTAACTTTTGAAAAAGAAGGGATTATAGTATTTATAGTATGCTTTATCTTCATTTTTAAAATCTAATGAAAAAATTCTATTACCATAGCATGTTATCATTTTAAGAATTAATGCTGCTGTTAAACATGTAATTTCAGCATTTTGGTGGTTGTAATTAATTTAATACCCCAACTGAGAAAGAGAAATCTATAGATAGATGTATAAAGTATTTCTATTTTACTAGTTATAGTAAATTAATTTTAAGTATTGAATTCTTGATTAATTTTTTAAATAATCGTAATTGAAAATTCTTGATTATTTTATAATCATTGTCTGAATTTTTAAATTAGCCTCTAATTGAGAGTAGCCTGCTGATCATAGAACTCAGATTAGAGAGTTTACTCCATGCGTCTCGATGAATTTATATTGAGAAAAAAAGTACAGAAGGGGTACACAGATTCTGATTGATGATTAAGTGCTGTTTTATATTTTATTTGTACAGTGGAACCTCGCCATTCGTCTGCTTCTCTATTTGTACAACTTGTTCAAAAAAATCCAACTCTTTATTCGTATGCTTGCCCCGCGATTTGGACAATGCCAGGAGCCATCTGGGTTGCCAGTTTGGCTTTTTTCAAAAAAAAAAGTCAAAAAATTATCCTCTTTTTGAACTTGTCTGGAAATAATTTGCTTGGCGGTTTTTTTTTTTCAATTTCAATACTTTTTGAGATTTTACTGACAATTTTAACTTTTAAGGGGAGCAGCAAGAGGAAGTGGTTGAAAAACTTTCTTCTTCAGAGGAGAAAAGTAGTAAAGAAAGCATTTCTTTTGCAGAAATTAAAAAGCTGTGTTACCGCAACAAAGAGAGTGGTGGAAAATTGGCATCCTAACGCTTCTGTTGTCAACAGGAGCATCAACTTGTTCAATGATAATGTTATTGACTATTTGAGAAAAATTCTGAAAAATTGTCAAAGGCAGACAACATTTTACATGCTTTTAGGGAAAGAAACCCAAGATTCTTCCAGTCTAAAAAGACTGGAAAAAAGAAAAAACTGCAGAAAGGGAGAAAACCACTGAAATGATGTTACCTGATGTTTTTATGGAAGGTCTGACTCCTCTTCCAAACAGTAACATCAACATTTCTCTTTCTCCTCTCAACATTCCACTTATGCCATCAGCTCACTTCAGTACCAGAAAAATGCAGTTAAATTTTTATTTATGTGTAATTTCTTGCACAATACTGTACATTTCTTTTCCATAGGTTTAAATAAACAACCATCTGTAAGTCTGGAACGGATTAATGCAATTTACATTCTATCTTATGTGAAAAAAAATTTGCCATTTGTACAAATTGCCATTTGAACTGCCTCCTGAAACGAATTGCCTACGAATAGCGAGGTTCCACTGTAATAGTTTTTTTTATTAGTCATCCAAAAAATGTACATACTTAAGCAAAACTGCCATTTTAAAACTTGGGATATTTGACCTTGATTAATATTTACCTCGTGATTGACATTTTGATGTTATTAGCTATGAATGGATATCTTACGTGTATCTGCTTTTCAGTTTTTGCAAGCAAAAACTTAGAAAAGGTATTTTAAAAGTATCATTAAAGGGAATTTAAAGGGAAGGAATGCCATGATATGTTTAGGAATAACCGCAAAAGAAAGTTATTTTATTAGTTTGTTTTCCATGTTGATGTGTTTATATTCCATGCTTTTTAATAATGGTGCTCATCTTATTTTCAGTATTTTGACATCAACTTAAAATATTAAATTGCTTAATGAAAATTCTGTAACTTATTAACGGTTTTGTTTTGCTTAGGACATTAATGATAATCTTCTTTACTTTGGATTGAAAGAAATGGATCGTAGAAAATACCCAGTGAGTGCAGGTTTAAAGTTCCCTTCTCCTAAAGTAATGGAATATCGTCTAGCTGCTGCAAAATCAAGTGCAGCCTTTTCTCAACTTGAAATTCCTGTTGTTTTTCAAGCTGGTTAGTTTTGAAATTTATTCCTTGTTCTGTCTTAAAATAATTCTTAAGTCCCTTATGTATACATGTAAGGAAATAATTTCAAATATTTTAATGTATAGTTTGAAAACTATAATCCACCTAATTTATCGCTTATTGTTTTAAGTTGGGATTTTTCAGCGTTAAATAGATTGTAACTAACAAAAAATAACTTTTGAAAGTAAGAAATTAAGTAATAAACTAACAGAATATTTTTACCATCATAATAAAATAATTTTAAAATGTGTAAATTTACTCTAATTCAAATAAATCAGCAAGTAGTTCTGTTGATCTATGCTTTCATAATTGAAGAGCTAACTTTTGTCCAATTCTTTTTATAAAAACCTTTCAGATAATCTACTCATTATGTCAAATGCCAAGCACATATTTGGTCAGTCAAACTTGGTTATTGCAAGCTCGGATGTAACGAGAACCCAGGTTTAGCAAGGGACTTGAAATGAATGGTTGGTTTAATGTTGAAAGTCCTGTATAAAACCCAGCTACTACAATGACTTGCATTATAACCAGCATTTTTTTAATTTTATGAATACATTTTCCAAAGTCGTATCTTTGCAAAAAACTTTTGCAAAATGCCATTGAAATAGGAGAATTGGATAACAGCACAAAAAAAAATGTTGAAGTTTGGCGAAGGTTATCCTTCTCAACAGTTTCAAGGCCGACAATAGTCGTAGAACAGAAAACAAAATTTTTGAAGCACTGATCAATTTTTTTTTTATATATAAAAATGAGGAAGGGGGGGGGGAGAGTAAGGTATTTTTGAAGTACAATTTTTAATAAAATAATTTTAATGCAATGAAATTGAATTTATAGGGAACTCTGTTATTACAAGCCTTTAATTTTCATGACCAAATTCTTTCAGTGCATTTATCCTCATTACAACCAAATTTGTATTTTGCGCAATAAAAATTTAAATTTTATTTAAAATGTTTCAAATGCTATGCTTAGGAAATAAGAATGAGTATAATCACTTTTTGATGTATTCCCGGGGTGAAAAATCTGTGCCAATTTTCAATTTCTGATACATCTGATACAAAAAGCTTAAATTCACAATTTCTAGGTCAAACTGTGCCAAAATTGCAATTTTAGTCTATAATGTTCTTTAAAATATCACAGTTAGTAGTTAATTGCCGTTCATGACTGCAAGCTAGCTATAAAAAAAATTGCATCAAAATTCTTAATGCTTCCATGCCTTTTTAGGGTTGTATTTAGCTTTTAAATACTCCTTTCTGTCAACGCACATGTAATGAGATACCTTGTTCCCTTTAAAACTTATTGTTAGAAAATTTTACAACCCCCTTCCTCTCGAAATTTAAATAAATAAGAATATGTACCAATAAGTTGTCATTATTTTCTTAAATGATAAAATTGTAATTTTTAGCATTTTGGTGTGTTTAAAGACAACTTTACCTCATCATGCAGACAATGTAGAACACTAGTATGTTATGTTGCAAAATTACCTGATTTTTCACATTGTGAAGGTAATAACTTTGTTTATAATCCCCCCCCCCCCCCCCCCCACTGTTTTAACATTATCATACAGCCAAAAACTATGTTTTGGACTTTAGTTTAGAAAAACTTCCAGAGAGCACCTGGACCATAGTTCTACTCTGCCCCTCCCCCAAGATGTAGATTTTTCTTTTCAGAAGGCCTTTATTTCCCATGAAATAATGCTAATAATAATAACATAAGATAGAAAAAAATAAGAAATGCATCTAGTACTAAAAGAACCTACTTTGTTCGACAACTTTATTTGTATAGTTTAAATTCTTTCAAAGAAATTTGTGTTTTTCACAAAAGAAAAGAAAAATCTTTTGACATCATATGACATTATTTTCTTTTTACAATAATGAAAAACAAAATTTTTCTACTTTTAACCATATTTATAAATACATTAACTTTTTGAGTTTTGAACTACAGTAGTTTTTTTTTTGTAAAAGTGCTGGGTAGTTGAATAAGCTCTTGCTGTTTTCCAACAAATGGTGTTATTGCAACTGGTTCGTTCAGTTTATGATAGTGAGATATCAGTGTACAAGTACTATATGCAAGCTTGAAATTCAGCGTATGTTGTTTCGCGGAAGTGCAAGCAACTTTATTTTTCATTGCGTTAAATGTCAAATTTCATGCCGAAAAAGACTATTTGCGGGGAATTTTACTGCACTATTTTAATTTTTAAAAATCTGCAGTTGAAGCTCACCGAATTCTTGTTGAGACTTACAGCGATCATGCTCTGTCTGAAACAACTTATAGAGATTGGTTTAGCTGCTTTAAAATTAATGATTTTGATCATGCAGCTAAAGAACCCTCTGTCATTCCGAAAAAGTTTGAAGACGAACAATTGGAAGCATTATTTCGCTAAAACTCATGTCAAACGATACCTGAACTTGCAGAATCATGAGGAGCTCATATTCCTTAGGAGTTCATCATCAAAACGGCAGCTATACGAGCAGAGACAGTTTTTGTTAAATGACAGAGAATCATTTTGCAGCATACTCTCAGAGAACTCTTGGCCACATGTGGCAAAATCATATGGAAGTACTTGTATCTACTTAGAAACGCTAAAATCCTGCCCCACCTACTGTATTCACCAGACATTGCCCCTTCCGACTACCACTTGTTCTGGTCGGTGACACACTACCTGGCTGAGCAGTACTTCTGTTCTTATGAAGATGCCAAAAATTGGGTCGAGTCCTTGGATAGCTTCAAAAGACTTGTCATTTTTCCGACATGGAATTCAAATGCTGCTGGAAAGATGGCGAAAAGTAGTGGCTAGCGATGGACAACACTTTAAATAACATGTTTTTAAATAATTTTTCAAAATAAAGCAGTAATTTTCACAAAAAAACAGCGAGAACTTATTCAACATTCCAATTACTTTATTAACTTACCTTTAATTGTCTATGATATTATATATATATATATATATATTTATTTTCTTTTTGAGCTAAATCAATAGTAGCAGGCAGTCTGTATACCTTATGATTCTACTCCAAAAAAGGTGTCTTCTTTTACAAACAATTTTTTTCAAGCAGCATTACCACTGAAATCGTTGGTTAACCTGATGCAAAACTGATAGTTCTGATGCAAAATTCATTAACCTGACATAAAACTGAAAACTCTAGATAGAAAATTGTTAGTTGACCTGATACGAAACTGGTATTTTTCTGATACAAAACTGAGTTTTTATTTTCGACTTCTGTGAATTGTAATCAAACAAAGTTGTTTGTATAGTGTACACATTTTCAAAATGTTTTTAGTTGTTTTAAAACAAATTTTAGTTCTTGTATGTAGAGATTTTTCAATAAGATACAATGAATATCCTAATTTCGTATTTATGAGAGTTTCAGATCCAGTGCTTTGTTTAAAAGTTTTGAGATAACAAATTAAATCACCACATTAATTACGTATTAAAGGAAAATCAAAATTTCCAATGTTTAGCATTATCCAGCTAATTGCAATAAATCTGGTTTCATTATGCTTCCTCTTACACAATAATATACTTCTATTATTTCATTGTCTCAGAAGGGATTAAATGGGCTGATCTAAAATGAATTTTAAATGTTAAAACTTTAAATACTATAGATTTTGTGGTTAGGTATATATGACGATATATGTAAGCTTATAAATGTCATGGTATGTATCGCAATCATTGTCATGATCTATATCATAGGTTCTCAACATGGGTGATAATGCCCCCTTGTGGGCATTTGAGACTTTCAGGGGGGCAGTAAAAGACCCAGAGAAAACTAGGGGGCATTGCGATGACACGGAGGGGCATGGTCAAATTAATTAAATATAGTCTAAAATAGACTAAACACGCTGATTATGTACTAACAAAAGTATTAGTTTTATGGTCGATTGTTCAATGATTTCTGATAGCATTCCCATCTTCATATTTAGCTGAACATGGCTATAGTGCTGTAGCAACATTGGTAACCAAAAAGAGAAATTGGCTCCATTTTACTGAACACTGCAATATATGATTGTTTTTAAGTAAAATTGAGCTTGATATTATTATATTCCGTAAAATGCATCAAATTCAACCTTTTCATTTGCTAAGTTACGAATTCGATGTCTGAAAATGTTAATAAAAATACTTTTCAATATAATTAAGTATGCATTTTGAACAGTAACTAACTCTCATTAAAATAGTCTTCCTTAAAAACAGAAATAGGATAGGGTCATATCCTATCTACGAATAAATTACGAAATGTATAATATTACACATTTAAAAATATATTCATGGGAATAGCTATTTCAGATTCGCAAGTTAAAAAGGGGGTGGGGGGCTTCAGAAGAAAAATATTCTCAAAGTGGGCGGTGAGCAAAAAAAGGTTGAGAACCTATGATCTATATCAAGTGATATACTATGTCTGCCAATACTGGTTGTTTGAATAAATTCCATTTTGTTCTGAGGACTTTTATTCAATTTTTGCAGATAGAAGTTTATTTGTGTAAATACAATTTAACATGTTCACTCTTTTTACTTAGGAAACAGTCAAAATGAAATCAATAGTTATATTGTGGCTGCCATTGAAACACCAGTTTTTAATGACACACTAGCATTTTTTAAAATCTCTGCATCCGTGGGTGTTTCAAAGCTCATCTTGAAAGATCCAAGACAGGTACTCTTGGTCATAAGTGTTTTGAACTTTTTCTTGTAATTTATGCAATCTTAATTGTGATGTGATAGTGTTGTTTAATTTTTCTGTTGAAACAAAGCTAGACCTTTGCGGTATAAAAAACAGAACAGTCATTTTAGACTTTTCCGGGGGGGGGGGGGGGCAAAAGGCATAAACTATGTATATTGCATTACAAAAAACAAAATACATGTACATACATATAAATAAATTATATTTCCCAGAGCCAGGGTAATTGGCGCCCCCCCCCCCCCCAAAAAAAAAAAAAGTTTCAATTCAGCCTGCTCCATGACCCTTTACCCCCCTGCATATGTTAAGTAATGAGAAAAATTCTTCAGAAAAGTATCTCTCCCTTCTGGGACAGTTTCGATTAATTGAGATTTCCGATATTTGAGGTACTAACGGTTCCAATTAGCTCAAGTGATCAAGGTTTTACTGTAGAGTCAAATAAGTTACTTTACAAGTTTGAAAGTACATATTTGAGGCAAATTTAGTGATGGCTGCTGATTTATGTTCAAGGCTGCACTTTTATAGTTTTTGTTTTATTTTATTATTTTCATTTTTTTTTTCTTATTAAAAAAAGATTGCTGAATTATAGTTTATTGCATATTTGCTTTTAAATTTATTATTCTTTATTAAAGTTAGACTTAATTTCTTATGTAATCTTTCATACTTATAACTTGTATAACATTTTAAATTTTTGTTTTTCGTTCCTTCCACAATGTCCGCTGGACGGCAATAAATACTTTCCCTTTTGCAAAACCGAATATAATTTAATAGAAATATTAAGGGCACAGTACCTAGCTCTGTTTTGAGCATCTACGACGCATGATACCTACCCCCTACCACCACCATTGAAATCGTATATAAAGTTACGAAGTAATATGCCCACTCGGAAATTTAAAGTATAGCGAATCTCATCCAAGGAAAAAATTCTAAATTCTAACAGCAATCAAGGGTGGTAGAGTTCCGTAAAACCCGGAAATTTCCGTAATTTTTTTTGCTGAAGTTCCGAAAATTTTATTTTGATCCTTGTGCCTAAATTTTCTGCCCTCATTTTGGTTTTCTTTAAATTGCAGCAATACATATTTCTTAATTAATTTATGAAATTCTTTGAAATATCGTTGGCTTAATTTCCATGTGCAAGCAAGAAAGCAGATGCGTTCTTTTCTTTTCGCAATCTTTCTACATCCTGTACAAGAATCGTATTTTTTCCATTTTAACTTTGTTTTAAATTAAATTATGAAGCAAGGAAATAAAATTCTTTTTTTATTTTATCAATATCTTACTCTATATACTTGCGTGTAAGTCTATTCACATGTAAGCAGAACCCCCAACTTTCACACAAATAAACGGAAACTTGCATGTAAGTCGACCTTTCAGAGAAAAATTGGTAACGTTTTTGCGCAGATTTTTGACATAAATGTTTTAAAAAGAAGGGGAATGAAAGGTAATTACAATTGGAAATATGTAGCTATGATAGTGTAGTTTCCTTTTTGCGATCGCGATTTTCGTAAAGGGTTTGTTTTTGCTGTTAGATTGTTAATTGTTGCTTTTATTCTGAATCAATAAAAAAGGGCTTTTGGGCTTTAATTTCTTGCAGTATTATTTGATTAATTTTTTTAAACAAGTTCTAATTTTAACTCTATCAATTACGCAAAATTCGCAAATATCATTTTGATGATTTTTTAGAGGAAATTGTATTTATTCTTTCAATAATCCACACATTTCATTAAAATAGTACACCTTTTTTATACCATTTTGCAGTTGTCCTATATCTTATACATTTTCCATTGTGACCCCTGTTAAAATAAGTATACTTTTTTCCATTTCTGTCTGAATCAAGTAGATTTCATAAGTTTCAACTAGATAAATTACATTTAGGGGTAGATTCAACTGAAATGAGTTCGGTCAAATCCAAAATGATCAAATTTTCAACTCTAATTCTATCATTTTCAAACTGATTGAATATTGACATTTAACTTGTTTCCTGGACTTTGATCAAAAAGCGTAGGGTGGCCATCAAAGGCTTTCCTCGCTCGGCGTTTCGTCACATGACCAGAACTGAACCAATGAAAAAATTGAATGAGAAAGCTAAGCTGTTTTAAGTGTAACATTATCTGTTGGTGTTTCATTTATTGTTTTGGTTTGATCCGTTTGTTTTGCTATGCTGTTCCATTTGTTGTTTCATGCTGATTGTTAATACAGAATGAGTCATGAAACAAATATATTAGTGGCAATGATCAAAAAAAAGCCTCGGGACCTAATGAGGGCAGAGGGGAAGATCGTAACATCGACAAGTGCCTTTGTCACTCTGGCAATTTTCCTCGATACCGTTGATTATATTATGTAGTGAATATTCCTAAGGTAATAAATAGTTTGTATTCTCACTGAATTCTATCTTCCCAGAGGATAATCTATGCCTTTCTTTGCTCATTAAATGTGTTTAATTCTATTTTATATTTCCTCCCAGTAGTCAGTTTTTATGAATGTCAAATAGCAGCAGGCTTGGAAATAACTTTATCATACATTTAGAATAATTTAATTTTAAAAAATATTAAACTATTAAAACATGGGCAAAGAAAAACACGCCTGCAGACGATTTAATGACTTTATGTTCTTTCAATGACAAATTCGCATTCTTTTTCTTTTTTCTTCTTTTTTTTAGCCTGACGTTTTGTGTGCCAATTTTCCTTCCAGCTTATCACATAAAAATATATATAAATGTTTCTCTATCTAAGCGATACCGTTGCATACACTCCCGTTCGCTCAAATCTAATAGATTTCCACCGATTTGCAAATATCGTGGAACTGTTTGCCTGGTGCAAACTCTGATCGCCAAAATGGCCGCCTTTACTGTAAGAAAATCAACTGAATCACAAAATTGATCGATTGAAAGCAATCGTGTTGGTCACGGGGTTAAAAATGATCGCCGTTTTTCAGTTGAATCGGAATTGCATGATTTCGATCGAAGCATTCATTTAAAAATGGCAATACAATTGAAAAGCGTTTCAATTAAATCCCTGCCTTAATCTTATATGCCAGAAGATACAGTACATATGAAAAACAAATTCAAAGTTCAGGAAATTTTTTTGAAAGTGCAGGAAATGCAAATCCATACTATTACCACCCCTGAGCAATGCACAAATAAGTGGAACATACAAATTTTAATTTATTTTTATGACTCTTGGCGATGAAAGAAAGAGTTTAAGTATTCAACCCCCTATTGCATGTTTCAAGATTTGTGTAAAGATGTTTTCATATTTGGTGACAAAGAAATTGCTTTAAAGCAAAAGTAATGTAATGTTTTCCTTGGCGAATAATATTTAAAAATAAGTATACATGAGAAAAAGTTAGTGCCAAGAGTGTCAGTTATTGAAATATTCCCAAAAGTGTTGCCCTTCTTGATACTTAACTAAAAGTAGTTTAAAAAAGTCAAATAAAAGAAAATCATAACAGTCATGTCAGTTTTCAAGATACGCCATTAGTTATGAAACTCGACTATTAACTATTTAAACACAAGCAATGCTGATGCAATCTTGCTTCTGATTCGCTGCTGATATTAGCCATTAGGATTTCATTGGTTCCTGTGACACCATCATTAAATTTATATTTATATATAGAAATTAGTAGTGGCATACAGTTTACTTTTTAAAGTGTGATTGCATCCTATTTTTATACTAGATACCACTGTGAATATTTTACAGTTAAAAAATTATTTTGATGTTGTACAGTTGTTCTTTGCACTTGTTTCAAAATTTGAAATATATTTTCTTCTTAGAATCCTTTAATACTGAGAGTGCAAGAAGGTAGCACTGTAAGTCAGAATTTAGTTGTGTTTCATGAAGGGTCTGTTTCTGCAGTCTATGACTTACATATTGAAGATAGTGAAGTATTTCAAGTAAATCCTTCCTCCCTTCATTTAAAACCATTTGAAAAAGCTACTATCACTATAAATTTCTCTCCAGTTTCAAGAACCGAGAGTAAATGGTAAGATCAGTAAAACTCTTTTGCATAAATTTTGGAATTACTAATATATTTACACATTATTATTAAATACTTATATCTTGATATTCTCAGCTTCAAATTACTTCATGTAACCTTGTGGATCAATGACATTCTTGGGATTCTGTTGGTATGATAAAAATTAAGAAGAAATTGTAAAGCACTTATGCTAATTAACTATTGCTAATGAATTAAAATTAAAAAAAAAAATGAAATGTGAAAATCAGGCTGGGAAACCTGAAAAACTCGGATTTATTAAGGATTTTTTTTCTAACTAGTGAAAAGAACTGCAATTTGAATTTTCTTCAGTTATTATGTGTAGTGGTAGGTGCCAGGATTACAGAATGAATACGCAATTGCTTTTTTTTTTTTTAAATATTATTTTTACCCCTGGAAATTTTTTTTTGAAAAATTTTTTAGTGGTGAAGAAGGGGTAGGGGGGAACAACACCAGTGTGTCCTCTCCTCACTTTCCCTTTATAGTTGATTTTGCGCAACTTTTCAGCAGATATTCTTGAAACAGAAAATGCAATTTCGGTTGCAATATCATGTACAATTAATATCCAATGATTTCTTTAAATGCTATCCAACAGTTTTTAATTTTTTCCCCTTTAATAAATAACAGGGGAGAGTCAAATTGAGTTACAAAAGTTTTTACTGATAAAATTTATCCATTACTGAATTTTACTTTCTGTTCATTTTGTTAAGTTTTGTTGGTACTTAATCTGTCCAGAATTTGGTGTCTTTCTTTCCCATATTTCCCATAAATCATGTCTAAAAACTAAAAAAAAGCAATGTTTTAATTTTATTTTTGTGTACAGTTTATTAGGCTTTTCTCTTTTTTTTTTTTTTTTTTTTGTTGTCTTAACTACACTGCTGGTATCGTATTTTCATTGAAAAAATGCTAAGAAATTTTTGCAACAGTGAGTGGCTGAAGCCTATGGGTGGGCAAAGACAATAGAGAAAGGGTTATACAGTCAAACCTGTCTATCTCGAATCTCACGGGAAGGGAAAAAAATTCGAGATAAAAAGGTTTCGAGTTATACAGGTTCACAAAAAAATGCAAAAAAAAAAAAAAAAATAATAATACTTACTTTTATTGTAGATAAATACATACTGCTGAATGATTTTTCAATGAAAATAGTCCTTCAAAGTTTTTTGATGCCTAACTTTCTTCACTTCAATTAACTTTTTAATATTTGCAAGAGCTGCAAAGCTGTCAGAGCCAACATTTTCCTGAGCCTCAAGAAAATTTGTCAAGAGTTCCACGGCCTTCTCAGCTTCTTTCGCTGTCACTTTAGGTGAATCGGCTTCGGTTTCTTCGATTTCGTCTTCTGACATGTTTTTCACATTATCGATGATCTCCGCGTCTGTCAAGGTTCCACATGTTGCTAGTGTATCATCCACTTGCAAAAATTCTTCTAAAGAAATGTCAACATTCAATCCTGATTTCAAGGTTCTCCATTCTTGAGAATTAATTTCCACCGCTTCATCAACAGTTTCTTCAGCTTCTTTTCCGTGCTCATCGCTGATCTCTTTCTCTTCTTCGCATTGATTATCGAACCCCGCTTTCTTGAAACTGTTTTGGATTGTTTTCTCTGTGACACATCTCCATGCATAATCGGTCATTCTTATGGCGTCTAGCACGTTCACCTTTGGAAGAACACTTCCCTCATGAATAGCATCGATTAGCTTACGGATTAATTGTCTTCTATAGTTCGCTTTAAAGCTTCTTATTACCCCTTGATCCATAGGTTGTAGTTTGGAAGTCGTGTTAGCAGGGAAGAACTTTACACATACGTTTTTCAAAGAAGGCAAGTTGTTATGTGCGCTGCAGTTATCTACAAAGAGTATAATTTTCCTCTTTTGGGCACACATAGATTTGTCTAAAGATTTCAACCATTCACCAAAGATTTCACTAGTCATCCAAGCTTTTCTGTTTGCTTTGTACTTGAAGGGGAAAGACTTAACTTTAGCAAAACACCTAGGTTTTTCTGAGCGTCCGATCATCAGCGGTGGAAGTTTTTCTGAGCCGTCTTCATTTGCAGCGAACAGCAGGGTTAAACGGACTTTGCTTTGTTTCCCCCCCTTACACTCTTCATCCTTGAACATGGCAGTTTTTTCTGGCAAGCACTGATAAAATAGCCCTGTTTCATCAGCGTTGAAAATGTTTTTTGGTTTGTATCCTTTTACGAGATGAGGAATATTTTTTATAAACTCTTCACATACATTTTCTGGGACTGATGCGCTTTCTCCACAAAGCTTGCGGAAAACAATGTTGTGCCTCTTTTTGAAACTTTCGAGCCATCCATTGCTGGCTTTGAATTCTTCTGAATCATGTCCAAGTTCTTTAGCGAAATCTTCTGCTTTTTTCTGTATCACATGCCCACTGATAGGGATTCCTTGGTCTCTGCACTGTGTAAACCATTTCAAAACGCATGCGTCTACATCCGGAAAATTGCATTTTCTCCTTTTTTTCCCTTTTTTGTTGCTTAGAAACTTTTGCTCTATACTTTCACGGTTTTTGATAATTGTCGAGAGAGTGCTGGCTGGCACGCCAAACTTTTCTGCGATTTCGCCTTTTTTCATCAACGGGTTCTCATCTAAAAATGTCAGAATTTTCATTTTATCCTCATTTTCTAAAACATTCAATTTTCTTTTTACTCCTGCCATATTCGCATTTGCCAACCACGTACCACGGAAGAAAATCAACAATAGGAATGAATTTCAACTTTCCAGACTTCTTATCTATGTGTGTGGAAGCTGACCCCCTAGTGGTCACATCCTGCTTAACCAAACCCTCCATTGCACTCTCGCTTCTTGGAAACGCTAAACAATGATGACTGGAGGCGTCCCGGGAGAGATGACAGTAGGAGAGAGGTAGAATAGCGATAGTGACCAGAATTCCAGGAAAAGTCCCCTCCAGCTTCCTTTATCTGTGCGGCCACAGAATTTATGTTTTCCTAAACTCTTTTGCAAAAGAGGCTTCATTGTTTTCTGTAACTGACCCTATTTCCCAAAATTCGAGAAACACAGGTTTCGAACAAAATTTTTTCGAGATAAAAATGTAAAATGCACTGAATTTAGATAGTATGCGAAGGAAATTTCAGAAATTTCGAGATATAGAAGTTTTCGAGATTTACAGGTTCGAGATAGACAGGTTTGACTGTATTTGATAATAACTCTTCAGTACAATGTAATTTTAGGTCAAATTTGTCTGTCCATTAATCTTTTGTGTTTGCTTCTTTGGTTTGTCTTATTTTTTAAATGTTTATACATTTTATGAGATTTATATACATGACATTTTTAAGCGTTGGGAATGAAAATTCGACAGCTTTGATAACTAAAATATTGTTAATTGAGACATTACAGGATTGCCAATACTGTCTTGCTTTATTTACTATTATATGCTTGCAGTACTATTGTTATTGCTCTGCAGTGCTAAGTTTATGAATGAAGATTGAGATTTGTAAATAAATCAACAATAATGGGAAGATATTTTAGGAGCTCTTCAGTTCATCTTTTTCAACTGAAACTTCTCTCTAGTAGAGTTTTGTATGCAGAATTCAGAAGTATTAAAATAGTTAAGACAGTAGTCAGCAACGTAAATTTACTGAAGATCTATTTTCCAAGTTCAGCAAACACCAAGATCTATTTGGAGGACGGAGGGGGATGCATATATACTATTAATAGGGCATGTCGGGACTGCGCCTGTCTTCAAATTGAAGGTTAACTCTTATCTCAGAATAAGTTTTGTTGCTTATGAAATACTAACTTTAAAATTTCTAAAATAATGTTATGTTAATGCCGTTAACTCGTATCAAAACAATATTTAAGATAGTAATGTATTATTTCTTTTAAATTTTATGTAATACGGTTAGTTTTTTTTAAGTGCGGTGAGTGATCTGACATGATAATGAACATTTTCTGAAAAAAGAAATAATAATAGGTTTGCCTTCAAATTCAAAAGTTATATTTTTTTTCTTATACTATATAAACTGTCCAAAATGCTGTCTCGATCGACCGAAAATCGGCTCCAGATCGACCGATCCACGGGTTGCCAACCACTGCGTTAGGGGAGATCATTATTGTTGTGTAACAATGCCCCAATAACATTGAATGATATGCATTGCATGACATACATTGAAATGAAGAGCTCCTCATTACTTTGGCTTATTTGGTGTTATAAATGGATTAAAGTATCAGAATCTCTGATTTTTAAAAGCGGCAGTACTGAATTTAATATGCAGAGCTTTTACAATGATTTGAATCCGGTCCTTTAAATTTGATTTCAATAAACGACTGAGTTTATTACAGTGGTGATTTTAATAAGCACATGTATCATGTACTGTATAACATTATTCTATGTTGTATTTCATTAGATATCTCAACTGATAGTTTATATTTTGTTACTAAAATTTTACTGCTCTTCATAAAACAACATTTTTTGTTACCATTAGAAATAGTTATAAGATGAATATTTTTCTATTGCTTTTGAATGTTATTTTATTTATGATTTTAGCACTCTTCAAGCTGCAGCACAACCTTATGGAAAAGTCTTTTGCATCACAGAAGTCATTGGAACTACGCTTAGCAATTATTTTACACCTAATCGTGGCCATCTAACTTCAACATCAGGTTCAAATAAGTTATTTCCTGAGCCTCAAAGTGTACCTAAAGTTACTTTGAATTTGATTGAATGCAATAAAAAATACTTAGCGTGGGGAGGAGTAGACATTGGTAACTCAGTGTAAGAAACTTACTTTACATTTTAAATATTGTTTTCTCATGTTAATTTTTAAAAATGTATTTTATACTTTCTTTATACATTTGACAAAAGTCTATAATAAGTTATGGACTATAATTTACTTTCCGTAAATAATCCCATTTTTAAAGTTTTATTTTAATGATTTTAATTATTCATAATGATGTGATGAATGAATGCTGATGAAGTAAATTATCTTAATATAACTAGGGGACTCTGGCCCCTGCTTACTAACATTCACCAATGTAAGTTCTTTATTTTTGATTCCAATTGATTTGTTTTTTTTTGCCATTGAATTAGGTGTTCTGCTATTATGGTAAATTTGATAACTTATGGTAATAAACAAAAACTCATCAAACAGCTTTTCTTATGACAAGCCCAAACAAAACCTTTAATAAAAATTGTACACACATATTTTTAGCAAAAGCAGTATACTAATAGGAAAAATAATAAAGACAAATTATTTTCAATTCTAATCATTTATTTCATCATTGTCTAATTATTTATTCATACACTATGTAACCAAAACAATTTTAATGATGTAAAATCAATTAAATTATCTTTCTGTTTTGATGCAATTAATTTTCCTACTGCATTTTTAAAAATTTCCAAAAAGGAACATCAGATATTAAAACAATACAATCTTTTCTTTAGAAAACTTTAGCAGAAAGAAAATATGAAATATGCTAATATTGAACAATAGTTTTAATCAGTAGCAATACCCTATGTTCTGCAAAATATTGGTACTTATTAATTAAATGCCTAACATTTTTTTGTTCGCCAAACATTGCCAAATGGAATGTAAACAAAGCAAATTTATTAGATTTAAATAACATGCACAGCTTATCTTCCATTAAAACTTTATTAATGATCACTTGTTTTATATGTATGCCATTTTCTTTTTATTTCACTTGGATGAAAAGTGCTGGGTAAAATGATTAAAATATAGAACTTACTTTCTAAGGAAAAATGTGCTATAATTTTATTTTAAAAAAGGATGCTACTGAAAATTTGATATTGTCCTAATGATCATGAAATGAAACTTTTATTAAATTAACCTCATTAAACTAATTATTACATAAACTTATGTAGTGTAATGTTTATGTCTCATTCAACACCAAAGTTAACTGTTAAATTCATGTTGTCGATCTTTCTAGAACCGTCACCAATGTTGGCCGTTTAGCCGATAAGTACCGAAATATCTATATTTTCCAAATAATTTTATGATCATGGCTATGAGATTTCTTTGCAATTTATATTCACCAACAGTAATTCTTTCTTAATAAGTCGTCTCTCTTTTGCTTCTTATCAAAAACTTTGTACTCCTATTTTTCTGTTTTTAGGACCAAGTCATTTGTTATTAGAAATGCATCAAATGAAACTTTGCAAGCAAAACTATTTGTTAAGGAAACTTCTCACAGCTTTCAGGTACAACAATTAATATCCATTGTCTTTGATGTTTTAATTTTCTGATACATACATGTTTTTTCACTTTAATTGTAATATTACTTTAGAAGAAACCGAGGAATTATTTTTGATAGTAAAAAGCTTAAGCAAGATAGTCTTCAATTTTATAATAAGATACTTTTTCCTAACATGCATTGACAAGAATCTTTTGTCATTAGGTGTATTTCAGTATTTTTACAATTTTTCGAAATTGCTGCTCCTATTTAAAATTTTTCAGAACACTGAACTGTAAATTTAAGGAACAGAAAATATTTACAAAATAAATATTGGTTTAAAAGTCAAAGGAGGTGTACACTGGTAGTGCAGAAAGGGGAAGAGTTAAGAACCATATTTCATGAACTGGATCATGTAAAAATCTTTTATAGGCTTAAAAAACAGTTTGATGAGAAAATTTGAGAATGGCAATCCTCTGGCTCCTAGGTTTGTCACTTGCTCTGTGGTAATCCCATAAAAACATTTTTAAGAGTAAAATAATAACTTCCATCACCTATTGTGGATAATCAAATTTCAGATTGGAAAGAAAGGAAAGAAGCACAGTTGATCAAATCTTTATACTGAGACGTATTTTGGAAAAATGCAGGGAATTTGTAATAGAAACACACCATTTGTTTATTGATTTTCGTGCTGCATATAACAGTATTGATCGATCGGTGTCGCAACTTAAAAAACTAAGCATTAACTGTCAGAGTAACTGTAAACAGAGAGAGAAAGTTTCGATTCAAGCGGAACTGCAACTTGTACGAACGATCTGCGATTTGTATCCGATTTACGATTGATATTTATGTTAATATTGCTTTATAATTAATAAGTCTGAGTTTTATAAGTTAGTAGTTTTGAGATGCAATAAAGTGCTAAGTAAGTAATCCTCTGTTTGGTTATTACAATCGGTACTGCTGAGGTTCTTGGCAGATTTGGCTGTACCAATACTTTTTCTGTGGTGCATATACATGGGGGGTTATCCAGGCCTTTTAAGATTGCTATTGGTGTTAGGCAAGGAGATGCTCTTTCTTGCCTTCTTTTTACAGTGACTTTGGAAAAGGTTATTAGCGATGCTGGTATAAACACAAGAGGAACAAACAATATTTAACAAATCAGTGCAGATTCTGGTTTATGCATCATCGTAAGGACTGAAGGTTCACTGAAAGAATCTTTCCTTGTACTTCTTCGTAGGCCTCCAAATAGCAAAGCTTACAATAAATGAAGGGAAAAGTAAATACATGGTTTGTGGAAAGAGGCAATCCTGCTGATGTCTTCGAAATCGAGTAACATGGATTTGAAAGTAAAAAGTTTACTTACCTGGAATCTGAGATAGAATACCGTAATGAAATCGGCTCTGAGATCTGAAAAAGAATTATTGCTACCAATTGCTGCCTTTTTGAGCTTATAAGCCAATTAAAATCACACCTGATAAAAAGAACTAAAATTTTACTGTATAAAACTTTTATTCAACCAGTATTAACTTATGCTTTTCAAACATGGTCACTATCAACAAAAGAGAAAATGTTACTAATGTTTGAGAGATAAAAGCTACGCACTACTTTTGCTGGTATCAATGACTGAGATCAACGAAGAAGATAAACTTCGAACTTTACAAACTCTTTAAAGATGTTGACATTTTGAAATTTATTAAACTAAAGAGAGAATAGAGATGGACTGTTCATCTCATGAGAATGGAAAATGAGAGCTTCACTTTTGGAATGGAAAATGAGTGCAGTCCGTTTCGGTGCAGTCCGTTTCGGACAAAGACCAAAAATGAGATGGGTCGGCTGTTTAGATGACGATTTTAGTGTTATTAAGATCAAAAACTGGAGATCCACGCCCAAGAAGAGAACAGTCTGGTTAGATCTTTTTCAGAAGGCCAAGGCCCACAACGGGCTGTCAAGCCAGTTATGATGATGAAGATAATTTTTCAAAATCAGAAAGATATTCTTTAGGGGGGAGCGCTGGCAATTTTGAAAATTCTGCTACTTTGTAGATTGACTGGTTTTACCTCTGGACATCGGTAAAAAAGATTTATATATCAAGTACTTTATAACTTTTTTTAAAAATTATTGACTGTCCATGCTTTAAATGGTTGGATTTTTTGATAATATAATGTATAAAAAAAAGTTCATTGCAAAAAAAATTGTAATTTTTTTTCATTGAAGACCAATGCATCAAATATTGCAGTCAATATAATGGTATTGTTTTTATTTTGCATCGTCACAGCTCTTAGATAATTCTGATCACAAAACTACCTGCATGACAATTGGAATGGATCCGGGTGAAGAGAAAAGCATTGGTGTTGCTTTCAGCCCTGCCCAGATTGCAAATTTTTCAGGCCTTCTGGCTGTTAAGCCTATAATTAGGAATGAAAAGAAAGTGTTTTCTGTAAGTAACTTCATGTAAAAAACTTTCTATAATGTGTAAGATAGGGCTGCCAAGTTTTCAAATTTTTAGTTAAAGTTTAGTTAGAGTTAAGTTTTAACAATGTTACATTCTTTTCAATAAAAATCGGACATTAAGAGTTTTAAATGAAATATTATTTTTTTTTTCAACCCATTTATTTGCAATTCAATACTATAAACAAGAACTTTAAAACTACTGTCTGATTTTCTTAGCTGAGACTTTCCTCGAATTTGCACATGCGTAAGGTCTACATCTATATCATCGAAATAACTGACTAAAGATTAGGAAATGTTTAGTTTTTATGAAGAATAATAATATACTTTCTGCTTTTTTTTTTTTCTTTTGTGTTAAAGATTCAAATTGGAAACAGAGTACATCATAATCAGTGAAAAGCAAAAAATGACAGCGTAAAATATAAGTTCGAAAATGCTCATCTCAGTGTATTATCTATCCCCTTTGCCGAACAGAATTTTCCTGTTGGATAGTTTTGCCTTTCGTAAACAAACAGTACACTGCTTAAATGGAGAAATGTTAAATAGAAAGTAGATTTAAACAAAGGAGAGTGACTAAGAAAATGGAGAGGATTAAAAAATTGAAAATTAAATTGAAAAAAAAAAATAATCTGATAACATTGTTTGTTCTAAATGAAAAACCCCAAAACCATGGAAGCAAAAAAAAAAGTATTGCCGATGCCTCTGATATATTTAAAAAGTCCTTGGCCGAAAATAATTTAAAGAGAACAAAAATAGATCTTGGTATGCTTGATTTGCTCATGTTTTGTATCATATTTAAACAAATTTGAAAGTTTGTCTAAGCTTATCCAGCCTTTTGAAAGGTATTTAGAATGTTTTGTCCATATTCTTGTAGAGGTCGAACAAGAAGACTGATTCAAATTAGATTTACAATATTTATATTTAGTAGTTTAAGCAGTGTCTTTGAGTGGATATGTATTCATATTCAAATAAATTCAAATGAAAAAGTTTAAAATGTAAATAAGATTCCTTTGTTGATTATAATACACTCTAAGTTTTTAATTTTGCTTTAAAATTTCATTCTTAATTCCCGTATCTGTATTGAAAGTATTAATACATATGATTAAATAAGCATAGGGCAAGCATGATGTGTTATTAACTGGTATACTTTTGTTATTTTTTAAAGGCAGTGGAAAGCTTTACCAAAATATGAGAAACAAAATGAAACAATTTACTTAAAAGGAGAAAGAAATAAAAACAGTTAAAAGTAACACACGGCTATTTTAGGCTATGCAATAGTGTCTTTGTCAGTGCAAACAAATGATGTCCACAGAAACCCAAAAGCAAACAAGTGAACACATAAAACTGGACAGGAGAGAACGCATGTATCCACTGGCTACTGCAAACCATTCCAAATCAAAAGCAGACATTTTACTCATTAAAGACTTGCTAAGTAGCAAAACATTTCCTTTTGTTTGTTAGTCTTTTGTTCAACCTTTTTAATGTTCAATGGGCACTGGCGTTACAGCAGTCTAATTATTGAGGGGGGACAACGCCAATTTTTGACTTGTCTTCCTAATTTTGCCAAACAGTAGTTAAAACACTTTATTATTTCAGCAATAGTAATTCACATTTTTTCTATTGATACGAATTGTGTTAATTATTTACTTGTTTTGTGAACTTAATTTGCAACAAAATTAGATGTGATCTAGAGAAGTGAAATATGTTCAGAAAACATTAAAGTTAAAAATATTTATTCAAAAATATAAATAAGGTTTATTTTACTCTATACAGAATCATTTTTATATGAATAATAATTAATGATGTATCCGGATTCATTTCATTTCTTTTCTAACCCAAAAACATTTCTTCGGCTGTCCTTTGGTAGAAATAAACTTTTTTGCAAAGGTTGCCGTATCAATTTGATCGATGACATCTTGATGTTAACGAAATCTTGATGCAGAACGAAACACATCTCAGCGTGATTCAATCGCTTTTGTGTCATTGTTGAGCGCAAATACTACTTCAGCTTTCTTAATGTGCTGAAACTTCTTTCCGCCTCACAACTGGACACTGGAGACACTATATAGTAGAAGTCGTACCAGAATTTTTATATTAGAGAATAATCTCATAGATCCTGCTTCCATTTGCAGTAACACTTTCCTAACATTATGTACACAAGTCATGGCTTTAAACTCCTCTTTGAAAATCGCAAATTGAATGTTTAATTTTGAAGTATTGAATTTTGTGTAGTTTACTGCAAGCTCCAGATTCTCTTCATGAAGTAGCATCTTTTCTAATTCAACTTGTTGTTAAATTACTTTTTTATTCAATATGCGGTTTTTAGTTCGGTAGTTGTCTCATCAAGTAAGTGAAAGAATTCAATGCGATAGTATTCTTCACATGAAGAAAAATCATGACCCATCGCCGGACCACCAAACCGCTTAGGGGGTCTTTTTTTTCCTTGGAAATTTTAGGGGTACCAGTCCAAGTTCTATTTTTTGACACAATCATAAAAAATGGCGGAAAACACAGCGTCGTTTCGCATCTTTACCAAGTAATCAACAACTGTTTGAACTGATTTGATCAGTCCAGCTACTGTACTTTTCCTCCTTTAGAAGGACGCGTTCAGTTCTACCAGCGAATCAATGGTTTGTTTCTCAAAACTAATCCCAGACAGTTGGAAACGTTTTCGGAAGCAGCTAAAAGACTGCTAGCGCCATCATAAACGTCTTCAGCCAACTGACTCAAAGTGTCTATAAATAAAGAATATTTTTTCAGTGTTTCTTCAATTTGAGAGCTTTGATATATGCATCTTGTTAGGCACAGAGTTCTAATTTTGCAAGTACATTTCCAACGAGACATTCAGATTCATTTTCGAAAAGGCTCTGAAACAAGCAAGCCGTTTGTCTTTGTTTTAAACCAAAACATTCCTATCTGATTGGCTTCTTCTAAAGAGCTTTTTGCAACTAACGTGGAATTGCAACTGTCTTTCATTATTTTATCCCTACACTGCGCATTTTTTTTTTCTTTGTAATTTTTTTTTTTGTGTGGTTGTTTGTGCTAGTTATAAGTGGGAAAATACTAAAAAATTCTTACTTAATTCGGAAAAGTAGAATTCGAGAAAAATTGACATGTTGTTTAAAGACAACACTGCGCATTTAGGGGTAACAAAAATAACTCTTTTATATAATCATTTTAACAAATGAAACCCAATTTTAATAAATAGGCATGCATTATAATTATAAAATAGCACTAAAATATGAAAATTTATTAAAATAATTTATTTTATTGTTTTTTATAAATTTACTAAAGTAAAAATTTGCAGATGTAGCTAATAATTATTAGTTACATGTGCAAATTTTTACTTTGATTACCAATAAAATTTAATAATTTCACTAAAAGATTTTAAACAAGAAATCTAACATCTGTAGGGGGTCTATGCGATAATGTTCGTTTCTTCTTTGGTTGAGCGTGAATTGATTTTAAACAAAATTCCTAAATAATAATTTATTTGACCACTTTAAGCTAATTTGTGAAATATTTAACAATAATATTTCAAAATATACTAAATAAAGTGAAATAGAACAACCTGTGACACCTGTTTTTGTTTATACTGCGAATAATGCAGGAGCATAAAAATTGTCCCCGAATGCGCGGTGTTGTTTTAAAACAAGTAAAAAAGGCGCCTTAATATATATTTTTCCCGAAATTTTTCGGACAACTTATGTTTATTTTATTTTAAAACTATGTAAGCAATTAGAGACTATTTTTTAAAATAAAATTGTTGCTTAAAATTTGTAGGAAAAAAAATTAAGAAGTTACTGTTTTTTACGAAATTAACATGTCTTACGATTTTGTGAAAAAAGATGAACCTTGAGTTCACTTTACAAAATCTAGGGGAAACTATACTAACTAATATGATCACACATGCAAAATGAAACGAAAGAATGCGCCACATGTTACAAATGTTACAAAATAAAAGCTTAGTGAACGAAAAATGGAGGGGTTGTTTAAAAACAACACGGCTCAGTGTAGGGTTAAGTTAATGCAATGTGGCCCCCCATTGAACAAAATCTGCTAAAGGTTGTTTTTCACTCACAAATAGTAGATTGAGCACCTTTAATATGGCCAGACATATCGGCCGCTCCGTCATATGTTGGCCCCGAAGATTTGCTATTGGAAGTTGAAGTCGAATAAGGGCATCATATATAAGGGCAGCTATAGCTTCTCCCGTGATTTGAGCGGGTTTCATAAAATCCTAGAAAAGTTTCACACCTAAGTTAAAGTAGGGTGACCATATATCTGAGCGTCAATTTGGGGACGTGTCCTCAAATCTACGGGCAATTTGGGGAATCCAGAAAAATGTTTCGGGTACATCTTTGGGGACATAACAAACCAATATATATTCCCTTCTATTATGAAAAATTACTCTCATTAATATATTTCAAAGGGTATCTAAACATATTTCCTTCAAAAGGAACGTATATTTTCTTAGAGCATTGCCTGTTAGAAATTGTAATACTAAACCAACTATTTAAAAATTGCTATAATATTATCTAAAATTGTACAAAATACTATCTAAAAGTTCTAATAAATTGCAAATTTGGAAGCAATTGGGAGAGAAAAAGCAGAAGTTTTTTTTATTTATGGACATTACGCGTCCCCAAGTAGTTAAAGTGTTTTTGGGGACAAGGCATTAAAAATATACAAATTTGGGGACTGTCCCGAAATTCGAGATCGTTTGGTCACCCTAGTTAAATTGAAGAAATGCATGGTGCTGGGGTATTTGTTAAATAATAAAAAAATCAGGGGGTCATCCCCCCAATTTCTTGCCTAGGCCTAGGACCACTGGTATAAAGGGAAATATGTACTGAAGCACAGTATGGGTAAAAAAAGTGCGTGTTTTTCAAACCTATCATAAAGTCTTCCCCCAATTTGTAGAAATAAGAGTTCGTAACATATTTTACATGCACTGAAGACATTTCGAAACGTGTATTTGCAATTTTTGTTGCACTACTTAATTACTCTTCATGTTTAACAAGTTTATAAAACTGTCTTAATTCGTTCCAAATGGAAATGTGGACGCGACAGAAGCGTATTTTCTCAGATCCCCATTGGTCCCCTCACAGATGGACAATGACACGAGATTAAATTCCAGAATGTTCACATAAAAAATAAAGCAGTAGGACTTTTTGATTCAAAATCCAACTGTACATGGTAAGTTTATATTATTGTAAGTAAACTTAGGTCCACTCAGTGGTGTAGCCAAGGGAGGGGATGGTCCCCACTTGTTTTGAAATTTAACATCCCCCCCCCCTTTTTTTTTTGATGCTCGTATATGTAACGTCTCCGCACTTCCAGAACTACACAACTGGGTCCTTTTATTTCTAAATCTTCGTGCGAAAGGGGGAGACTGTCTCTTCTGCCAAACTATTGAGGGGGACTGACAAATTATTGGGGGGGACGCGTCCCCGAATCCCCATAGGTCGTGACGCCCGTGTCAATGGGGCATCTACTGTGTTTCAATTGATGACCTTTTCTTGTTTGCAACTGCCAGTGGATACATATATCCTATCCTCTCTTATCCAGTCTTATATGTTTACTTGCCTGCTGTTGGATTTCTGTGGAAGTCTCTTTTTTGTATTGGCAAAGACGATCTCTTCAATAGCCTCAAATTGACTGTTTGCTAATTCGCATTCTTTTATCTCATTTATTTGTTCTTTTAATTACACTTATCATTTTACTTTGCATTCTTTTATTAGTTTTTAGTTGTGTGCTTATTGTTCTTTTTCTTTTTTTTTTGGGGGGGGGGGATGTTTAGTTTTGATTTTTAATGTGTCTTGTACTTATATAATCACTCAAACATCAATTTTTAAGACAATAATCCAACTAATTGAATTGTTATATATAATTTGTTTGATATGTATGGTATCTATATTTTGCCTCAAAGAAATGTTTTAAACCCTGTTATTTAGATACCTTTAAGTGGTTATGGTGGAATTAGCAAATTGAAGGTTTTAGGACTCCCTGATCGGAAAGGAGTTGGTTACTATCTAGATGTAGAAGTGCCTCATCAGGGGAAAAATATAATGGAACAGTTTATGATACAAAACATGGGATCTCGTGCTGCATTTGTGAAGATTTTGCTTATTGGAGGTAATTTTTGAATTACTGCAAGGGTGAAGAAAAAGGTTGTTCTTTGTTCTTCTCTGAAAATCCATCTAAAGCTATGAAAGAATTATTTTTCGAATTTCAGTATTTGAGTTGTAATGCAAATGTAATGTTTTCTGAATAGTGCTTTATTCGTAAATATTTAATTCAATAAAAACAACTGCTGTAATTTTACATGAGTTTTGTGAATTCTGTTTTGAACTAGTTCTTTTTAATTGCTAGATTTGAAGTATTCATCTAAAGTTGCTCTTTCAAAAGCTTGTGCAATTTATTTGTTACTATAATTTAACAGTTTACCTCATATCTACCCTATTATTTTGAAAAGTTTTCCTTTTTTTAAAATTGATTGTTTTATTATTATTAATATTTTGATAATTTTAATGGTCATCAGCATCCCCCCTCCCTTTTACTCTAAATGTGAGAAAAATTTTATCATTTTTTTCAATGAAAGTGCTATTCTTTTTCTGTAACATCACACATATTTTGTGTGATGAAGTGTAATGTACACAAAATATGCGTGATTGATAAATTCATTTGAGAACAATCCATAGAGTCTGTGGAGAGTTTTATAGAACTTTAAATGCTTTACAAATTAAAAACAGATGCGAAAATATAGTTTATAATTGGCTAAATAAAGACAGTAATTTACTGGAAATGAAATGGGTCAATAACAATGAATGGCACAAGATATTATATATTGATAGGGACTGATGAAAATTAACCAATCCTTGCTGATAAAATAGTGTGCAGTATGTGGTAAGTCTCAGGTCAATTATGTTCTTCCATGTGTTCCAAGCTCTTCTTGATTACTTAAATTGTCAAAAAGACTGAAACTGAAAACAGTAGTCAATAAATCCATTCAGCACCATTCATTGAAAGTCAAAAAAAGTAGACATGTTTAAATAATAACTGGGACATTTTTCTCTTTCTTTTCGTGACAAGAACTTTTGTTATCTAGTATTTATGATTTCCCATTTTGTTGACTTTAAAATTTTATTTTTTGAAAACTAAAATTTATGTTTATTCCTTTTCTTTTGCTTATTTTATAGATGGCATTACACCCCATACTGCACAGAATGTAATTTCAGTTCATCCATCTGAGTTTGTTTTACTAGAGAATGAAAGAAAGGTAAGATGATGTAACAAATGCTTTTCCATATAAATGACTTTGAAATGCATCTTGGTTTCTCATTTTAAGTGATAAATAATGCAATACATATACAAAAGTGACAGTCTGCAACAGGATCTGTTGCCAACTAGGCTGGTCCTAGTCAATTTACCTATCTCCAATAAACATCAAGAACCCTCTTGAAACTTTTTATGCCACTGCAAAGAACAGTCGCTTTCAGTAAACTATTCCAACTGCCTACAATCCTATTGAGTAGTTTGTTTTCCTAATTTCAAGATTAGCCTAAAATATGAAAAGCTGAAAACAATGACCTCTGGTAAATGTGAAGTTTATGATTGCAAGTGCCGACTATCTTATTTATCAGAATCGTAAGAGGATTGATAATTTAAAAAAATGATCATTTTGTGTAATGCTGTACTTGTCATATTTACTTTGGAAAATTAAGTCACAGCTTTAAAAGTTCCAGTAATGTTCAAATGTTTATTATTTATTGCAATAGTTGAAATGAAAGCTTATAATTTTAAACTTATCTAACAATTATTTGTTCAATTTTGTACCAAAGCAGCATTATTATTGTTCAACTGGAAGGTACTAATTCAATTAAGTTATTTCATTGGCAATTTCTTTTGTTAGTCTAGTTTCTTTGCAGGACAAAGCATAAAACTCTGAATTAAGCCTTCCAAAATCATTAAAACATGGCTTATTTTTATCCAAAATTCTCCGACATTTGCGAAATGTTTTGAGGTTCTGTTAGAAAATAAATAAAAAAAAAAAAAAAAGCTTTTACGAAAAAATTTTAATTTATTATCTTAAGATTTCTTCGACGAATAATATCTGCTTTTTTTTCTTCCTTTAGACAAGTAAAATATTTTGCACTACTTTAAAAACTTTCAAGACAATAAAAGTGCATTTCTGGGAGGGAGGAGACTTTTGGTGTTAATATTAAACCTTTCAATTTAACTACTAAAAGCATTTTTTGCTTACATGTAAATATGTATGTACTAAGGTTGATTCACATATCGTCCATCCCGTTCGTCACTCTTTCCGAACGGACGGACACCCGACGCAGATATAGGGACATTCACATACAGCGTCCGTTCATCAAACACATGATAATTTTCACCCACTAGAGAGAAAGAGCGTTCATCGGGCAGAAACCAATGAAATGAGATTTTTTATGCGCTCATCCCATTCATATTCTCAGCGTCACTTTTTCCCCACCAAATTTTCTCGTTCGATATTGAAGCTACTAATTAATAATGAAGCTGAATTTATTTAACGCGGTAGCATTACTTTCAGTGCTAAGCGCAAATTTTTTGCATTCCTCGTTAGTTAAGAGATCAATCAAGCAGTGGCGTACATAACGCAACGCACCCGCTGCCCCCGCGGCCCGGGGGGGGGGGGGGGGCACGAGGTTGTAGGGTGCTAGCTCCGGAAGAAAAAAAACTTCACGAGATACAATATATATGCCAAAATGTTTTTTTACATATTTTTTTAGCATTTCTTTTCCACTAATGCAATGTCACTCCTAAGCTTTCTGAGTAAAATTCTTTGCTATTACGGCCACATAATGCACAATTAATCCCCTCTCACTTCCTCTTTCCTGTGTACATGCACATTATAGTATAAGGATCTCTCATACTTATTCGCGGGCGCAAGAGAGCGCCCAAAAACGTGCATAATAAGTGAAAAACGGGCATTAATGAAAAGCGCGCAAAGGGAAAAACCTCAAAAGGGAGCTAAAAGTAAATCATCAGTTCAGTGTACACAGTAAGTTGGAGTGTACACAGGAGTTGAGTTTCCCCCATGCAAATAAGCTCCAATTTAAAAGTATAATGCTACGATAGCATTATTTGCTATGAAAAAGCATTAATTGATCTTTTAGAGAAAAAGTTTGTTTTCAATGTTTTCTCAGTTTAAGGCCCCATATTACTGTTTCAAAGAAAAAGTTTTCTATGCTGCTATTGGGCATAATGGTAAACCAAATTCATCAAAGGTTTGAGAGCATGTCTTCAATTAACAATATGTTCAATTTTTTAACTCCCAAAGCATTAACAGATCTATTAACGCTTTCTAGTGCACAAATAAAGAACTTGTGGAATCAGTGACAAAATTTTGTGAGAAGAACCAAAACGATGTAGCAATCTCAATTGCATCATAAATTATCATTTTGCGAAACATTTTGGAAAGTGAAATAGGAGAGAGAAACTTGTCAAATAAATATAGCTGAAGTTGCTCATTTAGTAATGATGGAGAAAAATGTTTTATCATCCAAGTTTCCCAGACAAGTCTTGCATTGCCTTTGATATCTTTCTTACTTTACCAGTAACCATCAGCATCATCAGATAGATCATTATGCAAACAGAAGCTAATCGAATTTTACCTCAGAAGTACGATGAAAGAAGAAAGATTGAGCGGTCTTGCTGTTTTAAGCATAAAAGGCGTCAGGATTCCTAATTTAAACATCGACGAACTTGTTCAAAAATTTCTTAATTGTAAAAAACGAAGAGGGAAATCTATTAGCACAGATTAATATAACATTGATTTTCTTGTCCAAATAGTGCCTAGTTTTGAGAACAAATAGTTTCCCTTGTATCATTAGTGTTACTTAATTCACCTTATAAATAAATAACAGAACCCTTAACGAAATTTTAAATTTTAGTACTTTAAGATAGTGTGTTATTTTCTCGTATTATTAAGATAAATTTCATTCCAAACTAGTAAGTGCATGCAATGTTTCAATTCGTTACTTTTTCAAAAATCCGCCATTTAATGATAAATATGATTTTAATTATCTTAAAGAAAACTAATGGTTATAAATACTCGAATATACCTTCACCGTAGTGTTTTTGTTTCAATCTTTTGCAATAAGCCAAAGATAGGGCGCATTTCTAAATCTTGCGGGGAGGCACACCTAAGTCTGTACGCCACTGCAATCAAGATTGCTTGGCTATCATTGTTGATGTTTAGTGGAAATGATGCACATGTGCCAGGCAAAGCATTAAAGATAGGGCGGCAGTATAACAAGAAAGTCATAAATCTTTCTAGAATTCGATATATTAAGTTGTTTACAAATTTAAGAGAATATATACAACGAAAGAGGCATATTAATAACAAGCAAAAAAATTAGAGAAACGACGAAAGCTCTGACTCAGTATAAAGCAATGTCTTCAATGCGGAAGATTTGGGTTACAGAGTTCCTTCAAACTCGCAACACAAGTGGCGAGTTTATCACTTTAGTCCGAGATTTAAAAGCCAAAGACCAGGAGACTTTCTTCACATACTTCAGGGTTTACTCAAAAAAGTAAGGCATTTAATAATTAAAAACCTTTAAATGTATTAAATTTTAAAAGTTGCTTAAATTCCCAATCCCCCCCCCCCCTCCAAAAAAAGAGAAATGTAAAATACCGTTTGCTCTGAAAAATAAAAAATAAGTTAAATATATAAATAATAATAAATAATTAACAATAACAAACATATTAATAAAATACCATTAACTTATTTAATAAGACCTGATTTAATAATATACATCTAAATACTTTTTATTTGCTTTTCATTTATAACGCAATCATATTTCACTGCTAGTTTAAAATATATCCTTCAAGGGGAAAAACAGCGAACATAAATAATTTTTTCAGATAAAGAAAAAAAAACCCCAAGCATGTAAAAAGTTTGCCCACAACTCTTTTACAGGGAAAATATAATTTAACTTCAAAAGGGTGTATTTACCTGTTTTTCTCAAAATTTAATTTTTGCATTTATTTTGTATTAAATCTATTAGTTACATTTTATGTTGACAAACATTTTTATGTCACCATACCCAATTATGCATACTGGACATAAATTTTCTATGAAAAGGGAAACAAAAGTTTATCTTGCTTATTAATTTATTGGGAGTAAATAAGTATGTATTGCTTGTAATCTATTTTAAGTGTAAAAGTATTTTTATTGCATCATAGATCAATGGAACTAGATGCTGCAATTTAAATTGAAGAAGAAAAAAAATAATCTTCCGCGCCGCTACTCAAAATAACAAAATGGCGCCCACCTTGTTTCTGATTGGCTGTTCTTTTCTGGACGTCCGTCAAATATCAAGATTTCCTGATACAAAACGGGTCCCGTCAAATCGTCTTGCTGTCATGGCAACGACTAGAGGAAACCGGTTTTGGGTGAAAAAATCGTGCGGAACCTCGACAGACGGACGATATGGAAATGCAGCTTTATGTGTTGGAAGGGGGGAGGCATGTTCACTTAAATACATATGTAATTTTTATTTTTAATTGATAGTGCACACTTTTTTTGAAAATTTTGTGTGAAGTTCTGAAGTTTTTTTTTGCTGAAAATCACCCGTACATTAAACATTGTTTATTTCTTTGATTGTATTCTTAATTACTTTGCGAACAATATTTTTAGGACATTCTTGTTAGATTCAGTTTAATGAAAAAGTGCTTCAATGGTGATTGGGGTGTTATTTCTATCATATATGGTGATGAAATTATGCGCCAAAGGCTTAGAAGGTTTGTTAATGCTATTTATTTGCAATCTTAAGTTTTTATCAGTATTCTAAATGTTATACAGTACCGAACCCAAATTCGGAATCCCAAAGTTCGAAAAATCCTAAAATTCGGCACTTTTCCCGAAAATTTCCGATTTTTTTTTTTTTTTTTTTTGTAAATTCAGAAAAATATTAATGTAAGAATCTGTTAAATTAATAAATGTCAGTAAATTTTGATTCAAATAGAAGCAGTTTTGTAGATATATTTATGCTTTATATGAACTAAACTCAGGAAACCAAGATAAAACCAGAAAATCCTACTATGTTGAAAAGTAAAAATTGATTTCTTGGGCTCAGTTAAGCATCTTTTTTCCCTATAAAAAATTTATTTTTTCCCTTAAATTCTTAAAAATTTGTTTTTCAAGTTTTATTCCTTGGAAAACGAATAAAGAAAGAAATATAAAGAAACTTGCTCTATTTTTTTTCCTTGTGGTCATAAATGGCGCCCAGTAGCCCTTGCAATTTGTACAAATGGCCTGGCATTTTAGTTCGACTTCTCTGCTAATATTTTTTTAGATGTAGCTATTTTCATTTTCATGCAATTGCAGGTGATTCAGTGAAACTGTTGACTACCATGGTGGGTATGATTTATTTTTGCTGAATTGTGTGTTGTCATTTGGAGCGTTTTATTTAAATCCATGAATAAATTATATTTTGTTTGGTAAAAATATTTTAACACATGGCTTTACTTATATTACCTTTTACCAAAAAAGTTACTTATTTATGTACCAGTTAAGAAAACAGTGCGATCTGATGTAAAAATGCGCATATTAGCGTTGATGTTTTCGTAAATCCGCCGTTTTTGGTTCTGTAAATCCGCCATTTTTGGTCGGGTTCCGAAATTCGTCAAATTCCGAAATCCGGCTTCCGAGCATGCCGAATTTTGGGGTTCGGTACTGTATTTATTATTGTTAGATATTGTTTATGAAAAGTTTTAGTTTTCTATCACACCAAAAGTGAAACTTTTCTATTTAGGTAGTTTCTAAATGGTGCTGATTTGTTTTTCTTTTTATAATAAGAAATGTATTTTTTCAATGAAAACTATTTGCAATTGCTGAGTAATTGTTTATCAAAAATAGGAACAGAAGAACATTTAAAATTCAGTCAAAAGTCAAAAAATTGAAATGCGGATTTGCTTGGCAATCTCAAAAATGATATTCCAAAAGTAAAAAAATATATTGAGAAATATATGAATTCTTTCAGATATTTATTATTGATTTGCTAATAAATTTACAATATGAATCATCTTTGTTGCACTTGGAGGGCAAAAAATTGACATGTATATGTCATAAAATTAATTTTATTATGTTAAAGTCTTTATAATTTAATGTACTATAATAATGTCAGGATGGCTGCAGAGGGGATTGGGAAAATGAAGTATTTAAAAAATACAGAGAATGTTTTTAAAATTTCAAAAAACATTTCATTATTATTATTACTTCTTTAAAATGTATGGAAATTGCAAGGTTTGTGTCAATAATTAATGCTAGAAAATGCAGTATAGAGTCAATTATCTGCTCTCCAATCAACCGAACACCCCATCTCTCTCCTTTCTTTCCATGAAAAAAGGGTGGGAGGGGGGAATTTCCTTTCAATTTCTTTTAAACAGAAAGAAAAAGAAATGAACATACACCAAATCAAAAGAAGTCTTTCAATCAATATTATATTAACTTCAGGAGCAGTAAAAAGATAATAAGAGTTTAGCCAAAGGGGGTGAAATCGAGGGCGGCACAGCAGAATTCCCGTTCTCGAACACAGCTTTGTTGAGGACTGCTTTCCGCCCTTCACACTCCACTCTTCACTTTTCCTCTATACAATGAATTTTCCATTGAGTGACGTACTTCTTGGAAAGTTTTACACCTGCAATCGGCTGTCTGCTTCATTTAATTTTTAAACGATATCTGCAAAGCACAAAAAGATTGTTTTTTCTTTAGGGGAATAAGAGAAGAAATTGAAGTTAGAAGAAGTATAATAGCATAAATATTCTCAGGAATACCGTCAATTCGCACAGAATTTTAACCCCTTATAAAAATTAAGTAAATCTGCAAGAAGAAACTTTTTACACTATATTAGAGGTTTCTGAACTTTTTTTTAAAGCCATTAGTATGGCCCTGGAAAAAAGGAGTGGGTGCAGGAGGTCCCTACTTTGCTGGCTGTAAATAGTGTCTACAGTAAAAGACTTGTGCAACATACTTGTTCATAAGATTGTAGAATTTGTCTAGCTCTAGTCTTTTTAATTATTTTGGTGTACCAAAAATGTTTGATTTCATTGATAAAATGCAATATTTTTTTTAAAAATGCCCTTTATTTACTATGTTTTAGAGCAATTAAAGGTGCTAAATCCAAAGGGACATTAGATGATTCAATGCAAGGTGTTAACTTTGATGTCTTTTATGAAGGAGAAGAAAAAGTGCCATGTGGTATGTTGTCTTTTTTTCCTCTCTTTCTCTTTTTAATATATTTATATATATAATATATATATATACACATATATATTATATATATATAATATATATATTTATATATATAATATATAATATATATATATTGAGCAACACACACATAGAAAAACTTCAAACAGTCCCTAAATGGCCACTATTTTAAATGAAGTGGTTGTTTTATTTTATTTATTTATTTTTGAATCATTAACATAATATTAAAAGAATCTTAATTGAAGGACCTCCTTTTCTGGCACGAGCTAATAGATGCTTATTTTACTTTAAAATCACTCAAGAAGCTCTTTAAAGCACACTGAGACAGCTAATTTGCTTGTTACCAAAGCCTTTCAAATGTAAGGAATTTCATTATATAAACAACATAGTAGTATAAAAAAATCTTTTTTTTTTTTACTTTTTGAAGTATATGTTTTATATTTTGATAGTTTATTAGATGCTGTTATTTCTATATTTTTATGAATAAATTTTATATTAAAATTTTTTTTAAACATTTTTCTGTTAGTGTAGTAACATTAACATAATTTTCAAAAAAATCAATTGTCAAAAATCAATTTCAGCTTGTATGCTTTATGTAAAAATTTCGCTTCATTATAAGTTTATATCAACAAACATTGTTACTGAGGCATGATGTTAACATTAGTATGTATTTATTATTTATCTTTCAATAATGTTCTTTTACGATTACTATTATCGTTATTAGTATTGTTTCTTTGCTTTTAACTTTATTCTCTTTTAGATTTAAACTATTCTTCTTCCTCAAAAGATGTTGGACATTTTCATTCAAGTTTAAGAAAGGTTATGATACATTTATTTATAAATGGGCAAGATGTGAGCTTCAGTAGGGTGTCTTTTGACACTTTATCCATTTTGCAAGAAAGCTGTCCAGATCTCACCTTAAATTCTACTACTCATTCTAGGTATTTAATTATATGTTTCACATTTAATAATTGAAGCTGTTTAACTGTGGCAAAACCCTCATAATGCAGGTATGAAATTGTTCTGCAGATATGCGATTTCCCGCTTTTTTTTTTTTCTTTTTTTTTTAGTTTTTGGAGATTCCGTGGTTTTTTTGTTTTTTATCATCAATTTTCCTCCTCGGTTTTTTTTATTCATAAGTTTTTTTGATTTCCTTTTTTTTTGGCACAAAAACGCTATAAATCCTAACTGTTCGAACGCAGTGACGGCTGACGCACTGAAATCGTGATGGTGGAGAGCATAACAGCCAGTACAATTCTTTCCTACAGCAAACTAAAACTCAAAGTGCTTCTTTTCTCATTTTTATTGCACATCACTGATACTTACTACTTGTTTTTATTTAAAGGAAGTTATGTTTTATCCCAAATTGCACGTCTAAATGCAAAAGTAGCATTCTTCAAAATGGTGGAAGATGTTGAGTTTCCTTGTAATGCAAATGAGTAAACATTTCGTTAATCAATTTTTGAACTTCAGAATTAATTATTACTGTTCATATTGTTTTTTAAAACTGAAACTAGTAAACCCAGTTTTACCACAAAAGAAATGTTTGCTACTAGATCCTACCTAAAGAAATTCTTTAAAAATTTTTGAGCTTTTTTTTGATTAAAAAAAAAAGTATATGAATTTATTTTTATGTTCCTGTTATTTTTATTAAAACTTTATTTAAATATTCAGCTATGTACATGAGCAATGTAGCAATTCTTTTATCTTTCAGTTTTTGATAATAATGCGCATATATTATATAGTTTAATTAAAAAACCTTAGGTGAGTAAATTTTTAAAAAAATTTTATAATGTAATATAAACACATTAAATGGATGAAAATGTATTGGATTAAAAAAAAAACTTATTTTGAGCATTTTGTTTCCTAATATAACTGAACTTTTTGATCATGTATTTTCCCTCTTCATTTCATCTTCAATCTCATGCCTGATAATATGCAAGGTCTATGACATAAATATTGCCAAATGAAGCTTCTTATTGCAAATCAAATTTTTATTAGTTATCAGTAAAGGCTAAAAAATATTCAAATACAAACTAAGCGGCAATGTGAATTAATCTACAATTAGAAAGTTAACATTGCTGCTAACAGCTGTTTCAAATTTTTGGTTTGAGCATTAAATTAAAGCAAAGCTCAATTATCTAACATAGGGGTCTTCAACCTGTGGCCCATCAAACCTTTTGGATAAAATGAAAGTGAAACTTTTAAAAAAATTAAAATAATTACGGGGGAAAGAAAATGGCCGAAAACAATTCAAAAATTCACTTTCAAAGATAATTGAACGCTGTATGAGAGCATGAACTCGCTCGTCTACTTGAGATTTTTTTAGTCTTTCATGAGAATAAAAGTTTCATGGAAATTTTCTGCTCGCCATGGCTCATTGGATTCACTACGTTCAATTCGAACTAAAATTAGAAGTAGAAGATTTTGAGCTCTGCAAAATATAAACTTTTTAATTGACTTTTATTAGAGCTAAATGAGTATCTAGGAATAGGAATAGGTAAACGTACTATTCATTCCTTCTATCTTGAGTAGTACCTACGTGTGGGCAGTGCCGGATTGAAGGCGGGGGGAGGGAGCTGGGGTTTCTGGGCGGCGCTGCTAGGAGCAGGAAATTCAACTACAAAATAAAAAAAAGAATAAAGAAAATAAGAAGAAGGAAAAAAAGAAAATAAAAGAAAAATATATATTTAATTAAGAAAATTTAACTTTTGGAAAGACAAAATTAAAAGTTTTAAGTTTTAGTTAGGTTTTTCCCTATAATTTTTGCAGTCCCAAATTCGTCTCCTACGGCCTCAAAATGCACCAGTTTGCATATAGTTTTCAAAATTTTCCCTGGGGAAGGATCTCCCCGAACCCCCTTCAGCTGTTATAATTTTATATGTCATATATCTTCAATTAAGGGGGGTTCAGTTAAGAGCCCTTTATATGGCTCTACCCCCTAAGGTTGAGCTGCAAACCCGGCATGCCGTGGGAACAAATTCCTCCAGAAATATTATGAGTTCATTACTGTTATTTTTTTAATTGTCAATTTATTTTTCAGCACTGTCATGTACCATTTCACTTTATAATTAAAACAAATACAAAGTAATATTTATTTGGCTTTTCATTGAACCTTACTTATTTTTTAATAAAATCCACACGTCCAGCAGTGGACCAGTCGGCAGAAGCTCGGTTCCCGTAGAACACCGAAAGTGAAGCGACATAGACTTAGGTCAGTGTTTGGGAGGGTGACAACCTCTCGCGGCTAGTTCCTGTGAGGCTGAAGGGTGCTGGTGGGCGTTAAATAGGTCGTGGCTCCAATGTCCTCCAAGTGAAACGATACCGGTGGGGATGCCAACCCCGGGTAGAGCTCAAAACTCGTGGTCGCCAGTCGCCAAATGCGACCAATTTTCACGTTTTGGCGACCATTGTTTTCATTGAAGTAGCCAATGTGGCTGCCATTTGCTAATGCTAAAATCCTTTCCCAATAAAGAAAGAAATTGGAGTTAATTTTTGCGCCCCACACGGAAACTAGGTTTTCCTCCGATTTTTACCGAAAATTGCGTACCGTGTTTGAAATTTCAATCTTTTTCCATCCTGGAATTATTACAATTATCTTGAAAGTCGTAAGGTATTTTTGCATGCACAACCTTAAATCTGCTTAGTTGTCGTTTCATTTTAACAAATAATAATAAAAAAAGTAAAGATAGAAACAGCCAAAATCGTCACGTGCTTCGCCGAAAATTGGATTCTACATTAGAGATTGTAATCCTTTTGCATCGGATACAAATTTCAATTATTTTCTAAATTAGAAGATATTTTTCGCACCTACTACCTTAAATCTGCTTATTTTGCATTTTATTTTAATAGTTTCTGGCTTTTTTTTAACACTGCCGATATTGAACACGTGTTTGTCGAAAATTGCGTTTATCATTATTATTGTTTCATTTATTTATTTACTTCAAATTTGATTTTAGTATTGAAAGCTATTTACTTTTTAGAAGATACTAAATTTTGGATAAATAAGAAATTTTTAGAAAATTGTTAATTTACCTGGATCTAACTTCTTAAAAAAATACAATAAACAATTATTGAAAACTGTTAGCTAAATAAACAGTTATTGAAAAGAAGTATTATCAAAAATCATAAAATAAATAAGAATTTTTTTTTACTTAATGATAATAATAATAATCGGTGCCGAATCTAGGGTGGGGCTAGCCCTGGCCCATGCCCCAGGCGGCAGTTAGGGGGGCAGCAAATTCAACAGTGATGTACAAAAGGAAAAGAAAGAAAGAAAATGGGGGGGGGGGAGAAAGAAAGAAAAAAATATTTAATTATGAAAATTTAACTTTTGAAAAAGAATTAAAATCTTAGTTCGGCGCTCCGATTTCATCATTGATCAGCTATATTGCTAACGATTAACTCCGATTAATAGAATTATTTATTTGTATAAACTGTTGGAAATTCTAAAATTGAGGTTAAGGGGAAGAAAATTTCGCAATGTCAAAATTTAAATTTTAAAAAGTCAAGGTTTTTTCCCCCTTGTGATAGCGAAATATGTATAAATCATGCTATGCTCAGACAATACCCAATGGTTTTTCTTTTAGAAACTTTTAAAGCATCCTTTTGGGAAGAGGTGGGAGCTTGTAAGTGTTGTTCGAGAAGGCAAACACATGGCTCTTTGATATGGACATTAGTAGAAAGGAGAGGGACCTGTCCTCTGGATTCTCCTACATTTTTATTATTATTTTTATGAGTAAAAGTGTTTAAATTTCAGAAAGTTTTTGTTTGTTTCTTTTCCCCTAAAATTTGCTTCCCCCCCTAAAAAGTCTCAAAGGGTCTCCTAAGTGCCTCCACTTTTGGAAACTATATGCACCAGTTTGCATATAGTTTCAAAAATTTTCCCAGGGAGGGGGATCAGAATTTCATATCTCCCAGTTAAGAAGGACCCAACATATGCTCTACCCTTTAATATTGAGCTGAAGGGTCAATGCTGTGGGAACATTAACGAAAGTTTTATTGGTTTAACAGCAATCCCAAAAGGAAAAATACTAAGAAATAAAAATGCCCACGCATGAAAGTTATATGAAATATCAACAATAATTGGTTAGAGGGGGCGGCATTTTTAAGTTTTGCCCCGCCTCGGAAATCTTCCAGATGTGGTACTGATAATAATGTGTGTGCATAAATAGAAAAAAAAGCCAGAGTAATTTTGCCAAGGTAGATAATTGTTCAATCAACTTTTAGTAGGAATTTAGGCATCGACAAGCAAGAAGAAAGGGAGTATTTTTTCAATTCTGAGAAAATTAAGTTCCAAAAGACGGCATTGTAGGTTATATTGAAAAAGTCCATTCATATTTTTGGTACTAGATTTTGCGCTATTCCCTGTTCGGATTTTAATACATTGCATTGACAAATATTTTATTATTACATGCATTTATTTCAAGTATAATGATTAAACATTAGCTAAAAAATTAGTCCCGGAGGGACTAAATGTTCTTAAAATGTCTAACTTTAAAAACACCTGCGATTGCGTGCCTGAGAAGAACTACATGGCTTAGTTAAATGTAAATGTAATTTAAACGCTCATCGCAATTGATACCAGTTTTGTGCTCTTAAAAACAATGCACAGTTAAATTTTTTTGCAGATGTGCACATTTTTTAAGTTTGGCTACCATTTTTTGAAATTTGGCTACCATTTTGTGGGGTTTTAGTAGCCATTGGCTACCAATCAAGAATTGGTGTTTTGAGGTATAACCCCGGGTGACAATCTCTCATCTGGGAGTGGTTCAAAAAATTAAGAAATCGCATATAAAGGGGCGGAAGTCACAGTCCTGCCTGTAAGGGCCCGCAAGGATACGACAACAACATAAAATCCACCCTTAAATTTTATGTCTGACGCTACTTTTTTCAGCAATTTGTGGCCCGCCGATCTTTATGAGCTTATTGATGTGGCCCTCGGACTTAAAAGGTTGAAGACCCCTAATCTAACGGAAGATGGATTTTTATGCTATCCAGGCAAGAAAAAGAACATGAAATTCTAAATGTGATTTAGTCAAAGTTGTCTCAACAATTGCTCTGTTATAAACAAATTTTCAGTAAAATAAATTTCCATCTGTTCCATAGGCTATTAGAGGGAATTTATTAGTTTCAGAAAAGACAATTGCATTGATTTACTGAATGAGCAATCACTAAGATTGCTCATTCAGTGAAATATATTTAACTTCTTTCTCCAGCATTTCGCAATGAACAAATTTGTGTGTAGTTAAAAGTACTTTACTAATGAGTTACAATCAATATTAAATTAATTGTTCCAAGAACTTCACAGTAACTTTCGTAAAATAACCTCCCATTAATACATAGCTAAAATGAAAAAGTTTGATTTCTTTGCTAATGAGTTTTTAGTTTCATGTTGCTGTAGGAACAGACCTGCAGATAAGTGGTGAAAATTCTTTTATTACCTTAAATAAATACCATTTATGTTACGTTAAATTGTTTATTTTTCATCTCCTTCTAGTTTTTATTAATTAAATGCAATTTTAATTATTTGATAAACGTTTATATAGGCCAAACAACAATGATGTTCATTCTCCTCCAGTAAAAGACAAATCTGTGGTAAAAAAGGGCAGACCATCTATAACACAGGCATCTTCAGAAGAAATTACCTCTTTCAAGTCCCTCGGAAAAGTTAAAGAAAATGTGAACAATTTCTGGAGTTTAATGCCTGAAACAATTTCTTTTAATGCAAATGAGAGAAACTCTCAAGTTGTTATACAGAATCACTCTAATTATGATATGCAGTAAGTTTTCTGAAAGTTTACATTTTCACTTTCTTTTTTTTTTTCCTTTTAAAAATATCTTGGATGTCTCATTGGGGACTGTTAAATTAACTAGGACCAGCCTAGCTGGGCCCTGAGCTTGTTGCTGGTCGTCACTTTTGTATTTGTATTTTGTATCCTAGATGAAACCTTTAAGTTCATGTTTAGTTTACTTTTCTTTTTTTTTCTCTGTAACTTTTAGTTTTTATTAAACTTGAAATTTTATGTTTCTTCATTACTAAATCAGAAGAGATTGGAGTATATATTTTAAATTAATTTCTTTTTTAAGAAGTGTTTTGCCTTCATCTGTTATTATTTGTAGAAAAATATCTATTGCTATAGTTACCAATTTCATTTTCTCGTGAAAATTATTAAAGATTACTCGACTGTGTACATACACATTAACGAATTTGTTATTAGGTGCAAATTTACACTTAAAATTGAGCTAATGTTTGATATTATAGTGAAGAGAATATGTGGGATCTTTTCATGTAACTGAACCAAAATCAATGTTCATTCAAAAAATGTTGCATGTTAAAATTTTATGCGATTCCATTTTGGTCTCTATATCAAAAGAAGGATATTACCTTATTGCAAAAGGGCTACTAGATTTGTAAGTGGTTGCTCAGACCTGGATTATGAGGTCATCAGGGTGATAAACAACCGGGAAATCAGGAAATTCTTTGGAAAGTGCTATGTTCTGGGAAATATCAGGGAAAATAATTGTTTCCATTCACCAAACCGGGAAGTGCCCAAAGTTTCCTTTGAGGAATTTCCTCTTGTGTGTCTTGGCATGCCGATTGCTCATTTGTTGAGAGCATCCATTCTTTGCCTGAACTACAAAAAAAATTTCCTTTTTTTGTTTATGAGTTTAAAAAACATTGCAATTTGCATTAACATTCGTTGATGCTTTCGAGAATTCCTTATTTTTGGTCATGCTTCAAAAATTGTCTTAGTGCTAGTCCCAAGCGTACCTAACTAGGGGTTCGGTACTGTACATGATGATGCAGTGGCATAACGGCGTGTGGGTGAACACAGAGGGCCCATGCCCCTCCAGTGATGGTACTCCCCCCCCCCCCCCCCCCCAAAAAAAAAAAAAAAATTTTTTTTTTTCAATCTGCCATAAGATGAGGGTTTCTTTTTTAATGACGCTGCCTAAATAACCAATAAGTAAGTTTTATAACATTTCTGGACTTCTAATGAGTTCTGTTAGTTGATGAAATTTTTTCTTAGAGGTTAAAATAAATTTTGAAAATGTTATGGAAAATTAAGAAAAATGTTCTCCACAAAATGCTTTTAGTTTGGCAAAACACCAAACTTTTAAAACATTGTTCCATAAGTTATTTCACTTCCAGGTCATTTTTTATAAGATGTTTAAAATAATAACAATAATAATAATAGGTACTGTATTCAAACAAAAATTTTGTTGGTTTTTCTAATGGCATTTGGGTATCCTAGATCCCCTTCGCAGAGCGACCAGGAATTAAGGCAGTAAGGAGCACCTTCCGTTTTAATCAAAATTTTCAAATGAGTTTTAAGTTTAAAAACTTTAAACCGTTTAGTGGAAGTATGACTTGACTCATTATGTATTTGGATGACACCAGATGGTGCCATCACAAATACGCCACCTTCCTTTTTTGACCTAAGAGTGAAGGGAAAGGAAATTCTCCACCTTCTGGTACCCTCGGAACTGCCTTGGGACTTCAGGGTCCACAGGTTTTATTTGCACGTATCCCTAAGTGTACATGGTGGGTCTTTAGCGGGTCAGGTATCGAAACCCCAGATCCTCCAATCTGAAGTCCGATGTCCTAACCATTAAGCTACCCTACCACAACCCCCCCCCCCCCAATAAAATAAAAAATTAAATAATAATAATAAGTATTTTAAAAGGAGTTTTTTTTCATAACTTTGATTCATGTAATTTATGATTTCATAATTAAATTAATCTGCATAATGACTGAATTAAATATGTATTCTATTCTAGATTTTATGCTGAATGCACATTGGATTTTATATCCATTTCTCCTATTGAAAAAATCTTGGGGCCTAGGTAAGGAATTAATTTCTAATTTTAAATTTTTGTTGATCAAAATTATTAAGCTTCAGTATTGAATTCACTTTTAATTAATATGTAAAGTTGAATTCTGAATATACTAAAAATTTTGCAAATAGCCCTCCCTTTCAAAGTATCAGATTGTCCATAATAGTGAATTTTCAGGTTTGTATGAGGAATACAGTGTAAACAATTTTAGAATCCATGTTTGTTCTGCTTTGCATGAAGGGTAAAGAAAAAAAATTGCCAAGTTCTTAATTCTTGGACTGGTAAGCATTTATACTGTAAAAACATATTTGGTAATTTTAAGGCATTTTTTAAGGTTGGAAAAGAACTATTAAATGTTTACCAAAACCTCTACAAATAATGATTCAAATGTGTAATCTTTTAGTTCCACCCTTTCCTCCATGTACTGCTTTCAAATTTATTGCTGTTTTGGCAGCAGTGATGAAAGCTTTATACGTTTCTTGTGTATGAAGTGCTACTTTCATCTCATGTTTAATTATTGCCCCTTGTCTATATTAATTAATTAACTACTGAAAAATAAAATTATTATAAACTGCAAGTAAGAATAGAAGGAAACAAAATTAAATAAATTAATTAATATAAATTGAAAATGAAACATCATACATGAAAACGAAAATACAGTGGATGCCGCTTCATGGGATCACATCAGGATGAAATTGATTTGATAACAATAACCAAGTGATAGTGATAAACAATAAAATTTTATTACTGAAAAAACTCCATACTCCAACAAAATACAGTGTGTCAATTTTCGCAAAGGAAAGTGTTAACTTGCGTATTGTTAAACCAGGGTTCGTGATTTTTTTTTTTTTTTTTTTTTTAAATAAAAAAAATCGGATTTTTTTAATTTAAATCAGATTTTAAAAATTTAAATTGGATTTTTTTATTTTATTTTTTTAAAAAAGACCTTAAATATTTTAGATATTTATTATGTTACATTTAGAGAAAAAATATGCAGAAGCACACTTTAAGCTATTTTCACAGCAATAAATATTTTTTAAAATAGTAATGATAAACAAATTTTAATACAAATGCATGACTCAAACAAAACGTAACCCTACTAGGAATAATAGTACACTCACAAGTACAGAGAAAATGAACAAATTTAATCTCAATTATTTTGCTGTTGAAAGCTGAAAAAAAGTAACAATTGTGTGTATTTAATTTTTACATTGAGTGTACTTTAATCATTTTTCTATTTTATAAATGAAAAAGTCTGAAATATTTTTACCCATTTAGTAAAATCATATGCTCACACCATTACTAAAAACTGAAACTTTTTGTTTTAATCAAATATCTTTATTGAACACTTCCATGATAAAGAAATATTTTAGAAGGAAAAAAACCTTAAGCTATTAGGGGACATGGATGAAACTTTAAGGATACATATTCTAAATTCTAACAATTATTGTTTTAAACACTATCATTCTAAATTATTTACTGTGTGGCATTTATTAAATTGATCTAAAATACTATTTTTAAGATAAAAAACACAGAATGATTCATAATAATTTTGAATTCTAATTGGAATGATTGAATAAATTATGCTTTGCTCTTAAGATGCTTGATGAATAAGAGTAATATTGTAAAATTTAAAAAAATAGTAATTAGTTCTAAACTTAGGAAATATGTTATGCACTCAGACAGATGGACCTAGGAAGTTTTGTGTGAAACAGTGGTTGTAATTGCAACATATTTCATTTTTACACTTTCTAACATTGTAAAGTCAATGATTTTTTTTTTTTTTTTTGAAAAAAATCACTTGATTTAAATCACGTTTTAAATCATTATTTAAATCAAGCTGATTTAAATCAATGAACCCTGTGTTGAACTAGAAACATGTTGTTGAAAATGCATTTAGAAAAAAAAACTATAGCAGCAAAAAAAATGTAATAATAATCAGTAAATTTTTGTCTTAAAAAGGAAAAGAACAAAAAAGGATTATGGATTGTTCATTTTCTGCTAATTTTACCACTTCGGGGTCTTTTTTCTATGCACATCGACACAAAATTTGAACTGCCTCCGAAATCTGTGCAGCTAAATATCTTTTCTGGTCAGTAATTTCAGAATAATCTCTGTAACTTGATAACAATCAGCAAAGTTATGACTGCAAAAACCAATGTTTTTCCAAATGTATTTTGATACAAACGGACGGAACTTAGCGATTTTGATAACATTAACCGTGATCACATAAAGTGGCATCCACAGTATATATATATATATAATCCTGTGGAGGATTATGATTACTGAAAGTATAAAAACTAATCTAAATAATGAAAAAAGTTCCATTTTTACGTTTAATCAAAAATATAAAAAAAAATTAAACGAAAGGTATTTGTCCAAAAACTAAATAAATAAATAGTAAAAATTTTAAATATTATTTTGTAAAATTAAATATGACACTATTTTATATCAATATGGAGTTTTATTATTATTATTTTTTTTTTTCTTATAATCTATGACTAACGGGTTGATCCAGCATTTTGAACAGGCCCTTTTTTGTGAATTTTAAAAGAATTTGGGAATAATCAAGTAATTCTGTAAAAACTCAATATTAAAACATATAGTGATATATATTTTTTTTACGATTATTTATTCCCTATTTAATAAATAATTCTGTGTAAAGTATCATTTGGTCACTCGAAATGTTGAGAAGAGTCCGAAAATTGACCCGAAATTCCTCTGGCGCGACCCCTGTTGTCAGGTTAGGCCTAGGCCGGCAAACCTACGGGGCCTACGTGACAGGATGAAGGGGCCTACACGACAGGAAATGGTGCACGTGTGTCCCCTTGCCCTCAATGTCGGCCTAAGGTCAGGCACCCCCTATATAAGCTGCCCTCAAAAGCGGGGGCGAGAAGATCGACTTTCGCTTGCCTAAAGGTTGCGGTCGGATGAGAAGAGGTCTTCGATTGCTGGACAGGGAGGAGTTGTGCCCGTGTGAAAGAAATACCTAAAGAACTTAGAACGTTTATTGCGCGGGAGAGCTTGTGCCCGTAACTTGGAAGCAGCTAAGAATTTTAGACCAATGATGTGGAATCTTAGCCACTGTAAATACCATGTAAGATAATAATGTAAATAGGCAACGAATTGAATAAATGTTTAAAAAGAAAATATAGCCCAGAATCGTAACTCCTGTATAATTTGTTAAGTCAAAGTGCTTAATCTACTACATCATTTATATTTTCTTAGAATTGTATGCCGACCAGAATTGATTTTGAAAAATTTTAATTGTTTATAATATGTACCACAAGAAGATTATACAATATGTGATCATAATGTTTCATTTTGAGTGAAACTGAAAGTCTTGTGATGTCTGAAATTTTTTTTTTATATATTAATATCGAAAGCAGATTTTGCACCGACTAAATGATATTTAATTAATAATTTGCTCATTCAATAATAATATGGCTCACACATTGTGCTACTTTTCTTTATTTTTAGCTACAGATTCTCAGATTGCATTCCATTTAGACAAAATAGAAAACTTTCGAAAAATCAATGCAAATAAAGCAAAAATTGTCAAAAAGTCTCAAAATTTTGTCATAAGTCGTACACTTGTCTGCTGTTTTTTTTTAATTTGTGCTTTATTTATATTGATTTTTCCCTTTCACTCATGAAAGCTCTCTGTCCTTTTCTAATCTTTGAAATGTGTTACTAAATGTATAAATGTAAGCATTTCATGGTTCAAACTCAACTGCATTTGATCATGTATGTAATTTATTAACTTTCTGATGTTTTTATGATAACTATGGTTTTTGAATTTAAATTTTTTGTTAGTTTAAATCTTAATTTCAGCAAAAAAGTTCTGTTAGACTCGGATCCTGGAACATTAAAGGCCCTTACTAGATAATAATTTGCTTTTTTCCTCAGAAGGTGTATTTAAATGGTATCCATGCTTTATATACAGATGATGCCTTCCACTTTCTAAGCCTAAAAAGTACCAAAATTAAATTTTAAAATGTTTATTGTTGCTGCTCTATTTTGTTATTATATTAAGTTCACCCTTATACTGCCTTTTCTTACACCAGTTTATTTTCAAGATAGTTTTCAAAAATGCACTTATAGTTGAAATTAAAATAAAATTGCTGATTATAACTTTTTGGGACTTTCAGAACCAGTATTGCTTTAGAAGTAGCTGTAACTGACAAACGTATTGATATATTTACAGAAGACAAATATGGATTTATAATTATTATTTCAAGTGGCCAGAAAAAGGTTCGTTTTCATATGTTTATAATTAATTTTTTTAAAAAGGTGCTTTTATTTTTTGAAAATATCAATTTAAAAGCTATAATCACTTCAGTTATTTATTTATTATTTTCGTTCAAAATCTTTAAATTATTCACGGTTTTAGAAATCTGTTTTGTTCAGAGTTAGGTTTTTACTGGTAAAATCTGGGGAGGAGTGTAGATGTGGGTAAGGTATAACCTATACAATCATGATTGTTATTAACCATAGATTTGAGTATAACATAAATAACTTCTATTTCTACAAATTTACAATAAAAAAATATAAGAGCTACAGAAGAAATATTTCAAAAAATTATAACTGCCCAAATGAAAACTTGTATTTTTTGGAGCAATTGCAATAAAAAAATAATTAATTAATAAGAATAAGATTTGTAAAGTGTAATGTATTCAAGTAGAAATAAAATTGAAGTCCTTTAAATTAGCATGCAAAAATATTGAAACTTTCAAGCTAGCATGTGTATTTTTTATACTTATCAGTTATTAATAATTATAATACAAAAACAAATAAATATTTTCTGTCAAATGTATTAACATGCAGGAAAAAAATGTCAGACTTTTGTGTGGAAAACTTTATGTAAAATGAACTACTTAAAACTTTAGAAAATTGCCCTATACTTTCATGTTGAGGGGGAGAAAACTTAGAATTAATCAATTGTTGCATGTCTACTATTCAAACAAAGCAGCATGTTTATAAAATGTTCATAACCATACTCATACTGCTTATGAAATTTCTGTATCAGCTTTACTCTGCACATCTTGGTACAATGTTTACAGCCTCTCCCTCATTTAAGCAGGCATGAATACTTTTCTAACCATTCAGAAAACAATTTACAAACTGTGTTTAGTTTTGCTGATTTAAGGAAATCCACTTCTGTAAATTGCTAACAATGAGCGAAATTTTCATCACAAGAGACTGATTTTTTAATGTATTTTTATACAAAAGTGGATGGTACTTAAGAATTTTGAAAACTCAATCGATTGGTAACATTAAGCATAATAACATAAAGCAGCATCCATTTTATTTTTATACAGTTTAAAATGTCACTATGTTTCTAGAAATGTTGTGTAATGGGAGAAATGTTGATCGTTGTGATCATGATGAATGGCTTGAAACACCCTTTTACATTAATGGACTAAGAGGTGCTATCCCATTGGCCATGGTTAGAAATTTATATCAAATAAGGTTTCCTTTAACATTTGTGTGGTTAAAAGGATTATTTCTCCCAAGGTTGAAGCTTTTTGAATAGTGTCCAAGAGAAATTATTCTGCTCTTTAATCTTTAAAGTAAAAACTATAAATGAATAATGTGATATGATAATAAAAATATTTTTTTTTAAAACGTTCATACCATACTCTCTTCCACATCTTGCTGTGTATTTACCAGGGGCCAGGAGCAACGAGATTTTGCTTGAAACTAAAGCAGAACCAGAGCAAAGAAATTTCTTGTGCTCCACTGCTTCGATTTTTAAAAATATTTTTAATTTTTAATCATGTAAAGAAAATAACACGCTTTTGCCTTGGGCCTCGCAAACTCTAGGGCCGGGCCTGCTTAAACTTTAAGTTTTTTTAGGGGCTCAAAATTCTTGTGTTTCTTCAACTAAATGCTGTGTTTAACTATATTCATTTACTCATTCATTCAATAGAGGATTGCCATAGAAATTTTAAAAGGTTTACCAAAACAATCTCTGCCAGCACCAGCCATAGAATGTCAGGCAACTGCTGATGTGTCTATAAGCAGTGAATTTTTGGAAGATTCTTCATGTGCCGAGTCATCAAGCCCTATATTTGTAGAAAATATCTTCAATTTTCCAAAGCATATTAATCTGCTAAGAACAAGTCCTGGAATCTTATCTGGTAAAATATTTTTCCACTTTGTTTATGCCTGATATAAGTAGAGTGAAACTTGTGTAAGTTGACTTGCGGCGCAGCACTTGAGGGGTCAACTTATAGAGGGTGGAGTTCTCTTTTTTTTATAATTTCTTACGCTATGCATTTATTCATTTGTAATTTAAAATATAGCTTCATGTATTAACGTTAGGTTAAAGTAGTAATTAGCGCTTTTCTTTCACAATTATCCAAAATTTCATTAGAGAGATTTAACCTGAATGACTTACAATGTATTCTATACAACTTTAACGTACGTTAAAATAAAGATAAATATCTTATTGATTATGTAAGTTACTTATTTGATGGTAAAGATTTTCTAAAAATGCATAATTTTTCAAAATGGCTATATCAGATAGAAGAAACTTATTTAAAGAATAAAAGATATTCATTGCACTTTTCCCATATGTTTAACTTACAAAGAGGTTTAGACAAACTTTAAATTGATGTTTCATCCATCCAGCCAAATACTCATCTAACATTTTAGCATAAAAATATCCTAGCAATGCTTTTTATTCTTTGCAAGAATAGACACATATAAATATGTTAGTAACTGGGCGGTCAACTTACAAAGGGTTTTTTACAATATTCCCACCCAAATTTTTCAAACGTAATTGGTCAATATAGACAGGTGGTCAAATGAGGTGCTCAAGTTACAAAGGTTTTCCCATATTCCAAAAAATATTGCGCTAATTCCGTTCCTGACAAAAGTGGTCAACTTAGACGGTGGTCAGCTTACAAAGGTGATCAACTTTACAGGTTTTATTATACTTTTATAGAATAAATATGAAAATGACAGCATTAAATCTAGACCAAGCCTTTTCTCATGTCATGGCCCCATTTTTAACAGTTGGGCAACCATCGACCCCATATATATACAATGTTCCCACGGCCTTAAAAAGTCCCTAAAAAGGCCTTAAATATGGAAATTGATTTAGAGGCCCCTAAGAGGCCTTATTTTCTTCCAAAAACTCTCAAAAGGCCCTAATTTTTATTTTTGAGGCCTTAAATTTATTTCCCCTCTTCTTTTTCCAACTCGGAAGTCACATTGAGTCATGACATGGATTTTTCAAAACTGGTAAATGGGATGAAAATCTACATGTATTGATATATATATATATATATATATATTTACATCTGCACAGTGGCAATTTTGTATGGATTTTCTCTTCTAAGTGAATTTTCATTTGATGTTACGATCGTTCTGGAATTTTACAAATTATCTCAGAAGCAAAGTGGTCACAGAGAACTCAAGGATACCATGAAATTGCTTGAGAAATCTTATGTTATGGGGAAAATAAAAAAGAATGTGAAGAAACATACCTACAGTCAGCATTTTTTCCCTTTCTTCAACTTAACCCAAACTTTCGACGATTATGTTGGTCATTATTAGTATTCATTATTCTAGAATTATTAAAATACAATGCTTAAATTATTTTTTAAATAATCTGCCTTCAGAAATAACTTTGATTCAAGACATTGCTATTGCTTGCTTTATAATGGTTTAAAAGCTCGTTTTTTGAGGAAAAAGAAACATTTAGTTTAAGTCATACTTCTGAGCAGATAAAGTGTGATTTAAGGCAATAAACGGATACATCTTCAGTGGGATGCTTTTACCTAGAAGTTAACTTCTTCTGCATTGAAAAAGGGGTTCGTTTCAACCTCAAAATCTTTTGCAAAATTTGCGTAATATATATGTTGTTTTTACTCTTTCAAAATTTTTAGTTACATAGATTTACATGTACTGAGAAATGTTGTTGGAGGCAAAATAAAGTCTAGTTGTAGTTTATAGATTGAAAAATTAGCTAAGCATAATATTTATAACTCTGAATGAAATATAGCTATTAATAGAATAAATCTTTAAATTTAAGATAAAATTTGAAAAAGTTGACATGTAAAAGATTTAATTCAGTGAGATGTTCATTTTGCTGCTTCATCATCATTCTGATTTAAGCATTTATTCATAACAATGAATTGATCGTGCATAAAGATGCATTAAATGCACATTAAAATCCATTGGAGGAGAAAAAATGAGTTCCTTAGTTGTGATAGCAGTTTTAATGTCATTTCCAGAATTCTTATTATTTTTTTTTAAAGTTAATTTCAGTGTTGAACATTTGACTTGACTATATTCACCCGACATATGATATCATTCTTATTTCTTCAAAGAAAAGTCATTCTAAATGTTATATGTAATGTAGCCCTAAAAAGGTTACACTTGGCCCTGAAAAGGCCTTAAATTTGACTTGGAGATGAGAGTGGGAACCCTGATATATTTATATATATATATATATACACACATACACTTTAATGTATGTTTCGTGTCGAAATACTTCTGTGAGAGTTCAAGATGTTTGTGAATCCAACATTACTGTAAAGTTTTTATTTTATTATATCCAAGGACTAGTAACATGAAAAAATTTCCAGTGGGAGTTGAATTGAAAGATTGCTTATTAATTTAACACTTTTCTGTCTCCATTCTAACTGAGAATATTAAACTTGGAACGGAACTAAATTTAGTATACTATATTGACCCAATTGGGAAGCAGTGTTGATTAGAGTTTTGGTGGTAATCCCATCAAGAGGGATGATTCAATTGAACTTTTTCTTGTTACGCGTAACTGTTTTTAAGAAATTAACAAAAGTTAAATAGCATTAAACAAAAATTGGTTGTCACCATATTAATGAAAGAGGCACCGCTTTCAATTTGAACATTTCGGCAATTCATTTGAATTTATTCAAAACTTGTACATCATTTGAGTATTTTTCCTATGTTATATGAATTTTTCTCTTTATTGTTTTTCCTACATTTCTTTTAGATATTTTTAATGGACTTTATTCTGTTATTTATTTTCATTACATTTTAAAAGTAAAATGTGGAACATTTGAAACTGTTTGCTACCTTTTGTTTAAAATCATTTTATTCCAAAGCTCATGTAGCAATTAGTTCATTGTAATAATGATTTACAAAAGAGTGTTTTGAGTTAAGGAACTTACTATTGGATTTGCTATAATTCTCTCATGGGCTATCAAACTTGAATGCTAATGTCTCTTAATTATTTCTTTCCAGAAACCTATATAACTGTACAGAATCCCAACAAGGAGATGGTTAAGTGGGATATCCATCCGACTAGTATGATTTTTTACGAGGTAATTATTTTGGGATTTTTTGTAACACCTTATTATGATAAATATTAATACAGAAGTGTGAGACAGTACTAACAGGTCCTAAGATCCTGATAATGATATCTTGGTAGGCTAATAAAAATGAAAGTTTTCAGAACATGTGTTTGCAATTATAAAAGAACATTCTTGAATAAGGTCAGGGGTGATTGTATTCCTGGTGTACCCGGGAAATCTGGGTTTTTCATATCCTCCTTCCATGTTTTAAAAATCGGGAGTTTTTAGTCTTCAAAATTGAAAATTTAGAGTATGGGAACAAAAAATAGCGGATGGAACAAAACGCGATAGACATTCCCTTTGTAGCAACCCTTTACGCAGCATGAGTTGTAATGGCGGCAACCATCTTTGTGTAGAACAGGAACGATGCCTATACCACGTCCCACGTGCTTTCTTTGTTACGGATAACTGGGCGTTGGCGCCATTTTGGAAATATTTTTCGCCGCCAAACCCTGGGGTTGGCGATGTTTACATTCTCAATGTAAACATCGCCAAAAGTGGTAATTTTTCTCCGGACTTTATTTTTGTTTTTAAAGGAACGATTAAAAAAACTTCGATCTTTTTTTGTACTTAGTTATTTTTCTGGTAAACATCGCAAAAAGTTGAGCTCATTTACCAAACTTCATTTTTTTGCATAATAAAGCATTTTTACATCCTTTTCCTGAAATCGGCGCTGGACTTCGAGTTATTTTCATAACTATTATTTTATAAGTTGCAGATATTTAACAAATAAATAAAAAAATATAGTCGTGGGAAATTCCTACTCATTATGTTTCACTATAAATTACAATTTATTTGCAAAAAATAAATTAATTAAATTTTTCTTATTAGTTAGCAGTAGGTAGGTAAAATATAAATTTTAATTTCAAAAGCTATTTTAAACCTGTCATTGTAACTATATGTCTATAAAAGCCGTCGTATAATTTATGGTGCATAAAAAGTGATACCGACTTTTTGCATAAAAAATTTTCTGGGTTTTTTACTTTGTGTCGCAATCACCCCTGTAAGGTATGATATGCTCTTTAATTTTGGTGAAAGTAATTATTTTATACAATGATTTGAAATAATTGTAATTGAATACGTTATAAAATATGTTATACAATAAGAGTTTGTAATTTAGAGTTTTAAGCCAAGTTTTAAAAAAAAACAAGTGAACAATTTATGAAAAGAGGGTTATCATTTCTTTTAAATAATGATGTTTTTTTTCCCTTCTTCACCAAATAATTGCAGTATTCTGAATTTAAAAAATTGGAAAATCGCTTGTCTGGTTCTGTGGAACACAACCTGAAAACCATTAGGCTAAGGCAATTACTGTAATAATATAATGCCTTTCATTACCCAAAGCTTTGCTTTTTTCTTCCATAATTTTCTTTTTAATGTGCAGATTCTGGAGTAATCATTTTTTTTTATTGTTTTTTCCCAGTCCTCAGAAGATTCTGTGGGAGACGCAAGTAGTATCATTAAAATTCTTACATCTTCTGGTTCTCTAAAACCTAAAGAAACAGTCCCTATTGTTATTCAGTTTTTGCCACCTGATGTGGGAACTTTCTCACAATTTTTTGAAATTTGCTGCTATTGTGAAGACAACTTCAAGCGGAAATGCAATATCAAAATTGAAGGAAAGGTATATATTTTTCTTACAACTAAGCAAACTTCATCAATAACAATAATAATTTAACTTTGTGCAAGTAAACAGTAATAAAATTTCACGTTAATTTAAAGCACAAATGAGTATAAAGTCTGCGTTTTTATGCTCATTTGTGCTTTAAATTAACGTGAAATTTTATTACTGTTCATCAATAATGTTTTCTATATTTTGTGAAACTTTTTTAACATGTGAAATGCACACATTTGGTAAGTGATACTGCAAATAAAATGTGAGTCATGGCTAATGAAAATGAGCTGTCAGTGTTCTTAATGAAAAAGGAGAAAAGAAATGGTTGTCTTACTTTAATTATTTGTATTCATATGTAGTTTAAATGCCAGGATATAGTAAGCCGATTTAATATTTTTATCACTTGTAGTAGGATTTCTTGTTTTTCTTCATTAAAGAAAAATGAGGAAGAGGTTATGCCAGTGTGGCCTATCTGCCAACAAAATTTTATTTGATGCTTGGACTTCAATATTCATATATTTATTTACTTTGGTGTCTTTTGCAAGTTTCCTCTCCCCCCGGCCTCTCCCTTTTTTATTAGCTGTAATGTGAAGTCTCAATTGTAAAGTCTAACATTATAAGATACAACAAAAACAATCTTATAATTAATATACAGTATGAATCTGGTTTATTGAGCGTCTGTGGACTTAAAGGTTACCATTAAATCAAGGATGTCGCTCAATTGAGGGAGTATAACAATTCATCAAATCCAATACAAGACTTTTAAAAATCTGTCTCTAATTTGTGGAAGTAAAAGTCATTAAAGAAATCCTTGAATAGGAGTATTACCGTAATTGTTTATTCTGTAAATATGCTTTAGAACATTAATTTCTTAGAAATATAGTTGCTTGTGAAATATTTACATGCAATTTGTTTTGTATTTACATTTGATTGCATTCCCTAATTACTGAAAATATTTCAGAAAAAATCAGTTGGCAAATATAACAAGCACGCTTTGTTAAGTAATTGGACAACCATTTATATAGTTTATATTTAGGTAGTTCTAAAGTTTAAAATAATGCAATTATTTATGTGATGTTGAAATAAATAAGAAGAAAGCAATTCTTATCTGAAGCAACAATGATTTTTAAGCAAAGTACGATGATTTTGATAAGAAGTGAGCAAACTTGCTAATGAAAATTACTAATACTGCTTAGTGAAAAAATAGTAAAATGAAAGAAACATTATTTTCTAAAACAGGAGTCTATACTTACAAAGAAGATAAAATATATTTAATGCAACATATGTCTAAAATTTTGTTAGTTTCTCAAGTTGCATTTCAAGTAAAAGAAGTTACAGTGGAACCCTGCCATTCATCCACCTCTCTGCTCGTACAACTCGTTATTTGTGCAACTTGTTCAAGTAAAATTCAACTCGCCATTCATACGCTTGCCCGACGATTTGGACGGAGCCAGGGGCCAGAGTTGCTAGTTTGGCTTTTTTTAAGAAAAAAATCGAGAAATTTTGCTCTTTTTGAACTTGTCTGGAAATAATTTGTTTGGCGTTTTGGATTTTTTTAAATTTTGATACTTTTTGATTTTACTGACAATTTTAACTTTTGAAGGGAAGCAGCAAGAAGAAAGGTTGAAGAACTTTCTTTTTCAGAGAAGGAAAGTAGTAAGGAAAGCATTTCCTTTGCAGAAATTAAAGAGCTGTGTTACCACAACTCAGAGAGTGGTGGAAAAATAGCATCTTAATACTGCTGTGGTCAACAGGAGCATCAACTTGTTCAACAACAATCTTATTGACTATTTTAGAAAAATTCTGAAAAATCGTCAAAGGCAGACAACATGGGAAAGGTTTTTAGAGAAAAAAAAAACCCAAGATTCTTCTAGCACAAAAAGAGAAAAGAGCAAGAACAGCAAAAAGGGAGAAAACACCTGAAGGGATGTTACCTGATGTTTTTATGGAAGGTGACCTCTCTTCTAAGTAGTAACATCAACATTTCTCTTCCTCCTCTTAACATTCCATTTATGCCATAAGCTCACCTCAGTACCAGTAAAGTGCAATTAAATTTTTATCTATGTATAATTTCGTGTACAATACTGTACGTTTGCATTTTAATAGGTTTAAATATGCAACCATCTGTGGGTCTGGAACCGATTAATCCAATTTGCATTGCATCTTTTGTGAAAAAATAATTCGCCATTCGTACAAATCTCCATTCAAACTGCCTCCTGGAACAAATTGCGTTCGAACAGCGACGTTCCACTGTATTTGCATTGGCCACTCAGGAGCTGAACACCTCAAATTGCTATGCAAATATCCATGTGTATTTATATATTTAATTGCTCATTTTTAGCCATCAGTTTTTGCTGAGCATAGGATATTTTTGCTTCAGATGTAACATTTTTGTCTAAACTAATTCTCCATTCTCTCCCTTTTAGGCCATTTCTTGTGCAGCAGGTACAAATGATGAATCAGCATCAGTTCCCAGAAATGAAAATTCTGAATCTATCAAGAGGTAAAAGGACTATCTTTAAAAAAAAATCTGCTAATTAATTTCGGTACCTTCCATGTGAGTTGTTGCATCTACCACCTGGAATGAGGAATACCTTAGAAGTAATTTGTACTGATTCTTTCACGTAGGTTTAACAGTAATATTGCTATTGACTCTGAAAAATGTGAATTTCCCCCAACGCAGGCTGGAGAAAGTGCTACATTGTATGTAACAATAAAGAATTCTTCTGCTCTAGATATAAAGGTATGTTATAGAAGTTGAGTTTGCTATTTTCATTCTCTTTTAATATTAACTCACTAGCGGTTCGGGCCGTGATATCATGGCATGAAGAATGAGCAGAAAAGCAACACCTCCGACACACCAGGGAGCCTGTTTGGGAAAAGGGGAAGAAATATCTTAAATATATACCCCAGACCATCTTGGCGCGGAAAAGTCACGGCTTCGAACAAATAGAAAAAGATTTCTCATGCCGTGACATCACGGCCCAATCACCAGTGGGTTAAGTTAAGTTGTTTGTTAAATCTAGTAGTTGAAACTTCCCAAATAGAAAATGAAAATCTGTATTTTTATTTTATAGCACATTTAACATCTCCTCCTAATACATTTTCACACTTTGACAAACATATAATTTATTTAATTTGAGTGTTAATACTAAAATCCCCTGTGCATGTATACACAAAAGGTCTTAGTTAACAGCTATTTTTAGAAAAGTCTATGTTGAGAGATCTGTCACATGCAAGTTATTTATTTAAATGTATTGATAAAATGATAACTTTGAATATAACGCTTTGCACCAAAATATGGAAAACAAATCTAGTGTTAGTTTGACAATCTGCGCACTATTTGGCGACTTTCCCGTAAAACTCCATATTATAGCATTCGAGAATTACATACTCTCGTGTAAAACTCTTCCTTGCATCTGTTCTCAACAAAAGCTGGAGATGAAATTAAGTTTTAAATGCGAATAAAAACATTTAATTACTTTAAATGGGAACTTAAAATAATTTAATGTTGAGTTCTGCATATTTACTGTACTTTTATTGGTGTGAAAAAATGAAAATGTCAAAGAAACCATCAAAAAATTAAAAATTTGTTTTAAAAAATTATATCAAATTTAAGAAGTATAACTTTTAATGCACGTATATGAGTATAGGTACACATTTTTTTTAGTTGATGAAAATTTACATTTAAAACTAGGTGTAATAGAAAGTTATGTGTTACACGCAACAAATATATTTTTAGATTCTAGTAACCTACTAGCTAATTGTAGAAATTAATGTACTGTGACAATTAATTGTATTTGTATTTGAGCTTCTTAAACATTGTTACCTTTTCTGTTTGTTAAGGGATTTGTGTTTTTGTTTTTCCAGCTGAATATTACAAAACCCAGTCCACCATTCAGAGTGAATCATGCATCTATTATAGTCAAGTAGGTACCTTTCATATAAACTTTCTTCTACTGTGTTATGCTATGTAATAAAAATGAATTGTGTACATAATTTGTCTATCTATCATGTCCTGGCTTCTGAATGAAAGCCAGTGTTTGCAAGATTTTCAAAATAAAAAATAGTATGTAAAATTGTACTGTTTCACTATGGTGGCTTCTGTTATTTATTACACATGCAGTTGTTTTATGAATGATGCATTAAGAAATGAGAGTGAAATAGCATGTGCGGTTATAAATATTTGTACAGTAAAACCTGTAAAGTTGACCACCTGTCTAAGTTGACCACTTTTATCAGGAACGGAATTAGCCCTTCACCCTCTATAAGTTGACCACTAAAGTGCTTCACCTCAAGTGGTCAACTTAACAGATTTCACTGTACTATTTTGCATTTTCCTTTTGAGTGAACCTGCAGAAATTTACCCAGATACTTGAGTTTATTTATCTACTTATGTTTTAAACATATTTTGATTAAACATGCATTCATAAAAGAAATCATGTAACTGGTGGTTACTCTTGAATTGTCATTGCCAATAGAAATTATATTAAAAACTACTTTTAGAATACATAAATTATTTTGTTACTACTGTCGTGGTGACTCCTTTATATTATCCCAAATTAAGTTATTTCCCCCTTAATTTTAAATTTTAAAATTATCCCCCCATCATTTTAGTGAATAACAAAAGAAAAAGGCCAGACCGATGATCGTAGATGGAAAGCAAAATTACGCGCAATACGCCAGACCTGAAAAATGTGCCATTTTTTTGTGAAAGAAAAAGAATGTGGAACGGCTTACCTTGGGTTATTCATTTATTTAACCTATAAAAAAATTTTAGGGGAGCTCCACCATATAATCGTTCAAACAACGTCCAGGCACGGACGGGATTAACCATCTTGTAAAACATTTATATGCACTTGGTTTGAAGAAAACAATCTAAACTTTTGCAGTTATTTTCGAAATATAAACATTATTCAGGACTCTATATCTTGTCCATCTGAGGCGATCCGCCGGGCTGCCATTCTGCTCTATGATGCTGTGGATGCATCAGGCTTCTCTAACATCATGAGACTCCAAAATCGGGGCGATCGGCCTAGCTGCGCTGGAGAGAGAGAGAGATCCTTTTTTCCAAAAAATATGTTCGGCCGCACGTCGATCTGTAGCAGGTCACGTGTTCCGTGCGCGACCAATAGCGTTCTGCCTGCCAATCTTCGCTCAAACGAGCGTTGCCAACTCACCAACAAATTTGAATGAAATATAAAAATACCAAAATAGGTTGGAATAAATCCTTTGAACTCAAATAAAAGTGTGGTACAACACCACAACTACCTAATTCAAAATTGGTGCTACTCTAGACAAAAACAGAAAGCAATCACTGATGCGATTGATCTGAAATTCCTATAACTTTGCGTCTGCAGATCACAAAAGGAACGAAAAAGTCAAGAAAAGTGTGAATAGGTCACAAAAATTTTCCGTTCCACGAGACCGGTCTTCCTGATAAGATATCAGATATCCGTTATCTGACAGTTTTTTTAAATATCAGGTACGTATGCATCAAACAGGGGTAACATCATACAGGGTACGTCGGATATCCAATATTCGGCAAGATCACTATCTGAGAAACAGCTGAACGGTCCTGAAAATTTTACGAAATATCTCTTTTGAAAATTTAAACTATTTTTCTCCTTTGTATTTTCCACCCTTGGTTTAAAAATTATTTGACTCTTATTTTTAATTCTTTAACACCTATCATCATGCTGACAATAAATAGTCTTGTATTTACAACTTATTCAAGCCACAACTTTCATTTTATAGGCTTAATGTTTGTTACTTATTATTTAACAAACCCTGAATCGCTCCACTTCACCGAGTTTTTGCACAACTGGATTAAATAGTTAGATTATCATCACTATGTAGAAATTTGCCAACATAATTTCATTTTATTTCAGTTTTACAAATGAATTGCTTCTAATTTACAACTCAGGGAAATCTTGGGTTTTGTTTAAAAAAACTGCTAAAATAGATATCTTTTACGATTATTGAATGATGCACTGAAAAAAGAACTTTTAAAATTTCAATGCGCAATCTTAATTTGTAAACTTTTGTTCTTTAAAATTTCTTACTCATTATAATTTTTCTAACATTAATGCTAAATTCACTTATAACATTGCAGTGCTTGTTATTGAGTAAAATACACTTGTTTTTTCCAACTTATTACTTGAAGTATACTGATTTATTAAATAATTTTAAATATTTTATTTATTGATAAATCTGACTGCATTGTACATGTTTGTGTACTTTCAACTTTGCTATTATGTCAAAATTTCTCATTTCCTTTTACTCCCCTTCAGATCTAAAAAATTTGTCAAAATGCCATTGTACTTTAAACCAAAAATATCTGGCAAACTATATGAAGACAAGTTATTAATGACTTCAGCATCAGGGCATGAATTCAAAGTTGAATTAAGAGGCTGCTCATTGTGATATTGTATAGAAATGTAAATACTCACATGTATTTTTATAAAATAATCACTATGTATTTATTTATATAAACTTTTAATAATAAATATCTTTATTTTGTTGCCTTGGATCTGGATCTCATTTTCCCCTATGTAATAATACAGTAGTTGATTTGACAGTCACATCATTAATTTCAGAGTTGGCCAGATTGGACTTAATGGGCTTTTTTAGTGTTTTAAGAAGTTGTAAATGATATAAAGTTTAAAAAATACTTTTACAACTTAAACTTTTTTTGTTCAATTTGTTCTACACAACAGACAGTTAAAATAAAAAATTATCATGTTTTTCAATTTTTACATATGTTTTGTTCTTTACTTTTATTTAAATGCACTTATGCACTTCTAATGTCTTAAAAGAAAGAAAATAATTAATTCAAAGGTTTTAAATGAAAAACTTATTTTGTTTTTTACTATGACTGATCATGATCAAGAAATAATTCAAAATACCTTGTTTAAGTCATATCTAATACAATTTTTTGAAGATTCGTAGATTGTATTAACTATACACTAATCAAGAAGCTTCAATCTGACTTATTTTCTGTCAAACCAAGGAATATCATGAACTTCAGATAAACAATAGACTAGTTTTGTACATATTTTTTTCATAATCTTCAGAAATTTTACTTTGTAAAATTGTCTTTGAAAACTGAACGTATGAACAGCGTTTTTTACTTAAAAAATGGCTTTATGATAAGATAATTGAGGAGCAAACAGTCAAACCGTGTTTTCTCCAAAAAAAAAATTAAATTAAAGTTACTGGTTTTTCTTTGAACTCCTCATTAACTAGTGCAAAATATGTTATTCGTAACCAAAACAAGTTTAAAGCTTGTTTTGGTTACAAATAACAACATACTTTTGTACCAGCTAATGAGGAGTTCAATGAAAAACCAGGAACTTTAATTTTTTTTTTTGGAGAAAACACGGTTTGACTGTTTGCTCCTCTATTAGAGAAAAGAAGAATATCAAGAAATTTGGTTTTGTGTGTGTGAAACTTAACTAGTTGAATTGTGACTAGCATATAATTGAATAGAAGTATCATAAATGTTTATTTTTTTATGTTTTTTCTATGAAACAATTTTTTTTTTTTTGAAAAATAAAACTTTATTGAAGTCTTCCCTGGGAAAAGAAACCCACCTTTTCCCTTAAAAAATCTGAAAATAGTCGCCTTTTCCCGTGAAATATCTGAAAAAAAATCCACTTTTCCCTTTAAAAATCTGAAAAAAAGCCACCTTTCTCTAAAAAAGCTAGTTTTGGCTGCGGGGGGGGGGGGGGGGGGGGTTGAAAAAAAAAACCCTGGGTTCATGTGTTTTTCAAAAACGCCCAGGTTTTTACCAACCCTGATTAATTTTAACCATAATTAATTAAAACTAAAAGGATCAGTGCAGAAATATTTTTAATGCCTCTTCAACAATATTTCAGACAGTCAAAATTAGCCTCGAATTATTACTCAATTACTCAAGCATATTTTCATACTTTGCATTTTAAATAAAAACTTGGGAGATTTTTAACGAAACTAAAATATTTGATTTCAATAATTTATTATTTTTCAATACAAAATACCTCAAACATGCTAAATGTTAAAAACCAAAATAGTACTAATGTCTTCTCCCCTAACCATCTTCTATTTTGTTCACAAGAAGCTTATGGAATTGGTCACTTTAATGGTTTTAGTATTTCATATTTCACTCCTCTCCTCCGAAAAAAGTAGTTATTTTAAATCCATCAAAAATAATGCCAAGTACATCTCTCATTCAATGTATTAGCACATAAAAAATTGAAGTACTTACAACCTAAGCTGTATTGCTGAAAATTCTGTCGGAAATTTTCTCTGTGTTGGTAATAAATTAAAATACATATTTCAGTTTGAGTGTAGTAAAGATTAATTCTTTCTTGTCATTCAATGGAGAAACCTTCCTTTAACTATTTAAAAATAGTCATGTTTAAAATATTTTTTCTTGCTCAACACTTCACATTCTTTATCATATGAACAAATGGAACGTTATTTCCCCCATATGCACAAACTATCATCATTGAAGTCTCCTCCACTATACTGCAATGTGTTTCAAACAAGAGTGGTATTTTCATGAATTGTCAAGCTCTTTTCAGAGCTTTGAATGTTCATCAGTTACTTCTGTGCGTGACAAGTGGGATCCGTTTAAAGTAGGCTTCGTAGCATTTTCTGTATCGTTGTCATTGTGCTTCACAACAACAAGGTCACTGACTTTAATGTTTCGTGGCAGATTATTCTGAGTTGCAGAATCATCAGGCCTGCGTGGCAGGAATAAAGATTCTATGTACACCAAAGGTTGCTCAAATGTGATGTAAAGTACAAAAGCAGAGAGGAATGTTAAAAATGAATATCCGCAGAATCTCATCCACTGAAAGAAAAGAAAAAGTACATGAAATTAGTATTTTTAAATTGAAATTATTAAAGTATATAAAACAAAAAGGGGTGTTAAATGCAGCATAAGAGAGATATGTTACTGAATTAGTTTTAAAGTAGATACATGTGTTAACCCTCTCATGCATGCATTTATTTATTTGTATTATAAAATAAAAGTTTCATATGCTATAAACTAATTTAGTATCTCAGGGCTACAAACTAATTTAGTATCTCAGGATTGTTGTGTAATAATTTACTTTCGGAAATTTTGTCCTGTATAGTCAAAAATTCATGTTCTTGTATGAAGAGGTTTTATGTTTTTTTTGCCATATTTATTTAATGTAATAACAAACATGGCAAAACTGAATTTTCAAATTTTATTCATAAGAAATAAGAAGACATAAAATAATACAAAACTTCCCAGTAATGTGATACACGCTTCAAAATAAATAAACAGAATTTGATTCAAAACTGAAAGTTTCTCTTTTTTCTTGAATCCTCCATGGACTCCCAAAGATATCTTTAATCTTTTAACTATCTTGAATACCCTATGAAACTTTTTGTGGTTTCCAAGAACTGTTTAGAGTATCCAGATGAGGACTACATAAAAATTGCAGCACAAAAACGAATCTGCATAAAAATGTGAAGCAAAAATTTGTCACCTCATATGAGGTTTTTATGCATGAGAGGGTTAACCCTTTAACTGTCAAGTTATTTTGATGATTTGGGTACACATATTGTCAATTTGTTTTATTGCAAAAATCAAATGTTTAGTACAAAATAAAATATACTTTGTAGATAAAACGGATATGAATTACATGCAGAAAAATTTTAAGGTTCTGTAGCCACTCCATATTCACTTGAGGCGGCTGCCACTCACTTTGGAACACCAGTGCTGTGCCCGAGATAATCTCGGGCATGACAGTTAAAAGGTCAAAGCAACTGTACTTACCACTTCATAATGTGAGAACATGAGAGGTACTCGTGCCATAGATACGTGATGTGTGATGACGATATAGTGTATAAGGTATGCAAAGTAGCCTAACTTGCTGAGAGGCACGAAACCTTTCCAACTTAAAACTTTGGCTAAAACACCTGGAAGGAGAGCAAGAAGTTTGTAGAATATAAATATACTAAATGCCAGCTGATTAAATTCTTTGCAAGAATTCGAAGAACGTATTTTACACAAGTATTTCTAATACTTACTTGCCGAATTTTATCGATTATGCGTAAAATTTGGATTTTAGCTTATTTTTACCCTTTTACGCTCGAATCGGAATTTTTTTACGGATTTCGAAATCCGATTGCATCTGCTATTGTGAAACTCTCTTGGTTCAATTTTATGAGTGATTATGCCGTTTGGATATCAATAATTTAGTGTTAAATATTATTTTCATCCCATCTTATATTTCATCTTGTGTAATAGACGACTTTCACGCTCGCCATTTTGCCATGCCCACGCAAAACTTTCAATTCAGTTGCACCTAAGAGCATGATACAAAGCAATTTATATGCTTTTAAAAATGAGAATATAAATTGTACATACCAAATCAGAGAGCAATTATTACTAGTAAATAGTTATTTATAAATATAAATAGTTGTTTTAGGGAGAAAAGTGAAAATGTACTTTTAATGAAGTTTTTGTTTTTGTACTCCAAAGAAAGTTGCTTCACTATAAAAAACAAGAAAAATTTCGATTTGCATCATTAATTAGGCCCATCTATTTATACTAAACTTTGATAGTGTTTGAAGTAAACTTATTGAAACCAAAAGTGATAAAGATAAGCAAAAATAATTTAGTTATTGTAGTTTTCCTGAAATATTTTAAATCACGAATGTTAATATTGCTTCGATGAAGTAATTTCATTCTCTTAAAAATTTTACTGGTGACCATTCTTACCAAAAGTTGGTAAGTATGCTAATATTGTTTCTAGATGAGCTTAGTGACATCCACACGTGAGCTATGCTCTAGCTGAGCGATGGCAATCGGCTCATCCGAATGATTCCTGTTGTCTGCAGTCGACATTAAATGTTTTCCGTCTTCATGAAATCATTCTCACATTGAGCTTGCTTTAATATGGGTGCCGATTTATATATGGAATACATTGAAGTTCGCGCAAAATAAAAATCCTTTACTCGCTTGTTCCAATCAAATTTCTGTTCCCCTAAACACTTGTAATGGACCTGAAAGCTTGGTTTTTAAGCACCCAGCATGCTCAATCTCAACGGCACAGACCACCTAGATGTCATGCGCGCTTGTGCGCAAGTTCCATACACCACCGTTACGAAGGCAGGAGCATGCACACTAGAAAATGATATCAGTTAGGCATAAGCGTAATAGGCACTTAAAAACCAAGGCTTTACCCATGGAGTGACAACTTTACATTTCTCTTTTTACAGGTGGTAACAGTGAGTTACTGAGTATTCCTGTTTGAATGAGCAAGCATTAGCATTAACGAACAGCGTCACTGTCACAATAATTCCTGTCATCTGTGTAGATTCCGAACATCAATAGGTTTTGTTCAAACATACGATTGTGGGAAGAACGGTAAGAAAACGAATTAAAGAAAAGAAAATGTAATTTTTTAATAAATCACCCAAAAAGCTTTTAAAAAAAACACGACTAAAAAGGATGAATTTTATGCCACAAAAAAATCGTTCTTTCTTGAGAGCACGTCGAAGACATAAACTGAAAAACCTTTTGTAAATAAAGTGAAGAATCAATAAGCCGAAAAACACACGTGGTAACGAATGCTGGAGAATCTGAATTCGGAATATGTCGTATTTTTAAAACAATTCTGTATATGCTTTTTCTTTTAATATTATTAGGGAGTGTTGAAAATTTGCCGGCCCAAAAAATGTAAAATTGTAGCAAAAATAATTTTAAAAAAAGGTAACTCACATAATAGGGACCGTTCATAAATGATATCACGCTTTTTCCCCAATTATTTCACCCCCTCCCCCACTTCCTCACAAAATGTCACACTTCAACTGACCTCCTCCGCCCTCCCCCCTTTGGCACATGTCACGCTATGTTGCGTAAGCAGGGATGTCACACTTCTTGTTACCCCCTCCCCTCCCCTTGTCACAATTTCACGACCCCCCTCCCCGTCGAAGCATGACATCATTTATGAATAATCCCATACATGCTTTTTGCACCATATATATGAAAGTTTATATGTAAAAACACCACAAATACTAATTGTATAAGCGGGAAAAAATTAATAAAAGGTTTTATAGGTTTCAAATTTGTTGTCTATGTACAAGATTTTTGTGCCATATTTGTTGGTAATAGCGACAATCTTTCCTTTGTCACCAAGTTGGAGCAAAGCTAAATGTTTCTCACCTCCATATCCATGTGTGCAGGCAAGAATAATCCATGACAGTCCGAGTGTGAAGGCTGTGCGATGCGTTGCAGCATAAATAGCGGCTCCCACTGGGTCAGGCTGAAGACCATCATGCCAAACGTACATCACTAGCTGAACTCCAATAGTCAAAAGTAAGGAAACAATCCATCCAAAAACAACGTGTTTCTGGTTCAAAAGGGGGGAAAAACTTAGTGTAATGCCATTTGAACTTTGCAAAAAAAATCATTCGCTATACGACGATTTTACTTTCAGTATTATGAGCAGTGTTTTTGAAGATTACTAATACAAATGGAGTCACTTATTCTCACTGACAGAAGATTACGTAAAATCGAAGGTTGATCCATATATGACAAAAATGACAAAACGCACCTTTTGTTTGTTTACGACCACTACAGGGCAAATACATTTTCGATTTTATATGCTGTTCTCAATGGAAATGCCTCAAACTCTCGTCCAATATGACAGATAGAACAAGACAGTACAGTAGAATATTACGATACAAGGAAGGAAATTACAAGAATACACTCAAGCAGGTAGTAAATATTGAAACTACTAAATGTCACTAAATGTTCGCTCTGGTCGGAAGAAACTCGGCTGTTTGAGGAGAAGTTACACTTATTAGTCAAGAAAAAAGAAAGAAAAAAATTCTTCCTAATAAATTTTGATCATTTTGGCTAGCAGTATAATGTATGACTGAAAATTTTAATTTAGAAATGATTCATTTTAAAAGTTTTTCGTTTTGGACGACTAAAATTCAAAGCATTAAAGAAATAGTTGAGATATCATTTCATGATATAAACGTAGTGAGTATCGCAAAACAATGGCTGTTCAATTTTCCCGCATTTGGTTGAAATTAAAAATGTTAGCAAATATTTTCAGACGTGAGTTTTATTTTAAGTTTGACAGAAGTAAATACTCAATATTCAAATGTTTAATTACTTTTAATTTTAGAGAAGCCATATTTGACTAAACTGATGTCACACGTTCTGCATGATGGCAGCTTTTGGTATCGAAGAGAAAAATTAAGTTTATTCAGTTATGCTCATTTTTGTAAAATTTTAGTTCTTATGTTTTAATTCTAAACCGTGTTTTAACTACTTTTTCGATTAAATATATTTTTAATAAGCTTTTATTAGTTTTCATTTAACGAAAAATGAAAATACCACTGACGCGAAGTGTTTTCCTAAATAAACACATTTTGCTTAATTTTGACACGCAGCCACCGATTTGCCGATGCCCCTTTTACAGCCTTATTTCCTTTCCCCCCTTCGTATTTAAGACTTTGTCACCAAGCCACTTGTAATTCATGATAAAAAAAATAAACTATGTAAAAGTTGCTTTTCTGCTAGCGTAGTATTAATACAGAAAAAACAACCATCCTTCGCTACACTTCTTTCATATAAATGACCCAATTTATTAGTCTAAAAGAGTTACGGATTTATTCATTTACTTATTTATTTTGCGGTGCAAGTTTTTTTTTTTTTTTTGCTGATTTACACATAAATTTTATTTAAGCTGAGCAAGCTTAACTTCTCAAATAATGAACAAAGCACTTGAATATATTAAGAATATTTGACGACGTACCTTTGACCATTTGAGGACAGGATTTTTAGCCATGTAGTACCCCAATATCATTCCAATACCGTAAGTTAGCACATGATTAAGAGGTGCTGTATAAATCGGCTCTTCGAAGTACCTTGGGGAAAATACCCACATTACGAACAATTTCAAAAAGCAAAATACAAAATTGATGAAAATACTCATAAAATTTATCATATTATATGATTGGTGCTTTGATGCACCTAAATTCGAATTTGAACAATGTAATAAAATTTTCAATGACACATTTAGATAAAAGTATGTATGACTAAGGTATGACTGTCCTCGTGAGATGGCGCACTTGAATTTTTGGAGGGAAGGAGAAGTGTGAGTGCGCCGCGACTCCAGGTAGTTGTGCAGTCACAACAGAACAGTGTCTACTCGAATTCGTAAGTTTTTTCTCTGAAAATGTGTGATACAATGTCACTTTTATTGCTTGCTTTCCATATGTAAGCGTTTGAATTTTCATTAATGTTCTCCTGATTTTCATTGTGGTGAAATGTACATTTTAAGCAAACGATTTTTCAGCTATTTCGACAATTTTGCTTGCAGTTATTATTAGTATAATCTACTTATTATCGAAAATTGTCTCCCATGTGCGCTATCTCACCCGCCCTATAAAGGAGAGAAGCGAAAAATAGGTGTCTTGCTTTTATTCCTGCTGTCGTTTTAAAGTACAGCATAACAAGAAAATAGTGATGGGAACGCATGCAGAAGGAATGTGAAATATAATGTTCACCAAAAGTTTGGCAAAAAATTAGCGTTTTCATTCTTTTTTGTATCATGTTTTCCAATTGTGCACAAATTCTACTGTGATTCTAGTGTACTATATTACTGTTCATACATGACTTATTTCATACATGACTTTTAAAATCGTATACAGTGTATCTTTGGGAATGGCAATAATGTGTATTGATCTATACGATACAATAATATGAAAATAAAAACACTTTGACTGATACTAGTCCATGCTATAGCATAATATCATACAATTACTACTTTGAGACACTCTTATATTAAGTCTATAATTTTTACAGAAGGCTGTGTTCAATTTATACTAGAGCACTAATGTGTATTAGCGTATGATTTAATATAGTGGGATTAAATTACTAGCGCTTTAACACACATGTTGTATGATTTAATATTATAATCACACAACGGTGATTATAATCTGACATGCTTATATTAAGTATTTGGTTTTAAGCTATGTTGTTAAATTAGCATTCGAGCACATTTATACAATTGCAGTCGCTAAAATAAGAAGTAACAACTAAAATTTTACTCTTACTCTCTGTCGTGGTAATAGTAAATGGAGTAAGTTGGTGGGAAATGCTTTAATGCAGTTTGTACTCCTATGATTATGTTGCAAATTACTCCAGCCGCTATAGTTACGAAGATTCCAAATTTAGGACACCTGAAAAACAGAATGATTCTGTTATAAACTTTTCATAGCAATATTTCACCTATTTTGAGGAAAGAAAAATACAGAAAACCGAAAAAGGGTTCTTATTTTGTATTAAATGTAAAAAATCCAAATGTACAGTGGAAAGAATAATAATTAGCAAGCTACAAAAAATATATTTAGGAATTGAAAATACAACCTACATTTTCGCATGACATGCGCGGGCAAGTGCTTCATGATAATTTGCAGCTTAACTTTATTTCAACCGATGAAGTTTATTAGTTCAGTAGACTCCAGAGTATTTGGCCTAACGGGGCGGAAAAGCAAGCCGAATAACAAAAATGTCGGAGCTCTATAAACTCATTTCTTTTCCTATAAATTCTAAAAGACTAAGTTTTTTTTTCTTTTGCAAAACCCAGCATTATGTACGTAATTTCTCACTTCTTATTTAGTTTTGTCTTCTTATGGGCTGCGTATATCGGTTCTTAACCATTGCAGACCTAGTGCGTTACCAGAGATTGGTACCAGCTCCTTCAGCGGCACCACAATGAGTGTGGTACCATTGCCGCAATTTTTGACGCTCAGTTTCCAACAAGTTGGCGGCACCTGGGCTCTAAGTGATGCAAACTGCACTAGTAATTTAATTCAGCCGAGAGTATCCATGCCAAATGGATATTTAATGGATCTTTAACATGCCGCATAACGACATGGGCGCTGACAACATCATACGAGATGGCGGCTGTCGGTTTTCTGCATCTTGAAAATCCACCGACTTGGTCCAGGTTTGATCCTGCGATCTTAGGCGTACGAGTCCTGAGCCTTACCACTATGCCCCCCTGTCAGCACTTCTATTTATCTCACGCAAAGTAGAATTTGAACGGTAGATGCGCTAGGCCGAATAGTAGAATAGAAATAGAGCCAGGTCGGAAAAGAAACCTAGGCCGGATAGTACACAGAGATAGAGCCAAGTCGGAAAAGAAACCTAGGCCGGATAGTACTGAGAAATAGAGCCAGGTCGGAAAAGGAACCTAGGTCGGATAGTACTGAGAATAGAGCCATGTCGAACAAGAAACCTAGGCTGGATAGTCACAAGCCGGATAGTTGGGAGTCTACTCGGGAACTTATTTAAATGCTGGTCAACAAAAATATAGGCGATATTCTGAATGCTGCCAAAATCCTTCATACCTAAAAAATTTTGTTAAATTTGCACTTTCAGATGCTATTAGCAATACCATTTACAGAACGAAAGGTAGAAAAGGGCATAAGAGCAATTCACATTGATTTTTCGAAGTTTTATGGCATAGATTTATAGTGTACTTACTTTGCTATCAGCCACAGAAGTAAAGCACCAACAATCGTTATTTGCATCAGGCATGGAATGAACCAAAGGTACAAGAAATTCTGTTGAACAAAAACGTTAAAAAATAATAAATATTTTAAAATGCTATACTTTATTAAATTACAATTGAATAAGCATTGCATAATATCTGTGCTTTAAAATTTGCCGACATTTGGAAAAAATATTTTTTTTACGATAATTTTTGATATTTTTAATTTAGCCTCTTCCAGAATGTAATAGCTCAAATTCTTATGCATTCGAGCCACAGAAAATAATGCTGAATATTATTTTAAATATGCAATTCTCCCAGTAACCGGAAATGCACATCAAATCAAACAGATATTTATCAGGTAGAACAGTAAAATTTAATGAATAAATAATAAACATATGATAATTTCGGAAAAAATATTCTTACCGAAAAATATAACATCTAAGTTATAATTATCTGTAAAATAAAATATTTATTTATATCCAACATAATCATCGTCAAAACAATAGTTTTAACGAAACCTGGAAAAAAGAGCACTGCCACTTTAGAAAAAGGGTAGACGATAAATAAATTAAAACAAAGAAAGAAGGATTAAACTAAATTCGTGTTTACATTAATTTTTAACGGAGATCGCAAATCCAGCGATGTATCACTCAAAATGATAGAGAAATGTTTTGATTATCAGTCTTTTTCATTATAGAAGCAATTGTGTAGACGGCAGCACGATGCAGTTTTCTCGAAGTAAGAAATTCGGAATAAGCTATCGGCTACAAACAAACATTTAAGTTGCTTATATATAAGATATAGATTTTGTCAGAAAAATTGCCTTGCGCCCTTCAAATGTAATGATATTAAAAATAATAATAATAAAATTTTAAAAAATGACAAAATAAATAAAAAGAGGTAGATGGCAGCTGAAAGAGCGGATAGTTACAACTCCCTGTTTTTTCTTAATTGAATACAAGTTGAAATGTTTGAAAACAATTTATTTAAAGCCATTAGTAGTTAGCATTTATAAACATATTGTTTATCAGATCTTTCCAAATTTCGGCAACTTTTACAGCCATAAACTGATTATATATTTCTTTAACCCCTTTTTTAGTCTCCCCAATTCGAAACTTTTTTCCTACTTCAAAAACCTTTTTCGGCTTACCCATGCAGAAGATGTTTAGTAATTTTTATTACTAAACTTTATTCCAATATGCTATTTCATAAACATAAATAATATGTATCTTTATTTAAAATTAATTTGTCTTTATATGTTATAACATTTAAAACTACGTGACTAGAACTCATTCATCAAATACTGTAAAATGGTTTTCTTTGCAGATGTAGTACTGCTGCAGTGAAACGAAGTTACAGGTATGACGGATTTTGCTCCGGAACTGCGAAGGTTAATGCTGATTTAAATCATTCAGGAGTTTATATATTGCACTCAGGGACGCACGCCCTGCTTGCTGCCTCTTGCCAGGACTGCAAACAGTTAGTTCCCCGCTTAGGAAGTCCCTGCTGTTCTTGCGAACACGCGCCACCACATTCAGAATAAGAAAAGTTTCGGAACTGCCGCCTCAGAAGCATCTGAAATTAATATATTACTCGATTTTATTACCTGATCTTTGACGGGTAGGAAGTTGTTGAACATCAGTGCGTAAGTCCACCACCACTTTCTGGTGTTGTCAGCAGCTACTTCGAAGATATCTGCATACACTGGCCCAGATCCGAGCAACGGCAGAGCGACTATGATCCCCAGGATTAGAAGCAAAGAGGGACACAGCCTGAAAATGGCGAAAGACACTCATTGTTAGGCAACTTCTGAAACTTTTCTTCTGTGAATAATATTAATTAATATTTCTACTCTAAAGTAATGTTACTATATCTTCGTCAGTCATTCTGCATGAGGAATATAGATGAAATATTGTATTTATGCATAAGCGTACGCAGAGCTTAAGCAGTGGGAGTGGGGTTACCAGTATACTACTGGGAGTCGTACCACTGACTAGAGGGGTTTGGCGACCAAAAAATGGACGGTTCAGAGGATCGAAAGTGCCCCTTGGAAACTTTAAAAATTAAGCTTAAAAAAGTATTTTTAATGCAAATCGGGTATGAAATTAGTTTAGTTAAAGAATAAAAATTTTCCCAGTACTGTATTTGCGTTCGCTTCACGACCTAATGGGAGCACCACGATACTCCTCTGTGATCCCCGTACGCATGCCTATATACGTAGGTTACTTTTTGATTTATTATTCTTTGTCTTCGCTTATGCTTGCATTTCAATTCTCTTGCGCAGTAGCCGAGTAATACGTATGTATTGTATCGTACATTTAAAAGAAAAGAAAAAAAACTTGCAATTCAAATTCAAATCGAAGAATTTCATCCTCATGAAAAGGCTACATATTGAGATCCATGTCTGTGCTAAGGATTTAAAAACAAAAGAGGGGCTCAGTTTTTCTTCTATTCTTGATCATATTGCCGAAAGAATGAACTGTCTTATCATTCGCGGTGAATTATTAATTTCTGTGTTATGGGGAGAATATTCCTTTAATTTATAGATACTCTCCGCCCCTCCCTCGAAAAGAGCAATTTAATCTATGCAATCGCAATATGGATAATTTTGAGAAAAATGTGCTCAACATATGTTTTAACATCTTGCATTAATTATCATTCTATAAATCAACATATAATGAACGTAAGAGAAATTTATTTGAAATACAGAATAAATACTGTACTAATTTATTTCAGCATTGTTCTCCTATGTGAAGTGATAAATTCATTGGACATTTTTTTTCTAAAAATATTAATAGCGCTCAACTAAATATTTAACACTAAATTATTAACCGTTCAATTGAAGCAAAAAGAAGCTTACGTAGAAGAGTATAGCGAGAAATATTAGAAGAAAAAAAAACATTATTCATACAAAGTAATTCCAAAGTTGACTCTAAAGGGCAATTATTTTTGTTTTTATTTATTTTACCAATGAGAAGGGCTTAATTTTTAAAATCGTCCACTTGAAACCGTTTGGGACTTTATAGAGAAAAGTCCTGATATCTGGGAGAATGATGCATCATCGGGATCATTCATAAATGATGCCACGCATCGAGGGGGGGAAGGGGGTTCGTGAAGTTATGGCAAAGTGCGACAAGGGGAGGGAAAGGGGCAACAAGAAGTGTGATATCATGCTTACGCAACACAGCGTGACACGTGACAAAGTAGGGTAGGAGGGTCCGTTGAAATGTGACATTTTGTGACAAGGGGGAGGGGGTAAAATATATGGGAAAAAAGCGTGAAATCACTTATGAACGGTCCCATCTATGTCTGTGCTTAGAATTTAAAAACAAAAGAGGGGCGCAATTTTTCTTCCATTCTTGATCATACTGCCGAAAGAATGAACTGTCTGACCATTCGCGTCGAATAACGATGACGTTAATGATGACGTCACAGCGAAATGAACAAATCGTGGCCTTTTAAGGGAAAGTAGTTAGAGCGCATTTGGCAACACGAGAGCGAAATAATTAGCTCCTGCATTTGTTCTGCATAATAAATTAACATGTTCTCGAAATATGGCTGGTTGATTGTGCTATGAAGTGATCCCTACTGCTAACTATTCTTCCAGCCAGCAGGACTTTTTTCTCTGAGATCACGACGTGGCTTTGACATCCTAAATACATTACTCTTCACCAAGCATGCATCTTAAATTCAGTACATTTTTAGAAAATCCATGAAGCCAAAGGAAAAATTACATTTAAAGGTACTTTGGTCTACTTACAAATCACTTAATTTTGCGTTCAGTTAGTTACCTGATGTACCGTCGCACAATGAGCTTGATGATATGTATGTTGACTTGTTTCTCTTGTCTGCGAAACCTGGGATATGCCAACAAAATTCCCCTGAAAGTGAAAAAAAAAAAAAAAAATCATGTAGCAACAAATTTTTCTGTGATAAAAATTTTGATTTTTTTGATGCTGCGGCGCATTTTCAAGACATTTCGCTGAAGAAGGACGATTTCTTTGTTTTTACATATCTCCTACTACCAAAGGTGAAAAATTATAAAATTCTAGTACTCATATAATCTTTAATAATATTTTAGTCTTGGGGGGAGGGGGGGATTTTCTCCATCGCCTTTATCGGTGCTTAGGGGTAATAAGCGATTGAATAAAAACGTTTTATTTCTTAAATATTACCTATCAATTTAACTAAATATGTGTGAGCTTGTAAAAACTTCCTTAATGATCAGTTTCACAGCAGGATTCTCTTAACATTTCGCTTAGATCAGTTGTTTCCAAACTGTGTTGCAGGGAAGCCCTGGTAGTCCGCCACTCAATTCTGTGGATACTGTGAGTCAAAGTAAATGAATGAACAAAGCACACTAGTGTTTTTGCTAAAAATATTTGGAGAATGAATATAAAACGCGAATACAAGCATCAATAAAGGATATTCTTTGACAATTTGTGCAAAAAATTAAAGCACATTCTTCTCACCAAATATACTGCAAAATTTAGTATCATTAGAAGCAGGAGTTACGTTGTTTTACATTACAATTTTTAATGAAAATAAAGAACCGTAGATGGCCTAGTAGTCCGCGCATCAGGCTTGAAATCGGAATATATAACTGATGTCAGAAAAATCGATAATGGTTTATAAGAGGGGTAGCCAAACTTTGAAGCCACCATACCGTTACCATACCGTTTTTAAGTCCTACAATCGAGTGAAATACCAAACAAAAAAAAAAAAAAAGACAGGTCAAAGTTGGAAATAAAATCAAAACTCAGTTGTTTATTACATCCCAGGAAGACCGAGCGGTTATCACCATATTAACAGTTATCACTTTTTCATCTATATTTTTATGCCAACAAAATTATTTTTGAATTTATTTCTGAGCCAGAGTTATTTAATTCAAATATTTGTGAAACATGAAAAAGAACTTACAGTCGATAGTGCAGGTTAAACACCTTAACGTGATCGCGATTTACCGAAAATGCGCTTCTCGAGCTACTAGTAGCTCGCAATCGACGGTTTGGCGACCTATGGTTTATAGAAAAGTTATCATTTAACTCATTTAGTTCATTTAGTATCATTTTAACTGATTTAGTTCATTTAACTCATTTAGTTATAACACACTTACTTCTGTAAGAAATTTATTTTTTACCAGGGATACTTCCTAAACAGCCACCCCCCTCCACCTAAAGTACGTAAACAAGAATAATTAATAATTCACAGTTCGACATTCTTTACTTATGAGCAGAGCTAGAAGTTCTAAATAAAAGTTACTGGTTCTTCGAACCAGCAAGTATGAATAGGAACTGGTTCATTGGTAATGTGACGGGTCTTGTGGACCACTGAGTTTAACATTGTAACGGTCCGAATCGGTTTTTAGTGGCTTCGGACTAGCGCACCACCAAGTATTTCAAACGCTGCCTTTAGTAAGAGAGTGGAAAACTTTTGTTAGTTACATTTGAAAAATGGCGTGTGTATTCACGTGCTTTTCTTTGGAAATATAGTTCTTAAAATCATAGTTTTCTTAATGAATTTTTAACATATATTAATTTTTTTGTTAAGATGAGAGTGTAACTTTATCATCCAGTAAAAGCTATCCAAGCAATGCACGACGCCATGAATTCAATTTTCAAGCAGTGTTTGTAAATAATGGAAAGAAAACATTAAAATGTAACTTTTCCTTCAGCTATCCGATTTAATCTTATTTTTGCAAATATACATCAACGACATTAAATAGCAACGACAGAAAAGCAAACATTCTTCATTTTGAACAAATGCCATAAGACTATCGTATAGTAATTAGTAGTTATGCATTACTTCCATCACATGTTGAACTTTACTCTCATCCTACCAAACTGTGTATGCTTTCAAAAATGGATGAGATAAGAAAGCAGAATGAATGAAAATCTTTAAGAATCAAATTCTTGACATTAAAATCAAGAGCACGATTTAATAAACGTTGTTATTAACAAGTCTTCTTCAACATCAAGTTCTATGAGCTCTAGAACAGTTAAGGATTTAGTGTAGTAATAAGCAAGCTATTATTATAAAAAAAGGATATAAAACTCCAACTATTAACTCCAACTATATAAAACTCCAACTATTTATATATGTATTAACATTTTTAGTTGACTTATCAATTTAATAACAGTATAGGCTTACGAGAATAGGAAGTAGGCTTCAATACTGATGCCCATATTGACGATCAACGTGAAATCAAAATCTTTCAAATAATGGCCGAGATTCGATCCATGACCTGAAATAAAACAAATATTTTAAACTTTGAAATTAAAAAGAAAAAAAAACGGCTTGTTTGCTATTTGTCTACTTTTCTTTTTGCTGGAAAATTGTGCAATAGAGGAAACAAGATATTGACTTCCAAATCACAACTCCTTTCATTTTTGGTATGATATTTTTTAAAAACTGCAGGAAAATTTACCTGTAAAAATTGCATAGTGTTATCAGAGCTATTTTGTCATTTCCTGAGAGAATTTAACACAACGCCAAAAATATATAAATATTTAACTTGATAGGTTTCCCACACTGCTAAATATTATCATTGACTTGGGCTCATTCCGGTGGTACATTCCTTTACCAAACATTCAATTTTAAATCATTTAAAGATAGTTGAACTCCTGTCTATAAGGGCCCCATTACTCAGGAGTAGTGCTCCTACTTTTTCTCGCTTCGCCAGTATAAATTAAGGAAAAGGAATTTAAATGTTTTTCAATTGCTGAAGAGATTATTAATGATACTATTATTATTATTATAGTGTTACGTAATACTATTATTATTATTGTTGGTGTTGTTTTCAGTAATTAATACATGAAAGGAAGTTTGTAAACAGCTTCGTTTTTAACTTTGATAGCTAATTTCAGAATAATTTATGTACTACGAAAATTAAAAAAATATCTTTACATAGCAGATGATTTCAAAGTTTCTATACCATAACAAGTTTCAATAGAAATTTGCGTATAAATTTTCCACCGTTGCCAATATTAATTCACTTTTGATCTTCATCACAAATCCTCGATTTCTTTTCAACTAAAATGTGTGGCTTTTTACACTGAAAGCTTGTTCACATCCACTAACTAAACCAATTCACGCAATTTCTCTATTTACAGAAGCATTGCACTTCATCACAGACGCAATCAAAAACAAAACATAGTTTCGTCCCAATATTTTCTAGAACGTACTTTTGCCGTGATGAAAAACAACTACTTGCAACCATTAAAATTCTAGAACGTTCTCAAGTTCCACAATTTTTTTTATAGCCGACTGCACGAAAACGGACGCCTCGAGTGAGAATTTCAGTTCATTCTCAGCATCATCTGCTTTTTTGCTTTGTTCCACTTCATCATCATCCTATTCATATTCATCCTGTCAGGATGGATTCACACCCACTGCAACATCAACGAAAAGTTCGTCTTAAATTTTCAGTACACGTCATTGGCTCCACATGATTCAATCGACGCGTCCTCGTGTTGAGACATTGGTATATTTTCTTATTTGATAGCCATACTAACAGCTTACTACGAGAAATGCATATTGTAGCTTTCGTGATGGGTGTAAATGCACAATAAGACACAAAAATCTTTCTTTTATTCTTCTTTCATCATCGCTTCCCCTACCCCTTTTCCTCTTTTTCTTTTCTTTTTGAAGAGTGGGGAAAGACGTCTAGAGCATCGAGTTGACATGAACAAATCAGACTCTTCATTTATCAGCTCTGCCATTTTAATCATCAGACAACATCTATCAGCTCTAATGGATAGCATGCCAGAACCAAGAGAAATTCCGTCAAAGTTTCAACGCAGCGTTTAGCATTCATGCATCTCTTCCCACGGGTCTAACCCAGCGTTTCCCAAACGGTGGCCCGCGAACCCCCAAGGGTTCGCGTGGTGTAGATAAGGGGTTCGCGAAAATAATATTGCAATGGCGGAATTTTTAATTGCTGACGTAAAAAAAAAGAAAAAAAAATACATACGTAATTAGGATGAAGTGTAAAAATGAATTCGCCATTTTCTTTCGGATCTTGGAAAGGGTTCGCAGAGAAAAAAGGGTTGGGAGCCACTGGTCTAACCTAATCAAAGTCCAAAATTTCAATTCAGCTGTGTGCAAATTTACCTTCCTTAACGTCTTCCTCCTAAAGAAGTCAAAGTTTTTCGAAATGATTCAGAATATTTAGCACCTTCTTTCATCACTATAAATATATTTTAACATTACCGAACGGGAAAAAAAGTTCAGGACATCTTGCGGTGTTATGGTGTTAATCCCGATAAATGTCATGTGCTATACCTCAAGATTTCGGGCGGAAAGTCCTATCGCAAAGAGTACTTTTGGAAAGCTTTTTCTGACCTATTTTCGGAAAAAGCTTCCAACAAAAGAAAAACCCAAATTCTTTACGATTGTAGGGATTAAAGAAAACATTTTGTCTCCTAATGCATGCTTTTTTTTAAATTTTTTTATTTTACTAACAAATTTCTTCCCTAAAAAATTAAGTTTGTAAGAACAACTTAGGTATTATAGTATGTTTGGTTGGCTATAAACTTACGCATTAGTTTGCTTTGTTCATAATATTTTTATGGATTTCAGCCAATAGGAGCATAAAGCCTTTTTTTTTTTTCTGTCAATAAAAAAGGGCAATAAGTTTTAATTTGCCTCAGTAATTGTGGCCTTGAATCGAATGACACAATGTTTGAACCAGAATCCAATTAATCTAATCTAGAATGACCCTTTAAGCCTAGACATTTAAATCAATCTTGAAAGCTCTATAGATCCAGTCGTTATCATTTAAGGTCCATTGTCTGAACAACAAGTTGACATCACTCCAAGTGCTATATCATCACATTTCTATGAGGAGGCAAAATATAGACAGATGAACTAAGTAACTTACTAGAAAATAAAAGGAAGAAGGGTAGGAAATATGTATGGTAGATGACGACGAGAAAGGTTCCGACGACATACATTCCATTGATGACTGAAATGTTCGCTTGAGGGTTCTTTTCCGTTTGAAATAGCTTCTTCGTGTTGCCGTACACAGAGAAAGAGAGTATCAACTGCAAAAATTTATCTGAAAAAAAGAAAAGCGTTATATTTATAACATTTATGCACAGCCGAAAAATGTCCTAATTAAAAATTAAAAAAAATATATTTATTTATTTATTATTTATTTTCTTGCCCTCGTTGGCAACAACCTACTTTATATTTTATCATATATTTATTTAGAAATAAAAAACCATCATAAATAGCCACATCAATTTACATTAAAATCTTCTTATTTAAAACATGAAACTATTTGCTATAACAATTGTTTGGATATTTCTTTTTCACGAACAAAAAATTCCTTCCGAAGCCAATTACTCCCTTTTTTGACAGCTGAATAAAAATAATTTTTTATCATAAAGATAAAAGAATCACTACTAAATTTTAATTTCTGAAATCTAGTTAATTGATATTGAAACAATCACTGAGTTGTTATTTCTTCAAGATCAGAGAAACTCACTTTTCTGAACTCCGGAATAGTTAGGCCATCTGACATAAAAGTATGCATCCAGTGCAGTGCCGCAAAGAACAAAGAATGCCATCAGCAACAGAACAATCCTGCATCAAAAAGAGAAGTTAAGTTGCCAAATCAAAACTATTAATTTTCAAGAAAAAAATCTGAAATTTTTAAAGAATATAAATTTTTCAAAATAAACGTATGTAATGGCGTACGTATTAAAAACGTATACCTTCTGTGCATAAGTGTAATCCATCTCTTTAATGAATTTAAACAACTGGATCAAGTCCCCTATAACTCTATTTTGCTCTAGAACAGTATTTCCCAAACTAAGGATCGTGACCCACTGGTGGGTCGCGAGCGAATGTTGAGTGGGCCCTCGCCACTGTACACATGAATTAAAAAATATAGGAAGTCTGCGAATAAAAGGAACTAAATTTGAATTTGATGCTGAAACTTTAATGAAGAGAAATAAGAAACAAATATATCCTTTCCATTGAAATAACTTTGTAAAAGAACCTGCAGGTGTAGGTATTTAAGTAATAAAAAAATAGATTTAACTTGCGTTTCTTATTTCAACAGTGTTCCATTCATATTGGTAACACTAAAAAGAAAATATTTTAATTCGAACAAATAAGACAGCATTAAATAGTGCTACAACTCACCACTAGGGGATCTGAGCACTACCCATATTTATACCCTCTTTTCTCTAAGACAGCTAAGAAGTGGGTCCCAAGATTGGAAAAAATTTGTTAGATGGGTCGGAGCCCAGTCTACTTTTTGAAGCACTGCTCTAGACTATCAATATTAAGCCTTTTAAGCCTAACCTCATAATTTAAGTTTGAGAGACCACTTATCAAACCAGTAGCCCTCTTTTGAACTTTTTCCAATAAGATAATGTCCTTTTTAAGATATGGAGAGCAGAACTGAACAGCACACTCCCAATGAGGTCTTACCAAATTTCTGTATAATGGCAATACAACTTCCTTATACTCAGATAAAGTGGTAATAGCTTTTAAATTACTCAGAAAACTGCCCTCATGCCTGAGATTCAATCTGAAATCATTGTCTGGATAAGATTTTCCGGTTGGGCTTCAATTGTTTCCGCATCTATCGTTTTCCGTATCGGTCGTTTTTTCTTTTTACAGTCCCGTTGCAAATGCTATTAAAATAATGTTAACTTGAAAAATTAATCGGCGTTGCCTGCCATAGTTCTCATATTGAAAAAATGTATCAGCCCCATACATATACTCCAAATGATAGAGCAATTGGTTACACCATGACTAGACATTTATAGGATTTTTAATACGATTACAGTGAAACCTCCTTTGAGGGACACCTCTAATTAAGGGACACTTTTTCTGGTCCCAGTCAATTTGAATAGGGACCGCAATGTATTTACCTCTGAATAAAGGGCACTCTATTTAAGGGAACATTCACAGAGAAAAATTTTTAAATTCAAGTTACAAGAAAAATTTACTGGAAATTGAAGTTTTTTTCTAAAAATTGACTTCTGAAAGTACTAGTCTGAGTCCTAGAAGCATGACCAAAGAAACAAGTGTATTTTAAAGTGCTAGCCAAAACCTACTTGTAAAGGCTTTTCCCTCTCTTGTACTATGGAATACATGTATGCTCAGTATTGACAGACAGTACCCGGCTACCAACAAGTTTTTGATGGAAGGATTGGAAAACGTACACGAAACTTAAATTATGCTGTATTTCCCGAATTCCGTACTTTAAAACAAACCCATCTCATAGATTACTTCAAATACATTTCTGTAAGCTACAAAACTTTGCTAATACGACATTAATGCTAAAATTTTAGTTTTTTAATGAAAAAATTTTAAATTTCAATCATTTCAACATATTATTTGCATGCGTGAAACATTTTCAGTATTTAAGCGTAGATGGTAATATGTTTATTATTAAAAAGTTGAACCAAGTTAATACACTATACATGTATGCATCAATTTAGGAACCTCCGAAGAAGGGACACCTCTATGGGACAAAGTTTCCAGTCCTCTTAGTGTCCCTTATTGAGAGGTTTTACTGTATTTCTTCTAAATTGATATACATTTTTAATAATATTACATTTATTAAAAATTTTTAATAAAACAACAACGTTTTTCTTGCGCGCTAAAAAGGTAGAAAATAATTTTCCTGTGAGCCTGGCAGAATTTCTGAATAAATTGGTCACATTATGGTAACAGAGTTTCTAATTCTTATAAAACGAAAAACGTTGGGCGCATGAATTCTTTATATTATTATGTTATGAATGTTTGTTTTACAGAATCATTGATGGTATACATAAAGTTTTAATGAGGAAATACTACGCAAATCAATTATTTTTGATGATATGTTAATTTTTGAAAATTTTCTATGACATTATGATCAGTATAGATGGGTGTAGGTAAATGAATTGATAATCACTACAATGATCAAAGTTGTGATTATGATCTGTTAACATAGATTGTGTTTATAGAAGTATTTTCATCCTAAAATTTTGTTCAAGATATAGTTCCAATTCATTTAGAGAAAATATCATTCATATCTCCTATGAAGGAAATTGACACTATGATATAATGAAACAGTATTAACCAGGTTCTGTTTCATAGAAATTTGAGTATGTTAGAAAAGTCTTGATGTTTGAGTACATGCGCCCAACGTTTTTCGTTTTATAAGAATTAGACACTCTGTTACCATAATGTGACCAATTTATTCAGAAATTCTGCCAGGCTCATAGGAAAATTATTTTCTACATTTTTAGCGCGCAAGAGAAACGTTGTTGTTTTATTAAAATTTTTAAATAAATGTAATATTATTTTCTAATTTTTAGTTTTTGATGGGTGAAATTTCGCAATCGTAGAAATTTATTCAGAACCTCGATGTACAATGTCCTTACTACAAAAAGATAGCGTTCGGCGAGCGCCGATACTGAATTTTGGTGGCAATTTTCGGAACTAATCACCATATTTAATTTTATTTTATTAGGCTTTATTATTGTTTTTCCGCTGAAAACTATACTGATGTCCCTCTATTTGGAAAATAAGTTTGATATTGAATAAAGCTAACAATTCAATTGGAGTTGAGGAAACGGCTAATTATCCTTTTTGGATCAAGGAAAGCCTTAAGAAATGGAACTCAAAAGCTCATAACTGGCGTTCTTATTGACTTAGAAACTTTGAACAAATTTCATCTTGTGCTGAAAAATCAGAGCTTTCGATCGATATATTATATTAATATGTGCAAGGTGTTTTCACCCCCCTATTGGGGAATTTATGTGGAAATTTGCGTAAAATTCGAATAAAAAAGGAACTACCTGTCGGATTTTTTATTCGTGGTAGAATATTGCACTGTCATCTGGTTCTGAGCTACATGTTAAGTTTCAGAACAACAGCTTATCGGGAAATGGTCGAAAATTCGATTACAAAATTCCGCGGACATACAACAAAGCGAGTTAAGAAAAACGTTGTAAAATAATACTTTTTTATAATATAAATGGTTTTAATAGCATTTTTCGAATTTGCGCGCCAATTATGGTGAAAGTAGTATGTGCATGAATTTCAGTTATAATTTTGGTGCAACTAGAAAATTTACTCAAATTTTTTACAGAGTGTGTGGATACTCTACTAATTTTTTGGTCAGGATCACGAATTTATTTCATCGTTTATAAAAGGAAACTATTGCGTTTTTACAACTAAAAAACAACACTGAATTAATTCGTAAAGTGAAAAAATAATTAAGTACAAGGAAATAATAAGGAAGTCATATAAAATTTATACTTAATTTTATTTGTAGAGTTAATGATATCTTGAAGAGCATGTTATGAGTTCAGTTAAATTACAGGAAGAAAAAAAAAGTTAATGTCACTCTCGCTTCGTATTTGAAATTACTTTACCTAGGCAGAATTTGAGTGCCTTGATTTCAAATGATCTTACCCTTCGATGTAATGCCATTTTTAAAATAAAAATACATTTTGAATTTAATATTACACAAATAATATCAGCCTTGAAATAGAAGGAAAGGAAGTACTGTTAAACATATTACAACTCAAAATACTAATTTCCTTTTCATCTACATTTATTTTCATCTAAAGACAGTTTAATGTTTTTGACTAAAATGGATTAAATATCCATCATATTTAATGTACTCACTCATTTATTTAACAATATATAATTGAAAATTTAAATGATTAGATTTTACTCCAATGGAATATATTGACAATCTAACGTTATTTCGCACGAATTTGCAATGGAAAAAAGGAATGCATGTGCGAGTTTTGGAATTACCTTCTTTTAAGTAAGAAAAGGTTAAAAGTTCTAGCACTAAAAAGTTCTAGCTCGACCTTCAACCAAGAAAATGGTGAAATTTAGCTGCAACCAACATTTGTTACTAAAGTTGAACCATTATAATGGTTCCTGGTTCACCTTGAATGTGATCATTCATGGTGAAACTAGGCGAAATTACACCATTATAATGGTTCCTGGTATCATATTCATGGTGAAACTAGGCGAAACTACACCATTATAATGGTTCCTGGTATCATATTCATGGTGAAACTAGGCGAAACTACACCATTATAATGGTTCCTGGTATCATATTCATGGTGAAACTAGGTGAAACTACACCATTATAATGGTTCCTGGTATCACATTCATGGTGAAACTAGGCGAAACTACACCATTATGATGGTTCCTGGTATCATATTCATGGGAAATTAGGCGAAACTACACCATTATAATGGTTCCTGGTATCATATTCAGGGTGAAACTAGGCGAAACTACACCATCATAATGGTGCCTGGTATCATATTCATGGTGAAACTAGGCGAAACTACGCCATTATAATGGTTCAACTTAGTACTAAAAGTTGGTTGCTGCTACATTTCACCATTTTTTTGGTGAAAGCAAGGCCGTAGGCAGGGGGGGGGGCCCGACGGGCCCGAGCCCCCCCCGAAATACTTTCGAAATTTTTAACTCGTCTGAAAAAAAAAATTAACAAAAAAAAAAAAAAATTTTTTCCTCAAACCAACCTGTTCGGGAGCGTGGGGGGGGGGGGGGGGTAGGTTCTCTGTTTTACAAATGGGGAAACGACAAGACGGCGCTTCAAAAATCCAGGGTCTATAAACCAGAACTCAAAATAAGATGCTTTCCCTCAATTCTAAAGACGGTAGGTCCCCCGTGTCGTGTCATCAACAGATAACGGATTGATTCCTTGCCTAAGGGTTACATATGGTTCTTATCACCCGACCACACAACAAGAACAGCAAATGTACTGATCCCTTTTTGGCAAAATGCAAGCCACCACATCTGCCATAAATATACGTACAACAGTTTAGGTGCTTTGTCCATCCTTGCCCGAAGGTTACATTCGTGGAAATGGCGACTCTTTTAAAACTACCCACATTGTGGAAGTAGAAGATAAAGGAACTTTCGGAGCTAATGCCTAAATGGACCCCCTCGTCTACTACTACGATTGCGGGATGTGGATGTTTGTGCTGTTATTGCTGGGACAAATCTTTATTTTTTGTCTTTTCTTTTTTAAACTAGCAATTCGTAAAATCGAATCAACATCGAAACGCTTCCGACAAGGGGGGGGGGGGGGGCGAGGAGAGGGCTCTTGCCCCTTTGCGGATGCCTTGACCTTGCCTTGCAGACATAGGCAGTTGGGAATTTAGTGGGCTCGTGTGCGTCGTGTGCTCTTGCAAAAGTCTTCTTTGCTTGCCTGCGTACAAATTTTGATTATGAGTAAAAGAAAAGGTGAAAGTATTTTGTCTTATTTTGGGAAGAAACCCTGTAGAAATGTAGCAGAAAAGGTATGATTATTTTTATGTATTTTTCAAAATAATATTTTAGCTGCCCCTCTTTTTTTTTTTTTTTTTTTGCAATTTTAGTTTCAACTTTGTATTTTCTTCCTCACATGCTGAGAAACTGCATATTAATCTTTCTTTTTTCGTTTTTTAACTTCATAGGGGATGATGTCACACTACTTCGAGGGGGGGGGGAGTGGTTCGAGCAATTTTGACAAGAAGTGTGACATTACACATTTTGATTTCTATAAAAACATGTAAAAAATCAGCTGATTAAACTTATTTTTGATGTTTCTTTATTTTCATAATTTGATTTTAAAGTTTCATTGATTTCATTTTATATTGAAAATACCGCTGCTTATTAAGGTTTGAACTTACTTCTAGTTAAAATTTTAAAAGAAAGTCTTAGGTATTTACTTTTAAGATAAATAAGTGCGGGTGTTTTTTTAGAATTCAATTAATTATTTTTTTTTGCTATTATGCACTAATTATCTTTTTTTCTATTTTAACCTTAATCTCATTTTATACCAATTAAGCCCACGTGTAATCATTATTGCTGTTATGCTCACAAATGTCATTAAAAGTTAAAAAATAAAATTAAAAATTTGATTCTTTAACGTAAGTACTTTATTTCTGAATTGCAACACTGCAAGTACATGTGCTCCTGTAATATAGCGTGATATGTGACAAAGGGGGTAGGGCGTGTTGGAGAGTGATATCTTGTGACAAAGGGGGGAGGGGGATCAAATATATTGAAAGAAAGTGTGACACTGTTTATGAATGGTCCCATAGAGCGTTTACAATAACATTGCGAAGGTGAAAAATACCGCGACAAAATTACTCGTATACTTTTACTTAGCCTAGTCATAAATTTACATTGAACAAAAAAAATCTTGATTGGTTCTTCTTATTATATCGCTCATAGGCTGCAATAGTGGCACAACTCAAAAAAACTCGCGTTTCGGCTAAGAACAGATTGTAAATATAAAATACACATTTTTTTCAGCAGCAATACTAGCATAACTCATAATTCAATATTAGGCCTTAAGATTTAATAATAACTAAAGCATTTCTTTTATGTTTTTTCCTTAGCAATGAAAAGTTTAAACCCACTTATCTCAAAACATGATTTTTTGAGCTGTGCCGTAATTGCAGCCCATGAGCGATATGTATAATTTTGGAAGTGCTTTATAATTGTCCACGACTGCAAATCAAAGTTATACAGCTTTTTTTGACTTCAAACTTAAAAAAAAAAGGAGTTTGCAGCATTTAGGTTAAGGAAAAAGAAAACATCCAGTTTTTAATTATTTACATTTAGTTATGACAAAATATGGAAGGCTTGAAACTTGAGAATAAGTATAAATTGCTTAAATTGTCAAAACTAAAACGGAATAGGGAGTAATTAATTCTCAGAACAACGTATGTTTTCTGTTAACTCTCTCTCATCTTTTTTTTTTTTTTTTTGAAGTAATACTTCTGTGGGCGAAATTGAAAATATAATCTCATCATGCAACATGCAACCAGTGTTTCTTTCAGGCATCTCTCCGGTGAGGGGGGGGGGAGGGCACTGCCCCCCTCAGAGATAACTAACTGCTCCCCCCCCCCCCCAGAGAAAAAAATTCAGATCACAGATTTAAAAAAAATGAAAGAAAAGAGAGTTTAAGAAAAAGAGAGTTTTTACACTTTTTAAGCTGAAGAGAGTTTTTACACTTTTAAGACTTCAGTTTCAGAAACACTTTTAGGGAAAAGACATCGAACACTGTCACTAGCGACACCAAAAGTAGCCCATAAGATAAGAATTTATTTTGAAGAATTTGCGGGGGAAGACAAACCAAACTCCCTTCTGCTTCCTCTAAAATTACTAAAGAATCTCGAAATTGCATTGTTAGGCAGTTTTCAAAAAGTTTCCTGGGGAGAGCCCTCGATCCAGTCTATGCCTCCAGTAACATCGACAAAGATAGACTGAAACTTCATTTTTAAGACTGCAGTTTCGAAAATTTTCTTTGGGGAGAACTTCTGAAACTCCTTCCTCTAACGTCCCGAAAGGGCCTAAAATTGCATTCTCAGGAGCTAAATTGCGAAAAAATTCCGGGGGTGGACCCCCGGATCCCCCTTTCAGAGATAGTCAAAACGTTATGGTTGTAAGATCAGTTTCAAAAATTTAAGATAAGAAGCCAAAGCCCCCAAAAAACACTGCCCTAACTTTCACCAAAGATAGTCTAAAATGCACCTACTGTACATGGTATCAAAAATCTATCATATACTGTGACATCATAAATTTTTTAAATCAAACGAAATATGGTTTACAAAAGACCGTATCCAGAGGGGGAGGCCCACGCCCCCCCCCCCCCCCGAAATTCTTCGCAATGTAGTATGTATATTCCTCCCTGAAACTTTCCTCAACATAAGTGTTTCAAAGTTAGGGCCCCCCCCGAAAAAAATTTCTGGCTACGGCCTTGGGTGAAAGGTTGAACTAGAATTTTCTACAGTGTATGAGAGAAAGAGACTCCATTTTCATGAACTGAAGCAGTTAATTCGAAAGCTTGTGTCAATTTTCATTGCAGATTCGTTTCAAACAACATTGAAATTGAGAAGATTTTTGCAGGTTAAAATGCATAATCAAGCAATACTTCATGACTCTGATTTATCATTTTTTGGTGGACGATTTTTTCTTAAATCACAACTTGTGACTAAAAAAATATTTACTCTTATGTATATTAAGTCTGATGTATATTGCATAAAATTCTGGTGAAATATTTTGTGTTAATTTTGAATTATTTAAATATTACAACATTAAGTATTGTAAAGTAATCAAAATTCTTTGAAATTTCTATGTAAAAACTGAACGGATGTGCGTAAAATATTATTACCAAAAAACGGTACTTACAAAAATACCATTTGATCAGTGTTTACTTCCTTTTTGCTACCATCATCGCAACGTTTTGCATCCATTGGAAGAAAATTTACTGGTACTGCAACAAAAAAGAAAGCAAAATATAAACATTGTTCAGAAAATTATAATCATCCGTAATGTAAAGTAAAATTTGTACAAGCAACCTCCGAAATCCTTGGTGATCTAGTATCATTGAAGAGCGATTCGGACCACCTTGAAATAAAACTCAGTGGTCCACGGGAACAGTGGCATGTACTATTTTTTTTTTTCTTTTGAGCAAAAGATGACTTTATTTTTAAAAAGTAGTAAGTAGTGAAGAAAGTAAAAGTGAAGCTTCCGTAATTTTAAAACTACTTCATTTGAGAAAAATGAATCTTCACGATTTAAAAATTTATGCAATTATTAAAATGCTTTACGTTAGCCTTTTCCTCGGAACCTCACGGTTTCTCTAAGCTTTATTAAGGGTTCCGCCAAAAATAAAAAAGACAAGAGCCTCGATTGAACTAGTTGTTTCAAAAGTAAACAAGAAGTTCCGTCTAGAACTATACGAGCCTACTTTCCCGTATACACCGAATTCAAATTTATAATCTGGCTATCTCTTTCTCTCTCTTTCTTATTTATCTTTAGTTCTAATTATTGAAAATATACCTTTTCCAACGGATAATACATATTCATTCACTCACTCATTCATTCTTTCATTTATTCAGCCATGCATTTATTCATTCATTCGTTACCTCATTCAAGTGTTTATTCATTCATTTACGCATTCATGTATTTATTCACTCATTTATTTATATTTTCATTTATTCAATAATTTATTCATTCATTCTTTTCCTCATTCATTTATTCATTGATTTATTCTTTCACTCTTTCATTTATTCATTCATTCATTATTTCACTCATTGAGTCACTGAGAAATATCCTTGAAAATCCCGATCAAAAAATTTCATAGCAAAATAGGCTCGTAAGTTCTGGATAAACTTTCTATTTCTACATGTTCTACGTTATAAGAGCTTTCCGATAAAGTTTGTTCCAAGCAAATCGGTCCGTTAGATCAGGATTTATATAGGGTTGAAATTTCCCCGTAAGCTCTGTGTTAATTTTTTGAACTGTTCAAAAATGAACAAAAACTGTTCAAATCAATATTTCACGCCGAGAACTCCTTTCAATACGCTTGCAATAGGAACTTGGCTCTTGTGCCCAGAGTTTACAGAATTTGCTTCAATTTTGTCCATAGGCGCTAATGTTAAAATTTTTTGAACTGTTCAAAATTGAACAAAAAATTGTTCAAATCAAAAAGTAAAATATAGAAATGAGATGTCCTAGCCGAGATCTTTCGAATGCAAAAAGAATTTTTCCAATCGGACAATTCGTTCAAAAGTTATTAGGGGGGGACAGACCGACAGACAGACAGACCGACAGACAGACAGACAGACCGACAGACCGACAGACACACTTTTTCCCCATCTCAATACCCTACTTTCAAATTTTTTATTTTTCAATCTTTATTTAATTACTTCACTTATTTTTGATTTTTCTTGATTTTTAACGATATTTTCACGATACATTAAGCCTTCTTTCATGCTTTATTATTATTTTTTTACTTTTACGGGAAAGTAGGCTAAAATGGATAAATAAAAGTATTAATAACTTTTATCAAGGCTAATTATATATTGTTGCGAGCTTCGGGCTCACCAAATGAACAACTCAGAGAATTTTTTTAAAAAGAGCAATTTATTTCCAGATATTTCTACACAAAAATTTCAGGATTATTTTCTAACACATTCTTATCCAGAAACTGTCCTACCTAAAGACCCACTAAGCGAAACCATACCACAGCAATTATCACAGTGTCTAATGCATCAATGGTCTAATGCCAGCATTTTCCTAACTGCGCACAATTCTCAAACTCCAAAATTTTCTCTCAAGCACTCTCTAACTTCTGGCCTTATATAACATCTCAAATCACATAACATGAATAATCTATATAGATAAAACCAAAAGTTTGTGTGTGTGTGTGTGTGTGTGTCTGTCTGTCGATCGCCTCCTGGCGAGATGGAACGGGCCAGAAGTACGAAATTTTGGTTACAGGTACCTTGGGTCGGGTCCTCGTGCACCTCGAAGCGTTTTTCCTAAAATTCGAATTTGTTTTTTTTTTTATTCCAATTTTAAGCAAAACTGTTTATTTTAAGAATATCTCATCGAAGAAATGTCCTACGTTTTAGATTTTTGCAGCATATTGATGCCCGTAAAAAACTGCACAAGATGATCTCCTTCTGAAGTTCGTAGAACAAATAGAACACGCGCAATATTCATTTAAAGTAGTTTTCGAACTTTAAAGCAAGGCTTACCTCTGAATTTATCTGCTCAATTTGCGTGTTTTCGCCAAAATAAATACTACTTTTGTCGCCAATTAGATGATTTTTGTTAACTCAAGATTGAAAAAATACTGTTTTATCGTTATTCATGCCGTTTTATGAGCGAAACAAATTCTAAAAATTCATTGCATTTTTTAGCATACTGCAGATGATCTGTAATTACTCCTTGAGGTTGATCCTTCTTTGTTTTTTGGCGATTTAGTATCACGGTACCAGTTCAACAATTTCATGAAACATATTATTTCTCATGGTAGATTGTCCGCTTTATCAGCGAAACAAATTCTAAGAATTCGTTTCATTTTTATGCATATTTTGTGGATTATAAAGTGCAGACGGATTTTCAATTACTTTATCTTGAGGTTGATTTTTCTTTCCATATTTACTCAAGTGATTTATTTTATAAAACATTTATTTAATTTTTTTTACTGTCTATTTGGCACTATTTGGACATAATTGAGTTATTTCTTTTTATCAACTAAATTTCACACGTCAGGATTGGTTCAGTACCAAACATTTTCTAACTTATATAAGCATTTGCCTTTGGAAAAATGCTTCCCTTTCTTTCGTTTTTATCCGAATTTTATGAAAGTGCTATTCAATTGAATTTTCAGGAAATCCTTTGACGATTTTGCAATCGGGATTTATAGGAACTGTCCTTATTTTGATGGGGAATTTAAGATGGACTGTTGGTAATTTTAGGAACAGTAGCTCTTGAAGGTCAGTATTCTTATGGGTATTTTTAGTCACTGACGTCTTTATTCTAATGGAGATTTTTTGAGACTAATGTCCTTATTCTATTAGGGATGTTTAGGAATAGTTGTCTTTATTCAAATGTGGGGATTTAAGGATTTTTTCTTTATTGTAGCAGACATATTCTGGGACAGTTGTGCTTCATCTGATGGACATTTTAAAACAGAATACAGATCTTACTTTGATGGGGATTTTTAAATGTATTGTGGTAGATATTGTAATTACGATTTTTATGGGTCTCTCGATATCATTTTGGCACAATTATCTCGCTGCATGTGCGCATTTTAGTTACTGTTGCAATTACTTTAATGGCAATTTTTTTGAACTGTTGTTGGCATTTTAATGTAGATTTTTATGAACTGTTATTTTTGGTCTAAAAGGAATTTTTCTAGGCTGTTCGTTTAAATGTTTTTACTGTTTAAATAAGGTTTTTCAGGCCTGTTGCCCATCTCCTACATGATTTTTTAAAGAAAATTTTTCCTTACATATTTACAACAGAATTTTGGACATGCGTCACTTAGCCTGCGAATGATGCAATATTATCCCGCGAAAAACCGGGCAAGTCAGCTAGTACAAAATATTCTAACAAAAACTATGATTTTCTATCAGGATCGGAAAGTCACTAAGCTTGGCGAGAATTCGCTTCAATATTGATGCCAAAACTTAGTCGCCAAAAATGAAGTCAACTTGGCGATATCTCTCCAATATCCCCCCAAACCCAAAGAAACCTCTCGTACCTGTAAAGCTAAAACAACATTCAATTAAGATTTGAAAACGAAATAAAATAAAACCTAAAAACACAGTTCATAATAATGTTATCTTTTTTCAATACTAAAGGCTATTTATATTTATGGTTAAGATATTTCGGCAGAATCAAACTCTGATATCTTTATGAATTTTGTCACTATGATGCTACTTCGAACTGATTCCTTTTAAGACATCATTTTTAAAGTTCATTATCCCCACCTCCGAAATGGTGACCGACTGCCTAGAATTTGACCCATTGTTCTAGTAAAACAATGAAATTAGCTTACTCATCCTGAAAAAGTCCCCCCCCCCCTCCTCCTTCCGAAATGATTGTCTAGCTACGCCACTGTTCATTTATTTAATATTAATATTGACTTTAAAAAATAAATAGGCAAAGTATAAAAGAATATGAAATTTTAGTACACGAATGATAAGGTTCCCTGGGACTTGGATATTTTGAAAAGGGTTCCGTAAGAACGAGAAGGTCACCGTGGGTGTCCACAAGGAGGCGTCATGGCGGAGACGGCTCCATTGAAATTTTTAAGGGGAGATTGTTTTTGAGGTTTTTTTTAGCCTTTTGGGGATGGGTGCTCCATTACTTTTTTGGGGGAGAGGTGAGCCAAACTACTCTTTGGGAGGCGTACCCTATATTTAACTTTTACAAATTGTTGTTGATATTTTTAGTAAATAAAGTACTTCCAATTTACAAGACCTGATTCACTAGTAAGTAATTGTTCGTTTGAATGCAAATATTTCTTTCTTCTTCTGCTTTTTTTTTATCACTTTACTCAATGTCATTTCTTCAGAAAGCAGCCTCTGTAAACACTGACCTAGGAAGCACTTTTCAATGCCACTTTTTGTTATTTGTCTTTCGTCCGTATCAACTACTTAATTCATGGTATCAATCTTTTGCCTGTCCGCTTAAAATTATCTTTTCCTTGATTTTTTGAGCAGATATTTTTTATTGTTGCAGAAAACACGAAATTCGAAATTTTGAATGACGAAAGCGTCGAAGGATGAAACATGTGATAAAACAAAATTACGACTTTGACTTTTGTTGTTTTAAAACTGCGCAATACAAAGTTTTCCTTAGGATATTATTATTATTATTATTATTATTATTATTACCATTTTTTTAGTATTATTGTTATTATTGCATTTTAATGAGACGAGAATTACTGGAAATATTAGATTTAGGTATAAATAACTACTACTTCTTTTGAGAGTCAACAAAAAGAAAATTTGTTATGATAAATAAATTAGTTCCTAAATTTAAATTGTTATTTACTTTTAGATAAATTTTTGGAATTTCTCCTTTATATATTTTAACAATTTTTCCGTTTATGGAAGTTTATCGAAAACTCTTCAAGATTTTTGTTTGGAGGTTTGTTATTGGATAGCTAAACTTAACTTCATTAAACTGCTTGTTTATTATTTGAATGAATTTTTTAAAAATTCTAAATAATAATAAGCAGCAATACAAAGAGTTCAGTAAAACATATTTTTTGACTCTTAAATAACTTTCCCCGTCTTTCCGTTCTCAAAAAAAAAAAAAAAAAAGATATTTCAAAATTTGCTAATAGGCATGAAAAATCGATAAAATCTGGCTCTAACTGAGGAGTTTCAATAGGGTCAGACTAAAAATTAATATGATGGATGGACTAATGAAGATAATGTTGACGCTTTGTATGTGCTTTACGTAAAAATATTCCCCAAATAAAATTAATTTTAAATTTTAATTGATTCTCCAATGCAGACTTATTTTACCCTATTCCATAAGGCTTAAATATGTCAAAAGCAACATGTTTTAAAATTACAGTAGCACTAACAGTTTGATGATTTTCCTATTTTGGGCTTAAAGTATCTTAAAAAAAATTCATTTGCATACTTATGTAGAATTTTTTTACCAATGATTTGGCGCAAATTAACAGCAAATGTAAAATGTAGTTTTTGACATATTTTTACCACAACTGACCTATTCAGTTACATAAAGTACAAAACATTTAACTGTAACTATTAAAGAAGCTTTCAAAAAGAATAAGAGGGAAAAATTGCTAATTTTGATTGCTTGTTTCATTAAGATTTCTTTTTCATTAAACAAACAAAGTTTAATAAACATTAAAGCTTTAAAAACGTTTCTTTAAAGATTTTTATCTGAATTTCAGTTATAAAGCTATTGATTTTTCAATCTAACAATGGTGAAACTTTGAGGACTTGATGATAAGTTTTTTTTTTTTTCGTTGTAGTTTTGATTTCTACATTCGTTAGCTAAATACATTCGAGAATCTCTAAATTGCGAATTCTTATAATAGGGGTCATTCATAAATGATGTCACGCTTCGAGGGGGGAGGGGGGTTCGAGAAACTGACAGTTTGTGACAAGGGGAGGGGAGGGGGTTACAAGAAGTGTGACATAACAGATTTTGGTTTCTATAAAAACACTTAAAATCAAATTAAATTTATTTTTAAAGTTTTTTGACTTTCAGCAAAGTTTCATTAAACATTTTGTATCGTTAACACCAATGCTGATTAAGATTTAAATTTACTTCTTGTTAAGATAAAATTGTTTGGGACATTTTTTCAGAATTTGAACAATTGATATATTTTACTATTCAATACTAAATACTAACTATCTTTTGTGTTTTAAACCTTAACCTCATTTTATATAAATTAAGTACATATGTAACAATTATTATTATTATTATTATGCGCACAAATGTCATTAAAAGTTTAAAAGTAAAATTAGAAGCGTGATCTATACCGCAGTGCTTTGTGTCTGAAGTACGCTATGTAATATAGAGTGACATGTGAGAAAGGATAGGGGTATGATGAAATGTGACATTTTGTGACAAACGGGAGTAGGGGATCAAATATATTGAAAAAAAGTGTGACATCATTTTGAACGGTCCGTTATAGAAATTTTCTAAATAACGAATATTCACAAGGAGTATTGAATACTGGAATATTTTTCAACCAAATAAAACTTTCAGTCAAAGAGTCTCAAATTCTTTTCAGCTACATTTTTCTGCTAGGAATCCACTTTGGACTTTTTGCCCAGAAATTTCATGCATATTTACCGTCTTTTTTGTAACTCAAACTACCCCTCTAACAAAATATGAGTTTCTCATTCGCTTTTGGTACATCTGTATTGTCCTTTGGTAAGACACCATTAATTGCATGAAATAACTCTTACCTGAAAATCATTTTAAAAGTGACAAAAATAGCTTTTAGGAATTGAGTCCAGAACATTAAAACTGGTTATAGGCATATACGTTCTTATAAAATGTATGATCAAAAGGTAAATAAATGCATTACTTAGTTTTAATATTTCCTTCAAATCTTGCAATGAGCAGGTAGATGGCATGCAGATCCCAATGCTGTATTTGAAATACTTTCCAGCAAAATTAGTGCCAGGGAATTCGCCAATGAACTATTTAAAAAAAAGCAAACACTTTATATTAGTTACGGTGTTATGCAAAGCATTAAAGCAAGCGAGTAAAGTTATAGGTATTACAAAGAAATATTTTATTTACGTTTTTGTTTAAAATTAAAAGTAGTTTTGTTAATGTATAAATTTTTTTGCGTCAATAAATTTTGAACTTTTAACGTCACTCGAAGAAAGTTTGGAATTTTTGTGGCAGAAAAAAAAGATGATTACGTTGCAAGAACAAAATATAACAAATAATACTACAACGAGGATCTCACTGAACATTTTAAGAATAGGGGAAAATGAAATATTCTATGAAAAAAGGAAAGGACAAATGAGGAGCTTTCTTCCTTTTATGTACACTACACTGTTAGAAATTTCATCAGGAAATTACGGTTAAATAGCCGGCAGCAGTCTGTCCATCTAATTCACCGTTAAATTTACGGTTTGGAACATTTTTCTATCTTTACGAGACCTAAACCATTTCCAATCAGCTTGGTTAAAAAGCCATAAATACAAAAGTTTACAGTTTTATAACCATTGAAAAATGGTTTCAAAACTAAATTTTTACGGTTTTTGAGCCTTTCGAGGCGTAGAAACCGTAAACGAAAGGTGCTTGAATCGAACTCCGGGTGTATGGTATACAAACCTTGCGCTCTAGTCATTCGGCCATCTACACCACTCAAAGCGGCCGTTTATTTATCAATAAATCTTCTTTTCAAACAGGCAAACTGCCCTAAAATTAAGATTTCAGTTTATGATTGGATTCAAAGTCATTTTTAGTCTAAAATTACTGTATATTGATGAAAATAATTTTATTTGCTGCAAAAATTAAAGTACAATCAAGCTTCAGGAGCTCAAGTTAGGGGTTCGCTCATTCGCAAACAGTTCGGGAATCCGATGTCTCCCATTTTTGATTTACGTGTGTATGTGTTTGTAATTAGTAACCACTGCTTAAGCCACTATTTCTTCTTCTTTTTTTATACACAGATTTTAACTGATAAATCCGTATTCCTATTTTAAAACAACGTACGACCGGTATGGTTTCGCAAACAAGATGCACGCCCGATTCTTATTGAGCGCTTGAAAATGACGGTTAGTTAAACGTTCTTTAGGATAAACAGAGACTAAACGATTTTTTTGGCAATCAGCGGTTTGAATACCATTTTTTTAATAGTTATTCAACTGTTGTAATTAAATATGGTAAAATAACAATCAAATAAATGGTTATTTTACTATTTTCTTACGGAAATTTTTAACAGTGTAAAAAATTCTAGTTAAACCTTTCAACAAAAAAATTTCACCCAAAATTTTTTCCATTTTTTTTTTGTGAAAGGTTGAACGATAATTTTTTATAGTGTATTGAATCAGCTTCGTACGAAGAGATTCACTGCATTAAACATTTCTTTTTACATGAGAAAGAAATTCCTTTAAGTTTTAAAGCTCGTTCCGGAGAATAATATGTTAACTGGACATTATGTCAGTATAAATGTAGTGAATATAACTATCTATCAATTAGCTACATCCTATATAAAAGAGCTCCTTCATGTGTATGTTGGATTTTTTATGTGTTTGGAAGTGTGTACTTTCACTGCACAAAGTCACACCAATTGACGTAATGGAATGAAATTTGGTACAAAGTTCAGTCACCCCTAAGAACAATTATGCACACATACACACACAGAGGAAGTCTTATTCGAAAATTCGCAATACACTGTAAGAAATTCAAATTCAGCCTTTCACCAAAAAAAAAAAATTATTTGGTACTAAAGTTGAACCATTATAATGGTTCCTGGTTCACCTTGAAAGTGATCATTCATGGTGAAACTAGGCGAAACTACACCATTATAATGGTTCAACTTAGTACTAAATGTTGGATGCAGCAAAATTTCACCATTTTTTTGGTGAAAGGATGAGTGAGAATTTTTTACAGTGTAATGTTCCTTTTTAGTTCCAATTTCAACATTCGTTTTGGCAATAAAAAATGTTAAAAGCCATCTCATTTTGTAAAATTTTATGTCATTCTAGAGTTGATAAAAAACTACGTCAGATGAAATTTGTTCGAAAATTGTAGAAAAGTTAGAACTGAATTGTAGACTGCGTAACATTTGCGCAATTAATTGTTGTAAGCATGGCCCGAAAATAGGTCCGTGAATTTTAATTTAAACTTAAGTGTTAACTTTTTGAGAATAGGTTTCGTGCTGTTTTGTATTTCTCACGTTTCTGCAGAACACGGATAGGGCTTTTTTTATATAAAGAATTACACAGGGATCTGATATTTTTTCTCGGCATTATTGTGCAGCTGGAACTTTTTTAGTAAATAAATAAATAAATAAATAAATAATAATAAAGACAACATGCTTACACTGCCAAGTTTTCCAAATTCAGTGAGGTTTATTTTTTTGTTGTTGTAATCCTTGATCCCGGCCAGCATTTTCGGCGGAAATTCCACCTCCACAGTACAGTACTGTCCGTGGTAATACTCATCTTTCTTGTCCTTTGGTACATCCCCTTTCTTGGTTGAGCTGACTTCTAGGCACTGGTCGTAATCGCCCATCACACTGAAGGTTCCGTGCAGCAAACCATAAGGGGGTTTTGCCATAGCATCCAAAACTAAAACAAAATATCGACATTTAGAATATGAAAAGACAGTCAATACAGACAAAAGACAGATATTTTATTGCACCCATTGATTGGCATTATGGTTATAGCTTAAAAAGTACATATATTAATAGCTTTAACGTGTATACTTTTGGCAACACAATTTAACAATCAAGAAGTAACTAGTGCTTCTTCATAAATTTTGCATAAGTTTGTGTTAATGAAGGACTGATTCCCCTTTGGCAAAAAGTTTCTGCCTTTGGATTAGGGTGAAGCAATAAGTAGAAATATGTATAAAGTAATGTGTGTGGGAAGTAAAAGTTAAATGTACTAACATGAATGTAAAGTTTTTCAGATTTAAATAAATTTCTTCCGGTACCCCAAGGCAGTTAAATATGTGCTGAATATCAATTTTTTGTGCAAGTTTTAAATTAAAAAATATGAATAAAAAACTGGTTGAAGAACTGATTTTTCCAGGGGGGGGGGGCTGCCCCTTTTTTAAGTTGCTCCTGAAAGCTTGAGTTGAAATTCTAAATATTACTCCGTTCTGTGCTCCGAATACCTTTAATAAGACTCCTATCATTTATAATTTTTATGTATTTAATTTATTAACAGGTAGGGTTAGTTGGGGTAATTGTAAACGCTTTTTCAATGTTTTAACTTTTGATCCATCCCTACCTCTTGAATGAATTCGGAGATAAAATTGTGAGCATTGTAGCCAGTACTGTACTTCTTGTCAGTAGGTGTGTACAAAAATTTTGACTTTGACTATTTGTTAGCGAATGAGCTCGTGTTTAAAATTACACTGTTAAAAATTTCCGAAAGAAAATAGTAAAATAACCATTTATTTGATTGTTGTTTTACCATATTTAATTACAACAGTTGAATAACCATTAAAAAGTTGGTACTCAAACCGCTGATTATGAAAAAAATCGTTTATTCTCTATTTATCCGAAAGAACGTTTAACTAACCGTAATTTTCAAGCGCTCAATAAGAATCGGGCGTCCATCTTGGTTGCGAAACCTTACCGGTCGTACGTTGTTGTTAAAATATGAATAAAGTTTTATCAGTTCAAATCTGCATGTGTATATAAAAAACGCAGAAAAAAAAAGCGGATTAAGCAGTGGTTACTAAATAGAAAGACATACACACGCAAATCAAAAATTTTAGACATCGGATTCCCGAACTGTTTTTTCGAATGAGCGAACCCTTAATTTTAGCTGCTGAAGCTTATTTGTATTTTAATTTTTGCAGTGAATAACATGACTTTCGTCAATATACAGTAAATTTAGACCAAAGATAACTTTGGATCCAATCAAAAAGTGAAATCTCAATTTTAATGCAGTTTTCCTGTTGAAAAGGAAGATTTATTGATAAATAAACGACCGCTTTGTGTGGTGCAGATGGCCGAACGGTTAGAGAGCAAATTTGGTATACCATACGCCCGGGTCCGATTCCTGCAAGCTTCGTTTACGGTTCCTACGCCTTGAAAATTCTACGCCGCGAAATGGTTCAAAAACGGTAAAAAATTTGTTTTGAAACCATTTTTAAATGGTTATAAAACCGTAAACTTTTGCATTTACGGCTTTTTAACCATGCTGATTGGAAATGGTTAGGTCCCGTAAAGATAGAAAAATGTTCCAAACCGTAAATTTAAAGGTGAATTAGATGGTGCACACGACATGACGTCCTTGTACTACACTAAAGATAATATACCCCCTGAAGGGCGTATATGTATATACAAACGGACACTGCAGAAAATCGATGAAAATACCGATTTTTCAATTTTTTGTATAAAATGTTATTTGACTCTCCTAGTATATCTGAGCGAAGTTTTGGAGCGATACAACCAATATAAATATAGTTAAGAAGTAAGAGAATTCAAATATTTCTGATGTTTTAGTAGGGTTTTGAATTCTTTAAACTGCGTTTTCTCGGTTTGTGTTTTTTCGCAATATTGTAGTACTTAAAATGCTAAAACTTCTACATATCCTCATGTAGCAACTTGAATTTTTTTGTGTGTGTTCAATATGATGTGCTTGATAAAATTAAGGATGGATTTTGCTATATATTTGCAAAAAAAAAAAAAATTTTAATGAAAATGTAACAAAAGTTGCTTTTTTTCTGTGCTCTACCATCGATGTAACTGTAAAAACTTTTTTCTCAAAAACTGTAATTAATAGGAAAACCCATCTCTAAAATTGTAAACCATACTAAATAAGTACTTTTAAAAAATTTGATTAAAAAAATCAAGAAATGAAAAAGAAGAAGGAAATTTAAAATCGTTAAATTATTTTTAAAAAATTAAAATTTAAAATTTTCTGTTAGTTGAATTTGGATTTTTCACGTGAAAATCATTTTGTTGAACAATAGCACTTCATAATATACAAATGAAGTAGGTAAAAGTTATTAAATAAAAAAAAAAATTGTCAAAAGGTGCCAAGTCCCCGCAAGAAGTTCCGGAGCAATGGTTCTCAATCTGCGGACAATAGGCCGCATATGGTCCGCTCAGTTATGTTATGAGTCGACTGAGATCATTTAACGAGAAATATCTTGTAAAAAATCAAAGTAATGCGACAAATTTATGTAAAATTTTTCCCGCAGTGGATCAGTCGGTTAAGCTTGGATCCCACAGAACACCAAAAGTGAAGCACAACTGGCCGTGGTCAACGCTTGGGAGGGTGACCACCTCCCTCGACTGATTGCTCTGAGACCGAGTGCGCTAAAGGGAGCGGTGCACGTAAAATACATCGTCGCTTCAAATGTGCCCTCTGAGCCAAGTGTACTTCATTCTAGTCGAGCACATTAATAATCAGTAGGAGCTTCCTTAATTCATGGTCGCCTTGCACGGGAGGCATGGATTTCCAAATGGCATTTGCAACAGACGCAAAAGTGTAATTTACATCAAAATATAATACTTATTGTCCCACCAAAATATTGGAAATAGGATAAATTTAAGTGCTTAGAATTACACCCAGAGCACGAAATATATGGGGTAATTGTAAACACCTAACTTGCACATGAAAAATAACAGGGAGGATTAAATTCATAACTAAATGTTTTTAGCAGCATTCCATATGACAAATAAAAATGGTTGAAACTGCTTACATCGCTTTTGTAGATGAGCTGGAGAGGAAAATGTAAGATCACTAAATTTTGTTAAACAACTTTTTTCACTGTGCCATTTTCAAACAATAGTGACGCTTCCACAGTTGTTTCGAAACTTACGAAACTGTTTCAGTGTCTTCCCTATGCTGCCAGTTTATCACTCACAAGCAGTTAACTTTTCAAAACCACCACAAGTGTAGTTATGAAGCTTGTTTACAATTACCCCATGTTTACAATTACCCCAACTGACCCTATAGGGGAATTTTTTAAAAAGTATTAGAAATATCAAGGAACGAAGTAATTAAAACTGTGATCTCATCACAACTCTCATCACAATTCATGTATGCAATAAATTGAAGAGCAAATTTAAAAAAAATAATAATTAATAAAACAAGAAATAATGTAAAAAAAATTCCTCTTTTTCTCAAATCTTGGATGAAATTTTAAAAAAAGGCAATAATAATAATAATACAAATAAATAAATAAATAAAATATAAGAATAAAATTAAAATAAAAAATTGGAGCAATGGAGCACAACAAATTTCGTTGCTCCTGTTCCGCTCCGATTTCGAGTAACCTTAAAACTTAACTTTCTCACCTCGTGCTAAAAGTAAGTTCGAAAAAAAGTTTTCTCGCTCACTCTTGTTCCACCCAACTTTACATGCTGAAAACGATCAATTTTGGCAGAAAAAAATAGTATCTCTTAACATCATTTTTTACTTATAGCTTGCATTGTGTTGATTATATAACATAAGTGTTTCCAATATGCATCAACCATTTTATTTATTTAATTGGCATCATAAAATAGAACAATCTGATATCATGAGGTTTTGAATCACTCACTTCGATTTAATGCAAAAATATAATGTATAAAAACTGAAAGCAAATATGAATTACAGGAAAATAAAGCAAAAAATGTCAAACATGATTTGTATTAATAAATGTATATTACAGAATATAGTAAGCCGCGTAAAAATCAAGAGCAGACAGCTGAGCTCATCTTTGCGCTTTAACTAAATTCTCGCTAACATCGCCGAAGAAATAAATCTAGGTGTCATAAGACTTTATTTCTTATGAGACCTCTTAAGGTCTTTAATAAGCTTAAGACATAAGGTTATTTTACTTTAAAATCTTGAAGAGCTTAATATTTTAACATAAAGGTCTTTAAGTTAAAACTTTAAGACGTTTACTAAAAATTAAAGTTAAGTAACTTAACTCAAAAAGTAACAATTATTAAAATTTACTTTTTAGCAAAAAAAACGTTACTGTAAAGTAACAGTTTAACTGTTGTTAAGTTAACAGTTAAACTTAATTAATGTTATTAAAATGAATAACAGTTTAACTTTATAATTTAACTGTTATTAAAGAGAAACTTTAATAACCTTCTCTGTTTGCAAAAGGCTCTGTGCTTTCACACCATTAAGATCTTTGCAAGGGTGCGAATTTTTTTTTTCATTAAAAAAGAGTCATTTTCATTTAAATAGTGTGAAAATACACATTACCGACTTATAAAAATTTACTTTGAAAGATTTTCCTACAATGTAAGGACAATTTAAAATTATGATTAGATGCATAAACAATAAGTTCGCCCAGAATTTAAAGAGCCTACTTATTTTTGTAAACCAGTGATGATTTTTTATGGCGTGGGTTATTACATTTTCAGCACTGAATTATATTAAAAATATTTTTTATTGCTTAAAATAATTTCAAAATAAAACAAAACTTCTGTTTTAAAACGGAAAATAATTAGTTATTATGAAAACGTTCACTTATTTACTTCCTTAACTAAAACAAAACATAAAATAAAATTTTGATTAAAAAAATCACCACAAATACAAAAAATACATATTAATTAAAAAATATTTCGCATTGTTGCAATTAGTTTGCGTCACTCTCCAAGTTTGGAAATTTTGATGACCTTGCGTGTTATTATAGAAGTAACACAATCAAGTTTAGATTAATTGAAGCATTTTTCTCCCTGCAGGTATGGCAGTTTTAACAAAAAAAAAAAAAAAAACAGACAACTGATTCAAACTTTTAATTGAAATAATAAAGCAAGTAGCTATAAAATAATAATAAAAAAATTCAAAAAAAAAAAAAAAAAGAAAGAAAGAAAGAAAGAAAGAAATGAAAAGAATTTCCTAGCGGAATGTAATGAAATAAATTTTTTTTAAGCAATAGAAAACAAATATAGCACGTTGGATTTTTTATTAAAATATTTCCTTTTTTTTAGTAAAAATTATGTGTAGCATTTGAAAATAAGAAAAAAACATTAAGTAATTGCAGCCGGCGTAACCATTTTTATCATAAAATAAATTAGTTGCGATTTTTTTTTAAGGAAAAATTTCGTGAGTTCGGTCTGGATCAAAACATAATTGTGCATCATTCCCTCGAAATATTAGATAAGCACAAAATCTTTCGAAATAACACAAAAGTGTTGATTATTATATAACAGACAAACATACTGATGATTCTTTGGTAGAACGTTCCGTCTTAACTTCTTCATTCGCTTTTATGAGTTGGGAATTGTTTTTTCCGATGAGGACCGATTTAAAAACAATTTATCAATCACGAAGAAAGACGTCTAACTGAATATTCAAACAAAATGAAACTAATTGCATTGTTTTAAGTTGTTTTCTGCTTTTAAAACAGTAGTTTAAAACGGAAATTTTTTTTTTTTTTTTTTTTTTTTTGTAGCGTGACAATTACCTCATGCGTATGACAATTTGAAAACAATAATGAAATTCAAAATGATTAATCTCGATGTATTGCAAGGTTTCTTTTTTTCAATTGGGCCATTTGTATTTCTTATTGATTCATGATTACAAAAGATTTTATCTATCATGATTTTGCGAATTCTATAACTATGCTTAAAAGCCGTATCGATGTTGTTTAACGAATGGAATTATTTTCTACTCATTAGCGCAACTTGTCATTTGAAGCCTGTTCACTTTTTCCCCCAAAAATTATTTCATTTTACTCCTTTTAGTGCAAATACTTTTTTCATATAAATGCTCTATCAAAAAAGAAAAGAAAAAGAAACGTATGAAAGATCACACCCACTTTAAATGACCGGTATTAAAAGCTAACCATTTGTATGAAAAATTCCGTTTTGAAGTTGATTTTAAAAGATCTAATTTAACTTATTAACTGAAAGAATTTAATTTTTGTTTTAGACAAGCCTTCATTCAAACTCTAATTATAATTGCTTTTAACATTACGGCTGAATGGCAACAAATTCTTTTTAACAATGAGTTTTATATTTATTAATAATTTACTCAACAAAGAAATATCAAGTCAAGCCTTTACAATTAAAAGAAAAATACTTAGTTTTAACCCATAACGTTCTTTTTAAAGAACTGTAATCGAATCGATATGCGATATTTAAGTTAGACGACCCACTATCAATTAAAAAAAGGCAATTAAATCGGATCTTTTAGTCAAAAGTTATGGATGAAAAAAAAAGAATATATTTCCACGCATAACTTATCTCTAATCATCAAATATGGTCAAACCAACGTGCGAGACCTATGGGAGACCATTTTTGATCGATCAAAAAAAGAATCATCAAAATCGGTTCATCCAGTGAGAAGTTATCGATAGGCCAAAAAAAAACAACAACAACATGCATATGGTTCGAATTGATAACCCTCTCTTTTGGGAAGTCGGTTAAAAAGGGTCAATATTACGTCGTTACAAAGTTTCAGATTTTGAATAAAATAAATATTTTCTATAGTAATAATGAACTCTAAGTAACGTCGAAAAATGTGAAATAGAACAAAATAAATTAAAAAAAAGAGACGGCTGAACCCAATTTTTAATAAAAAGACACCACTTAAAACGGAATTGAAGTAGTCCTTTTGAGTAAGTGAAGACTACTTTACTTCGTTTAAAGAAACTCCACTAAGCTACAGGAAACTTAAAAATTAAGAGAATTCGTTAGCATTGAACTTATAAAGATCTGACTCACTCAAATATGTAAAGTTTCATCTCTGCTTCATCTAAAATTTATTTTTTGGAGCAAATAAAATATCATTTGGAATTTCGCATTATTGAGAGTCACAACCCAAAATTATTTCTCAGCAAATATGTCTGAACGCTTGAAACATCTTGTTTTAGGTTTACAATTTTTTAATATATATGTCACTGCCACATCACGTAATCTTTAAAAAAATTTGTATCAAAATATCATTTAATTTTGATCATGGAATGATTTAACCGGAAGATATGCTTACAAACATTCGAATTTAGTTCATTTATGGAAGTTTAATGAAAGGTTTGGCAGCTGATGCGTGACACAGATTTTTTTTCACCGCTTTTGTTCTAAGCAATACTTAGTAAGCAATGCGTGTTTAAACCTAAGCAAGAGGAATTGAAAGTAAAGGTCATTTAATATTTAATTCTGAAGGATATGTCTTCAAAACATAATTACGCAGTTTTGGTAGAATTGAAGGCACGTGTTCTAAAATCCATGACAATGGTTAATTTATTTCATATGTTTGCACGATAATTGTTGACAACGTTCCATGAATGTGTTTATGAACAAGTCATGGGAAAGTATTCTGTCGATTACAATAATTATTAAGAATTGAACTTCCTTACGTCTGTTGATGAAATTGCTTTTGTATATTTATGATTAAATAGTTGGAATGTACTAAGAATCTTTTTTTTTTCGCCGGCTGTACACAATAGCTAGATATTTTTTCTAACAAATATCTTACGCTGCAACAGTTAAACAAGCATATAATTTATTTTCTGTATTATATTGAACATTAATGAAGCAATCGATCTTCTAAAAACAGCTCAATTATGGCAACCAGAGTTACTTCATAAAACGCATCAAGAGATGTAATTTATGAGATAACTCATCAAACGCATCACTTGGGCGTCAGCACGAATACTGATTCATCAATGGATCGGATTGCCACAATGGAAAGCATTAGAAAAGTCCTCCACAGCGCCAACTGGTGCAATGTGAAACATGAACAATATCGTCAATGGTATAATATATATATATATATATATATGAACTGAAATAATTAAAAAAAATGCTAAGTATCTCATGATTGGCACTTTTCATTTGAATAATAGCGAATGCTAAATATCTCGTCATTGAGGTTTCTGGAATATAAAAAGTATGTCTCGTTAACATACTAAAAATGCAGTGTCTTCTGCAGTGATTCTCAACCTTTTTTTTTTTTTTTTTGCTTTGTTTTGTTTTGTGTTTTGTCGTGGCACACTTTTAACAATTTCAAAATTTGGCGGCCCACAAAGAAAAAGATAAATTTAAAAGTTGTTTACTTACCTATCATACACAGTGTAAAACAGTTTATGATAATAATTTTGAATGTAAAATAAAATAATATCTTATATGTACGTTTATTAAGGGATTATTAAAGTAATAATAAGAGTACTTTTAATCAAAAATTTGAGTTTAATGTTTTTTTGATAATTTCATTTATACTTGGTCGTAAAAATGACAATGTCTCGTCTCAATCGAATCTCATATCGTCTTCTACATCTAACAGTCTCGACTTTTATAATATTTTAAAAGCTTTTTTGGCTATCATGGGATAATCGCATCTAATGTTAATCCAGAATGAATTAATTGATTCTTCCGATAATTTTTACTCACTCTGTACAATTCTAAAGTTTTGCTCCACACAAAAGTGCAGCGGTACAGTGGTTGAGAATCACTGCTCTACTGATACAATACGAAACGTGAGGTATCTTGTCGTTTATTTAATGTATTTTAGAAACTGAATTTTTATGACTTCATTATGAGCACATATGGCGATGGATGTACTCTTTGGTGACGTTAAAAGAAATTCACACGAGTTTTTACCAGTGGTGTAGTCCTGAAAAAAAGTTGGGGGGGGGGGACGCTTATACATACGAAGATAAGTAACTGAAATCAAAATTTAGATTTATGTTAAAATTTTAAAAATGTGGGGAGGGGGGGATTGTATTAAAATAAAAAGGTAGGGGAACGCCGCCCCTCTGCGTCCCCCTCGACTACACCACTGATTTTTACCATGATCATGGAGTGTTCGAAAAAAAAAAGGAATTATTGTTTGTACTATATCTACTGAGGAGATTGGACTGAAAAATGTCAGGAAAAGGTGTACGTTTCGAGATATCATCGGAACAAGCAAGATTTTTTTTCCCATGATCATAGATTGCTAAAAAAAACAAGAAATTATTGTCTGTACTATATCTACTGATGGGATTGTATTGAGAAGTGTCAGAAAAGGTGTACGCTTCGAGAAATCATGGGTACAAGCAAGAGTTTACCTCCGGGTTTATGACGAAAAACATCGGACCATTTTTACATGCATCATTTTGGATTTGGCATTCCACTTTCTCGTTTATATTTTCAAAATTAGAATGAAATCGCTTATTTTTCTTTTTTAATTCTGAGGATATGTAAATTCGTCGTTGACATAATACCGACCTATATAAATTACTCACTTTTGTGGGTTGCATTGTAAATGATTTATCAAAAACTTTGACAACTGACTTTTTTGGGTTAGTAATTGCTTATTTTCGACGACGTCTATAATTTATTCATCACTCATCGAGAAGTAATGAAGCTCTACAATCAGGACACTCCTTTTCAATCATAATCAAGGAAATTTTAACACGGAGTTTGACGAATACCTCTGCGACTTTGTTGATGATACTTTACGAAGTTTTTGTTTTTCCTTAGAAATTTTTTGTATGTGTTTAGTGTTAACTTTTTTCTTCTTCTTTGCAATTTAATTAAAATAGAAAAGGGTGAATGCCAATTGTCTTGTAGACTATGCAGCCTAGTGGACAATCTGTAAAAATAAAGTGCGTTTACATCATGTGCAAACAGTTTGTTCCACAAAGTTATGCATGTACTTTTACATACTTTTCAATTTTTCATATCCAGTCGCAAAATTGTTTTTAAATACACAAAGTCTATTATTTAAAGAATAAATTTTTGTAACTTTTTAACAAAGCATAAATTCCTATATTTAATAAACAAATTCCTATATTCCCTTTCTAGACAAAGTTCAGATCTGTTTTTAGACCCTTCAAAAAATTCCCTTAAATCAAAACGGACGCTTCCTATCCATCAAAACGGACCCTTCACAAAATTTCATTCAATCAAGATGGACGCTTCACAAAATTCCGAGCTGCCAAATCTTACATTTTGCAGAATTATTTGTAAAATAAGCGGCAAAAAATAATACATTTTTTAAACTTTTGAATTTTCACAAAAATCTTTTTAAAACTCACAAACAACTGGACCTTGGTAAAAATATGCTGGATCGACCCCTGCTTTCATATGTAGGTGAAACCCCACGGTAGTTCTGCAAGACTATTTTCAGTAGCTTCTTTTTTTAAATGTTTTACTAAAGTTCCGTAAAAGTCAGAAATGCAATAACTGTACAATCATTAGTTTTAACATAAAAGCCAGCACATTTACAATGTTGCTTACACGAAAACTACCAGTATGTTGCCAAAATGGCACATTACGTCAAATAACTTAATCTAGTTGCTTAAGTTACTCCTCTATTGCACCATTCCTCTTTACAAAAGAGCACTGACGGGGACAAATGAACGGGACCGCCCTCCCCCTCAGCATAGAAGGCACCGGATATCCGGAAAGCAGTCAAAACTTCAAATATCCGAAATCCGATCCGCCACTGCACAGGTTATCCGGTATGTCAAGATGGACATCCGTCAGTATATCCGGAGAGGCGACGCAGACTTGAAGTTCCCTTTTAAACGAAAATTTGATTCTAAAAATTAATTTGCATATTTTTAAAATATATGCAAATTGAAAACTTACAACAGATTTGTAAGCTTTGGGATGCTCAAAAATATGCATAGAATATACAGGTTTCAAGCATCAGTTCAAATCAACATGCAGTGTATCCCTAATCCTGAGCTGTTCATCCCCCGCCCCTTCCACTCCAAAAGGGTTTTTTTTTTTTTTTTTGTAAATTTTGACCCCTTAACGGTCGGGTAATTTTCAAGAAAACGGTCATAAAAGTGCCTATTTTTTTATCCCTGAAAATTATATAAAAACATGTGTATGAACAATATATATATCCATTTTTAATTTTTGATTTCTTTTTATTTTGAAATTTTAAAGACTCCAGCGCGTCATTTTCACGGGAGCGAGAAATAGAAGACGAAACCACTGCCCATCCTTTTCACGGGAGCGAGAAATAGAAGGCGAAACCACTGCCCGTCCTTTTCACGGGAGCGAGAAATAGAAGGCGAAACCACTGCCCGTCCTTTTCACGGGAGCGAGAAATAGAAGGCGAAACCACTGCCCGTCCTTTTCACGGGAGCGAGAAATAGAAGGCGAAACCACTGCCCGTCATTTTCACGGGAGCGAGAAATAGAAGGCGAAACCACTGCCCGTCATTTTCACGGGAGCGAGAAATAGAAGACGAAACCACTGCCCGTCCTTTTCACGGGAGCGAGAAATAGAAGGCGAAACCACTGCCCGTCATTTTCACGGGAGCGAGAAATAGAAGACGAAACCACTGCCCGTCCTTTTCACGGGAGCGAGAAGTAGAAGGCGAAACCACTGCCCGTCCTTTTCACGGGAGCGAGAAATAGAAGACGAAACCACTGCCCGTCCTTTTCACGGGAGCGAGAAATAGATGACGAAACCACTGCCCGTCCTTTTCACAGGAGCGAGAAGCAAGGGGTTAATCTCATTTTACACACACAAAAAAAGTCATGTAATCGTCATTATTATTATGCTAACAAATATCATTAAAACGCATAGTTTGTTTTTAAAAAAATTGAAATATGATCTCTAGCGTAGTGCTTTTATTCTGCACTGAAAATATATGTAATATAGCGTGACATGTGACAGGCAGGGGAATGATATGTTGAAGTAGACACGTAGTAGCGAATGAGGTTATCGGTAAAAAAATGCTGGAAAAAAAGTAGAGTATTATTTATGGACAGCACCTTATTAATAAAATTAACATTATTAATATTTTAATTATTATAACTACAGTTCCCAAAACAGTCGAAATTGGAACATATTATTAAATTTAGCATTGAAAACATTATACTATTTATATTAATATCATTCATTTAATTTAGCGATTATAACGTCGAGTTTATTTTGACCACACTCACTTAAAGCAAACGTATTGTAAATCATTCTCGCCGCAGGGCCAATTGCGCTCAAAAATGTAGCCGCTTGCACTTCTGCCGATTTCGTACTCAGTTGAGTGACAGTTGAATAAAACTTAAATGTTTGCTTTCATTCACGATTCTCATTTTTCATTTTATTGTTTCAGAAAGCCTTCACTCAAACTCTCATTATAACTGCTTTTAATATTATTGCTTAATGGCAACAAACTCTTTTTGACAATGAGTTTTATATTTTTTAGCAAATAATTTACTCAGCGAAGACTCGCTGCCATCTGCTATCTATAACAATATAACATTACAATTACAAAGGAAGCTTGCATGACAAAAGAAAAGAGGGGATAATTAACTAATAATAAACTGTTCCCAAAATTTTTTAATTGATATCATTGAACCTCGTCAATAGCTGCTAAACAAAAAAGAAAAGAAAAGAAAATCGGTTGAAAAACAGGAGGAAAGGGCTCAAGACTTTTTTGTCTTTGCCAGTTTATATATAGATTATTATAGTTATTATTAATATTAGTAGTAGTATTGCTATTTTTTTTTACTTAACTTACCCCTCATATATATTTCATCCCCAAAAATTATGGTTGATAACAGAACGAAGTAATAATCTCACAGACAATGATTTTATGTTTTATCAATAATTAAAAAATTATTAGTTTCAAGGCAAAAAGAAAAATTATTTTAACTTAAGAATGTATACTCACGTTTTATCGCAGGAAGCTTCAGCTTTCGGAGGTCCACAAAAATCTTTACAAAAGTCGACATGCAGGAGCCGGATAGTTTAAGATCCGAGTTACGAACAAAATAAGGAAGGGCCAACTTAGACACATAAGTGACCATTCCTTCTAATTCCTTCTCAATTTCTTTGATAGTTTTTGGCGCAACAGTTGTGGATGCATTTGGAGAAAGGGTCACAGTTTCTGTCACGGCTGCTGGAGCAACAGGCTTCAAAGAACCTAATAAAATCCAGACTAGAACAATTAAGATCATGATGAGATATTCTGTAACGAGTCCCATAAAATTGTTACAGTTTTTTGGTTGACTATATCTCCAAGATACTCGAGATTTTAAATTTATGAATGTCTTCAGTAAAAATAAATGGAATTGTTATTTGCACAGAAAAATAATTGCAAGTCGTTACTTGCTATGACAATCGTAAGTATTTAAAAAAGGATAATTTTAGTACAGAATCGTAGCTGGAGAAAAAACGTCAATATTATTTCTAAATTCAGCTTTTCCCCAAAATAAAATCTTCACTTTGCTTCAAAATCTCTTCGCATTGCTGGGAAAAAAAGCTGGAGTAGTCGAAAAATGTCTGTCGAAATGAAAATTATGAACAAATTGTTGTTAAAAATAATTTAATGTAGTTTTACTTTTTATTTTGCTTTTCACACAAAACTATTTCACATTGTGGTATTCTAATGTCTAGTCCTTAAATCATTTGAACTTAGTAACCGAGTATTGCTTGTCATTACGTCCAGTGTCTGTTAAGCAAAACTGACAATATCCATCTGAAATACCTGTCGATCCGATTTACCAGTTTCGGAATACGAAAACAAGTAGCTTCTTCAATTCAGGAACATATTCCTCTTGGAAAGTTTTCTTATATGTTTCCAAAATGCTGTTGCAATTTCCCACCACAAGCGTCTCTAAAATATATATACAACAACTGGAAATCTGTTCCTCCACTGTCACTGGGAAAGAGTTTGAAGATTTCTGCCAAAAGACCCCATTTTCCAATTTGACCATTGTGATGACGAAACGGGGACCGACGAGCGCTCATTGGCTGGTCGCAAAGAAATTAAAAAATGCGAATTCTTCTGAGCTCAAATGAGCGGAGAAAGGAAAGGAGAAAGTGGTTGTTCGAATTAGGAACTATTTCGGTTTTGTTTTTTCACGGTGAAGTGAGTTAGAGTTAGCAATCGATGCCGTTTAATCTCAACCTTGGCCTCTGCGGTTCAATGGTTTGAGGATGGAGGATTTACATTGCTAGAGGAGGAAGGACTTAGTAATTGGATGTGGAGGTCCGTAATAAGAGGAAAACAAAGCTGAAATATCATCTAAATACATGAGGGGAGAACTTTTTGTGGACATGATTTCTTGTAATGAATAGGTTGAATGAAGAAAAAGTGGGAGGCATTCGGAGGGGAAATTACTAGGATGGAGATTTTGTGAAAAATAATATAAGCACGAACAATAAAAAAAGATACATTTGGCAAGGAATATTGCATGAAGATTCTGCTGAAGAGCGCAGCATTAATGCAAGATATTTCAAACAAATTTTCACGGAGATTTTATAAAGAAATATTTATTAAAACAGCATGAATGAAATTGAAATGAATATTGCCAGAGAGATTTCGCGGAAAACATCGCAAAGAAGGCAATACTAACAATAAATGCTGAATTGAGATTTCGTATTTCATGAAATACTGTGGAATACATTTTCAACAAATACAAAAAAAAAAAAAAAAAAAAAAAATGCAGACAAATTCAATTGAAAAAAAGCACGAATTTGCAATTTATATTGTTAGAACAACATAGTAGTTATTGTCATGTAATGAGTATTTGTAGCACTCTTTTGTACTTTGGGTGTTTAATTGTAAGCCAAGCCATTTATGGTCTTGTGTACTATGTTTGGCTAAACAGGCATAGCATGAAGTGGTTCTATGTATCACTGGTGGACCTACAGTTTTAAGTGGATTCCGATTCACTGGAACATGATCGGATGGATGTCCTATAACATTCATGCCTTTAAACCCGATCGCAATGATGAAATGTCAATTTCTTCTGATTACGAATTATATTCAGAACACAATTTAGTTTGCTAAAGAAAGCTTAATGTAATATTTAGATGTGTAACAGTAATAAGTATCGAAATAAGACCTTTTCGGCATTTTCTAACTAGCACTACAAAGCACTCGTTCAACAAAGTTTAAAGCCACATTTTATTGAATAAATTACTATAGAATTGAATATGTTTCTATTATATTAAAGGCTTCTTTTTCAGCTAGTTTCATACCTGCTGGTCACTTTGGCGAAATCAGTAAATGAGCTTCAAAATCATGCAATTTTGTGTTTTTCTCAATTTCAGAGTCATTTGCGTGCGCCAAACGTCTACCTCACATATCTTACTCTTTTTTAGATACTATTCTTTGAAATGTATTTACGGGAAAATATGCTTTTGTTGTTCACTGTTGGTGCAAGGAGATTGATTTCGACGGTCAAAGTTGAATACAAAAACTTTTTTTTAACAATTTTGAATGACTTCTGACCTTTGCTCCAACAGTAAACCATAAACGTTTTTGTCCTAAGAGTTACTGTGGATGTAGTAGAACACAAAATAATTGTCAGTGGCAGGATTCCCTCTTGGCGCAAATAGCAAATAGTAACAGCTTACGTAAATTGGTTGCTCCAAAAAAGCGAAGTAACTTCAACTTTGACCTCCAAAACTTTAAAAAAAAAAAATTTTTGAAAAAAAAAAAAAAAAGACGTGTCTAATAATTTTTCATAAAGAACATATGGCGCACCCAGAATCAAAGGGATGTAAGAGACAAAATTGAGAAAGTGGAGATAACTAGTGCAAATGATGGAGAAAGCATTAATCCATATTGTGGCAAGAAATGTTAGTGACAGCTCCTACAGGTGCTCCGCTCCAACGTGGTTTAGAAAAAAATTGACCTTAAAGGTCCCATAAGATTCAACTTTGAACGCGTTTTTTTTAGAATCGTTTTTTGGTCACTTAATCCCTTTGCTTCTCACTGCTTTATATCTTGAAAATTTCAGCCGAATCAAAAAAGTCAACTTCCGAACCTGCCCGACTCTTAAGAAAAACTGCCTCTTTGACTAACTTCTATTAAAAAATTTAAATTTAAAAGGAACGCTTTCGCATACATACTTTTAAGACAAAATAACGCTGGTAATATTTACAGAACTCGAATAATCGATATTTTTTACTATTATGTACTAATTATATTTTTTGTTGTTAACCTTAATTTTATTTTTTATGTGAACGCATAAAATGATTATTATTGTCATGCTCAGAAATGTTATTAAAAGTTCAAAAATAATTTTGGAAATGTGATCCATAACGTAGTGCTTTGTTCCTGAACTGCACACTCTCAAAAATAGAATCCTCGTTTTCGACGATTCTTCAATTGTCAAGAAAATTTCGTCATTTACAACGATTCTTTCCTCACGCGATCACGTGACTTTAAAAAGTTACTACAGAAAATTTGACGAATGGTTTACTCGGAGCATTTTTCACGAAGCCATTTCGTCAAATATGACGAAAGTTTCGCGAGATTTGAGCTTGCGTTTCTGAGAGTGCAAGTACATTTGCTTGTATAATATAACCTCCTGAGACCCGAGCAAAATAAAATGCACGTATCCTCTCAACTATTAGTTTTTTTTTGAACAATTGGGCATTAACAGTGATGTTTTTCAAAAAATTAATAAACTTGAATTTTAAAATTTTTTTGGGGGGCACATTCATTTGAATGTTTGTTGAGTTCATAACTACAGTAGAACTATGTGATACTTACTCAAAAACACATAAACTAGAAATTTTATTCATTACTTATAACATAAGAAAAAAAATCAAATTTGTATAAAAATCCTAAAACAATATTAAAAAAGAAAAAAATAATGTGAAAATCAAAACAACCGCGAGAGCGCCGAATTCCAACTTGACCCCTATTCTTTGCCATATTGTAAAAAAAAAAACTACCGTTTCCGAATTCTCAAAGTTAAAAAGAGGGATTTCCTATTCCTCCTTTATAATTCCAGTCCAGGTCTTGCTTTCTAAAATAAAATCTGTCACAACAGGGAGAAAAAGCAAAACATAAATTTTATTGGATGCCAAGTCTCAGGTGGATAACGTAACCTGTAACGGGGGGGGGGGGGATCTGTTGAAGTAAGACATATTGTGACAAATGGGAGAAGGGAGTCAAAGAAATTGAAAAAAAGTGTGACATCATTTATGAATGTCCCCCATAGCATTTTTTACAAGCAAAATCTGCTTTAAGACCTAATGTAATCATACCAAAATTCGATCACTGGAATACAAGGAAGTTTTTTACCGATTTGGACGATTAGGCTTGCTTTCCATCGTGCATTTCTATTATGTGCCATTAGAAAAGAAACTTCATGATTGCTTTAAGGAGACAAACGTGACAGTTTAACCATAAGAGCTCCTTTATGGCATGAAATATTTGATACACAGCTTCATTAAGTACTCCACGGACGTCTATTACCAAGAATGGATTCTAAGTAAAGCTGGGAATTTCCCGGAATGGCAGTCATTTGAAGAAGAGATCTGCTTTGCAAATAGCAACAGGGAAAATACATTTAGTACCTCTCTTGTTCTTGAATAGTGGATGACATTGCACAACATAAGGAAAATTCTTGTAAAAACCTATGAAGCTTCATTTTTTTTCTCTTTCTGATTTGAAAGGAAATTGTAGTTATGGCAATTTTTCACGCTCGATTTAACAGTTATGTTCATTCATATAAAATAATGATGCCTCATAAGAGAGACTATTGATACATTTGATGTCACTTGTAAACACAGGCTAAACGAGGGGGCAGAGTTTCTGCCTCCCCAGAAAAAATCGGATATCTAGAATTTTTTTATTTAAAAAATACTGGATTTTTAAATATTCGAAATCCGATTCGGGCATTGCAAAAAAGATCCGAATATCCGGTATGAATCTGTCATGCAAAGGACGGCTATCCGATAAAGTCAATATCCGGAATATCCCTAATTCTGAACATACCTCCCCCTCCCCCTACAAAGCAAAATTCTGGGTGTGCTACTGCTCTTGAGACATTCAAAGGAAGGAGAAGAATCGGGAAATTAAAGGGGATTAAATCGGGAAATTAAATTTAGGGACCATTAATAAATGATGTCACTTTTTTTTTTCAATATATTTGACCTCTCTCCCCCCTTTGTCACAAAATGTCACACTTCATCATCCCCCTTTGTCACGTGCCACGCTATATTACATAAGCATATGTTCTTGCAGTGCAGAAACAAAGCACTGCGTTATAGATCACTTTTCTAATTTCATTTTTGAACTTTTAATGGCAATTGTGAGCATAATAATAATAATGATGATTACATGTGTACTGAATTTGCATAAAATGAGGTTAAGGTTTACAACACCATAGAAAATTAGTATACAACAGTAAAATATATTAATTGTTTGAATTCTAAAGAAAATGACCCACGCAAATTTATCTTTAAAAGTGTAAACGCCTAAGAAAATTTCCTTTTCAACTTTTAACAAGAAGTAATAAGTTTAAACCTTAATCAACATCAGTGTTTACGATACAAAACGATCAGTGAAACTTTAAAATTAAATGAATAAAATCAAAAAAACTTTCAAAATAAATTTCATTTGCTGATTTTTAATGTTTTTATAGAAACCAAAATGTGTAATGTCACACTCCTTCTCACCCCCTCACCCCTTGTCCAAAACTGTCCCAATTTCTCGAACCCCTGCCCACTCGAAGCGTGACATCATTTATGAATGACCCGTTAGAACTTTCATTTGCTGCTAGGAGTAGAATTCTGGAATAAATTTTAATTCTACAGCAAGACGATATGATTTCCGTAGCTGTAAAAATTTCCATTTGTAGTGTGAGCCACACGTGGAAATAGTCATACACAACTGAATTAGAAAATATCCTCTAAAAGTTTTATGAAAAGAGTAGGCGAAAGCATTGCTATCTTATTTTATGCAACTATCTTCGTAACTAGAAGGAAAAGCATACTTCACCTTCTTGAAGGAAATGTATCTTCCATTGTTCGATGTAGTTTAGCGATTATTCTGTTACATCCTAAATTGCTCTGAAACTCTTCACATAAACTAATCCTTCAAAGATTAAAATCAACCTTGGGGGTGTCAAAAAGGACATTTTTTTCCGTCTGAGGCAGCCTTTTGCATTTAATTAAATTCAATGGAAGGCTTCAGAAGTCCTCTGTTTATTGCGGTGCATTCGTTTTTGATCATAGGTATGCACACAGACATAAAAAAAACCGCTAAGACCGAAATTTACAAAATTTTTACGCTTTGGATTCACTGGTTCTTTTACCTCAAATGATTTCAAAATGATTTTTTACAATTAATTCTTCAAAATTTTTGGTGGAGGAGCACGTGGAATCACCTTTTATAGTTCGACAGCGGAATTTTGACATTTGGACGCTTCTGTGCAAGGCAGAAAAGAACGAATCCATTCGAGTTTTAGGGTAGTTTGTCTTGCCGGTGTGATTATTTAAGGGCCGTTCATAAATGACGTCACGCTTTTTTCCCATAGATTTGACCCCCCTCCCCCCCTTTGTCACAATATGTCACACTTCAGCGGACCCCACTCCCCCCCCCCTTTGTCACGCGTCACGCTATGTTGCATAATGCATGATGTCACACTTCTTGTTACCCCCTCCCCTCCCCTTGTCACACTTTGTCACAATTTCACGAACCCCCCCTCCCCCCTCAAAGCGTGATAGCATTTATGAATGACCCCTTAGTACGCAAATCAGAATGTTTGCTTCTGTTTTTTGAAAGCAACTAAGTTTATAAGCTGGTACATAGCGTCAGCTCGGAAGAAATCAAGTATGCTAAATGAACTAGAACGACAACAAAAACGTCACATTCCTTATACCAGTAGTTCGTTCCTTGAACATGAATGGATTCTTCTTGGCACTCTGCCAGCCAGATCTCTTTGGTTCATGATAGAACTGTACCTTAACACCTAGACCTCTGATACAGTGTAAGTGTATGTGTGTGTATGATACGTTCAATTCTAAAGCTATTCGTAAGGAACATTTTCCAGTTCATTGGAAAAATTAACCATATTGGTTTATAGAAGTACCACATAAGATATTAAGCAGCACATTTAATTTTAATTAAAAATAAGTTTTTTGCCGGTTAATCGACAAAAACCGTCAATTATAAATAATCGGTAAAGTGGTCGATGACCGATATTATTGTCCATTAATCCATACATCCTTAGTAATTAATTCACGTTTAATGCGTTTATTTAGTCAAACCAATTTCGATTGCAAGAAAATGTCGAGACGTCTTTCAGCGTCGCTCATTCTGTTTTACTCCGAGCTGTCCGAGCAACTCGAAACCATCGTAGTGACGTAATTTTCGACGTCAGAAGTAACAATAGGTCCGAACAGGAAGTTGAACTACTTATCAAAACTAAGAAACAAAATCAGATGAATTTTTTGGGGGAAGTACTTACCGTAATATATTTTAGCTCACAGAACATTAACTGCAAGGAAAATTTATCGCGAAGTTTCCTTTAGTGATCTTAACATGAATGAAAGACTCAAGCTTTTACCAACTTACCAAATTACACCAAATTATTCCCGTTCATAAAAATGAATGTTACACATTCTAAACTCGTGCTTCGTTTTCGCTCATGAATATGTCAATCATGTCAATTATTTTTGTCAATTATTTATTATGTCAATTTATTTTGAACAAATTTAAGAAAAAAAATAATAATAATAAAAGGGAAAGTAGTAACCGTTGTTGTCATCATTATCTCAGTGGTAGGTAAAAAATATTCGATTCATTTATTTGTTTACTTGCGGGGAAAATAAAACGAATAGAAAATAAATAAATAAACATGCGGTTTAGGGGAGGCTCTAACTAGAAGACGCCTAAACTTCAGAAAGAAAGTTAATTTCTTCTCGGGGAAAATTCTCAATTGGCACACAGCCAATAGCTATTGTTCTGCGTAATTGGCGAGGCAAACCTGTTTTTCTCACCCTTATTAACAATTGGAATCGTTTATTCCTACACTCATCGGAAACCTTCTTGTCAGAGTCAACCTTTCCGATGCCACTTGTTCAAATTGTTTATTTTCTACAGCTCTCTGTTATATGCATTAATTTTATTTGCTAACTGACAAAATTCTCAAAATCCCAGGTGGGAAAGAATATGGCTCTTAGAAATCTATCTCAAGTCAGGAAGTTCTAAATTATAATGTCTTACAACCGTGAATTCAATATTAAATTTTCTCACACAAATACTACTTCATGAGCATTTATTCTAAGATAAAGAAATGTGCACCGGTAGAAATAGTTGAAGTTTGGACAAGGGGTAGGCCAGATTTAAAAGCTACAATTACGAAACAGCAGGGAGCACTGACGTGTGGGAGGGGGGGACTGGATCTGTCCCCGCAGGCGGCATAGGATCTTCGGTATCCGTCCGATCTCTAAAAATCCGGAATCTGATTCGGCCATTGCACGAAAGATCCGGTTACCCGACATGTCATTTTATTATTTTAAATTTAATTAATAAGTAACATATTTTGAAAATGTATGAACTCATTACGTTCTTGGAATATGTGGGATGTTTGAAAAGGCATAGAATTTACAGGTTTCAAAACATCAGAGCCAGATATCCGGTACAAGGGTTACCGGGTATTTGATATCCGGCAAACTCAATATCCGAGCAAGAATACGGAACTTTTGGCGACCCGTATTAAAGTTCCTCGAGACAATTTTTCAAAATACGGAACTGTCTCGGAAAATCCAGGACGTTTGACAACCTTGGTGTGTACTCATATGAAAATTGTATATTCTTATTTTTCATGAGTGTATGTAAGAAAAATTTAATATTTAACTCAAGGTTGCGAAAGTTTGACTATCGGACTTGACCCTTATTTTTTTCCCTGGCATGGAAGAAATAAAGGACTTACTTTTCTTTTGGAAATTATTTCAGATTTTTCAAAATGGTTACAAAATGTTTACATACAAGAACTGTTTTCTACATTTGGAATTCTATTCTACAACCGATGTAAAACGAGATTTTAAGACGAGTTAGATAAAATTCTCTAAAGATGATCTCTTACGCTAGTTAATTTGAATGAAAAAACTATTAAGTACCTCAATAGATAATCAAAGTTGGACAAAAATTGAAATGTTTTCTTTTAAGCCACCTTACGCACTAGAAATATTTAAAAGAGTTATCAGATAAGATATGATATCAACAAACCTTTTCATTACTTCAGCAGTTTATACAATCACTCGAAAATTTTAGATAGATACATTTTATCACAAGCGTGGACATTTTAACAAAACTACGTCGTTATTTTTGTTATTTTTAAATCTAGATTTCATCATATTGTTAAAGACGTTCCATTAAAAAAATTAGACTACATGCCCAAATAATGAAGTTCTTTTATGTACTCAATATATATTTTTATTTTTTTGAATGCAAATATGATGTGTAATTTAACCATAGTCATCCGTGCAAATTTATGAGTTTTGTAAAATTAATTTTAATTTAATTTTTATCTTACTTAAAATATGTAATAACACAGCACTTAATGTGCTAAGAACCTGCTGCATTCTTTCAAAGTTTAATAGCGCTAACTATTCTGTAGGTAACCTCTAAAATTATTTTTCATCCATTTCTTTTTTCTTTTTTTTCATGTCACAAAACTCAAACAAATCTACACGATATCATTGCATTTAATTTTAAGAATTGATGCAAAAAAAGTGCTGCATTCTTTTAGAAATGCAGCAGTATGTAGTCTGTGGCTAATTTTCGAAAATATTCTTTGAAAAATTCTGAAAATTTTCTGAATTAATTAACACGAAAAATTGTACCAGGCAATCATTGTATTGATTCTAAGAATTGACATCTTTTTTATTTCTTTTTGTAAAATTCATTAGTTTGAATAATCAGTAGTTACGTATAACCGATGAAAATATAAACTCTATGAGACAAAAGATTGTTGACCATAAAAAGTGTGAGTATGAGTTTGCTTCGAAAGCACGAATTTCACGGGATGTTAATAAAAATACTTCATATTGGTCGTGTAAATCAGAATTTTAAAGTGAAACCTCTCATAAAATAAATTATTACCGCAAAATTTTTTGTTATGATAAGCAGGGCCTCATTTAAAGAACCCAGGGTTCATAAGATTTTGGGGCTAAACATATGTTTTCCCGTCAACGCACAAAGCAGCAAATGCTGGCAATTTAATTTTCGAAAACTGCAGCAATAGTCAAACTGCATTTTATAAATAATATTAACATTAGACTTACCAGGCCGTTTTCAACCATTTCTAAACTTTCATTTTACACGAAGTTGCTACTAAGTATAAAGAAACTTACGGTCACATTAATTTATCCTACTTACCGTGTATTAGGAAAAACCAATGCAATTGAAAGTTTCACTATAATTAGTAACAAATTATGCAAAACGGAAGCCTCGAAACAGCCAAAATGACTGGTCTGATTAATCTAGTGTTAATGACAATTAATCAAAATAATAATAATAATGGAGGAAGTGGGGGTAATATGGAGCTCCTTAACAAATTGGCAGAAATTGGCAATGAGTTATCAGTATCTGTCTAAATATGTACCTAGACATTGCTAGTGTGCAGGAAAGGTGGTTAATTTAGTTACCGTAATGTGTTCATATTGAAAAGTTCTTTTTTTTTAAAAATCTATTGTTCAATACTTTGGAAAAATAAGCCCAAACTGTTATTTTGGTTCTATTGTCAAAGAAAATCCATCTTACCACCATTCAATCAATCTTATTAAAATTGTTCTATATTTATTTCCCATGAAAAAAATGCAAAAAACAAAATAAGACATTAAGGAGTTCCATATTAACCACATCACTAATCAAAGGCACCACTTTTACTTTTTTCATAAAATTGAAATTTTCTCATTGGGTGGTTGGAAGAAAGCAAACATGAAATTCCTTTGCAGAAGTTAATATATGATTACAGCAATTAGTATATAGGACAATACAATCATTTGTAACTTCTAGCACTATAGTCAAAGAAAAAGCGGTGTTCCATATTGCCACCCCTTCCTCAAAAATATGAATAATAATAGCATATATATATATATATATATATAATTCATTTTATAATGAAAAAAAATAATTCATGATTAAAAGAACCAATTTTCAGAAATTCAGATTTTAAATGAATTAAGTGTCCACTAAATTAAAGGGCCCCCAACCTGAGCCTACTTGGTTTGTGCGGTAATCAGGTCTTGATGAAAAGAATTATGAGTAAAAGCTATTTCATTTCTATTCAAGCCTGCAGAGATATTAAAGTTACGTCAATTGCATTAGATAATATCATCAAGCAATAGTTTAGCATTGTTTTAAAATAAAGATAGCTAGAAAACAATGAGCGAGCGAACACAATGAAGTTTACGACGCATATATTAGCAAGAGATTCAACAAGGTTTCTTAAAGTTACCGCAAAAATATGTTAAAAAGAACCACTTCCCCTTAATTTTTTATAAAAAAATCGTTTTACTAGATACATCAACCTACTATATAGCGATAGCAGATCTTGATTTTAAAAAGGATTATGTTCAGCTACCAAAAAAGTACTTTCTTTACACAGGAAATAAAACTTTCATAGTACATTTGAGTTCTATAAAGTAGATTAAACTTTCCGCTAAACATAAAAACTGAATTGTAATGATTGCAATTTCTTCAGAGGGAAATTTTTAATACTTGAGGCAAGTTCTGTTGGTAATTTTGGTTCTTTGTTGGCATCTGTGTAAGAAAGTTTGTTTTAATTATTTTGTTTATTTATTTAGTTTGTTGAGTGCTCCTTAACATCGATTAGAATTTGTGTTGTAGTTCTTAGGTTAAAAAAGTTACTACACAAATTTCGTCAATTTGACGAAAGGTTTACTCGGAGCATTTCTCACGAAGCCATTTCGTCAAATACGACGAAAGTTTCGTGAGATTTGACCATGCGTTTCTGAGAGCGCATCATGTGTTTATATTAAGTTAAAGTTCAGTCGAGTACTTGGTCACATCAATATTTATTGGATCGTTAATTGAAAAACGTAAGAACATATCTGGAATATATGTGCACTTAACAGCAAAAAAAGAGGAAGTTCTAGAGTACGTCTGCCCGCAAAAATAGTTCCATTACCGCTTATCAGAATCTTAAGAAATAGAAACCGAACTTTGATTAGCAACCAAACGACTCCAGATAGAACGCGTTCTTGAGATATTTTATCACACAATTGGATTGGAAATGAGACACAAATATCACGTTCTTGTAGACGATATCGCAATGAATTCGAACTATTTTCTGCATCCCTAAAAGTTTGCGCAATGAATGCGAAGAGGGCAGTTGAACGTAAATTTGGAAAACACGCAAGCATCAAGACACGTGATAAGAAGATTTGCATTATTTACCGTTTCTTTAGCTAATAAGTTGAGGCATTGATGAGCAAAACGTTCATGTAAAATAATTAATCAATTGCGATTTTACAATATTAATTTAAAATATTAAAAAATACCAAGAACACAAGTTCAAGAAGCGGCGACCAGTATACCCAACTAGGCTGATCATAGTTAGTTAATCCTTCATGGAGATCAGTAGCCTTCTTAAAACTGTTTACTCCATTGCAAATAACGGTTACTTCAAGCAAACTATTCCATATGCTTACAACCCTATTGTAGAAGCCATTTTTCTTCATTTCAAGATTAGTTTGTCAAATAGTTTGAACCAATGGCCTCAGGTTCTGCCTTACGTGTAAAGATGAAGCCCACCATGAACTTAAATTTTACTGAATTTAAACAGCTGAAGAAGAAAAGCACATCCTCTCTTTTTGTACACATAATAAGGTTTTTAAGTCTGATATCATAATCCAAACCTGAAAGTGAGGTTACAGTTCTACCATCAACCAAAGCAGGCCGGCTGGCAGAATACCAAGAAGAATCCATTCATGTTCAAGGGAGGCACTGCTGGTATGAAGAATGTGCTTCTATCTTCTCGTTCTAGTTCCTTTAGCATACATTATTTCTTCCAAACTGATGCTATATGCCAGTTTATAAATTGAGTTGCTTTCAACAAACAGAGAAGCAAAACATTCTGATTCAATAAACGCACCTGCAAAACAAACTTCCCTAAAACTCGAATGGATTCGTTCTTTTCTGCCGCGCGCAGAAGCGTCCATCAAAATTCCGTGGTCGAACTGTACTAATCTCTTAGCCCTCCTTTGAACTCTTTCTAAGAAGGGGATATCTTTCTTTAGTTCAGGAGGTCAAAACTAAACAGCATACTCCAAATGCAGTCTATCAAACTTCTATATAAAAGACAGAAGAACTTCTATAGGCTTATTCAATGTAGATCTACTGATAAACCCTAGCATTATGTTTTGGTCTTGTTACTAGCCTTACTGCACTGCTAATTTAACTTAAAGTTTCTGGATTGTAAAAAATTTACAGTAGAAATTTAGTTGCCACCATTTTTGTGCTCAGTTGGTGTAAAGTTGAAAATTATTCATTTTGTTTTACAGTGTGTGTCTAAAAAAATACAGACAACAGAATGTTTTTTTAGCATATAATGTTCGTTAACTCAGCCACGCATCAAAGGATCACTGCGGTTGCTAATGTATCCTATTTACATAGAAATGAGTAATTGTAATGACATTTCGATACGTAATGGAGTTGACAAATTTTATGTGCTTAGAAACATTATACTGTTTATTTTTTTAGACAGACACATAAAAACATTTAAAATATATCAAAAGTCTAAAATTTTCAACTATACTTCAACTGAAAACCAAAAATCGACTTCGGTAACATAGAAAATGTAACGTAAAATTTTTGCAGTGTACTTACACCCCAGATGAACAAAAGTTTCCACTTAAGGGGAGAAATACGTGTGAAACGGCGTATAAAGAGCAATTTTCGTGATTTTGTTTAACGTATCAAGAATGAATATATTTTATTGAGATTTTGAGGTTATTTTATAGATATATTGAAGAACATTTACTGAAATTTTCAAACATTTTTCTTGCAAAATACCGGAGATATCGGCTGCTGTGCACCGTAAGTCGACACCCGGGTCGGCAGTTGACGTACATCCTGGAGGTCAATTTTTATCTGAAATCAATTTTTTTTAAATCTACTTTTCTTTAATAAGTGTCTCTTCTAGTTGAACTAAAATCATTACAGAAAATTGAAAATTTCTATTTTTTTAGAATGGGAAAATTAGGTACGATTTTAACCGCTTTTTTATTTTTTGTTCTTTTTTTACAATAAAAAAGTAAAAATAAAGATATGTTTATGATTCTAGTTCAACTAAAGCGTGTATATATAAAGAAAATGTGTGCTAAATTTGATAAGGATTGATCAAAAACTCTGTGAGCTAGAGTGTACGCAAATTCAAAAAAAGTAGTTTAAAAAAAAACGCGTTTGAAAAAAAGAGTGGTATTGAAGATAAATTTAAGGCAGTAAATGAAACATTTTTTTTATATACTTATAGATACTAACACTTATAGAAATTTCTATTCGAGGTCTCAATTGTTAAAAGAAATAAAAAGACATCTGCTAACGTTCTCTAATACCCTTCAGGTCATTCATGAAGGACTACCTGCTCAACTGCTCCAAAAGAGGCGCTCGCTTAAATGCTTATAGCTTTTAAACGACTTATAATTTTCCTTTGAAATTTTCAGGGTATGTTATTGAATAGTTTTAGAATCAACTTCTGAAGACAAAAAAAATAATTTTTGAGACCTTTACACATATTTCCCCACTTAACTAATGATAGATCCCTAAAAGTATTGCACGGATAAAAGAAAGAATATTTGTGAAAATAAGTATTTTTTTTAAATTTCCTTTTCTTTTTTTTCTTCTTCAAATGCTGAAAATATTTTGTGAATTTCATTAGTAGCCGGCGAAAGACAAGAGAAAAAAAAGCGAGAGACAGATAGAGAAAAAAGGGATTTAAATTTTAAGAAAAAAATTTCACATTAAAGTATTTTAAAATACTAAGAAAGTATAATAAAAATGTAGATAATCTTTAAATTTATTTAAAACCCTACGTGCAAAAAATTACAATTTTCCAAATGGAGTTATAAGAATTATTTCAGAAAATAGAATTCAGTTAATTGATTGTCTGTGCACCGTAAAATGGCGGTAATATCTAGTGTTTACGATCATTCCTTTCTATTTCGTTCGCTTGGATCTTTCTTTATCTGCCGGACCAAAGTCTGTACTAATCTCTTATCAACATGCAGAAATTTCCCGGGTGCAGTCACACCATTCATCATTCGATCGTCTGACACATTTGAGGAACAACGGAGGTAAGTTGACAAGTTGCCATGACTTCGGTTATTTAATTCTTGTGCATGCAGTCATATGAATTATGTAATTTTTTGTTTAGCTATAAATGTGTTCGTATTTTATGGATACCGTATTTTACGAATTATAAGTTGAATGTTTTTTTTTTTTTTTTTTTTGAGAAATTGCCTTAATAACTTAGATGCGTCTTACATGCATGGAACTGGAGCGAAGACATTTTTGAGTGGCTCCGCTCCAACTTCTAAATACTTTGCTCCAATTCTGCTCCAGATCCGCTCCGTGATACGGATAGTTTCAATAGAAATCATATTATTTATCATCATCTTTTCAGTCATTCAGGGTAACTTTGAGCCATGCCGGGTAACTTCACACCGCTTCATATTTTTTAGGATATTTGACTTCCAGGCCAGACAGTCCAATACTACGCTCTGCGGGCTTGGTTATAAAATCACAAGTAAGCCAGGCGGTCATACGAAATAACCGCTGTTCTAGATATTATAAGTTGTAATTAAAAAGATTTATGCAAAGGTGTCTTCTAATTCAAACTGAATTACCCAGGTTAGGCGGCGAGGACACCCCTTTGCTTACTGCCCCACACTACTATATATTTATTTACTAGATAATCAAATTGTTTGTGAAAAATATATATTTACCATCCAAAGAGCTTTTTGAAAATTTTATTATGCTTCCCAAAACAAAACCAAACTGGGCAAAAAAGAGCGCTGCCACCCTGATAAGAAAAATTTAAAAAGCGCAGACGATAAATAAATACATTGAAAAGAAAGGTATTATTAAATTAAATTCACATATAAATTAAATTTTAACGAAGATTGCAAATACAGCGAAGCCTCACTCAATATGCCAGAGAAACGTTTCGATTATTATTAGTGTATTTGTTACAATAACAATGGCAACTGCATTGATTTGTTTGTTCACACGGTAACTGTAATTATACTGTTGGAAACGACAGCAACAATGCAAAAATAAAATAAAGCGGCCGAAAAAATCATTGAAAAATTTAAAAAAATTAATTTAAAAAAAACGAATTGAGTCACAACTTTCATTTTTGAAGCGATGATTTTCTCGGGTCGTAAACATTAACCGTGCCAAATGTGGTCCCGGTAAAACGGCCTTGGAATCTATAACGGACAGACAGACAGAAAGACAGAATAAGCCGCTTATATATAAGAAGATTTTCTGCTCTTAAATTTCCAAAATCAGTTTGCAACACTGTACACAGATAATTGCATCATGCAGTAGTTCAGAAGTCACTGCCTGGAAGCTATTTTTGAATGCCGGTTCGATGTTGTTGAAATTCTTGAAGTTGTTTTATGCACTACTATGAATTATAGAAACCCCCCTTCCCCTGAGATGCTGTGAAATAAAAAAATTTCAATGTTAAGAAATTAATTTTTCTGTTCAAAGTTGCACAATTATGTTACTGTTGCTAAAATAATTCTTTTTAAAATTCCTTTCCTTACGTGGTTCAAAGAGACCCTGAGTGGCTGGGTAACTTTGAAACAGGGCACTAATTCATTTAAGTTGGTTTTTAGAACTATTATTGCTTAATCTCTAATAACTATACAACATTCGACGGAGTTTTTCTTTAATTTTATGCCGATAAATATAACAACATTATATCTGTATGATTAATCCATACGAAACAGCTACTAAGGGGACTTATTTCCAGAAAAAATATTGGAATAAAGATTAAAAATAATTACGTTTGTGTTTATGCATTGCTTCATCACAGTTTAAACTTATGAGTAAGTAGGTTTTGTGACGACCTTATGTTTGCGCACAAGCTGCAGATCGCGAATTGAGGCAACATCAACTGTTTATCTTGATGCGTACCAAGGCAACACGTCAAGCATGCAGAACAAATATCATTCTTTTGAACGAATCGTAGAAACAATTAGAGAATTTAAAATGCAGAATCAATGGCAGAACATTTACATTGCTAAATATCGGATTACATATTTCGAGCTTATCTTTAAAGTGGTGTAAAACGAAGGGCAATTTTTTTGAATATCTAAAAGTACATTTAGCGATCTTGTTCTGAGAATTCTGAGCAGATGAAACATTTATGATAAAATGATGAATGAAATCAATTAACTATTAATATTAAACATTTTAATTCGTATTTTTAAAATGTATTATCGCTTTTTATTTTTATTTTCAATAATTTATTTATTTATTCATTACGAAAAAAGATACTTTGGAGAGGAAAAAATATTAACTTTCTTTTTGTTTTACTAATTTCTCGTCTGTATGTACTTATCGAATTTTAGGACTAGTATAAGATGCATTTTTTTCCTTAGAAATCTCTTAAAAAACTCAGGTGCTTATTATGCTTGAAACTAAAATTAAAATGTCCAGTTTTATTATTCAAAATTCTCCCGAGTTCTAAAAATGTCAGGGAGAAGAAAGCTCAGATGACAATTTTCTAGGATTTTTCTCGGTTGTCAACGATAGTAAAGAGCATAGATAAAGTAAAATTTACCTCCCAAGGGATCATTCATAAATGATGTCACGCTTCGAGGGGGGGAGGGGGGTTCGTGAAATTGTGACAAAGTGTGATAAGGGGAGGGGAAGGGTAACAAGAAGTGTGACATCATGCATTATGCAACATAGCGTGACGCGTTACAAAAAGGGGGGAGGGGGGTCCGCAGAAGTGTGACATATTGTGACAAAGGGGGGAGGGGGTCAAATATGTGGGAAAAAAGTGTGACGTCATTTATGAACGGCCCCCAAGGCAAATTTGCTTACTCTGCCTATGTAGAAGCTCGGATCTGAGCACAGTATATTTAAACTAGCTCAGCGTTTCTCAACCTTTCAGTAATCGCGGCCCAATTTTCTATCATACTTTCCATCGCGTCCTCCCCCCCCCCCTCTCTTACCATAAAATGTATACAACAATAATGTACCTGCTAAAAAAAGAGCAAAAGCAAGTAATTTCAGTAATAAAATTAATTTAATAATAAATCACTATTTCAATTTTGGGCAGGAGTAGAGGATGATTTTTCTGCACTAAAAACAAGGGCATTCCACATTCTATTACCATTTTCAACATCATCAACATCTTTTGTGAAACTGGATTTTCTGCTGTGGCTTCTTTGAAGACAAACTATAGATCTCGGCTAAATATAGAAACAACTGAGGGTGGCTATTTCTAATATTAAGCCTTCCTTCGAAAAACTTTGCTTTGAAAGACAGGCCCAAGGAAGTTACTAATAATTATTAAATTTGTTTTTAATTTAGTATGTTTTGATTGAGAAAGTCTTAATTTAGTAATTTGTTTTACTTTAATAAGTTATTAAATATGCCGAAATGTATTTTGTTTTCTGTGTGCATGTGTGTTTTCCTTTCAGTCGGTTTTCTTTCAGTTAATCAATTTTTTAAAGTAATGTTTTCTCTTGGATATTCTCGCGCCCCCCTTCTCGTGTGCTCGCGCCCCACTAGGGGGTGCGCCCCTCAGGTTGAGAATCGCTGAACTAGCTGGTACCCCGCTGAACATCTGCGAGTTATAAATTCATCAATCAAACTTGTGAATGGTCGCTAGTTATCAACAAACTAAGGTATTGCCACTCCAAAGAATCGGAAATTGAAAATTGACTTATGAACGGAAATACTTTTTAAGAAATAGAAATAACTATCTTAAAGTACGTTAGTTACGATAATAAATAAAACTATTATGTTACTTTCCCATGCAAATCATTAAACAGATTCTTAAATGTCGTTTTACCTTAGTTTGTTTTTGCATGATGTCAATATCGTATCGTACCGCAAATTTCAATCGTAACTGTGCTAAGTGAAATATTTATATAAATGGATTATTTAAAAATGATTAGTTTCGGGAAAGGGGCAATTCATTGAATGCGAAAAACTGAAAATGAAGCATATTTTCTGTTATACAACATATATTCAGATTTTGATAATGTCTCGGCAGTAAAATACCCCTCCCTACAAAATAGAAAAAAAAATGTAACAAAGGTTTACTGTAATGTTAATTATATATGAAAATATGAAAAGGTAAATAATTTTGGTCTTCTAGCATAAGGTATTTTATTTTAATAGCGCTTCATATTAAATTATAAATAATCAAACAAAAAAACAGTTAAGAACCATTTTCTCTTCGGCTTTTCGACCGATTTTCATACTTTTTCTTTTGTTTAGTAGCTATTGACGAGCTTTAGTGATATCAATTAATAAAATTTGGAAACAGGTTATAATTAATAAATTATTTTCCCTTTTCTTTTGTCAGGCAAGCCTCATTTAGATTTGTAGTGTTATATTGTTATAGATAGCAGATAGCAACATTCCTTGGTTGAGGAAATTATTAGGTAATAAATGTAAACTTATTGTTAAAAAGAGCTTATTGCCACTAAGCAGTAATATTAAAAGCAATTATAATAAGAGTTTGAGTGAAGGCTTCTCTGTAACAATGAAATAAAAAATGAGAAAGTGTATGGAATCAAACTTTTAAGTTTTATTCAACATCCACTCAACTTAATACGAATTCGGCAGAAGTACAAGCTGCTACATTTATGAGCGCAATTGGCCCGACCTTATAATAGCTAAATGTCATGAATAATACTTATATAAATATATGAATAGCTTAATGTTTTCAATGCTAAATTTTATTATTAGGGGTGTAACGAGTATTCGGCCACTATTCAGTACTCGGCCCTTTGGCCGAATATTCGGCAGGGCCAAATAGTTATTTCATGACCTAGCCGAATATTCGGTCTGACCGAATACTCTGTAAGAGCAAATTCGGTCTGGCGGAATATTGATGGACTATTCGGCCGAATGGTTCTGCTACAGTAGAAATCTAAAAAAATTAAGAAATTAGTAAATTTTAAACTTTTAAAATTGAATTATAGTTATTGCAAAAGAACACATTAGTATAAAGTTTTAATAAATAAAAATAATTTTGGGAAAAACTACTTTTTTTAAACAGGTTTGACTGAGCAAATTACTGGAGTAGTACTGAGTTTATAGATTTGACTGAGCAAAAACATATTTTAAGGTTATAATATTGCATTTTATACTTAGCATTTGCTCCCAAAAGCTGACAATATTTAATTCAGACTTTTATTTTGTTATTATTCAAGTCAGACTTTGTTTGGAAAGACTGATATTGGGTAAAAGAGAAATGTAAAACGCCTAGAATATTTCACGAATACCAAAATGGCATTAGTTATTGCGGTTTTTGAAAATAAAAATGTATTCTAGTTAAATGCAATAAACTTCGACAGATCTTTTAAAAATAAGCACGCAAAAAACCCCCATGAAATAAAAATATTAACTTTTATAACGTTTAAAATACCTTCATAAAACTATTTTGTAAAAGGTAAAAATTCACTAAGCAGTAGTATGTCTTCAATTTGAATTAACTAATTGGTAAAATAATGTTAATGCTTGCATTAAAACCTGTCATTTCTATTCCACTTAGAGGTGAAATTCTCAGTTTTATTGCATTCAAAACAATACAGAGAATGCATTAACTTTAGATAGTTTAGAATCTTAACAAACATAATTAAATCATACATCATAGATTATTAAAGTGTGGAATTGGTGTTTGACTTGGTGAATAGTTTTAAATTTGACAAATACTTTCTATTACGACGATTTTCTAGAAATTTTAATATTCGGTCTAGAAGAAACTGCCGAATATTCGGCTTCGCCCTGGAAGAAATGGCAGAATATTCGGTATTCGGCTATTTGGCCAAATCACTATTCGTTACATCCCTATTAATTATTACGGCCAAATTTCGACTGTTGGGCGTACTCTAGTTTAATTAAACGTGCGTTGCGTTCTGAACTTCATTCAAGAAATATCTTTAATGAATTAACGCTTTATGTTTTTGCTTTTGAAAATGCTCAGTGTGTCTGGTCAAAAACTGACTACGAAAGTATCATAAATAAATTATATTCATTTCGTATTTATTTGTGAAAATGACTTGAAGCAAAATTGCAAAACGGTTTCAGGTGGCAAAAACTGTACCAAACAATGTTTTAAAAAATTTTTTTGAAAAAATGTTTTTTTTTTTTTTTTTCAAAACATTTTCTGAAGTAACAACAGACGCCATCAATAACATAAGCAGCTAAATTAGTTTATGATGCAATTTTAAAATAATATAGCAAAACCAAAAAGTAGGAAATTACTGTTTTTGTAAATTTTGTATTCGTTAATGTAATAAAAATTTTCTATTTTTTACAAATTTTAAATTTATTAAAAGTAATTATTTTTTACTATTTGAAATAAATACATGATAACGAAATTAATAGTACTTAATTTAACCTACAGTTCATCATTTTTTAATCAGAAATAAATCGAACATTTCAAAAGATTTTAATTTATTCAAAAAAGTTTAAATTTACTCTAAATGATTGAAAATAATTATGTTAATAAAAAAGTAAGAGGAGCCAGTTATCTTACATATTGTTAAAAACTCAAAAATTAGAACGGGCTTATTCTTTCTCTTTTTTTAAATCGAAGTATGTAGTTTAGAATACAATTAATAATCTGAAGTTGAATGTACTTCCTTCTGCAAAATGAAATCTAATTTCTTCATGAAACTGTCGGTAACGCGTAACTACATTAAGTAAAACATTCTACTATTATGAAACTATGTTACACTGAATGATTATTTGCTTCTTTGCAGCATTGAAAATTCGTGCTAAAACTGCTATTTATTATCTTTTTGATATAATCGGATTCGTTCATTACTTTCACCTCACATGCAAGCAAGTTCATTTGCCTCCACTTTTTTTTAAGCACTGAAAAACTTTCGAAAGCAAAAGTTTCTGATGAAATGGGCGTTTAACAAAACGCAAACGCGAAGAAGGTGGATGAAAAAAATGTACAAATGTGCTCCCATTTTTGGGTTTCACAATTTCGATTTCCATCCAACCATGACGTATTTTGTTTACTTTTGAGCTTCTGCGAACTAATACCGTTTGTAACCAGTTGATCCTTCGGAATTCTTTTAAAAACACGTCTTTGTTTGATGGGTATACCCCTCTGTACCCCCCCCCCCCCCCATGAAACAAAATAAACATATTCTGTATTTATGTATTTTCATGCATTAATTTGCTAAATATGCCACAATGCATAGGCACCGTTGATGGGTCCCAAACCGATAATTTCAAGGAGTTAGCAACACTTCGTGGAAAAGTTGTTTGAATTGCCAATTTTTATAGTTGCCAGGTTGCCCACTAGGGAGGGGTCACAGCACAGACTGCTCCATAGAAAGTTTAAGGGGGAGGTATTTTCAGGGGCTTTTGGGAGGCTTAGCGGATTTGAGGGAAGTTCCGTAACTTTTAGGGGGTAGCGCCACCGCTCTGACGGGGCTGACCACCTGTTGTTACCGCTTCCTCGCGCGAAACTAAGAAAATTGGATGCGCTGTTCTTGAGAAAATGCAACCCCTATAGGACAGGAGTCCGACTTCCGACCCTTCCGATGGATGGCAGCATCTACAGTCCACCTCCACAGTTTTGTGATAGTACTAAGGGGGAGGGAAATTTTCGCCTGTACCTTGCACTCATAGTAACAGCTAGCGACCGCCCTCAGGTCTTTTGGATCCACGGATTCAGCGAGTACATATTCCGCATGTGCTCAGTTTATATTTGGCGGCCCGGTCCTCAAGAAGAATCGGGCCCCAGACCCTCCAGTTTTGGGTCCGATGGTCACACCACTGGTTACACGCGGCCTAGTCAATTTTGGTAAATCTTTTATCTGAATGAAATAAGTAGCGATTTAAATTTTTATTGTGATACACTAGGAGAAAATTGCAGTGTCTTACTACTGCAAAAGGTGTAAAGGAACACGACCCTGGGTCCCTATATTTTAGAGGCCCCCAAAATCAATATAAAATCTTTTCTCACCATCACATATTGAAGTAGCTTTTACAAGTGCGCTACGAATTTAATACTTTTAGGCTATTATTTATTAAATGCATTTACTAATTCATTACTTACCTATTTATATTTGTTAAATTACATGAGCAATATGTACATTGATTTTCGTATATTGCAGCGGTTGAAAGGGTATCACGAGTTAAAACTTGGCCCACAGCTCCAATTTCAGTTAATCAGGCCCTTATGTTTTATTCGTTTTGTAATTTGTATCATAAATAAATGAAAAGTTAATAAATTTATGAATTTTACACCACGGGCCACATATGACCCGTGGAGCGTCTTCCTGTGACCCAAAAAAAGATAATTCAGAAGCTTGCAAAGATAGAAAAAAAACCTCATCCGATGCTCCCTAAAGAAAAAAGCAATTTTCTCCCTCTTCCATAGCAGTTGAAATTTGTCCGTGAAAAGAAGACCGTTTCTTACAAGAATTCTGTAATGTCAATGTCATCAAAAAAACGCACCTTATTTTGTTTTTATATTGTGGCAGCCGTGAAAGAGCCACTCTATATATGGGCCGAGCATAAAGAAGATAGAATACCACAGCGGTAAAGTGATTCAACCTTGCAGAAAATAACATGAAGACATTTTTCTAAAGTTTGTCATCATAGTACTGCTTTCAAAATGCTTTATTAAAGGAATCATTTTATGTATTATTGTATCATTGTTATTTTACAGCAGCAAGAAGAAGAAAGAAACTTAAAATGAAAGAAATCTCTCGATCAATGAATTTGAAAGTTGTGTGTGTGTATCTTTGGAATGAAATAACTTCTCTCCTTGCTTAGTTTTAGATTCACTAAAAGGATTTTGTAAGCTACTTGTATAAGAGCAAAACCTCCCTAAAAATTATTTTTTGTTGAATCATATTTTTGAAAATTGCGCATCTAAAAAAATTAATTATTTCATTACTGTTTTTTTTATTTGGTTTTCACTAAACCAATTTAAAAAAACTATACACGAGAACAAAATCTCCCGTTAAAGAAACCAATCATTAAATCAGATTTTCGAAAGTTACGTATTTTTAGATCGAAATAAGTTATTTCATTACTTTGTTTTGAGAGAACTCACTAAACCGTTGCCAAAAGACAAAGCTGAGAACTTCATCAAGAAACAAATCGCCCGTTTAGAAACATAATTCGCAACCAACACGCAGTTCAGCTTGGTGAGGGTACCCGAGCGTATCAGAGCGTATCGCCAGCACATCTGTTGAAAGTGTCCAGTATAGAGTGTTACGCGATACGTTACTTCACCTCTCGTCTCCCTAACATACATGCATTGTTTTGCAGAAGGGTTGTATGCGTGAGATTTGGTGCTCTGACATCAAAATGAAACTTATGTAACAGTTTCGTCATGGGAAATCTATTCATATTTTAGCTGAAATCCGAAAATATAGCAAAAGAATTTGAATTGTTTGCTGTGTCCTGACAAGCATATCATTCGACTTATCTTGAAGGGAAGCTTGTCAAATAATCTTAACTCTTTCGAAAAGGCTGTGGGAATTATTCTACTAGCTATCATGGCACAAATTCGTCAACTTTTAAATGTCTATAGTAAACTGTTTCATCACTTCTGATTATGTAGAACTTTTCTTAAGCTATGGGAAGTATACCTATCACTGAACATAGTGAAATTGGAAAGCAGGAAGCACTCCCCGACCCCTCCCCCCAAAAAGGGGTGGTTCCAAATCAATTTAATTTTATTCATGAACCCTAAGTAATTTATTTACTTATTTATATTTTTCTTTGTTTTATTTATGTATTTACTAGCTGCGTGCCCGGCGTTGCACGGGCTATTTCAAATATTGACGATTTCCCCAGGAAGACAATTTGCAAATATATGTTGAAAAATAATGCATATAAAAAATTTCAGGCACAATCAGTTAAAAGAGAATAGTAATACCGATTCGAGAAATATCGTCTGCTCTACAAATTAATTACGAATGGTTGGCTTGCCTCGCTCGATATTTCTTTGGTCATTTCTTTACAAACGTTAGTACTTTCACAGAGTATCAGTAAAGAAGATTTTATACAAAACAAAAAATAATAAAAATAGCTAAAATTAAAATTCTGAATCCAACAGTATTTTTCTTTTTTTGTTTTGTTTCTGTACGTTCTAAACATTATTTTTTTTTTTAAGATTAAAAAATGAATAAAAGTAGCCAAAGTTACTTCTGATGAAAGTATGTTTCTTTTCTTCTGTACGTTCTACAGTTTACGCATTTACTTATTTCAAACATACGCAAACACCAAAGCGAGTTTTATTTATATAAATTTATTATTTAAAAAAAAAAAAAAACTCATGTCAAAAAATATTATTCTATTCCAGTACTGAAGAAAATGACTCTTCAAAAGACCAAGCAGTGGCAGTTCATTTATAAATCTTCTTTAAAAACACAAAATGGGAAGCAACTGCGCTCACTGAGTCTCAGGCGGGGGGTGGGATTAATTAGTGATAGTAATATTGTGCGAATGAGATGTTGATTGTTACATTTAAATTACATTACATTTCAATCAAAAAATGCTTTTACTACAAAAAAAAAAAAAAAATGCAAACCTCTTAATACTTTTACTATAACTGATAATGAAATCTATTCGTTTCACCGGATAAAATGGTCACACCAACTAAGGCAGTCGATCTCAGTTCTCTTTCCTCACTTTTGGAATTAAGTGATGCGCCAACTATTGGAATTACATTTAAATGTAAAAAAAAAGTCACTATTAATATTAAGAATAATTAAAATCGTACAGCTCATTTTGACTTTTTCCCAATAAAGAAAGAACTGCAACTGTTTTCCTCCAGCCAAAAGTTATTCGTTTATAACAAACAGTATTTGGTTGAAAAACAGCGGAAACATGAGTTGTTTCAGTAGAATCATCAACACTTTTCCGGAATTTAACTGTTTTAATAAGAAAATTTCGTGGTTACAGCTTCCGAATAGGCAGAAGCGTAGCCGGAGATTTTGGTTGGACCCCTAAATTTAGATACTCCTTTTAGAGTAGAAATATATTTTTTTGTTTTGTTTTGTAATGGGGCTGCATATTGGCTCCTTACGATATGCATTCACTAGGAACTGGCAACCATTCTTTCAAGTAGCGCCACTATCGGCGGATACCATTACCTCTTGAGAATTTTGAGGCTCAGTTTCCCCCTAGATGGAGGGCACCTGAGCTCTAATGATGCGAAACTGCACTAGGAATTCAATCTAGCCGAGAGTATCCAAGTTAAACAGATACTCAAAGGATCTTTAACATGCAGCATAAGCATACGACATGGGCGCTGACATCTTGAAAATACGCCGACTTGGGCCAGGTTTGATCCTGCAAACTTGGGCGTACGAGGCCCATAATGCCAATGCCTTACCAGTATGCCCCCAGAAGCCAGAGTAGGAATATAAAGAGAAAGTAATAAATAAGGGCATTTAAAATAATGTCACACAAGTTTAACTATTCATGCTTTTGCGATGGCAAAACCACGTTTCTAATATTTGCGTCGGCAAATGAGGTAAATTTAAATTACTTAAGTCTCACTTGCTTTTTTGAGGATCCTAAAATGCTGTTTATTGTTTGTTTAAGTTAAAGGTTGTTAAGGTATTTTGGTAGTGGGGACAATAAATACTTATACAATAATGCTAATTTACAATAAATGCTAATTCACTAATTGTTGTATACCTTCCACTACTGGCATCTGTAAGCTCAAGTGGAGGAACAGCACACAACGGAAATAAATGATGGCAGAAAAAAAAAAGGTGGAAAAAAGAAAGAAAGAAAGAAATTTCGACTGCATGTAGAGTTTTTTTTTTTTAGATATATATATTTTTTTACATCCTGGAAAGTTGTTAATTAAACAAAAAAAAAAAGAGAAAAACTAAAACTTAAAAAAAAAAAAAAAAAAAAAAAAAAAAAAAAAGGGGGTTACTCGAAAAAAAAAAACATTATTTTTAAACGTTTATACTAATGTACTTCATTGTCGCAAAATATTAACAACAACGTCTACAGCGACATTTCGGAAAACTAAAAAGCAAGTTCCCGCTGTGGTCTGCCGAAAAGGGGAACTTCATGCTCATCTAATGATGAATCACAACTTTCGAGCCAACACATGAGCTTAAATTAGGCGTTAAGAATTCAAGATGGTTTCTTTCCTATGTTTCGGAGCTCTCAAGGCCTTTGTTTTCTTCATTTTTTACTCCTTGTGTTAATGAACTGGATTTATCCCAAGTCCTTCTTCAAGTATCTTTTACTTGAAAAGTTTCATTCAAGAGACGTCGCCTGAAGTCCTAAAATGATTCTTTAGAAGCTTCTCCCCCGACATCTTTCTATAAATAGATGCAAAGGACGAAACAAGATTCTAAACTAACTTTAAAATTATTAAAGTTGTATGCAGTGCCCGATTTACATTTTGAATCACTATAGGCACAACTCATGTTTGCGGGCCCCTCACGCAACAAAAATTTTTTGAACATAAAATTTTGGGGGGCCCCAAAGCACAAAAACTAATTTGTTTTTCAAATTTCAAAGTGTCACACCAAAATTTGGGGGCCCCCAAAGCGCAAAAACTAATTTGTTTTTCAAATGTCAAAGAGTCAGACTAACATTTGGGAGCCCCCAACGAGCAAAATGATTTTGTTTTTAAATTACAAAATGTTTGAATAAAATCTGGGGGCCCCCAAAGTGCAAAATCGATTTTTTTTTTCAATTTCAAATTGTCAGACCAAAATTTGGAGGCCCCCAAAGTGAAAATTCCTTGTGGTTTTACAATAATTTAGTAATAAAAATTTTCTGTAAAGCAACGGAACACTAACAGTTTGTTTTTAAAAGATGCTATTCTTAAATATTTTTCTAAAAAATTTTAAACTGCAAAAAAAGAAATAATAATAATATTAATATTAACCAAAATTAGGGGGCCCCCTCAAAGAGGGGGCCCTAAGCCCAGGCCACACGGGCCTAATGGTGAATAAGGCCCAGGTTGTATGTATACTAGCTGATTTATATGCAACATTTTTTCAGACTCATATTAAAGATCTTTTAGTTTAAACGTTTTTTTTTTTTTTTTTTAAACCTGGAATTTTGAATGTGCTTGCCTATTTCTTTTTTACAACTTATTATATTTAGTGCTTAAAATATTTACTGCAGAAAAACCTTTATGATAAAAAATCCTAGGAAAAACAAAAGTTTCGTTTAAAAAGATTCGCCTTGAAAAATAAATAAATAAATACACAAAAAGCTGATAAGTCCGATTGTAGGAATGCAGAAGTATTTTTATTGCTCGCTGTAAAGTAAGGTGAGCTGAATAAAGGGAAAAAATTTTTTTTCAAGCCGTAACGCAGCTCAAAAGCTGTGAATTGGGGAGACTAAAAACGATTTAAAAATAAACAAGATCTGTACATACTTCCCGTAGTGCATGTGCTCTAAGTTCGCCTACATTTGGAAAAATTTATATTTTTAGGATCATTTTTAACCTTTTTAAATTGGCCGTCTTCCCGAATGTAATATAAATTCTTATGCATTAGACCGAAGAAAATAATGTGTAATATGATTTAAATAAATTAAAAACTCCCGTAGCGCATTATCTCCATATTTAATGAAACTTTGAATAATAAATAAATTGATTAATTAATTTAATTAAAAAATAAAATAAAATACATATAAAGATAGAATAAGGTTCAGGGGAGAGAAAATACTAACTCCCCTTCTATTTATTTTTAACCGACTTCACAAAGGAAGGAGGTTATACATTCATAGTGTATGTATGTCGTTTTTTTTTTTTTTTTTTTTTTTTGTTTGTTTGTCCACTCATAACTTCGCACCGGATGAAATGATTTTCATGATTTTTTTTTCAATCGATGGAGGGTGGTTTCCCATAGGTCCCGTACCTTCGTTTGACCATATTCGACAAATAGAACAAAAGTAATTGGCAGAAATGTAGTACTTTTTTTGTTTTTTCATCCATAACTTTTGACTAAAGGAACCGATTTTGATGATTTTTTCTTTATTGGTTGAGGGTCGTCTAACTCAAATATTGCAAATCAATTTGACTACATTTGTTTTTTAGAAAAAACGTTACGGGGGAAAAATAAGTATTTTTTATTTAAATTGGAAAGGCTTGGCTTGATTTTTCTTTGTAGGGAAATCTATTAATAAATATAAAAGTCATTGTTGAAAACATGTTTGTTGTCATGGGCTATAATATTAAAAGAAATTACAGCAAGAGTTTGACTGAAGGTGAAATTTAATCCAGTCAGTTTGTTTGCTAAAATCGACTTCAAAGGGGAATTTATTATACAAATGATTAGTTTTAGTGCCATTAATTCAAAGAAGTTTTGCCCTTTGATATGGATTTTTTTAAATAGAGTATTTATATAAAAAATGTATTTACACTAAAAAGAATAAAATAAAATAATTTTTATAAAAAAACAGAAACGACTTCAAATTAAAAATTGCGCCAAAAAGTAAAAAATAAATTCATTCTTTAGACAACATCGATGTGACTTTTAAACATAGTTTTAGAAGTCGGTGCAAAATGATGAGTTTAATTACCATTATACCATTTGCTACTTGATATTGGAACTGTTGCTAATTCTGCGAAAATATATATATTTGTAATTGGGATTCATGATTACAAAAGATTTTATCTATCCTGATTTTGCACCGACTTCTAAAACTATGTTTAAAAGTCACATCTATGTTGTCTAAAGAATGAATTTATTTTTTACTTTTTGGCGCAATTTTTAATTTGAAGTCGGTTCTGTTTTTTTATAAAAATTATTTTATCATGTTTACTTATTTTATTTATTTATTTATCTTATGTGTTTCTTTTTGTCTGAAAGACAAGTTTAAATATTTTAAAACACTTTATTTCAGACCAGGAGTTGGAAACATTTTATTCAGGGAAAGGGAGGGGGGGGGGGGGGCATTCGTGTAATGGGATGTAGGCTGCATTCATTTCATATTGACAACTTTAGATAAAAGGGGTGAAAATTGTATTTATTTTGCATATAAAATTCTACTTTTAACATGTAAGTTTTAAATAAAAATATTTATAATCAAAAAGCAAAATAATGGTCTGAAATATAGACCGTTATTAACATTTATACAGTTCGAGCACGGAATTGCGACATTTGGACGCTTCTGCGCATGACAGAAATGAACGAATCCATTCGAGCTTTAGGAAAGTTTCTTTTGCAGATGCTTTTTTTTTTTTTTTTGTTCGCGCATCTGAATGTTTGCTTCTCTGTTAGTTGAAAGCCACTAAATTTAAAAACTGGCATACAGCATAAGTTTGGAAGAAATCAAGTATGCTAAACGAACGAGAACTAGAACAAAAACGGCACATTCTTTATACCAGCAATTCCTCCCTTGAACATGAATGGATTCTTCTTATCACTCTGTCAGGCAGATCGCTTTGGTTGATGGCACTGCAACTTTTTTTTTCTTTTTAATCAGATTTTTTCAAATTTTGGTAAAGTTGAGAGTACATGCGCGACCGGAAGATGTAAATCTATTTTCCTTTATCCAGCAAAAAACACGTACCGTAGCTAATAATTGCTGCTAATAGGGAAAATGCTGCATACTACAGTGTCATACTGCAGTGATTAATACCTACTCTATAATAAATAACTCTTGGTGTTAAAATGGCACAAATGAAAATCAATAAATCTGGCAGACCGGATTTTAGTAGAAATCTCTCCCTTCGACAGTGCAAAGTGAAGAATCGACTGCGCTACAAGCACTAACGAAGAGAGCAATTCTTTCAGAAACCCGTCTGCTAATTTCAATGATTTTTATTTGCACCAATCTGAGGTTGTTTTTCTATTTTGCTAAGTTACGCGCCAAGTAACCTTTTCATAACCTTTTCGATTATTTTTATCAAAATACCTGTTCGCGATGGAGCGATGGATATCAATTGAAGATTAATGCTAGAACTTTGTTCTTTGTTACATTATAAAGGCAATTCAATTCAAAATATTATATTTTGAACAGAATGAAATATTAAAAAATTAGAGCTACGCATTAACCTTTTTCTTTTCTTTTTTTTAAATCTTACACATACTTAGCAAATTTTTAAGTTTGAAAAACTTTTCTTTTTTTTAAATTTTAACCAAAAAAAAAATTAACATTGAAAACTTTGTAGCGAAGTGCAAAAGTAGCATCTGATTATGATTGAATGGTGCCCCGAGAGGATATGCTTCCTCGTGGTGCTATAGTATTACGGAGGTATCGGTTGATATAAACAAAATATAGGTCACATGATTGAGCCATGGCCTTCTGGGATGTAATCTATCGCAGAAGCCATGGATTTACCAAAATTTTGACTGCCGGACCTTCATTTTATTAGACTTATTTGTAGCACTTCGCAATATTTAATTTACCAGTTACTACCAGTACTAAAAATTTATAAATTTATTATGCTGTTTTTTCCAGTCTACAAAAACTCAAAATGGACACGAAAACGTCAATACAAGAGAATGCCAAAAATGGTTTGGAAACAAATGGCCACGTAAAGAATTCATCAAATATGCAGTTAAGTTTGTATTATGTTTCTTCTATGCCTTTAGCATATATTTTCTTAATAATGAATGAATTCACTCAGCGAAGGAATTATTCCTGCTCTAACAACTACAGGTTATGTGATGAAGTCGTTCTTTGCCATTTGGCGAGATAGGTGTATTGAAGCATATGAGTTGCGTCTTGGCTACGTTTGAGTGACGACTTGGCTACTTTTGAGCATTCTGTTATAATTTATTGTATTTATTATAGTGAGAGATTTTTATTTATGATGGTTTTTGGCGCTTGGTGGCTGTTAACTTCTACCTGGGCAGCTTCAGAGAAATATTGTAACAATTTTAGTCGGTCAGGTTATGAAATTAAATTAATTAAGAATGTAGTACTTTGGGCTAACCGTATACTAGAGATATTACCGCCAAACATTTTCAATGTATATACCAATGTAATCACCATTATGAACTAAATTGAAGTGATTTATGTCCTTAAAAAGATTTATTAAAATAATAATAAATAAAAAAATGCACCAGTGAGCCAGATTTATATTTGCATGTGGTCTTTTTTGGCATGCTGTTAAAATTAGTTTTTTTTTCTTTCTTTTTCTTTATTTTTCTTTTCAGCTTAGTCCTGGATTCAAGAATTATACCGCACACATTCTGAAACAGGAAGTTTCAGTAGTTCAAGTAATTTATATTTGATATATGTACATTGTACATTGCTGCATAACAAATGATTACAGATCTAAAAGCCAAAAGTAATGAGTGTAAAACCCTCTATATTAAAATAATGATTTTCTTTTTTTAATAGGAAAGAATCAAAACAAGCTCTTCCACAACGAAAAGTTTATACTCATCGAAATTCGGTTCTCACGTAAGTTTTTCCCCCCCCCGTTACTCTATTGAAATTATAGCTGATTACTATAAATTCTGACGTAAATTGGTTCAGAAATTTCAAAGTTTTGCTAAGGCACAATGTTAGTTAACACTGCTGATTCTAAAGCCATATATTTTGCTTCTACACATACATAGAAAATTTTTAAGTTGAAAAACCTTTTCTTCTTATGAATGCGTTGCTTTATATAATGTATACTACTTTAGGCCTTCGCGCTCTATGACCTGCGGGTCCTGCAACGACATATTTCATAATTTCAAGAAAAAGAAAAGTGTAAAAGGGAGCTGGTGCACGTTAAATAGGTCGTGGCTCCAATGTCTTCCAAGTGAAACGATACCTCTGGGGGTGCCAACCCCAGGTGACGGTCTCTCATCTGGGAGTTGGTTCAAAAAATTAAGAGACTACATATAAAGGGGCGGAAGTCGGACTCCTGCCTATACGGGCCCCGTTGACTCAAGAGCAGCGCACTCGTTCTTCCTCGCTTCGCGCGAGGATACGACGACAACAACAAGAAAAGAGTAATGGAATTAAGCTACAATACGACCATTCCAGTGAAATGTCTCACAAAGGACAGATATATTTCATTTAACAGTAACTAAATTTCAGAAAACTGAAACTTAAAAAAATAATGAACAAAAGTTTTTTTTCTTAAGTAATGACACTTGTATATGTAAATTCTTAAGTGAATAGATTTTTACAAGCAAAATTATTAAGCTTGAAACAGTCTCTACTAAATCTTCAATTTTTCACCCTAGAGATCTTATGGAAGTCAACCATCTACAAACAGTATACAACATCAGTGTCGCCGTCTGCGCATTGCTGCTCATCAATGCCGCTATTTATTACTTTAGCGAACCTGAAATGTAAGATTTTATTTATTTATTTTCTGAGCAACATTCTTTACCTCTTCTTTTGATTAATTCGGTAAAAAGTTTAAGCTGTTTCAGAATAAAAGTTTAAGGCAATGTATAATTTATGCATAAGCAAATTCATCCATTTACTGGCTGATTTTCTTAGCCGACACTTTCCTCGAATTTGCGCATGCGTCAGTTCTGCTTCCAGTGGCGGATCCAGAAAAAAATTCTGGGGGGGGGGGGCACAATGTGGCTGATGTGCGTGGTTTCAGCTTAAAAACAAAATAGAGGGGGGGGGGGACACAACTCCAGAAACTGTGATCCGTTTTAATTTCCAAATATAATTTAATCAATTATTTAATTAAACTTAATTGATTTATTAAATTTAAATTATCAATAAAATTTTAATTAATTATTCCCTAATTAAATACAAGAAAACACATTTTTTTTAAAAACTGGACATATATAATAAAGGAATATATACTGTGAAAGCACCTATTTTCTTGAGCACTTTTTTTTAGCTTTTGGTTTTGTTCATATATAATTCGCGAAATTTTCAGCTCGCAAAATCACCAATAACTTCTTTTTCGCGAAAATTTAGGAGGGGGGGGGGGAGGTCAAATGGAGTCTTCTTCAAGTCTATTGAAGATTTAACGTAAGCATAAATCAACTGTCTAAGTGATTTTGCAGGTGTCTGCTTCTTTCTGTCTTAGCAATTACCCGGTTATCTCAGTTTGTCACATAGAATTGAAAGAATAGAAGTCACATAGAATAGAAGTTTTATCGCTCCATCTGCAAAATAGTTTCTTTTTCCTCGTTTTTAGCGTAAAGGAAGAAAAGAAAGTCAATTCTTTCTAGTCCTTACCTAAAGCGTCTGGAGGGGGCACGGGCCCCCGTGCCCCCCCCCCCCCCCTCTGGATCCGCCACTGTCTGCTTCTATTTCTTCCAAACAGGGGTTAGATATAGATAAGGAAATGTTTAGTTTTTATGAAGAGTAATGAACTCTGGGAATTTGTTTTTTCTTTTCTCTTTTGAGTTTTAAAGATTCAATTGGAAATGGAATAATATCGATCACCATCGGGGAAAAGAAAAAAATGACAGCGTGTAATATGATTTCGAAAACTGTCCATCTTAAAACTTGATTGTAGGACGACTGTTTAAAGAAACATGGTAGGACTTTTAAGGAAAAGTAAAGCAAACTGTTTGTTTCTGCAATTGCATTTACAAAAGATGTGCAAAGTACTGTTCGTTTACGAAAGCCGATACTTTCCGTCGGGAAGATTCTATTCGGCAAAGGGGGTGGTGATACTCTGAAGAAAATGAGAGCTAGAATTTACTCAAAAAAGTGGGTTGAATTTGAAGAGAAAAAAAGAAGAAATAAAAAGTCATGGGGGAGAGGGCAGTAAGAACTTTAGGCGAAGATATCGTAAGTCCGCAGTGGACAGGTTGGTAGAAATTCGTTTTCCAAAGAACACCGAAAATGGTAGGGTCAGAGTTGGTCAGTGTGTGACCGAGGTCAGTGTTTGGGAGGGTGACCACCTCTTGCGACTGATTCGCTCGGGACCGTGTACGTTAACGGGAGCTGGTGCACGTAAAATTCGGGGGAGCTGGTTGAAAATTAGGAGATTCAACAGAGGCAAAACGCATCGTACGCAGTCCTCTTAATATGGTGCTAGAACGGCTAGAAGCATCTAGAATATAATAGATCCCTATTCTTTCATTGTACGTAGTTCAAGATGACACGCGAAATATTTCTTGGTGTTATTATTCATTCCACGTGGTACCGCTAACGGTTAACCCGAACTTAATTTCAAATTTTTAAAAATGTATGCATAATTTATTGACCAAGTTAGGAAATAATGTGTTGTACAAAACATATTTTTATTTAATTCAACGTAATTTGTTTGACGTTGAACTAAAAATTTTATTGTTATTATTTTTAAAGTTACGTACATTATTAAACGAACACCTGCTTTTCCGAAATATTTTCAAATCTTTGACAGTTGATAGTTCTATGAGCTTTTAAGTCTACTACAGTAAAACCCCGTTATACCGCGCCTCAGTATACCATGGTGACTCCTATCATGTCCCCCGATTTTAAAACCGCCCTTTATTATGCCATTTAAGATGATCCCGTGCTTACCATTGTAAATAAAGCCAGCCAGCAGATTCAGAAGTCTAGTTATGCGTGTGTAACTTCTTTTATAGCGTTATCAACCTTTGTATTCCAGATTCTTTTACATTCTTGAAAAGTAAACATATTTTCCAGCGTATGCAGGTTTAAAATATTGTTTCGTTGAGAAATGCATTTCTCCTCTTCCGAATCTGTTGTTTTCTTAGAACTTCTCGCACTTCACAATCCCATGTTGATAACATAAAGATTCTTTTATTAGGCTCCCTTATTTATCGGAGCAAGCACAGTTGGTTTATAACCTATCGCTCGATAGACTTTTCTCCACCAAACCCCTACCTGTTAGTTGAGGCTTTAGGATTACTTGCGCACGGAGTTTGCTCAATAGACTGATTGCGCAGCTGAGATGTGTGCTTCTTGCACAGCAATTACAGTGAATAAAATCGCAACAAAGAAGAAAAGAAAAATTACACTATAAAAAAAAAGGAACGCGTAATTGATGAAGTTAAAAATGATGCAAAAAAAAAAAAGTATTATTTCGTGAATATGGTTCCGCGGTTTTCATTATACCGCGGTTATGTTATAAAACGCGGGTGCCAGACATGTCCTCCGACACTGGTGTTTTAACGGGGTTTCACTGTACTATATTTGGTTATGTAGGCTCGTTCAACTTCATACAGAAAATTGCAAATTTTCTCTTCCAGGTTTTGGAAAGATATACAGATCATGAGGTGGGGCGTTTCAAGGTTGGATCTGTTCGTAGGAATGTGGATCTTGTTACAGCTCTTCGCTTACTTCATTTACGCCGGTTTCACTCTGTGGTTGTTGCTACGAAACCGGATCTTTACAAAGGCAAGGTGATGCCACTTATTCAATGAGATATCTTAAAGAATTATTTATTTTTAATTTTTTGCATATTATTATGGAATTTTTACTTTTTGCTTTGTTGTTTATTCTTTAGTTACGAAATCGTTATTTCTTGTTTTGTCTCAAAATATGTACAATACAAGAAGCTAAATAACGCGTATAGAAAAGAAACAATCAATTGTTTTAACGGGAAAACGTTTAATCTCAAATTTTCAGGATTTACACATGAGAAAAAAAGTGAAATAAAAGATAAGTCTCTCAAAATGTTTTCCATTTAAGAGTCTACGAAAAAAACAAACGAAATGTCTGCTCGAAATTCGCGACAACCTGATTAGATGGACTGATTGAATCAGCCATATCGCTTATCTCTGTTTTCAGCTCTTATGCGTCGTGTTTAGTGGAATTTAGCAAATTTTAGACTTAAAACAATGTAAAAGAAATATCGTGATGATGAGTCAGAGGTCGTGGGGAGGGTCAAAAAAAAAAAAAAAATCAATCACCAAAGCAAATCAGGAAGTCTTTTACTATAGCTGTCATACTGACTTCTGAGCATGCCCAGGATATTTCATGTTGAATATGGTGATTTTTTTCAGGCATCTTATCCGCCTGTTGTTAGGTCTCTATGCCCACTTTGTTATCAGCCACTGAACATATTCCTTCTAACTTGGTAATTAACGCTTGAAGATGACGTCGACCTATTTTTAAAAGTACAAAATCACTTCCTGCGTATCTCGGTAGATTTTTGGACACAGACAAGAAATATTTTCCCTAAAAAAAGACGCTCTTCGATTGAATATCAATACATTTTGGCGAAAGAAAAATATTTATTTCGAAACTAACAAGAATCCGTAAATAGGTTTCCGTTCGGTCTCCACGCATGCGTGAGCATTTTTACGTCACTAGCCCCGGGTTCAGCACATCTCAAAAAGTTTAAATCTGTCGAAGTTCGAAACTGTTCATGATCTTCTATACATTATATATAAAAGAAAGTAAAAAATAGTTTTCCATTGAACAAGCCTCTTTTTGAATGCTGAGCTCAAATATCAAAGCTAAAAGAGTTTTAGGAAAGAAGGCCAAAGTAGAAATGCCGAAAGAACTAAAATAATGATAAATAAACAAAAATGCTCTTCGTTTTTTTATTCTTTTCTTTTTTTGCAAGAAGGATATTTGTTTCTAGTAGTGAAAGCAAACTAAGAAAAATAGTAAACGTTTTTTAAATTTAAATTTACGCGTCTTATTAATAAAAAATAATTTTGATGAATGGAAGATGTAGCACTATTTCACTCCATAAAAGGTAGATTATTTCTGAATTTTACAGAAATTTAGCACTAAATATCACGCTTCTGTTACTCAAAAACCTGAACATATTTCTTAAAATTATTAATTCTCCCGAATGTCTTGAAAACGAAAAATACAAAATAATTTTAACGCAAAAAAAAAAAAAAAAAAGTTATAATAATATAGTTTTAATGCAGAATTATGTTGTGTATATTTCAATTATTTGTTGAAATTTGAAATAAAAGTATGTGCTTTCTGCCTTGTTCTCTCTCCTCTTTTTTAATAGTCATACCTTTGAAAGGTTACATTCGCTGCTAGAGATGTCCAAGGAGTAAGGCACACAATTTTACAAAAGTGATTCTTTAAAATTAAAACTTTCTTTCTTACTTACAGGTCGTTGATTTCGTTTTTCTGTGTCTTTTTATTGCATCTGTAGGCCTACTCTTCACATTAACACCCTACACAGTGTCCAGAAACAGCATCCCGCCTATAACGGCCTTTGCAATTGTTGCGGAACAGGTAAAAAAAATTTTCTGAAATACGTCTATTCTCATTCGGGTTTTTTTTTCCTACACAAAAAACAAAAAAAAAAATATTTGGTTTAAATTTCGATGAATGATAAGATATACCTCCCTATATCTGCTCGTCCAGGAACGTTCCTAATTCGCGGCTCGCGAGGAACATTCGCGGCACACATAGGTAGCTGCGGAAGCTACAAACAAAGCGACTCCAAAATAATTTTCCTATCTTACACTGACTAATAAATGTGCTCTCGTTTCGTTTTCCTTCGCAGCCAGTGGTATAATCCTGAAAAAAATGTTGGGGGGGGGGGGACGCTCATACATACGAAGATAAGCAATTGAAATTAAGAAGTGGGGGACGCTTATGTTAAAATGTAAAACGTTTGGGGGACGCTTGTATTAAAATAAAAAGGTAGGGGGACGCCGTCCCCCCTCGACTACACCACTGTTCGCAGCCGATATGGTGGTGTCGTGGTAAGGAGCGGGACTTGTACGCCCCAAGTCAGAGGATCGAGGCACTGTCGGTGAATTTTCAAGATACAAAAAAATCATTTGCGCTCATGCCGAATGATTATGCGGCATGTAAAAAGATCCCTTGAGTAGACATTTGGCTTGGATGCTCTCGGCTGAATTAAATTCCTAGTGCAATTTTGCATCAACAGAGTCCGAGTGCTCGCCCTTTCGGGTGGAGAAACTGGACGTCAAAATTCTCATGCGGCGATGGTACCACACTCATTGTGCTGCCGCTGAAAGAGATGGCACCACTCTCTCGGGAACGCAATAGGCTTGTAGTTGGCAGCAGGCCATTAGAGGTGGGGTCGTTCGCTATTTTTACGTGTTAATAATAACGTGTAATTACGTGTTAATAACTATTTCTTTAGTGTTAATAATATTATAAGAACTAGTTGCACTAATTCATATAAACTTCTCCTTCTGTTAAGTTATTATGTAAAATTAGAAGATAGAATTTGAGTAATCTCGATTACGTAATCGTAATCAACAGTAATCGATTACGTTTTTGGATAATCATAATCATAATAGCCGTAATCTCTTTAAATCCCTATAATCTTAATTAAAATCATAGATTTTCATTGCAATTAAAATCGTAACCAGTCAAATTGGAATCAAAATCTCATTCTTAAATTACCATTGCAAATCCTACAAAAAATTTGCTTACTTCTACAAAATCTGAGAGTGAAAAGGGAAGAAGACACTTAAACATTTATTCAAAAATCAGAATGGACTCTCCACATCACAACGGCTAAAAGAAATACCGAGAAGAAAATATGTATAATTTAGAGTTCAATAATCAGTTTTTAAATATTGAACAGGATAAACACAGTAATACGTTAATTTAACCCTTTGCAATCGTACGTCTACTCTCAGCCACCAGCGCTTTGAAAGATACCACACGATGGAGAACTATAAAATATAATTTTTGCATAAAATTAAAACATATTATTGTGTTGCATATATCTAAAGTTTAAAAGAATTAATAAATTTTATTCTTCCTTCATAATCTTGTATATTATCTATTACTGTTCGTTCCACGAAAATTAATTCCGACCATCAGGACATCCATGTATAAACTTAATACGACCGCAAAGGGTTAGTACATGCTATAGATGCTCGTTAACATGACCTCATTTTTACAAATACAAAAATTAAGAAATATAAAGAATGTATGACTGAATTTATTCAAAAGTAAGAAATGCCTCTAATATTTCAGTGCTGTAATTTTCAGCCATTTTGTTTGAATAATAAAATAATGCATACTGAAAAAAATTTTGCTTGTAGTAACTTTTTTTTCAAATGTGTTAATCGTATTTCTTTCAGGTTCGTATATTCATGAAAGTATACTCTTTTGTAAGAGAAAATGTCCCACGAGCTTCAAAATACAAACCTTTGAAAGGTAATTTATTGACTTTCGTTTACCTTTCAAATAGCCTTGTCTATAACTCATTTTTTTTCTTAGCAAAACTAATCTGTATTGCAAGCTACAATAAGTAACTAAGATTAATACATTAAGCATGTCTGCATCGCTAAAAAAAAAAAAAATTTCGACCACGGAATTTTGACATTTGGACGCTTCTGCGCATGGCAGAAAAGAACGAATCCATTCGAATTTTAGGGAAGTTCGTTTTGCAGGTGCGTTTGTTTAGTACGGTAATAAGAATGTTCGCTTCTATCTGTTTGTTGAAAGCAATTAAATTTATAAACTGGACTATAGAATCAGCTCGAAAAAATCAAGTATGCTAAACGAACTAGAACGTGAAGACGAACGGCACATTCCTTAAACAAGCAGTTCCTCCCTGGAACATGAATGGATTCTTGGCACTCTGCGAGGCAGATCGCTTTGGTTGATGGTAGAATTGTACTAAAAGCACATTTTACCTGTTCAATGCGAATATCTATTGTATTAGTATCGACGGTAAAAAACAAAAAAACCGGCTTTTTCCTCCAAGTTGTTAGCCAGTAGTGGTAGTCAACCCAGGCGCTAATACAGGAGAGGGAGCGAATGTGGGCAACTGCCACCTCCAGAGCGTCAAGTTTTATTAAAATTTACATGAATAAATGAACTTAAGCTTTATGATTTTTCCCCTTTGGAATAAATTTTTAGAGAAACAAAAAAAAAAATCACACAAAAAAAAAGGCCTCTGCCTTAGCAAAATCCAATCCTGTAGCCAACTTGATCATATAGCTTGAGTCAACCTGCTTCTTGTTCTTACCTCATACTAGTTGGCCCTCTTGCTTTTACGGTAAGCGGTAGGGTTTTGCCTGATGCTGAAGCACTGCCTTTTTCTTTTAAATTTGTTTTACTTCTTAAAAACATTGTAGTGCAGTTAAACAAAAACAGAGCATTATTTAAAAGCATTTTCATTAGATCTTTTACTTTTTATATTTTATAACAAGTCCCAAAATTAAAAATGCAAACGGGCCATTACGCCGAAGACCGACGTTTCATATCCCAACATGTGACAACAGCATTTCATTAAAAACATGATAATTAAAAAAAAGGTAATGCATAAAAAAAACTTTTGCTTAGGAAATGACATACGCATATATGATTTTTCAAGCAATGTTTTATTTTCCATTGCCTTTTCAAAATGATCTTTTAAATGAAAAACAACCATCTCGAGTGTGTAGGGCATGAATATCTTTTTCTGCGAAATAGCACAAAATAATACAATCCTACTACAAAGTACCAGGATAAATCATTACTGTGGACTCTGTGGGAGGCTAGAAAATCTTACTAATAACAGAGGGCGGTAAGTATAAAAAGGTTAACTACCTCTGTGTAAAACAGATCATATTTTAAGGTAGAACAAGCTATTGGTATCATTATTTTGAAGCAAAGTTTGGCGCACGTTCAGGGCACGATTGAGCCAAAGTGGTAAAAGCCCAAATCCTGGTAAAAGTTGGTGCCTCCTCACAAGAAAATCCGGAAATTTTCAATATTTTTGAGGAGAATTTTAAGTTATCTTACTCCTCCCCCCTGCTGAAATTGTTGTAATGAGAAATGTACTATTAAAAAGTAAAAAATAAATTTTAAAAAAAGGAAGAAACAAAGAAATTTCCACTATTTTGGTGCACCTAAAATTGTGGTGCTCAGGTTCACGGACCGCGGGGCCTGCGTCAATTGGGCCCTGCGTATGTTATTAATAAGATAAATGTAGTGTCACCTGTGTAAGTTGACCACTTGCCGTGCAGCACTTCAGTGGTCAACTTATAGAGGGTGAGGTAGAGGGTGAAGGGCTAATTCTGTTCCTGACAAAAGTGGTCAGCTTACAAAGATGGTCAACTTTACAGGTTTTACTGCAGTTATATATATAGAACAAAGTTATGTAATAATGATTTATTCTTTATAATTATAAGAAAATAAGGGAAACACATATTTAAAGTATAACTCAACCTTTTTTCTCCCCGATTTAATTTCAGATGGAAATCAACTGCATAGCATCATTCCGTCCCTCAGGCATTACACATATTTTCTATTCATACCAGCTTTTATTTATAGAGAATCCTATCCTCGGTAAGTTCTGGGTTTGCTAAGGTTCATAAAAACAATATTCAGAAAACTGAAATAATTCAAACTCCATTTTTTTAAACCTATGTACACGAACTGTTTTTTTGCATTGTACTTTTTTTCAGAACAAAAGAAGTTCGCTGGCGAGTTGTTCTGTATAACATTTTCAAATTCTTGTCTTGCATCTTCATCACGTACTGTGTCTTCATGCGTTTCAACGTCGACATCTTCAAGAGCTCGGGGCTGAAGCCTTTCAGGCCTTCTGAAGCTGCACTAACTCTCGCTGGAGCCATGGTCGTCGGCTCCATGATGATGTTCCTCCTCTTCTACGGGATTCTTCACTGCTGGCTCAATATCTTTGCTGAACTGCTGAGGTTCGGTGACAGGGAGTTCTACCAAGTGAGGAAGTACACTTATTACTGTACATTTTATCCGGCTCTATTTAATTTTTTTTTCTCCTGAAATCATAAGAGTACGAATGCCTTTAAACATCTCAATCGCCAAATAGTTTTCCTGAGGTTTAGAATATGAATTTCGTAATGTGTTGGCATTTCATAACCATAACTAACTATAAAAGCATGCACATGGTTTTTAAATGCTTTTAAAACAGCAACTTTGTTATTTATGATGACAACTGAAATTTTATCAATTAATCATCAAAACGATATCCACTTTGTTACTGGAAGTTTAAAAGCCTACAGAAAAATTTTTTGGAGCAAAGTTATTACTTTGTTTGAAAAAAGAAAACCTTCAATACAGATAGTCTCACACACATAAGGTAATCTTAAACCATCTATAATCTATATCACATATTTCTATTTCTTCAATATATCAGGGATGCCATGCCCGCCTTTGAGCAATGGCACAACCCCTAAAAATCTATGGCGCCCACAAAAAAAGGTCCCCCCCCCCCATTTCAATGACGCATACCCTGGACGCCGGACCCTGGTGAGCACCACTGTATATATTTACTATTTCATTTAGTTTTTAAATAGAATCATCCATCTGAGAAGTTGGAAACACTACAACCCTCCTTAAGGGTTCATTTGCATAAAAATCTAAAAGAAACTACAAACACGAATTTAACAGCTTGTGTTTGATCCTGATTTACTTCCTTTTTTCCTCAGAGCATGTGCCAAAGCTACTTTGTTACTTTTCATTTTAAATGCTTATTTAAACAAAAATGTAACTTAACCAAAATGTTAGAAAAAAGAAAACTCGACTGACAAAGCTCTAACTGAATTGTGAAAAAAAAAACCCACCAGACTTTAGCACGCGTTATCCCTTTTCTCCACCTTACTATGGTAAAGGCACAATTATACACACTTGTAACTTAAATTTGATAAAATAAGAGTTTGAGGGGACCCAGGGTTTGAAATTGTGTGATTTCAAAGATCAATTACGGCGCTTGAAATATTTCACCAAGCTTGAAATCATATGTTATCCTAAATGCTTATTTTTATCAAATTTAGGTTGGTAGCAAGGTAACCCTATTACTAAGTACGAGATCTGTAACCTTTTTATTTTAGCAAAGAAAGGACTGAAATATAACTTTCGTTCCCCTCACAAAATAGTTTTATTATGTGTGAATTATAACACGAAAAGAAAAAAAGAAAGAAAAAACAAATTCAATGCATTTTTAAATTCCTTTTTTCTGTATTATCTTAGTTTAAATAAATCTACAACTAAATAATAAATTGCAAAAAGGTTAAGAAGGGGGGGGGGGGGGGAATATTTTGGATTTCAACACATGCTGAGATTTCCTTCTGTAAAATAATAGAGTAAATGTGATATTGATTTTGAATATTGTTAAAATAGTTTTTATCTATTTATTTATTTCTGTTTTTCAGAAATTGAATTGCGGTAAACGAGTACATTATTTCATTTAATCTCTTATTTTGTTAATAAAAACCAAAAACTCTCAATAATGTCATGCATGGTTAGATCTATTTTGATTTTATTGAAATAATGGTGAAAGGAGAGCTAAAGGGGGGATGTTTACATTTTATGAAGAATAATAAACCAGTGGTCCCCCCCCCCACCCATTGCGCTAAAGATTCAAAGGGATCATTCATAAATGATGTCACGCTTCGAGGGGGGGAGGGGGGTAAGGGAAATTGTGACAAAGTGTGACAAGGGGAGGGGGTAACAAGAAGTGTGATATCATGCATTATGCAACATAGCGTGATGCGTGACAAAGGGGGGGAGGGGGGTTAAATATATGGGAAAAAAGCGTGACTTCATTTATGAACGGCCCCAAATCGGAAATGGAATATATCAACATCAGGAAAAAAAACAATTATCCAAAAATATAACATCCATCTCATCCTTCACACCAATTTACGAAACAGAAGCGTCCGCGAGAGCATGCTTTCGTAAACACACAGTAAGTAAAGTACAAAGAGGGGAAAGGACGCGGATAACAAAACAAACTCGTATTAATTTCATTTTATTAATAAATAATTTTTTTTTCTAATATTTCTGCCTTGGTTAATATATATTTATATCCATATAAATTGCAATTCATTATCTTTTTCAGGACTGGTGGAACAGTACTTCATTTTCTCAGTATTACAGGAGATGGAATACAGTCGTTTATGATTGGCTGTATAACTATGTATACATCGACACACATAGGGTATGTAATGCACATTTGGCTTTTTAAAAAAACCCGGCTAAACAAAACATATTTTTATTCATAACACATCCGCCAAAATTGAATATTGTCTCATCTCCTCCCCCTCCAATGCTGTGTTCCAAATATTTATTTGCAATAGGAATAAATCTATCATTCAGCTACCTGTTACCTCCTATGTTTGAAACCAAATGTTTGGTCTCAGCTAGGTTTCTATCAGAGTCCAAAGACAAATATAGACTGCGGCTTCTATTGTGTACTAGTTAAAAAACAGGTGTCAGGACAAAAGAGGATATTGTAGAGAGACATTCACCAAGTTCTATATTTGGCACTTTTATCACCATCACGTTGAAATTAAATTGCTTATGCTTAGAATTTGTAAGAAATACTGTAGTTGATAAACAAATGGAACAAAAGTTGGCTCATTCAGCTCGCTAAATTATCACATGATTATGGTCAGAATGAGAAACTCATGTAACTCCATTTGACGGGATGAGAGGGAGAAGAAAAAATGATGTCTGATGTATTTAGAAAATTAAATTATTCAATCCTATTTTTTCTTTTCCATTAAAAATCACGCGATTAACAATGATCTTTTGTAATAAAGGCCTAGGTAAAACAGTAGGGTTAGGCACCAAGCTGCTCGGGCTCGCTATTGACTGGTAGAAAACCCTCCTAGTATGTTAGTGGTAACTGGTAGAAAACCCTCCTTGTATGTTAGTGGTGACTGGTAGAAAACCCTCCTTGTATGTTAGTGGTGACTGGTGCACATGAAATCTGTCATGGTTACCCAGTTTCCATAACAAATCAATACCTATTGGGGTACTAGATCAAGGGTTGTCCAACTCTTGTTCTGGATAAAAAAAAAATAATTTAAATGTCCACAGCTGGTGTGTGCATTGTCTAAGCTAAGTTGGACTTACGTGAATGTACAACACCAATGTTAAATGAAAGACTCTCAATTTAATCTTAAATTCGAATAATATATTCTACTCGGTTATTTGAGTTGCTTTAGTAATAACGACAATGAACTATTTAAAATTTTCATTACAGATGGGCTGCAGCAGATCATTCTCTTTAGTTTTGGTTTTTATAATGTCTGCCTTGGTTCACGAGTATGTCATAAGCATGGGATTAGGCTTCTGCTATCCAGTGCTGATGATGATTTATTCTACAATTGGAGGTATGATATTTTTTTAATACATTGTAGCCATTTAACATCGAATAGTCAACTATTTTCTATGACTATTTTGAGATGATTCAGTTTATGGATGGAAGGCCCCTTTATTGCAAAAAACAAGTTACTAGCAAACGTGTAATAATGGAAAGGTTCTGTATCTTTTTCCATCACAGTACACCATAAGTCCAGCTTAAATGTGTCCAGTGCCAGCTGCTGGTCATCAATTTTATATTTGTATTTATGACTGGGTTCGACACCAGAAATGAAAATTTGGTGCTCCAAAAAGAACAACTGTTTTATGTTTCAGTAGGCCAAAAATATGAATTGATGGGCAAAAGTTTAAAAGAAATTAACATAAATACATTTTTTATAAATACTTCAATTCTTAGATAGTCTTAATACAAATAGATTAGCAGTGGTGTAGTCGAGGGGGGACACAGGGGGACGGCGTCCCCCTACCTGTTTAATTAAATACAAGCGTCCCCGCACTTTTGATTTCAATTGCCCATCTTCGTATGTATAAGCGTACCCCCAACTTTTTTTTCAGGACTACATTACTGTTGATTAGAGTAAGCTATTTTAGCTGACAAACTTGTTACCAACATACTATGTGATTTTGCTGACATTCATGGGTACCCATTTGTGATTATGAATCATAAATCATAATTATAAAAAAAAAAACTATTTTTATAAGGAAATAATGTTTATTAAAAACCTTGAACAAAATAGTGTAGGTTTCTTTATTACTGCAAAAATATTTTATAAATTTGAAAGGGATGCCTGTAGAATTCATTTAAAAATTAAAAAAGTCTTATATTGGAAAATGTTCAAAGGAGGGCTACTAGGCTGGTAAGTGCTCTCTTGAACTTGGATTATCATGTCAGGTTTAAAACAGGGAGGGGTGCCCACCCCGCTTTCAGTGGTAGTGCACACCCAAAATCTCAATGGCCACCAAAATTTAAATTTTGACCATCCTTGAGTCCCTTTCGACAAGTTTTTGCCATTACATCTGTATGTATGTGTATCATGAATAACTCAGAAAGTTTTTTGTTGAATATTAAAATTTTGTACGTAGAATCGTGCTATGTCTGATTTTAATTATTATTCATTGTATGTACAATTATAATTCTATTAAAATTAAAAAATCAAAAGCATGCAACTTTTATTTTTGTTGACTTGGCAACAACTTAAAGTCACCTTGTCAATGTAAACCATAATCATTAATAAGTTAATAATGTTTATATGCTCTAAAATAACTTTGTTTCTTCGCAGTGCTAGTTGTCTTTTTAACACAGAGCCGTACATCTCAATTTTGGAACACCTTCATGTGGAGTATGTTGTTCTCTGGATGGGGAATAATCATTAGCCTCTATTCCTTGGAATGGTATGCACGGATAAACTGCCCTCAGAAAACGGTAAGCGATTTAATCATGCAACTCCAAATTTTATGTTTATTTGTAATTCATTCAGATTTACCTTGCTTTTAATAATTTGTAAATAGGTTTCTTAAAGAGAAAAATTGCTCTTGCGCTTAATAAAAGCAATTAACCATTTACGCGACATGCCCGAGATGGGTGGTTGTTTGGCTTGCAACCATCTAAAATAAACAGCAGAAATTGTATTGTTTTAGTTTTTCAAAACAAAAACGTAGAACTTAAATACAAATTTCTCCATATAATATATGAACTAATTGTATAGTTACTATTTAGTTATTCGTTTAAGAATTATTCATTTAATTATTTTTTATTCTTCAGGATTCAAAGTGGGACTTCTTCATACCAAGATCTTGGGCCCCATCATGTCGCATCTTGTTATAAACTGCCATGCAGTGAGTCATTCTCATCTCCATTAGAATTCAAACATTTACAAATTCAACTGTATTCGAAAAAATTTCATGCATATCCATTAAAATTTGTGATTCTATTTTAAACTAAAATTGTTTCATGACTTGATCAATATTCATTAAGATTAAAAAATTTCAAATTGAAAATGTTTCAAGAGAAACACTTTATGCAAAATATATTTTACTTATATTGATACAAAGTTTGTAAACATCCAAGAAAAAGAAAGGAAAACCTGGGAAATTAAAAAAAAAAAAAAAATACACACACAATATGATGGCAAAGCCATAAATATCAAAGGGCAGGAAGGAAGGGAAATTGAAAACAAATTATCTAAACATTTACTTCCAGAATAGAATAAAATCTATAGCACCATTTTAAAAGAAAAATATGTTTAAGAAAGATTTAATAAAAAATTGGACAAAACACAAATGAAAATAAAAAGGTTTTGTTAAAAGTTTTTTTATTTTAAAAAATGTTAGAACCAAATAGGTTAATTTTAAAATGTCAGGAAAAATTTCTAAATGTAAATGAAATTTCCCATTTTATAATTAAATACCCAAATCATAACACCCATTTCTTCAGTGATTGAATTTCTTGTAAAAGTAAATTCAAATTGTGCAAGTAAATTCAAAATATATCTTTTCTAAACTCTTACTTTTTTCTTTGAAAGCTTTACTTCCCTCTCTTCTAGAAGAGTATACTAGAAGATCTCTATACTTCTAGAAGAGTAAAAAGAAAATGCTGGCAAGATAAACTTTTTAGCTACCTTGCTCCCAATATAAAAAATGTTACATTATCTCATTATTGGAAGTCATAACTTAATGTAGTGATTTTTAATAATGAAAAAAAAAAAAATAAATAAATAAATATATAAAAATAATAAAAGCTTTTAATGATTAGCAATGGTTCAGCATTTTGCTTAACTTGCACCATAGCTGTTTTCTTACCACTGTCTGTACTAAATAAATAACTCTAATATACTCTGCCCTTAGAACTCGGAAATCCAAATAACTCAAGCAAAAATTTTAAATTAAGTTTTTCTTTGTGGCATAACAGATTTATCTTGAAGGGCTTATATTATAGGAAAAAAGACCGTTGTTAGAGAACACAATTAAAAGAGATTGGCAATGATCAGGAACACAAACAAAATAATTTTATTCTTTAAGTGTTAGTGAAAACTGCTGAAACATTTCAAAGCAATCATTAATGAAATAATTGTCAAAAGTACAATACAAAGCTTTTGCAAGATAAAAATGAAATGCAAATTCATCACTTGGTCAATGAGCTTAATCACTTAAAATTCAATTAATGTTCCTATCTAATTTAAGCTTTCTAATTAGGTATAAAAACATTTAGTAATTGTACAAGTAGCAAAGTTTTTCAGTTTCCTGATTAATGGGTGTATTTACGAACCAATTCAAACACACACCTGAAACTAGAGGTGCCGACTGAAGCCTTCTTCAAACAATAAAAGGCCTTGATCACCAGCCTGGCAGTAGTTCAAATTGACTGGTCAATATGACTGTAAGGTCAAGAAATAAATGAAGATGCCCCCTCCCTCCTCTGTTCTTGGTTAAAATTTTTACTGAACTTTAGCTAGGCCCAGTGGTGTAGTCAAGGGGGACGCAGGGGCCGGGGTCCCATTACCTTTTTATTTTAATCAAGGCCGTAGCCAGAAATTTTTTTGGGGGGGGGGGGGGGGGGCCCTAACTTTGAAACACTTATGTTGAGGAAAGTTTCAGGGAGGAATATACATGCTACATTGCGAAGAATTTCGGGGGGGGGGGGGCGTGGGCCTCCCCCTCTGGATACGGTCTTTTGTAAACCATATTTCGTTTGATTTAAAAAATTTATGATGTCACAGTATATGATAGATTTTTGATACCATGTACAGTAGGTGCATTTTAGACTATCTTTGGTGAAAGTTAAGGCAGTGTTTTTTGGGGGCTTTGGCTTCTTATCTTAAATTTTTGAAACTGATCTTACAACCATAACGTTTTCACTATCTCTGAAAGGGGGGTCCGGGGAATTTTTTCGCAATTTAGCTCCTGAGAATGCAATTTTAGGCCCTTTCGGGACGTTAGAGGAAGGAGTTTCAGAAGTTCTCCCCAAAGAAAATTTTCGAAACTGCAGTCTTAAAAATGAAGTTTCAGTCTATCTTTGTCAAAGTTACTGGAGGCATAGACTGGATCGAGGGCTCTCCCCAGGAAACTTTTTGAAAACTGCCTAACAATGCAATTTCGAGATTCTTTAGTAATTTTAGAGGAAGCAGAAGGGAGTTTGGTTTGTCTTCCCCCGCAAATTCTTCAAAATAAATTCTTATCTTTTGGGCTACTTTTGGTGTCGCTAGTGACAGTGTTCGATGTCTTTTCCCTAAAAGTGTTTCTGAAACTGAAGTCTTAAAAGTGTAAAAACTCTCTTTAGCTTAAAAAGTGTAAAAACTCTCTTTTTCTTAAACTCTCTTTTCTTTCATTTTTTTTTAAATCTGTGATCTGAATTTTTTTCTCCCGGGGGGGGGGGGGGGGGAGCAGTTGGTTATCTCTGAGGGGGCAGTGCCCTCCCCCCCCCCTCACCGGAGAGATGCCTGAAAGAAACACTGGTTGCATGTTGCATGATGAGATTATATTTTTAATTTCGCCCACAGAAGTATTACTTCAAAAAAAAAAAGATGAGAGAGAGTTAACAGAAAACATACGTTGTTTTGAGAATTAATTACTCCCTATTCCGTTTTAGTTTTGACAATTTAAGCAATTTATACTTATTCTCAAGTTTCAAGCCTTCCATATTTTGTCATAACTAAATGTAAATAATTAAAAACTGGATGTTTTCTTTTTCCTTAACCTAAATGCTGCAAACTCCTTTTTTTTTAAGTTTGAAGTCAAAAAAAGCTGTATAACTTTGATTTGCAGTCGTGGACAATTATAAAGCACTTCCAAAATTATACATATCGCTCATGGGCTGCAATTACGGCACAGCTCAAAAAATCATGTTTTGAGATAAGTGGGTTTAAACTTTTCATTGCTAAGGAAAAAACATAAAAGAAATGCTTTAGTTATTATTAAATCTTAAGGCCTAATATTGAATTATGAGTTATGCTAGTATTGCTGCTGAAAAAAATGTGTATTTTATATTTACAATCTGTTTTTAGCCGAAACGCAAGTTTTTTTGAGTTGTGCCACTATTGCAGCCTATGAGCGATATAATAAGAAGAACCAATCAAGATCTTTTTTGTTCAATGTAAATTTATGACTAGGCTAAGTAAAAGTATACGAGTAATTTTGTCGCGGTATTTTTCACCTTCGCAATGTTATTGTAAACGCTCTATGGGACCATTCATAAACAGTGTCACACTTTCTTTCAATATATTTGATCCCCCTCCCCCCTTTGTCACAAGATATCACTCTCCAACACGCCCTACCCCCTTTGTCACATATCACGCTATATTACAGGAGCACATGTACTTGCAGTGTTGCAGTTCAGAAATAAAGTACTTACGTTAAAGAATCAAATTTTTAATTTTATTTTTTAACTTTTAATGACATTTGTGAGCATAACAATAATAATGATTACACGCAGGCTTAATTGGTATAAAATGAGATTAAGGTTAAAATAGCAAAAAAGATAATTAGTGCATAATAGCAAAAAAAAAAAAAAATAATTACTTGAATTCTAAAAAAACACCCGGACTTATTTATCTTAAAAGTAAATACCTAAGACTTTCTTTTAAAATTTTAACTAGAAGTAAGTTCAAACCTTAATAAGCAGCGGTATTTTCAATATAAAATGAAATCAATGAAACTTTAAAATCAAATTATGAAAATAAAGAAACATCAAAAATAAGTTTAATCAGCTGATTTTTTACATGTTTTTATAGAAATCAAAATGTGTAATGTCACACTTCTTGTCAAAATTGCTCGAACCCCTCTCCCCCCCCCTCCCTCGAAGTAGTGTGACATCATCCCCTATGAAGTTAAAAAACGAAAAAAGAAAGATTAATATGCAGTTTCTCAGCATGTGAGGAAGAAAATACAAAGTTGAAACTAAAATTGAAAAAAAAAAAAGAGGGGCAGCTAAAATATTATTTTGAAAAATACATAAAAATAATCATACCTTTTCTGCTACATTTCTACAGGGTTTCTTCCCAAAATAAGACAAAATACTTTCACCTTTTCTTTTACTCATAATCAAAATTTGTACGCAGGCAAGCAAAGAAGACTTTTGCAAGAGCACACGACGCAAACGAGCCCACTAAATTCCCAACTGCCTATGTCTGCAAGGCAAGGTCAAGGCATCCGCAAAGGGGCAAGAGCCCTCTCATCGCCCCCCCCCCCCCCTTGTCGGAAGCGTTTCGATGTTGATTCGATTTTACGAATTGCTAGTTTAAAAAAGAAAAGACAAAAAATAAAGATTTGTCCCAGCAATAACAGCACAAACATCCACATCCCGCAATCGTAGTAGTAGACGAGGGGGTCCATTTAGGCATTAGCTCCGAAAGTTCCTTTATCTTCTACTTCCACAATGTGGATAGTTTTAAAAGAGTCGCCATTTCCACGAATGTAACCTTCGGGCAAGGATGGACAAAGCACCTAAACTGTTGTACGTATATTTATGGCAGATGTGGTGGCTTGCATTTTGCCAAAAAGGGATCAGTACATTTGCTGTTCTTGTTGTGTGGTCGGGTGATAAGAACCATATGTAACCCTTAGGCAAGGAATCAATCCGTTATCTGTTGATGACACGACACGGGGGACCTACCGTCTTTAGAATTGAGGAAAAGCATCTTATTTTGAGTTCTGGTTTATAGACCCTGGATTTTTGAAGCGCCGTCTTGTCGTTTCCCCATTTGTAAAACAGAGAACCTACCCCCCCCCCCCCCACGCTCCCGAACAGGTTGGTTTGAGGAACAAAAATTTTTTTTTTTGTTATTTTTTTTTTTCCAGACAAGTTAAAAATTTCGAAAGTATTTCGGGGAAGGCTCGGGCCCGTCGGGCGCCCTCCCTGCCTACGGCCTTGATTTTAATACAAGCGTGCCCCAACATTTATTAGATTTTAACATAAGCGCCGCCCCCCCCTTTTGATTTCAATTACTTATCTTCAGATGCATAAGCGTTCCCCCAACTTCTTTTTCAGGACTACAGCACGGGCTAGGCAGCTAAATATGCAATCACAAGGCCATATATAAAAGCAGGAAAAATAACATAAATAAATAAACTAAGCAATAGGTAAGGAGCGACAAGCAAATACTGACAGTGATCCTTATACATGGCAGGGGAAAAAGAAGTCAGATAAACTTTTAAAATACATTATTACAATACAGTAGAATAGGATATCCTTGTTTAAATTTTATGAAACATATACGAAAAAAGATATATTTAAATAAAAAGACCTATGGAAAAGTTTTTCTTAAATATCCAATAAACATGCTGTAAGAAAATAATGAAATTTTTATTGAAGAATTTTTAAATCATACAATAAACATTATAAAATGATATTATTTTATTAAAAAATAAAGATTAAAATACACACAAATAAAAAATTATATTATTTTTCTTAAATGATTTAATTAATAACAAATTTGATTTTTGTAACATTTCCCAACACCTTTCTTTCATTTTACAAATGGTAAATAAAAATATATAATGCTAAAATTAATAATTGCAATAATTAAAATAAATCGATTCTAAGATTTGTTCAAAAATTAACCTTCATTTTCTGCTTTAAAACATGGTCTTTAGATAAACACAAAGATTTAAAATACATTACAAATATTGAATTGAAAGACCTTTTGTAATATTTCCTAGCAACAATACCATTAAATCTTGAAATAATTATAAACAGTTTCAAAATATTGCTTGAAAAGTAAGATTTTAAAAATATACCCCTATAAATTATTACTACATTGATGCTAAAATATGTAATATAATAAATTAAAATTAAAAGAAAATGATATCAAAAAATAATAATAATATACGTTGGCTGTTAATTTTATGTTACAGTACAGTCAAACATCCTATTAACATTATTTATCAAAGAAATTGTTGTTATGAAAAAAGTATAATGCAGTAGAACCTTGATTCTCCAAAATAACTAAAACCCACCTCCTTCAGAAAATTATTTCTTGTCATCAAGCTTCATAAAAAAATAAAACTACAGCAAATCAGAAAAATATATAAGATAGACTATTAGTATACATTAATACCTGAATTGTCTTTTCAATGTAGTAGTTTCAAACAATCAAAAGTGAATTTTGTTTAACACAGTTTTGAATAATCAAAGTTTTACTACATACAGTACAAGGCAAAGGTTATTAAAATTGAAGGGTTTGCTGCAAAAAAAAACTTCATCTTACGAAAGTTTTCAGTTATAAGAGAAGTATTATTTTATATTTATTAAAATTAAAGAAATTTTTCATTATGCAAGGTTGATTTTTAGCTCTTGAATAGAAATACAAAATTTAGCATGCTTAATTTTTAATGATTCATTACTTTCCTTAAAACCTGAAACCTGGAATAACCCCTTGCAGCAAACTCTTCAATTGATCGACTTCCATAATACACTAACTACTGTACCGTAGATGGCAAATTATAATTTATTACATACAATTTTCAACTCTCTTTCATGGGGCTTTTTAGCTGCTTAATCACCTGCTGTAAACTTAACAAAATATACTAAAAGTATTTCAAAACACAAAATCTTTTTATTATTGATTTACATTTCTGTAAAAAGAATGTTTGTATCAACTAACTTTCTAGGTAACTGATTAGCAAATATTCTTACATTGGTACTTCATATATATAGACCATGCAAACAAATTTGAAAAATAAGAAATAAGTAGAGATTTTTGGATGCTGTACAGATTTGACTGCACTTTAAGGTGATATCAGACAGAATACAAACATTAAAGAACATGATTTAACCACAAACAATTCATGCTGAAGATCAAATTTAAAATAATAAGTTATTTATGCCTTAACGTAGAAATAAATATTTGATTAGTATAACAATAATATAAATATATATATGATTTACAAATTTTTAATTTATCAGTTTTTAAATATTCTAGTGAAAAAAAGGTCTAAAGCTAAAAGGAACATAAAAATTTCTCTCCATTCAAAAAACACATTCATGTCTTTTAGATGATCTTATTAAAATATAATTGAATCAACAAAACCTAATTAAAAAAATAAATTTTGATCGCCCTAAAAGTATTCATTTTGATTCATTGTTCAACAAACACACATCTAATTTTACAGTAAGAACATTTTTATACTTAAAAACTGTGTGCATTAGCAAGGTCAGTCCACAAAAGAAGATTTTTAAGAAGCAATGCAATAAAAAAAAAAATCAGATTTTTGATTACTTATACCTGATAGCTGTTTACAGCAATTTAAGGTTTATATCAGAATTGATACAACTCTGATCTCTTTGTTTACAAATTATAACATGCATACATACATGACATAATTAATAAATTCTTAAATATTTTATTGCAAAATTTGTTTTAACCTAATATGGCAACATTGATGAGAATTTAAAAGTAATTAAATGTTTTGTTAAATTATTCAGCACCAATAACTGGATCAACCTCAAATTTAATAAGTTTTCAAGAACAAAATACTTATGTGGCAAAAGAATTACTACAAAGTTTCATACTATGCTATAGGTGTTTTTTTTGTCAACCCTTTGCATTCATTTCTTGTCCCACTCCCTAAAATATTACATAGCACTATATGTATACTTATGATGATATAGGTGACATAAGAATGCAGAGGGTTAATTATGCATGCAAAATTGCCACACTTGTTAAGTGGACATACATTAAAAGGCACAGTGACTAGTAATCTCTCAGCACAATGACTAAATTGAAAAATCTCAAGTGATGATACACAGCACTGCAGAATGCCATCCTCAGAAAATCTCAATTTCATTTTTAAGAAACTGAACAACATAAAACATTTCTTACACCAGAATAATGGAGTACTTCAATTTTGCTAAAACAAAATAACTCCAAATTACTGATAACATACTAAATGAAAAAACTGGCTTCTTTGAGGGGAATCCTTATTAAATCATCATGATTTAAGCAGCTTCTGTTGAAGAATGACCTTAAAGCATTTGTAAACTAATTTCTTTTTCAAGATTAAAGACCCCCACCACCAGAAGAGGTATCTCCTAAGACGTAAAACCGATAGTATTGGTTCATCTGTTCCAGGAAGATAAAAGTGAGAACTGTGTGTGGACCCAGTCTGGCATAGTAAGGAGTAAAACCTTTCCAGAGGCTGAAGAAACCTTCCTGCTTCACAACTTTAATTAAGACATCCTATTAAAAGAAACACATGAGTGTTTGAGATAGAAGCAAGAGAAAATGACTGTACAGATTTATTAATGTTTTAAAACTTATGAATTAGAAACTACAAAAACAAACACAAATGACTTAAATAGCATAACTTAAAAAAGATATTTTTCCATACCAGTACAGTGAAACCTTTATATAACGATAACTAGGGTAACCAATACAACTAACACTATAAAGGGACATAATATCGTTACATTGAGATCAGTTTAAAAGACAATTAATGGCTGTTTTTGCTATCACACCAGAACAGATGGAAACAACCTTAGGTTACGACTCATTCTTCACTAGGACTGAGCATTATATCAACACAAAGCAAAATATTGGTCTAAAGCTAATATCACAGACCTGATTTTTCATTTATATATGTAATTTTTAACAGAATTCTAAAAATTAAATCTTACTTAAATTGCTGTTATGAGTTCAAAATAAAGAGATAAAGATGGCGTCGGCAAACCAAATCATAACTTGACCCAGAATTGGATAATGATAATTGAATAGAAATAGGCAAAATGCAACTCAAATTTAGCCTAAAAGAGCCTACCTATATAATTACAAATACAAAAGTGACGACCAGCAACAGGCTCAGGGCCCAGCTAGGCTGGTCCTAGTCAATTTAACAGTCCCCAATGAACATCAAGAGATTTCTTAAACGTTTTTACCACGCTACAATTAACAGTCGCTTCTGGTAAACTATTCCAATTGCCTATAACCCAATTGAAGTAGTAATTTTTCCTAATTTCAAGATTAGCCTGAGATTTGAAAAGCTTAAAACAATGACCTCTGGTTCTACTTTCAGTACATAGCTGCAGTCCATCAACATTTCCCATTTTAATGAATTTAAACAACTGAATCATGTCCCCTCTAACTCTCCTTTGCTCAAGACTACTGTACTGCCTTCCAGATATTTTTGAAATGTATCAACACCAATATTTATGACACATTCCTTCCATTCCATGTATTTTTCACATGAATTTAAAAAAAAATTTAATTTATGCTTCATTTTTACTTAATTTTCAGAATTTTTGTATTATTTTGGGTAAAAATAGATATAGGACTTAAAAATTATATAACGCTCTATGAAATGTAAAAATAAACAACGGCTTTGTGCGCTAATGCTTTAAAATATTTCCTAGTCAGGTGAGCAAAAATAGTCATAATGGCTAATTCTAGCCAAATTTGTCAACTGTGACAACCTCTAATACAGTTCTCGAATTTCAAGGTTGGCAGCTTTGGCGACTAAATTATCGCAACGATTTCTCACTAGCACGATACTGTAGTGTTGTACTGGAATGCCCCAATAACATTTTTACAAAGACAGTCTGATTTTATGCCATGTGTACGTAGTGTAAAATCATAGGCATTCTATTTCCTTTTCTACGCAGTAAGTGTGAAAGTGAATCTTGTTTTCAACAGACACCAGCAATATTTGATGTCGGTGATTTTCCTCATGTTTGGACTTCGTAATGATATTACTGAGTTTCGATTTTGGATTCACTCATGATTATTTCAAATACAAATAAAAAAGTGACAACCAGCAACTTGCATCAGGCCCGGCTACGCTAGTCATAATCAAAATAACAATCCGCAATGAAGATCAAAAGCCCTCTAAAAACTTTCGACCTCACTGCAAGTAACGGTTGCTTCCAGTAAACTATTCTAACTGCCTACAACTCTATTGATTAGTATTAGTTCAGCTGTTTCAGCACAAGAAAAAGCGAAACTTCTGTTGAAAAATTTTGATATGAAAGATTGAAAGAAGTTTAAAAATTGAACCTATTTTTTTATTAAGAAAATTTACATTAAATTTAGATGCACTTAATTTTATTTTGTATTTCGTACGTTCTCCCTTTTTTTTAAAAATTTTCTATTACTTTCGTAGTATTTGATTATTTTATTTTATTTTTATTAAATATTTTCTACTGGTGTTTTTACTTCATTACTTTTAAAATTATTATTTATTTATGTTTTGATGAATTTTTAGTTATCGAGAATTTAATTTTACGTGTTCATTTTTAAAAAAATTGTTTTTTGCATAGTATACGAATAAACTGCTATACTAAAACAAATTGAAACCTTGAAGATTATGTTTGAATTCGCTCAAAGCGTATCTTCTGATGATTGGAAGAGCAAAGTGGGGAGAATCATTGCATCATTAGAAAGAATGAACTACTTCGAGTATTGTTTGCTTTGAGCTTCTAATATATTTCACAAAACTTTGGGAAGTTTAAAAGATAGTTTTTTCTTTAGCTTATAATTCATGTGTTTGAAATTTTGTTACGTTGCTAAAAACTTGTAAGGGATTAATTCAACTTTTTGCCTCCTATTGTAAACAAAATTTTTGTAAATAAAATATTTAAGAAATTAAATATTAAACACAATATTTCTATACTGTTGAACCTTCTGTCGTTATGAAACATCTGATATAAAAGGGAGAAATTCATAGAAATTACTTACTGCGGCTCCTCTGTATTCCGGAACACCATTAATTATTTTCATATTTTGTATCCTATAAGAAATAAATGATAAATAAATAAATGACACATATACAGCAAAACCTAGATCTATCGTTTTTCACAGGACCATTTAGTACTTTGAATATGGTAGTGTGATGCATTCAAGTCAATATTAAACATGTTATGCATGACAAGACCATTAAATTAAGACAATACATGCAGGAGGACAACTAATAGAGAATGATGTCTTTCTTTTTTGAGAGAGAGAGAGCGCCTTGCAGAAAGTCAAGGTTGGCACGCTATTACAGCATGATGGCGTTGAACAAAGATTTTTCTAATGTTTATCTTATACTTTAATATATTCCATAGCAGAGTTGACAGAAGACAAGTTAAAAAAAACAAAAAGCTTTATTTAAGCTCCAACAACACAAACAAAAATACTTCTACACTTTACTCTTAACTCGGACCAACATATTTAACTGAAATATCATTTGTAAATGACTAGATATAAAAGGTGTGCCTGACTAGTACAAGACTGGGATATTATTCAGCGGTATAAGAAAGGACATCAGGAGCCCAACAACTCGGAAAGAACAAGTCTTCCTGTCAGGCAACCTTTAAACGTAAGATCTGGGGACCTCTGAACGCAAACAGACCCTTAAAACACACTTAATTTATTGCATAACTTTCCGTTTCCGCTGTGGTAATGCCCAACGCATGTGTGATTCACGATTGGGTCAGGAACCGGTAACGATGTACTCAAGTACATCACTTCCCGGCACCGCCCACCTATTACTCCATCTTTGGTCGGCACGTGCGTTGGGTTGCCTGTGGAAAGGCATTCCCTAAATGGACAAAAGCCAAAGCACAAGTTACCTTGTAAGATGTGAGATACTTTTGCTCTCTCTCTCTCTACATAACCCCAGTAAAATAACTCTCAAAAAGTTCTTTTTTTCTGATTTTAAATTTGTTTTGCATTTCTATGATGTACTTAGTTTACCCTTTTAAGATATTTAGTTTTCTAACCTTTCCCACTTAAGATGTTTTTGATTCGTTAAAAATTTTAAAAGATTTCATTACTTTCTGTTTATGTTCTTACTTTTTCACTGATTGAGTTAAAAGTATCACAGAAGCACACATATCACTTTGTAACCTCCCTCATGGGTGCTCATAATAAAGAAAGGCTGACAAGACAGTGAAACTGACAAGTGATAAAGCCCACTTTTTTTTCAATTTGATCAGTTTCTAGTGAATGGTTTTCTATAAATTTTACATTAATCATTAATATTTGCCCACCAATGAATGATAATCCAATCTGGGTGGGCACAAAGTACACATGAATTCAAATGGTTATTTTTGTAGAAACCCTATAAAAGTTCAATCTTGTTTAGCACAAAATTGCAATGAAAACTGCATCAACGTGTTTCGGAGCTACAAGCCATCCAGCGCCGAACAATTCAGTGCAAGGAAGCAGGGCAGCCATTTTTCTTGTATAGCACCATTGTAATTTCAAAGCATTTGCATGCAACTTCTATTGAAAATATGTCGAACAATTTTAGTCTTCTTGTTGTACCTAGTACACATGGCTACCATCTAAGATTCACATTTCAAAATAGTGAAATCGTTTGAGGTATTTCGTATGAACAGTACAAATTGAATTTTTGTCACTTTCTCAATATGGAATAAAACAAAGTACTGGACAAAAAAATAGCATTTGAAACAAACTGTAGGAAACTTGCACATAAATCTCCTATTGAAATTTCCAAAAACTTGAACTTCACAGAAAACTTAGAACAAATTGAAAATTTTCACAGTGAACAATTTGAAAATGATTTTGAATATTTTGTCTATATTGCAGAAAACAAATGAAGAGGACAAAAAAAAAAAAAAAAAAACATAAAGTCATGATAAACTCATGTTTGTGAAAATTGCAACACCATGAAGGACTTACGCGAGTGAGCCGAAATTTTCAGGAAATGCAAAGTAGCGCATGATATGTAAATGATTAGAATTTCAAATCCGTAGCGCATGCGTATGCTGAGCAGTGCCCTCTGAACGGCGGATGGATCCGAATAAATAGACGGCTGTAGCGGGGCGTGTATGGTTATCGGTGGTTATCTGCTAGTGGTAAACGTTAGCTCAATCTTTACTTGTGCCTCTTCGACGAAAGAGAGCGAGATTTGAACAACTTACAGAGTTTGAACGGGGGAGAATCATCGGCCTTCGTGAAGCTGGATTGTCGCATCGTGCAGTAGCCGCTCGTGTGCAGCGTAACAGCAGCACAGTGGTGCGTGTTTGGAAGCAGTGGACGGACGAGGGTCGGACAACTCGGAAATCCGGGAGTGGACCCCAAAATGTGAGGTCAACTCGCGATGATAGACACCCGGTCCGCATGGCGCGGACGGACCGTACAGCTTCCTCTAGACAATTGGCAGCACAGTGGACAATAGCTACAGGTGTTTCATTGTGTGCTTCATCAAATTGTAGATGTCTGCTGCAGCGCGGACTGCACGCAAGGACTCCTTTATAAAGGATCCCCCTCACGCTATACCATCGCCACCTGCGGCTACAATGGGCCAATCAGCATAGAGACTGGCTTGCTGATTGGCAGCATGTCGTGTTTTCTGTTGAATCCCTCTTTAATTTGTGGTACCATGATGACCGCATTCGTGTCAGACGCTATGCCGGGGAACGCCACCTGCCTGATGGGCCATTATCCCTTCAAAAGGACCCATTATTTTGCTAAGAAATAATTCGAAGCTAATACAATTTTTAAAAGAATAGCAGAGATTTAGTTATGTAAACAACACAATAACTAATTCAAAAATACAACATTAAAAAATATCACCTAAAGCCATAATAAAATAAAGTTGACTAGATTTTTATATTTTACGAAAAATTTAACTATCGTGCATTTCATACAAAGTCGGTGCAGCTCAAGAAACAACTATCCCTAATAAAATATCCTAAGGTATATGATCCATGTCACCGGGTAAAAGCGTGAACTTCCCGTTCGTTCTCCGAACGAACGTAACGAAGGAAGTCCTTAAAGGATTGAAAGAGAGACTGAAGTGATCGAGCACTACGCTTAAATACCCACGAGTGATTTGCTTATAGCTACTCACTGCTGAGCACGTGTACGCACATGCGTCGATGACACGTGAAGGTCATTCGAGAATTTTCTCGATCGGGAAAATGGTAACGCCCCAAGTGGCGGATTCAACTAACTAACCAGTATGGAAAAAATTTGAGCATCGGGACGTACGTCGTAACTTAGCTAACGTTTATTGTTTACAAGATTAAAAAGCTTAAACCTAGATAAAGAAGTAAGTTAATAAAATATACTTTACTTTTAAATTAAGTGGCGAGAATTAAAAATAACATTTCCTATCACTTCCAGAGTGCATTATCGAACGCCACAGTGGACGAACACCTGGAGTTATGGTCTGGGGCGCCATAGCCTACCATGGACGATCTTGATAGAAGTTGCGCAGCCTATCTGCACTCTTCTTTCTTATCACTCATTATTATTTAATTAACTATTTAAAAACTATTTATAAACTTTTATTTTACTTTTATACCTGTGCATAAATTATTAGCTAACGTCACTAGGCGGCCGTATGAAGGATGCAATATGCAAATTGAACTGCTTTACTATGATTGGTTGCATCCTTTGGTGCGTGGTTGGGCGGAGTCTAAGGTTTCCCAGCGTGCCTCAGTATGTAAATGACTGGGCATATAAAAACGCGGACTTGCCTGCATCGGGAGTCAGTTGAAGGTAGTCAGTTGAGCAGCTAACTCTGTGGTAGTAGGAACTGGCCGCTGACTCGATATGGAGTTTTATTTTTTCTTTGTTGGTGTAACAAGATGCTTGTTACATCTCGCGAATATAATAACTTTAACCAAATACTTTGGTTATTTACTTAGACCTTGGTGACAAGCCTCTGCATTTTTACTCACGGTTCTTTCGGATTAACCGTTAAGCGTAACCACGACTTGTCACCTCTTTTTTAATTGCCTATGCGGCCAAAATTTTTATACCATTTTATTTTTTAGAAACAACATTGCAAATTATTTTTCAATTAGCTTTTTCATTTGGTATTTACCTTTCAACCACTTTTCATTTTTAATTTAGTTCCGTCGCATTTCAACGTCACAAATATGAATTATTTTAAATATACGACGGGAACTATGTACTCTCTCGGAGTAATACTCCCCTTTTTCGCGCCTTTGCCAATTGTTCCGGGACTGAATCTGTGTGTTTTCCCCTCACTGCTACTGAAACTCTCAAACGGTAAAGATGCGCCCGGCGTCTGGGCAATTTTGCCTATTCGTCGGGCAAGCAATGTTTTTTTAAATGCTGACTACGTTTTAAATTCCAGCTATATTGGTTTTAATCGTAAAATGTTCTCCTAAGAACATAATCGTTTATTGTATAGCTTTTGATCATCAATTTAGTATTTTTTTTTAACATGTTATATTGCTGGAAGCGATCGGAGTGGATCGCAAGCTTCCAGGTGATGCAGTTGTAATTTTATCATTGAATACTTAGCCAAGATTTGTTGAACTGTAACACTTTACTGTTTTATTGACATTTCGACCGCACTGCATATGCTCAGAGATGCTGACTGATCAACGAGTCTGAAAATTTCTTGTGGAAATATGGTTGCTGAAAATAACCGTTGAGCTTCGACAATGATCAAGATAATCTGCTTCAGGAAATCCGTCCTCGAAACAACTAGTGCTCCAAAATAGACATTTTAGCGAAATGAAATCCAGCCACCAAAAGAAGGAGCTAACGTATGTTTTATTATCATTAAATTGATCTCTCAACTTCAGCAATCATCCATGAACTCAAGTATCAGGTGATATGATCTATTCCATCAATTTCTAACACTAGCTTTGTCACAACCGCATTAGAGATCTGAAAATTTCTTCTGTGTCAAATACATAAATCAACGAGTTGTAATATTGTGTTACACGCTAGTTAATCTTTTTAATTTTTCTTAAAGAGCTCTTTACCCTTTTTTGTATGCAGTCTGATGTTATAATGCAATAAATCTTCACAGTCAATGATTAATGATTTCGTAATTATTTCTAGTATGTATTTTTGAATATATTAATTTACATATTTTTTTGCTCAATCATTTTCATTTTCGAATGCTCTAACATATTTTGATTTTTTTACACAACGCAATGTATCATAGTACTAAACCCAAATACAACCACACCATAGTTGGCTTATTAGAGAGCCTGAGCTAGCCATTTTTTAAAATTCATGCTTTAAAAGTATCGTTAAAGATTAGGGCGGCCATGTTGCTGTAAGATTAGTCTTTTTTTTATTTTATGCCGGTGGTCTACTTTTGTTAATAGAATTTTAAATGTTTCGTCCATGTCTTAAATAAATGTTGAATTTTTAAACTTTGCTCCTCATTGAAATCGGTCGACACGCACTCTGCTATTTTATTAGACTAGTATGGTCAAACCCGGTGGCCATATCGATAGTTCATCAGATCTCAATTGGTACGAATTGTGGGCAATCTGAACAGCAACAGGTACATCAGTGAAGTTCTACAGCCCCAAGCTGTTCCCTTCCTTCAAAGCTTGCCAGGCACTGTATTTCAACAGGACAATGCCCGCCCTCATATTGCTAGGACTGTTCAATCCTTCTTTGCAAAGCAGAAGGTACAGCTTCTTCCTTGTCCTGCGTATTCCCCGGATATGTCGCCAATTGAACATGTGTGGGATTTCGTTGGTCGGCGTCTCACTCGTGATCCTCGTCCTGTTGCTTCTGTAGACGAACTTTGGGTACGCATACAAACAATATGGAATGCTCTTCCTCGGGCAGACATTCAAAATTTGTTTGACTCCATGCCACGTCGTGTAGCAGCACATATTGCAGCGCATGGTGGCTACACAAAATACTGATTCCGATCTCTTGTTATTGTTTGTTTGCTTTGAAAATTTAATCATTTATTTGTACCACTACCACTCAACTGTGTATTAAATTTCATTCAATTATGACGATTCCTTCATGGTGTTGCAATTTTCACAAAAATGAGTTTAGTTAATTTAACTATTTTAAAAAATAACAAGATGCTCTTACAATCATTATTTACATACATTAGTTTTCAATTAAATGCTGATTTTAAATATGTTTCAAACATGATACTTAATTATGTATTCTCATTTTTATTTATTCCCATCTAAGAAATTTTCCTGCTTAAGAAGTTTCTTTTCCTGGTCCCCTGCAGAACTTCTCAAGTCGGTTTCACTGTATACCAGTGGTCGGCAACCCGTCGATCGCAAGCCCATTTTCGGTCAATCGCGACAGCATTTTGGACAGTTTATAGTTTAAAAAAAATTAAATAAAATAACTTTTGAATTGGACGGCAAGTTTATTATTATTTTTCCTTCAGAAAATCTTTATTAGTTTGTCAGACCATTCACCGGACCTAAAAAAACTTCTACTAATATGGATTATCAGTAGTAATTTTAACTATGCTCTTGGTGCGAGTTAATTCAAGAATGTATACATTGCACATGTATGTTTTAGTTAAAAAACAAAACAAAAACTAACAGTTTTTTAATCAAATTCAAAAGAAATAATATATTTGTATTGTTTTGATGCGAGTTAATGGTGTTAGCAAACCATTATTTTAGAAATTTTAAAGCATGTGTTTAATAAGCATCAGAAGTTGTTTTGACAAGAATTAATCCACAATTTGAAGACAGGCGCAACCCCAACATGCCCTATGTATACCCCCCCCCCCCCCCGAGTCGATCTTAGTGTTCACCGAACTTGGAAAGTAGATCTTCAGTCAGTTTAGGTTACCGACCGCTGCTGTATACTATCACTTGTGTCGATGGGGGTTCGGAGACACCCCCCTGAAATGGTGAAGATAGTCCAGAATTTGACCAATTTTTATAGTAAAACAAATAAGCTAGACCCCACAAAATCCAGGTCTAGCTACGCTACTGTATTATATATGTATAATTGTAATTAAGGAAAATTACAAAAAGATCCTTGAACCTTACTTTTGTTGCAAAAATGATGTAAAGAAATATTTTCACCCTTTTTCACAAAATTTTTTCAAAAAGATGCACAACATAAAGATATGTTTTCAACTATGCAGTAGAACTTCAATCCATCGTTCCAGTATTTATCATTTTCCCGCATATAGCAACTTGCTTTACTGGGCCCATGCCAAATGCTATGTAAATAATGTAAATTTATCCCACTTAGATCAATTCTGAAAGTAGCAAGTTCCTACATCTATTGCTCACAAATAGAAACAAAGAAAAAAGGACAGAAATAGGGAATATTGTTTCTTTTTTGACTTACCTAGTTTTTGCAATATCTACTGGCATAGATGCTGCAGTTGTTATCAATCCACTAATCATACTAGAGGCAAAATGGCACATTATATTATCTTTAAAATATCCTATAGTGGGAGAAAAAAGGATGAATTCTCAAGAATTAAAACTCAATTTTTTTTCTAGAATTACAAAACATGTTTTAAAACAAAAACCAATTATCTAAAAAAGCCATCTACTTAATAATTAATTAATAAATGATAATAATAACAAAACAAAAGCATGAGAACATTCTGCTAGAGCAAAAAAAATTGAGAAATGGAATCTTACTAAATCAAAGAGATATCTTTTTTTATTGCCAAGCATAATCGATTAATACGCATGTTTTGAATGTCAAATTATATTAGGTGGATTGTACTGGATCTTTGCATTGTATATATTTTTTGTATTCTTATCTTTGTACTGACCATTGTTGAATCAAAGTTTTACTGTATTAAAATTACTACAGAGACACATGCTACTTACTTTTGTAGATACCATACTACGATTTTTGTGCATAGAATTTTCTGGTTAGCAGGGGCTCCCAACCTATGGGTCGTGACCTCATTTGAGATCGCGAGACAGTTCCTACGGGGTAGCGAAATTTCTCCTAATTTTAAAATACATATAATATTATTAAGTTTGAGAACAGTTGCATCAAAAAAAAAAAAAAAACAAGTACCATTTCTTCCCCTGTATAACAAGGTGAATTACCGCTGCTGTAATACTTCCACGGAAACATGCATATCATTTCTGCAACGGTCAAGTTGAAGACATAGTTGCGACGCAGAATCGATGTCGTCAGGAGTGTTCATTTATTTATTACTTTAGTTTAAAAGGGCTCAAAAATACTTTATATTTCTTATCTTGTTTATAAAACTGAGCTACAGCAATAAATTTCAATTCATAACGATTGGGTTGACGAGAAAATTTGGGGGGGGGGGGGGGGATATGCTTTTTGCAGAATGGTCTCAGAAGCACGGTATTTACTTTAATAAGCAGTACATTAACACACAACAAAACTGAAACGATTTAGTCATGGTTTATGCTTAAAATTATTTGTTGATTGTGTGATGATAAAAAATGATTTAAAAAAATTTTCCCTCCTAAATTGAATGAAATTATTTAGATGAAAGTCTCTTCTGGGAATTAATTTTTAGATGAAAAATGCTTTAAGATACAAAAGATTTAAATAAAACAGAAACAATTTATAAAGAGACCTAATTTTATAAAAATTTCCTTTTGAGTAAAAGAAATTGGTTAAATTGAAGTGGTACATCCCAATACCAAACCCATCATTTTTTTAAAGACACATCTACAAGTAATTAACTAATAAAAACATAACACAAATGACAACTGCTTATATTAAGCAAAACAATGTTCTTACCTGTAGACATTAACAACTGTTTAGCTTGTGAATATGAAGCTAATTGGGCTGCATTAACAACCATAGCTCGACCAACAGTTGGAAGACATCCCTAAAATTAGTAAACAAAATTATTACCTTTTATAATGATGCTGGACAACCTGTCAATGCATGACAAAATATTGGTTAACATAATATCCACCGAAACTTGAAAACAAAAGACTATTTATTAAATTAGACCATTTCCATGCAATTTAAACAAATTCCAAATATTCCACTTTCTGTAAAATTGAAGATCATTGTTTAACATTTGATTTAAAAATGATTCCAATGCTGAAATTTAATGAAACCCCGATTTAAAACAGTCATTAACATAAATCAGCTGTTACATCACTTTCAACTTATTTTTCTAACTAGCAGATTTACAGTCTGTTTAGAGATTGTAGATACCGAAAGTAAAGAGTTTATTTTTTCTAAGTGCTTTTTAGGAAATATTCATTTTATATTGAGGTTCTGGGAGATGAATGTTTGATTTTTCTTCTTTCAAATACACTGCAAAAGGAGAACTTTGGAATATTGTTAAGTGATATGTCCCTTAAAAAAAAAAAAAAAAAAAAAAAAAAAACCATTTCCGTTTTCTAACACATCTATTTTGCTTTTTTCCCTTGAAATATTACACCCACCCATTTTTCTTGTTTATTATACAGTATATACATAACGTTTGTCCTGTATATACTTTTTTTTTTTTTTTGGAGTTCAGCAGTTTTTTTAGAGGAAGGAAGGATATTTTAAAATACATTTTGTAAAACATTCATAGGCAAAACAATTATAAAATCATAAGAACAAGGAAAATGCTATTTAGAATTTAACCATATGCATTTGGTAAAACAGTGCAATAGCTTCAACCATATGGCCCACAAATGCTTAGTTATCTTTGTTAAGAAATCTACAAGTTCTCAATGCAGAACTTGACTTAGTCTAAAAACACAGAGTACAATTTTACCTGTTGATGTTATGCTAAGGTAATGTACAAAAAGAACAAAACAATATTGCAAGTTTATTTTCTGTTGCAACTTTGTGCTACAACAACACATAAAAATAATAGAATAATTAAAACACAAGCCAAAGTTATGCAAGAAATATTTTACAGCTAAATTACATATGCAATAGCAGCATATAAATAACTTAGCAAAAAGAAAGAAAAAAAAACGCAATAGAATAAATACATACATACATACCCTCCAAAGAGTAAGTATACCTTCTTCACGAGTAATTCGTAGTAGTGCATCAAATACATTTTTATAGCCTCTTCGCTCAGCTTCAGGTAATCTGATGAGGGAAAATAAAGTGCACTTATATTACAACAAAAACAAAAAATACTACAAAAATATATAAGAAGTATAATAATTTTTTTTGCAGAAATATATATTCAGGGCTCCCACTGCCTTAACACAATTTGTAGCAGCTCTCGGAGCAGGTAAAATGTCCTTTTTGTATCAGTTTGGAGCAGAAGAATTTTAACTTTTGTATCAGTTTGGAGCAAAAGAAATCGACTTTTGTATCAGTTTAGGAGCTGAAAATATCAACTTTGTACCATTTTTGGAGGATTTTTTTCTTTATTTTTTAAATATTAAATGGCTGTTTTAAAGCAATATCATTTTCATACATCAAGGGTAAAAGCAGTTTCAAGTCTTCAAACTGACAGGAAATGTAAACGTCAGTCATCCTTCTAAAACTGGATTATTTTTATATTTCTTAAGCAATTATTCATAACCTATTCAAAACGTAAGACTAATTAAACCTATAACCCTTATAAGGGTATTTTTCAATACTTTTCTCAAGAAACAGATTATTTTAAAAAATGTTTTGTTGTTTTTTCTTCTTCTAATAATTAAGAATAGCTGGAAGAAAGCTTAAAATTTTCTTCTTTTCAAAAATCATTGCACTCTTTTTTGTTTAATAGCTAAAACACTATTCTTTCAAGAAAATAAGCAAAAACTAACTAATATGAAAGGTTCAACTATTTTAAACTATTTATCATTAATTAAAATTTGTTTTTTAAATGGTACTTATGTAGGTATAATCATTGTGATTATAGTAACAGTAAATTTTTAAATGAATTAAATATAATTTTATATTTTATCAAAAAAATATTTGAAGTTAATCCTATTTTCTACCAGCAGTAATATTTATTATTTTTCTGATTAAAAAATATTTCTTTAAATTTCAATCCTAAATGCTCACTTGGATGCTTTGGAAGTAATTAATGACAATAAAAGTAAATTGCTGAGTTTTATAATTTTGCAGCTAGAAAATTCAAGAACCAAATTATATTTTTCAGTTCTATAATAGAAAGGAAAAATGTATTTCTTATTATCTGTTGATAATTTAATGTCTAATTATTTATTTATTTTTTTCAACAAGTTATCTTTACATCTTTCAAAAATTGTGTAATAGTTACAATAAAATTTCAAGAGTCCTACGGTTACAACAATTGGATGCTGAAAGAATCTATATTGAATTAAAAGAAAGAGGAAATGCGTGATAATTTCATAAGTTTCAAATCTAGTTAAAAAATTGAAACTTTAAGCAAGTTTACTTTAATGAGGTCGTTCATCCACAACAAAATTTCTATTTCTTCTATTGCTTAACATGTTTGCTAAAGATCATCAATTGATTAAGATACACATGCTTTTTTTTAATGATTTTCTAACTTAACTAATTTTTTTTACTTATTTTGTTCTTTATATTTGTTTTATGTTTTTGAATTGCTTGTGGTCATATGATATAGATTACAGACCTTAAAGAGTAATGAGAAAAGAAAAAAAAGCTGAAATTCAATGTTAATTTTACAGTGTTTGAAAGTCTACCTCTAAACACTTTCGGGAACAAATATATATTTTGAAACAATGTTTTTATTTAAAATAAATATACATTTTATTTATTTACTATCAGAAGAAATATTATAAATTGTTGAAATTGAAAAACATCCGATTTTTGTAGGGGATGCAAAAAGATTGTAGAACGTATGCGCTCCTTTGCTTGCACGTAAAAAGTAGGCTTAAGGAATTTGAAAAAAAAATGTTATAATGGAGCAGCAATCTTTTTAACATCTGTTCTGCTATTGATTTTTCACATTGATTAGTATTTCCTAAACATTAGACGGTAAATTTATTTTTTTCACGTTCCATGAAATTAAACTTTTTTATCTATTTCAAGAAAAACTTACTAAATAAAATTTTCAACATAAATAGTAATAAGAGGAATGATTTTTCTCTCTATAACACTACAAAATATTAGAAATCGTCTCACTGTTTCTTCTACAAGCGTGGGATACATCACACATTCTGCTCAATTTTCTCATCCATATTTGATGTTCTTAAGAGAGGGTAGAGCTAATATTAATTAATAAACTGCTTCAAAGGTAAAAAATTAGTTGACTAAAGGAAAAATGTATCGAATGATTTCGATTTTAAGGTTAAAAATATATAATATCTAAAAAATTTTCGAATTTTTTTTTTTCAAAAATCGCTATTTGGCGCCAATTTTGCGAAAAAATGCACTTTGTAGCAGCATGTAGCAGAAAAAACGTTTTGGCGCTGTTTTGCGCAATTGGCGCAGCCGTGGGAGCCCTGTAATATATTATAAAAGGACTAGGTTTTACAAGAATAAGTTAATGTTAAATATGGGTAATTCATATGACCCATTTTTCACTATTGTTTTAGTTTAAATTTTCTGAACTTCGCACACAAAGCCAAATGTAAAATTTTCTTTGTTAGAAAAACTCCGTCCCCCCTCTGACTTACCTTCCATCAGCAGTCATTCTGATCAGAGAAATTTCAGCTGGTGTACCCACAAATGCTCCAACTGCTCCAGCAGCCATACCTATTCCTGCTTTCATAAAGAAACCAGGTGGTTTTTTTCCATCTCTGAAAAGTACAAAGCAGTTCATAGAGATTAAATGCTGATGTACATGATCCTCAACATTAAGGTTACACTAAAGTCATTTCTATCATGGGAGAGATTTTACAGAGAGATATTAAGTGTTTTCAGGAGGTCATAGGATAAACAACTATATGAATGTTAAATAGATTTATCTTACAATTACTTTGTCAATGAGACCAACAATTCAGTACCAATAAGTTAAAACTGATGTTACATCATATAATAGTTGTAAAAGCAATTTGAAACTTGCAAGCGCACATTAACAAACAAGAATTATTACACGGAATATCACCATGGTGAAAATATGAGTAACATACCACACAATATGGATATAAATATCTTGGGGAATAAAAACTTATTACCACAATATAATGACCATTTTATTATAACGTCAAGAAATTTTGGTCCCCTCTTTCGCCCATACACTTCAACCCTATGACTATGGGAGACCAATAAGGAATTTAATGCAGTTTTATCATGAATTCTTTAATAGACATACTTATGGTATATTTTTGTTGTAAAACAAAACTTATACTAATAAAGATATCGTATTAGGGGGGAAATCTTTTAATACCATATTTACACTAATTACATCACAAAAGGAATTTTCTCTGCAACTATTGCTTTCCCATCCTTGTAGTGAGGTCCATTGTGTATGTGTGTGCATGTGAAACCTCTTTAAAAAGACCACCCAGAACGAAGAAAATCTGTCTTATAGAGAGGTGGTCTCTGAATAGAGGTAATGGCTAAAACAAAGCTTCATGCAATAATACAATAAAACACTGTAATAAAAAAAAATATTGCCCATTAAGAAAGCATAAATGAGCATCAAAATGCAGACATATGTTTCGGGATTGCTTGGAATCCCTTTTCAATGCGACAGGGAGCTTTTAGATGCAAAACATCCAAATGAAGCAGACAAATTAACAAAAACAAGGCTTATATAGCCTAAGAATTATCTGTAAACCAATGAGAATAAAGCCAGCGTGAAGTGGAAGTAGAAGTAGCAGGGAAGGCACCAATAAGAGAGCAGCAAATGAATCCAGTTGAAAATACACCAAGTAAAAAAAGGAACATCAATTAAAACAAAGCAAAAAAGACCACAACATGCATAAAAATGGGAAAATACAAAAAAATTGCAAAAACAATAAAATAAAATACAAAGAATTAAAATGGAAATAAAAATAAGTACATGAAACGAATGCTTTGAAATGCAATAACAATTCTGCTTTGGCTAAAAAGCATTCTTTATTTTTTAACTTATTGCTTCGGTTGAGAAAACTTTCAAATTTGGTGCTTTAACTTCCACTCAAAAAGAGTCGGTTCGTCATCTTATTGCTTCCAATGTTGATTTAAGTTCAAAAGTTCCTAATACTGGTTTCTATCTCATGTTTATGAGATAGAAAGCTTTATTTACTACTTAATGGGTGCTTTTGGTTTCTGGTAGAGAATGGATGTGTTTCTATCCTTCTGTGAGGTACTCATTGAATTGATAACCATCCTTTGACGTAAGATATCCAAATATGAGACTTTAGAGGGTTTGTTTTGCAATATCTGCAAACTCTTTGCAGTAATGAGTTTCTCAGCTAAAATGTTACTCCACACTAGCGCTGTCCACACTAGTTTTTCTGTACAAATTTTTGAAGATGAAATGTTTTTGCAATGTGTATTTCCTAAACTAATTTTTATTACAAAATAAACAAATAAATAAACACATAAAGGATTGAAAAGAGTTTAAATTTCTAAAATTTACTTACGAAAATTTTTCAAACAATGTTGAATAAACTCCCATACGAACAGTTGTGTAAGAAGCTTGTCTAAGCAATCCAGCTGATAACCTGAAAATTAAGAATATTTTTTAAAAGCTTCTAAATGAGTATCAACATGTAGGGGGGAGACTGGGGATACTTGATCAATACTTCGATTTTCAATTTTTTTATTTGCTGCAAATTATCAGTTTTCAGAAATTGTTGACAAGAGCAATGGTAATTTTTCCTCCCTCAGACTATTTTTTTTTTTTTACTGGAAACTAAGCATATAATTTTGTAAATTTTTTCCAATATTTTTCTAAAAGCAGGGTTCATACTCAAATAGCTAAAATAATTTCCATGACTTTTCCACATAGATTCAAAGCAGAATTCCAGGTTGACGTTCCAAGTAAAAATATTTATTAGCAAATGCACTACTTGTACCTTAAATACGCCTGCCATAACATTTTATACATACAATTATACTAACCTCATATTAAAAAATTCCAGATGATCATTAAGATAACAAATTTATACTATAGAATTTCGAATCTATAGAATTTCAAAAGCAAAATTTTATGACATAATAATGCCAAAAGATATTAGCTTTTACATTTGCATCTATCTTCTTTTATTCTTTTTTTAATTTAAATTTTATAAAGCTAAGTTAAAACCATAAAACATAAAATATAGAGAATAAATAAATAAAATAAAAACTAGGGTGATCCCAGTGGGGACAAATCAGCTTTTTATCTTTATAATAACACATGAAAACAAATATTTAACGAAATCTGAGGTAGGCACTTTTATGCCATGACAATATAATAAACACCATTATATAAAGAAAAAAGCTATATAGGAAAAGGAAGGCGAGTAAATTGAGGTACTGACATCGCGGCGAGCGTAGGTTCCCTCCAAGGGGTTCCTGGTAGGAGAAAACATCCCAACTTTTCCAGGTTTTGTCAAAAATGTACGTTTTTTCCCCAACTATTCCATGACTTTTGCAAAGTATATCCATTTCCAGGTTTTCCATGATTTGCAGGTGGAGTATGAACCCTGCAAAAGGATCATGTATCCCCACACCAAGCGATACACGATCCTTTTGCAAGGAATATTTGATCCCACTCTGAAATTACATAGGCTATTCAAAAATAAGTAATTTAACTGTTTATTTTAGTACACTAAATAATATTTCTAACAATTTTTCTTATGTAAATGACAATATGAACACAAAAGTAACATGCTTGCTTTGAATTCAACTCTGCAGTTTGTAGAAAAAATTAAAATTTTATAAATATGCTCTCCATAATGCTTTCGATCAATTTTACTCTCTGATGCAGATGTGCACAGTATTTTATAAGTAAAACTAAATTTTTTCTTCCGTTTCTTTTTTGGAAAAGTACAGTTTTATTAAAAAAAGCTAAAATTACAATCAACTTTACATTTTAGTATGAAATAACAAGATTAATAAACAACTATAACAATGGAATTTATTCCAGGAAAAAATAAAGAGTATATGTAGATACCAGCACATTTGCAAAATAAAAAAAGGAAAGAAAATGTATCCCAAACATGAAAAGTCAAAGGCATACATAACAGTTGTTGCAGTTCTTTTCCTTTCGTATGCATTTCCATCACTATTTCCTTGTTATGTTGCAATTCAAAACAGCAGCAGGAATAAAGCCAAGACCTGGTTCACACACATAGGAGATGGCTTTCGATAATGAGTAGATTATATTAATAATAACTAGGGTTCATTGATTTAAATCAGCTTAATTTAAATCAAGTGATTTTTTTTAAAAAAATCATTTATTTAAATCATTAAAAAGAAAATTTAAAAAAAAATCGATTTTAGAGTTAAAAAAAGTTTGTTTTAAACATAAAATGTGCTGCATTTACAACCTCTATTTAAAGCAAAAATTCATTGATCTCTCTATCTGTATGTATGTATTATATATTTCATAACTTTAGAACTAATTATTATTTTTTAAATTTACAACATTAATTCTTACTCTTCAGATGTCTTAACATCAAAGCATAATTCATTTAACAATTCATATTGCAATTCAGAATAATCATGATCAACTTAATGTGTTTTTAATGTTAATAATAGTATTTTAGTTCTACTTATGAATACCACAGAAAAGATAATTCAGGGTGATAGTGTTTAAAGCAAAGTTGCTTAGAATTTAGAATGTATCCTTATTATTATCCTCTTATGTATCCTTAAAGATGTTCCATTCATGTACCATAATAGCTTAAGGTTTTTTCTTTGTGAAATATTTTTTTATCTTGCAATTTTCAATAAAGATATTTGATTACAACAAAAAGTTTCAGTTTTTAGTAATGGACAGAATGAACACATGATTTTACTAAATGGGTAGACTAAAAGATTTATAAAGTACATTTATAAAGTAAAAAAACAAATTAAGTGCACATAATTGTTTGATTTTTTTCAGCTTTCAACAGCAAAAGAATTCAAATAAAATTTGTTCATTTTTTCTTTACTTAGAGTGTACTCATATTACTGGTAGGGTTAAATTTCATTTGAATCGTGCATTCAAATTAAAATTTTTTCATTTTTATTATTATTTTAGAATCTCTACTGCAGTGAAAATAGCTTAAAATGCCTTTTTGCTTATGTTTAACATGTCATATTATTTGTATAAGCGCAACATAATAAATGTCCAAAGTCGCTAAGGTCTGTTTGAAAAAAAAAAAAAAAAAAATCGAAAAAATCTGATTTAAATTTTTAAAAATCTGATTGAAATAAAAAAATCCAATTTTTTAAATTTTTAAAAAATGTTTTTAAAAAATCACGAATTCTGATAATAACTGCAATTGTCAAAATAACTGAAAAAGTGTTTTCTTAAAAAGTTACGCCAGAGAAAATTCAGATTTGTTTTCAGCCCCTTCATAAAATTTCAATCAATCAAAACGGACCCTTCACAAAATTCCGAGCCACCTAAATTTATAATAAAATTTTACAAAATTATTTATTAAATAAGCGGCAAAAAATATAAAAAATATTTTATCACTGTATGTTTAAATTATGAATTTTCATAAAAATATTTGAATTTCCACAAAATATTAGATTTTTCAAAAAAGTATTGATTTTTCACAAAAATATTTCTAAAATTCACAACAAACAGACCCTGTTAAAAATACTGGATTGACCCCCGCTAAACATTGTAATGTATATCATGACATTTATAAGCTGAAGGATATCATAATGTATATCCAACCACAAATTTCTACTACTTAAAGTTTAACACTTTTATTTTAGATTACCCCATTTATTTAGTTTTAAGTTAACGAAATAATGAGAAAATATAATTATGTAAGAGCAAACATAATTGAACTAGATTTATAGTGATGAGCAGGATAATAATGAGACTAAGAATCAGAAAGTCCACGATCTACAAAATCTCTTGCATTGGGCTGATAAAAATTTGAAAAACTCATACTTGCTTCTGAAGTTGAGGAGAAGGCAGCAAAATTTGAGAGCATCTCAAACAAATAGGAAGATTTAGCAGTTATGCTCTACTGATTTTCAGAACCCGGCACAAATGAACATAGGTTAGTATAATTAATATTTCATCAGACTCATTTACATGAATTAGAATGGGAATTATTTTGGCAAGGTATTTGAAGAAAAGGGTAATTTCTACAGTTAAGAGTTTTTTTTTTTTTAATGAGTTGCCCCCTTCTGCTTTGTGTTCTTCAATTTCATGTTGCTTAAATATTTCTCTCACTGACTGATTTAATTACCTTTTGCTAAATTGTGAAGCCAAATACTATGGAATGACCCAATAGGTGAAAAGCACTATTTGATAATATCAGGGTTGCCACAGAAGAAATGGAATAAAAATAGTTGCTTTAGTAGCATAAAAGCACGAAAATAGTAGCCTAAATAGTAGCCACGGCTCAATGAGAAACAAGTCTTAATTAACTTGTTCAGTGATGGGTACTTACTTATTACATTCGGATCTTATATTTCTACATAAAGAGTTGCTATGAATACAGTGTAATTTATAAAAAAGCAATTGCATTTTTATATGAAATAAACACGTTTCCAAGCATTAACTTTTTAAACTGAAATAAGTATTTCATATCTACCAAAGATTAAAAATATCAATGAATAAGGAGTGAAGTAAAAAAAAAAAGATTGCAATATGAGAGAGAAGAGCAAGGTTATTAATAGAAAATAAACATACTTGAGATTTAAACACACAATAGCTGATCTCTTATTTAGATACGTGTATAATATTGAGCTACTTGATTAATGAAATTCTAAGACCAAGAGGAGACAATATCAAAAAGATTAAGTTTACTTTTTTTCCACAAATTTAACAATTATTTTATAATATTGGAAAAATCACCCAATAGACAATTGCTAGAGATAATCAAAAATTTGAAAAAAAACAATTTAAAATTACATGGCAAAGGAAAAAAAAAACATTTTTTGGGAAAAAATATTTTTTAAAACTAGATTATTAACTAGGCTGAAATATTTAATTCTTGTAATTAACTTGTATGATCACTAAAACTTACCAAGAATTTTGACACAAATTATATTATTCTCGGCCAAATTTTTCAAGTGGGCGTGACAAAATGATACCCGTGCAAGTTTGTACTACAGAAGTTGAAATGTAACAAAGATTAAAAATTATGGTAAGTTCAAAGTTATTGAGCTCCAAGATGCAGAATCTGATAGTAAATGAGCACTAGAAAGTTTTTCCGAAGCCTATGCAATCTTAATTCGAAATGCGTAAAAAATCAAGACCAAGCCTTTAAAGAGCGAAAAACAAAAAATGCGTAAATTTTACTCGAAGTTTGTAAAAGTTGGCAGGCTAGGCTACTTTCAAACCTTTTCATTGAAAAGAAAGAAGGGATTGTAGTGGAAACGAAATTCTTACTTTCCAAAAATACAGAAAAAAACACATGTCTGTCTATGTGATGATTGGGTGTTTCGGACATATCGTTGCAATCCTTCGCCATGCAACACCGTGGGTATTGTGGTCGAGCACCACTGCCATTGGTTGCCAGTGTTCGAGAAAAAAGGTAAGGGTTACAGAAGAATTAAGAGAAAAGGCGCATATCGCATGCACACGGCACAGCTTCTGTGTTGACTACCAAATCACCCATGAAAAGCGCAAACTAACCCCTATCATTGGCAGCAGTGTCAGCTTCATTGGCAATTGCTTCAAGGTCAATATGAAGTGTAGGCAGTCGCTTGGGCCAAGATGAAAGTTTGAAAAATTATGGCACAATTTTCCGTGAAATAAAAGAAAATTTTTTTCTCAAAAATATTTTTTGGTGCATTTGAATAAAAGAATTTCAAAAGAGGCAAAAAAAAAGTCGCCTAATAGTTGCCTCTTGGAAAAATTAGTTGCTTTTTCGCCCAATTTCGAAGAAAATAGTAGCCATAGTCGCCTGATGCTGAAAATAGTTGCAAACAGTTGCTTTTTAGTCGCCTGTGGCAACCCTGTAATATAATTCATAAAATATAAGTCTGAATTTGAAATATCTACACTAGAAACATCATTAATATGAACTTGAATGACATAAAAGCAGGTTTAAGGATGCAAAACAAATTTATAAATTACCCAACATAAAGACCAGAAATGCCTTCATTTCTTATGACACTTTTTATGGCATGAATGCTAGTTTTATGTTCTTTAGCCTTTCCTCCTTCCCCTAAAAGAAAGTAAGCATTTATATAAATACAATTTTTATAGTAGTAATGCAGCAAAATATGCATAAAGAGAAAAAATTAAATGCTAGCTAGTATACCTACCACTAAGTTGCATTCTATTTTTTATGAGATCTAGTGGTTGCACAAAACAAGTAGCTCCCATTCTAAAACAGAAATTAAAAAAAATAAGTATAGATAAGAAAATATGCATAGTTAAGGCCCTGTTAAATTACTTTCACATGCTATAGGTATAAGATGTATAGAAATTTATTTTAAAGGGTAGTGAAGGAGGGCAGAAGGCAAGCCAACAAATCTTTCTGGGTAGTTTTGAATCTATTTCAGGACAGACCTTTCTACTTCTATGGGAAGTAAAGTCTGTCGAACGCTCATAACTGCTCCGAGGTAGTTAGGCTGGGCCGACACCCAGCAAACCTAACTCTTGCTGCGTGAACCCGGTCCTCCTTGGTACCTTTATGCTAGAAGAGGATTATTTGGAGGGTTGTGGTTCCCTTTTCAGGAGGGACCCGCTTGGTTGTTTTAGTTCAATGTTCAAACATATGCTTAGTGTTTTATTTCAATATGCATTAAAAACTAGTTTAGTTTTAGAACACACTAAGCAATTTATTAGATTCATTCTAGTAGCAAAGGTGCTTATAAGAATGTTTTAACTAAACTTAAATTAAATCAAAGAAAAGAAGTGAAGACAGTTACTCATAAAATATGTTTACTGACAGATAACATAACAGAAGTGTAAAGTAGCATACCGTTCACGTCTCATTTTAAATCAGTGACCGACTTCTTATACAAAAACACAGAACAATTTATTTTACAAATTATTTACACTATATACAAATTTCATATAAACATATCTCTCGGAGTTCACACATTACCATAGGACCAACGGTAATCCCGTATTTCTTAACCAACATACGAAAAGAACCAAGAACGAAGCTTGCACAGCATAACGGCTCAGATTATTATCAGGCACTCGCCCAAAGTCTACAATGTAACTGAACTCTCTGAACTCTACTAAGTTGTAAACTTCTCGCTGGAGCTATTTATATACCATCGCGAATCACGTGACAGGATTATTCCAGAAATTTCCAACAAAGACTGGAATTACCCATCACGATCCGATCCGAGATGGCGCCAAGCTAGGGGAGAAACAACATTGGTACCCCAGAAATCGTAACCTTGCCCCCTCCTCAAGGACTGCACGTCCCCAGCATTACAATCCCTGGCGAGGAAGCTACGTTAACCAGTACACTTCAGTTTTCACTAAAACTAATTACAATACATAAAATAATACAATTACTAACAAACATTATTAAACACATTAACACATCATTAACATTAATAAAATAGACTTATGCATACTATTTACGAAAGTAAGGCAGAAGAGTAGGAGGAATGTCCAAAAGCCAGAGTTGTACTTAGCACAGTTCTTCAAATCCAGCTAGATAAATTTTCAAAAAGATCACACCGCCAAACGAGGCAACAATTTAAATACTTGTTTCTCCACTGCCAGGAAGTGTTCGGTTCGCATACTCACATGCCGTTTCCAGCCTCTTCAAGGATCTCGGACCTGATCGCAAAACTTTGCGATCTTCAAGTCTAAATTTTCTAGTAAGATGAGAAGCAACTGTAATAACAAAGTCCTCACCTCCAAAATGCGTAATTACAGCCGCGGCTCGCGCTTCAAACGAGGAATTGTCAAAAATAGCATTGATGGAAACATCAAAAGTCCCACCGCTTGAATCAAAAAGAAGTACAACGTCTTCAGCTTTCACCACAGGAACAACCTCTTGTTTTTTTACAGGATCCATTGGCACAACACTTGCAGCTCCTTCCACGGGAACAATTTCGTACTGTTTTGCAGGTTCCATCAGCGCAGCACTTGCAGGTGCATCCTCAGGAGCAGGCTCCTTCACTTTAACAGGATCCGTTGGCACAGCATTTGCAAGTGTCTCCGCAGGAGCAGGTCTCTCTGCTTTTACAAGATCTGTCAGCACAGCAGCTGCAGGCACCTCCACAGAAGCAGGGTCCATTGCTTTTACAGGATCCGACAGCCCAGCACTCACAGCTCTCTCCGCATGGGCTCTTTTAAAATTTTATTAAGTTCATCAGCTAAGGCAGCAGCAGAGGGCTCACCAACAATCCCCAAAGCATTCAGTCCAGCTATTTTTCCAGCATCTTTAATAGTCTGACTCTGAGAATCATTGTAGCAAGCAGGAGCACTGATGTCGGCTTCAACTTTCTTCGTCAAATACAATTCATCAGTCTTTTTCGATTTGTTCAATACTTTCGCATGAATTTCTTCAGGATGAAATTGTTTTATTTCCCCTTTAAACTCAGCATAGATCTTTGGCTTTCTGCTTTCATTTACTACTTGAAATGAACTATGCTCCAGGTCTTGCTGGATTTTCAGGTCGCCAAATTTTTCGCCGATAAGCCTCTCTGCATCAAAGTCCGTATTTTGCGGATTTAAAGCAACTTGAGACTTCTCTGGGTCGCCAATTAGTTTATCAGCCTCTGTGAAGTCACCACAACTGGCATACGCTCGGCCAGTTTTCTCGCCAACAACCGTCCAATCTTTTCCAGATTGAAACCCCTCCAACACGGGAATCCGTCGTTCCCAAGTCAGTTCCAATTGCAGGAGCTGTCCCGGCTGAGATGCTTTTCCCCAAGAGTACTGCAGTCTTTCAGTAAAATCTCCTTCTGGTGGCTGATCTCAATGTAACCTCGCTGATATTTTGGAACCCATCTAGAGCTATCTAGATCCTTTTCCAACTCTTCATTGAAGTTTTTAAGTTGTTTAGACAACTGCTCAGTATCTGCAGTTTAAAGTAGCATACTTATAAACAAACCATACCTTAGTGTAACAATCAGTACTGTGACCAAAGTTCTGAAACCTGAAAAATTTCCATAGTAAAATCTCAACTTTATTACACTACAGATCTAACATTTTCTTTCCCAATAATAGAGCCAAACAAAAGATAAAGTCCCTACCACTAGCTCATCAACATTTATCCTGAAAACTACTGATAAAAAACAAGTAAAGTTACACTAATGTTCCAGTTATTGGGTATTTATTAAAGATATTTGTAGAAAACCATCAAATAATATTCTTAAAAGTGGTTTTAAATTTTATTGACTCAATAACTGCTGCTTTAATACAGTTGCAAATATTATTTCTAACTTCTCTAGTTAATAAATTTCATTTTACTTGGTTATTATTTAAGATTTATCTGCCCCTTCTCCTACATCTTTTTAACTACGACACTACTTGTCACAAGAAACTTTTGTAGCAGACTGCAAAAATATATTGTATGTAGTATGTGATTTGGGAATTATAAAGAATACCCTTCTTTCAAAGAAAAAAAACATATTCCCAAATTTTGTTTCTAAAGAAGTAAATGCTTACTCCTTAAGTAAGCATATTTTAGCAAATAAAATGTTTGATAATATTTGATATACAAACATTTAATTGTTTTTAAATTCAAATTTTTCTCTTGAATTTCCAGTTTTTTTAATAGTACTTTAGTAAAACAATATTGCATAATAAAAAATTGACATTACAGCTTTGTGAAATGTAAAAATAACCAAATAGTAGTTTGGTAAAATGTTTAACTAAAAATTGGAAAGGGGTTTTTCAAAAAAAGAAAAAAACCTGGCTTTTTTCAAACCCTGCCTTTATCTAACAAGTACTGGTAGAAATTTTTTATGTAGCACCTGGGCAATGTTTATTTGAGCCCTCCCCTTTTGGTTGCAATCTAATATTTCAAAAGAGATGTTTTACTCGATTTATGTATCAAATCCATGTAAATTTCATTTTTAATATTAAGACCATTTGGTGATACCAAGATTATCTCAAGCTTCGGCGCCAAAATACAGAAGCCAAATCCAATGTCAGTTTCTCAATATCTGCAGTATTTGGCGGCTTTCCCACAGCACTCTCATTTAAGCATTCGTGAGAATTTATCTTGTAAAACTCTTTTCTGTACATTTTGGTACACAATTTTATTCTCGTTTTTACTTCCCATACTTGGGCCCAGCATTGACAAAAAATTACGAAATAAAAATTAGTGAGTAAAAGGATGGTGAGCATAATAATAAAAATAGTGATTATTACTCTTAAATAACTAAAAACATAATTGCAAAATTTTATCTACTACAGTAGAGCCTCGGTTATCCGAGCCCCGACTAACCGAGTTCCAGGTTAACCGAGGCATGTACCTCTGTTAACCCGGCGTCTCTGTGCTGATGGCGAAGTCACTGTCTGAAGTCGAACGAATAGTTGTGCCTTTGGAGACTAAATTACAAGCCATCAACAAACTCGATAGAGAAGAGACAATTGAAAAAGTGGCTTCAGCTTTAGGTGTGAGAGAATCATTTCAAAATATGTACAGTATATGACTTTTTTCATATTTTTGGCGATGTTTTCATTCATTTCACTTGTTTACCCACGTTCCCCTTTCGATTTGGACAGAGTCAGTATTATCCGAGGAACTCTTGGTTCACATTACCTCAGATAATTGAGGCTCAACTGTACTGGTATTCCTTTATAATGTGCAAATAAACTTAGAAATAAAAGGGTGTAACTATAGCTACTTCTATTTAAGTATAATTTTACATTTCTATTATAAGAACATGTTTACTCATTCAAAATCAATTATAGCAGTCTCTATTACTTACCAACCTCAGGATTGTGGTCAATCTTCAACTATAACTATGCCACAAGCTTCGTGATAAGTGAAAATAATAAGGATTTTCTTGTTTCAGCCGATTAAACATAACAATAATCTTGCTGATATATCTCTATTACTTGGCAATTGAATCTCAGGGACCGACATAATGCAAACACAAGGGAAAATTATAAAGTGAATGCATTCCAATATAATACGCATACAGGTTCAAAATAAGGTGAAAGTTAAAAAATCAGCGAAAAAAAATGAAAACTCACCCTGCAGCACCACCAAACAAGAATCGAATATAATTCGGCATTGATGGAGGAGGAGTCTGAGTAGCAGCCATTTTCTTTTAATTTTCTGAAGGGAAAAAATAAGTAAACATAAAACATACACATACAATGTGATAGCCAAAAGTTTTAATATTCAATAATAAAAATGATACAAGTGTAGTAAATTAATAATTTACACATATAACAATTTAACAATTTAAAAAATGAATTTTACGTTATATTTATAAAACACATTTTAACCCTCTGGCTGCGTACCTTGCAATTTCCAGGGGCAGTCCAGATGTAGCAAAATTTGCAAACCCGTCTTTTTCGTGAGAATGGATTTTTTCAGTCTATTTAATTATGCAAACTGCTTGCTCTTTTCCCATTCATGGAGGGGGGAAAAATCATAAAGAAATGCAAATTTAGAGCAAAGTTTGAGAATTTTCTCTTATTCGCGCTGCTTGTGCAAATCACGGGATTTGCAGCCAAAGGGTTAACCTTTTCCCTCTCGCTCTCATCAAAATCATGGACCAAAGTAGACCAATGTCTAAAAGTAGCGCACAAAATATTTTTAAAAATCCACCACTTCCATCCCAAATAATGTTTTTTTTGTCTCACATACTAGATGATAGTATCAATCTAGTTATGATATTAATTAGAGATTAAAAGTTTTTCTTGAAAAGAATAGGTGCTTTTGTTGTTGTTCTCTTGAAAATTATGTGACTTTCGAAGGGTTAACCAATCAGAACTTTTTAAATTTTTTGACACACATTATTGTTTTCTTGAAGGAGCCAGGTTTGCAAGTATGCTTGTGTCTTTCGGACCTACACTGAATAATGTTCAATGGCAATCCTATATACATCCATCCATAGTGAAAAAGAATAAGTTCATAAATTTAACTTATTAAAGTACAATTATGTGTCTAATCTGCTGAAGCATTTTTTTGGCTAGCTCAGGCCCTGACTATTGCACTGGCATCCGGGGCCGCTGCCCTGGGCAGGAACTTTCTAAGGGGCAGGAAAGTTTTCTATAATATCATTTAAATTTCTTTTTAAGACTTGTAATATAAAATAATCAGTTTAATTAATAATAACTGCTGTTAATTTTTCGTATTAGCAGATTTTTCTTAATAATTACCAATTTCACGTTGACCGTAGGACACACGCACAAGCATGCATATATAAGTAAACCATTGAAAGGGGCAGGAAAAATTGAAAGTGTCCTGGGCATGAAAGCTTGTTGGTCGGGCCCTGGGCTAGTTACATTAAAAAACACACTATAGATTAAAGTTCAATACAAAACCTGATAGCAAAAAAATATTCAAGCAAAAAGAATTGAATTTCGATTTCTAAGGATACATAGCCATCACAAAAAGTTCTTTAAGGAATCTGGATCTGCCAAAATAGTAATACTAGTAACTGATGATTTATACAGGCAAAAGAAATCTAAATTTGAGAATGATTTTAATATTAAATAGACACACAGGCAAAAACAAAATTATATCATGACATAATTTACAAGAAATGACAAGCTTAAATTTTAAGACAAGAATTTAGATTTTGACTGAAGAGGATGTTAGGATTTGAATATCACAGGACTGCTTCCTGGCCTACACTGTGGTACGGATTATATACAGAAGTAATCAAAATCACATACCAATGTTAGGTGAGCTCTCCCACTTTAAATTGCTTCAATGGTTTCATATAACTTTTACAAATAAAAATAACAAGATTGTTTAAGAAGGCAATGTCTCAACCAGTGGTGTAGTCCTGAAAAAAAAGTTGGGGGGACGCTTATATATAAGAAGATAAGCAACTGAAATCAAAAGTGGGGGGACGCTTTAGGTTAAAATGTAAAAAGTTTGGGGGACGCTTGTATTAAAATAAAAAGGTAGGGGGACGCCGTCCCCCCTCGACTACACCACTGGTCTCAACTGCAAGTGCATCATTGGAAATGTGGTTCTTTTGAGTATGAACCATACATTGCATAATAATGAAAAAATACTAATCCTTAACATATTCTCACAACAAATAAATGCATACTTGGCATTAAACGTGAAAGAAATGATCGTAAAAAAATTAATAAAACAGCAAATCATTAATCTACATTGTAGTTTTTTGCTTGTCATGCAATACATGTATTCAGCAAATATGCAATTAGCAGCACAGCACTTTTGCAAGAAATGCAATGTTTACCCTTACAACTATTCTTAATTTATCATTTCCTATTAGGAAATTAATTTTGCTGTCATGAAACACAAATCGATGAACCGTGCGGTTTCCAGTCGTTTAAGCTACTTTTTTACCAGTTTTAAAGCTACTTTTAAGATACATTGAAACTATTGTAAGCAGAAAATGTTAAAAAGTCATGAAATTATACCCTATTTACTTCAATAACTATACAATGTAAAAATATGAATTAAAACAACATCTCATAATTATTTCTGAGTAACACAAATCAACATATTGCACGATACAATTGATGGACTAAAACACTCTTTCAGGCCAATTTAGCCTGAGTTTGTAGACTTTTATTAAAGAAAAATACTCACGGCTTGTAAAGTTCTAACAAAATCAAGTCATAGAGAAGTCACACGAGTTTAAAAGACTACGAATTAAGTAATCCTTGAATGCAGCTCAGGAATGATAAATGCATAAAGTAGAATTATATAGATTAGAGATGTTGCAAAATAAACCAGATTTGATTTCGTTTTTAAGAGGAATCAAGTTTTAAATTGTTACAGAAGCTATTTCAATGCTGGAAAAGATTTCTAAATATATTTTTAATATTTCTAAGTGAACACGTGCTTTTATTTTCTTTTATTTTTTCCCCCAAACTTTGACCTTAACAACAGCTCAAGGTGCCATTTTGGGGTTGCAATACTCAAATCCTTATTTCATGACATGATGTCTTCAATTTTATCGCCAAATGAGAAATAACGAGCCACCACCTCAACCGCCGCATTAATTAAACTGCAGAAAAGTAAATGAAAAAAATTAGAAATTGAAGGAGGGGATGTTTTTTTTTTTAATTTCCATTTTCTTTGTGGAAGTTGAAAAAATTCAGCAATAATAAAAGCACGTGAGTGAGATTTATGAGCGTACAAGAGCCAACAAATGCTTCGGTAAAAAATGCAAGGGGGACAAAATAATCAAAAAACAGAACTATCTACGTTCAATAATTTTCGTAGAATCTAAACACTTTGTCTTCAGAGCCTTCCTTTTAATGTATATTTTTAAATACACAGGGTCGCATATTCAAAGGAGGAAAAAAATTATATCTTATGTTTCATACGTTCAATATTAGAATTCAACCGTTTTTCAGACAAACAGTGATTTAAATTAAAATATTCATGCAGGATTGCAAGTTTTTTTTTGTTGAATGAAAATGACTTTATTGCCAAATCGGCGATCATTCCTGAAATGAGTAACGCCTTGAAATAAAACATACTGTGCTCGAGATTTTGTCTGTATAAATACTTCGGCAGAACATAGAATTGACCTTCACAAGGTTATTTCGAAACTCGTCGGGTTGTTTAGAAGCTGCTAAAAGTATCCTGCACATTATATTTCTTCTGGGTAATATATTGGTGTTAAGTTTCCTCCTTTTCAAATTTTTATGTTTTGTCTTTTCACCTTACAATTGGTTTCTTTTTCCTGTATAAGAATATGTACTAATCTGAATGACATGTTATGGTTGCATTCGTGTCACTTTAAAAACCGGCCAGAAAGTAACATTTCTTTTTGTATTTACTTTTAATATTGCCTGCAGAAACTTTGTTACATTCATAAATTGTACATCAGAGAGAAAGAAATGGATAGTTAATTGAATTATGATTTTGACATTTGAACTTGTATTGCATCAGCCGGTGCCGTCTTATTGTCTCCACCCATGCGAAAGTTTTGCTCATCAGCCGGTGCTGTCTTGTCATTATGTTCACTCTTCTGGAGGTTTTGTTTACAACCTTTTCCTATTAATGACTGAACATAGAACTTGGAAAAATCAAGCGTATATCAACTTGTAGTTGAAAGCTTGAGATTTATGGTACAGTTGAGCCGCTAACAGATGAATATCAAAAAGTACTTTATTATTTTTTGTTGATCTGCAGTGCTTTTAAAAGATTAGTATATCGGCACTTGTGTCTCCCCATTTTTGTTGAATTTAAACTCTCAATTTATATGTGCTCCACTAAAAAAGGAAATATAAAATATATTTTTAGTGATTTTTCATTTAGCTTTGCTTTGTTTTTTATTTCATGGTTATGGAAAAATTATACTATTCAAAGTTGATCAAATAACTAAGTTATTTGCATTGAAAATGTTAACTGATGGCATAAGCATAAAAATTCCCTTTAAATATGCTTATCAAGTAATAGCGTATTTTGTAATTTTTTTTTGCGGTAAGGGGGGGAAAAGTCTTTTTTTTTTTAAATTATATTATAAAATAGTTGGACTTCTTTTGTGGGTAAATATTTTCAGTGGTAAAACTTGTAATGAAAGAGGGTGAAAAATATTTTAATTTCGAAAATATTGTAATTTGTTTCAATCTGAAAGTTTGAATTTAAATTGAAATTTTCATGTGTAAATATTCAAGTCATGATGAATCTACTTGTTTTAAAAGTATAGCTTAAGAGTAAGAAAGTAATTATGAAGAAGCAAGAGTGCTTTGTTTCAAAACATTAATCTTTTTCATATTAACCTTTTGCATTTCTGAGCTTGGATTTGGGGCATGCTCAAGGTGAAAAGGTCATTCAATGTTGAATATAGTTGAGTTAAGTAATGCCTAAGGCTCTTCAGAAAGACTTTCTTTCAATTTCTAACTTCATCTTGATTGAATCTTGACAAAAAACAATTTATTTTCTGTAACTAGCTAAATTATTGATGTTACTAAAGATTAGTCTGAAATATATTTTTGGACTTTTAACACATATTTTTATGCCTTTATAACTTTACTGTAAATATTTAAATTCTTTATAAATAGAATATCATTTTAAGATATTCATCTTAAAAAATGAATGAAGACCATAAATTTATTCTAAGGATACTTTAATGAAGAAGTTTTTAAGACTAGATGAATGAAAATTAAATTAGGTATAATTAAATGTAGATATTATGAAATTTTCAGTATTTCTTCTGTGTAGAATTTTTTGCTAAAGGCTTTTATTTTGTTTTAGAATTAAACAAAAATGGCTAAAGTTGGAATCAATGGGTAAGAAACTTGTAATTTCAGAATTTTATGTAAAATTGTTTAAAAATTTAATGAAACTTTGCTTATGTATTAAACTTTTGTTCTCTCTGAATGAATGGTAATTAGTTTGTTCTAGTGTTCCCGTTTTGCATTTTTCAAAGGGCGCGGTGCCCTGTCCCTTTTTGGAAAACTGGATGCGTCTTGTTCCTTTTTAAGGAAATTAGGAAAATACCTATTCTCTTAATGAATAATGTTCTTTTTCAACTGAAAAGTGCCTTTTTTTTCAACAAAAAATGCCCTTTTTGAAAATTGCTCGCTGCCCCTTTTTTAAAATGTGAACACTATCAAGTCTTCCAAGAAAACATCTTTCCAAAATGACTGACCCAAACATAAACCCATCTCCTACTTTGAAAATAATTGGTTATTCTACAGCATTTTCTGTTTTTACAGCAACATTTTCAAGCATTTTATTTTATTTTTTGGTAAAAATGTTAATGAAAAGTTTAATTGTTTAATACACCAAGAGCAACATTGCCATCTAGCTCATTTTCAATAAAGTCAATAGGTTACTTTAAAAATATTAAAATTTTGTTATGTTCAGGATTGCCAACATCAATTTAATTTCGGAAGATTTTCTCAAATTCTGAAAAATGTGCAAAATTGGTGAATGGTATTTTCAGACTTGAAAAATCACCATTTACAATAGCCAAGATTCTCATCCCGCCTTGTCAAAAAATGTTGCGGAAGTCTTTAATAAGATTTACAACATCTAAAATTTTGAAATATTTATATTAAGTAAAATAAAAGTGATTTTTCAGTACTTGGATAAAATTGTAGAAAAAAAAAAGACGTTGGCCCGCCTTTTATCATAAAGAATACAGAAAAGGTCAAAACTGTAAAATAATGCTATTTTTATCCCAAAAAATTGTATCCTTTCCTCGTATGAAAAGTTAGTCGTTTTTCCATTGAAAATTTGAATTTACCCTTTGTAGTATGGGTCTAATATTCCAATTTTCAAATGAAGGGGATACTTCTCCCCAAGCTTTATGTAGAGAAGGGATTTTCGAATTTCCTACGAGCAGGATGTATCCACCTGGTCAGGCATGTAGTCACTCTGACTCCAGGGGGGGGAGGGGGCAAACTTTTGGACAGGAGGGGCAGATTAGTTTTTCAATTTTTTTCTAACATGTTAGAATTTGTGCTCAATTTTGGGCATTTTCTTAAAATTTAAATTAATAATTTGTTTAATAATTAATGCAATTATTTAATTCAATAATGAAATTATTTGATCTTGAAAGAAATACTTGATTAAAACTTACAAAAGGCAGAATTGTTTAAAGCTTATTCTAAGAGTGTCTTTCGTAAATTAATAAAATATATATGAAATAACATATAAAAAAGTGAACATTTTTTAAAGATAATTTTACTGTGAACGATCATTCAAAGTAAGATATTGAAGCACGCAACATGTATCGGGATACATTACAATAAAAAAAATTAATATAGTTGTAATTTTCTTTGCTTGCTTGGGTTGAATTTTTTAAGCACTTCTTCTAAATTTGTTTTTACTCCATTTTCTTTCGAATGCTAAGAAAGCTAGATCAGCCATTCTTTGATGCGTTAAAGAAAGTCTTTGGGGACGATTAATTGCTGTCAATGTAGTAGAAGAAATACCATAGATTGTTACAGTCCAATTAATCACATTAGGGCAGGCAAAACATTTTCCAGGTCGGGCATTGCCCGTCCTGGACCCCCTCTGGCTACGGGCCTGCACCTGGTCAATCTTAGAAGGAATCTGAGGAATTTGAGCAGGAATTCTACCCTGAATTTTGAACCTCTCTCAAAAAAGAGGTTCGTATTCTCTAATGGCAAACTTTTGAAAAGTAAAATTTAGGCACTTTCCTTGTACTTAAGTTACAACTTTTATAGAATGTAACAGTTTCTCCCATACGTTTTCTTTACAATTTGCTTCATAAGCATATTTTATAAGGGCAACAGGATGCACTCGAATAGGTAACAGAGTATCAAAAGAGCAACAGGACGTTGCACCTTTTCAAAAAACGTTGGATTCACTATTCTAGAGAAGGTACAGGGGCATACCGGTCTGAGGGCCAATGAGCCAGTCCTCACTTAGTTTGACTGTATCTCTTTATAAAGAAAACTAATTTTCAAGCAAGAAATTTTCTGTTTGAATTAGTAATGGTTTAAATTTCATCAAAAAATCACTTCAGCTCCTGCCACTAACTAAAAAAATTCTGCTTTTCAAACTCACAAACGGATTTGATTGTTTATTCACTAATTATAAAATTACATAATGAATTTATGATACAATTTTCAAGAACTTGATTTTCAAATGTTTTAGATTTGGTCGTATTGGACGTTTGGTGTTGCGTGCTGCATTGGCTAAAGGTCTTGATGTAGTTGCTGTAAATGATCCTTTCATTGATGTGAAATATATGGTAAGTTTAATAAGATCTTGCTTAATAATAAGATTATAAAGAATAATTTCTTTCATGACTAATGTGATTATTATACGAGCAAAAAAATACAAAATATATAAATTATTCTTTAAGCATGAATATGTTTGTATCGTAGGGAAAAGATTCTTGCTGAATTAAAATTATCTGCAATCCTATTTTTTTAAAAATATCATATTATAAAATGTCATGGTATCTAAATGGCTAGGTATCGGGGTTCGCGCTAGGCCGTGCGATCGCGCGATTCCCGCAATATTTTTTGAAATCCCACTCGAAAAAAAATTTTAGGCTTAAACTTTTAAAATACCACTTAAATTTTTGGGCAAGGAGGAAAATCCCACCTTGTATTTTTCCCCAGTGTGAACCCTGGGTATGTCCCAGCATTAGAAAATATAATCCTATTTATATAAATATCAAAATATTGGACATTTATGATATAATGTATGATTATTTAATTAATTTATCAAATTATTTAAAGATTTTATTTAAATTTTTCCCCAATTTCATTATTTTTGCTTTTGCTATATCCCTATCAATTGGATTTGTCTTTTAGCTATTGGACCAAAAATCATTTAAAAATACGACACCTTTAAAGTCCTTAAGTGCTTCCAGAAATCCAAAAACCTATTTTGAAAAAACTGAATGTTGTTATTTTCAAAGTTTTGGGCTGAGGCATATGTTATGCAGAATAACTGTAAAAGTAAAGGAAAAGTTAAGGAACGAGATATCAGTATGATGCATCGTGTACTCTCACGAAACCTTATACGTCCCCTTGAGGGGATTCATACCACACTTTAGGAAACGTTGATCTAAAATGTAAAAACCTATGAAGAAGCCAAACTCTGTTCTGTTAAACCACTAACTACTCTCTTAAAGGACATCTGGAGCTAATCATCATTTTTCCTTTTAAGTTTTTTTTTTTTTTTATTTTTTTGCAAAAATAAAACTTGAATATTTTTTGTACTATGGCAGAACTTTTTATTCTTTCTACATTGAATTTATACTTTATTAATGTATATTTAAGGTTTATATGTTCAAATATGACTCCACTCATGGACGATACAAAGGTGATGTTCATGAAGAAGGAGGTTTATTGGTTGTTGATGGCCATAAAATTCATGTCTTCCAAGAGTAAGTTATATATAGTATTATTTGATTAATGTAATTTTGTAAATTTTAAAATTATGTTTCACAACTTATTTAATGCTTTGACAATTGTGTTGAAATTTTATTTTAATTCCATCCTATTTCTTGAAAATCTAGACTTCAAATTAAATGTAGATTTTCTGGACACAAGGTGACTAAACTTATCTTTGTAGGAATATTATTGAAGACATTAAGTATATTTCATTACTTTTTGCTAGTTTAAAAAAGAACAAAAAAGGATATTTGTTCCAATCCTTTTTTTGCATCCCAAAGTCTTGCATTATTGTAATTTTATTTTGTTTATTTATTAATATTACTTTTTAAAAATAAATTTGATCTGTATTTTTAAAATTTATATATTTTCCTACTATCTTCCTGTCCATTGAAATGTCTGGTTTTAAATAAATATTTCTTGTTTCACTTCTAATTTTGGTACTTGTGTATTATCGCAACCAGGTTGGCGAGATTGGCGACTTATATACCTACTTATTGTTACCATAAGCGCCTTAGATAGGTACAAAATCCGAGTTGCCAATTTGGCTCGTTATCCCCGAATTTGGCATGGTTGCGATAATACGCAAGTACCCTAATTTTATTATTCTGCAATCACGGTTTGTTATGTTTAATTTTCCAATGGTTCGATTTTATATGTGCACACATGCATGCAAATGAACTCCTTACTTTATCATAAGTATTGAGTGGTAAAGGTTTATTTTTAAATTCTTGTAAGTAGGGACAATCATTTAATCATAAATGTGTCCCTTTTTTTGCAATCTATTTTTTCCCAGTAATATTAATTCAATTAATTTTTTTAAATTCTTGATTATTGAATGTACTATTAACCGACATAGGCGTTCTAAAGTTGCTGTTAGGTTTTCTTCCGCTCAGGAGCAAAATGTCGGACTTCTTTGCTCAATAAAACAGGTATAACTAACCAATGTGACGATAAAAAATTTTTGCTTTTCTTGTGTTTGACAAATCAGATGTGTACTATATTTGTACAGAGCAAACTCTTGTTTGTATGCAAGGAAAGTATTTTCTAGGGGTAACTTTCATGTTGACTTGTTGGTGATATCTTTTTAAGCATACCTCAAACTTTATGGCGTGATGATCCAATAGCTGATACTGCTAACATAAAATTTTTTGTTCTGAAGATTATCTATGTATCAAGTTTTTTTTTAAATATTTTTAATGTACTATTACACTTTAAGCATTACATTATTTGAATCATAAATAGGTTTGTCCTTTTTTTTTTTGAAAGTGAAGATTATTCCTTGAAATTGTTTGTTAGCAATATTTTTTAAATGTTTGTTACCAAGTCTTGTTAAATATGCTTTGCATGTAATCAGTGATAAGTCTACAATTACTAAGAAATATTAAAAGTAATTTTTCAAATTCTTTGCTGTATTAATAAAATTTTAGTTTTTAAAGTAATTTCTTTATTTTAGAATGAAACCAAGCAGTATTCCATGGGGCAAAGTTGGTGCCGACTATGTAGTTGAATCTACTGGTGTCTTTACTACTATCGAGAAGGCTAATGTAAGTTTCTTTCATAAATTTCTGGTTTAATTATATAGATTCTCTATGAAATTTTCTATAATTTCATGTTTTGATTACAAATTATTCTTTACATGCAGGCTCATGTTGAAGGAGGTGCTAAAAAAGTTATCATTTCTGCTCCATCAGCTGATGCACCCATGTTTGTTATGGGTGTAAATCATGAATCCTATGATCCTTCTATGAAAATTGTTAGCAATGCTTCTTGTACAACTAACTGCTTAGCTCCTTTGGCAAAAGTTATCAATGATAATTTTGGCATTGTAGAAGGATTAATGGTAAGATTAAAATTAATTATATATTTTCTTTGAAATGTGTTTATTAAGTTGTGTGAAGTTAGTAGTTCTTTTGTCTAACAATTGATAGATCCTTTGTCCAACGTTGATTTCGGGAAGTTTTTTAAGTTCTTTACATGCGAGATTATGGGTAATTCATAAATGATGTCATGCTTTTTTCCATTTTGATTGATCCCCATCCCCCTTTTTTTTTTTTTCACAGAATGTCTCACTTCTACCTTGTCACAAATCTCATTTTACATAAGAATATGTACTTGTACAATGTGGTGCTTCGTTTATAATCTACATCACATTTCCAATTCTATTTTTGAACTTTTATTGACATTTGTTCGCAAAGTAATATGTTTACTTAATTTGTATAAAATGAGATTACGGTTTCCAACAAAAATCGGAATTGGTACATAACCGTAAAAAATATTAATTGTTAGAATTCTGAACAAATGTCCCATGCTATTTCATCTTGAAAGTATAAATGCCCAATATTTTCTTTTAAATTTAAACTTTTAACTACAGGTCAATTTAAACCTTAATCAGCATCTAGGTTTTTGGTACAAAAGAAAATGATTGAGAATATAACACTAATTACAGTATGGGACCTCAAATCCGAAATACTAAAAGCCGCGATCCTTCCAGATTTCGGATTTTGGGTCCTCTTTCAAAAAATTCTGCAAGTAGCATCAAAGCCCATATAATTTTCTCTGGAACTATTTACTAGCATTTTGCTCATTTATAGCATTTTTATTATAGTATATATTCGCCTATAAGTTGCAAAATTTAGCAGAAAAAACGAGGAAGGAGTAGGCTTACATTTGACGCTGTTCCCGATGTTATTTTAACCTCTTTAATTAAACAATAAAAGGAAATTCTGTCAAATTTTGATATGATTTTATTTTAAATTTTGATATGATTATGATTCTCTAGCCACTTAATTGTAGTAAGATCCGACTATCGGAGAAATGCGGATTTTTAATTTCGCGAATGTTTTGTATCACGCGAAAATTAAGAGCTCATTTTAAAAAATAGAAGAACTATAAGAAATGAAATGAAAAGAAAAAAATTCTTATATCAGCCGCTTAAGTGTCAGTTTGTCGCCGATAGCTTATTCCGAATTTCTTACTCCGAGAAAACTGTATCGTGCTGCCATATACACAATTGTTTCTATAATGAAGAGTACTAATAATCAAAACATTTCTCTAGCATTTTGAGTGATGCATTTCTAGATTTTTGCAATCTAGTTAATTGAAGTAGTCTAAAGTAGCTTTTTTCCAGTTTCGTTAAAACTATTGTTTTGATGATGGTTATGCTGGATATAAATATTTTTCACAAACAATTTTATGTAGTAAATATTTTTATTTTACAGATTATTATACCTTAGTTATTTTTTTTTTCAGTAAGAATATTTTTTCCGAAAGTATATGTTTATTATTTATTCATTAAACTTTACTGTTCTACCTGATAAATCTCTTTGATTTGGTGTGCATTTCAGGTTGCTGGGAGAATTGTATATATTTATAATTTCTAGAACAGTGGTCATTTCGTATGACCGCTGAGCTTACTAGTAATGATATAAACCAAGAATTACTAAAAACTAATCGCAAATATAAACCCTTTTCAGAGAATCGCAAAATAAATTTTTTGAAGACTGTACATTTCCTATCTTAAAAATATTAACTACATTTCATTTTCCTTCTCTTTAAAACGCTTATTTCCCAAAAACAATTTAAAATTCTATCATTTGATAATTGCACAATTGGTAATTTTTTGCAGTTATTAGTTATTGTTGCATCAATTTCAGTCAACTGCCAATATAAATTTAGATTAGCATGTCACGCCTAGCATTTTAAACAATTTCATTATTCTTCATAGTTATATTAGAAATTATATATGTTATAATTAGAAATTATGTTAACTTTCTTTTCATTTTTCAGACAACTGTCCATGCTATTACTGCGACCCAAAAAACCGTTGATGGCCCAAGTGCAAAGGTAAAATGTCATGTCAATGCTTTTAATAAAGTTCAATATTTTATAGTGTTTTGATAGTTTTGAAACTTTTGTTTTGCTTTATTAGTTATGGCGTGATGGTAGGGGTGCTGCTCAGAATATTATTCCTGCATCTACTGGTGCTGCTAAAGCTGTTGGAAAAGTTATCCCAGCTCTCAATGGGTAAGGTTCTGAAGTTCTTTTTGAAACCGTTTAAATAGTTTGAAGTTTTGGCAATTTCCTAGTTTGGTGACACCCTTGATAGAAAGAAGTTTCGATATAGCTTTTAAATATTTTAATGTTTATTGTATTTTCTTTAATTCATTTATTCACTTGATTTTTAAGTCTTGTATTAGTTGATAATTAAATATGCTTGTTTGTTCACATAATACTCCGCAATAATTTCAGCATGTTTTTTAGCTTACATTATGTTTTTACTTGAAATTGGTGACAAAAAAATGTATAAAACACTTCTTTCAAAAAGTTGCCACAACAGAAAAATTGTTTCATTGCTCTGAAAGTTTACAGATAAGGACGGTACTGTGATCTATTGAAAATTTTTCAAGATTTGTGCAAGAGATTGCAGTGAAACATACCCTGTGTTCCAGTGTCTCTTTATTCATTTTGTACTTTGCAATTCCTTTTAATGTGTGAAATATGTATTCTCATAGAACATTCATTAATTTTCGTAGTTATATATAGCATCTTTTTTAAACTATCATATATTGACCTATAATGCATAGGAAATATATAAAGAATTACATTTTTAACATATGTAATGAGTTGCTTACTCTCCTGATTTTTCGATGTTAAATTTATCTTAATGGTTTGATTTATGGGCAAAAGTTTTGACAACTAATATCACTTAGTGATCATGCATTGCATATTTCATTGTGCTAATCGGATTTTTCAGTCTCCCTTCACTTTTGATCAGGCGTTAATGAAAATGCGTTCTTGCAAGCTTTTCTTTCCTTTTCCACCATGGAATCGGCCGCAAAGTTTCATGAAATGCGATGTATTTTAATAGAGTTTTATTTATTTCTATAAAAAAAAAGTTAAAACATCTTGGAAGTATGCCAACATTATACACGTGCTTCGCATGAAAATTAGTATGCCACGAGTGATGTTTCTTTCAATCCTTTTGCATCCTGAAAACATTTGAATTGTTTTAAAAGTTAACAGTTGTTTCAACATATATGCTTATTTTTAACTTGGTATTAAATTATTAGTATGGTTACTTATTTTTGACAACATGCTAATAATCCTTCAGGTGTCGGATAGCTTGGAACTTCATTGAAGGTAACTATTGTCAATACATGTATTTTTAAACCGTATTTTTGAAAAATTACAAAATGTGGATTCACTGGGGTGTATTTATTAACTGGTCAGTTTATCTTTCCTTTCTTTTGTGCATTTGTTTTTCACACACGTAATGGGTTAAATTTGTTTCAGAAAATTAACCGGAATGGCTTTCCGTGTCCCTACTCCTGATGTTTCAGTTGTTGATCTAACTTGCCGTTTGTCAAAGGGAGCTAATTACGATCAAATTAAAGCAGCTATTAAAGCTGCTTCTGAGAGTGACAACTGGAAAGGAATTTTGGGTTACACAGAAGATGAGGTAATTTTTGTATTGAAAGCTTCATACTATCAATGAAATAATTTAGTATTATAGCCTTGTTCAACCTTTCAGAACTCTCATCAAAATGAGTAACTCGAACTCTCTCTTGAGCATTTTCTCACACCTTCCATCAAAAAATGATTGTAAATGAAATATTTTCTACTAAAAGGCATTTTTATTATTCTAAAAACAATGTTACCCAATATCATATTATTATTCAAAATGTATCTTATAGGTGTACTGTTTTCACGAAACGTTAGGTCAACTTAAGTACTTTCATTAGTGGGCTATGATGAAAACTAAGCCAAAAATTGTTTTTGCAAACTATGTCTGTTTTTATCAAAATCATATTTAGGCACAGCCATTTGAACCAAACTCTTTCCTCTTGAAATCATTCTCAAATGAAAACTCTTTTCCAGTGTAAAGAAATTTAAATAACTATACTATGTAATTTATTTAGTATATGTTAGTCCATTTTCGCACATACCTGGTTTAGTATTTATTAAACAATTTTTAAAAATTGTTTTTGGTTAATCACACGAGCACTCTCTTGATGAGAAAACTCGCACTCGACTACTCAAACTAGCATAGGTCCTTGTCAACAGTGAAAGACTTAATTGCAAAGCACATTAGGACAGCAAGAGAAGGTTACGAGGAGAAGGTAGACAGAGCAGTGCCTTCGCCTATGAAATAGAATACTAGATGTGCTCTCTTTCTTGGTGTGATTATTTTCTCGCGGTGCAAGTTCTGAAAGATTAACTAGTGCAAATAAAATAACCAATATGGATATGATCTATTTCATAGTGATAATTGATTATTTAAGGAGTCACTATGTCCTAAAAATATTTTCCTACTCTATTTTGGTATTCTTGTTATGTTTCCATCTCAACTTCATTAATTGGGTTCTGATAAATGGTAAATGAATAGACGAATTTAGACTATTCCCCCTTTTCTTTAAATTTGGTTAAAAATATTATTTTCAAAGGGGACAGTAAACATATAACATGAAATGGATATTAAAAAATTTATAAGTTTAGAATTTAAATGAATGAAAAAATGAAGTACCATGTACTTTTTAAGTTTGATGAAATTGATGATTTTATGTGACAGTTGGAAACAGTAATACTATTATAAATAAAATATTTAATAAAATCAATTTATCAAACAAAGCTTTAATGAAGTCTCTTTTGAACTTACCTTATTTTCTTAAGTGTAATTTATTAAAAGTGCTTTGTATTGTTCAACTCCATATTTTTGAAAACATACAAAAATCATAAGTCTATAAATCTTAATGATAATGTTGTAGGAACCAATAAATCGTAATTGCTAATAACAGCAGCCACTCGATCTCATCAGCGAGATCGCATCAGCAGGGCATGAGTGTCTTAAAATTCAAACAATGGCGTATCTTAACAACTGACACAACTGTTATGCTTCTCTTTTATTTAATTTCTCAAACTAATTTTACAGTTAAATATCTAGAATAGCAACATTCTTAAGAATATTTCAATAATGGACTTCAGCATTAACTTTGTCTCGAGCATTCTTATTTTATATTTTTCGTCAAGGAAAACATTAAATTTCTTTAAGCTTTAAAGTGATTTCTTTGTTGTCAAATATGAAAAAGTCTTTACATAAATCTTAAAATATGCAATAAAGGGTTTAGTACTTAAATTCTTGTTGTTTCCAAAAGTCATAACAACAAATAAAAAGTGTACCTAAAAATATGTATGGAATTTTGTCCTTAGGATTAGATTTTGCTTTACTTTAAAATTAAGAGTAAGCTTATTACTTCGTAACTTTATATATGATTTCAATTGTGGGTATTAACGGCAACATTCAGAATCTCAAGATTCTGATACTGTGTAAAATCTATGTACATTATCTTAAAAGATATGTTTTTAATTCCAAACAGTTGTGTGCAATGTAGGACATTATTTCCAACAGAGAACAGATTCTTTCCTAAAAGTGACGTTAAAGTTAGTAGTCTAAGTTAAGTTTGTAATGAGCAAGCAAAGCTATACGAAAGAGCTGTGTAAGCAGTTCTGGGGGTTGGCGAGTAATATCAAGCAAGGGTGAGAGCTCCTAGTACAATAAAAAAAATATTAAAAGGGCAGCTTTTACGAATGTAGATTTCTTCTCTAAAATGTTGATCTTTATTTATATACTTTACATTGTACTTGACTTGTGTTTTCATTATCCAAATTTCGTAGGTTGTCTCGAGTGATTTTATTGGTGATTCTCACAGCAGTATTTTTGATGCCAAGGCTGGAATTTCCTTGAATGATAACTTTGTGAAGCTTGTGTCATGGTAAGTACTTTTTCAGAACTTAATCATTGGTTCCTCTTTGTTTAAAAGTAGTGCTTTCTAAAAGTTTACCTGTTTATCAGAAATTATGTTTCCAGCATTAACCCCCCCCCCCCCTGAACTATAAAAAACAATCTTTGTTTAAAAAATTCTAAATCTGATATTCTAAGATATACCGTAACCAAATTCTTTCAATACCTCATTTCTATATCAATGTAAATGTCAAAATTTTTTGAAGATGCTTTTAGCTGCATTCTTAAAAGCTAAACCATTGTATTTTTTCATTTTGTTTTCCTTGAAAAGTTTTGTTTCATAAGTTCTTCAGTGTGTGGTCCTTCAAAAAGTCCTACTGTTCTTTTGTCACTTACATCCCTTTGCATCTTGCAGCTTTAAATACATATTTTTGAACTTTGTTTGCATGAAAATTTTGTGTATGTGCGAGAACTGATGGCCCAATATAAATTGCTGATTTTTTGCTTCTTCATGGGATTCCTTAACACTTTGAAATGTCAAATATTTCGTGTGCTGTAGTTGCCGTTGTTAGATTTGCTTTGGAGTTTCAACAGCACTTTAAGTTGCCAAATATTTGGCGTGTTGTATTCGCTCATTTTACTGCTCCTGCGTTTCAACGGATCTGAAAGCAACCTGTTGTACCTCTTGCTCAATTCTTCCAAACTCCACTTATATTTTTCTGGGATAAAAAGTAGCCTATGTGCTATTCTAGACTATCTCTCCGCCAAATTTTATCCAGATGCATTCAGCCGTTCTGACGTGATTAAGTACTTGGCATCCATCCAAACTTTGGCATTGGCATATAGAATAGCTGTAAGATAAAACTTTCTTACTGTATTTGTATTTTACATCAATAATCTATTGGTAATTTCGGTATTATCAATTTTACTAAAATATACTAAATTTCTATTTTCTGCAAGAAATATAAAGTACTTTGATTGAATCTTTTATGATTAAAAAGATATCCAACCACAGGTTACATAATGATTTAATTTAATGTAAATTTTTATAAATCTATCACAAGTTTTTTTGTGATTATGTGTTACCCTCTTACATCAGTCGATCAATCAGCGCTTTTTCATCTTTCTTATTCTCTCTTGAATAACTTCTATAAAAATTGATACAAACTAAAGTTATATCTTTAGGTTCAGTGGAAATTTAGCCCTATTTTTCGTCCCAAATTTTGAATTCTGCCAAGAACTTCTAAGATTTTGCAAATTTTATCTTTGCAACTCTGATATATGAACTTATACTTGTACCACGTGTACAACACTATTCTAACAATGGTAAACTTTTAAATTATATCTTTCGACCATTTAGCCACCCAAAAAAATTGCTCCAAAGAAAATATAAAATTATGTTTCATTACATCTGTTTGAGGAAAATATCTCTATTCGTTCTGAAATTATGAAAGTTGTGCTTAAAACTATTTTAAAGAATTTGGGTGTTTCGTAAATAAGCAATATTTTTCTGCTCCTGCCAAAAATACTTTCTTGTGCTGGAATCTAAATTGATAAAACAAAATTTAAACTTTCGGTTTTACATTTCTGTGTAAGGCTAAACTGGCGCAAAATAAAGTAATTAAATTACTTCCACTAGGTCGATTATATAAAATGACCTTGGAGATAAACACTAAACTATAATAAAAGGCTGTTCTCGCATTTTTTAGACTAGTTTGAATGCGTAAAAAATGTTCATAAACTATGCTAGTTATTATGAAATCCATACATTTTAGAAAATTTAAATAGTGATGGACTTAATGAGAAATGCTCCAGCCTGCAGTGACAGTTTGGTGCTTGGCTGCCTCTATCTGTGGCGACCACTTCTTTCCATGGCATCCATCCTGCAGGGGATAATGATCCGAATTTATTGTCGTAGGCAGTTTTAGTTGTCCCACAAAAATAGTTAAGGAATATTATGATTCCAAGTAGCGTAGCTGAGGCTGGAAGGATTAAAGCATGCCCTTTTAGGCAATCTTTCAGTAGATTAAATACTGTATGTCTTTAAATATACATTGTTTTTGTGGTTTTCCAGGTATGACAATGAATACGGGTACAGTTGCCGGGTGGCTGACCTCATCAAGTACATGAAGAGCCGAGATGGCTAAATTAACTGTTCGGTATATTCCAAAGTCTGTTTCACTAGAACTAAATTTCTTGTGTTCTTCAAGATGTGTGGTCCTCTTTTCCGGTTGATTATCTTCATTTACCTGTTATTTGTTTCACTGTACAGTCTGAATAGCTCTTTGCTGTTTAGCTGAAAGAAAACTTCTGCATTCTAAATGTAACTGCCTAAACTCATAAATAAATACTTTTTTTCGTTGAGTTTCTATTGAAATTCAGTGTTTCAGTTATAATTATGAAACATCGATTCACCTCGGACGGCTCGTGAATGAGAGATCCAATTCTCCAAAAAAGCAGTCTTGGATATGTTACGAGAATGCAGTGGCATAGGAAAAGGGGTGTCCCTGGGTCTAACCCCCCCCCCCCCATTTTCAGAAGTTTAAGGGGCACTCTAATATATAAAGTGTGCTATGTTATTTTGGGAACATGACTGCAGTTTATAAGACTGGAATGCATTCATGCTGCGAGGAACAAGAGGAGTGCATAAACAAGTAAAGTCAAGCCAATGTTGCACACTGGTCCCCCCCCCCCCCTCGTCCCTTATAGAAATTTATAACTATGCCACTGCAAACAAAGGCAACATTTCTTCAAAAGTCTAATTGAAAGCAGGATGGGGCTTTTCAAAAATTAAATTTTTTTACTTGAATTGGATTTTATTATTTAAATCTGATTAATTTTCAAACTCGTAAACATAACTTGGGACTGACAGTCTGAGAAAAATGCAACTAGATATAGTTAAGTTCCTTTCATAATAAAGAGATTTTTTTATAACAAAATAAGAGTTTGTGAGCTTGTCAATTGAAAAAAAAAAGCAAGTTTTCAAAAAACTAATCACTTTTATGCTTTCTATTAAGTTATATGGAAATCGGTAAACGTAAGATCTTAAAATAACTTTTTTTAATTGAAATTTTAAAGTTTAACTGAAGGAAATTTTGCTACCTGATACTTTTGGCTATGATATAGACTTTTAAGTTCAATTAAACCATTGGAAGAAACTTCTCGAAAAAGTTAGGACACCTTGAGGAGTTCTCATTCAATTCAAGATAAGGTTTTTTAAAATATTTTTCACAAAAAATAAAGATTTTGCCATGGTAACAGAAGAATGTTAATGAAAGGGCAAATAGCTTAATTACATAACATATTAAAAAGGAAGATTTTCTTTAAAATATGTATGAAAATCATGTGAGACTTCTCCTTAGATTTATTAATCAACTGGCATATCATTAGTTATATTTGGATATCAGATTTATGCTTGAACTTGTGTCTTGGTAAAGTTCTGGGACAGTCGCCAATTGTGGTTGAACGGCAAGTTTTGAACAATTCAAAAAATCTTAACATTAGTGCTATTATTGGGGAAACGTAAAGCAAATATATTAACCCTGTGTGTAAAACCCAAGTAGTTCACTTGAATAAGCTCTTTCAAAGAATCTCTCGACACTTAAATGTTTTTTATTTGAAAATTTTTTTGAATTGTTCCAAATTTAACATTGGCGCCTACAGGGAAATTTCAATCTTATATAAATCCTTATGTAGACAAATTTGTTTGGAACTAAATTTCTTGGAAAGATCTTATGAAGTAGAACATGTACAGATGTGAAGTTCATCCAGAACTGAATGAGCTCATTCCTCGTGACATTTTTTTCATCTGGATTATTAAGGATATTTCTGATTGAATAAATGAGTCGATAAACAATTGAGTAAATGAATATGTATTAATGCAGTATCTAGAGGTCCCCCCCCCCCCCCAAAAAAAAAAAAAAAAAAAAATTTTGACTTCTGACTATGGCCTTGCGCAGCTAGATTATAAAATTGATATTGGTGTTTACGGAATAGGCTCTCATAGTTCTAGACTAAACTATATGAGCTTTTTCTTGTTCATAGGTGAAAAAAAAACTCTTAATTTAACAATTCATATCTCGCAAAAAAAAAATGATTTGTAGTTATAACTCTTCATGTTTCATGAAAAAAACTAAAAAATAATTTTTAACAAATAGAACAGACTTAAAATTATAAACTGTGCTAAAAAGTGAAAAATAAATTAATTCTTTAAACAACATCGATGTGACTTTTAAACATAGTTTTAGAAGTTGGTGCAAAATTATGAGTCGAATTGACATTACACCTTGTGCTACTTCATACTAGAACTGTTGCTAATTCTTGGTCATTTATTCATGGTTACAAGAGTTTTAATATAACCTAATTTTGCACAGACTTCTAAAATTATATTTAAAAGTCACATCAATGTTGTTTAAATAATTTATTTTTCACTCTTTAGCGCAGTTTACAATTTGAAATCGGTTCTAATTTTTTAAAAAAATTATTTAATTTTATTCTTTTTAGTGTAAATATATTTTTATATAAATACTCTATTTTTAAAAATGTACAAAGAGAAAACCTTCTTGGAATGAATGGCGCTAAAAACTAATTATTTGTATGATAAGTTCCGCTTTGAAGTCTATTTTAGCAAACAAACTGATTGGATTTAAGTTTTGCCTCAGAGAAGCCTTTAGTCACTCTTGGAATAATTGCTTTTAATGTTACAGCTTAATGGCCACAAAATCTTCTTTAACAATAACTTGTATATTCATTAATAGTTTTCCCAACAAAGAAAAGTCAAGCCAAGCCTTTCGAATTAAAATTTTTAAAAAATTATTTTTTATCCATAACGTTTTTTCTGAAACACAAATGTTGTCAAATTGATGTGCGATACAGTAAAACCCCGTTAAAACGCGGGTGTCGGGGGACATGTTTGGCACCCGCGTTATAACATAATCGCGGTATAGTGAAACTATACCGCAGAGCCATATTACGAAATAATACTCTATTTTGTTGTATCATTTTTAGCTTTGTCAATCACTCATAACTTTTCTTCTATAGTATATTTTTTTCTTTTCTTTGCTGCTATTTTATTTACTCTAATTGCTGTGCACGAAGCACACATCTCAACTGCGCAATCAGGCTATCGAGTGATAGGTTATAAACCAACTGTGTTCCAAGAAAAAGCGGGTTTAAAAATATTTTTATGTTATCAATATGGGATTGTGAAGAGGTCCTAAGAAAAAATTAGATTTGGAAGGGGAGGAATATATTTCTCAAAGAAACAATGTTTTAAAAGCCTGCACACACTCAACTGGAAAATATATTTACTTTGCAGGACCACTAAAGATTCTATTTCAAAGGTACTTTTCTCCACCAGATACCCGTACACCTTTTAGCCGGAGCCTTAGGTAGGGTTACAAAGGTACTAGCTGCTCTCCCGCTGAACATCTGCGGGTTATAATTCAACATACGAACACAAAAGTGAGGACCAGCAACAGGCTCTGGGACCAGTACAATCAAACTTGAGAAAGATCGCTCGATGTAAACAAACTAAGGTGTTGCCACTTCAACGAATCAAACATTAAAAATTGAAATACTTTTCATTGGAAATATGGTTACGGTTATAAATGGAAATACTTTTTAAATAGAAATAAATTTAAGTCCCGTAAGTTACGATAAATAAATACAAATATTATGTTACTTTTCTATGCTAATCATTAAACCAGTTTTTAAATATCGTTTTACCATAGTTTGTTTTTTGCGTGATGTCATTATCGTATCGTACTGCAAAATTTAATCGTAACTGGTCCACTTTAAATGAAATATATATATGGATATGTTTGAAAAATGGAAGATAGTTAAGCATTGAACTGAACAGTTCCTGACAGATTGAGCTTCCCCTATGTCAAGAGAAACAAGTCAGAGCCAGTCAAGTCGATTGTACCCAATTTTGAAATCAAGCAATATAGTCTATAGTGTCCTAGGTTGAAAGACAGAAAAAGGGGTACATCAGGCAAATTACTATAGGGCTTTAACTGTTAGAGTGGGGGGTCGGGGAATGGTAGCTCTTTGGCTAAAATATTTGTGTGGTCGGGCTGGCTCTATTACAATGGTAAACAAGGAATAACTTTTAAAAGACAATGTTAAAGGGTGGTTTAAACGTCGGGGGACATGAAAGCCACCTCGGTATATCCGATTCCGCGGTATCACTGGCGTAGATAAGGGGGTGGTTTTGGGGATAAAACCCCACCTGAAATGGTAAAGATCGTCTAGAATTTAACCAATTTTTCTTGGAAAACAATAAAATTAGCCAACTTTTCCCGAAGAAACCCCCCCTGAAATCCAGGTTTAGCTACGCCACTGCGCGGTATAACGGGGTTTTACTGTATTTGAGTTAAACACCCTCTATCGATTAAAGAAAAAAAATATCAAAATCGATTCATTGAGTGAAAAGTTATGGATAAAAAAACAAAGAAATGACTATCGTTCTGCCCATAACGTTTTTCTAGTTATCGAACAGGGTCAAACAAATTTACGGGACCTATGGGAAACCACCCCCGATCGATTTTAAAAAATCATGAAAATCGGTTCATCTGGTGAGAAGTTCCGAGTTGAGAAACAAGCAAAAAAAAAAGAGACATACATGCAGTACGAATGTATAACCTCCTTCCTTTGTGAAGTCGGCTAAAAAGCAATTCAGAATCTTTTTGATTTTATTTGGTGCTAGAAAACTATATTTTGTGACTATTTTTTCAAATAAAAATACATTTTAACATTGATGACAGTTGTTTTTGAAATGCTCAAAAACAACAAATAATGAATAACACAAAAATGGAGGGGATTGGGGGAACTTTTCCCCCATAGTATAGCTAAAAAATATTTTAATATAAATAAAATAAAAATAAAAAATTTGGAAAAGAAATAGTTTCACACTTCTGCATTGCAATCCTTAATAGTGCTAAAGGAGGGGCATGGTAAAGGACTAAGGAAATTAAAACCACGGCTCTTTCTTTTTTAGCAAAATTTAAAGAGATTTTTTTTTATATTGTTTACTACATGGACAAACTTTAAAAAGAAAAAAAAAATAGAATCCGTTACTTTAAAAATTTTTAACCTATACTTATTCTAGCCGGCCGATCACATACATTATATAGATGACACAGGTGTGATTAATTCATGGACATTTCCGAAAATTTTCAGGAACCTGTTCAGAAAAATTTTCAATGTATTTATCTTAAAATTTCTTTGACGAACAGTTTGACCTTTTCTTACTATCTTCAGACAAGCAACATATTTTATACTACTTTAAAAAACTATCGAATAATATTTCTGGAAAAAATAATTACTTCTGGTATTAGTATCTGGTCTAGTTCGTGGTGCCATACTTTTTCCGAAAATTTTGTGTGAAGTTCAGGAAAAAAAAATTTCCGCTGGAAATCGCCCATTTATTGACAAGTAGATTTATTAACTTTTAAACTCATTTACATTCACACAAATATTCAGCTTGCTTAAGTTTTCTAAAAGATATCTGCATAAATGCAGCAATCCAGTATTTTTAACAGGGTCGGTATTTTTTTTTTTTTTTTGAATTTTAAAAACATTTTTGTGAAAAGTCAAATATTTTTATGGAAATTCAAAATTTAAATATACAGTGATAAAAAGATTTTTTTTTTGCTTCGTATTTAATAAATAGTTATGTAAAAAGTAAGATTTGGTAGCTCGGAACTCGGAACTTTGTGAACGGACCTGAATTTCCTCTGGCACGACCGCTGAAGCGTAAATGGTAAAAGTAGGGTTATACAGAATTGTTTATTACGCTTGATTACACCGATTCATACATATTTATGTATATATATAACATTAGCATTTACATTGCTCGTTTAAATAAAAGCACACAATAAAAAAGGAAGAAAGAAACAAAAAATAAAATATTTAAAAATAACTCTTTAGGAACTAATATGTATTTAATGTTTTGCTATTTCAATGTTGATAAATAAGCAATGAAATTTAAACATTTGAGGAGGATTGAAAGTCGACAATTTGCTAGTATTTTGTTTCTACCAGCCATCAAGGCTGTCGGGAGCCAAGGCGGGCCCATTGTTAATGGGGGTGGGAAGGGCCTTAATTTGGTGCCTTTATCACCATCACTGAAGCGAAATTAGCTCTGTTTAACCAAATTTGAGACACTCAAAGTCTAATTTTATCTTTTGTCTATTATCATAATCCTTATGAAGTCAAAACTCTATATATGTATGTATATATATATAAGGGTTAACAAGTGAACAATACCTGCAAACATTTCTTGCAATGCTACTTACATTTCAATTAAAGTAGGCTGTGTGTGAAAGGTCCTATTCATTGCTGGGTTATACAGTTTGAAGTGGAGTCCAAACCGCTAATACGATCAGAAATGTTGTACCCGTACTGATCAATAAAATCCATATCAAGTTGGGATTTAAACCCTTTTCTATGTCCAGGTATTCTTGTGCTCTACACTGGGCAACCCACGTATCAGGAAGAAGCACAATAAACGTAAAGAAATAGTGGAATTCAGAAACAAGTGATTAAAGTTAAACCAGAGATTAGTGTGTGGATAACTTTCTTGATCGCAATTCACTTTTGTTTACGAGGAAATGTCTTATGATAATTGAAGCTACTAGTGATGTGCCCTATTAGGCTCTGATACATCGTCTCTGGTGATCGTTATTTTTTTCTCCCCTAGCTTGGGAAAAATCCTATTTATTTTCTATGAGTGCTCTTTTATTATTTAAATTGGGACTATTGACCATGCTTAAAAATGGAGTTATGTGGGAAATTTGCTAAACATCGGACAATGGATTTGACATTTCATTTTATTTACTAGTTGCATCCGCACGGCTAAGCCCGTGTTAAAAATGAAAAGAAAAAGTCGGTTCGCCGTTCTGTATATAGTGATAACTTTTTTATGCGTAAATTATGTTATTTTATTAAAACGTATAGCATTCCACATAATTGAAAATTAGCCGCTTACAAAACACACTATAAAAAAGGAAGAAAGAAACGAAAAACAAAATATTTAAAAGAAAACGCATTTTGTTTTGTTCAAGTACCCACACAAAAAGTAAGATTATAATCCATTAGAGTAGTTTTAATTAATAAAGTTTTAGTATAATTGATTTTGAGCTATTATTCATTGACAGTAAAACAGAAATACGAAATTTTGTAGTTTACAGAAACAAACAGCAGCAAGCAAAACTTTGAAAGCAGAAAAAACGTTTCATCCGAGCTCAAATAGGAAAATAACATTATTTGCTAATTCACTGAAGAAAAATAAAATGAAAATATAAACAGTAATAATAACAAAAATTGCTATAAAGGATAACATTTCTTTTAAAAAACCCTGCGCAGTATGAAAAATGGTCTCATAAAATATGTGCCAAAATAAGGAAATCAAAATAAAGCTATCGATCACCTGTGAGCCGCAGGAAATAAATTTTAATTCGTTTAAAAAAAAAGAATAATCAAAATACAAAAAAAGAAAGAAATTAAAAATCGGTCGCTCCTCAATATGCTAAAAACCACAAGAAATAAATTTTAATTCGTTAATAAAAAAAGAATCATAAGCCAGTCGGCATGGTAACAATTTAAATAAAATAAAAAGCAAACGCTTTAACCCGTTTTCTTTAGAAAATAATATTAAACTTAATTACCGTGAAAAAATTATTTTGAATTGCAGAGAAAAATGATTATAACTTTTTTTCTTGTTAATTTAGAGGCTTCGAATTTTAGCGCAAAGAGCAAAGCTCTTCTTGGGGTAGTTTTTTACGGGATTTTCAATGGTATCAAGTTCGAAACGATGCGATAATTTCTTCTTATAGAAAAGAACCCTTTTATGCAATTTTCGGCTATAAATTGCAATAAAAAAAGAATAAATTCGAATTTTAGAAAAAAACTCTCCGAAGTGCACGCCCCCATATTCCAAACTAATACAAAGAAACGCCGAATGGTCCTACACCGGGCACAGACTTGCTGCTTTATTATTTGTAGAGATTTAATTTAATTTTATTACTTTTGTAAGAATAAGAGCGAAGCTGAATCTCAGGGATCGATCCAAAACTTTTCACTGGGTCCTGTTTTTGTGAATTTTAAAAAGATTTCTGCGAAAACTCAAATGATTTCTTAAAAATTTCAAAACTTATACATATAGTAGGGTCAGTTGGGGTAATTGTAAACGCTTTTTCAATGTTTTAACTTTTGGTCCTTCCCTACCTCTTCAATGAATTCAGAGATAAAATTGTGATCATTGTAGCCACTACTGTACTTCTTGTGAGTAAATGTGTGCAAAAATTTTAACTCTATGACTATTTGTTAGCGAATGAACTCGTGTTTACAATTACCCCAGTCATTAAATAGTCATTTGTTTTCGAATAAGGTTGATGCAAATGGAAAATTGTTTCATACACAATCTGCTTGAAGGCTTGGGCAGTTCCGGAACAATGGTTCTCCATCTGCGGCCAACAGGCCGCGTGTGGTCCGCTGAGTTATGTTATGAGTCGGTTGAGATCATTTAACGAGAAATATCTTGTAAAAAAGCAAGTAATGCGACAAATTTATGTAAAATGTGACCCGCAGTGGATCAGTCCGTTAAGCTTATCCCACAGCACACTGAAAGTGAAGCATAACTGGCCGTGGTCAACGCTTGGGAGGGTGCCCATCTCCCGCGACTGATTACTCTGAGACCGAGTGCGCTAAAGGGAGCTGTGCATGTAAAATACTTCGTCTCTTCAAATGTCCACCAAGTTAGAAATAATTTCCTATGAGGGACCAACCTAGGCGACGATCTCTCATCTGGGAGCTGATTCAAAATCATTAAGCCCCTCCGAGCCAAATGTACTTCATTTTAGCGGATCTTACTAATAATCAGTAGGAGCTTCCTTAATTCTCTGTCGCCCTGCAAGGGGGGCTTGGATTTCCAAGTGGCATTAGCAGCAACAACAACAGTTATGCAAAATAGACTCAAAAGTGTAATTTACATCAAAATATAATACATATTGTCCCCCCAAAATATTGGAAATAGGATAAATTTAAGTGTTTACAATTACCCCGGAGTACAAAATATATGGGGTAATTGTAAACACCTAACTTGCACATGAAAAATAACAGGGAGGATTAAATTCATAACTAAATGTTTTTAGCAGCATTCCATATGATAAATAAAAATGGTTGAAACCACTTACATCGCTTTTGTAGATGAGCTGGAGAGGAAAATGTAAGATCACTAAATTTTGTTAAACAACTTTTTTCACTGTGTCATTTTCAAACAATGGTAACACTTCCACAGCTGTTTCAAAACATGCGAAACTTTTTCAACGTCTTCCTCATGTTGGCAGTTCATCACTCACCCGCAGTTGAGTTTTCAAAATCACCAAAAGTGTAGTTATGAAGCTTGTTTACAATTACCCCATGTTTACAATCACCCCAACTGACCCTAAAACGGTAAAATCTCGTTACAGCGAATACTGATACAAAAAAAAAAAAAAAAAAAAAAAAGTTACCTTGAACCAAATTTTTAGTCCCATTTTAAACACCAATGGAAAAATGCATATTCCGCTACGATGAAGTATTTTCTCGCTCCCTTGGAGTTCGCTACATATCAATACATTCGGATTTCCTTGCCGTTTATTGAATAACTAATTCTGTGAAAAGTATGATTTGGTTGCTCGAATTTTGTGAAGGGACCAAAAATCGACCCGAATTTAATCCGCGCAACCCCTGAAAGTTCAATATCATTTGGGTTTTGGGCAGCCAAAGAAATTGTTTGATTTAGCTAAGGTTTCGTAGACTTTACAGTGTACAACTTTTCTGCATGTAGTCGTTTTTGATTATTTTGCAGATAAAAAGCTAGTTTTGATAAACTCATACAATACTTTTATCCTCTTAACGAATAAAATGAAAGCATTTCATACCCTAGTTAAATAGTTTTACAACATATACTGTAGTTCCACGCAAACCTATGAAACAAATTTTTATATGAAAATATTAGACTGGAGGAAATCTGGAGGACTCATGTTATTGAAGCCTAAAGTTTAAGAGTTTTGCATTGTTCTTAAATATCAGTTAATTATATATGTTACCGTTAAAGTATATAATGCAGTTATTTCATAGAATACCTAGTTATTCCATGAAATAACTGATCGTGTCCGTTAAAGTTATATGTTATTAATTTGACACTTTAACTAGTTATTCTATGAAATAACTAGGTATTCTATAAATTAACTAATGAGAGACAGTTAAAGTGTAAAATAAACAATTTATCTAAAATGAAATAACTAGGTATTCTACAAATAAACTAATGATAGACAATTAAAATGAAAAAGAAGCAATTTATCTAATTTATGCAGCGTATAAATGGTATTTATGGAAACGTACCATAAAATCATTTGTTACAACAAGGATTACTAAAATGACACTTAGAATTACAAAGAATATAATTTCTAAAACAAAAACATTTTTTGTTGACACACTGAGTTTTACACGAACAAATCCCTGACCAACTTCAGGCACTGGGATACGGACGGTAAACCCCACAGAGGCTTCATAATGAGATTTATCCGACATTAATTTCATCTTGTTAGCTTGAATTTCTAAACATTTTTTAGATTTTTCTCTTTCTCTTTGAACATTAAGTTCATTAAAACACAATTTGCAGATTTTCTGCTCAACTTCATCTTCTGAAACATAATCTTCCGAACATGATATATGACCAGGCTCCATACATTTGAAGCAAACTATATCTTCACTGCATTCTTTTAGACAGACAACACATACTTTCGTAATAGGATTATTTAATACTGTTTGTTCAACTACTTTTTCATTATCAGGTTGAGAGGAGACATTCATTGCAGTCAAAGGATTCTGCAGTTGAGTTTCGTCGACCAACGAATTAAGTGCTTCCTTCGGAATGGCAGTTGTTGACAGTCCAACTCTAGCTGCGCAACCAAACACAGCCTCGTAGGGGAACCTTTTAATACCAGAATGAAACGCTCTGTTCTTCATAAACTGGATAAATTTTAACCCGTTACTAACCGAAGTTGACTGGTTGTCTTGCATCCAAGTCGTCAACATATTTTATATGTCCTGATTGGCTCTCTCAACACTGCCTTGGCTTTGGCTATGTCTTGGTTTGCCATGCACGATCTTAAGCTCTGGCCAAGTTACTTTTAAGTATTCAATAAGTTTGTTGCAAAATTCTCTTCTATTGTCCGGCTGCAATATACATGGGGCTCCAAACAACAGGAATGTATCAAGCAACTGTCCTGCAACTTCTTCTGCTCTCTTTGTTTGAAGAGGTCTTAAAACCACAAACTTTGTAAGGTGATCTTGATAAACTAACATAAATTTATAGTTTCCATGAGGTTGTGGTTGAAAATCTATGAGGTCAACCTGACATCTTGAATTCATATGTGAAAAAATCATGGGCTTAACAACAACACTTTTTTTGCCCGCTTTGCGTTTTTGTTGTCAAGATTCACAAAAATTCAGGAAAATCTTAATATCATTTTGCGTAATATTTTTGTAACGACGATTAAGTTCTTTTATCATTCGGTCTCTACCACCGTGCCCAATAGATAAATGAGTTTCGTACAAAATGTCAAACAAAGAATCACTTGAGCAATAAAACATTACATATGGTGTTGCATTTGTTACTGGCACTATTAATTTTTCTACTCCTTGAACTTTAAGGACATCGTAATGTTGAAGTAACCAATAATCACATGGCACTTTCTTATCTGATGTTTTAGATTTCTTTACATCAGCTATCAAACTTAATAATTTTTCACGGGTGAGCAAAGAACTGTTCTCTTTCACATCACGCTTATTTAGTAAAGATTCAAACTTTTCTTTCATTGCAACTTTTTTTTCGTTATCACTTAAAGAATTCATTGTTCAAGGCAATTTAAGGTCTTAAAAATAATTGCACTTTAACGTAAGCAAACTAATTTAACGTAATAACAAATGACTAAATTATAAAACTTAAAAAAAATAAATGTATCTCAATACCTGATACGTGGAAACAGTATTTGACGAACAGCAGCCGGCATTGTACGTGCAAGCAATCAATTAACCGGAATGAACTGATGCCAACACGCTAAACAAGTTCTCTTCCTATGGCCTGCAATAGTTCATAAATGCAGTAGGGGTGGAAGGTAAATGTTTTGTCGTGCGAGATATATGATATAGATTATTTTACACTTTAACGGACTGCAGATCGTTATTCTATGAAATAACTAGTTATACCATGAAATACAAGAGCGTTTTACCCTTTAACGGACAGGATCAGTTATTTCATGGAATAACTAGGTATTCTATAAAATAACGGATTTCATACTTTAACGGTAACATATGTATATATATATATATATATATATATATATATATATACATATATAAACCTCATGAAACGAGTAGTTGTATAAACAATAACTGCAAACTTTTTGAAACTTGAAGACAAAAGTAAGAGGAGGTAAAGAAAACTAATTTATTTACATGAACATATAAATACATTATGATGACAAGTCTTGGAAATAACTTTTTGGTGAGCTTTTTTTCTCATTTTTTGTCATAAAGCAGAAATGTAAAATTATAAGAAGAATGTGATTGTAAAAACAGTGGTATATTTGTAGTTATCTGACTTTAACGGAGCCCTAATAGACAGGAATCCAACTTCGTCCCTTTGTGAGGTCTCTCATTTTTTTGAACCAGCAGCTTCCAGAGAGGCCGTCACCTGGGGGTTGGCACCCCAGTGGTATCATTTCAGCTCGAGGACATTGGAGCCCTGACGGATGTAACGTTTACCAGCTCCCTTTATCGTACACGGTCCCAGAGCGACCAGACGATAGAGGTTGTCACCCTCCCAAACACTGACCTCGGCAAATGGCGCTTCACTTTCGGTGTTCTGCGGGAACCAAGCTTTACTGACTGGTCCACTGCGGAACTCGTATATTTTTAGTACCGTCTTTAACTGCATGAAGCTAATGTAACACTTTCTTTTATTATACTATACTCTTATTTTGATTAGTGTTTTCCTTTATTTATGCAGTTGATGTTATTCCTTAACAATAATAAATCTTACAGTTCTCTTTCTAAACTAGTAGCATTCAGGATTATCAATTTTGTATGCTTGTGGAAGAATTCAGCATGCTAAATTTCTTTCAAGCACTCTTTTTTTACTTAATCTACTAGATTCAATTATAAAGAAAGAGGAAAAAATGCTTCAGTTGAGTAACGGATCTAAAAGTTAAGAATTTGATGCAATTATTTATCTGATCATTAAGCCTATTAGTCTATTCAAACATGAATTATAATTTATCGGACGGACTAATGAGACTTCAATAATCGTACAAGATCATAAAAGCTGTCAAGAGTACTACACTATGCCATCTCGCTGAGACACAAAATATAGCGTTAACCAAGTTATACATATTCTATTGTTACATTGCTATACCAATCAGTTGCAATATATGGTTAAGTATAGTAAATATATTCTGAAGGAACGATGTCATCTTAAGGTCTTTCAATTAATAAAATAGCATATTTTTGCCTTCAAAAATAGGATCTGCGATTGCGTAGATGTGAAAAACAGTCTTTGTCGCCTTTGGTGGGAAAGCCCCTTTATTATTTGCAACTTTTATGTCACTGAAGAAAAGCAAGTTCTGCCTTCTATGCGATGTTACACACCTGAGACAAGAAATGCAATGTCAAGCAAATAATGCATTTTCTTAAAAATAAAGTAACTGTTTTTGTCGCTAAAATTATATATACATTTTGTTGTATAGTTTTGTTAAATATTTTACTGCACGAAATAATGGTTTAATGGTTTTAGATAATCGAGCTGACGTCCGAGTAAATAGGTCTCTACACCTTGTTGTGACTTAAAACAAGAAATGCAATATCAAGATAATTATATATCTTGTCTGAAGTTGGGGCAAAACTACAATGTTAAACTAATTACTCGCTTAACGAGTTATCTTCCCCCTCCCCGAAGAATTCTGCGATAAATGCGTAAGTAAAAAAATGGATACCATTTTCACGTTACATGTTTTGTCTCAAATGTGAATATAACAGGGTTGCCAGATTTTCCAGACGACTTTTAAGCAATTGCAAAAAGTAGTTTAGCCAACAATAGCCATTTTGTTAAAACTCGGTTGTTGTTGCTATTGTTCTAGTTGTTACAATGCCAATTAGATACCTAAGCTCCACATCGGATATTCATTTTACCTCTGATGATTGAAATCTATAAATTCTGTATTTAATTTTAAACATTCCACGGCTTCCAAATACATACAAAGTTTTTCTCTGACGTAATTCTCAAAGTATGCTAATTAATTAAATTTCAAAAATAAAATTTTACTCACCGGACCTTAGAGATCCGATGGTGATTCTTTTAGTGATTAGATAAGGTGCCGGATATTAAAAGAAGTTCGGATACCGGATATCCGGTGGCTGGTGCAATGGAGGATCAGTCCCGCCCGTCCACCCCCATCGGTGAGCCCCTGTATATGCAAAGCACCAGCAGTAACTACATTTTTTATTATGCTAGTGCATTTGTTTGTAGATAGTAATTAAAAATACTTTCAGCCAGCAGCATCTTCAGCGAGCCATAATGGCTAATTTTAGCCATATCTGGCAACCCTGGAATAGAAGTGCATCGGTAGGCAAGTTACACATTTTGTTCCACGACTGCAATGACAAAGGCAATGCCCGGCTAGTTACTTATGTTGCTTCATACTATGGCAACGGAAGGTGAGGAACTGAATGTTTTTAGACTAAGCGACATTTTGTTCCATAACTTGGAGAAAATGTAACGATAGGATAATTATATATAGTTTGACTAAAGCTATGACAAGAAATGAGATGTTGCAAAGCTCTGACAAGAAATGCAAAAATCAAATTATTATTTGTGCGATATTTACATAATATGTATTTGATAAATAATTTTACTATGATAACTGTGACATCTGATATCATTTTAGGATTAAGAATTCACCTATAACTTCAAATTATTCATTCAAAAATTGCTTCACTATTTTAAACTTTTCACGTGATGAAACATAAAACGTTCACAAGGCATATTCATTATCATTAGTGTCTGGAAAGTTTTCCAAGATTTCTATTAAAATAGAACAGCTCTTGATGTAAGGTCATTGTGGTTGTTGTCTCGTCGCTGTAATTTTGTTGAAAGCTCATGGTAGTTGTATTTATATGTATGATACAAATATATATACTGGGTGAAGCAGCCCATTTCATATTTACATGATTCCACTAATTTGAATTGGGGGCATAAATTAACCCTCTACCCAAAGTTGTTGAAAATATTCATAATCCAGTTTTTTTAAAGTTTCTCTCTCATAGTTTATACTTATGCGAATTTAAACAAGTAAATTGTGATAATGTACAGGTCTACCATCAACCAAAAGCGATATGCCTGGCAGAGTGCCAAGAAGAATCCATTCATGTTCATGGGAGGAACTGCGAGTACAAGGGATGTGCCATTTTTGTTTTCGTTCTAGTTCGTTTAGCATACTTGACATCTTCCGAACTGATGCTATGTGCCAGTTTATAAATTTAGCTGCTTTCAAGAAACAACGAGGCAAACATTCTGATTAGCGTACTAAATAAACGCACCTACAAAACGAACTTCCCCAAAACTCGCATTTTCTGCCATGCGCAGAAGCGTCCAAATGTCAAAATTCCGTGGTCGAACTGTAACATCATGACGTGACAGATGAAAATCTCACAATATCTACTTTCTTCGAGTCAATACCGAGCGCTGCTTGCTCATCATCTTCTAAAGGAGGATTCGTATCGAGAGCCCAATAAGCTTTCTGAACAGTATCTATTTCGGGTTTCTCTGGGTCTTCCTCTGCTTTCAGTTCTTCGCAACAACTCCTCATCCATCGCCAAGCTCGTGTGGCCACTAGCAAAGCCCACATTGGAAGACCTGTAAGCATGAGCTGGGCGATGACGGGCACAGAAGACAAATCTGCATCAGGTTGTGGCAGCGACAACAACAGGAGAACAAAAGCCACGGCCGGATTCTGGAAAGCAGTTTCTATTGAAACTGCGACTATTTGGGACCTCTTCAGGCCACATGCCCAGGCTGCGGCTGCTCCGAAACAGTACCCTCCCCAAGCGATGCCCAGACCAGAGAGCATCACGCGCCACGTGAATAGCGAGAAGACGAAACTGTTGGCGTAGAGTCCCACCGAGATGCCCACCAAGACGCAGACGATGGTAAATGGTCGAATAATCTTGCGGCTGATTCGAGTCAGCCGTGGAGATTTCTGGCGGATCAGGAGGCCCACCCCCATCGGTAGGGTGAGGACGATCAGTGAACCCGCCAGATTCAGGTAGGGAATGGTTGCCTCGCGGTCTCGGAAAAGAGAAGAGCCCAAGGTGAAGATCCAGAGTGGCATCATACCTAATAGAGAAAATAAATTATTATTACCTATTAATATCCAACGTTTAAGCGCTTTTTACCTACTTTGATAAAAAGTAAGGAAAATGCTACAATATTTTCTACCACCCGTGTATTTTATTTTCTTTTATTTTCTACCACCCGTGTACCTACTCCGTATGATCAAGGGAATAATACTCAACTAAAATTGTGCAAGACTTCTTTGAAAAAAGACATTATTTTCAGATTTTTTTCTCTGCACAATAAATTTAAAATGACACTAATAAACGCTTGGTTTATTAAAGAAATGGCTGTTTTTTTTAAATTTTTACTACTTTTGTATTTACTCTGTGGTAATTTCAAAAGAGGCCCCTTGAATATCAAAATTGCAACCTAACTAGACCATCGTTTCTCAACCGGGAGTCACGCTTGGGTATAAAGGGGGTCGTTTGACCAAAAAAGTAAAAAATATACCATTTGTTAAACAAAAATACTTTAAATTATGATCAAATGTTACAAAATCCAGTGTTCTACGAAGAAGGGGGTCACAAGGCTTTTTATGCATGTTTTTGGCTTTTAAGGGGGTCGCCATTCTCACAAGGTTGAGAAACGATGCAGTATTTTGATGAAAAGCAAATTATTGAAAGAAGATCGTTTATTTCCATTCATGCCAATTTTTCAATTTGATTTTTATTGTTTTTAAAATCGATAATCTTGAAAATCAAGAAACAGTTCTTGAAATTCAACATAAATAATGCATGTCTCTGCATCGATATGAATGATTCGTGGTGTTTTTATGAATTTGAGCAAGCGGAACACGAGTCGCAAAGCTCCTAAATTTCATATTTGCAAAACCTGCTTGTCTTCCTATGTTTTCTGCCTTTCATATTGTCCTAAAATCAGCAGTTATTTTTGCTTCCAACTGCTTCCGATTAAGCAATTTGAAGTAATCTGAATGAAAAGTGAATTATAGTCTTGAGAAAAGGAGAGTTATAAGGACATGATTGAGTTGTTAAAATTCATTAAAATGGGAAATGTTGATGGATTACAGTTATGTGCTGAAAGTAGAATCAGAGGTCATTGTTTTAAGATTTTCAACTCTCGGGCCTGTCTGAGAATAAATGAGGAAAAATTACTACTTCAATAGGGTTGTTGTAGGTAGTTGGAATAATTTACCGGAAGCGACTGTTGCTTGCAGTGGGGTAAAAAAATTTAAGAAAGCCCTTGCTGTTCATTGGGGACTGTTAAATAAACTAGGACCAGCCTAGCTGGGCCCTGTGCCTGTTGCTGGTCGGCACTTATGTATTTGTATTTGTAAATTTATTTTAAAATCTGCTTCAATCTGGCGAAAAGGGTCAGTCCTAACCCCAACCCTCCTTTTCTGGGTGGGAACTCCTTCCTGCCCTTGGCACCACGAATTTCTGACCATCCTGAATATGTTGAACTTTTCAACAATTTCAACCATGCATCTTATACTTGGGGTTGGAATGGGATTCTTTTCATACTTGCTACTTTTTTACGGATTAGGCATAAATTAGTGCGATTTAGCTGTGTTTTCCGATTTGTCTGTCTGTTCCGATTTTTTTACGTCTTTTGATATCTCATTACATCTGGTTGGGGTAAAAAACTCGCTCGTTTCTTTCCACAGAACTTCGTGATCGAACTGTATCTGTTGATAAGTATCACCCTGTTTTGCATTGGTAAAGAGGTTGAAGACTACTAGCTTGAAGACTGATTTTCTTTTTTAAATTCAAATTGGATGTTTAAAATATTTCAAAAGTTCGATGTGAAAGAAAAAATGCAAAAGACATTCTCACCTAATGCTGCAACGGTGCTGATGAAGGTCATAGCAATACTGAGATTGACATCACCATCAAACAATAAAGTCCAAAAGTTGCTCATGCTGCCACCAGGAGAACATCCCAGGACGAACAATCCAAGACGTAAGCTCACGTCCTCCAGAAGCAGCAAACTGATGCCAAACGAAGCCTATGCAAGGAAGAAAAAATATATTGTTATGAATACAAAATTTCATATATTTCAATGTTTCATCACTTGAGATTCTTAATATGAGGCTCCTGAAAACGAGTTTGACATTCGTTTTTGTTTCTTGTAACTTCTGAAGATGGTCAACTAGAAATGACTATTCTTGTTTGGAAGAACATTGTGTTCTTTTTAAACGTCATTTAGCTATTTTTAAATGTTCTAGGCCCTTTATCCTTTTAACCCCTTGAAGCACGAGTCTTAGGGGGTAACCCTATAGGGGTAAAACCTATATATAAAAAATATTATACGAACAACGTGCATTAGAATAATAGAATAACACGCGAGATGCAAGATCGCCAGTGTCAGACGTCAGACACGGGCAAAGGCGTTAAGGGGTTAAGTAGGGATGTACTGAGTACTCGGCCATTTACTACTCGGCCGAGTGCCGAGTACTTGGCATTTCACTACTCGGATAGTACCGAGTACCGAATACCGAGTAGTTGTGAATAAAAAAAGATTTTAAAAGATATGTGTAATGAAAAAAAATGGCCTGTCTCCAAAAAATGTAGAAAAACTATTATTTGCATATTATTGTACTTAATCAATTATAAATTTATCTACTATTAGTAATCTTTTTAAAAAATTACGAAATTTTTACAGCTACTCTAATGGCCGAGTACTTGCCTAGAATTTTGCCTAGTGAAATTCTTGCCGAGTGCCGAGTATATACCGAGTACTCGGTACATCCCTAGTTAAAAGTACTTAAACGCCTTTTTTTAAAACTGCCGTTACATCATGCTATTCATGCGATACGCGAAATTCACGCCATCGAGTCAACAATGTATTCTTTTCTTAGAAAAACATTCCCCCCCCCCCTTATACTAATAAACTCTAATAATTTCATGAACAGTTTTTGGTGTAGGGTTCATTTTAACGACAGTGAATTCTGAAAGTGGTTTATTATAAGTATGGACGATTCTGAACCGAAAATTTTAGAGAACTTGTTCCAAAAATTAAAAAAAAATCGGTTTTTCAAATTTTTTTCAATTTATATTACTTTTAAGACTTTTTTTGGCGAATAAAATCTGTATTTTTCTTTCTATCTTGAGACAAGAAAAATATTTAAAAATGTAAAAAACTTTCAATAATCTTTCTTCAAAAGATTTACTTCTGGTAAAAATATTACGAAACTTTCATTTAATTACTTGCTCTTTTTTTATTGGAGCCTATGTATATACATGGGGGAGGGAGGTTCACCCTAATGATATAATTTTTATTGTAAATCCGTGGTAGGCATGCTTTCTCGAAAATTTTGTGTAAAATTCAGATTTTTTTTTAAACTGAGAATTACCCATGATTATGGGTCTTTTGAGGTATTCTGAGCCATTTTAACGTAATGATTTTTTTTCTTAACAATATATTTTTTGTCATGCAGCCGTTTTATTCTGTATAGGTGATGTAGGAGCTCTTTGAGAACTGAAAACTTAAGTTCACTTAAAAAGTATTAGTCCAACTAAACGAACTTTGGAAATTTGACGGAGTTTAAAAGTTATCATAAAAATTTGAGAAATCCGGTACTGCTTAGCTATGATGAAGTTCCAGTTACTGTCCGATCACGAAGTGTTGACACTTGCGCTCTTTCTACGCATGGCTGAAAAGGGCAAATCCAAACGAGTTTTAGGGAAGTTCGTTTTGTAAGTCCGTTTATTAGCACGCGAATCAGAATGTTTGTTTCCCTGTTTGTTGAAAGCTACCAAATTTTTAAACTAGCAGAAAGCATCAGCTCGGGAGAAGTAAAGTATGCTAAGCGAACTAAAACGAGAACAGAATACGACACATTTCTTTTACCAACAGTTTTTTCTTTGAACATGAGCCGATTCTTCTTGGCACTTTGCCAGTCATAGGTCTTCGTTTACCGGTAAAACTATACATATATTTGATTTTAATTTAAGTAAAATCGCGCTTAAAGAAAAACAAACTTGATTTCTGAGTCTTCCACATTTTAGTTTATACTTCAGCATCTCTTGACTTTTTCCTCTCATGGTTGCAACATTTGTTGACCTAAATGTATCAGTCACTATCCTGATTGTTTTTGCGTAAATTTTGTCCAAATTTACTTTTTTCTATACACAGTGTATAGAAGAAAGTGTTGAATGGAAGCAAAATATCGTTTTTCGAATTCTGACAGATACACATGTTTTAATGGTGCTGAATTCCTTTTGACAATTTTTGGAAAATGTCGGTCAGTATGCGCGCAAGCACTTTTTTTAGCCGCTGTAAACTGAAAACTTTATGCATGGAATCAAAAGGAATGTTATACGCATGGGCCCCGATGGAAATTAGAGCCGGTTAGGTTTTGGCAACAATCGAATCGTTCCATGAGATGTTGCCCCTTGAGTGTTTTTCTCGTTAAGCGTGACTGCTATATCTCAAGAAGTAATGCAGGGATCTGAACTACAAATTTTATACTGATGGATCTTAATGCCAACAGGTGCTTATTCGTTTTTGGTGTCAATTTCTTCAAGGGGGATAGCGCAGTGAAACTGTTTTCCTCTTAGTCTGACTGATATATCTCAAGAAGTAATGCAAGTATTCAAATAAAAGTTTGTATATGTTACAGTTAAAGGCTGAAATTGGAGAATATCAACGTTCTCTGGTGAACGTACAAAAATATTACCAATTATTCGATGTCTCATCATTACCAATCATCCGATGCATTACATATGCGAATGTTGACATTCATCGGTGAATATCGACATTTACCAGATATCGGACTTTGACAGTGACATACAAACTGGAAAAGTAATGTTATCAGTGTTTACGAGCGACAATGGAGTAGAAATTTGTGTATCATTTCTAAAAGGAAAAGCCGCTGAACTTCAGAAATTTTTAGCTTTCAATAGGTGGTTTTTGAATAATATAGGTGCTGTGGGTTTATTTTAAATCGAATTCAAACATTTTTCTTTACAAATCCGAAACAACTTAATGCAAAAGAAATCCGAGCTAACCTTAAAAAATGAGTATTGCTCGTTATCAGTCGACTACTAGCTCTTGGAAATATTTTCAGGTATTAATATGAATGATGAATTCTACACTTACAGACATTCATTGTTAAAGCTTTTCCCATCCTGTTATGTTTTGCAGTCTGCTAACCCTGATAAAATTCTATAGATAAGGATGTCGTTCATAAAAGTTAGAACTTATCCGATATCTTTCTAAGCTTTGACCGTGTCAATAAATGTGGGTTGATATCAATGGAGGCAATTCAAGCAACGTCATTAGTCACGTGGCACCGATGAAAGCAATGTAAACAAAGGAAGCCGTAGCATCGCTTTACATGGAGTTCGACAAATCTAATTAAAAACTAGGCCTAAATAAAGTTCTTTTACATTGCATAAAATTAACACTAAATACAACACTATAACTATTGTAATAATTATTAAATTTCGTTTATAATGATTAAATTAAATGAAAATACTGGGTTATAATCTGAAAAAGATGTGAAAATAGTCTAATTAATTTTAAGATAATTAATTTTGCCTAGTGAACTTCACGCAGAACTCAATTGAAAATCTTTGTAAACAAAGAGCGGATATCACGTGACAACGGTGATCGCTCATGAGTCCCTCTAGCGGTGAATTGCCTCCATTGAATTATCAGACGACGCAGTAAAAGATTAGAATTACAGCACATCTAGAGTAATAAACAAGTTCCGTCTAGAACTATACAAGCCTACTTTCCCGTATACTCCAACTATTTATAATCTAGCTATCTCTCTCCCTTCTTTCTCAATTTGCTTTAGTTCTTAATTACTTCGAATATATCCCTTTTCAACGGTTAATACACATTCATTCATTCATTCATTTATTTACTCATTCATGTATTCATTTATTCATTCTTTCACTCATTCATTTATCCATTCATTCATTCATTCTTTCACCCATTCATTTAGAAATATCCTTTAAAATCCCAATCAAAAAATTTCATAAGAAAATAGGCTCGTTTAGTTCTAATTAAACTTCGTATCCGTACATATTCTGCGGCCTCACACCTTTCCGATAAAGTTTGTTCCAAGCAAATCCGTCTGCTAGATTAGGATTTATATAGGATAAATTTCCCTGTAGGCACTAATGTTAATTTTTTTAACTGTTCAAAACTCAGCGAAAACTTGTTCAAATCAAAAAGTAAAATTTGGAAAATAAGATTACCTCGCCAAGATCTTTCGAATGCAAAAAAAAAAAAAAAAACTCTTTCGAATCAATTTCCTCAAAAGTTAGGGGGGGGGGGGGCGGACAGACTGACAGACACACGTTTTCCCCCACCTCAAAAACCTACTCTCAATTTTTTTTTTTCAATCTGTATTTAATTACTTCACTTATTTTTGACTTTTCTTTATTTTTAACGATATTTTTACGATACATTAAGCCTTTTTTCACACTTTATTTTTAAGAAATACTTTTTATAGGAAAGTAGGCTAAAAAATACTATTAGGATGTAGTTAAAAACTTTAAAAGGTGAAACTTTTCTGCTTTTTTAAATACAAAGGTGTTGCAACATATTTTGTTTTGTGAGATAAATATATCATAAAAATATAAGCATAATATCTATATCTTATATATTATATCTTATAATATCTATATATATATATATATATTATAATAAAATACAAAACTCAGCACTGCATACAATTTTTTTATTTAAAAATAGATGACATAGCTTTCAAAGATATGAGCACAAAACTTAATGGAAAATATTATGAGTTAACTCTTTATTCTTGATTTTATCAATTCATAAAACTTATGTGACCCTTTACTTATTACTACATAATATAATCAATAAATTAATAGATTGATTTTGATTTTTTGCTCAGTACCAATTTTTAGAATGAAAATATAATAGACATCTACTAATTCCTTGATGAATTTTCCTTCATCATGACTTACTCATCATCATCAGAATCCAGCAAAGACTTGCGATCCTTGATAAAACATTTTCTGGATTTCTGGCTTCACCCATTAAAACAATCTTGCCATTTTATTATATTTTAGCTATTGGAACCCTTTGGAGTTATTTTACTAGTTTATATTTTATGATTCTAAAATAAAATGAAATGTTTCAATAAAACATATTCGGTTTTAAATATCTTTTACAAAGTGCAATATTAGTTTGCAGAAGCATTTTAAAAGTGATACATCTAATTTTTAAGAATGTAAAATGCATATAATAGAGTGTAAGTATTTCCTTCATGCTCACTAATGTACAGTGAATAAAATTTGGTTCCATGTGTAAGTTTTCAATAAGTAAAAAATATTTTTAAATAAACGAATTTTCATTCAGTACGCTTTAAAATCACGTGTCAATGAAACAAGGTTAAAGTCATGTTCTCGTTTACCCGATGATCATAATCACTTCCTCATAACCGTAACCGCACTGCTGCTGCTGTTCCTTGTTGTCCGCGCCAAGCTGTGCCACCTAATATTGCTTTGTTTTCTCTCGCTGGATAAATTGCAGCGAATTTCAAAAGAATGGTCTTTCTAACTTTGAGGAAAGGCTTAAAATACAATTTGCTTAAATAACCCCTTTCTAGAATTATTTTTTTCAGTCTTTTTTTTTTTCTGTCTCAAAAATAAATAAATAACTAAAACCGATTGTTAATAGTATATTAGATTAGAATTCTTATTCTAACTTTGAGCAAAGGCTTAAAATACTATTTACTTAAATAACCCCTTCCTAGAATTATTTTTTTCAATACTGCTTTCTGCTTCAAAAAAAAATAAATAAATAAATAAATAAATAAATAAATAAAAATAATTAAATAAAATCAATTGTTAATAGTATTATAGTACTCTCTTTGCCATGATTCTGAGCACTATAGCCGAAAAAAACAAAAACACTCGCGATGTCTTTAGTTTGAAGTGATATGCCCGTTCTAAACTCCTAAATGTTTGGTGACTTGTTGAAGCTGAAAATCGGATGTTTTATGAAATCTTGCGTAGTAATTAAGCAGTATTCGTGTTTACAATTGAGGTACCTTTTTTTCTTAAAAAGAAAATTAGCAATGTCTCACTTTGTAAAGAACAGGAATGGCAAACCTGCTTTGATTAGGCTGTTAGTTTAAATTACGGTTTATTACTTTCAGGTGTCCAGTTTGCTATTTGTTATTTTTCTTTTTAAAAACTATCTTTTCAATTTCTCTCAGAGTGCCCGCTAGTCTCGGAAGTTTTCTTTTTTTTTTCTTTCTTTATTTAAATTTATTTATTTATTTATTTTTATTTTTAATTATTTATTTATACATTTTTAAATTAATTCATTATTTATTTATTTCATTCCTTTATTCTTGAAATGTTGTTTTCAGTGAATGTGAGTGAGTAAAAGCGGTTTAATATGTCTGTTTAGCGCCATCTACTGGCACGCGTGCCGTAGGCTCGCCATTTCAGTACTAAACAAGAAGTTCCGTCTAGAACTATACGAACCTCTTTTCCCGTATGCACCAGCTTCAAATTTATAATCTAGCTATCTCTCTCTCTCTCTTTCTCGTTTAGCTTTAGTTCTTAATTGCTTCAAATATACCTTTTTCAACGGTTAATACATATTCATTCAATCGTTCATTTATTCAGTCATTCATGTATTTATTCACTCATTTATTTATTCATTCTTTTGCTTATTCATTTAATCATTCATTAATTAAAAAATATTCTTGAAAATCCCGGTCAAAATATTTCATAGGAAAATAGGCTCGTTAGTTCTGGATGAACTTTCTATCTGTACATGTTCTACGTCATAAGAGCTTTCCGATAAAGTTTGTTCCAAGCAAATCGGTCCGTTAGATCAGGATTTATATAGGATTGAAATTTCCCCGTGGGCGCTATGTTAATTTTTTTTTTGAAATGTTCAAAAATGAACAAAAATTGTTCAAATCAATATTTCACGTCAAGAACTTCTTCCAGTGAACTTGTTCATTGGAACTTGGATCTTGTACCCAGAGTTTACATAATTTGCTTCATTTTCGCCCATAGGCTGGTAATGTTAAAATTTTTTGAACTGTTCAAAATTGAACGAAAAATTGTTCAAATCAAAGTAAAATATGGAAATGAGATGTCCTCGCCGAGATCTGTCGAATGCAAAAAGAATTTTTCGAATCGGACAATTCGTTCAAAAGTTATTAAGGGGGGGACAGACAGACAAACCGACAGACAGACCGACGGACAGACCGACAGACAGACAGACACACTTTTTCCCCATCTCAAAACCCTACTTTCAAATTTTTTATTTTTCAATCTTTACTTAATTACTTAACTTATTTTTGACTTTTTTTTTTATTTCTAACGATATTTTCACGATACATTAAGCCTTCTTTCATGCTTTATTATTATTTTTTCTTACTTTTACGGGAAAGTAGGCTAATGAACAAGTAAGAGTAATTTTGAATTTTAATGTTAATTTTTTCTACGCTGTTTTAAAAAATTTTGTGTGAAAGATTATTGCGATTAAGCGGATTTAATCATCTAACACCTAAAATTTCTTCAGTCATTGGTTTTTGTAATCAGTTCAGGTTTATTATTATTATTATTACTATTACTGTTCTTTATGTTATTTGTCTTCATATGTATATCTACCGGGGCCGTTCATAAACGACGTCACGCTTTTTTCCCATATATTTGACCCCCTTTCCCCCGTTGTCACAATATGTCACACTTCAGCGGACCCCCCCCTCCTCCCTTTGTCACGCGTCATGCTATGTTGCATAATGCATGATGTCACACTTCTTGTTACCCCCCGCCCCTCCCCTAGTCACACTTTGTCACAATTTCACGAACCCCCCTCGAAGTGTAACATCATTTATGAATGATCCCATTAGTCAATAGTCCTGCAAACAATTTTAATAAATTAGCTGATATATGTTGTTTCGATTTACAGCCAGTTCTTATAACACACTATTTTAATGCCCTGATTTTTTTTTTCTTCATCTGAAGATGTGGCAGCGTCTATTGGAAACTCAAAATCTGATATTGCGTAGACTTTAAACATCTTAAGTTCACGAAAATATGTGATGTCCCAAAACTTCAGTTAACAAGTTGGATGAGTTTGCTAGTGAAATAGCAATAATTTCAAAGAAAGAAAATTGTTAATGCATAATCCTTCTGAGACTTAATCTTGATGTCACCAACGAAAATTATTTTTCAACCGTGAAAAACAATCTAGCTTATAGTACTCGATTTCACATTGCAATGTTTCTGGTTTCTGAAAAATGGAAAAATTTTTTAATCTTGTACCAAGGCTAACATTACATAAACTCAATTGTTGAATGAATGCCGAAGCGCAGCAAACCGTGAAGAAATTTAAGGTATTCACATAATCAAATTAAGTTGAAAAGAATGAAACTGAATTCCCTAGGAAGAAAGAATAGCGAAAATTAATAATGAATTTCGAAAATGATTCCATATTTTCCCCCAAGCATGTCAATTCGTTACGGTTTCAGTCAGACGGAAACGAGAACATTTCCTTTTTCATTTGAGTGTTGTTGAGTGGGTGATTGCATTTTCGCAAACGATTTCTGTTTCGAAAGGAAAAAATACGGAGTTACGATCCAACTAAACAGCTTTCCATATTTTAAAGAGTAGTTTTTAAACCTTTCCAAAGCATTTGTCAGTTAGAGGAAACGGAACTCTTTTTGGAATTAGTTACATATGATTTCTTCTTTCCGGTTTGGAATCAATTTCCTTTCGCTTTACAAAAAAAAAAAAAAAACAGGAGGGCCAAGAAGAATCCATTCAGGTTCAAGGAAGAAACTGCTGGTTTAAGGAAATACGGAATGTGCTGAATTCTGTTCTCGTTTTAGTTCTTTTAGCATACTTGATTTCTTCCGAAATGATGCTATCTGCCAGTTTAAAAAATTGGCTGCTTTCCACAAACAGAAAAAGCAAACATTCTGATGCGCGTGTTAATAAACGCATCAGCAAAACGAATTTTCCTAAAACTCGATTGGATTCGTTCTTTTCTGCCATGCGCAGAAGGTTCCAAGTGTTAAAACTCCGCGGTGAGACTGTAAGTTTAAAGAAGCCTGTACACTGTAAAAAATTTCTGAGAAAGTACAGAAGGGAAAGTGGGTGGTTCTTTAAATCTACGAAGTTGTTTTAAATCAAATAATCAAGTTTCTTGAAAACAGTTTCTAAATTAAATTCTTGTTTTTCCACACTGTGTAAAACTACAGAGAAAGATTTGTTCAGTTACGTAAAACTGAATACTTGAGATATGTGACTACCAATGTAAAAATTGTCAAAAATGCATTACATATTGTTCGCGTATGAATTAAGTGTTAGTGAGCATCGTACTAGCCCCCGGTAGACAACCTTCCAAACCCCAGAGCCATCATTGCCGAGAGGCCTAAAGCGCATGAATCAGACCAGCCGGAGCTTAACTGAACTCACATTCGAATTTGTATGCCAGAAATAGTAATTCAGCGTACTCACAGATGGCGCCACTACTTCGGCATACGTTGCAATCAATTTACTGAATGTTCGTTGTTTTTTATCCTCTAAAATTTCCTTTTTTAAAGATTTTGTAGTTTTTTTTTTTTTTTTTTTTTGAAGCCTCTGTGTAATTTTACGTCTGGCTCCGAAATGGTTTACAAAAGATTCTCAAGTATTTTCGGCAAACAATTTTTAGTGTATGGTAATTGAGAGAAGTAACGGTTTTCTTTTCATTGTAAAAAGCGAAGAACATTTACTAGAATGCGGTTTCATTGAAAAAAATCTTAAAATTAACGAAACTCTAATTTCATTGCCCACCCATGAAATAGTGTGTTTAGAACCACAGCTTGCTGCTGGACGCTCAATGTTCTGCTGCCATACCGACATGCGTTCTTCCCTTAATAGTTTTAAACATATTATCCAGAAATATTGGGAAACCATAACGCAAATGCCTGAATTGTTAAAGCTTGGCATCGGTAATAAATAAATAAATAAAAAATGTTTGAAGCCAATGTTATGTCTGAGAACCGGTTAGTAGTTGTCGGCAAGTCTAGCGTAGACCACTTTTCCTGATAGTCTATATCCTACTCGTCCAATATTGCGACCTTCACGACATTAATGCGTCTGACATAAGTTCCATGTCAAAATATTCAAAGTTTGCAATTTAAGCTCGTTAAAAGTAAAAACAAATAGGATGTTTCTCTAAAAGTTTTAGCAAAATGGTAAAGATGACAACGGAGAGCACAGTTGGTGTATTTTTGCATCCTCAGCTCAGCATGGGAAGAAATCTCTCTTACAAATTTTTTTTTTCTTTCTTTCTAATGAGGCTGCAGTATTGGTCATCAACCCTTGCAGACCTAGTGCGTCCCCAGAGATTGGTACCAACTCTTTCAGCGGCACCGCAATGAGTGTAGTACCATTGCCGCAATTTGTTTGACGCTTAGTTTCCCCTAGATGGGGCACATGAGCTCTCGTTGATGCAATCTGCACTAGGAATTTAATTTAGCCGCGAGTATCCATGCCAAAGGATACTCAAGGGACCTTTAACATGCTGCATAATCGTACAACATGGACGCAGACGTTTTTCTACATCTTGAAAACCCACCGACTTGGGCCAGGTTCGAACCTGCGGTCTTGGGCGTACGAGACCTGCGGCTTACCACTACGCCACCCCGTCGACTCTCTTACAAAATGAAAATAAGACTTTTTAGCGGAAATATTTATATCAGTTTTTATGCATCAGAAAACCACAACGGGCAATGAAAAAATAGCGGAATATATATATTTTTTTCTTAATAAGGATTTTTAGAGAAAGAATTATTTTCGCTATTAAGGATTACCTACTTTCCACAATTCGAATATAAAGCCTACGGGAAAGTTGGACAAAACGGGTAAGCGGATAAGGCTGGGGCTTGTCATCTTTGGCTAAATTGATATCTATCAAAAATCACATGAAATTATAGTTGCAGACATTCACCATATTACTTGGAGTTGAATGAAAGACAATGTAGGTTATTTGTTTGTCGAAGCCGATGTTTTGAAAAATAAGACTTGAAAAGTTTCAATATTTTTACTCTACCCATTTCATACTATAGTTTCTAATTACTTGGAGATTTAACTTAACTTAACATTAACTCATTTACGAAATATGTATCAATCAAAAATAAAATATTAAAATAAAATTTGTGAGCTTGGAAATAATACCAAAAAAGGAGAATCGTGAGAACAGAGCTCATTAAAAATTAATACCCTGAGAAAATCGTGAGAACTTTTCGTTTTTGAAATCATTAATGAACGAAATTTAAAACAAGGTTACTAATTGAGTTTCTGAAAGAAGAAAGAATATTCTGACTTTTTGGGTATTAAATGCTACTTCCTTTTTAAATTATATAAAGGGATATTCTTTTGTGTGTGTGTGTATATGTTCGACTTGAATTTTTACGATATTATTGCCTACATTCGATTCAGTGTGACTCAGATTAGTTTTAGTTATGTAATACTTTAGTTTAATATGGAAATTTTAGACATAAATTTAGGGCAATTGAAAGTTGAGCGATGATGCAATTAAAATCGTTTTACATTTTGTTTTAAAATGGTGTAGTTCTGATACTCTTAACAACTAGTCCCTTAATTAGACTTCCTTAATTCATGTAATGTTCCTCTGAATTAACTTGGAACGTATTAAGTCAGTAGGACGTTTTACTTAGTCATTAGGGCTTTTCCTCTTTGATTATAACTTTTTTCGCCTAGCCATTAAGATTTTTAACCTAGTTACACAGATTTTCTCCTAATTTTTTATAATTTTTGCCCTAGTCGTACTCGTTTAATTTTTTTCTCTTATCTTCCAACAGGTACGCCAATCTTGACGATACACTAGAATTGAATTCTGTTTTATATCTTTACATCAAAATTTGTTTAACTAAAGTGTTTTATTAACTCTTGATTAATTACAATACAAATTCACTAAATTTAGTTTTTGCGTTCCCATTTCTCGTCAGCGTTTCTGGGAAATACAGGCGACTTTTCACTTTGTATAGAGTGCGAGCCTATAGGAAAGTCAATTATGAAAATTTTCGCGTTATTTTTATTGAAGTTTTCGTTCCCTCAACCATTAGAACATGTACCCTAGTCATTAAAATTTTTATACTAGGACTTTTCCGTTTGTCATAAAATTTTCCCCTTAGCCATTAAGCATTTTCACTTAGTTATTCTTCTCTTATATGTTAGTTTTTCACATAGCCGTTAGGACTATGTGCAAAACTCTAACTGCAAATTATTTATTAAGATTTTTCCCTTAGTCGCAAAGGCTTTTTTCTTTGATCATAAAATTTTCTCCGTAGTCGTGACTTTTTCATTTAGTTGTTCAGATTTTCCTTATTTATTAAAATTCTTTCTAGTGTCGCCGTATATTTTTTTTAATTTTCTCTTATTCAGTGGAATTTTTCACCTTAGACGAAAGAACTTTTTCGTCAGATATTAAGATTGTTATCTCGATTGTTAAACGTTTTCTTTCTAATCAGATAAAAAAATTTCTTTAGTGATTTTCACTCAGTTGTTAGGATTTTCCCTTATGTTTTATAAATTTTCACCTAACTGTTAGAACTTTAAAACTTGGAACATCCTTAAGAAAATTTGGAACGTGAATGACAATCATAAACCAGTACTTTCATAATTGCTGTTACTACCTTACCGGGGAGGTCTTGCGGTTTAGCCTATCTTCAGAAGAAGATTCCAGGTGCTTCCAACGGAAAGGTTCTTAAAATAATATGCTAGATTAAAATGACTCATTTTATTTTTTATTTTAACAAGTTATTTTTTTAAAAATGTTTTTGTGAATTTGATTTTGGTTTTATTGAGCTTTGAGAATATAATAAAATTAAAAAACAAGATTATTCTAGAATATTAGCTTAGCAATTAACCAGTAATATTTTGATGTCGGATTATATCGTTATTGAAAGAAATTTAGCATAATACGTGGTTTTAAAAACTTACCAATGGCATGAAGAGGAATTGACAGACAAAACCTATAGCAGGACCCACTGGCTTCTTTAGAACTTTTCCAATGACCTCCAGGTCAAGTTGCACTCCCATATTAATGTAGTTGAAGGCAACGAGTGCGGCCATCAATGCCGTCACGACGTCCACCAAAGCAGTGGGTTTCCGAGTCACACCCACGGACAGACGAAAAGTGCCTTCGTGAAGGGCTTCATCCTGGTTCTCAATGTCTTCGCATCCTTCAGCAAGGCGAACAGTTACTTTTGTATAGCCAAGGAAGATCCCCCGGACGAGGAACGAAAAGTTCCGCGGCTCGTCCCTCGATCTGACGCATCGCGGGAAAGATGTGTTGACGATTTCTAGGATGGAAGGATGGTCAGAGGAAACGAAAACGCGAAAGTGAATTATAGGGTCATCCGAATTGTCACTGGTGAAGTTCTCCCACGAGATTCCAAAGGACACGTGTCGCAGTTCGTTTTCTTGAACCGATTTCAATTCTTGGGGATAAAAATCGATTCGTGGGGATAGAGGTCGTATGGGATTGATTTCCGATGTCTTCAGTGCTACTTCCGCCGTGCTGAAGTCTGAATGAAAAATAAACACTAGTACAATGAATGCAAAATTCAACGAAAACGCCATTTTGTGCGATCTTACGTAAATTTAAGCACTCTTTTCTTCTATACTTGGAATGTAGCAAAACAACGTGAAATTATGGAAATTGATAATAAAGATCAACCTAACCAATAAGAAATCTAAGAAATAAATATGCAGGGCAGTTCCATTTGGAATCTTTTGTAAATACTCTTGTCTTCGATGCAAATTTTTTTCAGTATAGATAAATGCAAAGTAATTTACAATACCTTCCAAAATCGGTGTCACATTAAACAAAAAAGCTTAATTGATGTAGACTTGCCAGCTAATCTCCTTTCTCAATCGCATGAAATAATCAAATCTTCTAGCTAAAATACTTTAACTGATGAAAAGATTTCCAAACATACTCTGAAGCATAGCGTCATTTTATAAAGGGCTGGTAAATTTTTTAAAGACTGGCACAAAATTCGCATTTGACTGAAATGACACTGTAACCGGAAAGCATGATTCTAAGCGACACGAACACCTGTGTTACGTAGGGCAGTTAAGAAAGAAAAATTGCCAACGATCGCGCGTGAGCATTTATCTCTTTTTCATTGAGGGACTGAAGTGAATAGACACTAATCTTCTATAACTGATTCGGGAAAGTATCTGTGTCACATACAAAAAGCAATATTTTATACAGCGGTCTGCATATTGCAAGTTATTAAAACTAATCCAGGAAAGGAGATGCTTATCTGTTGTTTACATAAGGATGATGGGAATCTAAACCGATGAAGGCCATTCACATCTGAAACTCTGAAATGTTGAAACTTTCTGCTGAAGTGCGGGTAAATCAACTTTCGGATGAAAACACAACGGCAATAATCTTGAGTGACATTGGAACAGAGAACACTTTCGGCGAAAATCTTCCATCAAACGAAGCGGAACATAAAAAATAAGAGCTCTTGCTAGTACGATGCCACAGGAAGTAACATAAGCCCCATTGTCCATACACGTGAGCGAAGAAACCATGAAGTTTACGTTACATATTTGTTTTCCATGGTATATTGAAATGCAATCGGGCAACACTGCTTTTAACGCTTCAGCAGGTGCATATTCTGCACGTTTTATGAGCGGCACAAACTTATTTTCACTTACACGTGTATCTGATAAGCATTTCTGTCATGGACAAAGTTTTAAGCAATAGATTATTTTCTCTGCTATAACTAAAAATTTCATTAACTATCTTTTCTCTTTCCCGTACATTGAATTTTATATCGTGGAAAATAAATCATCGACTATGTTGTCTTTTGTTCCATAAACTGAATGTCATTGAAAATAAATAGTACTGCATGCTCAAAATGCGCTTCTGTGTCTTGACAGTTCATAAATATAACATTTTCCTAAAGAAATTCCTTACCTAATTTGACAGTCAACAACCACACGCACACACACAGGTGAAATATAACAAGAATTTAAATTCATTTTTCAAACATAGTAGTAAAGAAGTTCTCAAAAGTTGCCGCAGATTTAAATTTCAAAGGAAAGCAAAAACAAACGGTGGAACAGTGACTGGAGCCAACCTCTTGAGCCAACTATTCAGTTCTACCAAGAAATGCTTTTTCGAACTTGGCTGCACGATGCGTGGCAGTAGAACAATAATAAAAGAATAAAAAACGTTCCGTTCAGCATCACGTGTGACGGAGAAAGTTCATTTTTTATCTGTTTTGTTCTTCATAAGCCTCCCTTCCTCCTCCATACATCAAGGGTGGAGAGCGGAAGCAGAGATTGAGGTCGACTCGTCACCCTTTGGCGTATGTTTTGGCGTGTTTTTACCACAGGTTGGATGCGCAACTGATTAGCGATTTCGAAAGTCTAGTTTTGCAAGGGAGCATCATGCAGCTTATTATCGCTCTTACAACAAAATTTTTTTTCTTCACCAATTAAAAGGTTTCACTAAATGAATAAAATAACAAGAAGTTCCGTCTAGAACTATACGAGCCTACTTTCCCGTATACACCAAATTCAAATTTATAATCTAGCTATATCTCTCTCTGTGTTTATCGTTTAGCTTTAGCTCTTAATTGCTTCAAATGTACCTTTTGCAACGGTTAATACATATTTATTCAATCATTCATTTATTAAGTCATACATATATTTATTCATTCATTTATTCATTCATTCTTTTGCTTATTCATTTAATCATTCATCAATTCAAAAGTATTCTTGAAAATCCCGATCAAAAAGTTTCATAGGAAAATGGGCTCGTTAGTTCTGGATGAACTTTTTATTTGTACATGTTCTACGTCATAAAAGCTTTCCGATAAAGTTTGTTCCAAGCAAATCGGTCCGTTAGATCAGGAATTATATAGGAGTGAAATTTCCCCGTAGGCGGTATGTTACTTTTTTTTGAACTGTTCAATAATGAACAAAAATTGTTCAAATCAATATTTCATGTCAAGAACTTCTTCCAGTGAGCTTGTGCATTGGAACTTGGATCTTGTACCCAGAGTTTACATAATTTGCTTCATTTTCGCCCATAGGCGCTAATGTTAATTTTTTTTGAACTGTTCAAAATTGAACGAAACATTGTTCAAATCAAAAGGTAATATGTGGAAATGAGATGTTCTCGATTCAAAATCTTTCGAATGCAAAAAGAATTTTTCGAATCGGACAATTTGTTCAAAAGTTATTAAGGGGGGGGGGGGGGACAGACCGACAGACAGACCGACAAACACACTTTTTCCTCATCTCAATTCCCTACTTTCAATTTTTTTATTTTTCAATCTTTATTTAATTACTTAACTTATTTTTGACTTTTCTTGATTTGTAGCGATATTTTCACGATACATTAAGCCTTCTTTCGTGCTTTATTATTATTATTTTTTACTTTTACGAGAAAGTAGGCTAAAAAACAGATGATATGATTGAGACGATGTTTCGCAACAAGAAATTCTTCTTGGGAAGTACGTTTGTAATGAAACTGAAAATATTATCTACAGTTTTTGCGACTCATACACATTCATGAAAATCAGAACACTGCAGCCTGGGGGGGGGGGGGGGGGCATTTGTTTTTTGACTTGCTCTGCTCCTTCTAAATATTTGCTCCACAGCGTGTTTCTTACTTCCCTCTGCGCTCCGAAGAGTTTAAATTGAAATCATATTATTTATTTATTAATTGTATTTTTGTTATTTTTTATTAAGCAGTAAAAAAGTATTTTTAATCTATACAGCCTCGTCTTCGGTTATAAAGTTACAGGTGGTAACACAGAAACGATTTTAAAGTGGAAAATGTCATTCTGAAAAATGGAAAGAAATTCTCACAAAAGGATTGGAGCAGTGGAGACGACACATTTCTTTGCTCCTACTCCGCTCCTGAGCCAAACAAAAACTCGTAGGTCCACTGCTTCGCGCTCCAGATCTCTGATCTCTAATTCAGTGAGAGCTTTACTGCCCGGTATCATAAGTTGTTGTTGCTGTTGCTAATGCAGCGAAGAAATCCGAGCTTCCCTCGCAGAGCGACTTGGAATCAAGCGAGACAAGGAGCGCTTTCCGTGTTTAATGAGCACCACAAGGATGGAAGCACGACTTCGCTCAAGCGCATCCTATGTGTTCGGATGGCACCAGATGGCGCCACCTTCCTTTTATGACCTAAGAGTAATTCTCCACCCTCCGGTGCTCTCGGGACTTCAGAGTCCACGGATTTTACATGCACGCAACTCCAAGTGTATATGGTGGGTCTTCAGCGGGTCGGGTATCGAACACCCAACCCTCTAGCTGGAAATCCGACATCCTAACCACTAGGCTACCCCGAACCTTCCTAAGTTTAAACGAGAACTTTTATCGCATTTCGAATTTTATCGAACTGTTAAGTGGTAGTAGTGCTTATTTCCTAAGAAAAAATAAGTATATGCAACATAACGTTCACGGCGGTCTGCTGTAATGCCGCCCCTACGCATTTCACGCAGATATCCCCTCCGAACTCTTTTTCTCTTCGTTGTCATATCTTCTCTGCTCCCCAAGACACTTGGCTGTCTTTTTACTTTGTGGTGTACTATTTCATGTAACAACAAAAGAATGACTATTAAGTTTATAAATATTTAACAAATACAGTCGATTCCGGTTAATCGGACCACATCGAGACGCGGTTATTTTGGTCCAATTATGTGAATATCGAACAAGACCAGACGTACTTTACGTTATATATGAAGTTATAAAAAGCACACAACAGGTATTAAAACTTCCATTAAAATATTTATTACTTATTTCACAATCGAAGAATTTTATAAAAATTATGATTTTATTTTATTGCACATGCTGATTGCTCAGCCGAGTCAATTCGAAAATTCACTTGAACTTTGACCTTTGCTGTAGTAGTACCGCCACCTAGTGGGAATTTGTTTAAACATCTCCCCTGCAAATTTCGTTGGATTTTATTGTAAGTTAAATAATGTTTAATGAATTAATTTTTGTATTCGTTGACTCGCTTGAAATCCGTTCTACGCGGGTAACTTACGGATCCTGCTTTGTATTTGATTTTATTTCTCTGGTCCGATTAAAAGGATTTTTTCTCCCAATAAGCGAATAATATTAGGCTTATGTAGTAGAAAATGTGTTGGTTCTTTGAATTTGGTCCGAATAAGCAGCTGGTCCGATTTTCCGGTGGTCCAACTAAGCAGAGTCCATGTATTTAACAAGAAGTTCCGTCTAGAACTATACGAGCCTACTTTCCCGTATACCCAGCTTCAAATTTATAATCTTAACTATCTCTTTTTCTCGTTTAGCTTTAGTTCTTAATTGCTTCAAATATACCTTTTTCAACAGTTCATACATATTCATTCAATCATTCATTTATTCAGTCATTCATGTATTTATTCACTCATTTATTCGTTCATTCTTTTGCTTATTCATTTAATCATTCATTAATTCAAAAATATTCTTGAAAATCCCGATCAAAATATTTTATAGGAAAACAGGCTCGTTAGTTCTGGATGAACTTTCTATCTGTACATGTTCTACGTCATAAGAGCTTTAAGATAAAGTTTGTTCCAAGCAAATCGGTCAGTTAGATCAGGATTTATATAGGATTGAAATTTCTCCGTAGGCGCTATGTTAATTTTTTTTGAACTGTTCAAAAATGAACAAAAATTGTTCAAATCAATACTTCACGCCAAGAACTTCTTCCCGTGAGCCTGTTCATTGGGACTTGGATCTTGTACCCAGAGTTTGCATAATTTGCTTCATTTTCGCCCATAGGCGCTAATGTTAATTTTTTTTGAACTGCTCAAAATTGAACGAAACATTGTTCAAATCAAAAGGTAAAATATGTAAATGAGATGTTCTCGCCGAGATCTTTTGAATGCAAAAAGAATTTTTCGAATCGGACAATTCGTTCAAAAGTTATTAAGGGGGGACAGACCCACTTTTTAGCCTACTTTCCCGTAAAAGTAAAAAAAATAATAATAAAGCATGAAAGAAGGCTTAACGTATCGGAAAAATATCGTTAAAAATAAAGAAAAGTCAAAAATAAGTGAAGTAATTAAATAAAGATTGAAAAGTAAAAAATTTGAAAGTAGGGTATTGAGATGGGGAAAATGTGTGTCTGTCGGTCTGTCGGTCTGTCTGCCAGTCTGTCCCCCCCTAATAACTTTTGAACGAATAGTCCGATTCGAAAAATTCTTTTTGCATTCGAAAGATCTCGGCGAGGACATCTCATTTCCATATTTTACTTTTTGATTTGAACACTTTTTCGTTCAATTTTGAACAGTTCAAAAAAAATTTTAACATTAGCGCCTATGGGCGAAAATGAAGCAAATGATGTAAACTCTGGGTACAAGATCCATGTTCCAATGAACAAGCTTACTGGAAGAATCTCTTGGCGTGAAATATCAATTTGAACAGTTTTTGTTCATTTTTGAACAGTTCAAAAAATTAACATAGCGCTTACGGGGAAATTTCAATCCTATATAAATCCTGACCTAACGGACCGATTTGCTTGGAACAAACTTTATCGGAAAGCTCTTATAACGTAGAACATGTGCAAATAGAAAGTTCACCCAGAACTAACGAGCCTATTTTCCTATAAAAAATTTTTATCGGGGTTTTTAAGGATATTTCTCAATGAATAAATGAATGAGTGAAAGCATGAATTAATAAATAAATGAAGGAGTGAAAGAATGAATCAATGAATAAATGAATGAGGAAAAGAATGAATAAATGAGGGAATAAATGTATGAATGAGTAAATAAATGATTAAAGACAAGGATGAGTAAACGAATGAATGAATGAATGAATGAATTCAATGAATGGCTGAATAAAGGAAAGAATGAATGGCTGAATAAAGGAAAGAATGAACGAGTGAATGAATATGTATTATCCGTTGAAAAAGGTATATTTGAAATAATTAAGAACTAAAGCTAAAGGAGAAAGAGATAGCTAGATTATAAATTTGAATTTGGTGTATACGGGAAAGTAGGCTCGTATAGTTCTAGACGGAACTTCTTGTTCCCCATCTCAAAACATTACTTTCAAATTTTTATTTTTCAATCTTTATTTAATTATTTAACTTATTTTTGACTTTTTTTTATTTCTAACGATATTTTCACGATACATTAAGCCTTATGCTTTATTATTATTTTTTTTACTTTTACGGGAAAGTAGGCTAAAAGGGAAAAGATAATTTCTGTACCTGAGGATCCATAGTATCTTAAGTACATTTTTCCAGTTTTTGCGATTAAGTTGAAAAATTAACATTTTTAGTACTATAATACTGGATTCTTCCGTGCCAACTTTAGAATAAATAAGATGTCCGATGGGAACTTTAAAAATTGGGAACTCTGTTGTGAGCTAGCGGCTTTGTCGTTCGAAACTCTGTATATCTCCTAAGTGAAAGCTGGCAAGAACTCGAAAAATGGACTTAAGATAGTGTGGCTCTCCCGTACAGATTGTAAAATGAAAGCAGTTATGAAAGATGTGAAGTAAAATTTACTAGAACAAGAAGGAAGAAATAACAATTGCTTCTCACGTAAAGAAAAGCATGACTGGGTAACACTAGCAATTGAAAAGGAGATAAATCTCAAGGGTTTAGAGAGAAACCCCACAGATAATTGGTAAAATTAACTTTTGCTGTTTTTATGTTTATTCTTGACGCACATAATGATATTGCTGTTGAAATTTGAGATAAATTTATGTTTTATTACTTAAATGTACATGTAAGTTAAATTTGGTTATTCAAAAAATTGGTTAACTCTTCAAGGGTTACTAACAATGTTTTTCGTGGTGTGCGATTCACACCGGTATTCATCGTTAACTTGGACCTGCGGTTAAGAGTCTAACCGGGAGTTAAGTTCGCATTTGCTATTCAGCCCTAACCGAATAAGGTGGGTTGACAAACCAGCGCACGCGCAGTTGGCTTAACTTGTCAACAAATACAGTAATGGCGGATCAAGTCGCTAGAGTTCAGATTTTCGTAGGAGGTTCAAAAAAAAAAAGAAAAAAAGAAACAGTATGACAGAACATTTTCTATGGTTGTTTCATCCGAAGTATCTTCGATGGAAGTGTTTTACTTGAAGATGTGAAGATTTATTCCGAACTAGAGTCATCTCATCTGGCTGGTCATGAAACAGTGTTTTCAAATAAGCGGACCTACAAATCTACCCAGTTGATTCAGCGAGAAGTGTACAATTCCGAAAGCATTTCGTTTAATTACTTCAGACTGCCAGTGCAAGAATGTGCACAGGTATGGTGCTCAATTTTTCTATGATTGATACATTTTTTTACTTGTTTTGCATGCTTTTTTGAATATATTCACCGGTCACAATCAAGCCGATGTATTAAAAGAGCATTTCCTCACCACAAATGTTTTTAAGAAGTAATTTTTTTAAACTATTCCTGAACTGAACTGAAAGTTCTAAGTAAGCTTAAGTTGCTTAAGTAAGTTGTTCAAAATTTCATTTTGGAAGTAAGCATACGTTTGTTTTCATTCGTATAATGCATACTTTAAAGTATTAAATTTTGCTTTCCTTAGCTCATTATCAATCAAAAACCTTTGCGGCATGAATCGTGTTTATGTACTTAAAATGTAGTACATTTGTTGCTTATTTATTTCTGTGTACAATATCTCAAGAACAACAATGTGGAGTAAACTTTAATTTAAGAATGTGGAACATAAAATTACGTAGGTATATTTTTGCAACGATGCCTTAAAACTAACGTAATTTTAAAACTTATCATTCTAATTACTGCTCAGTGTTACATGCGCGTAGTGAACAATAATTTTCAGTTATACTTTATTACGCAACTCCTAAATAATAGGTATATACTGAATTTTTAACAAGATTGATGTTTTAGAGCTCAAAATGTGTCAAGTATTGCATCAACTGTTTTATGCTTTATTCGCTCTTAATAGATTATATTATTATATTTTTGCTTTTCATTTGGTCATTGCAAATTAAGAAATTATGAAGTTCTATTTAAATTTTAGCCCTGATGCAGATGTTTTGAAGCATTGCATCATGGTTTTAATTTTACTGAAATATTCTGAAGAAGAGAAAGAAATTTAAGGACTCTTGATAATGTACTAATTGTGCGCATACATGGAAAAAAATCTCATAAAAGTATATGTTTTTTATCTAGTAGATTCCATTGTTATTCCCCTGTAATTAAGTTTGCTTTCTTCTGCTTTTACATTTTATTTGCTCTTAATAATATATGTTTATGCTTTCAGAGAATGCAGGTTTTAAAAAATCCTAACTAAACTGAATGAATTTTAGCCCTATTGCAGATGCTATACCAAACTGCATCAATTTTTTAATTTCACTGATGGATGTTTAAAAAAAAAAGTGTAGGTAGAAATAGAGTTTTTATGCTCTTGATAATATGATATTTCCGTGTGTGTGCGGAAAAAAAAGCATTAAAATATTTTACCTAGTATAATAGTTTTATAGTTTAGCTAACGCTTTTATGCACATTATTTACATGAGCTATTATGTACTACATATTTTTATTTCACTATTATGATGTGTTTTTTCCATTTCCTACAAAATTTGGGAATTAATTTTGCATGCTAGTTCTTGAGGAGCAATTTGAATCTAGTCCCTGGTAATATTTTCATGTGTCACACGTTCATTTAAAATATTCTGAGAAAATACAACTGTCTTGAATTTCCTTTGGGTGGAAAGGTCGAATTTTCGCCTTCCCCAAAATGTATTGTTAGGGAAAATATAAATAAGGAGCAAAATAAACAACTAACAAAATTGCAAAGGCAGAAATGAACTCTTTTAGAAAAATCACGATCGAAATGTGAATAATAAATAGAACATTTCGTAATAAATAATTCTAAAATGAGAACAACGTAAAAAAAATTCGATCTTAAATTCCTTCCTTAATTGGATTTTATATTCATTCTTTTTAAAATGCTTATTTCCAGTTCTCACGTTATTTTCAAAACTGCGTTTTCAAAATGGCGCACTGCATTTAGCTAAATATTTTATCAGTTTTTAAAGTTCAAATGAAACTATTCAATCTAAATAAATGAGTTACCAAAAATAAAAAAAAAGCACGATGTTAAGGGTTCTTTGCATCAAAATCAAGGACTCTATTACGCACATGACATTTGACAAGAGAGCCAAGAGTTGGAAGATGATGAATCGTTTTACAGGTGCCTTAAAAGGTATCTTTAGCTGCGAAAAATGTTGCATGTAATTTATTTTCCATTTGTGATTGATTTCTTTTGAAGAGAAAATCACGTAGTGAAGGGAAGAATCCGAGTCATGTATTTAAACGCAATTGGAAAATTGTCATTTATTTTTAAAAGGAGATGGAAATTAAATACTTTCAGAAAAACTTCCGGTTGCATGAAATTTAGTTGATCTTTTATTATGTTAATGCCTTCTTTGCCAAGAAGGGAAAGAAACTGTAAGTATTGTCTACACTTTAGAGCTCTAATCCGTTTTCAATTCCATAACTTTAATATTTTAAGAAAACTAATATTTTATGTGGGCTTAAGCTCTCTAACTGCCCTTTTGTGTGTGTTCATTCTGCAGACACGTCTTGTAAGTACATTTATAGGTGTTTTCGTCTGTATTTTGAATTCCAACTTTTTCCCACTTTTTTTAAGGAAAAAATCCTATCGTGTACCTACTTTTTTGTCAAATCTCAGTACGGATCCTGCAATATTATGCCCGAATATCACTGTGTCTTTACAAAACTGAAAGATTCGGAAGAACTTCCTTTTTCCGCTTTCTGTTTCAATTACGTAAGAAAAGTATCAATTTTGAAATTTTACTTCTGTTGGGGCGATAAGGTAAAATTTCAACATAATGCAGAAGTAATTAAACAGAATGCAATCGAAAGTGACGTCAGAAACTAGCGACAACTAGATGGGATGTTGCCAAACTTGACACCAAAAATAAGAGGCTCAGTCTAGTGTCAACTTGGCATTTTTTGCGATATTTATCGAGGTTCCCATACAATTATATGAGAAAACACTGGTGATATTTCTGACGACTACTATTCTACTATTTCGCGTGAAAAATTGCCAAGCGTCCAATAACGACGAAACCAGGTGAATCGATTCAGCGGGGAGAAAGTATTTTCTTGGCTCATTTGATATTGTAATATCCAGCGATATGATTTCATTAAAATTCATTTTTTCCTCATTAAAATTGTAGTTTCGAACAACAGCAAAGAAAGAAAGATGATTTTTCTTTTTAATTTTCTTCAAAAGAATAAAAGATTAGGATGAATAAATATAAATTATCTTCGTACCTTTTTAATAAAAATAACACACTAAATAAAATTGATAAATTAAATAAATAAATAATACTATGCTTATTCAGAGCCCCCTATACTAAATGCCTTCCGATATGAGAGAAAAACGGCCGTGGAAAGTTCTCCGCTAGGTGGCGCAAATGACCTGCTGTATCAACTTTAAATTTCTTTTAAGAACTAGTTGGGTTTTAATTTTAGTCAAAATTTGCTTTCTGGAAGATTTTGTTTGTTGATGTGTTTAACATGAAATAGTTTATGTAATTTAAACACTCAGTTCATTAATCTTTGCCATATATATTTATATATACTTATAAAAGCAGTATTATGAGCAGAGAACTAGCGCCCTCTATACAAAAAGTTGCGGCCAAAATGTATGGATTTAAAGCGCTATCGGAGGGCATTTAGTATAGGGGCTCTGTCCTATTAAAACCACTCGCGCGAGGCACAGAGCGGAAAATGAATGAAGATGGAGCAACTCGGAACGTAGCTTAGAACTCGGAACGGAGCATTTCAAAATAGTTGTTGCTCCAGTTCCCTGGCGTTAATAATAAAAAAGTAAATTATGTTTCACTTCGGTAGATTTTCTTCAGAGATTCAAAACAAATGAATGACGAATTCTGATGTTGATTCATTTTGCGTCGCTTTCTGAAAGTATGGTAAATAAGCGGCGAACTAAAACTACTTCCGGTGGTGAAGTAAAAAATTCCTCTTTGATGAGAAAAGCATGCAAATAACAACCGTCTTTCAAATTTCCAAGCGTCAAGGGTTAAATTTTCTTAGCGCTTGAAGGTATAATAAATAGTAGAAAACGTGCTAGGTCTCGAGCTGTTCCACTTTCGTGTGTTTGCTCTTTTATGTGACCTACACTTTCTCTTCAGATTCCAGCCTAGCAGGTTTTCTCAACGATTGACAGAAACATCGGTTATGATTCCGTCTGCTTCCGCATGTTATTCAATATCAAGTTCACTCTTTTGCTGGTTGCTTTATATCATGCAGTACTTTCCTAAGAACGAGGAAAAAGCGAAATTTGAAAACGATTCAGATTTTTCATGCGAACAATTGAAACTCGTCTAGACCCGGGTTTCTCAATCTTGACCATTTGGCCCGCTTGAAGGCAGCGGAAAAATCTGGAGGGGGGGGGGGGGGGGGGCAGGATAAAGTATGAAAAAAGGGGAGCCATGAATCTTGAGAAGGAACCTAAGGCTGTTTTCAAATTTTAAATGATGTCAGGCTTCGAGGGAGGAGGGGGGTTCGTGAAATTATGACTAGGGGAGGGGGGTTACAAGAAAAAGTGACATCATGCATTATGCAACATAGCGTGGCATGTGACAAAGGGGGGAGGGGGTATGTGGAAGTATAAACATTTTGTGACAAACGGGGGACCCCCTCCCCCTTAAAATGGGGTCAAATATATGGGAAAAAAGCGTGACATCATTCATGGAAGATCCCTTAGTAAAATCTTTCACTCACAAAGAAAAAATATACCATATAATTTTTACCAAATGTCTTGAAAGGTGTATAAATGAGAAAAATAATGTATCCGAATTGAAACAAAAATTCCTCAGCAGACAGTATAGTTGCATTAGCTAAATATACTCGTACATGTTTTTCTCTTTTTCCTCTCTCTCTCTCTCTTTGTCTCTCAAACAACTTTTTTTTTTAACTAAAAGAGCAATCCCAGGCATCTGTTTTTGCAGGAAAAGCTTTTTTAAAAAAAGGGAAATTCATAAATATCCATCCATCTTCGAAGGATTGTTTTCTATTTATTATTACAAAATGCTCGTTACTTGCATCGTGTTTTCACGGATAAAAAAGATTAAAATGTGTGCTTAAAGTAATATTCTTTTTTTTTTCAAAGACATATCACCTTCTGATTATGTGACTGCACTTACTTTTCCTAATAATTTATTTTGAACTTTGTTGAAGTACAGTTTAAATTGCAAAACTGTTTGGTACTTTCTTTGACGTACACCGTAAACGTATTTCAGAAAAAAGATAAAATAATTTTTGGAAAAAATAGAACCAACTTCAATTTATAAATTGCGCTAAAAAGTGAAAAATTAATTAATTCTTTAAATAACACCGGTACGACTTTTATACATAATTTTTGAAACCAGCCCAAAATTATCTAATAATCATTACGCCATGTATTACTTTACATTGAAACTGTTGCAAATTCTGGACCATTTATATTTGTAATTGATTCGTGATTGCAAAAGTAATCATGAAGCAAAACCCCATCATAATTTTGCATCGACTTCAAATATTATGTATGAAAGTTGTATCGATTTTGTTTAAAGAATTGATTTATTTTTCACTTTTCAGCGTAATTTTCTATTTTTTTATCTTATTTTATTCATTTTGGTGAGAAAACCTTTTTTATATAAATACTCTATTTTTCAAAAATCCATATCCAATGGCAAATCTTCTTTGAGTGAATGGTACTAAAAACTAATCATTTGTATGATAAATTCCGTTTTGAAGTCGATTTTAAAAGGTCACTAGAGCAAAAACTGATTGGATTTAATTTTTGTTTCAAAGAAGCTTTAAGTCAAACTCTGTTAGACTTGCTTTTAATATTACAGCTTAATGGCAATAAACTCTTTTTAAACAATGAGTTTTATATTGTTACTAATTTTCCCAATAAAGAAAAATCAAGCCAAGCCTTTCCAATTAAAATAAAAAATATCCATTTATTTAACCAAAAATTTTTTTTTAAATGTAGTCAAGCGATATTTGAGCCTATCAATTAAAGAAAAAATCAACAAAATCGGTTCATTTAATCAAAAGTTATGAATGGGAAAAAAAAAAAAAAAAAAAACCCTTTCTGCCCATAACTTTACTTCTAATTACCGAATATGATCAAATGAAGGTACGGAAACCCATGGGAAACCACACTTGATCGTTTACAAAAAATCATGCAAATCGGTGCATTCGGTATGAAGTCATGGGTGGACAAACAAACAAAAAAGAAAAAAAAAAACCCTACATATATACAGTTTATAGTATGAATGTGTAACCTCCTCTTCTGTGAAGTTGGTTAATAAAAATAAATAAGAACATGGAAAAAAGCTTAAAATCACATAATAAAATAAGTACATAAATTTTTTTAAAGCAAAAAACGGGAAAATTGAATTATGAGAAGTTGAAGGATGCGTTTGTCTCAAGATTTTTTTTTTTTTATGCTTGCTCTAAAAGTAACATACAAGATTTCCCCTTTAAGCCTACTTTCCTGTAAAAGTAAAGAAAAACGCATGGAAGAAATCTTAATGAATTTGTTAAAAATAAAGAAAAGACAAAAGCAAGTAATTAAATTGTCCACTCCCTCCCAATCCTTCTTTACTACCTTTGTCCCCTCCGCCCAATAACTTTCGAGGGAATTGTCTGATTCGTAAGATTTTTTTTTTTTTTTGCTTTCGAAGATCTCCGCGGAGACATGTCATTTCCATATTTTATTTTTTTATTTAAACAATTTTTTGATCAAATTAAAATTTAATTTTTCAAAAATCCATATCCAATGGCAAATCTTCTTCGAGTGAATGGTACTAAAAACTAATCATTTGTATGATAAATTCCGTTTTGAAGTCGATTTTAAAAGGTCACTACTTTAGGCTTTTAAAAGGTCAGACTGTAAATGCAATTACAGTCCAAGAAAAAAAAAAAAAACAACTAAACATTAGCGCCTACGGGGAAGAATGAAACAAATCATAAACCCTGGACATAAGATCCAAATTCCTTGGAGTAAGGAATGTTTATATAAACCCTGAGCTTAAGATTCAAGAGTTCCTGCAGACGAGCTTATTGGAAGTAGCTCTCGGTGTGAAATATTTTTTGATTTGAACAGTTTTTGTTCAGTTTCGACCTGTTCAAAAACATTTAACATTAGTGCCTACGCAGAAATTTCAATCCGATATAAATCCTGATCTAACAGACGGATTTGCTTGGAACAAACTTTTTAGGAAAGATGTCATAACGTAGAACGTGTACAAATAACGAAGTTCATCCAGAACTAAATGAGCCTATTTCCCATTGAAAACTTTTGATCTGGATTTTTAAGGATATTTCTGAATGAATAATAAATGAGTGAATGACTGAATGAATAAATGCGTGAATGAATGAATAAATAAATGAATGAGTGAATGAATGAATGAATGAGTGAATGAATGAATAAATGAGTGAATGAATGAATAAAAAAATGAATGAATCAATACATGAATGAATAATTGAAGGAATCAGCGTCATTAAGACATCATTGAACAATGCTCTTCTAGCTCACACGCGCCGACTTTTCAAGTAGGACAGTAGGAGGAAAACCATTTCTTTCAACTCAGCTATACAAAGTATCTATGTACAAATTAATAGTTGTTTTGCTTGAAATGCTTATTACTCAAACATTACCGTTATCAAGAGCATAGTTAAATCTATAAAATTACTCTCGTTCCACTTTTACTCTTTATACAACTTCTGAACTCTCATTTGCAAAGTAATGAGCTTCTTTTTTGGATTTATTCTAAGAATAGATGTAAGTCTGTACCAGGTCTCTAATCTTTACTTATTTTAAAAACGGCGGTGTAACAATTAATGATAAATTTGGAACATTTATAAAATCACAGTATAGTTACGAATGTATTTTAATACACAAAAGATCGAAAATAAACAATTCACATTCATCATTTGTTTTGATCATTTGTCTTATAATTTACATTCACGTTAATATTAAAAATTATATGTTTACACTCGATACAAATGAGTTTTTAAGTATAATAGAAAATTGTAGGCTACATATTCACACTACGTAGTGACATATATTTGATGGAAAATAAAAGCGCTAATAACTACTTCTACTTTCACTTCCAGGCGGGGATGTCTCTCGTCGCATTTTATAAAAACAGATGTACGTTCTAAAAAGCTGAACTGAGCAATAAAGTTGTTACGATACAAAAATTGATGCTATGACGCTATGCTGTTGTATGAAGCCTGTATTGTTGTGAATTGAAAAATCTTTCTCAGGTGTCAAAACATGAAATGGCTCCAAGGACGCGGTTTGATTGTTCCCAAACTAACAGCTTTTGAGAAAATTTCGGATGTCATATTTGCAGAGCTCATAAAAATCAAATTGTAGTACATCACACACATTTTCAATGGGATAACTGAAGGAAAATTCATATAATTCATTCCTTAGTACACTGGTGTGCAAAACTTAAGCAGCAATGTAAATTTTAAGCAGATAGCTATGGGAAAAAAATTGCAGAAAAAGAGTTCTTGCGATTAGTACTATGAACATGTAATTCAGTAGAAATATCACGCGAATGCAAATATCAGGAACAAAGTGCCAGAAACAATGTGAGCGTTATGCAAATCGCGTGCTCAGTGCCGGCGGAAGACACTTTGGCGCCCCGGGCCTTACTGAAAACGGCGCCATTAACGCATTTTTGAAAAAGAAATAGGAATTAAAATTAACTCGCATATTTTTAAGTTGTCCTCCTCGAGCTCATTTAAGAAGATATGATAAAAAAAAAAGTCTATAACAACACGAACATTTTTTTCTTCTTTTACAAGAAGTTATTCGTAAAATCGAAGGAAATTATTTGTTCAAACAACTTTAAACTTGGTCTCTTTCGGCGCCCCCCTAATCTGGCGCTCCGGGCGGTCGCCCGCCTCGCCCGCCCCTTTCACCGGCCCTGCGCGTGCTGTTGGCGCGCACTTTAAGATTACAATAAAAGGAAGGATGTAAATGCAATTACAGAAATTCGCTGTAGGTGCAAGCGAGTTTTTCGTGAACTGTGGCTGGAAGAAATCATCTGGACGACTTCACACGTGGAAGAATGATCGGAATGTTGGAGGAGGCTCGCAGTGTGACCAGTGTAGCTGAAGAGTTCGGAATCAACAAAAGCGTCGTTTCGCGCATGGAAAGACTTCCGAACCTCAGGTACAGTAGTCAGAAAGGTTGGCGGTGGCCGCCCCAGAAAAGCAACTGCAGTGGATGACCAATATATCGTCCTGCAGGCGAAAAGAACCCGGAACCAGTCGGCAAACGCCATTGTTCAGCAACTGTGTACAGCAATGGGACAGCAAGTGTCACGGCCAGACGCCTTCACAAAGGTGGCCTATTCGCTCGTCGTCCGAACGCTGCATCCCTTTGACAGCAAGCCATCGGCGCCGCCGTTTAGAGTGGTGCAAGACGCATAAAAACTCGACGTCTCATCAGTGGAGTCATGTCCTCTTTACGGATGAGAGTCGTTTCAGTGCCACAAGCGATTCTGGACGCCAATTGATTTGGAGAGAGGTCGGGACAAGGATTTAAATCCTATTGAACATGAGTGGGATGCTTTAGGGAGACGCAATGCCGCGCAATTACATCCGCCTGGGAGCACCCAAGAGCTGAAACGGATACTGATTGAGGCATGGGCACTCTAACCCCAAAAACTGGTGGACAATCTGGTGCTGAGTATGGGTAGACGATGCGAAGCAATCATGCAGCACGGGGAGGACATATCTCATATTAAGGAACATCTGCGGACTATTCTTTCTCTTGGATTGACAATCGTGTGTAAAGATAGTATGAGTTCAATAAACCCTATTTTTGTTTGATTCCACATTGTATGAATTGTATTCATTTTTACGCAGGTATGCTTTCATCATCCTTTAAGTACAAAACTGCTCTCTCTCCTTTCTAAATTTCATGTCTCTCAGATGATTTTTCGGGGAGTTATGGCAATAAAACACCTGTTGCTGAAGTTTGGCACACCAGTGTATTAAAGCCTGCAATCAAACCGTAATACATTTCACAGATTCCAGTGGGATTTCTGAGGGAAGTGTCGTCGGTTCCATCCCGTAATACCAAAGTACGTTATTAAATTGCTGTGTATTCCTTACACTTTCAATAAGTCAACATTTCTAGGGAGCCAAATGAAGTGTCAATGGGCTCATGTTTTTTGGAACTAGTGGTCCATGATGCTAGCTGATGAGTTTTCGCATATAATAGTACTATCAGTAAGATCACATACTCTGGAGAGTTCATTGTACACATGTTTCGGGGTCAAAAGGAATCTTTTTTTAAGTGCGAAAACGTTTTGAGTTTCGAGATGGAAACTGTTCCGAGCTCGTTTTCACATTGAAAATGGGATTCTATTTTGCGTGTCGCAACGTTGCTCGAGTTCATTCGATTTACGTACAATACAAAGGTAAATTTTTACACTTTATAAAATCATTTTGCACTTGCAATGACGTGTATGAAATAGAATAATCACTGCAATCATCAACATAACTATTTTCCCGGACAAATAGGACGGATCGGGAGAAAGTTACGAGAACTTCCAAAGTCCATTCAGGGCTATCGTGCCTGTGGAGATTTTCCTAACTTCATAGGCCGAGGTCTATCCATACATGAATAATAACATAGACCGCGCCTTCTTCTGTACGTAAGGTAGACGTCGGCTGTCAGAATGAAATAGCAATTGTAGTCAAAGAATGAAAGGGGTTCTGCATTTGGCGTCTTAAACGTCGTCACGGAACATGGAACGTTTGTAAGAAACACCATTGTTGAAAAATCCCTTGGCGGAAGCGTGGCCCGTCCATCTCGCCAAGTGGTTACGTGTTCGTGGTCAGAAACGCTCTTATGCTTTGCCAGTTTGTCTTTGGTCTGAAAATCTATCTCGGATGTTCCTGGATAACATTTTATCCACTAGATTCACTTTACCTAATAGGTTGTCTCAAGTTTCTTCAAAGTCCGAAGATTTTGAGACTTGTCAGGGAAACTTTAGCTATAAGCATCCGGGATGGACCCCGGGTTAGGAAACTCAGAAAAAAGCTTTCTTATTCATGCGGGCGTAAGAGCCTGATTTCATGCAATATACAATATTTGCCTTATGGAAAATAGGCTTCCAATGACCATAATTAAAGTTCAAAATAAAATCCACAGCATTTTCAGTGATACGAATTTAAAAGATCAAAGTAGGCAAGCAAAACGTAGAATTCATTCTTCAGAATGAATATTATTTCATACTGCAGGCTTTATTATGCAACATCGAAAAAGTAATCATTAAAGAAAAGATTAAATTGAGATATTCGTTGCTGTAAGATTAAACATATTTATCAGTTTTCTTGGAATTCTTCTGTGGTCTAAAGATACCATTTAAATTTTATCGTCTAAAATTGGATTGCTGTTATCCAAAGATATGAAAGTACGATATGAGTTAGAAGGAAGCGATAAGATAGCTTGTACAGCATAACCTCTTACCACTTTCTCTTAAGTTCTCTATGAGAATATTTTATCTCGTAAACTGATAATATTGTACATAATAAAAAGTTATAAACTATCACTTTCTTATTACACGAGCTGTGCTTTCTTTTTACTCTAGCAGCCTTGAGTAACCAGTTAGTTCGTCTGCAGGTCTTGCTCATAACATACCACGCAGTCTCGGACGCAGGATTTTTCTGAGGAGGAGGCCATTTTATGATGATTTTCAGCTGCTACCTGTGAAAAATCTTCCGAAGCAAAATTATAGGGTTTCAGTTCGTTATTCATGCAGTTTTAAATAATACTCGACTGTCAGGGAGGGGAAATTTTCTCCCATTGGCCTCCGCATCTGAAATCATGTGCAATATTCTTCTCTCAACACAGGAGTATAACAAAAGCAACAAGATTTGGCTTGTCGATACGTGTTTCTTTTTTTCGTTTGATTCGATATGAAATAAATAAAATCTAAATTAGACAAAAAGTAATAACGATAACACATAACCTTTATTCCGACAGGGTGGCGTAGTGCTAAGGCACTGGCCTTGTACGCTCAAGTCCGCAGGATCAAACCTGTCCCAAGTCGGTGGATTTTCAAGGTGCAGAAAATCGTCAGCGCCCATGTCGTATGATTATGTTGCGTGTTAAAGATTGAGTATCTGTTTGGCTTGGATATTCTCGGCTAAATTAAATTAATAGTGCATCAGTTAGAGCTAAGGTGCCGCCATGTAGGGAGACAATGAGCGTCAAAGTTCTCAAAAAGGTAATGGCATCCGCCGAGAGTGGTACTAATTGAAAGAATGGATGCCGGTTTCCGGAGAATGCATAACTCTGCAAAGGTTAGTGACCATACGCAGCCTCAATAGAAAGAAAGAACACAAGTTTTATTAAGCACAAAAGCTTTCTGAACATTTTATTAATTTGTATTTTAGCGTTGGGGGCTTAAGTTCGGGTTCGGATCAGTGATGAGAGCCGAAGATCGAGGCTATCTTGCCTCTACTTTATACGTTTTTATTCTATACATAAATACAGTGGGCGAACAACGTATGATAAATGTATGGCATGTAAATCGGGAAAAGAATTGAGCCTGCTGTCTCACTCATACTCAGAGTCAATGTCAAATTACAGGGAGCTATATGCTCAAATATAAAAATGTTAAAGTTTAGGAACACCAGATTCGATTCGAATCTTTGAAATGCAAAAATGCTTTCAGGCCCGTCATTTGAAAATTTTCCCGGGGGGGGGGGGGGGGGGGAGAGGGCCAAGGGTATATTCTCAATGTATATTCTATTATAAAACAATAAAATACGTGTACATAGCCGTATATATAAATACATTATATTTCTCAAGCCAGGAAATAGGTAGGCAATTGACACCTTCTGATCCCCCTAAAGGACAGGCCTGGATGCTTTTCATTTTTAAAGAAGTTAAAAGATATTTCAAAATCAAAGGCGGACGCACAGATGTCAGAAAGGCTGCCGTAGCACCCGCATTAGTATAATCCCATCTTCAGAGCATTATCTAAACCCCTGAATGCTTAAACACCCGGTGCAGTGGCACCTCCAATTTTAAAGCTCTGTATCTGCCCGTGAAGAAATTATTAAAAAATATTAAAACTGTTTCTTAAGTCAATTATAGTGGGAAATTACTCTTTTTCAAATAAATTTCCGATAATCCTCAAAATTGGGTGTAACGCAAAACTAACAACATTACGCTTGTAGGGTACAATAATATTGACCAATTATTGTCAAACCAGAATCCATCGAATTCTGCTCCACAAATCGCGCTCTCGCCTAGTGGTAGATTAATACTATTAAACACAGTATTGTATAGAAATAGTGAGCCGAAAAAGAATTTGAACCACGGAAAACGAAGAAGGTTCTTGACCCCTTTTACACTCAAAAATTTAATTTAATTAAAACGTTACAGTATTTGCAATGAGCTGATATTTCTGGTATGGTCAATCATTCACATTCAAATACTCGGTATTCATGTTTAGAATGAAATAAAATAGTTGTAAAATATAGCATAGCAAGTTATAGCATTTACAGGAAATAAATATTAATTACTGAAAAGCAGTACAATTATGATTATCTAACTGTTTTTGATAGTGTTTATTATCAAAATTATGCTATTTAAAAATGTAGTAAAAATCAAGGATTTTTCAAATGTAGAACGCAATGACGATTTGAATTAGCAGAATTTAAGTTTCAGTCTTATTCGAATTTCATTTATTAATTTTGCTTTTGTGCATATAGAACACGTTATTATACGTAGTTGGATTATACCGGAGCGAATTTTATTCTGAAACTTAGGAGGACAGAAAAAGTTCATCTGCAGTTTCAAAGATGGCAGCACTATTGAATGGCGATTTGAAATTAAACAATTAGACGACATCCCCCCCCCCCCCCCTGTAATAAATACTCTACTTCAGAAATATTTTTTAAACGTCTATAAAGCATGAAGTTTTATTAAAATCACTTATTAACTATATTTAAGAAACCTTTCTGAAAGATAGTTTTAGTAAAAAATCTATCTATTTAAGAAATCCATTTACGGAATTCTATTTATATATCAAGTCGTCTACTATAATTTTTTTACATGATAGGTATTTTGTGCTTAAAACATATTTCTAATGCTGTTTTGGAAGTACGTATTAAAAATGCATTTTATATACTTCATATATTTTATTTTATACATACAGCTTTATTTTAATAAACGATTTTCTCTGCATTAACTATAAAAAATGGTGTGATTGAAATAACCGAGTCGTCGTAGTATTTTTCTAGAAACTATCAGTGTTCTATTCTATATAATAGAGTCACGTATGCAGTCGTACTCAAACGGTTTGCAAGAAAAATGGTGGTACGCGAAAAAAAAGGTTTGGGAACCGCTGGCATAGACTTTTAATTTTAAAAAAAGGGTATTAAAAAATACTTTTCAGATCTGGAGAAATTTTCCCCTCAGTTAACGCCACCTTAAACTCAAGAAAAGCTTTTAATGCACAAAATAATAAGAGAAAATAATTTTTGCATTAAAAATGATTAGGAATTATTTTTGGAAACAAGTACAACATTGTTTAACAACTCAGACATTTTTTCTTTTACATTTAAGGAGAAAGTTGTTTTAATACAGTGGATATAGTTTTGCCCCATTCAACAAAAAGTACCTGAGCATGTGATTAAATTTGATTTGACAGTAACTCAAATCAACTGGAAAACATAACGTGCACTTGAACCGCAGGCCCGGACTGGCCAGGTCGGCTGGTCGGCGATCGCCGAGGGCCACCGTACTAAGGGGCCCCCAAGCAGGGAGGGGAACAAAATAATTTTCTATCCAAACTTCTTTTTACAGATTTTTAATTTCTTCGTAACTATTTGCCTCTGCTTCATTACGCTTTTTCCCAGGATCAGGCCCGGACTGGCTCCTTCCGGGGCCCTCGGCTAGGTGCTGAAAAGGGGCCCCCTACAGAAGGGTCGGGGTATAGAGTAGGCCTCCCCTCTCCCCTTCAACACATGGAGTCTTCTGGGGTCTTTCCCTTCATTTTGCTCAATTTTAGGACTTAAAAAATAGTCAAACAAAAGCTACAATTTTTATTAACAAAACAATGTTTTAAAGTTTTGCTTGAGCAACATTTTATCAAAACGAAATATACTACGTTACTATAACATATCTAAATTAGATAGTTAAAACGAAACTTTGTTTAGCAGTATTTAAAAATATATTACACATCTTATCTTTGAATTATATATTTTATAATCTATCTCATAGGTTTTGAATATATACTATAAAAGCTTTTCTTTTTTTTTTTCAAAATTACTTATACATAAACCAAGAAAGAATAAAAACACAATTAGACAACAATGCCATGCAAGATATCACAACGAGTTCTACAGCTTTATTAAATATAAACATAACAAAAAGACAAACATATATTCAAAATAAATCAATAGTCACACCAGCCAGTAGCATAGCAGCCACTAGCCCCGCGCGCGCAAATCCTATAAAGCTGCGGCTTAAAAGGTGGAGAAAACAGTACATGTAGCATAGCCAGGATTTTTTTTTCTGGAGAGGGCTGACTTTGGCGCCACCAGAATTTTATCCTGGGGAGGGGGGGGGGGAGGTAGATCCTTACATATGTATACATTACCACAGAGTAATACCTAACAAAATTAGAACTATAAAAAAGGGTGCCTGACATCAGGATTGATAGTCTGAAAGGAAATTGTGCAAAAAAAAATTTCCAGCAAAATCTATAGCATTTATAATTACAAACTTTGATGCACAGGTATTCTGAAAGGCTGGGCCGTATTAAAATTTTGTGTAGAAAATAATTTATCATTATATATATACTTCAGACTCGTGTTTTTATTCCTCACAACTTTTCCTGAATGTCAGCGGTCCCATGCATTTTATAGTGTCACGTAGAATGTGGCGTAGGATGGCAACAGAAGCCGAGATGAGGAAAATTCCCTGATTTAATTAAAAGAATGCCTTGAGATTTGTTTCTCATTTTGAATTCATTTTAGACTTTTTTTCTTTTGAAGCAACTGTAATTATTGTTTATAAAATTTCTACTATGTTAATTTGGTTACTTTCTTGAGTTTTGATTTCACAAGTTTAATTTTTGTTTTTGATGATGCTGTTAAAAATTGAACATTTATTTAGTTTCGACCGTTTCAGATGATGGAGTCATTTAAATAGTTCTAATTCTAGTCATTTCATTACATTAACTGGAATCATGTTTCAAACAAGAATTCATAAGATTGTGTTAAAATAATTATACTTTAAATTATTTTTTGGATTTATTTAGTTGACACTTGACGTTAAACAGAAAGAAACAAATATGTTTTTTGAAGTCAGTAGAACATATTGAAGAACATGGAGAAAATAAAAACCAAACAAAGCCTAAAAATTAACAAAGGTAAATTGAGGAATAGCAGGAAAATGGAAAAAAAAAAAAGAAAAAGAATTTAAAATGTTTCAGAATCTTTCCCAAAAGAGAAGAGAAAACTAGTCTAAACATGTAAACATCTTTAAATCACACAACAATCTAAAACAAATTAAGCATTAAGTTCATTAAGGCAAATAACTTAAAAGATTATTTGAACGTGCAAAAAGGAAGTAAAAAATAAAGAATGATAAAGGTAAGATTTAAAAAGGCAGAAAGCAAGCAAAGACGTACGCCAAAATAGTAAAAAAGGCTGAATGAAAGCTGAAACAGAAACCAAACTAGGCCGTTAAAAGAAATGAAAAATTTTACCTGAATTGTAAAGATAAGCAATAGTTTAAAATACCAAACTTTTCAACTATGCGAGGTTTGTTTTCATATGTATTTTCATGTTTGTTTGTTTTCATAATTGCACATAACATTTATGTAAAATAATAAATAAAATTGATTTTATAAAGCAAAATTTTAAAACATTCATTAATTTCTCCGGAGACGCTTAGAAACTCAGACGGAAAGAAAGAAGTATAAAACATTAAAACGAATGAAATCCCTCTCTCTCCGACTTTTAGAAACAATGTATTTATGCAGGATGTATGCATTTTGTTGTTTTTTTACTGATAATATGCATTGAATATGTACCCTTTGCCCAGTCCCGGATCTATAAATTCCACCTACTACGCCTCCCCCCCCCCCCCCCGACACACACACACGCAGAAAAGCAGAAGCGCGAACTTAATTAAAAACTGAAGCAGGTTATAAACAAACGATCACTAACTTAATGACAAATTATTTTTATTACTATCGAGTGTTAAAGGGAGATTGCGCTTCTGATTTTCTGCGGGGATAGTAGGTGGAATTTATAGATCCGCGTGGGCAAAGGGTACATATTCAATGCGTATTACAGGTAAAAAATAGCAATATACTTAAAGTTATAATAATACCAACTTACCTGTGTTTGAGTTCTCATTAGGGACTCGAAGGAGGACTTAGAAGCTGAGAATTGGAATTAGAACGATTTAACCAAGTGTTCAAACATTTGGAACTTTTAGCAATTATCTGAAGTTTTTTCTTCTTTTCTTTTAATAGCACCGCTTTGATATAGCGGATACGTTTCTTACTGCTCTGATCTGACACCACATGTGATGGCGATAATGAAAAAGAAACAGCCTGCAAAAATAGAATTCAAGGCAGCTTGCACACTTCCAGACTTTCGTCTGCAACCCGATCGGTCTCTCCCACCTCATTTAACCAGAAACGTATTAGCACTGATTGCAATCAAGAAAAGGAAAGATTTATTGCCCCGTCCCTAAACATTATTTTTTCTTCCCGCACAAGGAAGAGGGGGTTTTATCTACCTTCTCTAGGTCCTGCTGGGAGTTTTATGAACTAGGGAACCGAAAAAGGAAGCGAAAATAAATAAGCACTTGGGAAGAGAGGCATCAGTTTAATGTACTTGTCAAAACTCGGTAAAAAGGACTTTTTCATCTATGCTTATCAATGATGCTCACAATAGCGCTTTGGTTAAAAAGTTGATAATTAACTGTATATATGTATATATATTTATATATAGTATTCGTTTTCCGTAACGAGGTGAGTGTAAATAAATTGACTCCTTTTCCTGATGTACGTATTTCAATTAAAATTTAACGAGACAGCAATCGACAAAAATGAAAATATTAGCGAACAAATTTTACAGAAATCATTAATAGAATGTTAAGCATCGCATAGCTCGTGAATATGTCCTTTTTATAAGCAAAATGCATCAAGGGACTCGAAATCGAAGAAAATTAAATCAAGATTTTTTTCTCATTCGGTTCAGATCACACTTTACGCAAATACTTGCGATATAGACGTTGTTATTTTTTTTCCGGTACGGGATTCCATTATCCTTTGAACGAAATTATAAGTGTTTCTCTGAGAAAAAAAATATCACTCCATAAAATATTAACATTAAGTACAGTAAAACTTCTCTTTAGCGGACCACCAGCTGAAAATAAATATTTGTCCGTAATATTAAAGAGGGGTCCGCAAAAGAGGGTGCTTTTAGGCTCAATGCTCTGCTAGCGAGGAATTTATAAAAAACTGTCCCCATTTGAGGGGTGTCCGTTAGGAGGGATTTTACTGTAGTACATATGTTTGTTTTCGGGGGGGGGGGAGGAACTCACCGGAAAAATTTCTTTTTTTAAAATCCGATTTTTTTTTTTTTTTTTTTTGTTGCTACAAAGAGTTCTACATGCATTAATGACATTCATGTAGAGCTAACATTTTTTATAACATATTGTATAGTATTATAAACAAAAATAATTTAACTATATCTTCTGATATATTAATTTTTTTGAAATTAAAGAAATAATTCCTTTTTTCTTTTTGCCTCAGACTGCTGTCCTAGCACTTGAGCATCCTAACTTTTTTTTTTTCGTTTTTTTCCCACGAAATGAGAAAATTTTCATGACCTATATTTCAATTACGTTTCCGTAATGATGTATATGCACATACATGAACTGAAGTGACAATGAGTAAAATTATATAATAATTTCGGTACTTACTCAGAAAGAAATAAAGAAGCTGGGGGGCCCCTAGCGGCACAGTAAACGTGTCCCCAGCCCTCCTCATTTTATTATTCTGAATAGTTTCTTTTGAACCTTATAAGAAGACTAAAATTTCAATTGTGTAAGAAAAAAAAAATAATAAAGATTTTAATATTTAAGACGTTTCGAAAATTTCCAAGAATTTTCAAGATTAAACTTATTGGACTGAAAAATATAATTTCCGACTTTAGTTAAACAAAAAGTCTTAAAATTTGCATGGAATGTAAGCTGTCGCGAGGCCCTACTGTAGAACTCTCCACAATGAAAAAATGGGGGGAGATGGGTATTTGATATAACGAGGGGGGGGGGGGGCCTTATCAGCTCGGGGCCCCTGGCATTCGCCAAGTCCGCTGACCGTTTTAGCCGCCCCTGGTACTTACTAGATAATGTTATTATTGATTACTTATTTCTGCTATTATTAAATAAAAACAATGATTGTTGGATTATGTAATTGCTATAATTTATTGAATCATAATCTTGCACAGAATTACGTCTCGAGATTTTCATTAGTTGCAATTGCCCCCCTCCCCTTCTCGTCCGCTCCCGACAACAAACATTTTCTGGCTACGGATTGCCCCAGCAGAGCCTTGACGGCCTTACGTTAAGCACCCCACCGTGAGAGGGGATTCGGACAATGAATCGACCACGCAGTCGCCAATCGTTCAAGTCAGCGTGGCGCCGCTACGCATCATGGAACCATGCTACGCATACAGCATAACATACAGTACATTCGCAATAGGCATACTGTTTTAAACAGTGTTGACATTGTGATATTTGAATAAAACTGCTGTATTGCGACGCAAAGCAGCCTAGGAAAAGTAAAATAAAAATATTTTTCCACCACATAAGTAAAATTTTTTTTTCTCCTCGATCGGGGGCCCTCTACCTTGGGGGCCCTCGGCGATCGCCGACCAGCCGACCTGGCCAGTCCGGGCCTGCCCAGGATGCTTCACTATCACAATCTGACAAAGTTTTAAGACTTTTAGACGTAACAGTGGTAGGTATTTCAATTGGACTTGCTTTGTATGCGAGCTTGTAAAATCAAAACTAGCTAGATGGGGGACTTCAACATAAAATATTATTGCTTGCTCATTTGTCGGAGCTGCTAACGTGAACGGATTTGGTAACAGCCTCTAAGTCAACTTCAAGACGAGAAACAAGGACCAGTGGGCGGACCTGGCGGCCGCCAACCAAGGAGGCCCCGAATTGAAAAGGGGCCCCACATTATTTCAAACATGGATACAGGTAGGGCCTCGCAAAACATGATGTTTCATGCAAATTGTACAGAATAGGAATTGGATGAAACAATGAGCAATTCAAATACTGGGCACTCACATTAACGTTTTCAAGGATATTTTAAGGGGGCCCCATATTTATTTTACTGCCAGGGGTCCCCAAACATCTCATTGCGCTCTTGACGAAGATTTCACTTCTACTCATTAACCCATGGCATGACTTCGATATTAAAGGCCAATTTGATTTTATAAAGTAGTAAAAAATTCTTTTTTTAGTTTTTGCCTTTTACAATGTACTATATTAATAAATGTTAAAAATTACATTTTTCTATAAAATTGCTTAAAAATGAAAGGTGAATCTTACTCTTTATAGTACTTTGCAAAACACGGTATTTATATATGAATAGATAGACAATACATGCATAAGACAAGTTATACTACAAGTTGACTAAGGTACAATGAGAAAGTAATTTTCCAAGGATGCCAGGCAGTGCCGGATCTGGAGGGAGGGGGGCATATCCAACTGCGATGCACAAAAAAAAAAAAAAAAAAAAGAAGAAGAAAGACAATACAATAACAAGAAGTTCCGTCTAGAACTATACGAGCCTACTTTCCCGCATACACCGAATTCAAATTTATAATCTAGCTATCTCTCTCTCTGTCTTTCTCGTTTAGCTTTAGTACTTAATTGCTTCAAATATACATTTTTCAACGGTTAATACATATTCATTCAATCATTCATTTATTAAGTCATTCATGTATTTATTTACTCATTTATTCATTCATTCTTTTGCTTATTCATTTAATCATTCATTAAGTCATTCATATATTTATTCACTCATTTATTCATTCATTCTTTTGCTTATTCATTTAATCATTCATTAATTCAAAAATATTCTTGAAAATCCCGATCAAAAAATTTCAAAGGAAAACAGGTTCTGGATGAACTTTCTATTTGTACATGTTCTACGTCATAAGAGCTTTCCGATAAAGTTTGTTCTAAGCAAATTGGTCCTTTAGATCAGGAATTATATAGGATTGAAATTTCCCCGTAGGCGGTATGTTAATTTTTTTTTTGAACTGTTCAAAAATGAACAAAAATTGTTCAAATCAATATTTCACGCCAATAACTTCTTCCAGTGAGCTTGTTCATGGGAACTTGGATCTTGTACCCAGAGTTTACATAACTTGCTTCATTTTCACCCATAGGCCCTAAAGTTAAAATTTTTTGAACTGTTCAAAATTGAACAAAAAATTGTTCAAATGAAAAAGTAAAATATGGAAATGAGATGTCCTCGCCGAGATCTTTCGAATGGAAAAAGAATTTTTCCAATCGGACAATTTGTTCAAAAGTTATTACGGGGGGACAGACCGACAGACACACTTTTTCCCCATCTCAAAACCGTACTTTCAAATTTTTTATTTTTCAATCTTTATTTAATTGGGGTCAGTTGGGCTAATTGTAAACATGGGGTAATTGTAAACAAGCTTCATAACTACACTTGTGGTGGTTTGTAATGAATTGGCAACATAGGGAAGACACTGAAAGAGTTTTGTAAGTTTCGTAACGTTTGTGGAGGCGTCACCATTGTTTGAAAATGACACAGTGAAAAAAGTTGTTTAACAAAATTTAGTGATCTTACATTTTCGTCTCCAGCTCATCTACAAAAGCGATGCAAGGGGTTTCAACCATTTTTATTTGTCATATGGAATGTTGCTAAAAGTATTTAGTCATGAATTTCATCCTCTCTGTTATTTTTCATGTGCAAGTCAGGTGTTTACAATTACCCCATATATTTCGTACTCTGGGGTAATTGTAAACACTTAAATTTATTCTATTTCCAATATTCTGGGGGGACAATAAGTGTTATATTTTGATGCAAATTACACTTTTGTGTCTATTTTACATAACTATTGTTGTTGTTGCTAATGCCACGTGTAAATCCAGGCTCCCCTTGCAAGGAGACCATGAATTAAGAAAACTCCTACTGATTATTAATGAGCTCCACTAGAATGAAGTATACTTGGCTCAGAGGGGCTTAATGATTTTGAACCAGCTCCCAGATGAGAGATCGTCATTTAGATTGGTCCCTCAGCGGAAATTATTTCTAACTTGGTTTGCATTTGAAGCGACGATGAATTTTACGTGCACAGCTCCCTTTAGCGCACTCGGTCTCAGAATAATCAGTCGCGGAAGGTGACCACCATCCCAAGCGTTGACCCCGGCCAGTTGTGCTTTACTTTCGGCGTTCTGTGGGATCCAAGCTTAACCGACTATAGTCTGTGTAACTAGAATAGGCGCATCAAGGTCGCGTTTCCTGCTTTGTCCAATATTACGGCAATTACGAGATAAAAAACAGACACATACTTTTTTTTTGCACTGGAGTTAAGGCAATTGCATTACTACACCTCCGATTCAAAATATTAGAATAATTGAGAAAAAGTAATAAGAGAGAATTTATTTTCCATTTATTTATTTTTGAAATAAAGTAAATGCAATTAAATTTCTCATAAATTAAATCTGGATGTTTAGATAAGATTTTAACACTTATACAAAGTATAAAATACAATAAATTAGCTATACAAGAGCTTTCTGAAACACATCAAAATATCAGAACATGATTTAGATTGGTTCAAAATATTAGAATACTTTATCTGACGCAATCTATTTTTGCCATTGAGAAATAAATCTGATTTTAATCCATCTATTATTATTATAACGAAAACAACAAACTGACTTATCATGTTCCGCAAACTAAGTGGGGAAAAAGTTCCTAGCACGGAAACCATGGCGACCAGAAGGGGAAAAGGTAGAGTTGTGTGACCTTGACACGCCGATTGTAATTACACAGACTATAATCCACTGCGGAACAAATTTTACATAAATTTGTCGCATTACTTTATTTTTTGCAAGATATTTTCGTTAAGTGATCTCAGCCGACTCATAACATAACTCAGCGACCACATGCGGCCTGTTGGCCGCAGATTGAGAACCATTGCTCCGGAACTTCTTAAGCGTTCAAGCAGACTGTCTATCAAACAATTTTCCATTTGCATCAACCTTATTCGAAAATAAATCACTGTTTACAATTACCCCAGATCTCTGAGGTAATTGTAAACACACTGGGGTAATTGTAAACACACTGGGGTAATTGTAAACACCCCAGCTCATTCGCTAACAAATAGTCACAAAGTCAAAATTTTTGTACACATTTACTCACAAGAAGTACAGTAGTGGCTACAATGCTCACGATTTTATCTCTGAATTCATTCAAGGGGTAGGGAAGGATCAAAAGTTAAAACATTGAAAAAGCATTTACAATTACCCCAACTGACCCTACGTAACTTATTTTTGACTTTTCTTGATTTCTAACGATATTTTCTCGATACATTAAGCCTTCTTTCATGCTTTATTATTATTTTTTTTACTTTTACGGGAAAGTACGCTAAAAAAGGAAAAAAAAATTATTTTTGGAAATTTAACTTTTGCATAGAGAATATTAAAATCCTAGTTCAGGCGCTTAGATTTGATCATTGATCGGCTATTTTGCTAATGATTAAAACCGATTAATATAGAGTTATTTATTTAAATAAACTGTTGGAAGCTCCAAAATTGAATTACACTAAATATGTTGCGTCGTTGATGAGTCGGCCGGCTCCTGGGAAGGCAATTTCGGGGGGTGGCAAATTTTGCAATACCAAAATTAAAAAATTTATATTTTAAAAAGTCAAGGTTTTTAGCCTACTTTTCCGTAAATGTAAAAAAAATAATAATAAAGCATGAAAGAAGGCTTAATGGTATCGTGAAAATATCGTTAAAAATCAAGAAAAGTCAAAAATAAGTTAAGTAATTAAATAAAGATTGAAAAATAAAAAATTTGAAAGTAGGCTTTTGAGATGGGGAAAAAGTGTGTCTATCGGTCTGTCTGTCGGTCTGCCCCCCCCCCCCCTAATAACGTTTGAACGAATTGTCCGATTCGAAAAAATTTTCTTGCATTCGAAAGATCTCGGCGAGGACATCTCATTTCCATATTTTACTTTTTCATTTGAACAATTTTTTGTTCAATTTTGAACATTTCAAAAAAATTTAACATTATCGCCTATGGGTAAAAATGAAGCAAATTATGTAAACTTTGGGTACAAGATCCAAGTTCCCATGAACAAGCTCACTGGAAGAAGTTCTTGGCGTGAAATATTGGTTTGAACAATTTTTGCTCATTTTTGAACAGTTCAAAAAAAAAATTAACATACCGCCTACGGGGAAATTTCAATCCTATATAATTCCTAATTTAACGGACCGATTTGCTTGGAACAAACTTTATCAGAAAGCTCTTATGACGTAGAACATGTACAAATAGAACTAAGGAGCCTATTTTCCTATGAAATTGTTTGATCGGGATTTTCAAGAATATTTTTGAATCAATGAATGATTAAATGAATAAGCAAAAGAGTGAATGAATAAATGAGTGACTAAATACATGAATGACTTAATAAATGAATGATTGAATGAATATCTATCAACCGTTGAAAAGATATATTTGAAGCAATTAAGAACTAAAACTAAACGAGAAAGACAGAGAGAGAGAGAGATAGCAAGATTATAAATTTGAATTCATTGTATACGGGAAAGTAGGCTCGTATAGTTCTAGACGGAACTTCTTGTTTCCCCTTGTAACAGTGAAATATAAATCATGCTATGCTCAAACAATGTAATAATTTTTCTTTTATAAATTTTCAAAGCATCCGTTATGGAAAAGGCGGGAGGGGGATGCTTGCTTGCAAGTGTCGTTTGAGAAGGCAGACACGTGTCTCTTCGACATGAGCGTTAGCAGGAAAGCGGAGAGTGGGGCGGAATATTAAAAAAAATGCTCATTTTATTCTGTATTTTTATGAGTAAAAACGTTTAAACTTTAAAATGTTTTAATTAGTTTTCAAAATTTTCCCGGGGGAGAATCCCTGGACATCCTTCAACTGTCTGAATTTCATATCTCCAGTTAAGGAGAGACCCTTCATATGGCGCTATGAAGGGTCTGCGTTTTTCTGAGTGCGTCTTATAAAAGAGTGGCAGTATGAGAGAAACAAATCAAGAGATAATATACTGCCCCGTGACAAACTACACAGATTACAAGAAAAGCATGAGAGACGACGGTGGAGCAAACTTTACAAACAACAAGAAAACTCTTTCAGCAATTGTTGATGAGTTTTTGAGCAGTGAAGGAGATGAAAATGCAGCAAAATAAGTTAATGTCATAACTGTTTTTAAAGACATATCTGTTATAAGTTTTGACTGCAAGTCAAAATTGGCAGCAAAGAATTTGATCAGTCAACGGTTTAAATTTGAACACTTACACTATTGCTGTTTTGATTGATTTGTTTCTAGTCACTAACCAGTTAAGTGCTTACAACGTAATTACTTGTTCATTTGGAACTTGGTAGAAAAACTACTCCAGCCAGAAAAAATCAAAGGAGTGATAAACAAGCTTGTGATTTAAATGAAACAAATGTTCATTTTATCATTATTTTCTTAGTACAAGCTAATAATATTTTTTTAATTTTAACTTGGAGCAAATTTATGTTTGATATTTAAGATAATGTATATATTTTCAAAAAAGTAATCCTCAAAAACATAATTTTGACTTTTCATTTAGCTAGAAAATCATTCAGAAGGGCAGATTTTTAGTTTTATAATATAATGAAAATTACATTCAAATGATTTCATACAGTAATGAAGCATACGGCAACATTGTTTACTTAATAAATAGAGGTTTACTATTTAGTAAGTGCTCTTGGCTTACTTAATGACTTTTTCCTTTCTCATTGTATTTTATAGTTTAATACTATGATTTCTTCAGTTTCTACTTAATTGAGACATAGTAAAAATAGCATTAAATTTCGTTGTACTAAACAGTTAGTCAAGTATGACTTTAAAACACTGTTTTAATTTTTTTTCTCATTTAATTAAAAAATGTCGCTTTAGTTTAACTACTGTATAAGACCCTAAAAAGCGTAAAAAACGCTTTCCTGACACATAATTTTCAAAAAATTTCCGGGGAAGGACCCCCTCTAGGGGGCCTCTTTTCAGTACCTGCCCGAGGGCCCCAGAGGGAGCCAGTCCGGGAGGTAAAATTTCAAATGAATAAACCATTTCCATATTCTTCACGTCGCTAAAAGGACCATAGCAACTATTCTGTTTTAATATAGTTCGCTGCCCTGTAAACTGTAATAATTATGAAGCCCAAAAGTGAAAAGAAGATTAAAAAAGTTCCGAAGCCTGATCCCAAACCCAAATCCGATGCTGACTCAAAGAAAGTGATAGGTCGCCAAATAATGAATGCTATCCGCAAGTTGCAAGAGACAGAAGGGAACCAAGGAGCCACTCTCGTCAACATCAAGAAGTTCCTCCGCACTGTTCGAAAGATTGATACCAAGCTTGTAGACGGGGAAATCAACAGGTATTTGAAGAATGCCGTGAACCGTGGACTCTTGACCAAAGAAGGATCACATTACTTATTAGTGGCTGGAAAAGCTCGTAATAAGATGAGTAAGAAGGGTGTGAAGGTGAAAGGTAAGAAGGATACCCCGAGGACCTCTAATAAGAGGAGAGTGGACGTAGAACAATATTCAGGAGATTCAGGCGTCGCAGAAGGAGGGAGTCCAGCACAAGCTAAAGAATAGTGCTTCCAAAATTAAAGGCTAAGTTCTAAAGGACAGATGTTGCTATCAAAATCCAATCATTGTCAATGACAGAAGTAGGCAATGACTTGTAACAATGTTTTAGCCCTCACAGTGTTTTGCTTTTGAAATTACAATATTTTTCCTTATATGCAAAAGTTAATAGAATTAGATCTAGACAATAAATATTTCATAAATAATATGCATAATTGCAATAGAGTTTTTGGTATTTTCTTATTTTTAAAACATTTTGACAAGATCTTGTGATTTCCTATTACACTTCACATTTAGAAAAAGAAAAAAAAAAACGTCTTGAGCAATCATGGCGTTGGTGCAAATGCTGTTTAGCCCGCACAGGTTGGCGTGATTTCAAACATCGCCATTTTTCTGTTGGCAGTTGCTTTGAAACTGTCTTTTCTTTTTGCGCACTGTTTTTTGGAGTTACTGCACCAAAATCTAGGTAATAAGTGCAATTATCTTTTCGTGGTTATCACGACTAGGCACAATCAGGAAGCTTTCGACTTATTTAATTTTATGGCTGTTGCGATATCTTTGCCGCATTAAATTTTATGCAATGCGTGATATTAATCTAACTTTTAATTATTGTTTCCTCATCGTCATAGTGAAAACATTGCGGCTTTCCAATGTGGAGCCAAATTATGAACTTTAAATTCAGAAAAATGTACTTACCGGTTATACGCTCTACCTTGGCGATGGTTTTAGGAATGTCACCAGCATCCATATGTATATTTCAGTTAACGTGGACCAGTTACGATTAAATTTTTGCGGTACGATACGATACTGACATGATGCAAAAAACAAACTATGGTAAAACGCTATTTAAAAAATTGTTTAATGATTAGCTTAGAAAAATCTATATAAATAAAAATGTAAGTGTTCGTTTGTGCGAGCCGCAAATCTCCGAAAGTACTTCACCGATTGCTTTGAAATTTTGCCAGTAGACAGAATGATTCAAGAGGATAGTTTATACACCCGTTAGAAAACAATCTGACAGGTAGTTCCTTTTTTTATTCCAATTTTACGCAAATTTCCATATAAATTCCCCAATACGGGGGTGAAAAAAACCTTGCACATATTAATATAATATATCGATCCAAAGCGCTGATTTTTCTGCACAAGATGGAATTTGTTCGAAGCTTCTAAGTCAGTAAGAACGCCAGCTATAAGCTTTTTAGTTCGATTTCTTAAGGCTTACCTTGATCCAAAAATAATAATTAGCAGTTTCCTCAACTCCGGGTAATATAAGCTATATAAATAAAAATGTAAATGTTCGTTTGTTCATACAAGGCTGAACTTGATCCAGTTTACGGTTACGATCAAGTTCAGCCTTGGTTCATAAATTCAAATCTCCGTAAGTACTTCACCGATTGCTTTGAAATTTAATCAGAACATGTGTTTTTATATATCGCTTTTAAGTTATTTCAACTTTGATTTAAGTATTTCGTTTTTCAATGTTTTATTAAGAAGAATGATCCAATGCAACTATTGACAGGGTACAACTATTTTCATTTTGATTTAATATTTTTTTTTTTTGTTTGTACTGAAGTACTTTGGCACTCGAAGATAAAGGGGAACTTTAAAACAAAGATTACTTATTTTGAACTGCAACAGTTTAATTTAGCCGTTCTCATTTTAAATTAAAAATTTTGTGTTTTTAACCGACTTCACAAAGGTAGGAGGTTGTACATTCAAACTGTATGTATGTCGTTTTTTTTTTTTTTTTTTTTTTTTTGTTTTTGTTTGTTTGTTTGTCCACTCATAACTTCTTATCGGATGAACTGATTTACATGATTTTTTTAATCGATCGAGGGTGGTTTCCCATAGGTCCGGTACCTTCGTTCGACTATATTCGATAATTAGAAAAAAGTTGTGGGCAGAAATGTGGTCATTTTTTTTTTCTTTTTCATCCATAACTTTTGACTAAATGAACCGATTTTGATGATTTTTTCTTTAACCGATAGAGGGTCGTCTAACTCAAATATCGCACATTCCATTTGACTACATTTGTTTTTTAGAAAAAACGTTACGGGTGAAAAATAAGTACTTTTTAGTTTCACTCGAAAGGCTTGACTTGATTTTTCCTTTTTGGGAAAACTATTAATAAATATAATAGTCATTGTTAAATAAAAAGAGTTTGTTGCCATTAAGCTGATATATATTAAGCACTTACAGCAAGAGTTTGACTGATGGCTTCTCTGAGGCAAAAATTCAATCCAATCAGTTTGTTTGGCAAAATTGACTTCAAAACGAAATTTATGAAACAAATGATTAGTTTTGCCATTCGTTCAAAGAAGGTTTACCGTTTGATAAGGATTTTTTAATAGAATATTTATATAAAAAATGTATTCGCACTAAAAAGAATAAAATAAAATATATTTTGGAAAAAAAATAGAACCGACTTCAAATTATAAATTGTGCTAAAAAGTGAAAAATAAATTAATTCTTTAAACAACATCGATGTGAGTTTTAAACATAGTTTTAGAAGTCGGTGCAAAATTATGGGTCTAATTACTATCACACCATGTGCTTCTTCATATTGGAACTAATGCTAATTCTGGGCCTTTTATATTTGTAATCGATTCATAATAACAAAAGACTTTACCGATCCTAATTTTGCACCGACTTCTAAAACTATGTTTAAAAGTCACATCGATGTTGTTTAAAGAATTAATTTATTTTCACTTTTTAGCACAATTTATAATTTGATGTCGATTCGATTTTTTTCCAAAAATTATATTATTATGTTTGTATTGAAGTATTTGTTAGTATTTTTGCACTCGAAGATTAAATGGAACTTTAAAACAAAGATTACTTATTTTGAGTGTTAACAGTTTCATTTAGCTATTTTCATTCTGATGTTAAAATTTTGTGTTTTTTCTGTTTGTGTTGAAGTATTTTTTAAATACTTTTGAACTTAACGATTAAGGGAACTTTAAGACACAGATTATTTATTTTGAACGGCGATTTTTGTGTTTATGTTTCTTCTCTTTGGTTAAGGCTTATGTTGGAATTTTTCAATGCGCCGAGCCAGACAATATCAACATTTGCACAGACAGTGGAACAAAAACAAATTGCTCTCAAGCATTGTGAAAAAACATAAAGCTCAAGACCAATCAATCAATTTGAGCAGTTTAGATCTTATCATGTGTACAATTACACATTGCGTGTTCTAGAATGGGTAAATCAGATAATCTATGTTTTCAGACAATGAAACAACAAGCATTGTGAAATGAAACATATTAGAAATATGAGCTTTTTCTTGCTTTTCCATCAAACCAGACTGAGAGTAGGTGAAAAAGGACAGTTGTGCGCCAGCAGGCGGATCGCGGATCAGGGGGCGTGGCCGATCCGCCTCCCAATGCCCCCAGGCGTGCCCTCAGGCGTTAGTCGAGTGGAGTTGAGTTGTATGCCCTCAGGGATTTTTCGAGTGGAGTTGAGTTGTTTTTGCCCCAGGCGTTTTTCGAGTGGAGTTGAGTTGTATGCCCTCAGGCGTTTTTCAAGTAGAGTTGAGTTGTTTTTCAAAAGTTTATAGTTTCGGAATGGCAACACTGTTTAATTTAGGTTTTAACCCTATTATTCCGCCTCCTAGCGGCAAATAGTGGAACTACTATAGCACTGTTTCAATACTGCGAAAACCGTTTTTTTAAGTTTATAGTTTTGGAATGGCAACACTTTTTAGTTTCAGTTTTAGACTTGATGTAAAACCGATTGTAGCGCCATCTATGAGAAGAAAAGGGAACTATTTTGGAACTTAGATTTTTTTTTTCTAATGTTTTAGAATTTGAGCATTAAATATTAACAAAAAATAATTATAATGTATAATGAATTAAATTTATTGTCGCTGTTTACATCCTATTATGTATTTATTTCTTTTTTCGACTTAGAAAGATTTTCTTTTTCGATCTTTTTAATGTTTTCACTTAGCATTCACGCAGGAACTATTTCATATTAATAAAAAAATTAATTATAAAATTATAGCGCTAAAAAGTTAATACTTAAAAAGGGATTACTTTAAATGCAAAGGGAATTATTAAAGTATTACATTTAAATGATATTAAAAAAAATAATAATATTTTTAATACAAATTAGTGATGATAAAAGGTATATTCAACTTACCCTAGCAGGAGATTCAGTAGATTGATAATTGATTCTTGAAAAATCCATGGTTGAGCGTATAAGGAACTGAGAAACGCTTTTAAAAAAGAGCAGAACAAAAATTCATCTTTACTAAGCAAGTGTAGAAAGCGATGTGACTTTTCACATTCAAGTCCTTGTAGCATTTTTTTTCAAGAAATATAGAAGCTAAAAGTTAACCAAATAGAATGCAGTATACATCACAATTGAAGAGAATGTATCCATTCAGGGTACATTTGCCGAAAGTTATAATTCCTGCAGCATTGCAAGACATGACCAAACTTGTATTGCGCTAAAAGATTGAAATCATAGTGCAGGTGTTTTTTTTTATGGCTTTAGGTCCTTTGTGACGATCGGACAGAAAAGAAAAGGTCCCCTCTCCACCCCTATAGGCATACTTTCTCTTTCTACATTGAATGAAGTGATTGACAAAGATCGCTTTCCTTTTCACATACAAAGCATCTCCATTGTACTTAATTTTTAACTGTAGATAATGGATACATTACTTGATGGTGGTGAATATCGGCTTAATGAAAACAAAAATACGTTAATGAGAGATGATTTTTACTCGCAAAAAAACATGTTTGATAGTGTTTTCTTCTATTAGCCCCAACCTTTTTTTCATTGGTGCAGAAGCTACTAGTAGGATTCATTCTGTAAAACAATAGAGAATGTAAGATTTTACTAAATAAAAATGTTTGAACTTGCAAAACAAAATTATTTTCTACTTGCAAAATTTTAGAACTTCGCATGAAAATTTAAAAAAAAAAAAGTACTTATTCAAACGGTTGAAACTTGCAACTAAAATTTCAACACTGAATCATCAAAAATCCGAAACAATTTAAGCTGTGGAATAAAGATTCGAGACTTAAAAAGTAAATGTAAACTCACTAAAAGAGATTTGAAAATCTGAAAAGAGAAATAGAATAATAACTTCACTAGAAACACTGAAATAGAATCGTAAAACTTGAAAAATTTAAATCACAAAACTTAAATCTATTGCAAAGAGCTTTATGTGAAACGTAAAAGTGCTAAGAGCAAATGCTAAAACTGAGGAAACTTAGAAATACGTGGAACAAATCATTTAAAACTATAAACTTTAAAAACTTAAACTCATTCAGAAAAGAACGGAAATGCAAAATTACAAAACAAAAGTGTTACGCTTTTGCAAAATATTAAACCTTAACGCAAAAAAAATATAAGAAAGTACAAAACACTAAAAGTTAAGAGTAGTATAAAAAACTGTTACTTAGATTCATCTAAAACATCACTAGGAAAAAGTAAAAGTAATATATACAAATTGAAAAAACTTATATTAACCTAATTAACATATCAAAATAGCAAGTACAAGACGTTAAAACAGAACGAAAATGTAAAAGTATGAAACGTAAAATTACAAAACCTAAATTCATCTACTAAAAGTTCCGTAAAAAATGTAAAAACACTAAGAGTGAAAACTACAAAACAGCATGAAAGCTAGAAATAAAAAATATACAACATCAGAACTTTTTTTTTTAAATTTATAAATTCATCCAGAAAAACTTAGAAGAAAAAATGCAAAAGTTCGGAACTTTTCAAAACATAAGTATGATGCACTTGCAAAATGTTAAAACTTAGTGCAAAAACGTAAAAAGTACTATGAACAAAATGTTAAAATTTAGATTTATCTACTAAAACAGTGAATGAAGATGTAAAACTACTAAGAGTAATATATTAAAACAACACGAAAGCGTAAAAGTACTAAGTACAAAACGTAAAAAAAAAAAATTTTATTTATCTGCTATAACTTAGACTGAAGTCGTAAAATTACTAAGTACAAAGTGTTAAAACATCGTAAAAATGTAAAAATATCAAGTATAAAGCAGCAAAACATAGATTTCTCTATAGAAATCTTGATCAAAAAATGTAAAAGTTCAAACAACAAAATCCTAAAACTCTGAAAAATTGAAAACACGCAGTACAAAAACAGCAAAACCTGTAAAATTGCTAAGTATAAGGATGCAAAACTTAAATTTTTCCAGAAAAACTTAGAACGAAGTTGTAAAAGTACGAAACTTTTCAAAGTAAAAGTGTTATGCACTTACAAAATGTTAAAACTTAATGTAAAAATGTAAAAAACACTTCGTCAAAAATGTTAAAACTCTGATTTATCTACTAAAACTTAGAATGAAAATGTAATTGAATCAAATGTACTAAGTGTGAAATAGTAAAGTAACATGAAAATGTAAAAGTACTAAGTATATAGCGTAGTCACCAAGTGAAACTTTGTACAAAAATGTCAAACTTAAGTACGAAACTTAAAAGACTTAGATCTGTCTGCAGAAATCTTGATCAAAAACCGTAAAAATGCAAACAACAAAATCTTAAAACTCTGATGATGTAAAAGCGCGAAACTTTTCAAAATAAAAGTGTTATACACTTGCAGAATGTTAAAACTTATTGCAAAAATCTTAAGAATTACTACGTACAAAATGTTAAAACTCTGATTTATCTACTAAAGCAACGCGAAAATGTAAAAGTACTAAGTATATAACGTATTCATCAAGTGAAACTTTGTACGAAAATGTAATCGTTTATGTAAGAAACTTAAAAAACTTAGATTAATCTAAAAAAAATCCCAACTAAAGTCGTAAAAAATATAAAATGTTAAACATCATGAAAATGTAAACTTTCCAAAAATGCAAACATCAAAACTTAGATGTATCTAATAAAATTTAGAACGAGTAAAAGTGTCAAACTTAATAAAAGTACTAAGTAAAAAACAAAAACAGAAAAACTTAGAACGAAAAGGTAACAGAAAATTTTCAAAATAAACGTGTTATGCATTTGCAAAATGTTAAAACTTAAATTTATCTACTAAAAATCAGAACAAAGATGTAGAAATACTAAGTATAATACATTGTAGCAACACAAAAATTTAAGAGTACTAAATACAAAACGTAAGAAAAGTTAGAGTTATCTAACTAAAACTTAGACTGAAGTCGTAAAATTACCAAGTACGAAATGTTCAAGCATCATAAAAATGACTAAATAACAAGTATAATGTATCAAAAACATAGATTTCTCCATTGAAATCTTAAACAAAAATGTAAAAGTTCTATGGACAAAAATGCTAAAGAAGTGAAAAAATGAAGAATACGCAGTGCCACACAACAAAGCATGTACTAACTATAAAACTTCTAATCTTGAATTCATCCAAGGAAAAAAAAAACTTAGAAACGAAAAAAAAAAAAAAAATGTAAATCTAAACGAAAATTTTCAGAAATAAAACTGTTATCCACTTGCAAAGTGTTAAAACTTAATGCAAAAATATAAAAAGTACTGTGTATGAATGTTAAAACTTAGATTTATCAACGAAAACACGGAATGAAGATGTAAAAATATTAAGTATAATATATTAAAGCAACACTAAAATGTAAAAGCACTATGTACAAAGCATCAAAACTTAGATTCATCTAGTAAAACTTAGTACAAAAATGTAAAAGTACTAAGCATAGAACCTCAAATATACATTTATTTAGTAAAAAACAGAACGAAACTGTTATAGTACTAAAGCCAACGCATCAAACAAGGATTAATCTATTAAAACAGTATAAAAGAAAGAAAAGCACTACATACAAACTGCAAAAACTCTTAGAACTAAAATTTAAAGATGTAACAAATCATAAAATTTTAAAACTTAACTTCATCCAGAAAAACTTAGAACGGAAATGTAAAATTACTGAAGTTTACAAAACAAAAATGATAGGCATTTGCAAATTGTTAAAAGCAAAAACGTAAAAAGTACTAGATACAAAAAGTACGAAACATCAAAACTTGGAGTAGTATAATAACAAAACTGCAACTTCGATTCATCAAGTAGGACTTAACTCTAAAATTGTGAAAGAAATGTGAAAACTGATATTCACCTTTTAAAATGTAAAAATATTAAGTACACGATGTTAAAACAGAACAAAACTGTAAAGGTACGAAATGTAAAACTCCAAAAAGTTAAATTCCTCTACTAAAAAAATGGTTTGAAAAATAAAAGTACTATGTACATCAACTAAAAACAGCATGAAAATTTAAAAATATTAAGTACAACACGTTAAAACAGCACGAAAATCTAAAAGTACTAAGTACAAAGCATCAAAACTTACGTTAATCCAGAAAAGCTTGGAACAAAAGATGTAAAAGTACGGACATTTTCAAAATAAAGGTGATATGCATTTGCAAAATGTTAAAACTTAATGCAAAAAACGTAAAAAGTACCATATACAAAATGTTAACACTTAGATTTATCTACTAAAACCTAGAATGAAGATATAAAAATACTAAGTATAATGTACTAAAGAAACACAAAATTATAAAAGTGCAAAATACTAGAACTATCTATTAAAACTTCAAAACATAGATTCAGCATCAAAACATATAATCTGTTTACAAAAATCTTAATCAGAAATCTAAGAGTTCGAAGAACAAAGTGCTAAAACTTAAAAAAGTAAAGAAACGCAGTACAAAACAATAAAGAATAAAAGAGTACCAACTATAAAGCTTCAAAACCTAATTTCATCCAGAAAAATTTAGAACAAAAATGTAAAGCTACGGAAATTTTCAAAATAAAAGTTTTATGCACTTGCAAAACTTAAATTCATCTACTAAAAATTCGGTTAAAAAAGTAAAAGTACTACTAAGAACAAAAAACTAAAAGCAGCATGAAAATCTAAAAGTACTAAGTACAAAACATCAAAACTTAAATTGATCCAGAAAAACTTAGAATAAAAACGTAACAGTACAGTTATTTTAAAAATAAGAGTATTATGCATTAGCAAAGCGCTGAAACGTAAGGCAAAAATGTGTAGAATGAAGATGTAAAAATATTAAGTATAATATATTAAAGCCACACAAAAATGTAAAAAATGAAGATTTATCTACTAAAACTTAGACTGATCCCACAAAACTACTGAGTACGAAATGTTAAAACACCATGTAAATTTATAAATAACATGTATAAAGTTTCAAAACATAAATTTATCTACTGAAATCTTGATCCAAAATGTTAAAGTTCTGAGAACAACATTATTAAAACTGGGAAAAATGAAAAATACGTAGTACAACACAATAAAGCAGGTTAAAAAAAAAAAAGCTTAAAGAAAACTACCTTAATTTTAAAGTTACAATTGGATTCATTCTTCTCGCGAGCAGAGAAGTGGCTGTTAACCGACAATGAAGAAAGCCCTAACCAAGCACTGACTACCCGCTCTATAAAGTTTCCTCGACAGAAAAGTGTTCACAGTCGGGAAAATATGTAGTTGGGGAACCAGTGTTCGGTTAGGGTTCCCTTCATTGTCGATTAACAGTCACTTCTCTGTTCTCAAGAAGAATAAGTCCAATTGTGACTTTAAGATTAAAGCAGTTTTCTTTAAGCTTTTTTTTTTTTTACCTGCTTTATTGTGTTGTACTACGTATTTTTCATTTTTCCCAGTTTTAATAATGTTGTTCTCAGAACTTTAACATTTTGGATCAAGATTTCAGTAGATAAATTTATGTTTTGAAACTTTATACATGTTATTTATAAATTTACATGGTGTTTTAACATTTCGTACTCAGTAGTTTTGTGGGATCAGTCTAAGTTTTAGTAGATAAATCTTCATTTTTTACATTTTTGTGTGGCTTTAATATATTATACTTAATATTTTTACATCTTCATTCTACACATTTTTGCCTTACGTTTCAGCGCTTTGCTAATGCATAATACTCTTATTTTTAAAATAACTGTACTGTTACGTTTTTATTCTAAGTTTTTCTGGATCAATTTAAGTTTTGATGTTTTGTACTTAGTACTTTTAGATTTTCATGCTGCTTTTAGTTTTTTGTTCTTAGTAGTACTTTTACTTTTTTAACCGAATTTTTAGTAGATGAATTTAAGTTTTGCAAGTGCATAAAACTTTTATTTTGAAAATTTCCGTAGCTTTACATTTTTGTTCTAAATTTTTCTGGATGAAATTAGGTTTTGAAGCTTTATAGTTGGTACTCTTTTATTCTTTATTGTTTTGTACTGCGTTTCTTTACTTTTTTAAGTTTTAGCACTTTGTTCTTCGAACTCTTAGATTTCTGATTAAGATTTTTTGTAAACAGATTATATGTTTTGATGCTGAATCTATGTTTTGAAGTTTTAATAGATAGTTCTAGTATTTTGCACTTTTATAATTTTGTGTTTCTTTAGTACATTATACTTAGTATTTTTATATCTTCATTCTAGGTTTTAGTAGATAAATCTAAGTGTTAACATTTTGTATATGGTACTTTTTACGTTTTTTGCATTAAGTTTTAACATTTTGCAAATGCATATCACCTTTATTTTGAAAATGTCCGTACTTTTACATCTTTTGTTCCAAGCTTTTCTGGATCAACGTAAGTTTTGATGCTTTGTACTTAGTACTTTTAGATTTTCGTGCTGTTTTAACGTGTTGTACTTAATATTTTTAAATTTTCATGCTGTTTTTAGTTGATGTACATAGTACTTTTATTTTTCAAACCATTTTTTTAGTAGAGGAATTTAACTTTTTGGAGTTTTACATTTCGTACCTTTACAGTTTTGTTCTGTTTTAACATCGTGTACTTAATATTTTTACATTTTAAAAGGTGAATATCAGTTTTCACATTTCTTTCACAATTTTAGAGTTAAGTCCTACTTGATGAATCGAAGTTGCAGTTTTGTTATTATACTACTCCAAGTTTTGATGTTTCGTACTTTTTGTATCTAGTACTTTTTACGTTTTTGCTTTTAACAATTTGCAAATGCCTATCATTTTTGTTTTGTAAACTTCAGTAATTTTACATTTCCGTTCTAAGTTTTTCTGGATGAAGTTAAGTTTTAAAATTTTATGATTTGTTACATCTTTAAATTTTAGTTCTAAGAGTTTTTGCAGTTTGTATGTAGTGCTTTTCTTTCTTTTATACCGTTTTAATAGATTAATCCTTGTTTGATGCGTTGGCTTTAGTACTATAACAGTTTCGTTCTGTTTTTTACTAAATAAATGTATATTTGAGGTTCTATGCTTAGTACTTTTACATTTTTGTACTAAGTTTTACTAGATGAATCTAAGTTTTGATGCTTTGTACATAGTGCTTTTACATTTTAGTGTTGCTTTAATATATTATACTTAATATTTTTACATCTTCATTCCGTGTTTTCGTTGATAAATCTAAGTTTTAACATTCATACACAGTACTTTTTATATTTTTGCATTAAGTTTTAACACTTTGCAAGTGGATAACAGTTTTATTTCTGAAAATTTTCGTTTAGATTTACATTTTTTTTTTTTTTCGTTTCTAAGTTTTTTTTTTCCTTGGATGAATTCAAGATTAGAAGTTTTATAGTTAGTACATGCTTTGTTGTGTGGCACTGCGTATTCTTCATTTTTTCACTTCTTTAGCATTTTTGTCCATAGAACTTTTACATTTTTGTTTAAGATTTCAATGGAGAAATCTATGTTTTTGATACATTATACTTGTTATTTAGTCATTTTTATGATGCTTGAACATTTCGTACTTGGTAATTTTACGACTTCAGTCTAAGTTTTAGTTAGATAACTCTAACTTTTCTTACGTTTTGTATTTAGTACTCTTAAATTTTTGTGTTGCTACAATGTATTATACTTAGTATTTCTACATCTTTGTTCTGATTTTTAGTAGATAAATTTAAGTTTTAACATTTTGCAAATGCATAACACGTTTATTTTGAAAATTTTCTGTTACCTTTTCGTTCTAAGTTTTTCTGTTTTTGTTTTTTACTTAGTACTTTTATTAAGTTTGACACTTTTACTCGTTCTAAATTTTATTAGATACATCTAAGTTTTGATGTTTGCATTTTTGGAAAGTTTACATTTTCATGATGTTTAACATTTTATATTTTTTACGACTTTAGTTGGGATTTTTTTTAGATTAATCTAAGTTTTTTAAGTTTCTTACATAAACGATTACATTTTCGTACAAAGTTTCACTTGATGAATACGTTATATACTTAGTACTTTTACATTTTCGCGTTGCTTTAGTAGATAAATCAGAGTTTTAACATTTTGTACGTAGTAATTCTTAAGATTTTTGCAATAAGTTTTAACATTCTGCAAGTGTATAACACTTTTATTTTGAAAAGTTTCGCGCTTTTACATCATCAGAGTTTTAAGATTTTGTTGTTTGCATTTTTACGGTTTTTGATCAAGATTTCTGCAGACAGATCTAAGTCTTTTAAGTTTCGTACTTAAGTTTGACATTTTTGTACAAAGTTTCACTTGGTGACTACGCTATATACTTAGTACTTTTACATTTTCATGTTACTTTACTATTTCACACTTAGTACATTTGATTCAATTACATTTTCATTCTAAGTTTTAGTAGATAAATCAGAGTTTTAACATTTTTGACGAAGTGTTTTTTACATTTTTACATTAAGTTTTAACATTTTGTAAGTGCATAACACTTTTACTTTGAAAAGTTTCGTACTTTTACAACTTCGTTCTAAGTTTTTCTGGAAAAATTTAAGTTTTGCATCCTTATACTTAGCAATTTTACAGGTTTTGCTGTTTTTGTACTGCGTGTTTTCAATTTTTCAGAGTTTTAGGATTTTGTTGTTTGAACTTTTACATTTTTTGATCAAGATTTCTATAGAGAAATCTATGTTTTGCTGCTTTATACTTGATATTTTTACATTTTTACGATGTTTTAACACTTTGTACTTAGTAATTTTACGACTTCAGTCTAAGTTATAGCAGATAAATAAAATTTTTTTTTTTACGTTTTGTACTTAGTACTTTTACGCTTTCGTGTTGTTTTAATATATTACTCTTAGTAGTTTTACATCTTCATTCACTGTTTTAGTAGATAAATCTAAATTTTAACATTTTGTTCATAGTACTTTTTACGTTTTTGCACTAAGTTTTAACATTTTGCAAGTGCATCATACTTATGTTTTGAAAAGTTCCGAACTTTTACATTTTTTCTTCTAAGTTTTTCTGGATGAATTTATAAATTTAAAAAAAAAAGTTCTGATGTTGTATATTTTTTATTTCTAGCTTTCATGCTGTTTTGTAGTTTTCACTCTTAGTGTTTTTACATTTTTTACGGAACTTTTAGTAGATGAATTTAGGTTTTGTAATTTTACGTTTCATACTTTTACATTTTCGTTCTGTTTTAACGTCTTGTACTTGCTATTTTGATATGTTAATTAGGTTAATATAAGTTTTTTCAATTTGTATATATTACTTTTACTTTTTCCTAGTGATGCTTTAGATGAATCTAAGTAACAGTTTTTTATACTACTCTTAATTTTTAGTGTTTTGTACTTTCTTATATTTTTTTTGCGTTAAGGTTTAATATTTTGCAAAAGCGTAACACTTTTGTTTTGTAATTTTGCATTTCCGTTCTTTTCTGAATGAGTTTAAGTTTTTAAAGTTTATAGTTTTAAATGATTTGTTCCACGTATTTCTAAGTTTCCTCAGTTTTAGCATTTGCTCTTAGCACTTTTACGTTTCACATAAAGCTCTTTGCAATAGATTTAAGTTTTGTGATTTAAATTTTTCAAGTTTTACGATTCTATTTCAGTGTTTCTAGTGAAGTTATTATTCTATTTCTCTTTTCAGATTTTCAAATCTCTTTTAGTGAGTTTACATTTACTTTTTAAGTCTCGAATCTTTATTCCACAGCTTAAATTGTTTCGGATTTTTGATGATTCAGTGTTGAAATTTTAGTTGCAAGTTTCAACCGTTTGAATAAGTACTTTTTTTTTTTTAAATTTTCATGCGAAGTTCTAAAATTTTGCAAGTAGAAAATAATTTTGTTTTGCAAGTTCAAACATTTTTATTTAGTAAAATCTTACATTCTCTATTGTTTTACAGAATGAATCCTACTAGTATCTTCTGCACCAATGAAAAAAAGGTTGGGGCTAATAGAAGAAAACACTATCAAACATGTTTTTTTGCGAGTAAAAATCATCTCTCATTAACGTATTTTTGTTTTCATTAAGCCGATATTCACCACCATCAAGTAATGTATCCATTATCTACAGTTAAAAATTAAGTACAATGGAGATGCTTTGTATGTGAAAAGGAAAGCGATCTTTGTCAATCACTTCATTCAATGTAGAAAGAGAAAGTATGCCTATAGGGGTGGAGAGGGGACCTTTTCTTTTCTGTCCGATCGTCACAAAGGACCTAAAGCCATAAAAAAAAACACCTGCACTATGATTTCAATCTTTTAGCGCAATACAAGTTTGGTCATGTCTTGCAATGCTGCAGGAATTATAACTTTCGGCAAATGTACCCTGAATGGATACATTCTCTTCAATTGTGATGTATACTGCATTCTATTTGGTTAACTTTTAGCTTCTATATTTCTTGAAAAAAAATGCTACAAGGACTTGAATGTGAAAAGTCACATCGCTTTCTACACTTGCTTAGTAAAGATGAATTTTTGTTCTGCTCTTTTTTAAAAGCGTTTCTCAGTTCCTTATACGCTCAACCATGGATTTTTCAAGAATCAATTATCAATCTACTGAATCTCCTGCTAGGGTAAGTTGAATATACCTTTTATCATCACTAATTTGTATTAAAAATATTATTATTTTTTTTAATATCATTTAAATGTAATACTTTAATAATTCCCTTTGCATTTAAAGTAATCCCTTTTTAAGTATTAACTTTTTAGCGCTATAATTTTATAATTAATTTTTTTATTAATATGAAATAGTTCCTGCGTGAATGCTAAGTGAAAACATTAAAAAGATCGAAAAAGAAAATCTTTCTAAGTCGAAAAAAGAAATAAATACATAATAGGATGTAAACAGCGACAATAAATTTAATTCATTATACATTATAATTATTTTTTGTTAATATTTAATGCTCAAATTCTAAAACATTAGAAAAAAAAAAATCTAAGTTCCAAAATAGTTCCCTTTTCTTCTCATAGATGGCGCTACAATCGGTTTTACATCAAGTCTAAAACTGAAACTAAAAAGTGTTGCCATTCCAAAACTATAAACTTAAAAAAACGGTTTTCGCAGTATTGAAACAGTGCTATAGTAGTTCCACTATTTGCCGCTAGGAGGCGGAATAATAGGGTTAAAACCTAAATTAAACAGTGTTGCCATTCCGAAACTATAAACTTTTGAAAAACAACTCAACTCTACTTGAAAAACGCCTGAGGGCATACAACTCAACTCCACTCGAAAAACGCCTGGGGCAAAAACAACTCAACTCCACTCGAAAAATGCCTGAGGGCATACAACTCAACTCCACTCGACTAACGCCTGAGGGCACGCCTGGGGCATTGGGAGGCGGATCGGCCACGCCCCCTGATCCGCGATCCGCCTGCTGGAGCACAACTGTCCTTTTTCACCTACTACTGAGCCACAGCAACGCGTGGACGGGTACAGCTAGTAGCATAATATTTGTTTTTACTATCGTAACTTAAGAACATTAACAAATTTAATTGTATTTGTTAAAAGTTATTTTCATTTATAAATCAACTTTTAATTTCCAGTTCTTTGGAATGGCAACACCTTAGTTTGTGTGTGTAGCAATTTTTCTAAAGCCTTTAAATTTTAAAAAGTTTCTTTAAATGGTTAATAGCCCGCAGATGTTCTGCGGGGAATCAGCTAGTGCTATTTAAATCTAATAACGTTTCTTTGTCTATATTTCATTTGGCGATGTTTGGCGAGCAAAAAAGTTAATAGGTATAACCAATAAGTACGCGGGAAAAAGGATCGCATAAAATGGTTATTTGCACGAGAGCTTCCCTGCAGGGGGAGCAACCGTAAAGACGGGAGTATGGAGTATGTTAGCATGTATAAAGTCCTAGTATGTTAGCATGTATATAAGGATTGATATGAACTAACCCGTAGACTCCCCCCACCCAGAAAAATGCTTTAGTTGCGCCACTGCATTGCATTCCTATGATTTTTATTAATAAATGTAAACTATATAAATCAAATATGTTTTTTTTAGTGCACATACTATTAAAAGCAAAACAATTGCCGTAATTCGAGACGGGCAAAAACGGTCACAGTAGCAATTCTACAAAGGAAAGCGATATAAGGAAAGCAGATTTTCACGGCTTTCCTTTCCTTGTATCGCTGATAATTATGATATGATATTCCTTATATCACTAAAATATTACTAATATAGAAGCTCTTCAACTTAAGAGGTGTTGCTGTACCATATTTTATCTTGTGCTGCACAAATTGAATACATCGTCCAAACCCGTTAATCCGGTCGTTTAGTGCAGTTTAGCGTTTCCCAACCGGTGGTGTCGAAAGGGGTCCGAGAAAATATTATTGCAATGGCATAATATTCAATTGCCAAGGTAAAAGTAAAACGAAATAATAAATTTACTTACTTATTAGGAGGAAGGGGAAAAATAATTTAAGAAAGAGTCGAAAATATGAAAATTTAATAAAATGTCAAATTTTGCATTATTTTCGGCTAATTTACATAAAGTCCACAAAATGGAACCGGAAGATAATTATTCATTAATTTTTAATTTTGTGCTTACCATTTAATGCACTTTTATTCTAACTTTTGCTAAATTTGTATATATTTCAACACGAAAGGGAAACAGAACGATATTTATTGATTCAAAATTGTGTACGTATATTTCTCATGCCTTTCCATAACGTTTTCGGACTATCTGGAGAATAATTCCTAAAGATATTTTGCGAATACATGCTTACTGCCCTATTAATAATTTAAAAAGAACAAATAATATAAAAAAAGTAATTTTAGTTTTTATTTAAACTGAGTTGTTTTGCAGTAATATTTAAATTTTTGTTATAAACTATTGCGCAACGTGAAAAATAAATGTGCTTGCAAATTTTATACCTTTGTTACCCGTTATTAACGACTGCAAAAGGGGGGTTCGTACTTTGCTTTCGGATCTTAGAAGGGGTTCGTGAGGAAAAAAAAGTTGGGAACCACTGGTGTAGTCAAAAGGTAAATATGGCGGCTTCTTTGAATTGGTATGATTACAAAAGCAACTCTTCATCAAGAAACCCATCATTTAAATAACTGCAATGAGCATGCTCAGTGAATATCGATAGATAGTTACAGAACTAACTCAAAATAAGTGTTTCTTTAACAAATACTCTTTTTACATATCGAGCTATATAACCGAGGATCGAAGAGATCTATATTCCGTAGAATTAATACTGGGGTCATTCGGTCCGCGGAAGAATACATTTTTAGCTCACTTGGCTGACTAATTCCGGAATCAATAAGGCACAACATCACTCTATGTATATTGAGTGCAATGCGAAAGTAAAATTTAAAGGGGATCGAACATACATAATGTCGGCAATGTTCCTAAGAATTCCTCAAATTATATCCTGACCCAACTAAAAACAGCTGCAAGAAAAAGACACGCTCAAACTCCCAAAACAAGACCAGCGTAGTGTACCTCATTGAAAGTAATTAAATGAATTAATTAGAAAATGCAAGAAGGAAAAAAAGAAAAGAGAGAAGAAAGAAAGGAAAGAAAAAAAAGACTTATTTGTGGCATTTTTTGGTAAAAAATTAAGAGGTCAATGAGATTACCGTCCTTTTTTTTTCAAATCCCTCACTTGTTTAGAAGATACAATACTGTATCATAATGCATAGCATAACTAAAATTAAAAATTTATATATATATCACTTGATGTGAAGAAAAAAAAATAGTTTTTCGGTATTAGTGCCATATAAAAGCAAGAAACAATTATCACAAGTTAGTAAATATGACGCAAGCCGAATTTTACACGCTGGTATAATCCTTTTTTTTTTATGTCGGTTAAAAAGTTCATTGCATAAACAGTTCAATTTTAACATTTCCTCTCATTTATTTGATCAATATTAATATTTGAGATTTCGTAACTTTCCTTTCTATCCGAAAAAATATTTTAAAAAATGCCAAAAAGCGAAAAATGATAAAGTTTTTTAAAGGTTGCCAGGAAATTTGCCAGCTTTCGCCAAATCATTTTTTTTTTGTTTACATCCTTTTTGTTTCGTCGGTTTTCAAAAACTTGCAGGTAATTTCTTATAGTAATTAAATTATAAATTCCATTGGTCATGTGTTGTCTTTTGATTATATTCCTTTGTTATGATGTCTTACACAAAACTTTAGTCTAAATTCATTTGGTTATTCTTTGAAAGGTTAAACTTTTGCTTACATGACATGTGTTACAGTAATGATATGAAATTTTTGTTTTTATGCAGTTGAAAAAGGCGTGCTTAAGAATATTTTTTTAAAAAGTATTGTAAAGTAACATCTTCGTCAAACCTATTGAATACTCATTTCCCCGAAAAAAAAACAACGTTGTTAAAGAACTGTTTTAGCTTTATTATACATTTTGATAGTGATGTCATATTTTTAGCTGTCTCGACTTTGATTGCTTGTTTTGTAATAGCTTGTTTCATTTAATTGCTTACTTAATTTGTATTTTTGCATCGATTGATATTAATATACAATCATCATAATATGTTGAAAGTTTTATTCACGTAACGAAGTTCTGTTAATGCATATTAAAGCATTTATTAATATTAAGTTTCGATTTTAATTGTCCATTATACTGCCTTCATCATCATGAAATCCTGAAGTTGTTCGAACCGGAATAGTCATTGTTGATTTTTTAACGTAAACAATAGCTATTTTTGAATTTCACCATTTCAAGTTCCACCAATAGTGTTTCTATCTTTTAATTAGCCGTTTTAAAATATAAGCATATAAACAAATGCCTTTGTTTGTGAGTATTTTTAATTAATTGAAATTTGTTAGATTAAATAGACTTGAACTTGATAAAAAAATGATACACATATGAAAAGTCACAAAATATTGATTTGTGGCGTAATGTCGTCACTTGTCATAATCATAGTTTCGCCAAACTGTCGCCAAGCAAAACTCTTATTGGTCGGCGATGAAGATTCTTGACCTCTTACTGAAGTGTGGTGGGAATTTAAAAAGAAATACGAAGTATAGAATCCTTAGAAAAATTACTCCTTGTTTGAGTTATTAGAAGAAAATTATGTTCTTGAAATATTGAGAGGAGGCTTGTGATTTGCTGAAAAACTATTTTAACAAAAACTACGAATTCTCAAAATTTTTTGAAAATTAATTGTTAAAATTTGAAAAAAAAAAAAAAAAGAAATAATTTAAGTTTTATTTATTACGATTATTTTGCCCATACACTTCTGCTTAACTAGAACTGAGTACAAGACCCAAATGCTTCGTATCAAACTTTAAAGCACTGATTTTATCCATCTTTTCTTCAGTTTATAATGGTGGAACTAATTATTATATTTAGTACAAGAGAGAGTCATTTTGTGGTAATTTTTTTAGTTTAAAATTAGAAAATATATGGTGACCCCATGCTATGTGCTTCGCGACCCCATTTGGGGTCGCTTCCCACAGGTGGGAACCCCTGGTTGAAACGTGTGCTTAACTAAAACTGTTTTGTAACCCTCAACTTTTGTGCGCTATTGGATACTATTGCGAGAGACATACAATTATGCATTATAATCAATATTAAAATTGTCTTTTTCCCGAATGTTACGACGTTTTGATGCAACTACGCACCCCCAAAATATATTCTAAAAATTCTGAAATTATTAAAATAATTCATTCACCTCAAAATATAGCTTTTAGTCGCCATTATATTTTCAAATTATTATGATTTTTTTTACTGCGCCCTAACGTTTGTGCAGGCTTCTTGGTAGTGGCTACTCTTGACGTATAAAATGATTACATATTGCATTTTGCGTTTATAGGAAAATATTGTGAATTGCCCCTTAAAAAAAAATAAAACTTTTTGCTTAGTAAATAAATCTTAGTTACAGGCATTGTAAAATTTAGAGACATGGAGTGTAATTCGATAGCTGGACAGATATGAAAAAGTTTAATAGATTAATGCAAATCAAAACGAAAAACTTCTCTAAGTTACTCGCTTAAAAATAATCAGGTTAAAAAAAAAAAAGCATGTGTTGTTAACTTTTGCTGCAGAACGCCATAACAAAAAATGTTTTTATTTCCTTATACGCTGGTGTACCTTTTTTTAGTTTTCCGTATCAGCAGTTGCTTGAGTAAAATAGGCTCTGCGAAATGATACATTAAATCAAAGATAAAAAGCATTAGCAGGCGTTTATGACACCCATGTGCTGCTGCTTAACATCAGAGTGTAAACCATGCTTTGGGGCTACTGCCAAGTTTTCAAGAACTTGACTCTCCCGACACCGACTTTCTCAAAATAAAATCGGAGGAAAGCGCTTTCGAAGGCAAAGGAGGAGCTTCAGATCCCTGCCAAAAAAGATATTTTGGGGAAACGTGTTTGAGAAGGGTGGTTTTTACGCGCAAAGCTCGTTGGGAGAAATGAATGCTTGCAGTCCCTCTTTTTGCCATTCCCAATGCTCTCTTGAGGTAGAAGTTACATAAACATTACTCACTTCAAAAACGTTCAAAAATGTGAGGATAGTTTTGTTGTTGAACTGTCGATTTAATTTGTTTTACCGTTGGGAAGCCATTGTAATATTGTCAAAACAGTGGTTTCATATCACTTCGGATAAAAATTCATGCTTCGAAACTAAATCATCTTTAGTGATGTATATTGCTATGAAACTTTTTCCAAAAGTATTTATGGGCAATAAATAGGTTTCGTTGTCCTAGGTTATTGCCATTCTCGAGTGAATCTTCATGCCATGAGTTCCCTCCCGGAAGTTCTGCTTTTCGTGAAGGCCGGACATGATGGAAAAAAGTATGGAGCATGTCCTTTTTGCCACAGACTGTTTATGATCTTGCTTCTGAAATCTCGCCAGGAACAGCTGCTACAGTTCAAAGTCGCCACGGTGAATCTTGCAAAACCTCCCAGTCTGTATCACAAACTGACTCTCAGACGTGTACCAGCTCTGGTACATGGTGATACTTCCTTGGATAACATAGACGAAATTATCCAATACTTGGATGATACTTTCCCGACCAACCAGCTTCAGTACGACAACACTGAGGCGGATGGATGCTGCGCGGACGTGTTCCAGAAGTTCTGTTTCTACGTCAAAGATGTGTCTAAAGACGCGTCACAGTTGGAGGCAGAGCTTGGAAAGATTGACAGTTATTTAGAAAGTTGCAAAACCAAATATCTTTGTGGGGACCATTTAACCCATCTGGACTGTGAGATATTGCCTAAATTGCACCAGATAAGAATAGCAGCCAAAGCGCTGAAAGGGTACGACATGCCTGCAAAATTTAAGTCTCTGTTTGCGTATTTGAACAACGCATATGAAAACAATGTGTTCGCAGAAACATGTCCATCCGATCAAGAAATTATTATTCATTGGGCTGACAAGCCTGAGACTCCCAATTTAAGCATGGAAGAAAGGGCTAAATTAACGAGGGAAGAGCCGAAGTTTTCTCTGATGTGTTAATAAGACTAAAAATATTGAATTATAAGAGGAAAAGAAATATATTATTTTTAATTTTTGTAGATTATCTTAATTTTTTACTAAAAAGTGGTAAATATCCTGTAGTAGTACAAGACTGAAATATATTTATAGTTTTAGCTCTTATCATGGTTATCTACATCTTGAATTTTAAGACAGTATGTGTGTATAGCCTAATAGAATGTGCAGAATTTTAAAAGTCTTATTTTATAATATAATACTATTTTTGATTAATACTTAAAAAATTGATTTTATTAATTCTGTCTATACTTTTTAAGAAGATTCTGTGTTTTGACCACTACGACTACATTGATATCTATGACTCGTCAGAAAAAGGCATTAACTTTTGTGATAATAAATTAATTAGTTGGAGTGATGTTTCTATGTGCTGAGTTTTTAAATGTTACTGGGGACTCTAATGTTGCATTAGATGTTAAAATAGCTATTTCATATGAAATCAAATATTATTCAAGTAGTGCTTCAAATCATTGTTTTTTGTGGTAGCAGCAGGATTCAGACCCATAAATAAAGAGCAAGATACAAAGTAAGTCTTCTAAAATAGCTTAATTTAAACGTTTAATAAAATTTTTTAAAGAGACCATCAACAATAATAAATAATAATTCTTTTTAGCAGGGATCTGGAGCAGCCCTTTTTTCTTGAGTTCATTTTTCTCTGATTCTAAGTTCTTGCTCCAGCTCCGCTCCGTGCGCCAGTATAAAAAGTTCTGTTTATACTCTTTAAAAATATATTTCTATTAAATTATCTGATTGTTTAGCATTGCAAACGCGCACGTGGAAGATAGGAAACAGTTTCGGAAAAAGTCATATATACTATATACACATTTTGACGTGTAAAGTTACTGTTATAATTATTAAAAATTAAAAGGAATTATTGTGTCCCTCAAATGGTAAAACTTGTTTTCTTAAAATGATAATTTTTTCTATTCTACATTTTTCTATTTCGTTTACTGCACCTGTGAGTAAATGCAGTCTTTTTTCATCAATAGCAAGAAATTAAACCTCTGAAATGTTGGATGTACATTTTTTGATATTATTTCAGCTTAAGTGTTTAATACTTAATTTCATGCGTCGAAATGAATGACTGAACACGTTACAAATGCTCCTTTTATATCACTTTACTCTTAAAATATAATTTACTTACCTTTATTTTGATATGATGAAATAGTTGATGAATTTGCATTTCGGAAGTCTAATGGCAGCATCATGAAAATTCGATTTTTTTCCCAAGGAAGTATTCCAGGGAAACTGGAGAAGTTTCTCAACGCGAAATCACTAGCCACGCTTTATGTGTGTTGTTATGAGAAACATACTGGTGTAAGTGTTTCTTGAAAATGTAGTTAATTCTTTTTTATATAATATGTGATGTCATCTACCTTTATTTACAGTAAGCTAAAGAATAAATTTATCCAACAGATGGCACCATTAGTTTTTTCCTTATTAAGTATCGTAACGTTAAATCCGTAATGCAAAATACTGTTTTTCTCAAAATATTAATCTCTTGACTTACACCTCTATGTTTCTCAACCCCTCTGTCATTTTGAATCACTGAAATTTAACATTTGTTTAATAAAAACAATAGTTTTAATAGCAATCATATTGTTTATTGCTTTTGTTCAGTTAATTTATTAATAGACATAAATAAGATAAAAAATATTTATTTATCAATATATCAGCTAGGCTCCACTTTCAAGCAAAAACTTTTTGCCCCGCACTCCTGTTCTACGTTCCGCTCCAGATCCCTGTTAAGCACCTATAACCCAGAGGTGGCGAACCTATGGCAAGCGTGCCGCTAGGCAGGGTTCGTGACTTTTCTGATTAAAAAAAAAAATCAAAAATCGGATTTTTTTTTATTTAAATAAGATTTATTTGATTTAAATTGGATTTTTTTTTTTTTAAGAGGTTAAGTTTTTTAGATATTTATTATGTTACATTCATGGAAACAATATGAAATGTTAATCAATATGCAAAATCACTTTAAGCTATTTGCAAGGCAGTAAATATTTTTTAATAATAATAATAAAAATAAACAAATTTTAATAGAAATGCTTGACTTAAATGATACTTAACCCTAACAGGAATAATAATACACTCATAAGTACAGAGAAAATGAAATGTTTAATGAATTATTTATTGTGTGGCATTTATTAAATTGATCTAAAATACTATTTTTAAGATAAAAAACACAGAATGGTTCTTGATTATTATGAATTTTGATTTGAATGATTGAATGAATTATGCTTTGCTGTTAAGGTGCTTGAAGAATAAGAGTAATATTGTAAAATTTAAAAAATAGTCATTAGCTCTAAACTTATGAAATATGTTATGCACACAGACCTAGGAAGTTTTGTTTGAAACAGTGGTGGAAATTGCAACATATTTCATTTTTACAACTTTCTAACATTGTAAAATCAATGGATTTTCTTGAAAAAAAATCACTTGATTTAAATCAATGACTTTTTTTAAAAATCACTTGATTTAAATCAATGATTTTTTTTAAAAAAAATCACTTGATTTAAATCAATGATTTTTTTAAAAAAATCACTTGATTTAAATCATGATTTAAATTAAGCTGATTTAAATCAACGAACCCTGCCACTAGGTGGCACGCGAGGTTATTAATTGCTTAGTTCAAATGACCATAATGTTGGGTTAGGAATACCTATACGATCTGCGATATCACGTTTCAAGTAGACAATTAAACAAAAATAAAGAAATTTTATAGTTTATTTTAAGTTCTTTATTGCATTTACAAACGAAGGTTGGTACAAAATCAGTGTTCATGGTTATCCATACAGTTCGCGTTTACAGACTGTGTACAATCCTATGAAGATTACAATCATAATCCTTGATGCGTGCAACTTCTCATATGCCTGCTACTTTGGCAAGCATATACAAACACATCCCTATCATATTCAATGATTTGATGCAACAGTGTTTGAGCTCAACCATTACATGATCTTCTACAATTTAGCTATTAAATTGAGGCCAAAAATCTTAAACAAAAAGCTTCAGCAGTTAAATAAAGTGAGGCAGTATATTTTGGACAGCGCAGTATTTTTCAAACACCAGGAAATATTGAGATAAAAATTTAAAGTCAAGATTACCTTCAAAACTATCACCCATAAAACTAGTCAATACATGGAATGTATAAACCCCTTCAAAGGTATGACTTAGACAAGAATGACTTATTATGGAATACCAACGAATGACTTTGTTATCATTTAAAACAATGAGGCGTTTTAATATTGTATACTATGTACATAAACTCGTTGTTGATAAAAATATACATGTTGTTTTTCGATTCGATTACACAAATTTGTTCTTGGAATATATGTGTAGATAATTTATTTTTTGTAATTGAAATGTATTTGTTCTTATCTACTATAGCATTTTATTACTTTAAGCCTTCTTTGGGGTATAAAATGCTAGCGATGCGACATTTTTGTAAACAGTTGTATAAAAATTAAATATAGTAAAAATAGTTTCATTGTCATAAAAATATCGATGAAGGAACTCCAGTATCAGAAAGATATAAATGTTACAGCATTTTACAATAATAACATACTCTACTATACAAAAATTTAGAAGTTTCACCAAGATCATTTAACCTGGTTGTCTTCAGTATATTTCCATGAAATAAGAGTCGATTTGCTAAAAAGGTTAAATGTTTGGTGAAATTTCAACTTTCGGACGATATAGTCCGAAAAGAGTTTGAGCACAGCAAGCAAAAATGTTTGCCTATAAGACTTCCAGCCTGACTAAGTCTTAAGCGTCCTAAGAGGACAATAGTGGGTGGCTGGAACAATAGTACATTCCAAGACATCTAAGGCCATAGGCTCGAATTGTCCTACGTAGTTTCATGGTCATCGGAACACACTCTTAGTTTTTCGAAGCTGCTGAAGCCAAGGATTTGGAGGAATGTCATCGGAATCTTCGTTTTGGGCATTGACAGTGTCTGTGAGTTGTTCTGTGACTGGAGCAGGCAGTTCGCTTTGTGGCTTCTCGGGAGTGGCGTGAGGGGCGACTTCGACAGATTTGACTACAGGTTGCGACACCGTCCGATGGATACTGTAAAAGATTATTAAATTATTGCAAATATTAAATATCATCTTCCATCGTCATAGCACAACTGAAATTAAGTTCGTGAATACAGGCTGTTCCAAACGGGTAAACTCAAACAAATTTGTGATACTTATATTCCTCAAGGGTGACTTAATCACCATTTTCTTTTAATCCCATTTTGAAAATCGTTAGCCCATTTTCGAACGCACTGTATTTTTTGGAACACGGAAAGCACAATACATACACTTCGATACGTATGAATGACAATCGACACACTAAAATAACTGTTAAAAGACTGGGTAGCGCGACGCGTTCACATCAAGCCATCTTTGTTGCTTAGAAAGCAAAAAATCGGGTAATAGGTTACATCTAAAGTACTACTTTCATAAATTTTAATTATGAGTTATATCCACTGCTTTTGTGTTCTTCCCACTTACTTCTCTGATTTTTTCTTCAAAATCGTACAAATATACAAATACTATTTTTGCTGTTATTATGTGAATAGGAAAATCTTCAACTTCTTTCAAGGGTGCGACGACCCCTCTAAGTAAAGCGTAAAATTATTATTTTTTTCCTGTGTTTTTGAATCAGTAGAAATAATAATAATAATAATAATCATAATCATAAAGAGCTTGTGATAGAACAGTTTTTGCAAAATCATAAAAACTATTTTCCAAATTGTAAAAAATATGCAGAATTTTGTTTGTATTGTTTTTCCAAATTTTACACATTTTTAAGAAATGATAAATCTTTTTAGGGGTCGTTCATAACTCATGTCACACTTTTTTTCAGTATATTTGACCCCCTCCCCTATGTCATAAAATATTACACTTCAACATACCCTAACCTCCCTTATCACATGTCATGCTATGTTACATAAGCATATGTACTTGCAGTTCAGAAACAAAGCATTAAGTTACAGGTAACATTTCCAGTTTTATTTTTGAACTTTAAATGACATTTGTGAGCATAAAAATAATTATGATTATATGCGTACTTAATGTGTATAAAATGAAACTAAGGTTTACAACAAAATATATAATTAGTATGTAATATTATTCATATTTACTGTTCGAATTCGGTAAAAATGGTCCGCGCTATTTTTTCTTAAAAGTATAACGTAAAATCCCAAGAAGACTTCCATTTACATTTAAAATTTTAACAAGAACTTAATAAAATCTTGATCAGCACCGATGTTTTCGATGCAGAATGAAATGGGGGAGAATACAAAATAAGGAAATAAAAAAAAATTCTATTAGAACATTTAATCTTCCGATTTTAAATATTTTTAACTTATCCCAAATGCGTGATGTCACACGTCTTGCTACCCCTCCCCCTTGTCACAAATTCACGAGCCCTTCCCAAGCGTGGCATCATTTGTGAATGACCCCTTATTCGTTATTAATGTACATGTTACTGTGAATGTCCGAAATCGAAAAATGTCGACAATCACCTGTCTGATGGATGGTAAACGTCGACATTCACCGGTTCGACATTTTCAGATTTCGGACATTCACAGTAATATATTATATATGTTACGGCCAAAGCCCGAAGTCCGGCCATTTCGCACTTTGGCCGAGAGGTATGGCCGAAGTGCGATGTAATTGAAACGCTCAGTGAATATTCTACTTTGGCCGGCCATCTCGCGAAGTGGCCACGACGTTCCGGCCAAAACGCGATGTGCTCATTCAAGAATGCCCGGTAGGCGACGAAGTGTGCAACAACAAACCGCTGTAAATACAGAAGCAACAAACTTTTATGTAATTCGTAAAATCACAAAAGTTCAGCTTGTTGTAATAAGTGATGATTACAGTGATTTATAATTCATTTTTTAATTAAAGGAAAAGAGGTAAATTTTTTATGTTGACCATTTTACTACTTTTTTAATATCTTTTGTATTTCTAATAACTTTTACTTAACAGGAAGAAAAATTGTAGTGGTATGTTTTTTCTACCGGGTGGTACGGCGGGACCACAATTTTTTAATAAAAAAAGTTAATTTGACCATTTTACTACTTTTTTAATATCTTTTGTACCTCTAATAACTTTTACTTTACAGAAAAAAAAATTGTAGTGGTATGTTTTTTCACATACCGGGTGGTACGGTGGGACCACAATTTTTTAATATTTGTTTCATTAAAAAGTTAATTTGCTAATATTGCCCCTTCTGTTTCCTTTCTTAATTTAAAAATATAAATCTTCTAATTTAAAAATATAAAAGAATAGACAAGTTTTTAAATTAAAATTTTTAAAAAATAATTTTTTACTTTGTCTCAAATGGCCACATCCCACGGCAGTTAGTAATTTTTAAAGAATGAAGTTATGGTTAGACAGAGCCAATAATACGTGCCAATGATTTTTTCTTCCAACTTTGACTGATCCTCCTATGCCACTTAGCGATCTGGGCGGCCAATTCCCGAAATCAAGAAAAGATCGGACATTGGCCAGCCAATTTACAGCGTTCTTAGCCATTTCGCGATTTGGCCGGCCAATTCGCGAAGTGGCCGAATTCGGGCTTTGGCCGTAACATATACATAAGATAAACACAGCTTCAAAAACAGAAGAAAAAAGCTAAAACTAAATGATAGTGTCAAGTTTACTCTTTTGATAGTCATAACAGCTGTAAAAAGTTTCAGTTATGGGAGCACTTCATGGGGTACGATTTAGTTAATCAAAGAAACTTGCATTGACACTTATAGAACACTTTGGAATATGAAAAATATATGTCATGGGAATGTTGGGTTAAATAATGCATCCATGCGCAATGTTTTTATTGACCTGGAGAAACAAAGCGTTTATACTAACCTTTGGGTTGTGACAGGACTTGCAGGCTCTTTCCTCTGGAGCAACTGCCTCTTCCAAGGAGGAATTGCATTCAGCTTCTTTGCCTCAACCTCCCTCTGAAAAACAGAGTTCTTTTCATTGCAATATAATATGTGCAATGGCAATACTTAATTGAATCGTTTATTTCGGAAAGGTAAAATCTCCGTTTTGAAAAAGAAAAAACTCTCAGTATTAATATATTAATTCTTATGGCATAATTAATCAAAAATCGTTTTAACTTACCAATATTGCATTGTTATTACCTTCTAAAATAAAATAGTAAAAGATCAGACCCTTAAAGTTTTCCAACTTTTCATAAGCCATCTTTTCTATCTCCTGAAATTTTTTTTGTTTTTAAGAGTTGTTACTTTTTCGAAATAAACGATTCAATTGCATTGAAGCAAAGATTAAACCGGTGAAATACAAAGTGGGAAGGAATGTACAAACACTGTAAGAGATGCTTTCGCCCGAAGATCCGCCGTAGTCTTCAAAAGATACAATTACATAGAAGGTATTTTTAATGTTATTAATAAACATATTTCCATTAATAATAATCATAAACCGACACTCCGATTTATGCGTTTATTTTTAAGTAAAGACCCGTCCAAAGCCAGGAGCTAGATCCGCCGTTGATAGCAGCAGTGGTGTAACGTGTAGAGTCAGCGAATCAAACTTTGTTATTTCACGCGGGCATCTGTTGCACACATGTGATGCGAAGTCGGTTTGAATCTCAACCATCTCTTCACTAGAAGATAAAAGCAAAAGGTGCAACACAGTAATACTAATAATGCTTTTTTAAAACGTAAAATGTTTTTTTATTATTATTTGTGGGGTAGATGTTGATTCTAAAGTAAGTTCATGTTTTAATCTCTTTACCATTTATGCTTAAACGCACGAAAATAATCGCCAATTTCATTGTTAATATTGTATAAAGAACCTATAAAACTTTTGCATTTAAAAGTGTTTTTAATTATTCAGCCTGTGTCTGTATCAGAACTGCGAAATGGATGAAATTTATTTTATTATATCTATAGCGTTGTAACAAGTTCAAGAGAGTCTGGAAAAGCCTGCAGCCAGTTGTTAAAAACATTAAAATGTGTTATAAGCAGAAAATATGAAACTTTTACACAAACCAAATCTAACCCATTAATTTATCAACGGCGAATGTTCAAATACTCATGAGGAACTTGCAGCTGAAAAACACATATTTTCATACGGACTCATGCGTTTTGTAGAATTTGAGATGTTTTTTTTTCGTGATTTACTGGTTAATTGAAGGCATAACTTAAATGCCCAAACGGAGCAACAAATTGTAAATGACTCCTTCTTAACTCTTGAAGAGGAGCTCTGCTCTTTGTTATAGTATTTAGCATTTTACTAAAATACTTTTTCTAGAACATTTAAAATAATCGGTCTAACACTTGTGGTCAGTACTAGAGCGTCCTAGAACTCAACTTCAATGAACTTCGACTAATATCATCAATGGGTAATTAATTCTGAAATAACGCGACCTAGCAGGTCCTATGCGCGTCCTCACGGTTTTATAGTCAAAGCATAATGTAGTGGATATTTTCGTGTACTTTAATCGGTAATATTTTTTACAAGTAATAAATTTATTTTAATTAATTTTTTTTTAGTTTTAGAGGCTTGTTTTTGAGATAAACAGACCAGATTTTCATTTCGTTAGAGGGTGCAATCACCCACGTTGGACAATGCCTATAGCATGACAACAGATTAAATGAAAGGGGGCAAAATAACCCACCAATCTTTGTTCTTCTGCTTCTTTTTTGGCTTTCTCCGCGGCCTTTTTGGCGAGCATCTGTCTCTTCCAAGGAGGAATGACGCAGCCATTGGCGTCCACTTCCGGGATCTGACTCACAAACTTTTCTGCTTTGAATTGGCCAGAAACGTCCGAATACTGGAAAAGAGTAAGATTTTCATTCTATCGCATAACTTTCATAACAAAGATTATATATATATAAAAAAGAAAGAAAGAACAGGAAAAAAAAACCTGCTCGTCATTTAAAGTTTACAAAAGCCATTGCCGTTCCAATTAAATATAATAATAATGCGCTGCATCTTTTATATCAATCTTTCAAAAATCTTTGCTAATAGAAACTTTACTGTTAACTTTGAATGCTGGTTTTTAAGTAGCCAATAACGTACCTCTTAATGGATCATAAATTATTAATGATGATTTACTCATTATGATAAATATCATTATAATGAGTGGAGATGTAAAATTCTTGGTAATAATCTTTAATATTCTTCTAAAATTTAGTTACAGTACTTTCATAGCATTACACATTTTATATGTTTTTGAATTAACTTAAAAATAAAAATTATTAATAATAATAATAAGATGCAACTTTTATTTAAATCTTACAAAAATCTTTTGCTAATCCAAACTTTATTGCTGCCTAGAACGCTAGTTTTTAAGTAACAATACGATACCTCTTAAAAAATCATAAGTTCTTAATGATGATATGATCATTATGTTGAATATCATTATAACGAGTTGAGACGTAAAATTATTGGTAATAATCATTACACGATTTAGATGTAATTGAATGACATCAACATAATAATAATAGAAAAAAAATTACATTTTACAGAATAAGCAAGCTTAATATTGTTTTTAAAATATTATAAAATAACATTTAAAAATACGTTTTTAGGATTTCTCTGCATGCAAAAGTAGATATTCTAGGAATTAAAATAAACATTTACATCCTTTGTTCAGGAACATTTTTAATTGTTCTTAAACACATTTGAATGCCCGAAAAGGTTCTCAAAAATAATAGAAATTGGGCTTAAAACAATTCTTGGAGCTTCTATGTACAGTTCTGTTTCAAAGAAAAGTATCTTGAAAAACTAATTATATTTAATGAAAACTGATCTTTAATTATAATTAATTTTTCGCAATATTTTAAATAGTAGGATTTTGCAAGGCTTTATTTTTTAACAGTATCTTTTTTTTTTTTTGAATAATGCTTATGTATGCATTTTTAAAATCATTTTATTATCCCGTTAATTGATACATTAAAATAATAATTGGTTGAGGCACATCAAAGTTTCTTTCGGTATTTTAATGTTTAGTATTGGAAACAAAATAATAAGAGTGACAGATATGACAAAAGACATATGGAATAATTAACTAAAACACTTTTGAAAATTAAATTTTTATTACAAAGCATTTACTCAGCTGACTGAAATCTTTTATTCTTCGACAATGATAATTAAACATTTTTTTCGTAATATTAATGATGTTTAAAAATTTTTATACTTAAGTAAAAAGAATATTCCGTACTATTCTCCAAGTTTCAACTTGAAGACAATATTATCGTGCTTCGGGAATATTCTCATAAATATATTCTCGAATAAGGTCTTTAATAATGGGCATACCATCCTTACGAATTTCATAATGATCTTACAGAAAATATGTCTTTTTTTTTTCTTTTTTCTTTGAATAGGGAAAACCCGTTTTTTCCGGAATTTTGTGGCAGTCGTAGCATTTTTCCTTGCTTTAATTCGATGGTATTCTAGGAAAGGATCGAAGCCAGAAAATGATTAAACAACCGCAGACGATTTTATGCTTTAACAAGAAGTTCCGTCTAGAACTATACGAGCCTACTTTCCCGTATACACCCAACTTCAAATTTATAATATAGCTATCACTTTCTCTCTCTTTCATATTTAGCTTTAGTTCTTAATTACTTAAAATATACTTTTTTCAACGGATAATACACATTCATTCACTCAGTCATTCATTCTTTCATTTATTCAGTCATTCATTTACTCATTCATGTAGTTATCACTCGTTTATTTATTTTTTCATTCATTCACTCATTTAATTACTTTATCATGTATTCATTCATTCATTCATTCATTCGTTCTTTCACTCATTCATTTATTCATTCAATAATTCTTTCACTCTTTCATCGATTCAATCATTCATTCTTTCACTCATTCATTCATTCATTTATTTATTTATTGAGAAATGCCCTTAAAAATCCCGATCAAAAATTTCATAGGAAAACAGGCTTGTTCAGTTCTTGTTGAACTTCTACAGCGTAATATCTTTCTGATAAAGTTTGTTGCGAGCCTATCCGTCGTTTAGATCAGGATTTGTATGGGATTGAAATTTCCCATATGCGCTAATGTTAATTTGGTACCTTTTCATTATCAAGGAGCAAATCTCGCCGAGCAAAATTTTTGGCGACGGAACACACAAAAGGATAACAACGACGATATTCCGTTTGGCGTTAGTTGCATCATTATTGGCGACTTTATCGCCTGCCCTGGAATGATGGAAAAATGCCGCAATTTTTTTTTTTTTTTTTGAACTGTTCAAAAATGTACAAAAACTGTTCAAATCAATATTTCACGAAGAGAACTTTCAATAAGCTTGCAATAGGAACTTGGGTCTTGTGCCCATAGTGTTACATAATTTGCTTCAATTTTGTCCATAGGCAATAATGTTACAAATTTTTGAACTGTTCAAAATTGAACAAAAAATTGTTAAAATCAAAAAGTAAAATATGGAAATGAGATGTCCTCGCCGAGATCTTTCGAATGCAAAAATAATTTTTCCAATCGGACAATTCGTTCAAAAGTTATTAGGGGGGGGGGGGGGACAGACCGACAGACACACATTTTCCCCATCTCAAAACCCTACTTTCAAATTTTTTATTTTTCAATCTTTATTTAATTACTTCACTTTTTTTTGACTTTTCTTTATTTTTAACGATATTTTTACGATACATTAAGCCTTCTTTCATGCTTTATTTTTTTTTTTTTACTTTTACGGGAAAGTAGGCTAAAAAGAGTAAAACTTCAATACTTCTCTAAAAAAACTGTGGAACGGAAATATTGGAGATAAAAATTGGTGATCAGAGAGTTTTAACAGCATTAATTGTATTGAAAATTTATTCTGCCGTTCCATAAATCTGACATTTTCTTTGGGTAAAATTAAAAAAAAAAAAACACTTTTTAATTTAAGAGATTGTTTTGACGGGCCTTCTATTCTGTCCCAAAAGACCGTGACACTCGTGCACATGATTATTTGAAACAAATAATGTACTTTCATTTGTTTAATCACCATTTTTTCACCCTTTTTGTGTGCAGAGTAAATATAATCGTCTATACCACAAGACTAGCTAGTTTGCCTGGTAGTTAGCATTTATTCTTTCGGAAGTCGGTAAAATGTTGAGAAGTATACCTGAACAACTTAGGGAAATAATTTTTTCTTTTACAATTTGAGAAATTCTGTCACTTTCAAACGTGCATATAATAAATATCAAAGTGGATTAGAAGTTACAAAAAAAAAAAAAGAATAAACCGAAAGATGTAAGATTAAGATAATTATAGAAAGTAGTAAAGCAAAATTGAAAGATGACGAAAATCAAATACGAAATCATCTTATTTCACCACAAACGATGATGAAACTTAGAGTTGGACACGAAGGTTTTAAGAAAGTTTAAATTTTGTGCTCTCAATAAATAAATAAATAATTAAAATTATGTAAAATAAAATAAATAAACAAATGAATAAATATAAATAAAAATTTAAAAAGGACGCGTTATTATTATTATTATTTTTAACAAAAATTTTCCATTTTCTGAAATTATGAAACTTCTGCTCCGAACCAAAGACTTTTTTTTTTTCTTTCTTGAACCTGAAATGAGACAGGCAGACGTGTGAAACAAACTGTCAACTTACAATTTCTTCTTCAATGCGGCTTCTTTCTTCTTTCATTTTCCGTACACCTTGGATGTCTTTAGTCTGTTTGAGCTCAGCAATAAGGTCATTTTTCTGCAGCAGCACCGTCCTTTCTGTTGGAAAATGCACATAAATTATATCATGCAAGAAAAAGTACCTGAATAGTTCATTTACATGAATAAAAAAAATAAACAAACAAAATAGAAAATAAAACGAATCCTCCTCTGACTTCTATTTTCCCTACAGAGTAATCGTCATGACCAGAGTCCGACAAAAATGCGAAAATCTTAGGAGCCAGGAAAAATTTTTAGGAGTCAGTTATACTATTTTCATTTGCAAACTAGTCGCCAAGGCATTTTTTTAGTCGCCCGGGATTTGACGAACCCTGGTCATGACCATAGTGAATGAAAATGAGTATGGATAAATTGTAAACCATGAATGCGTATGAATAACTGGTTTGTTGTTACTGTTGTTGTTGTTTTAAAACAGTAAAAAAAAAAAAAGTAATCAAGTCGCAACGTTTTTGTGCGAAATAAATTAGTTATTTTTTGATTTTATGATTTTTAAATATTGAGCTTTAATTGAGAAGGTTTGCAGAAATGCAGTGATTGTTAATAAGTTCCACCAGTGGTGCAGACAGGAATTTTTCAGGGGAGGAGGGATGTCCTGGGTCGACAGTCCACCATTCTCGTATCTTGTCCCAATACGCCGCCAAGCATATTATCTTGATTTTATCGATTTTTGGAAACAAAAAACAGTAAAAAATAAGTTATTGAATTAGGGAGGGGGGATCTGTATGCTCCGCTAAGTTCTACGGAAAACTTAGAGAGGAAAATAGAAAAAAAAAATTCAGTTTAAAAAGAAAAAAAACTTTGATCACTCCACATTTACATGTAAGTGAAATAGCATTAGTCTAAGCATACTCTATTTGCTTTAAGACAACGTTTCTCAACCTTTTTAGGGTTGCGACTCCCCTAAAAGTCAAAAAAAAAAAAAAAAAAGACTAAGATACCTTGCGATTCTTTTGCTGCAATATTTCATTCGTTCAATATTGAATTTTGTAACACTTGATTATAATTTGAAACAATTTATCTGATGAAAGGGTGTTTCATACACAGTGTGTCAAAGAACTTTTAAGACTAGGTTTATAAAATAAAATTAAAACTAATAGTATATTTTTAAGTATTTTTATTAAAAATAAGCTTCTTCGGCTTCAATACATTTGTTACAGGGGTTTAACAACGATTTGAAAGCCTGTTCCAGCTCAGATTGTAGGACTGCCTCCAAAGCTCGCGCCGAAGCTGTTTGTATAGTGTCAATGTCATCAAAGTAAAAAAAAGTAAACAAATGAACTGAGGTTTTGGCAGTGGATCATCTGATAGTTAAAGAGTTTCACGAATGCTCGATAACACAGATAGCGCCAATCTAAGCTGAAGTCTTAAACATTTTTTGACACACTGCGTGCAAACAGCTTTGACGGCAGTCCCACAATGTGAACTGGAACAGGCATTCGAATCGTTGTTAAACTGCTGTAACAAAGGTATTGAAGCCGAAGAAGCTTATGTTGAATAAAAATACTGAAAAATGTAATTACTAGGTTTTTATTTTATTTTATAAACCGAATCTTAAAAATTCTTTGACACGCAGAGTATAAGGGTCTTACTGTTTTGGACAGATCTCAACACCCAGGTTGAGAAACGATGCTTTAAGGTTTAGTAGTTATTGCTGGAAACTTGCAGTTTAGCTTTTTATTATATTAATGTTTCCCTTTGGAAATAGTCTGCTTACTTATGCGTTCTCTGCAGCATATGTTTAGTACTTCATGTTTCCTTTATTTGTTCATTTATTATTTTTATTTTTATAGTATTAAAATTTTTACATAAAAGCGTTATTTAGAAAATCTAGACAGATGTGCAAATATTGGAATAAAATTATACGATTATAACAAATAACACAAATGTATATTTTCCTGAATAAATAGACTTTTTCTCCTTCTTTTTGTTAGTAAAAAAACAATTATGAAAAAGTCCAATTTTTGGGATTTGGTTTTCGAATAAAAGAATAAAATCATACTCATCTATGCAAGAGTTATTTGTTGGGGAAGGAAACAAAATAATTCTTACTGGTTGAGTTGCTAAGAAGAAAATTTCTTAATGCGGATTAATTAGACAACATATTAGATCTTCAGGAATTATACTTTAAATTTACGTGATGTGTTTCATAATGTGCCATGTCGTTACGTTACGTAAAGTGGCACATACATTTTTTTTAATTTAAATTTTATTTTTGCCAATAACAGTTAAGAAGTAGATATTTTTCCTTTTTCTGGTAATGATATGTAATTACTACAAAATTTCAAAAGCAATTTAAATGTGTACAAAATTTTACCTGGTGTACTAGGTTTATCCGTTCTCTTTAGATGCACTGTTTGCAACTGTTCCACTGTAATGTTAAACAATGGCGTATTTCCATTGCTGTTTGTGCTACTCAAAGGAGTGTGTTGTTTGGAGTCTGATTCTGTGCTGCCGGTTGGGCTTTGAACATACCGTGACCTGGAGTCACTCTCCAACAGGGTTTCATGGCTCTCTGTTCTGTTGCTGTATGTCATTTTTTCTGACCTTGAAGCAACAGCCAATTCCCCAAGAGACACCGCACGATGTAACGTAGAATTTGACTTCAAAGTAGAGTTCTTGGAACCCCCCTTTGCTTGCCGCAGATATTCTGATGGCCGAATATTTTCGTTCGAATCTGGTGGAAATCCAAACTGGGGAGGGATGAAAGGTAGCGTTCTCTGGTGACTGTTTTTCCTAGTGGCAGTTGCTTTGATGTACCTCTTGCCTTCACCTTCAACAGAAGACTCGTCTGATTTTTGAGAGCAGCGATCGTCCTCAGGATGACCTTTGGAATCTTCGGCTGAAGCTGATTTTGGGGCCAGAACCTTTATGTCTCTTATAGGTGGTAAATTTGGAGGGGGTGGAGGGGGCGGTGCTGCTCTAGTTTCTTCACTTTTCTTTGTATGGTGTAGATGCTTAGGCGCAGGTGGTGGAGAAGGAGGTTTTGGAATGGTTTTTTGTTCTTCTGTTTTCTTTACCGGCAGGGGAGGCGGAGGAGGTGGTGGAGAACTGACGGGTTCCACCAATTTTTTCTCCTTGGGCCGCGAGATGGTGCGTTTCCTCTCGCCGTCGTGGTTCGACTTGAGCGTGCCGTTTTCCTGATGAACCTCAGCTGCATTCTTCCTGCTGTCTTCGTGAGGGGCATCAATGGGGCCGGATGCTCTCCGAGACGCATGCGCATGGCCCCCGTAAGCGGCCGGATGCTCGTCTTCAGGGGGCGGCCTCTTGTTTCGGATGGCCACCAGATCCTCCTGGTGGTGAGGAGAGAAACTGACCTCGTTGTCATGCAGCTCGTCCTCATCGTCCTCTTCGTCGTTCTGGTCGTGGTTCGGCACCAGCTGGTTCAGCTCGTTGTCGAGATCGTCGTCCTCGTCGTCGTCTCCCTCGTGGTAGATGCCTTCGTCAGTGCTCAGACTGCTGACCTCGCGGCTCACTCGCTTGGTCTTGTCTCCGTTGCGACCGTTGGTGCCGTTGCAGTTGTTGACGTTGCCGTTGCTGCTGGACTGGCTGCCCTGATCGTCGTAGTCTGGAAGAGGGTCACTCACGTCGGACACGCTGTTCGAGTCTTCACTCGCAGAGGAGTGATGCACTTCCACTGTAACTACAAACATTCGTTTTGTTAAAGTGGCATTTAAATGTTTAATAGAATACACAGAGCAATTTTTAAAGCATGTGAAATAATAAAGCACAACATATATAATCTTTGAATGTTCAAATATGATCTTTTTTACATACGTTGTCAACTTGATACGGTCACGTTATAATGTCTTTTAGAAGCTTACTATAAGTATGCCCGGATTTTTTTAAATGTACTATAACGTTTGCCTTCGAGCGATGAAATTTTTTATTCAAAACATGTGTTCTTTTAGTATTTTAAAATTCGGGGAACTGAAATGCTTTTCACAAGACAATGTGATTTGCTGCACAGTGTAGTCAACAAAGAGCAATATCGTAAGAATGGACACGTAAACTTTTTACTGATTAGCCCTTTTTTTTATGCTTGATTTAATCGTTGTTTACGATACTTATAATCAAAAAAGTATTATTTATAAAAGAAGAGAGGAATAAAACTTTTTTAAAACTTGAAATTAATGTAACATATCGGAAACATAAAAACGTACCAATTTGTGATCCATTAGTGTTTACATTGCTATGTCCATTGGTAATCGTTCCGTCATGACCGTTCTCCAAATCTTCTTTTTTCTTGATGGTCTTATTATCGAATAACTTCTTTACCCGGTCATCAGATGTCATATTTGGCTCGTGTAAAAAGAAGGGCTCCTGTGGGCTGTCGTTGAGACTGCCTGGTCCACCGCTGTAACCTGAGTCCATCTATGAAGATTAGAAAATTAGGAAATTATTCTAGTTTGAATTATTTAAAAAATGCTCATAATAGCTTTCATTCAACTGTATCGTGGGTATTATAATGTTATAATTAAAAACGAAAAAGTTACCAAAACTGTTTTCTTATCCCTAGCTTTTTGTATACTGTTCACTTAATTGTACTAGTGACATTGTTTGTTTGAGTCAGATCGCAATTTTTAAATATGTTTGATGGATAAACTTGTAAAATGACTACCAACCTTGACTTTAAATTTGAAGAGGGGGAAAGAATATTAGATTTGAAAAATTATTAAACTACAGTAAAACCTGTTTTTGTGTGATCCTTTTTTATGCGATTTTGTTTTTGTGCGATTTATTTTTATGCGGTATATGAATCTTAGCGGCGTTAGCACCAGTTTAATGTTTCCTACCAATGTACATGTACATATTTAAAAATTATAGGGAGAAGGCTTTGATAATTTCGGCGAAAATGACCTTGACGAGATGATTGAGGACCAAACTATCGATGATAGTGACATTATCAATAGTTTGATAGATTATGAAAATGGACAAGAAGAACCGGAATATATTACAGCAGATAAAATATATGCAGGGATCCAGATTTCTAAAAAATTAGAAGCGCATTTTCTTAACATAGATACCAATGCGGAAAGACGCTTAAAATTCCAAAACGAACTGAGATCATGCATGTCTCATTATCGTGACGTTTACAAGCAATTGACCATTCGACCGTCGTCACAAAAACTGATCACTGACTTCATAGTACCAAAAAAGAAATCAATTGAAATCCTATCTTCAAGCGACGAAAGCGATTTTCAACTAATTCGTCACAAGAAGATGCGCGTTTTGGATTACGACGAATAGGAGCAAACTATTTAATGTATAATTCGAAAACTTCTCCATGTATATGTGCAATGAAGAATTAAATATTTTTACAATTTCTTTAGGTCTAATTTAGTTATTTAGTTTAATTGAAAGCATTCTCTCATCTATTTCATAAATTATTGATGTATTTTCTAAGTCCGACTTTTTTTATGCGGTCCCTCTCGACCGCATAAAAAAAATTTTTTCGGTAGTATCTCGTACAAAATTGTTTATTATATGTAAGAATTTATAAAATTTCCGAATATTTTTTTGTACGATTTCTTTTATGCGGTCCCTATCCACCGCACAAAAACAGGTTTTACTGTATAATAGCATATAATAATCAATTTTAAACAATTCAATTTTCAACAACAAATCAATTTTCAATTGGTCTGGTTCTCGTCAATTTGCAGTCGCCATCTGATTTTTGCGTTTTTTGCCCATTTTACGGTTATTATTTAAACTCTGCTTCTTTGTTTAGGATACCTCAGTCCTTTAGTATAAAGTAATTTAGGGTGAAACAATAGTTTTTCGCTCATTTGTCACATATTCATCAATATTATTATTGGAATATACTACTTAATTCACCAAAGTTTTTAAATTTAAAGTATGTTATTGTCACTTCATCCCCTTATCGTACACGATATTGTGACGACTTTAACAGAACATCAACTGATATTGCACCATCTCCCTTAATGTTCTCCCAATATCGCCAAAACATGTGTGCCATTAGAGCTGTTATCATTGTTGAAATCATTTAATTAATTTTATCTGCTGTTGTTGTCGTATTCTCTCACGAAGCGAGGAAGAATGGGTGCGCTGCTCCTGAGTCTAACGGGGCCCTTATAGGCAGGAGTCCGACTTCCGCCCCTTTATATGTGGTCTCTTAATATTTTGAAACAGCTCCCAGATGAGAGACCGTCACCTTGGGTTGGTACCCCCAGAGGTATCGTTTTACTTGGAGGACATTGGAGCCACGACCTATTTAACGTGAACCAGCTCCCTTTAGTGTACACGGCCTCACAGGAATCATCCGCGAGAAGTTGTCACCCTCCCAAACACTGACCTAAGTCGATGTTGCTTCACTTTCGATGTTCTACGGGAACCGAGCTTCTGCCGACTAGTCAACTGCAGGGCAATTTTATCTGCTCGTTAATATTGTTGTACAATGCCCTTAACTTTAAACGCATCTAACTTACTTCAACTCTTTTAGAATGGTTGGAGGAAGATCCGCTGGAGCATCTTCTGTGGTTGGGATTGCCCTTGGTGCAGCACACTCTCTCTTGTGAAGCTGCGCGATGCCCGTTGACGACGCCCCTCTGTTGGGTCTGGGGTGGTGCGGGATGGTGCGAACTGTAGAAATTCCATCCGGAGAGCACAGTGTGTGGGGCTGCCCCTCTACCTCCGCCCCCTCCGACTTGCAGGCTGTTGGAACGTGTGCTGGAAGTAGTCGTGTCCGACGGATAATCGTCTGTGAGACTGCAACTTTCTTCGGAACCCGTGGACTGACAGGAACAACCATCCGAGTCCTGTGGAAACGAAAATGAACGGGCATTATCGTCACGAAACAAACCGAAATTTAACATTTTTCTCCTGGTCAAAAAAATGGTTTTAAAAAAATTCAAAGCTTTTAACCCTTTATCTATCGACGGTACTTATAAGTACCATTCTCTATAAATTCTATCCCAGCAACCATTTTTACCAATATTATGATAGTTCTTTGCCAGGACAGTCTTTACATTCGCCTTTTTCAGGATACATATCAGCAAGGGTTCTATAAAGTATTTTAGCGAGTAAAGGAATATAGATAGTCTCGAAACCGATGCTGTGCTTTGAACTTCCATTTTGTTCAGATTGCTCCTTTAGAGTTTCTCTCCAGAAAAGCAGTAAAATTCAAGAATCATGTCACTGATTTTTTTTAATGTGTTAGTTAAGAACTTAGAAAACTATTTGACGAAATATTTTGATTAAAAAGTGTATGTAATTAATTTCACAGGGTAAATACTCTGTGGCACTTATTAGCTGTAAAGAAATAAATACTTATAGACTGAGCCTTTTACTTATGTAAATCCCTTAATTTTCAGTGTAAATACCAAGACAAACTATTTCTGTAAAAAAAATTACTGTAGATCATAAAGCGGTAGATAAACGGTTAAAACATTCGGTGACTTTAGAATATTTTTTAAGGTTGAAAAAGGGGAATTTGTTGGATCTCCTGTGAAAATTGCGAGTTTTCAAAATGCTTTCAAGTGAAAGTTTCGTTGAGTTAGTAGCATAGTCACTTTAAATTTAGAGTGAAAGAACTGCTGTATTGGCGCAGACTAGAATGGATTGTTCTGTCCACTATTCTCTGTAGGGAAATAGAATGTAAATATTAAATTATTTTAATGTGCCTTAGTTTTATTTTGCAATTACGACTTGGTATTTTCTTTCATTCCTTTCGATAAAAGTTTTACATCATCGGCAGGGCCTGTAAGACGTGAGATGCCCTAAGGGATAATTCATTAATGATGTCACGCTTCGAGGGGGGGGGGGGTCGTGAAATTGTGACAAGGGGAGGGGAGGTGGTAATAAGAAGTGTGACATCATGCATTATGCAACATAGCGTGACGCGTGACAAAAGGGGGAGGGGCTGAAATATGTGCGAAAAAAGCGCGACATCATTTGTGAACGGCACCAGAGTGAAAAGAGTTTTGGGCGAACTATTATTCAAACTATTTCAGGAGAAGCAAAAAAATTCACAATAATATGTGCGGATCAATTATGTGCGAATAAAGCATGACGTCATTTATGAACGGCCCCTAAGCATTAAAAAATTTCGCTGCCCCTCAAAACTGTCACATTCAAAATGTAGACAATAAAACAATTAAAAACTAGAAATCTTATAGGAAACTGAAAATCAAACTTAGAACAAAATTAGCTTTTCTTTTCTTCTAACTTAAAATATCCGAACACGTTCAGATCACTTAAAAAAATCGTATAAAAATAAATAAACTGCATTATTCAATGTAATTTTAATAAAAGAATGAATGAACTAACTTAAAATTATGTTTGATATATTCCTGACGAACTGCTGTACAAAGTGTGAAAACTTTCATTAAAATGGGATAACAATAGTTGAGTTATCATTTGTGAATTGGGTCAATATTTGTATGAAATCTCACTTTACTAAAAACGTTCCTTAAGTTTGAACTTTTAATATTTTTGGTACATATTATGCACATCCAAAGAAAAAACACACTTCGATCGCAGGCCATAAAAGTTTTGCTAAACCAAAGAAATTTTTTATGTATTAAATTGAAAAACAAAAGTTGTGAAATTTAGCTATTTCACAATTTTTTGTCATTTCAATGTTTTCGAATACCTTAATTGCATTTTAGAGTTAAATAACACTCGTCTACTGACTTTCCGTGTAAAATCTCTGATTAAATCTTCCAAATTAGTTCCGGCTCAAGAAATTCAAAAAATTATGTAACGCTTGTAACGACGCCATTTATCAGAAATATTTTTCTCTCTTGCGCTGTTTCAAACATGCAAATAAAAACAGAATTAGGCATGTACGTTATTTTTTATTCATTTTACTCCAAAATTTGAAAATACTTACAAACTGAATTCATTTTGCTATTTTGTCCGTTTGGGCAATAAAAATTTTCTGAGGTGCCCTTCGTGTTCTTGGTGCCCTAAGAACGTGCTTATTTTCTATTTTGCTTACGGGTTAATCCAGCGCTGATCATCGGAGAGGCGTTATTATCGTCCATTTAATAATCTCCGTAACTAACCGCCTACTATCTGAAAACTTTATGCAATTTTTTCGTTGGTATTCGCTGAAAAAAAATTGCATATCATATACATAAATGTTATACACTAACTTCATTTTTTTGTTGCGTCCTCACGAAACAAAGGATAACGAGTGCGCAGCTCCTGACTTGGCCTGCTGGCCATGCTGGAATTTTTTAAATCGATTTATCATCCATCTAATATCGCGATATATCGATAAATCGATTTAGCACTAATTTTGTTTTTTAGAATATGTTAAGCAATAGTTGGAATTTAAATAGTTGTTGCATGAAATTAAAATATTAAAACTGACAAACACTACAAAAGTTAAAACCTAAAATTGCTTATGATCCGCAGTATGTAAATGCATTCGTAACTTTTAACAAGGTAAGTTATGGGCAAAAATACAGCGTTAGCATAGCCACACACACACATGGGGAAAAAATAATTTGCTTCGCTATTTCAAAAAATAACCTAAACAAATAAAAATATAACCTAAATAAACCATTTCTGTAAGGAGCCCTGACAAAATTTGGCCCGTATTGGCAGGAGTCCGTCTCCCGCCACAGCCGATAGATTGCAGCGTATCGTCCACCTCCCCTACTTTGCCGCAGTACTGAAGAGAAGAGAAAGTTTCTTTCGTGCCCTACATCCATAGTAACTACAGCGACCGACCAAGAGCTTTTGGATCCACGGATTGAGCGAGCGCGTACTCCGTATGCACTCGGTAGGTATTTTGGCAGCGGCGAGAATCAAGCACCCTCCGGTCCCGATTCCAATGCTCAAGCCACTAGTGTTACCCACGGCTCAAACAAGGTCTATTAAAAAAAATAAATCATCGACTTGCTGCTGTGACCTAGTGTCTAATCTGGATTGATTTTTTTTTTCTTAGACAATGATGCAATTCGCTATAAAGGTGCAACTACTTACTGAATATTGAAAGAAAAAAATAGATTGTCCGCTTAATCTTCGTAAAAGTATTGACTTAGAGAGTTATTACGATGGTAGATAGTATTTATGCAGGATGAAATCACTAATACTTGATGTATTGAAACTTGGAAAACACAATAGACGACTTCAGTTTGTTATCAAAGAACAGCAATCCCGAGGCTTTTAAAAAATCGCAAAAGAATCTTAATGAAAAACTTCAAGCTTTAAACTAAACGAATTACTTTAATAGCAAACAAGACATTCTGAAGCGCCGAGATTGATTCCTGTCAACTGATAAATTTCAGAATTACGAAATTAACTAATTATTCTCTTTAAAATTAATAAATATAGTTCAAAATTCAAGCTGTCGTGTACCTACCGACGCTAGGTTTTATGCCTTGATGAATTTCGTTTCGCGGTCATTTCTTTTGCAATATGGAGTTACATTCTTAACCGAACAGCTTATCGCTTCTGCAAGTGACACCTGTGGTAATCCCTAATAAAATTCGGCAATCAGAATTAATTTCCCCTCTTTACCAAGATAAAGAAGTGAGAATCGGCCCTCAGGCGACTTCATTAAAGAACTGAGGCATATCAGATCTTTTTCGGCAACAGTCGGCTGCCTTCGGAACTCGTCGGGGTGTGAAATGAAGGCTTCGGCGCTAATGAACCGAGACTCGCCAGCGAAAGAAGACAGCCATTAATGAAACAAATGTAGCTCATTAACGCGCCTATCTGCGGCCATGTTGGTATAGCCGTTTTCATTCAATTATTGCAGTATTGTGAAATTCGAGGTCATTGTCTGATGTTCGGATCGGTATCAGTATTTCTTAAACGTTTTTCCCTTTTATGAAAGCAATATTTTCTTCGATGTAAGGAAATCTTAGAAAGAAATGACTAGATTTTTATATGAGAGCAATCCTACATTTTTACCTGATTGAAACTTGTGGCAACACTAGGAGCTATTTAAAAATGTTACGAATATCACAAATTGTTAATTACGTATAAAATACGTAATTACACTCAGAAAGAGTAGTAGCCAAGGACTGATTTAATGGTCCAGTGCAAGGTGTTTTTTTCGAGGCCTCATCTCCTCCTTAGCTTAAATTAATTATTCTTACGTGTAAGTTTTAGTCGTGTGATCACAAATTATCATTTTTTTTAACTTAAAATTTGTTAAGCACTGTATTAGCTAAAATATGACTTTAAAAAGAAAAAAAAAAAAGAGGTGACTAGAATGAGTCCTATGTGGTTGTGGTTTAGTGATTTGGACCTCTGGCTTTAACCCGGGCTTATACACCGGTTTGAGAAGGTGTCCATTGGAATACCCTATCACTTCTCTAGCGCAATACTGTAACGCATATTAATCCTAAGGCTTCACTCTAAATGGGAGGAGTTGTTTAGTAAAAGAGTAACTAGACAGGTCTGAATATAAATTACTGAGTGCGTCTTTTGTGTATCAATATATCCCTTTTCTGCATAAGGAGCTGCTGCTTACAGAAGTTAGTTCGCACTTTATGGAAACAATTTTGATAGTCACGTTTTACTTCATAAATGCAGCATTTTGTGGAGATTTGTTTCTGTTCGATAGCCATGATTCTTGACAATAGCTCTGACTCGAATTTCCAGGAAAGTAAACTTTTTCATAGTTACTGTTACGTCAATTTTACTCCATTCCTCTTTGACCGTCTTCCAAAGTTTGTTCAGAGTTTATATGTATATATGACCGGTGTGACATGTAAAGACCAGCCTTCACTACATTTTTTATTATGGCAGTGCATTTTGTTCAATGCAGTTTAACACCTTCTAATAGTATATACTACGTATAAATGTATCTAAATCTCAAACCAAGCAAATTTTGGTTAAGATAAAGAAAAAATAAATAATAAACTTTAATATGGGAAACTAAACTTAAAATTAGCCAATACTAGCCAGAATTGTTTGTGGCTAGTAATTGAAAATACTTTTAGCAGCTTCTTAACTAGCCATAATGGCTAATTTTAACCACATCTGGCAACTCAGAATAATTTTTTTTTTTTTTTTACATTCCAATCAAAAGAAAACATTAGCAGAGGATTATTCTCTAGTTTCCTAAATTTTATCTCAAAATGCAAACAAGAAAAAAAAATTAAAAAATCATTTCCATAAAATGCAAGCGATCTTCATAATGCAATAGCTGCCACTTACAAAGAAAATGATTTAATTACTTATTTTCTTTTTCAAAATTAAACATTCATTTTTCTGTTAATTTAGATATTTAAAAAATGTATACTGGAAGTTTTAGGTGCCCAGAGAACATGTCCTAATTACCGTCTCGTTCATGCGTTCCTCAGGCAGGTTTTTTTTTTTTTTTTTTGTAATTGCGTGGAATTGTAGTATTAAAATACTGTAACAACTCTTGGAATAATACTTTGATGAAATCCTGACGTACACAAAACTACATTTATTATTTATAATACATTAATCTACACATTATATTCATATAGCGGAACTGCTGCTCTTTGTCCTTCGAAGGAAAAGGGATGGAAACGAAAAGACAAACGAGAAGTAAAAGTAGTAATATTAAAAGTATTGGAAGAAGAAGTAATGATTTTAAATATAAAGAAATACAGACGATAATTAATAAACAGAATATTAAATAAATATGAAATGGAATAAATATAAATGAAAGATATAACACTGTTAGTAGCATTTAATTCTCTCATGTAATGAAATGCTTCCTTCCATTTCGGTGCTGCACTTCCATTTGCTTTTCTGTTGAAAAGTATTTTCTACTTGAAATTCACATACAATATGCGTTATAGAACTTAAAATAGTGTTCTTTGAACGCTTTAGCGCAATTCAAAAACTCACAGTATTTCCGATACATCCGTTTTCATCTGCTTAAGTCAGTAATTCAATCCGTCGGAAGCCTTTAGAATAAGTTCTTTGCACTCCGTTGTTCCCGGTCGGAAGTATTTGTGGAATTTCTCAAATAGTTCTCAGAAACCAAGACAAAGGAATAAAAGGTAGGAACAAAAGACCGACATATTTCTGAATGTGGTTCCCAGTCTTTAACAACGATAGCGGGGCGCAGCGTTTCTGAGAAATGCATTTCGATTTATTTTTGTAATAGCACAGCCAGACAGACAAATTTCGAAGGCCAAAACAATCGTATTGATCTGTAATTCAAATTTGATATCAATTTTTACAATTCCATAAGAATGTTTTTTTTTATTTTAAACGTGATGATTTGGAAAAGAAGAACAACTGGTTGAGTTCAGTGTCGATGTTTCAAACATTCCAAAATAGAAGTTAAGTTTCTAACTAATAATAAATAAAATGTTAACTAAAAAGAATTTAAAAATAAAATATACTGGAGAAAAAAATAGCTCACTAACTTATTGTAACTTATCTTTATTTTAAGAAAACATTTTCAACAAAATCGGTATTAAGTCTTTAAGTCAGAGTAGTAAGTCTTATGATTACTTTTTTCCACATAATTTTGAAATTGTCGACAGAGTGGCGTAGTGGTAAGGCGCACGTCTCGTACGCCCAAGATCGCAGGTTCGAACCTGGCCCAAGTCGGTGGATTTTCAAGATGCAGAAAATCGTTTGCGCCCAAGTCGCATGATTGTGCGGCATTTTGAAGAGCCCTTGAGTATCCGTATGGCTTGGATACTCTCGGCTAAATTAAATAAGTAGTGCAATTTGCATCAAATGAGAGCTCAGGTGCCGCCATATAGGGGAAACTGAGGGTCCAAATTTTCAGTGGCAATGACATCCACCGACAGTGATGCTACTTGAAAAAATGGATGCCGATTACCGGGATACGCACTAGGTCTGCAAGGGTTAATAACCATATGTAGCCCCCTTAGAAAGAAGAAGATAAATCATTTCGAAATTTTAATTTAGTGGTTTTTTATTATTTATACTATTATTTAAAGGTTATGTTTTTTAAAACGAAGTTTTCTACAACTGTGATAACATGTAACTTATGTAACCTGTTCAATTTTATATTTAACTTATCGTCGCTTTAATGTCAAACAATACTAATAACTGGTAGAAATTCCTCAAAAGGTCAAAACTAAGTTTGATTGATTTTGTTAATCCTTATAAAGCTAATGAAGTAATATTTACATGATTTATTGGTCAGTTGCCTTAATCGCAGCTCCAAGTACTTGAGATTTAATAGCACTTTTTTAAGTACTTATTATTAGTACAGTGTATAAAAATCATTATTTCTGTCGATAGTTTTGTTTGATATTGTAAGTGATGTTATTCGAAGGGACGAACGGAACGAGCAAAATTTAAGAGCTATGTTGCGAACCTTCGTGCACAATCTTCATGAATGCGCACCATAAACTCGCTAATTCTAATTCAACATTACATCGCTTGGGGGTGAGGTGTCGCAAGAGCCATCACACACGGCTGCCGATCATTTCCATTTTGGAATCTGGCTACCCCGCGCGATTGCAGCAGTTCTCAGAAACCCAGTCTGGATTTATTTCGAGTGACGTCATTGAACAAACTCTTTCCATCCCTCGTGCTGCTGAAAAAATAACGTCCGTCCGTCACGAAAAGAAAATAAAACAGACGAAGACCCTGAGAGTGCTCACACGCAACCTGGGAAGTTGGTGCTGTGTGTCAGGGTTACGGCATTCTAAAAAGGGAGCGTCTGAAACAATGGGACAACCAAAAATCGATATGAATTAACTAATAATTTGGTAATAAACGAATGACGCTTACAGAAGATAGGAATATAAATGTCATTTAAATTCTTATCTTCTCTTCTTAGTTTTGTGCGTGCATTAGTCATTCGATTCTGGAACGTAAGAAACTCTTTTTTTCATGTTTTTAAGGATTTCTAATGTAATATTTTCTAGATTATTCGTGCGGTTAAAGAACCAGGTCTATTTTTCGGGCACATCTTTTAATGCAATTTGAAAATTATTTTTTACACCGTAATGGTTTCTGGCGCTGCAACTTCCCTTTTTTACAGTGATGTATAATAGTATCCTTTTAACCAGGGCCGTATTTACGAATGTGACATTCTGTGCTTTCGCACAGGGCGGCAAATTTTTTAATTCTTTGAATTTCTCTTAAAGGTTTTGACAAAAAAACAATATGTTTGTATCCGCCGTAGCAGTGAATATGTTATGTACGTACGGAAAAAAATGCGCAGGTGCCGCTTTAAGGGAATATTAACGCCGAAGAGTGAAGGTTATATGATTCTATAACAATTGGAATTATAAAAACACACACAAACTAGTGAGTACTTGAATCAAAAATGTTCTTCGCTTCTAAGGGGAATGTTCAAGTGGATTTTTTAGGCCCGATTTTGTGGTCGTTTATCTGTGACGCTTAAGATATAGACGCAGTTACCGAGACTTCATTTTCGTTCCGCCAGCGACCAGATCACACGACAAGCACCTTTCATTTTTAACCAATCCGGCATGGAAGAACAGGCCCACCTAGGCTGGTTCTTTTGTCAGAAACAAGATGGCTGCCGCCTTTCTTAGGACTAACTCCAAATGGATATATGATATCTCATTCGACGAAAGGACTTACAAATATACTACTGACGTAGGATTGACCAAAAAAAAAATAATGTAGGAACAATTTCACTTACAGTTCTTCTGTGAGCAGGTCTCATGCCAGCCAGGGGCGTTGTTCTACAGGTGCAGCGACGTGCTGTCCTGTTGGCTGCCGGTCCAGTAGGGGGCAGCACTGCTGAGACACCAGGTTCACTTTGGTGGCGAGGGTCAGAAGCATGTGCGATTAGCAGAGCCAAGCACTATTGAAGAGGAAAAGGCATTCAAGTCATTAATTATATCAAATACATAAAGCATAGTAGAGACATAAAGACACATGAATCTGAAAAACATGCCGAAGTAAAGGCGTATTTTTTTTAAAATCATAACAACGACCTTTTATACTGTTGGAGCATTTTTTTTACTGGAGGAATAATTAATTAATGTAAGGCTTATTTATGTGCAGACATTCATTAGATGGTTTCAATCTGCATAGTGTTCATCAAATATGAAAGACTTTTCCTTTGGATAAAATTCTCGATTAATCTTCCTAACATTTTATAATAAGGCTTTCTTGCTTCGTAACAATTTTCTGGTTCAATAAATATTTGATTTATTTTACCAACTAACAAAAACAATTATTCACAATGTTGCTTTTACAAAATAACAACACCTCGTACTAAAATCCAGATAACTAAAAAATATATTACGTACTACATTTGATGTAATAAATTTCTGACGCGTAATTTATTAGTGGTAGAAATTCAACCGTAGTTCATTAAATTTTTCAAGTTGAGTTTCGAACGTTTAAACAACAGTTTCCCTGTTTGACAACAGTTGGTTTTGCTTAAATAATTTGAATGAGCGATAATCTCTACTTAGTGCGACTGACTGACCATTGTGTTAGTTATTTAGTTTAAAGCATTTGTAACACATATTATGCATAAATTTTACATTTTTCGCACTCCCCTACTGTAATTAAAATAGAAATCAAAATTTTCATGCCACGCTATTAGGGGCCGTTCATAAATGACGTCACGCTTTTTTCCCATATATTTGACCCCCCTCCCCCCTTTGTCACAATATGTCACACTTCAGCGGACCCCCTCCCCTTCTTTGTCACGTGTCACGCTATGTTGCAAAATGCATGATGTCACACTTCTTGTTACCCCTCCCCTTGTCACACTTTGTCACAATTTCATGAACCCCCCTCCCCCCTCGAAGCGTGACATCATTTATGAATGATCCCTTATTATGGAATAAATTAGAAATGCAGACGCTCACTTTTAATTTAATCGAGAACTCAAAACGCCTATTCAACTCAACAAACTTACAAAAAGTTCGTTCGAAGCAAAATAACCCTTCACCGCACTTAATTTACATATACTTTATATTATATTAGGCATTGTTAAGTTCAAATTGTATTTTATTTTGTTTGACGTTGTACTGGACGTTTTACTATCATATATGGATGAATTGACATTGGAATTATTATGCTTTGACAGACATTGATTTGATGTATTGCATTTCCTCTTTTGTTTTGTTCTTGATATTTCGTCTTCTTTGAATTATGAGTAGTAAAAACTATATTGAGCATTGTACAAATATTGCGGATTGCAAATGTAAGGAGTAGTTTGAAAGTATGACGAATACAGACTCCTAAAGAAAAGATGGCAACAGAAATATAGAAAAATGTACATGACTAAAGCATCGTTTGTCAACCCAGTGGTCGCGATCCTTTTTGGGGTCACATTGAAGTGTAAGCGGGTAGCCAGCTGACCAATAAATTAAGAAACATCATTTTATTTAATAATGTATTTTAAAGGTTAAAACAAGTGTTAAAATTCACTATTTTCTATACAAATAGCATTTTGTATCAAGGGGGCCTTTAAGTACATTTTCAGCCTCTAAGGGGGTTGTAGAGCTAAAACGTTTGAGAAAAGGTGAACTAACATACTATAGAAGAACTTCAAAAGTTTTTTCCCCATACATGTTAAATAATTCTTTCCATCGTATTTAAATGTTTATGCATAAAAGCAAGATCACCAGGATTTTGTGTGAAATTAGTTTTGAAAAACAGAAGCCTTAAAAAGAACATGGGGGGGGGGGGGGGCGGCAAGCTGTAAAAATTCTACTGACGCACATTAGAGAGAAATACATGTAACAGGTGACTGATATATATGTGAAAACTAGGAAATTTGGTTAGTATACAGTGGCCGATAGACTCAGTTTCATTAGTGGCCACTTATTAAAGTGAGCAGTCTCTTCTTAATATTGCTAATAAGAAAGAAAACTAACTCTAAAATCGAATAGAAAATAAATAAATTGTTGAAATAAAACAAAAAGTAAGCAGATTTGATTGAGCACATGCTAAAATGTTTCAGAACTTTAAAATGTTCTAAATATATACAGGATGCTGAAGGATTGAAACTTGAAATACGGCATGAAATTTTCGGTGAAGCGCGTGTTAAATATTGGCATGTTTCCAAGGGAAAAACAAAGCCAGGAGATTTGCTAACACACACACACAAAGGGGAGATCACAGTAGAATGTGCTAAAAAGCGACCGTGCAAGACTGGCCGATCGTAAACACATTTTTAATCTCTATTTTTACTACTTTAATCGCCACTTGGCGAGTGGCGACCGCTAATTTTCACCTATAGACGAATAAGAAATCACTGCCTTTTTAACCAAAAGCAATTTAACCCTTTATCTATTGACGGTACTTATAAGTACCATTCTGTTTTAAATTCCATTCAGAAACCATTTTCACCAATTTTTTCTGATGGTGCTTTGCAGGAACACTCTTTGAATTCCACTTTTTCAGAATACGTATCAGCTAGTGTTCTATAAAGAGTATTTTAGCGTGGAAAGGAACAGTTTTAAAACTGATGCTGTGTTTTGAACTGCCATTTTGTTCAGATTGCTCTCTCTTTTGGAGTTTCGCTCCAGAAAAGTAGTAAAATTCAAGAATTAAGTCCCTGATTTTTTAAAAAATGTGTTAGTTAAGGACTTAGAAAACTAATTGACGAAGTATTTTGATTAAAAAGTGTATGTAATCAATTTTACATTACTTTGTGGCAGTTATTATCAGTAAAGAAATAAATTCTTATAGACTGAGCAATTTATTTATGCAAATCCCTTAGTTTTCAGTGCAAATACCCTGACAAACTATCTATGTAAAAACAATACTGCAGATCATAATGCAGTAGATAAAGGGTAAACTGATCGAATTTATCAACTACATCAATTGAACGTTAACTTAACAAAGATAAAAAATATTTTTGATAAAAAGCATCTACAAATTCACCTACATGCTCACTGACAAATAAATATCTTCCGATTTTCGTTACTGTATCGTTTTATAAAACGGGTTCAACGCCTCCCGTCGTGCACTAAAACAAAAGCGCGCTGATCCGTCTCTGGAAGCACCGTGAATCCGTTACTTTATTACACCCATCCTTGAACCCCCCAGGCTACCCGCGGATGAGCTCCCCAAATGATGGGAAGAAGGATCAGAGACCCATTTGTTGGTCGAAGATTAGAGGGAATGTGCATCGTGCTGCTTTTAAAGGGTAATTACTTAATGATAAACGTAATAGAAAAAGCTTTATTAACCCTTTGAGGGGTACATTGAATAATATTGAATATTTAGTGAAATTTTCTCATACAGGCTCTATTTGAGCCTCATAGATATGAAATCAACTGAAAAAAAAATTCTCCCATCCCTTGAATGGGGGGTGGGTGGTGGTTTAGCAGCGTAACCACCGCCCGTGTAGAACTTAAATTGCTTTTTCTTTAAATATTTTTTTTGTACAATAAAATACAATAAAGTACTGCTTGCTAATTATAATTATTACTTTTTTATTAAAAACATGAATGAGCAGTAACATTTTATCAAAATTTTATAAAAAATAATACAATAAAGTACTGCTTGTAAATTATAATTATTATTTTTTTCTGAGAAACCTGAATAAGTAGTAACATTTTATGAAACTTTTATAAAATATAAATAAAAATAAAATAAATTAATAATAATAATGAATAAATAAATAAAAAAATATTCTATTTAATTTTTTTGGATATCATTATAGGTGATGAGCAAACATATTACACAAACAATCCATTTGAAGGTAACAAATAATTTCCAATGAAATATTACATTTAAAATAATAGTAAAAATTGATGAAAAATAAAACTATAGATGAGTAAAATATAACTATATAACTAATAAAAAAACTTTTTATAAAACTAATATTTGGGCAAAAAAGTTTGACCAAGAATAGAGGGAAAAATTCAACTTTCTCTATCAGAAAACGCCTAGAAAATGAGAAACTTCTGACTGTCTTATTTTATTTACAGAAAAGCTGTAGGCCAAAAACACATAAATCAGTCAGTCCCCGATCATGTGTTTATAAACAGATCTTATTACATCCCACGCGCTCAAGTCTCAAGTACAACAACTGCACCCTAGCAACAAGAATCCGCATCCCTTTCTAAAGCCTAAGCGGGCGGTGGTTTATTAGGAAACCACCTTGTTACTTTGACAAAAGAGACTATTTTTTTCAGCTGTGTTTTTTTATTTGAAGGTTTTTGGGAGTAGAAGAGGTTGTAGATACAGCAGCTATCAAAATTATCTGAATAACTTTTTTCAATTTCTGGTGGTTGAGTAAGAAAATTTAAAATTTTTCGTGCTGAAGCACTCAAGCTTCATCCATGCAGGAAAAAAAATGGGAATTTTTTTTTGGCCTAGTGCTGCCATCTATTAGTTGATTAGGCTCTTAGAAAGATATTCGATCGATAAAACCACCTATAAACCACCGCCCTTGTGAGATAAAAAATCTTTAACAGGTGGTTTAGCTGTGAACCACCGCCCTTCAAAGGGTTAAAGCATAAAATCGCGAAACTATTTCACACGCCGCGTACAAGGAAACCCTTTTCAATTCAGAAAATGGTCTGAGCTTCCGACAATAACCAGCTGTAACTCCAGAATCATGTGAATGCAATATTTCTGCATTTCTATTAAAGCTGATTTATTATTTACTTTTTCCGTAAGAGATTAACTTTTTGCTAGTTAAGTGTTTTAAATATTGTTGCATAATTGGTTGTTTTACTCAAGAGAAATTGCGAGTTATGCTGTACCAGGCTATTGGCGAGTGTTAGTTTGGCACCACGTTGCGCAGACCGTTGTTGTATCTATTAAGGTGGCGTATTTGTTCTTAAGCTTTCAACTCTTCCTAGCCCCAGGAACCGGCATCTATTCTTTCCAAAAGCACCACATTTCGACGGATACCATTACCATTTGGAAACTTCGACGTCCTGTATCTTCATATGTTTGAAGCACTTTGGCGCTGACGATGCGAAATTGTAATAGAAATTTAATCAGCCGATATTATCCAAAATAAATAGATACTCAAGAATTTTTTTTTTTGAATGAACTGCAGACTCATTGGACATGGACGCTTCTGCATCTTGAAAACCCACCTATTCGGACCGGGTTTGAACCGTTAGAACATCGTGTATTACTTTAAAAAAAAATAAATAAATAAAGATCTTCTTTAGAAAACACAAAATGATGGAGAAGTTTTGAAGTGCGTTAATACCTAAACAAAGAACCATTAAAAACAGTACATCAGAACAAATCAGTGGAGATAAATAAATTTGGAGGAGAGCTGCCATTAAAAAAAAAAAACCCTTTAAAGGTGGCTGGAGCAGATTAAATAGTTTAAGGAGACCATGACTGAAAGTTAGACAATTTTAAAGTGCACGACTGGTTTCAGCTGGAAAAAGGAACAGAAGGAAAATGTAGCAGAATTCAGATCCCAGATCGTTGCTTGGGACGGCGGGACACCTTTTTCCGATAGGAAGGCACAGTATGAACTTAAATTCCACGAGAGGTCAAATATGAAGCATTAAAACTTATGCAATCTACAAGTCTAATCCAGCGTTGAATCCAGTAATTTTTACTTTTATTTTGCAGTCTTTGAAGCCTGTAAATTCGTTTATTTTACAATGTGACTTTTGATAGGGAGAAAGTAACAACACAGCATACAGATATTTTCTGAGAAAACATAACGAGTTAAAATTTGAAAATTAGCGATAAGTACAAGCAGAAAATGAATGGAAAAAATCGTTTCGTCTGAAAAATGCTAATGCTCTTAAAAAAAGAAGTATTTATGAAACCTTTATTGTTACTGTATTCCCCGGCAAGATAAAACGTGAATCACGAATTAAAAAAAAAAATCGGAATATCTTATATTATCTGCATCAAAAAAAGTGTGAAATGAAAATAGTGATCATCTGATTCAATTCTTTACAACTGTACGGCTTTTGCGCAACTTTTTTACAGCAAATTTCACACATCTCTAACTTCAGCACTAGGTTTACTTACGAAACTTTTAAATTCTATGATAAGTTTGTATCATGAAATAATTAATTGCAACATATAATGCAAATCAGTCTTGTTTTTCTTCTCTGGCCCCTCCCCTTTTCTCTTTTTCTTCATTTTCTTTTCTTCTTTCTTCCTTTCTTTTCCTTTTCTTTTATATTTTTATGTTTTTGTGATTTTTACCAAATGGCCGAGGTTTTGCATGTGCAAATGTAAAGTAATTAATAAAGGCAATTTTAATCTAAACTGCTTTGGGTTAACTTTAACTATTTAATTAACTTTTGCAAAGGGAAAAGAACATATAAAAATATATATATATATATATATATATATATATATATAATAAATACTCCTATATATAAGGGTAGTCCTTAAACTTCAACATTTAAATTTTGTAACTGCCGCCCTCTTATTTTGTTCTACGTATGAAACAAAGACTTACACAAAATTTTTAAAGCAAGTTTTAAGGGGTCGCTACCAAGGTTTAAAAAAATTACAAATCAACAAATTTGATACATTTTTTTAAATCTAATTTTTTAGTTATTTGCCAAATAACTAGCCAATTTTCAATAGCCAAATTGGTTTGTAGTGATGGTTAGGTTGTAAAGACTGTCATTTGTGTCAATTTTGTTTCCAGAATTCATGCAGCGTTTCTAAAATTTTCAGCAATTTTTAGATATTTTTCTCGTTATGTACGATTTCTTAAGGTGCCCGGGAAATACTGGCGGGTCAGATAATTTACCATAATATAGTTTTGAAATCAATTTAAAATCTAACAAAAATAAGGAAAATATAATAAAGCAATTCGTTATTTTTATAAGTGATTATGTAATTAATTGCATTTAAATAATATAAAAATAAATAATGGAAGTAATATTTTTTATTTTTAAATTTCGCAGAAGAATTATTTTTATTGATTTTAAGCGATTTTCTTGAATGTTATGAAAAGAAAGAGTGCAAGTTTCATGGAACACTTGAGTGAATTTCGTGGAACACTGTGGTTCCTCAGAATACAATGTAAGAAACGCTGATGTAGCCGAACGTGGAGAAGCACTCATGAAGGAGTACTATAAACTTCACACAGCAGAAGAAGAACAAAAACAGTACTTGTTGTTAGTCAATCAGTGTCAAAGCAAATATCCAGACTCTAAAAAATCTTCATCACTGTCTCAAAATAAAGTTATAAGGATTTCAAATCAACGACAGCTTTTTATCTTTTTAAATGTATACTACATTGTAGTTAATGTAGAATATAATGAATTATTTAATAAAAATATGTTTGGTGATTGTTTGACTAATTTTTTATGTCACATTTTTTTCAATATATTTGACCCCTCCCCCTTTTGTCACAAAATGTCACACATCATTATACCCCTACCCCCTTTGTCACATATAACGCTATATTACATAAGCATATGTACTTGCAGTTCCGAAACAAAGCGCAGCATTATAGATCACGTTATTAATTTTATGTTTGAGCTTTTAATGACATGTGTGAGCATGATAATAATAATGATTTACACTTGTACTTAATTTGTATAAAATGAGTTTAAGGTTTACAACACAAAAGATAAAAATAGCATAGAACAATAAAATGTATTAATTGTTCGAATTCTAAAAAAAAAAAAAAAAAATGACCCACGCAATTTTATTTTACAAGTATAAATGCCAAAGAAAATTTCATTTTGAACTTTTAACAAGTAAATTGAAACCTTAATCAGCATTGGTGTTTACGATACAAAATGATCAATTGAACTTAAAATCAAATTATGAAATCAAAAAATCTTTTAAAATAAATTTAATTTGCTGATTTTAAATGTTTTTATAGAAACTAAAATGTGTAATGTCACACTTCATGTCACCCCCTCCCCTCCGCTTGTCTCAATTTCTTGAACCCCCACCTCGAATTGTGACATTATTTATGAATGACCCCCTAGTCTAAAGATTAAAGGGTGATAGCAATCCCTTAAAATATGTTTAAAAATTGCTATAATTATTTTTAATGAATAGATCAAAATGGAAATTACCCTGGTATAAATTATGATTTTTTTGCCAAATTTTAAGGACAACCATTAATATATATATATACATAATATGAAACACTAATAAGAATTTTACTACCTAGCTACTTATTTCTACATCTCGATCAACCTATAAGTGTATAGCAAGATCCAAAACGAACGAGCCTACACTTTAACAAGTTGAAAACATCTAGTTGGATTGTCGTAACTTTTCACTCCAAAAGAAAAGAATTTACATAATACCTTACCTGAAAATTGTTACAATCCACAAATGAAGTAATCCATTGAATTAGTCAGTTTTCCCACGAAACTGAATTGTCGTTTAATTTAGAAAGAGCCACCCATCCTTTCCGGCAAGTGAAAACGGAAAATGCGGCATACTAAACAATGCATTCAAAACACCGAAATCGAAAAACTCTTTCTACAGGAACGAGGCGGGAGATTCACAGGTGGGATGATGTTCCGACGACGAAGCGGTACACTGGCAGACGAGAAACAAAAGAGTTTTCGACACGGTGGAAAATAAATTGGGGGGAAATGCATCAAAAGGGGAAAACAAAGCGAACGGTTTAGGTTCATGAAAAAAGAAGAAAAGAAAAAAAAACCGCGTTCGGGGCCGGTTTGATTTTTTACTTATTTATTTCCTAAACAGCACGACGATTTCGGGATGCGATCTGATAATGAGTTGGCGCGCTTCGACAGTTAGGAGGAATGTGTTAGGGGAGGTGGCAACAGCAATCATGCATCTCGTTTTATCTCATCTTCTAGATTGGAGCTCACACGATGATGCCAGGCACACTTTCACGCATAATGCAAGTGCATGGCTATAAAAATTTAAAATGAGGCGTGTGCATTAATGCACAAATTACATATGCATCCCAAACAATTCATGAACGAGAAAAATAAATTTCTCGTTCATGAATTGTTTGGACCTCCCCTGATTCTCAATGCGTTTTGTATCTTGCGAAAATCTAGTTGATTTAAATCAATAGATTAAAGCTATTGTTACTAAGTGTTGAAAAGTTAAAGTGCTAATAGCTTTGTATATTAGAAAAAACTGGCACCAAAAATTTCTTTTTACAAGCCTTTTTACTTGGAGTTTTATATTTTTACTTTTAATTACCTTTACTAAAGCAAGTGATTAAAGAAACAAGTCTCTCATAACAACTACTTATACGCGAGGAAAAAAAACACAAAAATTCTTTTTTACATATATTTTTGATTGATGTTTACTTTTAATTACCTTTACGAAAGCAATTTAAGAAATTAGTCTCACAATCAGTACGAATACGCTAAAAAAAAAAAAAATACTGGCAGTAAAAATCCTTTTTATTAGGAGGAAAAGATTTGCATGTCTTGTAAATCTTTGAGTTTTGATTTCGTCCTGCGGATAACTTGCTAAAGCGATGTATTACACAAATTTAAAAAAATCCTTCAGCACTATTTGTAGAAAAGGAAAAAAAAAAACTGACAAAAAAATTTTTTTTACATGTTTTCTTAGTTGAAGTTAAACTTTTTTCTTCTAGTTATCTTTGTTAAAACGATGTAAGAAACAATTATCTCATAACCACTATTCGTAGGTAAGAAGAAATATTGGCATCAAAATTTCTTTTTTGGTGTATTCTTTCTGAAAATTCGATTTTTGTGCTAATCTAATTCATTAAAACGATGTAAAAAAATGGTTTTATAACCATTTCTTGTAAGTGAGAGGAAAAAAATACTGGCATTCATGCGCTCCACCTTCTTTGAGGTTAGATTTTTCCTTTTAATTACCTTTAGTAAAGTGATGTAAGAAAAAAAGTCTCTTGTAATCACTACTTGTGGGTGTTAATGAAACTTGCAGCAAGAACTCTTAACATGTTTTTTTTAAAGTTATTTTTATCAAAGCGATGCAAGAAAACAATCTATCCTTTGTTAATCTAATGTAATTCACATTAAATGGTGTTACAGTTCTACCATCAACCAAAACGATCTTTCTGGAAGAGTGCCAAGAAGAATCCATTCATGTATAAGGGAGAAAATGCTAGTATATGGAATAAGCCGTTTTTGTTCTCGTTCTAGTTCGTTTAGAATACTTGATTTCTTCCGACCTGATGCTATATGCCAGTTTATAAATTTAGTTGCTTCCAACAAACAGAGAAGCAAACATTCTGATTCGCATACAAAATAAACGCACCTGGAAAACGAACTTCTCTAAAACTCGAATGGATTCGTTCATTTCTGCCATGCGCAGAAGCGTCAGTAAGTCAAAATTCCGTTGTCGAACTGTACTATCAAAATATTGCAAGGATTAAACGTTATACATTTTTTACAATCTTTATTTATTTATTTATTTTTATACTATTGAGTTTTTATAGACGAAAACAAATAAGCTCAAAGCTGAAATTGAAATCATTCGATTTTTCATGCTTTAATTAAGTTGAGCTATAAAGTAACGAAGCACAGAGCATGACGACAGACAGATCATGTAAACAGAGCTCTAGATTACTGATGTTTTTTAAACGAGAAATGGGGGTTAAGGGAGAAGAAAAAAAAAGGATAGTGTAATCGAGAACACAGGGATAAAATGATGACAAAATTCAATTTTCGGTATCCCACTTGCTTAGAGAAGCAGATCCAATGGAATTGAAGGAAATTTGTTTTATTCTTTTGCTGATCATCAAACGAAAGCGGAATGCGTAACGATTCATTTTGACGCGGTACGTTTTTTTTTTTTGGTTAAATTCACTAAAATAATCATTTAGAGTATTTTTCTCGATTTCTTTTTCCCAGAAGGATAAATGAATCACTCTTTGTTAAAAGGGCGTAAGTCAGTTTTTTATCAACATGAGTTTGATATGGTTTTACACTGTTTGAAGATAGACACATCGATTTGCGTTAAAAGGAAGTTTTTAACTGTATCCATAACGACACAATAATCTATCAAACATGTCGATTGTTAAAGTGGCGTTAGCCAATTCTTGGCTTTTATTGAAAGGCTATGAGTTAGCTAAAAATGCCAGAACAAGAAGGGATGCCCAATGAAGTTGTTGTTGTTTGATCTCTATCGCTAAATGTGGTGGTTGAGCCTGGAAACTATACAGGACCATTGTAGTGGCCAAACCAAGTACCAAGTCTTTGTCCAGATTTTGTCTTTGTCTTACTGATTCTGTGAAATTCGACAAAGTTACTTAGTACTTCCCTGTGCGAGGCCATAGTTTTCTTCCTTGAGATCGAGACTTTAGTAGCATATCGAAATATCTGAGAACACATAAGAGCATATACACTGTGAATGAAGTCTCGGGCAACATTACATTAAGCATAACAAGATTTGACGTTTACAGTTTGGGAAATTTCTTCCTCTGACATTTTGGGCTTCGAAACGCAGATGAAAACTCACTACAAAAAGTCTTGCATTCACCAAGAGACTACAGGTAAGAAGGTTGGAAAAAAAAGACAAGGTCTGTTTCCAAATAAGTACATTATTTCAATTCGTATATTGAAAACAAAACAAAGGATATGTTAAAGGATATACCTCCATAAACAGTCTGCGTCTCCCCTTCACCATTTTCATGTCTAAGACACGTGCCGTTCAACCCCGCACAGCTCCACCCTATCCCTAAGAGAAGGATCCGATAAAAAAAAAGCGAAAATAATGGACATTGAGAAGATGATGGACGGCATCCCAGTTCAATATCAAGAGTACTACAACACTATAAGGAATTGGCCAACAACTGAAGCTGGAATTACTGATTGCGACGTTGAGCCTGATTTGAGTGATAATGAAAATTAGCTATTATAATTATTTATGTCTCGTTTGTTGTCTTTTGCCTTGAAATAATTACTAATTTTGTTCAATATGTGTTGTACTTATGAGTAAAGCTACTATGAACTTTAAAATTGTGAATTATTATTTTCATTCAAATGGTTTACTTGATTCATTTTTCAATTTTTGTTAAAAAGGCGATGTTTGGCATTTAATTACTTAAAAAAGTACTGTTCAAAACTTTATGAAACTTTCACCTTATATAAAACAGTAACTTTTACTTTTGATTACTGCTGAAAATTGTTTTATAAATATTTCTTTAATATGAAGATTTTTCATTTCTTAAAAAATTAGTAACTTGTGACTTACGCCCTTTCAACAAAAACTGATTCAAATGTTTACGAAAGAGGCAAAGTAGAGCAATTTTGATTGACAACTAAACGATTGTGCATTAATTCGTTGGAAATAACTTTTCTCTCTCTTTCTAATGGGGCTGAGTATGGTCATTAACCTTTGCAGACCTAGTGCGTACCCCGGTAATCGGCATCCGTTTTTTCAAGTAGCACCACTGTCGGTGGATGCCATTGCCACTGAGAATTTGGACGCTCAGTTACAGCTAGATGGCGGCACCTGAGCTCTCATTTGATGCGACTTGCACTAGGTCTTTAATTTAGCCGAGAGTATCCATGCCAAACGAATACTCAAGGGCTCTTTAACATGCTGCACAATCATGCGATATGGGCGCAAACGATTTTCTGCATCTTGAAAATTCACCGACTTGGGCCAGGTTCGAACCTGCGATCTTGGGCGTACGAGACTTGCGCCTTACCACTACGCCACCCTGTCGACTGTTGGAAATAACTTGCAGGCAAATATAATAAGTAGCTACAAAAGGTCTAGATTTTGAAAATCCTGTCACCGTCACTTCAAACTAAATTTAAAATGGCATCGTATAACTAAATAAAATAAATAAAAAGTATTGCCTGAAAGCTATTGGCGAGAAGGATTTTCTTAATGGTTTTTCATTGTGCGGCGAGGTGAAAGGTGACAAACGTTGGGATTGTTGCTAATCGGTTGCAGCCTTTTCCGACACACAAAATACTTCAAAATACAAAATTTTATAAAATCGGATAATCTTCTTTCGTCGTACGCTACATAGCTCCCCTTTCTCAAGTAAGCGAACAGGAAGACGGGACGTACGAATGAGACGGCTGCCTAGTAGAGGGTGAGGCATAGGTTATAACCTGGTTTTGACGGGGTATAAAAAAAACTAATACAATTGGAGACTTGAAACTTTTTAAATTTTGATCTGTATATAATCCCATTTTTTTGCATTAAGTTTTGAATACCACTTCAGCAAGATGGCGGCCTTCAGCACCAATACACTGATGCAGTCCATTTCTGAAGTTTTGGGAAACTTTTCTGCACATTTCAATAGGTTATGGCGGATATTTCCTCGATAATTCGGTCCTTCAGCTCTTCTAAATTATGGGGGTGATGTTTCCAAACTTTCTCCTTCAAATAACACCACAAAAAAAAAAAGCTTAAGGACCGTAACATTAAGCGTGATATTGAAATGCACACGAAAATGCAGTTTATTCGCTCTGCGTGAAAAAATAGACTGCATCAGTGTATGGTTGCATAAGGCCGCCATCTCGCTGAAGTGGTAATCAAAACTTAATGCAAAAAAATGGCATTATATACAGATCAAAATATAAAAAAAGTTTTAAGTCTGTTATTGTATTAGTTTTTTTTAATACCCCCTGAAAACCGGGTCATTACTTCTGCCCCTCCCTTTACTTGCACACGCAGATTTAAGGAATTAATATTAATTTAATGATGATACTTAAATGTGAGTGATCTCGGTGCCTAGCAGCTTGAATGCAAAATAATAATTCATGTGTTGGACAGCACCCCGTATCCAATAACAATAGGTGGTAACAGTACTTCGACCGATTAAAAATTCACAAAAATTATTTTTTAAAAAAGGGTAAATTAATTGGAAGTTTATTAAAGAAATACCAGGGAACCTACCCCACTAAGTGCGATGGTGGCCCTCCAAAAAAGAGGTACAGAGCCCCAAAAAGCAAAGTCCTTCCCCCCCAAAAATCTTCTAAAACCCCCCAAAACACTCCCCTTCTAAGAATTTAAGTAGCACTCAAGCAATAAAAATTGCTCGGGGGGGATGAGGAAACGAAAAAAGAGATGCATATAACGCAAAAACGTTCGAAATTTTGGAGTTTCTTTGAATAACGCGCGAAGCAAGCGATCATACCTGTAGAGTGGGATACTTATGATGCAGTGAGTACAATTTAAGCAAATGAATATTTAAACGGCAATAAAAGCAACTCGGAAACCTAAGTGTTCTCTTGTAAAGGGAGATGTTAAGTGAAAGAATTATAAAAGTATATGGAATAACTGATTTTCAAGGATAGATGGTATTAGCAATATCAAACTAAAGAGTTAAATTTAAGAGCACAAGTTTTCACTGTACCAGAAGTTTCACTCCTCTAGGTTGGGGGGGGGGGCAGGCTTTGGTGCCAGCTTTCGTTTCAGGTCAGAGGCATTTGGAGGGGAAGCGTAGCTGAAGGTTTGGCCGATTTGGGGGGTCCCTGGTTTCTAGGGGGCCTCCGCTAGAGCGTTATCGCTCTAGCGGAGCCAACCTTCGGAGGCCAAACCTTCGGAGGCCTATCCGAAGGTTTGGCCGATTTAGGGGATTCCCTCGTTTTTAGGGAGGTGAGCCATCGCTCTAGCGGGGGGGACGCTCCTGCACTATAAGTTGTTTTCAGAGACCTGGTAAAAATTAAAAAAAAATTTAAGTTAAATATATCAAATAAAAAAATATTTAACCCCCCCCCCTCCCCCCAACTAACCTGAACTTTTGTGGTTTCAATGCAAATATTTTAAAATGATGTGTTATTAAATTTTGCACTACAGCATATCGCAAACACCGCCTGAAGATATCCACACTTCCTTTGGGTTTTTGACGATAGATGGCAGCACCACTAACTAGTTTCAGAAACGTCATTTCAGGAAATTATATTCTTTACTTTTCATCTTGAGAGTTTTATTTTCAAATAGAATACATTTTGCTCCAAAACTGATTTTTTTTTGTGAAGGAAAATTCAGTACAATGATAGGAATTTGCTTTTAAAATTTTATTTTGATCAAAATCAAACAAAACTTCTTTTTTGTTTTATGTATCACAATTTTCGTTATATCAAAAACATCTGCAAAAATATTGTTGACGTTTTTCCATTCAAAAATTTATATCACATTACATTAAATAGAAAACCTTGAAAGGGGAAAAAAAAGAGAAAACGACATACACGTAAAGCGATTGAATGAGTTTTAGGAAAGGAGATTATGTGTTAAACGGAAAATTCTTTCATTCTTTGTAAACGTAATGCAATGCTATGTAAAAAAAAGAAGAAAAAAAGCGAATCATCTGAGGCCTCGAACCACACCTCCATCCGCAATGCATTTAGTGGTTGAAGCATCAGATTTTTTGTACAGCATTTTTGCTTTTGTATAATAACGTTCTTGTTCTTCCGGAGTTTACATGAGACAGTTTTCTCAAATACGTCTTTAAAAATAAATCGTTAAATAAATCACTATCTGTATCAACAAATATTGTAAATCACATCTTTGCAAGATATTTACAAATAATTCAAATTCATGTCCCCCAAAATTTGAGTTGAATTGCAAAGTTTGAAGAGAAAAAAAGTAAAACAAATTGAGAAAGGGAGAAAACCTTATCAGTCACAGAGTTTTTATTTATTAAGTTTAAGGTTATTTATTTTTCGACAAATTTCATTAATTTTCTACAATGGGATTAGTTTTTGTTCCATGTTTACCACACACGCGTATAGTGAAGCCTAGAGATAGTTTAGCGTTCAAAAAATAATTTTGTCTGTTTTGTTCTTTAAACGATTTTTGAATAGTAATTGCTCTTAGTACTCGTTTCACACCGATTGTAACAATGACGAAGTTTTGGTTAGAGACTTTCTTCACACGTATTGATTTTACGAAATTACAAACAGAATACGCGCCCTCGGATTATCTTTCGTTTACCGATTGGCTATCATTTCTTCCAACTTTGAAAATTTCTTTCATTCAGAGGACCGTGGTTTGTTAATTGTGCTATGACGTAAAATCGTACAGGTAGTGTATTGCTGTTGATTGATGTCATGTCAGTCTCCATAAGAGGTCTTAAATGCCGACTCATAGAACCCTCAGAATCAAGTTTCTTTCGACACTTTAAGAAAATTATACCTAAAAATATTCACGGTAAACAACACACTACAGGTATATAAAGGCAATCGAAGAAAAGTGGAATATGGGATATTGAATTCATAAAATGCAAATAAATAAATAAATTACTTCAAAAATGTATGAAAAAATATATATATATTAAAGAATAAAATAAATAAAGACTTAAAACATAAGGGAAGTAAAATATCATTGTTTCATTCTCGTTGTCACTTACATTTGCATTGTATGTGTAGATTGTGGTGACCTTTATTTACAAACGGCCGAGGTCTAACCTTACTGACCCTACTATTTTATATTCATTTATATATTCCTTTTTTAGTCAATACGCATAGAGCAGCTAGTGTGAGTGCTCTAGAAATATTTTTCATATTTTGACTCGCGGAACCCCCAGATGGGTATAAACACAGCTTAAAGACCACTCATCATCTATAGCGACTGGGAAGGCAACAACGCATGTTGTGACTGTCGCGATCGGCTTGAAATCAGAATAAGGAAACCAACAACAACCCAAAGGTAAAAACAGACTGAGCCTTCCACTAAACCATGGCTGCCTGCGATCATATAGCGGCTGTCCAGACGCGGAGCCAGAACAAAGGAATAAGCGTTCAAACGATAGTTATTTTTTTCCTCACTGGTGCGCTGCAAGCATGTACTAGTTTTGTATGGAAATACATTACGAAAGGATTGTTTTTGCCGGGTTTGCAGCATGCATCATGAAGATTTCTTTTTGGTAAATTTTTAGTTCATGCATTACCGATCGGAAATATGTCTCCCGATGTTTAATTGTGTCTAACCTATATATATTTATTTTAAAGAAATTTTTCATTGTAAATGAAATAAAACGGCAGAAAGCAGTAGAGTGTTTTTTCTAAGCATTAAATTAATGAATGCATACGGTTTATAATTTTAGGGATTTACTAAATTTATGTTTGGTTTATATGCATATATTTTATTTGTTTTTTCACTCCATGTCACCTATTCAATTATTCTGCAAATAGAAATCGTGAGTTTGATGCTTTAGATGATATTTTTATCCAGTGAGGGCTGACATTTGCATTTTCCCCTTATGTCTCGAACTTTACTGGTTTTATTTATTTATGCATTGGTTTTATTTATTTTTACTTCAGATTATTAATAAGAAAACAAACGTCATTATAGCCCAAATTTCAGAAAACATATTTCGGGACAAGAGGAATCCTTTTATCAATGAATAGAGTTGTACGCATCTGGATGCAAGTAATTCAAGTGATTTACACTCACTTGGATTACTTACATTTTTTAGGTCAAATCTTTACGCATTGATAAAGGGTTGCCTTTTAATTCCAAAACATGTGTATGGAGTAATTTTTGCAACTTGCGCTAAAAGAACGTTGGTCCGCTCATTAATTTTTTTCCACTCAAAAGTAAACTTTGAACTTCATATTATGTCTAGATTATGCTTTAATTTTTTTTTTTGTTTATATTTTTTTGTTCTGAGGAGCTTAAATTTCTTATGCTTGTATAAAATGCTAAAGTTAAAAGTGGAATGAGTGAGGGAGAATCTATATTATAGATCTAGTAATGTACCTTTTTAAAATTATACTCGCGCCACATGAACAAGGGTTACAATTGAAATACCTAAAAGGAAGGGAGACTTCCCTCTAAGATTTGTTGTTGATTCTCCACGCGTTCATGAGTACACCCATTTTGTACACCATAGAATCTTAAAACATAGAAAAGTAAATAAACTATCTAAGAGACCGTTCATAAATGATGTCAAGCTCTCTTCCGATATATTTGACCCCTCCCCCCTTTGTCACAAAATGTCACAATTCAACGGACCCCCTTCCCCCCTTTGTCACATGTCACGCTATGTTGAAAAGCCAGATGTCACACTACTTGTTACCCCCTTATCACACTTTGTCACAATTTCACGAACCCCTCTCCCCCCTCGAAGCGTGACATCATTTATGAATGCCCCCTAAAGTGTATTTCTGATTTCTAATTTAAAAGTGGGTAAACATTAATTTAAGAAAGTATTTAAGGAAAATCAGGTTATAGAAAATCAGAGAATTCGAAAGCTTTTGGTAGATTTCATCGAAGAAGTGCCGGTTGCAAAGTCTTGGTATTGAAAATTGAGAATATTCAGTGTAGTCAAGAAAAAAAGAAAACAGAGGTGAGAGGGCGGAGGCTTTTACAGTTAAGAGCATACGTTATTGTAATGAAATAGTGGTGGGGGAGGTGGCTTTTGAAAAGTGGAGGGACGATCGTGTAAAATAAAAAAGGTTTCGGACGGTCCTCCCCCCCCCCCCCCGATTGAGAATACTCATTGCTTTTTGTTGTCAAGGAGTACGTCATCTAAATAAAAAGGTTTAAAGGGATATTTAAAGAAAAATTGCTCTTATCCAGGGGTGTCCACGAGGAAAGTTCATGGCGTAGACTGCGCCATTAAATTTTTCGATGAAATCTTTGACACCCCCTGGGCAGGGGAGCATTTTTTCATCGAGTTTTAGCCCTTTTGGGTGGTTGTCTTTTTTGGGGGACTTCGTACTTCGGATGGTGCATACTAGTGTATGCACCATCTTGCTTAGGGGGTTGGCACCCATGTATTCTCAGTTACAAGTTTTAAAAATAATCTTGTTAACTCTGAACTGCATATATTGAAGCGTTTTAAGTAATTATTTTTAGTTTCTCATTTATTGTACTTAATTGTAATATTTGAAAATATTTCCCCCTGATTGTTTATTTTATTGAATCGTTTTCTTTTACAAAGGCCTAATCTTTGACCTTTCTTACTTAATATTTTAGGAATTTATTCTAAATATTTAACTAGTGTAATTGCTTTAGATGAGACCAGCAAAAAAAAGTAGCCACTCTTATATGATAATCCATCTGTTGAAGTTAACTGAAGTCAGCTATACTATACAATGCAATATTAGTTATTAGTATTATGTTATTAGTCTGTCAATAACAATAAAAAAATTTTGCATTAATCATTTACTTAATTACGTAATTGTTCAACTAATCTTTATTTGCTAAATCACTTCACAACCTAACTGTTCCACTTTCCTGTTATAATTAAATTTACAATAAATGGAATTGAAATAATTCAATTAACACAAATATTAAAAATAACTTTATTAATCATAATCTATGTCATTTTTCCTTTAACTGCTGTTATTTAATAGTATTAACATGAATGTATTGAAAATTGCTTAATAATAAAGTAGCTAATAACCATTTAAAGACTATTCAATACGGCTTTCAAAAACCTGCTAGCCAATTTATTTGCGCTACACAATGTGAAAGGATAAATGCATTTCAGAAAATTATGCGCAATTATTGTCGTTCAAAATAAAAATTAATCTGAAAGCATAATATGATCAGCCAATTTCGAGGAAAATTTTCTCTGTGTTCATTATATATAAAAGTATACGTATGTATGAAAAGTTGTATCTTAACGAGCAGCTTCAAAGTCTGCATAAGCTACTACCAAAAAAACGATGTTTTTATTTTTTCCTCTGTATTAAAAACGTTTTAATGGCAAATACACCCTGCAACGTATTTTGATAGTTACTTTTGCCCTCAACACTTAAATGTTTATCTTTCTTGAAATTCAAGCCTTTAACGCGATGATATTGCAATGGTTAGATTTTTAAATCCTCGCTTTGAAGTACATGCTAACAGCGCCAATTGACTGAAGTGGCAGAAAATGTAAGTTCTGCTTGCACGCACTTTTTCGCCCGTTTGGACAGCCGCTATATGATCGCAGGCAGCCATGACTGAACGCAAAGAAACAGACTGTCAAAGATAAAATAAGAAATTGTTGTCAAGGAAGAGGGGTCTGCATTTGGCGTATTTATCGCCATCAGGAGCAAACTAAATGACTTCTAGTTAAATAAATTTCAAGAAACAGGATGGTCAAAAAAGAGATTGTTCAGTTCGCACTTATTATTTAAAAGTAACACTTATGCTCAGTTTAGTTCCTTCATGAACTGAGGTAACAACAATCAAGAAATCTGTGATGAACAATTGATTGGCTCTTGAATGAAGACATCCGATGGGAAGGATTCCAGTTGTTAAAATAAGAGTGTGGAAAACAGGCTTGCCGCGCCAATAAATACAACGATACTCAGACTCTGTACCAACATAAAAGTTCCTACTCTTTACTGTATGTTCTCCCCCCCCCCCCAAAAAATGAACTCTGCAAAAAGGTCACGTGTCATGTTATCATTTATTATCAAAACCACACTGTACTAACCTGCATGTGTTCGTTTTCTGCTGCGTCGTTGAGCGGACTTTTTCCGTGCTTGTCCAGCAGGATACGTGCACCGTGCTTGAGCAGCCACCGTAAGGTTTCGAGGTGCCCCCTGCTGGCGGCAAAGTGCACTGGCGTTGCCCCGTCGTTGTCTCGGAGATTTGGATCTACGCCCTGTTCCTCAACCTGGTAAAAAAAATGAAACATGAGAAAATTTCATTTATTCATGATAACCTTTCTCGTAAAATCATAATAAAATATTATATATGCATATATATATATATTTTACAGTCAAAGACTAGCCCACATGTACATGGGCAGTTTTGAAAGTGATGCAGTTTCACTTTGATATTTCTTAAAATTACCAATAGGTGTCCTTTTTTTATAGAAAGAAATTGCCGATTAAGCTTTTTTTGTTGAAGAGATTGTGCTCATAAAGGACACGGACTTGGAGGGACTACGGAAGGACAGAACAGTGACTAGAGTGGGAAATGTACTTCTTTCCCTCTCTAGAAGCAACATTTCCTCTCCCTCCCTGCATTCTTTCAGAAGTTTACAGGGAGTTGAAGAATTTTTAAGACTCGGTTTATAAAATAAAATAAAAACTAGTAATTATATTTTTAAAGTATTTTTATTCAAAATAAGCTCCTTCGGCTTCGATACATTTCTTACAGTGGTTTAACAACGATTCGAATGCTTGTTCCAGCTCACATTGTGAGACTGCCTAAAAAGCTCGAGGCAAGGTTTTTGGATAGTGTCAATGCCATCAAAGTTTAAAAAAAAGTGAACAAATGAACTGAGGTTTTGGCAGTGGATCAGCTGACAGTTAAGGAGTTTCACGAATGCTCGATAGCACAGATAGCGCCACAGTAAGCTCACTTCCAGCGGTAGTCTTTAAAAATTTTTGACATTTTGCGACCCGAGTTTTGGAGGCAGTCCCATAATATGAGCTGGAACAGGCATTCGAATCGTTGTTAAACACTGTAACAAATGTATTGAAGCCTAAAGAGCTTATTTTTAAGAAAAATACTTTAAAATATATAATTACTAGTTTTTATTTTATTTTATAAACCTAGTCTAAGAAACTTTGACACACATATGTAAGCCTTTAAGAGAAAATGTGTTTTACTTATAGAGAACGTCTAATAGGAACGTTGGGGAAATTCCCATGGAATCTTTGAAAAAAATGCTTAATCAGTGAACGTTTCTGAAATTCTTAATAACACTTTTAGAAGATGTCTACAGGAGAAATTTTTAACAGAACTTTCGAAACATTTTGATTGAATTGCAGTTGAGGAATAGAAGCTTTAGGAATGTTGTTTGAGCGAGCGTTTAGGAAATTCTCAATAGAACCTTTAGAAATGTTTTTGAGTGAGGGTTGAGGAAATTTTCAATAGAACCTATATAAATGTTGTTTAAGTAAGCGTTGAGGAAATTCTCAATAGAACCTTCAGAAGTGTTGTTTGAGTGAGGGTTGAGGAAATTTTCAATAGAACCTATATAAATGTTGTTTGAATGAGGGTTGAGGAAATTATCGATGGAACTTTTAGAATATGTTTTCAGAGAGCCTTGGGAAAATTCTGAACAAAACTTTTAAAAACGTTTATTGAATGAGCGATGAAGAAATTCAAGAGAACGTTTAGAAAACATTTATTGAGTAAAAATATTTTCATTGGCTTTACAGAGAGTATCTACAGTACAGTTTTGTAGGAATAATTTATATAGTTTATATATTATAGCTCTTGATGTAAAGATAAACATGAAAATAATAATACGGTTTTAGAAAATATTTTTCTAATTCTCACCATCCACTTGAGACATTTGAGCATTCCCATCTGCGCTGCGGCGTGGACGGGAGCCATGCCGTCCTTGGCCCGCAAGTACAGCGACCCCCCTGCCACCAGTACAAGGTACTTGAGCACGTCCAGGTGTCCTTCCTGGGCAGCTAGGTACACGGGCGTTACGTTGTTCTCCATTGGAGTGTTGGCGCTGCAAAGAAAATGGCGGCTTTTATTTCAATCACAAATAGAAAGGAAAAGAAAACTTAGAAAGATTGCAACTGATTATACTTCCTATTAGTACTTTTTTCATTAATAATGTAGGGAAGGAGCCTTTTTTGACTGCGAGTCAAAATCAACCAAAATGTGCGTATTAAGAAGTCGTCTGCGGGCCAGCAGTAATTTCAAACATTCAAACTCATCGATTACTTCTTGAAGTTAGTATACAATTTTTATTTTGCAAAGACAAAAATGCATGATTGCTACACCCCCAACTCTATAATCAAACTACACTAAAAAATACTAGTTCCACCTTCCGCGCAAGAAAATGGTAAAATGGTGAAATTTAGCTGCAACCAGCATTTGGTACTAAGTTGAACCATTATAATGTAGTTTCACCATGAATGTGAAACTAGAAATCATTATAATGATTCAACTTAAGTACCAAATGTTGGTTGCAGCTAAATTTCACCATTTCATTCACTTTTTTTTTTCTTTTTCTTGGTGAAAGGTTCAACTAGAATTTTTCAGTGTGGGGTAAACCGACAAGTGAATGAACAATATCGTTATTAAGATAGTTTCGTTTCAGTTGCTTTTTTATGTTTTTTTTTTTTTCAGTGTTCATTTCATGAACATACAGGGTGCGGCAATATAACTTCCTTTTCTCAAAGCGCAACAAAAACTGTTTTATGAATGATAAATTTTTAAATTTTTTAACTAATGTAGATATACATCTAAAGTTTTGTTTTACGCAGTTGTGAAAATCAAATAAGGTAGGTAACGCCCCCCCCCCCCCCATTCCCCATTCACTGAGAGTCTATTTCTGGCGATTGTCACGATTTGCCAGCATAGCAGCGGGTATGTTTGCAATTTCAGCTCGGATGTTGGATTTTAGGTGCTGTGGGGTTCTTGAACGGTTGGCATAAAGGTGGGATTTCAAAAACCCTACAAGAAAAACCACAAGGGGTTCAAATCGGGGAGCGTTCTATTCACCCAAATTACGGAACATCCGTTCGAAAAGTAGGTTTTGACGAAAAGCGTACGCTCCTCACTTTTTCTAGGCATGATGGTGACTGACCAAAGTTGGGAAGAAAACTTTAGAACCATCCCTCTAAAATGAGATCACTCTCGTCCCGTTAACATTTATGGCCTGACACGCGCGCATTTTGGGACAAGCCCGCAGTGGACCAGCGGGTAGAAGCTCGGTTCCCGCAGAACACCGAAAGTGAAGCAACATCGACTAAGGTCAGTGTTTGAGAGGGTGACAACCTCTCGCGGCTGGTTTCTGCGGTCCGTGTACGCTAAATTGAGCTGGTGCAGGTTAAATACGTCGTGGATCCAATGTCCTCCAAGTGAAACGATACCTTTGGGGGAGCCAATCCCAGGTGACGGTCTCTCATTTGGGAGCTGGTTCAAAAATTAAGAGACCTTTCATAGGGGCAGAAGTCGGACTCCTGCCTTTAAGGGCCTCTTTTGTCTCAGGAGTAGCATACCCATTCTTTCTCGTCACGCACGAGGACGCGACAACAGCAACAACAACAACAATTTATTTGAATAATTTAAATTATGCATGATATGGATTCTTTCTCGGAACTCAAGTATGTCATTTGAAATTATGGAAAGGATCATTCCCACGCGTCTTAGGCTGTGAAGCGTTGTGTAGGGTGTATTCCTGGTGTGTGTTCCTGGTGTATACACGGCCAACTAGATACTAACGAACAAATACCGCACGTGACTTTCTTCGTCGCATAAGGGGGAGCAAAATTTTTTTGACGGATTTTGTCTCCACATTACATTTATTCTGCCAGAGTTTGACGGAAGGTGTCACGTAAACAATCGGTTCTTCGGCCGGTTAATCTACTTAGGTTTAATCGTAATAGCTTTTTATGTCTTTTAAAAAAAATTTATTTGTTGTCTACGTTACATTTTCAATTACTAATAAGCTGTTATGTTATCGCTTCAACTGTATCATAATAGCAACTTTTGTATAGGAATTTAGAAATAACTATTTTGAGGAATATAATGCGGGGAGACCAGAAGGAGCATCAAACTTTTGCATAAAATTTATTGTATAGAGATCTTTGTACGAACCATACATTATCATAATTATTTGCGAAGGGTCATTAAGTTGTTATTGGTACTAACATTATTCGTGGCGTTGTTCTTAAATACGGTGAAAGTAGTTGACGGTTACATCAGTATCAGTATATAACTCTTAATCCTTAATCACGTAAGGATGAAAACAATGGGAACTAAGGTTAGTATTTAGCAAGAATATCCCAAGAATTGCTATAAAACCACAATTGTGATTCATACAAGGATGATTATTACGATTTAATAAGAAAATATCTGTATCACAGGATTTCTTTTAGTCAATGTTCAATCATGAAGGATGTTCAAGATTTAATAAATGCAGCTCAATAGAAAGCATAAATCGTAGATGTGATTCGTAAAGGAAAGATACTTACAATTTAACAGAAAATCATCATAGTGAATGACAAACTTTTGCTAATTTTTTTTCCCTTATTTACAGGGATTGCAAGCAATCAAGCGCGAAAAGGTTTTACCATTCGTAGTAACAATGTTATTCGAAACTAATTCACATGAATGTCAAAGTTTTTTTCTTTCGAACAAGGAAAAGAGAGATTTCAGAAACTTTTTCGGGTGTCAAAATTACGTACATGCAGATACAGTATTACAAAGAATTAGTTGTTCTTTTTTGTGTTATCTTTGTTATAAATCACATCTTAAAAATGTCAGAGATCATATTTTCCTTTTTATCTGCCCTTGATAAATTTTAGCCTTGAACTTCATTGAAAGGAGGGAGGAAAAAAGAACAAAACATTTCATCATAATTTTGAGTAGTTTTTCTTCCTCAAAATTTTTTCTGCGTAAAACCACTAAACAGTCATTTTGCGCTCCACTTATAAGTCCAAATATTTGGCAAAGAGGCCCCACGGAAGCGGAAAACAGCGAAACTCGTGAACTTGACTAAAATTACCAGCCCTCCATAAACGTTCACCGAATAAACGTTGGACTGCAAAAACTACCGCCCCCTGCCGGGCTAAAATGACGCTAAAATAGCAGATGCTAATGCACAACCGCGGGCGAAGACGTCATGCTTGGCTGCGCCCTCAAGAAAATGGAACGTTACCATTTGATTGGAGCTAATTTCAAAAATGATGAAACGAGTGCGCTTTAAGCTCGTATTCATTTATTTGTCATTAACTCGATTTAGAGGGCAACCCCAGGAATCGCTTAAAGAACTGAATTATATACTAGATCTAGAAGCAAGCGAAATGATAAAAGTAATGATTTTCTCTATAATATTGAGGTCTGCAATAGAGCGAAGTTTTTTCCTACTATTAACAGTTAACAGCAGTGAATATAAAAAATATTAAAATTGCCAACCACATAATTAAGTAGTGTAGGAACTAATTTTCTTTTGATTTTTAAGAACAATATTTCCCAAATCGAAATTAGATTAATTATAACAAAAATTTAAGTCTTAATATACAAGAGATTCCAAATTTTAACAACACTGGGTCCCCACTTCTTAGAAACTCAGTCCAATTTACAGTGAACCAATCCATCACGGTGTCTTGAATTTCATGACAAATTGTTTCGAGATTTTCCAGATTTTTAAATTATGAACTTGGACTGTTAAACTCATATGAAAAATTTGTTATTTTGAAACCTACTCTTACTTACACTGAGCTATATTTAATCTAAAAATATAAAAATTTCGTTGAAAGAAATTTGTTGCTTTGGAAAATTAGATTTTAGCTTCTCATTTGAATGTTTCAAATGATATTTTCCTGCACAAGCTAACTACGCTATTGAGTTTAAGCTGTTCTAGAACTCAAATGCAACAGGAATGAACGAACTTAAACCATGATCTTAGTGAATAAAAAGGAATTTAATACTTGTTTTATATTAACTCTTAAAAGAATGCAGGTGCAGTTGATTTCTATCTATTTTACTTTGGTACTAAACATAAAAAAGCACATTCCCCAACGTAGAAGGGTCAATCATTGCTTCCTCAAATTGCTTATCTATAAGTTTTGCTCTTCACTTATTCTCAGTTTAAAATCTTAAGTATGGATACAGACTTTTTGTTAATGGTAAAAAATTAACAGATCTATTTGGGCTACGGACAAGAGAAAAAACTACAGAAAATGGCCACAGAAAATTGTTTCGCCAGAGTGGTGTCTGTGGAAAGAACTCTTAAAAGACTAAGTTTCGTCATCCCACTTATTGCACAGGAGTGATGTTTAAAAAGCACCAATAATCAAGATTGGACGAGAAACAGAAATTGCCCACAAACTTTCTTCCAGCCGTGAGTGTAAATGAAAGATAGGCCAAATACCAATTCTGATACCACATCAAAATTGCCTTCATAGTTTATATCAGCTTTTTGCTTGTTCAAGTTAACGTAATTTTTCCATTATGGATATCCCTCTTTTTTAGGGCGGGGGATCACTTTGTACAAACAATAATGTCTGAGAATCTAAAGCTTAGACTAGTTTAGCTAAAAATAGAAATTGCGCCTGCAAAAGGTACATGTGTGTGCCAATAGGTACAAGGAAGGGATTAATTTGATTAAATGCGTCATATTTTTGGTCGATAAGACTGCGAGAAAGAACTGCTACAGTTTCATAAAAAGAAGAATTTATATCGATTTTTATATGTTTTAGCCGTAATCTTATCTCAGAAATTTTCAGCTGTTCTCACCAGTATGCATCACTAAGGTTAAAGGGCAATGCTCCAACAAAAATGCTTTTAGAAAGAAAGACTACTTCGGAAAGCTATAAATTCAACTTGTGTTTTCAAACTTTTCTTGGAAACGCATTTTATCAGATGAGGGCAAAATAATAAGTTTAAATAATTTCTTTATGTAACCTAAAATAAGAACGTGAAACGGTTTTACAATATTTTGTTCTTTCTAAACCTAAATGATCATCCAATTTGGGCTAACAAACCGCAGACAAAAAAAGAAGAAGAAGAAAAGTTTGGAAGGGTGAAACTAACAAGACAAAAACACAGGACTATCCGAGAAGAAAACATCGAAAGAAAGAACTTAGTCGTAAACTCAACAAATGAGTTCAATGAACAAATAACCCGAATTAGGTCGGAAGCCTTATTTTTTTAGGGGGTATTCCATAAACAAGAATAAAGAAAACGAATTCAGACCAAAAAGAAAACTGTTTTTATACTACAGGGTTGATAGCTTTATTTATGGTTTAATATCTTAATTTTATATCTTCCTTCAAGGTCATCAAGGTGCTTCTAAGTTAGAAGGAAACTTTCTCGGAAGCCGTTTTCTTATCTGTAAATGGTGGTTAGATTTGCTGCGACGACTTTTCCGATGTCCGCAAAGATTATTCGGTATTTACTTTCCGAAAAAATATCTTGCAATCTTCAATAAGAAGAATGGCATGTAGTTGCTTGTTGTCGTAAAAGTGCTGACCACTAAGTTTTGGAACAAAACTAATTACTTGACACATACAAGGGTCTCAACCGAAAATGAGACGGTAAACGCCTCCAGGGAGCCATGATTTCTCCCACCTTTTAAGCAATATTAGCGATCCTAGTATGGAAATGTATATATAAATTAGGACCCTCCCCCTCCCCAGAGGTTTCGCCACTGGGTGTATGTCTGATCAAGGTGCGTTTGGGCAGAAAAATATTCACTAAGTAATAATTAATGGAAAAAATAAAATTTACAATCTAGCATTATACAAAGCGAAGTAATTACGCAAAAAATACAGTTATCAAATTTTATGTTTAGAAATTGAACAATAAAAGTATATTAGAAAACACATTTAAACCCTATCGGTGATACTATGCATTTACTTTATCTTCCAATAATATTATACGCATATTTTAAGAAATATATGTTTTCAGTCCGATCAGTTTATTTTAAAAATAACTTAATTCAGGTAAGAAATAACAGGAAACAAAAACAAACGCTTAAAGTAATGAATTTCAGTTTTTATGGCATCCTTGGGACACAAATTTTAAGAAACATTTAAATAAAGAATTTTTTATGCCCTAGTTATTCAACTGAAGAAAGATTTCGTGAAGAAGTACTACTGAATTCATTTACTTATTTTTTAACATTTCATAATAATAATAATAATAATAATAACAATAAACCAAAGAGTTATTCACATGCATACAGTAAATATTATTCTTGGATTTTACAGTATGTTTGTGCTTGCAGTTAAATTAATTCTTCAATAAAATGATGAGGACAGCATCGAAATTATCAGTGAATTTCATTCGTATCACGTAATGAAATTTCAGAGTACAATTTTATAAAAAATTTCACGCACTAAGAGAATTTTCTTTTTCGTATTTAATTTTCTTTTCTTTTTTTTTATTAAAAAAGCCATGAACAATAGGATATATTTAAAAAAACACACACATTAAAAAGCATTGGCAATTTACATTAATTGTTCTCTAAAGCAAAAATAGCAAAACAAAACCTTCTTCCCTACGCATGTAATGCTTCATTTCCAACATGAATGCAACGCGAATTTTTGCATTTATACAAATAAAAACTTCTCTTATGATGATTACTGCTTTAGTGGAAATGTGTTTTTATTTTTTTTTTCGGAAAGGCACAAACAGTATTATTGTGCTCCTAATTGCATCATAATTTCATCGCTCGCTTTGTACACTTGCTGTTTACGTCTCTATACATGATAGGACATTCTTTTTAATACACTGAATGAAAGAATGTTTGAAAGCTCATCCTGTTCCTGTAAATCAGAACAAGAGCGAACCACAAATGTCGCACAGCCATTCAACTTGTCGTGCAAAACGTTTAGTTGTCACAATTTCAATGTGACCTTGGGCTGAAGAATGGAAACGTGAGTTCAGGCTTTCGAAAAAGATCCCATCAGTGCGGACATTATTTATTTGGGTGTCATAGTCGACGACAAATATAACAGTGACGCGTTTAAGGCAGCTTTGTTGTGAATAGCCAGGAATAAAAGCTTCGCTAGTGCCCAAACCAATTTCGCGCAGGGTACAGTTCAACCACGGACTTTTGACATTTGGACGCTTCTGCGCATGGCAGAAAAGAACAAATCCATTCGAGTTTTAGGGAAGTTCGTTTTGCCGCGTTTATTTAGCACGCGAATTAGAATGTTTGCTTCACTGTTTGTTGAAAGCAATTAAATTTATGAACTGGCATATACCATCAATTCGGAAGAAATCAAGTATGCTAAACGAACTAGAACGAGATCGAAAACGGCACATTCCATATACCAGTAGTTCCCCCCTTGAACATGAATGGATTCTTCTTGGCACTCTGTCAGGCAGATTGCTTTGCATGATAGTAGAATTGTATGTATAAAATTTCAAGGTGAAATTTCGTGACCTTTCAAAAATATCGGTGGCCATACAAAAAGTGTGGGATATTGATTTTGTAGGATAGCGGATATCCGGTGTCCCCTGCACGACGAATGCGTATTGGATAACCGGCTCTGATGTTTGAAACCTGTACATCTTGTACATATGTTTTTTAAACATCACACAGCTTTCAAACACATACCGGATATTTCGGACAGTAAAAGGATTGGATTCAGGATATTTAATGATCCTCGGATACCGGATCTGCGATGCTTTCTAGGCGGAAAACGGCCTTGTTGGATGGAACATTTTCGTGACTTATTCATAATTTTCGTGACTTTTTCGTTACTTTTGTTTCTGATTTCCAAATTCGTGACTTTTTTCGAGGCTTTCGTAACTTGTAGATGTCCTGTTAACATTCTCAACCATGTTTACAAGAGCAGCATCCGAAACAATTGTACTCTTCAATTTTGGAACGTAGTAAATTTTTAATAAGTTTTCTAAAATATAAAAGAGAAGTCACACTAAATTTTATATTCGTATAACTTTCAGTACATTTAATATGTCAGTTTATTTATTATTCAAGTTAATGGCATCCTTTTGAGTTTAGTAGAACGCTAAAAGTGAATGAACGTAGAAGCTTTATTCTTTTTCAAACGTTTCATTCTTAAGTAGTTTTAAACGAAATGTTTTACATTTTTATTGCTTGCTCTAAGTCCTCCTATTTTGAATGAGGCGTTTGATACCTCTCTTACTCTATAAGTTATTATTATTATTTTTGTACACCATTCATAATTTTTATGTCTTCTAAAAGAATTGTGTGTACAAGATAAAGTCTAAGGAATTACATTTATTATGATATAGCTAACGCTTATAAAAACCAACGTTGTTTTAAAATACAGCCCTCAAAATAATCATACAAAAAGTTAAATGATGATTTCCGTTTCCTCATCAGAAAGGAAAAGTATATTCAGTTCTGATGCCCGGACATATTACCGTTAAAGTAAAACAATATCCTTTTATACCTAACATAATAATAAGTTCTTTAGATTGTCAAGAATAGGCGGCTAAATCTTTTATTAGAGACTTGAGGGAGGATGAAATTACAAACTCCCGCTCTTTTTCAATTTGTGAGAGTGAAAACTAAGAAATCTGACAGCGTTGGATTTCCGTTAGAAACAGGAGTCCATCGCTCGAGCAATAATTTTTTCGGTCTGGCAACTTTAAAATTGCGTGGTTCATCTAAGCGGGTTCATCCAACAACATAAAATCCACTATTTCTGACATAAAGAGAGCAACACACCTGGTGAACCATAATCAACTCATGGTTTTCCCCATTTCATATTAACTTTCCCCCAAATATGTTTCAGTTTTAATTTAATAATTAAAATTCGTGAAATAAAAACTACCAAAACTTAAATGAAATAAAAGTACACAAGAAATCAATGAAACTAAGAAGTGTTACGCTAAAATTACCTGAAATCAGCGGCGAATGTTAAAATTTGATAATGAAATGTTTAAAGACATTTGGAAGGAACATCTGTGAATTTCTCGAGGATCTATCTCGATCAGGAAGAACCATAACAATGTCTTCCAATGTTATGTCTTTAACCTCAATAACGGATTCATCTACTGTTTCTCGAAATGTAAATTGATTTCCAGTTAGCTTATTCCACATAAATTTTATGGAAACATAATCAATTGTTTGAACAACTAATCATACATAAATGACTACTTCATTTTTTGTTGCAAATATATGTTGCTTTTGCCACATAGTAGTTATCAACTTCAGCGACCGTTCTTTAATAAATTTTAACGTGTTATTTAAATATTTATATAGTTTTTAGAAATTTATTTCTTTTATTAATTACTTTTACTTCTAATACATTATCTTATATGATGTAATTTGTATGTCTGCATGTAAATTTAAATAAAATAAATAAGCAGTTAATTTTGATTTGTATTTGTTATAGCCTAACTGGATGGTGGGCCACGGTATTTCTATGTAGAGCCAGAAATTATAGATATGAGTCATAAATATGTAAAAAAATTTAAGAACTTAAAAACCGCATGATTTTACATTGTTTGAAGTATGTGGTATTTACAGACATTAGCTCGGCTCGGTCTTCTTAAAATTAAAACAGACGATACGACCATACGGAATGAATAGGCAGAAACAAAACAGTTAAGTACCATTTTCTCCGCTGTTTGTCGACCGATTTTCTTACTTTTTTAAAATTTCGTTGCTATTTAAGAGTTTTAGTGTTATCAATGAAAAATGTTTCGTAATAGTTTTTTTTCTTTCGACGTAGATTCGAAGCCTTTCATCAGAAGTCTTTGTTCGTCATACTTTAATACTATAGTACTACTTATATCAACAGTTTACAATATTTGTGCAGTACTCAATACATTTTCTACTATTTATAAATAAAAAAAGAAATGTCAAGAAAATATCTACTAAATGAATGTTAAAGAAAAATAATCTTGAGGCGCCAGTTAATCCATTTCTAAAATATATGTGTGTACTGAGCCAGTGAGATTGTTTGTCCAATACAATGTCAAAGAAAATAAAATCTAATTTGACCTTGAAGCTAACACCGACTCATACAATATAAAGTGATATAATAAGGGCAATGATGCCTTATTTCCCTTCGAATCAACGTTAGTTGATTTCCATTAGCATTTTGAGCTCTTGATTAAATTGAAAGTGATTTTTTGCATTTGTAATTTATTCAATAATAATAGGGTGGCATGAAACTTTTTATTTATTCTTCTTTGCAGGAGAAATAGTGCAGAAAATAAAAATTTATGTATAATATGTGACACAAATACCTTAAATTATAAACAGAACTCAGTGGTCAATCAGTTGCACTGAGGAGAGATTAGAGCTAATTGAATTATTGAAACAGAACATACTGTCAAACGGAAAAACTAAAATGTCGAAACGCTGTTTAAACATTTGAGTCAACACATGAAAAATTTTATGAATACGGTCGAATTTTGATCGCTTGGCGAACTCTAGTTAGAAAAATTAGGCAAGTGGGCTACGCAACAAAAAGGATTGGGAATATATTTTTATTCAAAAATAGCTTAAAATATTTTTGCATCTTGTTTGACGCGTCATATTTTATTACATATTTACATTATTTTTATACACCAAATATGATAAATGTCTAAAATATTTGAAGTATGTTTTAAAAAACGCGATTAAAAAATAAAAAAATCCCAATTTTTTTTATTAAAAAAAGAATATAAATTCAGCTTCAACAGTTTAAAAGAACAAATTCTTGAGAGAGTCAGCTGATAAACGTATTTTCTACTCTAGATTTAAATCCTTAATATTTCAAGAAAAATAACTAAATGTATTTCCCGTTACGGGGCGTTCACACGAGGCACCCCAGCGGGGATGCTCGATCTTCCGTAAGGAGCTAGAGGTCAGACGATAATTTTCTTCCGTATTACCTACCCCCTGCTCTGGTCGAGTGCTTTCACAGGATTAAGGCAAATTTGGACTAAAAGATTTAAGAGACGGTTGTAGGCAATATATAACGAGAGTGGAACAGTAGCAAAATAAGAACACCAATTTTGGAATTCGTAGTCTTAGTTCTGTTGCAGATTGAAAGTGGAGGAGTGCGTATAATCCCGTGGTGCTAATAGACAGCTAAGAACTATTCCAAGAACATCTTTGCATTTCGTTAGCAGTTACTGAATAAAAAATAAATTGTGGTTGAATTCATATCTGAAACTCATGCATATAGAAAAAAATATAAGTACAAACCCACATAGTTCTTAAGTGCATTCCGCTTTAAATTAAGAACTCAAGAGTTCTCGTTTATATATACTCTGTCTCAAAAATAAGCTGCAAACAGAAAAATGGTAATGAAAGGAAAAAGCAATTTATTGAAACGCAATGAAATGTTCACAGGTTGTTGAGCAGAAAAAGAGGCAATGTTATACAAATAACAAAGGGAGAACAGTTGTCAGGTATGAGTGGCATTAACAATACTGTTCCTAACTTGTGCTAAAGAACGCTCAGTTGCAAACTTTTATCAGTAGGTGCCCAGTACCTCTACCAGGGTTCGCACGCTTTTAGGACACATCCCATTTTGCAAGGATTTCACCACCAGTATAAAAGAAAGTAGTTTTTCTCTATTGTACTGGAATGTACAATCCTTTATCAAGTAGGGCATAGTTCTACCATTAAAAAAAAAGCAATCCGATTAGCGGAGTACCAAGAAGAATCTATTCATGTTCAAGGGAGGAACTGCTGATATAAGGCATGTGTCGTTTACCTGATATCTTCCGAACTGATGTTATATGTCAGTTTACAATTTAGTTGCTTTCAACAAACAATTTCTGATTCGTGTGCTAATAAACTCACCTGCAAAATGAACTTTCCTAAAACTCGAATAGATTCGTCCTTTTCTGCCATGTGCAGAAGCTTCCAGGAGGCAGAACTTCGTGGTTAAACTGTAGTTTTATACGATTTCTAGTGAAAAAGTCCTTACAAAATGAGGCGGAGCTTAAGAGTATGTGAACCCTGTCTACTGAAGACGCAAGTTCGACGACGACAATTAGTACCAGAAAGAAGTTATATTTTTAAACTGCTCCTGCCATAATAACATCATAACACAATAGCAACTGCTCAAATGAGCTTTTTTTTATACCCATCGTATTACACAGCCCTATGGGAAGTTATAAATATTTTACTGCAGAACTGCTTTTGTATTTCACTGCAAGGTACGTGGGCAAATTTTGAGGCTGTAACCTTTGCCCTAAATTTACCTTTTTTTTTTTTTTTGAGATAGACTGTAAGTGTGATATTTATTTGTTGAGTGGAAATGCATGACTTTCTTCTTCAAGTTTCAATGAAACGATGAAATAAAAAATGGAACGAGGAGAAAGAAAAAAGGGATTTCTTAGAATCCGAGAATTAAGACTTGAAGCCATTTCACTATGATGCTTATAATAAACAGTTATTGGTTTAAAGTCCCGTGTTTATTTAAAAGAAGCAGCACATTAGCGTTACATGCACAGGTACATATAAATAACAAAACCTGACGTAGAAGTCAAAACAACATTAAAACATTATAATCAGAACATCACACATTTTATTGCGGATTGTCATATTTTATCTTATTTCATAATCTAGTTCAAGCATAGATAAAATTTAGACGCAACCTTATTTGAGTGCATGTTACACTTTTATATGCATAATAAGAACTGTCACAAACAAGATAAAATTCACATCCCTTTATAGAAATTGTTCAAGAAATTCACGGATTATATTAGTTCGCGGTTATCTGACAAATTTAGGATTGCTTTTTATCGGGAGAAAAATCTTGCTTTCCAGAAAAAACCGGTACACCATAACAATTAATGATGGGATTGGTTGACAATCAGATTCAGACGACTTTAATTAAAAATGACTTAGAAGCAAAACATAATAATTTATCAGAACTATTTAATTTCAGTTTTAAGATACACTAAATTACTAGTAGCTTCCAACAAAATAACTATTTTTGATATTTTTCTTATTTATTTATATTGTTTTTCGTTGGAAAAGAAGTATCCATGGGAAACGCCTTTTACTAAGCAAATCTACAAAATAGAACTAAGATCCTTTCAATTTTCAGTTAATTACAGAACAATTGGAGTTTTACGAATATAATTATAGATTAACATAAGATTTAGTTATACTATTTCATCGCCTTATTGATCACACCACATGGCCTATATGTTATAGTTGCCATGCAACAAAAGTAGGATATTGTGTTTTCAAATATTAGTTACGTTTAACGTTGTCGTTAAGCTGAATCAATTTCAGTTCTGAAAATTTGATGATTTGTTAGCAAACATTCGCGAACCCCTTAAGAACCTCTTTCTGAGAAGCACTGCACAAAATAAATGCTGATATAAATAATAATAATAATGATATTTAATAAATAACAAAATAAAATAATAATAATAATAAACAATAAAACTAAATAAAAATGAAGAAATAAAACAGAAGTTTGTGTACGTTTGAAATATGTCTTGTTAGCATACCATATTATGCACTGCGATGTAAATTGTAGGTTCATGAGTATATAAAGAATTAAAACTATAGAACGGAAAACTAACGAATAAATACCCTAATGTGAGACAAAACAAAACACACACAAAGCATATTGATCCAGTTAAAATTAAAAATGCATGAAAAGCCTCTGAATTAAAAAGCCTCTTTGGGCAAACAACTAATAATTTCTCTTTTTTTTTTTTTTAATTTTTTATTTTTTAAGCAATGAAGAATTAGTTCAAAATAAAAAAACATGTGTTAGGTTTCGACACCCTCAGTAAATGAATTGCAAATAATTTTTCAGCCGGATTTGATTCATTTCAAGATCTACTAACGCACATAAATTTTGACAGCTCTCGATACATTTTAAAATTTCCAAGATTCGGTGTACATGGCTATGCATGAAAATTGCTTCCTAAAATATTAAAAACAAGTACAAGAGGAAAATGCGCCGAAACGGAACTATCAGAAAAGGGATCTTAGTTGTGTGGAATATTTCTCAGGGAAAAAACTAGAAAAATTCGATAAATGGCTTAGATTTTTAGATTGAGCTGAAATGTGGCACAATACATTTTTTTCCGACATTTTGATAAGACTACATTTCCTGTAAGAAATCTTCAGATATTTATGTAACAATAATTTCTAAATATAAATATCGCTGTTAAATATTAGGAAATGGAACCAACGACTTGCGTAATATTTTGTAGGTACAGCACAAATGTCAATTTCAGAAGATTTATTTCTGCAGAGAAAGTGTTTCCATGATTAGTTCAACTTCTGAATAAAATTAAGCAATAATCGCAAATGTGCGCTTAACTTTCGTAACCAGTACTCACAGTAATTCACGTTTAATCATTAATCACCTTTCAGTGCCGGGGGAAGGAGGAGGGCGGCGGTGGAGGGTGAGCAGTAAGGTTTTGATTTAAATGAAGATGAACTTATTATTAACCCTTTTGCTTTTCAAAAGATTTGGAGTGCATTTAAAAATTCGAACCTTTTTAATGTGAAAGCTTTGGATAAACAAATCACTGCATGATATCAAAAATTAGAAAGAAAATGCTTTTCTCTACTAATAATAAAGCAGCAAGTATGTGTGTCTGTCTGTGTCCGGCGTAGGGCCAAGACCGTTCGGCGGATTTTCATGAAATTTGGCATGAAATTAGTTTAGAGCATGGGGGTTTGCACCTCACAGTTTTTTTCTGAAATTCGAATTTGTTCTTTTTTTATTCCAATTTATAGCCGAAAATTTCATAAAATAGTCGTTTTCTATCGGAAGAAATTATGGCATCCTTTCGAGCTTGATACCGTTAAAGCCTATAAAGAAAACTTCCAGGAAGGGTTTTGCCTTTTATGCTAAAATTTGAAGCCTCTAAATTAACTAGAAAAGAAGTTATAAGCGTTTTTCTCTGTAGTTCGAAATTATTTTTTTACGGTAATTAACTTTAATTTTATTTGAATTGTTACCATGCCGACTGGCTTATGATCCTTTTCTTTTTTTAACGAATTAAAATTTATTTCTTGCGGTTTTTAGCCTACTTTCCCGTAAAAGTAAAAAAAAATAATAATAAAGCATGAAAGAAGGCTTAATGTATCGTGAAAATATCGTTAAAAATCAAGAAAAGTCAAAAATAAGTGAAGTAATTAAATAAAGATTGAAAAATAAAAAATTTGAAAGTAGGGTATTGAGATGGGGAAAAAGTGTGTCTGTCGGTCTGTCGGTCTGTCTGTCTGCCCCCCCCCCCTAATAACTTTTAAACGAATTGTCCGATTGATTTGAACAATTTTTTGTTCAATTTTGAACAGTTCAAAAATTTTTAACATTAGCGTCTATGGGTGAAAATGAAGCAAATTATGTAAACTCTGAGTAGAAGATATAAGTTCCCATGAACAAGCTCACTGGAATAAGTTCTTGGCGTGAAATATTGATTTGAACAATTTTTGTTCACTTTTGAACAGTTCAAAAAAAATTAACATACCGCCTACGGGAAAATTTCAATCCTATATAATTTCTGATCTAACGGACCGATTTGCTTGGAACAAACTTTATCGGAAAGCTCTTATGACGTAAAACATGTACAAATAGAAAGTTCATAAAGAACTAACGAGCCTATTTTCCTATGAAATTTTTTGATCGGGATTTTCAAGAATATTTTTTAATTATTGAATGATTAAATGAATAAGCAAAAGAATGAATGAATAAATGAGTTAATAAATACATGAATGACTTAATAAATAATGATTGAATGAATATGTATTAACCGTTGAAAAAGGTATATTTGAAGCAATTAAGAACTAAAGCTAAACGAGAAAGACAGAGAGAGAGAGAGATAGCTAGATTATAAATTTGAATTCGGTGTATACGGGAAAGTAGGCTCGTATAGTTCTAGACGGAACTTCTTGTTATCATTTGGAGAAGCAGTCAATTTTTATTTATTTATTTATTTATTTATTTTTTAAATTTTGATTAATATTTTTTTTAAACGAATTAAAATACTGCAGAGGGTTTTTTTAAAGAAATGTTATCCTTTATAGCTATTTATGTTGTTCCAACTTATTATTACCATTTATATTTTTATTTGTCTATTTTTTTTTTCTCCAGTGAATTAGCAAACATGTTATTTGCTTATTTGAGCTCAGATGAAAGGTTTTTCTGCTTTTAACGCTTTTCTTGCTGCTGTTAGTTTCTGTAAGCTACAAAATTTCGTCTTTCTGTTTTACTGTCAATGAATAATAGATAAAAACTAATTATACTAAAAATTTATTAATTAAAACTATTCTAATGGATTATAATCGTCATTTTTGTGTGGGTACTTTAACTAAACAAGCAAAATTCGTTTTCTCTTAAATATTTTTCTTTTCGTTTTGTTTCGTTTCTTTCTTTCATTTGTTCTCTTTTTTTGTGTGTGTTTTATAAAAACAAGATGCTTAAATGTGCAGTATTGCCGGTTGATTGCCGTGGACGGATAATTTTTAATTATGTGCAATGCTATACATTTTAATAAAATAATATAAAAAAGTTACCACTATGCACACAATGACGAACCGACGGATCTTTTCATTTTTTTAACACGGGCATAGCCGTTAGTAGAGAATAAAATAATAAGGTAATGTTGATCCTTCAAAAATGACGGTTGAGATAAAAAGTATTCCCGGATGTCTTTATTTTGAATATTTTTATCTATTCGTTTATTTACATCTTTATCTATTTATTTGTTTTGTGTGAGTGTATCTGTGAGTTATCTGACAAAACTTCTATTCTATTTCAAAAGGATGTAGTCAAAAATACAATTTGTTCGGTGTTACAAAATTATCATTCTTTTTTGGTAGATATTTTCCGGTTAAGAACAAGTAGTCTGTAGTAACTTTTTCTTTAAGTAGTTTTGCTTTTAGACTCGCAAAGAGTTTACCAACAAGGAATTTCCCTCTTTATTTAAGTGCCCATTTATTAAAAAATACATAAAATTCTTTGAACTTGGCTACATCTCTGCTTTTAAACTATAACAAAAAATCTATTAAAAAACTTTAGAATTATGAATTTATTTGAACTAATGCATCAGACGAAACCAGTTTAAAAGCTTTGGAATAAAACTCCAACAAGAAACATTCTGCTCTTTTTTAAAAGCCGGAAATTCGCCATAATACAAAACCGCCTTGAGCACGAGGTCAACAAGCAATAAAAGTTGATCTGAAAATTGCCGAGTTTGCTCAAATAAAAATGACCACGAGTCTCTTATATCCATAAAGTACCTGTTGAACCGTGAAAGTTCTGCCAGAATTTGGAAGGTGTAACCCTTCAGCAACTTCTCTATTCCTTGGGATCGAACGATATTCCTTTAATCCCGTTGGAATTAAAATAATCCTTGCAGTCAAATCGTTGCCATTGTTGCCACGATTAAAATTCTGTTCTTGCGGTGTTTTTTTCTGGCCCGAGGAAATTCTGGTTTCCATGAATCGGTAACTGTCTTTACGGGCCAACAAACTTCCTAATACTTTATAAGCTCCCTCGTTTTACAGTTTACTTTATGCACCGCTGTTTTGGCAACAGTAAAGTAACTTCTTTACTCTTCATAGCCACGTGCATACTATTAAGCGGATGTAAACTTCGTGATCCTAAGAAGATTTGAAATTAGTTTGATCTTGAACTAAATATTATTACAAATGAACTTCTGAAACTTAGCAAGTAAAATATGAAAATATTAGATAAATGTTTCTATAAAACATGTTGTTTAAAATTACCCTTTTTTTTTTCTTTGCAGATTTCACAAAAGTAATTTAGTTTGATACATAAAGCTGCTGGTAAAAACGATAATTTTATTCGGTATTCGTATTTAAAATACAGAAATAAAAAGAAAAATAAATAAATAAAATAATAATAATAAAATTAATAAAAACAGATTTGCAATCCTAATTGAAGCGCGTTTTTAGCCTACATTCCTGTAAAAGTAAAAAAAAGAATGAAAGAAGATTTAATGCACCGTAAAAATATCGTGAAAAATAATAAAAGGTCAAAAACAAAGTAATGGAATTAAATAAAATATTAAAAAATAAAAAATGTGATCGAAGAATTTTGAGATGGGGAAAATGTGCATCTGTCGTTCAGTCGGTCTTTTTATTGCCCCCCCCCCCCCCCAATAACTTTTGAGGGAATTGTCCGATTCGAAAGGTGTGTTTTGCATTCGAAAGAACTCGCCGAGGGCAATTCATTTCAATATTTTACTTCTTGATTCGAGCAATTTTTCGTTCAATATTGAATAGTTTAAAAAATCTTACCATTAGCTCCTATGGGCAAAAATAAAGCAAAATATGTAAAAAGATCTAAGTTCCTTTGAACAAGCTTATTGGAAGAAACTCTCAACAGGAAAAATTTTTTGATTTGAACCAGTTTTGCTCAATTTTGAACAGTTCAAAAAACAAAAAGAACATTACCGACTTCGGGGAAATTTCAATCTTATATCGATCCTGATCTAACACACGGATTTGCTTAAAATAAATTTTATGGAAAAGATTTTATATCATAGAACGTGTACAGGATACGAAGTTCAGCTAGAACTAAACAATACTATTTTCCCACGAAACTTTTGATCTGAATATTTAAGGATATTTCCGAATGAATTAATGAATAAATGACTGAGTTAACGAATGGATGAATAAATGAATGAGTGAATGAATATGTATAGCCCATTGAAAAAGCTAAATTTCAAGTAATTAAGAACTGAAGCTAAATGAGGAGAGACAGCTAGCTAGATTATCAGTTTTATATAGTGTATATGGGAAAGTAGGCTTGTATAATTCTAGGCGGAACTTCTTGTTAACGCGCTGATGCAATCCTTTTCGATAAATATTTCTAAAAGGCCTTGGTCTCATGGGTTGTCAGCACCTAAAATCGTAGTCGTATGGTGTCAAGGATCGTAAATATGTAACTTTAACGTAAGTAGTTATTTTGGAAACTAATTATTTTTAACTTGGAAACTAATAATGGTATTAACAGAAATATTTCGTTCCCTGCTTATGATCGGTGGTGTATCCAGGGGTGTTTCTGGCTAATTCGCCTGACATTTCTTTACAGTACAAATGAATTCAGAGGATAAGTGAGGTCTTAAAGTTTCAGAAGGATCTTGATCTTAATCTTCATTGGAGCGGGCACCATTCTCAAACTTATAATGGCATTGCTTCTAGTTCTAGTTCTGTTGTTGACGCCGACTAGTAGAGGTAATGTCTGATTTTCTTAGCCGGGACTTTCCTCGAATTTGCGCATGCGTCAGGTTTGCTTCTATTTCATCGACATAGGGGTGACAGGATGAATAAAATTTACAAATGTTATGTTTTTATGAAGAATAACAAACTCTCTGCATTTTTATTTCTTTTCTCTTTTGTGTTAACGATTCAAATTTTAAATAGAAGATACCATTATGGTGGAAAAGTAAACAATGAGATCTCAAATGTAATTTCGAAAAGCGCACATCTCAACGTATCACCCCCTTTGCCGGATAGAATCTTTGGATAGTCTCGGCTTTCGTAAACGAACAGTACTACTTTATTTGTTTACGTCGGGTCGACTTGAAAACTCGCGATGGCTGCACCTCATATGCGGGTATCATAATCTTAAGGCCTACTGTAAAGTGGGGTTATTTGAAACTTTAGATTACTGGAACCTACCTCCCCCCCCCCCCCCAAAAAAAAGAAGAAAAACTTAGTAACAGCTCAGGCAGTCTAGTGCTGCAGTCTGATCATACATCTAACAGCATGTGTAACTCAAAAAAAGAAAAGAACCAAAATAGATTTTTTTTGTTTGTTTTGGGTTTTAGCAACCCCACAAGGCTCAAATAACTCCACTTTACCGTAAGAACGATTTGAATTTTGACGCATGCTCAAATCTCACGAAACTTTCGTCGCATTTGACGAAATGGCTTCGTGAAAAATTCTCCGAGTAAACCTTTCGTCAAATTGGCGACATTTGTATAGCAACATTTTAAAGTCACGTGATTGCGCGTGGAAAGAATCTTTGTAAATGACGAAATTTTCTTGATGATTGAAGAATCGTAGAAAATGAGAGCTCCATTTCTGAGAGTGTGTTAGCAACATAACTATTGAGCAACAGAATATGTTTTTTGGAACTAGATATGGTTGAAGTTCTGGTAATCGTCTCAACATTACAAAAAAAAGAACAGTCTAATACAATGAATTAAAATTTGCAATGTTGTCTCATGCTTAACCAAACGGGCGCGGATACAGGGAGATGAAAATGGGGACAAATCGGCCCACCTTGAGAGTTAAGTATCAAAAAAAGAATATAAGAATAATGAATTAAATCTTTCTATTTTTTTCCTTTGGAGCAAATTTTCCCCGAGACATTTAAAATCACAAAAAAAGAAAAAATCTACCCTTCTCAGAAAAATCTTGTTTCCGTGCCTGAAACCATAATGAGCAATTTAAAATGTGTACCAGTAAAGCTACTGCAGGAGTTAGGGTCTATAAATAAATTAATGAGATTAAATTGACAATATCTGAACACTGGAGTTTTGGACTTGGCGATTTTTACCAGACCGCCGAAGATATATTTTGCACGTGTGTGTGCAATTTCTTTAAATTATCTTTTATGTTTTCCCCCTTTTGGGAAATTCCCTTTGTTACTATTTATAAAACAACTTTGCTTCAACAACTTTCTAACTTCTGCCATTTTTCATTTTGCTCACTGATATATTTTCAATAAAATGAGTTTTGTGGCGAGCGCATGGCAAAATTTTGTACATAAGGGCCGACCAGTGTTGGCTCGCTCATGTTAAATTGACCGTTACATTAAAGTATTAAACGCACACAAGTAGTGTGCACTACGCTCAAAATTACATTCAGTGATCTGCTTCATTGAACCATGCTTTTGTTTTATTTCTTTTAAAAGATGCGTCGGGCGACAGGAGAGACTAAATAATTTCGCAGAAGCTGCTCAAAACAATCAACTTACAGCATCAAAAAGGAAAACCAAACTACCATCGGAAGACACTTTAATCTCCTCATCGATTTCTTACGAAACAGACATTTTTTTTCTTTTTTTTATGAGCGCGTTAAGAATACCAATAAGAAGAGTTTTGTTCCCCGAACGGTGGATCCTCAAATCTGCACATGAATTGAAGGGTGAATGGACGATTGGAAACAGTTCATGAAGCAAAGGGTGAACTTGCGGTTTCTAATATTTGCTCGGACGCAGCAGGTGGCAAGTACAGTTTGTCGATTTTCTTCCATTGAGACAAGATTCAGTTCGAACATGATGGTCTGAGAGAGTGGACACGTGATCAAGAGCGTGGAACAATGGGATCTATGTTCCTTTAATAAACAAAAGATAGACGGTTTCTATCGTCGTACATCGACCTCTAAATAAAATATTACCATAAACTTCGCTGACAATATAGATCTTTTCATTTAGTTTTAACATCTCAATTGCGAAATAGGCAGATCATTAAAGATACCTTAGGAACATCAAGAAAAAAAAAGAAAAGGATACAATAGACAATTGATATAGTTCAGCAAGGAATAAAAAAGTTTTTAAAACCGTATTGTTTACATTTTTTGTGTTTGTTAGGCTTAAAATGAAAAGTAAATCTGCAGGGAAAAAATGAACGTTTTCGTCTTGTTTTCAACTTTCATTCAGTTTCCCTTAAATCGCGTTTCCCTACGGTTATAAGAAAAATAACAAATCGTTCTTATTTCTGTTGGACTGTCCATAAATGATGTCACTCTTTTTTCCCATATATTTGATCTCCACCCCCTTTTGTCACATGCCACGCTATGTTGCATAAGCATGATGTCACACTTCTTGTTATTCTTGTTACTCCCTCCCCTCCCCTTGGAATACTCTGTCACAATTTCACGAACACCCCTCGAATAATGACATCTTTTATGAATGATCCCTGTGCAAATGGCTTTCTACACTGTTCATAATTCGTTACCCTTTTTGGGCATCTTAAATAAAGACATTAAGCCCTTTTTTAGCACCACAAGCATAAAGAATACGAAACTGAAAAAGGCTTCTTTGTATAACGGGTCATTACGAATAAAGTTATCCTGTTTAGACCAAGGAAGACATCGTTTTTGTACATGTGTGTCAATAAAACTTGGTATATACAAAGAGACCTGCGATAAGAAGAAACTAGTTCAAATTTTTACCACCAGGTCCGGGCTTCTTACTACTCTGTAAATTAAAATTAATGTCCCCAAACTGCTGCAATTGACAGAGAAATCATTTGCACTAATAGGGGTAGAGCCAGGGAAAAATTAGGTACGTTTTCGGACCCTTCCCAAAATTCCAATAATCCAAAGTGGGCCCTTTACAAAACTCCAGTCAATCAAAACGGACCCTTCACAAAATTTCAGTCAATCAAAACAACAGGATACAGGCAGAGATTTTCCTCTTACTTTCTTGCAGTTCTTCTTGTACGAATCAGGTGAGTTATCTTGAGTTAAATGTCCAAGATACTAGTTAACAAGAAGTTCCGTCTAGAACTATACGAGCCTACTTTTCGTATACATCAAATATCATAATGATAATCTAGCTATCTCTCTCTCCCTTTCTCATTTAGTTCTTAACTACTTCAAATGTACCTTTTTCAACATTATTTTTATTCATCATTATTTATCAATTAATTAATTAACTTATTAATGAATCAATTCATTCGGAAATAGCCTTTAAAATCCAGATCAAAAAGTGACCTGGGAAAATAGGCTCCACGCATAAGATCCTTCCGATAAAGTTTGTTTCAAGCAAATCCGTCTCTCTCTCAGTTAGATCAAGATTTATTTAGGATTGAAATTTCCCCGGAGGAGCTAAAGTTATTTTTTTTTTTGAAATCCTCAAAATTGATCAAAAAATGTTCAAATTAAAAAATATTTCACGTTGAGAGATCCTTCAACTAAGCTTGTGCAAAGAAATTTGGATTTTATGTTCAGGGTTCATAAAAATTGCTTTATATTTCCCCGATACCACTAATGCTAAGATTTTTTGAACTGTTCAAAATTGAACGATAAATTGTTCAAATTAAAAAAATAAAATATGAAAATGAGATGTCCTCTCGCCGAGATCATTCGAATAAAAAAAAATCCTTTCGAACCGGGAAATTAATTCAAAAGTTTTTTTTTTTTTTTTTGAGAGAGGGGGGGGGGGGAGATGTATTGACAGACAGATAGACAGACAGACCGATGGACACACATTTTCATCATCTCAAAACACTACTTTCATCTTTTTCCTTTTCAATATTTATTTAATTAACTTATTTTTGACTCGTTTTTAAAATTTATTTTTAACAATATTTTTACATTACAATGAGCGTCCTTTCATTCTTTATTTATTTATTTTTATTTATACGGAAAGTATGCTAAACAATAGTGAAATTAGTGCTAGCACCATTTGTGTAACACATCCCTACTGAAAATATTTCTCATCTTTTAGTAATTCCCGCGATTTGAATTTTGAGCTGATAGTTTCATGTTCTCTCATTTGCTGTTTTTTACAAATATACAGAGAAAACAGTCTTTTTGCATCCTCCAAGTGTAACTTATTCAATATCATTAAAAAAAATTGATTTTAAAAATAATGAAAAAAAAAGAAAAAGAAAAATATCACTTTTAAGCATATAGAATTTTTCATAACCATAGATATTATAGTTGTTTCTTTAAAAATTCACTCTTTCGTTTTAAGTGGAGTGAAGTTAACTCTAGAAACTCAATCTAGTTACTGGGGGCTAGTAACTGGAGTGAGTTTCATTAATTGGGGACCATTAATGAAAGATATTTATTAAACCAACGTTTCAAAGGATTAATAAGAGTAAAACAATGGCGCGGTCCAATTTAGAAGGATTAATTTCCAAAACGTTCTTTTCCTTCTATTTAAAAACGTCCGCTCATTCGCCAAGAGAAAAATTTAAGCAACCAATTAGCAAAAAGTGAAATGACAACGAAAAAAAAAAAAAACCTTTTTATTCCATTGAGCTGAAAATGTTTTAAGGGCTTGGTTTAACGAGCTGACGTTCCAAGAAAATTACAAACTCTGGACAAATTATAAAAGTCAAGACACTAATTCTTATTCTGACATATTTACGATACAAGCCTTTTAGTTTCTGAAATCTATATTTTTTCTTCTTATACTAGCGAAGAACGTAGAACTTATTATAGGAATAAATACTGAATTCAAATGTAATTTATTCTAGCATCAAATCATTGATAAATAATGAATTAAGGTAAACCGTTACATTTCGAAAGATGTTATTTGATAAATACATGAAATTTATTCATTGTTAATTGGCAGTAATGCAGCAACTCAGTACACGGTATTTTAAATAACGTTGCAAAGTATATGATAGCGGTTTTTGCAATGGTTATAATAAAAGCTTATCGCTTGATTATCTCAAAATGTACGTCAGCATTTTTACAAAAAACAAAAGCCGGTTAATACATTAATAAAAAAATCGCTATTTAGAGGCGTATAATCACCATTTCTCGGGATTGAGAATATGTGTTCTATAATAATCTTTCTCATTGGCAGTACGTGAAGCTATATCTTACAAATAACGCCAAATTATTATTTTTATTGATCAGTCAAAAATATAAAAAATTAAAAATAGCTTATTATCACAATAAGGGTTTTCCCGACTGTACGATTATGTGACCCATAAGCATTCCTAATTAATTCATTACAAACTAATTAAAGTTTTTACGCATTTTATTATTACACTAATATTCAGTATGCATGTGAAGACATTGTTTTAACATGCAATATTTTTTAATGACAGTTGTTTTGCGTTGTGTTAAAGGACACATTTCAAATAATTAATATATAAGAACCCCAGTAATAGCAATTAGTATCTCGAGTTTTTTTTTCGTTATGAAATTGCTGTGGTCGTTAATGGGGCCAATGACTCAAATAATTTTTCATCATTTTTGAACTTAATGAGGAACAGCGGTTTAAATTATGAATAATTGCATATTCCTTTATAAGTTTCAAAAACGTTTCTAAGCAATTTCTAAACCAAGTTTCTAAGTTTCTTCACATTATTATGATTCAATTTTTCAACAAAATTTTGGTTTCTAAAAATCTAATGCAGTTTTTCTCATAAAACATATATTTACTTTGAAGCAAAGGGCAAGTACTCCATGTACCCTCAAAACAAACGTTAACTGTTTTCGTTTCTAAAAATTTTCAATTTTTTTTTAATTTTCAAATTAAACATATGTTAACTAATTTTCGTTTCTAAAAATTACTCGATTTAGCTGGTTTTCTCATAAAACTTATCTTTCCTTTGAAGCAAAGCGCAAGTACTCCATGTAACCTCGAAACAAATGTTAACTGTTTTCTAAGATAGTTTGATTTGTAAAAGAGGGCATTCTATTGATTAGTACTTATAGTGAAACTGTGCTTATCAAAATAAATTTTTCCTTTACCTCTGATTTCTAGCAGTTCAAAGATGGACAAAATACTGAAAAAACTTTTTCTATCTATATCATTTTACATATTTTTCAAATTTTCGGATTTGTGACGGAATGACACACTAATATCATTCTGTTACAAATCTAGAAAATGCAATAAAATAAGCAAAAAAAAAAAAAATCATATATAATTTTTTAAAAGTTGTTTGCTGTTTTGGTATTGTTAATCATGAAGTGGAAAATAAATACAGGTTAATAAATATTTTAGTCTAATTTATTGAACAATCAATATGCTAATATGTACATATTCATGTAAAATATCTATTCGTAAATTGAGTAAAAATTAAGTTCTAGTTAAAAGCTTAAATTGAAAAAAAAAATCTTCTAGCCAGTTACACTTTTAAGACAAAATAGTGCAGGTAATTTTTACAGCATTTTACCGACCAATTAGTTTTTTTCCTATTATTTACTAATTATATTTTCTGCTGTAAACTTTGATTTCATTTTATACAATTTAAGTACACATGTCATCATTATTACTGTTATGCTCACGAATGTCATTAAAAGTTCAAACATAAAATTAGAACGGTGAAGTATAACGGAGTGTTTGTTTCTGAGCTGCAAGTACATGTGCTTATGTAAAATAGCGTGACATGTGACAAGGGGGGATGGGGGGCATGTTGAAGTGGGATATTTTGTGACAAACGGGGGGAGTCAAACTTATTGAAAAAATGTATGACATCATTTTTTAACAACCAATGCGCCGAATGCGGCACATACTACGTTGTTATTCACGAAATCTCTGTGGATAACTTCTTAATGTTCTCTATGTCTCATACTCACGGATGTTTTTCTGATACGAGTACTTCGATTCAAAAGCATTTTGTTCGCGTAGTCAGCCCATCACGCGCCGCGGTTTGCCTACACCTATTCTAGCAATTTCTTGGAAGCGCTGAATCTGACCGATACCTCCGAGACTGGGAGGTATCGATCTGACACGCGCTACGAAGTTATTCACGAAACTTACAGCTCTGTGGCTAACTTCGTAATGTGCTCTCTATGTCTCAGACTCACGGATGTTTTCGCGATACCAGAACTTGGATTGAAAAGCATTTTGTTCGCGTAGTCAGCCATTAACCAGTCATTCGGCGGGAGGAACAAAACCTGTGCCGTCTAATAATAGGGACCACAGCACCTCGTTACATGTTGCTCCAATTATTGCAGCTTTGTTTTAATTTGATTGCTGCATCTCACGCTCCACCGAGCGCTCTGATTGGAGGAAACGAAAGAATGTGACGCGAAAATGAAGCATTCCCACACATATGGATTCGCTCGAATCTTGAAGAGTTTTGACGCGTCGAGTTCACTGAGTTCGAGTTCCTGAACTACACGGCGAATTGCATTGTAGAGAGAATGCAAGTTAATTTACAAAGATAACTTTAATATCGTCAAGAAAAAAAAATCATCAAAGACATTCTCAGTTGGCCACCAGGGTTGCCAACGGGTGCGTAGTGGACATCCAGTACTGGATACCCGTACTGGATATCCAGTACGCACCCGTCACACAAAGGTCAAAGGTCACCGGCTGTACAGCCGATAAAAGCAATATTCTGCTGAAAAAAAGGTACATTTGTCGTCCCGTATTGAAGTTTTCCGGGACGCAGGAATTTCTCAAAATACGGGACGTTTGGCAACCCTGATTGGCATACTGCTGATAAAAGATGTTTGCAAATATAATATTAACTCGCATGGACTGGACACACCATCCTTTAAAAGAAGATTTTTGGAGTTTTTTTCTTTTCTACTTTTACCTCGAAAAATAAAAATTTTCTATAATACGTTTATTATTGCTTTAATTTGTCATAATCTTTATTCGAACATAAAAACTCTTAATGCAATGTGACAATTACCTGATGATTAAAAAATTGCAGCGAATCGAAGGGGATCACATGAGTTATGTTAATAGGAAACGTTCAAACAGGATAAGAAAAAGTGTTAGGACATAAAATACAGGGTGGTTCAAAACAAAGGTGGGGTTCCATTCGGCTACCGATTTAGGAATATTAGACCTACAGTTCTCTGATAGAACTTGAATGAAAGAGCGAGAAAAAGTTTCAATTGGCTACAGGTAAAAAATGTCTCTGCGTGTTATTGTATGTGTCAAATTGGCGGGTGCCAATTTGACGTCACTAGATTCTACTTCACCAGATCTAACACCGTGTGATTTTTTTTCTTTGAGAATATGTAAAAGATACTGTGTACCCTTTTATCTGCTAATCTTGACGAACATCTTTAGAATGGTTTAAGTTTGTAAAAAGAAATTTCGTTCTTGTACTACTCTCAGAAATATACACGTTTGAAACACCGCCATTCTTTTTGAATCCTTTGTATATCAGAATCAAAATATCTTTCCATTTTAGTTCGTATTTAAAAGTAATGCTGTTTAAAGCAATTTACGTTGTCATCCAAACATAATTTTTACAATTTTCATTTTACGTCTTGTATTTATATAATTTTCAAATTATTTCCAAAGCTTTAATATCAGTTTCTAACAGCGAAATAAAATAGATAGCTTCACGATATTTGAAGACTCGGATGCTGAAATCTGAGAGCTTAACGGCAGTTTTTTAAACGCATTTGACATAAGAGCCATCTTTATATAAAATAAACAGGAGTTTTAAGAAGGATACAGTTTATATATTAGTGTGGGATAGGGTTAAAAAGAGAAAGCTCATAACTCTAAGGCATGAGTAATTCTCAGTAAAAAATTTGGTAAATGGATTCTCAGTAAAAAAACTTCCCACAAACTTTTCTGAAAAAGTATGAGAATTTCGGATTAGAATCACCTGTGTTCTAAATGTTCTGTGAGTCATCAAAATTTGAGGATCACTGATTTAAGGCACGTAAAATTCATCTCTCCCAAATGAAGCAATCTTTAAAATTACGAAAGTATTTTTTAAAAAGTAGAACGTCGATTAACTGAGCAGAGGTTTCTGTTAACCAAGCCGATAACGAAGTCTTTCTTTCTTTTTTTTTTGTAAATGATCCCTGAAAACGGTCATTTTTATTAGTTCATTGTCCGTGATATAGGCTTTCCTACCCTCAAAATGTAGCTGATTTTTGAAAAAGAATGTAAATTTAGCAAATTAGTGCACACTGAATTTGAAAGATGAAATATTTCCTTGAGATTTGTGTTATTTGGAAAAATGCATCTGTATTTAACTTAGTAGAGTTAAAAAAAATTCAATTTACTTTTTAAAGTTTACTACCAGTAGTTGATTTTCTTTTTTAACTTGTTGAGTTGTAAAACTAACTTTATATACTTCTTTTAATTATTTAAAAAGCGTTCTATTGTTTTTATTTAAAAGATACTAAACTCGTAAGTACTGCTCGAAGTAAGATCCCCAATATCCATGGTACTAGCCCCAATTTGCTTGGATAATCGAGGTTTTACAATATGCTTTCCTCAGGATGAATTGGGTTTCCGGAACCTTTTCCCCACAAAAACCAATCAGTCAATCAATCAATAAAATCATTTAGTTCTATGGGTTGCTGATCAATAAAGTTTGAACATCGCTACCCTTATGGGACTATGATGTCACATCTTCTACATAAAACAAAGTATTTTTTCATGAACGTTAATATTATGACATCACTTACCTAAGTTCAGGACACGATTCGACAAGCAGTTTGACACAGTCGAGGCACCCCTTGGCGGCTGCGTAGTGCAGGGCAAGTGCCCCGGTGGCCGTCGTCTCCAGGGCAGGCATCTTTGCCTCCCGGAGCAGCCACTTCAAGACGCTACGGCGACCGTACCTGAAAATAAAAAGTTGGAAGGTTATTTATGGAAGTCAAACAAATTATACGCACTGAGAAAAAATCGTGAACAATACGTAAAATATCAATTGATACATATTGTAAGCTTACAGTGTAATGATAAAATGGGAAATTCCGACAGAATTTAATTTTGCTCTTCGACAAGTTTGAGACTAGAAAAATTATGCCATGTGTACGCACCCCAAATTTTAAATTTTTCCCTAATCAAACTTTAAAAACTACCTTCGTGAATAACATAGGATAGTCAAAGATTTATCTTGACCCATGAAGCCATGTTGGTGGTCATATGGCTTTTGAAAAATGAAAAAAACATTTAGCAGATAAATTTTTTCAAATCTCTTTTTCAACAAGGAAGCTCTATAATATGTGAAGACATGCTAAATAGTTTAAAAATAGAATTTTCAAACAATATTTTAAAGAGAAATTGCGGTATTTCTGTAAAAATTTACAGAAGAAGTAAGTTTTTCGTTGAAACCCTCAATTTCATTTTCTAAAAATTTAAAAGTATACACAAGAAACCATTATTACTGTATCTATAACGCAGTGCTTTGTTTTTGAACTGCAAGTACATATGCTTATGTAATATAGCACGACGTATGACAGGGAGAGGGGGTGTTGAAGTGTGAAAGTTTGTGACAAAGGAGGGTGGTCAAATAAATTGAAAAAAAAGTATCGTCATTTATGAACTACTCTGTTAAAAATAAAAATAATTTAACTTTGTGCAAGTAAACAATAATAATAAAATTACACGTTAATTTAAAGCACAAATGAGCCAAAAAATGCACATTTTTTTGCTCATTTGTGCTTTAAATTAACGTGTAATTTTATTATAACTACTCTGTTGTTCACTCAAAATGAATTTCAATACAGAAAAAGGTCATTTTTAAAATTTAAATGAAATTCTAATTTAAAAAATATTAGAGCAGTGGAGCAAGACACATTTTTGTGCTCCTAGCAAACACCCGTTGCTCCAGTGCCCCTCGTTCCAGCTTCCCTCTCCGCACCTGATTTCTGATAAAAACGTTTTATTTTTTATTGTGAAATAGATTCATGAAAAGACAATAAAGGCTTATTTAATGTACTGGATTCAACCCCTACAATAATGTGCTCCGTCAGCTTTATGTGTTACGCATTTCGAAAAAAATGCAAAAATAATTTTTAACGGAAATTCTCATTCACAGTACAATGCTTTGAAAGTGATAATTGTGCATATAAACTACCTCTTTTGAAAATACATACTAAAATATTTGCTGTTTGTCTACGTACTTCCTTATGTAGAAACCCAAATTCGTTTGTCCTTTCATTACTTCCCAAGAAACGCTCAAAAATACGGAAAAAATAGAAGTTGGACATTTTTAAATGTCAATTTCCGAAGCATTAACCCATTTTTTATTTATGCATGGAAATTCTGTGTTTGACGTGAATTTCTTCCTCAATCTGCTGCGATCCCCGGAGGTTAACAGGTGTGGGACAGTTTTGTGTGCAATGTTCAGGTAAGCGCTGAATAAGCACAAGAAACCAAATGATTTTAAACGAATTTGCATCCATTATGTTCTAAGGAAATATCTTTGAGGAAAAAGTGCGTTTCACAGAGATGAATGATGTTGCTTGGGATTTATGCTTTTACTTCGTAATTGTTGTCTGTCGAGCAAAAAGAGAGATCAAAATAATGCAAAATAATAAAACGCATTTCGCGTGTCTGTGTTTTGTAGCTATTCAAGCGAATCTTGTAAAAGTTTTGCCCGGAATTTCGTTGTAACAGATATTTAAAGCGATATCATAAATAGTAGGATGGCAGAATGCAAATTAGGGCAGCAATGCTTATGTTCAACTGTAACAACATCATTAGGGTTATCATGTTTTGAAGGGCTTATTTTCCTATTGGTGCAACCACTTATTAGAATCGAATATCTTCTTTCTTCTATAATTCTGCCTTAAGCAATTTTTTTGGCTCACATTGCAAGTTTTTTAAGTAGGACAGAATTACTTTCTTTGGTTATTTTAATAAATCGTGTTATTTAAATACTTTTTTTTTCATTCAGTTTATAAACCCGGATGTATAACACATCTGTTTAAAAAATGATACTTCTTTACCAACGCAAACATTTAAGGTTTCGCACTTAGTTGATACATCTAAGTGCGGGACCTCAGTGGTGTCAACAATTCATAATTACTGTCTTTTTCATTTAAATAATTCTCTCTTTTAGACCTTTCCCTAATTATACTTTTTACTTTTCAACGGGCATGACAATGAAATAAATGCCGGTCGCTTGCCATATGTATATTTCAGAAATTGATTTAAATAGATAAAAACTGCAGAAATAATTTCTTTTAATCATTTTAATTAGTAGATAAAAGTAACAAACATTTTAAAGTTTTTGCTTTTCCTTTTACCTTCTTATTAGCTATGCCAACAAATTTGACACATTAGTTAAATATTAAAGCACATTTTTCATTATATTACGACAAGTATACAAACATTAAAAATTTTACATGTATAAGTTTTATAGCTACTGTTGCCAGTATTTCGCCAACTTGCATTGATCGCGGTAGTTCCCTCATCGAGTCACTAAAAAATTTTGAGAACGGTTACCAAATGGTTTCTATCATGACAAATTAATGCATTCGCTCGCCTTCTGATCCGCATTTTTCTAAATGCCACTTTGCATATTCATTTCTTTTTCAGATTACTTTTTAAACTTCATTTGAACAGAACTTACCATCGTATATAAAAGAAAATGAAATATTAAAAAATATTTTAAATTCAATACAATGGCATCTGTCCACCACGTAGAAATAGTTGTTTTTCAACCATAATATTTATAGTAGAAATAATAATATATCTAAACTGAACTGGGGAACATGTCAAAAACAAAAATTTAAACCAATGTAATCGCACAGAAGCAAATCTGCCAGAAGTGTAAAAATTTTGAAAAAAACTTTGAAGTAGAAACAAGACACAGAGCAATTAAAATAATTTGCACATATTTCTCAAACATTAATTAAAGGACCCTTGAATTTTACATTGAAATACTTTCACGTGAATCACAAATTATGCCAGTCACATACATCTATTCACTAAGTGACCAGAAGTTTCAGTTTAGAAGCGTAATATGTATTATTGGTTCAAATAACAGCCTTCGTTGAGAACAAAATATATGCGGCAATTAGCTTAAATAATGCTATAATAATTTTTAATTACAAAGGAAATCGTATAAATACGGTTGTGAATAACAAAATGTGATAGATTTTCAACACTGCTACACGAGAAAATTTCAAATATACCTGTATGTTAGGGGGAAAGGTTGTGATTTATGCTTCTAAGAACAGACAAAGCGACTATTATCATTTCATGATAGCAGTGGCATTCACAATAACTTGAAAAATATTTTCTTTCTCCTGAAGTTCAGTACAATGACAATTTCACTTTGAAACACGGAAAAAGTAAGTTCCTTTTCAAGAGAATGCAATAATTGTTTCTATCCAGTAGAGTAATAAATTAAGTTCTTTTGTTAACTAAATCTTAAAACGTATTGTAAGATATAATAGCATGAAAACTATAATTTATTTAGAAAGAAAAGGCTTAGTAAATTTCTTTTAGAATGTACAAATCTGAATGGGGAGGGGATTCTAAGAAGTAAATATTTACCGCCTTGTAACGCCGAAACACGTATCGGCATGTATGCACAGCACTTTTTCAAATTTATGCTGTAATATGCTAGTTTTCTCATACCGACGACAGGTCTATTGTTCCACTACGGAATTTTGTCATTTGGCCGCTTCTGCGCATGGAAGAAAAAAACGAATCCTTTCGAGTTTAAGGGAAATTCGTTTTGCAGGTGCGTTTATTTAATACGCGAATCAGAATGTTTGCTTCTCTGTTCGTTGAAAGCAATTTAATTTATAAACTGGCATGCAGCATCAGTGCAGAAGAAATCTAGTTGTTTAAAAGAACTAAAACAAGAACAAAAACGTCACATTCCTTATACCAGCAGTTCCTCCCTTGAACATGAATGGATTCTTCTTGGCACTGTGCCAGGCAGATCGCTTTGGTTGATGGTAGAACTGTATTTTCCTACGTCCCAACGTCGATTTTGTGGCACTAATTCGTACTTTGCTTTAGTTACAAGTGTATTCAAATAATCCTACAGCGTAGTTTACAACACTTACCGAGGTATATAGCTCTTATGTAAAACGAATACTATTACTTGTTATTTAGAAATGAAATGTTTACCATTTCAGCGAAAACAAAAATGAGAAGCAACGTTTAAAAGTACAAAATCGTGTACACGTGTTTCGAGGTTACAAAGAATCATCTTTTTAAATACACAAATTTGTGAGCTTATTGGTGAAAAGACAATAGTTTTATCGAATAAATTTCCATTTATTCCCATTCTGTTTTGAAAATATATGATTTTTTTTAGAAAAAAAGGAAACGAATGGGTATTGTTGTGAAATGATTAATAGTACTTCTCTTTAAAATCTCGAAAACGGATAGGCAAAAGCCGAAAAGGAAAAAAAAAGTTAGATTTTGCTTTTTTAAAAGGACATAATTTAATTTATTTCTCTTTCTATTGGGACTGCGTATGGTCACTAACCTAATGCATTCCCCGGAAACCGACTTCCATCTTTCCTAGTTCACCACTTTCGAAGACGCCATTGTCACTTGATAATTTGGACGCTCAGTTTCCCCCTAGAGGGCAGCACCTGAGCTCTAATTGATGCGAAACTGAACAAGGAATTTTAATTTAGCCGAGAATGTCTAAGCCAAACAGATACTCAAGGGATCTTTAACAAGCCTCATAATCATACGACATGGACACTGACGATTTTCTACATCTTGAAAATCCACCAACTTGGGCCAGGTTTGATCCTGCGCACTTGGGTGTACGAGGCCAGTGCATTACCACTACGCCACCCTTCCGGCTTTATTCATTTCTATTATTATACACTATGGGTGTGGTTTCCTGATTAGATTCATTTAATTCCGAACGTAATTCTTGTGTTTTCATATAAGAAACAATAAAAACATCGCTTTGTGCTTAAATAAATAATCAAACGCTCGCCAAATCCGCGTGAGAAAAGCGGATTTGAGAAACGTTCGATTCTGACATGTGAGCATTCCCGATTTCCCTCGACGAATGAACGATCAGTTGCCTCCTATCAGCGACTCTCATCGCCTCGAAAGCATGTCAGCCCCGGAATACAAGCGAGTGATTAGCTGATGATTATTATCCCTTAATCAGCACGAAACACAACAACTCGCTGTCTTGGAAAGATTTATATTTTGGATTTATTTTTTTTTTTTTTTCAAAGACTGTTCCCAGATCAATCGGGAAATAAGATCACCTACTGAAGAATGCCGCTACTGAATATGAAAAAAATATTTACCTCAGGCAGTTAAAAATCCTTTTTGAATTACGAGAATGTCATTGAGTTTTGTGTTCTATATGTGGTAGAATTTCAACGACTATATATATACATATAACAGAAAGGTAGTAAAATATTTTTTAAAGGTTTGCAATTTTTTTAAAGGACTTGTCAGTGTTGGCTTGCCTCAAAAAATGAGCCATGCAGAGTACCTCACACACCTTTTTTTTTCTTTCAAATCTGTCTTCTTGTATATATATATTATATATATATATATATATATATTATATATATATATTATTGTATATATATATATATATAGCGGCGCACTGACGGGAGGGTGGGGGACCAACGGGACCAATCCCCCCGAGAAGGCATCCCCATGTCCGGTATCCACCGATTTTTAAAATTATCCGGAATTAATCGGGTCACTGCTAGAAAAATCTGGTTATCCAGCAAGTAAAATTGTATCTTTATGTGTAGAACTTACAGATTTCAAACACCTGGAACAGATAAGTGACACGAGAGGCACCGGATACCCGGTGTCTTGGAAATTAATAAAAGTTTATTAGCTCATTTTGAGCTTGGTACCCCTCCCAAAATCCTGGGTGCGTCACTGTATATACATAGAAAGGGAGAGATACAGATAGACAGATTTTGATTTTTCAAAAATTCCCATACAGAGAATATATAAAATTAAATGTTATTAAACTTGAATTTATGCGTCACTGATTGAAAGGTATCTTTCAATTTTGGAAAAATTTTACACTATCCTTTTTATTCTTACGTTCTTTTTAAAAGTGCGGTTTTTCAAAAAAAAAAGCTATAGCGCAAGAACATTTAAATGGAATTGAAAAGTTTATTTTAAAAAAAATCGAATATCACTATTCATAAGTGGGAGTAGTTAAAAAAAGTATACATTATAAAAGTGATAAGGAATATTCACTAAAGACATTAAAATTGCAAAATTTATGTGTCCAGAGGGAAAAACAAGTTACAAAAGATAACCGAAAGTATGCACCACTCCAATACCCTTACTTTACAAACTTTAAGGGAATGATAAATTTTAATCAAATGTTTCTGAAAAATTAACGTTTTGAACATATATTATTCGATTACAAAGCCAGACCACAAATAATTTTGCATTAACTGACCTCCAATGTTACAAGATAGCGATTGATTTCTCCCGACATTGAATCAGTATTCTTTTTAAGACCCAAGACAGACCTGAAAATTTGAGGCAATATATCTATAACGTCTTATAATCCGTAATACGTGGAAATATTTAGGGATCAAAAATGTCTAAAGAAATAACTTTAAATTCTCTACAATTGAAATAAAACGAAAAGCTTCTATCGTGACAGCGTACTGAGTTGCAAAAAGAGTACGTTTTCATTTCTTATACTCATCAAAGTTACGGATTCCGATTTCGTTAGCCTCGTGTTCTTTGTCCACAATTCTCTCGCTCGTGACGAATGTCCAGATTAACACCAGATTAAGGGAGAGCTGGCTTTTTTTTAAAGGGAGATATACTCTCTATTTTTCGTCCGCAATTCAGTGCGGACAGTGAAAAGAGAGGCACTCGGACGTGTCCAATGTCAGCCATTGAAGAAATAGAAAGAGGTCTGAGTTTGAAAAGACCGGCGAGAATGGGGAAAAGTTTTGTGACAATGTGATGCCAAATAGATTACGGAAAAAACACCATTCTGTAATCTTCTAACCTTCACTGAATTGCCTTAATAGGTTAGTTAATGATTCATTTGGTAGCAGACTAGCATTTGTAAGTCTTGGGCCTCTTTAATATAAATAAACATCGTTATAAGGCTTCTCCTGCATATATTCGCAGAACGTTTGTGTGGGTATATATATGTAATATATGTACAGAAGGAGAGAGAGATAAAACATGGTTAGCAGATAACATGGATCATAGATAGGAATTTAGGAACTACTGCTGATTGACTTCAGTACTAATCGTTGAAAGATAGTGCTGTCCTTTGGTAATTTAAAAAAAATGCAAAGTATTCCGAAAAATACCGACGAAAATTTTGTGACGGTAAAAACATATTAGTTTGAAAATGTATGCACACTAAAAAAAGAAAAAATGCAATTTTAAATGTTTTTTTTTTTTTTTCCCCTCTTCTTTTGAAGAGAAAAATTATTGTAAAACAGAACTGAAGGAAAAAATCAAAATACCGTTCTTATAATTGTAAATTGCTCTAAAAAGTAAAAAAACGACACCATTTTAAACATATTTTTTGAAGTCGGCGCAAAAACGATAAAAAAGGGCTATATAATCATAAATCAATTACAAATGTAAGCTAAAACGGTCCCAGGATTTGTCCCAATTCTGTTTCAGATAAATAACCATCACATGCAAGGCTGACCACACATTAGTGCAAAGTTACTTATACATTTATCAGAATTGTGTATTGTTTTATCAAAATTTGTACTTATTTACAACTTATTCATTCCCTAGCATCCTCAGACTATTTTTTGCGACTCCATTTAGGATCGCGGCCCATCATTTGAATACCACTTTTCTAGGTTACGGCTTGGATGCAATGCAATCCTTCCCCTCCCATATGTCCTTCAGAAAGTCATTTCTCTTCCTTTTACCCTTAACTGGTCAATTTTTTGCCAAAAAAGTACAAAAAAAAAAGCATATTTTTTTGTTGCACATAAACTCCACACTTGGTATGAAAAGAAAATGACAGATTTTTAAAAACGTTTTCATAAACAATTAATTAACGAATTTAAGCATTTATGTTATTTTATCCTTTTTTAAAAATAAAGGTTCCTAAATGTTTGCCTTTTACAATTACAGAGTATATGCAGTGAAAACTGTATTACAGACTTCACAAACGATAGGGAATAAACGCACCATATGTAAAAAACTCATCAACAATTGTCTGAAAAAACTTTCCATATTATTAAAAATTCATTCTTTTCAATGCTATTTTTTTCCGATAGCTGTTCGTGGGATCTGTAATACAGTCTTTATCGCGCATAACTCTATGATTGCAAAAAAGCAAACATTTAGAGGCATTTATATCCCAATTTTATAAAATAATTTTCAAAAATTTTTAAATTCATTACTTATAAAAACTGAAAAAAAAAAATCCTTTATTTTCTTCTTATACCAAATTTGGAGTTTAACCATATGCAACACAAATAGCTTTAATTCAATGAACATTTCTGGTAAGATTTTGACCAGTTAAGGAGTTTTTAAAGCCTTTCTTTCAATCAAATTAACAACACGGGTAAATTCAAACAAGAAAGGAGAAAATATCGCTGTTTGGGATTGTTATTTATATATTATACAGCTTCTAAAACAATAGGTAAAAAATTTCAACTTACCCAAAAGATTTTTTTTTTTTGCAAATCTAATTGTTTGCGCAATGGCGAAATAACCGCAAGACCTCTGCCAGACCCACCATTCCAGATACACCCATAATAATGGAGTATTGTTTTATATTATTTTAAGGTGGGCAAAACACCTTCTCTAAATTTGTCATAAGCTCTTGGACTATCAAGTGAGGTTTGTATATTCAGACTTTTGAGTTGTCGAAAACCGTTTCAATCCTCCATGTCAAGGAAAAATATATATATTTTTGCTCAATAACAGAATTAAATCAAATCAAACAGTTAAGATTTTTCCTAGGAAAAATCATCAAAATTTTTTAATCTTTGTATTAGATTGTAATCGTCAATAGCATGAAAATTACTCATTGATTGACATTTTGAGCGCTTTAATCTTTCAATTTCAAGACTAGTTTTTTAGGAGTATTTCATTCCACACGGAAGGAAAAGAATTACTTCTTCACCACAGTTAAGCTATGGAAATTAGATTTTGATAAAATAGTATTTATCAACAACATTTCCTTCTATGAGCAAACTTCATTGAATATTTGGACAAATCACAACAGAAAGCATCTGCAGACGACAAAAATTATGAAACAGCTTTAATTGGATGTTCCTAGCGTAACCTACATGACCAGAATCGAAACCGAAAACAAAAGCCTGGATGATCAGTTGCATTTTGTTGTTTTTGTGCCACCATAAATTTTCGATCAAAGCCCACAATTCATCAGTTTTACTGACCTCCGACATCCTGACCGGACTATGACGCAATGACCGGAAATTCGTCATCCGATGGTGTCATGCTTAGAAATAAAATTTGGGCGGGGCGACGGAAGCTTTTTGTGCCAATTTGTTCCATCGGAGCCAATGGTGGAAAAACATCTCTGAACACGCAATGGTGTGCAAAGTAAAATTCGTCCAACCCAATTTTTCTTCTCCCAAGTTTCTGTCTCGTTTTAATTTTGTTTGATGCAAAATGGCACGCATCCGCAGACGACAAGTTTTCCTGGTGACGAGCACTCGTGCATCGAAACAATGTCGACCTTGATCGACATGTTGTCAGTCGAATCGATGATAGACACACGAACGCAGTCGATTAAAACATATTTCATGTTTTTTCCCTTCACCATAAGCAATGATAAAGGTGGTAGTTGGAACAAAAACATCGTGTGTGTAAAAAACTCGCAACAATGCTTATACTTCTTTTCAAGCAGCCAGATTGCGAAAACGCAAGTTAACGTCCTAACTATTTCGGCAGTTACTTACGTACATTTAAATTATTTTCTATTAAATGATGCAAACTACCAGGATAGAAAAAACTTTTTTCCTGAAAATTGTCTGATTTTTCTGAAAATTGTCATCAAAAGTAGTTCCTTCCAATTTCTTCATAAAAAAGGTCAACTTTAGTACTTATCATCATTGAATACAAGTATTGACTCTTTAAAAAATAATTTTGAAGAAATATTATAATATGGACGTTAGGATTGACTAAAACTTGAACATGGTCAAAAACGGAGGTTCCGAAAGTGAAAAAGTTAGGAAATGCCAACTAGAAAACAGCTTTACGCAGTTAAATCAGCAAATATTTCTTACGGAAACTGCCAAATTTATTTTCCGCATTATGCATTTTCGCTAAATATCTACAAAACAACAACAGCAGAAGATGGAACAGTTTCTGTTTCACAAGTAAATATAATTTGTTAAGGCTGAAGTATGAATTAACAAATTGCAAACTATTTGCGAATAAATAAACAAATAATTTTGAAACTTTTCTATGAATATAATTTATTAACAGGAATACTTTATCATTGAGGAAATTACAGTATGTTAGGAGTTATCAATTTTACTTCTGCCGGAAAGAAAATATGATTTATAAATGAGAATATGGTTTGCAGATAAAAATCCACTTCAAAGTCAAAAGATTATTAGTTGCACTATAAACATCATCGGAGGTTAAAGTAGGAAACCAAAGAAAGCTTTACTGTCTTCTCAAGGGAAAATATCAAACGACGATGAAAAAAAATCAATGCACCATTCCATTTATATAAAGTAATGGATTTCATTCATTCACCTGATTTGTGAATACCATTTTTAATTTTCATTATGTTTTTTAATGTCCTTTGAATAAAACAAAAAATAACAAAGAGACATTGGTAGAGAATATGCCGAACTTTAAAAAATATATAAATCGAAATGAACTAAGAAACTGAAGTGAAGCGAGTTTTTTTTTAAAAAAAGGCACACAACGTGTTAACCACTTTTACAAGTTTCTTCTCTTACGGCTGGAAAATTTCACAATCTCCTTTGTTTGTTTTACAATAATTATTTGTATATCAGATGAAGTTATTAACAACAATTTTAACCAACTTAGTATTCTCGACAATAACAATAAATGAACTTAATGCTCTGCATCTACTTTAGAAGCGTAACTGAAACAATAGCCTCTACTAAATCGACGTTATGCTAAGCTGCCCGGTTGCAAACTGCAACAGTGTAGAAATATGTAGCATATTCCATAGCATCAGCCAAAACTCTTAATTACTGTATTATGGTGAATGCTTTTTGGAATGAAAAACAGACGTTTCGCATAAATATAGTTCAGGAAGAGCATGAAAACATTACGTACCTAATTTCTTGAGCAGCATAAAATTACTGTTGAAGCAAATGTTTGTGTGCTTTTTATGTAAGAAAAAAACCCCTCAATGTCGAATAACATATTAAAAATAATTTCCTCTACGTAAAAGGTTAGCGCGTATTTCGAAACTCAGTGTAAGATTTTTATGAAACTCAAATCAAATCAATCATTTTGAGCCATTACCGTTATATGTCGTGTGGAGTCTGCGTTATCTGCGATTATCATCCATGCAAAACATGTTGTAATAAAAATGAAACGCACATAGAGAATAGAGAAAAAACAGCATACATTTATAAAAAAACGTATTTAATAATTAAAAAACAGCAATGAACTAAAATGTGGTTTAGTCTTGCGGATTCTTATAAAAATACAAATGCAAATATTACAAATTACTGCTTTCAAGAATAATTTGTATTTTACAAATTATTTTTGCGATTTTTTTTCATCTAAGTGCGTAAACAATTTCTTATCGACTTCAATCTTTTCCTAATTTTGTAAAAGGTGTGGGGTGAACCAACCAGTAAAAGAACAGTTTGTAATTTTTTCATAAAACGGGTTTCAAAACATATTTTCTAGATGGATTGACTACAGGGTAGTTTCCTTCCAACTAATTCCTTTAATTACTTTTCCAAGCAAATCCATCCGTTAGATCAGGTTTTATATAGGATTGAAATTTACCAGCAGGCGGTAATATTAAATTATTTTGAACTGTTCAAAATTGAACAAAATATGTTTAAATAAAAAAAAATTTAACGCCGAGAGCTCCTTCCAATACACTTGATCAAAGGGACTTCGATTGTATGTCCTGTCCAGGGTATATATTTTGCTTCACGTGTTCCCATAGGCGCTAATGTTAGAATTTTTTGAACTGTTCAAAATTGTACGAAAAATTGTTCAAATAAAAAAAAATGAAATGTGAAATGACGTGTCCTCACCGAGATCTTTTAATTCAATCAAAATTAATTAGGGGCAGGACAAACAGACCGATATACACGCATTTTCCCTATCTGAAAACTTTGCTTTCAAGTTTTTTGTTTTTCATTCTTCATTTAATTAATTCACTTATTTTCACCTTTGCTTTAATTTTAACGATATTTTTACAATACTTTAAGCCTTTTTTCACTTTTATTTACTTATTTTTAAAAACTTTTATGGGATTTTGAATAAATGTGTTCTTTTATCGTGCAGTCGTTCGCCTTTTGAACTGTGAATATTTTTGCTTCTCCTGAAATAGTTTTAATAATAGTTCACCCAACACGCTTTTCACTCTATGATTTAACTATCTTTCTAAAGACGTTTTTTTTTTTTTTTCTCTGCTAAGTATAATGAGTGGCATTTACACAAAAGTAATTCTAATGTGGAACAAATATTTTAACTATAATGGATTTCTAAATTCTTAATATTAATCTAAGATTGGCTTTTATTTCTACCCAAACGACATTTTTCCTTTAAGTTCATCTGCGTTGATAATAAAACCAACTTTTGGTTTAACGTTCGATAAGAGTTACCACAACGATTTCTTTAATTCCAATTCTAACCAAGTTTTGGCAACGGAAGTCATTATTTTGAGCATCCAGATATATATAAACAAACTATGAGCAAGCACTGATTGCTGTCTCGAATAATGAAACCGAGAGGAACGGAAGTGAAGAGTTTGTTTTTCGGAAAGTATCTTCTTCTGTGGATGAGCACCGGTCATTTGTCAAGTTAACTGGACCGCATCTGCCGATTTTAAAACAAGCGACCCCTGTCACGGTTCAAACCGGTGTGCTTTCATTTGTTGGGGTCGGAATGCTCCAGTGACGCAATTTGAGTTTGTTTTATTTATGTATTTATTTTTATTGAAAAAGGGAATAACAGACTTATTCTGTTTTCATCGATAAGTAATTGTTTCGAAAATGACGTCAGTTTGACGTCAACAGCTCACTAATTTATTGGATTTGCTAAGTGAAAGTTTTACTGATACAATGTCGTTTTGCGATTAGACCAGCTCAAAAAAGAGTTGCATGGAAAGGTGTAAGTGTATTTTAAAAATAACCAAACATTTAAAAATATCAAAAATGTTTAACTCAAAGTACTTAATCTAACAAGTTGTATTTACGTTTTTCAGATATTTTTGAGTGTGTATAAGAATTATTTTGTTATTTTTCAGTTGAATTTCGGCACGTAACTAGCAGGGTCTGCTTATGCTAGCAAATCAGAAAAAAAACAAAAAAAAAAACACATCTCTGTTCAAACTCTCTTCTGATCTAAAATCTCAACTTGGTATTGTGAAAATTTTACAGACTATAATACACTATAAATACCACCAAGACAAGAGTTTGATAGTTTTTTCTTTGTCTGCTAATAAGGGAACCAACCTTCTTCCCAAATGGGTGTGAAAAACATGCAAAGTTAAATAAAGGAAAAACAGGGTAATTAGATTAAAGATTCTTTGTTGTGATAACACTAAAGTTCCAAATAAAGTTATTGCTTATATTGTGTTATTTTGTCATTGTAGGATCTTTTCTTCTTACTACTTTGCTCGCATTTCCTGTCAGAAATGGTAGATAAAAATAATTTTATATTCGGTTGGGCAAGCTAACTAGAAAGTAAATTTTTTGCATTTAAGGCATGGAAGGGAGAAACTTGAATCTTCGTCTAATGTTTTTATTTTATGATTCTCAGCTCTACGAAATATTTACACTACTTTTAAACGGAACAAAATTTTTCCCTGGGGCTTTTCTTATAGTTTCAGGGGCTAATGGTGCATTCACATCAAGTGCTAATGAGTCAAGAGACAGTACGTGTCGGTGATTGTACATAATTTAATAACGAGGCCGTCGTATTGACTGATTGGTACATTTTATTGTGTAATTAAAAGTGACTTACACTAGTTAATATAAAAACTAGGGTTGAAAATTTTCGTGAAAAATTTTCTTACGCTTAGCCTGAAAAACTAGTCTGTTATGTTGTTTCTTTCTTGCTTTAGGAATGCAATGTCTGATTGTGAGAAATAGTCTCGTAAATTTTGCAATACCAGAATTTTCGATTCTATTTCTGACTGACTACCAGAATATGGTTTACATTAGCAGATGGATGTGTACGTGATAATATTATGAAAATTGAGACATTGAAGTAATAATAATAATAAATGCTTAATGTTAAAATAAAAACAGCACAAACAACGAAATTTATGCGAAAATGAAAGGAAAATAAAAGAAACATTTACCGGATATCAATACTAGATTGGCGTTCTGGCACCATTTTAACACCTCCGGTGTGAAATAGAAAAAATTTTAATGGTAGTATAAAATTTTCCAGCAATTATTATTTTTTTTTTTTTTTCGAATGCGGAAAATTATGTTCAGAAATTTGGAATAAAATTCGCGTTCAAAAGAATTTGCAATTAGATACGTTTCTTCAAGGAACCTCTGAAGATGATATGTTCTGAAACTCTAATTTGTTTACATTCTGACACACCTATTTGGTTGAGACTGAAGGTACTTACGATGATGTTCCATCCCCGTGAGCCTGTTGGAAGATGTTCATATCCGGGATGGATTGGTACTCTGGTACATCCGGCACAGGTTGGCGTTTCCGCCTCTCGAGTGAATGGAAACGGAACATGTCGTACCACATGTCACACATTTAACACACGGCAACCAGCATTATTTACACACATGCACACGGTGAATCAATCCAGTGGGTGGGAGTAAAAATATTCCTTGTCGCCTCTGAAGTTCAGAATCTTCTGACGAGAGTGAAATCGTCTTCAAATCGTTCGACTCGAGGAAGCATGGCGGGAGGGCGCGTTCGAGCGTGCCAATTTTTGCCCCGTGGCGACACATTTTTCCTTCGTTCAAAATTGAGGAAATGCTAAGGGTTGTCGAAGAAGCCAAAGAACTGAAGAAATATTTTTAAAAAACGTTTTCTCTTACTGTAAAAGAATAAAATAAATAACCGCTATATAGCGGACCATTATGTTGACATTCTACCCGTGACAAGGTATGTTATCGTGAGTTTTGGGAGTGGATGGAACGAAAACGAATACCAATGAGGGGGATTGACAAATGTTCGAATGTGGAAAGAAGTCGGAGCTTCATGCTGGAGGGACTGCGATTGTTGATTTACGAGCTTTAAATCGTCTGAGTGCGGTTCTTCTGTACTTTGTAGAATAAATGAGAAAATAAAAGCATTTTGTTAGTAAATTTCACAGACGATTAGTTAGCCTTTCCAGCGGAAGAATTGGTCGCCGATGCTCTCATCTTTTCTTTTCTCTCTGTAATTTCTCCACCAACTGTCTACATTCACGTGAGCGTTAAGTAGATAAGAATATTTTGCAAGAAGACTACGAAATTCTGAGCATTAAAGAATTCTCTTTAAAATCTAACGAACTTAATTTTCTAATTTTATCTTTAAATAATCTTTTATTTAAAGATAAAATTAGAGCATTAAGTTCGTTCTCTCTAATTTAATCTTTTTAATAAGTATCTTAACGAACTTAATTTTCTTATTTTTATGTAAATTTATTTGTCTCTATTACTTCATTCAACGTGAGCGTTAAGTAGAGAGGAATATTTTACAAAGAGACAAAGAAATTCTGAGGAATTAAGAATTTTCTTTGAATGATTTCTTATTTATGTACGAATTTAATGTTTTGGTTTTCATACAAAATTAACTATGTTTATCAGGGGTGCCCACCTAGTGGGGAGAGGGTCAGGGCATAGACTGCGCCATTGAAATGTTTAGGGGGAAGGAGTGTTTTTATAAGGTTTTGCCCGATTTTTTTGGGGGGTTCATCTTTTTTTTTGGGGGGGGGGGGGCTCCGTTGCTTTTTAGGGGGTGCGCCATCGCTCGTAGGAGGGAGGCACCCCTGTGTTCATTTAAAGTCATTCATGTTAAAGTAATGTCTGCGTTACTCCCTTCACATGAGCGTTAAGTAGATAAGAATGTTTCACAAAGAGGCAAAGAAAATCAAAGTTCTCAGGACTTTTGTTTGAATGATTTCTCATTTGTTAACGAATTTTATGTTTTGAGTTGTGCAAAAAGTTAATTGGTTATTGGTTCATTGGATCTTATATTTATGAAGATAATGGTTTTGCTTTCGTTTCATAAAAGTATTTGTTTAGTAAATTTTCACACTTTAAAGGCGTAATTAAATCAATATACAAAAAATGGCTTTTCCCCTCACAGAGAAAAAAAACAACAACAAAATCTTATACCATAATACAGAGGTAGCCACACCGAAAAGGGAAGGGCAAACGAGAGCGGTCCCCACCAGAAAGCATCCGATATCCGAATTTTAAATATCCGGAATCGGATTCAGACGGCTGCATGAAAGATCGGGTCATTCGGAATGTCAAGTTTAAAAATTTTGGGTTTTTTAAAGAATTTAATTAGTTATAACGTTTTGAAAATGTACGTAAACTGAGCACTTACAACGGGCTTGGAAGCATTTTCATGTTTAAAAATATATGTATAGAATTTGCATGCTTCAAACATCAGAGCCGGGTCTGGTACGGATCCGTCAGACAAGAAACATCGGATATCCGATATACGAAACAAAAATTTGATGTGTCCCTAATATTGACTTTGGTGCCTAGCGCTCCAAAGCTATATCCTGGTGCATAAATACATGCTTTAATTCTTATAATTGAATTTTACTTATTTATTTGTTCTTTGACTTTTTTTTAATTGCGCAACTGCATAGAATGCAAAATTAAAAAAATAGAATACACTAAAATTATTTGAAAATTATTTCTAAATTTCGTTTTAAACGTAACTTTCATTAATATTTTTTTTCTGGTCGGAAAATTTCCTTTTAATAGCGTTTTGATTCAGCGGTTATCATTGTATGGCAGGCGTATAACTAGAACTCGGCAATTATTAGTCAGGAATATTTAAGAAAATATCTTGTATTGACGAAAATTGCCTTAAGTTAGAGAGCCTTAAATTTAGAAATCTATGCCAAACCAAAAAACATGCAAAACAAAATGGTTGAAAAGCAGTGCTTCAGAGTAGATATTGATTTGAAAACTCAAATGGAAATGTTCAGCTTTTTACCCACCACAACGTCATAAACGGCTTTCAACGCATGAAATCAAGGTTTCCAGCAAGTAATGAAAAATGATTGACTCAAATAATACACTTCTCTGGCGATTGTCTGTTTACTTGAAGAGTGGTGAAAATCCTTCTTTCATCCGAAAATGGTTTGTTCTTTAAAAAAAAGCAAGCCAAAGGAAATTGGTCCACGCGAGTGCTTTTGAAACGAGTCAGATCTAGTTCCCACCGGATTGAGACGTTTAATGACTGATTTCGATAGACAGTTAAAAGGGAGCTGCTGACTTGCGCAAATATTTGATGTAAGAGGGTTGAAAAACTCATCAAAAGTATAGAAACCATAAAACGAAAGAAAAGTAGTTTATGACGAGGAATCTGCCACTGGAAGAAATCAAGAGCGTCCAAGAATAGCACAAAACGGCACATTAATGAATGTGTGAAACGATGAACAATGAAGAATTGGTACTTTAAATTGTGTTGGATGACATTGTATCGTTATAGATCTAAGTGTAAAATATTTTCTTTTTCTATTAAATGTGGCAAAATCATAGGGGAAGCTTCGCAATTCCAGCATACCATGTTAAAAGAAGAACGAGAAGTTGCCATTTAAAGAAACATGTAATTACAAGTAATGTGTTATTCTTATAACCGTAATGCTTTTTCAAACGATATTGCATGATTTTTTTTTAAAGCAATGAAACAGATTGTGTTTGGTTTTCTGCAGACTGATGTTCCCCAGATTTTTCTCAACTAAGAGAGGATATTTTTACGAATAATGGGGAGAAAAGCTATGAAACGGAATGAAGCCGGAAATAACATCCTAAATTGGTGACCATTTGACACCAAAAATGAGTTGCCAGATCCAATGTCAGTTTGGCGACATTGGCTTTATTTGGCGAGATTCCCACAGAACCTAATACTAACAGTATCAATATTTCCTGCTATTGCTATGGTAACTCCAATAGAAACAATAAATTTCTTTTACGCGTCATTCTTTATAGCAGTACCGTACACCAGGGCTCTCCAAACTGCGGCCCATCGCCCAATCCAACCCGAAAGTGTCTTCAATGGGACCTACGACAGCTAATGGCTTGTTGCAGTTTCGTTGCTGTGATAAGTTGGTTTTTAAAAAAAGAGAATATTAATAACTCGGTTTTATTTACTTGGAGATTTTGGTCTTTTACTTTGAGTCATGGAAAGTTTGGAGACCTTTACATTGCACTACCCTTTTTAACTAGAGAAGATAGAAGAATTAGAGAAGAAGATTCAACTTTTCCTTATCGAAAACCTTTAATATTTACGTAAGTAAAATAATATATACTGTAGGCCCCGCTTAAAGGAATACCGTCGGTTCCAGCATATTTTATTCGATAAATCAGGGTGTTCGATTATGCGGGGAAATTTTCTTTAACTTACAGAACTAATAATATTGCCTCGAAACGTAATAATAAATCACTATATCTAACTAAAAGAAGTTATTAATGTTAATGCTTGAAAATTTTTTTAAATAAGATAAATAAAAACAAAATAATTAAATAATTAAATATTATTATTATATATTTTTAAGTACAAATTAAAATGACGAAAAGTAAAACTCACAACTTGAATTGCAATATCTTTTTGACATATTTTCACTGTTTACTTCCGGGTGTGAGGGAAGGGGATAATGAAAGAGAACGACTGACGCTCAAATTTAGCGGGCATGGGGAGGTGTTGCTGAAAGATCAACTTGAAAATTCAAAAAAATTCTTATTTACTTATTTATTTTTGAAATTTAATCATTTTTTTATCAAAAATATTTCAAACGCAGATCAGTATTATTGGATTATCCGGGGAAATTATTCGATTAAACGGAGATCTTTAACATTGCGTCTATGGGGAAATATTCGGTTCCGGAAGGTTTTATTCTTATAAGCGGGGTATTCCTTTATCCGTTACCCGATTAATCTGGGCTGACAGTACATATTTTTAGGTTATAGGAATGATTTTAAGGATTGTACTGCCCACATGTTTTGAAAAGCCTATGTATTTTAATTATTTTACTATCAAAACTTTATTGAATAGAGTGTCTGTGCAACACATTGACCATAAATTATTACGAACATCTCTTTTGCAACCAAATAAATGTTGCTATTTCGTGCATCTATGTTTTAGATGGATAAAATAATCTGTTTTTAACCGAAACCGAGGGTTATTTCTATTGTATAACTTCTTTCAAAGGACGACAGCTCAAAAGAAGAGAGAATTCTTGCGTTATCTATGCCATCTTATCTCTTTTTTGAGGCGGGGCTCTTACATCCTTTGTGCCTTTTCTCTTTATAGTTAGTAATCTTTAAAGGTCATGCAAACGTGATAGGATTGCTTATTACTTTTGGAAAATGGAGTATCCTGGTCTTGGAGTGAATGCACCAAGCTATAGCGCCGTCTTTATCAAACTTTTGAAGCCATCGCCCACTTTGGAAAGTCAAGCCCTTTTATCTCCCCTGTTTTTAGAATTTCAATCGTTGCCGTCTTCTTGGGCGAAAGTTTTATACTATCTTTCGTAGGAGAATGGTGGGGTCAGTCAACCGATAGATAGCTGGGTATTTCATTGTCACATTAGGGACAATCGTAGATAATCGTAGTACACAAAATTCTTGCATAAAAAAGGCATCTTGCATTATAATTTCCATTAGTCGTTGTTGTTGTTTCTTATCTCCCTGGATAGGAAAGCCTGCACATCCCGAAGATCATGTTGATCCATGGCTAAGGGTGATATGCAGCCTCACTTGAGCGAGGATTCTGAAGGCTGACTAAACCTCATTTATGTGGTTTTTTAATTTTTGAACCAGCTCCCAGATGAGAGACCGTCGCCTGGGGTTGGCATCCACAGAGGTACCCGATGAGGCTCCCATGCCCTGCTCCACCCGTAGGTTTCTCAGGGGACTAGCAAGCTAGGGAGACCTCTGTTCCAACCATTGTCGAAGGCCAACCAACGATCCGGCTGTGTTCCTCTTGTTTTATTTTTAGTTTTTACATTATTGGTGCGAGTGCACCATTTCTTGGTTATTATATAAGTTGAACAAAACATATTTACAAAATGTTGCCAGCCTTACGCTAGCGGCCCTCGGGGGAGACATGAGATGATTTCATCTCTTTACATTAACGGCCCGAGACCGTGTCTCTTTTTACATTTATCTTCTTCCGTCACGTTCGGTAGTGTTGTCATAATTCGGTTTGGTTTCATCTTTCTTCTTCATCTTTCTGGTTTCTTCGTATGTTGTTCCTAAGCAGGTATTTTCTTATTGGCTTCTTGGGCGGATATCCATCTGAAAAATGGGGGAGGCGAGTAGTCTCTGTTTTACATTATTGCAGTATTTAATGAAGTCTTTATTGAATAGGTACCTTTTTCCACTATTGCTGGTCTCATATATTGGTGGATGCGCGTTATTTATTCTGAGTTCTTCTGTAATCCTGCAATTAATTAAATAGTGTTTTGTTGTCCCAATTTCGTCACAAAATGTGCACATGTTGTTGTTACTTATGTTAAATCTATTTAGATAGTATGGTGTTTTAGCATGGTCTGATATGTATTGATTTGTGATGGGATCGGGATTTCTTATTCTACAAAGTGTTGGTATTTTTTCGTTTGTTTCTCTTCCATTTTCAGATACGTCCCATTGTGCCTGCCATTTTATTTTAGACTGATTTCGTAGTATGGTTTTAACTCTTCCTTTAGAGATGGGTTCTGAGTTTATTATTTCTAATTGTGTTGCCTCTTTTGCTATCGCGTCTGCTTTTTCATTTCCTTCCCACCCAGCGTGCGCTTTAATCCAGTGAAAGTGTATTTTGATGTTGTATTCTCTAAGTGTTTTAAGGATAGCAAATATTTCTATCTCTATTGGGGTGTGTTGTTGTCGTGGATGAGCTATTCTACTTAGTGCCGCTTTGCTATCCGTATGGATATGTACTTCTGATCCTCGCCTAAGGTTCTCACAGATGGTTAGTGCCTGTTTGATTGCAGTGATTTCAGCTTGATAAACTGTGTTTTCGTTAGATAATCTACGTGAGTGTTGCATAATAAGTGTATCGTAATAGTACACTGCCACGGCACAACCTGTTTTATAGTTTATTCTGGATCCATCGGTGAAAATACTGTACTCTGTGAGAAGTTCTGGAGGATCAGTGTCATATTCTATATGTGTGATGTCTGCCGGGTGGTAGGAAGATTTTTCTATTTCTAGTTCATTAAATGTTAGAGGCTGATTACCTGTTTGGATTTCGTCTATTAATCCCATTTTTAGTTCCAACAAATTTAGTTTTTCCTCGATTAAATAACTTAGGGGGGTATGATCCGTTAAGATATATAGGGTTTCAGAAGTATCGTTTCACTTGGAGGACATTGGAGACACGACGGATTTAACGTGCACCAGTTCTCTTTTAATCGTACAGGGTCCCAAGCAACCAGCCTCGGGAGGTTGTCACCCTCCCAAACACTGACCTCAGTCAATGTTGCTTCACTTTCGGTGCTCTGCGGGAACCGAGCTTCTACCGACTGGTCCACTGCGAGACTCATCAGTCTTATTTTTCTCATTGTAAGACATACCCCTTTAACAAGTTTTCAGTAAACTCTTGTTAGGGATGCTAAAGTAATTGTTTTTCGCATAAAATTAGGCTCCTTATTAGTCGCAACGCGTTGGACATCTGAAAGGGACCATGAAATGAGTGACTGGTATTTGATTGACAAGCATACTTGTCAGGTAAGCATTAAAAAAAAGAAATTTTGGTAAAATTATGTTTCGAAGTAATGAAAGATTCAAAAAAGATAAGAACCCTTTTTCATTAATGTTTTTACCCCCGTCTCGTGTGGTACTTCATCTCCTCTTTTCCATGAAATGGTCCAAATATCGATAGATTTAAAACTTGATTAACCGGTAACATCAAAATTTTTTTTATGTTGTCGAGTTTCCAAGTGAGTAATAACTTTTATTTTATACGTTCTCGTAATTTATGTTTTCATTTAAAATGCGTATAATAATCTAAAAACTTACTAATAATATATGTAGTTTCTTACAAGTTTATATAACTAGACGAAGGGAAAAACAACGTAAATTGTCAAAGCAATAATGCAATTAGCTATTCCGAGGCTACAATGGGGCCTGATGCTCAACACACAACAACAAAGTTGTGGGTGAACAGGCAACAACCAGAGAGACACTGGTATTTATATCAAATGGATCGGATTAGAGACTAACCAATAGGAACAAAAATAAGCACCAATCAGGGGGATAAAAATATAATCCAGAAAATTATTTCATCATCTTTCTTATGTATAACTTGTCGTTCATACAATATGAAGCAAAAGCTGTTATTACCCCTCTGGAAATTTAAATCTCCTTTTCCCCCTACTTTTACATAAAATATATAGTAGAGCGCATTATTAAGTTTAAAATAAAATAAAACAATAAAAACAAATCAAAATATCAAAAAGTAATAAGCTATTTTTTAAAAAAGAATGTAAGAAAGAAAAAATACATCCAGCGGGAGTACTTAACAAAATATCCCAAATAAAGCAAGGAGTTCCATCTAGAGCTATACGAGCCTATTTTTCCGTATACACTAGGTATGTAACGAATATTCGGCCATTATTCGGTATTCGGCCTATTCGGCCCTTTGGCCGAATATTCGGCTGGCCGAATAATCATTTCATCACCAAGCCAAATATTCGGCCTGGCCGAATACTGAGTAAGGTCAATATTCGGCCTGGCCGAATATTGATGGACTATTCGGCCGAATAGCTCTGCTGCAGTAGAAATGTAAAAAAATAAAGAAATTAGTAGATTTTAAACATTTAAAATTGTATTATAATTATTGCAAAATAATACATTAGTTTACAGTTTTAAAAAATGAAAATAATTTGGAAAAAACTACATTTTTTAAACCTAGTTTTAGGCTTGACTGAGCAAAAACAAATTTTAAAGTTGTAATATTGTATTTTATATTTAGCATTTGCTCCCAAAGCTGGCAAGAGTTAATTATGATATATGAAAAAATAATTTTATTATTATTAACAAAGGGAAGTGGAAGTCAGACTTTGTTTGGGTAGACTGATTTATTGTCAATATTGGGTAAGGCAGAAATGTGAAAAGCCTAGAATATATCATAAATTTTTAGATAGCATGTTATTGGAGTTTTTGAAAATAAAAATATATTCCAGTTAAGTGTATTAAATGTTAATAGATCGTTTAAAGATAGGTATGTAGAAAACCCCATAAAATAAAAATATTAACTTTTATAATTTCTAAAATATGCTCATAAAACAGTTTTGAGCAAGGTAAAAGTTCACTAAGCAATAGAAGTTCTTTCATTTGAATTAAATAATTAGTAAAATAATGCTAATGCTTACTACCATAAAGCCTGTCATTTCTATTCCACCTGTGGGTGAATTTCTTAGTTTTATTGCATTCAAAACAATAGAGAAAATAGATTAATTTTAAATAGTTTTAAATTCTTAACAAACAGAAATGAATCATGCATCATAGATTGTGTGTAATTGGTTTTTGACTTTGTCAATAACTTTAAATTTGACAAATACTTTCGATTACAACGATTTTCCAGAAAATTTTAATATTCGGCCGCCGAATATTCGGCTTCGGCCTATTCGGCCTAGAAGAAATGGCCGAATATTCGGCTTCGGCCTGGGAGAAGTGGCCGAATATTCGGTATTCGGCTATTCGGCCAAATCACTATTCGTTACATCCCTAGTATACACCCAACATCAAATTTATAATCTAACTATCTCTCTCTCTTTCTTATTTAGCATTAGTTATTAAATACTTCAAATATAACTTTTTCAACGGTTAATACATATTCATTCTCACTGTCATTTATTTATTGTCTCACTCATATTTCATTCATTCTTTCAGGCATTCATTTATTCATGCATTCATTCAGAAATATCTTTAAAAGTCCAGATCAAAACATTTAATGGGAGAATAGGCTCGTGAAATTCTGGATGAACTTTGCAGCCGTACATGTTCTACATCATAAAATCCTTCCGATAAAGTTTATTCCAAGAAAATCTGCCTGTTAGATCAGGATTCATATAGGATTTAAATTTCTCCGTAGACACTAATGATAAATTTTAAACTATTCAAAATTGAACAAAAATTGTTCAAATGCAAAATTTCTTCCCGTAGAGGGCGCCTTCCAATAAACTTGTTCAAAGGAACTTTGGTCTTATGTCTACAGTTTACACAAATAGCTTCATTTTTCCCCACAGGCGCCATAGGATGTTAAGATTTTTTTAAGTGTTCAAAAATGAACGAAAAAATTGTTCAAATTAAAAATTAAATATGGAAATGAGATGTCCTTCTCGAGATCTCTCGAATGTTAAAAACATCCTTCGAATCGGACAATTCCCTCAAAAGTACGGGACAGGCAGACCGACAGACAAAAAGACCAACAGACACACAATCCCCCCCCCCCCCCATCTCAAAACCCTACCTTCAAATTTCTTTCTTTTTTTCCAATCTTTTTACGTTTAATTCCTTAACTTATTTTAGACTTTTTTATCTTTAAATTTACGATGTTTTCAGGATACATTAAGCGTTATTTCATACTTTTGCTTCTTTTCTTTTTAACTTTTACGGGAAACTAGGCTAAAAATAAAACAAACTAAATGCACGTATGGTATTAAAAGTTTAAAATAAGAGATTTAAAAGTAGGTTGTGAAGGTGAGAAATGCGTGTTGATTGTCGTCTTATCTGTTCACCCTCCAGTAATTATTAAGGGAATAACCGATAATGGGTTTAAATTTTTTTGTTTGAAAATTTTACAGGAAAACAAAGCTTCCCACGTCGAAGCGCATTTTGTACATTCCATCTTTCTCAAAAAGAATTTTTGACGTAAAGAGCATCGTTTATACGACGTTTTAGTGTGCTCCCAATTTTTGTGTTTAGCCAGAAGTGTAAATCGATTATACGAGCTGGGGGTGGTTCAAATGCAAAAAAAAAAAAAGTGTTTGGTAGCAAAAGAGGAAAAAAAGTGCTCATAGTTTCAATATTGATGGACGTCAATTGAACATACGAAAATCTAACCATTACGTTGAAGCAATAGAGAACAGCATTGCATAAAATTCTTTAAATATAATTGAATTGTAATTGTACTCAATTACCCTTTAGTTGCAGAATCTCCCATCTTTTTAAAATCACAACATAAAAAGGTATAAAATAAGAAAAAAAGCAACGTAATAGAAATGCATAATAAATTGCAATACTAAATGCAGACTCTTGTTTCAGAATTACAAGGAATTCCTTTTTCAATGCAAAAAAAAAAAACTGACCAATGGGAGCAAAGACCACACGGCACGCAAAAACGTCCGGCCAAAGAGAATAGTCAGCCTTAAGTAGTCAGAATACAGGATTAACCAAACAAACCAAAAGAAGCAACGTAATTATGTGATGTAAAATGGCATAATGAGCTCAATAGCCTACTTTAGTATCCTTTTTTTTTACGTAGTACTCTATCGAAGAATTTTGATTTTAAACTGCAGTTTAGCTGAATTCTTGAGTTAGTGATGCATCTTTAGGCAATTCTATCAATTACCGATTAATTGGTTGAAGATAATCCCCCGATACCGATTAATCGCAGCCGATGAATTATAATGATAATTTCTTTTAATACTAACATTTCTACATTATTATCTTTTTGTTTGCTATTTTCAACTTATATTTATAGAATTAACTAACAGTTAATTTCTCTAAGTAATGGTTCATATTCAAATTCTGTGAACCAATTTTATTGTTGATTGTTAGTTTAAATCACATTCTATTAACTAAACCTAAAATTTAAAATATTTGGATAGCCATTAGCCAGTAGACACTTTTAGTTTAGTAGCTTTACGCTGTAAAAAAAATAAAATCTCCTGAAAATAACGCAAAAAGTACGGCAGCAGAGTTGCCGGAAATATTTCGTTTCTGATAATATTTTCCCGAGATTTGACAGAAGTTCAATTTCCTTTTTCTCCGTTAATCTAAATCAGGTTGTGAAAATACAGCAACCGTAAAACGGAAAAGTTCCGTTCTCGTATTTTCAGGACGCGATATTTCCGTTTTTAGAAGGAAAAACCATGTATTGAACCACTACGGAAATCTTCCGTTAAAATCAGTCAAAAAACACTTTGGAAATTCAGGTTTTTTTTAACAGTGTAATTTTATCCCTTTATCCAGGATTTTTATTCCATATAATATCTGTAAAGTACCTTTAAAGTATGCTAAAGCTAGACTATGAAGGAAAATATTGATACTCGAGAAAGGTTGCAATAGTATATATGTGTATATATTTTTGTAAAAAATAGAAAAAATAAAAATAATAATTAAAAAAAAAATTACATCAAACATCAGTTCTTATGAGAGAAATTAAAAACGTGCGCAGATAAATTGTGAAAAATCAAAAGCTATTTTATATGTATATATATTTTTTCATTTTGAAGAAATGTGTTCGCACTTTTACGATGGCAGTTCTTACATTTTAAACGGAATGGACAATGGAGGCTACAATTCAAAACTTAGGTAATTATCTTATAATTTTCGCTCAGAATTTCCGTTTGACCTGTCATTTAGCGAGGTCAGGAGGCGGCAATTGACTTCTCTCCAGCTTGAGAATGATAATGCATGTGCGGTATTTACATGTCATTTTATGTTGCAGAAGATTACATTTACTTATTGCAGGGGTGACCACGGGAGATAGGGGTTCATGGCTCTGATTATGCAATTGGAAATTTTGGAGTGGGTGGTGGAGGTGAGGTAAAATCAATTTTAAAAATTCTGTTGTAAAATTTTCGTTCTCTTTGTTATATCTTCTATATATATTTTTAATGAAATCATATTTTGATAAACGTTACTCAAATATTTCTAATAGTTATGTTTTAGAGGGAGGAGGTGCATCATCACACTTGGAGAAAGGGCACTTCTGATTAGTGACTAAATTCATTCAGCGAGGTTTCTTACTTTTTGGCATACTAAAAGTAATTTTAATGAAACAAAACTCTTCGACGATTAATCGGCCAAAATTGGCTGATTATGGATAATCTCAACGTGGACGACAGATTACCGATTACTGCCGATTAGTCGGTGCATTCCTACCTTGAACAATCAACAATGACGTGGAGTGATAAAACGTTAATTTTAATAATCTTTTTCGTATTAGATTGAAACAGTCAGAGTTTATGTGCTGTGACGGAATGCCAAGAACTTTCTATGTTCACTTATTGCAACAAAAGGGATCATACTTTAAATTTCCTGAGAATTTTACTGTGCTTAGTTCATTTAACGTTACTCAATCAAATGTACTAGATTGAAAATGAAAATTTCTCACAAATAACAGCTCTTCAGAAAATTAACAATTTCGTGACAGTTGTAATTTTCATGGAATTTACCCAATATGAAACATGGGCGCAGAAAATTAACAATTAAATTTAAATTGAAACTAACGGACTTTTTTTCCCCTTTTTTCTATATAAGAATGAATTATTGAACTTTTTCGTAATTCATTTTCTTTGAATCGTTCTCTCCGAAATCTTCATTTAACAATAGCTTAAAGTTCGGTTTTAACTCAGTTCTCTTTAAAAGAAATACAACTCTGGAAAATAACTCAACTATTTATTTTAAAGGTTCTCGAACGAATTCTGTCTGAAGGGCATTTTTTAATCAGGATCAGAATGATACGAAATTTTAGAAAAGGAGTTAATTTTTTCTATTTTTTTTATTGACAGAATTTCGGGCCACATTTCATTTTAATATGTTAATTGGTGTGGTTTTGTATAGCAAACTCACAAACATACAATACACATACAAAAAAACATGCACACAAACGAGTTATTTTACATACTTAAGCTAGCAAATGAAGAAAGCACTTCCGAACCCACGAAACAGCCGTTTGCTCTCATGCGTTTTTGAGTCCCTTATCCACGCGCTGAGAACGGTTGTTTTTTGGTTTGTTTTGCTATAATTCTATCACAAATATTCCACCTATATATATGTAGACTACACCAGAAAATCATCCTTCAAAACTGCTTGAAATTGCGCTGTGCACGTTGCGTTTCGGTTTGTTTTGCTATAATTCTATCACAAATATTTTACCAATATCTGGAGGGCTCAGAATACAAGTGAACCAAATCCATAAAAAGGTTATTTGTGCTACAGCGGTTTAAAGTCAAAGCTTTATAACAAATTTACCTCCTAAATTTTTTTTAATTATAAATAAAATTTTAAAATTTTAAAAGAGACTTAGTTCATTATTGCACTGAAATTTTACAAAGTTAGTGCATGCTATTGAGCTGCTAACCGTAAATAACAAAAAGTGGACTTGGTTCATTTGTATTCTGAACCCTCCATAAGTGTAGGCTACACCGGAAAATCATCCTTCAAAACTGCTTATCTGTGCGCTGCGCACGTTGCTTTTTATTTTGTTTTGCTATAATTCTACCACAAATATTTCACCTATATATGTGTAGGCTACACCAGAAAATCATTTTTCAAAACTGCTTATCTGTGCGCTGCGCACGTTGATTTTTGGTTTGTTTTGCTATAATTCTATCATAAATATTCCACCTATATATGTGCAGGCTACACCAGAAAATCATCCTTCAAAACTGAGCAACCATTATTGAAATTACGAAACGATTACGATTCTCTGGAAACAATATTCCACGATAACTGATTCCGACGACACATTCTGACCGTATCGCCTGGAGTGCAGCTTTCTCGGAGGAGGCGCGTGCTGCCGGGAAAAGCGTGTCAAGCGAGTTCACCTCCGCACACCTCCGGGCGATCTCGGGAGGGATTATCTTTTCAAGAGGTTCTGCTCTCGCGTCTCTGGGGCTCCTCTTTGCTTCCCACAGCTCGAAACGGAAGTTGACATCTCATCCATTTGGAACACTGGAATTAAGACGTCAAGAAGTAGATTTACCCATACTTAACTTCGTATCATCTCATACGAGTCAGGGTTGTTACCGTGATGTAATTTCGGGGATCATTTGATTTTGACAAAGAGATATTATATTTTGTGGTTCTCAAGACAATTGAGAAAATATAGACAAATGTAGTGCATTGAATCTATCGTACTAAAAAAAGTTAAGTTTTCCATAACGTGAAATCAATCCCAGTCTTTTGCTTTTCTGTACATAATTTTATTCACGAGCTATCAAATTATACTGAAACGAATAAGTTATCTCGGCGGTTTAAGAAAAAAGTGTTTATTTCTTCTCTGGAGCGCTTGAAGGAAAATTGATTTGCGCTTTACGTTAAGTGAAAGTTTAACCCTCTGTATTATAACAACATACCTTTCGATCGGTCTTTTTGTAATTTCTTTTTTATAAATAATAATAATAAAAATTTAGCCCGAATTACAATATATATATATATATATATATATATACATATATATGTATATTATTTTTATTATCTCTAATCCAGTATCTTAAATAAATGATAAATGATGAGTGCTAGAGGGTTTAAAAAAAACCTTAAATGCATTTATTAATTTATTTATTTTTGTTATTATCTCGAATCGTAAAAGTCAAGTCAACGCGAGTTAATGAATGATAGAGGGTTAAACTTTTCGTCGCTACTATTGTTATGCGTTGTTTTAATGTACGAGTTCTAAAAATATTAACTAAATGCCTTTTCTTTTATTTCCGAGTCAGATGTGTTTTTGTTACTACTCTGAAATCCATTTTGAACTTCCTACCACTGTTAAAACCGAGATTGTATTTTCATTGTACAAGGTTGCTATTGACGAAGGCTGGCTTGATCAGTTAGTGAGGGTAATATTTATCATGACGACAATTTCCTAGAGTAGTTTTTTGGGACTGTTTATTCCTTAGTCAACATTTAGGTCTTTGCGACATTAAGTGGATTTTCTTAGTCTATTATACATGAAAATGAGAGCGTTTTAAGTTTATCTTTCACATGAGAAATTCTTACAAAAAGAGTATCAAAGCAGTTGATAAATGAACGTCAGGTAGCAAGGAACAAATGGGAGGGTGGACACTGTGAGATAGAGCCAGGGTCTAATTTATCTTCATGCAGTTCATAGGCTGAATGGAAATCTACCGTTCGCCTCCCTTCAAAAGGGGGGTGGGCTGGGGAGGAACCTCTTAAAGGAGCGTTAAATTAAAAAAGCAAACTTACGCAAAGGTGCTGAATTTTATTAGTGTTATTATAATTTATTTGTATTTATTTATTTATTATAACGGTGGGGAAAATACTAGTTAAAGACCACTGCCTTAGGTCTATTCTGCCTATTTAAAAATTCGGCTTTGAAAAGAACCCAAATAATTAAAAATCATAAAATAACATGATACGGTACTAACAAAAAGAAACAGCGACTTAGTCTTTAGCTTGTTTATAGTTTGTTTGTCTTAGTTTGTTTTTTTTTTCTATATAAATCTTGCTCTAACAGACGGATTTGCTTGGAACAAACTTTACCGAAAAGATGTTATAAAGTAGAACATGTACAGATACGAATTTCGTCCAGAATTAAACGAGCCATTTAATCGTGATTTTTTAAAGCTGGACTTTTAAGGATATTTCTGATTTATATCACGTACAGTTCTTGATAGATCTTGTTTTTTTTTTTTTTTTTTTTTTTTTAATATTTGTTTCAGGATTGAGTAAAATCATCTCTTTTTTTTTTCTTTAACAGGTTCAAAGTAATTATAAATTTCAGGAAAGCAAAGAGTGTTTTCATATGTATTCGTAAGTGATAAAATACAAACTGTATAAAAGCGTACTTAAGCAAGAAGAAAAATTCTTGTATGTATATAAATATGTATTTAACTTCAAACTGATAATTTTAGGAAAGCGACGATAAAGTTATTTAAAAACAAGTCAACCAAATTTTTTATGCTCTTATAATTTTAGACAAAAATCAATGTTAAAATCACAAAAATAACATAAAAAATGCAGATAGCAATATAAAGTTACTGACACATCCTTCGAGGATACAAGTATCCCCTTTTTCAGTAACACTGTGCAACAAATTTGAACTTTTTTTTTTTTTTTTTGTCCTTTAGATGAAACTATGTGATTCTATATAAACAAAAGGTGCTAGATTCAAATATCCAAACCAAAATGATCCATCATGTACCGTTTTTGCTGGAGACCCACTTCTCATATTTATACAATTTTGTTGTATAACAACATAACTGAGGCTTACTTATTTTCAATAAGTACAAACCCTAAAATGATTTTTTAGGCCGTTTCACCTTGTGGGTATCTCTTGGTGTGCCCTGATAACAGGTCAGCACTATTCAGTTCGCATACTTCCATTCCATGGACCGCTGAAACGCTTTTCATACACAGAGATGTCGTGATAAAACCTTTCCCCATGCTCATCATTAATTGCGCCAAAATTTTGAGGAAGGAAGTTCTTAAGGGACTCTAAAATTGTAGTTTTAATGACATATGACAACCAATAATACAAAAGCATTTTATCATGTCACCAAGAAGATCTTCGTAGTTTTCAGTTTTCTCATCTCCAAGGAAACGTGAGCACACTGATTTAAAGGCCAGCCAGACTGATTTTTCAGCTTCTGACTGTTTGATTTTATACTCTACATCATGAAAGGACTTCCTTAAGTTGTGGCCCAATAATTTTTTTTTTTTTTTTTTTTTTTTTTTTTTTTACTTTCGCCTCACTTTTTTCACAAATTTTTGAACTTGTCCCTGAGATGTAAGAAAATCACTCCTTCTCTGTCCAAAACTTTTAGAAATATTCTGATAAATGAAGTTTAATGTGCCATTATGGAAAAAAGGTACATTGTGGATTTACAAGTGGCTCATTTGATTTGTTTTTGCCATTCATAATTTTTAAATTTCTTTTGTGTTTGCAGAATATGCTACAGGAATAAATAGGAAAAAAATCCTTGGATGGATGACCACTGATAAACAAGCCCCACTCTGCTGAATTGTGTTCATGTCCTAATGCCTAAACTAGTACATTCACATCAGAGCAGCATACTATTTCTTCCTTCGCCGCAAAAAGTCTACAAAATGCCTTTGTCGTCTTGTAAATGACTCGAAACTTCGAGAAAGTATATGAAGCTTTTGTAGCCAAAAATGTCGTTAAAGTAACCCAAGTTCATTAAAAAGGTTTCTAGAATAGCAACGATCTCACTCAATGAAAAATATGTAATTTATAGTAAATTAAGTCGATAAATTACGAAAATGTGCACATTTATCCAGAAAATACGTAAAAAGCTAAAATGTAGAATTTTGGGGAAATGGTACGTGGTGAGCAAAAAATTGTTGTAGATTCAGTTAGTTGTAGATTTTCAGCCAAAAATACATAAGAAGCAGACATTTTCATCTAAAGGACATTTTTCGTGTTGCACAGTGTAATTAATGAAATGAGCTTTTGATGGGAAAAATATTAGACTTGCCCGTTAATTTTAGCGCTACAACACTTAAAAATCCACCTGTCGTTTTAAACAATGTTTTCCTTATGCGATGGAGTTCTATTACTGTTGCCAACTTTTCTTTCAAACTCGGAGAAAAATGTCATTGTACTGCTACGTTTCTGCTAAGTTTTGTTCAGGAAGTCGTGGATGTAAGCCTGTTTAACTAAAATATTCAATTGGTTATGGTGACTGATTTGATTTTATTTCTGAACTCTAACAAAACAAAAAAAGAAATAAAGAAAGGAAAAAAAAAATTTCTTTCATTTTAAATATATTTAGGTTAAAAAACCGTTTCATACATTAATTTCTCTTATGTAACACCCAAAATCAGCCCTAGTTTAGATATAAGATTTTGCAACACCTTGTGTTGCAAATTTCTTCTGCCCAATTTTCCTTAAATTCATTTTATAACTCATTACATTTTATACAATAAGGGTGGCAACATGTTTTTTTCACCATTTTTGCTTAGTTGAAATAATTTTTTGTAGCCAAGCAACGTGAGAGGCAACATTTTTTGAAGATTTTCATAAGAGACTCTTGACAACTTTTTATGTTGTTGCCAAATTTTTTTACATTAACATCATGAAATGTTTGAAAATTTTTCAGCGTCAAGCCGTTATTTCTTTAAGGTTGCAATTTAAATAATGCAAAAATTGATAAAGTCATTGTGCCTAAATAAAATTCAATTTCCCTTAAGTATGTCTCATTTGTGGTCCATTTGATTACATTTAGGACATATCTTGGCATAAAAAGAAGAAAAATATGCTTATTCTTTTAATGCGAAATAATTACATATAAAATACTCTCTTAATGCAAAAAAGCTATTATTTAATTTTTTGAAGAAATTGATTTTTGTACTCATTTTGGGTGTCAACGTATTTATCAACTGTTCAATGTAGTTGATAAATAGCGGAGTTTTACCGCCATGAGAAAGTCTCTTACAAAAAACTCTTTAATGCGCTTTAAGGGTTTGCGCGTTCGTCCTAAAATGCAAATGTTTTATTACATTGTGCTTATGTACCACTCTTGCCATTATATTTCAAAAATAAATAAATCATACTTATGGGTTTTTACGTTTAGGCAGAATTACCTCATCTCTTTTTACTTAAATCTAAAAACGTATCAACAACTACGTTTTGGCCAAATTTACACAAAATAAGTGAAACAATTGAAGAACAAAAATTCCGAAGTTGCTTTATTTGCAGATTTATCGCCAATTGCACCAAAGTCTTGTATCGCCGTAAGTCCCACAAAAAGTTCGTAAAATCGAAATTCAATTGTTTTTTATACATTAATTGCAAAAACATTCAAAGTACGTAGTGTGCGTAGATAGAGAGAGTATGGAGCGACGAAAATCAACATGACTGACTGACTTTAAGACCTAAGACGACTATTTATCGAAGATGAGCTATAAAAAAATGCAATGTGTTTTTATGTTTAATATGATGTGTTTTGATGTTTAATTTGTTTTGATATTTAATGTGTATGATATAAAAGGTTTTTAATTACAATTTTTATTCTTTGAATTTTGATTGGTTATTCATATAAATAGACACCAATGCCAACCATATACTTATATAGGTGCATGTTATTGTAAGAATGCCTGCTAGACTACAAGAATGTAATACTCGGAGAGCGAGCGGAGCGAGTTTGTATTGCGAAGCGAACCGAATGGAACAGCTTGCAGTTCTAGGGGTTAATAACTGACAGCGAGTAAGGGCGGTCCCCCTAAGTACATTTAATTACTCAAGTATTAATTTGTTATAATAATATTCAATTCATAATTATTCAACACTTAATTAATGCTAAATATTTTATCGCAAAAATGCGTAAATTTGTAGCAATTATCACGATTACAGCTTAAAACGGTTACTGTTAAACAATCAGTGTTATGAAACCTTTGAAAGTAAATTTTTATTTAATAATTATTAAGTAATTTTGAAGTTCACTAATAATTCTTGTTTGGTGTTACTTAACAAGACAGTTATTAAAAGTTAATAAAAATTAGTAACTTTAAAGTGATAATGTTTTGAATGATTTTAACTGAATCACTGAAAGTCCTTTACATATGTAGAAGATCAAAAGCAATGAGATCTCAGTTCCTTATGTAGTAAGCCTATTTTATGGTCATCTTTTATGAAAAATTAGCCGTTTCTGATGCTATTTTAATGAAATTACTTTTGGAACAATTTATTGAATTGTTATAATAATTGATATCATAATTGTTTAATTAATATCACTAGTTTGATTTCATTAAATTGATATAAAATGTTATATACTAGATTGACCATTTACTCTCAAGTATTAATGATTAAAAGAGTAATCGCTGATGCAAAGGGTTCAAACGTTTATTTAATACAAAGGCATTTAACATTGTAATATTTAACTAATTGTAAACATTTAACTATTAATTTGTTAGCACATGCTATTACGACCAATAGGTTTGGGGATACCGGTACTTTATGGGTTTAATAAACAAAACATGCAAACAATAACCTTAGTAGGTAAGTTTTCAAGGTTTCAATGATCAGCAAATCATTGATGAAATTTTGTAGCATAAATTAATATCAAACCCTGATAAATAATTAAATTATTAAGAATAAAATATATGTTTTGCATTTTTGTTAGATACTAATTTTTTATAATCAATAAATTAATGTTACATTAATTAAAAAATATTACCCCTAGAACCGCGCATTCAATTTTATCGTTTAATAATATAAAATAATTGTTTAAATTAGTGTATTTATTAAAAATTATGAAATAAATATTCCATTATTGGTAACACCAATAATTAATTGTCAAATGAGTTTACTCTACTTTAACCTGATAATGACTTTTAGTGATAAGTATTCATCAGTTAGCAGATATTAACTTATTGTCCGCTAGGTCTGGCATTTGTTTTAAAATGTAAATGTAACAAAGAATTTGAAAGCGATGTATATAATCGTTTTTGTATTAAAAAAATGTTAGTCAATAATGGTTAAATGAGTCATGTGGTTAAATAAGTAATATTCTTAACCATTAAAACCATAAATAAAATTCTTTACGTCGATTATTAATTGATGAAAAACGCTTGTTAAAAGGGGTAAAATTTGCATAACACACGCCAATGTCATCTATTTATTTTTATTGATTACTTAATTAACCGATTTATGTAGTAACTACAAAAATCTAATAAAATGGAACTTTTGCATTAATAGTTACGTCATAATGTGTAGTAGTTTATTGCCCATTCGATAGCACAAAAAAAAAAAATTTTAAATATTATAATATATTAATTCTAGTCTTTATTGAAATTTCAATCTTTGTAAATTCGATTATATGATTGTTTTATTTATTCACTCATTTATTTACTTTTCATTATATGGTAATTGCATGGATCACATAAAGTTCAACTTTTGCCCCAAAAATTAGGTGATCATTGTAGTATTTCATTGACTTGTCGACAGTAACTAAAAATTATTACAGTATTTTAGTATGTTAATTATAGTCTGGCTTGAATTGTCAATCTTTGTAAATTCGATTATATGATTGTTTTATTTAGTTATTGATTTTTCATTTATTTGTTTTTACTAAATTAAAACAATTTATTTCAAAAAATTACCTAAAATAACTATGCAAATTTAAAATTATTAAATTACCTTTCAGAGTCGTATAAATTCCAACAAGGCCTTGTTTCTATAAATGCTCCAATATATGCTCAGCACCACCGGAAGAAGCACCACCGACAGATAGAAAACGTGAAAGTACAATGGACACAAGTCCACAACAGGGAAGCCAAAATAGAAACTAGCCACCTTCCACCGAGAAACACCTAGCAAATGTGGGTTGAGTTGTTGGCGCTCGAACAGCGGCGCTGCTCTTGCTGTTATTATTTTATTTCTCTCGGGTCGGGATCTCTTTTTTCCGCTCGAATGCCCTTTTCCGAATGCTGCAAGGGGGGAGAGGTTGGAGCGCTTTCAACAGTTCGGCACAAGTTCGGATTTTCGAGATGATTGGATGTTTATGGATTATGTCAGATTAGAAATTGGACTTATGAAGGAGCTCCAAATTTATTATTTCTTTCGGAAAATACATAAAGCATCTATTTAGCGGAATGTTAAATCAAATAATGGTAATCAAATTTGGTATCGTAGATGCAAATGATTGACATTTTCGGTTCTAAAGTACCGTTTTGCTATGTTCTTTAAAAAATTTTTAAAAAATGTAAACACACGTTTCTTCAAAGATTCAAAGGAATTTCTCTGATGATTTCTTTTTTGGTGTTTCCCTTTGTGGCAAAATGTATGTGCTTTTGAAAAGTATATTCTACTAGTTCCTCCCATTTAATTCATAACCTTATTAGAAAATTAACCTCAATCATGTAGAAATTTTTCAAGCAGACGCAGTGCTGTACAAAGATAGTACGAATGTACCTAATTCTCCAACAAAAACAAAAAAATATAATAAATATAATTAATTATTAGAAATAAAATTTTTACCTTTATGCAGAAAGATAAATGATAAAAAACAACTTCTTAAACTAATAATTGTTGCAATGCTCCATCGAACAACTGTTATAAACAAGCTCAGTTAATTCAATTAACTGTTTAACTTCCTAGATTTGTTGACTATTTAATAAAGGGTCGTGATAAAATTCCGAATATATTTTTCAGCAATCACAGAAGTTGCTTATTGTTTTCGTTGCACTACTACTGTTCTTCTGATTTTTCGGAACTGTGGCGCATTTTAGTAGATGTTGAGTGCGATACGTATCGTAACGGTGGGTTTTATCCTGTGATTTCCTCCATATTAATCCCGTGCTTCGGTACCTCTGTACCGAAAGGAGTTAAATTATCCGATCTATTGTTGGATTATATTTTCATTTAAATCTTTTGCTGTATTGTAACATTTTCATTTAAGCGATTATCTGTTATCATTTTCATTTGAATGAGTTTCTTTTTTAAATTTCATTAAAACAATTTGAAGCGGCAATTCCCTTCGTACTAATGAACAAAAAATCGGGGGGGGGGGGGATCCAAGAACATGTGATTTTGAAATATCAGAGAAAATTCCTAATACCATAGTTAATTGTGCAAACATTGAATTCGTCAGAAATGAATTAAAGTTTTATCTTTGTTATTTTTTGGTTTGGTTTCAATATTACTTTTAAAAAACCAGGGATCGGACGAAAGGAAATTCGGGTCCGTTTTCGGAACCTTCACAAAATTCAAAGCTTCCAAATCGTACTTTTCACACCTTACTTATTATAAAAGCTTCAAATAGTAAGAAACTTTTTCTTCACTATATGTTTAAATTTTCAATTTTCGCAAAATTATTTGATTTTTCACAAGAACCTCCTTAAAATTCACGAAAAACGAACCTTTTTAAAAAAATGCTAGATGTACCTATGACAATCAATCCTTTATTAATTTTCAGAGCCGTGTGTGGGTTTTAAATTTCTCCGATAGCTATAGATATTGAAAGTATTTAAATTAACGGGGATTCTTCCCTTTTAATATTTTCCTTTTTTTTTTCGATAAAACTCATTAAACCTATTTTTTTAAAAAACAAAATACTTGATTGAAGTTAAAAACATCGATAACGTATTTTTTTTTGAACGCGATTTTATTTTGTCGCAATTTTGATTTGATCTAATTAAAAGAACATTTTTACTGCTTTATTCGCGAAGCCGCCAATTAACTCACAAAATCATGAAAAATTCTGACATTAGCACTTTTAATTGACTGATTTGGCAACATCAAATGCCAAGTTATAACGGCGTGGTTTGACGAGAATTAAATTAGGTCAACTGTCTAAAGAAATAATTTTAATTCACAGTACAAATTAATTCCTTTAAATGAACAAAACAGGTCATATTTTATTCCTAATGAGGAAAGCAAGCTCTGCACTAAAAGTCTGGGCGTGTTCAAAAGATTAAATTTGTATTAAACCGTGGATGTTTATTTTTTCCCGTGCCACTTCACTGCTTTCGTATTTATGATTGAAATATTTTCTTTTATATCAGTTTTTAAACAATGCTTTAATTTACGAATTAAATATGAAACAGAAGGGTCATGCTTTCATTAATTTTGAGTTTCTATTTGGATAACGCAAGGAAAAATACTGAAAAAGTAGCTGACGTTCTCTCTACAATTACAACCAATTATTTCCTGTTGCCACAGTAAATTTTAATCATTTATGAAAATGTGTAGAAAAAATCATAGATTTCGAATTCCCGTAGCAATCAGATAGTCCATTGTTAACCACAACAAAATGCTTATTAGTAACAAAATGCCTATTAAATGCTCAATTAACTTTTCGAAACTTAAAATTAGTTTGGAAAACAGTATGTAAGTTCGTTAAATTACTTACATACTGGAAAAAATTGTACTTGAATTTAAAATGTTTTCTTTTAACAACAGCAAAATAACAATAATAATAGTAATAGTTAATAATAATAATATACTCGGATTTAGCTACGAAAATTTGGAAAAATTGGTGCGATTTGAATAACCATTAGTTCTGTTTTAATAAATAATTTATTTACAAGTACTACAAGTCAATATTTTTGCCATCAAGCATAATTTTACATTTGAGCCTACTAACATAAAATAAACATAAAATCAAAGAAATAAAAACCTAAGTGTAACCGTTGATTGCGATATCTTTAATTTGTCAGGAACAAATTCATATTCAAACTCAGTTTTATACTTTCGTAATGTAACAAAACAACTGTTGTATTCAGGAATTTTACCTCAATTCATTTTAATTCCGCTTATTTTATTTCTTTGGAATTTAATATGCTACTCTTCTCGTATTCGTCTACCAAGTAACATGAGACTTCAAAAGAATTAAAACGTGCGTAGAATATTTTCTCCTTGAAGCCGTAAAGGGAATTTTGGCGTTTCTAACGAGTCACGGATCTGGAGCAAAACAGGAAGATTGAAGTGACTTCCTTTTTTTTAACAGCAACACAATATTGTTGTTGAAATATAAATAACTAATTATCCAAGTTATTGAAATCATGAGTGTAATTGACCTATCTCATTCTCTATCAGAAATTTTCTGCATTTTAAAGATCAATATTACTTAGATATTATTTTAAAAGATTATTTTTTATTTATTTCTTTCCTTCTTTCTTTTTCTTTTTTATAAGGTATTTTTGAATTCAATTGTGACGCATTTAACAAAAATTTCTCTTTTTGTGCAAAAAATAAAAATGAAACAATGAACAAAGTTTTAGCAAAAAATTGCAAGAAAGTTTTCAGACACGTACTTTAGAAATACAAGAATTGTTTGTTTTCGATGCAAAAAAGATGCTAGTTTGTGGATTCAAAAACATCCGACATTCAGATGCATTTTCATTCCGAAGTATTTCCTTTCTTGTAATTCCGAAACACGTGTCAGCAGATTTTATTGCTATTTTGAGCTTAAAACGATGTTTACTATTTTATTTTTGTGTAGGCCACGTGTTAAAAAAAATAAATAAATAAAAATTTAAACTTTTCAGGCCTTTGATAGATTAAGCGTTTCGCAATCTTCACTCTTTCTCTTTTTACACACGCAAAAGGGCTCCATCTTGGAGAATTTAAATTTTGATAAAATCTTAATTCCCGATCAGCAGTAGCAATAACACATGTAAAAGTTTAATGGCTGTAGAATGGAAACGCGAATAATATCCAGTTTTCCATCAACACCATTTACGAGTTTTCCTTCTTTCTTTTGAAGAGAAGAATTCTTTCCACTTGTATCTGGGGATGACACGAGAGGAAAAAAACTGTTTCATGAATATATTTTTTTCTATATCCAGATAAAATAGGGTAAAGCAAAAATCCTTAAATCAAAACTGACCTTTGCATAAGTTTCACTCAACGAAAAACAATAAATAATCCTTGATTGCTCAAAGCAAGACAGAGTGAGAAAGAGAAAACAACTGAGGAAATAAATGAATGAAAACTGCGAATACCCAAGATTAATGAAAAATTTTATAAAAATCTTACTAAAGCATTTTTTCAATAGCTCTATAGGAATAATTATGTAGTACAAAAACCTTCCAAATACTTTGCAATTAATTCAAGAGACATTCTATATGAATTCTACATTAACTCTACAAAATACAAAATATATAAAACTATTATAATAAAATCCTTCTGAAATCCTTGTAATGGGATGATATTTTAGATTAAAAAAACAAAGGCAAGTTAGTGTTTACAGTAGGGCAAAGTACATCAAACCATGGTTTCCCCCCCCCCCTCCCATCTTGTTGCTAATAATTCAAAGATAGCAAAATTATCGAAAATAGGCTTTTCAAAGAATTTATATATTTCTTCATTAATTTTTGAACTTGAACATACCCGGGGTGAAATAACAGAACTGTCATTCCATAACAAATGGGATTGTCTTCTTTAAAATGCTGTTATCCAGAAATGACATAAAAAATTATTCGATAGAACTTCTATACAGAAAAAGATACATTATTCCATTTTATTTACTGGTTCTGAACGACATTTATGGAATATTCCTACAAAAAAGTATGTATATCTTCATAATAAAACCAGATTGGAGACCAAATTTTCCGATTATGAAATATTCTAGAACATAAGATTTACTTCATTCTCTAAAATGACCGTGTGTTTGTCATATTCACACGCATTCTTCTCCAAAAATAAATAAATAAATTAAGCGGGTCAAAGTCGAGACCTTCTCCTAACTCACAACATCACCCAGCGTTAAAGGTCGATCACGTCGAAACACCTTTGCGTGACACCTTCTGAATTCGAAAACCGAGACTATCAACTTGAACACGGGAAAAATACAATGCAAGCTTATGCTCTTTGTAACCTATTAACTGTAATTGTAACCTAAAAACAAACAACCGACTTTTTATATACACAGTGTGTCAAAGAATTTTTAAGACTAGGTTTATAAAATAAAGTAAAAACTAGCAATTATATTTTTTTAAGTATTTTTATCAAAATAAACTAATTCGGCTTCAATGCATTTGTTACAGCTGTTTAACAACGATTCGAATGCCTCTTACAGCTCACATGAGGGGCTGCCTCCTAAGCTCGTGTCGAAGCTGTTTCTATAGTGTCAATGTAATCAAAGTAAAAAAAAGTAAACAAATGAACTGAGGTTTTGGCAGTGGATCAGCTGATAGTTAAGGAGTTTCACGAATGCTTGACAACACATATAGCGCCACTGTAAGCTTACAGTTCCAGCTGTAGTCTTAAAAAATCTCTGACATTCTCTGACGCGAGCTTTGGAGGCAGTCCCACACTGTAGGCTGGAACGGGTATTCGAATCGTTGTTAAACCGCTGTAACAAATGAATTGAAGCCGAAAGTGCTTATTTTGAATAAAAATGCTTTAAAAAATTTAATTAATAGTTTTTATTTTATAAATTTAGTTTTAAAAATTCCTTGACACAGTGTGTAAAAACATCGCATATATAAACGTTCTTAACCACTTGAAGAAAAAATATTGACCACATTCAAATTTAGCATGTAGTGGAGAACGTTAGTTGGATGGTCTAGGATACAAATTTGCTTATAAAAACATTTGCTTCTGACTTATTTACTCCAAGTTTCATTGATCTACTAAAGCAATTCCCCTGTAATGTTGTGATACCCTTGGATTCTGCATTTTAGAGCAGCATTTTCCAACCAGATTCCTCGAAACACCGTTAACCCCTTAACTGGTCAATTTTTTTCCAGAAATATTCATTAAAAAAGGAAAAAAAGAAAGAAAAAGTAGAAAAAAACATGTTTTTCGGTTGCATATAATTAAACTTCAAATTTGCTATTCCCCCTCCCTTTTTCATGAATAATGAAATAAAACCTTTTTCAAAAATTTCATAAGTTTGGAACACAAATAGAAATGCACAAAAATGTAAATCGGGAAGTTTAATAAGTCGATGTTATGAAAAGTTGCAACGCAGTTTCCTAAAGACCGTACATCATTAAATTTAACGTGAAAATTTGGATTCTGAAATTAAAGCATAATAAATGTACCAAGGATAATAAATGCATAAAACGAATATCGTTGAATCAGTAACGTTTAAGAATGTTGCTGGTACGATTCTTTAGTAAAAAAAAACGAATTTTGAGATCTTCGACGATTTTTTTCATGATAGGAAGTCCCCATAGTCCACATGATCTGAAGAATTTTAAAAACTTTCCGCAGCTTAGTGGAAATAAAAAGCAGCTGATGATAGGTAGAATATGGAAGAAATAAGAAACGACTATCGTCCAAATGGTTGTAAATAGATGAAGATGATTTTTAAAATTTACTGCTGTAATTTATCGTTAATGGTAATAGACGTATGATCACAATTCACTCAAATCCAAATGCCTCGAACCATTAAAAATATTTATATTGATGAGAATTAATAAATTAATGAGATTTAATAATTGAGACATTTGATAATTGAGAGATTTGATAACTGAGATATTTAATTAATGAGATTTAATAATTGGGAAATTTAGTTAATGAGATTTAATAATTGACAGATAAATTAATAAGATTTTAATATTAATTTATATGGTTAACCCTTTTTCAATCTGGAAATACATTAAATCATGTTTCGCTCATTTAAAACAACCCTTTATTTGACAAAATATTAGCATTTTTGACATTTCAGTGGAAAATTTTCTCCAAAAATCACGCTCCATGAAATAATGAATATTCGCGTTCAATTATGTGCCTTTATATTCGACTTTTACGAATGCAGTCACGTGCTTCCGGTATTTATCAGGAATAAAGTTTGTAAATAGCTACGTGCTGCAATTACACGAAAATTTCCACAATGCTATCGTGAATGGCAAATACCAATGTCACATACTCCATTATGATTCAAGAATGACATCAGAGTAGGACCTGTTGCGTGGACAGATCCACCCTGATAAATGGAGGCACCACCTGACATAATTCATCGAAGTGAGGCATCACTTTCATTCACACGAACTTGACCCGGTCAGGGTGAGTGACCAATGGCCATAAAGGAATCATCATGCGTCCAATAAGAATTACCTGTGTGTGTCAGTACGGCGACTTCCTTCAAAGAGGTCGCCGACAATGCGACAGTCAGTGTTCCAGAGAGTCTCCGAAACACCAACACCCAGATTAGAAAGGAAGACATGTATATTTCTATTTATTAAAAATGGACATTTTTTTTTTAAATTTGAATTATACGTCTTTTCTCAAGAAACCAACGTAGCATGCCCTTAAGACCAAGTAGCTCTCATTGTAAGTTTTTCGTCATCCTGAAAGTGTAGAAAATTAACAACATTTCATATACAGTAAAACCTGTGAAGTTGGCCACCTTCGTAAGTTGGCCACCTGTCTAAGTTGATCACTTTTGTCAGGAACGGAATGAGCCCTATATTATATAATGTTGAGAAACCTTTGTAGCTTGACCACCTAAGTTGACCACCTGTCTATATTGACCACTTATGTACGCCAAATTTGGGTAGGAGTATTATAAAAACCCTTTGTTGACCGATTAACTGTACTATAATTTGTTTATCTATTTTTGCAAAGATAAAAATAACTAAACTAACTTTCTCCAGGATATTTTTTATTCCATAATGTTAGACCAGTCTTTGTCTGGCTGGATAAAACATCATTATAAAGTTTGCCTAAGCTTCTCTGTACGTTAATCAAATGGGAAAACTACTATGAGCACTCTATTATTCTTTAAATAAGTTTCTTAGATTTTATCTAGCTATTTTTTAAAATTACGCATTTTTAAGAAACCTTTAATATCAAATAAGTAACTTATATAATTAATAAGATATTTATCTACATTTTAACTAAGTGCTTTAGTTTTAAAAGTTGTATAGAATACATTGTAAGGTATTCAGGTAAAATTTATCTAATGAGATTTTGGTTAATTGTGAAAAAGATAACTAATCACTAATTTTAAAGTAAGGTTAATACATGACGTTATATTTTAATCAGTTACAAATGAATAAACGCATAGTGTAAGAAATGGCAAAGTTTAAAAAAAAAAACCTCCACACTTTATAAGTTGACCACCTGTCTAAGTTGACCACTAAAGTGCTGCACCGCAAGCGGTCAACTACACAGGTTTCACTGTACACTGTAAAAATGTAGTGTTATATTGTACCAAAGGACGGTGCATATTTGCTGGCTACAAAGGATAGCATTTAACTTCTCTATATTTTGGTGCTAACTTGCGTATGTTGCACCAAAATATAGGAAGAATAAGCACCAACTTTTGAAATCGGCAACATTTTGCACTATTTTTTAGTGCATTTGGCAGTAATTTGCACTCTTTTTGGCGAAACATGCACTTAAATTTTGTACAGTGTAGATTTATCACGTTTTAACTGAAAAATACTGAATAGTGTTTCAAAAATAGCATGTCATTCAAATTTTATGTGGGTTTCCTTTATACCACCAAATGAATAAAACTAATAACAATTTTTTTGTTTTTGCGCGTTTTAAGGGGAGGGGGCAAAACACGAGCAATGTTTCAAAATCAAATCTGATGTAGCACTGTAAAAATGTTAATGGCATGTTGCACCCAAAAGTGGTGCAGCTTCATTGGCTACAAAGGATGAACCTCAATTTTACCATATTTTGGTGCAGCATACGAGTCATCATTATCATTTGTAGCAAGCATAATTTGAAGCACCTAGAAGCAAAGTGGTGTAAGTGACAAAATTGAAAATTTTGAGATAACCAGTGCAAATGGCAGGAAAAGCACCATTCTATATTGCGGCAAGATATGTTAGTAATACCTCCAACAGTTGCTCCAGCCCAATGTGAATTAGAAAAAAATGACATTAAAAATCCAGAAGATCCAAATGTAACTGTGCGAGAGTGGCCGTGAAGCGCCGGGAATCGAACAAAGATATTTTTGGTGGTAGCCGCATTCTTTACCGCTTTCCCAAACCCTGGGCAGGAGCAAAGAGGGCTATTTGAAGCACTGACTCGCACCGCTACATACTCCACCCCCAGTGAACGAGTAGGGGCAGAGTGAACGATATTTTACCACAGATGGGTGCACCAGTGCGAGAGAAAGGCTGCTTAAGGTTGCTGCGTGAGTGAGTGAAGTTTGGGCCTGTTTGCTCGGTCCGTGGCTGGGCTAAGTGCGAGCGCGTGCAGACTGCACGAATGCGTGCGAGCAAGTCATCTCGTGGCTCCATCTGTGGAGTGTTCGGGTCTCCATTGCTGCGTGCGTAAATGCCGGGTCACCAGATGTAACGGTGCGAGAGTGGCCGTGAAGCGCCGGGAGTCGAACAAAGATATTTTTGGTGGTAGCCGCATTCTTAACCGCTTTCCCTAAAGGCGCGCTCCCTGGGCAGGAGCAAAGAGGGCTATTTGAAGCACTGACTCGCACCGCTACATACTCCACCCCCAGTGAACGAGTAGGGGCAGAGTGAACGATATTTTACCACAGATGGGTGCACCAGTGCGAGAGAAAGGCTGCTTAAGGTTGCTGCGTGAGTGAGTGAAGTTTGGGCCTGTTTGCTCGGATCCGTGGCTGGGCTCAAGTGCGAGCGCGTGCAGACTGCACGAATGCGTGCGAGCAAGTCATCTCGTGGCTCCATCTGTGGAGTGTTCGGGTCTCCATTGCTGCGTGCGTAAATGCCGGGTCACCAGATGTAACGGTGCGAGAGTGGCCGTGAAGCGCCGGGAGTCGAACAAAGATATTTTTGGTGGTAGCCGCATTCTTAACCGCTTTCCCTAAAGGCGCGCTCCCTGGGCAGGAGCAAAGAGAGCTATTTGAAGCACTGACTCGCACCGCTACACAAACTTTAAAAGCGTTTTGCTCGGAATCGTTTTTTGGTCCCTTACATCCCTTTGCTTCTCACTGCCTCCTTTGCACTTTTTTTCTTTCTTGGAAGCAACGCGCTACTAAGTGAATTACAGGGTTTCGAGGAATACAAAGTGTCGACCAGCAACAGGCTCAGGACCCAACTAGGCTGGTCCTAGTCAATTTAGCAGTCCCCAATGAACATCAAGAGCTTTCTTAAAAGTTTTTACCCCACTGCAATTAACAATTGCTTCCGGTAAACTATTCCAACTGCCTACAGCCCTATTGAAGTAGTCATTTTTCCTAATTTCAAGATTAGCCTGAGATTTGAAAAGCTTAAAACAATGACCTCTGGTTCTACTTTCAGCACATAGCTGTAGTCCATCAACATTTCACATTTTAATGAATTCAAACAACTGAATCATGTCCCCTTTCATAAATAATGAATTAAAATATTTACATTTTTTTTTATGAGTTTAGAACACAAAGGTAAAAGGATAAAACTAAATCGGGAAGTTTAACAAGTCGAGGTTCTGAAAAGTAGGAATGCATTTTTCTAAAGCTGGTTCACTGTTTAATAAATTTAACGTGAAAATATGCACTGTTAAATTAAAGCATAACAAATGTACCAAACAAATATCGTTGAATTAGTAACGTTTTAGAATGACGCTGGTATGGTTATTTAGTGAAAAAAGGCGCATTTTGAGGTTTTCGACGAATGTCTTCGTGGTGGAAAGCACACGCCCCCCCCCCCCCCCCATAGTCCAGATGATCTGAAGAATTTAAAAAACTTTCTGTACCTCAGTGGAAATTGGAACCCGAAGTACAGACTCTACCCTCTACTACCTCTGCTATTAGGCTGATGCAAGCCAATTAGAGAAGACATTCGTTAAACAAGTTAGCGGATCCCACTCCAAATGTTGAAGCAACTGGTTGATAATCATACCACCTAATTAACATAAATGAATAAATCTGCTGGGTAACATTCGCAAGGTCATATCCCATTAAACCCCCTATAATGTTAATTAAATTTCCGTAAGTAGGTGTTTTCTTCTCTTGTCACCTCTGTTGCGTCCGTAAAAGTTATTTTTACGAGAATATTTCTGCAATTAAGAAGATCTTAAACGACTGTGCAGGTAAATCTGAGGGCAAATTTCCCTGACTTACGGATTTCTGATTTTTTCTTTGCTGAAACTGCAAAGGCTAAGCGAGAAGGTTAAGTGCATAAATTCAACGCAGTGAGACGTCTACTTTGAGGGTAGACATGAACTTAAACACCCTTCCGGAATTAAGTCGATCAACTGCTGCGTTAGATCGGAGTCATTTCCTACAACATGCATTCCAAGTCGCGCGCAAAACGGCAAAAACATTTTTTCTTTTTTTTTTCTTCTTTTAATCTTTCTTTTTACGAAATAAAAACGGATTTTTTTTTTTTTTTTTTAAGAAAAAAAAGTTTACTTGGAATATTTTCTATCCGTTTCCTTCTTAAATGATTGTATTCAGGTATTTTCAACCTGGTCATTGAACAAATATATATTTAAGCAGAAAATTCAAATATAATGTTTCAAATCTCTCCTTCGCTTAAAAATATAATTAAATTAACTTGAAGGGATCGTTTTGTTATTATGAAAAATTTACAAAAGCGTCACATATTTTTCCAGAATTTTCTCAATAACATTTTGAACTGATTTTTCGTTTGAAGTTACTCTAAAAACATCAAGCAAATTACATCTTATAACTATAAAACCATCAAGAAAATTATATCTTATGAAAAAATTATTGACATAATTAAGCGACATTCATTTTTAACCTCCACAATTAATGTCGCTTTATTATTTTCTTTTAACTGCCATTAATTTATTAAGCAACAAAGCTTTCTTATTCTTTTCGATGTATTGCAATGATGTCTGATGTTCCTATGAGGTTTTCATAAGCTGCTTCAAAATTGCAAGATTCCTCTCCTTAAAGATTGTTCAAAGACAGAGAAGCATGCATGAAGCCTCCAAGCTTGGTGTGGGAAAATATTGCCTTTATCCACGCGGCCAAAACGAGCTGCACAGAAATCGATTATCGAATGGGAATCATTCAATAGCGAGGAAAGTGCACATTATGTTGCATGAAAGTAAAAATGAGCTGCAATAAATGAAATTAACGACCCCCATCTAGATAGCACGGGGGGGGGGGGGGCTACTTGCCAAAGACATTATTGTTCTGCGTTGCAATAATTAAGTTACTTGTACAGTAATTATACCCTTTGAACGAAATTCAATTACAAAATGAACACAAAGTTTACAAATTAAAAGAAATTAAAAAAAATTCTAGCAAGCGTATTTGATTCAAAAACCTTTAATTTGTCAAAAACAAAATCACAGTATTAAAAAAAATAAATAATAATAAGCAAACTTTGCAATATAGCAATACCAAATTATAAACACAAAGTAACAATACAAAATTGTTAGCACAAAGTAGCAATACGAAATTGCAAGCACAACGCAGCAACACAACATTACACAATTGTGCATTTAACGTTGTTTAAAAAAAAATATTTCCCACAAAAGTTAAACTTTTAAATGCTCAAGAAATTCGGACCTTTCATTACATTGATACTAGGCGCATAAACTACATATTTTTAAACAGTGTTGTTTTGGAATGTTGATGTTTATTTTCCGCTCTTCTACGTTAAAAAATCGCTTAAAAGAGCAAAATAAACATTTAAAGATTAACTTCTCTTTAGAAGGATTATTTTGCCAGCAGCCGTCTTCCTCAGTCAACGAGCGCATTCTAGCGATAAAATAAATGCAATGCCTCATGATTTGGCCTCAAGCATCACTACTGCGTTCTCTCTGCACTACTTTAGAAACTAAATGAGCTACAGTGTCTTCGTACGAGACCCGACTCCTCGTTGAAGCAAGCATCGGGGTTGGATATTGCCGTCAAGTTTTTGACGGCTTCTTCTCGATTGAATTGACAGGCCAGCTACTTGAGCTTATCAATTATTACGCCACGGAGACAAAGTAATGATTACGTTTAGGAAGTAAAAAGGATTCCTTTAAGATTGATACAAACTGGAAACAAAGTAGTTATGGTTCTTTACGGATGTGTGGATGTTTATGGTTTAATCAATAAAATGCACTTAAATATTTATAAATTAATATAAATAAATAATTTCCCTGTTTCCCTTCCACTCGTGTGAATTTGATAGCTAGTAAGTAAAAGTCATGTATAAGGATATTTTATCTTTTAAACGTTAACTCGGATCAGGCCCATCATTTGAGCGATCAGGGGTGTAGTAATAAAAGTACATGACAATTCAAGGGTAAAAACAATACTTACATATTTCTTGCTTCTTTCTTTATTTAATGCAAGTTTTAAAGTTTGGAAGCAGTTAGTTATGCCATTAGTAATATTTATAAACATATTTTCTCATCAGATTTTCCGAAATTTCAGCACATTTTAGAGCACATGTGCGACCAGAAGATGTACCGGATTTTTTTTCTTTTTTACTTCTTTTTAATCTTCGCAATTCGCAACTGTTCCGCAGTATTACGACTAGGGGGGGGGGGGGTATCCCAAACCAGTGTGTATAAAATATTGCTTTTATGAAGTCTTTTATTGCAGAACAGTTGAAGAATTAATTAGAAGGAAACGATTGAAACTTACAAATACAAATACAAAAGTGACTACCAGCAACAGGACAGCAACAATAGACATCAAGAGCTTTCTTAAAAGTTTTTACTCCACTTCAACTAACAGTTGCCTCCGGTAACCTATTCCAACTGCCTACAACCCCATTGAATTAGTCATTTTTCCTAATTTAAGATCAGCCTGAGATTCGAAACGCTTAAAACAATTAGCTCTGGTTCTACCTTCAGCACATAACTGTAGCCCATCAACATTTCCCATTTTAATGACTTTAAACAACTGAATCATGTCTTCTCTAACTCTCCTTTTCTCTAGCCTATACATATTGAGCCTTTTAAGCCCAACCTCCTAATCTAAGTCTGAAAGACCACTTACCAACCTAGTAGCCCTCCCTTTGAACCCTTTAAAATAAGATACCTTCTTTGTGTAAGGAGACCAAAACTGAACGGCATAAACTTATGAAATAATGAAATTAAATTGAGCGAATTTTTATTTCTTACTTTTGTTTTCACTGAATTTAAAAATTTCCTAAAGTTAGATTTTTTAATTTGATTTTAATTCAGTGATAAGTTTAATTTTAGTACCATAACGGCTCTTTATCTTTGAAACACACTCCGCCCCATTTTTCCCGCGACACAACCGGAATTGCGCAATCTCTGATGAGGATCTTTCGGAAAGATTCAGCCTTGTTGAATGTTGATCCATCATGCCGTTACCCAGATACGCAGTGGTATTCAAACTATCACATGATGCATATTTAACAAACAGCATCTTATTTGCGGAGCAGTTCGGAAGCGTTTTTACCGCTTTCCATTAATAAACAAATCTCACTTTCTGTTTCAGAAAATAGAAGTTAATTAGCGAGTTCATCGTTCCATTTTACGGAAGGCCAAACTACCGAGACCACGAACGGTTTATGCATGCGCCGCAGGGTGTGTGCAGAAATATTTATCAGCAAATCATATCGTAAAAATAAGATTTAAGTAACGTGAAACACAAAGAAACGTGACAGATAACTATCGGATAGCTTGCTGACACCAAATCTTAAAGCTGTTATGAAGAAAAATTAAAACCTTGTTTTGGAAAACATTTGATCTAGATAATTATTTTGGAAAAATCATACGCAGCAGCAATAAAGAAATAATAAAATAAAACCAGATAAAGTAGGGTTTTGTTATTTTTATGAAGTTAAAAATTCACTCTAGTGCCTGCAGCTTTCTGAGTTTCCAAATGAAAAAGGGATCATATATCGTTTAGTTTTTACCCTTTCGTGGTATGCATTTTAAAAATTGACAATATTTAGTAAAACTCTAACTAACGGACTCAACTTTTAGGCGGAAGGATTTTATTTTCCTGGCAGTAATGCCTTGAACTGGTTGTATTTAAAATTTTTCTCGAACGAGAGTAAATCAATTAAAGATTGGAAAGTCAAAGTTTGATGCAAACTATACGACTAGTCAGAAAGTAAATTAATTAAAGCATTACTTGACAATTTTATTTTTCACGATATATATATATATTATATATAGTGGCGTTCCAAGCATGAGTGTCACTCGGGTGTAAACTATACGAGTAGTCAGCAAAGAAAACTAATTTAAATTTGACTTGATAAAATTTATTTTTTACGACATATATATATATATATATATATATATATATATATATATATGTTTATATACAATAACGTTCCTAAGCATGGGTGTCATTCGGGCGCAAACTATACTAGTAGTCAGGAAAAAAAAAACTAATTGAAACAATACTTGACAATTTGCCTTTCCACGATATATATATAAACATATATATATATATATACTGTGGAGTACCTAGCATTTGTGCCACTCGAGGGCAAACTATACAACTAGTCAGGAAAAAAATTAATTTATACATTACTTGACAATTTTATTTTTCACGATATATATATGCAGTGGAGTTCCTAGCATTGGTGTCAGCAAGGGGGATAAGTTGTGGTGTCACGCCTTCTCTCTTCCACAAAAGAAAATAAAAGTTTTTGTGCTGTGTAAACTTGTAGTTTCGTAGTTTAAATCAGGGTTCTGGAGCAGCGACGTTTTTCAGTTGCTTCGTTCCGACTTCTAAATACTTGCTCCTGATCTATTGCAGCTTCGCTCCGTCCTCCGAATAATTTTTCTAGATCATATTATTCATCTCAAATTTCTTCGCTCCGGTTTCGTTCCAATTTGGAGAAAAATTTCAGTTCTCCACTGCTCCGCGCTTATGCTCCACACTACACCCCAGATCCCTATATTATAGTATTTTCAGTAGAGCAAAAAAAAAAAAACTTCAGTAGTGCTATTATATTCATTTGGTGTAATTTTGGGTAAACTATCTTTATTTTCAGTTATAGTGCTTTGAAATAGCATTAGTAAAATTGTATAAATTAAATACTACATGTTTTATTTCAAAAAAGCTTTTTCTCATTGGGAAATAAACCCCGAATACCCCCCCCCCCCCCGACAACGAGTGTTACATGGGACGGACCGCCCTTTTCGCCCCCCCCCCCCCGTAGTGACAATGCTGATGATATATACACATATATACTAGTATATGTATGTGTATATATAAATACATATTTATGTATATAATCTGTATTGGTGTGTGTGTGTGTGTGTGTGTGTGCGTGCAACAATTTCAGGTTTTACAGAAAATTTAATTTTTCTTATCAAAATCTTCTCTCTCTGTCTCTCTCTTTCCCTTTCTTTTTACATTTTTTACTCTTAATATTACGTTATTCGTGTATACTGTAAAATTAAGCAACTTTCAAGTATCATTTAACAAGTATATTTTCCATACTGTAAAAGCCAATACGAAGCATAATTTAATAACTATAGATATTAATATCTCTTTTGTTTTTATAGAATGACTGTTAATGTTAAGCGTCATCTGCCTGCATAAACAAGTGGAAGTGTCAGACTTCTCTTTTTAAAAAAAATGTTAACAAATCTGTTGTTGCAAAAATACAGTTAAATTGCACCTTGAAAGGAACACACTTTTTTTAAAGTAGAAAGGTTAGTAAATGGATACTAAGAGAAGATAAAATGTTTTCTGTAAATTGATGTAATTGCCGCTACAACAGGAAAACAACAAGGCAACAATGCATTGAGGTTCAGAGAATTTAAAACATTTAATAATTGACTGGTACCAGGGGAAAAACACATGGATGATTACCACAATTATGTTTGATTGGCTTATAATTTCGGATTTGGGGTTGTAATATTTTATGAATATATAATCAGTTGCGAAAATCTACTTAAGTAAAAAGTTAAGTAGGGTGCAAAAATGCATAATAATATAAATATATACCAAGTTAAATTAAAAGTTAATTTTATTTTTAAAAATTGAGGAGAAAAACTTGCTTTGAGACCAGTCTTTCTTCGATAAGTGTTCTTCCCGCCAACGTGTGCTACACACAGAATTTACTGTATTTTAATGTACTAAAAAAGCATTTGCTGGTATTCAAGCTTGACAGTTCAATAGAACTTTTATACTAAACAGAGCAGGAAGAATTTATTTCCAAAAGTTAAATGCTCACACAATAAATTATTTGAATATTATAGTCACATACATTACCATGCGTACACGCGTATTGTCCCTTCACATCATCATTCTTATCGGAAACTCACTAAAACGGCCTAAAGAAGAAAGTAATTTAAATGATGGTGAGAAATGCGATGTACATTTAAGGCTCCTACTGAAACCAAATTTTTAATTAATGAGTATGATTGAAAAATTTTCCAGGACAGTAAGCCCACGACTGTTAAGTGAACAAAAAGTAACTAAATAATATTTTTTAAAGAAGTTAAAAAAAAAAAACCTCTCTAGAAGAAGCTAGGCTTAAATATTTCGACAAAAACTGTAATTTGATGTTTAGATTTAATGTGATAAATCCCATGAAAAATAAATTTATTTCATAAGAATGTCTACTTATATAGCTTCAAATTTTTAATTACTTTTGAAAAATGTTGGCTGAAAATTGAGTCAAATTCTTTGCATTAAGGTTGAGCTCATAAAACATTAAGTACATAAAGTGAATACTCAAACGGGTTGATAGCAAACTGTAATTAATCCATCTAAAAAAAAGGCATTATATCATGTGAAACCTATAGGAACCATAGATGTACAATTGGGGATATATGCCTGATGTAAATCACGACTCCTCGCCATTCTTGTAGGCCAAATATCACCAATATTAGTGCATAATTCCTGTGAGCGCCCAAAATTCATATTGCTAAGATTTAGTTTCAATCATTTTTTTCAAAAATATACTGAGCATTTAAATAATAAAAGCGTGCATTCGTTCATTTGGGATTTATCCATTGTAGAAAATAATTCGTATATTTAGTGGTCCATTGGCATTTAACAATAGCTCGGGATGATTTCAGTTTAATGATAGCGTAACTTTCATGTAGTTTTTTTTTTTAAAGCCATATTTCTTCTCAACTTCTTGACGTGCAAATGATCAGTGCCAACCTAACGCGAATTTAAGTTTGCACTTAATTAGCAGTGGGAAAAAAAGCAATGAAAGTTTATAATATAGCGTAATATTTAAAGTTTCAAATATAACATTAACATGCATTTAGAAATTCAGTATACCCCCTCCAACCCCCGAGTTTGTTAGCGTTTTTAAGTGACAATATACCAATGTCTATAGAGTGATAGCGAAAGATTATTATTTTGTTTATAATGAAAACGAATTTCTTAAGTAGAAAAATTACGCATAATGTAAGGATTATTCATTTTATTAACTGTTTATAAAGTGTATTTCATTAAATTTTTGTTTTATATATACATATATGCTGTGAAAAGTCAAAAATTGTGCAATTTACTGAGGCAATTACTTAAATATTATAAAACTTTATTCAATGAATTTTCAAATACCAAAATTTTCACATTTGAAATAGCAATAGGAAGAAGAATTGTGCATCATAAGTACTTTAAATTACGCTTTAATGCTTTCGAGGAACCTGATTTAAATTAATTGAGCTTCTTCCTATAGCAGATTGCCAAAAATATAATTTTTCGTTTATTCATCAATAACAGAAATCGTACTGAAGATGGCAGCACCATGCCCAACAACCAAGTTCCACTGAAACATTTTCAGTGCTGCCATCTAGTATAATCAAATGGAACATATTCAGTTTGGGTTGGGATACGTAGATGGCAGCACTGCTATATAAATATAGTTTCCAATACAGATAATAAGGAAAGAAAAAATATATATATAGAAACCCGGAAAGGGGGGGGGGGGGGGACACCTTAGTGAAGATATTTGATCAATTAATTAATAATAATTATTTGAGGGGCTTTTAATGGAAGATGAATATTTTGTTGTGCAAAAATATACATATTGTATGCAATTAAAAATTTTCGAAATATGCATAAAATGTTTCGAAATTCTTTTAATTTTCATGCGAATATATTTTATGTTTTGTATACATAAATGTAATGAATTTGTACTTAAGCAGAAGCTACGTTAATTGCGAATACAAAATCTTAATAGAAGACAGTGTAATATATATATGTGTGTGTGTCAGAAACATTGTTTTATTTCTGAAAAAAAAAATTTTCAGTATTCTAATAAAATTTTTAGAATATTTAATTTGTAATTATCACACATGATGAATAAATGGTGTGGCTAAAACCGAACATTAAGAAGATTTCTATCGTTGTGAGTATGCGATGTGTTTGCCACAAAGATATTCGCTTGTAAAGTTATGAGGATTTCTTTTTACGTTTAACAAAAGTCTCTGTAGTTTAAACAGTGACTTCTAAAATACACAGTCACGCAACACTATACTCTGCTGATGTACTTAATATCAGAGTACAGGTATGGACTATTCGATTAAAACAGTTTATCTACATTCAAACTGTTTTAATCGAACAGCGCTCTCGTATTTTTTTTATTGTCACGTTATTTTTATTAATTTTTCCTTAATGTCTTTTTTAAATTTGCCTATATTGACGCAGTATTTTATTTTGTTTAGCATACATTGCTATTTTGTTGCCAAGAAAATACAATAATAATCATTGTCTCTCATCACCAACATATGTAACAGTGAGATTTTTATTAGAGAAAGACAGATGCAATATTCGCAGTGACTTCCTTTAAATTAACTTGAAGGAACAAAGTGAAAGTTATGATTTGTATGAATTTTTTTAAAAAGAAAAAAAAAACTATTTTTTAAGAAAAATGGATTTTAAATCTGATCGAAGAGAGAGAGAGAGAAAGAAAGAGTATTTTTCATCCAGACGTATTCAGTCAGAGAAAAAAATAGAAGCGCATATACGTTCGTACACGTTCACAAAGGTAGTTTATCATATAGAACTTTATGTGGGGTATATACAAATTGTTCTCTTGAAGGGGCAGCTAATTCTAAAAGTTATCAAAAGGAACGGAAAATGGGAGAGATCATGGAACATGGTAACGTTTAGTTGGTAAAAGTTTAGTTGGCGAACATGGTAAAAATTCTTCATCTAGTTGATTCAGACCAAATAACAAGTCTTTTATGTAAAGGAATTAGTTTATTAGCATTTAAAAATCATTTAAAACAAATGCCTGTATCGTTGCGCGGCTGTAAACTCGTTTCTTTCGATCGCTAACCAAACGATGCTTCCATGGTTACATAACTTGGGCATAAACTGGTTGCCTCTTCAAAATTGTACTATGAAAATTACAAAGATAATGTAACAATACAGTTACGTCCAAGCAACGTCCGGAGCACGAATTGCCATTGTTGCTGGGTCAGATATCACCAACGCACTCTATATCTCTAAGAGCTTCTACTTGTCCGCTGGCACCGGCTATCCAATGAGGTTCGCGTGCACAATTTCGAGAAACTAATCGAAACATTACTCTTTGCTCTATTTCTGACATAGAACTTTGCACAACGGACTGAATTTGTTTGATCCTTAGAAGTCAACCATATTATAATTATTGGTAAGAATATAGATTTACGGGACCTTACATCCTTCATATGTAATTTCACGATTTTCATCGACTCAATGTATATTTGATAGAATATTCTACCGCTTTTTTTTTTTTTTTTTTGGTGATTATTATAATATTACACATTTAGTGGCCTTTTCTAGAAAAACCCCGTACATGCATAAGCACGCTAAAAAAATAAATAAAAAACTATACTCAATATATTCCTAAGAATTGCATTTATGTCGTGGAAAGGATGGTATTTAAGAGAACATCATACTCCATCTCACCGATTAACCCCTTGAAGCACGAGTTTTTTTTTTTTTTTTTTTTCGGAAAAAAAATGATCGAGGTTTTTTTGACAGAAAATGAATATATAGGCATAGTATAAATTGTTTTTGCACTTTCAGTTGTAGGGAGTAACTAGATAGAGGAGTGTGGGGTAAAAGTCATGTAAAAATAATATTATACAAAGTGAAAAGGGATTTCAGACGGGCATTAGAAATAAAATCACGCGAGATACAAGATCGCCCGTGCCAGACACGGGCAACTGCGTTAAGGGGTTAAGGTGGCCCTGAAGTCCCATCTAGCCTTGCGTTTTCTTAAAAACCGAATCTTAAGAATGCTGACATAAGTAATCACTTTTATGCTGCTAAAACAGGAATGGAAAGGTCCTTACCTGGCAGCAATGTGCAGCACTGTTGCTCCATCCTTGTCCCTGTCCCATAGCGTGCAGTCCGTGTTCCTCAGCAGCCACACCAAAGCCGGGAGCTTGCCCATTGCGGCGGCGTCGTGGGCGGGCGTCGCGCCCACGAAGCTGCGGCAGTTGGCGCGCATGCCGCACTTGCTGACCAGGAACTCCAGGACTTTGACGTGCCCGCCCCGGGCCGCATAGTGCACGCACGAGGCTCCGAAGTCGTCGTGCAGCCCCTGCAGGAGCTCCTGTTTCTTGCGGAGTAACTGCAGGCCCTGTAGGTCGCCCTCTCGGGCGGCCACAAGGGCGCGATGGATGAGAGGGACTTCTGGCATAGGTGGTCGGTGGGCCCAACACACTGGAGGATACGCTTCTGAAATGAGAAAAACAAAAGATGCAGTTAGCAACTTGTTACCAGCCTTTTACTTTAAAACAGGTGGTTAAGGTCACCATCTACCCTATCAAGGTACATGCTAACCTCAGTTCTTATCAATCTTTAAATAAAATATAATGACCTCTAAGTTCTATACTCTATTACAGTGGTCCTCAAACTTTGTCGTTTCCCGGAACCCTTTACAATTTTATAATTCTGGTGTTGCATTCACACCAAGCGCAACAGCGACGAAACCTTTGAGAGCGCTTCATTGATTCCTCTCTACATAACTTTATAACCACGCTATCGTACTGAATGATTAGAATTTTATATTGCACCATTAAATGATACTTTCACTCAGACGATCGTGATATTTTATTGCGATTTTGAAGAGATACATTGTCGCTGTTAATTTGATAACCATCGGGAAAATGTCTTCATCACCTTTAGTGTGAATGCACCCTAACAGCTTTTTTTTTTTTTTTTGTGGAAATTCATTACATTTTTTTTAATGTTAAAATAATATTTTAATTCTATTTTTGTGATATAGATAACTAAATGTAAAGACAATTAAAGAAGAGTACTGCTTTTCTATTTAAAATGATAACAAACAATAAGTAAAAAGAAATATCATTGAATTGTGCTCTAAATATAATGGCTTGTAGCTACTTGCAATTTCTTCGCATTTTGTCAAAATCTAACCTTATTAAATTATTTGCAGTCTAATTTCATATTTATTCTTATTATTTATATTTTTTAATCTTTCAGCATTAATTAAATAGTATGAGGGCTCCTAGATATTTCTTCGAATTTTTGTTTTGACCACCGCGTTACCACCAAGGTATGCCGCAAAACTCCAGTTTTCCACGGAGCAAAATTTGAAGACCACTGGTCCATTAGAAAGCAGAAATATTTTGGACGAAATGTTAGAAAAACTCTGTAAAAGAACTAGAAACGAAGTCAAAATCTGCTTAATGACAACAAGCAAGAAGAATCAATTACTCAATATTATTTACTTGTTTTTTTTTTCTGTTCATTGTACTAACTCAGGGAAATATAATGGGACACTTGACGGTATCTGGGACAGCATGTAGCGTCCGTAACATGCATATAATATATATATATACCCATGTACTTTTTATGAATTAAAAAACAATGGATGCTAAGATATAATTACATGCAGGTGTCTTAACACCAAAACGTTTTTAGATTTGTTTAAAATTTATAGAAAATGCAGAGATGTATATGCATGTGTTACGAACTCTAGATAATATCTTAAGTACAGTGAAAAGACCCTAATGTAGCGCACAAAAGTTCCGAAGTGTTTGTATTCATGGTTGTGTGGCGGAAAAGACAAAGAAATAAAGACATATTTTATTCAAAACGGTTTGTATTTTTAATAATTGTGTTATGTGTTTTAAATTTCCTCGCATTTAATTCTAAGTACTGTAAGAATTGTACGACTTATAACGAGTCTTCCTCGTGTGCACTGGTAGAAAGTCCAAACGGATCCGCCATGAACTACACCCGTTGTTGCTTTAAAACCACCACAGTAATAACTTGGGTCTCTCTTTCGTGATCAAAATGTTCGGTAGTTTTTACCGGATTAGCGTTGAAGGCATTTAAGTGTTTCTCCAGTTTGCAGTTTAGGCCAGTGATTCCCAACCTTTTTCTTGCCGCGGCACACTTTTAACGATTTCAAAATTTAGCAGCACAAAACAAAAAGATAAGTTTAAAAGCTGTTTACTCAGCTATAATTAGTGTTCGGCAGTAGTTAACTAGAAGTAGTTAACTACTAGAGGCAACTACTAGTTAACTAGTAGTTAACTACTAGTTGTAACTACTTTTGTTTTGAACTAGTTAACTACTAGTTAAACTACTTTTCCCCCAACTACTAGTTACAACTACTTTAAAAATTCCAACTACTTTCCAAAAAAATTTTTAAATCTACTTTTTGAAAACAAAAAACTATTTTTTACCATTAAATTATTTAAATTTTTACCTTATGAATATTACTCTCACAAATATATTTTTTATATTATATTATAAAATGAGAAAGTACTCATAAAAAATCATGATATTTATTGCAGTATTTAAGCAAAATAGAAAAAGCTTTCTAATACACTCAAAAAATAGCGCCCGCACCAGCACATGCACAATGAAGTTCCATTTAAAGACCAAATCTTCACTATGGAGAAGCTTTACCTCTACTCCAGTACCATGCATATGCGTCTGGGATACCATAAAACACAAAAAGAAAGAAAAATACTGGTTCTTATGATTTTTTTACGAAAAACTGATTTTTATGATTCTTTTTTTAGACAAAATATTGATTTTTATGATTTAAAAAAAGACTATTTATATCATCTTCTTCTAAATTATTAAAATATAGATATTTTTTTATTAAAAATTTTAATATATTCTGGGTTTAAGCAATTAATTAGAATTTTAGCTCACTATATGGTAGCCTTAATGCATCTGGTCCTTTAGGGAAAGGTGGAATATCTTCGTTAAGGTGTCAAAGAATAACATTTTATCAGAGAACAGTACAGCAAAAGCATCGACAGCACCTTTAGAAAAGAATTTCCCTACATTTGGAATACTGCGCTCAAAATTAAGAAACAGATTGGGGGTTGATAATTCATCAAAACTGGTATTCTTGATTAAACATCTAAATAGTAAAAGTGATTAAGCTGTACTAAACATTTTATATTTTGTTATATTTGCCATCTCTGTTTATATATTCAGGAAATTTGTATACACTCAAAAAATTATAATGGTCCAGTCAACTTATTTGTATATATTCAAGAAATTATAATACATTTAGTTCAGAAATATAAGCTTTCAATTGTGTTTCTTGTTGTTCTCTTTTAATCTTTGAATGTTTTGGCAGGAGTTTCTTTAAAATTGTTTTAATGATTAAAAATAATATTGAGTTGAATTATTAGGATTAAATATTTAAGAACAAGCTTAAAAATGGAAACTCAAATTAATTATACTTAAAAGTAGTTAACTAGTAGTTAACTACTTTTGGAGAACAGTTAACTACTAGTTACAACTGGTCTCAGATAAAAGTAGTTAACTACTAGTTGCAACTAGTTTTGTTTAGAGTAGTTAGTAGTTGGTAGTTAACTACTTTTTGGCGAGTAGTTGCCGAACACTATCTATAATACATCGAAGTAGAAAACAGTTAAAAAAATAGTTTTTTTTTTGTGTACTTTTCTTTAATTTAAACAAACTTTTCTCGTAATCAAAAAAGTATTATAATTTTTAGTGTACACCTTTCTAAAATTTGGCGGCACAATGATTGAGAATCACTGTGTCAATGCACTTTAAATAGGTCTCCAATAGATTAATTATTAGAAATGTGAATTTAAATGAGACTAAGCGTACTTTTACATTAAAACAGAGGTAGGTTTCCATGTACTATCCATTTCTTTCTTCGATTTGTGTTTCTATATAGTTAAGAAGTTATCGATTCCGAGATGGCATATCAGGTTATATGGAAAACTATGATTGTGAAATCCTCAACGTATCACCTCCGCCTCCGAAAACGAATGTGTCCAATGTAGGGGGAGACGACGTGGCACAGCCTAATACGACTTCTTCACAGAGAGTATAAAGAGATTTTAAAAATTTGACTTAGGCTGTAAGGATGATTCAAAAAGTGATCAGGAATCTTTTCATTCTAATCTATCAACAAATTCAGACTTCATACCATCCACTATATTGGACGATAATAATGGAAAACCTCATTTACTCATCAAAATTTTTTACCTTCGTTAAAACTAATTAAAACTTGTTTCTTGCTCAATTTAGTTAATTCTCTAAGTTAGTCTCTAGTTTAGTTAAATCTAATTTCTTTCATTTAAATCCCCTATTTCACATTACCAGACTATACCATTGGACTATCTGCATCACGTTTTATATGCTAAAATGTATGAAACACAAATTTTAGAGAATATTAAAATAGCCACATTAGAGGCTGTAAAAACTTTGAGTTTTTACTCATCAAAAGACACGAAGTTTACTAAAGGATTGCACTGCAATAGACATAAACAGCAAAGCTTAAACACATGAGTTCGGTAGTCATTACAAAAGCGTATTTCACCGATTCAGATTTGGCTTATGGACACTCGTCCATTCCGATGATTATATCCACTCCCCCTCCCCCTCTCCATACTCCGTGTCCGCTCCAGATACGTGTTGTCCTTCATGTCCCCCCAACCCTGAAGGGACGCTCGTGATGGTGTGATCAGAAGGAATTCATCTCTCCACTTGACAGGTGGTCAGGCAGTAACCGTTCTGTGAAATGAGCTGACACACACCTCTACACAATCCCTTTCCGAATTCCTCTCCTGCATCGCTTTATTTTTTGATCGAGTGCGAAGAAAGGAACGAATGAGTTTAACTTTATCCAAAACCGTTAATCCTACCACTCCCTCTTTTATCATATTTATTTATTTTATTTATTTATTTCTTTATTTGGAAACTTTCACTTTTGCAATGTAACATGCATTTCTAATAATTTCAAAAATATTTTAATATTCCAATTCGTCTGTTTAAAAAACCCCATTAATGTACCCCGTAAAAGTTTTCAACCCTGTATCTAAGAAAAAAGAGAAGAAGAAACCATTAGCAGAGATAGAAAGATTTACATCCCAATCGTATTTTACGCAAATGGTTGATACTTCTAATATTTTAAGGAAGAAAATTATAAATGCAAATAAAAAAGCGAAAACTTAACCTTAAATCATATTTCAATAACCTTGGTTGAGAACAGCTAATACTGTAATGTTGATTGAAATTGATCCGGAAGTAAAAAGGGACGATAAACGAGTTTAATAGAGGAAAATAAAATAATACTTTGCTCAAACGCATTGAGACACGATATTTGAAATATTTAAAACGGTTATAAAAGTTAGCTTTTAATTTACAGTTATGAAAATCAAAAAATGAAAGGATTGAGCTGTAATAACAATAATAACGTGCACTTGTAATCATGTATGCCAGTTATAAGTTGCACTTTTTAAGTGTATACATAATGTTTAATAAATTTTTATTTGTCTAATGAATATTTAGATATTTTCGTATATTTATAAAGCATAGTAAATGTAGAGAAAGGCACTTTTGAACTAAACTTTTATGTTTTCGCTGGGTCTGAAATTGATAATGGGCTGACAATAACTAAATGGAATATGTAAATATTAAAAAATACGATATAAAAGTGTAGTAGAGTGAAGAGATAAATAGTCTATATACCCACAATTTCTACTTTCCTAGTTTGTTACGAACCAAGGCAAGAAATACAGTCTTAGAGAGATGGTTAATAGAAATTTTGCCAATAGTTTATATGCCGTTCTGAAGAAATTTTCCAAATATTGCAACATTTACCATGCTGACATTAAAATTGGCATTTCATTTTTGGCACAAAATATGGCGAGAAGCGTCTCAGTTGTCACGAGACGGTCGCCAGCTTATGATTTCCGTTAGCATTCTATATACCGTATTTTTAGCCTACTTTTCCGTAAAAGTAAAAAACAAGAAGTTCCGTCTAGAACAATATGGGCCGATTTTCCCGTACACACCCAACATCAAATTTATAATCTACCAATCTCTCTCCCTTTCTCATAAAGCTATATTTCCAAATTACTTCAAACATACCTTTTTCAACGGTTAATACATAACCATTTACTCATTCATTTATTCATTCATTCACACATTCATCTTTTTATTCATCCATTCATTCGGAAATATCCTTAAAAATCCAGGTCAAAACGTTTCTTGGAAAAATAGACTCGTTTAGCGCTGGATGAACTTCGTATCTGTACATGTTTTACATCATAACATCTTTTCAATAAAGTTTATTCCAAGCAAATCCATCTGTTAGAAAAGGATTTATGTAGTATTGAAATTTCCCCGTAGACACTAGTGCTATTTTTTTTTAATTTTTTTTTTAACTGTTCAAAAATGAATAAAAATTGTTTATATCAAAACATATTTCACGTCAAGAGCTCCCTCAAACACAATTCCTTCATAGGAACTTGGATCTTATATCCAGGGTTTATATAATTTGTTTCATATTTCCCCATAGTTACTAATCATAAGATTTATTGAACTGTTCAAAATTGAAAGAAAGATTGTTGAGATCAAATTAAAATATAGAAATGATGTGTCGTCATTAACATCTTTGGGATGCAAAAAAAAAAAAAAAAACTTTTGAATCGGACAATTCCTTCAAAAGTTACGGGGAGGGCAGATGGACGGACAATCACATTTTCCCCACCTCAAAAACCAACTTTCAGATTTTTTATATTTCAATCTTTATATAATTACTTTACATACTTTTGACTTTTCTTTATTTTTAAGGTATTTTTACTATGCATTAAGCCTTCTGTCATACTTTTTTTTATCTTTCAATTGTCAACAATGAGATACTAAGAAAAAAATATTTTGATGGACAGAGCTTCACGGTATCCACTTGTATATATCTCTTATTCATCAAAAATGTCAATCCGCTACATATTTATTCGTCCTTCTCGGAATTAAGCTGTTCGGCTATTTAGTGATGTCATCAATCTTCAGTAAATATAATTCGTAAGCAAATTTACGGTATGGAACAGAAAAATACCAGGAAACGAATGTTTCCGCATATAATCACATTAAATGGTTAAAAGAAGAACGCACTTAATTTTATCCCAGAAATAATTATAGATTTATATAGAGCATAATTGAATCCGAACAGTATAACAAACAATGCACTGTTAGCGATTTGAAATTCATTTAAGAAGTGAAAGAATTATCGCAGACGAACAATTCAGCAATCAATGACCGACTTTGCTTAAGTAGTCTGGAGTAGTTCGTAACAGCTATTATGTCTACAAATAACTTATAGAGAAGGATTGAATGCATGGATTTCAGTAAAAAGAATTCATTCAGACCATTAGGAGCAAAACCGATTCACATTTAACTGATTCTTTATAAGCGAGCATTATTGTTTCCTTTTTTAGTAGGTATAAAAACAAGTTTATTTGTAAGGAGAATATCGAAGTTACGAATGTGCATATAATATTTAGGGACTGATTTATACAAATGGGGCTTGATTACAATCAGCAAATTAGAGTCCCTACCAAACAAATATCAGCTTTCCTGTGTTAGGAATTTTTCGTTCTCTTTTCTTTCTTTCTTTTAAATGCCAGACTTGCTTCTTCCTCTTTCAGGTTATTATTTGCTGCTTTAAATAATTAATAATAACATATTCTAGTTTTAATTAGTTATCGATCAGCATAAATAGTTCATTCTGTCTCGTTTGGAAAAATAAATGAACAAATAAAGAAATTCTAAACAAGATTATACAGTTTCCAAAAATTACGAGTGTTTCAAGTGCCTTTACATACTTTATAATTTTCCAGACAGTTTTGAAATTATGTACCAAATTTGCTTCAGTAGTTTTTTCTTTAATCAGATGAATTCTGTTAATTTATGTCATTAACTATTAGCATAGAACTTGGCGTTATAAGACAATGCACAACTCTATAGATAACACGAACTGTTAATAAATAGCACGCCCGTTTTCCTTATTCCACAGTAGTAATAATAATAGTTATAAAATCACATAATCTTTTTAGGTTTGTACTTGACATTTTACAATGAACAAAATGTTATTCATCAGATAAAGCACATTAACTTTTAATTCAAACCCGTTCTAAAGGTGCCTTTCCTACAAACAATTTACACTGAAACGTCAAAGAAAGGTCAACCCAGAACAGTGAACTGATAAACATCTAGAGAGAAACTAAAACAAAGAGACTGTCAGTTTTAGAAAAGCTAAACTCCACTTTCCCCTATCTTTTATCAGCAGCTAAATTGGGACAAACTCAAAAGGCGCTCCTTCAGGGATTTTACCTTTCCAGGTCCCACATCTACTTGTCACCGCAAACTACGCCCTTAGAATTTACAGACGCAATTAGCGAGGCAAAATTCCCAGTGACTTGCATTTTTAAACCACATGCAGGTCACCTTGAGCCAAATGAATGAACCTCAGCCCGTGAGAAAAATCTATTTAAAAACATTTTACGTCCAGTTGGAAAATGTTTAATTTCGAAACCATAATCAAATGTTATTCGTTGAAATTAGAAACTTGGCCTTACCAGAACAAGAAGTCCCCTTTTCTACTAATTAACGTCAGAATGTTTTCAAAATTTAAGTTATTTTCTACGCAAGCTTTCTGGGTGGCTTCACTCCATGTAATCGATCTAACCCAAGTTTAGATAAAACAAGTTTTAATTGTACATTTTACATTTTCCAATGTACTTATTGAACGTGATTGGACATTTTTCTACTGTTCTTAGTTATTTTATTACGATTATTATATTATATTTACCATTTTATTTCGTGTGAATGTAGCATGTTATTTGTACTAAAAATGTTGTTTGCGCATAAAAACCCTATTTCTTTCGAAGCAAGTTGGCGAAAAATTCTCTCGCAGTTACAGCTTTTTTTTTCAGTTTTTATGACGATTATAATATTTTATGTTATGAATAATATAATCGTCATAAAAACTGAAATGAAATGAGCTTTCGAATGTACTTATTGAACGTGACTGGACATTCTTCTACTCTGTTCTGAGTTAGTTTATTACAATTAATTATTATAGTACATTTACCATTTTATTTCCTGTGAATGTAGCCTATTATTTGTATTCAGCATCTGGTTTGCACATAAAAATCAAATTTATTTCCAAGCAAGTTGGCGATAAATTCACTCTGGCAATAATAGCTTTTTTTCAGTTTTTATGACTATTATGTTCTAAATGTTCCTATTGAAACGTTTTGTTGAAAAGATAGATAATTTATGACCGAAAACTAAGCTCAAAAAAGGGGAGAAATGTATAACATATCTATAATATAATAAGAAAGGAAAACTTCTTTTCCTAATCAACTATATTTCAACTACATATCTTGTTTTCCATTTCCATAAATTGTTCGAAATGTATTTGTAGGGAAACAAAACTAATAATTTAAAAGGTAAACAAAGAAAAGCAACTTTCAATCTGCATACATTTAACAAAACCGGGACTCATTAATAAGTTTGAATAGAACAAATATTTTTCTCAACAATATTTATCAATAATTTGTAATAGTACTATATATTAAGCTGCCTTGTGGGAAAATCTACCATCATTTTCAAAAATTTTTGGTTTTTGATTGTAAATAAGAGCCTTTTTTTGGAAAAAATAATTTTATACTCGTCTTTACACCCAAATTTGTAAAAAATGGATAGAACCATTTTTATATAAATACAATCAGTTTTTCTAAAAGTTTTGTGCTTCATATTAAAATTTTCTGAAAATATATATATATATATATATATCATAAAAGCTATTTCAAGCATATTAATATATAGGATGATCGATTTTTTTTTTTTCCAATTTGTTGCTGATCCTCTAAATGCACGCGTTATAAAACTTTTACAGAATACTGTTAGGTGAAGCATACCTTTTACATGGTTGAAGTTACAGAGTATTTGATCTTGTATCTATCGAGAAAGTTGAGAAAAATGTCTAAAACTGAAAATGTCCGGTGACTCTTGGCTGTGTAGTATATGTCTCAGTTTGAAAATAAAAATAATTATAAAAATATATGTGGATTTAAATCCATCTCGCTTGGTAATAAAAGTGAATGGATAAATATTTTCAAATTTAGTTAATATAATGATTGTTATCAATTCGAAAATAAAAATCAATCTACCAAAAAGCCTATCTGGACTCCATATTCATGCATAGTCCAACCGCCAAGCGAAGACCTATGCCTGGCAGAGTGCCAAGATGTTGCCATTCGTGTTCAAGGGAGATACTGCTGGTATAAGGAATGTGCTGTGTTATGTTCTCGTTTTAGTACGTTTAGCATATTTTTATTTCTTTCGAGCTGATGTTGAACTCCAAATTTGATTGCTTTCAACAAACAGAGAAGTTAACATTCTGATTCTCATACTAATAAACGCACCTGCAAAGTGATTTTCTCGGGAACTCTAATGGGTTCGTCCCTTTCTGTCATGCGCCCAAGTGTCAAAGCTCCGTGGTCGGACTGTATAGCATTTTACTCGATTCGATACGCCATCTGAAACTCTATATTTCATTTAGTCGAATTACACGACAACTGAAAGCAGTTATTTGAATCTGTGGGAGGAGATAACTTTTAACACGTGGCTAGTTTGCTTCGCAAAATCCATGGATGGAAATCACGCTAGGAATAATTTTGCAACTCGCGTGCTGCAACGACAGTCATTGTTTAAATAGGTTCACATGTGCTGGAACAGGGCGAGGCCGATTTGCCCGAGGATCTCTACGCCGGAAGTTTAATAAATTCTCACTTTCCATGGCTGCTATGGTGATACTTATCATTTCAATGGAACGAACATGTCTGAATATCAGAAATTATGATTAATGGGTTTTAGATTCTATTGTGGATATCTTGACGCGAGAAAACCTTAAAACGTTTGATATAATAAAATAGTCGCTTTTCATTGTTTCTTCAGCATGCAAGTCATACTTTCTTGCACATAGTTCTTCGCACTGAAAGAAGTTTTTTGCACAAAGAAACAACATTTTAAAAAGCAAGTAAAACGCGATCTGAGCATTCAAGGTGTTTTAAGAAGTGCAGTCAATCAGGGTAACTTTGAACCATGTCATATTTTTTAGTATATTTAACTTTAATAAAATAATTTTTATAAAATAATAGAACCGATTTCAAATTATAAATTCCGCTAAAAAGTGAAAAATAAATTAATTTTTTAAAGAACATCGATGTGACTTTTAAACCTAGTTTTGGAAGTCGGTGCAAAATTAGGATAGATAAAATCTTTTGTAATCATGAATCAATTACAAATGTATGTATTTCCCCAGAATTAGCAACAGTTTCAATATCAAGTAGCAAATGATGTAATGGTAATTAGACTGATAATTTTTCACCGACTTCTTAAGCTATGTTTAAAAGTCGCATCGATGTTGTTTAAAATATTAATTTATTTTTCACTTTTTAGCGCAATTTATAATTTGAAGTCGGTTCTATTTTTTTATAAAAATTATTTTATTTTATTTTTAGTGTAAATACATTTTGTATATAAATATTCTATTTTTTAAAAAGTCGATATCAAAGGGCAAAACTTCTTTGAATGAATGACACTAAAAACTAATCATTTGTATGAAAAATTCCATTTTGAAATCGATTTTTGCAAACAAACTGATTGGATTTAATTTTTGCCTCAGAGAAATCTTCAGTCAAACTCTTGCTGTAATTGCTTTTAATATTACAGCACAATGTCAACAAAACCTTTTTAACAATTATATTTATTAATAGTTTTCCCAAAAAAAAAAAAAACTCAAGCCAAGCCTTTCCAATTAATATAAAAAATACCTATTTTTCACCCGCAACGTTTTTTCTAGAAAACAAATGTAGTCAGATTGATGTACGATATTTGAGTTAGACGACCCTCTATCGATTAAAGAAAAAAGTCAAAATCGGTTCATTTAGTCAAAAGTTATGGATGAAAGAACAAAAAACATACTACGTTTCTGCCCATTACTTTTGTTCTATGAATCGAATATGGTCAAAGGTACGGGACCTATGGGAAACCACATTCAATCGATTAAAAAAAAATCATGAAAATCGGTTCATCCGATCGGTTCATCCGCGAAGTTATGAGTGGACAAACAAACAAAAAACAAAAAAAACAAACAAAAAAAAAAAAACGACATACATACAGTATGAATGTATAACCTCCTTCCTTTGTGAAGTCGGTTAAAAAAGCAACACTGTACATATAGTTGTATAATACAGTCGTTCTGAAGTCACTGCTTCGAAGCTATTTTTGAAATAGAAGAAGGAATTTGGTATTAAAAATTGTTAAAACCCTTGAAGTTGGTTGAAATTCTTGAAGTTACTCTATGCATTATCATAACTAGTTAAATCCTGTAATGTTGTGAAATGTAAAAAAAAAAAAAAATAGAAATTTTGTTTTTCTGGTTCAGAGTTGCACCGTTATAAAACTTTTATTAAAATAATTCTTATTAAAATTACTTTTTTGACGTGGTTCAAAGTTCCCCTAAGTAAAGGATAACTTTGAAACAGGTTAATAGTTCATTTTTCGTGGCTTTTATAATTATCATTTTTCAGTTTTAGGGGATAATGCAATAATGTAGAAAGAGTTCTTCAGCTTTATGCCAGTAAATTCAATAATACTATAAAAATATGAGTATGGCAATTAAAAATCGAGTAAGTGTGGATCAAAGTCACCTCGATTGACGGTACAGCTCTACCATTAACCAAAGCGATGTGCCTGGCAGAGAGCCAAGAATAATCTATTCTTGTTCAAGGGAGGAACTGCTGGTATAAGGAATGTGCCGTTTTTGCGCTCGATCGAGTTCGTTCAGCATATTTTATTTCTTCTATGCTATATGCCAGTTTATACATTCAGTTGCTTTCAACACACAGCGAAGCAAACATTCTGATTTGCGTACTAAATGAACGCACCTGCAAAACGAACTTCCCTAAAACTCGAATGGATTCGTTCTTTTCTGTCATGCGCAGAAGCATCCAAATGTCAAAATTTCGTGAGCTTTGTTGTCTAAAGGAGTGTTTTCCAACCTTTTTACTATTGCGCAACCTTTCCGACAATGTCCGAATTCTATGGAGCCCTAACGTCAGCGTACTAATATTTCTTCAAATTAGTTTGTTTAGCATCAGTTTTTTAATAAATGATAATGAATAAAATAGCGACCTTTTTTAGCCTACTTTCCCATAAAAATAAAAAAAAATAATAATAAAGTATGAAAGAAGTCTTAATGTATCGTGAAAATATCGTTAGAAATCAAGAAAAGTCGAAAATAAGTGAAGTAATTAAATAAAGATTGAAAAATAAAAAATTTGAAAGTAGGGTATTAAGATGGGGGAAAAAGTGTCTGTCTGTCTGTCGGTCGGTCTGTCTGTCGATCTATCCCCCCCCCCCCCTAATAACTTTTGAACGAATTATTCGATTCGAAAAATTCTTTTTGCATTCGAAAGATCTCGGCGAGGACATCTCATTTCCATATTTTTTTGATTTGAACAATTTTTTGTTAAATTTTTTAAAAAAAACATTAGCGCCTCTATGGGCGAAAATGAAACAAATTATGTAAACTCTGAGTACAAGATCCAATTTCCAATGAACAAGCTCACTGGAAGAAGTTCTTGGCGTGAAATATTGATTTGAACAAATTTTTTTCATTTTTGAACAGTTCAAAAAAATTAACATTGCGCCTACGATGAAATTTCAATCCTGTATAAATCCTGATGAAACGGACCGATTTGCTTGGAACAAACTTTATCGGAAAGCTCTTATGACGTAGAACATGTAAAGATATAAATTTCACCCAGAACTAAGAAGCCTAGTTTCCTATGAAATTTTTTGATCGAGATTTTCGAGAATATTTTTGAATTAATGAATGACTAAAGAATGAATTAATAACTGAGTGAATAAATACATGAATGACTGGATAAATGAATGATTGAATGAACATGTATTAACCGTTGAAAAAGGTATGTCTGAAGCAATTAAAAACTTAAGCTAAACGAGAAAGAGAGGGAGAGATGGCTAGATTATAAATTTGAAACTGGTGTATTCGGGAAAGTAGGCTCGTATAGTTCTAGACGGAACTTCTTGTTTATGAAACAGTTTGAAAACATGTGTTTTGATGAGAAAATTTAAAAAAGAATTTTTGCTTGCAAGATTTGATTCACTTAATATAAAACTTTAAATTAACATAAGTACCTGCTTAAATGCGCTGAAATGTCTTAACAGTTAAAGGAGTAGAATTATCAATTATAGGACATTATAAAGTTATCCCAGTCAAGTAAAAAAAAACTTTTCGGATTCATGTCAATTAGTTCTAATGAAATTCGCAGGATTGGATCTACACCTGACTAGATTCGATAAAAAAATTCAGGTTTTTTGAGCCTTCGGTTTTTGCGTGGGGCCCCTTTAAAAAGTCAAAAAATGACATAAAGTGAAGATTCGGTACTTACAAAGCAATTTTTTTCTCACCTCTTACTAGAGATAGAGCGTTTTATTTGGCGTCATTTCAAAGCTGTTGAAATAAGGTTTTATATGATATGTCACTCAGCAAGGTTTTATGAGATTAAATTTTCAAGGTCATTGTAACCATTATTTGACCTTGAATATCTCAAAGTGTATTTTTCAAAAAGTTGTATAAAAAAATTAGTTTTTGCCCTCCAATGTAGTGTACGTGGCGTAAAAATTTCAGAAAGGCTCTGCGAAAAGGGTTCATGGAGAAAACGAATTTTAATTTTTTACCTTCTCATAACTGAATTGCAATGTTGATGGCTTCTGAGCATATTTCCAGAAATATTACGCATCAAAGCGAGAAACTTATGGTTATGCATTGTTGGTTGAATTACTTTCTTGTGAAAAGCAAATTAATTCGTACAAAGGTTTAATCATATGTAGAACATATGACACGTCAGACCGACCACTTGACCGAAACATCTGCTTCTAACTGGGATGGACACAGTAGGCCATTACCCCCAATGGGATGTTGCGCCACTGAGTTCAGTTTTTAGAACATATTTTAATCCAACCAAACAGTGCTTCTTTGGATATCGCAAAAATGGTCTGATCCCCCCCCCCCCAAAAAAAAAAAGAAAATTGGGGAAAAGATTGATTGGACCTACAAAACTTTGTCTTATATACTGTCAAGCAAATGGATAATTCAGGGTGCGTATGTATGCGTTCAGGGGGAGAGGGGCCGAAGTCAGTCATTAATGAACTTTTATAAACTGAAGCTTCAAAATATTAAAGTGTTTAGTCAAAGTAGTTTTGAATTTATTTCAACTGGGGGCCCGGAACACCCCAAGGGCCCGGACCACGTGGGCCCTCGTAAATACGCCCTTGTATTAGTTCTACTGATACTGAAGAGAAAGGCTATTAAGCAGATTTACATCTACCTCTAATAAAGATATTCATTATAAAATGTATTTCAAAATTCGTTTTTGCAAAAAATAATCACAATTTTGCAGTTTAGAGGTTTCAATCGATAAAATACAGAAAGAGCATCAACAGAATGTTTGTGAAAATCATTATTCTGAAAGATAAATTGTGAATAAAATTACTCTCTGGTAATAAAATAAAGAACATTTCTATTGACTCTTATTATTTTTAACCACTACCCATTTTATCCTACAACCTGAGGCAAAATGCAAAACCGAGAGATAAAATTTTTTAAACTTTTAATATTAATACCTATGTTATAGATTTATTTAGTGATAATGGCAAATGAGTCCTTTGTATAATTAACGTGGAAATAGTTGCATGTTTTCAGCGTTTTCTAAATGAACACGTTTTCTAAATGTGTGCCATCTAGAAAAACAGCACTATTCTTTTTCTATCTTTTCCCTCCAAAAGTAGCAACACTGCCGTCACTACTTATTGATGATTTTAAAAGTGTTTTGAGGGAAGAGGCGGTGACGTTCGTAAATATTGCTAAGGGCGGCAGAACTATTAAGGTCAGCCTAGTGACCATTTGAGCTGCTCTTGTTATTTCAATAAACCCTAGCTTTAGCTAAAACACTAAAAGTGCAAAACATTTAAGCAATCCTAATGTAAACAAGCAGTTCCCCTTTTAGTGTTATAGCAAAATTTTTAGTTTTTCTATGATAATGTCCAACTTCCAGTGGTGTTATTAGTAACTTACTCTACTTTAAATAAAAGTTTTGGCTGATAGCATTATAGCTTTCTCAAGTTACTTGAAATCATAATATTTTATTAGAACACGACAATTCGATTCAACAAGATTCGATTCAGATTTTAAATGTTTGTTTTGGTTTCATAAAATAGACAAGACATTGGTTAATAACATATTCCCCATAACGTCGTGTTCAACTATTGTAAACAACATGGCTGAGAACTTTAAAAATATTTCCAACTGTGTACAGTGTTGCTGTTAATTTACCATTTAAAAAAATTAAAAAACCTTATAACATAGAATGTTTTAACAAGTTTCTGATTTTTTATATTCTGTAGAATGAAAGATGCTCTCCTCAATTATGTTGTTTTCAAAACAACTTTTCAACAACATGCGTTGTGCTTCTTTGAAACCTATACTTATAATCAGTCACGAAAAACAGCGTGCACTAAATACAGGATGGTTATAATGCAAGTTATCCTGCTTAACCTTACGTACAGCTTGTTCTAATGGATGTACATCATTGAAGCATGATATATATACACCACTTCAAAAACAGATATGAAGTAAGAGAATAATTGCTCGAATTTTTACCACCGAGTGAGAAGAGGACACATAAAAAGCAAATTAAGAGCAAAACTTTATTTTGTCACAGAATTTGTTGCATATGTATACCGTTTCAACGCATCACATAGGCACCAAACGTGTTTAATATTGTCGCGGAGGATTTTTCTTGCGATTGCTGCAGCTTGGAAATCATTCATAAATGATCTCACATTTTTTTTCAATATCTTTGACCCCCTTTTGTCGCAAAATGTCCCATTTCATCTTACCCATTACCCCCTTGTCATATGTCACGCTATATTACATAAGCATATATACTTGCAGTTCAGAAATAAAGCACTACGTTATAGATACCAATCCCATTTTTATTTCTGAACTTTTGACATTCGTGAGCATACAGTAATAATGCTTATTGTACTTAATTCATACAAAATGAGATTAAGGTTTACAGCAAAAACATAATTAGTATATAACAGTAAAAAATATTAAGTTTTGAATTCCGTGAAAATTTCTAGTGCTATTTTGTCTCAAAAATAAACGCCTTAGAAGATTTTCTTGTTTAAAGGTTTAACTAGATGTTGATATAAACCTTAATCAGAATCCATATTTTAAATACAAAATGAAGTCAATGATCATTCAACGCAAAAATAAATAAATAAATAAATAATTTAAAAATATTTTATCTGTTGCTTTTAAATGTTTTTATTTAAGACAAAAATATTTAAAAGCAGCAGAAAAATATTTGAAAATTATTTATTTATTCATTTCTTACCTTATATTCTCATCAAATATCTTTCTTAAGCAAAATATTTGATATCGCACTTCTTACTCCTCCTCCCCTACTCACCCTTTTCAAAAACTGTCACAATTTCTCGAACCCCTCCCCCTCTCCCTCGAAGTGTGACATCATTTATGAGTGACCCCTTGATATTGCGAAATGCGATTGATAGATAAGCAGAAAGTCCTCACCAGCTGGTAAAAATTTGAAGTATTATTACTATTTTTTATTTATTGTGTATTTTTTCCCCAAGATCAAGATAACGTACATATGTACTAAGTTTCAAGCGACATACGTCTATTATTACTGCCCCTATGTAGGTCTAAGCAGAGTCACTTTAATAATAACCCTGGGTATTTCAATAACACTAGAAAAGTTATGTTTTATGCCAATGCTCGCCAAACTTTAGAAACTAAAGAACCGTTTTCACCGTTTGGGTAGTCAAAAAAATTTTGAAAGAGCCATAATTATAATTTAATAAATACTTTAATATAATTTATTGAATGGTCATGCATACAAAAAAAAAAATCTTCATAAACAGCTCTCCTGCAAGTAGTTAAGGGACCGTTCATAAATGATGTCACGCTTTTTTCTGATATATTTGATCCCCTCCCCCCCTTTGTTACAAAGCATCACACTTCAACGGACCTCCCTCCCCCACATTGTCAAAAGTCACGCTATGTTGTATAAGCCTGATGTCACACTTCTTGTCTCCCTTCCCCTTGTCACACTTTGTCACAATTTCACGAACCCTCCCTCCCCCTCGAAGCGTGACATCATTTATGAATGATCCCTAACATGTAAATTAATGAGAGAAAGGACTTGAAGCTACTGACAAAATTTTATAATATTTCACGAATAACTAATTGTTGTTCATTTCAAACATGAAAGCAAGTTCTAATCAGTTACATTTTCTAATGAAGATAAGTTTATATTTATTTTGTACATATTTGATAATATGTAGAATGCATTTTGTGAAAGCAAAGTGCATATTTTTCTTTTCAAGTTCTGGATTTCAATCGCATAATTGTGAAGAGTTGCATTCAAGTAGCCAAAGAGTCACATACGACTCGCGATCCATGCTTTGCCCCCCATAATATTGGGACGGTAGCTTATGACAACCGCTTTCCACTACTATCGTCAAATGTATTTGTTTTATTCGTTCATTTCTTGAAAATTACTTACATAAAACTGTGATAATGCCAACAAAAAAAGGGGAGAGAGAGAGATAGTTAGATTAAGAGAAGGGAGAAGAAAAATAATTAAAGAAAGAAAAGAGGTTATTCTATTGTAGTTCAGAAAAGTAAGGAAACCATGGAGAAAAAAAATTTGACTGAAAGATTATTTTGTACCGTACCAAGTAACAAGCTATTTAATTGGAATTAGAATTATAGTACTATCAGTTAAGTTTTCAATAACAAATTTTCTACTGCATTCAAGCATAATACATTGTAAAAATATTTGATTTTTTTCTATTTCTAACTGCGAAACATTTTTTTCTTGCTTACTCAACTGTTGATGATGTAAAATGTCCCAAGACCGAGGAAAATCCTACGCACTATGTAAAAAAACTCTAATAAATGAAGTCAAGAATGAGAAGAGTCTCGCAGTGAACCAGTTGGTTAAAACTCGGCTCCCACAGAACAACAAAGGCGAAGCAGCAGTGAGCTTGGTCAGTGTTTGAGAGGGTGACCACCTCTGATGACTGATTGATCCGGGGCCATGTACTCTAATGGAAGCTGGTGCACGTAAAATGCCTCAATGTCCTCTAACTTTGAAATGATATCTCTGGGTGTGCCAACCAAGTTGATGGTCTCTAATCAGACAGCTGGTTCAAAATTAAGAGACCACCCTCTGAGCCAAGTCGTACTTCGACCCTATCAGAGATAATTATAAACAGAAGGCGCTGCCTTAATTTCTGGTAGCCCTGCGAAGGGAGCTTGGACTTCTAAGTGGCATTAGCAAACAACAAGTTCGAAAACGTTGTTCTAATGAGAAAGGGTAAAAAGTAAATAAATAAATGAAAATCCCTTTCAAAACATGATCGGTGAAGAGGAAGGGTTTTGCTAAACAGTGGTCCTCTATGTGATGATCTGACAGTAGACAACAAGTGTTATGCAATTCAAACAGTATAGCTTTCACAATCAGTTCTATCAAAATCTAAATTTTACAATCTGCTTAACCCGTTCACGCCGGGCCGATTTCCATGTTTTTCCCTGTGAGGCGGTGCTCAAATTCATGCTGCGCTTCATCTGGCGGCACCCGATGAAAGTCTATTATGGTGCGGACCCCCGGTGGTACGCGTCGCCCGATGAGACAGTCTAGTACAGGGCCACCGGTGGTACGCGCCGGTGTGAATGTGTTAAATTTCCGAATAAAATTTTATTCTTTTTGCTATAAAAGCAGAAGTTTTACAAGCGTTCTTGAACTGGTTGCCTTGGAAAATAGTGTGTCAAGACTTGATGTATCTTTTAAACTTATGTACATACATAATACATTTTGTATGCCCTTGCATTTCTAAGTGTCTCGTAAAAATGAGTTTTCTTCCAAAGCACATTTCTTAGTTTTAGAAGTGTCACGAAATCAGCTTCATTCATTTCAGGCATCCAGAGCTTGAATGTTGTGTAAGACGGTTAACCGCTACTTAAAAATGACGTTTTGACAACTAAGGAAAAGATTCTACATTTAAATGAATAGCTACTTACTTTTAAATACTGGGTTAAGAAAATCTGTAGTCATGGAGAAACTTTTGAAACTTTCTTTCTTTTAGTTCGCTTCATTTTTCTGTCCTGGTTATCACATGAATAGAATGGGAAATAGATGCTTATATTGAAGAGTAATTACTGCAAGCGACATTTGGTGGGAAGTTCACAAAGAATCGCAGAATATTCAATGAGCCTTTAGCAATACCGGTTTAATATTCTTCTCATTTCGAAAATGTCAGTCAAAAATTCAGTACCATTGAATAAATTGGCAAAATTTCAACGACAAAGCGAAAGCAATTTCTAGTGAAATATGTTTTAACTTAATTGATGTGAAAATAAACGAAAATGAAGAGAAATAATAGTTAAATTAAAGTTCTGCATAGAATCTTAATGGTTTAAGAGAAAGTTGTTTAATGGTTAAAAATGAACAATCATAGCCTTGACAGTGGAGCCATATTAAGATTTCCGAGTGGGATTTTGGGAAATGGCAGATGTGAAAAATGGAGAGAAAGAATAATTGAGCCAATGAACATTGACATTTTTAAGCAAAGTTGTTTTATGACTAAAAATGATCAATCATAACTTTGAGAGCGGAGCCATTTTGAGAACTACATACAGATGACTTTAATGTCAGTTTTACGGTTAGCTACTCACATTTAAGCACATTAAAGCAGTTTTTTATTCCGTGATTCAATCTTGCCTAAACGAACAAAACTGACACTTTTCTGATTTTTTTTCTTCTTATCTACCATCTTATTAAATTAACTCATGGAAACAGAGTAAAACTTTATAATAAATGTAATAGTGCCAAATTAATATAATAACAAACTCTAGATCTACAATATTTGCCCTTATATTTCCAGATTCCCCCCCCCCCCCTCCGTGTGGTATATGTTTTCTGTCTGCGATGGAAAACTAGTGTAGAATAAAAAAAATAATAATAGTACAAAAAATTTTTATAAAACGGGAAAATCAAAAGTCTTGCAAACTTAATACTGAAACTACATGACCGTGTACTGTCAGTTTTTTTTTTTTTTTTTTGTCGTTTTATTTGTTAAATACAATATATAACTGCAACATGAAATTAGTGTTTCTCGTAGAATTTCCGATTGCAACGATGCTCCGTGGTCACTAATAAAGTTTAAGAACCTCTGCTATATGCTATTTACCGTTAACTCTTAGGATATTTCGTCAGTTATTTGTGCATATTTAAGCTTTCGTTCATTTATTTAATATTTAAGGAAAGATTAAAACTGCTATTATTGTGCTGTCTTCAAACTGTTTAATAAAAATAGATCATTTTTTTGTACAATGTCATGTAACATATATTGACTGTAAAAAAATATTTTTAAGAAATACAAAGAAATCTCGTTTAGAAAACATTGATGCAACGAAATATCCGCAACTATCGTACACGAACATATGTTTTCATTAATTCCAAGGGACCTGAAAAATATTTCGTTTTAATGATTGTACGTTATTAAAACAAAGTGCCAATCGGCACTGAACATTTACTTCGTTACAGGTGATTTTTGTTGTTCTGGTACTCGCTACAGCTAGATTTCAACGGAATGTTCGTTATTACTAAATATATGTTATTATAACAATTAGTAAAACGGGATTGAACATTTCGTTACAATGGATTTTTCGTTGTACCTGTATTTGCTATAAGGATACGATAAAGCGTTTTAAAAGGCTTTATAGCGTTATTTGTGATCAGGTACAGTTTGCTGTAGCTTTATTCAGAAAACATCTCTAATACCCCTTAAAGTTAGAATAAAAGTTGGTGCAAGCAATGGTTTTAGTGTGTGTGATCCAAAATGGAACAAAAAAGAGGGCTGTATAAAAATGTTTGTGGAATTGATTTTACTCAAGTTGAATATTGTTTGTGAATGTTATTGATATATAGAATATTGTTTGTCATTCTTTGTTGACAATGTTTGTTATTACGCATTACACATTATCCTAAAACATTTAAAACGGGACTGAACAGTAAGTCCGTTATAACTAATTTTCGTTGTATCGGTATTCGCTATAATTAGATTTCACTGTATCAGAGTGAAAGCTAATTAAATGTAGTCATTGCGGCCCTGGATCAGAACTATCCACCCTCATTTGTGTTTTTCCGCACTGCCACTTCCCTCAGCTACGTTCGTGGAATCCGTCACAGTCCTCAGCTCTCGAATTTTAGAGCGTATTGTTGGACAACCTTTTATGCAAGTCATCCCATAAAGCGCGTCGCATTATCTTCCTCGTTACGTGATCTGGCGCTTGACTCCTAAGAACAAAGCCCTTCATCACTGCCCAGCGAAATCCAAAAAGGAAACTGTTGACCCACTTTACCACAGAAAAACGCGTCGAATTTTATTCTGACGAATTCGAACAAATGTTTTTCCTTTTTATCCCCGGCGTCCCATCGTTACACCACCCCAACTGGAGCAAGGTCGAACTCGACTCTAAACAGAGGTTTTAGCCTCCCAGCAAGGAAAAAGCCACTCGGACAATCTTTTCGCCACTGCCCGAACGCTGGTTCTCTCTAAATAATGAGTTCGAGAGATTTCTTTTTTCACTTTTGCGAAACGCTGAAACAAGTTACAATCCACCTAATAATAGCTTCGTGAGCAAATTTAAGAAGGCTTTTATTTTCTTTATAACGTTGTTATTAGCTTGTTTATTGTTTCACTGTTTTGTAAAGAAAATTTGAGTGGATAACCTCATTAAAGCGTAAAAGTGATGAGGATTTTTTTACCCTTAAACAAAAGGCTATTAAATGAATGCAATTAGAGATAATATGTTGCCTTTTTTGACGTGTATGAATACATCTTTAAATTTACTACCATACGGGAGAAATCCAAAAAATCTAATGATAACAAAATCTGGGGATACAGCTTGGCGTTGAAGTTTCGAATCTATCCTCTACATCCAAAATTAAATTATACTACTGGATAACTAAAGGATCAAAGAATTCATTACGATAAGCGAGAACAGTGACTCATTGCGGGGGCGGAAGAGGAAGCGCCGTCATTTTGAGGTTATTTTGCTGGGTTTCGAGATTTGCAATTAGTATAGCTTTTGACTCGTAGATGCTACGATGTTCGTTTAAGTTTTAATCATCAGCTGTCGTCAAAATCTATCTATTGTATATAATACACTAGTTTAAAGTAGTGACAGTGAATATATTTAGGCGTTAGAATTTAAAAAATAGTAACAATATATAGATAATGTTGGCTTATACGCGTCTTAAAACCAAAACTATAAAGCTATTAATTAATAAAGTTATATTGTAACGCAATAATTATTTGTTTCCTTGCTTTTATTCTAAATACATAAATAAAAATATTTTTTATTTAAAATACATAGCCCGTTACATAAACGTATTCACGTACAACACACGGCCGTGTCCATGACACAGCCATATTCCACATTTTTTTTTTTTTTTTTTTGTCATATCATCGATGCCTTAGGGTTTGGCACTTTTTACAGCAAAAAAGGAGGGAATATTTTTTGCTACACTGTACAAATTTTTGGTGTTACTGAACACCACTCAGTCGGTGTAAAATTGAAAATTATTCATTTTTTGATGCATATTTAATTCTCTTAACTGTCTTTCTTTAAAAATGCAGACAGCAGAATGTTTTTAGCATATGATTGCTAACTCATCTACGCATCAAAAATTCATTACGATTGCTCATTTATCCCATTTTTATAGAAACGATCCATCGCGGGGAAATTTCGATACGTAACGGAGTTAAGAAATTTCATGTGCAAACAAACGTTATACTGTCTATATTTTATTAGACAACCACATAGAAAAAAATTTAAAGTATCAAAAATGAATAATTTTCCACTTGACACCAAAAATGGTGGCAACATTATTAGTGTAGTGAATTTATCCAATGTTTCCAGCTGCAGTAATAATGCTGAGGAAATATATCAGCGTTTAACAGCAAGAAACTTGATAGCCGTTTATCGTATAAGTTTACGTTAAAATTTACGGGTTTAATTTCACAAAAACTTCTTTCTCTTCAAAATCTTAACTAAACAATAAGGCTGACCCTCATTCTTCGTTAGAAGAAATAATATTCTGGAAAAATCCCATATTGTATTTATTCAAGAATTTTTTCGAACAAATTTTATCCGTCATTTTTTGGCAACTTTAAACTGATATAATTTTAGAAGATGGGATGATTTTTTTTATTTTCTCACTGTCGAAACAAACCTTTAAATTAAATTAAAGAAGAAATTGAATTAGAGAAATGAATGAAACAAACATTTAAATTATCACGTGGGATTTCTTGAGTGACCTTACTCAGGGGATGATTGAGATTTGGCGCAAATTACATTCCAATCCCTCAGTTGGTGTTGTCATAAGTAATACACGAAAAACATTCAAACAAACATACACACAATCGAGCTCTTTGTACTATACATAGGTTTCACGTATTCTTCGTCTCTCTTAAATATAAGTTATTTTTCGTCGGTCAACTTCAAATGATGCAAGTTAATACATCATCAGACTACTGGTGTTTTCTTTAAGGCTACGGTAGACACTTAAAATTTCGAAAATTGGCCAAAATATCGAATTGGTGTATAAAGTATGCATACAGTGTATTAATAAATATTAGATATCAAATTTATGTTTATAATTCTAAACTTTTTAAGGCATGAGTACTTTTATATAGTTACACCCTTTTAAAATAAAAAAAGTCTTTTTTCTCAAAATCAAAAATTTACCTCAAAACAGAAATTCAAAACGTTCCACGTGCCGCAATTTTTATGCTATTGCTATCAAACTTTCCAAAAGTATTCTTATATTACGTAGTTATAGTTTAATGGATGAAATGCAGCAGTAATAATTATTTGAAACAATTACTAAATTTTCAGAAAATTTCATATAAAAGTACATTTTTGCCTATATTTTGTAAATTATCATATGAAGTGTTTTATTTTGACCATTCATTTATAAAAAGATGCCTAAGGATTTAAAACTAGGGAAAATTTTGAATAAAAAAAATTGAACGTCTGTAAAAAGTTCAAAATTTTTTATTATTTTTATTTTTTAAAAACTAATCATTTTTTAAGCCAAATTTTTCGCGGGGCATTTTTTCTAATCCAAGTACAAACTGTCAAAAAAATTTTAAGTTTGTACATAAAGAATTTTAAAAAAAATTTAGTGTCTACCTGTAGCCTTGACATATTTTATCTCATCATATTCATTTAAGTACTTGTTGATTTATTTTAATAACAAATGTCTTTACAAGATGTACACAAGCACTCTGACATTCAGGGGAGCAGAAAGGGTAAAAATCCTTGGTTTAATCTTCATTTCACATCCTAGCATGCAAGGACGAGAGATGGACGGAAACTGTATCTGTTTCAACACGAACACTGAATTTGTATTAGAAGTAGAAAAAAATATTTTTACCGAATAAGGAGAATTCAGTACATTGATATTCAGGAAATGTCTGTGAAAAAAAAAATAATTGAAAAACTTTTTTAAGGAATTGGGCGATCCAAATTTCGAGAGATAGATATAATCAGCCCCCCCCCCCCCTTGCAGAGCAATAGTAAAACAAATACTTCACGTGCAGTTTTCTTAATTAATTTAATCTAGTTCGTTCATATACTGACCACACTTCAACCTTGACCCGCTAGACAATTTCAAATCCGAAGTACATTAACGATAATTCATAATTATCTCTATTGCTTTAATACAGGCTAATTAAGCTAATAAAAGGACTCATTATCTTTAATTGCAATAGAATATCATGCGGATTATTTTCTAAATTTATTCCGATTCCATTCTTCTGAGATCACTTTTTGTGAGGCACACAGATGGTTAAGCATTACGTTGAATTCCTTATAATTTGATTTTTCAGTACGAAATTAAAGAAAAAGTAAAGACTGGTACAAGCTCCTCTTTTAATTTTAAAAGCTATTGATAAGACAGTAGCGTCATTACGGGGAGCAGAGATGTGACCGGGTGAGACCTTTTTGGAGGTCGTTTAGGGGTGACACCCATATTTGAAAAATACACATATTTGAATCATAGAATTTCACCGTTGCTATTTCAACGAATCATAACTGAAAATAAATTTAGTTTGCTGAATGTTATACCAAACAAATAAAATGGAGTTTCTTATGATGTTTTTCATCACTGAAAATATATGAACTATCAGTTTCTGTGAACTTTCCCCCTCCCCCTTTTTTGGGGGTAAGTGGGAACACAAATTACCGCCCCCAGTGGCACCCATGCTAGGAACACCACCGGAATAAGGATTCTTTTCTTTTTTTTTTTTTGCAGAATTTTTTTCCGTGGGATAATCAATTGAATTTTTCAGTTACCCAATGCCATGTAATAATTTATGTCTGTATAAAGAGGCCTTTTGAAACATTTAAAGCAATAGGCAAAAATATCTCGGAAGTCCCTAAATGGGAATAAAAATTGTAGACATTATTACTTTCAGCAACCCAAAAGTTATTTGCTGAGATAGAAGCAAAATCAATGGACAGCATTACTGATATTTGATATTATACGATTTTCTAACAGCTTCGATGGTAGCTTTTCGATGGTAGCTTCCATGCATAAAACCTTCAAATCAGCGTACGTATAGAAGATTGCTTCATCTTTATTGCAGCAGTTTTGAGTCTTTGCAAATGGGGCAATATGTCACGTAAAATTCAAGTTTCATGCCTGCTTAAGTTTTATCCCACTAACAATTCGTCATAGACAAAGAAGCCGATAGAGCAAAAACCAACTAGTTTTTCCCGCAGAGGCATGTGAAAATTATATCCAATTTTTAAAACTCATTTATCTAAGAATAAGTAACATTTTGCATTGTGTAACCATATGCGGTTATTATTGTTACACTTTGGTGCAATTCGTTTGTTATTATCTCACATTTCAGGTAGTTCCAGTTGATACTGAAATTATCTCGAATAACTTTGAAAGTAATTGGAATAAAGATGTATTTTTATTCCAATTACTTTTAAAGTTATTCGAGAGACAAATTTTAAAAGTAATTGGAATAAAACGGAGAAAGACTCAGTAAAACATTCCTCCCTGAACTTACTACCATTTTCGTTTTTTAGTAAGGGCCCTCTTTAGGCCGTTTGTTTAACTTCTGAAGGTTCTGTATTGTGTATTTCTGTCTTCGAAATTGAATCTATTTTGAGAAAACTTTAACGCAGTTGACCCTGATAAAAATTGTAATTATAATCAAATTAAAAACCAATATTGCTTCAGTTATTTTTGATTAAGGTTTCAATTAATTCGACATTTAACTGAAACCGTCAAATAACACTACATTACAAACATAAATAGCATAAAATATAATATACTCATCAGCAAATTTGTAAAGTCCTTCCTAATTAAAAAAAAATGTTAAAAGGTAAACTCACCATGCCAATACTATCTAGTTTAAACAATTCAAAATTCAACAAGAGCACTTTGCTAAATCGTGCCCAATAATTTGCGTTTCGAAGCAAATTATAAACATCGGGCACATGCCTCACAATCAGTGCACATCATTCAACGATGAAATGTTAAAAACCGACTCTACGAGGACACTTAACATTTGACAAAACGCGATTTGTCGTTAGAATGGACAAGGCTGAGCTTGATCCAGTTAGTTACTTACTTCATCCGTCACTGTTAACTAACTGGATTCAGCCTTGTTCAGCCTTGGAATGGATAAGACATGGATGTAGCCGACTGGTTTCGAGTATAAAACCTCAGCAATTTACAATCTTCCCAACCATAAAAACGAATAATGTTTTAAACGGTTTAAGGTATGCAATAATAGTTTTCATAAGGTTTAGTGATTAGTGACAATTTCCACTCCAAAAGGTAATAATATGCATCGTATGTGAAATTTTGTGTGGCCTGATTAGAATCAATATACCTCCGAAATATAGTACCAAAATTCATATGCATCAGGATAAAACGCGTAGCCACATCGTGATAGGAACCTTAGGCTTGATAAGTACCAAAAGCACTTGTAAACATTCTTGTTGAACCTCTACATGTTTGGCTCATGGATATTGTCTAAATTAAATATTGATTTGAGGTATTTTTAACCGACTTCACAAAGGAAGGAGGTTATACATTTATATTGTATGTATGTCGGTTTTTTTTGTTTTGTTTATTTGTCCACTCATAACTTCTCATCGGATGAACCGATTTTCAAGATTTTTTTTTTAATCGATCGCGTGTGGTTTCCCATAGGTCCCGTACCTTCGTTTGACCATATTCGATAGTTAGAAAAAAGTTATGGGCAGAAATAGGGTCATTTTTTTGGTTTTTCATCCATAACTTTTGACTAAATGAACCGATTTTGATGATTTTTCCTTTAATAGATAGAGGGCCGTCTAACTCAAATATCGTACATGAATTTGACTACATTTGTTTTTTAGAAAAACGTTACGGGTGAAAAATAAGTATTTTTTATTTTAGTTGGAAAGGCTTGACTTGATTTTTCTTTGTTGGGAAAACTGTTAATAAATATAAAAGTCACTGTTAAAAAAGAGTGTTGCCATTGAGCTATAATTTTAAAAGCAATTATAGCAACAGTTTCACTGAACACTTCTCTGAGGCAAAAATTGAATCTGATCAGTTTGTTTGCTAAAATCGACTTCTAAACGGAATTTATCATACAAATGATTAGTTTTTAGTGCTATTTATTCAAAGAAAGTTTGCCCTTCGGTATGCATTTTTTAAAAAAATAAAGTATTTATATAAAAAATATTTACACTAAAAAGAATGAAATAAAATGATTTTTGAGAAAAAAATAGAACCGACTTCAAAGCAGAGCAACTATAAATTGCGCTAAAAAGTAAAAAATAAACTCATTCTTTAAACAACATCGATGTGACTTTTAAACAAAGTTTTAGAAGTCGGTGCAAAATTAGGATAGATAAAATCTATTGCAATGATTGATCAATTGCAAGTATAAATGGCCCAGAATTAGCAACACTTCCGAGATAAAGTAACACATGGGGACATGGTGTAATGGTAATTAGACTCCTAATTTTGCACCGACTTCTAAAACTTTGTTTAAAAGTCACATCGATGTTGTTTAAAGAATGAGTTTATTTTTTACTTTTTAGCGCAATTTATAGTTGCTCTGCTTTGAAGTCGGTTCTATTTTTTTCTCAAAAATTATTTTATTAAATGGCATTTTTCATGTTTTTGGGAATGCGTTGGTGTTGAGGGAGGAAAAATGTGTTGTATTTTGAAGATAGAATACAATAATGTTTGATTATGCTATTTACATTGTTTTAATTGGAAATCAGTGAAGGGGAATCAAATAAAAAATAATAATAATAACAATTAACCGGAAACTGATGAGGCGGAGGAAGCGCGTGAAACTGCATACAACTTTGCTTCTGAAATACCCTACCTTTCTTGCCGAATCCTCAAGAATACTATGCGTAGTCATATGATGAGGGGAAGTGGGTTGCTTTCTGCCATGCGGAAGGGCCGAGCTCGAATCGTGCTGCTTCGACAGCGTTCCAACCTCTAGACTACATAAAACAGTAGAATGCATACGGCAGTATGCTTTAACAGCTATGAAAATATTTATCGCCAATCGCTGACTGACGGATTGCATGAAGACACCAGATATTGGATGATGATGAAATCTACAATGGTGTAACCGAGAGTGGGCAAAATAAAGCAACGCCCATAGAAAACCGACTTGAGAAGATGCCGTAAACGTTCCAATCTAATAGATGGATGTACATAATTGTTTAAAATTCCAAGACAACAGTCCATGGGCTTCACTATTAATGGGTCATTCACGTTTGCTTAGGGGAACAATGTATTTCTCTCTGTCTCTGAAGCCCATTTCCTACTAAACCGCCGTTATATTTCCACTGATTTTTCCGATAGCTCCATGGGAAGTTTTATAAGGTTCCACCACCCACCATGCGGGCCGTCTAATTTCCAGAGGCCTTCAGATTGTTCTCCATGTCATCATTAAGATTTCCAATGATTTGTAAACGAATCTTGTTTTTCATTCAGTTGGATTTCGTTTGTACTTGTATCAGGTATTCTAAATCAAGTGCGGTCTATGGATACCTACAGGATGCCGCACACTTGTTCTAAGTGAGGATCTGGTTCATCTTGCTCCTATATTTACAGCTCAAAATTTGAACCACCCACCTCCTGCATCTAAAATGAGAAACGTGTTTGATCGCTTATTGTTTTATTCTACGTCATTTTAATCCAATCGCCATACCTTCCCGCCAGAGATGCGCTTCTGCAGCGATGCGTTCAATGGCGTCCAGGCGTATATCTTCAACACTCTTCGCGCCCATCGATTCTGGCCTTGAGATTTCGACGTGTGAGGTCTGATGTTGCCAACAGAAAGTGAAAAGAGGGGTGGGGGGGGGGGGACAAAGCCCGCTGTAAAAATACAAAAACAACAAACTTTGAGCTACTTTCTAATGCCCATGGTTTTTAATTTCGAAAACACCGAAAAGGGTTTGGGGATAAAAACCGCAATTTTCTACAGCGATACTGAAGCGTTCCACAAATGCAGTTTAACGCTTTTTTGTATCACACAAAAACTGTTTTCAGGTAATGGTGATTCGTTATAAATTACTACCTAAGTGTCGCCATCAAGACCAAATGCGGTAGTTTTTCTTCTACCCCTTCAAAAGCCGGCAGCTGCTCACATAAGAATATTTATACGAAAATATTTTTTATTCATGCTTCGCAGAACACTATTAAAATGAAATTGTGGGTTCCGTAATGTCCATAAACACTAATCATTACACCTTAGTATATTTTCGGCACTTTTTCAAATTTCTAAAACATAATCATCCTTCTCGTGGGCGAAATCTTTGATGTCAACAGAGAGAAAAAAACGCCGCCTTGCAGGCAGTATACCTTGCGCTTAAGCTATTAATTTTTTGTTGGAATGAAATGATATTGTTGGCTTTTCGAGAATCTTGCTCTATATAGACTGAGGAAAGACTGTAGGAATTGGAATTTTTTTATTAGAATATACAAACAAAATACTTTTTATCCTTAACGTAAACACGAAAAAACAAATAAAATATTGGTACCGAAAGGCAGTGGTAAGAGCAGGCTTCCACTGACAAAGAATGTAGGGAAGTACGATTTACTCAAAAATAATTGTTAAAAAATGTAGTCGACTGTTGCCCAATGTTTGTGTTTATCAAATTGTAATGTACGTAATTATTCTAAAGACGCATATTAGTTTTCAACATTTTGCGAAAAACTCACGAATTAAACATATATATTTTACTACAAAGTGTCTGTATAAAAGTTTCGCATCATTAAGAGCTCAGGTTCCGCCATCAAGGGGGAAACAGCGTCAAAATTCTCAAGTGGTATTATCATCCGCCAATAGAGGTGCTACTTGAAAAGAACGGATTCCGGTTTCCGTGGAATGCACTAGGTCTGCAAAGGTTAGTGATCATACGCAGCCCGTTAGAAGGGGGAAAAAATGTGTCTGTATGAGATGTGAGCAAAAAATACACGTTTTTGTAAGAACAGGCATTGAGTAAGATTTTATAAATTCCGTTTCTTGATACCAAAGTTGAGTTTCACTTCTTTAAGATCGAAATATCGAGTTACTTCAGCTGCATTATTAAAATCATTAAAGGAATATAAGATCATATGAAACAATCGATCATCTGAGACGCGCTGCGCGAAATTCAACAATAGCAGTCAGCAGCAGAGATCACAGGCGTGGGCTAGTTGTCTTATACAGTATTACAACGGGTGAGCGAAACTACTAAAACCGCTGTATTATACGCTTTACAGGATCCATAGAGCGATTAGCGTATCATTGGAAATTTTGACACAAATGTAGCAACAACGAGCATTAAAGATGGCTCAACCAATGTTGAGGACTCAACCTAACCGTGTCGAATAACCATGCCGAAAGCATCCATAGAGAGATTAGCGTACCATCTCAAAAATACCATGAAATTTTGACACAAATGCAGCAACAACTTGCATTCAAGATGGCTCAACCAATGTTGAGGACTCAACCTAACCATGCCGAATAAACCATGCCGACTCAATCTAACCATGGCGAAAGCATCCATAGAGTCATTAGCGTACCATTTCAAAAATATCCACGTAATTTTGGCACAAATGCAGCAACGACGAGCATTCAAGATGGTTCAACCAATCTTGAGGATCCAACCTAACCATGCCGAATTTTCTGTTTTGTCTAAGAGTATCAGTACTTACACGCATATGTATTAGAGTACAAGGCTGGCGTTAAACGTAATGGCTTAACGTTAGAACCGCCGGATCGGTCATTGTAACCATTTCGAAACTTTCAGTTTGCCCCAAGTTGTTACTAATTATAATACAATTTTCAGTTACATTGACTTTTCCTGACTTACTGTATTTTAAGAAACGTCAATGCAACTGGAAGTCATACTATAATTAGAAACAACTTGGTGCAAACTGAAAGTTTCGAAATGGTCCAAATGATCGCTTTGGTAATTCTTTTGAATCCAAGAGTTGTGGAGGAAATTAACCAAAACCATCCCTGAATTTATTACCCTGACTCCTTAACACAGTCTGCTCCAGTCTGATCTTTCCAGTTGTAATCAGATTTGAGCAAGTATTCAAAACCATGCTGCACAATGCACTTGTCAAACTTTCTTGTGTCCATACATCAAAACGACACTTTCTTCCTTTTCATTTCGAAGCAAAAAGAACTATTCCTCAATGTTTCTGAAACACACTGTTAAACCCATGATAAACAAATCCCAGAATTTATTTATGATTACTCAAAGCACTTTTACTGCAATGTACGGAAAACTAAAATAGCTTTTACACTTTTCAATTATCAAGTGATTACTTCCTATACACCGTTTAAAAGAAGTGTTTTACAGCCCATCTATACTTCAGTTTCCTGACCGTGATTGTCGAAAGCCATCACCTTCCCTCGGTATAACATGGCACCTAGCTTCCGATAAATACAAATATGGAAAGTGCTCCATAAGTGGAATGACCCAACCACGCTTCGATCACCTTTGTTTAAAAAGCTCCTGGCTTGTTCACCACGCTCCAACTGTTTATGAAGAATGGCCACACATTCCGATTCATCAATGGAAATAAAAAAGGAGCGAGTGGCAAAAAGGTATGTTCGGAAGCCATGCTGCCCGTTCCATTTCCGAGAAAGTATACGCCGTCGGAGGTTTGGTACACACCTGCTTGGTCACGGTTCGTTGGAATTATGAGCCTCACATTGTGACGTCAGTATCATTCAGTGAAGAGTCCCGAATGGGATTCGCAAACATGACCTTTGTTTACCGAGCTATTTTAACAGGTCGGATTCCGAAGATTAACTACAAATGAAAATTCACTCATGTTAATATTTTGCCCAAACAGTATTACACGTAGCTTCTTATATCCCGTTAAACCAAAGTCCCGTTTTTGCACAACTAGATATTCCTTTTTGTATGAAGCATACAGTTGGAATAGAGGGATTTTAGGCAAAGTGCAGATGCTAATAAGCTTCATATTACACGATTTTATTTAACTTGATTTGTCACGGAAGTTTGTTATGCCGTTTTCGACCACTGTTACTGCGTAAATTATCTTCAAACTTTGCACACAAGCTTATCTTCAATGACAATGCAATATTTCATCGATTTTATAGTTTATTATAACGTTAATTAGGAAAAAAAATTGGGAAGTTTTGGCTTTGAGGAAATTATCAGAATTATTATTTGTCGAATGGCAACAATAGCATTGTTTAGAATATTTGGATAATGCAACGATGTTTTGAATTTTAAAATACTGAAATCATGGCGAAGAAAGAAACTGCGACGCAGCGGAAGAGGTTTTTTCACATAAAACCGTGTAACTTAAAACATTTTTAAACGATTTATTTTTTGATGTCCCGCAATAAACTCTAAGCTTTTTCTGTGACTTGACTACATTTTTGAAAATTTCAGCGGAATTTCTTTGAGCTTAAAAATATGATAAATAGCAACAAGGATTTCAATCAAACTTTTCCCCTTTATCTTCTTTTAAGTGAAATAAATTTTGAATTGATAACCGTTAGTTTATGGAGAATATTTAAAAAGTAAATATGATCTTCAAGGAAAACTAAAATATGATAATTTCGGATCATTTTCAGTTTTATAAACGATTACAGCAGAGACTCCTGATGACTTCTCGATGAAGTGACTATTTATAACGTTGGAAATGGGCATATTTGCAATAAACACTACTTTATTATTTATGCATCTTTTATAGTTGCTTACAATGCCTGAAAGCGTTTCTCTTTGCTTCTTTCTTTTATTTTTGGTATTTACAATTTCGTATTACAGTTAAAAGCTTATTTTTAAGCAGGGGAAAAAAAACTATTTCCAAAATTGCTTCATTGATAGCACTAAAAGTCATCAATAGCTACTAAACAAAAAAAAAGGTGGGAAAATCGAGTGATAAACAGAGGAGAAAATGGCACTTAAGTGTTTTGTCTTTGCCTATTTATATTTACGTTACGATTTTTTCCTTTCCCCTTTCTTTGTTCATTTTCTTTTTCTTTTTAAATTTCTTTCTTTCTTTTTTCTTTTTTTTGTTAAATCACACCTTAAAATGGACAATATAATACCACTTGGTTAAAATTCTGCACTTTTTAAAAAATGCTTAAGGGAATTTACGGGTTTAAATTGGATATAAATTCTTGATTTTCGAAAGTACAAGAACTGATAAAATTGGTTAAAAGCTGATATTCTAAAATTACATAAGCTGACAAAATTTCTTAACAATCTTTAGTGTTGTAAATAAACATAATATACACTTAAAATATGTAACTCCTTTTTTTCTTCTTCTCACCTCCGCCCCACCTAAGAAGTTGTGCTAAGGAAGCTAGTATTAAGAGAATAAACTATAAAATGAACTAACATTAGTAATCTATTCACGGTCTTTATTTTTAGTAATGCTATTTTTTACGTACCGTCAGTCAATATATATATATATATATATATATATAACGCCGTGAATTTAATTTCACCGTCAATAGCCTTCAATATTTTTCTTCCTGCCTCAGTAAAAAATGCTCATTGGAGTTATTATTTCCTAAGCCATTAGGACTAAAAGAATTTGCAACACCATTTGACTTTGATAGCGAAACTGCTTTACTTAAGAAAAGACATTTAAATAAGGATTTTTCTCTTGCATTTTTAAACTACTATTTTTCAAATATTTCCTTCAACGAACACTTCGCTTTTTGTGTAGCCAGTTAACTGTTGCCCATATGACAATACTTTTCTAAAACACATTATATGTCGCGAATTTTATTTGATTTTGGCTACAGCGCTGGCTTGAGGACTTGGCACGTTTTATGGTTTTGAATTTCTTGAACATGATTTAAACTTCGCTGTATGGATAACGACTTGAAACGAACAGACTCGTGGAACACGAATTTGTTTTTTTCACTCGGATTTTTCAGGTAAGAGTGGTTCTTTTTAATTATTTTGGTAGCGGGTCTGTTGGTGTGTCACTTATTTTAGTTTTAGGACTGTGGCATGGACGAAACCCCATATTTTGTATTTCAATTTTTATTTTTTATGCTTGTTTTTTCTGGGCTATATTTCTGTCGGCTCTATTGTATTTTTGCTTGGGAGTTGTGAGGGGCTCTGCATCGCTCATTCGTTGAGACACACCAAGACTGAAGAGTCCTTGTTTCATTCTCAAACTTAAAAAAAAAAATTTTACTACATTTCTGCTATATATATATATATATATACAGTAAAACCTCTCAATAAGGGACACTAAGAGGACTGGAAATTTTGTCCCTTAAATAGAGGTGTCCCTTCCTCGGAGGTTCATAAACTGATGCATACACGTATAGTGTATTAACTTGGTTCAACTTTTTAATGATAAACATGTCACCATCTAAGCTTAAATGCTGAAAATGCTTCATGCATACAAATAATAAGTTGAAATTATTGAAAGTTAAAATTTTTTCATTAAAAAACTAAAATTTTAGCGTAAATGTCGTATTATCAAAGGTTTGTAGCTTACAGAAATGAATGTGAAGTAATCAATGAGATGGGTTTGTTTGTAAGTACGAAATTTGAGCAATACAGCATAATTTAAGTTTCGTGTACTTTTTCCAATCCTTGCATCAAAAACTTGTTGGCAGCCGGGTACTGTCTGTCAATGCTGAGCATACATGTATTCCATAGTACAAGAGAGGGAAAAGCCTTTACAAGTAGGTTTTGGCTAGCACTTTAAAATACACTTGTTTCTTTGGTCATGCTTCTAAGACTCAGACTAGCACTTTCAGAAGTTAATTTTTAGAAGAAAAAAAAAACTTCAATTTCCAGTAAATTTTTCTTATCTATATAACTTGACTTTTAGAAATTTTTCTCTGTGAATGTCCCTTAAATAGAGTGTCCCTTATTCAGAGGTAAATACATTGCGGTCCCTATTCAAAAGGACTGGGACCAGAAAAAGTGTCCCTTAATTAGAGGTGTCACTTTTTCGAAGGTGTCCCTTAAAGGAGGTTTCACTGTATATATATATACATACATGCATATAAACGCACACACACACACATATATATATATATATATATATATAGTGTGTAATGTAACTAGCAACATAGAAAGGTCTTCAGAAAAACTTGAGCACAAATAAAAATTTGATGAATTAGTTGAATAAATTACATATACTGAACTGCTGAAACACGAACTCTATACATAACTAAAGAAATAAAAAATATCCATGCACAGTAATGTTACAGCAAACTCGTGAAGGTAGTAGAATTTCAACAACAGTCAATTGCAATCTTATGATGGATTTTAAAAATTTTTGACTTAAAAGGAAAGATAGAACAATTTTTAGAAACACGAACAGGATGAAGTTGTGAACCAGAATATCATTGCCAAAGTTCGATTGAAGATAAAGCGAACATTGAAATTGGGAGTTAATAGGAACAGAAACGATGAGTACTACCCGTGCTTAAAGATAATGAAAATGGAAGTTAATAGGAACAAAAACGGTGAATACTATCCGTGCTTAAGGATAATGAAAATGTAAGCTAATAGGAAAAAAAACGGTGAGTACTATCCGTGCTTAAGGTTAATGAAAATAGAAGTTAATAGGAACAGAACGGTGAGTACTACCGTGTTTAAAGATAATGAAAATAGAAGTTAATATATGAGCAAAAACGGCAAGTACGAGAGCAGATCAAATAGTAAATTGCCCTTCCAAGTTGTGGTCATTTATTAAAGCGCCCATACAAAACCAACACGGCTATTACATTATACAAAGTAAGTTCACTTTTCCACATAGTTCCTGATAGATTCTAAACAGTTCTCTGAGCGGACAACCAACTTTTCAATCCTGGACGCTATCCTCCAGCACTATGTAACCACACGGAGACAGCTGCTTTCACCTACAAATCATTTTGGAATCGTTGTTCACCCAGATCCTTTTTGAGCTTACCGAAATCATGGAAATCACATTGCGCTAAGTCGAGACTGTATGGAAGATGTTGCCATACCTCCCACAGAATCGCTGCATCAGTTCACACGTTGGCGGGCCTTACGCCCATACATTTCCGACTTAGCGCCGTGTAATTTTCATGTTTTCGGTAAGCTCAATAAGGATCTGGGTGGACAACGATTCCGAAATGATTAGGAGGTGAAAGCAGCTATCTCCGTGTGGTTACATAGTGCCGGAGGATATTTCTATGCGTCCGGAATCGAAAAGTTGTCCGTTCAGAGAAATGTTTAGAATTTCTCGGGAACAATGTGGAAAAGTGAACATACATTGAATAATGTAATAGCTGTGTTGCTTCTGTATAGGGGGTTTAATAAATGGGCACAACTTGGAAGTGCAACTTGCTTTTAGATCTGCCCTCGTACTGCCCGTGCTTAAATATAATGAAAATGGAAGGTAATATAGGAGCAAAAACGGTGAGTACTACCCGTGCTTAAGGATAATGAAAATGGAAGTTAATAGGAACAGAAACGGTGAGCACTATCTCTGGTTAAAGATAATGAAAATGGAAGTCAATAGGAACAAAAATGGTGAGTACGACCCACACTTAAAAATAATGGAAATGGAAGTTAATATATGCGCAAAAACAGTGAGTACTCCGTGCTTAAATGTAAGGAAAATGGAAGGTAATATAGAAGCAAAAACGTTGAGTACTACCCGTGCTTAAAGATAAAGTTTCTAATGGTATAAAAAAATGAAAAAAAAAAGATAATTGCTCTCGTTAAGGTAACAGAGAGAGGGAGAGAAAGAATTTGGTTTATCCAAAAAAAAAACTCATCTTTACCAAGTGGCTCAGAAACCTTATAGTATCGAAAGAGTAGAGCGAATCTAAAATTATTCTTTTTTTGTCAAGAAAGAGGTTTAAAGTTAAAGGGGTTAAAAAACTACAGATTCGTCTATTGGCTGTCACTGCTAAACACGATACTTATTACGATTCTAACTAAGCGACAAATTAACATCCTAGACGTAGCTGAACAAAAGGAACAAAAATAATTCTGTTGAATTTTTGCACAGCGGATCATGTACAGGAGACGAACGAACTAACTGAACTCTGCCAAAGTATATTAACTCCCCTTTCAGCTCTTAGATTTGAAAAGTTTATTTTTTAAACATTTCCATATTACTCAGAAAATTGGAAGCTGAAGAAGTAAAAGGATTTTTACGACAGAGGTAATTAAATAAGTACCTAACTCTGAGCCCTCGTGAGCTGTCAAAAAAAAAGAAAGAAAGAAAGAAAAGAAGGTAATAATTCTGCATCTATTGAACCAATAATATTTTTAAATGTTTTAAGTTACACGGTATTATTTTTAAAAAAAAAACTAAAAAATTTCGCCATGATTTGAGTATTTTAAAATTCAAAACATCGTTGCCTTATCCAAACATTCCAAACAAAGCATTGCCATTCGACAAATAATAATTCTGATAATTTCCTCAGAGCCAAAATTATTTAAAAAATTTCTAATTAATGTTATAATAAATTATAAATGGATGGAATATTGTATTTTCATCGGAAGATAAGCTTGTGTGTAAAGTTTGAAGATAATTTATGCAATAATAGTGGTCGAAAACATCCGTGACAAATAAAGTTAAATAAAACCGTGTAAAAACTGGAACTGTTAAAATTTTAAAGGCTGTTTGGTGCAATAAACAAATAAACGCGTGTAGCGAAATTTTGAAGAAGTTTTAATTTTTAGTAAATCAAAACATTATTAATTTATATGTGTGTTACACCGAGGACATGAATGTTTATGATATCGAGATTTAATCTCATTTTGAGTTATGTTTTGTCAACTTTCCTCGACAAAAAGTGGGAAAAAAAGGAAGAAGGAGGTTATAATCCTGCATTAATTAAACCAAAAATTGGAACTCGGAACTATTAAAATGTTAAAGGATGTTTGTTGTAATACACAAATAAACTCGTGTAACGAAATTTCGAAGAAGTTTAGATTTTTAGTAAATCAAAACATTATTAATTTGCCTGTTACAGAACACATGAATGTTTACGATAACGAGATTTAGTCTCATTTTGAGTCATGTTTTGTCAACTTTCCTCTACAAAAAGGGAAGAAAAAACATCATGCTTCGTAGATGAAGAGTTAAAACAATAACAACATTACTTTTCAGCAGAAACTTAGACATAAATAGGAAAATAATACAAATTAAAAGTTCGTCAAAACTTTAGAGAGTATTATAGAAATCGGGTATTACATAACCTAATATTTGTTTTATAAGTAATTTTTATACAAAAACTAGATAAATATTTAACTAGATGTCGTCAACTAATGTTCAATATAAAAAAACAAACACTCACTTTTAATTTAATCAATAGTTCATAACGCTAATGCAAATCAACAAACTAACGAAACGTTGATTCGAAGCAAAATAACACGTCACCACACTTACTATCTCACTTTATATTATATTAGACATTATTAGCTTTAAATTTTACACTGTACGTTTTATTATCATATATAAGTATATATTTTGGAAATGGACTAACTGACACTTTAATATTAGTATTATTTTGCTTTTACATTCATTTAATAGACTACACTTTCTTTTTTGTTTTGTTCTTGACCTTTTTTCTTGTTTGAATTATGAATAGTAAAAAATATATTGAGTATTGTTCAAATATTGTAGATTGCAATGTAGTATAAAAGTCAGACGGCTAAAAACTTCTAAAATAGACTGCAAACCTGCGTTCAAGGGGGGGGGGGGGAGGGGAGTTAACTGTTTTCAAAACTTATTTTGTTGATAAAACTAAAACTCGTCAACACCTACTAAACAAAAAGAAAACAAAATAACTGAAGTATGTACAAAATAAACTGTGGACCTTGTTTAAATTGGAACCGTCCTTAATTCGATTTTTTTTTTTTTTTTTTTTCAATTCGAAGATTTCTCTTGGTCTCCTAACTCTGCATTTTAGCAATGTTAAAATTTTTGGATAGTTCAAAACTCAATATTTCTTTGATTTAAAATTTTTTTGTTCAAAATAATCTCAACAGTTCATTTAAATAACTTTTCTGCTAAAATTACGATGTCACATCTCTGTATTCTGCCGATGAAGAATTCTTGCAAGATTTCTGCCTTGTTTTCTATTGTAAAATATCATCCCCGCCGTTGGGGGCCCTAGTTCAACTGTCAAATGTTTTCGTTACATGTTACATAGAAGAACAAACAATTGTAAGTGAGGCTGATTTTCCTTCCCCGAACTCTTTCGAAGATTTTATTAGAAGTAAACAGTCGCATAATTTCCAATGATTTTTTTATAACGCAACTTAACTAGACATTCCGTAAAAATTGAACTGTATGTATAATTTCCCATTTGACAAATAAAATGAAATACATTTTCAGTCTAACGATGTCTAATACAATTTAACCCTCTCATGCATGAAAGCCTCATATGAGGTGACATACATTTTGCTTGAAATTTTTATGCAGATTCGTTTTTGTGCTTCAATTTGCATGTCGTCCTCATCTAGACACTCCAAACAATTCTTAGAAATTACAAAATGTTTCATAGGGTATTCAAGATTGTTAAAAGATTAAGATATATTTGGGGGTCCATGGAGGATTCACGAAAGAAGAGAAAATCTTAGTTTTGAATCAAATTCTGTTTAGTTATTTTGAAGCGTGTTTTACATTGCTGGGAAGTTTGCTATTATTTTACAGCTTCTTATTCCTTATAAATGAAGTTTGAATATTCAATTTTGCCAGGTTTATTATTATATTGAATAAATATGGCAAAAAAGCATAAAACGTCTTCATACAAGAACACGAGTTTTCGACTATACAGGACAAAATTTCTGAAAGTAAATTATTACACAACAATCCTGAGATGCTAAATTAGTTTGCGGCATATGAAGTTTTTGCTTATAACTCAAATAAATAAATGCATACATGAGAGGGTTAAAGTAAGATAATTAGTTTGGTGACATGTTATTTTGTTTCGAATCAACGTTTTGTGTGTTTGTTCCTTTGCACTAGCGTTTTAGAACTCTTGGTTAAATTAAAAGTGAGTGTTTGTTAAGTGAGTATTCTAATTTATTCAATAATAATAGGACAGCATTAAAACTTTTATTTCTCTTTCCTTTACATGAGGACAAGTGAATAAAGATAAAATTTATATATAATAATGTATTACAAATGCATTCAATTAAATAATTAATTTAGTCGTCAATCAGTTGCACCGAGTAGATTATCGCTAACTGAAATATTTAAACAAAATTAAGAGTTGCCAAACAGGAAAACTAAAATGAATAAGAAATTTTTTAACGCTTGAGGCTGAACTTGAAAAATGAAATGATTTACGGTCAAAATTTGACCACTGGGCGACTCTATTATTATTATTACTATTAATATTATTATTATCATTATTAATTATTGTTATTATTTATTATTACTATTTCGCACTTACCATTATAATATACTATGTTTGAGACACGTATTCTTGTTTGTTACATTAAAATTACCCAACCCGAAAACGAAAACTAAAACGAGCCTTTTCACTTCACGACCTTCAATAAACGCAATAGTTTAATCTTACTTGAAATTATAAAAAATGTTATTCCAAATTTGAACTTAGAACAAAATTTAAGTAATAACAAAACGGAAACAAAATAAGCAAATATTTCAAAAGTTTTAATGAGAACTGATAAATATTGAAAATTGAAATAGAAAACACGAATATATTCTAGGAACTTGCAAAACAATTGCTTATTGCGGAAGATTCCAAGAATTCCAAAAACATAAAAGAGACAGATTTAGTTGTGGAGCAAAATTATCCGGTAAAATGCTTTCGCTATTCCCATCCGAAATTGCTTTAAGGTTTTTTATTTCTTTCATGGAAGAGTACGATGTTTTGAAGTGAACATCTCATGAATAAAAGAAAACTGTGTTTTAATCAAACTAGTTTATATTGACGAAGAAAGCTTCGAAGATCGATTGGTCATTCTAATTCAATTTATGAACTCTTTCAACTGAGAGAGAAAAGTAAGTAAAAGCTAATGCTACAAAATTGATGTTGGGTATACGAGAAAATAGGCTCGTTCCGTTCTGGACGAATTTCTAGTTTTATGTTATCGGAGAATATTTACTGATTTCTAGTTTCAGAAATATCAGACGATATTTATTAAACTCGCACGATTTTCTTTTTCTTTTCTTTTTTTTTTTTTTTTTTTTTTTATGCTTAGTTACAAAACAGTTAAACCAATAGTCCCCCCCCCCCCCTTTGTTTTGTAGATTCCTGCATGTGCCTAAATGTCTCCTTCTTATTTCATGTTTACTTTATTACATGTCATGCATTATTATGAAATTCATTATAGTCTGAGTATAGTAGTTCGTGTTCATTTAAAGCCTGTAGGATCTTACTGAGATAAAAAGTTGGTTAGACCTGTTGATAAAAAGGTCTTTTCTATATGTACTCTTAACTTTTTTTAAAAAAATATGTACAGCCATGCTATTTTATTGAAGATGCAAACCAGCAGAATTGGAAATTATACACCTGATGAGATCAATTGGTTAGCTTCTATATGAAATATATTTTTTGGGACAGAATTACACACGTGCAACAAATTATGGGGAAAACAACTCGTGTAAGATTTTAGTTAAAGTACGCGCAGAAAAGTAGAATAAAACAGGATTAAAATATTTGAAATTCAAGTTAAAACATTCAATTACTAACAAATCAAAAAACAAATCAGAGATCAAATAAAATAAAAGTAAACAAAGAACCAAATAATCCCTCTATGTAGCATTCGCGTAAATGAAAAAAATTCTGTTTTATTATAAGAAAACAATAACATGTGAAATTAGGATCAGTAGGAATATACAGAGGCAAATGCATTTTAAGCATACTTAATGCATTTTTATTTTTAGTTGCGTTATTTTATGTATTATTCATTGAATGTAAGACAAAGAGACGAAATTTTGTTGCTTACAAAAACAAACTTTTGTACTTCGAAATTTGGAAACAGAAAAAAAAAAAAAAAAACATATTCTTAAAAGGGAAATAATATACGTGCGAATTTATTGAAAATGAAATTTAAAAAAAAAACATGCTAATATAAAATAAAAATTTTGCTATAATGTAAAATACTTATAATGTTTGAAAAAAGCAAAAAGACGTAACCATAGCAACAATACAAAAGGATAGTTTCGGCGGTGAAAATAACCTCCATTTATTTTTTATCTTCGTTTTCTTATTTCAAATTAAAGTTAAAAGTCCAAATTCTTGTAAAAAGGACTGGATGCGTAAAAAAAAATTACATTTAATACATTTGTTTGCAAAATTTGTGAAAATTGTCCGCACTAGCCCCCTGCTCCAATACTGCCCGCAGTTTGAAAGAATAAACATTGACACTGCTCACGTTTTCCTGGTTAAAATGCATAGTCCATACATGTAATAGTTTTCTAATTAAAAAGATCAAAACGGGAAATCAATATTCAAAAGTTTAACATAAAGATAAATTATTCAAGATCGAAAAAAAAAAAAAAAAAACGAATATATTTTAGAAAAGGTTGATTTAATTCTACATTGACTGAATTCTAGAGCTGATTTCTCTGTTTTAATGATACTCAAAGATATTCATCATTATAATTAGTAAACTGGACAAAAATATAGAAAAGAAAACAAAAGCTGTAATTAGAAGTCAGCGAAACTTTCTAATTGAATTATTTACAAAGAAAGTTGAAAAAATACTCTACTGTTTTGAACTTAATAAAAGTCTATCTCAATTGGCTGACAAAATGTTTACAATAAAGAAAAAATAAATTATCAATTTAACAACATAAGAAAATATTCGATTTTGTCTTAAAGAATAATCACTCACCCATTTTTTTCATAGCTTTCATGTTTCCTTTTGTAGTAATCCAAAGCGAACACTAATTTTTTTTTATGGTTCTTAGAACCTTTATAAGTGTATATCCATCGGTTTTTCTTTAATTCACAGTAGCGTCACTGTAACATTCGCTTTGTAAAAACACATTAATTCACTTGGCATCCAATTGACGAAATCGGTATCCATCATCAATTGTGTACATTGAATAAAGAATCCAAGTTTCGCAATTGGCTGTATTTTGTTTTTAAACCAATTCGGCAAGAAAAAGCAGAGTCACAAACACAGAAACATAATTACTATTTTTTTCCCGTCGAGAGAGAAACAGTGAAGCGTTGGGAAAGTTTATTTGTCAATGGCACTGTCACCCCGTTCGGAGTCGGAGGAAAAGTTTCGTTCCGAGGAAGCAGGTAAAATGATTGTTTTTATTTTTTAGAACGGACAGCCGTATTTGGCGATTGAGCCTTTTTGTTGGCTACGTTTGGCGATTATTTTAAAGTTTATCTTTTTCCTTCAACGGCGACTTGTGTCCTCTCTCTGACATTTTGGAGACAGATGTTTTTTTTTTCTTTTCAAGCAACGAAATAAAAAGTAACTATCATAAAATACAACAGCTTCATAAGGCTTAGAATTTATTTTATTCCCAAAAGAAAAAAAATCTTCACGCAAAAAAAAATAATTGTTCGATTAGTGATTGTAATTCCTCACAATTCCATATATGACCGGATATCGAGTTATCAGCAGTTGAATAATCCGGTGAGTAATTCTAGAATCTAGTGAACACCAAAAGTATTTTCACGTATATCTCTCGATTATGCTCATTACTTCTCATGAGCTCAAATTGCAACAAAACCGCATCTCTGTCTTTCCCTCTATCTTTAGCCACATTTGATTGTATCAGATGCCTGTAAGATTGTTTCAGTATTCATATAATAAGAGGTATGCCACATTAATTACTAAGAATAATTATATTCCATCTGCCGTACATGATACTTTTTTTTACTAGCCAATAAGACGTGGAAGATATATAGAACTGAACACCACCGTGTCATAACATGCATTTTTCAGCAGATAAGTGAGAATAATAAAGCATTCTATTTTCAATATTCCCTAATTAATTTATTAAAACAATAAATTGAATATTTTTCTTCGCAATGCTACAAAAAGCATTCCATTAAAATTTCAAGATAAACACGAAATGAACAATTTGGAACTTTACACCAACTGAACACCGAAAAGGGGTGGTAACTAAACGCAAAATTTTTAGTGTATAAAAAAAAAATACCAATCGCCGAGACGTAAAAAAAAAAATAATCCCCTAGATTTACTAAACATGTTTTCATTTCTCTTGATTCGCTATCTATTTATACCAACACACATAAAACCCACTAGTATCTTTTCCATCTTTCCTTATATCGAAACTTAACAAGTATGAGGACATAAGTATGCATGTACACAAATATATGCGTATTAGTATTTACATAAGTCTGCATGCGAGCATGCATGAGTGCAAAGCATTGCCGCTTTTCATTCGCTTTAACAATAGATTCAAGGTGTCAGTGGGGATAAATGATAGCTGTCTGCTATCGTCTCACACAGACTGCCTCCAGGCAGCTGTTCACTTATTATTACTTTACATTTTATTCCACGAAATGCTGTTTATCGCAATGCGTGCTCTGCTATTCCAGTCACGAAACCAGTGTAGAAAGGGAATGTTTTAATTAGCTCTCCCCCCTTTGTAATCTGAAAAGAAAGCACTATAATTGTTTCTATTTATTGGCCTGCTTAATGACGATGGGACAGAGTTTAACCGGTCGGGGAGAGGGGATCGGAGTTTGAAAGTTATGGCTGAAGTCCCAAAGGTTGTTTTTTTTTCTTCTCGTTTAACTCTATCACAGCAATTTTCAACCTCCTGAAACACCTGCTACATGATTTTTTATTGCTTGAACGAGAAATCAAATAAATTAATATAAGCGAGACTTACATTAATTTATTGATAAATTAATGTAAGTTTCCTCTAGTTTGTACAAAGAAGCCGAGAGTGTCCCAAAAATCCTCAAGTGTTGTTCGCTTACGAAAGCCGTTGCTATAACAGACAAGTAGAATTGCCAAACGTCCCGAATTTCATGGGACTGTCCCGTAATTTAAGAAATTTTCCAGTCAGGCAACTTCAAAGCGGGACAGCAAAAGTCCCTTATTTCTGCCCGGATATTGGATATCCAGTGACCATTGTGTGGCGGGTACATACGGATGTTTCAAACCTCAAATTACGTACAGTTTTTGAACATCCCACAACTTCCAAATACGTAATAAGTTTGTAATTTATACGTACTACTATGGTAACTAATTAAATTGTAAAAACCAAAATTGACATGGCGGATAACCGGATCTTCCATGTAGTGGCCGAACTGCATTCCGGATATTTCAAAATCGGTCGGATATCGGATATCCGGTACTGCTGTTCCGCATTTGCTGTTTTTAGATTTGGCAACCCTGCTTACAAGTGACGCCGCAAAGAGGGGATATGCTGACATGGACACTTTCCGAAATTATATTTTTAGTGTATTTATTATGTTCTTCGATGTTGATGTATTCTATTTCCAATTTAAATTTTTAGCGCAAAAAAAGAAAAGAAAAATAGTGCCGTCAGTGCTTAATTTTTCATCAAACGTTCTCTCATACTTATCTGTCTCACTCCTCTTTTGAAGAAATCGAAGCAGTCCTGACGCATGTTGCGAAATCACGAAGGGTTTTCCCTAAATAAATCAGACAGTACTTACAGTAGCAATGTAGGATTGAATGGATCCATTCATACAAAATAATAGAGCGTATATATGCAAATCAATATAATTATTTCTGTATTTGCCATTAAAAATATTGACAATTAATACGAACGAGAATCAAACATCACAATGTCTTGTTGTTGTGGTTTACTCTATGTACTTCAACAACAACATTCAGAATGAAGTATTGTTTCTTAGACCATACTGTGATTCTTTTCTTTTGCTTTCTTTTTTCTCTCTCCCCCCCCCCCTTTTTTTATCTTCTTTCAAAACAAGAAATATATTTTTTCTAATTACCATATTTTTTATTGTTTTTTTTTACTGAGTTTACAGATACTTCAAAACAATATAATCAGCTACCATTTTCCTTATTTTGAGTACTCTGAAAAAGTTAACCCAACTGCAAATATAAATGAAATATGAAACATTGATTATCAGCACCGTTTATCAGTGTCGAGAAATTTTTGACAGGTATTTTCACATATCCATGGTAATCTTTCGGCAGTTTTTTTTTTTTTTTTTAATGACGTCAAAAAGGAGATGCAGCTGAGGTGTGACTAATACTGCTGCAAAACTTGCTTGCTTACATTTTATCTGTTGGTATATTTTGCGTTTCTTTCAGTTTTTTGCGCCATTTATGAGAGAATAAAAGTGTTCTCATTCTTGGCTTGTATCAAACTGTCTCTGACTTTTTGGACTCACTTTTGTGAGTTTTAGTCTTATTTTTATTGAGATAGAAGTAGTCGTTCTTAGTTCACGTCAAATCCAGGTATTGCGTCCGACTTTTTGATTCGAAAATTTTTATCCTATGTGTAGTTTTAAACCCTGGCATTCTTGGCTCGTATCAATGCTGTGTCTGATTTTTTAATTCACTTTTGTAATTTTTTTGTCTTATATGTAGTGAGAATAAAAAAAAGTAATCGTTCTTGGCTCACATTGAGAGTGGGAACATGGAAGATACTCTGCTGTATGTTCCATTTTGATTCTCGGAATACTATGCACAAAGCAAGTTTGACATTAGAGATAAACTAATTCACTGGAACGAATCATCCCGATTTTTTAAGTTTGTTTGATGGAATTTAAAAAATTAATCGAAAAGTTTGTAAGTTTGTTTTTTGTCTTATATGTAGTGAGAATAAAAAAAAGTAATCGTTCTTGGCTCACATCGAGAATGGGAACATGGAAGATGCTCTGCTGTATGTTCCATTTTGATTCTCGGAATACTATGTACAAAGCAAATTTGACATTAAAGATAAACTAATTCACTGGAACGAATCATCCCAATTTTTTAAAGTTTGTTTGATGGAATTTAAAAAATTAATCGAAAAGTTTGTAAGTTTGTTTTTTGTCTTATATGTAGTGAGAATAAAAAAAAGTAATCGTTCTTGGCTCACATCGAGAATGGGAACATGGAAGATGCTCTGCTGTATGTTCCATTTTGATTCTCGGAATACTATGTACAAAGCAAGTTTGACATTAAAGATAAACTAATTCACTGGAACGAATCATTCCGATTTTGTATGTTTGTTTGATGGAATTTAATGAATTAATCAAAAGTCCCAAGTGAAAATAATTTTTGTATGAATATATTGTGAAATATTTTTTGCAAAACAAAGTTCGCCCGAGACTAGTCTCGCTTGGAAAGAACAAACCGTCTGGCGTTAGGTGCTGTCGAGAAAGAGAAAAAGAGCACCCAGAAGATGCTTTCCACTAATGAGTCATTTCGTCGAAAGCGAAAGTCTGGAGGAAAAAGGATGTAGCGAGCCCGCGTAGCGTGAGAGAGCAACCCCCTCTCGGACGGAAGCATGCGTGGAAGAGCGAGCGCTCAACCCGAACCACCCCTCTGACCTCCCTCCCAGCCTAGCCACTCTTAGTTCAATGTCAAGGAAATGACGGGTTGCCCAACAATCTCGCAGATGGTGGCTACTATTTCTCTGGGTGCTGTTTGTGTTTTTGTTCGATGCAAACTCTCCGGCTTTGATGTTCCTTTACTGCGGTGCGCAAGTTATCAACTTCACTAAGTCTAATTCAGGAAAAGTAGCTTCCCCCACCCCCACCCCCGGGCACAAAATATATTTTACTATGATTTTTAAAAAGACAATACGACGAAGAAAAATTTTAGGTAACCTAAAAAGAGAGGTAATTGGTATTTCGACATACAGTTCGACCACGGAGTTTTGACATTTGGAAGCTTCTGAACATGGCAGAAAAGAGCGACTCCATTCGAGTTGTAGGGAAGCTTGTTTTGCAGGTGCGTTCTTTTAGTACACGAAATCAGAATGTTTTCTTCTCTGTTTGTTGAAAGAAACTAAATTTATAAACTGGCACATAACATCAGATTGGAAGAAATCAAGTATGCTAAACGAAGTAAAAACGAGATCAGAAACGGTAACATTCCTTTTGCCATTTCCTCCCTAGAACATGAATGGATTCTTCTTGACAGGAAGATCGTTTTGGTTGATGGTAGAACTATAAAGCCATTTAATGTGAACTACATTAGATTAACAAACGATAGATTGCTTTCTTGCTTCCAACAGAAACTCTAAGAGCATACATGGAATCTTCCTTTGGACACAAAGATGGAGCAGCACGCACATACAAATATTCACACGTACATGCAAACATTTTCAGTAAAATAAAGACATATTACTTTTCTGACGTACTTTGAATGCCAGAAAAGTAATTTCGAGTTACATCCCCATGGCTATGTCTAAGAGGCCAAGTTGTCATTCTTTCGCTACGGAAAAGCAGCAAACACCCTGATGGCGGGAATAGAATATTTCCAGAGTTTGAATGTCCCTCCTCCTGTTTCCTCACTTTCAGACATACATTATGGGGATAATTGTCAATAAATCAAGGACTGCAAAAATAATTTTTTTGCATTTACATGGAGGGTTTTCCTCTTAAACGACGATATCCACCGGACCATGATGCACGAGCAACTCCAATCCGGTCCTCTGAAACTCGTCAGCGTTGATGGAATCACTTCTACTACAGTTCTACCATCAACCAAAGCGGTATGCCTGGCAAAGTGCCAAGAAGAATTCATTCATGTTCAAGGGAGGAACTGCTGGTATAAGGAATGTGCCATTGTTGTTCTCATTATCGTTCGTTTATCATACTTAATTTCTTCCGAAGTGATACTATATGCCAGTTTATAAATTGAGTTACTTTCAACAAAGAAAGAAGCAAACACCCTTATTCGCGTACTAAATAGACGCACCTGGAAAACGAACTTCTCTAAATGGATTCGTTCTTTTCTGCCATGCGCAGAAGCATCTAAATGTCAAGATTCCGTGGTCGAGCTGTACGTTGCTTCACAAATTTGAATTTTTGTTCAAGCTCTGGATGAGAGATGACTGTTTTGCACTGCTACACAGTTATGTATAGACACCTTTCTCTGTCTAAACGATTGTTGTAAACAAATCTTAGTATTGTAACTTTGCTTATTTTAGTGAGAATGAGCTGGAAACGTTTCCAATAGAAGAAGAAAAGTCGGTATAAAGTGAAGTGCAGATAGATGCTCTCATGCGAACAGGAATAAGATCTTTTTCGTGTTGAATTGTTTTTGGCTTAATATGAAGTTTATGTCTACGAATTAAAAAATGTTTTTTTAATCGAATGTGTGTCCACCTTCAACTACAGGGGTACATCCCGCATTCACTTCAGCAGTGTAAGTTAAGAGCAGCCCCTGTAAAATAAATTGAAAACAACGAAACAAGTGCAGATTATTTCACTCATCTTCTTCCATGAAATGATACGTAATTGCCATTAATCCACTTGAATACTCTTCAACAGGAAGGAAAATATCGATATTATAGTGATAATGAATTATATCGATATTATAGTTATAAAGAAATATATCGATATTATAGTTATTTCACTATAATATCGATATATTTCTTTGTTTATTCGGTAGAGCAGTAAAATTTGTGCTTCTCGAACGGGATCCAGAGATTAGGTAAGAAGCCAAAAGATCCATGGACATCAAGATCTTATGTCCGCGGAATTTTTAGTCCCAGACCAAAGTCCGATAGTCTTTCATACGGCATTTACCGCCTGAAGAACATAGTTGGCACTACAAGTAGTCATTGGTACACAGGAACAGCAACCAAGATTTTTAAAGCAACGTTTTACGGGAATTTGCGACTTCTAGAAATGTCTGCCGTAAATTGGTTGCCCACATCTTGCACATTGAAGGATATGGAGTTTTTCAAAGTTTGAGGTTTCTGCTTACAAACCACATTTAATTCCTGAATTCAAAACAGAAACACAATATTGCTGAAACTGAGGCCACTTATTCGAAAAACAGTCTTCCAAAGTTTGGTCAAAACAGTTTATGTTAGCACATTCTCAGCATTTACCAGACACCGTTCTGTAGTAAATTGCACAATATCAACTTTTTAAATTGATAAAAATTGCTGACTCGCAGTTTAGTTGTTGGTCTTTTTAAATTAAACGCAGCACACCAGAACAATCCGGTTTTACGAATATTCCTATGTCATTCACAACGTAGTAGCTAAACATCTTTTCCCAGTATTTTCAGTGGTACACAAGAGTGGACAATTTGAGACTACAAATGCATATTATACTGTAAAACAACAATGATTGCTCAACAGTATATCACAGATTTCGAGTCAACACATAGCGTTTAATATTTAAGTTCATGAAAAATGTTTTTTCTAAAGTAATCGGAGGTAAAAATTAATATTTTTGAAGTTGTTTATACGATGGTGTATTTAGTTTCAATGATACAACTTAAATCTAAAATTTTAAACAGTAACAGAAGCTTCTAAAAGGTGCCTTTATTTTGAGTTTTGCATATACGCGATATATCGTAATTTTAGACTTAAAATCGCACGAAATGCACATGTTCTCGTCATTTCTAACAGTGAAACGCGGATTTTAATTTTACTGTCACGGGATGGATGCGTTGTAGTTTTAACCTTTGTCATGACAGTTTAATCTCCAGAAGGACATGGCGTGCATGTAATTATTGGGTAAGTCTATTGTCTATTTGAAGTCTACCACAGAAAAAGAAAAGTAGGAATTGAAAAACCAGCACGCAAGTTTTGCCCTACCACAACTATTGTTTTGCATATGTAACCAACAGAAGGTTTTCTTTTCTTTTCTGTTTCTTTACCACTGTCTATTTTAAACACTTTTGTCTCTCATGAGGTCAAGTATTAATAGTACTAAAAATGAAATAATTCGCAGTCGTCTCCCCGAAAAAGAATTTAATGAAGTCTTTTTCATAAAATATATGAGACAAGAATTTCATGCAAAACAAAACGAGCCTACTTTTCGCACACCAACTCTATTTTCTAACCTTAACACTACGTCCGCTTCGACAACACCACTGCTACGAATTGTCTCCAGAATTGGCGATGGGGGGCTATTTCTTACCAAAATTGTCCCCAAAAATGGCGTTAAATTGTTGATATCTCGCCAAACCCAAAGAATCCTATATATAAATGCAAGCTGAGCTGGATAATCATCTAACAAGTACATTTTCAAAAACTGAGCAAATTTTTCATGGAAAATAATGAAATAAACACCAAATTTAGTATAAGACCGGAAGATATTTCATGCATAACAGCACATAAACAACATCTATGTCCAGAATTTTGAACAAATATGGTATTACCAGTGTTGGTACAAAATATCTTTTAAAATTCGGACAGTTTTACAGCCTAGTAAGGAAGACAAATTTAATAGCCTATTCGTCCAAAAAATTTGTCCTTAATTGTTCTTTTTAATGTTCTTTGGATAATTATTTTTTTCCTAGGTAAGTGCTCTATGCTTTAATATTTTAACTGAATATATATTGTACAGCAAAAAATAGAATTTTCTTCTGCAATTGGATCAAATAAGGCTATCAAGATCACTCATTCTCAAGAAATAATTTTAATGGTAAAAATCAGTTATAATAGTGATAAAATGTTTAAACAATTCTTTCTTTTTTTTAAATTTCGTATCAGAAAAAATATTTTTACCAACCAAATTTTTTCTTAAAATTATGTAGTGTGTAATATACCATGACACATGAAATAGAATTAATTTTTTAGTGTGACGGCTTAAAAAAGCTGAATACATAGAAATAATGTCTATATCAGTCCATGCAACAATTCGAAGCGCATAAATGTCGACTTATAAGAATATTTTGTAGTTTTGTTACAATTAAGGTGTTTTTTTCTGGTGTTATAGGAAAAGAATGATTTGAACTTTTAGCATTTCTTTAGTGTAATGTATATAAAGTGGCGTTAAAATTAGTGGTGATTTTTTAATAAATCTTCCTGTTTGTTGACGATACTTATTTTGAGATAACCTGATGGATTAAAAGGAATGTAAGTAGTCTGTCGGAAACAGTTCGTACAATTGGATTCCAAACAATTCTAAAAACAAAAGCTATTTCTAAATTTCTAGAAACTAAAATTATAACTAGGAATGATTAGCATAGGAAGTAATTGTTGTAGCATAAGTTCAAAATTCAAACTGAATTTAATGGGAAACAAATAACAAATTTGCAAACAACGATTTATAAAAGGAGAATTACACACAAAGCGATCAGCAGACAGAACCAGAACATCATAAAGCAGGCTGATCTATAATAGACAGAACAGGAAAAAGTTTTTCCGATCGAACAAAAGCAAATTATTCCAGGGGAAAAGGACAAGAGCATTAAAAACCAAAGGGCAAACCTCTCTGACGTCACATCCGGTATTTATACACGGAACCCTTCCAACAAAATGTCAAAAAATGAAAAGAAAAAAATGGAACAATGCTATCTGGAAACCACAAATTCAAACTGTCAACTGTTAAGCTGCTATATTATAGAAACAGCAGTCACAAGCAGAATTACGGATTGGACACCAGAGGGCACGCAATTCACATTACATTGTGGAATAAAAGCGCAGAATACCAAGAAGCGGAAGGATACAACGACATTGCTCACGATAATTTAGAATTAGAAGGTGATTTTAAATAATAAGAAGTAATATTGGGGGGGGGGGGGAGGGGTGACACATCAACTATATTCGATCAGTTGGAACATGAGTTTGTTTTACTGTACTCCGTTTCACTTTTTTTCCCTTGATTGTTGGAACGGAAAAAAGACCAGCGCATATTGTTCTGTGCAATCCTGAAATCTACATGTTCTAGAATAAATAAATAAATGAAATAAAATGTTTTTTTTTATTCAGTTCAAAGCCACGTGATGGAAACGTCTCAAGATAAAAATGTATGGTAAATACACATCGACTTTCAAGATCTAGATCAGCAACAGCGATTTTGTAAATTTGAATTAATGTGGATTTATTTCTCTAGTGCAGGGGGGTCGGCGAGGCAAGGATCGCGAGCCGCAAGTGGGCTTTTGACTACTTGATTGTGACTCTTCACAATTATACTGACATAAAGAATTAGGAAACAGAGAAATGCACTTTGCTTTCAAAAGTACATGCCAAATATAATCAACAATTTACAAAATAAATGATCTTCAGTACAAAATCTTACATATTAGAGCTTGGATTCATCTTTGAAATTGACAGGCAAGTTACCCCTGTACTATTATAAAATTCTGTAAGTAGCTTAAAATCCTAGCTCTCATTAATTAATATGTTTATTACTTGCAGGAGAGTTATTTATGAATGTATTTTTTACATCAATGTATGCATTATAGTGTATTCATTATTCAATGAACTGCAATAAAATATTTATCGAAGTGGCTCTTTCAAAACTTTTTTTAAAGCTTTAATAGTTAAATTGGCTCTTTGGCTTCTAAAGTTTTCCAACCACTGCTTTAGAATATTATAAGGCTCAAAAAATATTTTGAGCAAGAAAAAATTTGGAGTGAAAAAATGATATAAGTATGGTAAAAAAAAAAGAAATAAAAGAGCAACTCATTTTACATGTAGGCATAAATAACAAATGAGCTTTTAAATACTGAAGAGTATTGATCCATGGAATTTCAAAACAAACAAAAAGCATATTTTTGATGGATGAACGAAAAAGTTCGCTGTAGAATTCTTAAAATTTTTCTGGTCGATTGAGTTTTATTGAAATAAAGGCCAATAAAATGAAAGTCGGCTACATCCGGTAAAGCAATTTACTATCTATATATAAATAGGCAAGACGAAGCAGTTAAGAACCATTTTCTCCTCTGTTTATCAACCGATTTTTTTATTTTTCTTTTTCTTTTTTTTTAGTATCTTTTGATGAGTTTTAGCGATATCAGTAACTTTTTTTTTTTTTTTTTGAAATTGTTGTTTTTTCCCTCTTTCTCTCCTATTTCCAATGCAGATTCGAAGATCTTTTCAGACATCTTTATTTGCCATACTTTTATAGTACTGCTTGCATCTACAGTCTACAGTATTTGTACAATATACAATACATTTTTTGCTATTTATAATCTAAAGGAAGCGAAATGTCAAGAAAAAACAAAAGAGAAAATATAATCTATTAAATGAATGTCAAATCAGAATTATACTAATCTTGAGGTGCCAGTTAAATCATTTCTAAAATATATAGATTAAAAAAAATAATAAAACGTCCAGTACAATGTCAAACGAAATAAAATACAACAATGAATACATTCTTTCACAACTTATAATTGCACAGGAAAGTCACAAACTTGCTCTGTAGCGAGTGACCGTGTGGGATATTTTTTTCATCCGTCAATTCTTAAAAGAGACATTTTAGTGAAGTTTGAAACCCACCTACATCAGCAAAATATCTAAACAGAAAGATTTCAGTTTTAAAAGGAGCTCAAAATACTGATGAAATATGATTATTTTCCGAATGAAGCAAAAGAGAGGCGGCAATGAAGTTTAGGATTTCTTACCTAGATTATGCGGGTTTTTTTAAAGGAAAAAAGAATATCTATTTGCAATAAAATTGCAGCAAATAAAAATTGATCCACTTAATTAGAAGCGAGTAGGAAAAGTAGCAGACATAACAGCAACGTTTCTGGAACAAGAGTACCTGGTTTCATGCAACCTGGCGCAAGAGTAGCAGGTTGAAAAAATAAAAGAATGTATAACTTCTTCTGATGTACGACATGAAGGAAATAATTAATAAACAAAAAATAATAAACCAGTATATTAATGCTGCCCGTCTATATTTACTTCACTAAATTACTGATTTATTTTTGATTGTTACATTCCTCACCAAATGATATTTCTATCCCCAAAAAAAGTAAATGAAACATGAGAAGGGAAGAATACAGCCATTTTTTGTGTTCAACTTGTTTGGAGACTTAATTATTAAATAATGCTTCAATCTTGTTACATCTTAATTAATTTCAGCAATATTTCTAAATAGGTATAATTTTAAATCAATTAGACGTACATATTTAGCTACTAAAATGTAAATTCAAGCGCTTCTTTATATTCTAGTGAATTCGTAAGCTATGTGTCTTACTAGATCATTTATTAGACTATGCAGCAGTGTCTGGCACCAACTTTCAACCACTGGTGGTTTGATTGATATGTTTTGTTATTTAATTTAAATGTAAAAAATTTAAGGGATTTTGTATATAAATTAAACTGATATCAGTCCTGCATTTTGTAACTCAAATTCTCCAACAATTTAACGGTGTCAATTACTGAAGCAGCTATGCCGGATACTGGCACATGAAGTAAATAACTCTTTTTTGTGAAATTTAACATTTTTATATGTTTTTAAAGAATGTATAATAACAAAATGTTTAAAACAAATTTATTTTAGACTTATAAGTTATAGAAACATTACTTTGTATGTAGTATTAAGCTTATGTTAAGCAAATAATTTACATATCGGAACTTTAATACAGTGCGTTAAACACTGGAGCATAGAGTGCCGCCTACCATAAAATGAAAAATTGGCAGTACTGGAGGATTGAGTGAGTATAAAACAAAAATTTATTTAAAACATTTTTAATAAACTTTTAATACAAACACAAAAGTGACGACCAGCAACAGGCACAGGGCTCAACTAGGCTGGTCCTAGTCAATCTAACAATCCCCAATGAACATTAAGAGCCTTCTTAAAAGTGTTTACCCCACTGCAATTAACAGTTGCCTCCGGTAAACTATTTCACTGACCTGCAATCCTATTGAAGTAGTCATTTTTCATAATTTCAAAATTAGCCTGAGATTTTAATAGCTTAAAATAATGGCCTTATAAAAAGCTTAAAATAATTTAAAATAATGGCCTCTGGTTCTACTTTCAGCGCATAACTGCAGCCCACCAACAACTGGATCATGTCCCCTCTAATTCTCCTTTGCTCTAGACCAGCGGTCGGCAACCTAAACTGACTGAAGATCTACTTTCCAAGTTCGGTGAAAACCAAGATCGACTAGGCGGAAACGGTGGGCGGGGGGGGGGGGGGGTATACATTATTAATAGGGCATGTTGGGATTGCGCCCTTCTTCAAATTGTAGGTTAATTCTTGTCAGAACAAGTTCTGAGGCTTATAAGAGACCTACTTTAAAATTTCTAAAATAGTGGTTTGCTAAAACGTTAACTCGCATCAAAACAATACAAATATATTATTTCTTTCGAATTTGATAAAAAGAACAGTTAGTCTTTGTTTTGTTTTTTAACTAAAATACACTATGTGAAATGTACATTCTTGTATTAACTCTCACCAAGAGCATAGTTAAAGTGACGACTGACATTCCATATTACTGGAAGTTTTTTTAGGTCCGGTGAATGGTCTGACAAACTAATAAACATTTTCGGAAAGAAAAAATTATAATAAACTCACCATCAAATTCAAAAATTATTTTATTTATTTTTTTAAGCTATAAACTGTCCAAAATGCTGTCGCGATCGACCGAAAATGGGCTCGCGATCGACGGGTTGCCGACTACTGCTCTAGACTATACATATTGAGCCTTTTAATCCTAACCTCATAATCAAAGTCTGAGAGACCACTTACCAACCTAGTAACCAGGTCCTGCCTACAGCACTGGCACCTGGGGCCCGTGCCCGGGACACTAAATTTTTCCATAATACCATTTAAGTTTCTTTGTAAAAAATGCAGCATAAAAAAATTAGTCTAACTAGAAATTGTCGCGGGAATTACAGCACGAAATTCGCGGCAAATTTTGAGAAATGTTCGAGAAAACAAGTATAGTAAAACGGAGGATATCTGCAATGAAAGTTATTCTTCATTCTCGAACTGAGGGATATTGCTAAAAATGGAAGCATTTTGAACTTATCTAAAGACATTTAAATATTTGTATTGACTAGGATAAAAAAAAAACTCTGCATGTTTTAAAAGAGTTTGAGGCTGGTTGGCGAAATCTGTGTTAATTGTTACTGCTTTAAAAAAAATGATTTTGATTGATTCTTTCTTAGCACAACTTTACAGCCTTTTTAGACTTTGGATGCTCACAGATTTTATATTACACTCTAAGAATTTTGAAAAATCGGACATTTCGCTAGTCAATAATTAAAAAAAAAAAAAAATCGCGGGTGTTAGGAAAAAGCTTTAAAAGTCACGAAAATCATCGCGGAAATTCGCAGCGCGACAAACTTGTAACCCTAGAAATAACCTCCATAATTATTCATAATAGCAGGTACTCTTAATAATAACCAATTTCGCGTTGACCATAGCACACACACATACATTATATATTATATACATATCAGGGGTCGCTCCAGAGGAAATTCGGGTCTCACACACACATGAATACATACATATCAGGGGTTGCTCCAGAGGAAGTTCGGAGCCGTTTCTGCACCCTTCACAAAATTCAAACCAATCGAAACGGACCCTTCCCAAAATTCTAAGTTTCCAAATCGTAGTTTTCACACAGTTGTTTGTTATAAAAGCGGCAAATAATAATAAAGTTGTCATCATTATATGTTTAAATTTTCATCTGTCACAAAATTATTTGATTTTTCACAAAAATCTCTTTAAAATTCAAAAAAATGTTGGATCGACCCCTGTATATAAATAAATAAATAATATAATCAAAAGTTAATAAAGTGAATCAAACTGTGAAAAGGCGCACGAGGCAGCACACTTAAACAGTTGCAAATATATGTATGAAATAGAGAATATATATATAAAAAATTAGTGGGTATGTGAAAAAACAACAATAGTTCAGCCTTTTATATTGTTGTTTTTTCACATACCCACTAATTTTTTATATATATATTCTCTATTTCATACATAAATAAATAAATATATATATAAAGTAAGTGAACCATTAAAAGGGAGCAGGAAAAATTGAAAGTGACCTGGGCATGAAAACTTGCTAGTCGGGCCCTGCTAGTAACCAGAGGCGTAGCTAGGTGGGGCAATGTGTTCGACTGAATATGCTCGACAAAAAAGTGGGAGCATCGCAAATCATATCGGGAATGACCAATGTAGCACAGGAGTGCGTGGGAAATCAGACAAATAATTTTGCGAAGCCAAAGTGTCCCATATTTCCTTTAGAAGTGAAAGGTCGCTAATAAAAATGAAAGTTAAAAGAGCTGCTTTTTAGAGCTATTTATCATTTAGGAAGCATAAACGTTTTTTTAATTCCCTACCAGGGGCGACCCTAGGCCCCCAAGGTTGCGGAGTGAGGGGGCGCAAAATTTTCAGTTGTCCCCGGGCGCTGAAAACCCTAGCTACGCCTCTGCTAGTAACCCTCCGTTGAACATTTTTCAATAAGGTAATATCCTTCTTGAGATAAGGAGACCAAAACTGAACAGCATACTCCACATGAGGTCTTACCAAACTTCTGTATGAATTACCCTTTTAACATATATATGATCCTGAATGTCTTTTGAGACATAAAATGAACCTTAAAAACTATGTAAAATTATTTTCTGATGATTTAACTATTAAACATGTGATAAGGGTAAAATAAAGGGGTCAAACCCTGCTGCATCCACCCTAAATATTTGTAGATCCCAAGCTACTATTAGCTGAAGAATACTGAGACATTTTTTACCATATCTATCATAACCATAAACTTACAAGCACGGAATTAGTAGGACGAGTTATTATTGAAAGCTTTTTCACCTTTAGCAAAAAACAAGAAAAATCTCATTAGGTCAGTAGTAAAACACCAATCCCTTATCTCCACACCCAAACCTGTTCCCCCTATTAATTGATTGGGCCCACGTTCAGCTTTGGCTGCGGTTTAAAACAAAAAAAAAAAGGAATTGGGAGATATGTTGTACCACTTAACGAACTTCAAAAGGGTGTTTCAGAGCCGCAAAGAGCTTAATGGGTCAGTCGCCCTGGAAATCATTTAATCGTTTCTGCGAGGGATTCAGAAGCGGTTGTTGCTCCACCTGCAACCAATTTTGGAACATTTTTTGAAATGATCCATCACAAAAGCCAACGATTAGAGATTTTGAAGCAGAAAAACATTTTTAACTAGGAGAAGAAATAAAGATTGGAATACTTACTACCAACAAAACTTTTGTGCAGTTAATTGTTACCTATTTAAAGAAGTTTTATCGCCATAAGTGAAACAAAGGAAAACAAGGGAATGAAAGGATTTTTTTCTCATCAAAGTTTTTTCACTCCAAAATACAGTTCGACTACGGAATATCGACAACTGGACGCTTCTGCGCATGGCAGAAAAGAACGAATCCATTCGAGTTTAGGGAAGTACGTTTTGCAAGTGCGTTTATTTAGTACCCGAATCAGAATATTTGCTTCTCTGTTTGTTGGGAGGAACTAAATTTATAAATTGTCATATAGCATCAGTTCGGAAGAAATAAAGTACGCTAAACTAACTAGAACTAGAACAAAAACGGTACATTCCATAGACGAGCAATTCCTCCCTTGAACATGAATGGATTCTTCTTGGCACTCTGAAAGGCAGATTACTTATTTTTTGGTAGTATATTGGTGGAATTGTAAAGGAGCATTACTGGAGGACGTACAAAAAACGCTTCATTGCAAGAACAATCAAAATTATTTTATTTAAAGCATTGCATTTTGATCAATGCTACAGTTTTTAAACCACCGAAGAACCATCTGAAAATGCTTCTAATATTTGTATATATTTTAAAGAAATTTCTAGGCCAGTTTCTGTAGCTACAAAAAGAGTGTGATGCAAAATACATACTTCAACTTCTACTGCAAAAAGGCTGTAAAAGAGAAGTAATGCTCAGAGCAATTATACCTTAATGTACACGAAGGAGTCTAGCATACGAAAGAATATATCTAAATTAATTATATAAAGCTGAAGAGTTTGTTTTCTTGAACGCACTAATCTCATGAACTACTGGTCCGATTTGAAAAACTCCTTCAGTGTTAGATAGCCCTACTAATAGGAGCGGAGCACCAATGAAGAATGTATCAAAATCGGGATTGTTTTCTTTTATTGTAGCAGAAATATTCAGGGATTGTTCTACATCTGATGGGAATTTTTAAAGAGAATACCTACTTCTCTTATTCTGATGGGAAATTTTAGATGGGCTCTTGTCCATATAGTAATTGGGATTTTTATGGACTTTATGTTATTTTGGAATTATTGTCCTGCATGTGCGTATTTTTGCTTCTGTTGCTCTTTCTCTATGGCGATATTTAGGAACTGTAGTTGTCATTTTAATGAAGATTTTTAAGGACTGTTATTTTTAGGCAAAAAGGAATTTTAGACTGCTGCTTTTAATGTAACCGCGATCATTAAGGAATTTTACTGTCTAAATGGGATTTTTTTAAGGGTGTTGTCCATCTTCTACTGGGATTTTTTAACTAAGTTTTTCTTTATGTATATACAACAGAATTTCGGACATGTGTCACTTGGTCTGGGGATGATGCAATGTGACTCCGCGCAACGCCGGGTACTTCATCTAGTATGTAAATATATTAAAATTTCAGGAGGGGTTTGCTCGTCATAGAATTATAAGTATTTGAAGAGCAAAGCGAGTAGGTGGGACGACAGAGAGAAAACTAAGAGGCCAGTTTAAGTTCCTTTATATTGTGAAAAAAGAGACATTTTACTCGCAACACGTTTCAGATACTAGAACACAAGGCGAACCTTTGACCCTTGGGTCAGACACTGGCCCACACAAGATTTTTAAGTGACAGACGAAGAATTGTTTTCTTCAATGAACTTTGTAAAATCCTTTAATAGAAATAGACTTTATAGGGCGAAATGCATTAAACCAGGGGTCCCCAACCCTATGCCCGCGGGCACCATGGCTCCCGTCGATCGGTCTAGATGCGCCAACTGCTTGTACCCAACGATAAAATATTTCAGTTTTCCATTTTAAACTAGAGAAAATTTAGTATCTAGAGTATATGAATAAAGGGCCATATAACTATGAATAACCCTATAATGATAAATGACAATGAATATAAATAAAACCAAAAGATAGATTAAGACTTACAGAGGAGCACCTTGACGATTGCTTGCGAGAAAGAATTTCATCATATTCTCCGAATTATGAAGTGCTGGCCAGTGAGATGCAATGCAATGATCACATTAACTGTATTATATATATTTTATAAATATTTTTTTTTACTTCGTATGTTTTGCAAGGAATTTAGTAATTGTTTATTTTACATAAGAATACTACTAATTATATATTTACATGTTAAACTAATTTTTGAAATTAAATTTTCTGTGCATTATATGTAGTGTGTATTATTATCTATGTCCACCAACCATAAATTCATCGTGAAAAAATACATGGTGCCCGCCATTCGGCCGATATTCTGGTATGTGCTCTTAGGTACAAAAAGTTTGGGGACCTCTGCATTAAACTAATGAACACGAAATATGAACCTAATATTAAAAAACTATCTGAAACGAAACAGCAACATATTTCTCACTAAATACTTTATAATCAATTTTGTTATACACACACATATATAGTGTGTATATATATATACTAATAAATAATATTTCATGATATATATTGTATACAATTTTCATTACTCCTTGTTCATTCAAACACTTATTGCCATTTGCACCAAACACTTAAAAAAATTTTAGCCGACAAAAAAAAAAAAAATAATAAATCTTCGAACCATGCCCATTTTTACCAGTTAAGCCAATTGGATTTTAAATATATTTAGTCTTAAAAATACTCAGTTAAAAATTTTTAAACTTAATGCTGGGGCATTAGTGACCCACAAGCTAGTACTAAAAAAAACATGAGCAAAATTTGATTCACCTCTCAAAAAGGTTCATCATCCCTGCACTAAAACATCATCCCGTAATCTATATGTATATTTTACTTAACGTGGACCAGTTACGATTAAATGTTGCGACACGATACGATACAGACATCATGCAAAATCCTAACTATGGCAAAACGCTATTTAAAAATTTGTTTAATGATTAGTATAGTAAAGGAACGTAATATTTACATTTATTATCGTTAACTCACGGCCTTTAACAATTTATTTCTATTTGTTAAAAAGTATTTCCATTCATAACTCAATTGTTCATTTCCGATTCTTTGGAGTGGCAACACCTTATTTTATTTATATTGAGCATGTTTATATCTAGCGATCTTTTCTTAAGCCTTTCGAAAAATAAAGCATTTTTTACGATTTTAAAATGGTTAATTTACGATCCGCAGATGTTATTCGGAATATCAGCTAGTATTTATTTAATAACAAATTCGATAAATAAGATTGCAAAAATATTGCAATACTTTTTCAAATTCTTTGCTCAAATACCGTTGATTTTTTCTTTTTTTCACTAAGACAATTGTTTGCCTTTTTTTATATAATAAAAAGCCTATTAAGTCTCTATGTCGCACAAAAATATACGTTCCTTTATAAAATAATGAAATAGCTTCTGGAGACACTGTTTGGAAGTTATTTTTGAATGCTGGTTTGAAATTCGAAAACCATTGAAGTTATTGAAATTCTTGAAACTGTTCTATGCACTGCTATAAATTACAGAATTCCCGTGATGTTGTGAAATATATATTTTTTAAAAATAATACTTAGACATTTTATTTTTCTGATTCAAAGTTGCACAACTATAATACTTTTCTTAAAATATTTTTTTTTCTAAATCATGTTTCTGACGCGGTTCAAAGTTACCCTAAATGGAAGTATCACTTTGAAACAGGTTAGTAATCAATTTTAAATGTTTTTATATTTATTGTTTCTTAGTTTTTCGTAATACTTTAAGAGTTTTTTAATTTTATGACAGTAAATACAATAACTGTTAAAATATGAGTTGGACAATAAAAAATGGAGACATTGTGGATCAAAGTTACCCTGACTGATTATCGCGTAAAGATATTTCTTTTTTTATTTCTAATGGGCTGCTGTTGGCTTCTGCCAATTGTAGACCTAGTGCGTTCCCCAGACATTGGTACCATCTCTTTCAGCGGCACCACAATGAGTGTGGTACCATCGCCGGCTGAGAATTTTGACGTCCGGTCTCTCCACCTGAAAGGGTAAGCACCCGGACTCTGTTAATGCAAAATTGCACTAGGAATTTAATTTAGCCGAGAGCACCCAATCCAAATGCCTACTCAAGGGATCTTTTACATGCCGCATATGGGGTGGGCGCAGACGGTTTTCTGCGTCTTGAAAATCCGACACTGCCAGGCTCGATCCTCAGACATGGGGCAGTTTAAAGATGTTGAAATCAAAAATCATCAAATATTACCCGTATCTAGTAGAACTCCATTTAGCACCGGTTCCAAGAATGTTATCGACAAAGAAAAAAAAAACTCGCAAACCGGTCTTACGTGAATTACTTTCATTTTTAAGTTGGAAGTTTTCATGCAAAAGCTCGAGTTCTTTTCTTACCATCTTCCTCGCAAGGCATCATCCGACTGACCTTGTAGACGCCATCATCAAACGGGGAAAGGTGGAAGTGATAATCGTTTCGATAAGACGGTCTTGGGTTGTTGAACGTAATGAAACCTTTGTGTGCGAGTGGGAAAAATCCTTTCGCTTTGGGAGGGACAATGAACCGTTACGATGGGGACGTTTAGCGATCGTTTGCAGGGTGAAAGGTGGGATCAGGTGACAAAAACGTCGTGCAGAAGAATGATATTTGTGGGTCATGCTTAAATAAGACATCAAAAGCCGTGATATCCTGGTGGTTGGTGAAATATGTAGCGTGTGAGAAAATGAAAAGGAAGAGTTACAGTCCGGAGAATACAAATGGGTACGGTTACAGCCTATAATATACAATTTAAGACTTTAATTAGGAGGTTTTTGAAACGAAATTCCACTACGTTCGGAATGAACTGTACCACTGGCGCAATCATATATTTTTTTTTGTCTCTCTCTTTTTCTGGAGGAGTGGGCGGAGGAATTTGTGACACTTCTTATATGATTATATGATACAGTAGGGGGGAGGTGAATAAACGAAGCACTCAAAATTATTTTCCCACCATACGAGAAACACAATAAAGTGTCAATCTGCGTCGATTAATGTCTGAATTATTCTGGTAAAATTTCGAAAAGGGCCGTATTCATTTTAACTGAGCACTAACATTTTTTTTTCGAATGTAATACCTTATATTTAACAACGGAAATGAGTTCAGCTTGCTCAAATTACTCTGTATACCAAATTGATTGCATCCTGTAATATAAAACACAAGATATTATCAAAAAACCTTTTGGGGGGGGGGCACTACATTGAAGTTGCTACTTTTAAGGTCCATGTTTATGAAGCAATGAAGATGAATCTAGTAGAGCACAGTGTAATAATTTCTCGCAATATTTTCAAAATAAACGCGTTTTGGGGGGCTTCATTTTATATTTGAATTTGTATCACAAATATTTTCTACTTTATTTCGCAATTCGCGTCATTTCACTTTGCTATCTTTGAGTTGAAGCTATACGGCCCCTCAAACGGCAGTAAAATAAATTTTTTCGAGTAGCATAAAAACTTTTGAGCTGAAATTTTGGATACCTTTATAAAATCTCATCTTTGATTTCATCAAAATATAATATGATTTCAGATCATTATTTTTTCGAAAATTTCATAATTCATAAAAAATGTTAAATTAATATTTTCGACCGTGAAAATCATGTTTTTATTATTGGGTTCGCTCATGTTATTATTATAAAAAAGAAACAATTAAGAGGCACATTGCAAATATTTACTGTTTTATTAGTTTAAAAAGTATTGATTTCCAAGTGAGCATGGCCAAAGGAGGAAAGATCATTACTATGCAAAAAGAAATGGCTTAACACAACAGTAGCACGTTAACGTAGCACTCATTGTGAATGTCACACAGCAAAGCTTAAGTACCCAATGTGAGTTAATTCGGGATTAAAAAACTCATTTATTTCCGATCCAAAGCGAGCCAATCCGTGATAATGATTTTTAACTAATTGTATGCAACCGACTTAACTGGTGTCAAGTTGATTAAGCTTAATTTATGTTGTCTTAGTAAAATATTCTTATTTATTGCGATGCATTTAGTTTTCTTTTGAAAAAGTACCAAGGACTAGCGCTTCAGTGCCATTAAAAATTAAGCATAATATATAAAGATGCATCCTATTTTAAAATTCTGACCAACGCAATTTAAAACAGTTAAGTTATTCTGCTTTTTTTTTTGTTAGGGATCCTTGGAACTTAATAGGGGGAAAAAAAGATTTATTGGTGTCCTCCTAATAAGAGGGTTTGACCGCATTGCGCATCGTGTGTGACGCATACAAAATAAGGACTCGTGATGGAAAAATCCCGCAAGTGGAACAGAAAACCAAGAAGAAACCTTATTTACATTACATGGATGCGATGCGTAAGCGAGGTGCATCTAGTTTTGCTTTCTGTTTTAAGCTCAATTTGTGTCTTCGCCGTGAGCAAGCTGATATTTTAGCACCTCGATGCCAGACATGCTTTATAATTGAGCAAAATTTGGGCAAATGAATTCTTTATTTCTTTGGCTTCTGGATGCTGGTATTCTAATCCAGTGTTGCTCAACCTCTTTTCCCTCTTTGCCCACATGCGCGTGCCTACATCGGGTGGACCACGAATAAAAATTGATGCCTCTAAAGTCTAATGACATTAATTCTATCGAAGGCATTAATTCTAATTAATGCCTTCGATAATGCCTTTAAATTTACAGTTGAACTTGATTATAACGACATCGTTTATAGCGACAGCTTTAAACGAGTTTCACTGCATGTAGCGAACGGTCCCGTTCCCGTTCTGCGCCAAAACAAATTGTAATTGCTTGCGAAAAGGGAAAAAGATGCCTTTTCAGGGTGAAAATACTGCAAAATAAGCGTATGTCATGGTCCATTCAAATTTTTGATTGTCTTTACATGGCCACTTACAAAAACTGGGTGGGTCTCATACGGCCCGTGAGCCATAGGCACGGCCGTCGATAGCCAAGGCGAGTTTATGTCAGTTTTGTCGTCGCCCCCTTCGCCCTATTACACTTGCATCTTAGCCATAGAAAGATTTTATTCTCTGCCCTACTCTAATGACGAACCGCCCCTCCCAAAGGCCGGGCCCCCTTAATCAGCCATGCCTGGCATCCCCTCTCGATGGCCCTGGCCATAGGTTGAGTGTCAGTGTTATAGTCTGACGATGAGTGCTACGAATGCAGTCTTTTTTTTAACATTTTACGCAATGATCGAATTATCATACAGTATATTTGGGGACAGTTGGCAGAAGATCCTATGCAATAATTTAGAAACTTCCTACACGTAGATCGCAGATCCGATTTCTATTCGATCCTCATAAACTATAGAACGACTATATTTCTGCAGAGTAACTTCTTTGCGCAGCTATGATCGAAATTTTCGTGTTTGTGCTAGAAATAGCTAGCTTGTTCTTTAATGCGCTATTTAATAAGTTTATTACTAAGTTGTTTTCGATATTTTTTTCCTATTTATGCTCTCACCAATATACGGAAAATTTCAAAGGTTGATTGCGAAGCGTTGTTAACATGCAAAGTCGATGGTGGACGGCTGTGAAAACCTCAGTAATTTTGAGAAGTGGGGATTAACAAAGGAATTTTAAGGAACAAACCGGGAGTTTTGGGAATGTTGGGAACTTTGATGAGAAGAAACTGTTTGAACAAAATGTATTTTTAATTATCAGAAACGGTTTAACTTATATTTATTGTCCAGTAATATCGAGAAATAATACTTGTTAATATAGGCATATTTAATAAGCAATTTTAAATGAAATTTTTCGCTTTTTTCTTCTTTCAAATTTTACAGCTTTTGTTACGTTAATGGACGATTGACTTCATACGCTATCGAATTTTAAGACATTGTCTTCTGTAAACTATTCATTTTCAGATCCTTTCATATTTGATTTATCTTCCCCATGACCGTTATATCTTTTTCAATGAGAATGTACATGCTTAATTTGTACTTACAAAAATTTATATAATGTATCTAATATCCCTTCTTCCTTTACCAAGGAATTAGCTACTTATCAATTTCAAAATTTATTTTGGTCATTTTAAAAATGGAAAGGAAAAAATAAATTCCATTGAGGAAAAATAGACGAAACTTTCCGAAATTCCCATGCTTTGGAAGTTTTAAAAATTCCCTTTCCACCCGTTAACAGACAAGTTAGCCACCCCTGCTAAGTCGAGTGCCCGCCGGGGAAGGGGGGGGGGGGGGGTGGCGCCATTGAAATTTTTATGGGGGGGGGGTAGGGAATTTTAGTTGATTTTGGGAGGGTCATCGTTTTTCAGAGGGCCTCTTTAGCTTTTTTGGGGGTCGCAATCACGCTTTGGTGGGGGCACCCCTGACTTAAGTAATAAAACTAGTTAATTTTATCTAGTTAGTTCAAGTGCTTTCTGCTGTTCAATTAAAATTTAATTGACGGTAAATGGAAGAAAGCAATTTTACTCAAACGGTGCTTTTAACTTTCAGTCATTGAAACAAATCATGACAAATTTATGTGTTGCATGCAGCTCAAACCTTTGAATAGATTATTCCGTGTTATAAATTTTCAAGTAAGGCATTTTACAGGGACCTATCTAAGGAGATTTATTATTATGTTACTCGTTTGGAGTTTACTATCTAAGATGAACACAACAGTGCATTTGTCTCTAGAAAGAACGTAAGGGAAAATAAAAATCTACTCTGCTTTTAATTGTGACTTTAAACTTTGCAAGTTCAAAAAAAAAAAAAAGATTCATAAAAATAATTAATAAATAAAATCCTGGCTTCGACCCCATGTGTTCAACAGTTCAATAAATGTTAAATATGCAATTCTATAAAATTGATCTTCATAATCGAATCGGTTAATTTACCGTTCTGCTGTTGCCTTCTCAATGGACCGAAAAGCAAAAATAAGTCAAGTTTCTAAACGACACATTTAGCGCCATCTAGCGATGTCATCGTACACTAGAATTAAGACTTCATATATACCTGGTTATTTCTAAGGGAATAAGTTTTAATTAATTTAGAGTATGTAAACTAATGTTATTATTTTTCCGCCGCAGAGATTAAGTTTAAAAAAAATAAGTATAAATGAGGGATAATGCAAGAATAACGTGCATTTAGCGGTGAAAGGAGTAATAATTTCTAAAAACATTTTAAGTTGTAGTTAAATACTCCCATGGAATTCAATACAAAGTAAAGTGTAAAAAAAACCTGATTAATAATTTAATTTAAGTAAGTATTTATTGTTATTTCACTTACTAAAATTACTTCTCACACACGTCCGTATTTTTCCAAAAAAATAAATCATTTTGAAGAATTTCAGAGTTGTGTCCATGTAAATCTATAATCTTTTAGATGTGGACAGAAAGCTTTAATTTTACAATCCTGTGAAACTCAAGCAGATGGTTGTTTGATCAATTTTAAGGCTTGGTGTTCCTCCTCCCCTCCAGTCATGAATCCCTCTTGCATGCAATAATTAATGAATGCAATATTAAAATGCAAAGACAGTACAGTTTCTTCCTCTGTTTTGTGTGTGTGGGGGGGGGGGGGGGAGGAAGAACTCGAGGGAAAGATCTGGATGTGCTAGTTCTTCAATTTTTAATCGTTTAGCTGTCAGGTCGGGTCATATTGACCCAGTTATTTCTTTTCATTTATACCTTACATATTCTTGCATTATATTGAAATTAAAACACAATGCTTTGCATTTTTATACACAATTTACTAAATTTTTAATTCGGGTCTATATGACCCGACGAGACGACTTGTGCGATGTCTTGATAGGTGACAGCTCAAGGGTTAAGAAAAGGTTTACTTTTAAGAAAAAAGTTTTTAATGGTTTTCGGAATTATAAGCATTGAAACTATTATTTTTTACATTTTCTTATTATTGTAAATTGGTTAATGTTATCAAAATTCGCAGTAATCATATCAAGCAGACGCTACAATTTTGTAAATATTCAATTCCACAAGCTTTTAATGTGAACGCATTCTGAATTTTCTTACGAACTTTTTCTTTAAACCTTTAAACTACACATTGCAGAAAATCACATATATTTACGATAATATACTAAAAATTTAAAATGGAACATAAAACAAATGTATGTTTGCTTGCATCCTACTAATGATTCAGCAATCATCCTCAAAACCACTTCCTGACTCTTCAACAGGTCGTCATAATTAGTTCATAAGCTAGTTGGGTTTCTACTATTTAAAATGAAGAACTTCACGTTTGATCTTAAATCTATTCATTTCTCGGGGGCAACACAGAGCTTGCCGAGAATAACGTTAAGTGCAATTAAGTCCATGGTTTCTCTCATAGTCATTTAAGGCACGATTTGTAACTTTTCTCATCTGTTATTCAGCAGATGTTGAAACGTAACGTCTGGCTAGTAAGCTATTGGATTAATTTGAATAAAAAGGAATGAATTTGCATTTTAATTTAACGATGGAAAAAAAGTAAAGTTCGTGCTCCGATTTTTTTACTCGTGCGTTCTTTGAAGAAAGCTAAGTAACATAAGGCTTCGTTGAATGCTAAAAGCATTGTTGGTACACTAAAAATGATAGCGATTTGTAATAGTTTAAATGCAATAGGAGTCTAATCAAACAGAATGTAAAGTTACAATCAAAATGTTAGTAGTTTTCTTTCCCTGTCTCTCTCTCTCTCTCTTTATTTCCACGGCACCAGGAGTATCGTGGTACCCCGTTGCACCTCCCTCCCCTAGAAAAAAAACGTTAATTATGAAACTGCCAATGTTTATCCGCATTAGATTTGTTTGTTTGTTTGTTTTTTGAATATTTAATGCGTCTTAAAATTACTTTTTTTACGTGTAAATCTTTACCATTTTTCGTAAGCGAGCAACTGAAGCCCATACTTTCCGGCGACTTTTCTAAGCCAGTACAGCTTGAGTTATAGAAGCCCAGTTAGAATTATAAAAACATCTTGGATTATAGGAACTTTTAGACCCCAATTTGGGATCACGCTACATAATACTAAACGCAAATTCTGCCAAATATTGTACTGAAATCTTAAATACATTTCTGTACGTAGTATTTTTCAAACAGTTTTCACGATGAAAAATACTTTATGTTAATATTTTTACGATAAGTAATCGTGCAGGTGTAAGAAATTACAAACAAATACTGACATATAGAATATTGTTAAAGTTATAACGAGGTTTGTTTTTTTTTTTCTCTCTTAATTACTGCAATTAATTTTAACTTGCTGCAAATCCTGACAGACGTAAGAAAAATATTGCAACATTTTTCAAACTATTTCCTAAGAATTTCCCAATAATTTAATGTAGGGGTGAAACCAGCGGTCAACTCCTTCAAAGCCCTTGCCTTAAGACATGTTTACCGATACTGGCATGGCAATTACATAGCATAAGAATTGTTATGAACAGGCCCCTTTCCCCACACCCATTCATAGAGAAAAAAAAACTGTTGCGCCACTATTAAGCTATGTCAATGATAAATTGAAATGGAATTCAATTTAACAAGGTCGGAAGAAAAGCATGGAATCTAATTCCCTTACACAAATTTTTGAGTAAAGTAGTACCCCATTTTACCAATACTTGAACAGTGGTAATGAAATGTGAAAATTTACTAGTAAATGTGTTAATCATGAGTGTGAAAGGTTTGGAAGCTTTTCCCATGCTTTTAGGCCTTTTAAAATTTTGTAGAAGTTATTGAAAAGAAGATCCAAAAAATGCACAATGCTTGAAGTAATAAAACAAATAATATTTCTTGAATCATGAAAAACACAAGAGCATTAATCGTCAATATCGGTTTAAACTTTCTCCATGAAACTAATAAAGATCAGGATGCGGTTAAGCCGTCATAGCAATAACGTCTCAAAAATCGTTATACGCTTTCTTTATAACAAAATGCAAATCGTAGAAATTCCTTTTCCCGCGTCGAGTGCATCCTGTTTAAACATCGCGAATTCAATTTTCATGGATCTCGTTTTCGATTATGTCATCATCTCTTAATAAGAGTTCCAGTCAACCTGGTTTCCTAACCCGAGAAGTCGGCTTTCCCTCCTCTTTTTCTCACATGGATGGACAAAATAATCGATTAGTCCCTTCTTCCACCCTCTGCAGACGATCATCGAGAGCACTTTTTGACGCTGACCCCATTCTGCGGGATTAACGAGTGAAGACGACACTGTGAGAAAAAAAATCAGAGTGCAACTTTTGCTGATGACTCTCTCCTCGAGTTGTGTTGAGTTGCCCTATTTCACCCAGAAATGAATACGTTATGCTTAAAGCTACAAGAAGAGCTACTAAATCCTCTAAAGTAAATAAATCTGGTATTTATTTTACACTGTTGACAGCGGCACACTAAGACAACGAAATTGCCATTGATTCACGATTGAAAAATGTCTTAATACTACTCGATGATATTACGTACGGTTATTATGTGCTGTGATAGCTCTTCTCATTTGAGTTTCATAACACGTTCGACTTTATTCTAAGACTTACAAATAGTGGCCTGAATTTGAAATAGACTAAATGTTTATCTTTAAAATATCTATATTTATTTCTTTAGAAATAGGGAAAAAGAGCGTAAAATTAGAAAGTTTGTAATAGTTTGAAAGCAGAAAGGCACTCTTCCTAAAAGGACATGGCAATGCAATAAATAAATAAATATAGGCTCTCAGTGTTGCAATTTTAAATTAAATTAGTAGTGCGTTCCAAGCTACTTATTTAATTTTATTTACCCGCTGCACCGTGTGAAGTAACGAAAATAATAGTTTTGAGATCTTAAATATAGCTTGGATATATTGTTAGCTCAGTCCTCAATTTTAAGAGAAAAAATTTATTCAATATTTATGAGGTCAAATATTAAAAGCTCCTGTTTGTAAAAGTTGTCCACCACGAAAGAATCAAGAACCTGAACTGAAAATTGAAAACAAATATAATAAATAAATACTTAAACTTTAACTGCTGTATCAAACATTTCTGCATACCGTGAGTGGTCTGAGATCACTTGGAAAATAAAAACTTTAAAATAGTAATTTTGTGTACCAATTGAAATGTCATGATTAAATTACGATTATTTCTGCAGTTTTAATTTATTTAAACCAATTTCAAAGGCATAATTTTTTTTTTTTTTTTTTTTGTGCAATTTAAATCAACCAACACAAAATTTTTAAGTTTTAAGGGTAAAAATAACAATTTGAAAATGTTGCTCCGTCTCTCACAGCGCACACAGCGCTGTTGAAAGTTAAGGAAACTAGTTTTTCGGCGTTTTTTTTCCTTTTTTTCTTTTCTTTAATTTTATTTTACGCCAAACAAAACTTGTCTTAACCATTTGTACCTAGCGTTCCACAAATGGGACAACTCTTAAAATGGCTGTAATTTCTATAATAATTATGAGTTGAAATAATTTTTTTGGGTGATAAACTGTTCCTAATGGATCTTTCTTTAAATTTAAAATGACAAATGGAAAAACAGCATTTTTTAAAAATATTTTCTTAAATTCGAGGGGGTCTTTTGTTGTTATTCCTTTATATTTATTACTATTACAAACAATATTTTATTACAGATTTTTAAATGAGCAAAAAAATTGGCATTAATGAATTGACTTTAACTAAACGGTTAATTAGTGTATCCGGTTTGAAAATACATTTCAATATGATTGCAATTAAGTTCACGGCTAAAAGTTCCATATTTGTCTTTAGAAATAAGATTCTGCACTCAATAAGTGAAAAATAGTTCAAATAGTCTTTTCCTACAGGGCAAAATAAACGGTTCAAATAGTACACTAAAAGATATTCATTTATTTAAAGCAAAAGCCACGTGACAAAGAACTTACGAGAAATAAATAGTAACTTCAATGAAAAAATTTTCACTCAAAATAAAATAAATTTAGTGTAAACAGTAGAAAATTTAAGCATACATATTCAAAATCTGAAACAGCCCGTTCCAGTTAGAATTTTTATTTTAGTGCTAAGTTCATGGCGGCTATCTGGGACAGAAATGCATTTTATATGACGACATAAGCTTTTGTCTTCAGTAGAACAATGGAAAACATAACGAAAAAATTGTTTTCATTTTCACGGTATATTACAATTAGAATTGAGCTGTAATTAAATGCAGATAATGTTCAATGCATTGAATTTTTACTATTGCTTTCTTTTCTTCTTCTTTTTTTCTATGTATATGCATGTATCGAAACCAAATTAGGTCACAGAAACGAAAATTTTTCAGAAACTTGCTTCGATACCGTTTCACAAAAGATTACTATTTGTTTTTTCGTGTTCTAAAATCCTTCTTCCCTCTAATATTGAAGCAGTTTTGGCACGTGTGTTCGTAGAAATATTACAAAAACTGAAAATATGATGTATTTTATATATTTTGGGTTAATTCGATGGTGCTGATGTTATTTTCAGTATTTCAAAATATATTTTTAAAACAGTGATTCAAAGAAAAAGGTTTAAAACCTACTGCTAATTTTTATTATTAGCTTTCTTTGTGTTTTACTGTGTTACTTGTGTACTGTGTTAAGGGCAAATTTTCAGATTTGCGCTCACTAAAGTCAATTCCAAATCTTCCCAAAACGTAACTCCAAAGTATAGGTTAATAATTTGAAACTCAAATTAAAATTTATTGCATTCTTAACTAAAAACAGACGTTCGAAATTATCAGAAAAATGGAAATGGATTTTTTTTTTTTTTTTTGACTGCGAAACCATAGACCTGGGGAAGCTACTTTTTTGAGTTGCTCTACACCGACTTCGAAGAACTTGCTCCGTTTCTGCTCCGTGCTAAGAATTGCTTTAATAGCAATCCTATTATTTGCCGCTTTTTTTCAGTTAATTTATTAATAGCTATATACGTGATAAAGAATTAAAGGAAATTATTTATAGATTATTTATTTGGCACTATGTTGCGAAAAAAAAATAGGCACCTAAAAAAATTGGAAAGAAAACCTCATTCATTTATTTAAGTCTATGAATGTAATTTTAAAAAAAAAACCCCGGAGATGAAGCACTACATTTTTTTTTTTTTTTGTACCGACTCCGTTTCAGTTTCGAACAAAATTTCCACTGCTTGCACCACTGCTCCATACTCCTGCTCCAGCTCCCGACACGAAACAATTAATAATCTCTCAACAATTGACTTCTAGCTCTTTTTTTTTAACAATCAGATATTTATAATATTTTTTTGGTTATCTTTTTTCTTTTCTTCTATTGTATTTCCCCCACTCTCTTCTTGGTTTGATTTTCATTTTTAGGTGAAATGAATATTCCACGCAGATGTAAAAAATATTGTGTTTTACTGCACCATATTCCCAAGGCTTAATTTCTAACGAACAAGCAATGAAAGGTGCAGGAGCCCTGATACTTGGGACCTTAACTCGGCAATAATTTGAATTCTGTCTAATATATCGCTTATAGAAATAAACAGTGTTATCTCTGCAAAATGGACATTTTTCAAAAGAGGTCTTTGAACTTTATAGTTTGCTTTATTTAATTACCTTATTTGCTTCAATGATTACTATAATCGATTTTGTTCAGAAAATAGTTATTGTTCTAGTTTTTTCTCACATAATGGATGTTAATGATGTCAAAAAAAAAAAAAAAATATAGAAATAACTAGAAAAAGTAGTTATTACAGTATTGCACCAAGAGAATACAGTTGGCCTCTAGTCTTAATTTTTGAACATTTACTTACAGCAGTATTCCCAATATAAAGAGCTCAAAAATCTGAAAATTTTGATGTAAGAACCGAAAAAAAAAAAAAAACGTTTTTTTTTTTTTTTTTTTTTTTTTTTTGCAGATATGACACTGTTCATTTCTATTAGCAATATATAAAAATTCATTGAAAATAAAAAGAAAGAAGCACGGGAGCTGAGAGATCCTGTGAGTTTCTATCCAAATTAAGGCCTGCATACTTCACAAATAATAATTAAAAGCTTCCGTAGTTTTTACTAAAGACTAGTTCCTATTCATGCCAGCGCATTTTTTGTATCTGCTGTTTTCCTTTCACTTTTCATAGGCAACTATGCAAACACTGAATAACGGAAAATAACACCAAAAAGTGCAAGTGGAGAAAGTGGTGAAAGCGCAAAGAAAACAGAAAGAAAAGAAAATTATGTGTAACAAAAGAAAAAGAAAAAATCTAAGATTCAAGTCAAAGAGAAAGTGACTGCTAATGGATACTTGAGGATAAAAGAGCACGGCCACACCCCAATCTTACATGGTGGTTTGTTTACTAATTAGGTGTGTTGCGCCAATCATTTTCGATGGGAGCTTTTATTTAGTGGCCCATTAAGCGATATGTCCCGGTTGAAGAAATGAAAAAAATGCGCGAACTTTCTGAACTGGCGGTTATACAAATACTCAAGCTGTTTTGATTAAGTTCAAGGATGTCGGACAGTTATTGGAGTGGGATGTTAACTCGAAAAAGTTGTCTAATTTTAGTAATTATCTTGTGCTTTTCTTGTTTTAGTAGTGAATAAACTGTCCTATTCTGGATTCAGTCGTAAACTATACTTCAATCCATCTAGGCCTAACTGGAAATTTTTGTCTCATTGTTGAAGTTGCAGAGGTTGCAGAAAAAATGAGATGTAGGGTTAATAATCCCATATCAGTGATCCTCAATATTGTTTTTGTCGCAGCACACTTTTAACGATTTCAAAATTTGGCGGCACACAAAGAAAAATAAGTGAAAACGGGTAACATAAGTTCAATACGGTCGCAGTTACCCAAGATAAAAAGTTAAAATATGGCACTTAACTGTAAAAACAATAGTTTTCTTTTACAGTGTATTTTTCTTTAATTTCAAAAAACTTTACTCGTAATAGCAAAATAAAGCACTATAATTTCGGATACATTTCAAAAATTTGTTGGTATACTTTAAGAATTCGGCGGCATGCAAAAGTGACAAGGCACAGAAATTGAGAATCGCTGTCCTATTTTTTTTTTTTTTTTTTTTTGAAGAAGAAAGTCGTTGAAGCCATAAGGTGATTTATCATAATTTTTATTTAAAAAGTTAAAATAAACAGCTTACCTGAGGGATTATTCTTGGTAGAAATATATCGCCAGGTTATTTTTCTTTGGAGTTCATGGTTCACTTGCGCTTTCTCTTACTAGGTACCAAGTAAGGTTTACTTATCCAAATAAAGTGGGCCCCGTACCTATATTTTAAAAAAATAATTTTTGAACAAACTACAACTTTTTCTATTTAAAAAAAATGTTTAGTGCATTAGCATAAAGTATTTTGAAAAAAAATCTTTATTTACAGAACATTTCAGACAATGTAAAGGTTGCTTGGAATTGATGCAATAAATATGGTACTTAATTTATATGGCAACCCTGTAACAGAACGTATTGCTTGCGCAAATAAAACATAACGTGTATAGGAAATATGTGCTTGCGTGTGCAAGTGAATTTGAGCGTATATAGAATAATTTTTGCGCAAGTATATTTGCACAAACATGCTTGTGAAGTTGTAGGAGTGGGTAAAATACATGTGACTTAAAGTTTGAGTAACCTGTTCTTTTACCATCAATTAATTTTTTGAGCTATGCAATAGTGTAGTGGTATTTTAGCAGTATTTCAACAAGGAATCGCGATTACATATTTTGATAAAAGTGAAACTCGATCCAACTGCAATAATATTATACTAGTTACAGTTACGATTGATAGACATATATATAAAATAATGTTACTAGACATATTCAGTGTCAAATGTCTATGGAACGATTGTTTTCATAAATAATTTAATACAATCATAATTGCATCAAAGGAATGTTATTATTGTTTTCATTAAATTAAAAAATACATAAGGTAAAGCTAGGATAGATTGCGCGGTCGGAGAGATTGCGCACCTACGAGTTCGGGGGGAAGAAGTAGGGTGCACGCGACCAAACGCCATGCATTTGTGCAACGACAATAGTGGAATGTCCACTTGAAAGTTCAAGTTGATTGATATGAACGTCTGTAATTAAGCATCGATATTCTATAGTGTTTTCACAAGGTAAGTGCTTGAATTTTCATAATGCGTTCTTTGAAATTCTATAGAGTAGCATTAGTACAAAATATTCTAAACTTAAGCGACTTTTCGTAAGCTACTAAGCTAGACTAACAGTGGGAAGGCCAGAATTTCTTTCTAGAAGCAGCCATATTTAAATAAAAGTCCGCACAATCTGTCCTACCGAAATAGGATAGTTTGCGCGTTTTGTACTTAGGAGAGATTGCGCGTTTCTCCCGTTAGTTTTTATGCTAGGAGAGATTGCGCATTATATTATTACCCATAGCTTGGTGGTAATGCAGCATAAATTTCAAATTACATGTGAAACTTATGAATCGATTAAATTTGCTGCATTAATGGATTAAAAGGGGCGTTCTGAATTTTTACTAAAACATAAAATGTAAAATACTTATGCCCTCTCAACACATTTTTCAGACTTGAATATTTTAAAACTTTAAATTGATTTTTGAAGTTATTTCTTTACATAAAAAATTCACCGGTGTCTCTTTAACATGCATTAATTAAATATTTTGACTATAGTTTTATATCGAGAGGTAAAGTTGTCGTGACTTTATAATTTGTGTTTTCAAGGGACTGTGGTTTTTTATACCGTATAAATCGTTGAAAACAAGTTCGTGTGATTTTATTTCTTTTGAAGATTTAAGTTATTAAATATACGTTTCGGAACTAAACGTGCAAATAAAATAATTTGTGAACAAATTTCTTTTCTTAGACGAAAATGTTGTTAATAAATTAATAATGTGCTAGTTTTATACAAATATTCTTATTAATAAACTATTTTTCCAAACCGTTAATTGCCGTCAAAATTAAAAAGAAAACAAAGTGCAACGAATGTTATTGACCCGCACATATATTCGAGATAAAAATTAAGAAAGAAGCAGCTACAAAAAAAAAAAAAAAGAGAGAAGGTCTGAAGATAAGATGCTTCCAGAAAAAGTGGGAACCAAAAACTTGCAGGAAAGAAAACAAAACAAAATGTTTGAATTTTGAAACATCTTCGTCATCAGCCACCTCAGAAGAAAATAATGTCAAGATACTGAATCTTTAGGACCATGTCAGACAGGACAAGTAGGATGAGTGCACTGAATGTCTGAAACTGTACCAGGAGACAACTTCGACCAGTGACATTAATGCCTACCGTTCCTTTGTAGGGGCAGTCTGAAAAGTACGTCTGAAACACCCAAAAATAAGCATTTCAACAAAACAATGTTTTAACGTATTCCTAAACTTATAATAACCCGTTAAGAATACATTAAAACAATTTTTTGTTGAAAAGTTTATTTTTGGGTGCTTCAGATGTACTTTTCAGACTGTCCCTAAAAAGGGACGGTAGGCATTAATGGGTTAAGTGTGCTATTTGTTGCAGATGGGTGCACTACTTACAACAATAAGTATACCGATTATGGACGACAACTTCGGTTAACAAATAAAAGACATTGAAACTGAAAATGAATAAGATTAATTATAATTTAAACCTTCTTTTCTTCTTTATTTTGTTTCTTTAATTAAAACACTGTTTTTTTTTTCGATTCTGTAATCATTGAGTTAAAATATTTATTCCTATTAAATTGTATGTGTTTATACAAACCCTACAACAACATTGTTTTGGTGTAAATATTATTGCGAACAATTTAATTGCAGTTTTTATGAATAACAATCTCTCCTACCCATGTGCGCAATCACACCTACCCTGTAAGGACAGATTGCGCAAATTAATCTTCTTGGTTTTTTTACTGCTGGTGCATCAAATTAAAGCAAAACAACGAAATATCAATTGAAATGCATAAAAAACAAATGAAGTCACAGTTATTCATCAATAGTTTAACAAAAAAGTCATATTTCGATTTTTTAAAATGATTTTTCCAATTGTGCGCAGACTCTCCTAGCTTTACCTTATGTTTAGAAATTTAACTCCATGAAAAGTTTTCCAAAAATGCTATTAACTGTAAATTGGATTACTTTACTTAACTTTTAAACATTCCTTTGATTCGTTGTTTTCGCCATTGGTAATTTATGGGTACAATTTTTATTTTATTGATACTTTTAATACAATCGCTACGTAGTAATCATTACTATTGAAGTAAAAAAACGCAAAGTAATGGCTACGATTACGAATCGACTAGAATCAAAAAAGAATATTAAGGTCACAATTGCAATAAAATAAAATACGCGAGTGATTATTGATTACTTAAAAATCTATATATATATTTCACTTAGCGTGTATTTGATTTTTTAATGCTAGGTGAGAGAAAACAACACACAGTTACACAAAAGAAACATTTAATATGACTTAACATACATCTTGACTTAAACAACAACCAACCTCTTTATTGCTGGAACATAAACTAACTATTTTTAAATAACCTAATATTGTTGCCAGATCCCAAGCTTTAACATTTCCAATAATATCAATATTACTAGTTTCCAACAGCTTGGACCAGTTGCGATTAAATTTTGCGGCACGATACGATACTGACATCATGCAAAATCTAAACTATGGCAAAACGATATTTAAAAATTTGTTTAATGATTAGCATAGACAAGTATCGAAAAAAATTTACATTTATTATATTTATCATAGTCAGCGGCTCAGCGAGGGGGGACCGAGGGGACATGTCCGTCCCCCCCCCCCCCCAGGAAGACGACATTTTTTTTTTTTTTTAATGATTAAAACAAAACTTCTTCTGTGAATAGCAATGACATGTTATCCCAGGAATTGAGGTTACTTCTTTATAGATTTGATAAAATATTTCTTGTCAATGAAGCGTTGTAAGATTTTTCATATTAGCATATTAAATGTTTATTGTTTAAATTCAACAACAAAAAGTACTTCATTCTTATCATGCAAGACATTTTCACATAATATTATTTTGTCATATCCGCATATAAAAATCGTGCATCACTTTGCATCTCCATATGGATCAACATTCTTCGTCATCATGGCAAAACACAATAAAAATTGAATATTTCGAAAAATAATACAAATGCATAATCACAATGATTAAGTGATACTTTAAAATGTGTAAATAAATTAATTTAAAACAATGCGCAAGCACCCCAAAGCATGACGTACGTACCATATCAACTTTCAAATGCAAGTTTGTTTCTCCAACATATTTCACACATCAGTATTGTATTACTCCGCGGAAAAACGATCATAGTAACTAACGGACTTTAACAAATGTATTTCTATTCCGTAAAAAGGATTTCCATTCGTAAGTACATGGCCCTATTTGACATTCTAAATTTACTATCCATACACACGAAAACAACAGCAACAACAACTCAATTTTTAATTTCTGGTTCCTTGGAGTGGCAACACCTTAGTTTGTTTATATCGAGCATGTTTATATCTAGTGATCTTTCCTTAAGCCTTTCGAAATACAAAGCGTTTTAACGATTTCAAAATGGTTAATTTCCGATCCACTGATGCTCTGCGGAAGATCAGCTTGTAAAATGTATAACAGTCTATTATATTCAGAACGATTATGATTCTCTGAAGATTCTTGTAAATTTCTCTAGAATTGTTTAAACGCGTGGAAATGGGAATATATTGGAATTATTACCGAAATATTTATTATGAAAAACTATGGAATCTGTAGTGAATTTTCAAAAATGAAAGAACAGCGAAATTCAAACTGTTTACATTAACTTTAAGGAAAATGAAAATTTTATTTTGAAGCAAACAAAGACTGCCTCAAAACTATGTTTAATTATATAAGAACCCATTAAATTTGAATATTCTTGAATGTTTTAAGTTTTACTAAAATCAAAACATTTTTTTTAAAGAACAATTTAATATCTTTTTTAGTATTCCCAAATTACTAACGATAACAATCCAGGAATGATTGCACTACTGAAATCATTAAACTAAAGAAATAGTTAACTTTTAAAAACTGACTTTCAGACTTTTATTTATTTAGTTATTCATTTTTAAATAATGAACTACATTTTTCAAACTGCTAGGATTATACATAGGTAATGAGTTTTGTTTTAATGCAAGTTGAAGTGAAAGTACAAGTAGCTCAAAACAAAGTCTTATTTAGGAATTTTTAAATACTCGTACATTTCAGTTAGGCACAAGGACTTAGAGTGAAGATGGAACTTGTGCTCTACTGCTCTGATTTTTTATTTTATTATAATCATCATATATATTATTTCTCAATGCCTTTTTTTGTTCGGTACTCCATAACTTCTTCAAGACTTCATCAAATTTCATGAATGAGGCATCATTTTAAAGCTTTCCTTAACCGCTACACCGGAAAAATATGCAATATACAATTATATGTACCGCTTCTCTTACATTTGAAATTTAAAGTCATTTAAGAAGAGGTCCTTCAATGGATGCCATATTGGTGTTGTGTATGTTGGCTAGAGACCGAGTGGCCGAAAGGTTAGCGCGCAAGGCTGCTATACCAAACACCCATGGTTCGAGTCCCGAGTTTTGTTTATGTTTTCTCTAATTAATTGTTTTGCTGGACCGTTGATTTTTGATAAACTAAATATAAAAGAGTTCTTTATATTTTATTTGGTGTTTTTATTTTCATGTAGTAAATTAAAAACTTTACTTTAAGAATATACACTGATGGGAAAAAAAATCCCAACACCAAGAAGGAGTTGTGCTAGCAAAACGAAATTTGGCAGGCGTGTTTATCCATCTGAAAGATGACGTCGATTCAAATTTTGCGCTCGGCGCATCAGTGGGACGCTAGTAGCGACACACGGAAGATGCAAATCAGGTTTGCTTTAAATACCCGTTGTAACGTTCCTGAGCGTTGTTTAGCGTCGAGATTTGGTGTAGTGAGTTGATGTTAGTCCACAATGCCTTTAAGAAGACGACGAAGCCATTATCAACAGCTCACTGAGTTTGAACGAGGTGGTGTAATAGGCCTACGAGAAGGTCTGTTTTCTTTCCGCGAGATTGCAGAAAGGCTTGGCAGGAATGCATCCACTGTGCATGAATGTTGGCAGCAGTGGTCAAGGGAAGGCACCGCCTCAAGAAGACCGGGTTCCGGGCGGCCACGTGGCACTACTGAGAGGGAAGACCGTCGTGTTCGGCGTATGGCCGTAGCGAGTCGTACTGCGTCTGCAGCAGAAATTCAAACAGCAGTTGGCACCACAGTGACACAACGAACGGTTACCAATCGGTTACTTCAAGGACAGCTCCGAGCCAGTCGTCCTGTAGTGCGCATTCCACTAACGCCAAACCGCTGCCGTTTGCGACGTCGGTGGTGGAAGGCTAGAGCTCATTGGAGGACGGAGTGGAGATCTGTTGTGTTTTCTGATGAAAGCCCTTTCTTCCTTGGTGCCAGTGATGGCCGTGTGTTGGTTAGGAGGAGGCCAGGTGAGCGGCTGCAGCCATCCTGTCTGCGGCCTAGACACACTGGACCTACACCTGGAGTTATGGTCTGGGGAGCAATTTCTTATGGCAGCAGAAGCACTCTCGTGGTTATCCCACGCACCCTGACAGCAAATGTGTACATCCGTCTGGTGATTCAACCTGTTGTTCTGCCTTCTATGAGTAGCATTCCAGGAGGTGTTTTCCAACAGGATAACGCTCGACCTCATACTGCTGTTTTAACCCAACGTGCTCTACAGGGTGTCGACATGTTGCCTTGGCCTGCCAGATTACCAGATCTGTCTCCAATTGAGCACGTATGGGACATCATTGGACGACAACTCCAGCGTCATCCACAACCAGCATTAACCGTCCCTGTATTGATCGACCAAGGGCAACAGGCATGAAACTCCATCCCACAAACGGACGTCCAGCACCTGTATGATTCAATGCATGCACGTTTGTATGCTGGCATTCAAAATTATGGCGATTACACCGGTTAATAATGTACCTGTATTTCACTTCTGCAATGGCTCTTCTCGGGCTTAAATTAACCTGTGATCTTGAAATTGTAATCAATTACGTACGTTACCTATATAAATGTATAGCTGAAATTTCATTACTCTACAATAATTATTTCTTGTTGGGATTTTTTTTTTCATCAGTGTATTTTTAAATATATATCTTAGGTAATGGAACTTTTTCGTTAGTGAACATTAATGCAATGAATACTACTAATAAAAACAATTATCATTATTATTGTGATTATTTATTATTTTGAATATCTAAATAATAGTGGGGGGGAAATTGTAACAGCTATTTGTACTGATGTGTTCAATTACATATCTTCTTTTGTACCAACACCCTTTCGCCTTTTTTTCTATTCTTCATAATGCCCTTTCTCCCAAATTAATACGGAATTTCGCACGGGTAGACTAGTTACATTCATAAATTTAAAAATAAATGAATGAGGGATTTTTTTCTTTTCCTTTCTTTTTTCTCTTTAGGGAGAAGGTTCTCAATTTTTTCGCAACAAAGTTATTGATTTATAAATACATGATACATAAGTAAAGTTTTTGTATCTTTTTAGCACATTAAAAAAAATTACTGGTAAAAATAAATATGATAGAATTTCGATTAAAACTAATTGGAAAGGAATTGAGAGCACGGAGCGGAGCCGGAGCAACTATTTAAAAGTTGAAGCGGATCCGGAGCAATTATTTAAAAGTTGAAGCGGAGCCGGAGCAACTAATTAAAAGTTGGAACGGAGCGGTAGCAACTACTATTTAGAAGTTGTAGCGGAGCCGGAGCAATTATTTAGAAGTTGAAGCGGAGCCGGAGCAACTATTTAGATGTTGGAGCAGAGCTGGAACAGAGCCATTTCAGAAAGTGACTGCTCCAGATCTCTGGTTAGACATCTCGGAAAATTTTTGTTAAAGCATTGAATAGAATCGGCAGTTAAATTTCTAGTGTATAAAAAAAAAATTTTAAATCTGATGAAGAAAGTTTCACGTTCAAATACAACATGGGTGGAAAATTGAATGTAACCGATTCTTTAAAAATAAATATATTACAGGATTGTTCAATTACTCTCGAACAACAACTTCTAAGCAGTTATCTTCTTTCGAACGGTACATCTTCGATTTCGCAACAGGAACTTCTTACTTGCACCCAATTTCAGGTCTCAATTGCATTTTTAGAGCTGAATCTTCATTTATTGAAAATAATTCCGAGGCAGCTGTTCCATTTTTCTCAAATTATTCCCACATTCTATTGCGCCATCTCTATAAAATGACGCGCGAAATTGTTTGTCAAAAAAGTGCTTGATATTTGCAATTTATCGCTCCGTTCCATCTTCTTGCATCCGCCTTTTGGAACGCACCAAGTGAGCGCCTGGAGGCAAGCTGAAGTTTTGCAGGGTTTGTCGTTGATTTATGCACCCATTTCGGAAAGATTTGGCTCCCTGTCTGCATAATTTATTCGCAATGAAACTTCACTTACATCCAAATAACCGGATCAACTTGACTGCCTGATTAGATCGCCCACAATCTTGATTCACTTCCGTATATCAATAAAAAAGTTGTGCTTTGGTGCTAATGTTTATCCATTCATTGAAATATCTACTGTATAAAATATAAAATTTCATACATAAAACTGAATTATTTATAAAAAAGTATTATTGAATTTCGAGCTCGTTTGCTAATAACTAATTTTGCTCTCTCCTTGGAAGTTCTGTGCGAAACGTTATGTAAGTGCATAAAAGGAATTCAATCAATGTAATATGCATTAATAATTATCAAGTCATGAATATTAATTTGACTAATTAAAGTTTTGAAATAAATGTTAAGGCATACTAAGTTTTTTTTCTTGTTTGTTTTATCGTTATTTTTATTTTTTCATTTTTTTATTTTATGTATTTATTTATTTATTTATTTAACCCCATCTGTGAAGAACACCGCGGATTCCGAAATACAGTAGAATCTTTCTGTAACAAATTCTCTGTACAGCGAATTGTTCTCTATAATAAAATTCTTAATCAGAATGCTAAATAGCATTCAAAATATTCTCATTATAGAGAAGAACTTGTTTCATTACAACGAATTTTTTCAAACGTTTATCTTTTCAATTTTTGTCATTTCTGGACAAAATTGCTAATTTCTGAACTGCCTATTCGTTCACGAAGTAATATAAAATAACTGAGTTTTTCAAGAAAAATAAAAGTTAGATTTCTACCTACAAATACTTATGTGAAAATTATTCCTTAAATGGTTGGATTGTCTTCACTTTTAAGCAATTTATTCATGCAATAAAAATTAGAATAATTTTAAAAAGTGAATTAATGATCACAAATAAATACATAATAGTCATTATTAAATACATTTGAACCATCAAACATACTTGAAATTTTGTAATATTTACTTAAGTGAGGCCAAAAGCCCTAATCGCCGAAAAAAGGAATTTTCTCGATTGCAAATTTCTTAACTGGAACCAAGCGATTTCGAAGAGGGAGACTTCACTATGAGTATGTAACATTGTGCATCAATAAAGCAGATTTTATCATTTCTTACACTGCGTGCTTTTATTTTTTTCTGAAATAAATATTAGGTCATTTCGAAAGTTTTGTCCGTTTTAATGTCATGTGTTTTTGTAGCTCTATATCTCAATAAATATTTATTCTACTGTGTCATGGTATATACTGATCGACGGAGAATTTTGTACTCTTTACATTGATGCTGTTCGTTTTTTTCTAATTTAAGTTTTTTAATTATTTTCAGTCTATTACTATATGATGTCATTAAGCGATTTTCGGCTAATTTTTCTCTATGAATTCAAATTGAACCAAAGCGCTGCCGAAACAACCCGAAAAATTAACCAGGCATTTGGCAATGATAGTGTTAATGAACGCACTGTTCGACTTTGGCTTACGAAATTTCGTTCCGGAAATTTTAGCCTCCAAGTTGAGCCCCGAAGTGGTCGATCTAGAGTAATCCAGGACGAGGATTTGAGGACCCTGGTGGATACTAACCCATCACAAACGGTGCGTGGGATGGCGGAAAAACTGGGAGTCAGCTCCTACGCGGTTTTTGATGGTTTAAAACGTATTGGAAATGTCAAAAACTCGAAAAGTGGGGGTCCCACGATTTAAATGATCGGCAGAAATTGTCACGTTTCGAGGTTTGTTCTTCATTGCTTTTTCACAACCAAAACGACCCTTTGTGGACCGGATCATCACGTGTGATGAAAAGTGGGTTCTCTACGACAATAGGAAATGTTCAGGACAGTGGTTGGACACCGATGAGCCACCCAGGCACTTCCCGAAGGCGAAACCCCACCAAAAATGGTCACGGTGACTGTATGGTGGTAAGCGGCTGTTGTGGTTCACAGTAACTTTCTGCAACCAGGCCAAACCATCACAGCAGAGTCCTATTGTAAGGAAATGGACGAAATGTACGGAAAATTGCGTCAGCAGCAGTCAACACTGGTCAACAGAAGAGGTCCGATCCTGCTCCACGACAACGCCCAGCCTCTCATCTCACAAATCACCGTCTGAAAATTAAAGGAATTGCTCGCCGAAGTTCTGCCCCACCCACCATACTCCCCAGACCTTTCGCCAACGGACTAACATCGTTTTAAGCACTTTGATAACTTTCTAAAAGGTAGAACCCTTGCCAATCAGGACCTAGCAAAAAGGGCCTTCGTCGACTTCATCGAATCCCGAGCACCCATTTTTTACCCCGACGGAATTAATCGACTTTTGTTGCGTTGGCAAAAGTGCACTGATTCAAGTGACGCTTATTTCAATTAAATTGAATAATTATTCACTGAGATATTACAGTTCAAATTAGACTCATAAAAACGGACAAAACTTTCGAAACGACCTAATACTATTAATTTTTTCTCATTTATCTAAAACTAGAAATAATAGAAAAATTTCACTCAATTTTTCTTGATGACCAATGGCTCGTCTGAAATTTTACAAGAGAATATTTTTCTTGTTTGCACCCTCTATGGGGGGGGGGGGAGGGGCTATGTTTCTCTACTATCATTAATTCTACGTTGCGTAATGGTAAACATTAATCACTATCGATTTTTATTATTGCTATGTCTGAGAGTATGAACGTGTTACCGGTATTCTATGCTAGGCATTCTATGCGAGGCATTCCATGCTAGGCATTCCATGCTAGGCATTCTATGCTAGGCATTCTATTCTAGGCATTCTTGCTAGGCATTCTATAAAATGCCGACGTCTCATTTTAAGCATTTTCTAGACTACTGGCGTTTCCTACGCTGCCAGTAACATATTTATATAACAGATCTTGATTTTTTTTTTCAGGAACTTACATGAGACGGCAAAGTTTAATACTCTTTTATCTATGTATAAATAGGGAATGACAAAACAGTTAAGAATCACTGTATCTTCTGTTTTTCAACCGATTTCCTTACTTTTTTTTTTTGCTTAGTAGCTATTGACGAGTATTAGTGGTGTCAATTTAAAAAATTTTGGAAACAGTTTTTTTTTTCTATATTATTTTTCCTTTTCTCTTGTCAGGTGAGCCTCATTCATAATTGTAATGTTATATTGTTATAGATAGACGATAGCAACTTGGTTGAGTAAATTATTTGGCAATAAATATAAAATTCATTCTTAAAAAGAATTTTCTGATTTTAAGCAGTAATATTAAAAGCAAATATAATAAGAATTTGAGTGAAGGCTTCTCTGAAACAATGGAATAAAAAATGAGAACAGGTGTAAGAAGCAAACATTTAAGTTTGATTCAACTGCCACTCAACTTAGTACGAAATCGGCAGAAGTGCAAGCGGCTACATTTATGATCGCAATTGGGAATGCTGCGACAACGATTTAGAATACGTTTGCTTCAAGCGAGGATAATCAAAATAAACTTGGTGTTATAATTGCCAAATTTGATGAATAATATTTATATACTTATATAAGTAACAATGTTTTCAGTACTAAATTTACTTATCACGGTTGAATTTCGAGTGTTGGGGAAACTCTGGTTATTATTATTATTAATATTGTAATCTGTCAGTGTTATTTCCATAAACAATGACCTGTAATTAAGAGAGGACATAAAACCAGAAGTAGCATAATGATATTAAACGCATAACTCGGCAAACAAATTTGTTTTTTGCAATTCCGGAGTCGTTATTTACCGAAATCATTTAAAGGGCAGTCATTTGTGTTATTTTTATTTTAATCTAAAGAAATCCAAGGCTATCAAGTCTTGACTTGATTGATAATCAACTAGGAATTGTTGTATATTTTACCATTAGCGACGCAACAAAAACATGTGCATTGTGAAAGTTGGCATTCCAGTTCCGTAGTCAATGGCTTAACATTGCCAAAGAGCACTGTAAGAATTTCCTGCGCCACTGAGCATTTTATTTTTCACCGCGTTTTTAGAAGTTAATACAGCGCCCCGACGACATTCAGCAACTTCTGATTTAACGGAGGAGCGAAACTATGCTATATTTAAAAGTGCTAAAAACAAGAATGCCAGACTATTGGTAAACAAGTATTTGAAAGAAAGCCTCAAAATGCTGGAAACGCAGGAAATGTACACATAAGGTAGACTTGTCGTTTCAAAGATTTCCAGGGGGGAGGGGAAGGCAAAGAGTTCAATGCATATTACAAGAAGAAAAAAACAAAATACATACACTCATATGAAAATACATTATGTTTCTAAATTCACGGGGAAGGGGCATTTTCCTCCTTATGAACCCCCCCCCCCCCCCCACCACCACCACCAAATGGCGAGCCTGCCAACCGATAGTTGAAAACACATTAAACTTGGTTTATCGAAATATTTGTAAAAGCTCTGAACAGAGAAGGAGTGGCTTTTTTGCATCACAGGCACAAGTTCCAAAATTTAAGTGAGGCAAAAGTAAAAGAAAGGATTTTTATTGCCCCACAGCTTAAGGAAGTCCTTTCATAATGAAGAGTATGAAAACAAACAGTCAGATACCGAAAAATCCGCCTGACTGGCCCTTAAATCCGTGTGCTAACGTTTCCTTGGAAATTAGAAAGCTAAAAACTCCGAAAATCTTGTTAGTGATTCGATAAAATGCTTTTGTATTATTAGGTTGCTATGTGTCATTAAAACTACACTTTTTGGACTCCCATATGGACTGCTTTCCTCAAAGCCTTGGTGCAATTTATGATGAGCATGGGGGTTTGAGCCTTTTCAAACACAGAAAGGACATTTCTGTGTTTGAAAAGCGTTTCAGCGGTCGATGGAATGCACGTATATGAATTGACTATTGCTAATGTGTTACCAGGGCACACCAACAGATGTCCACAAGATGAAACGGCCAAAATCATCATTTTAGTGTTTGTGTTTTCAATAAGTAAGCCTTAGCTACGTTCGTATATAACCAAATTGTATAAATATGAGAAGTGGGTTTCCTGCAAATGATGGACCATTTTGGTTTAGATATTTTAACACCTTTTGTTTATATAGAATCACATAGTTTCATCTAAAGAACAAAAAAAAGTTCAAATTTGTTGCACAGTGTAATTTATCCTATACAACTTTAAAAGTAAAGTAATTAGTTAAAATAAAGATTAATATATTATTAATTATATAGACAGGTGTCAAATTAGGTGGTAGTTACAAAGGTTTACTTTCATTATATAATGTAGGGCTAGTTCCGTTTCTGACAAAAGTGGTCAACTTAGACAGGTGGTCAACTTTACAGGTTTTACGGCATATAAAAATTTAAAAAATGATTTTTATCCAAGATAAACTAATTAAAAGGTTTTGCTTTTAGCGAAATCTCAAAATGCTAAAAATATTTCTAAGAATTTTATTCGTTAACGTGTAGGTCAAATGGCAACAATACAAAGCAAAACAAAGTCTATTGGTGATAGCTCGCCAGAATATAATTGTTGAATTTTTGGATTCTTGAGATACACGCTTAGCGGGGAAAACGTTCGATTGCTCCACCCCTCTTTGTAGCGAATAGTGCCAAAATTTAATCAATATTACTTCCAGTCAGGATGTATGTACCCACCAAATTTCGTTTAGTTCTATGTATAAAATCTTGAGTTACAGCGCCCACAAAAAACTAATAAAAAGTTCCATTGCTCCATCCTCCTTGGAGCGAATGACGCCAAAATATAATCAGCACCTGTTCCTTTTGAGGTCCACTTGTATACTAAATTTTGTTTGAATTCTTCCATTACTTCTTGAGATATATCACTCCTGCTAATCGAGAAAAACGTTCGATTGCTCCACCCCCTTCGAATGGATTCGTGCTAAAAACTAATCAGCACCAGTTCCTATCAAGACCCATGTGCATGACTTTTGAGTTACAGCGGCCACATACAGACACACAGACAGACATTTTTTTTAAATGATCAAAATGGATTCAAAACACCTCAAAATGTGTAAATCGATCGAAATTCGGAAATTTTCACGAATCCAATGCTTCATTTTATATATTGGATATAAAAGAAAGTAAAAATTACAATAACTTAATTTCGAATGCTCAAGTTGACTATATTTGAAATGTTACACAAGGATTTTTTTTACGACGAAATCATTAATCCATTAGAAATAGCTGAAAAAAAAAAAAGTGCAACTGGAATATCTATATTTATTTCCTCCTATATAAAAATTGTAAAGATCAGATAATTTAGGATCATTAAAATCTATTATATTAAGAGATGCCTTAAAAATTTTATGTGAATCAAAGCAATCACTTTTAGTTTACTGTTGTTAATGCAACTTTTCTTTTTTTTTTTTCTTTTTTGACTCTAAAATCTTTTTACTTTTGCTTTGGATGCATCTGTAGTGGCGATTAGCTATTTTTCTGAAAGTATAAAAGCAAAAAAATCTAGTTGTTAGGTTATAGAGGAAACATCTTCGACTATGGTAAAATATATGTAATATAATCACTATTTTTCTAAGAGACTAGAAGTTCAATGGTTATTTTTTAATTCATTTAGTTGACCTTGACAAGCGATGATTCTAAAAAAAAAAAAAAAAAACCGACTATAAATAATGCGAGAACCAAAAAAAAAAAGTACATAGGGACGTTCATAAATGATGTCACGCGCATTTTCAATATATTTGACCCCCCCCCCCTCTTTTTTCACAAAATGTCACACGTCAATGGCCCTCTCCACCCCTTTGGCACTTCTTACGATATATTAAATAGGTCTATGTACTTGCTGTGTTGCAGTTCAGAGAAAAAGTACTACGATATAGATCACGTTTCTAATATCATTTTTCAACTTTTAATCAGATTTGAGAGCATAATAATAATGATTATGTGCTGTGCATTTAATTTGTATAAAATGAGATTATGGTTAGCAACAAAAAAGATAATTAGTATATAATAATAAAAAATATTAATGGTTCGAATTCTGAAAAAAATTAACCGCGCTATTTTCCCTTAAAAGTGTAAATGCCTAAGATTTTCTTTTAAACTTTTAACTAGAAGTAAATTTATACTTTATTCAGCATCGGTGTTTTCGATACAAAATGAAATGAGATACTTTAAAATTAAATTGTGAACATCAAAAAAAAAACCTTTAAAATGAATTCAATATTTGCAAATTTTAAATATTTTATAGAAATTAAAATGTATGGTGTCACACTTCTTGTTATCCCTTTCCTTCCCCTTGTCACAAACTGTCACAATCTCTCGAGCCTCCCTCCCCGCTCGAAGCGTGACATCATTCATGAATGACCCCATACGCAGTAAAAAAAAGCATTTAAACTCAATTTTATAATAGATTGTATGAAGATCTGTATGGAAGAGCCACGTATCTAAAGTAGACATTAGCAATAAATATTTAATATGTAGCAAAATTAATGAAATTTACCTTAAATAGATGATCCCCGCAGAACATCTGCGAACCAAAAATTAACCATTTCAAAATCGTAAAAAACGCTGTAAAATTCGAAAGGCTTAAGAAAAGATCGCTAGATATAAACATGCTCGATATAAGCAAACTAAGGTGTTGCCATTCCAAAGAATCGGAAATTGAAAATTGAGCTATGAATGGAAATGCATTGAAGAAATAGAAATAAATTTGTTAAAGCCTCTTAAGTTGCGATAATAAATACAAATATTATGTTACATTTCTATGGTAACCATTAAACAAATTTTAAAAATCACCTAAAAATTTCTTTTCGCATTATGTCAATATCGTATCGTACCACAAAATTTAATCGTAACTGGTCCACGTTAATTAATATATATAGATGTTTGAAAAAATTACATTTATTTTACATTAATTACACAAAAAAAATACTCAAAATTACTTTATGATTACAAAAAAGAAAGGGACAAGCGTCAACATAGTTAAACGGCTCTTCAACTCAATTAATTATAAAAGAAAAATAAAACATTGTATATAATGAATACTTGTTTTCAAGAATATTCTCAGCAAAAGGGTGGAGCCAATTTTCGAACGAAAAAATGCCGAAATGACAAAGGAATGCGTCCTTGTGAGGGCCGGGACCTTGAAGATTACGCGTCTGATGTCCCGATCTTTAGGGCAAACTGTTTGCATTTCCTCCCTCTCTCAATTGTTGGTTAACACCCATTAAATATGTCTTCTTTTTTTATAGAAATCGCAAAACCTGTTGGAATAACGGGACTTTCCTGGAATATTAATGGGTTTGTTGCGCCACTTTGATTGAAGAGGTTTTTCTGAAATATCACTACTTTGAGACACTTCAGTCCTTGAAATGTTGAAATGATCAACCGAGGTTGCTGTCAAATTACTGTGTTGCCAACTGCGAAGAATAAATTACGTGCGAAAACCAACTTTTTCTAGTCATAAGGAAAGTCAGTTTCGGTCGAGTAATAGAACATTGCATGACAGCATACGTGAGTGTGAAGTCAGAAAATAAAATGAATGAGATTTTTGTTATTTTAAAATGAGACGGCTCATCTTGTCTCCAGGTCGGATGTTATAAACAGGCCCTATGAGTTTGCACATAGCGGCTCAAGGCATTAGCTACGCATTGTAAACTCAGAAAATATCAATTTTGCAAACTAGTTATTTTAGTTACTCAGTGACACAGACATCAGCGAAGCTTCGTAAAATCATAAAATATCAGTTTTACAAAGTAATTCGTTTCAAAGTAGAAACTCAAAAGAAGTGTGATTCTTTCTCTGACTAATACAGTTCTGTCTTCTGCCATCAACCAAAGCAATCTGCCTGGCAGAGTGCCAAGAAGAATCCATTCATGTTCAAGGGAGGACTACTGGTGTATGGAATTTGCTGTTTTCGATCTCGTTCTCGTTCGTAATCAAGTATTCTAAATATTTTATTTCTTCCGAACTGATGCAATATGCCAGTTTATAAATTGAGTTGCTTTCAACAAACAGAAAGCAGACATTCTAATTCGCGTACTAAATAAACGCGTCAAAACGAACTTCCCTAAAACTCGAAAGGATTCGTTCTTTTCCGCCATGAGCAGAAGCATCTAGCCGTCAAAAGTCCGTGTTCAAACTGTATTGTGGTCCTATAATATAGTAGGCAGAATCTCTCGACCGTCCACCCAAAAGCCTTGGCAGTGCGCCATTTTAATCGTACCATTGATATTATTTGAAAAAACGTTCTATTACAGACGTTTCTTAGTCTAATGAATGTATAATTTTGAACTTCATTAAAACGTATCTAATAAATAGCTGCTGAGTATCACACAAATAGGTTTAAGAAAAAACAATTGAAACGACGTAAAAAAACACACATATGCAAAATATTTGCAGACATGCTTTTCGAGGTTGCAAGGAGCATCTTTTCCTTGCAACCTTGAAACACGTATCTGCAATCTTTTGCATATTTGTGCATTTTTACGTTGTTCCAATTGTTTTATTGGATAGAACATTGGTTTACTGCTTTTAGCTAGGTTAAATAGTCTGAGGTGCCAAAATGGTCCTCCAAGTTAATTAAAATATTTTTTTTAATGCCCGCTTTACGATGGTTTAAATATTTCGGAAATACAGCAGCGTTTCAAATTCACGTTATGAGGTTTTCAATTGTAGATAAGACAACTGTTCAAAGTGAAATAAAGAAAAAGTTATTGAAAAGTGCATTACTTAAGGTTTGAGTTATGTTAAGTGCTAGAGGTTTGTTTAAGAGCTTTACTTTATACTGTAAGTTGTGTTGTCATTAAATGTTAATTTTATTTTTTTAACCAACTCATTGAAAGAATATTTTATTTTTTAACCATCTCATTGAGAGAATAGTAATACTACAATTTTTCTATAAGAAAGATCCTTCAAAGTAACAACCTAAGTTAAGAAAAAAAGAGAACTTTACAACAGAAAATTGAAAAATGAGATAAACTCCTTTGACGCTTCATGTGACGCTCATGACCTTATCTTGCATTAAGCCTCTCACTCTTATAAACGGTCCCCTAGAAAATTTAAAGGTCAGTACAACAATGCATGAAACAGTAGGGAAATCTTCTGGTGCAGACTTGCCCTACTGAGATACATCAGATGTAATTTTTTCCCCCGCCCGCTCTTTTGCTGAAGATATATTACATTGAATTCGCGGAAAAGTTCGCCATAAAAAGAAATAATGAACGGTTCGGACATTCGCTGAAAGAAAAAGATAAATAAATGAAAACTGCTGGGCGAAAAACAAAATGCAACTAAGCGAAGTATTATTCCCCCTCAGAGAACAGCTGTAAAATCGACTGCGCGCTCCGCTGCGCATGTGCTACATCCGCAGTCCAAAAAAGAGGTCGAACTCGGATCAAGGTCGTGCGAGACATCTTTCGAAGAGAAAAAAAAAAAGTTTAAAATAAAAAAAAATGCCCTTTTCTTTTTTTAAACGTTTATTCGAATTTAGACATTCAAAAAATAAACAAAAGTATTTCGAGTCGATAAGTAAGTAGGAATCAATATCATCGGAGTTTGAGTAAAAAGTCCTTACATTAAAAAACTCCAGTTTTAAGACATTGTTAGTTGAAAGTTTTGAATCGTAAAAACGTAAAAATCCCTTTAAAGAATTCTGTAGCAAAATTATTGATAAAACGTAAATTACATAATTGGGTTATCTTGAAATAAATAATCGTAAATTCTAGTTTATTGCAGTAGACTATCATTTTATTTCTTTATTTATCTACTTTTCTTCGGTGACTTTACCAGAACGCCAGTGACTTCTGAAAACTTCCTGTATTATTTGTTTGTTTCTTCATTTATTTGAATTATTCTATTATGATTACAAGAGTAACCTTTCTCAAATAATTCTTTAGCTTCGTTAAATGAATGTCCTTTGAGATCATGTAATTAATTTTAATTATTAAAAATAAACGTTTATCTTTGTTGATTTGGAAATTTATTGCATGTCAATTTTAAATGTAAACATGAACTCAAGTTGAAAATATTTTCGTTTGGAGCTACGATATACTACAGAGGTAATTTTGTCATACATTCGAAAAGAACCGAACATGCTTTCTAAGCTACTTTCCAAAGTTGATCGTTCATTTGTAGTTTTTTGCAATAAATTATTAGTTTGGTCCTATATTACAATCAATTTCTTAAACTAATGTCGCGTGAATAAAATCATGAAAAGATCGATCGATTGGGTGGATTTCTTGTTGTCGCTATATTTTAAAAAGCAATGGATGTAACAACAAAAAAATTCTTTACATAGGCTAAAATGCTTTAACATACCAAAACTAAACACATAAATATTTATGAGCGGTAGACAGTAGAGTCCCGAAAACTCGGCACTCGATAATCCGGCAGTCGGGATAACTAAGTCACACCCTCACATATCGGAAAACACCCGCGAGCAAACATTGCGCATTTTTCTTTTTTCTTCTTCTTTTTTCAAATAGCCAGCTTTTGTAATTTGACTTATTAATTTACATTTCCATTCTTGACTAGTACCAAAAAATTAAAAAATTGCTTCAAATTTTGAAAAATTATTTCATGAATTTAAATTGCATTTTTACAATAATGGGAAAATAATTGCATTTTTCCACGCATTTAGAACGCAAAACTGACATTTTTTTAACTGCTTAAATGCATTGTCCAAATGTAAAAAATAGCATTATTAGCGAGGTGTGAAGTTGAATTCCAAAAGTTGATAAATCTCTCATACACCAATTTTAAAAAGACACTAGAGGTTCTTTAGGGCCACACATCCGTTCGCTTAACATAAATCCAAAGTACCTCATCGATGTTATTTTCCTCAGAAGTACTATTATAAAAATACTCGAACTTTCTTTCCCTTTCTCTTTCCTTTCTTTTCTTAAAATTTCAATTTTATCCTCTAACTTGCTTTTCTATAAAGCATACCAAAAAGGATTTTACTTGGAAACTGCAATAGAATGACACCATTTCTTGTCTCTACCATCATTAGTCACTTCTGCAAACAATAGCCCATCTGTAAGAATTTAGAAAAAACCACAAGCTGTTTCAGACATATTTCTTAAACGGTGTTATTTTGCAAAGAATACCTCCTATTCTGACAGATTTCAAATGAGAATTATTTTCTACAAAAGCTTTTGTACGCCGCTTTTAAAATTTATGCAATTTTTGAACTAAAGAACACTTGAGAAAATGGCAACATATACTTAAAGCATTTGCAAGAACAGCTTTTTTTTCGCAGTTCATTTCAGTAAAATCTTAACCGCTGATGACTTTATTCACGAAGAGCCTATCCTTAAATATCTTAAGATAATTTTGTTTCTGAAAGTATTTTCCATACCAAGAAATTTTTTTTAATCTCTTGATTTATACTTCTTTATTTTACATGTTGAAAATTATTTTGGAGAGAAGGGGAGGAGTTTGCAAATGCGACGATAATTTTTACAAGGCTGTTCACATATACTACAAACATATATATATATATATAATTATGATTTATTTGAATTTTGAATGAAGAGTTAATCTCTTTTATTACTTTTAAAAAATGCGAAGAAACTTGAGTCTAACAGAAACTACAAGCTTAGCTAAGAAGCATTATGTTTAGGAAATATATGTACAGAAATTTTATTACTATTATTGTTATTTATTAGCATATTTAATACGAAAATCTTTTCGAAGTTCAAACAAATATTTTGATGAACTTTAGAAATAACTTCAGAGTGTCCTCTGAAAGCCATATAGTATCAATGAAAAACAATACCTGCTTTCTTAAAAATTTCAAACTAGACTCAAGTAAATTTTGAAGTTTATTATTTTTAGAGGGAGGCTGAGCTAGATTTTAGAAGAAAAAAAAGTGCTCCAGCAAAGTCGGGGGGAAAAAAACGGAAGTTATATAATTGCTCGAACATGCATAATGCGTTCCGACCCGCGTTATAATGACCCCAATCGAAGTTCACTACACTGTTTAATGTTTAAAATTATGTGCTTAAAAAAGGGAAAATAAATAAGTTAGAAAGATTTTTTCTTTTCAATTTTTTTTCAATGGTATCCGCAACCTGTCCACATAATTTTAATCAATTGCCGCATGATGCCACATAATTTATTAAATTTCAATCATTATTCAAAAAAAAAAGAAGGAAAAAAAGGGGAAAGGAACGAAAGAAAACTCCTAAGAGCGATTCACTTCCTTCATTTCAAAATCAATTGCAGAAAAAAATGAATCCATGCTTTCAATTTTCATAACTTCGGACGTTCTTTGTACAGACCGCTTACGTAAAACAAATTCCTAAGAACCGTTATTACCATGCTGCTTAAATATGTCTATTCTAAGAAAACAAAAACTATACATAGATTAGTAACCAGCAATTGACCTTTTAGGATGAAAAATTACGCCAAGGACAACCAACCCTGTAACTGATATGCTACGAATTTTCTGCTGCTTCTTCCGAAAAAAAAATTAAAAATAGCGTTAAAGCTACTATCCGACGACGTCTCGAATACTATCAAAAATGTTAATTAACATTTAACGACACTTTGTGGGAAACTGGACAGGACTCTATGAGCAAGAATCTAAACGAAGGTTCTATTTGAAGGTTCTCTACGAAGGTAACTGCCTATTTACTGTTTAAAAACTATTTTCAAACAGAAATTTCTGTATAAGAGATTGAATCTTATATTTTTTCTGTTTAAGAGTTCAAGACAACCAGGAATTAGCATTACGCTAATTCTTAACAAGAAATTCATTCGAGAACTATACGAGCCTACTGCCTGTATACTTCCAACTTCAAATTTATAATCTAGCTATTTATCTTTCTCATCGCTTTAGTTCTTAGTTACTTAAAATAAGCCTTTTTCAACGATTAATACATATTCATTAACTCATTCATTCATTCATTTATTAAGTTATTCATTTACTCATTCATGTACTTATTCATTCACTTATTCACTCATTTATTCATTCATTCTTCCGCTCATTCATGTATTCGTTCATTCAAAAATATCCTTAAAAATACAGATCAAAAAATTTCGTAGGAAAATGCTCTCGTTTAATTCTGGGTTAACTTCGTCTCTGTACCATGTTCTACGTAATAAACTCCTTCCGGTAAAGTTTGTTCCAGGAAAATCCGTCTGTTAAATTAGGGCTTATATAAGATAGAAATTTCCCCGCAGGCGCTAATGTTATTATTATTGTTATTATTTCAACTGTTTAAAATTGAGCAAAAATTTTTCAAATCAAAAAACATTTCGCGTCGAGAGGTCCTTTAAATAATCTTGTTCAAAGGAACTTGGATTTATAAAATTCATATTTCCCCAATACCGCAAATGTTAAGATTTCTCGAACTGTTCAAAATTGAATGATAACTTGCTCGAATCAACAAATAAAACATGGAAATGAGATATCCTCGCCAAGATCTTTCGAATGCAAAAAAAAAAAAAAAAAAACCCTTTAAATTAGACAATTCCTTGAAAAGTTATTAGTAGGGGGGTAGACAGACAGACCGATAGACACACATTTCTTCCAACTCAAAACCTTACTTCCAAATTTTTTATTTTTCAATCTTTTTTTTAATTATTTTACTTATTTTTGACTTCATCATTTTCAAATATATGTTCACGATACATTAAGCCTTCTTTCATATTTTATTTTATTTTATTTATTTTTACTTTTACCGGAAAGTAGGCTAAAAAAGTCAATTTTTAAAAAATGTAGTTATAAGTGGAGCTAATTTTTGCCTTAATTTTATGTCATTACTTCCTTTAGGTTTTAACTATCTTCAGCCTATTTTCCGAGCTTTAATAACTCAAATACTAAAATACAACTCATTTTTCACCAGACCAATTTTAAATTCAAATAGCTAAGATTTTTAGCAAAAAAAATACATTTTTCGAGAGTAACTGAAACAATCGTACGTCTTGGAACAACTTCAAATTAGACAATTCCTTGAAAAGTTATTAGTAGGGGGGTAGACAGACAGACCGATAGACACACATTTCTTCCAACTCAAAACCTTACTTCCAAATTTTTTATTTTTCAATCTTTTTTTTAATTATTTTACTTATTTTTGACTTCATCATTTTCAAATATATGTTCACGATACATTAAGCCTTCTTTCATATTTTATTTTATTTTATTTATTTTTACTTTTACCGGAAAGTAGGCTAAAAAAGTCAAGTTTTTAAAAAATGTAGTTATAAGTGGAGCTAATTTTTGCCTTAATTTTATGTCATTACTTCCTTTAGGTTTTAACTATCTTCAGCCTATTTTCCGAGCTTTAATAACTCAAATACTAAAATACAACTCATTTTTCACCAGACCAATTTTAAATTCAAATAGCTAAGATTTTTAGCAAAAAAAATACATTTTTCGAGAGTAACTGAAACAATCGTACGTCTTGGAACATCAATGACAACGCACATGTACTTCACAAACGAACTTTTCTGCTTACTTATTTCACTTTTACCTCAAATATTTTTTTAAAAACTTTTTTCAAATTTCGTTAGGTTTGTGCTAATACCATTCATTTATTTAAAAACGAAAAGCAATGGCGAAATTTAACTTTTTTTCTCCTTCCAATTTTGCTCTAGTTAACAATTAGTTTCTTTAATAAAACAAGAAAAGGGATAACAATTATGTAAATGTAAAATGTGTACAATTATGTAACTCATTGAGTAAAAAAAAATATTTACTATGGGAAGAGCCTTTGAACGGGTAATTTCATTCTTCAGTGGAAGCATAAAATTGTTTTCTGTTGTTCAGTAATGAAATGTACTCAATTCATCAGACAAACAATAGAATACGAAACGATCATGAAATTTAATTAGCGAAGCAATTTAAATGTATTTTCGCATTATATTTATAAACTCATTGAAATACGTATCATAATAAAACTAACAGTTTCTGATTTTCTTAACCATTTTAGATCAGATTTATTCGTCACAAAAAAGAACTGTTAAGCAATGCAGAATACATAATTTCTTCATTCTAAGGAAATTTTCTTGCAACAAAATATTCAATTTTCATTGAATGTTTCTTTTAAAAAATCTGGCAACAAGAGAGCAGACAACTGATTGCGTTTTTCTTAAAGCTAGTGACCTACATAAGACGACATAATGTTCAGTATTACAGAACTACTATTAGATCATCGTGATTTAAGCAGAGAAGACATTAACGACTTTATATTGTGTCTCTTCAAAATGTGTCTCCCATTTCTATTTCAGATTGATGGATCGATTGTGGCGTTGAATAAAAAAGTATTCTTTTAAAGTTTAACAAAAGATGACAAAACTGTCTGAACTAAATTTTAAACTTAAAAATAGATAAAAATCAATCAAATAAGAATCTAGCCATCTACTAACTTTATCTTTTATTGCATTTTGCCTTTTTATTTCTCTTTTGTTTCATGGAGGCATGAAAAATTCGAAAGTACAATTAAATTATCTGTTACAGCGCACTCAAAGTTTTAAAGAGCTATCTCAGTGTGTTTGTTCTTAAGCTTAAAAATGACGTATTAAGAGTACGGAACAATTTTTTTAAATTTTATTTCGTGTCAATAGAAAAAATAACAAGATCTATAAAAGATAACAGTTTCGTCTCTTCGAATTTTTAGTATAAAACATGAAACGAATTTTAAAGTAGAAAAAAAAGCTTTTTTTTTTCAGCTATCCTTTTATTTTTCATGGTTTATCACTCGTCGAGTTTTTTCGATTATATGGAAGCACATAGCAAATATATTTCAGATACATTTAAACCGAAATTTGGGGATTCTACGCAAGGTTCCTTTATTGTCGCAAATTTCGAACCACATAGCTAACAACTTTAATGCTTCCAAGTATTTATTTAATTTTCAAAAAATTATTATTTTTAATAATTACACTGAAATTATAAAACTTTGGTTTATATGTATAGATGGAAGTTAAAATAAAATGAAAGGCTATGAAATCTAGTTTACTCTTTCAAACATCTTTGTGGCAGTCTGGATCATGTCGAAACAAATTGAATAATAACACCAAAATTACGCATCTATGTATACAGTGGAGTGCAAATTATATCTAATATATTCCCTCTAAGCGCTTGGCCTTATATTTAAGTTGTTTCTCACAGGCAATTTTTTAACACGAAAATAATTTCAAATAAGTAGTGCTTCAATGTGCAGGGGAGAAAAGCAAAAGAGACTATTAACATAATTTTTTCAAAATAAATTACTCCCAACTCAATAGGTAAAATATATGAAAAAAATAAATAAAGCAAAAACATATGACAATAGAAGGGCTTTTAACTTTAAAACAGAATACATAAACCTTGCAATAGTTTTCTTCCATTTACAAAAAAAAAAAAAGTCTTAAAACTTAATCGTTACCAAAAAATAAAGATAGTTTGTATTAAACTTTAAGAATGAAGATAAAATATTTACATTTTAATAATGTGTAGTATTTTACTTTTCTCCACCAGACCCCTACCTATTAGCCGGGGCCTTAGGATTGCTTACGCACGGGGAGAGGCAGTGGGGTCTACGGATTTTACATGCACATATCCCCAAGTATACATGGTGGTCTTTAGTGGGTAACGAACGCGCGACTTTCCAGGTGGAAGTCCGACGTGCTAACCACTGAGCTACCACGGCCCTTTGTAGTATTTTACTGAATCAACACTGCCTAATCCATTTTAATCCTTTACCTTCGTCAATATTAAGTTGGCTGAGAAATTTATTTCGTTTTTCCTCCTTGGAGAAATAAACAAACAATAATAATAATAATAATAATAATAATGTACGTCAAATGAAAATATATATCTTAATAATGTTTTACATCAGCAATGAAATTTTTTTGCTACTATTGCACGAAAAATAAAACTATGATTTTACTTCTTTTGATTCATCCAATCATGGCTGCCTGCGATCATATAGCGGCTGTCCAAACGATCGAAAAAGTGCGTGCAAGCAGAACTTACATTTTCTGCCACTTCAGTCAATTGGCGCTGTTAGCATGTACTTAAAAGCGAGGATTTAAAGGTCTAACCATTGCAATATCATCGCGTTAAAGGCTTGAATCTCAAGAAAGACAAACATTTAAGTGTTGAGGACAAAAGTAACTATGAAAATACGTTGCAGGGTTATGTATTTGCCATTAAAACGTTTTTAATACAGAGGAAAAAATAAAAAGATCGTTTTTTTGGTAGTAACATATGCAGACTTCGAAGCTGCTCGTTAAGATACAACTTTTCATACATACGTATACTTTTATATATAATGAACACAGAGAACATTTTCTTCGCAATTGGTTGATCATATTATGCTTTCAGATTTATTTTTATTTTGAACGACAATAATTGCGCATAATTTTCTGAAATATATTTATCCTTTCACATTGTGTAGCACAAATAAATTGGCTAGCAAGTGTTTGAAAGCCGTGTTGAATAGTCTTTAAATGGTTATTAGTTACTTTATTATTAAGCAATTTTCAATACATTCATGTTAATACTATTAAATAACAGCAGTTAAAAGAAAAATGACATACATTATGATTAATAAAGTTATTTTTAATATTTGTTTATTGAATTATTTTAATTCCATTTATTGTAAATTTAATTATTACAGGAAAGTGGAGCAGTTAGGTTGTGAAGTGACTTAACAAATAAAGATTAGTTGAACAATTATGTAATTAAGTAAATGATTAATGCAACAATTTTTTATTGTTATTGCCAGACTAATAGCATAATACTAATAACTAGTATTGCATTGTATAGTATAGCTGACTTCAGTTAACTTCAACAGATGGATTATCATATGAGAGTACTAGCGACTTTTTTTTACTGGTCTCATCTGAAGCAATTACACTAGTTACATATTTAGAATAAAATTCTAAAATATTGAGTAAGAAAGGTCAAAGATTAGGCCTTTGTAAAAGAAAACGATTCAGTGAAATAAAGAATCAAGGGGAAATATTACAATTAAGTACAATAAATGAGAGATTAAAAATAACTACTTAAAACGCTTCATTATATGCAGTTCAGAGTTATCAAGAGTATTTTTAAAACTTGTAACTGACAATACAGTGGCGCCAACCCCCTAAGCAAAATGGTGCATACTAATAGGTACGAAGTCCCCCAAAAAAGACAACCACCCAAAAGGTGTAAAACTCGATGAAAGCATGCCCCCTGTCCAGAGGTGTCAAAAATTTCATCAAAAAATTTAATGGCGTAGTCTACGCCATGAACTTCTCTCGTGGACACCCCTGGAGAAGAGCAATTTTTCTTTAAATATCCCTTTAAACATTCTTATTTAGATGACATACTCCTTGACAACAAAAAGCAATGAGTATTCTCAGTTGGGGGGGGGGGGCAGGACCGTCCGAAAACTTTTTTATTTTACAAGATCGTCCTTCCACTTTTCAAAAGCCCCCTCCCCCACCACTATTTCATTACAATAACTTAATGCTCTTATCTGTAAGCCTCCCCCCTCTCACCTCTTTTTTTTTTCCTGGACTACACTGAATATCCTCAATTTTTAATACCAAGACTTTGCAACCGGCATTTCTTCGATGAAATCTACCAAAAGCTTTCGGATTCTCTGATTTTCTGTAACCTGATTTTCCTTAATTCCTTTCTTAAATTAATGTTTCCCCACTTTTAAAATAGAAATCAGAAATGCGCTTTGGGGGCATTCATAAATGATGTCACGCTTCGAGGGGGGAGGGGCGTTCGTGAAATTCAGACAAAGTGTGATAAGGGGAGGAGGGGGTAACAAGAAGTGTGATATCAGGCTATTACAACATAGCGTGACATGTGACAAAGGGGGGGAAGGGGGTCCGTTGAATTGTGACATTTTGTGACAAAGGGGGGAGGGGTTCAAATATATCGGAAAAGAGCTTGACATCATTTATGAACGGTCCCTTAGATAGTTTATTTACTTTTCTATGTTTTAAGACTCTATGGTGTACAAAATGGGTGTACTCCTGAACGCGTGGAGAATCAACAACAAATCTTAGAGGGAAGTCTCCCTTATTTTTAGGTATTTCGATTGTAACACTTGTTCATGTGGCGTGAGTTTAATTTTAAAAAGGTACATCACTACATTTATAATATACATTCTCTCTAACTCATTCCACTTTTAACTTTATCATTCTATACAAGCATAAGAAATTTAAACGTCTCAGAACAAACAAAAAAAAAAAATTAAAAGCATAATCTAGACATAATATGAAGTTCAAAGTTTACTTTTGAGTGGTGAAAAATTAATGAGCGGACCAACGTTCTTATAGCGCAAGTTGCAAAAATTACTACATACACATGTTTTGGAATTAAAAGGAACCCCTTTATCAATGCGTAAAGATTTGACCTAAAAAATGTAAGTAATCCAAGTGAGTGTAAATCACTCGAATTACTTGCATCCAGATGCGTACAACTCTATTCTTTGATAAAAGGATTCCTCTTGTCCCTAAATATTTTTTCTGAAATTTGGGCTATAATGACGTTTGTTTTCTTATTAATAACCTGAAGTACAAATAAATAAAACCAATGCATAAATAAATAAAACCAGTAAAGTTTGAGACATAAGGGGAAAATGCAAATGTCAGCATTCACTGGTTAAAAATATCATCTAAAGCATCAAACTCACGATTTCTATTTGCAAAATAATTGAACAGGTGACATGGCGTGAAAAAACAAATAAAATATATGCATATAAACCAAACGTGAATTTAGTAAATCCCTAAAATTATAAAATGTATGCATTCACTAATTTAATGCTTAGATAAAACACTCTACTGCTTTCTGTCCTTTTATTTCATTTACGATGAAAAATTTCTTTAAAATAAATCTATATAGGTTAGACACAATTAAACATCGGGACACATATTTCCGATCAGTAATGCATGAACTAAAAATTTACCAAAAAGAAATCTTCATGATGCATGCTGCAAACCCGGCAAAAACAATGTTTTCGTAATGTATTTCCATACAAAACTAGTACATGCTTGCAGCGCACCAGTGAACCAGTGAGGAAAGAAATAACTATCGTTTGAACGCTTATTCCTTTGTTCTGGCGCTGGACAGCCGCTATATGATCGCAGGCAGCCATGATTCAATTAATCTAACTTTCGTCAGTATTAGGTCTACGGAGAAATGCATTTCGCTTTTTCAGCACAGTATCTGCTTGAATTTGCAAGTTTCTTCTCTGAAAATGTTTGATACAACGTTGCTTTTATTGCTCGCTTTCCAAACGTAAAAGCTTGAATTTTTTTTACTGTGCCTCTAATTTCCATTGTGATATAAAAGCTGCAAGATACTTTTTAACCAAACGTTTTTTCACTATTTTGACAATTTGATTTCAGTCATTAATATCACAATCTACTTATTATGGAAAGTCATCTCCCATGGTGTGAACCACTTATGTGCGCAATCTCACCCACCTTATAAGGAGAGAAGCTAAAAATAGTTGTCTTGGCTGCTGTCGTTTGAAATTACTGCATAACAAGGAAATAGTTATGGAAATGCATATACAAGGAATGCAGTCTATGACATTCATTAAAAGTTTGGTGAAAAATTAATGTTTTCATTCTTTTTTATCCTATTTTCCAATCGTGCTCCAACTCTACCCGGCTTTACCTTTAACCACATTCTGAGTTTTGAGACAAAACGAGATTATAACGAAATTACAAGCAAGTGAAATACGTTTTAACGCACCGTATATTAAATCAAAGAATAAAATACAACGCATATTAAGCAGAGGATTTTTCAATAAAGGAGAAGTAAGCTTTTGTAAGCAAAAACTATTCAAATGAAACCACAGTTGGGTGTTTTCCACTTTGAAACTCAGATCTTCTGCATTAAAAATGGGGTTCATTAAATCCTCACCTCAAAACATGTGTCAGCAAAGTTTTACAAAATTTGTGCGTAATATGCGTTGTATTTTACTTTTTTATCAGGAGCACAAAGGTTTACAACTTACGTTGTATATTATTCCTTTGTTTGAAATACAAAGCTTTACAACTTACGTTGTATTTTATTCCTTTATTTATAGCCAAAAAATTTACTACTCACGTTGTATTTTACTTCCCTATCTGTAGCACAAAGGTTTACAACTTACGTTGTATATTATTCCTTTGTTTGGAATACAAAGGTTTACTTACGCACTTACGTTGTATTTTATTTCTTCATTTGGAGCACAAAGGTTTACAACTTACGTTGTATTTTACTTTCCTATCTGTAGCACAAAGGTTTACAACTTACGTTGTATATTATTCCTTTGTTTGGAATACAAAGGTTTACTTACGAACTTACGTTGTATTTTATTTCTTCATTTGGAGCACAAAGGTTTACAACTTACGTTGTATTTTGCTTTCCTATCTGTAGCACAAAGGTTTACAACTTACGTTGTATATTATTCCTTTGTTTGGAATACAAAGGTTTACTTACGAACTTACGTTGTATTTTATTTCTTCATTTGGAGCACAAAGGTTTACAACTTACGTTGTATTTTACTTTCCTATCTGTAGCACAAAGGTTTACAACTTACGTTGTATATTATTCCTTTGTTTGGAATACAAAGGTTTACTTACGAACTTACGTTGTATTTTATTTCTTCATTTGGAGCACAAAGGTTTACAACTTACGTTGTATTTTACTTTCCTATCTGTAGCACAAAGGTTTACAACTTACGTTGTATATTATTCCTTTGTTTGGAATACAAAGGTTTACTTACAACTTACGTTGTATTTTATTTCTTCATTTGGAGCACAAAGGTTTACAACTTACGTTGTATATTATTCCTTTTGTTTGGAATACAAAGGTTTACTTACGAACTTACGTTGTATTTTATTTCTTCATTTGGAGCACAAAGGTTTACAACTTACGTTGTATTTTGCTTTCCTATCTGTAGCACAAAGGTTTACAACTTACGTTGTATATTATTCCTTTGTTTGGAATACAAAGGTTTACTTACGAACTTACGTTGTATTTTATTTCTTCATTTGGAGCACAAAGGTTTACAACTTACGTTGTATTTTACTTTCCTATCTGTAGCACAAAGGTTTACAACTTACGTTGTATATTTACTTCCCTATCTGTTTGGAATACAAAGGTTTACTTACGAACTTACGTTGTATTTTATTTCTTCATTTGGAGCACAAAGGTTTACAACTTACGTTGTATTTTACTTTCCTATCTGTAGCACAAAGGTTTACAACTTACGTTGTATATTATTCCTTTGTTTGGAATACAAAGGTTTACTTACAAACTTACGTTGTATTTTATTTCTTCATTTGGAGCACAAAGGTTTACAACTTACGTTGTATATTATTCCTTTTGTTTGGAATACAAAGGTTTACTTACGAACTTACGTTGTATTTTATTTCTTCATTTGGAGCACAAAGGTTTACAACTTACGTTGTATTTTACTTCCCTATCTGTAGCACAAAGGTTTACAACTTACGTTGTATATTATTCCTTTGTTTGGAATACAAAGGTTTACTTACGAACTTACGTTGTATTTTATTTCTTCATTTGGAGCACAAAGGTTTACAACTTACGTTGTATTTTACTTCCCTATCTGTAGCACAAAGGTTTACAACTTACGTTGTATTTTACTTCCCTATCTGTAGCACAAAGGTTTACAACTTACGTTGTATATTATTCCTTTGTTTGGAATACAAAGGTTTACTTACGAACTTACGTTGTATTTTATTTCTTCATTTGGAGCACAAAGGTTTACAACTTACGTTGTATTTTACTTTCCTATCTGTAGCACAAAGGTTTATAACTTATTTTTCATACCAAATATTTTACAGAAGTATGTTTTTATAAAACGGAGAGAAGTTACTTAAAAACGCACAAGCCAACATTAATTATTCCTAAATAAAATTCAATTAAAGACCAACAATTGCTTTCAGATTTCAAGAAACACTTCACCGAAAGTAAACACTAATGAGTTGTAGCAAAAAAACGTTACAAAATAAACAAAGAGAGATACATACTGACGAAGTAAAGATATTAAAAAATAACCAATCCAAATAGAAGGATCGAGTCAACAGAATTAATGAGTAAACCAACTTAGTTATAGCACAAATTGTGCATACACGTGTAACGGATACGGAACCCCTTTTTCAACACGAAAACGTTTTCAGCTTCCTGACGGTCAGCAGCAGTCAAGCTCAAAGCTATTCGCAAGGAAGAGAGTAACCCCAAACCACGTGCAGACAATATGTTTTTCAATTTGTAATGTAACAGCGCCAGCTTTCCTTTGTTATCAGAGCACGAAGAAAAAATGTTTTTGCTTTTAAATCAACAGAATTTTAAAATCTAAGCAATCGCAAACAAAATACAGAAAATTATCTGTTATTAAAAACGTTCCTCTACTTTAATTACAGATTAAAAGTTTTCTTCAATTTTTAATTGTAATTACAATTTACGACGAATTCCCACTTCAAGGATCACTCATACGAGAAGGTGGTTTGCCCAAAACTGCATTCATGGCGATTGGACTTTGCAATTTTTGTATGTACAATGTACAGCTATAAATTGAGAAGTGCCCTCAAAATGATGGTTCTGGCTTTTGTGTAGCCTTGAATAAGAAAAGTTCCACTGCACATATATTATTAAAACGAAGGTTTCTGATTGCTGATTTCCATGTAAATCAGATTAACTAATAAATTCGTGTGATTCAAACGAAACAATATCCCCCTTGTTCCTATGAAAGCCTGGAGAATTTTTTTAAAAATATTTTAATTAAAATATTTTTGTGTAAATGCTATAAAATAAAGATCTGTCTCATTGACCATCTTGTGACACATAACGAGCTATTCCATCCATGAAAAATGTTAGTCAATTTGTTTACAAAAGCTAATTATTCGCTTAAAAGGGAAGTTAATTTTCCCAAATTAAAGACAAAATTATATAATTTCATATTTCACTGAAATGGAAGTTAGATATTGAACGAGCTACTTTTTTCAGATAGGGTTAGATAATGTCTGGTTGACGAGCCGTTCTGTCATTAACGACAGAGGGTCAGCACGTTGTATTTCATACTAATATATGGGTTAGGCACACATAAGTAATGAAAATTTAGCTGTCCAAAAAGACCACTTGTGATATCATTTAGCCGGCCAAAAATGTAAAATAGTAGACAAAATTTTAAAAAATAATAATAACGATCATAAATAACACCTGTTATGCATACTTGAGCTGTATAAATAAATTTTCTTATGCAAAAACAGTACTAACACTTCAACTCTAAAATATTCTAAGCAAAAACTGTCTGATGTTTCTGTTTTTTGGTACTAATTTTTCTGAAGCTTTTAAAAAATAAATACATTTTAAATCTAAATAATTATTTCTAAGTCAAATAAATTATGCAAGATACGTTTTTAGCAAGTTTAAACAATTTATTCTGCGTTGTCTTCACAGACAAGCCTCTGCTTTTTTTCATTTTTCTATTTTTAGAACTGCTTTTTCGAAAAGTAAAACCAAAAAGTTCTTATCCCTCTCTGCACACCATTCGAATCAAGCAATCTACAATTTTTGTCATAATATGAATTGTGTAATCAAAACAAGAATGCAAATCAGGGTTAGATTCTTCTAGAAAAATACATGAATTGAGATTTCTAAAGGACTTTTCTCTCCCGACATTTTGTAGTTACTGAAATATATTTGATTCTAAAGTAAACTACTAAACTCAGTGGCCCGACTACCCATTGGGGGTCATAACCTACTGTGCCCATCCCAGCTTTCGAGACCGAGGCAATGGGGTGCAGAAGCAGATGTTTCAGTCAAGTGGTCAGCCTGACGCGGATCCCCAGTGTTTAGTTCCCAAGCGAGCTTGATCCTCATTTTATCGACCCCGCTGAAGGGATGAAAGGCTAACTCGACCCTGCCCAGCCGGGGAATTGATCCCCGGACTATTTGATTCGACCCTTTTTAAAATGAAATGGAAAATCGTAAAAATAGATTGATACAAAAATATACAGACGATAAATTTGTCTCCCACGAATGCTATTTTTGCGACTCTTTTTGGTGATTTGGTTGGAATTGTCGCCAGCATGGCGTGAATCTTACTAATATCACAGGCATATCCTGCATAGTTCTAGGATAGAGTGTTTCACCGTAGAATTCATAAAATTGGCCAAATGGTGTAACATCAAAGAAAAGAAAGTTAATTTTCTCTCTTAGTTCAACTTAATGGAGCTCTTTCATGCATCGGTATATTTCGTGCACAACTTCTGCAATAAATAATGTGTAATACATTAAGAAAAGTCATTTAGGACGGGGAAATGAAAAGACTACCATTTCACGACAGCGTGTAGTCTTAACATTTCGAGTATCATTAAAACCCGAAAAGTGATGTTTTCTTCACTTACGGGAGTTTAGAAAAGATTTAAACTAAAGAATAGGACTTGATATGTTATTGATGGTTTTGTAGAAAGGTGATAATAGTCGTAAATGATACAGTTTATCATACAGATTTCATTGAAAAAAGTGAACGATTTTTTCAATAAACGGTAGTTCTTATCAGTATTTTTAAAACTGACACAGAATATATGCTCATGAGAATTGAAAAAAAATTCATTAACACCGATATACAAAAAAGTTTACGTACAGATTCATTAATCTTGATATTTTTTCATTACGTATTGATTTATTTATTATATATTCAATACAGTAGAGTCTCGATAGTTCGAGTTTCCCATAAATCCGAGGTTAGCTGCCAAATAATGACCAACAACAGCGAAACTCGTGAAAGAAATGCTACATCAGGTTTTTATTTTTATTCGACGGTTCATGCGTCTAATAATTCACACTTTGAAGCTACGTGCCAACTGCCAAACCTCCCTCACAAACAAAACTGCTCCATCTTCCCATGTACATGTAATAGGGAGAGGGGATAGTGCGGACTCAATTCCTAGAAAATAATTGTACAATGTAATGAGACCACGATCTCCTCACACCTATTTTATTCTGTAGGGGACCTGGTACCTTGTCTCCCCACATTCCAAAAATATATCAAGGACGTAGATTTGCCAGATTGCCGGAGAAAAAGCGAATTGTGCTACTTTTAGTCATGACTTGTGACCAAAAATTTCATTAATAAGTAGAAGCAGTGTATTCAAACAGAAAACAATTATTTTAAAATATAATTAACTTTTCAATCATATGACTGCATGAAAGTACATTTTTCCCGTAAATATACGACACTAAAAGTTAAAATTTGCTGTTCTCCCTTTTCTTTATTTATAAAATGTTATGATTTCTATAATTCGAGTTTTCGATAATTCGAGGTAGCTCCGGTCCCGTCCACCTCGAATTATCGAGACGCTACTGTAATTAAATGTATTTAGTTTTATTTTTACTTTATTTATCTATTTTTTTTTTATTTTATTGTATTTTATTTTTGTATTTATCGTCAATTAGCAGAAATTACTGTAAACAAAATTAATTTTTATTTCTAAACTATTCTCTAACAATCTATATCTCGACTTTTATTTCTAATTGAATGAAAACCACCATTGAATGAAAACCTTTGCGCAGGATCATTGTTCAAGTGGATTCTAATTATGTCCTGGTTTCTTCTGTATATCTTAACATTCAGTTAACTTCCAAAAATTGCTTATAACTTACGCAAATTCAAAAACAGTGCAAAAACAAATGTATACATATTTCTGAAAGAAACGGCAGTGGTAGAAAGCATTTTGTCACATTTGAAAAATCTTTAGATCGCTTGACCTCACAAAATGTGTAAACTTATATCCAACGAGCAAAGTTATCCCGTTACATTCCCCCCCCCCCCCCAAGCTACAATAACAATATTGAGAAAATATATCAGGCCACTAAATGTTAAGCAACAAAAAACTTAATCGCAAAAACTAACTCTTAAATGTACGTTAGAATTCGTGGGCTTATTTTTACAACAATGAGATTGAGATAAAACTTAAACAAAAAAAATCAATGAAATTTGAAATTCATTTCCTCATTTTTTTTTAATTCATTTAACAATAAGATTTTATATCTTTTTGGCGTTCGAAAGAGCTCGGCGAGGTCAGCACATTTCTACATTTTACATTTTGATTTGAACAATTTTTCATTCAATTTTGAACTGCTCAAAAAATCTTAAAATTAGCGCCTATGGGAAAAATGAAGCAAATTATTTAAACTCTGTGCATAAGGTGAAAATTCCTTTGAACAAGACTATGGGAAGGAGCTGTCAAATGGGAACGGTTTTTTATTATTATTATTTGAACAATTTTTGTGAAATTTTCAATAGTTCAAAAAAAAAAAAAAAAATAGCATTACTGCCTACGGGGAAATTCAAACCCTATATAAGTCCTGTTCTAACAGACGGATTTGCTTGGCACAAACTTTATCGAAAAGATGTTATGACTCAGAACATGTACAGATACGAAGTTCATCCAGAACTAAAGGAGCTGATTTTTCCAAGAAACTTTTTTATTTGGATTTTTAAGGATATTTCGGAATTAATGAATGAATTAATAAATGAGTAAATGAATGAATGAGTAAGTGAATGATTGAATAAATGAATGAGTGAATGAATATGTATAGACCATTCAAAAATGCATATTTGAAGTAATTAAGAATTTAAGGTAAATGAGAAAGAGACAGAGATAGCTAGATTATCAATTTGATATTGATGTAAACGGAAAGACGGAAAGCCCGCCCTTATAATTCAAGACGGAACTTCTTGGTTACTCTTCGGACCCTGTATTCCATTCAAAGATGAAATTTTTAAGCAACAGTTATATAAGTTATGGTTTCAGGTAACGTATATATTAATAAAAAAAAAACGTAAACAGTAAAAAAAAAAAAACTTTTTGCTTAAAGACCTTGAATACCTTTAATTGAAAATTGAGTAACATTTTGAAAAGTGATTCTGTATACTGTTACAGTTCAAAATACTGTATTTAATAATACAATGTTTCGTACATGGGTCTCTTTTTTTTTTTTTACCGATTGCACCACTCCCCCATGAACGAAACCTCCAGGTTGAGAAACAGTGCCATAAATTATTGTATACTATTCTATAAAGCAGAGGGAAAGGAAATTTTAGTAGGAAAAGAGATAAAACATTTTATTCTATCAAAGAAAAACGCCTTGTTTACTACTAATGAAATCTACCTAAAGCTTATTTATATTTTTAAAAGTATTTCTTGCCTATTTGATTCTAAAAGATGTGAAAACAGTTTATGTATAAGGAGCTTATTTTTGAAATTCTTGTATAACCTTTCCTTGAAAATTAGAAACAGAACATTACCCTATAATTCGGTTCGAATCATGGATTATACACTATATTTTTAAGTTAAAGCATCTAACAGACTTGAGTTAAACAATTGTGCAGAAAAGTTCAATTTGTTAATAATTGCACTATTTTTCAAGCTAAAAATTAAAAAATAAAGTAAGTTCAATGTCTTACCGTCATTAATAATGTATCCGTTTGAATCGAGATTTCCAGTGCACCAATACAAATTTAATTGAACATCTAATCCGTCGCCGTTAACCAACAGACCACGCCGCTGTCAGTTTTAATAATCCCTCAGACTGAAATAAGAACACCTGTTATGTTTTCCACCTAACTTGTTTCAATACTTCACCGTTTCTGAAGCCGATACACGAGGAGGAACCAACCGAGCCCAAATCGAGAAGGAAGTATTGAATCACGCATGCGCTCACAGGAATGAAAGGAAACAACGCTAAATAGTTTGGGTTTCGTTTTTTGTCGGGCTTTTGGCGTGTTCTCGTTTTTCCCCAATAGATGTCGCACAGGTGCAATTACAGTTAATCATGAAAACAAAACGTATTAAATGCCAATAACACAAAATACTGGGAGTGGATTCGTTTAATGCATCAAGAAGGCATTTTATGTTTATTTATCAGGCCATGCGTGTGAAAGTAATTTACCAAAAACTTATCATATCTGTTAGATCCTGATATGTTTGAGAAGAATCCTCTTCAACAGCAATTTTTAAATCGTCCTTTAAGGCTGTTTACATTTCTAGGTGCATCTTCCAGCAGTTCATCAGCGGAACGATATTTGTGATACCACCTTTGTGCGGTACATTTTGTTATCGTCCTCAAATGCCATGCACATTCTTTCTACATGCTTCATCTGACTTTGTGCACAGTTTATACTCATACAACAAACATTCTTTACCAACGTACTTATTTACTGCCATTATTAAATCACTCTTGGGATTGAAAAACTAAACCGAAGTCAATAAAACCAACTAGAAGGCAAGCTGTAAGCACATTCTGTCTAACAACACCAAAGCTAGCTTTATGCAAATTAATGCACACAAATATTAGCTTCTGCAGCTACTCTTGTCTAAAAGCGACAGAAGTTTTCATGTTATCTGATAATTAAAACAGTTTTTAAACATTACTATAACACAGTAATAAAGTCAAACAGTCAATCGGCATCTAAACAAAAGCAACGATAATTGAAGTATTTTAGAAAAACATTTTTTTCGGTTTTGTAGGAAAAACATGTTTGATAAATAACTATTCAAAATTTGTTTTGTTGTACAGACTAAAATAAAAACACTTTTGACCTTCGAGTGATACAGTTCTGTTCCAAATTTGATAAACCTCAATGAAATAAATAATTAATGGGACTCATGAATCATTGATTGGTTCAGGAATGTGTTCGTCTCATTGCCTTCGGTTCGGAATGTAGGTCTTGGGTTCGAATCAGTGTTTCAGACGTTTCTTCAGAAAACGGAGAAGTAAAACAATTACATAAAAGTCATCAAAAATGCTTCCTGGTAAAATATGAGTAAAAGTCAACTTAAAATGAGGTAAAAATTCTCGAAACAATACTGAAAATGGCTAGTTCACTCACAATTTCTTGTTGTGTTTTGAGCACCTTTTTCACGCTGTTGAAGGGAGTCCCATCGTCGCCTCAAAACAGCTATTTGCAGTATTGTTTTGATAATTTGTGTTTTACTTGCGCTGAATATTTCCTTTTAGGTATGTTTAATCGTTGAAGTCACTCTCGAAATAAGATATGCGGAATATAGCTTATTTTTTAAAGTTTTGCAACCATCATTACAGATGTGATGCCTGTGTAATACAACGCTTTGAAAGGGAAGGTTCTTGAAAGTAGCCACCTAAAGTGGAGGCACCTATATGAACAACAACTGGATGCCTTACCTAACAGATATCAATAATTTTAATCAAAAGTAGAGTTTCTGTTATCAAGTTTCTTAAAGGTTTCTAAAAAAATCGTTAAGGGGCCTTGGCACCTTTCAAATGTAGAAAATGGATGAAAATACCTTTTCAATTTTTTGCTTAAAATGTGGTTTGACTCTCCTCGTATATCTGAGCGAAGTTTTGAAGCGATACAACCAATATAAATGTAGTTAAGAAGTAAGAGAATTCAAATATTTCTGACGTTTTAGTAGGATTTTGCATTCTTTAAACTGCGTTTTCTCGGTTTGTGTTTTTTCGCAATATTGGAGCACTTAAAATGCTAAAACTTCTACATATATTCATGTATTAACTTGAAATTTTTTGTATGTGTTCAGTATGATGAGCTTGTTAAAATTAAAGATGGATTTTGCTATATATTTTCAAAAAAAAATTTAAATGAAAATGTAACAAAAGTCGCTTTTTTTTCTGTGTTCTACCATCGATGTAACTTTCAAAACTTTTTTCTCAGAAACTAATTAATTAATAGCAAAACCCATCCCTAAAATTGTAAACCATACTATAATAAGTACTTTAAAAAATTTGGTAAAAAAAAAGTCAAGAAATGAAGGAGAAGAAGGATATTTAAAATTGTTAAATTATTTTTAAAAAATTAAATTTTAAAATTTTCTGTTCGTTGAATTTTGATTTTTCATGTGCAAATCATTTTGTTGAACCATAGCACTTCATAACATACAAATGAAATAGGTAAAAATTCTTAAATAAGAAAAAGTTGTCAAAAGGTTCCAAGTCCCCTTAAAGAACTTAACTCCACATACAAATTTTCATTTGTTATTTTACTACTAAATACATAATGTGCACTGCTCGAACATATTCAAGCTGAAAGCAGTCTTTGAATCAGCAGAAATTTCTCCGTTTGATAACTGTGCCCTTCCCCTCCCAGCCCTTACACACATAAACACTAAGCAAAAGATTATTAACTGTTCGAAAATTATTTTTTTCTAAAGTATTTTAAAGATTTTATAACTTTCCAATCAATTCCTGATGGTTGTTGTTTAATCAGGCAAACTACAATAGTTAATGGCACCTATGTTTCCTTTAAATGATACTTAGCAGACTAGCATAGCGAGCATTAGCAAAGTCGTCGTCTCCAGGGTTCTGCAGTTCTTGCGAATTCCCCCCCCCCCCCCACACACACACACGCACATTAATCTTTAATTTTCAGAATGAAAACGCATATTTTTATTTTCATTCACTTTTGCATGGATTTTTTATTTGCACTCATTTATTTTCTGGAAAAGCACTTAATATTATAATATTTCATAGTCTTCTTCAAGTATATATCATCAAAATAAACTTGAATCACATTTTCATAAGGGTTAAATTTTGAAATTTAACTCGTTTTACCACCCTCTTCCTCCCTCCTTTCCATTTGAACACACCCCACCGATTTTCAGAAGTCGATGCCACTGCTCACTAGAAAAATCTTACGTTTTTCTTTTTCGAATCTAAGCAAATGTAGAAATACCTACTTAGGGAACATCATTTCAATGTCCTCAAACTCTAGTTTTTTCATCAAACCATTGATTTTTCGCATTTCGTTCTATTTTAAGCAAAGAGCAATCGTTTTTCCTTTTTAGATTCGTATTTCTTCAATCCTGTCATGCGAAACAATCATTCTACTTATCAGAAATGGCATTATTTTCACAAATGCATGAAGAATACGTTGTTCGTTAATAGGGAAGCGCTTGATAGAGCGTATGTCTAATCGCTAATCGGTCATTAAGCTTTGATCTTTTTTGCAAGTCATTAAGTTTGAAAGTAAAAGTGTTCTCACAGTCATTGGTGGAGAGAGGTTTGATTTTCTGAAATCATTAAAGTCGAAAGTAAAAGTATTCTCACAGTCGTTTGTAGAGTGTGCTTTGACTTTTATGCAAGCCATTAAGCTCGAAAGTAAAAGTACCCGTCAGAATCATTTGTAGAGTGAGCTTTGACTTTTATGTAAGTCGTATTAAATTCGAAGGTAAAAATATCCTAACAGTCATTTGCAAAGTTAGCTATTGAACTATTCTAACAGTCACTCCAGAGTGAGACTCCCAGAATGTAAAAGTTTTTTAATAGAAATGCTAACATCAAGGGAGAAGCTTTAGCAAAATGATAAAATGCATTAGGCTTATGAATGATATGCCTTTGCGTGCCTTTGTAGAAATATTTTATTTTCACTGTAAGCAAATTTTTTAAATTTAGCTATGACAGGTTTAAAGAATTATTAATACATAACAGCTAATAGAAGCTTCTTCAGTCTTTGGGGGAATTAGTATTTGCAAAAAAAGGGGGGGGCAGAAAACAAAGACAGTTTGTGTTTAGACTAAGCTAAAATTAAAGAATTTTTGCAGTTTTTGAAAAAAAAATAATAACAATAAAAAAAAATTTACAAGAGTCTCCCTAGCTTGCTAGTTCCCTGGATGCCCTATGGGTAGAGCAGGGCATGGGAGACTCATTGGGTACATGCCTTCAACATATATGCAGTCTAATATGTACAGATGCAGGACTGTGTATATATGTGCAATATACAGCTAAAAAAAACTGTTCATATATATATAAAATGGGTATGTTAATACTTATATAATATTTGTCTACTTATTTTATTTATTTATTTTTATTCATTTTGTTTTCATCTACCTTTTCATATTTTTGAACAACTAAATTAATAATCTATTTGGTCTTTTTGGCTGCTAAATAATAAACTATGTAGGGTTTTTAGACAGCTAGTTAATAGCCTACGTAGTGTTTTTGGACTGATAAATAACAGCCTAGGTAGCATTTCTGAACTGCCGAATAATAACCTATGTAGTCTTTTTGGACTGATAAATAACAACCTAGTAGTCTTTCTTGGAACGTTAATAATAAACTTGGTAGTCTTTTTGGGTAGCTAAATAATAACCTAGGTAATATTTTTGAACTGCTTAATAATAATCTAGGTAGCTTTTATGAACCACCAAATTTTCACTGCGGGTGTGTCTACCCTTATGCTAAACAGATCCCGATAATCTGTGAGCCCACAAACCGGTGAACGCTATAATATTGTTGCACACAGCGATTTTATAACACCCAAATCATCTATTTTTGAGGAATAACAAATTAGATTTTCCTTCGGATTCGAATAACTTTGACACAAGGATAATTACGCGCTGCGGTCGGGAGCATTGGAATATCAAACGAACAGATTTTTTCCTAAACCACTGACCCAACTCATGCGCGAACAGATTCGGGTAATTGTGGTAAAAATGCGACGCCATGCAAATTGAGATTACAGGGTTTATACACCGTTAGGCCAACAAGCGAATCTTTGTTTGAATTCTTATGGAAATTGTCGCATTACGTAGCTGAATTCCCATGACCGAGTGATTCATGTTCGTGGGAGTTGTTAGTAATATGTCATACCTTTTCTGAATCTATTTTTGAAATATTTTACGTTCTATTTGGGCTCGAAACCCCGTCAAACGGAATAAACTTAAATTTCATCTAATATGGATTGTGAATTTAAGCAATTTCCATGGATATGAGCGCCCTCCCTTTTGATAATTTATTACGCCTTACAGGAGTAAGGCCTCACCCCCTAGGTGAATATATGGAGCGTGTAATAAATTTTAGCTGGAGATCTTCGTTATTTGCTCTTCAGCCCTAATTGTAAAAAAATGTAAACTCAAGGTATTTCTCGCTTTGAAGCTTTCTTATATATAAAAATCATAGTATATTTTCCTTATTAACAAATTTGCAATACCCTTTAAAAAATTGTATGAATTTACTCAACAGAGTAAAATGTAGAGTAAAATTGGGATCAAAATTATCCAAAGTATTCTATACTGAGAAGGAACTGAAGCAAGGAGACTCCTTCTCATGCCATTTGTTTAACATAGCACTACAGAAGGCAATTAAAGACTCTGGTATACAAACGCAGAATATTTTTTTGTTAAATCCGTACAGCTGCTGGCATTTGCAGATGATATTGTTATCGTAGGAAGAACAAAGGCAGCTGTAGTGGAGGCTTTCAGTGCACTCGAGGCAGCAGCAAAAAAATTAGGACTGACAGTCAATGAGGAAAAAACTAAATTCATGGCAATAACAAACAGAAGCACAACTTTGCAATCGATAAAATTAACGAGTATGAATTTGAACAAGTAGATCAATTTAAATACTTAGGCACTATTATAAATAATAGTAATGACATAAAAATTGAAATAAAAAATAGAATCAAGATGGCAAACAGTTGCTACCACGGATTACATAACCAATTTAAATATAAATACATAAGAAACAAAACAAAATGTAGCTGTACAAGACACTAATAAGACCACTTATTTTATATGGTAGCGAATGCTGGACACTTAACAAAGAAGATGAAGAGAAACTGACGATTTTTGAGAGAAAAATCTTGAGAAAAGTCTTTGGGGCAGTAAGAGAAAAGAGGAGAAAGAGAGGAAGACCGAGAACAAGGTGGATAGACAATTTGGAAAAGTGGTTGAAGAACTTGGGCACCAATCGTTGGAAAACCATAACAACAAGTAGATCCAGATGGTCGAAGCTGACCAAGACAGCCTTGGCCGGCAACCAGCTGTAGTGCTTGAGAAGAAGAAGTATATTTTCCTTATTAACAAATTTGCAATACAGTTTAAAAAATTGCATGAATAAAATTTAAATTTTTTAAATTTTAAAATCTGGCTTGAGGAGAGTTCTGTTTTTGGCGTCGTATGAGCGTTAACAGTCGATGGGAAATCAAAATATAAAAATTATCTCTCTCTTTCTTTGTGTATTCATCTTTTAATTTGTTTATTTTCAATGAGGCAGATCAGTTACTTTAAATTTCAGACCAAAGTTTATATGGACATTACGCCATTACCAGCATGAAAAGTCAACATGTGGTTCAAGTATAAGAGCAGTCGAAAGCTGTCCAAAAAAGTAAGATCCACATGAAAAGCATCCTTTTATGAAATACAATTTTTTAATTTTTATGAAATGTTACAAAATTTAAAATTTCAGACACAAAGTAGTGCCCCACAAGGATCGCAAAAGCGGACAAAATACTGCCACACAAGGGTCACAAAAGCGGACAAAACGGTGGATCGCAAGGCTTTTTGCGCACTTTAGAGATTCTTGGAGGGCAATCTTAACTCGACACGTTAATTTTGAGTTTCTTATTAATTAACTTTTTACTAGCAACATCTGAAATTCCGCAATTTTTTCCAATATTTAAGCGCACAAGCATAGGAGGAAAGAATTGTAAAACACAAATTAAACATGTACCCTATTTTAAAATTGTAAATCTTAACAGAAAAATAATTAAATAAGTAAATGGAGTGAAACTTTTTTATATAATGCAATTACGCCCATTTTTAATCATTTCTATAAGAAAACAAATTACACTGTTAATCATTACGAAAACAAAACAAAAAAAATTGGTGGAAATAGCAAGAAAATTTGATATGAAAACTGTATCTCAATAAATGATTTGTGAGAAAAATGAAATCGCTTCTTGCTTTTTCTTTTAGATGTAAAACAAAGCAGTTCAAACTTACTGATTCAAAACCAAGCAATTCATCATTTCTTTACTTCGTCAATGGTCAATCTACGGAGAAATGTGGATTTTTTGCCAAAAAAGTTATAATAATAACAATAATGATAGTGGATCTTTTGAATGAAAATAAAAATTCTTCATCTTAATAATCATTTGCACCAACAATAAAATATTTTTATCTTTGAATTCACTCTTAAGCTTAATTTAAGATCAATCCATTTCTAACTTTCGTCTACGTAAAATTGACGGAAGAATGTATTTCTTTCTTTTTTTTATATGCTAAAAAATATTTAGTGTTACCTAATAACACTAGTTGTTAATATCTCCCGTAGGCGTTAAAGTTAAAAGTGTTTGAAATGTTCAAAAACTACCTTTAAAATAGCCAAATCAAAAACAAATTATTTTTTTTACATGTATTCTACGACGTAGAAAATTTTTCGTACGAAAAAAGCTTCTGCCGTAGAACATACGCCATAAACTCTTTAGCATAAAGTTTGTTTAAAGCAAATTTGCCTCCTTTCAGATTAGGGTTTAAGTAGGATTCAAATTCCCCGCTGAGCCAAATATTTTTTTTTTTTTTGAACTGGGCAATACAGAACGAAACATTGATTAAGTTAAGAAAAGGAACCATGGAAATGAAGTGTTCTAGCCGATATCTTAGTTCGAATCGAACTATATTTTCTAAAAATTTGTTGGGGGAGGAGCCGACAAACAGCCCAACAGATATACATTTCCCCATTTCATATCAGTTCTCTCAAATGTTTACAAATTTTGTTTACTTATTTATTTTTAGCAATTTCGGCTTCTCACACAGTTTTTTATTTTAATTTAACTTTATTTTTACCGAAAAGTTGGCTAAGAAGGGTCAAAAGAGTTTATTAGACTGGAAACGTGCAATAATATAACCATTATATTTTATGTAAATGTGACAGGATCAAAAAAGCAATTCAAGATTCATCACATATTTAGTTTAAGGGTAGCAGCAAAAATCCTCGATTCACAAACATCTTGAATATTAAAAATAAATGTGTGAATGATTACATTTATCTCAACAACAGGTTGAGAAAAGACACTATGATTCGAATTATATAGTAAAAGTAACATGGAATTGAGATTTCTTTATATGTTTTTGAAAATTTTGTTTCTTCTGTCTTGCAAGCTCTATCTTTATTCAACCTCCAACTATTAATTTACTTCAAGTACTATATTTTTAACTGCATGTGTAATTTACCCTCCTGAGTCGTCGCGTTGGGTTCATATATGACCCCAACGCGATTTCAGTTTAATATATCTTGTTAACTAACCGTTTATATTTAATGGCATTTTGTGACTTTTATTTCTCTCGTTTTTTATGTAAAGTAATGCTATGAATTTGTGTTTCTGTTATTTTAATTTTCTTAAGTTTGCGTTTTTTGCATACGAGACCTTTTAAGTCCGAGAAAAAGAAAGAAGGCTTTGCAACTTTTGTCCTAAACTCACTGGGTAGAAATGTAATGAAAAATGTTACAGGTGTTTCAAATACACTTGCGAAAATCAATCGTTTCTGGTCTTTTTTCTTTAAAATTAACATATAATTAAACTAACTAAAGTAACGTCATAGCAAACCTATGCACCACATAACATAAACCAACTGCCCATAACATAAGCCCAACTGCACATAACATAAAACAACTGCACATAACATAAACCAACTGCACATAACATAAACCAACTGCACCACATAGCATAAACCAACTGCACCACATAACAAACTAACTGCACCACCTAACATAAACCAACTGCACCACATAACATAAACCCAAAAAAAAAGCACCACATAACATAAACCAATTGCACCACATAACATAAACCAACTGCACCACATAACAGAACCCTCAAACCAACCACATATCATAACCCTCAAACCAACCACGTAACATAAAATAAATTAATTAAATTTTATTTTCATTGGGTCTTTATTTTTTTTCTTTTTATAATAAATAGTGTGTAATTTAAAAAAATAAATGCAACAGGAAATATCATAATAAAGTAATTGGAGGAACACTTGGGGTCAAAAATAACCCCAAGGATCTTTAATGTAACCAAAATAGGAAGAACCCATGAGAGTTAATTTATGAAACCGTAAATAGTTCTCGCAATTATGAAATTTGGTTTAACGAAAATACATGAGAATCTCCTGGAAACCACTTATCCGGAACCTAACGTAAAATTCAGAGACTTAAAAACAAGAAACTACGAAGTCTTTGAGAAAGGAAGTTACAAAGAATAAAAAACAGAGAAAGTTCTATATATTCATCGCAACAGATAGTACCTTGAAGGACCGTTTCTGGTAGACAAAAGTGAACTCAATACTCCTCAATTGGGAAGAATGGGCACTGGCCGGCTAACTGACGCTGGTACTGAAACTAGGATAGTACGCCAATTCATTTTGAGACAGTTTGTAAGCTGGTAGTCACAGACCTCATGCGTTTAGTTTTACGTAATTTAACAAACCTTTCTCTGTAGTTTTACTGAATGCAGAAAAACAAGAACTTTAGTGAGAAACTGTACTTAAGAAACTTGACTATTTGATTTAAAGGCTCTATCGTAAACGATAGGTGGCGCTATGGATAACCTTGGCGAGGAGTCTGTCAGATATAGAAAGTTGAGAAGTAGTGTTGCTTGTGTGTGTCCATGTTTTGTTGTAAAAATATGTTCTCGTAGTGTATCGTTTTGTGTGTTTATTAAAAATGTTTGTTTTGTAATTAAAATAAGTGAATGTCAGTTACACCTTAAAGAGCCAATTAAAATATGCACTATATAATTTGGTTTTCATGACTACGTCTCAATTTTCGAAGTACAAAGATAGTTAATGATTTCTTACTCATAAAGTCGGTTCAGATTCATTAGTAAATTATCTAACTTTCATTAAGTGATAAGACTTAAAAGTAAACCAGTTTAATGAATTTTTCCCCTTGAAAATCAAACGATATAGTATAGTTCAATACAGGGAGAAAATCTTACTATCTCATATTTTCTTGCAATACGGTACAGATATAGATATACTAATGATAATCGGAAAAATAAAATTTTACCGTAATATGTGTAGTCGTTTTTATTTACAGAACTTTAAAATTCCCAGGAACTGACTAAAAACAGAGACGTCAGGTGTTGCTCTAAAGCTATACTCTACCTTTTTTACGCACCGGCCACGTACACATAATGTTTACTTTTTGCGGTCCGCGACATAAAAATTAATGTGCTGTTTTCTTTTGGTAACTTTGCGAAAATCTTCCAAGGATTAATCTTTTTCACAACCAAAGAAAACTGCAACTCCTGAAAAATGTGTTTTTTTTTTAAAGGGGTATCTGCGCGAGATAAGTTTATATCAAAGCTTTTTAAGTTTCTGAACTACCGTTATCAGGGCACTTTAAGAAAAATACCCGCTGCCCACATGCTATCCTTGGGCCGGAGATTTAGAATCCCGAATCTATAAGCTTTCCTAACTGAGCTAGAAACCAATGTGAAGACTCATTTTGCAGCATTTTTCTTGTTCTTTCCAATAATACGTAATATTAGACAGGTTAAAAATTTTGAAAATCTCAAAATCGAATTAAAATTCTAAATTATTTTTTTTTCAAAGTACATAATAAAAAATTTTCAAATTAATTCTATGCATACCATAAGAAAAGATCAAGATGGGATGATATTATAATTATCGTTATGGTGGCTTCATCGTTAAAAAAATTGTAAATATTTTTAGTATTGTTGTCAATTCTATTTTTTTTTTCTAAATGACACAGGGAAATTCCAAATGAAAAATCTCAAAAAATAAAAAATAAGTTCTACAATAATTTTGAGCAAAAATCGACACATTTTATCATGGTTGACAACCTCAAATTTCGAACGCTGTTCAAGTAAAACAACCACAACAAATTACTTTGAAAAGACTTTTCCTAAAAAGGCAGGGTCGCCATTTTCCATGGGGGGCAAAGAATACATTCTCCTTAGACATTACATTAAAACAAAAAACAAAAAACAAAAAAAAAAAAAAAAACAAGATACATGCATTGCACATTCAAAAAAAATGCATTGCACTCTAAAAGCCAGGAGGCGAGGTCTATCACTTCTTCCCGAAATGACGGGCCGGTCAAAAGGCTCAGAACAAAACAAAACTGAAACACAACGGCTGTACCCTAGTCAAAGAACAAAACAAAAACTAAAACACAAGACCTGAACCCTAAATCAAAAAAAATCTGAGGAGAAATGAAACTTTTGTATCATCCGTCGTAATATTAATAATTTATCGGTTCAAGTAAAGAAATTTATTTTTACCACAAAACTCACCTGATTGCTTTCACAGATTTTCCAGTGCCAAGTCTGGGCAGCGAAAAAGTCCGGCTTTGCCTCAACGAGCTATAACCCATGCAGCAATCGACAAGCACACCAAGTGCCTCTGCAAAGTCATTCGCAGACGAGACCAAAAAGATTCTGGTAGAAATTCTCTTAGAAAAATGAGTTTGAACGCCGGTATTTAGAAAAAAGAACACTACGACAAGACAGTTTCGATTGTGTAAGAACTTGAGAGAAAAAAACGCTTAGCTCTCGCACTTGACAGCTTCAATCGCAGCTGAAGAATAATAAAAAGGCTCAACAAACTCTTATTGGGGAAAAAGAGAAAGATCGCATCAGTAGTAAAGTTGAGGAAAAGAATAGTTGTTAAAAAAACGAATTCCCTGTTAGCACCCAAAAACAAAGCTGAATAGAATAAGATATTAAAAAAAAAAGTCATGTCGCTTTGTTCTGTTCGATATAGTGCTATAATCAGCGAAGTAAGACGAGCGTTTCGAGAGATCCTTGAATATCCCTGGCAGAGATTTTGATTTTTTATTTTTTCTTTCCATTGACCGATTATCGAGAGGGCCTCCAGCCATGACTCTGAATTGGGAATAATACTTGCACGATTACATGCTTTGATGGCTGGGGCGCTATGATCTGAGTGTCTGGCGCAGTTCTGACGATTTCGCCTTTGGTGGTGGAAGTCAGAATTCGGGTTAGGATCACGGGGAGCCTTCTCTTCAAAGCGAGAGAGTGGTTTTTCTGTTCGAGAGACCCGTCGTTAGAAAAGCAGGAGATTGTTAAATGGAGAAAACAACGGGAACGTTATGTTTATGCGCATTCTTAAATGGAACTTCATAAACGTTGTTTCCGATGCACGCAAAAGGCTGGAGAAATGGGATTGAATGCGTTTGGATAGATAACAATAACAGTATCTTAATCTTCTTTTCTTTCCATCTCTCTCTCTCTCTTCTCTCTCTCTTTCGAACTGATTCGCGTTATGACGATCCTGCGTTACAGCATAATGTGTTATAACGACTTTTCAAAAGGAACAAACGACCCATTCATAAATGATGTCACACTTTTTTCAATGTATTTGACCCCCCTCCCTTGTTACAAAATGTCACACTTCCACATACCCCTCCCCCTTTGTCACATGTCACACTATATAATATAAACAAATATACTTGCAGTTCAAGAACAGAACACTTTGTTATAGATCATATTTCCAATTTCATTTTTGCACTTTTAATGACATTAGTGAACATAACAATAATATTGGTAACATGTGTACCTAATTTGTATAAAACGAGATTAAGCTCAGCAACAAAAAATATAATTAGTATATATTTAATACTAAAAAATATTAATTTTTAAAATCTGTAGAAATTAAAAGCACTATTTTGTCTTAAAAGTGTAAATGCCCAAGATTTCCCTTTAGTTGGAAACTTAACTTAAACCTTAACCAGCATTGTTACTTTCGATACAAAATGAAGTGAATGAGAACACAAAATAAAAATAATAATAATAATATAAAAATATTTAATCTGCTGATAAGAGTTTTTTTTTTTAATTTCAACTAAAGTGTGAGATGTCATAAATTTTCCTTGTCACAAACTCACAATTTTTCGAACCCCTGCCCCCCCCCCCCCCCATTCGATAAAACAATCATGGTGCAACACGACTCTTGATACAACGACCGTCTGAGTCGTCTAAATCAGACAAGTAGCTATTTCCCCACTTTGCAAATTCGGAATTCGATTGCATTTATCTGTCACAGATAAAAGGTAAAAAAATGTTAACCTCCGTTTAGAAAAGCAGAAAAATGTACTTTTAAAAATGTAATATTCTCTCCCTTCCCAGCCCCTACCCACGTGACAAGCTTTCGTTTCTTTATGCATGAAATACATTCTACATTTTTTATATATTTAAGCAGTAGGTGTCACTACCGGGGGGGGGGGGGTAGTTGAAGGGTCACACCCAAAATGAGGTAAAGACTTTTTGAAAAAATATATGTTGTACTTGATTTGTACAATGTTACTGAAGCTACTTCAGCGTATCCATAACTGAAAATAAATGTAGTTTGTTAAAAGTTGCACCAAATGATTTTTTTTTATTTTTTTTTTTTGCGCTACTGGAAATACTATAAATCAGGACTACTATTAATCGGAGGTAGGATTCGGAGCAAGTATTTAGAAGGCGGAGCGGAGCAACTCAAAAACATGCTTGCTCTAGATCCATGATATAAACTACAAAACAACAAGTATATACAAAGCAACATAAAACCACAAAATAACGCCCCGTATGTGACCCTGGGTACACACGCAACGTATTTAGATTCCAATATAGTAGATTAAAACGTCACACAAAATCATTAAATTAATCAAATTTAAAGAGCCGGCACGGTAAGGCGCGGGATTCATACGCCCAAGTTCGCAGGTTCTATAACCTGACCGTGTAGGTCGATTTTCCCGATATAGAAAATCGTGTACGCCAATGTAGTATGGATACTCTCGGCCAAATTAAATTTGTGGAGCAATTTCGCATCAACAGACCACAGGTGCTTCCCTTCAGGTGAAGATACTGGACGTCAAAATTCTCATGCAGCGATGATACCACACTCATTGTGGTGCCGCTGAAAGAGAGGGTACCAATCTCTGGAGAACGCATTAGGTCTGCAAAGCCAAAATGCAGCCCATTGAGAGAAATAAAATCAAATTTAAAAAATTATATTTTACTTTCTTAATTATTATTTTTTCCATTTGAAAGTAACGTTTTGATGTTTACACACACACATTCGAATAAGCTGTCTAATTATATATTCCGTTATTTAATTATTGCCGTTATTAAGCAATAAAAACCCGTATATATTTTTTTTTCTATTTTGACTAAGAAAGTATATACCCCCCCCCCCCCCCTTCGGCTGTGCCGCGATGCAAACCCATCATCTGGAGGATGAGGAAAGGGGTCCTCCTCCCTGACTTTTTTGAAACGCAATGTATTTGTACATGTGTGGATATATATATATATTACCTATAATATATGCATTGAATATATATATACCTTTCGCCCCCACCCTCCCCCTGGAAATTTTTGAAATGACATGCCTACACGTTGGTTAACCTCAAAGTCAATGAAAATGGAGAAACATTTTAGGTTTTTTTTTCCTCTCAGGCCCAATAAACATGTTAACTATTTCACACGGTCTGCAACATAAAAAGTAACGGGCGTATTTGATTATGCCACTGAATTCCTTCAACAGCCAGAAAAATTCCAATCGCTTACAGAAAGGGAAAAAAGTAATTATTTAGGAAGAAATCCGCAAGAAAATAAGTCCATGCATCGGATTGTCAAGTCTGAATGTCTTTACTGAACCACTCACAAAAACTGTGCAGGTGGAAGCTTTTTAAAAAGGTAGGTTAATTTGTTTTGTGGTTTAAAGGTAACTTGGTTCAACCGCAAAACAAATTTTCATTTCTTCAAAAATGTCGCTCAACATACTCATCCACTAATCCCTTCCATTGTTCCCATTCTGTTTGACTAATTTTTGACTAAGTATTTATTTTTCTCCAATGCATGATCAGAAGATTTCTTCGAGGATCAGAACAAAAGGTAGAATTCCAGACGTCTTCCGGTTCGATTTCACCAGATAATGATTCTAGGGCTTGTCCGCCGGGTCCGTTCGAATGCAAATTTCTCCAATCGTTGCTTATCTAGTGGGTTAGTATGTTCTTCCTTTATGGTTGAGCTAGGATTCGATTCGAATAGGCAATTTTTGCTTCCCTGCGGGGCAATCGTCAGCAGAATTTATTCCGAGGATGATATCTTCCTGATGTTGAAGATCGAAATAAAATGGCAGGAATAATATTTTTGTTCTATTAGTTTGTTTTCCAAATAGTTTAGTTACAGAACTCATTCTATGATACGGATCTGTCAAACGTGAAAAGCGTGATATGCAACGCATCACTAAAAGGAAAACTGCAAAAATCTATTTTTGAGTGTTTGTTGTCGGTTATTTACAGATGTTTTTCAAACATTGAGCAGGGTTTAGCATATTATCTTCCCATTTTTGAAGATTATCGCATTATGACGTCTGATACGAGGCAAGAATTAATAAAAGACGGTAAAAACTGAGAATCAATACGTATTCATAATTATTTTCAAATTTTATCTTTCCGGGTAAGGATGCTCTTTGTACGAGTTTTAAAAGCAGCCAAAACGCATTTTGTAGTAAATATTCTTTTAATATAATGGAAAAATATCTCTTTTTTGTTATAGAAATTTAAAAAATAATACTAAATAAAAAATATTAAAAACGTTGTCTCTGATTATAAACGATTGCGTCAAATATGCCTTTTTACGTTTTACTTTCATCGTTTTTAACACTAGAACCACCGACGGTCGTTTTGACCACTTTGAAACTTCGGTCAAAATGACCAAAGTTTGCACCAAGTTGTTACTAATCATAGTGGAACTTTTAGTTTTATTGAATTTTCCTTGGTACAGTGAGTCACTAAAGTTAATGCAACTGAAAGTTGTACTCTAATTAGTAACAACTTGGTGTAAACCAAAAACACGATGAAAACGACCGATTTGGCGGTTTTAGTGTTAATGGAGTATTCTGAGATATTACACAGGGTCAGGTGGGGTAAAGATCAATGGGGTAAAGTGGTCATACAGCAAATAAAAAGCTAAAGCTTTGAAAAAAAAGTAAAGGAACTAGTGGGGTGTTTTTTTCAATAATTTTAGCCTTTAATATATAAGAATGTATTAATAACAACTCCTTAACCGAAGAAAACAGTCAGTTCAGTTGCTTATACAACATTTTGAAATTGGAACACGTCCTTTAACTTCTCTCTGAGATTTTGTTTAAAATAATTTAAAGCAAATAGATAGTGCAGAAAGCTTTACACAATTCACGGACATGCTTCCTCAGGAACCAGTTAAGCCTATATTTGTTCTAAATATTATTTTACAGTAAAGTAGCCCCTTGTTACATCGCGCTTCTCGGGGGAAAGCAAAATAGCTCGATATGTCCGAATGCGCGATATAACCGATGCCGTTAGAAATAACTCATAAATTACAAGTAAATTGAGTGCCAACGTAAAAAATGTAATATAATCTTAAATAATGACAACTTTCTTCATAAAAATAGCTTAATAATAAATCCTTATGCAATAGACATCTGCCTCTTTCATTCTATGGGCGGTAGGATCAATACAAACAGAAAAGTCAAGTGAAACGTCAACTGGTTTGAGTAGAATGAATCTGCAGGCATGTAAGGTGGGGAGTGGGATGAGAATTGCTGCAGCTTTTAACTAGAAGAAAGGAAAGCATTCCTGTTCGATGGCTTTGTTTAATGGGGGGAAAAGAGCTTTACTAATAAATGCAATACTTTTAGTTTACAGAGCTCAAACTTTAAATTTTGGGAGACATAGAACAAGCGCGATATATCCGAATGAGCGATATAACGAGGCACGATATAAAGAGGGGTTACTGTACTTTAAGTAAGATGGTTTAAAGTCATTATAATATTCGGCTTAGCATGTACCACTGTTTTAAAGTCATTTAAGGTTGATTTATGAGGTAGATCAGGGCTTAATTTGCATAGGAACTCACGGGGGCTCGCCACTTTTTTTCTATTTAATGTTGATTTTTGCCTAGCAGAGGGAGTTCAAACTATTTACGCATGGAAATGAGTTTTGAATACTATAGGTTTCCGCATTTCTTTTATTAGAAATTAAGCCCCGAGACAGATGCTAGTTGAACATTAATTTCATTAATGCTGTACATTTAAAAAATTAACCACGATTAAGCGCAACTAAGTTCAAATACTGATTTAAATTACTATAATTCATTTTCCTTACAATGTTATTTCTTGCAACACAACTTTCAAGTTATCCCAGTATAATACAAGTATTTCATTACTAAACATATTTATAAGAAATATTATAAAACTGCAACCGTTTAGAACTATCAGTACTTCGAGCAAGAAAAATACATTTAAGAGAGAATTAAAAATAGCAAGCTAAAAATATGTTTTCCTCCCATTTTGATATTTAACAAACTGTAATTATCTCAGAATTCTCTTATTAGTAATATTTTATTGATATATAATTTAAGTAGATTAGTCGTTCATTAAAAGATAGTTTCAACTTTTTCTCCAATTTTTTTTTTTTTTTTGGTTTCATAGCTATGTTCTATTATTTTAAATTAATAAACTGACATATTTAGGAGTTAAAATTTAAGAATAAATATCATGTATCCTAAAATGTTTTGGTAGTACATATCTTTGCTTTAAGACCTTTTATGCAACAGTTGAGGGCACTGATATACCTTATAAGACATTACAAAGATGGGGGTCAACTTTTGACTGCAGAGAACATAATTAAATTCAATTTGATTAAGTAAAGTTGTTTTCTTTCGAAGATGAAACCTTGTTGAGCATTTTTAAACCTTATATGTAGTTATTCATAATACGTTTACATGTATTTTTTCAATTAAGATCACTTTACAATATGAACTTACTTTACCCTACTCCATGTAGTAAAATGGTCATAAATAAATCACAAAAAAAAGCATCATAAAATTGTATTGCGCAATTGTTTTCTGCCCAAAATTTAATGCAATGTGTCTTTTAACAATGTAAAGTAAAATATCAACCCACATATCTGAAGATTTTGAGCAGAATTCTTATATTTATTACCCACAACGTGGAATTTATAATCCTGCTTCATCTGACCCTAGAAGTTGATTTAAATTCTAAAAATAATATCAACAAGTTTTAGTTAGAGGGGAAAAAAGGACATTACTTTATTTAAAGTGGATGTTCCTTCTTAATACTGGCTGTTAATAAAATTAGTTTTAGTTACGTAATTGATTATAAAAATGCCTTTTGCAGCAATGCCAATTTTGATAACGTTGACGCGTCTCTGAATAATTTACGTAGAATATTTTTAAGAACAAAAAAGCATGCCTTTAGACGAAAAAAAATCAGTTGAAAAAATCTTATATTTCGTAATTTCGTCTTACATGAAAGGCAGTAAAACCAGTGAAGGATAACTGTTTCACAGAAAGAAATTATAATTATTTTTATTTTAAAAAATCCTAGTTCGAAATCAGCGCTGTAGTTAGATTTTTTTCCCTTCTTTTCTCACTGGATATTCTAGATAAAAAATATTACGCATAAGATGCACAAAACATCATTTAACACACCGAGAAATATGTATGAGAATACTTAGTGTACAAATATGAAATATTTTAAAGGACGTCCCTTTAAGATTATAACAAACAATCAATGGTAATAAAGCATGCTGTCAAAGAAATGCAGGAACCAGTTGTTTTGAGACCTCAACAAAGAATATCCATGGATCATACGATAGATACGCATCGGCGGGAACTTAGGAGTGAGAATTAATTCATTCACAACATAACGGCTATTCGTTGAAGGTTTTTGCATTGACATAAAAGCTCTATCTTTTTGGGATAAAGAATTTGAAACGCTCTTCCCTTCTCTCTCTCTCTTTTCCCCCATAGCTTTAAAAGTGAATAATGCAACTAATTAAATTTCCAAAAAGAAATTATGCCTAAGTTGAGTAAAAATTTATATAAATTAACGCATGAAGCCTAACTTCAAAGACGGCAGGAATTCCTCGTCCTTTTATATCCATAACTCTACATGAAGCAATTTTCTTTTCAATTATTCAGATTTAAAAAATCAATTACCTTTTGTAAATCATTAATGATTCATAATGCAATCATCACCTTAGGATAATAACTATAAATTCGTGAATCAAACAACCGGGGTCTCTCATAAAAATTTGGTTAAGTTTATAATTCCCCTGAAATGGGGTCGCGACTTGAAAAAGGTTTTCTGTATTCATTATCAGTTAATAATTAATGACAATAATAGTAATACTTATATTAAGTTAAACTAGTGCGCGAACATTAAGCTTCTCTGGAACGTACGCATTGTTAAAAGGGTTCCTTAAAGAGGAAAAGGTTGGGAAGCGCAGCCATAACCTAACATATGTGTGAAACAGGGGACACGAATTGATTATCACTTGTCTTTCATGCGACTTCAACAATTAACATCCCATTTTTACCATTAAAAAATCATCAATGATGACCTCCTTGTCCATTATCATCATTAGCACTTAATCGATCAGTTATCCTTTGCATATCATCGAGAATTGGGCAAGTTCCCGACTTATCACTTATAGAATGATTATTATGAAATTTATCACTTATGGAATAATTATGATGAAGTATTTTATTTTTCAAACATAAATTAAAATTAAAACTTATGCATCAATCATTACTTCATAGTTTGAACTATCGATAAGCAGAGGACAGGAGGACCTCTCATTTTATCTATAATTCAAATATTGTACATCAATCGACTTTCTCTATCACCAACACTTCATCAATCAAGTACTTTTTATCTACCACTAAGCCTGCGTGAATCAATCACCCTTAACTTATTTTTCAGACTTTATAAATCATACACTTTTAACCTATCCACAAAAATTATCAACAGCATCATGTGCGAATTTATTACTTGATGTTTTATTTGAGACTTCATCAATCATTCGCCTTTAGCAAAATTTCCCCAATTAAAAACTCGTAGTAATCATCTAAAATTTGAAAATGTAACACATTTTTTCATTAATTATTTAATAATTTATTCATCTAAAAATTTAAACTTTAATGTCATATGAAATCCATGCGTCAACCAAAAGTAAGACACAATCAAATAGGGTACAGAAATTCATCAACTGTGATCAATGATTAAAATTTCCGTCAATGAATCGTACTTATCTAACTATTAAATCTACACTAATGAATCACCTATAAGCTGTTATAATGTCTACACCAGCTAAAAGATCTTGATTTGTCATTAAAAATTGGATACAAGTTAGAAAATTATCTTTAGTCTTTAGAAACATATCTAGAAACAGATTGGCAGAAGAAGATTTAGCAAATCCCTTTGCAATCAACAACCCACCATGGCCTGGTACTAAAAGTTATGAAGGTAACATAAAGTATAAGACTTCTAACAAATGGTAGGAGTAGTTTTTATCGGTTAATATATAAGAAATGTACAACATGTTCTTGCGCAATTTACGCTCGATTTTACGAACCTCTAATTTATGAACACTCGCGATTTTACGGACAGGACACCAATCTTGAAAAATCTTCTACTCAATGAATGCTTTTCGACTTTACGAGCATTTCTTAAAGTGCTCGTAAAATCGAGCATCAACTGTATTCAATATCGTACTTTACGTTTATTTATTAAAAACATAAATGTATTTTAGTTACCTTAATTTTTAAACTTTGAAAATCTTCTCTATTTTATTCTTGTCTTAGTCTCCATCAGTTGGAAAATAGTCCAAATTTCAAACGTCACACGAAAAGTAACCTGGCTACTTAATAAAATTTCGGGTCGCCAGATAACGCATAAAAAGGGAAAATAACCAACTGAATTCTATTGGCCCAGTCTGTCAGTTCTGGCAAGGCTGAACTTGATCGATAGATTAAGATCTTGAACAATGCCGTTACTGTACAGCAGAATAACAGGTAACAGTGAACTGGATCAAGTTCAGCCTTGGTTCTGGTAACTTACACCAAAAAAATTAGTAAGAACAATTGTTTTTCTCTGAATCTGCTCTAAAAATTTTCAAAGTATCCGGACCCCGCCTAAAATTATTTGCCGAACATGCTATAGAGGATCAGCATCCTTAACTAGTCATTAAATCTTTTCCAATCAATTTACCACTTTTATCAATAAAGTAATTTTGATTCACCATCAAAAATTCTGCAATGGAGAACTCGGCAATTCTCTTTAGACAAAGAAAACGCGATGATTATCAAGGCATGTCAATATGAGGGGACGAAGTTCGTCCTGGGAATGTAGACAACGGGGTTAATGCGGGGTCCTCGTCTGAAGTCCAGGAAGACAACAATAAAGGACATTCAACTGGAAGGGAGGAAGACATAAAGCAGTTGATAAACTTTTCTCAGATCGACACATCAATGCCTGACAACGATTAGCGGCTTTATTTTCGGGAATTTGTTATGGAAATGTGAGTTCCCAAAAACATTTAAAGTGCTGAGGATGCTTTTTGTGCGGAAACCGAGATTTAGTTCAAAATGAGATTGAAGTTCTTGCTGAAGTTTTCTGAGGTTGTACAATGTTCAACATTTCAAGTTGAGGTGAAGAACTTATGTGAGACTGAGCTTTTTAAATTTACGGAATAACTGATTACGGAGAAGAAATTTCCGAGTTAACATTGTTTTCGTGTAATAATGATTCTAATGATGTAAAAAAAATAGAGAGAGGAATGATTTCCTCCCAAACTTCAATCAAAGATAAGCGAACGTATAATATTCTTTTAATAAAATTAATTTCTTCATTACAACATGGTCAATAAATAAAAAGTTTTTCATTGATCTCCGTTTCGACAATTTGGTGATAGCATTTACTACGCCGATTTATTCAGAATTTTCGTGTAAATGCTTCATGAAATATTAATGCACGTTCGTAAAAAAAAAAAAATCTCCATTCTTATCTAAGAGCCTTTTTTCAATAAGCAAATACAATTACAACATTGATCAAAAACGTAGAAGAATTTGAGTTTTAGTTAGCAGTACTGATTATAAAACTAAAATGGAGCTAAAAGGTATAGGGGATAATAGGTCACAACGAACCATCCGCCACCAAATTACCCAACCGTTTTAGTTTATACGAAGTCTACGGTAGCGCGATACTAATTGTTTGAAGGCAAAAAAGAAAAAAAAATCACATGGGTAAAGTAGCCATTTTGTGCAAATTTTAATTTTTGAACTGCACAAAGTAATTTTTTCACTCTGATATTTTTTAGGTTAAGCCAGATTGATTTTATATGTCCTATAAGAACTAAAGAGTTCCTCTAGATTCTAGAATAAAAAGATATTCGTATAAAAAAATAAAATTTGGGAACGAAATATACTTATCTCCAAGAGCTCCTTTACCTCTTACAATGAAGCCTTAGAATTAGATAGATCCCGGATCATTTGAGTAAAAGTCTACGGTCGTAACCACTAGATTACGAAAAAGATTCTTAGGGACCGTCCATAAGTGATGTCACGCTTTTTTCCCATATATTTGAGCTCCTCCCCCCTTTCTCCCATGTCACGCTATGTTGCATAAACATGATGTCACACTTCTTGTTACCACCCCCCCCCCTCTTTCCATTGTCACAATTTCACACCCCTCCTTCCTCTCCCCTTAAAAGAAAAAACAATTTGTTCGGTTCAAATTTAAGAAAGAAGACACATAGACAGCCAACTCGATACATAATCATTAATTTTTTTAGCAATATTTTTACGATATATTATTTTTTTTTAAATACGTTCTTCCATTTTTTTCTTTTTTATTTGTACGGGAAAATACGCTAAGAAGAATTGCCGTTAGTACTACTGCTTTAATGCACAAATTTTTCAAACGAGAGTTTCCAGATTTTTTCATCATTTATTTACTATAAAAACATCCAGGCAAGCTGTGTCAGTTTATCTGAAAATTACTAATTTTTCATCCACAGATTTTTTCTCTAAAAAAATGGTCAGAGGGAGGTACAGAATCTAAGATGGATAGCGCTCAATCGATAAAAACAAAAAGAAAGAAGTAGCCAAATTAGTTCCTTCATGAAAAAGTTATGGAAGAACTAAAAAGAAAAAGAAGAAAACGGTATAAATTGATACCGTCCCTCTTTTTTCTGAAGGTGATTAATAATAATTCCTAAAGAAGGAATAACAATTAGCACAAACATAAAACAATTATCGCATTTCTCACTGGAAATTTCTGATGATTAGTTTCGGGACAAATAGTTTCAACTGTAATTCAGTGTCAGAATAAAAATAAAATTAATAAATAATAATGGCGTTAATTGTTTAAATTGTGAAGGAAACTTTATGTGGTCTTGAATCTCAAGATTGCCTTCTGTTACAAAACAGTTTCCATAAACACCAGAAGGAAAAAGAACAAAACATGCGTGAAACATTCTCTAAATTAATTTTGAGAAGAACAAAACAAAGCAATTTGTTTGATAACTTCATTCGCAAATGACAGAAATGTTTCCTTTATGTTTGGTTTTCATTGTATGCATTTTTTCTTGCTTCTTGGCTCATAAAATTGCTATTGGAATCAAAGTTTCATTCTTCCAGTTCAGTAATTTACATCTATAGAATGTAATATCTGTTGTTTAATGTAGCTTTCTGCTGTTTTTCATAGATAGAAGAAGTTTGTTTTCATGAAATTGCCATTATTTTCAAATCTTTTTTGTTATTTTTCAAGTACTTTTTTTATCTCTCACTTTCATCTACGAAGTAAAGCTTTGCCGTTTTTATTTTCATGTAGAAACTCTGAATCCATCCTTTATGATCGGTTGTTTAGTGATATGAGACATAAGGAGTAGAGAATTATGGTGAACCCACATTGCTCTAAGTCAGTGTTTCCCAAATTCTGCGCCGAGAACCACTGGTGGGCTGTCAGTTGATTTCTGATGGGTTGTAGTAATCCAAAGATTTTTTATTTATTTATTTATTTTTTTTTTTTTAGGGACGGTGTTTCGTTTTGCAATTGTATTTAGTTTCTAAAAAGCTTTTTGACAGAAAAAAAAATGTAAGACAAGTCAAAGTTCCACATAATCACGAAAGATTTTGGTTGAGTTTGAGTATAAATAAAAACAATTTGATCAAAATCATGTTAGGCGTCTCAAAATTTCAGGTTTTGTTCTTTAAATTTAATCGTGTGATTAATTAGTAAATTATGCCATGCACAATTTAAATAGTTCCCAGAAGCTGTATTTTGAAGCACCTCCATGCCATTTCATAACCTCCAAAAGATTCTAATTGCATTTTATCATCGGGTCCCATCTTGTCATCGGTTCGTCGTTAACAATTCTCGCGACAGCCCCCTACCCCAGGCCCTCCATAAGATATTTGCGGAATTAATTTCTGACATCATATTGCCGCATTTAGCAGCTAAAAATCATGTAGAATAACATTTTTTCTTTTTCCTCCCCCCTCTCATTACCACCACTGCGGCGAGGCTATCCGTTTTTAAATGGTGAGTTTACTATGAATGTCTGTCACAGGGCATCAAATTCCCTGCTAAATGCAATAACAAACAAAAATTTCCTGTGCACGTGTAAAGTTAATGGAGTTATTAATTTTTTCACGCATTTTCCTTTTGGTATTCAAAAATGCTTTATTCCATCAAGTGGGAGACGTGTTCAAACAATTCTAATTTTCTGTTCAGTATGTTAACCATCTGTTTGTTAACTATCTGTTTTGTTGCTGTTTGTTAAGGTCAATTTTGAATAAATTTTGTTATTCAAGAGTTTTAAGAAATGATCCCAAAATACCATACATTTTACAAATAATTAGATTAATCAACATTCTGGGGCGGACCGACTAACTTTGGCCAAGTCGGCAAAATTTTACTTTGGCCCACTTTTGTATACATAAAAAACAAATTAGATACTAATCAAAATATAAATTTCATACTGTACTAAGGCGAAATGAGACCCAGGATAAATCTGAAATAAAATATTTACGATTGATAAGAAACATGTGTTGAAATTTACTTGAAACTATTTTATGCTTATAAATAATTTAATTTATTTTAATTTATGCGTTAATCTTGATCGCACAGATGTTATAATTACAGTTACGAATTCATCATTAAGGCACTGAAAGGGAGGGGGGGGGGCAATTTTACACTCAAACATCTAGCAGCTGAGATAATTCTGATGAACTGAAAACTTTTATTTGTCACTTTTTCGTTTCGTTCCTAATAAAGTTATTAAGTTATCTCTCCACAGGAATCATCATGAAGTCATGAAGAAAGTCTTGCTCAAGGTTAGAATTAAGTATTTTTCCTGACATCTCTTGCATCTGTTCCCGGACGCCACATTTAAATTCAGCACCCTCAAAAGTAGATGCCTGGGGCACGGGACTGGCTTGATCTTCGTTAGGTTCGCAGGGCCTCCGAGAGCCGAGGCGGGCCCCACGTTAGTTTTATCGCGAGCTCCTTTCCCCTCCCATTACGCTTGCATCTTACGCACAGAAACAATTTATCCTCTGCCCTGCTCTGATGCCAAAGCTGGCCCCTCCGAAGGTCAAGCCAGATAAATCAGCCATGCGTGAAACCCCTCTCTCGACGGCCTCGTAGATCCGGCAACAGCGTTGGCCCACTCAGAGACCGGATCAGTCCACCCCTGCTTAAACTTATATCAGTGCACACATTGCAAAAATATTATATCATTGATATTTTAAAATTGCGTTTTAAAAATAAAACTAGAACATTTACTTACGGATTTTTTTATATAATTATTATATCCTTCGCATTTCTTAAATGTCGGAATCTCTTCAAGCACCACAAAATCCTTTTCCGTTTTACGAGAGACTCATAAACACCCACACTTCCCTAGATGAAGTTTCTACTGACAAAAACGGAAAAACAGAGAGGAACGCGACAAAAATACTCAATGACAAAAAAAAATGATGCCAGAGTTATCAATCTGTCCAGATAAAGATCGGTACTATTAATCATCAATCCGTCATCATCGGATCTGTCAGCAATATGTGCCGCAAAAATGAGCAGCCCCAGGCATCGTCTGCAGAGAGCGTTCTTTGTCGGCTGCCTGCCCCGTCCCCTGCAGCCCATCTCTCTCACCGTGAGAACGAAAGTGGGGCGACGATTTTTGAGGTTGAATGTTTAAGTGAGCTCTCCTCTGTATTTGGGAAGAAATATTCAAGTCTGCTGCTCCATTTCCCACAATGATGTAAACAAAGTGATGAGACAATTTCACTAGAAAAAGAAATTCGTTTTTTAAACCAAGAGACTAATTTTACTTTTGTTGTACATTTGTTTTTTAACTGGAAAGATGAACTGCACCGCAATAAACTGTGTAGATCGTCTCAGGAGTCTTAGCTGTCGAACAATTCCTACAATTAGAAATTGTATGTAGAACACAGTATTAGAGTTGCACTACATAAATTGTATAATATTTGTGACAAATGTCAAATGAGTAGGAACTTTTTAAAAAGTAGGAATTGTAGAAATTGTAGGAAATTTGTGTAGGAGTGGGGCACTTTTTTTTTTTTTAAGTAGGCATTGAAGGACACCTCCGATCCCTGTACCAGCGGTTTTTAACATGGGTTCCGCGAAAGATTGTATAGGTTTCCACAAAAATCTCTAGTTTTGATTATAGACAGTGGCGTAACTATAGAGTAGCAGAGCTTTCAGAACTCGGCCCCCAGCCCAAGAGACTGCGAGCTCAGAAGTAACCTTACACTTTTAACAAAATTCAACAAATATTATAAATTTTATATAAGTAGTTAAATTAATTAAAGTTAGATACATGTAAAGACCAAATCAACAAATTCAAGTAAATTAAGATTTATACGCATTCATAAGAACAGGATCAATTTTTGAACACATCCATTGGTTGCTTCATTTTTTGCCGTGGTGCTTTGGTGGCACTGCCGAGCTACTGACGCTCAGTGCCGGATCTAGGGAGGGACAAGCCGGGGCCCATGCCCGGGCGGCATTTCTGGGGGCGGCCAATTCAACTGTGATGCACAAAAAAAAAGAAGAAAAAAGTTAAGAAAAGAAAATATTTAATTAAGAAAATTTAACTTTTTGAAGAGAATTAAAATCCTAGTTCGTCGCTCCGATTATCATTGATCAGCTATTTTGCTAACGATTAAAATCGATTAATAGAATTATTTATTTGTATAAACTGTCGGAAACTCTAAAATTCAGGCTAGGGGGCGGCAAATTTTGCAATGTCAAAATTTAAAGACTTAAATTTTAAAAAGTCAAGGTTTTTCCCCCTTGTATTACTGAAAATACTTATAAATTATGCTATGCTCAAACAATACCCAATAGTTTTTCTTTTAAACTTTCAAAGCATCCTTTTGGGAAGAAGTGGGAGCTTGTAAGTGTCGTTTGATAATGCACGTGGCTCTTCTATATGGGAGTTAGTAAGAAGGAGAAGGGTCCTGCCCTCTGGATTAAAAAAATTGCCATTTTTTCTGTACTTTTATGAATAAAAACGTTTTAAATTTTAAAAATTTTTCATTTCCATTCTTATTCTAAAATTTTTGAAGTCCCAAATGCGTCTCCTAAGGTCTCAAAATGAATCAGTTTGCACATAGTTTTCAAAATTTTCCCGCTGGAAAGTCCCCCAGACCCCCTTCAACTGTCTGAATTTCATATCTCTTGTTTAAGGGGACACTTCACATGGTTCTACCCCCCTGATGTTGAGCTGAAAGGGCCATGTGCTGTGGAAACATTTACGAAAATTTTATAGGTTTAAGTGACCCCAAAAGTGAAAAATCCTCAAAAAAAAAAAAAAAAGGCTACCTCCTGAAAGTTACATGAAATGTCAGCAATAATTGGGTGGAGGGGGGAGACATTTTTAAGTTTTGCCTCACCTCGGAAAACTCCAACGGTACTGCTGACGCTTGGGGTATTCCCGCAATTTGTTAACCGAGACCAAGAAAGTACTGATCTACTAAAAAAAATTCTAAAAATTGTTGAAATATTTGCATAAAGAAGACATCTGAATCGTTTCCCAGAAAAATTCTCAGTTTTCGGTCCACTTTGAGAGATAAAATAAAAACTCTACATGACAAGACAGGCTGTAACTTGGCTATTCTCTCTATTGAAAATTCTATGGCGCGATCTTAAAACTTTGGGGATGTTATTGATACTTTTGCGCAGGCGCGTAGGAAAGGGGGGCTCAGGGGGCTTAATCCCCCCCCCCCCGTTAGAAGTCAGGAAATGTTCATTTTAATGCCTTATGTCATTAAATTTTAATGAAAAATATGCATTCATTAGGGATTTTTTGTAATTAATAATAATAATAATGAGTGAATTCTAATTACTTTTTAATTGTAAATTGGTTTTTCTTGTAAATAATTTTGAGCATTTGGAAATGAAATTGTTTGAGCCCCTCCCGTGATTTTTAAATTGCTACGCTCCTGATTTTACGGAACAGAAAGCTCGGAGAAAAGAGTTTTATTAATAAATATCTTGTTCAGATTAAATTGTTTTATTATTATAAATATGTAATACCTATGCTTTTGAAAATTAAATTTATTAGATACTTAACTAAAATGCACACAGTATTAGAAATATTGTTGGGTAATTACTTTAGTGGTTTATTAAAATTAAATTACAACGTGAAAATTTTTTCTGGGGCCCATCCAATGAATTTGCCACGGGCCTCAGATGGTATAGTTACGCCACTGATTGTAGAACTATTTTTTTCTAATGTAAGAAATAAAACTGAGGAGCAAACAGTCAAACCGTGTTTTCTCAAAAAAAATAAATAAATAAATAAATTAAAGTTACTGGTTTTTCTTTGAACTCCTCATTAACTGGTACAAAAGTATGTTGTTATTTGTAACCAAAACAAGCAAAGGTACAATGGTATGTGGTTATTTTGGTTACAATGGTATGTTGATATTTGTCACCAAAACAAGCAAAGCTTGTTTTGGTTACAAATAACAACATACTTTTGTACCAGTTAATGAGGAGTTCAAAGAAAAGCCAGTAACTTTTTTTGGTGGGAGAAAACATGGTTTGACTGTTTGCTCCTCAACTGTTCATAGCGTTAATTGGGTTTAACATGTGGAGAGCACAGGAAAAAAAAGGCGAAATGTCAATCTTTCTAGAGTTCGAGAAAACAACGTTTGAAAGTTTGATCTTTCGCCTATCTTCATTGTACAATAAACTTTTGGATGATTTTTCAAATTGACCCTTCTCTTTTCTAACAAATTATATTTTGCAAACACTCAGTGTTGCCAAATTGAACTCAACTCGATCAAAAATGTGACATTTCGTTTTGCTTCAGTGCATTTTTCGTGTGCTGTCTTATTTTTAATTACACAGTATATTATCGATTTAAAGAGGCTCGATTTAACAATTTCCTCAAATAGGTTTTATGATTCGGTATTGTATTAAGTGAAAGTTATGCCTCCCCAGTTTAACGATATCCCTGATTTAATAGTAGCATTTGAAAAACAGTTATATACAGGCAATAATTAAGTTGGGATTGTGCTGTACTGCACGACAGTTCCTCGAAGCGTACTCCGCAAAACGATTCCTATGGCTCCAAGAAAGAACACGTTTAAATTTCAAAATATGAAACATATTATAAAGTTTAAAATATTTTCTACCGGAAAAAAGATTCCAATATTACCCTACTAAAACAAAGTACAGATTTCGTCTCAATGCGGAGCAAAATATTCAGTTATTATTGTAAAATTCATTATGTAAATCTAAACAGCCTCTTCGTTCCCATTAAATTTCTGTTTCACGAAGCAAAGCAAACTTTAAATTTTGTAACAAAATGTAATAATGCCAAAGTAAGAAAATAACAATCGCTGCGAATATACGATATTTGCACTCAATGTAATTTTGAATGCCCCCCCCCCCCTTTTTTTCTAAAGTTGTCTGTTTTCTGTTCTATGACAGTGTATCGTCATTGCTCTTTTGTCGTTCAATTTACTAAATATAACATACGCCACTGCATTTAACGGCACACATATATTTTTTATTAATAGTCGATGGCAATTTTTGAAAAATTTCTCAGATATATAAATTTCAAACCCCCATAATTCGTAAAGAATTAAAATTTAAAAATATATAATGATAAATTCATTTTTATAACTTGGCATACGTTACAGCTTTCGAAGTTTAAGCGTTCCAATCTGTATATCTATTAACTTTTTAGTTCTCAAATAAATCACACGAATAAAAGATATTCACACCAAAAGTGCATTTTTTTATTTTAATAAGAAGCTATAAGATTAAGTGTTTTCATTTTATAACCCAATGCAAATAGGATGAACCCAATACTGTCCGCTCCATTTCCGATTTAGAGAACGGATTTTTTCTTTGGTTTCGGCCATTTTCCCGGCCAGCATGAATATAGGTAAAAGCAATTACGGCCCGTCAAGGGCTGGGACAGTTTGCGCCAATGACCGCAGCACGGCCTTGATATCTTTCTACTAACGTCAGTTTTCCTTTAGGTGGGGACAAAAAAAAAAGGATTTTTTAATATGTACTAATTTTTGTTCACAGACAAATACAAAATAAAGTGATTTTATTTTAGGAAAATCACTGTAAAGCAGTGGAACGGAAAATAAGGTACTTCGAAGCGAAACTGCGATGCCTGAGAATCTTTGATGTTACTTCCACTTGTAAAAAAAAGTGTTGCACAAATATTTTGAAACAAGAGAACATAGGTTCATATGGTTATCGTTCTATAAGCACTTATTGTTTACGCGTAAACAGAAGGGGAATTCCATCTAACTGCAAACCAATCGAAAAAAATCATTTAAAACATTTCCCTAATGGATCATTCATAAATGATGTCACGCTTCGAGGGGAGGGGGGTTCTTGAAATTGTGACAAGGGGAGGGTATAACAAGAAGTGTGACATCATGCTTATGCAACATAGCGTGTTATGTGACAAAGGGGAAGGGGGTATGTTGAAGTGTGACATTTTGTGACAAAGTAGGGAGGGGGTCAAATATATGGGGGAAAAGCGTGACATCATTTATGGACGGTCCCTAAGTATTATAGATCTTTGGAAAGCTTGAAGCTGCAGAAGTCTGGGAATAACTGGGCATTGCGTAAAAAAGCGGATCATTCGATCATTGAGTGGTATAAACCAAATCAACACACTATTTTCCTTTACCGCAGATGAAATCCATTTTTTAAACTACTTTCCCGTAAAAGTAAATAAAAAAATAAAATGTAAAAGAAGGCCCAATGAATGGTAAAAATATCGTTAAAAATAAAGAGAAGTCAAAAATAAGTGAAGTGATTAAGTAAACGAAGAAGAAAAAGTATATTTGAAGTAATTAATAACTAAAGTTAAATGGAGAAAGAAAGAGAAAAATAGTTAGATTATAAATTTGAAGTGGGGGGGGGGGGGTGTATACGGGAAAGTAAACTCGTATAGTTCTAGACGGAACTTCTTGTTTTTTAACGGAAATGTGTCAAATTTCTTTTGAAAAGTAAGTTCTTTTGTATTGTATAAATTAAAATTACATCTTGCACTAATATAGTGCTTTAAATTCTTTGTCGACGTGTTTTTTTTTAACTTTATAATATTACGATTATCATTTATAGTAACAAGATGAATTTTTAAATATTAAAACACATTTAATGCTCCTTTTGTGATTTCATTATAGTTTACAAGCAAAGATATTTAGTTTCATCTATTGATTTTACATTTAGTGCAGAAACAGCATTCCTGTCGCAGAACCTAAAATCCGTTACATGACATACTTAACTTTTTATAACGGCAAAATATGATTGAATTTTTGTTTAAAGGTTCTGATTAACTGCCTGCATGTCTTGTAATAATATTTTTAAATTACTTAAAACACATATACTTATTAGATTCACAGAATTTTACAACAACTACAGCGAAAGTGATGTTCCATTTCATGTAACATCCGTTACAGTCAAAGAATTTTATTTTTTCTACCTCAAAAAGCATAACAGAAATTTTCATATAAGTACAATTTATCTTTGGCATTAGTTTTATTAAGGCAAAAACTAATTTGGAATCTAAAACATTAGTCTGCCTCTGTTTTACATTTATTTTTGTGCATGTATGTAACGTCCGTTACTATGGAATTCACCAGAAATACAAATATAAGAGAATCAGCAATATACATTTCGCCTTGTTACAGAAGTAAAAATTAGGGGTCGTTATTCACCAGTGGTGAAATGTTTTTCCGATTTCATGTTAATTCACCTATTCATTTATCCATGAAAAAAGATGCAATTCATAAAAGTAAATATTTCTCGAAAGGTACTTATTAACGCAAATATATAATTTTTATAAACTCTATATACACGTATATAATATATATAATGCAATACATACAGTTCATTTAAACTCATTTTCTCTTTCGAATATTTGTCAATATCCTCGAAAATTACCCACTAATTTTGGGTCAAACTTGTAGTCCTATTATTTCTCAGCAAAAGACAAAGAGTCATTTACGTTATTTTCTTCGGGAACTTCCCTTTTACTATTCCTTTGATTCTTCTACTTCGCAATGTTACTTCATCGACAAAAAGAACACAAACTGTGTCTTAAACCAATGTTTCTCGAATTTTAAAGGCCATTTCCTCTTTTGGGAAACTACAGTATACTTTGCGACGTGCCCGAGAAATTTTTTATAATTTTATGAAAAAAAAAAAAAAACTTTAAAATATGATTTTTAAAAAACTACATAAAGTGTTAGGTCATTTTTATATTACTTTCTAAATTAACTATACTGAAATAGAGCTTACTAACAAAAATTTGATAAACACAAAATAGAACTAATTTCAAAACGAGGTTGAGGAAAACAAGTCAAACTACCAATCATAAAAAATTTCGCTGAAAAGCAAAAACGAAAATAAATAAACGAACAAACATAATTTTTGAAGTGAGCACAAGAGATTGTAACCGATCCGGTTAATAATTTAACCGATCCGTTTCATAATTTAACCGATCTGGTTCATAATTTTTGCACCGTTTCTATAATATAATTTTCATAACGATATATTTACTTTATATATTACGTTTATATATAATTTTGATAACGTTCGTTACACTTGCTAATGTAATACTAATGCGCTATTAGTAACGTAAAACTGATGCGATTATTATTTAATTGTAGAAATAGTTGCTGCAAAGTCTGGATCTATTTAAATTTAGGTTTATTGATTTATGGTTACATATGATTTTATACAGAAGAGGAGGCGATTATTCTCCCCCTGACTTAGAAGCAAAATGAACCTATGTATGTCAGTATGTATTTTGCTGTCAGTTCCCTATATTTTGAGTATATGCCTTTTGTTCCCTTCCCCTCCACCCGCAAAGATGATCCTTTACATATGATTTTTTCACCGACTTCGAAGATTATGTTTAAAAGTATTATTAATGTTAATAATGTTGTATACGATAAAAACTGGAGTTGTAAGTATAATAACTTGTATTTAGTAGAACCCCCCCCCCCCCCCCATCCCTCCTGAAACCTCTTTCAAGGGCTATGATAAACTGAAGTCATACAAGATCTCAAAGGACGCAGACCGGCCATTAAAAAAGTACATGTATAGTTTAAGAATACAAGTAAAATTGATGTTTTTGGTTCCTCAAAATCTAGCAACTTTTTGCATGATATAAAATCAGTTAGCAGATGTAGTATTTCTATAGTATAGTCTTTATATTTCTCAAGAATGTCTCTCATGGGCGATTCTGAGCCAAAAAAAAAATCTGAAATTTACATGAAATTTTCGGAAAATTACGAATTTAAAATAAAAATTACATAATTAGGTGACTATTTAAGGTAGCATATTTTAAAATACCTTCTAACTTTTAAAACAATTTAAATATTAATAGGATGCAAAATGATTCTAACTCACGGCACGTTAATTTTAACGAAACACGTGTTCGAAGTTGGCATGCTTCCAAATGGGTTTTTGTTTATACCTTGTAGAAATTATATTAAGAAAATTCAATTAAAATATTAGAGATCTTTGATCTTTGAAAGTTTATGCAAATTTGCAGCCGATTGAAAGAAAACTCGCAATATCGAATTTTGATTACCGTAATTATCGGTATATAGCCCGCATCGTTGTATAGTCCGCAGGAAGGAAAATTCCTTCCAAAAAAATTAATTTCGGTGTATAACCCGCATCGTTGTATAGCCCGCACCCAGAAAAAAACATGGGATGCCCCCCAGAAAACAATACATTCGCCTGTACCGCCCGAGCCCCAATCTGCTTTGCACCATTGTTTCGAAAGCTACGATTTATTTCTCTGCATTTTGTTTTGCAGGAAAAGAAATTTCGATATTTTTAAACGGTAGTTGTCTTTTTAATAATACTTCTTTTTTAAATTTCATGTATTGCCCGCATCGTTATATTGCCCGCAGGTAGTAAAAAAAGAAGTTTTTTCGTAGATAACCCGCGGGCTATACACAGATAATTACGGTAATGCGAGATCGATGATGGAGAGAGTCGGCAGCTAAAAATTTCATTTTCCAATACAGTAAAATATGAAATAAGCGGCTGTGAAGCGATAATATTGGCTGCCAATAGTTTTATTCACAAATGAAAACGTTAAGCTTATTTCAAAACATTGGGCAATTATTAAGCACAATTTTTAAAAAAATCTGGGAAATAAACTAAAAAACGGTTCTTCCGTTTTTTAGTTTATTTCTCAGAATTTTTAAAAAATTGTGCGTAGGAGATTGTGCGTAGGAGGAGCGGTAGTCCCCTTGAATAATTGGGATAGTTGGCAACTCTATCGTCAAACAAGTCTTTCGGAAAACCGAAAGAATTTTCAATTTTCAGATCAGGTTCTCAAACATTTTCGGAAATTCCGGATCAGCAGTGATTAATTGCAGATCGTCTTTTTCGAAAGCCGCCGATTAATCTTCAATGACATATAAACAACAGACGATTAAATGTTATTGTTCTTTTTTATTATTATTATTTTTATTTTTAAGAAACTTTTTTCCCCTTTATTTTTTTCATTTTAGAACACCTTTCTTTTTATGTATCGGGAATAAAATACTAAGTTTCCATTTAAAAGGAGCACAGCATTTGGCTCTGTAATAAATTCTAATTCAAAGATTATTGCTGTTAACTTGCTTCGAGCATATTTGTCAATTCAGCTGGTGTTGCATCTGGTCAAACCACTTTGTTATTTTTCAATTTGTCAGCTTTAAATACTTATGATGATAACACGTTATAATTAGATGAAATCACTTTTAACATATAATAAACAGGCCACATTTGAATTTTTCCAGTCTGACGGGAAAATTCATTTTATTTCATTCCTATCCTTTAAAAATAATTCAGAAACAGGAGAAAAAAGCCCCCCCCCCCCCATAAAGTGTTTATAGTAAAAATACATACATAAAATTAAAAAGAACTATACAATTTATAAAATAAAATAAAAGAGTTAATTTACAAACATTATTCATTACCACCTGGAAGAAACACCTATGAAATCTGCATTATATTCCTTGTAACAATTCAAAATAACTTTTTGAATGAATAATAACTTGAAATAATGAGGAATGGGAATGTTGTATTGTGTTGCATTCAAGAGACTTGGGAATTCTGTTAAGGCATTTTTTAGAAGAAAAAACAGTCAAAATGCCTTGCACTACCAAAGCTTCATTCTTTTTCAAACTAAATTATCTTGCAGATGTAGTGTTTTTATTATAAATAAAATTATCCTTTAGGAATTGCAGAAAGGAAGGGGGGGGGGGAATGACATGTAGGTCACTGGACAATCAAAGCAAGTTTACAATTTATCAGTACACTAAATGATTTAAGTTGTAAAAAAATGCTTGAAAGAAGACATTAATTTTGTATTTCTCTCATGCATCCAAGCATCCTCCGCCATCCATAACCAGTTTTTGTTATAACCTTCCACAATTGATAACAGAAACATGCACTGTAAAAGAAATGAACAGTTGGAAAATGAAAACATGGAGGAGTGATTGCAAAATTATGAATTTGTTTATGTGGTCAAATAATACATGTTTTTATAACCAGAACTTTTTTAAGAGCTGGATTTCCCTAACCTCTTCATTCCAAGTGTACCCAATTGGGTACATTTAAAATGCTGTTTATTAACTACTGTTTGTGCAATTTGAAACCTAAAACACCCATTGTTTTTGAAATTATTCCACAGATAGTTTACTTTGTTTTAAACATGTAAAACATGGAAATTGGGCATTGATTATTATTTAAATTAATTATTAATTAAAATTATTTTTTAAATTTTTTTAGGTATTTTGTTTTGTAATCATTTCTTAAATCAGAGAACCAAAAAATTGCGCAAAAATTGTTCGTGCTTAGTTTTGGGGTCTGAAGAGGTTAAACATCGGCAGGGTGGCATTGTGGCAACGCACTGGCCTCATATTTCCAATATTCTTAATTTGAGAATGGTCGCAAGTAAGTTGCATTATTTCCTGAATGTTTTCTAAGAAGCAAGATAAATTTTTAATCTATCTGTTAAAGTAGCAAATAAAAATTTACAGCTAGTACAGCTGTCATATGTTTTATTTATATTTATCATTTACACATTTTCATTTTGTCACCTGATATCAGATTAATAACTCCTATAATGAATTGGTTTTCAGAGAAAATTTTGAATTAAATTGTGTCACTAAAAAACTAGATATATGCTCAAATAGTACATTTTTCCAAGAAGTGGATTTAAATTTATTAACTTCTTTAAAATAAATCAACTGATTAAATGACATACAAGCTCAATAAAAAGTTTATTTCAAAAAATGAAGTACATAATTTAATTTTTTACAGTAAAAAAATGATAATTTATGAATATGGAAAACATATCATTAAAATGGAAGGGGGGATACAAATTGAGATCAAGAATATGAAAACATCAAACTAAAACAGGATGAGTAAATCCAATATACAGTAAAATTAAAAACAATAATTAACAAGTGAATAGATAAAAAGACATCAATGTAAAACTTCCTTTGAAAACTATACATGATTATGAAGTATGCAGCAAAATTTAATGCACTTTTGAAAATCAAAGTAAAGTTTATTCTATAATTCTAAATAAGAAAATGGGGGGTTGGGATAAAAAAGAAAGGAAGAAAAGTCATGAAAACAAAAAATTATGAATATAAATGTGATAAAAAAAGTCTCTAGTTAAATGGTATATTATTGAAAGCACAAATAGTTTGATGCTTGTTTATCAAATCTGCGTAAATAAAACTTGCGTGTGTACGAATTTGAAGTTCACTCAGCTTAAATATAAGTAAAACTTCTGTTCTTCAAAAATTGACCAATTTACTTCTTTGTTCAAATTGTGACTTAATCTTATAAAGATATATTACACTTGTTAACACTCTTTACAGTAAGTAGTAAAAGTTTGTAAAACATTAAAGGATGGGGTTTTAAAGCTTCTAAAGACACTTAACAAAACAATTCAATATTTGAAACAAAATACACTTTAACTTCTGACTGAAATTTTTTTTTTTTTTTTGACTAATGATAAAGAAATTATTATATTTAAAAACATACGGTGATTATAAGATAACAACAAACTTTTTACTGGAGATATTATTTTCAGTTTTTTTTTTTGTTTGTTTGTTTAAAAGGGAAAATGAAATAAATAAATAAATAAAAACATAAGACAGTGTTACAAACTTTTTGAAAGAGAATATTAATTCAGAATATCCCTGGTAAATGGAATTTAATTCATTACACCTACAGTATGTGAAAAAGCAGACACATGGAATTTTTATTTCAATCTCTTAGAGGCGAAAGTAACATTTTTAACACACAACTTGAATGTCCCACCTTTAGAGAATGAAGTAAAAAATGAAACAAGCACATACATTAAAGAATAAATACAGTAACCCCTCGTTATATCGTTCATTCGGATATATTGTGCTTTTTCTATGCCTCCGAAAATTTTAAGTTTGAGTTCTCGAAAGTAAAAGTATTCTGCATTTCTGAGTAAAGCCCTTTTCCCCCCACTAAACAAAGCCATCGAACAGGAATGATTTCCTTTCTTCTGAATTTGATGCAGTTAAAACCTGCAGCAATTCTCCTCCCACTCCCCAACTTACATGCCTGCAGAATGATTCTACTCAAACCAGCTGATGTTTCACTTGTTCTTTTTGTATTGATCCTAACGCCCATTGAATGGAAGAGACAGATGTTTACTGCCCAAGGAGAAAAAATACACCCATTTCAGGATACCTTTTTAGTACAGAAAGGATTCGCACTTGGCTGAACAAATCCAAATTATACAATCTCCTTAACCAAGAAAGGGAGAGTGATAGTCAAAGGAATATTCTGGGAAGAAATGATTAGCTTTATCTTCGACATCATTTTCACACCATGCTCTGGTGGCATGCACAGGTCTACTCAATTTACTTGCACGTTTTTAGTTATTTCTAACGGCATTGGTTATATCTTGCATTCGGATACATAGCGCTTTTTTGCTGTCCCCCGACAAGCGCGATATAACGAGGAGCTACTGTAGTGTGTTTACAAACTACAAAAGAAAAAAAATTATATCCAAGCCGTTATTATAGAAATGCATTAATTAAATGGTAATAAAACCCATAACAAACGTCAGAGAGAACTGGAAGAGCGTATAAAGAACTCTATAGGTACGTTCAAAATAAAAATACCTACATGAAAGATTCACAATTGGTTTGAAATTAATAAGAGTTTAATCAAGAAGTAGTTGATTCGATTGGTCCCAAACAAGATTCAAAAGGAATTAATTGTATACCATATGTATTATTAATAACATTTTGTCGTCACATGAAATCATGTCCCTAACCGTTCCTTTCAAATTCTTAAGAAAGTCCATTTATGTATTAGTAACATGTTTGTTTTTCCCTTTGTAAGAAAGTCTTTTTTTTTTTTTTCTTCACCACATTTGATTGTAGTTCAAAATAATTATCTTTCTTCAAAAAGAGCTACCATTGCTTCCATGCTGTGCACCAAGTTCTCTAAGAATCTCTCAGAGTTTGTGTGAGGACAGGAATGTTTTGAAGACACATGGAAAAATATTCTGTAGTCTGATGGGAAAAGATAGGATACACCGTATCCCTCATCTGAGACTGGGCCAAATCCTCCACCAGCCCCCAACTGCAAAAGCACAATCAGTTAAATTTGAGAAATTTCATAGGGTTGATACCAAATCAACATTTGATATCCTTTATAATATCCTAATTTTTCATAATTAAGACTGAGAAGCAAAGGGATGTAAGTGACCAAAAAATGATTCTGTGAGAAACTCGTTCAAAGTTTGGATCTTATGGGACCTTTAATGCTATTTTCCTTTTATAAATCATGCTGCGGGCAGCACCTGTTGGGGCTACCCCTAACATCTCTTGCCACAATATAAAATAGTGCTTTCCCTATCATTTGCACTATTTATCTCCAAATTTTCAATTTTGTCACTTACACCTCTTTGCTACTAGGTGCCTCAATTCTGAATACTTAAAGTAATTTAAACTCTATACCGCAAAAGAAAACAATGAAATATATCATTGTGTTACTTTATCTTAAGCTTATCTCACCACTTTGAAAATAATTTAACAAATCTGAAAATACTTTACATCCATAATCATTGATGCTTTTTTTATTCTTTTCTTTACTTTCAGCTTATTTCATCAAATTGAAAATAAATGTAAAAATCTGAAAATAGTTTACATTCATAATCATTGATGGTTATTTATTTTTCTTCTTTTCTTTACCTTTAGCTTATTTCACCACTTTGCAAAAATAAATTAACAAATCTGGAAATACTTTACATTCATAACCATTGATGATAATCTTTTTTTCTCTACAAAAGCCGTTTTTGATGTGCTTACAAAACCTCTATTAATAAAAATATATACACAAACATACACATCACAAAACACATTTGGCAACTTGGTAAAATACAATATCATAAAACAATTATTCAAGCTTCGCTACAGGTAGTAAAAAAGCTAATAGTTATTTAAAAGTTCAGATGCTTCAAGTATGGATACACAAAAATATAATGAGCTTATTATGGGAACTTGAAAGAGCTATTGAAAATTAAAGGATAAGTCGGAATTTAAAACCTGATAAAATTTAACTTTGGATGCAACATTTAACCATTTCTTAAGGGCACTGATACAAATGACTTTATGCAATGCAAGACATGACGCATTTATGTAACAATAATGATAAATTATAAATTGTAATAAAAGAAAATTATTATTTTTACACAATAAATTTTGTAATTATACAATTTATCTAATAAAATAGTAAAAAAGGATTTAGTTTAACTTCTTACTTTATCATCAAAGATGTGCAAATTTGAATCAGGCAAAGCTGTTAACTGTGTATGAGGAGTCTGACTAGTGGATAATGTCCAAGGTCGAGTAATGATCTTATACAGAAATTCACTTTCCTGTTCAAAAAAAAAAAAAAAATAACAATATGCTTAGAAAGAGATAGTCCACTGAATACTTACAGAATGCTTAAAACGATTATACTGTATTATAGATAAAAACTACTAACAATAAAATTTGAGTGTTTGTGTTTAATCTTAAACAAAAATTAAACATAAGCTCCAATAAAACATCGAGACTGTAATATTGAAATTGTAACACATTTTGTATTGCAGTTTTGTGAAGTCTTTTATCCATAAAGCAGAGTAAATTCTCAGATAAAATCATTGGAAACACAAAGTGTTTCTGATTTCTGCCAAAAATGGCTTTCCAATTAAATCATAATTACATGAGGGTGAATTAAACAAAAGCCTTAAAAATGCAAAAAATTTTATAAGATAGTCGGTATATTGAAACTATACCGCGGAAGCCATATTCACGAAATAATACTCGCTTTTTTTGCATCATTTTTAACTTTATCAATTACTCATAACTTTTCTTCTAGTACATAATTTTTTCGTTTCTTCTTTGCTGCCATATTATTCACTGTACTTGCTGTGCAAGAAGCACACATCTCCACTGCGCAATCAGTCTATCGAGCGATAGGTTATAAACCAACTGTGTTCTGAGAGAAAAGATGCTTAAAAATCTCTTTATTTTATCAACATGGGATTGTGAAGGGGGAGAGGTCTTAGGAAAAAATGAGATTTGGAAGGGGAGGAGAGCACTTCTCAAAGAAACAGTGCTGTAAGCCTGCATACACTGGAGAATATGTTTACTTTTCCGGAATGGTAAAGAATCTGGAACACAAAGGTTGATAGCGCTATAAAATAAGTTATACACACATAACTAGACTTCTGAAAATGGAATAATTAAACATTGAACTGAATAGTTCCTGGCAGATTGAGCTCCGCCCATATCAAGAGAAACAATGGTCAGAGCCAATCAGGAATATTGCACCCAATTTTGACATCAAGCTCTATAGTGTCCTAGGTTGATACAGAAAACGCATAAAAGGTGTACATCAGGCCTGTCACAGTAGGGCTTTCTCTGTTAATGTTTGTCGGGGGGAAGAGAGCTCTTAGTCTAGAATATTAGTGTGCTTGGGCCTGCTTTATTTACAATGGTAAATAAGTAATCACCATCAAATGACAATGATAAAGGGTCATTTAAACGTCAGGGGAAATGATAGTCACCTCAGTATATCCGATTCCGTGGTATACTGCGGCGGGGTATAGCGGGGTTTTACTGTATATTCATATATAAACTCAAAAAAAAAAAATGTTTTAAGTAATAATTAAATGAAAGGTCCTAATATTAATATAAAAACTCTTTTCCCCCAGAAATGCTATTATACTGTCTTGAAATTTTTTAAAGTAGTACAAAATATTTTGCTTGTCTGGAGAAAGAAAGAAAAGTACAGATATTATTCGTTAAAGAATTCTTAAAATTAACAAATTAGAAAATTTTTGGAAATCCGTTTTTTTTTTTTTAATTTTCGGAAAGGGTGCTTGACAATTTTCGATAATGTCAGAGGATTTCGGATCAGAATCACCCCTGGTAAAGGATAACAATTTTGAAATGTATTTAATTCAATAAATTTTGATTTAATTCAATCAATTTTGTAATAAATTGATTGAATTAAATCAAAAATTGCATAGACATAAAAAACTTCAATAAGCTCAACAACCACTTTAAGGATAAGTCTCAAATAAGGTTTTGTCAGGCAGAGTTGCTTGTTGGAATGATTTGTTCCTTAATTGCCTATATCCTTTTTAAATAAATTAGAAATTCCTTATTCCTAAGACATAATGACAAACATTATCTGAATTGAATCTATGGAGATAAAATTTTCTTATGTCAGTTAGGCTAAGTCAAATTTAATTTTACAAACACAACAAAAGAACATCTTAGGAAATATCCACATATTTCTAGATCTATGTAGTTTTTATATCCTTCGACTGAATCGAGAATATATTATCTTAAGTTTGAATTATTCAAACCTTGATTGTTTTAAAACAGTAATTTAGAATTCAACTTCCTAGCAACATTATGTAACATAAATACTCATCAACTAAATCCTGTTAACACAAATGTATATTGTTGCAAAAACACTTGACAACTCATTTAATTTAAATAAAAACTCTTATTTTCTTGCAAAATACTGAAGATTTTTTTTTAAAATATCATTTGAATTAACATTAACACAAATACAATGTAATTATATTATTCATAGATAAACAAATGAATGTTAAATTAACGCCTTTAAGTACAACTTACATAACCTAGACCTTTGCAGGCAACATAAAGAGCAAATAGATGTCTATCAATGCCTTTTCCATTCATAGCATCCCTATACAAATTTTGATGCTTTGCTGCAGCTTTCTGAAGAAGTTTTCGCCTCGTTTCCTTTTCTGCACTATTTTGCATCATACTCCTACAATAAATAATATTTTTTCATGAATAAATTTAAAATTGCTTTTGACCATTATGAAAATGAAGGCTATATTTTAAATGTTACACTAATGATAAAAATTTGCTTCCCCCCCCCCCCCCCAAAAAAAATGAATGAAAGATCATAAAGTAGAACCACTGAATTTTTTAATATGACAACTGCTTTATATCTATAATCAAAACTATCATTTTCATTTTGACTCATTTGCTAGTTTTGTACAGAACATACTTCTAACATATTATTGCCACAAATATATATAATTACATTTAGGTATAATTTTAACTAGGGTCATACATATTTCGGGTGGGGCACATGCCAAATATTAAAAGAACGTTACAAATTGAAGCTTCAAAATATTAAAATCTTTATTCAAATTAGGCAGTTTTGAATTTGTTTCAGTAGTGTAATGCTAATCAGTTGTAAAATATAAACAAAACATTGTGGATTGCTGGCTTCATTTTATGTCTTTGTTTATTCAAAATTAACTGTAATAATGGTAATAGCTAAAAATATCACAATGTAAAGAAAGTACAGTAAATTTAGTTAGAGAGAAAATACCCAATTTTCAAAACAAGTAAAATATAAAAGTTCAGTAGAGTTAAAAGCTTCAGTTAAGCACATTTTACCACAACATAATTTCACGTGAATTTAAAGAAAAAAAAACATGTACATAATTTTTCCTGCAATCTTTCTAAATAATAACTTTTAACACTTTTAAAATCTTCGTTATATTCTGAAAAGTTCAGGAGATTTTAAACCTTAATCGACTTACAGAACAAATTCTTTAGCTTCTATAGTGCATGATCTTACAGTTTCTGTTCGCCCTCCTTGATAAAGTCTGGTCATCGAAGCCTCATATGTTTGCACAAACTTCCCAGCATCTTTGTAGTAAGCCAGCTGTAGAGCTAGTTGAACAAATGCATCAGGTGATATCTAAATTTGGAAATTAAAAACATTCTTTCAAACACTACATACAATATTAAAGCATTTGCAAATTTTTTTTTTTTTTTTTTTTCTATGAACTGAAAGAATTTGAAATCTGAATACATGACATGTTTCATAGAAAGAGAAATTAGAATGAGGAAAAACCTTTTTTAATGGTACAGTAACCTGAGATGTAGCCTTATTTTTTCAAAAAGTTGTTTTTAAGTTGACCTGTACTTTGACATTGTCTTCCAATTAAAAATGGAAGGTAGTTAAAGCTGGGAAGATATTCCATTTTAATTTTCAGTATACCTAAAAAACTTTTCGTCAAACAATCAATAAATCTTAATTTAATTTTTATTTTCTCAGCCATCCATTCTCATTGGTGTCCAGCCAATTCTTCTTCTGTATTTTGATAAATTTTATTTTTTATTCTTTTTATAGTTTAATCTTCTTAAAAAGGCTCTCTCAAATTCTTAATATGCTTCATTAACAACATTTCAAGAATTTCTATGATTTCTTCACCTAAATAATCACTACAAGTAAAGAAAGGATGGCCGCGAGGGATATCTTAACAGTTTTAAAGATTTGCCCCAAAATGTTTTACCATTTTGGGGCAAATGAAATAAAAATAAAAGCAATAAAAATAAAGCAAAATACAGTGTAAACTTGAAATCTAATGGTGGCAATATTGAACCGTTTGACTGTGTAAAAGGGAAAATTTTTTTAGAAACATAAAATTCAATACATTATTAACACTCAACAGCTGTTAATTACTACAGTTAAAAAACAATGTTGCTATGCAAGACAATCAAAGTCCTCATATTTTACTGATAATTACTATCATTTAACTGAAACTTTATAAATAGTTTATTAAACATTGAACATACTCAAACGAACACTCACTTTGCACTTTTTAATGACACCTTTGCCCCATTTGTTGTGATCCAAAATTTTTAAATCCAAATCATTGTTACTCTAAAGGAAGAAAAAAACAATGAGAATACATCTTTGTTGAAGTGCATTAAAATTTATAACAGAAATGGAATGGCAACCCAGTACTCAGCAAACAGTCTGTTACCTCACAGCAGCATAAAAAAAGATGAGATGGATAAGAGGCCATTTTTGTTTGAAGCTATTTTTTTAAACAATGAGAGCTCTATGTAATGTATACTCGTATTTTCGGTAACAAATGTTTATGATGAATTGAGTGCAATAAATGTTTGCAGATGCTGGGCAAACAATCGATATTTATCCCAAATGTATATGTAAGCTGTATTAAATGTTTGATTTGTCCATTTTGTAGAAGAATGATTATTTGAATGCATAACAGTTTGATGTGTATAGCAAAAACAGCAAGAAAAATTTGTTTGTCACCTAGTTTTACTTTCTTAACTGAGAAATTAGACTCTTGCAACAAGTAAGAACTTGAAGATTACAAGCTAAAAAATAATGCAAGGAAAAAATAGTATACAAATGAAGCCCCCACCCCCACAAACAAAATCATGGAAACAAAGATGGCTATGCAATCAGCATTACTTACAGAACTTGCAAAAAGGATTGCTTCTTCAATGCAAGAAGTTAAATCTGGTGTAATCTCCCAGATTAGTCTTTGTGGCTGCTTTATTTTAGCTTGCTTAAATGATCTACTGAATGGCATACAGTATCCATTTTCATCAAATAATTTCTCGAGAACCCTAGAAATGATTCATAAAATTATTTTCTAACCACATTAAAATTTTCTCATACAATTAATTATTTGCAAGAATTGTTAACATGTAAAGAAAATATTTCATTTTCACTTTTTAATATTTATTTATTTATTAAAATATAAAAAAATTACAATGTAATGATGAAAAAATTGAACCAAACCAAACTATTAGCAATTGTTATAGATTATTAATAAATATTTTGAAAGAGAAAATTCTTATTACCATTAAGAATGCAAAAAGAGTGTATTTCACTTCATAGGTGCTCTAAAAGATATCAATGGTTGAAGGGGGAAGTTCCCCTTTTACGAATATTTTTTTTCTCCTTTTAAAAACACATATCATTAAATTCATCACCGAAAATAATTTCTACGTAGAATTCATACCCGGAATTATTTTTTCCTGATTTTAGTTCCTGGTCCTATTATAATAGGGTCCAATTAATGTGTTCTCTGCAGAAGGTATCTTTTGCATGCAGTAAGTCTCTGTGAGTAGAACTATGCCTGAATGAATCACATTGTTGCCATTCCGGCAAAAGTTGCGCAGTTCAAACTCCAATTTTGATGCATTGCTAATTTAATTTTCCAAATCATTAATGAAAAATAGTAAAAATCATTTTATAAACTAATAACTCCTACAGTAGATTTACTAATACAACTTTTAAATTGTATAATTGGTCCATAGCAAAGAATCCCTAATTAGAAAACCTAATTCACTGTAGTAGTCTATCAAATTTTTCTTGTACTTAGTAATTTTTACCTGGATTCTGACAATATGAGAGTTAATTTATTACACCAGTAAGTTCAATGCTATATGTTTTAAAGCAAATCTTACTTGGAGAATCAGTTACTTACTCTCTGGACATCGTATATTCCCACATATGTGCCATTGCAGGAGCATCAGCAACAGTATGTTCACAATTCATTCCAGTTGCTCCATTGCCAAAAACAATGAGATTAAGGGATTTATCAAACCAAATACTTTTACCATCACCATGTAAGAGAAACTTGCCTTTCTCTGTCAAATTGGCGGGCACATAATCAGTAAGTGTGACCTTTGAAAAAAATAATATTTTTGAGGGTATAGATACTAAACAATAAATCAGTTTATAATAAGGTAGTTACTTTTTTTTCCAACAAATTATGAAAACATTTCCTTTCCAACCCCACCCCCAAAATTCTCAACATACTTAATAATGTGATAAATTCAAAATTATTTTGGAATTTTCAGCCCGTTCGTTCAGTTTTATGAATGAAACTTTAAAACAATACCATGCAAATGTTTCGACACTGAAATGCTACATTTTATAATATTCACAGCTTATAGAATTTTAAGCATTGCTATTTACTAGAGAACGTAAAATTGTTGTAAATATACAGTATACTTTCAATATCTCGAAAACCTTGATGTGTCGAAAAAATATTTTGTTACATATTCATCTAATGTTTATTCCAATTCTTATGTCAAAGAGCTTTCACTCAAAACCTTGCTAGATCGAATATTTTTTGAACTAAAAACTTAATCTCGCCCACAAAATCGCAGTTCGTTGTGTTAGAGCAAAACTGCGGTATAGTTTCAAGAATCTCTCAAACGCTTCATTATTTCTCTGAGGGGTTCAGAAACAATTCTGAGAACCCCATCTGGAAAACAAAGGGAGAAAAACAGGTTCCATGTTGCATGTGTGGCATTTTTGTGGGAAAGAGTGGGTGTAGCTGTGAGCTGTAATAATCTAGCCAGTCAATTGTCATATGCTTGTTGCCTATATGTAATTGTTCAGAACTAACTGCACATCGAAGTTAAGCAAAAACATTAGTAAAGTCCTAAATTGTGTCCGTGAATCACCAGTTATTTAGAAAATGGAAATTTCAAAAGAAAGAAAACAATGTCAACTGTTAATTGATAACTATCATTACAAATTTATTCTTATTCTAATCTATCGTGTCAAGGGTGTAATTGGGGGGGGGGGGGGGGCCCTGTGCTCCAGGTGTCAGATTTTAGGGGCACTAAATTGATTAAGAGTGTGCATAAAGAAATATATACACTTTTATCTGAGTATACCAGAAGGGTAGGACACTAAAGCTTGGTCTTGCCTAGGTAAAGCCTGGTCTTGTTGGAAATTGGCGTAGTTACAAATGTCTCTAACTTTTAGAATATTATCTTACATGCTATGTTTTAGGTAAATTTTTATGTTTTGGTTATAACCTTGTTAGCTCGAAAACTCAATATCAAAAAAAAAAAAAAAATTTCATGTCTCATCAGCTTCCTGATATTGACAGTAAATCTTAAAAAAATAGATTGGGGGAAAATTATAGCTTTCTTAATAAACCCAATGTTTTAACTTTCATCAATAAATGAAAATATAATGACTCTATAACACAGGCAACAAAATGTATCTTTGCTCCGCCCCAAAAAAAAGAGAAAACCCCCTAGATCTAGTACCGAATAAGGGGTTTCTATAGTTTACATACATAAAAAAGAAAGTTATGAATGGTAAAAAAATTTAAACAGAAACAACTTAAGAAGATATCAATATTTAAATTTTAAATAATATGCCCTAGATTATAACATCAACAAACATACACAAAATATAGCTTTCTCAATGATTCTACGACTGTCTCGGTTAACTCCAGAAGAAAGATGACCCTTTCGAACAGTTGCCCATTGAGAACGTTTCAAACCAGTGAGTGATGAAATAGATTTCTCAATATCTGAATATGAAGCTGAAAAGTAATTAGGACAACAAATCATTCAAATTTTCTACATATTTATTAACATAATCATATTTCTTTTTAAAGCCAAAGAACCAGAAATTTCCACATCTTTTTATTAGCACAATCATATTATCTTGCAAACCAAAGAATGAGTAAAACATACATCTTCAAAAGTCAAATAACATGTATAAGCACAATTTCAAAGACAATAATTGGTTTTTGAACTATTAAGACAACATCAAAATGATCAATGCAATGTCTAGCAGAAACTCTAGTCTAAAACTATGGCAAACTTCAGTTTCAAATATTTTAAATTTAACTGATTACAAGTTTTATTTTCTTTAACATTTAAATAATAAGTTATGTAGGAAAATAAATATTCACAAATTCTTTCCGTACTATAAAAACAAATTTATTTTCAGTTATATTTTTTTTAAACTAATTATACATTGCATTGTAATTGTTCCTATATTTTCATAAAGATAAAATCAAAAGTAGTCAAAACTGAAAGTATTTAATTTTTTTAATTAATATTTTGATTATTAGTGAACCAGTACACATTTTTAGTGCTGTCAACTTTAATTATTAAACTCAATATTTGTTAAATTTGAATGAAATTTTTAAAATGCAATAATAATACCTTTTTTTTCAATGACATATAAATCAAACACAGATATTTCAGCCTTTTTAATATTGAAAGTATTTTTTTAATTAAAATATAATAACAAAAATTAGAATAACTGATAAAACCGAAAAATTTAAAACTAATTTCAAGTTAAACCATGAAGTCACAAATTAAATAAGACAAATGATCAAAATGCTTTGTGCTAAAAGGTAAGTACAAAGATAAAACAACGTAAAAAAGCACAAATTCAGAATAAAAATTTAAATTTTTATTCTGAATTTGCTTCTTTACGTTGTTTTATCATTGTACTTACACAAATTAAATAATTTGGATTTTTAACAATTAGCTCAGTTGATTAAATTAATTTATACTGTTTCAAAGAATTCTGACTTCTTCAAACTTATTTATTAAATTCAAGGAGAGTAATTACAAACATGCATTTAGAAGGAAAGTTACACGAGATGCTAAAATTCTAGTTTTATTTGTTTTACACATGGTAAACAAAATAAACTGAATAGTTAGAATCGGACTTTTTATTCACAGGAAAAAATTTTGTTAAGTTCTGACTAAATAATTGAATTGTAAAAAATAATAAACTAACTTTGTGCACAAGTAAACTGTAATGAAAATTTTCACGTTAAGAAAGCACAAATAAGCATTAAAATGACGACATATGTTTTGTGATTGCTTGGAATCCCTTCCAAGCATTTTACAAGAAAGTTCTTTTAAAGTAAAAAACCTAAGTTAGGAACAAAGGTAAATTCATGAATCATTTACAAAAAAAAAAAAAAAGAAAAAGAAGAAGAAAGGAAAAACAAAAAAACATTATTATAAAGTACAGGCAGTGGTGTAGTCGAGGAGGGAATCAGGGGGACAGCGTCAACCTAGTTTTTTTATTTTAATACACGCGTCCCCCCAAATATTTTACATTTTAACAAAAGCGTCCCCCACTTTTGATTTCAATTGCTTATCTTCGTATGCATACGCGTCCCCCCAGCTTTTTTTTCAGGAAAACCCACTGAGAGGAGAACTCTTTATGCACACAGCACTTGCATTTTTTCACCTATTTTGTAATTTGTAAGCCCAGATATGACTAGCATGCAAAGAAATCTACATCATAATTTCATGCATGGTCATGCAAAGAAAAAAATATATATTGGTAATAAAAATAGTTGCAAAAACTTGGTTGCAGACTATGTGCTGTTTATGAAAAAAGTCTTCTTGCCAGATGCAAAAATAGAAGGATGGAAGCCACCTCCTCCCTCCACTCATTTTGTTCTTTCTGGTGAAATCAGTTTATTGACAAATTACACATAAAATTATTCATACAAAAATCACTACCATCAGGGGATATGTAGTTCTGATTTGTATGATTAAAGTTTGACCATTAATCAGGGTTCACATTGGGGAAAAATACAAGGTGGGATTCCCCCCCTTGATCAAAATTTTAAGTGGGATTTTTAAAATTTAAGTGCAAAAAAATTTGAGTGGGATTTCAAAAAAATATTGCAGGAGTCGCGCAATCGCACGGCCTAGCGCGAACCCTGCATTAATGCACATTAATCTATATCTCACCCCCACCCCCCAAAAAAAGAACACATACCTTCTTGGTTTTCTGCATCTTTTACCATCCAATTCAACTGTTCTTCTAAAGTTGTGGGTGCCAGAATTTGATTCTTTGAATCACAGATATCCAGTTTATAATATATTCCTTTCACTTGAACTACAATGTGCTGTAAATTCAAATTTAACAATAATAAAAAGGAGCGTACAGGAAAATAAATAAATAAAAACAAAACTTCCTTTATACATATTACTTATTTTGACATGGAAAAGAAAATAAGAACACTAATTAGTTGCAAAAATAAAAAAGTAAACTTTCGCACTGTAATATATACCTTTCACCTGCACTACAATGTACTGTAAATTCAAATTTAACAACAGTAAAAAGAAGAGTCTAGGAAATAATAAACAAATAAAAATAAAACTTCCTTTATCTATATTACTTATTTTGACATGGGGGAAAAAAATAAGAACACTAATTAGTTGCAAAAAAAAAGGAAACTTTTGCATTGTTGAAAACAACATACAGGAGCAAAAATCACACCAAAATGGAAATTATGTTCAACATATTATTATATACATTAAAGTATAAGATAAATTCTCCCTGAACATTGACAACAGGTGTCTTAATTATAAGGAAACGTCACTTTTTCAATCCATAGAAAGGGAGCTTTATGATAAAATTTTATACCTTCTCCCTTTGCTATTGTCTTCATATAGTAGCTTGGTTTCTGTATGCTGAAAAACGGATGCCTTGCAAACAATAAAACACATAGTATGCCATTTTTAAGGAGGCAAATTATCATTTTTCTTCAACAGACTGTCAGTAAAACAAGCAATCACTTTCAACTCAGTTATAATAAATAAAAGTCGTGCACTTTCGACCTTATTTGTGTTAACAAAATACAAATGAAATATATTTAAGTAGAACAATTATCCTACAACATAACATTGATTCAATTAATTAATAAAGAAAAAAATTACTTTTGAATCTTCACAATGTAAAATCTTGTCAGTGTTTTCCCCAGGAATTCTAAATTAAAAATAATAAGAAGAGCAATTGAAAAATAAGCAGAAATAAACGTTAAAAATATAAATAAGTTGCAAAATTTGTTAACATATTACAAAATTATAATCTTTGTTCATCACAGGAAAAAAAAGTGATACAATTATGATATAAAATAACACTATACAATTATCTTACTATAGCCTTGGATTTAATAATCAAATACTTAAGTTTGCAAATGTAAAGAATAAAGGGAATGAATAATTTTTAATTATTTATTTAATTTTTAGTACAGAAAATGTATAGGGGCATGGATAAATCAGGGTGTCTACCAAGTTTCCCAAAGTCAATTTGGTGACTTTTTAGTGACTTTCGGGGACTTTGTAAACTTATTTAGTGACCTAGTATATTTTCATAAAACCCATTTTTAGAAACTTTATTTTTAACAACAATTAAATAAAATGACAAAAAATATTTTTTAAATTAGGTTATCAATAAGAATGTAACATTTAAAAATAATAAGCCACTTATTTGATCACTAAAACTTAAAGGCTAAAAATAATTTTAAAGATATATATTTTTTAAATAATTTTTTAGGCCGAAATTTCGAACGGGCGTGGCAAATTGACGCCCATGCAAGTCCTTTACTACAGAAGCTGAAACTTAAGAAATATTAAAAATAATGGTATGCTCAAAGTTACTGATGTCCAAGAGGAAGAATCCGATAGTAAACGAGAGCTAGGACGCTTTACCGAAGTCGATGCAACAGGATTTCGAAATGCGTAAAATATCGGGATTGACTTTTCAAAGCGCAAAAAGCGGACCAAATACGTAAATTTTAATCTTAATTTGTAAAACTATTATGGTATGGAAGCAGACTACTTTCAAATATTTTCATAGAAAAAAAGATAGAAAGCCTTCCAATATTACGAATTTTCGCGGAAACGAAATTTTTAATTTTTAAATTAACCAAAAATACGGAATTTCGTCAAAATACTGATAAACCACATGCATGATCATATAGATAAAGTGCAAGAGGTTTATCAGCCTGAAATTTTTTTTTTTAATTCTTCCAATTCCTTGGTTATGGACAGCAGAAAGTTATTTTTTCAAAATTTCAAAGTTTTTTGTATTTGGTGGATTATTTTTTATGCCGTTCACCTATTCTCTCAAACAGGAACCAATGCGCCCAATCAACCCCACTTTCAGTTCTAAAAATAGCTGCACCACGAATTGTCGCGATCATCGGGCCGAGAAAAAAGCATTAAGTGCCGTCGAATTTTTTCGTGACCGGTGTTTCAATTTCGTTACTTTTGGGGGACTTCCGGGACCCGTTTTCCGATTTGGTGACTTTTTAGGGACTTCCGTGACTTCGGTGACCGGTAGACACACTGTAAATGTTTACCAATTGGCATGGTTTGATTTATACATCCTCTACGCAAAATTTCTCGTTTTATCAAATAAGTGTAAGAACTTCTAACAGTCTTACCTGACAGTACTAAACAAACGTTCATATTGTGCCATGCAGATAGGAATAGTGTTTCGTACTACAAGTGGCTCCAACTCTTCACGATCAATCAACCGTTTGAAAACAAGGATATTGTAAATCAGAGAAGCTGCGCTGCAAAACATGAAGTATGATGATTGGAAAATTTTATTCGGTTTGCACTTTTAATGGAAATGAAGCAAAATTTAGAACTAAGAAAAAACTTATAACGAATATATTATAACAAATTATGACCAAAAAATATATTGTATATATATATATTCCTACTATTTCATTTTCAAAATTATTTGATATAATAATCACTCCCTGTAGCTTACCGAGAAACTGGCTTATTCGTGGGTATCCAATAGCACTGATCACAGCAATAATAATTACTGTTGTTTGGAAGTGGACCACGGCTCATTAAATAAGCATATTTTTCCCTGTAAAGAAAAAGATTCATTTTTTGACCTTAACATCAGTTTGCCATTAACCAAATTTATGTTGAGAAAATGTAAAACACATGGATTTGTTTTCAATGCATTTGATATTTGAGATAAAAGTAATTTACTGAAAAGGTTATGATTTCCTAAATTTCACTTTAAAATTATACATGAATAAAACTGGATAATTCAAATAATTATATTTAGCACTATATCAAGGGCACAAATACACTAAATTATACAATAATGATAGCAACCTGATATGATGTAATTTCATGCATTACTTTTGTTTAGTATCATTCTAGAATTCATACCTATCTAGTATCATAGTCAATCCCTCCCCGAAAAAAAACGATTAACAACACACAAAATATGTTTTATTCTGTAGTATGAGAAAAAATTAATGAACACTGCGAATCTATTATAATTATGATTTTTTTTCTTACTTTAGTATAATAATCAAGAGAGCATAAATTTTGCCTGTAACATAATATGGCTCAAATGCACACATACTAAACTATTATGCAATAGCATAAATTTATATACTAATAAAGTTTGTTAAGTTCTTGCTCTAGTGACAAATTATCATCAACAAATACTTTTATTTTGTTTACATCTTTTAGCATAAACAGACACAAGGGTTGAACAGGACCATGTCCACCACGGCAGTGCATTTTCAATAAAAAATATGTTCGATATTTTTTATTTTAATAAAATAAAAAGCAACGTTAGTTCATTCTTCAAGAAACTATGAAAATGGCTTTCAACTTAATTTTACATTAATGGCATTTTTATCTTCAATGTTTCTACATGCAAACCTAAAATAAGAATAAATAAACAAAATAATTAGTTTTAAGACAAATAAGGTAAGTATTAATTTTAAAGCGTACTTGTGATGGGGTTGAGGGAGGAATGTCTCGCTCTCTTTCTCGTTTTGATGTCTCTTTCGAATTGTGTAAAGTCAACATGACTGTGTTTTATTACACAGAAATGCAAAACAGGGTTACAACATTTTAAATATAGTGAAAATAGAATAGCATAATTTCTATTCTGCAATGCTCCCCAATCTATACTACATACTTACTTAATAAATGGTGCATAATAGGCAATCCAATTAATCAACATAAAATTATTAAGATTAAGCAGTAACATGAATGAGTTAATCTGTATAGAGCTGTAACAGAGCTTTTAAATAAATATGAATCCATTTTAACTCAAAATGTAAAGATGAATAAACCTACAAAATTTAAAGATTTCAAAAAATTATAAAAAATACACATTTATCTTACCACCAGTCACTGACATAATTTTGGCAAAACCATGACTTTAAGTATAAAAGATTTTGCAACTTGTGTGCAAGAGTAGTCTCAAACTCCTAAGGAAAAAAATTAAAAATTTAAAAACAAAACCATTTAAACTTACTTTTCTATCATTGCACCAATAACAGATATAGAACATGGAAATAATGCCACAGAAATTTTTTTATACATTTATAAATAAATCACAATATTTTTCGTAATGACAATTAATTGCATCCAAAACCTAACTTTTTTTTATTAAGTATTTAAAATGACAAATGCATCTTAATCACAACTAATATTTCACTTAAATAAAACAGATAGAAAATGTTCACACACAATTCACATGGAATATGCAATAGATAATGTAAATTTAAAGTTCATTCAACCTTTTATTTTGTTTGTTTGTGTGTGTGTGGAGTAGTCAAGTAATTGTCATAAAAATAAGAAAATAAAAAAACTGAAAAGAGACTTTCTGAAATTTCCATACATGATTATAAAACACAACAATGTAACAAATTAAATAAAATTTTCCTTTTTTTTTTTGATACCGCTGCTATTAAAAATAGCAAACATACATAAGACATTTATTAAAAAAAAAAAAGAAGAAGAAGAAAAGAAAAGAAAGTGCATAAAAAGATTTGAGAGTTTGCTAAAATAATTACTAACTATGCCAAAAAAAAAAAGCTTAAAAAAAGCAAAACTACTAAACTGCTTTTTACTATGATCTTAACAGGGGTCAGGATAGAGGAAATTCTGGTCCGCTTTTGAACCCTTCACAAAATTCCAAGATTCGAAATCGTACTTTTTTCATCATTATTTACTATGAAAGCGGCAAAATAAAATTTATCATCATTATATCTTTAAATCTTCAATTTTCACAAAATTGTTTGATTTTTCACAAAAATCTCTTGAAAATTCACCAAAAACAACAGACCCTGTTAAAAAATGATCGACCCCTGCTTAATTTCATTATGAAAGGAGAAATTATAAATTAAAGGGGGGTGCATAATAAGGCATAAGAAGGTATTATTTTTTAATAATTTCTTGGAATAAGAAGGAGACTAACAATAGTTTAAATTTTTTAATTTTATGTTGAACATATAATGACCGTTCTAAAGCCAACATTAAACCCTTTGTAGTTTGTTTTTAAAATGTTGTTGTTACACATCTTCTATGCAATTATGCTTGAATCAGTGGTGTTTAATCAAGAGGAAACACCAACTCCCAGTGCCCCGCCACTTAGCATTAATTTTAACACAAACATCCAGCTATATTTTTCCTTTATCATTATTTTAAGGTATTTTTTAATCAATAATTCTTGTGTTTGCAACTGTAAATTACCTCTATTATTTTATCAGGAATACACCACAGGGTTAAATGAATCATAAATTTTTCGATTTCAATTTTTCATGTTAGGAAGCTTAATTTCACTGAAACAACTCATTATGACCTAAGTAACAAAATGCTTATCTTTTTCACTGATTCAAGTTAATTGCATTTAAAATAAAATAAATTAAAGTATAGTTTTTAGGCAAAAGTGTTTTTCACACACCCTTCCACTTTGCTGTATATCTCTAAGTTCTTCTTCTGTACACAACGGCTTTAAAGATTCATAAAGTCTATTTAAAGTATCCCGAACCGCAGGCACAGGAAGGCGAGGTAGGGAGCGCTGACAGCTGTAAAGAGAAGGCTTGTAACCACTCAGCAGCCTCACACAGCCACACCATAATGTTGTTAGAATTGTATGATTTCTTGGTGTTTCGTCTGAAAAAAATATTCACTTTTACTGTTACATAAATTAGAAAATTATCTAAAAGAAATTAATTACAAACCTTAGCATTCATAACAACATTTTCAAAGTTTAAATTTAAACTTTTTTTTTTTTTTTTTGAAAATATATAAAAACAAACTTATCAAGTTTTGTATGAATTTAAAACTTCCAAAAGCAGTTTAATACTTACACATCCATCCCCTATAAGATAAAAGAAGTCTAAGTAGACCTTGTCGAAGAATCATCAATATGATGAAAGAAAAAAAACCAACAAGGCATGATACAATAAAAGCTCGTAACGTACGAGGAAGACCTAAAACAAAATTTCAAACATTAGAAATGTTTTAATGTAAAGGAAAGAATCAAGTATACAGGTGAAGAATCAGATATAAGAAAATATTAAAAATATAAAAGTATTTTTATTTCAATGACTAAAAGATTCAACATAAGAAAAAAAACTAAATAGTTAAAATTTCAGATGGGATGCAGTTTATCCAAGGAAAAAAGTTGAAATTCAAATGCAAATCCAAAATGAGTATTCGCTGAAAAATGTATCAAATAATACACTATTTGACTTACAGAAAGAAAGAAATTTCAATCAAGAAAGCAGAATCCAGGTTTTCAGAGAAAAGTAGCGCATGTGAAAATTAAGCATTGAATCGTTCAAATATGATTTACATTAAAAGAAAAATTAAGTTTTAATCACAATATTTACATAAAATTTGAAGTTACATTTTGGGAAGTTTAATTTAATAAAAAACAGTAAAAATATTTTAAATAAATGCTACAAATACAATATTTCTCAACAAAAAAATAATTAATAGAAAGGTAATAATTATTAAATGATTTAATGGAAAAGTTCTGCCCATTTTAAACATAATTAAAGACATATCTTTATAGAAACAATAAACTTATGGTTAATTTATTCCTGTGGCTCAAAAATCAAAGGGGTTGTAAAAAATATTTAAATGTGAAGAATAAAATACATTATAACGTAATAATATTCAATAAATATAAAACTGCATGCAAAACAATACAAAATTACCTAATATGCATAGTATAGCACTGCTTATGACTTTTTATTTTTTTTATAGGGGATCATTATAAACGATGTCATGCTTCGAGGGGGGGTTCGTGAAATTGTGACAAAGTGTGACAAAGGGAGGGAAGGGGGGTCAAATATGTGGGAAAAAAGCGTGACATCATTTATGAACGGTCCCTAGGCGGATATAGTTGTTTACATAAAAATAGATGAATGAGTAATTCAAAAATAAAAGAAGACAAAACGAAATATGTATACAATTCCTTAATAACTAAATAAAAATAACTCTGTACCTGAGAGCTAGTATCTTTTCAATTTTTGAGTTTTTGAGATGAATTTAAAAAATAAACATTATTTTAGTGCTACAAGACTAGTCCTTTCCATGACGAGTCTTTACCTTAGACTAGTCCTTTCCAAGACTAGTCTTTACCTTAGAATAAAGATACTGGATGGAAGCTTTAATAAAAGCTCAGAACTCTCATGTAGCTAGTGGCTTTGTCATTGGTACTCCGTATGTCCACTAAATGTAAACTCAGAAAAAACTCGAAAAATAGACTTAAGATACTATGACTCTCAGGTACAGAATTACATTAGGCTGGTCCCAAATAAACATATAACAGGCATTCCAACACTTAACAAATAAAATGTTTTCAAAACCACAGCAAAATATATGCTTTTGTTATACATTATTTATATTTCAAATAGAATTTAAAATTAATTTACTAATAGATAAACAGAAATGAAATTACCTTCTGGAATGTATAACACATGAGACATATTCCACAGGAATACATTGAATGAGGATGTTAAGCTTGGTTCTATGAGCATCAACGCAATGCAAGTCAGAATTGTGATTCTAACATTTGACAGAGAGGCAGGCCACACTCCATTATATATTAGATTTCTGGAATGATCATTAATTTTTTTTTTTTATATCATTCATACATACACAACATACTTATTGAAAAATAACTGTTCATAATCATTCAGTATATCTAATCAAAAAAAATAAATACTTAAAATTTGTTGTTCATTTTTATACAAATGATTTAAATATTACCATTATTATTTTGATACATTTTGAAGATTATTTTTCTCGGAAGTACTATGACTAAATTTTCAAAATCTTTCTCACTGTCTCTCTCTTTAATCATTTAAAGTGGCACAACTGGAGTTTTATGTTAGGAAGGGTTTTTGGTCCTTACTATTATACATATATTCATATAATTAATATATTACGATTGGCAACAAGGATCAAAACCAAGGATTCTATTCTGGGAAGGGAGGGATTTTAACCCCAAAAACATCTCTTTAGTTGTGCCCCGGTCATTTATATATTTAATTAGAATTTTTTTAAAATATTGTTAGCATTAGCTAAAATTAAATTTAACAAAAACTAATATGAGAATTCTAACAATTACATAGTACTTTAAAAATATAACTAAAAAATGACATTATGTGATCACATTAAAAGTACATGACAAATGAAACCTTTTAAATGCAAACAGTGTTAAAGCCAATTGATAATTCATGCTGCTCTTAATACCTTTAAATATATATAGTACATGGTGCATAAAAATGAATAACACAACTTTGATATTATTTATTTGGCTATGCTGCACATTTAGTTGTTGCTGCAGGAAGATCTGGCAAATTCATTCTACGCCAAGATAGTAAACACCTTAACTGTTTGAATAATAAAATGACTAATTGTTCACTGGTCACCAAGTAACTTAGAACCTACTTTTCATTAATGGTCCCCTCCACAAATCTTGTCAGACTTGATGTAAAATGTGTGGTGTGATGAATTCCACGCCACTTTAATATTGTTTGTTTCTGGAGGTGCTTACAATAGACATACTCTGTAAGCATGTAGCTGTGTAAAATTTAAATTTTCATCTATTATTTTTTTATTTCCAATGAGTAACAAGGTTAAACTTTTTTCTTATACAGGGTGTCCCAAAACCACTGCATAAACTCTGCACAGCTAGATTCCTTGTTGGGAGTACATAAAAATTACCCAAAGAAGCGTTCCTGTACGATCCATAGTTTACGAGAAAAATAAGAAAAACTAAGTATGACGTCACTGCCGGTACAAGGAAAAACACTGTATTGGACATATCAACAACAGTATTTGCATATCTGTCCAGACGATAATGTTTAAACAGTTCGCTTTAAACATTATCGTCTGGACAGATATGCAAATACTGTTGTTGATATGTCCAATACAGTATTTTTTCTTGCACCGGCAGTGACGCCATACTTTGTTTTTCGTATTTTTCTCGTAAACTCGTGGATCGTACCGGAACGCTTCTTTGGGCAGTTTTTATGTACTCCCAACAAGGAATCTAGCTGTGCAGAGTTTATGCGGTCGTTTTGGGACACCCTGTATTGATGCTTCCCTGCAAAGTTGAGATATTCATTTATGTACCCAGCTAGTATAATAAATAAAACATTTCAACTTAACTAAAAGTAAACGTGTTTGAAAAACTTGAAGTATTTTTTACACAATGTACTAAAACTCAAAGTTTTGTGTGACCATTTAATACAAAAGACACAGAAAAATCAACAAAATTATGAACAGAAGAAAAGAAGAAAAAACACATCAATAGCTTAACAGAAATGCATTATGAAAACATTGATACAAATAGTAATTTTAAAAATGAGCCAATTTTTTTTTTCACTGAAGCAATCAGATAATAAATAATATGTACAAAAAATGAAAAGAGTAAAAAAAAAGTATCTTAAATTATTCAATTTCAGAGAAAATAATAAATAATGTGATTATTTTATGCTAAGAGAGCAATTTATTCAAAAAGCACTATGAAGAGATAAATTAGAAACTAGAAAAAATTTATGTAAATATTCAAATAATAGTTCAATAACAATTAAAACCGGATGCATATTAAATGCAACATTAAAGCTATGTTGGCATAAAATATAACACATAATTTACTTTTAAATGCAGTCAATATAAAAATGTAGTCAATATTTTACATGTAGTAGCTGATTTATTCTCTTAATTTTCTTTTACTTTAGATATCAAGTATTTCCCTCTGTGCTAAAGGCTCCAGAGCAAAAAATTAATTTTTCGGAGAAAGAATTTAGTGAAGGGTCTATTTTTCTGAGAAAATATTTTAAGAAGGGTCTATTTTATGCTAAAATAATTTACGTGGAGTCATCTTTTATGTAAAATCTTTTATGAAGTACCTTAAGAAACCTACATTTCTCCTAAACAGAGCCTTGGTTCAAGGTGCGAAATAAATAAATACAAACAACAAACACTAAGAATTTTCAAGATTTATAGCTTGCATTCTGTAATAGATAATGTATTTTACCAGTTGAAGCTATTTTTTTCTATTACAAATGAATAAACCCTTCGCTTCAAAATCTATCCATTTATAGTAATGATAAAGCAATTTCTATTCTTTTCTTTCTATTCTCCAATTTTTTAAAAATATATTTATCAAGATTTTTTTCCTTTTACTCTTGCTATGTTCCATGTTTGGTATGCGCAAGAAAACATTTATACTGCTTTGCTAACCACAAGTCGGATCTGAACTTTTAAGAAAATTAAATTATTGTCACCAGGTTGTTCTTTGTCATTTACTATACCTAAATATAAAGTTTTGTGGTCAAATGTGTGAGAAATATTTGAACATTTTTTTAATAAAAAAGTTCTACTAGAATCAAGTATGGAGGCAGAAAATTTAAATCATTAAGATCTCATTACAAACTCAGTTGCAGATAGTACTACATTTATGCTTAGCACTTAGCACAGTAGTACAAGCATCATGAGCAGGTGTGGTTCATGCTTAAATTAAACAGTAATGCACAGTAAATATTTTACACTAAATTTGTGTTTTGTATTTTCCAAGATTTTCACAAAGGTGGTGCCAAGAGTACTACTTTTTCAATTAGTAATACAGTCAACGCTCGATATAACGACCATTTGTGTCCCACAGAAAAAGGTCTTTATAACGAGTGGTCGCTATAAGAGATGGAATTTTCTTTAAAAAATATACATGCATCATGCATATTCAGCATTTCCATTAAAATTGGTAGTTTTTAAAAGATTCCAACAAAATAATTTTTTATCATTGGAATTTTAAAAAAAATATCAGTAAAAAATATTATAACAAAATATTAAACAGATTTTAAAGTAGAAAATAATGGGGGAAAAATTACATTCACATTTCTGGAAGCAGAACTTCTGAGCTGATATGATACAAGGTACGGTCGCTGCATTGGATTATTAGACGATTAATTATCAGAAAGGTTGCTATACCGAAAGAAAATTTACATACGAGTTCAAAGGGATAAAATTGGGACTTTTACCACTGGTCATTATAATGGAATGGTCTTTATAAAGAGCGTTGACTGTACTTTTAACCATAAATAATTTCATTTCATTTACCTGACTTTGTAGTAACGCTTGGTTGCAGTACTTCGAAAAGAGCCAAAAACTTCTTTCCATGTTTGTGGAGCAGCTAATTCTTCCACAGTATTCACACGTGGTGCTGCAACAGCAATTCGTGCTTCTGCCATTTTCAATTCTAAATACAAAATATTTTCTCATTTTCATAACAGAATAAAACTTATAAGAAATCATTGATTATCATAAATATTTAGTTACACATGGATAACATTAAATACAAAGTATTTTTTATCAAAATTTTGTAGTAAATATTTCACTTTATGTCCAATCTAAAACACTTTTGAGCAATCTTCATTCTTCACCCCCTCTCTCCTTACTTTCATATAATTATTGATTGAGAATTACAGTAAAATAATAAATTTTAAGCAAAAAACAACCTCATAAGTTAAGTGATATTGCATTTAAAAAAAATATATCTCCTTGTGCATCAAATACTATTTTTCTCAGATTCCCTTAAGCAAACCTTCCTTATGTACTGCATAGTATGCATTGCATGGTATGTAATGGCTATTACTGCTAAAGGTACCAACTATGAAAGAAAAGTTACTATTACTATTGGAACTAAAAATCTTCATATAAAATATTTTTAAAAAATAATTAAGAAAAAAATGAGGAACCTTTTCTAATTTACTTAGTGACAAGAAAATAACATATATCCAACTATGAGTTTTGAACTGTATGACAACATGGGCATAGCTAAGTGCAGGTGGGACACCAGGGGTACTGTGGTACCCCAATTGCCCTCTCATCCCTAAAAGAACAATAACTAATATGAATTTTACAATTTTTTTGCATTAGATTTAGTTTTTTCACAACTCATATGGCTAAAACTACTTCTTTTATGCATAAAAATTTTCCTAGTCAAAGCAACTGAACCCCCCAATTTCTTGTGAGTTTTCTAAACCCCAAGTACAGTGGTACACCTCCATTGCTTTAGTTCTAAGCATGTTTATGAAAGCAGAAGTGCTGGAAAAGGGGAGTTTGTGGGGCCTCGATGGCCGAGCGGTCTTAGTACCAGTTTCCGCCCGCTGCTTGTGCGCAGTAACGAGGTCGTGGGTTTGATTCCCACGTTGTCCTGGGTGTATTTCTATTATTTCCTCTCTTTGTGATGTAATAAAATCTTTCATGTATTGTCTTGTGCTATCTGTCATATTGGACAACAGTTCATAAGCAAGTCCCGAGACTAAGCACACAAACTGGAAAATAAATGTAATTCAATTCAAGGGGAGTTCGTTATGCAGACTGTAGCATTGAAATTTTCATGAGCTGAGGAGATTTCAGTATTTTTTTGGATCATATATCATTCTTGGGAGGGGGGGGATTCTCCGCAGCTTTTGACTAGTGCGAACTATTGTTCTTGAGGTGGAATGGTCATGGATGAAGCAATAAATATTGCAGTGGCGTAACAATAAAGAATTCCATACAGCATTTCTTAAACCCCCCCCCCCCCCTCTCCAGTGAGAACTTCAATTTTGGAAACTTATTTTAGACAAGATTATTTTCTCAAATGCAAGAAAATATTTAAAAGTTTAAAATGATGATTTGTCAAAAGAGTTTAACTGATTTTTACTGCAAAATTGCTGTTAATGTAGAGCATGCATGGGTATATATAGAAAAGGAGCTAAAAAGGGACTTTAGCACATCCTGACAGCTACACAAATTAGCCAACCAATAGCCAGATTCAACATAAAAGCTCTCACACTAAACTAATAGATTGTATGATATTTCATTAGGAAATCTCTCTCTCTACCACAACATTCTTATTATTAACTTTATCTCTCGCTTCCCTCAACATGTTTTTTTTTCTTAATTATTTTGCTGAATTTAACTTAGATTAGTATGGAGGCTGTTGAATATCTACAAACAATAAGGCTACATTCATTTTATAAGCATAGAAGATGTTTTTTGAATCACCAAAGTAAACTTTGAAAATCATTATTCGAAAATTTTAAATCATTACTATTATTAGCAAATATTATTATTAGCAAATATTTTATGGTGTGTATAAAACAGAGGATTGTAATACAAATAATTAAAATTAAAATATTTTAGACATTTAAGAAAAATCAATAATCTGAATATTTACATAACTAGTAAAAGCTGTGTATAAATTGCCTTTAGGTAGCATAATATATTGAAATATTAAATTATTTTTGACAATTTTGATTTTTATCTCCTGACAACAACATATAATGTATACCAAAGAAACGTGAGAAAAATAAGAGTGATTAAAAATAAAAAAGTGGTGTGGGGAGGGGGGTTTTTTCTGCCAGCCTTGAAAAGATACAAAATATATGCATGCCTTTTTTTTTAGTGCAATAATATCTTTATCAATAACACATGTCTCAGTATCAAATAAGTAATCAACAGTTCTTTAAGGTAAAGAACTTTCCTTAAGTTGGGTAATATAAAAAGGTGGACATTTTAGCCATAAAAATATACATACGTACAATAAAAACACTGCATTGCAAGAACCAGAGGTGTAGTCAAAGACGATGTACCCCCGCCCCCCCCCCCCTTTTTAAATTATTTTATCTCAAGAGTCTCCCCACCCTTTCAAAATTTTAACAAGCATCCCCATTAGCTTTTTTCCCCTTGACTATACCACTTAACAAAAAGCAAAAGCCATTAGGTTTTTAAATATATTGTAGCAGCTTCTATCAAGCTATAAAAAGCTTGTTTAAGTATAATTGGTCCATTTGTGAAGAATGTTATGCTATTGTTTGTTTATTCAATGGGATTGGGACAATAACCACAACTAGCTCATGTTATCATTTCATATTATTAAAATTTTGCAAAGATATTGATCTTGGAATTTTCAAATGAATAACCTTTAACATAGTATATGTTTAAATATCATATAATAGTATGAGAAATGATGCAAGAAAAATTACTAGTCTTTATAATGAACAATGAATTCGTTTGTGGCATAATGTCAAATCTTTGTAAACACTCATAAATTTTATATTAAATACACATAAAGCACATCGAGCAGTTTAGGACGAAAACAGCTTTTTTGTACGTCATAACATTACAACGGAGCAGAATTTTTCACGAAATATATTGCACTTATCTCACTGATTCATTAAAGTAAGATCGCCAAATTCTTGATCTTGACTTAATACGGGTTCACATACCGTATTAAATCACCTTGCTTCATCCAATTAATAACGCAACATATCCAAAAGCGAAGAACACATAGAAACAACGAAGTAAACAATGCAGAAGTGTAAACAAATCCAACAGCTACATTCGAAAATTCTTCCGTGATCAAAAGAATCAATACAAACTTATCCAGAAGAAGCATCAAGACAGAAACAATTGATCCTAAAAGCACTCACTTTTCCTTCCTTTAAGTGACGATGATTATGATACATGAAAAAACATACGAAACATAATTAATGTTAGATGTTCAGTTCACACAACTGTCAGATATCCTTCTGAGAGGCGATCTCTGTTGCCATACTGAGCAAGTGGAGAAAGTAGTTTTAAAAACCTTGAAGCAACGAGGGAAATCATGTGCCATGGCCGCGACCCGCGATGCATTCGTACGTCACTGCGCAGATTACAGAAAGTGCATTCAACTTAACGGCGACAAGACGCCATTATGGACCACCGTGCATATTCCGTTTTATTCATTTTTATATAAAGCTGTAAATTGAATATCAAGGCATATTGTAACGGAGGTCTTGTTTAATAAGTACTTCATGTCCCACGCGTGACATCTGCATTACAATTTCAATCCAAATAGCAATGAAAATGAAAATAAGGTAAAGGCAAGAGGTATTCAAAAAAAAAGTGAATTGTGGTCAGGAAAACATAATAACAACATACTTGTTTATGTGTAATTTCTGAAACAAAAATGTTTTGTTTTTTGCTTATAATCTTTTCAATTAGTATTTAATTTATTGATTTTTGATGAAATGTCAAGCGTGGGGCATAAAACGTTTGTTTTTCCGTGTGAAATGGTCCATTGATTAGTCAGTCACTAGTAAAAATTTTTTTTCTTTATTATCTTTTTCTCAATACAAATTTAGGTGGGCTGGCCAAACGTGGTTACAAATGTTACTTTTTTTTAGGGAAAGTGGAAATTACTTTTTGTTTTTAACAAAGTAAAAATGTTAGAAATACTAAATACACTCTTCTATTAAAAGGAAACAAAATTAAATATGTGGTATGGTCACCTAGACTCGGATATACGGAGACACTTCCCCGTAAATATATATATATATATATATGTGTGTGTGTGTGTGTGTGTAACAGAAATGTAGTAAAATATTTTTGAAAGGTTTACAATTAAAAAAAAATTCAAAGGTTTGAGAATGAGACAAGGATTCATCAGTGGTGGTTTGTTTCAAAGAAGGAGCGATGCAGAGCGGTAAAGGGGGGAGTAATTAACTGTTCCCAAAATTTTCACATTGATAGCACTAAAACTTGCCAATAGCTACTAAACAAAAAAAAAAGTAAGAAAATCGGTTGGAAAACAAAAAAGAAAATGGTTATTAACTGTTTTGTCTTTGGGTATTCATATATAGGATGCATGGATATATTTTAAATCATGATTATTATGATTTTTTTTATGAAAAAAACCTTTTAAAAACAAAAGTTTTTAAAAACTTTATTTTTTACTTTAAAAACAGCTCACGGTCAATCGCTTCCATTGTGATAACGTTTAAAATAGCACTAATACGAAAGCTATAGAAGACAGTTTCGTGATAGCCAACACAAGCCAGTTGTTAAGTGGAAATGCCAATAAAAGCATTTTTCTAAAAAATATATTCTCATGATCTCATGACAGTAACACCTGGATAAATATAATCCTTTTTGCTGAATAAGAATAATAAATGACGTTTTGACCCTCATGTGAAACCTAACTAAATTCTCTCATAAGTCAGATGTCTTCATTAACATTCAGATGTCAAACCGCCATTATTGCCCTAGTGATTTGTAAAAGGGTACATTGGAAACCTTCACAGTAAACTAGGGGTCTTCAACTCGCGGTCCGCGGTCCACCAGTGGCCCGCCAAGTCTTTTGGATGAAATGAAAATGAAACTGTCCAAAAAATAAAGGGGGGGGGGGATGGCCGAAATCGATTCAGAAATTCAGAGAATAAACAAGAAGTTCCGTCTAGAACTATACGAGCCTACTTTTCCGTATACACCAGCTTCCAATTTATAATCCAGCTATCTCTCTCTCTCTCTTTCTCGTTTAGCTTTAGTTCTTAATTGCTTCAAATATATCTTTGTCAACGGTTAATACATATTCATTCAATCATTCTTTTATTCAGTCACTCATGCATTTATTCAGTCATTCTTTTGCTTATTCATTTAATCATTCATTAATTCAAAAATATTCTTGAAACTCCCGATCAAAAAATTTCATAGGAAAATAGGCTTGTTAGTTCTGGATGAACTTTCGATCTGTACATGTTCTAGGACATAAGAACTTTCCGACAAAGTTATTTCCAAGCAAATCGGCCCGTTAGATCAGGAGTTATATAGGATTGAAAAAGATTGAAATTGCTCCGCAGACGCTATGTTTTTTTTTTTGAACTGTTCAAAGATGAAAAAAAATTGTTCAAATCAATATTTCACGCCAAGAACTTCTTCCAGTGAGCTTGTTCATTGGAACTTGGATCTTGTACCCAGAGTTTACATAATTCGCTTCATTTTCGCCCATAGGCGCTAATGTTAAAATTTTTTGAACTGTTCAAAATTGAACAAAAAATTGTTCAAGTCAAAAAGTTTAAAAAATGGAAAAGAGGTGTCCTCGCCGAGATCTTTCGAATCGGACAATTCGTTCAAAGTTATTAGGGTGCCACAAACCGACAAACACACTTTTTCCCCATATCAAAACCCCACTTTCAAATTTTTTATTTTGCAATCTTTATTTAAATACTTAACTTATTTTTACTTTTCTTGATTTCTAACGATATTTTCACGATACATTAAGCCTTCTTTCATGCTTTATTATATTTTTTTTATTTTTACGGGAAAGTAGGCTAAAAATAAAGAGTAGGACGCTGTATGCAAGGCCGTAGCCCCGGGGGGGGGGGGGCTGACTTTGAAACACAAGAGCAGAGGAAAGTTTCAGGGAGGATTATATGCTACATTGCGAAAATTTTTGGGATTTGGGGGCGCCCCCCCCCCCTTCCCCCCTCTGGATACGGCCTTGGCTGTACGAGAGCGTAAACTTACTTTAGATTTTCTCTATTTATAGATTTTTAGACTGCCGCAAGAAAATATTTTCAAGGAGATGTTCCGCTCGCCATTCTCAGTGTAACAGTATTCCACCTGAACTTTAAACAGAAATTGCAGAGTTTCAGTGTGACACTGCAGCAAAAAAGTTTTTGAAATGCCTTCATTAATTGACTTATGTTCGAAGTACTTGTCTGAAGACAAGTATCCAGGAATACCTAAACATGTATTGTTCATGTCTCTTGTCTTTGGTAGCACCAGCAAATACGCAAATGAACAATTATTTTGTCAAATGAAGAACACAAAATCAAGAACGTTAACACGTCTGACGGATTAATATTTTTAAAAAAGTACAAAATACCATTGATTCTACTTACATTGAACCTTTTTTTTTTTGAACAGAAGCAGAAAATATTGGAACATCTAAAAATCGCTGACTCTGCCCATTCCATTAAAATTAATTAATGTGTTACCTCCCTCCCCCTTCTTAAACTTTCGGCCTACTCATGTGGCCTGCCGATCTTTATGAACTTATTGATGTAGCCCTAGGACGTAAAAGGTTGAAGACCTCGTCAACCGTTTGCACGACGGTCCTGTAGAAACAGTTATAAAGAAATTCCGAATGCTAAATTGTTGAAGCCAAAACAATCTCTCTAAAAAATATATGCACGTTATAAAGATCTGAATATTCCATAAGGAATTTCACACATTTTTTTAATAAAAGCAAAATCAAGCTTTGCGAAATTATTAGTAATTTATTATGTTCATCCTTTCTATCTGTACTTCAAATCGTGGTAAAGGGGGGTTGGGTGGCAAGAATCAAGACCGAGAAAGTGATAATATAAAAATATTTCCTACTAAAATTAGTTCCATGAATTTTGTTTCACATAATATTTAATTTGTTATTTTCATTTTTGCTCCTTAATGATTAGTTAAGTTTTTTTAAACCAAGTTTTTTTCTTAGTTTGTCTTTTTTTTTTTTTTTTTAATGTTTGTGTACCTATATCCTTCCTCCTACGTTACGTGCATCTTCACTTCAAGCGTGCAGCAGCATTCCAGATAAAGTGAGTTAGGATGGGACAAAGTCCACGAGGAGGATGTTTGGAGCAAAGGAAGAAAGGAACTTCCTTCACTCACAAACTCAGCCAACCAGATCGCAAATATTTTAAGTTCGATAACGAAGAATAGAATTTTTTTGCTTCCGGGTTATAGAAACGCTTCTGAAGAAAAACTAATGAAACAACGTGGGGTGCTGGGTCGTGGACCGGATTAGCCTTTTGAGATACAACTGCTAATAGAATTTACAGACTCCAGACTTTAGTTTCTATAGACTTTATAGACATTTTGTATAGTCTTTTTCTATTAGCTACTGACCTTTCTAAATAATGTCACGTAATAGTTATGGACCACAAAGAACTTCATTAATTCCCCTTTGACGTTTACATTGAATTCCAAAAAAAAAAACCTTTGATGCAAACAAGTTTCCCCATATTGATTCTTCTTTGAGCAAGTAATCATCGACCAGTAAAGAGAAACGGACCCCCCCCCCCCTTCCCTCAGAAGGCATCGGATATACGGTATCCGACCTATTTTTAACCTCTTCATTCCAAGTGTACCCAATTGGGTACATTTTAAAATACTGTTTATTAACTACAGTTTGTGCAATTTGAAAGCTAAAACACCCAATTGTTTTTTAAATTAATCAACAGATAGTTTTCTTTGTTTTAAACATGGAAAACATGAAAATTGGACATTATTTATTATTTAAACTAATTATTAATTAAAGTTAAAAAAAAAAATTTTTTTTTGTTATTTTGTTTTGTAATCATTTTTTAAATCAGAGAAACAAAAAATTGCGTCAAAATTGTTTGTGTTTAGTGCTGGGGGCTGAAGAGGTTAAATATATCCAGGATCCGATCCGACACTGCACTAACGATCCGGTTATCCGGCCTTTCGAATTTAATTTATAAAATTTAATTAACTGGAATTTTTTGAAAATACTATACGTAAATTAAAATCTTATTACGTATTTGGAAGCTTTGGGTTGTTTAAAAATGTGTAAAGAATTTACAAGCTCTGAATATCAGAGCCGGCGGCATGGTGGCGTCGTGGTAAGGCGCGGGACTCGTACTTCCCAGGTCAGAATATCGAGCCTGGCAGTGTTGGTAGATTTTCAAAATGCAGAAAATCGTTTGCGCCCATGTCGTATGATTATGCGGAATGTAAAATACCCCTTGAGTAGACAATAGGCTTGCATGCTCTCGGCTGAATTAAATTCCTAGTGCAATTTCGCAACAACAGAGCCCGGGTACTCGCTCTTTCAGGTGGAGAAGCTGGATGTCAAAATTCTCATGCGACGATGATACCACACTCATTGTGGTGCCCTTGAGATACCAATCTCTCGGACGCGCTCTAGGTCTGCAATTGGCAGCAGCCAACAGCAGTCCATTAGGGGAAAAAACATCAGAGCCGAAAATCCGGTAAGGAGCAGTCAGAAAAAAGGGCGTCGTGTATTCGGTTCCTGCAAAATCAATATTCGATTGTGATGTATCACGGTTTCCTTCCACCTCCCCCAAACCGAAATCCTGGAAGCGCTACTGTCTTTTAGACATTTAAAAAACACTAGACTTCCTTTTAATATCGTCGGCGTTCAGAGTAGAGTAACTAAGTCCGAAACTCCAGTTTTCACACGTTGCCAATTGAAATTTCTAGTCCATTGCGGAAAACAATCAAAACTCATTTCGAAGAACCTAAATCTTATTGTAGGTTCACTGATGCAATTTTTAAATTATATAAGTGGCTTGTGACTTGAAATAAAATGATTGTAAATTCTAATTCATTGCAGTAGGTCCGATTTTTTTTTTTCCATTCTCCTTTTTTTTTTTTTTTTTTTTGAATTTGGTGACTTTTACCAGTAAACACGACGACCACATGCAATTTTACATAACACACCACAAATCTGCAATCATTCACGTCTGGTATTAAGGGATCATTCATAAATGATGTCACGCTTCGAGGGGGGAGGGGGGTTCGTGAAATTGTGACAAAGTGTGACAAGGGGAGGGGAGGCGGTAAAAAGAAGTGTGACATCATGCATTATGCAACATAGCGTGACGCGTGACAAAGGGGGGGAGGGGGGTCCGCTGAAGTGTGACATATTGTGACAAAGGGGGGGAGGGGGGTCAAATATTGGGAAAAAAGCGTGACGTCATTTATGAACGGCCCCTAAGAAATTCCAATTCAATTCTTGACCATCAATTACAACTTTTCCACAATTCCACAATAATTCACCCTTTCGAAATAATTTACCTTCTTCCACAGTAATTTATCTCTGAGGTATAAGTTCTGAAATAATTCTAACTCCAAGGTAATTAATTCTCCAATAACGCTTATAAATCCAACAACAATTCTCTTTCGTCTTTTTATTTATTTCGTAACATTTCACCAGTGAATGTTTTGCAAAACACATTTCCCATATTTCAAGACCTTGATAAAAAATGGGCTTCACTGATTTCTTCTGAGCACCGTACGGAAATAATTTTCGTCTTCTTTTTAATAATGTGTTGTAAATGTCTCAAAGCATTATCCTTTAAATTATTGAGTACTTTATAATTAAGGAAAAACTTCGAAATGTATTCAAGAGGAAACTGAGATCCATTTAAGGAAACGAAAGTTATTTTAGTATATTGTGAAAGTTTTTCAAGCTATAATTTGTAGGCAATCTTTATTAGCGGTAGAGATGGAAGAAACTGTGAAATTGAAAACTTATGTGAAGGAATACCAACACAAATACAAAAATGATGACCAGCATTCAAAAGTATTTACCTGCACTTAAACCTCAATTAAAAGAAAATTTTAAAAAAGAAAAACAATTTAATATTACAATAGTTGATTCCCTGCATTAGCTTAAGTTCTCTTCATTAATGAATAGACGATAAACTAAAATAGATTTTGTTTGTTCACTGTGCAAAAGGATGCTTATTTTATCAAAGGAAACCTGATAGGCCAATATTTTAAAAGAAGAAAAATATACATGAAAAGGAATATAAAAATAAAAGAAATAAAATTTTCATAGCATACATATTTATATGCAATTTTCTGAAGTATTTCAAAAGTGGAGAGTTATTTGGCAGTTCCACATTACTACAATAATTTCCTTTTTCACATTACAACATTAAAATGTTTATGCAGTTGTTCATGCAAATGTTACTACATATTTAGTTTTTACGTGCAGACGATAGGAAAATAGTAAAATAATTGTTTGTTATTTGCCAAATTACGCCGGTACAGTGTCGGTGGATTTTCAAGATGCAGAAAATCGTCTGCACCCTCGTATGATTATACGGCATGTAAAAGATCCCTTGAGTGGATATTTGGTTTGGATGCTCTCGGCTAAATTAAATCCCTAGTGCAATTTCGCATCAGAAGAGTCCGGGTGCTCGCCGTTTCAGGTGGAGAAACTGGACGTTAAAATTCTCATGCAGCGGTAGTGCCGCTGATGATGGTACCAATCTCTGGCGAACGCCCTAAGTCTACAATTGGCAGAAGCCAACAGCAACCCATTAAAAAAAAAACTTACCAAATTACCCTTTACCAGCAACCGAAATCGTATTGCAGTTTTTGAACACTTTCCTTTTTATTAACCTATTCTAATACCTTCTCGAAGCCATCTTTTCTTTTCTTCCTCATTTTGTTGTTTTTCAAAATGAAAAAAAAAAAATACATAACGTAATCTTTCCTTCTGAAATTTGGACTTAGTGAGAGAGAGAGTGTGTCTAACTGTATGTGATTCTCATTTCTTGATCAAACGTGGATGTTCTTCATTCAGTGTGAACTTCAACGAAGATCTAACAGCTAAATAAAAGCCAGAAAATGACATAATCAGTTGGTATCATCACAAAGTAACAGAAAAGAGTGATTCTGATAGAAGCGTTTGACAAAAACGTTTGTCAATTACTTCTAACTTTTACTAATTTACAAGTTTTGCTTTCCTCTCATCTGGGTTACATTTGAATAAATTGGTGTCTATTTTATTAATATGTGTCTTATTATGCCTCACTACCCCAGTTTTGAAAAAATCATGGTGTATTTTTCAGCATAAGAAATTTTTTGCCTTTATGTTGTTTGGACCACAATCAGGAAAATTTTTTGAGCCACAATGAGACACCTTATTGACGTCTTATGAAATTCATGGGTAATAAATAGCCCAATAATTGAATGCCTGATTATGAACGTCATTTTAATATATCAACAATGAAGTTTTTTTTTTTTTTTTTTTGACCTAATGAATAAGTAAACGAGTAAACTATACTATATCATCTTTTCAGTTGTTAAAATTTGCAATTCTTCATGATAACGTCAAAATAAACAATACTTCAAACTTCATAGAAATGTTTACATAGTCGGCAACCGTTTCCTCTGAAACATAAGCAGCTGCAGGAAGTTTTTCCTTAATAGTGAGAACATTAACTAGCCTCAATTGTTTAGTTAGGCAGAAGGGCTATTCGGTTGGGATAGCATTTCACGACACATTGCCTGAAGCAAAGAGCTTCTGTCAAGGTTAAATTTATTTGCAGCCATTTCGAGTTAGACTTGAGCTCCCTTCTCGTCTTCGCAAAATCTGGATCTCCTTGGTGGGTTACAACTTGAAGTGAAACACGAAGAGCAATGAAATCAAGAAGTCGAGAATTTAGATTCTCAAGGTCCTTCATAGACTGGCACATTTTATAGAGTTCATACGCAGCCTAGCTAAATTTAAGAAGTACTGCGGAATGTTGCTATTAATTGAAATTTTTTAAGGGTTCACACGCAGCCTAGGCGTATGATGCGCAAATAGAAAGCGTACTGACGAATGTTGCTATTAACCAAAATTTTTGGAGTTCATACGTATCCTAGCTAATTTAAGTAGTACAGATAAATGTTGCTATTAACTAAAATTTGACCTTCCCTAGTGCTGCATTAATTGTTTTTTAAACGTACGAGTTGAATCTATAAAAAAATTTTGTAGTTTATTACTAAAACTTTACTTTTTTGTAGTTTGCACACAGGATTTCTTGATTTTCATGGCAGGGGGTTGGTTAATGAAGGGAGCTAAAGAGCTTCTTTTCTTTCTTTCTTTCTTTTTTTTTCTGGAACATTTTTAGACTAAACCAGTGGCGTAGCCAAAGGGATGGTCCCTGGGGGATTAGGCTGGTCTCCTGTTAAGCCCTTACTTTTAACTTAATTTTAAGCAATATTGCTAATTCTATAGTATGGTAATACATATACATAGGGCTCGACCGATGGCATTTTTTGGCCGATGGGCCGATGCCGATTGTTGGCCGATGGTTCCGAGATCGGCCGATGGCCGATTGCCGATTATTCTCCTCTTCCATCGGCCGATGGCCGATGCCGATGGCCGATGGAAAAAAAGTCGCTTTAAACCATTAAAACGTATAGAATGCTTGTCAAAAATGCCATTTAAATCACTTATTTATTCTTATGTTTATAAAAATATAAATGCATTATTCAAGCGCCGCAAAACTGTTTGGGGGAAGTTTACATAATAATTAAAACTAAAAGAATCACTCGGGATTCTAGTAAAGTAATTAAACTATTTGGAGGTTTAAAAAAATTAAAAAGTGCTATATCAGAGGATTTTTAATTCTTTTGTCTTATCTTTGCAAAAAACCTCAACAACTATTGGATCGGATCGGGTCTAATTCACCTTCCTTCAACATTTTCTCATAAAACACCTGCACTGCAAATGCCAAGTGCGGCTGCCTTTATTCTCTTATTTTTTTCATGGAGAGGAATGCAGACGTTCTAATACAGGCTAACAAATAATGTGGGTTTGTATCTTTAACGTAATTGTCAACACCCTCCTCTCAGATTTTTTTTCATAATTCCCCCCCCCCCCCCCCCCGTTTTTAAAAGAAAAGCGGGAACGATTATTTTTTATTTTTCATTTAAAAGTTATTTTAACTAAAAATAGCTCTTTTTCTAAAACAAAAATAAAATATTAAAAAATTTCGCCCGCAGTAACACCCTGTTCACAACCAAGAAATACTGAATATTGCTTTAAAAACATAGACGTGATTTTTTTTTTTTTTTTTTTTGCCATTACAAATGAATGCTGGGTCTTAAAAACTAATCTTTTTAGCTTTTTTTTTCTTGTGAGTTGAAAATTACACTGAAATACTTGACATGTTTTTTATATTTTCATGATCACAATGTAAGGTCAGCGAAATAAACCAATATTTCGAGCACCAGCAGTTTTTTGTTGACAAATTATCTTCTGAAAAACACGTGATCGTTTATAAAAATTAAGATGTATTTTGAAAAAAAAAAAATTTTATATATACGTTGTCAATTTTTGAAATTAATGAAATTGTAGCATTTTTGTTAAGGTGTTATTCCACTCTGTTTCCTGCGAACTCATTTTTTAAGAATTAAATTCTTGAAAATAGTAGGTCGAACTTGGACACATAAAATTTCGATCAATAAACATTTATACTGAAAAATTGATTGATATTTTTATCAATATGTTCTATGTTGTAAACTAGCAATAAAATAACAAGAAATATTCTAAACTGAAAACAGATGCAACGAAACTGTTGTAAAATAGGAGAAAAACTGTCAACTGTCTAACACGTGGCATCAAAGAAGCCAAAAAAAAAAAAAAAAGTCCTAAAAAACGAAGTATAACTGGGAAAAAAAATTAAAATAATTATCGTATAAAAAAGTTTAAATGTATGTTGAAAATAAAAAAAAATGCATTGATCAATCTTTGAAAATAAAGAAATTTTTATTAAGATGTTATTAAATCCTGTCGCTCGAACTCGCATTTTGTCAATTCAATTTTTAAAAATTGCAAGTCGAACTTGGACACATAAAATTTCGATCACTAAACATTTATACTTGAAAAGTGTTTCTTATTTTTGAGCATTTTTTCTATATTGTAAACTAAAAATAAAATAATGAGAATAACCGCACACTAAAAGCAGATGCAACGAGATTGCTGCACAATTGCAGAAAAACTGTAACACGTGGGAAGGAAGAAATAATAATAATAAAAAAATAAATAAAAAGAAAGGCTGAGAGAAAAAAAAATTACACTGGTAAAAATTAAAATTATTATCGTACTTGAGTTGACTTTGTACTGTATACAATTTCGGAATAATAGTAAACGCGACAATCTAAAAGCAGATGGTATAATATTATTGCACAATGACATCTAATGCACTAAGTCATTATTAAACGAAAAACGGAGAAAAATGAGACAACTAACCAAGTGCGAAAAACAAATAGCACTCATAAGACGCTTCTATTACTTTACTTTAACATATTCTATTTAGCGAGCATTCTGTTCAAAGAGAAATAATTTTAATAATGAAGGTTTTCTGGCAGCGATCGCTTAAACTATTTTTCCGAATTTTTTATCAAATACTTTGTAGAATGACATTATTTTTGTGCTTTTTTAAACTGATGTGCTTACTGCCTGTTATTGTATAAAAATAGAAATCTAGCTATGGAGAAAAAAGAAAGTTAAAGACAGAATGTTTTCAGGAAAGTTGTCCCTGCGAAAAACATCGGCCTTGCATCGGCTTTTAGATGTTTTTCAAGGCCGATGGGCCGATGTTTTTCTAATGTTAACATCGGCCGCCGATGCCGATGGCCGATGGCAACTTTGTTAAACAATCGGCGCCGATGCATCGGCCTCGCCGATGCATCGGTCGAGCCTTACATATACATATATGTACTTACACCAAGTACATCTGATGAATCCCACAAAATCTCATAAAAATTAGTTTCTTCTCCCTTACATAATATTTTGAGTTCTCCGTCACGTGATACCGCAAGTTTTAAACTATTGGCTGGTTCTGCAAAAATTACATGGGTCTCACGTCATATAATTTCTCTCGCACCATCAAAAAAGGGGAAATATATACAGTGCCTACAATTGTCTGCAGGTCACTTTTACTTTGTGTTTTAAAATCGAAACAGAATTTAACAAGAAGTTCCGTCTAGAACTATACGAGCCTACTTTCCCGTATACACCAAATTCAAATTTATAATCTAGCTATCTCTTTCTCTCTCTTTATTATTTATCTTTAGTTCTAATTATTGAAAATATACCTTTTTCAACGGATAATACATATTCATTCACTCACTCATTCATTCTTTCATTTATTCAGCCATGCATTTATTCATTCATTCGTTACCTCATTCAAGTGTTTATTCATTCATTTACGCATTCATGTATTTATTCACTCATTTATTTATATTTTCATTTATTCAATAATTTATTCATTCATTCTTTTCCTCATTCATTTATTCATTGATTTATTCTTTCACTCTTTCATTTATTCATTCATTCATTATTTCACTCATTGAGTCACTGAGAAATATCCTTGAAAATCCCGATCAAAAAATTTCATAGCAAAATAGGCTCGTACGTTCTGGATAAACTTTCTATTTCTACATGTTCTACGTTATAAGAGCTTTCCGATAAAGTTTGTTCCAAGCAAATCGGTCCGTTAGATCAGGATTTATATAGGGTTGAAATTTCCCCGTAAGCTCTGTGTTAATTTTTTGAACTGTTCAAAAATGAACAAAAACTGTTCAAATCAATATTTCACGCCGAGAACTCCTTTCAATAAGCTTTCAATAGGAACTTGGCTCTTGTGCCCAGAGTTTACAGAATTTGCTTCAATTTTGTCCATAGGCGCTAATGTTAAAATTTTTTGAACTGTTCAAAATTGAACAAAAAATTGTTCAAATCAAAAAGTGAAATATAGAAATGAGATGTCCTCGCCGAGATCTTTCGAATGCAAAAAGAATTTTTCCAATCGGACAATTCGTTCAAAAGTTATTAGGGGGGGGACAGACCGACAGACCGACAGACAGACAGACCGACAGACAGACCGACAGACAGACCGACAGACCGACCGACAGACAGACCGACAGACAGACCGACAGACAGACAGACCGACAGACACACTTTTTCCCCATCTCAATACCCTACTTTCAATTTTTTTATTTTTCAATCTTTATTTAATTACTTCACTTATTTTTGACTTTTCTTGATTTTTAACGATATTTTCACGATACATTAAGCCTTCTTTCATGCTTTATTATTATTTTTTTTTACTTTTACGGGAAAGTAGGCTAAAAAAGCTTGGAAAAAAAAGAAAGTTAAAGACAGAATGTTTTCAGGAAAGTTGTCCCTGCGAAAAACATCGGCCTTGCATCGGCTTTTAGATGTTTTTCAAGGCCGATGGGCCGATGTTTTTCTAATGTTAACATCGGCCGCCGATGCCGATGGCCGATGGCAACTTTGTTAAACAATCGGCGCCCATGAAAGTAGGCTTGGAAAGAGTTATTTGTTTTTAATGTTATATATATATATATATATATAAATTAATTAAAATGTTAAGAGTAAGACGTCTACTGCGCAGAGAAAATGAATGATGGAATTAACTTTATTGGAACATGTTTTTGTAGTACATGCTTAGCGTTCGAAGCGAAAGCTCAAAACTTATTGTTCTATAACATAGTACTTTTCAAATTTTTATCACAGATATGCCTAGTAATAAATTAGCTATAGTGCATAAAAAGCAAGATAAATAATATGATTCCCATTTTAATACTATTTGAGCACAGACAATAGATTTTCACAATTGTGCTTTCATAACTTTGATTCATCCAATAATTAAGAAGTATAAAGATGGAAGTGCAATTTTTTTAAGTGCACAAAAATTAAAGGAGAGACTACGCATTTAAGAAATAATTTTAAAAAGAAACAAGTTAGACACAAATTAAAAGCTATCATAACCATGCTCTTATCAAAAGTCTGACAAGATAAAAGGAGCTGGTTAGAAAGAAGAATATATTATTATATTCCTTGTATTAGTGCAGCAGAATCGCTTTAACATTAATATAGCATCAATGAGTTAAATGTGATCTTATCCTCAACTGGAAGGACGTGTGTTTTACGGCACGTTCTTGGAAGAAACCAGAAGAAATGGAATTACCTTTGACCTTGCCGTGGCCGTGACCTCCATCATTGTTCAATACACTTACTCTATTATTCACGAATACCGGTATTTTCGTCTCTTCTTAACAATGCTATCTTTAATTTGGAAGACATTTTAAGAACCGGAAGAAAGAAAAACAACTGCAACAGATTTAAGTGTTCTAATTTTGTTATTGGATTTTCCAATTCTAATTTTGTAATTAGATTTAATCCATGAATTTATGACGTAGCTTTCTGTTCTTAAAGTGCTCGGCCAATGACAGAGAAACACGGAGGAGTTTTTGTTAAAACAAAACCTTTGACAGAAAACTGCACTTTTGTTCTTTGCAGCATTCATAAACAGGACTTGGCAGCAAAGAGTGTGCCTGAGACATTTAAATGTGTTTTACAGGAATCTGTCAAGATTACCAATTTCATTACATCGCGGGCACCCAAATTTGAGGTTAAAACTTAACTTCTACTGAATCAGATATCACCTTGCTTGTATCTGCCATGCAGCAGCAACCTTCTCATAAATTTCGTTTTTTCATGTATTTTGTACTTAAAGGCAACGTATTTTGGAAGTACGTACTTCCAAAACATGTGTTTTGGAAGTACGTTTAAAAATATATTTTATATCTTTCATATACTATTTTTATATATACAGCTTTGTTTTAATAAACGCTTTTCACTACCTTACTAACTATAAAAAAATTATTTAATTTATATTACTTAGGTGTCCTAGTATTTTTCTATAATCTATTAGTATTTTATTCTGTGTAATAAAGTTGTATTCGCAGTAGGACGCAAATGGTTTGCAAGAAAAATGGTAGTACGTGAACAAAAAAAGATTGGGAACCGCTGGTGTAAAGAATAACTAAGTGTAAAAAAAGTAGTAATAAATAAATTAACGAAACCAGACTAGCGATTTCAAAATAACAGCAAATTTAAAGAAACAATTTTTATAAGTATCAGAAACTAGTTAGAGAAAAAACACTAAATTAAAAACTTGTAAAAAAATCAATCAAAGACTATAAATATATAATAGTATTTAGAGGAAAAAACCCCCAACTGTTTTGTGGCAAGAACTGTTAGTGGAAGTCCTAATAGCAGGGGCGGACTGGGAAGAAAATTCGGCCCGGGCATATTTTAAAAAGACCGGCCCTTGAAGGGGGGAGGGGAACAGTACCAAGGAACGGAAAATGAACGCTAATCAGATATTATGCATCCCCCCCCCCCTTTTGTCATTGAGTAAATTTTTGAAATTTACTCAATGACAAAAGCGAGTTTAAAAAAGAATTTTAGTTTTCAAAACTCAGTAATTTACATGAAAAGAGGTAGAGTTGAAGCATAAACATGAAAAATTAGGTAGCCATCGTATTCTTTGTGTATTGAGTTTGCTACAATCAGTATGTTAACATCAAGTAAAAATTAATTCTAGTTATGAAAAAGTTAAAGAAATGTTTATTGTTCTGGTTTCCAGTACTATAACTAGAACATACTGAAGTTCATTAGTAGTACATTTTTTTGAAATAGTAACAGGTTTCAAAAAAAAAAAAAAAAAAAAAAAAAAAAAAAAAACCTCACCCACAATCAAATATACATTACAATATTTGCTTAAAAATTATTTTCCTTTTGAAGGCCATTTAGTATTTTAAAAGCAATTTTAAAAGGGGACTCTTATTTACTAAATCATATATTAGACTTTCCATGCCACGCCTTACTAATATGCCTTTTGCCACGGGCGTCACGACCTATGGGGATTCGGGGACGCGTCCCCTCCAATAATTTGGCAGAGGGGACAGTCCCCCTCAATAGTTTGGCAGAGGAGACAATCTCCTCCTTTCACACGAAAATTTAGAAATAAAAGGACCCAGTTGTGTAGTTCTGGAAAGGCGCTTACATACGCGAGCATCAAAAAGTGGGGGTACGTTTATGTTAAAATTCAAAACAAGTGGGGCCTCTTAGAAAATATAAAAAGTAAGTGGACGCCCCCCCCCCCTCGGCTACACCACTGAGTGCACCTAAGTTTACTTACAATAATATGAACTTAACTTACCATGTACGGTTGGATTTTGAATAAAAAAGTCCTACTGCTTTATTTTTTATGTGAGCATTCTGGAATTTAATCTTGTGTCATTGTCCATCTGCGAGGGGACCAATGGGATCCGAGAAAATAAGTTTCCGTCGCATCCATATTTCCATATGGAACAACTTAAGACAGTTGTATAAACTTGTTAAACAGGAAGAGTAATTAAGTAGTGCAAAAAAAATTGCAAATACGCGTTTCGAAACGTCTTCAGTGCATGTAAAATATGTTAGAAACTCTTATTTCTACAGATTGGGGGAAAACTTTATGATAGGTTTGGAAAACATGCACTTTTTTTACCCATACTGTGCTTCAGTACAGATTTCACTTTATACCAGTGGTCCTACGCCTAGGCAAAAAAGTGGGGGACCCCCCGAATTCTTTTTTTATATTTAACAAATACCCCAGCACCATAGATTTCTTCAATTTAACTAGGGTGACCAAGAGTTCTCGAATTTCGGGGACAGTCCCCAAATTTGTATATTTTTAATGCCTTGTCCCCCAAAACACTTTAACTACTTGGGGACGCGTAATGTCACCAAATTTAAAAATTTCTGTTTTTTCTCTCCAAATTGCTTCCCAATTTGTAATTTATTAGAACTTTTAGATAGTATTTTATAAAATTTTAGACAATATTATAGCAATTTTTAAATAGTTGCAGTAGTATTACAATTTCTAACAGGCAATGCTCAAAGAAAATATGTGTTCATTTTGAAGGAAATAGGTTTAGATACCCTTTGAGATACATTAATGAGAGTAATTTTTCATAATAGAAGGGAATAAATATGTATTGGTTTGTTATGTAACCAAAGATGTATCCGAAACATTTTTTTGGAGTCCCCAAGTTACCTGTGGATTTCTGGACACGTCCCCAAATTGATGCTCAGAAACGTGGTCACCCTACTTTAACTTAGGTGTCAAACTATTCTAGGATTTCATGAAGCCCGCTCAGTCACGGGAGAAGCTATATAGCTGCCCTTATATGTGATGCCCTTGTTCGACTTCAACTTCCAATAGCAAATGTTTGGGGGCCAACATATGACGGAGCGGCCGATATGAATGGCCATTAAAGTTGTTCAATCGATTGTTTATGAGTGAAAAACAACCTTTAGCAGATTTTGTTCAATGTGGGCCTCATTGCACTAACTTAAAATAATGAAAGACGATTGCAATTCTATGTTAGTTGCGAAAAGCTCTTTAGAAGAAGCCAATCAGATAGGAATGTTTCTGCTTATAACAAAAACAAACGACTTGTTTCAGAGCCTTTTAGAAAATGAATCTGAATGTCTCGTTGGAAATACTCGCCAAATTAGACCTCTGTGCCGAACAAGATGTTTATATCGAAGCTCTCAAATTGAAGAAATACTGAAAAAATATTCTTTAATTAGGGACACTTTGAGTCAGTTGGCTGAAGACATTAATGATGGCGGTAGCAGTCTTTTAGCGGCTTTCGAAAACGTTTCCAACTATCTGGGATTAGTTTTGGGGAAATAAACCATTGATTTGCTGATAGAACTGAACACATCCTTTCAAGGGATTAAAAGTACGTTAGCTGGACTGTTCAAATCAGTTCAAACATATGTTAATTACTTGGAAAAGATGCAAAACGACGCAGTGTTTTCCACCATTTTTGATAATTGTGTCAAAAAATAGAACTTGGACTGGCACCCCTAAAATTGCCAAGGAAAAAAAAAGACATCCTAATAAGCGGTTTGATGGTCCAGAGGTGGGTCATGATTTTCCTTCATGTGAAAAATACTATCGCATTGAATGCTTTCACTTACTTGATGAGACAATTGCCGGACTAAAAACAGCATATTGAATCAAAAAGTACATTAACGACAAGTTGAATTAGAAAAGTTGCTACTTCATGAAGAGAATCTGGAGCTTGCAATAAACTACCCAGAATTCAATATTTCAGAATTAAACGTTCAACTTGCGATTTTCAAAGAGGAGTTTAAAGCCATGACTTGTGTACATGATGTTATAAAAGCACATTACTACAAATAGAAGCGATTATTCTCTAATGTAGAAATTCTGGTGCGACTTCTGCTATATAGTGTCCCCAGCATCCATTGAGAGGCGGAAAGAAGTTTCAGCGCATTAAGAAAGCTGAAGTAGTATTTGCGCTCAACAATGGCACAAAAGCGATTGAATCACGTTGAAATGTATTTCGTTCATCAAGATGTCATCGATCAAGTTGCTACGGCAATCATTGCAAAAAAAAAAAAAAAAAATCTACCAAAACGACAGCCAAAGAAATGTTTTGGGGCAGAAAATAAATGAAATAAATCCGTATACATCATTAATTATAATCCACATAAAATCATTCCGTACAGAGTAAAATAAACCTTTTTTATTTTTTTGAATAAATATTTTAACTTTAATGTTTTCTGAACCTGAACATATTTCATTTCTCTAGATCACATCTAATTTTGGTTGCAACTTAAGTTCACAAAATAAGTAAATAGTTTACCCAATTCGTATCGATAGAAAAAATGTGAAATACTATTGCTGAAATAATAAAATGTTTCAACTACTGTTTGGCAAAATTAGGAAGACAAGTCGAAAATTGGCGCCGTCCCCCTCAATATTTAGACTGCTGTGACGCCAGTGCCTTTTCCACACGACATTTGCATAAATGATTTCAATTTGTCCTGTTAAATTACTTCTTAATCTGTTCTTAATATACTTTAAAATGGAAAAACTCGGCAATCGGCCGAGACAACTGGCTGATTGAGGATTTCTCGAGGCCGGCCCAGCGAATATTTCACGCTGGCCCTAGGAGTAGAAATTCTCAGGGCCGTATTTTGTAGATTGTAGGGATTAAAAATATTGTTAGTTTATATGTAGATATGTATTTGAATAATACTAAATGTCTACAAGACAGATTTATTTTTCCTATTCATCATAGAAGGGCAATATACGTAATATGTTAATTAGCTGTTAATTACTCCGCTTTTTAGGGCTTTGCGCCGTGAGGCAATCTCCTCGCCGCCTTATTAGCCTTCCCCGCCGGCACTGCTCAAAATTAAAAAAAAAAAAAAAAACATCAATTTTGCGGATTTCAAAAGTTTGGACCCTAGGCTTTCTGTATGGACGCGCCGGCCCCGAGAGATCTTCCACATAGACAACTTAGGCGGCAGCCAAAAGCGCAAAACTGATGCATGTTATTTATTTATTTATTTTCAAAATTAAAAGGATAAAATATAATCAATTTTGCAGTCCCCAAAATTTTTCACCTCAGGCAGCCGTTTAGGTTGTCTATACGGACAGGCGGCCCTAAAAAATTCTGCCCCCACCCCATGTTTCCCAACGGCAGTCCCTGGAGATTTGGCTCCATTGCTGCATTGCACTCTCTGAAGCCCGAGTTACGGCAAAGTTTTGGTCCCCGTTTTTTTAATTAACATTATGAAAGCAGTTACTTTAGGGGAAAAAATAGATAGATATTTTGCGATCTGCCCAGGGAGGACCGGCCCACCGGGCATTTGCCCGAATGCCCACATAGCCAGTCCGCCGCTGCCTAATAGCAGGTGTCGCTAGACAGCGTTTAGAAAAAATCTAACTTAATAAGGCTCCCATATGGTTCAAACACACGTTTTACCCATAATCTTTCTTCTTGTTAAAATATGTTAATACAAAAGGAATTTCTCACTGGAATTTTCATTCATAACAGAAAATTATGTTTGAATAGACAGGATTTTTTTGAGAGGACGGATACACATGTATTTAATGTGTATCCGTCCTGTTGTCTTAGAGAATTTTTTAGCAATTGCATCTTATGTAATTAATATATATTTGCTGGATATGAATAACTATCAATTATCCAACAAAGTACATCTGATTTTGATGTACCATAACTAGAGAAATAGTAGGAAACTTTCGTATAGGTGGATTAACGTCCTGTTTAATATTGAATATTAATTTAGAGAAAATAACTTCACGTCATTAGTTTAGTCAGTGTATTACTGAATCAAAATCAATTGAAAATCAATTACTGAATAAAAAAAAACACCATCACTGTGACTTTCCTTATGCTCAATCTCATCGTTATCCAGCATTTTTAAATTATGTAAATTTGTTGATTGGATACTTGTCATTATATTTATCTTCATATCAATTTCTTAATGTATACCACGACCACGAATGTCCAAGCCTTCTCTATTTTCAAAAGCTTAAAATATGAACTTGGGTACAAATAATAAAAGCAAAAAACTGCACCATTGAGCTCAATTCAGTAAAATTCTAAATAAATGAAAACAATATAATACAAATATAGCCTTGAACTTACATTCAATCTTTACGGAAAACCTTGAAATATTCTTAACGTATCTTATACATTTTAAAAATTATCTTTATTATTTTGAATTTTTCCTTGCATTTTATTGGAAATCATATTTTTAAAACGCAGATCTTTAGTCACCCGAAAGAAGTATGTATAAATAAATAACGAAATAGTATTAATAATAAAACAATAGAGGTAGTAATAAAGAAATTAACTTTTCTACATAATGCTGGATATAATAGGTATTTTATAGTACAGAACTGAAATACAAGCTTGATTCATATTAAGATGTTTAAAACTACTTGTAGTTTTTAAATGTTATATCATTCAAGTGCATGCTGAGATCATAACCTTCTTTTATCCTAGGTAAAATTTGCTATAAAAGTATGCTTTTTAAGGATCTGTACTTACAACATTTCAAAATATATTTCTTATTCATGGTGAATTTTGTCATACGATTCTGAGAAACATAAAAAGTTTAAACTTGATAGCGGAACGAATTATATAACATATCTCATATTGCACCATAACCCAAAAACTCCTATTCAAAACATATATTGTATTTGTTTCAGGGCTCGAAAAATCTTTAAAATTGTACATGCCCTGTCGGGCATATTTGTCTAAAAAATACATGCCCGAACAAAATTTTTACGCGTCCAAAAGTTGTTTTATTGGATATTAATAAACACATTTGAATTTGTAGTATAGCATTAGTCAGACAAAAAAAAATAAATAAATAAATTAACATCTTTATATCTGAATCAAGAATTATTTAAACGTTAATCTAAATCATTAATAAATTCCATCACATATAAATATTATATAATGTCGTTACAAGTCAAAATTTGAAAAATTTAATTTGTATTACCAATTTTATTGTTGACATGCATGTCCGTCAACGTGTCAAGGTTGATCTCCAGTAAGGAGGGGGTGATTTTTCAATAAAATACGAAACAATAAAGTTTTGGAAAGAAATATTTGATTATATAAGAAAAATATTTGTACATTTTAAAAAATAAATATAAGTATATAAAATCAAAAAACTTAATTCGGGACTATAAATATAGCTGTCTATCTAAATATATATTACATCTATATATTTAGTGCAAAGAAGAAACGTTATTTCGTTTTTCACTAGCAATATACATTTTATAGGGTAGAAATAAATTTTATAGCACGCATAATTTGCGAGCATGTAAGAACAAAAATAGTCAAGTAAAAAAAATGTTTTGAAACGGCGATTAAACTTTAAAACGCAGAGTCCTGGCTCTTTTGCAGCAACCTGTTGTTACTAGAGGGGATAATTAGCTTAATGGCAGGGACTTGACGCGACCCCCGGAAGTAAGACTCCCCCATGCTCGAAAGGCAATTCTTTTACCGCCTCGAGAGTAAACTGGACCCAATGTCATCTCTTTCCTTATAGCCTCCTTAGAAATAACCACAAAACAATCAATGCAAAAAAAGATGTGATATTTCCTCAAAAAGCAGCCCCGTTGTAAAATTTGCCCGTCAAGAGAACCTTAAACTCTTAATCCTCAAAAAAGGTACCCTTCATTTTAAACCCCAAAACCCTCGGCCCTGAAAGGTTATGATATCTGGTTTGCCCGCCAAGTAACTGCCTCTTCCTCTACAAAAAAAAAAAAAACTCTTCCGCAAAGCCACCAATTTGGAAGGACATAGTAGCATCCTTCCTCCCTGTTTTCACCTTTCATCACACCTACTTCCCCTAGAATCTCCCCCATCTTACCAGTTAGGAGAGATTCTTGAAATTTTTTTCAGTGTTGTTTGGCGAGATGCTTTTCAAACAGGTAGATGTTTGCTGTGTATACATTGTATACACACATTTAATTACATTTTCACATTAAAAATGAATGAGAAAGAGGCAAGAATTTTCAGTTTTGAACCCCCGATGAAAATAAAAAAATTGCGGTTTAAAATTAATTAAAGAAAAAAAATAAATGAATGAAGAAAATAAAGAAATATAAACTTTGAAGAGAAGCTATTTCGTGTGCTTTTATATAAAAATATACAATTATAATGAAACTTATTTTCCATTTCAAAGAGAAAGAAATAATCAACAAATATTTGGACCAAACTTTTTTTTCTTCTCAATTCACATAAAAATCTTAAATAGATTTGATGTGAGCCTATTTGAATGATAATTTCGTTTGAAATGCAAGTAAAAATATAAACTACATACCAAATGATTGATTTGAAGCTCGATCTCCTAAATTCATCTTCACAACAGTTCTTTTCAGACTTGCAACCATTTTGTCTAAAGTAGCAAATGGCGTAGACATATTTCCATAGAAAATCTCGTTAAAAGGGTGCTATCTGTACGATATACAAATCACTTCGAAAACAAAAAAAAAAAAAAAAAACCCTTTCTAAGTAGTTCTAATAAAACTTCTTCGTACACTGATGAAATTTCGATATAACAGCTTTCCGAAACACTAGGCAACGACGCTCCAAACATATTCCCTCAGTAAAAAGATGCTCAGAATGTTGAACAATCAGGCTGCTATCCGTGTCTTCAATTCCCCAAAATACCTCTTCACAATGCATGACAGCTACCACGTGCTTTGCCTAACTGGATGAGCTTTTGTAACTAACTACTGGACCACAGAAAGGGGTGGGGGGGCTTATTTTCCCATGGTTCTTCTTTTCCCATTCGAGATGCTCTGGTCATCGCAAAGGTGGATCGCTAAGGTCACCTTGAAGCTATCCTCCGCCCACTTGAGTACATAGTGTCAGGGAGATGATCTCTCATCAAAGAATGGAATTTGCAGCACGTGCCCACGTGCTCCAAACAATTTGGAGATAAGGAATATGAATTCTACTGTTCTTAAGAGGAAAGATTCAGTGAAACGGCTCAGATTGAAAAAACAAAAAACTTTCCGTAATTTGGAACTTGTTACGAAAAATGAAGCACAGAGCGTTTGCTTTATTTTTAATTTTGTGTTTCACTGAACTGCTAATTACATGAATTCGACATTTAGTGTGTTTTTTTCTCCTAAATCACGTTGGGGAGTAGCACCTATTCTAACATTCCTTGCGACGATATTGAATAGAGCTTTTCACTTGCACTAGTTATCTCCAAATTTTCAATTTTGACATTTGCACCTCTTTACTTCAAGGTGCAAAGCAGTTAAATTTCAAGCAGATAAGTTTATTTCGGGGCATATTTTAAGTGTTATTCCCTTCTAACTTATTTTTGATTTATGAATATTTTTTAAGAGAGGAAGAGGGTGACCTATTAGATATATCAAACTGTCTATAACTTCAGAATAAAAATAGTAATAATAATAATAAATAAATAAATAAAAACGATTTTTACATAAGATTACATTTCTCAAATGGTTCATCAAATTATTGTTTATCACAGTTCAGATTTACAAAAGATTATGTCTTGCGAAGACTACTAGAATCTAGATGAAGAGTATGTCATAAAAACGTCTCTGGAAATTTGAAGAAAATACTGCGTCATATTTCTGTAGTCAAAGAATCAGATGGCGAAATGGAATATTTAAATTTTTGATTTTACAAAAGAACAGTTTTAAAGTTCTCTGAAAAATGTAAAAACAGGTAATTTATCGATGATAAAAATTATTGGAGCTTTCTACAATTGTTTATTAAAAGCAATAGCAAATTTGCAATAAATCGCTATAGAACCTGTTAGGGCTCGACCGATGGCATTTTTTGACCGACGGGCCGATGCCGATTGTTCCGAGATCGGCCGATGGCCGATTGCCGATTATTCTCCTCTTCCATCGGCCGATGCCGATGGCCGATGGAAAAAGGTCGCTTTAAACCATTAAAACGTGTAGAATGCTTGTCAAAAATGTCATGTAAATCATTTATTTATTTTTCTGTTTATAAAAACCTAAATGCATTATTCAAGCACCTTAAAACTGTTTGGGGGAAGTTTACATAATAATTATCGCGATTCCAGTAAAGTAATTAAACTATTTGGAGGTTAAAAAAATTAAAAAATGCTATATCAGAGGATTTTTAATTCTTTTTTTCTTATCTTTGCAAAAAAAAAAAAAAAACTCAACGACTATTGGATCGGATCGGGTCTAATTCCCTTTCCTTCAACATTTTCTCTTTATAACACCTGCACTGCAAATGCCAAGTGCAGCAGCTGCTGCTTCTTATTTTTTTTCATGGAGAGAAATGCAGATGTTATAATACAGACTAAACTTTTTCATAATCCCCCCCCCCCCCCCCAGTTTTTTTATAAAAAAGCGGGAACGATTATATGTTTATTTTTCATTAAAAAAGTTATTTTAACTAAAAATAGAGCTCTTTTTCTAAAATAAAAATAAAATGTTAAAAAATTTCGCTCGCAGTAACGCCCCCCTGTTCATATCCAAGAAATACTGAATATCGCTTTAAAAACAAAGACGTGAGAATTTTTTGGCATTACAAATGAATGCTGGGTCTTAAGAACTAATCTTATTAGTTTTTTTTTTTTTCTTCTTGTGAAGTTGAAAATTACACTGAAATATTTGACATGTTCTTTATATTTTCATGAGCACAATGTACAGTGCGTATCGAAATGATAGGTCCATCATTAAAAACGAAATTCATGTTAGGAAAATTTTTTTTATTATTCATTAAGTACTATTTTATATATACTCTAGTTCAACCAATGAAAAAATAATCCTTAAATGATATACAAATCATAGGAATGATAAACGAAACAAATTTGTAAAATTGCTGTTTCAAAAAGATAGGTCCACTGAGCCAAACATTAAATTAATAAGAAATTTTTCCACCTTTTTTCAAAATGAGCTCATAAGTCCTATTCGGCATGGTTTCTACAAGTTTTTGCAAACAGCTGGTCTCGATTTTTGCCCATTCGGAGGAAATAGATCTTTTTAAGTCTGTAGTACAGTTGTACTGCTTTCCACCTGCATATACTGTTCTTGCGAGTATGCCCACATGTTTTCTACCGGATCCAGGTCCGGGTTGCAAGGTGGCCAATCGATAATATGCACACCATTATCCAGGAACCACTCAAAAGTGGACTTTGCAGTATGCACAGGAGCATTGTCCTGTTGGAACATGTAGAACGGCCCTCCAATGTGCTCTGCTTGTGGAAGAAAATTTTGTTCGAGCAGCTGTTGATAGCCTGCAGCAATCAAGCGATTGTATACAAATGTTATATCAGTTTTTCCTGCGCGTCCGAAGCCGGCCCACACCCTAACGGAACCACCCCCAGCTTGCCTCTTCGAGAATATCTCTCTATCGTTACGCAGATCATGCCAGTATTATTGCCAGCCATCTGGACCTTCCAGATTGAATTTTTTTTCATCACTGAATATCACTCGATGCCAGTTTTCTTTCCAGCACATCACTTCCTGTGCGAATTTCAATCGCTTTTCTTTGTGATTTTTTGACAATTTCGGAGCTGCTTTCCTCTTCCTGTAAACTAAACTGCAGAACTTCTTTATCATTCTATGGACCGTTGATTTTGATTTTGAGAAATTTGTTTTCTGGCCAAAGTGGGATAAGCTCGTATTTCCTGATTTTAACTCCTTTACAATAGTCCTTCTTTGTCGGGGTGTCACTTTTGACAGCCAGCCAGATGATTTTTACAAACCACAAGCACTTCTAAGTCTTAAAAAATTGTTTACGACATTATGAGATCTGTTTAAAAGTTTAGCTATTTCTTTATTCGATTTTCCACACTTCTTAAATGCGGCAATTTTCCCCTGTTCAACCAGCGAAAGACTGCAACGACGACCCATTTCGTTTGATTGCAATGTGGTGTTCAACTCCATTTAAATACTTCCACGGCAGCCCGCGTAGTCACGCAGTAAGACTTAACTATGATGATTATGCAAATTTAATGGAAAAAAACGTTTTGGTACAAGGATTTATAAAGGCGGACCTATCTTTTTGAAACGGCTTCAAAATAAAAATTTTCATAAAATAAAAAAGAATTATTTATTTTTAACAAAATGCTTTCTAGATAATTATAACGATTATTGCTGAATTATCTGTACCAAAAAAAAAGGAATTATTATCAATTAACAGTCGAAACATTGAAAAATGCGGGTGGACCTATCATTTCGATACGCACTGTAAGGTCACCAAAATAAACCAATATTTTGAGCGCCAGCAGTTTTCTGTTGTCAAATAATCTTCTGAAAAACAAGTGACCGTTTATAAAAATTAAGATGTATTTTGAGAAAAATACATATATATATTTATATATACGATGTCAATTTTTTAAATTAATGAAATTGCAGCATTTTTATTAAGATATTAATCCACCCTGTCGCGCGAACTCGTTTTTTAATTATTATGTTTTTTGAAAATTGCAAGTCGAACTTGGACACATAGAATTTCGATCAATAAGCATTTATACTGAAAAATTGATTCAAAGTTTTTTATTAATATCTTCTATGTTGTAAATTAACAATAAAATAACAAGAAATCTTATAAACTAAAAGCAGATGCAACGAGATTGTTGTACAATATCAGAAAAACTGTCAACTATCTAACACGTGGCATCAAAGAAGCCAAAAAAAAAAGATCTAAAAAAAAAAAAAAGAAGTATAAACGGGGAAAAACTAAAATAAATATCGTATAAAAAAAGTTAAGATGTATTTTGAAAAAAAAAATGCATCGATTAATCTTTGAAAATAAAGAAATTTTAGCATTTTTTAAAAGATGTTATTAAATCCTGTCACGCGAACTCGCATTTGGAGAACTCAATTTTTAAAAATTGCAAGTCGAACTAGGACACATAAAATTTCGATGAGTTGACTTTGGATTGTTTACAAGTTCGGACTAAGAAACAAACTAAAAGCAGATGGTATAATATTAATGCACATCTAATACACTAAGTCATTATTATACGAAAAACGGATAAAAATGAGGCAGCTAACCTAGTGCGAAAAACAAATAGCACTCATTAGACGTCTCTATTACTTTTACTTTAACATATTCTATTTAGCGAGCATTCTGTTCAAAGAGAAATAATTTTAATAATGAAGGTTTTCGGGCAGCGATCGCTTAAACTGTTTTTGTGATTTTTTTATCAAATACTTTTGTAGATTGACATTATTTTTGTGCTATTCTTTTAACTGATGTGCTGCCTGTTATTGTATGGAAATAGAAATCTAGTTATGGAGAAAAAAGAAAGTTAAAGACAGAATGTTTTCTGGAAAGTTGTCCCTGCGAAAAACATCGGCCTTTAGATGTTTTTCAAGGCCGATGGGCCGATGTTTTTCTAAAGTTAACATCTGCCGCCGATGCCGATGGCCGATGGCAACTTTGTTGAACAATCGGCGCCGATGCATCGGCGAGGCCGATGCATCGGTCGAGCCTTAGAATCTATCATAGAATAAAATTAAACTTTGGTCTTTTAGTTCTTAAGGGACATTTATTTTATCTACGAGAATTCAGACTATCATTTTCCGATTTATTTTTTTTTTTCAAAATCCAAAATTCAGAGCATCTTACCACTACCAACAAATTTTCTACAGAAGCGTTTGAAACTCATGTAATATCTATTAATTAAGTTTACCATGGACTAGACTAGTAACAAAGAAAATAATTTTTGGTAAACGCCAAAAGTTGCGAGTTACAACTTTCTCTTGTAAAAAAATTTAAATTTTGAGAACTTGAATTGTCTTTATCTTTCAAAAATAAAAATAAATTTAATTATTTAATATATTTGAATCGAATAGCACATTAACGGTTTGGAGAAATTTTTAAAAAGACAATAATCAGGCAAAATTTACTTTCATCTAGTACTCAACTAAAATTGCACACCAAACAGCTATTATCCGTCTAGAGACCAGCCGACCTATTTATTCATTTCTCCATAATTTATGTGCTGGACAAACTGTGGAGGTTAAATGGAACATCTATTTTGTGGCGCTGCCAAAAATTGCTCCTCATAAAAGTTATTTTGTGTTCTGATATACGTAGAAAAGTTTATTAATAATTAATTTATGACATATCAAAGAAAAAAGATCGAAAATGATGTTATGTTCAGTACAAAATTATTTAAGAGAGCTTTTTATTCGGACGGATATCCAAAACGTCACTATAAATGCTTGATGTTTTTCCTTTCCTTTTTTTTTTCTTCATTTGCTTGAAAATACAGTTAATCACCATATTAGGGGCGGTATAAGATCACAGAAAGGAAATGATAAAAATTGACTGGTGTTACTTAAAAAAAAGGAAATCACATTGCTCAACATCCTGATGCTAGCAAAATTTATTTTCGTGTTGCTGCAAGTGCTTTTGATTTCAATGAAACTCCTAAATTTGTCAAACATTTTTTTTTTTTGGGGGGGGGGGGGGTGCTTTCTGGGAAGTATTAGACGATACATGTTTGTCATCTTCTAAAGCTAAATAAATATTCAGCCGAATCTAAATTTAAATGCCCTTTCCACCACAGACTGCATGCTCCACGTATTCTTGTTTGGTTTTGGTTTCTTACCTACATTAGTCCGTTTTGATCCCTCCTTATGATTCCCAGTAAATAACAGTCGATACGTTGAATAGCCTTTGTACACTAAAAAATTGCGTAAAAGTACAGAAAGGAAACTGAGGTTTTTTTATATTTATTTATTTATTTACGAAGAACTTGTTTGAAATCAAACAATCAAGTTTCGTGATTACAGTTTCTCAATAAAACTCTCGCTTTTCCGCACTCTCTAAAACAACATAGAAAGATTTATTAAGTTACGAAAAACTAAGCACTTGAGATCTATGACTACACTCTCGAAAATAGAATCCTCATTTTCGACGATTCTTGAATCATCAAGAAAATTTCGTCATTTATCACGATTTTTTTCTCGTGCGATCACGTGACCTAAAAAAGTTACCACACAAATTTCGCCAATTTGACGAAAGGTTTACTCGGAGCATTTTTCACGAAGCTATTTCGTCAAATACGACGAAAGTTTCGTAAGATTTGAGCATCCGTTTCTAAGAGTGCACCAGTTTTAAAATTGTAAAAAATGTTTTATATATTGTTGGAGTATCATTTACCTTCAGCTTTAGTCAAGTGCTTGCTAGCCCTCGGCGGTCAGCCTTCCCGACTCCGGAGGCACCATTAGCCGAGCTGCCTAAGGCTCATGTGTCAGCGCAGCTTGGGCTCAACTGAACGCGCTTTCGACTTTGTGTGCCAGAAATAGTAACTCAGCGTACACGTAGATGGCGCCACTGCTGCAATCAATTTACAGAATGTTCTCTGTTTTTTTATTTTCTGCAATTTCCTTTTTCCAAGACTTTGCGGTTTCTCGTTTTTAAGTCTCTAGACGTTTTAAAACTGCAGATACATGATTTCCAGGAGATTCTCATGCATTTTCGGGGCGGAAAATTTTTTTTTATCGTGCAGAGCTCTGTTGGTAAGGATACACACTACTCCATCGTCCATACGTTGGTGTGAATGTAGCGTAACCCCAATTTAACGATTGTCCACGGACTGTTAAATGCTGTCGTTAAATCAAGGATATCGCTAAATCGGGAAAGTATAATATTCATCAAATCCACACCGAAACTTTTAAAATATGACACTATGTAGAGGAAATCTTTAAATCAAGTGTCATTAAATGGAAGTTATTATGTATATGCGGCAGAATTGACCATACCTCTATGAACCTTAACCAATGACGGCCCAGCCCATCACTGCAGGGCGGGGTTCAAGTGCTGTCACGCACAAAGTTCACGTGCTGCCTGACTTTTTGGGTATAAGACGACATAGGTCAAATATGAGTTTTTTGTACTAGAATTAATGTCAAATCTCATTTTAGGATATTATCTCCAATATATGTATATATATATAAAGGCTTTATTTGAATTGTGGCCCAAATCCTCTTTCAAAAAAAAAAGCAATCGAGTTAGCCTTACTCTCATGCTCATACCAGTCACTATATCATCTTTTGAAACTGATGCATCCTCAACTTCTATCTGCTGCCAACAGATGTAATACAATCTATCACAGAATTGACAACACTCACTGGACTCCTTATTTCCAAAAGAGCCAAACATGGAGTTGGACCCGTGTTCAAATAAGACCTTCATATATCCATAAAGAAGTTGTACATATATAAGAAGATTCATTGAAGAAGTAAGAAAATTCTTCGATTTGAAATTAACTTAAAAGTAAAAATGAAAAATAAAATGAGACTGGACAGTGTCGGTTTTATGTCTCAACAAATTAATAACAGTGGAAAATACCAACTACAAAAACATTTGAAAAATAACAAACTACAACCATTACAAGTAAGATGCTAAGCTATACACGCTAATCGCCAGGCCAGTAAAGAGAGAAAAAAGGATAATAACTAACTATAAAACAATAATAAAAGGAAAGAAAGTGGGGTTTCGTCCCCATATTTATACTTTATTATACGTATCTATCTATATGTACTCGTACATACAAAAAATATTTCTATGTATTCATGCATGCATATATGCTGACCTATGTTAAGTACTGCACTGTAAAAACTGAACACTATTTTTGGTGTTCAGTTGGTGTAAAGTTGAAAATTATTCATTTCTTGATGTATTTTAAATTCTTTTAAGTGTCTGACTAAAAATACAGACAGCAGAATGCTTTTTAGCATATGGTGTCCGCTAATTCATGCACGCATCAAAAATTCAGTACGATTGCTCATTCATCCGATTTTCATAGAAATGAGCAATCGCAATGAAAGTTCGATGCGTAACGGAGTTAGCAAATTTCGTGTGCTAAGAAACGTTACACGTCCGTCTGTATTTTGTTAGACAGACACATAAAAAAAATTTAAAGTATATTAAAAATGAATAATATTCAACTTCACACCAACTGAACACCAGAAATCGTGTTCCGTAACACCACAAATGGTGGCAACTCAACACAACATCTTTAGTGTACGATATATCATTGAAGCGACAATTCCGATTTCCTGCAGAGTGCTTTAAAAGGACACAGTGCAGATCAAAGGTGCAACAGGGCCTTTTGTGGAGTGCTTTAAAAGGGCACAGATCACATCAAATTGGCAACAGGGCTTCCTGCAGAGTGCTTTAAAAGGGCACAGTGCACATCAGACGGGCAGCAGGGCTTCCTGTGGAGTGCTTTGAAAGGGCACAATGCACATCAAAGGGGAAACAGGGCTTCCTGCAGAGTGCTTTAAAAGGGCACAGTGCACATCAAAGGGACGAAAGGGCTTCCTGCGGAGTGCTTTAAAAGGACACAGTGCACATCAAAGGGGCAACAGGGCACTGAGCTCTGCCAAATAAATCCACAACCATCTCTCTCATCGCGCTGGGTTCAATTGCGTCCACGTGAAAAAACGCTCACGCGAAGGCCGGAGCCCGTGCTCTCGAGTCATTATATGATCGTTAATAATCGGATCGCGCGCAAATTCGCCTGGCAGGAGGTCAACTGGGTTGGCCAACAACGGAGAAAGTTGGTCAATCGTTTCCTCCAAAAACAAAAATGACTTCTGAGCCGTTCAAGGCTCGCCTTTCCAGAATAACTCACGACGCTAAGAAAACAACGAAAATCAATGGTTCAAAGTCAAGCAAATGTGTTTTTGTATCATATTATTATTATTATATTTTCAAGGATCTGGACAGCGACTTTTGTGAGTAGCTCTGCTCGAGACTTAGAATATTTTGTAATAGGAATTATATTATTTTTCGCTTGTATTTATTTAACTTATTAATAAGCGTGCATAGTGTGATAAAAAATTGAAGCATTTATTTATAGGTTTTTTTTTTATCAATAAATATATAATGTTTTAAATGCAAAGAAACTGCATTGCAAAAAAATTATGCACCAAAAGAAAAAAAAGAGAAGAAGAGAATAAAAGAAAGGGGGGGGGGAACGGAGCAGGGGAGATCAACAAATTTCTTTTGCTCCGGATCCGCTCCAGTTTTGATCAAAATCTGACTACTCCTGCTCCACGCAAAGGCTCCAGGATCCGTGATTATTAGAATTATTACCATCATCATCATCATCGTATGAATTACTCCACAATCAGAGTTTAGATTTGATATGTTTACTACATGAATACATATATTGATAATTTTAGTTTGTGCTAGAATTTTCTGAAATCTTCGTGTCACGTAATCCGCAATGTTAAATAAAGAGCTCTGACTAGAAAGAAAGTTCAATTCAGTTTTAGCCTTTGGCGAGTGCCTGTCAGCCTGAACCGTTGTGCTTGTAAGCTTCGTGCTTGATTCGATTCGTATTTGGGAATTAAATACGAGATTACCGTTGGTTTTACGGTGATGTGTGTACTTTGAGAGATATTTTTGTATGCTTAAAAATCTGTACATAGTGCAAATAACTTGTAAATAAATTGCTCTGTACGTTCAAGGAGTTCGTCATCTGTTTGAATTCCGACGAACCCGTAACAGCATTTTCGTTTTCTGTTTATTAACTATGTTTTACGTTTTATCAATAATATTGCTTATGATTGAATGGTCATTAATCGTTAAATCGCAACCCTGCTTTTAATCTCATCTCTCCTCTATAATCGAAGATCAAAATAGTAATGCGGAGTGCTATTTAATTGTTGTGTAAGCGCCGTTCCGGGAAAAGAAAAGAAAACACCTAGAAGTAGATTCTGAACACATGCTTTTTAAACAAATGAAATATAAAACCGCAGAAACATTATTAAGCACTGCAAAAAGGAAATGGCTATTTTGAGAGAAATTCAAACTTCCTGTGGCGCGAGTGATCTGCGGAGAATGCCAAAATCAAAATGCCTGACCGGAAAAAATAGTCAATCATGGGAGATTTTTTTCTTTTTTTCTTTCATTCTTTTTTCTTATCTTCTCCCGTTTTTTTTTTGTAAGGTAATCCATGGAAGTTTGAATCTACTCAGTAGATCGTCCTACAGATGTGATGCTTTATCAGCACAGATGACTAAACACTTAAAAACTTGATGGTCTCAAATTCGAATTAGTCAAGGAATATATTTGCATTTTACCTTTAACAGTGACATGAACCATTTCGTGGGATACATCAGTGAAAATAAAGCTTTTTTTCTATCATTGTTTTTAAGTGATAAAATACTACCAAATTAAAGAAATCAAAATAATAAAACAAAATTGAAAGAAACTCTTACAATATTTAGTCATAAGAAGCAAACTTTTTTTATTCTGTAAAAAATGTGTGTGTTTTCTTTTTCCTTAATTTCATATTTATTAATTTATTTACGCACTTATTAAACTATTTTATTAAATTATGTTATTGGTTAAATTAAATTCATAAAAAAATCTTGAAATGCGAGAAAGAAAAAAAAAATAAATAAACACACAAAGAAAAGGGGGAGCTAATAAAAATTAGCTAATTTAAACATGTCTCATTAAAGGGCATTTTTCAAATGATGTAAACGTTTTTGCGTAGCTCTGAACTTAAAATTCTTGATTCTTCTCATTTTTCCTCGCACAATTAACTTTTTCGACAGCGAGTTAAAGTTCATTACTTGCCAGACTTTTTTTTTTTTGCTCCGTTTTCTAGAATGATTTTTTTAATCATTCTAACCGCACTGTGTTAATTAATGCTATCATTAGGATAAATGGCGGATCCATTGTTAGAAAATTAAACGCAGCCGTGTTTTGAAGAGCAAAATCATTTGCAGAAAGTTAGTGAGAAATAGGCAAAGTTTTAGAACAGAAAACGAAGGAAAGGAGAGAAAAAGTGGAATTATATTGGTAAGTGGTCTCTCAGACTTAAATTATGAGGTTAGGTTTAAAAGGCTTAATATGAATAGTCTAGAGCAACGGAGAGTTATTAGGAACATGATTAGTTATTTAAATTCATTAAAATGGGAAATGTTGATGGGCTACAGATATGCACTGAAGATAGAACCAGAGGTCATTGTTCTAAGCTCTTCAAATCTCAGGCTAATTTTGAAATTAGGAAAAATTACTACTGCAGTAGGGTTATAGGCAGTTGGAATAGTTTACCTGAAGCGACTGTTACTTGCGGTGGGGTAAAAACTTTTAAGGAGGCTCTTGATGTTAATTTGGGGATTTTTAAATTGAGTAGGACCAGCCAAAGAATAACGTCTGAAAAGAGTTTAGGGTTACGTATGACGGGAAGCAACGGATATTTCTTGGAGTTTCTTCTTTCAAAGCATTATTTGATATTCCGAAAACATCGAGAGAAACTGCAAATATCTGGGATATTTATTGTATACGTAAAATAAACACGCTGAATTCTGCAGGGGACAACAAGGGTACAACCACGAGGAGGTGGTGAACTGTTAATCCCTGGAACAGTTATTGGTTTAAGTCATTATTGCCAATTCTAGTACGTTCATATACACATAAATACTTATACGCCTCTCCCTCCCCAGGAGAAAATTCTGATTTGACTATTGGGGGAAAGGGACTTCGCATCCAGGATTTCGAGAGAGAAAAAAAAAGATAAATAAAAAAGAAAAGAAAAGAACTCTTACAAAACAGAAAACAAGAGTACAGCAACAAAACCGAAGCAATATTCTAAACAAATAATTCATTTTTCGCTGAAGCTACTGAGAAGAAGAAATCAATAGACAGCATGATAAGCTTCCTCCTTTTTTTCCTCATTTTCTTTTCCTTTCAATTACTGTTAAAAGCGTCAGGTTCTTACTTTCTTCTTTAATGATGATTATGATTGGCACAGCTCTTTGAAGGGAAAATTGATGTTAAATGTTGCATGAATGCACAATTTTGAGAAAATACCAGTTTCAGCTACTTCAGGTTATGTCCCAGTCATTTCCTTCAATGTCGTTATAAATTGCACATGAAAGATGTTATACTGTGATGCGTGTCTGAAAATAAAATACATAACAATAACAAAAAAAAAAAAAGAGAGCTGTGACTTTAACCAAAATTAGTTCAATTGCTTGCATAATTCAAAACTGCCTCGGGATATTTTTTTAACTTAAAAATCAGAAATGTTTTAGAGGTTCAACCGGGAGGAGTTTATAAGTTTATAAAGTTAAATAAAACCGCCTCAGAAAACTTGATTTTAAGCAGACTTGGAGTCATCGCGATTACGTAATCGTAATCGGCTGTAATCGATTACATTTTGACAAAATCGTAATCGTAATCGTAATCTGATGATGGCATATTCTCATAATCATAATCGAAGTTGTGTAATCCCGTAATCCTTTTTCTCCCGGAATTTTAATCGTAATCTTAAGGAAAAAATCCGTAATCTGCTAGTCCTGCAATCGTGTAATCTTGACCTGCTGAAAGCTGAAATTTTTAGCGCTACCCTTGGATAGAAGAGATAAGATTACAAGAAAAAGGATTCAAACTGTGTACTGAAGTCCTATCCTAAGCGGTCTGTAACCTATGGGCGATCATAATACAAAAGGTTCTGTGTGGCGGTCGCAGAGCCTTGATGGCAGGACCATATAATAGTCTGCTAGAGACGCTTGTTGTCCTACTTGTTGCGGTCTCTCAGAATTCTTAATTGCGGCTCCACTCTCCATGGGGAATGGCTGGAGAGCCCGAGAAGAAAGGGAGTCTGGTCTGGATATGTCACTCGCATCGCCTTGGGGCTCTCGGGGGGGGGGGGGGGTTGTCTCCGGTCTCCTCGCGTCGTCCAGTTTCGGTACAAGAGCGGTAATCTGTCCGCAAGTCACAGATTTCGGGGTAGATAAGAAAGGGGAAGGTGTCTATAGAAGGACCAAATGCATCGGTCATTTTGCTTCCTTAATTACCCCTTCAAAACATATTCAAACGGTTGGGCAATAGGCGAGAGTCTGGACGGGACCGCCGCGAGTAAAAAAGAGAGTTCCCCCTTTCTTCTCTCGCGGAGGTCCCGGTTTGGAGCCGGCATTAAGAATGGGCGCCCCATTTTCCCTTTCAATAATCGAAGTAGACTGCCCCCCTGAAAATCTAGTGTTGGTACTATCACCTACACACATAAAGAGACATGAAATGACTTTTGTGTTTTCGCCTTTCTTTAACGGTAGAAGTGAAGAATTTTTCTAAAGAATAGCACAAGCAATTTAGGAGCAGGCGTTACATGATGCTCTATGCTTAAGATGCATGAAATCTTAACCCTGGTACGTGTGATTATTATTATTTTTAAAAATATGTTCTTCGAATATTTAAAAAAGTACATACATTAAAATCTTAAATTTGTTTATATTTTAATGCTAATATTCTTTTTAATTAATAGGTATGTAAAAGAAAATGATATATGTTCAGACATTTTCCCAATTGTTTTTTACATGCATGAATTAATATTTAGGAATTATTTAAAAAAATTAATTATCTTTTTCTTCTTAGAATTACCTCAACAGAATTTTGTATTTCAGTTGAATCTTGTACGTTAAATTTGTGTTGTAAAATTACTTGCACTTTATTTTTTTAATTAAAACAGCTAGTACATGGAAAAAAATATATGCTCGTGCATGTTAAAAAAAAAAAAAACCACAAAAATCATATTAAAATATTATAGTCATTCGTATTATAATTATTCTTCATATTACTTTTTAACGATTACTAATTTTGCTAAGAGTTATTTGAATGTTCATGTTCAAATTTTTTGAAATTATTCTAAAATGCAGCATTTATTTTCAAAAGATTATTTATCTCTTACACGATCTGAATATTTTGTTGTCCCGTGCAATTCATGCACATCCTATAAGTGATTTCATAAAGAATCATAGAAAATTATTATTTTCAGTAAACTAATTGGGGTTTTGTGAAATATTTGCACAATTTAAACTAGAAAATAAATACAATGGAGAAATATACATTTTCAGAAATTGCGGCCAACTAAATTTTGATTGTATGCACACAAAATAACAATGAACCAGGTAAATCACTTATGCATTATATATACATTTAGTGCATCGTCTTTGCTTATATACAAAGTACGATCACTGTAGTTATCCCTCACATGAGTTTTAAAAATTCGAAAAATACTGAATGTGCCTTTCCTGATTATACATATATATATATATATAATGCAAATTTTTCATTTCTGCAACGACGTCATAATTCCAGAACTGTGATGATGAAATTGTTTCATTATAATTGCATTCATCATCATTTCAGTTATCTCTTATAAAATCAAAAATTTAATTAAAAATCATAACTTTTTGATTTATGACACTATTGTGAAAATGAGAGTTGTATGCATAAAATCGGATAATTTTATGCTAATCTAATCGTAATCAAAATCGTAATCGGATGTCATAATCGTAATCGATTACATTTTTCAACGACTGTAATCGCTGCCGTAATCGTAATTACTTTTTGGCAAAGGATTACAATCGTAATCGTAATCATAATCTCTCAATTTCTCCCTTTGTAATCGTAATCGTAATCGATTACGTTTCTTTGTAATCGACTCCAAGCCTGATTTTAAGTAATATTTCTAATCTTACGGATCATTCATAAATGATGTCACGCTTCGAAGGGGGACATGTGACATGTGACAAAGGGGGGAAGCGTCCGTTGAAGTATGACATTTTGTGACAAAGGGGGGAGGGGGTCAAATATGTGTGAAAAAAGAGTGACATTATTTATGAACGGTCCCCTAGTATGCTAGTATGTATAAACGTTAGGACCAAAAACCCACCCGAGAAAGAAATTCTGGTTGCGACACTAAATAATATCAAGTTAGTTATCGTCCAAATTAAGTTAAACTTACATTTTAATTGTGATGTTTAACGTTCTAAAAGTTTCTATCCATTTACAAATATGCTCAGCTTTGAAAATTTAAAAATTTAGTAATTTTTTACATCAGAGGATCAAAAAACATGAATGTGATAGTTTAAAGTTTTAATGTCACATCTTGATCACTGGACTCAGCTTTTGGACTCTGCGGGAAACCGCAATTGAAGAGAGTGTGCTTCAAAAGCGCAAAAGGGAGCTCCAAAATGGTAATTGGAATTTTCAAAAGAGCAACAGGCCGTTGTGCCTTGCAGGATAAAGTTATACTGTAAAAAAATTCTGTAAAAAGTTAAGTGTTTCTGTGAAGTTAAGACGACCGTGTTTCAAGTCAAATAATCAAGTTTCTTGATAAGTTTCTCAATAAAGTTCTTGCTTTTTCGCACTCTACACAATTACAGAGACGCTCTGTTAAGTTACGTAAAACTGGATACTTGAGATCTATGACAACCACTTTAAAAACTTAACTTTTAACCTATTTAAAAGTTGTAAATAAATTCATAACTAAACACTTGCTATCTGTGACTATCAGTTTAAAAATGGTCAAGAAATGTATTATGTATTGTTGGTGTACGGTTTATTTAATGGGAAACCGTCACGTAAGTTGGCGCTTCCAGAGGTATTATTTCAAACATGTAGGACGACGGATTTTACCTACACCAGCTCCCATTAGCGCACACGGTCCTAGAGTAATCAGGCACGAGAAGTTGTCACCCTCCCAAGTACTGACCAACAGCCTATGCTGCTGCGCTGCTTCATTTAAGGTGGTCCGTGGGAACAGAGCTCAATCGACTGATCCACTGCGGGACAGTGGATCAGTCTTAACACAATCCTGTGTTAGGATTGTGATCATATTAAGTTTATCAGCGCCGGTCCTAGCCCTTGCTCAGGGTAGAGCGAGATTGTCTTTCGGCGCCCTTTGGTCGATGCTTTGACTTCACGCAAATTCTACTTCGGTTTTATGTCAAATAAATAATAATTCACAAATTTTCAAAAATCAACTTTTATTGCAAATATCAACACTTATTAGCACTTTAATATTAAGAAAGCTTTTACTGCTATATAATTAAATTAGTATTAGGCGTGAATTTCAATCTGTCACTAAATATATCTGCTACCTATGTAGGTATTGTAATAACTAATTAAAAGAAAACATTCCTTATGTCGATCTAGATTTACATTAACACTATTCAAAGTTTACCTTTCTTGCTTTTGCACTAGAAAATTTTTCAATTAAATTGTCTGTAGGTATGGATTGAGCAATATCATTTTCAATTGATAAAACTGCCAGGTTTGACAATTGAGCTAAGGTCGAACTTAGGTAGGTTTTTATCAATTTAAGTTTACTAAAACTTCGTGACACTCACTGGAATAGTTTGTAGTATCCGAAGGGCAGTCCTAGTGTTTGGAAACAAATCGCACCAATTATTTTTGTTCAAGACATTAGGAACATTTTTCGGTTGTATTTGGTCTGTGTCTAAGAATTGCTTCAGGTTTAGTATTTCTTGAGCCAGATCTGCTCCAGAAATATCGCTGTGTGAATCATATGTCAAAATATTTTGCAAATTTAAACAGGATTGCTCCAATTCAGGCTTATCGACCAGTGCTTTATATCATATAAGAAACTCCAACTTGCATTAAAATTAGACAGCTGTTCGAAATGTATTTCCAGCGGGTTTACAATTGTATCTATCTTAGTCTATTGACGTTTCATCTTGAGATTCATAGTCAAACATTCTTTTTCTTTTTCGGTTTCTTGTTTTTTGAAATACAGGTGGGATTTCAGCTTTTTTGGCAATTCCTTTTGCTATGATTATAGCTGATGCGGAACCTTATCCCTATACTGCTTAACAAATTGTCAACATTTGTGTAAAAGATTCGTCGACTCGAAGAAGACAACTCTGCCGACTCTGATTGCATGGATTTGCTAACAACATTTATTTGATGTAGTAAATCATACCAAATCACAAGAACGAGCAAAAATTCATATTGATCTATGTGGTGGGCTAGAGACTCGGCTTCTGAAGCAGCAACGGGGTCGGTATTATCCCGAACAACGACACTGCTTTAACTGAAGTTTTAGTAGCGTCAGACAGAATCAAGTTCAAACTGTGACAGCAAGGATTCAAAATAGCCCTTGGAAATTTTCTAATAATACGGCTTTGGACGTTTTTCTGTTTCCCCACCATATTGGTGCCATTGTCATAGCCTTAGCCCCTACAATCATGTATGTCTAAATCATGTTTCATTATCACCTCATCCAGAAATAAGTCTGTGACACCCTGGCCACTGGAGTCCGATACTTGTGCAATGTGCATATGTAACAAAACACTTACGTATGCAATTGTCATCAATATCAAAAAATCTAAATGTGACACTTAACTGTTCAGTGCGGCTGATATCAGGTGTACAGTCTAAAATGATTGAAAAATACTTAGATTTCTTTATTTTCATGATAATAGTATTTCTTACTTCATTTCCAAGTAATTCAATGAATTCATCTTGAATGTTTTTGCTAAAATAATAGTTTTTTTGCTACCTTACTAGAGATACTGCGTTAATGTTCTAACATGACGGGGTCAAACTTGCCTAATAGTACAACCAAACCTAGAAAATTTCCGTTGTGTGGAGTATTTAAAGTGCCTTAACGTAAAAGGCGCCGTCATTTTTTTTTTTTTTTTTTGCGCTGGAAATTGTTTTTCGCATTTGCTTTTTGGCGCCCCTTGCCACCTGGCGCCTAGAGCGGTCGCTCCACTCGCTCTACCCCAGATCCGGCACTGAAGTTTATCAGTAAATGTAATTTGTCCTCTGATAACTTCTGTAACCATTCCAGTGTTTTTCTATTTCTTTTCTTTCTTTCTTGATTTTATTTTATTTTATTTATTTATTAGAGAATAGATTATACGAGCAAATGAAAATTCACGTGACAACTTTTTCCTAAAATAAATCGTTTTGGAAATTAGTAATTCCCACAATAGGGAAGTTTTCGATTTTCTAATTTTATTTTTAATCTACAGAATAACATATTTTCACACCATCTGTGCAAAAAATTTTGTTATACGATTAGTGTTTATTTTTTAAATAATTTTTTTAATTCATGCGCAGTCAGGGATCGCGAAAAAAATTTTCAGCGCATCGGGCATGATTTGCGTCACAGGTTGGATGACGTATATAGCTTGGCGAGCGTAAAGCCAGCCAGCCATTCACAAGCGAGCCATGTGGGAGCGAAGCCGTTTGGAGCTCATCTATTTGGATAAAAAGATTTACAAGTTCAAATCTGCATGTATATAACAAAAGAATTAAAAAACAGTGGCCTAAGCAAGTGGTTACTAAATAAAACACATACACTCGTAAATCAAAAATTGGATACATCGGATTGCTGAACTGTTTGCGAATGAGCGAACGCATAATTTGAGCTTCTGAAGCTTGTTTATGTTTTAATTTTTGCAGGAAATAAAATGAATTTCGCCGATATACAATAAATTTAGCCAAAAATGAGTTTGGATGTAATTAAAAACTAAAATCTCAACTATAATGAAGTTTACCTGTTGGAAAGAAACATTTATTGATACATAGACCCCGCTTAACGTAGTGAAGATGGCCGAATGGTTAGGGAAGAAAGCTTGTTCCCCGTTCGACCGTGGTTCGAATCCCGGGGATTTAATTTGCGTTTTCTCCAGCAAATTTTTTGCTGCACCGTTGATTTTTGATAAACTAAATATAAAAAGGGAGCTTTATTTAGCGTTTTTTTCTCGTGCAGGGGGGGGGGGGGTAATCTAAAGATAAACTATTAAAATTATATATTAAATTAAATATTCATTGCGTAAAAGATTTTTTTAGAATGAATTCGTCGAACAGACTCTATTATTATTAATTTATTAGTTGCTAAATTGAAGCATTTTATGTGGATACAAGATATTCTTTCTGAATATATATATGTACGGGGGGATTTCTTGTTTCTTTGTGTTATACTTTTGTCGTTGTGCTCTTTCTTACATTTACGCTTCATTAATGTTCCAAGGGACCCTAACTAAAGTTCGAAAAGCGTGGCTATTCAAATGCAGAAGCGATGTTTCTATGAAGTCGAATTTTCATTGCTGTGAAGATGATTTCTGTAAGTACAACTAAGACATAACAACATATCTACTTAAAAATTACAGTACCGGTTTCGTTCGTGCCTAATAGTTTTCAAAACACAAATAAATAAATAAATATATATACATATATATAATACATATAACAGAAAAATGGCATAATTAAGGCCCTTAGGATTATTTTTATCTTAAAATTTAAATGATATTAGTGTAAGAACAACACGAGCTGATTAATTACAATACAATGGAAATAACACAGAACCGGAAAGAAATAATTTGAGTGCAGCAAAGCCATATCCAGAATTTTTTTCGGGGGGGGGGGGGGTTAACTTGGACACACTTGTGTTACGAAAAGTTTCAGGGAGGAATATATGCTTCATTGCGAACATTTTCGGGAAACCCCCGCCTTTCCCGCTTCTGGGGCCCTATTGCGAGCTCTTCGACTTCGGATTCGGGAAACTTGAAATCTCACCGTTCTCATCTCGAAAGAAGTCAGTTGGCGTATTGCGAGCTTGTCGGCAAGCAAAGTGAGAAAGGATCGGAAAGTGAGATGGGAGTGGTCTTTCGGGAAGAAGATATGACGTAGTTTGACAGGCGTGGAATGACCTGCACCAATCAGGGATTGCAGCTTGACGTTTTGAAACTAGACTCAAATCTGTTTTCAAGAGCCGTTCTTTTATTATTACTATTTATTAATTTTTATTTTGTATTATTATTATTTATTTTTAAAAATAATTTATTCACTTAGAAATTTTATTACTTTTCTTGCGGTTTTTGATTGCAGGAAAGAAAAGCTGTTTTTAAGAGCCGCTATTTTATTATTAATATTTATTTCTCTTTATTTTATATTATTATTGTTATTTATTTTTTAAATTTATTTATTTCCTTAGAAATTTTATTAATATCTTGCGGTTTTTCATTGCAGGAGTTTTTTTTCTTCCTTTCTTTCTTCTTCTTCCCATTATTTTTTTAATGTGTTGCAAACAATAAATTTCGTAGCTATGTATAAGAAAAATGATAATAAAGTAAGAACAGTTTACATGCAATGCATTTCAAAAGCTTTATACAAAGTATTAAATTTACAACACTTGATTTCACAAGAAAATGTTCTTGCCAACGATTAAACCGTAAAATAAAAGTAAAAACAATAATAGCAACAATAATGCAAAATAATTAGAATTATGTGAAATACAGTCAATCAGGGTAACTTGCACCACAATTTCTCTATTTTTAACTGTCCCACAAATATTTCAATAATGTTAATGTTGGCATAAAATTAAAGAAAAACTCCTAAAGTATTGTGTATTTATTAAACACTAAGAAATAATAATTTTAAAAGCCATGCAAAACGGTTTCTATAATTTATCATATTCCGTGGAACATTACATGCAAAAAGGGTAGAAGAAGTAGAACATCAATATTTAGAACTAAAAGCCTCATTTATTAAATATTTATGGAAAGAATAAGACGCCGAAAACAATTTTCAATCATATAAGTAAATAATGCACTCATTTTTACACAAGTATATTAATTAAAACGACTATTTAAAAGAATCACAAATCTGACATTTTTAATCAAGTACTTCTGCATTTAACAGAGAGTTGAGGATCATGAAAACCCTTCTATTACTATCTGGAGTAATATCTTCTGCAGACTATTTTGTTATCTATCGCAAACCCTGATTGGTTTTCATAAGAACTAACAAATGATACCTTGAAAAAAATAATACCGATCATAATCAATGCTCACATATTTTTAAAACAATCACTTGAAAATTTTTATTCATATACATTCTAATCAGCAATTTAATGATATTAATTTGTAAGTAAAAATTATTAAAAAAAAGAAAAACAAAAACAAAAAGCAATAACTTTGGAAACTAAAGTAAGCATCTTGAAAAGAAATTCTATTCTTACATTTATTTTGATTATCACTGAATTCTATCCATTATGCACACTACATACTGACAGCAACCTTTCAAATGTTCTCAGTGTACACCTGAGTATCATAAATTCTATTGTTTTTTTTTTTATTAAATACAATGTCTGGTTATGTATATGCTTCTTTACAATTTAATTGTATGTTTTTATGATCCAACTAGATAATACATATTATATATATTCTAATGGTATGATATGCAAACCTTAGTTACATGCTTAAAAAATAGAAATAAAATGTTAGTTTGTATATAAAATATATCTATGATCAGTAAACAACAAATCTAAGGCTGACTTTGAGCAGGCTCAAAGTTACCCTGAAAATGGAATGAAATTGCAATGGGTCTTAATTGCTTGACATTTTACTAAATATTACTGAATAAATAATCACACCCCTAATAAATAATCACAAAAAATTCCCTATATTTAGAAAATAAAATGCTTATTAAATTAGTATAATGTTACTTTAAAAGAATAATAAGTTTTCAGCAACTTTAAAGCAGCATGCCAAAATAGCTTCGATGCTGTAGCTTTAGGAACATTTTTCGGTTGTATTTGGTCTGTGTCTAAGAATTGCTTCAGGTTTAGTATTTCTTGAGCCAGATCTGCTCCAGAAATATCGCTGTGTGAATCATATGTCAAAATATTTTGCAAATTTAAACAGGATTGCTCCAATTCAGGCTTATCGACCAGTGCTTTATATCATATAAGAAACTCCAACTTGCATTAAAATTAGACAGCTGTTCGAAATGTATTTCCAGCGGGTTTACAATTGTATCTATCTTAGTCTATTGACGTTTCATCTTGAGATTCATAGTCAAACATTCTTTTTCTTTTTCGGTTTCTTTTTTTTTTGAAATACAGGTGGGATTTCAGCTTTTTTGGCAATTCCTTTTGCTATGATTATAGCTGATGCGGAACCTTATCCCTATACTGCTTAACAAATTGTCAACATTTGTGTAAAAGATTCGTCGACTCGAAGAAGACAACTCTGCCGACTCTGATTGCATGGATTTGCTAACAACATTTATTTGATGTAGTAAATCATACCAAATCACAAGAACGAGCAAAAATTCATATTGATCTATGTGGTGGGCTAGAGACTCGGCTTCTGAAGCAGCAACGGGGTCGGTATTATCCCGAACAACGACACTGCTTTAACTGAAGTTTTAGTAGCGTCAGACAGAATCAAGTTCAAACTGTGACAGCAAGGATTCAAAATAGCCCTTGGAAATTTTCTAATAATACGGCTTTGGACGTTTTTCTGTTTCCCCACCATATTGGTGCCATTGTCATAGCCTTAGCCCCTACAATCATGTATGTCTAAATCATGTTTCATTATCACCTCATCCAGAAATAAGTCTGTGACACCCTGGCCACTGGAGTCCGATACTTGTGCAATGTGCATATGTAACAAAACACTTACGTATGCAATTGTCATCAATATCAAAAAATCTAAATGTGACACTTAACTGTTCAGTGCGGCTGATATCAGGTGTACAGTCTAAAATGATTGAAAAATACTTAGATTTCTTTATTTTCATGATAATAGTATTTCTTACTTCATTTCCAAGTAATTCAATGAATTCATCTTGAATGTTTTTGCTAAAATAATAGTTTTTTTGCTACCTTACTAGAGATACTGCGTTAATGTTCTAACATGACGGGGTCAAACTTGCCTAATAGTACAACCAAACCTAGAAAATTTCCGTTGTGTGGAGTATTTAAAGTGCCTTAACGTAAAAGGCGCCGTCATTTTTTTTTTTTTTTTTTTTCGCTGGAAATTGTTTTTCGCATTTGCTTTTTGGCGCCCCTTGCCACCTGGCGCCTAGAGCGGTCGCTCCACTCGCTCTACCCCAGATCCGGCACTGAAGTTTATCAGTAAATGTAATTTGTCCTCTGATAACTTCTGTAACCATTCCAGTGTTTTTCTATTTCTTTTCTTTCTTTCTTGATTTTATTTTATTTTTTTTATTTATTAGAGAATAGATTATACGAGCAAATGAAAATTCACGTGACAACTTTTTCCTAAAATAAATCGTTTTGGAAATTAGTAATTCCCACAATAGGGAAGTTTTCGATTTTCTAATTTTATTTTTAATCTACAGAATAACATATTTTCACACCATCTGTGCAAAAAATTTTGTTATACGATTAGTGTTTATTTTTTAAATAATTTTTTTAATTCATGCGCAGTCAGGGATCGCGAAAAAAATTTTCAGCGCATCGGGCATGATTTGCGTCACAGGTTGGATGACGTATATAGCTTGGCGAGCGTAAAGCCAGCCAGCCATTCACAAGCGAGCCATGTGGGAGCGAAGCCGTTTTTGGGGCTCATCTATTTGGATAAAAAGATTTACAAGTTCAAATCTGCATGTATATAACAAAAGAATTAAAAAACAGTGGCCTAAGCAAGTGGTTACTAAATAAAACACATACACTCGTAAATCAAAAATTGGATACATCGGATTGCTGAACTGTTTGCGAATGAGCGAACGCATAATTTGAGCTTCTGAAGCTTGTTTATGTTTTAATTTTTGCAGGAAATAAAATGAATTTCGCCGATATACAATAAATTTAGCCAAAAATGAGTTTGGATGTAATTAAAAACTAAAATCTCAACTATAATGAAGTTTACCTGTTGGAAAGAAACATTTATTGATACATAGACCCCGCTTAACGTAGTGAAGATGGCCGAATGGTTAGGGAAGAAAGCTTGTTCCCCGTTCGACCGTGGTTCGAATCCCGGGGATTTAATTTGCGTTTTCTCCAGCAAATTTTTTGCTGCACCGTTGATTTTTGATAAACTAAATATAAAAAGGGAGCTTTATTTAGCGTTTTTTTCTCGTGCGGGGGGGGGGGGGGTAATCTAAAGATAAACTATTAAAATTATATATTAAATTAAATATTCATTGCGTAAAAGATTTTTTTAGAATGAATTCGTCGAACAGACTCTATTATTATTAATTTATTAGTTGCTAAATTGAAGCATTTTATGTGGATACAAGATATTCTTTCTGAATATATATATGTACGGGGGGATTTCTTGTTTCTTTGTGTTATACTTTTGTCGTTGTGCTCTTTCTTACATTTACGCTTCATTAATGTTCCAAGGGACCCTAACTAAAGTTCGAAAAGCGTGGCTATTCAAATGCAGAAGCGATGTTTCTATGAAGTCGAATTTTCATTGCTGTGAAGATGATTTCTGTAAGTACAACTAAGACATAACAACATATCTACTTAAAAATTACAGTACCGGTTTCGTTCGTGCCTAATAGTTTTCAAAACACAAATAAATAAATAAATATATATACATATATATAATACATATAACAGAAAAATGGCATAATTAAGGCCCTTAGGATTATTTTTATCTTAAAATTTAAATGATATTAGTGTAAGAACAACACGAGCTGATTAATTACAATACAATGGAAATAACACAGAACCGGAAAGAAATAATTTGAGTGCAGCAAAGCCATATCCAGAATTTTTTTCGGGGGGGGGGGGTTAACTTGGACACACTTGTGTTACGAAAAGTTTCAGGGAGGAATATATGCTTCATTGCGAACATTTTCGGGAAACCCCCGCCTTTCCCGCTTCTGGGGCCCTATTGCGAGCTCTTCGACTTCGGATTCGGGAAACTTGAAATCTCACCGTTCTCATCTCGAAAGAAGTCAGTTGGCGTATTGCGAGCTTGTCGGCAAGCAAAGTGAGAAAGGATCGGAAAGTGAGATGGGAGTGGTCTTTCGGGAAGAAGATATGACGTAGTTTGACAGGCGTGGAATGACCTGCACCAATCAGGGATTGCAGCTTGACGTTTTGAAACTAGACTCAAATCTGTTTTCAAGAGCCGTTCTTTTATTATTACTATTTATTAATTTTTATTTTGTATTATTATTATTTATTTTTAAAAATAATTTATTCACTTAGAAATTTTATTACTTTTCTTGCGGTTTTTGATTGCAGGAAAGAAAAGCTGTTTTTAAGAGCCGCTATTTTATTATTAATATTTATTTCTCTTTATTTTATATTATTATTGTTATTTATTTTTTAAATTTATTTATTTCCTTAGAAATTTTATTAATATCTTGCGGTTTTTCATTGCAGGAGTTTTTTTTCTTCCTTTCTTTCTTCTTCTTCCCATTATTTTTTTAATGTGTTGCAAACAATAAATTTCGTAGCTATGTATAAGAAAAATGATAATAAAGTAAGAACAGTTTACATGCAATGCATTTCAAAAGCTTTATACAAAGTATTAAATTTACAACACTTGATTTCACAAGAAAATGTTCTTGCCAACGATTAAACCGTAAAATAAAAGTAAAAACAATAATAGCAACAATAATGCAAAATAATTAGAATTATGTGAAATACAGTCAATCAGGGTAACTTGCACCACAATTTCTCTATTTTTAACTGTCCCACAAATATTTCAATAATGTTAATGTTGGCATAAAATTAAAGAAAAACTCCTAAAGTATTGTGTATTTATTAAACACTAAGAAATAATAATCTTAAAAGCCATGCAAAACGGTTTCTATAATTTATCATATTCCGTGGAACATTACATGCAAAAAGGGTAGAAGAAGTAGAACATCAATATTTAGAACTAAAAGCCTCATTTATTAAATATTTATGGAAAGAATAAGACGCCGAAAACAATTTTCAATCATATAAGTAAATAATGCACTCATTTTTACACAAGTATATTAATTAAAACGACTATTTAAAAGAATCACAAATCTGACATTTTTAATCAAGTACTTCTGCATTTAACAGAGAGTTGAGGATCATGAAAACCCTTCTATTACTATCTGGAGTAATATCTTCTGCAGACTATTTTGTTATCTATCGCAAACCCTGATTGGTTTTCATAAGAACTAACAAATGATACCTTGAAAAAAATAATACCGATCATAATCAATGCTCACATATTTTTAAAACAATCACTTGAAAATTTTTATTCATATACATTCTAATCAGCAATTTAATGATATTAATTTGTAAGTAAAAATTATTAAAAAAAAGAAAAACAAAAACAAAAAGCAATAACTTTGGAAACTAAAGTAAGCATCTTGAAAAGAAATTCTATTCTTACATTTATTTTGATTATCACTGAATTCTATCCATTATGCACACTACATACTGACAGCAACCTTTCAAATGTTCTCAGTGTACACCTGAGTATCATAAATTCTATTGTTTTTTTTTTTATTAAATACAATGTCTGGTTATGTATATGCTTCTTTACAATTTAATTGTATGTTTTTATGATCCAACTAGATAATACATATTATATATATTCTAATGGTATGATATGCAAACCTTAGTTACATGCTTAAAAAATAGAAATAAAATGTTAGTTTGTATATAAAATATATCTATGATCAGTAAACAACAAATCTAAGGCTGACTTTGAGCAGGCTCAAAGTTACCCTGAAAATGGAATGAAATTGCAATGGGTCTTAATTGCTTGACATTTTACTAAATATTACTGAATAAATAATCACACCCCTAATAAATAATCACAAAAAATTCCCTATATTTAGAAAATAAAATGCTTATTAAATTAGTATAATGTTACTTTAAAAGAATAATAAGTTTTCAGCAACTTTAAAGCAGCATGCCAAAATAGCTTCGATGCTGTAGCTTTAGAACTATTTAATAATATAAATAGCTGTGTACAGTTCTGCTCAATTTTTTATTCAAATAAAGAGAAGAAAAGGGATTTTATAACTTTTCAGGAGAGTGGCACTGAGCGTGTTCTACAGTTTCATTTGAAGTCAAATATTCTTAAAAATGTGAAGTGATTCAAAGTTACCCTGAATGACTGTACTCTTAGTTATTTACATCTCAATTGAATCTTTATATCAAAAGAAATATCGTTTTGCAACAATTTCTTTTTTGTTCTAATTAAAGCCACTTTAAATTTTAAAAAAAAATCAATGAAATTGTGTTAACTAATATTTTCTGAAATTGATATTAACTAGGAGCATTCTTTAATTTGAATGATAAAAATTAAAATGCAAAAACATATTTTTTTAATACATTAAAAAATAGTAAAAAATATAAAAATATAAATTATTTTTTATAACCACTTTTCAACAATTTTATCAAAAAAAAAAAAAGAAAAAGAAAAATCGTAAATAATCAAAACGGGATTCGAACTAGCGACCACTAGCATTTGAAGGTAACGCGCTATCCACTACACCAGCCAGAACACGACTAATAGGAATTTATTAAAAATAAACCCCTCTTTACAGCACGCTCAATTTATTCAAAATTTTATTAGAAACAAAATTAGTTCGAATTTTCGAACGGAACTATGTACATTGCCTTTCTTTGAGGGTGATTGAACTTTGTGCCAAATGTGGCTCCAATTTATCAATTAGTTTGGCTTTGTATAGCGAACGTATAAACAAACATACGAAGACTCAAACAAGCTCCACTATGTACAGAAATTATCAATTAAACCATTTTTGTTGTTGGATAGTTTTCCCGCAAGATATTAAGCTCTATTTAATCCTTTTATTTCTTTTAAACTATTTTTCCCCTTGTACTTTGCGGAAAGTAAGCTTTAACAGAAAATGTGAAAGCATAGATCACCCTTCTTCTATTGACAAATCGGGTATTAAGTGATGAAGTTACTGGTCATTAACTCAATCTTTGGCTAGTTCACTATGTTTTATGATTTTCTAACTCCTTAACACGAAATCACGTTTATTTTGATATCGTACATTTATATTAATCGCGGTCACCAAATACAGAAACTGCGGAAACATGGCGGCCATCTTGCATGCACTGACGAAAGTTCTCACCATCTCACGGCCTCAAGAGGTGGTGAGATAAAAACCCGAAAACGAGTTATTTTTTCCCGATTCCGAAGAGCTCGCAATACGCCAACGGTGCTCGAGTCGAAAAACCGCCTTTTTTTCCCGATCTCATTCCCTTCCGAAGAGCTCGCAATAGGGCCCCTGGATACGGCCTTGGAGTGTAGAAAATATTTTGAGTTATCGAAAACGAGAAAGAAAATTTTCCTGTTCAAGGGATAAAATTACATTAAAAAGTAATGAAAGTATACATAAATAACTTGATTCAAGACATCGAAAATTTTAGGTAAATTGAAATTTGTATTATTGCAAGTAGGAAATACACATTATTCTTTGGCAGCAGTGCAACTCTCAGTTGATTCAATTTTATTTTTTTGCTTCTTTGACTACCATAACAACTTGGTTAGGACTCTTTAATTTGTGCCCAGGACATACACGACTTTTGACTGTGCTAATTCCTGCTGTCCTTTTTAGTTGTACATATCCAACAGCTGAATCACCATATATACTCTTCTCTGCAAGAGCTATTTATTAAAAATATCATAATTACCTTCGGGATCATTCATAAATGATGTCACGCTTCGAGGGGGGAGGGGGGTTCTTGAAATTGTGAAAACAGTGTGACAAGGGAGGGGAGGGGGGTAACAAGAAGTATGGCATCATGCGCTGCGCAACATAGCGTGACATGTGATAAAGGGGGGGGAGGGGGCCCGCTGAAGTGTGACATTGTGACAAAGGGGGGGGGGGGTCAAATATATGGGAAAAAAGCGTGACATTATTTATGAACACCCATTTCTCTGTATAATTTTTGAAAGATTAAACAAGGACTAAAATATTTTTCAAAATCATAGAATGAATTTAAATATAATATTTATAATCCCCCTTTTTAAAAGAAATTTTTGAAAGCATTTTAAGGGATTCCAGACTTAAACAGAAAAATATAAAGTTAAACATGATATACCACGATTGGGAAATGAAATTTAAAAGATTCTGTATGGCATTTAACTGCACTACCTGCATTTTAAAGTCAATAAAAGTTGCAACATCGTTTGGCTTAATGCTTTTTCTATGCTAATTTGCAGGCACTGGCGTAGATAAGGGGGTGGTTTTGGGAATAACCCAACCCCCCCCCCCCCTGAAATGATAAAGATTGTCTAGAATTGGACCAATTTTTCTTGGAAAACAATGAAATTAGCAGACTTCTCCCGAAGAACCCCCCTCCCCCCCCCCTGAAATCCAGGTCCAGCTACGCCATTGTTTGCAGGTTATTTTTCACATGAAAAGGAAACACATGATCAATTCAAAAACCTCACCAATGTTTTTTTTTGAGTTCGACACTTGAACCGCAAGTAAAAAAACGGAATTTTCTTTAAGTAAAAAAAAAATTAAACATCGGAAATCCTTTGGGGGGGGGGGGGGGGGTAGCATAATAATATTCTTCATTTCAAAAATATAAGATTAATTGCCAAGAAAGCGATAAGCTAAGTAATATGCGCTACACTAAATAGCATGATGAGCTGCACTGGGGTTACCAAAACATTACCAAAAATTCGCCAAGCAACAAAAATACACGTAACTGAATAAATAAAACGAATTTTAACTCGGAAATGGGTAATCAAAAACTTGTTGTCTAAAAGGGATCCTACAGTCCATGATGAATAAGAAAAAGATAAAAAATAGACAGTAGTTTAATTAAATGGACGCACGTTTAGTTAAATGAATCGTTGAATGAACGCTGCAAAATACGAGGAGTTCGAGGCGCGAGGTGCCCGCTGACGTCAGACAGTGACGTATTAAGCTCCGCCTCGTTTTTTGTGGATGGGATTTTTAAAAATTAATTAAAAATCAATGTTCAATTTTCTTTGTTCGGCATGGGTGAATTCTTGAGTTTTATAACAGTCTTAACAATATCTAAGCATCAAAATAGGAAGATTCTGTAGGTGGAAACTTCCCTATTCTGTTCTGTTCTGTAATTGAAGAAATAGGATTCCACTCGCGTTTTGTTTTGGTGTTCCCTTCACTTCTGAGAAGGTGCAATTTTGATTAGGGGTATAGTGTGACGTTTATTTCTTACAATGTTGAACATACAAAGGCAAGTAAAAGCTTGATGAGTTGTAAATAAATCATGCAAAACGAAATCGCAAAAACAAAAAACAAACTGAGTCAGTTGCAGCGCAAGTGACCTAAAACACGACGCTCATGTTGTGCTGCATAAATTAGTCTTCCAAACATTTTTTAAATTTTTCCTTTCGCTTTTAAATCATGGGCGTAAATATTATGCATTGCATTATTAGGTATATTAGATAGCCGTGTATTAAAGGTCGAAGGGAGGGACTGATCCAATTATTATTTTTATCAAATTTTGTTTTTGTAATGAATATAGAGAAATTTATAGAAATATCAAAGAAAAACCTCCTAGTAACCCTCATATTGCATATAGTCACCTTTTGGCATTTATAACTGCTATCTCTTTAGAACCATTACTTACCAACATCCGATATAGATATATATATGTATATAGGACGAAGCAGTCAAAAGCATTTCACACCTAGAGTTTTTATCAGGATTTCTTTAAATTGGAAATTTATTTTTATTTTTTATCTTATTGGACATACAGTAAAACCCGTTAAAACGCGAGTGTCGGGCGGGGCACATGTTTGGCACCCGCTTTATAACATAACCGCGGTATAGGGAAACTATACCACGGAACCATATTCACGAAATAATACTCGCTTTTGTTGCATCATTTTTAAATGTATCAATTACTCGCAACTTTTCTTTCCCCTATAGATTAATTTTTTCTTTCCTTCTTTGCTGCCATTTTATTCACTGTAATTGCTGTGCAATCATTCGGTCGACAGATATGTTATACACACGCATAACTAGACATCTGAAAATGGAATAGTTAAACATTGAGCTGAAAAGTCCCTCACAGATTGAGCTCGGCGAATGCCAAGAGAAACAAGTAAGGGCGATTGCACCCGATTTTGAAATCAAGCTATATGTTCTAGGTTGATAGAGAAAAAGCATGAAAAAGAGGTGTACATCACGTCTATAATAACAGGGATTTATCTGTTAGTGTGTCTCGTGGGGGGGGGGGGGGAATGGGTGCTATTTGGCTAGAATATTTGTGTTCTCGGGCTGGCATTATTTACAATGGTAAATAAGGAATCACCTTTTAATGGCAATGATAAAGGGTGGTTTAAACATCGGGGGACATGATAGTCACCGCGGTATATCCGATTCCGCGGTATACTGAGGCGCGGTATAACGTGGTTTTACTGTATCTGTATATAACCCATAATTAAACAAATCTAACTTTATGTTTTTATGTGTATAAAGAGCGTCTTGAAGTGATGAAACTTAAACGAAGAAAATTACCTGCTGATATGCACGAATTTGATTGGTTTACTAGTCACCAGTAGTATCGAATCCAAGAGAGGGGGAGCTATGAGTTGCAGCCCCTCCGAGAACTAAACCAGAGTTTTTTTTTTTTTTTTAATTTGTTATTTTTAAACTACACCATTCGTTTTTTTATCCTGTTAATTTTTATGCTGCAGCATTGTTTTCTACGACATTACGTGCTCATCAGAATGCAATGCTTAGCTTTTTTCCCTTTATTGAAATTTTTCGTCATCTGTTTTTAGTGCGACTCGGTCAAAAGCATTTCAGCCCTAGTTATTTTATCACGATTTCTTTAAATTAAGGAAAGCTTCTTTTTTTTAACGAGTTCAGAAACACAACTATTGCTGTTTTTCTTTTCATGTATAATTTTTTTTTATTTCCTTGTTTTTTTTTTTGGGGGGGGGGGGGGTTTGGAATATTAACTTATGATAAAAGATAAAAGAAACACGTTCGCTCATTAAGGTAAAATGTGAAAACTGAAGAAATTTGAAGAATTCGATTTCTCTTAACTACTTACTTCCCCCTCTCCCTCCTTTGACAAAATTCTGGATTCGCCACTGTTAAAAATTCTAGTTCAATGTTTCACAAAAAAAAAAAAAAAAAAAAAATGGAGAAAATTCTGAAATTTAGCTGCAATCAACCTTCGGTCCTAACGTTGAACCATTATAGTGGCACAGTTTCACCTAATTTCACCGTGAATATGAAACTGGGATCCATTACAATGGTTCAACTTTAGTACCAAATGTTCGTTGAAGCTAAATTTCGCCATTTTTTTACATATTTTTGGTGAAAGGTTGAACTCGAATTTTTTACAATGTAACGAGGGTATTTGCACTGACAACGGACGCAATGGTAATCTAACAACCATGTCCTTCTTGTAGATTAAAGCCTCTCCGTAGCTCTTGATTAGATATGGAACACAAAGCTGAAACTGCAAGCACTCCAATTAGGTTATCAACTTTTTTTTGCAGCTCCCAAGTCTAGCTTGACGATCATGAACCAAATGGAACTCGCTGAAAAATGTTATCTCAGTTTTGAATCTGAACCTTATCTTTTAGATAAAGTTATCGGGTTTTTTTTCTTTTGATCTAACAAACATATTTCCTCATTTTTCAATCAATGTTTTTAAAACCTATTATACTACACATGATTCAATTACAATTAAAAGTTAGTTTTCGATTTGTTTTTTTACATATGAATTTTTTCTGGAATATTAATCCATACAGATCAGGAAGTCCAACCAGCATAAAACATTATAAATGAAACGAAGTAACAGTCAGAAAAGAGGAGTAGAGCTCAATAACAGAGAGTTTATACTTCTGGCCTGGGTGTATATAATTTAAATAAATCAGATGATTTTTTTTAAATCATTGGTTTAAATCAAGTGTTCTAACAAAAATCAAGAATGTTACAAAAACTATTCATAAGTTGAATTAGCACGTCTCTTCTAAGACATGGGGATGATAAACACCTGCTCAATTAAAAACAACCAAAACTTATTTAATTATTAAAGTTTGATTGTAGTAACGGAATGGATTTAATCATACCATCAAAAGTATAGTGGAAGTTAGTATGATTCTGTAAAAAGTAACTTCAGAAAGTGGCTAATTTTTGTACAAATTTTTGAAAAAGAAAATGGAAATTCAAAAGACAATCGAAGATTTTTTTTTCTTTTGTGTGTGTCATTGGAACAGAATATAGAGGATCAACTTAATCATTTTAAATTGATCTCGCTTTATATTTGCTTTTAATAATTTGCAGCCAGATAATTATAATGTAGCTGAAGGCTGTTACAATTAATTATTCAAAAAATATAGAAAATATTCTAGAGCAGCAAGATAAAGTTCATGCTCTTTAAGAAATGTTTCTATGTTCGAGAGTTTGAAAAACAATATGATTTAAATTAAAAAAAAAAAAAAAATTTAAGTTTAAAAAAATCAAATAAATCCGGACTTTTTTTTATTTAAAAAAGAATATGATTTTTTTTCATACTTTGTTTCAGGCCTATCAATAATAATTTGCCGATTTCAACAGGTCTCTAGATGCTGAGTATTCATGATGCCCACTTTTCATGTTTGGAATACAGTTAATGGAGGAATTATTGAGGATGCCTGTCCTATTCAGATGTTCTGACGTGCAGTCATGGGCTTTAGACTCACGTTTGCCTCAGCTTCCTTACGATGTCTTGGCAGAACATGTTCCAACGGTCTTGGATATTGGCCTAGGAGTCCTTTTGTTGCTGTCTTCTATTCCCACATGAGGCAGGATACATTAGAATACGATGCCTCATTTAGGGTAACTTTGAACTAAGTCATTTTTTTTTATATTTGACTTCAAAAAAAAAAAAAAAAACTAGAAGGTCCAATGCTGCACTCATCAGGCTAGGTTATAAAATCATTCTACAGTGATCCCTCGCTTTTCGCGGTTAATGGGGACCAGAATCTACCGCGAAAGCTGAAAAACCGCGAAGTAGGATTTGCCCCTAGGAATTTTCTTGTATGCGGGTACACGAATGTTTTAAATATGTAAACAGTATTTACAGCTTCCATTTTCACAATTCTGTTATTACGCGGAGTTACCACACGTTTCGCTTCGCTATTAAAGCAGTTTTGAGGATCTTTGTTTCTTATTTCTTGATGTACCACACCGTAGATTCCTTCATTCCGTAATGGGGTGCCACAGATGCATAACTTCTGCCTTCTTGATGATATCTAAAAAGTTTCACTTTTTCGCTGATGATCATCATATTCTTCCTCCAATGCGCCCCGGAGGCAGATTTCGCTGGGGCACAGCGCTTAGGCGGCATTATAAGGGCTTAATTAGTAAAAAACGTTTTCGCCAACACAACACTAAAATACAGTATGCGAGACAGTCATCACCATGGATAAGACTGGCGAGATGCAAAAAGAGAAGATGCTAGGTGATGCTGCGATTATGCGCAGATCCTTCCCCTTTTCGCGCAATCAACATGAAACAACGCTCCTTTCCGCAATGTGGCTGCCGACATGGTTGTATTTTTTCATTTTTATTTTTTAATGAATATTTTGGAAAAACCCGCGAAGCACTGAAGCCGCGAAACATGAAGCGCGAAGTGGCGAGGGTACACTGTACTCTTAATTTTACGGAATTAGTTTGCAACATTGTACACAGATAACTGTGTATAATACCGTTATTCTGAATTCACTTTTTGAAATCCATTTCCGAATGGTTGAAATTCTGGAAATTGTTCTATGCAATATCATAAAGTATATAAATCTCGTGATGTGTAAAATTTAATATTTAGAAATTTTATTTTTCTGGTTCGAACCCTCAAGACCCTCATCCCTGGTTACGCCTATGCGTATGATCGCACAAATAATTGAAGAAAAAAATTGAATACACGTGTTTTGGGATTACCAGAAGTACTGCACAAACTTATTACGTACCGTCACGAGTGCACTCAATATATTAGCTATTTCTGTTACAAATGCTTTGGTTTGCTCTTTTTTTGGTTAATAGTATAAAATAAATCTTGCTCAACATTTTGAGTATCATAAACGTGCAAACGTGGACAGAAATGGCAACGAGCCTGTTCTTTATTTCGTCATGAAAAACTCTGTAAGCGCATGACGCGTAAATTCAGAATAAAAATCAGTTCAATTCGTTTAGGAAATAAGACCTCAATTTTGTTGACCTTCCGAATTTGAAAAGGCATTCTAAACTAAAATATTAACTCAGTTAACAAGAAAATTAAGGGAAACAAACGTAGAAAGTTATTCGTAAGCTTTAGTTGTGGTGCCATCTGTAGTATTATCTTAAACTTCAATTCTTAAATAAACTTTATCTGATTTATATATTTGTAGATTTTTTAATTCAGAAACTATTACAAGAACTGTGTACAGGAAATCCTACAGCTCATTTATTTATTTTCCAAAAGTACGCATTTAGATTTCACATATACAGTTTTTTAAAAATTGCATACACGTCGTGCTTTAGAATTACCAGAAGTACACTGCACAAACTTATTACATACCGAAGCAAGCAACATTACCGTACGCAATATTTTCGCTATTTTAATTAAATGCTTTGGTTTGCTCATTAGTTGGTAAATATAAATAAATAAATAAACAAATAAATGAATAAGTCTTTTGTGTACATGTAATTCAAATGAATACTTTTGAATTATGAATAAATAAGCTGTAGGATTTTCCTATACACAGTTCTTGTAATAATTTCTGAATTGAAAAATCTATAGAAATACATAAATAAGCTAAAGTCTATTTAAGATAAAGTTTAAAATAATACAACAGATGGCGCCACAACTTGAAAGCTCACGAATAACCTTCTACGTTTGTTCCCCTTAATTTTCGTATTAACACGAAACTGAGTATAGATTTTTAGAATGAATTTTCAAATTCTACCTGAAAACAAATTGAGATCTGTTTAGCTGAACTAATTGAACTGATTGTTATTCTGCACATACGCGTCATGCGCTTACGGAGTTCTTCCATGACAAAATAAAGAACAGGCTCGTCGCCATTTCTGTCCACGTCCGCACGTTTATGATACTTATCAAAATGTTGGGCTGGGAAGCAAATATTATGCGGAATAACTAAAAGGGAAATTGAATTACAAGATCTCAGTCTGGTGTAGCATGTACCCCCGGAAAACCCTTCCCGTAGCCAGAAATTTGTTTCGAGGGGGGAAGGGGCTGACTTTGAGACAGAGTAGTGTTGAGGCAAGTTTCAGGGAGGAATATGTGCTCCATTGCGAAAATATTCGGGGGGGGGGGGGGGGGTGCCGGGCTCGTCGACCCTCCCCCCCCCTCTGGATACGACCTTTCCCGTAGCCCTGGGGGTACGCGAATCACACTTTAAGAAACACTTCTTTACTAGATTTATGTGCATCCTTTAATTTTTTGATATACCAAGAAGTTATGTAAGATTCCTTCCTGCGCTTCTTCCTCTTTTTCTTGTCACCAGTACGAACAGCTTTCTGGGCTTTCCCAGCCTTCTTCACAGCTTTACCAGATGCTTGGGGAGGCATGTTGTCTTCGATATTCGAAACGAACACTGTTTAAATTATGTTACTGTCAGCTTATAAATTGTCCTTCTCGCTACTGCTGGAATTGATCTATGGTGAATTGATGCATATAGTCGGTATAACGAGGGAAAGAAATTATTTTACGATGTTTTGCGTACATATTGCGCTCATAATCCTTACTGTTTTCTCCTTGAATCAGCTAAATCGCAACAACTTCTTTTTCCTTTTCTTTTCTTTTTCGTTTCTTTTATTTTCTTTTCTTTTTTTTTTTCGTATTATTACTCTTCCCGCAAAATCTTAATGAAACGCAGAAGCAAGCAAAGATCATGATGCCATGTTACCCTGCAAAATAAATGAGAACAACAGTGTAATTATATTGCCATAAATTGTAAATTTGAAATAATTACAGGCCCACTGAATTTCAACATTTCTCTCTCTCACACACACAACAAAAAGTCAAAACATTTGTTTAAAAAAAAGTGGAGCCTCTAAAACTTTGGGGTCTCGCGCCTCGGGATAATTCCCAATTTGCATTGATGTGCAGCTGAACAAAGAACTGTTATAATGTTAATAAGGGTGGTGAGAAATGCTAACGACCATAAATTCCGTTCTTCTAGAGGCCCTGAGACTGGGTGACATTGTGCAATGGTTGTTTACAAATACAAATACAAATACAAAAAGTACACCAACAACAGGCGCTAGGCCCAACAAGGTTGGTGAATAGATGAGTAATTCCTGCTTGACTTCTTCATACTCCTCTTCCTCTTCTTCTTGTCCCTACTTTTATCTTGAACGCCCATTTGCATGAAAGAAAAAGAAAAAGCAGTATCAATTTACATAAAAAACTATTTGAACAAAAGCTAAGAGAGAAACATTATCAGATTTCAACTGGCTGCTCTCTTCACAATCCCCCAGTGACGATCCAAACCTTCCTTAAACGATTTAACATCCTTAGAATTAACAATGTACGATGGCAAAGTGTTCCAATCGTCGGCCACTCTACTGAAAAAACAATGTTTCCTACACTCCCTCTTAAATTGTGATTTAAATAATTTCAATCCATTTCCCCAAGTCCTATTACTATGATAAAATTGTAAACCTTCTGTTTCATTTAACTTTATAAATTTGAACAACTGAATCAAATCTCCCCGTTTCCTTCTTTCTTGTAGCGTATACATGTTAAATTTCTTTAATCTGTTTTCATAAGCCATACCTGAGGTTCCTTTAATAATTTTTGTAACCCTGCGTTGAACTTTTTCTAACATGTCAATATCTTTTTTTAAATATGGTGACCAAAATTGTACTGCATACTCTAGATGTGGCCTAACCAGTCCTCTGTACAATGGCAAAATAACGTCTTTTGATTTACACGAAACATGTTTTTTAATATACCCCAACATTCTATTTGCCTTATTACTTGCTTCTCTACATTGATACCCCATTTTAAGATCACTAGAAACCACTACACCTAAATCGTTTACAGTATTCCCTGATTTAATTTGTTGTCCTTGCAAGTTATATGCTGCGCATTTATTTTTATGGCCCATGTGTAGAACTTGACATTTTTTAATATTAAATGACATACCCCACTTAGCAGCCCATTCCGATATTCGTGATAAATCTGTTTGAAATCGTTCTATTTGTTCCTCTGTGTTGACAATTCCCATTATTTTTAAGTCATCAGCAAATATACTAACTTTGCCCTGCATACCCTCAGTTATGTCCTCAATAAATATTATGAATAGGAGTGGTCCAAGAACAGAACCTTGTAGAACACCACTTTCTACTTCTATCCATCGATAACTATTACCCTTGATTTGTACCCGTTGCTTTCTCCCGATTAACCAACTTTTAATCCATTCAAATGTATGACCCTGAATACCGAATCTTTTCAATTTTAGTAGCGGAGCTTTATATGGAACTTTATCAAATGCTTTCTGAAAGTCAATATAAGCTACATCTATGCTATTATTGCGGTCTAACTCCTTTGTTATTGCATCATAAAAATTTACAAGATTAGTCGTGAAAGATTTTCCCTTCCTAAATCCGTACTGATTTTGTGCTAGCAAATCTTTTGTTTCAATAAATTCAGTTATATGACTCTTTAGCATGGTCTCAAAGATTTTACAAATAACTGATGTCAAACTAACTGGACGATAATTCCCTGGCTCACTCTTGGATCCTTTCTTAAACAGAGGAGTAATATTTGCTAATTTCCAATCTATCGGCACTGTTTCTGACTGATAAGAGCATTCAAATATAGAACATAACACACCCCCCATCTCATCTGCACACTCCTTTAAAAATTTTGGATAGATAGAATCAGGCCCAGGAGCTTTGAAAGATTTTAAATTCCTTAGATGGTATATAACCTCTTCCCTATTAAATGTAAGATCAATTATTCCCTCACTGTTAGCATTTTCCACAACAGCGCTATCACAGTTAAAATTCCTACTGAATTACAGTTGCAAAAAATTCATTTAACATAGTTGCCATTTCTAAATCATCATCTACTATCTTGCCCTGACTGTCGATTAGTGGGCCTAAGTGTGCGTCCGCTTTCTTGTTACCATTTGCAAATGCGAAAAAACTTTTCGGATTAATATTGATGTCATTTGCAAGCTTATGCTCCAATTCGCATTTATGTTTTCTGCTAATGAATTTGTATCTTTTCCTTGATTTATTATATTCAATCTTATGTTCTATTTTTCCCGTTTGCTTGAATATACCGAATGCCCTCTGTTTCTGTTTTAAAGCTGTTTTAGTTTCCTTATTAAACCACATAGGATATAATTTACGCAACTTCCCCTTTTGCACGAATGGGATATGGTTTTTAACTATTGTATTTATTTTATTTTTAAAATTAGCCCACTGTTCTTCAACGTTTCCATGCATTAGCCCTTCCTTAAACACATCAATAAGTTCAGATCTGATCAAACTAAAATTAGCCTTTTTAAAATTTGGAACTAACCTATTATTTTGATCTCTATTTGTCTTTAGAATAATTTCAAATCTTATGATGTTGTGGTCACTATCTCCCAAGTGCTCTCCAATATCTAGATTATAAATCCTGTCCTCATTACTACAAAATATTAAATCTAAAATTGCCTTTTCTCTTGTATAGGCTCTCTGATAAGAGCATTCAAATATAGAATATAACACACCCCCCATCTCATCTACATGCTTCTTCTATATGCTTAAATAGAATTTCATCCTGTAAAATACTAATATTAGGTGGTCTATAAACATTTCCAATTACTAATTTTCTTCCATTATGATGTAAGATTTCTACCCATACTGTTTCTGCAACTTCAGATTTATGACTAAAATTTAATTCCCTACAGCTCAAATGATCTCGAACATATAATATCACCCCTCCTCCTTTTCTTAATATTCTATCCTGCCTAAATACAGAAAAACCACTTAATTCTAAAATTGCAGAGTCGTCTTTGTTTGCCCAACTTTCAGTTATCCCGATTATATCCAAATTTTCCATTGCTACTAAAGCTTTCAACTCATCCATTTTGTTCCTAACACTACGTGCATTGCAATACAAAACTTTTAATTTATCATTTAAACACTTTATCGAAATCTGCCTAGCAATTTTGCCTATCTGCTGAGTAGGTAAGTCACCCCCATTCCTAATTAGTTTTTTGACTCCAAACCACACAAAATTATTTTACTCACCTCTCGGTTTCCATTTCGGCTGAGGTGAATTCCATCGGCGCAGATCCAATCTCGTTTGCAGGCCTTCCATACGTCGACGAACTCCACACCGTGCTCCGTACACAGGTCTTTTAATATGTGGTTTAACACTTTTGCCCTTTGGTTTTGCCACCCGGATGTAGTGCCGTACCTTGGCAGGAGACCCAGCACTTTCAAATCATGTGTTTTCTCCTTTATGCATTTGATAAGTTCAACAAAGTCTTTCCTGAAAGCATTATTTGTTGACTTTCCCACGTCGTTTGTTCTGACCCACAGCACTGTTTTGTCGTCCTTGTTCACTCCATTCTTTTTTACCACTTCATTAACATCTTTTACCCTGGCTCCCGGTAAACAGCATCGCACCATAGAACTTTTTTCTCGCCCAACTATATTACCGATAACTCTGACCAATGAGTCCCCGAGAATCACGCCTTTTGTAGTGTCTTCTCTGGCCTTGTTTAAGTCTTTGATGTCTGTTGACACATTATGCACTACCACATCATCCTTTTTCCTATTTTCTTTCTCTGTTTCTTTCAGCTTGGCCTCCAACTCCGCTACTTTTCTGCACTTTATGCACACGTAATCCCTGTTCGCTGTTGTACTGTTATCATCTACTTCCGCCGGGCTCAGCATTCCACAATCATCACATTCAACATACCAGACTCCATTTCCATTCTTCAACTTTTTAAAATTTTTCAACACTCCCATCGCAGATAAAGCACACAATCGAGAACAAATCACGTTATCTATTCCACACCGTGTTAGGCCTAACAGGTAACAACAATAACTCACAAAATATAAGTTAAATCGCCAGTTTTTTGGTGCTATCACCTTACCACCAAGCTTTACACAACATATTAAATGTAAATCAACCACATTTAATGAAGAACAATAACTAATTACCTCCAAAAGCTCTTATTTTCAAGAGCTTGAAAAACGTGACGCACACTCGGCGCCCCCTAGCGGACCGTCTCTGGACTATCCTAAACATGTTCCACAGGACTGAGATCCGGACTGTTTGTCTGCCCCGAATAACGCCAATCGGACTCTGGAAGGTTCCAAATTTGGCAACGAATGAGGCTATCATCGAAATTAACACTAATATGAATATAACGCGATAAGATATCACCGAGTTGTCATCATTTTTAGCGACTAATTTTTATCCTCCAGGCGAGCGAAACGATCACTATAATATTACATGTCCTTTTCCCCTCCTTCTGAAAAGGATTGAAAGTACAGTCCTGGACACATTGTTTTTTTAATTTACCTTCCTTTAAATAACAAGAAGTTCCATCTAGAACTATACGAGCCTACTTTCCCGTATACACCAAATTCAAATTTATAACCTAGCTATCTCTTTCTCTCTCGTTCTCATTTAGCTTTAGTTCTTAATTACTTCAAATATACCTTTTTCAACGAATAATACATATTCATTCACTCACTCATTCAGTCCTTCATTTATTCATTCATTCATTTATTTCTTTTATCATTTATACATTCATTCTTCCACTCATTCATACATTCATTCATTCATTTACTCATTCACGTATTTATTCATCCATTTACTCATTCATGTATTTATTCACTCATTTATTTATTATTTCATTCACTCATTTATTTATTTTATCATTCATTCACACATTTATTCATTCATTCATACTTCCACTCATTCATTTATTCATTCATTCATTCTTTCACTCTTTCATTTATTGAAAAATATCCTTAAAAATCCCCATCCAAAAATTTCGTAGGAAAATAGGCTCGTTCAGAGATTTCAGACAGAACTTCGTATCTATACACATGTTCTACATCTTTCCGATAAAGTCAGTTGCAAGCAAATCCGTCGGTTAGATCGGGATTTATATGGGATAGAAATTTCCCCGTAGGTTTTTTTTTTTTTTGAACTGTTCAAAAATTGTTCAAATCAATATTTCACGCCGAGACCTTCTTCCAATAACCTTCTTCATTAGAACTTGGATCTTATGTCCAGAGTTTATATAATTTCCTTCATTTTTGCCCACAGGCGCTAATGTGCCTGTGGGCACATTAAATTTTTTTGAACTGTTCAAATTTAAACGAAAAATTATTCAAATCAAAAAGTAAATTTTGAAATGCAATGTCCTTGCCAAGACCTTTCGAATGCAAAAAGAATTTTTCGAATCGGACAATTCGTTCAAAAGTTATTAGGGGGAGGGGGACAGACCGACAGACAGACCGATACAGACAGAAAGATCGACAGACCGACAGACACACATTTTCTCCATCTCAAAACCCTACTTCCATTTTTTTATTTTTCAATTTTTATTCAATAACTTCACTTTTTTTTTACTTTTCTTTATTTTTAACGGTATTTTTACGATACTTCATGCTTTATTATTTTCTTTTTTTCTTTTACGAGAAAGTAGGCTAAAAAAAGGAGATTAAAAAAAAAATCTTTTTAACTGTTGAGCATTTTATTCTGAAATTATTCAGTCGAAAGCTGTTTCAACTGGTCATGATATGATAAGATTATATTTTAGTGAATAATAAAATTTAGTCATCTTCGAGACCTTAATGGGACATTTATAAGAAGCAAAAAAGAAAAGAAATTTATTTTTCCACTTTTTTCCGCTTTTGTTGCAGCAAGAAGAACTCAGGCAGATAAAAATTATCACTAATAACAAATAAGTAATTTATCCACTTTATGTACTTTTTAGCGCTCATACTACATCAATATTCATGGCAACATGATGATGTATTACATTGTATCAAGAAGAACAGGAAGGGAAAAAAAGATAAAGAAAGGAGGAAAGAAAGAAAGGAAAATAAAGAGAGATAACTCTTAATTTGGAACATGTAAGGAAGGTACGATTTCTCAACTCTCAATGACGTCAGGAAAAGTATCGTGTAGCATAGTTCTAATAATTCAGTGGTAGATCCAGAGACTCGATTTAGGACGACTCCGTCATCGGAAGGGGGGGGGGGGGAATCGAATTTTCGATAGCTGAAACTTTATGTTGAGCACATTGTAAGTTATAAAAATAGTTTGCTACAAAAATTAAACATATTTGTATGTATTTTTTAAGAATTATTTATAAATCACATACATCATTATTATTAATACAAATTGTGAGAAGTGATTTCATTTTATAAAGCATTAACATCTTTGAAACCTAATAATGTTCGCTAATTTTGATTATCCGAGATATGCGATTTTCCGACGTCACTCCGGTACTAATCTCATCCGATTATTGTGGTATTACTGAACCTCTATACTTATATTTATGCGTAGTTCTATACCCATATACATTGCGCGCCGTCGCAGTAGCAGCAAGCAGAATCCAAACTTGGAGAAATTAAGAAACTTTAATAATGTAAACACTATTTACAACAACACTTCAAAAACCATTGACAGTATCAAAAATTCACAGTACGTTATAAATTTATACAGGCACAGTACTACCACTAATGCCGATGAAACCCTCAAAATGATATAACAGCCTGTCGCAGTCAAATGCAAGCAAATTGCAAATCAATCTAATTTGATCTCTCTCTCTCTCTCTCTTGAACCTTGATTTTAGTTTCTGGACAGTCTTTCTTACCTCTCCTCGGGAAGGTTCTAGATGCCTCCCTCGATTTTTCGGAGACTTTAGAGATTTGTCGCCAACTGTCACTAAATCACCATGGCGGTTAATTTTATCTCCAAATGCATGTAACGAATAAAAATGAATGAATTCTGTAAATGTTGTTTCTCTGACAGTGCAGTGTCAATGCAGGGGAAACAACCTGTCAATGTACTGGTGGCCCCTTAAATGAGATAATACTTTCTCAAATGCAATAAATGAATAATTAATAAATATTAATGTTTCACCGATGACAGCAAGTGAAGTAAGTTTTGAAGCCAGGCGTTATGCCGTGTTTATACCAAAGTCTTTCACTAAGTTTTCCACAAGTTGCGGCGATTTGTTGCTTTTTCTACAAAATACAGCAACCTTTTCTGTCTTCCACTGTCTGGAAAGACAGATTTTCCAGGAGTGTCGGTTAGGATGAAAGAAAGTTGCCAACTAAAAATGGAAGATTTGTTGCTGCGCGCTTTGCTAGCAACTTGTAGGAAACTTATGGAGAAGTGTTCCCCCTCCATGCGCCCCGGACGTGACGGAGGGGGGGGGGGCGCCAATTCTTTGGCAACGAGTTTCCATTTGTTGCTCTAAATTTGAGAAGAGCAACTTTTAGTTTTCTACAAAAAAATCTTCCACTTGTTGCTCTATAACTTGAGAAGAACAATTTTTAGTTGACAAATTTTAGTTTTCTACAAACAATGTTTTGTCAACTTTTAATTGTGAACTTTGGTGCAAACGCGGCATTAGACATGACTGCTTTGTTTCTGCAGAATCCATAATTTTACGAGTCTGATCGTCAGTTATTATTCGCATGAACCCGTTCCGATCCGCTACCTGTGCGCATTTACCACCCGATGCTACTTTTATCTCTGTCACCCAAATAAACGATAAGCCAAAGAATAGGAGTAATTTTTCCTTTGGACTAAAGTCCGCCTTTATCGAATTTCAAGAAGAAAAATTCTTATGACGTGCTTGTGTTTTCATTTTAATGATCCTATGGTATAGTGAATTGGGGTTTGAGATTTGTCACCAAAGGGAGAGATAAACCACTATGTCGACCACTATGACCAGACGATGATTTGTCAAAATGAACCTCAGCATTTACCTCATGTAAGTATTACCAAGCTGTTCCTATCTAATTCGCGTCGCTTTTCACTATCGAGATAAATAACGATTTACAAGTATGAGTTCTATGACGTAATAATAATTAAAATTTCAGTTTGACACTTCCACAAGGAACAAAAGTATTACTCATCAAAGCTCGAAAATTATATTGCCCGACCTGCCCGGGGCATGTAAAAATTCCGATCGGGCATGAATCTTCTACCCTTACATGCGCGGCAGAGCATGTAATTTTTAAATCAAATATTTCTTTCCAAAACTTTATTATTTCGTATTTTATTGAAAAATCACCGCACCCGTACCGGAACTTAAAATTGACATGTAGACGGACATGCATGCGAGCAATAAAATTGGTAATAGAATTTAAATTCTGAAAAATTTGACTTGTTATGACTTATTATGCAATATTTTGTTTGTAATGATATAGATTAACGTTAAAATAATTGAAGGGTCCAATGGAAAAACGACCTAAGTCCCATACTACTTTTTGAAATTTGCTTTATGTTTTATTCAATTATTTTATTACATAAATGCTAATTTTAACTATATGAGCCTAATTTTACGTAACACCCAAATTCAAATTTATAATACATATATTTATAAGTAGCTGTACCCGGCCACGCGTTGCTGTGGCTCAGTCTGGTTCGATGGAAAAGCAAGAGAAAGCACATATTTCTAATATGTTTCATTTCACAATGCTTGTTGCTTCATTGTCTGAAAATATAGATTGTCTGGTTTACCCACTCCAGAAAACACAATGTATAATTGTCCACGTGAGAAACAATCCGTGTCTAGATCTAAACTGCTCAATTTGATTGATTGGTCTTCAGCTTTATGTTTTTTCAGAATTCTTGGCGGGCAATTTTTTATTTATTCATTTATTTATTTATTTTGTCGTTCCATTGTCTGTGAAGATTTTGATATTGTCTGGGTCGGCACATTGAAGAATTCCAACATAAGCCTTATCCAAACAGAAGAAACACAAACACAAAAATTCTAAATTAAAAAATTACCATTCAAACTAAACAATCTTTGTTTCAAAGTTCCCTTGATCATGAAATGCAAAATACTAACAAAATACTTCAATACAAACAGAAAAAACACAAAATTTTAAAATCAAAATGAAAATACAGTAGAGCCTCGGTTATCCGAGCCCCGACTAACCGAGTTCCGGGTTAACCGAGGTACATTTGCCCTTGAAATTTTTTTTTTCTTGGCTGCCGATGGCGGCGTCACTGACTGACGTCAGTCATCCGATTATTTTCTGTTGATATAAAGACCTAGAACAACAGTCAGAGACAACTTCAACAGACCTTTTACGGCTACAACCGCTTCGTAAAACGGCACCAAAGAAGCGTGCGAGTTCCGTTAAACAGAAAACAATATACAATATATATACTATATACATAGACTTCTTCAAGACACAACTTTAACTGGAACATGTACACTACTGATGTGTACATATAAAATTAGATATGTGTATGTATGTAACGTCATTTTTTCATTTCATAATATGTACAGTAAATGCCTTTTTTTTTTTACATCTTTGACGACATTTTCATTCATTTCAACCCATGTTTCCCTCTCGATTTGGACAGAGTTCGTGTTATCCAAGTTTTCGATTATCCGAGGTACCCTCGGTCCACATTACCTCGGATAATCGAGGCTCTACTGTAGGTAAATTAAACTGTTGCCATTCAAAATAAGTAATCTTTGTTTTTAAGTTCCATTTAATCTTCGAGTGCAAAAATGCTAACATATACTTCAATACAAACACAAAATGTTTAAATAATGAAATTTTTTTTTTCTTTCCAAAGGGGCTGCGGTTTTTTTCCTCAACCATTGCAGACCTAGTGCGTTCCCCAAACATAATGAAATATGTTTTATAAAAAAATAGAACCGACTTCAAATTATAAATTGCGCTAAAAAGTGAAAAATATATTAATTCTTTAAACAATATCGATGTGACTTTTAAACATAGTTTTAGAAGTCGGTGCAAAATTAGGATTGATAACATCTTTTGTAATCATGAATCAATTATAAATATATATATTTTCGCAGAATTAGCAACAGTTCCAATATGAAGTAACAAATAGTCTAATGGTTATTAGACTCATAATTTTGCACCGACTTCTAAAACTACGTTTAAAAGTCACATCGATGTTGTTTAAAGAATGAATTTATTTTTCACTTTTTAGCGCAATTTATAATTTGAAGTCGGTTCTTTTTTATATATAAAAATATTTATTTTATTCTTTTTAGTGTAAATACATTTTTTATATAAATACTCTATTTTTAAAAAATCCATATCAAAGGACAAGCTTTCTTTTAATGAATGGCACTGAAAACTAATCATTTGTATGATAAATTCAATTTTGAAGTCAATTTTAGAAAACAATCTGACTGGATTTAATTTTTTATTCAGAGAAACCTTCAGTCAAACTCTTGCTGTAACTGCTTTCAATATTATTGCCCAATAGCAACAAACACTTTTTTAACAATGACTTTTATATTTATTAATAGTTTTCCCAACAAAGAAAAATCAAGCCATGTCTTTCCAATTAAAATAAAAAATACTTATTTTTCACCCGTAACGTTTTTTCTAAAAAACAAATGTAGTTAAATTGATTTGCGATATTTGAGTTAGAAAATTAGTTTGTTACTAAAAAAAATCATGCAAGTCGGTTCATCCGGTAAGAAGATATCAGTGGACAAACAAACAAAAAAAAACCGACATACATACAATATGAATGTATAACCTCCTTCTTTTGTGAAGTCGATTAAAAATGAAAATAGCTAAATTAAACTGTTGCCATTCAAAATAAGTAATCTTTGTTTTTTGTTATCCTTAATCTCTGAGTGTTAAAATACTTCAATACAAACAGAAAAACACAAAATTATTAAATCAAAATGAAAATAGTTGCACCCTGCCACACGTTGCAGTAGAACATTCTCTTTAATAAAACAGTACAAAACGAAATAATAAAATCAAAAGTAAAATTAATTAAAAGTGATAGATAAAACACGCATGTAAATATTCGATAATATTTATATAGATTAAGCTAACTTTATTCATCCGGAGTCGAGGGAACTGCTAATTATTATTTTTGAATCAAGGTAAGCCTTAAGAAACCGAACTAAAAAGCTTATAACTGGCGTTCTTATTGACTCAGAAGGAATCACCTAGAATATAATGAAGGAATCACCTATGATTTCATCTCTGGTGGTACCGCTAGCGAAGCTTCATTTCATTGTGGAACTTATCTTTCGGTTAGCGAGACAACAGTTCACCATGGCTGGAAAATAAAATTAATATGATATTGCAATTTCATTCTTGCAATCAATCTAAGATCATCACCAAAACTCATTCCAGATGAAAAGCAACTCAACAAATGACGCCGTTGTACAATTTGGAAGTTTTAATTACCCTCTGGTGACAAATCTGGCCCTACTGATGAAATTGTGCTTAAGTTTTCTTAATTGATCCTTCTACATGTTATATTACTTTTTCAAGGGTTGACAATGTCTAATGGATTTCAAGCAATCCCGAACCATATGTCTGCATTTTAATGCTTATTTGTGCTTTCTTACGTAAAATTATTCTTTATTACTGTTTACTTTGCACAAAGTTAAATTATTATTTTAACTTCTAGGCATGTAAAATTTTTGTTCAAGCTTGTAATCTTTTGGACAAACATGCCCGGTAGGGCATGTACATTTTTAAAGATTTTCGAGCCCTATTACTCAGCATCTTTTAGTAAATCTAAGTTTGGACATATAGCTTAATTACGGTAAAATCAATGGGTGAAGACAAAAGCCTTTCCTTCGTTCGGGCTACTGTAGTGGATCCAGAGGGTATAAGTTTATGTGCTTCCCAGCTACCTTTCTTTTCATAATTTCACGCTTATTAGAGTAACATACCTAGATGGGAAATCTCAACTGAATTGTTGGTATAGAGACAGTATATCTTTTCATAATTCTTCCTTTTTTTACATTAATATTTTTCCAGCTCTAAAACCCTATACTATTTTTAGGATTTGGATATGGTTCCGTGTTTTTATGGTAACTTGCAAACCAGCGAAAAGAAGGTGTTAAGTCAAGCTATCGAGAGAAAAAAGAAAGAAAAAAAATAATAATGAAAAATAAACTAAGACTAAGACATGAATGCACATTCTTGGATGATTGTTTATTTATTTGAAAATTGACATGGCTCAAAAATCAAGAGAAAAAAAAAAAAAAAAAAAATCTTAAGTGAGAAAGTTTCTTAAACAGGAAATAAATAATGAAAATAAATAAGACAGTAGTCTATTAGAAATGTATTTTTGCTATTTTTAATATTTGAAAACTACGTAATATGCATAAGTAATGATTTCAATAGCATGTTATAATTATTAAGAAAAATATTAGAATTAATTAACGTGTCTTTTTTTACCCTACGATACAAATACAAGAAAATGAATTTCAATACTCAATACCTACACTGCGAAAAATTTCTGCAAAAACACAGAAAAGAAACAGAGTAGTTCTGTAAGTTTACAAAGAACTTGTTTAAAATCAAATAATGAAGTTTCTTGATACCAGTTTCTCAATAAAATTCTTGTTTTCCCTCACTCTGTACAAACAGAGATCTGTTGAGTTACGTAACATAGAAAGATCTGTGACAAGTAAGTATCTGTGGTAAAATGTTCGCGAATCAAGTTTCTTGGTAATAACAACTCGGCGAAAAACTGGAGAGCTGTAGCCCTCAGTTTAAAAATTGTAAGCAAATGCATTATATATTGACTAGCGGTGCTCGCACGGCGTTGCCCAGGCTGAATCAGGTCGCCTACGGCGCTGTCCTTGCTAAGAGTATAAAAAAAATCGCCTGCAGGAAGGAGTCGCCTGCAGCGTTTGAAAAACATCGTGTGTCTCTTTGTCAAAAAAAAAAAAAAAAAAGAAAAAGAAAAAAAAATAGACATCGTCAACGCTTGAAAAAGTAATGTAACATGTAGAAGGATCAATTAAGAAAACTTAGGAACAATTCCATCAGTAGGGTCAGATTTGTCACTAGAGGGTAATTAAAACTGCCAAATTGTAGCACGACGTCATTTGTTGCGTTACTTTTCATCTGGAATCAGTCTTGGCGATGATCTTAGATTGATTGCAAGAATGAAATCGCAACATCATATTAATTTTATTTTCCAGCCATGGTGAACTGTTGTCTCGCTACCTGAAAGATAAGTTTCATAATGAAATGAAGCTTCGCTAGCGGTACCACAGAGATGAAATCGTAGGTGATAATATTTATAGTTAAATGATACTGTAAACTATACCTAAAAAACGTATGCACAATTTTGTTAGTATTCTTTATCGCCGGTTTATCACCAACGCCTAATTAAAAAAGTCAGATTGTAGCGTGTCGTCATTCGCCACGTTTTTTTTTAAATCTATATAAATAAAACCAAAAGTTTGTGTGTGTGTGTATGTGTGTGTGTCTGTCTGTCGATCGCCTCCTGGCGAGATGGAACGGTCCAGAAGTACGAAATTTTGGTTACAGGTACCTTGGGTCGGGTCCTCGTGCACCTCGAAGCGTTTTTCCGAAAATTCGAATTTGTTCTTCTTTTATTCCATTTTAAACAAAACTGTTAATTTTATTAATATCTCATCGAAGAGACGTCACATCTTTTCGATTTTTGCAGCGTATGGATGCCCGTAAAAAATTGCACAAGATGATCTCTTTCTGACGTTCGTAGAACAAATAGAACACGCGCAATAGTCATTTGAAGTAGTTTTCGAACTTTAAAGCAAGGCTTACCTCTGAATTTATCTGCTCAATTTGCGTGTTTTCGCCAAAATTAATAGTACTTTTGTCGCCAACTAGATGATTTCTGTTAACGTGAGATTGAAAAAATGCTGTTTTATCCTTATTCATGCCATTTTATGAGCGAAACAAGTTCTAAAAATACATTTCATTTTTTTGCAGATTTTGTGGATTATTACCAGCAGACGATTTTTAATTACTTTATCTTCAGGATGATTTTCTTTCTTTTTGGCGATTTATATTTATTTCTTGGATAAAAATTAGGTTGGAATGTTTTCTGTATCGGGATTTATTTTTGATGAAATTTAAAATTTTGCCAAGTGTTGATTCTTTTTTTTCGCCCACCATCCAGTAAATTGTTCTCAGTATACTATTTTGTTATTTCCAAACCGCGCCAATAATCCTTATTAGTAATATTGTTCTCATTGAATTCAATACGTGATTTACACTATAGGATCATGACGCATTTGCGTTAAGCTTCCATTACTGCAGTGCAATCAATTTGGCGATCTTCTGCTTCATTTTAATTTTTTACGTAGCGGTTTTTATTGATTTCATATTTTACTCAAGTTATTTATTTTGTAACATTTATTTAATTTTTTTACTGTCTATTTGGCGTCATTTGGACATAATTTAGTTATTTCTTTCTATCAACCTTACTTTAACACGTCAGCATTGGTTCAGTACAAAATATTTTCTAATTTAAATGTACATTTGCCTTTGAAAATAATGCTTTTCTTTCTTCCGTTTTTATCCAAATTTTATAAAACTGCTATATTTAATTGAATTTTCAGGAAATGTTTTGACGATTTTGCAAGTGGGATTTTTAGGGACTGTTGTCCTTATTTTGATGGGGAATTTAAAGTGGTCGGTTGGTAGTTTTAGGAACAGCAGCTCTTAAAGATCTGTAGTTTAATGGGTACTTTTAGGCACTAAACGTCTTTATTCTCATGGGGATGTTTGGAGACTAATGTCCTTATTCTGTTCGCGATGTTTTGGAATAGTTGTCTTTATTCAAATGGGAGGCTTTAAGGAATGTTTTCTTTATTATAGCAGAAATATTCAGGGTTCGTTATCTTTCATCTGATGGACTTTTTTTAAAGATAATACTGCTCTTATTCTGGTGGAAATTTTTAGATGTGATGCTGTCTATATTGCAACCGCGATGTTCACACACTCTTGATATCATTTTTGCACAATCATCCCGCTGCATATATGCCTTTTTGTTACTGTTGCCCTTACTCTAATAGCAATTTTTATGAACTGGCATTTTAATGGGGATTTTTATGAACTGTGTTTTTTGTTCTCAAAGGAACATTTCTATGATGTCCTTTTCAATGCAATAATGATTTTTAATGACTTTTACTATTCAAATAGGATTCTTAAGGACTGTTGCAAATCTGCTACTTGGATATTTTTGCGAAAATTTTGCCTTATATATTTTTAACAGCATTTTGGACATGCGTCACTTGGCCTGCGAATGATGCAATATTACCCGCGCAACGCCGGGCATTTCAGCTAGTCTAGAATAAACTATACGTCCGTAAACTTTTCAAGGCAATATTTATTTAAATGCTATTGCTAAATCAAGGAAATCGTAAAATCGGGGAGACGGATCTTTTATCAAGTTCAATCTCGAATTTAAAAATTATTGCTAATTTGAGAAAAACTTTAAATCGAAAATATGCTTTATTATTGTTTTATCTTTATTAAACTGAACTATTTTGAAAAATAAGTTTTACATTGAAATTAAGCTAACACTTATTTTACCCGGAGTTGAGGAAACTGCTAATTATTATTTTTGGGTCAAGGTAAGCCTTATGAAATCGAACTAAAAAGCTTATAACTGTCGTTCTTATTGACTTAGAAACTTCGAACAAATTTCATCTTGTGCGGAAAAATCAGCGCTTTCCAGCGATATATATATATTATTAAGATGCGCAAGGTTTTTGTCACCCCCTTACTGGGCAATTTATATGGAAATTTTAGTAAAATTGGAATAAAAAAAGAACTACCTGTCGGATTTTTTTTCTAACGGGTCTTTGATTCGTCCTCTTAAATCACTGCGTCTATTGATGAAAACCGCATTCAAATCCGTTGCGTAGTTTAAAAGATCTTAGCGTACAGACACGGGAAGCGACTTTGTTTTATACTCTTTTAAGATGGTGCGCGGTATATTTTCAGTTTTAATGAGCAGCCTTGCCTTCTACAGACAGTTCTCCCAAAGGCATCTTTGACTAAGGCGCAGGAATCACAACAGCGTGGGCTCAACTGAACTCAACGTTGACTTTGTGTATCACGAAGAGTAATTCAGGGATGGCGCTGATACTGCGGTCCAGTATCAGTTGCTATCAATTTACAGAGTGTTCTCTGTTTTTTTTTAAAATTCTCTGTTAGTTATTTATCTTTAAAGACTTAGTAGTTTCCCGTTTTTACTTCTCTGTAATTTTACATCACACTCCAAATAAACGATTACCAGGAAATTTTCATGAATTTTCGGGCAAAATTTTTTTCTTTGCCGAAAGCGAGTGTGTGTATTAGGCACCCCAATCTAATAATCAAAAGTTGTTAGGTATATATATGCAATTAAAGTTGCATTCACGTGTTTTGAAATTGCAATAGAGCTACTAGAGAGAAATAATTCTCTTTGCTTCCTTGCTCTGAATGAAAGGGGACGAAGGCCTTGTAGCTCCGACACGTGAAAGACATTTTAATTGCAAATGTGCACCAACAACAGTGGCAGTCGCTGTGAAGGTAACCATTTTAATCCGCCAGGGTACCATTCATAAGGGATCATTCATAAATGATGTCACGCTTCGAGGGGGGAGGTGGGTTCGTGAAATTGTGACAAACTGTGACAAGGGGAGGGGAGGGGGTATCAAGAAGTGTGACATCCTGCATAATGCAACATAGTGTGACATGTGACAAAGGGGGGAGGGGGTCCACTGAAGTGTGACATTTTGTGACAAAGGGGGGAGGGGGATCAAATATATGGGAAAAAAGCGTGACATCATTTATGAACGGCCGCTAAATGATGTTACACTTTTATCCTATATATTTAACCCCTCCCCCTTTGTTACAAAATGTCACATCTCAAAGGACCCCCATCCCCCCTTTGTCACATGTCACGTTATGCTGCATATGCGCATGATGTCACACTTCTTGTATCCCTTCCCCTCCCCTCCCCTCGGCACAATTCGTCACAATTTCACAAACCCCCCTCCCCCCTCGAAGCGTGACATCATTTATGAATGATCCCCAGGCCATATTGAACGATTTTTTTCCCCTCTTTTTTTCAATATGATGCTTGGGGGATATCAGTCTAAAGATCGTAGAGATCCTCCTGTTATCAATCTTTCAAGCCGAATGTCGTTCCCAAAAGCAATTTCAAGAAGAGCAAGAGCGATGGCAACGATTATGAACTCTTTGTTGCTCGCTGTTGGTAAAGGTCCGAGTTGCTTTCTTAACCCATTAACAGCTGTGGGCGTATATATACACCTCACTATGGCGATGCGTTAACTGTCCCGGGAGTATGTATAATATACTCCGTCCCAAAGTGTGATTTCCAGGCCCTCGGCTGTAATTTTACTGCTATAAACACAAGGCAAAGAATCACGCTTCCGATAAGGAGTATATAATATATACTCCTTATCGAAGCGTGTATTGAAGCATATTGAAAGGGTACTTCTGCTGCATAAGTCCCCTTTTAAAATAAAACACAAATTTCAAAGCGTTCCTGTAGACATACTTGCAAGCCAAAAAGTCTCGTTTCTTCATTAAACTATAGATGTATGTCCCTTTTATTAAAAAAGGCGAAAAAGCGAAATTCGATAAAAATGTAGAAGTCCCCTTTTAAAATAAAGCGTATATTATACGCCCGGGACAGTTAACGCATCGCCATAGCGAGGTGTATATATACGCCCGCGGCGGTTAAGGGTTAAGATGAGCAGCAGTAAAAGATTTCAGAAAGGACATTTTCTCATGCACAGAAGAAGATAAGTGCAAAGTGAAGAGAGAGTTGCAGGTACGTTGGGTGCAACATAGAAAATAAAATAAACATTATATATACATTTTTGTGGTACAAATATAATGAAGTGAAATGAAAGAAAAGTTAAATGCCGGTTTGGAAAACGTCCGGATTTCGGAAAATTCTGAAATTCAGAGGTCCGGACTAGAAACTCCGTATTGTGTTACACCACGCTACAAATCCTTCTTTGTGTTTCCAAATGAATTTTCGTTTCCTCAATATATCACTCATTAGCCGGAAGGCTGGCGTAGTGGTAAGACACTGGCCTCGTACGCCCAAGTTCGCAGGATCAAATCTGGCCCAAGTCGGTCGATTTTAAAGATGCAGAAAATCGTCAGCGCCCATGTCGTATGGTTATGCGGCATGTTGAAGATCCCTTGAGAATCTATTTCGTTTGGTTACTCTCGGCTAAATTCCTAATTCAGTTTCGCATCAACTAAAGCTCAGGTGCCAGTATCTAGGGGGAAACTGAGTGCCCAAATTCTCAAGTGGTAATAGCATCCACCGATAGTGGTGCTAGTTGAAAGAATGGATGCCGGTTTCCGGTGAATGCACTAGGTGTGCAAGTAATCATATGCAGCCCATTAGAAAGAAAAAAAAAATACGTATCACTCATTTTTTGACAGGAATCCATTCTTCCTTGGCGGACGTTTGATTTTCAGGACGTTTTATCGCAGCAAAATAACATTCAATCTTACTTTTCTGCTTGAAATAAAATCATGTTCAGTCCTACTTTAAAAATGGTTATTATAGACTAGGTAGCCTTTCGTCTTTTGTCGAAATCTCCAAAAAGGATAGCAAGGCTAGGGAATTTAACCCTCTCATGCATGCATTTATTTATTTGTGTTATAAACAAAATTTCATATGCCGCAAACTAATTTAACATCTCAGGATTGTTGTGTAATAATTTATTTTTAGAAATTTTGTCCTGTATAGTCAAAAATTCATGTTCTTGTATGAAGACGTTTTATGGTTTTTTGCCATATCTATTCAATATAATAATAAACATGGCAAAATTGAATATTCAAATTTCTTTTATAAGGAATAAAAAGCTGTAAAATAATAACAAACTTCTTAGTACTTCAAAACACGCTTCAAAATAACTAAACAAAATTTGATTCGAAACTCAGATTTTCTCTTCTTTCTTGAATCCTCCATGGACTCCCAAATATATCTTAATCTTTTAACAATCTTGAATACCCTATGAAACATTTTGTGGTTTCCAAGAACTGTTTGGAGTGTCTAGATGAGGAAGACATCATACAAATTGCAGCCCAAAAATGAATCTGCATAAAAATTTGAAGCAAAAGGGTATGCCACCTCATATGAGGCTTTCATGCATGAGAATGTTCAGAAATTCACCTTTTTATTAAACTCTTTCCTTATCCCAGTCTTACATTCTAAACATTTCTTCAAATATGACTTGATAACTCAGAAGAAGTCGTGGTTGACTTTCGTTTTTGAAATTCATTTCAGCATTTTATTTGCAGTTATGTTTTCGTAAATTTTCTTGTTTACTCTCTATGATGCGAGTTACTATTATTACTACATAAGTTTCCAATACTTCGTTTCCTTTGACTGCCGAAATAATACCAGAACAAAAAGTCAATTAAAACAAGACACGAGCATGTTTCTTAATAGGTGGTGATCTAGTCTGGAATATTCGGTTTATATTGCATCTTAATGTTCTGTAGTTTCCTCATGCACTGAAGATATGCAGAATGTGTACGTGCTGCAGCTGTGCTAGAGTTTCCTTCTAAGAAAATGGCCGATTTCACTGATTGCTCCCCTTGAAATTCTCCTTTTCCGTGAAGTTTATTTTATTTATGTACACATCAGAATAACAGAAATGCCAACATAGAATAACTAAAATATAATTAATATAGTTGCAGCGTTGTCATGTAGCAATATAGTCCAGCGTTTGTCATCTACACCCAGGTTCATCAGTTGAGGCTTCAGGAAGAGACAATTGATCCCCTGGCTTTTAGAAACATAATGTATTTATACATGTGTGTATCTAATGTATTTTTTTCTTTCTATCGTAAGTACTGAGTGTATATGCCTTTTCCTCCTTTTGAAAAGCTTTAAAAAGACTAATTTGTTTCTCGCTTCATCAATTAAGGCAGTGAGAAGCAAAGGGATGTAAGTGACTAAAAAACGATTATGAGAAAAACGCGTTCAAGGTTTGGACCTTATGGGACCTTTAGTACTATTTTTTTTCTAAATCCTGTTAGGGCGCAGAACCTGTTAGGGATAGCCGTAACATCTCTGGCTCAATATATAATAGCGCTTTCCCTATCATTTGAAATTCAATTTCTAAATTTTCAAATTTGTCACTTACACCCCTTTGCTTCTATGTGCCTCAATATATGTCAATAATCCCGATTGTGTTTTTTTTTTTTTTTTTCTGTGCGTGTGTGCTTAAGAAAAAATTGCTACAAGCAATCTTAAAATAAAGAAAGACAGAAATAAATAAAATTTTCATGTTCTTCGCTCTTCAGGCAAATCGAAAAGCATCGAATGCAAATACAGTCAGACCGCGATATAAGGTCACCCCTCGGGACCTCACGAAAATGACCTTATAACTGATTCATACACATTTGCTATTCAATGAGTCGGGACTTCAGAAAAGTGACGTTATATCGAGGTCTGATTGTATTAACAAAAATTGACTTACATTTCGAATTCCATCAGCTCATCAATATATCACCATCACAACAATGCACACATTCATTTCTTTTCATTATTCCTTAGATTCTTGATTGTACTACTGGGCTTCAATATTCTGTTCTGGATTCTTGTCATCTGGTTCCGAATTTTCTTCGGCTGCAGCTTGTGCGGCGGCGGGAGCAGAAGAAATCCCTCAGATCGCCGAAGAGGGCGTGACTCCCATGGCTTCCAGCAAGGCCAGGGAAATCCAGCGTTTATTAACGATGAGGTAGGGAATTAGCAGTTTCAAGGTCATTACCACTTTATATTCTTCAAATGAAATGACAGTTCTGAAAACTGGTTCTTGATTTTTTTGTCTTACGCACCTTTAGTACTTCTCACTTTCACTCTTCCCCTTTGTTCTTTCTTTTTCGAATATTTTTTCATCAGTTCACATGCTGCTAATGAAGCCTGTGGTAAGTATGCCCTTTGTGTTTCTTTTAGTAAACCTTTGTTGCCTCATAAGTGCAATTATTATGTATATGTAGTGATGGGCATAATCGAAAGATTTGCATGATCGAATTAGCGGGTATTGAGTAATTCTGATAACCGAATGCTCAGCAACGGAATGAATCTCCTGAGTGGTTTCTTTCTGGAAGCATTAAATTGAATGAATTTGTCGAGTGAATCAATCGAATAAATATCTCGAGTGATTTCATACTTAAGCAGGGTTCACACTGGGGAAAAATACAAGGTGGGATTTTCCTCCTTGACCAAAATTTTAAGTGGGATTTTTAAAGTTTAAGCCCAAAAAAAATTTTTTTTGAGTGGGATTTCAAAAAATATTGCGGGAATCGCGCGGTCTAGCGCGAACCCTGTTAAGTAATCAGCAATCAAATGAACATTTCGAGTGATTTCCTCGTTGAATAATCATCAATAGAATGAATACCCAGAGTGACTTCCTAATCGAATAATCATCAATCGAATGAACTTCTCGAGAACTATTCAGAATCAAATGGAAGTCTCAAGAATCAAATGAACTCTCACAAATCAGTGGTATGTGTTTACAATCATTCAGTGCATTGATTTGTGATAAAAATTTAATATTTGTAAGAAACCCTTACCATTCATGTTCTTGGTAAGAATGGTGATGAATTGTTCAGAAATTCTCAATTTTTATCAAAATCGCAGCATATATGTACTAAATGATTGCGAACACTTGAGAATAATTTGTGAACGACCTATTAGGATAACACCTCTTTTCCAAGAAACATTGAAATATAAGTCATTTACAGTCGATATCTTTATGAATTTTCCCACTCAACTGAAATTTTTTATGAGGCCCTGTATTCTTAGGTATAAAACTAAGAAAGTTGAAAATTGCTTTCTTTTAACCATGCGTAGTGAAAAATCTATTCCTTTAAGTACTGAAAAATTTTGTAATGTTAGTTGTTTTTTAATTTTAACTTCAGTTAAATGATTCACTAGCATTTGAAGACGTTAATGAAAAATGCGGCTTGAAGCATGCCTTTATATGGTTGAAGTTTCGGAACATTACGTCATGTATTTCTCTAGAAATTTGAAAAAAATGCCAAAAGGGAAAGTGTCCGAGGACTTTTGGTTGTACAGTGTATATATATATACATATATATATATATATATATATATGTAAGAACGGCTGTCCCGTTCTATCTTCTACAGCTGTGACCGCTAAAACCCATGTAAGACGAGGCACAGGGTTTCGTTGCAATTCTTTATTGGTAAACTTTAACACACAAATATCATAACATTAATATTGTTGGAACGAAGGACATGAAGTCATCAGCACGTTTCAAGAAGCAAGAACCCCCGATTTTCGTTCGGGCAGTCGTATTTATATGGGGGAAAATCTCTTAGACTGCAGACAACATTCCCTACACCACGTGATAGCACGTGGTTTAAATAGGAGGGCCATATGGAAAATAAAATATATTATTGGCTTTAATGCCGTAGACAGGGGCTGGCCTAAGTCTACGGGGAAAAAAATAGTCTGGAGGGAATTAATGAGGGAAACCAACTTGAGCTTAGGCATGACCATATATGGTAACGCGTTAGAGAAATTTATGAGTGAGACAACCCTGAGTTGTCAAGTTTAATATGGAAAAAGCCAGACAAAGGAGACAAAGGACTTCTCCATATCACAGCCTGACAAAGGATACAAAGGATTTTTCCATATTACATCCCCCCTCCCCAAAAGTTCTATTACTTTAAATATTGAAGAAGTGAAATATCTGCAGCCTTTTTCCCCACATAAATTTATGTATTAAATTTTATATAAACATATCACATTTTGAATGAAATACTATACAGTTACAAAAATTACTGAACATTTTCATCACAGATTATTATACCCTTACTAAACGATATTTACAAAATTGTATTTACAGTTCAGTTTAATTACAGTTGGATTATTCTGTTGCAGTTCAAAAGTGAATGACTTATATCACATTATTCATGTGATAGTTTGAAATTTGTTGGTGGGTAATATTTCCTCAATCTTGACACATGTACTATGTCTGATTTTTCTTTGCTGTGTGCATTTGGTTTATTGATTTCATAAGTTACGTCCGTAACTTTTCGAAGAATTTTATATGGTCCACTGAACGGTTGCGAAAGTTTTCGTGAATTCGGATATTTGAATTCTTCATATATCACAAAGTCATCTGCATTAAAAGATTTGTCGACAAATCTGGCATCGTAATATATTTTATTTTTTTCATGATACTCTTTAGTTCTTTCCACTGCCAGTTTTCTAGCTTCCTCAACAGGAGGATAAATGTCTTCATTTACTGGATTTTGAAAAGGCACTGTACCGTACATTAAATACGCAGGTGGGAACTTCGTAACTGAGTGTGGAGTTAGGTTGTATTCTTGAGTCACCTGCTCTAATAATTTAGACCATGGCACGTTTCCAGAAGCTGCGTTCACTTTGCACTTTAGGCGAGTGACTATTGTTTGGTTCAGACGTTCCACCTTACCATTTGTCTCTGGTCTATGAGCTGTGGTTAAAAGCTGTTTAATTTTGTGGTGCTTTAGAAATTTCTTGAAATGAGATGAAGTAAATGATGGATTTCTATCACTTAATACACTTTTAGGTATTTGAACACTGAAAATTTGTTTAAGAAAGTTGACGTAAGTTTCGGTAGTGATTGATTTTGATGCAAAAGACCACATGTATCTAGTATGATGATCTATAAACAATGTTAAATATTTTTTCGTGGAATTGTAGTAGTTGAAACCACCCACACTATCTACTGCAACGAGATCAAATGGTTTATCAACTGGAGGCATAGACTGTAAAAGGCCAAATCTTTTTTGTCGAGGCTTTTTGTTTACCTGACAAATATGACAATGTTTGTTAAATCCAGTTATATCTAATGTTATATTTTGCCAATAATATACAGGCGTAAGTAAATTAATTGTTTTTTGAATTCCTGGGTGTCCAAACTTTTCATGGACAGTCTCAAGTAATTTACGGCGTAAAGAAAAAGGAACAACAATTTTAGTAAAACCCTTTTTACGCAGGCATAACACGTTATTAATTTCGACAAAATTACCAGTTAAATTGTCATTTTTTTGAGCCTCTTGAATTTCATCCAATTGCAGTAGATGCGAAACGTGGTTTCCTATATTTTTTTCAACACATTCATTATTTACAGGTATATCTCTTGAGAGCATGTCAGCCTCGAAGTTTGTGGTGCCTTTCGTATATTTAATATCATAGTCATACATACTTAATTGTAAGGACCAGCGGAACAAACGACCTTTTAAGTTTTTTACATTTTTGAGCCAAACTAACGCCGCGTGATCGCTATGTATGACGAATTTATGGCCAAAGAGGTAGTGGTGGTACTTATTTAAAGCATCCACAACAGCTAGACATTCCAACTCAGTAATACTATAATTCTTCTCGTAATCTTTTAATGAGCGGGAATGGAAAGCTATGGGATGTAAGGCACCCGAACTGTCTGGCTGTTTTAATATTGCTCCCACACCAGTTTGACTTGCATCAACACAAATATGACATTCTTTTTTAGGATCAAATATTTTTAAAATTGGTTTACAAATTAAAGAGTTTTTCAAAACTTGAAATGCTTCTTGGCATTTGTCAGTCCATTGCCAAGTTGTATCTTTTTTTAGCAAGTGGTTTAATGGATTTCTAATAGTTGCATATTTATCTATAAATTTATGGTACACATTTATTGACCCCAGAAATCTTTGGAGAGATTTAACATTTTTAGGCGGTTGTAATTTTTTAATAGCCTCAATATTACTATTATCGGGCGTTACAATACCATTACAAATTTCATACCCTAAAAATTCAATTTTAGTCTGTAAGAAAGAACATTTTGATGCTTTTAACTTTAAATCTTCCTGTCTGCATATCTCAAACATTTGTTGAATATGATCTAAATGTTCTGAAAGGGTTTCAGAAAAAACTATTATGTCATCAAAGTAATTGGCTGCAAATTTTATTTTATGTTTTGTAAGTATTCGACGCAAAGTTCTTTGAAAAATACTTCCTGAATTTTTCCACCCGAAGGGTAATTTGTTCCACTCATATAAGCCACTATTAGTGACAAAAGCGAGCTTTTCAGTATCGTCGGGATGAATTGGTATATGCCAATATCCGGAAGCCATGTCTAATTTGGTAAAATATTTGCTTTTCCCTAATTTATCTACAAGTGTTTCTATCAGGGGTAATGGTTCTGCGTCGGACTTAGTAATTTGATTTAATTTTCTGTAGTCTATACATAATCGACTTTTTTTATTTTCGTCTCTTTTAAAAACTAGTGTAACAGGTGCAGAATACGGCGATGAGCTTTCTTTTATTATATTAGCCTTTAATAACTCTTGAATTTGATTTTCAATTTCTTCTTGTTGCTTTGGGGAAGTTTTATATGCCCTTAACGACACCGGTAAGTCGGATGTTAACCTTACCCGTTGAGGTTCAATTCTAATTGTTCCAACATCATATTTATTTTTGGAAAATATATCCTCGTAATTTCGCAATATTTCTTTTAACTTTGAATTTTCCTCAAATTCCGAATGTCCATCGACAGGATCGCGACATTGTAGGCCTCCAATGCCGCAACCAGTCCCAGAAACATCGGACGAAATACGAAAATGATTATTCTTTTCGCAACTCATTTTTTCATTTCTATCTTTCTCTTGACAAGTTTTCTTTTCCGTGCTACTCTTTTTCTTTTCATTTTCGTTATAATGTAATTCCGTCACCCTTTCCTTAGTTTTACTTTCTTTCGGATCTTTCACTCTTTTAATTTCCTTATCAATTTTCTTGCGTATTTTTCCCGTACTATTATTTTCGTTTTTATTTTCTTTTACTTTATTTCCACAGTTCCTAACTAGGATTTCAGGTAAAATATGCAAAGACAAGTCATTCGGCTCGGAATCAGAAAAGGTGATCAGTCTTCTCTGATCCTGCATAACGACATGTCCTACACAATCTATGACCAAACGAAATCCCCCGCAACTCTTTAAACCTAATATGGCATAAGGTAAATCGGTGTCTAGAACATAAAATTCCACCGGTTTAACTATATTGCCGACCTTAAGGTAAAGAATACACGTTTGGTTAAGCTGTAGCATTCCCTTCGTTTGTTTTATTTTTACAGCGATTTTTTCTTTAATCGAAACATTTAATGTTTTTGCAATTGCACTCGGGATGATATTTAATGTTGAACCGGTATCAACATTTAAATAAATAGTCTTTAAATTCGAATTTGTATTTTGAGTGTACGCGTCATTAGATAGTTGATAATCACTTTTAAATTTCGCCTCATTTTTAATAATATACCCGGGTATTATTAATTGTCATACTTCGTTAACTCTCTCATTTTCTTCTCTTAATTGATTATCTTTTTGCTGAGGCGGTAGTTTAAATCCAGCATTCGATGTATTTGGCTTATTCACACAAGTTTGTCCCCAATGATATGCGTTGGAGATTCCTTGTTGTGCGCAAAATTTACAAGGATTAGGGGGTAACTCCTGCGAAAAATGTGCAGTCTGTCTTTTTACTGCATTTTGTCTTTCATTATGACCTACAAACCTAGGTTTATTCTGTTGGTAAAAATTAGGTTGGTATACATTGTTACTATCTTGACGAGAATAGTTATATTGTCGACGAAAATTACTTTGATCATGATTTTTTGGCATCCAATTTTGATAAAAGGGGGGCTTCACCCTAAAAATATTTTGTTGCTCCCCTTTATAAGCGGACTTGGGTGTTTCATGTGGAACTTCATTTATTAATTTTGAAACTACCTGAAGCCATTCGGTGGGAGTTTCTGGCTCTTTTATTACCAAAAATGCCCTAACTTGGGCAGGTAGCCCCACTGAAAGCCCCTCAAGGATATGTTGATTACTAAGTTTTATTTTTCTTCCCATTTCTACTTTTTCAGTAAAATAGGAGTACAACTCTTTTGGATTTCCAGAAAATTTTAAATTTTGAAAATCAAGAAAACTACTTGCTGGAGTAAAGTAATGTTCTTCAAAAATTTGAATGATTTCATGAAAGGAATTACAGCAAAGGCATTGATTGATGTAGAGCTTTAAGGCTGACCCGCGAATAAACTTCTGAAAATTTTTTAATTTCCAATTATCATTTAAATTGTTCTGAGCCGTTTGCTGGTTAAAGTGAGCTAACCATGCTGAAAAATTTATCCCTAACTCTGGTTCAAATAATAAAATTTCAGGTGAGCTACCCGAATTTTTGTCTTTTATTTCAATTTTTGAAGTAGAAGAGCCATCTGCCAAACTTATCTCTTTTATTTTATCACTAATCGTTTGACATTCTGAATCCATTTTTATTAAGCTTAAATCGGCAGTTGCCTCTGCTTGAGTTTCCGCATCCTTACGGTTTAAGTTATCTCCATCCATGTTTGAATTTTCTTTGTGGGAAGACTCTAAGTCAGAATTTTTTTCATTTTCAATGGTCTTGCTCATTTTACCACTACGTAATAACATAATTCTAATAACACACAAATTTTTGACATTTTTCCTTTTTTACCTTCCCACTTTAACAACAAAAATATTCCGCGTAAACAAATGCATAACATCTAAAATATATACAGAACTATTCATAATACTGCAAAAAATATACCATAATTTCAATTACACAGCACATTGATAAATTTACTATTTCAAACATCTTAATGTCAAAAAAAAAAAAAACCCGTGCTGACAAGATCCCTTTTAAAAATTTAAACCGATAATTAATATATCATCAAATAAAGAACTTATTCTTCCAAAGCACATGATCAATTTATATCATAATAAATTCTAAAGCAATATCATGTAAAAAAAAAACCTAACGGGAGAAAAAGATATTCATATAATTATAAGATATTTATGAAGAAAATTCGAAATAATACCATTTTGGAATAACACATTAAAAATTACTCTATCCAAATTCCCTTTAGCACATGAAAATAATTTCAATTCTAAAGCACCACAACATAACGACCCTTTCGTTTAATCACTCCGCAGAACGCAAACACTCTTCGCTTCTAAAAGCCACAACGGGGGCGAGCTTCTCCCCACTCGGAAAAGGAGCGCACATCGGTTCATTGAACCGTCTGGAAAGATGATCCACGCTGCTACATCGGCGCGGCACATTGCAGATTTAGTATTGCTTTTCTTCGATGGTTCTTTTTTTCCTGCAGGAGTCCGGATAGGAACATAAATCCTACCGGCTTGTAAGAACGGCTGTCCCGTTCTATCTTCTACAGCTGTGACCGCTAAAACCCATGTAAGACGAGGCACAGGGTTTCGTTGCAATTCTTTATTGGTAAACTTTAACACACAAATATCATAACATTAATATTGTTGGAACGAAGGACATGAAGTCATCAGCACGTTTCAAGAAGCAAGAACCCCCGATTTTCGTTCGGGCAGTCGTATTTATATGGGGGAAAATCTCTTAGACTGCAGACAACATTCCCTACACCACGTGATAGCACGTGGTTTAAATAGGAGGGCCATATGGAAAATAAAATATATTATTGGCTTTAATGCCGTAGACAGGGGCTGGCCTAAGTCTACGGGGAAAAAAATAGTCTGGAGGGAATTAATGAGGGAAACCAACTTGAGCTTAGGCATGACCATATATGGTAACGCGTTAGAGAAATTTATGAGTGAGACAACCCTGAGTTGTCAAGTTTAATATGGAAAAAGCCAGACAAAGGAGACAAAGGACTTCTCCATATCACAGCCTGACAAAGGATACAAAGGATTTTTCCATATTACATATATATATATATATATATATATATATATATATATATTATAGGAGAGACCGGGGCACATTTGACCACCTCCCTAATCTATTACTTTCCAAATCCTCTCGTTTACATGAAGTCTCATAGACGGAAGCATAGTTGTGGTTGCAATACAGCCAAAAATATCATACGGGAAATACTTAGGCACCCATTTGGTTCAGATTTTAGGTTTTGAACAGCTAAAAGTATTTTTTTTACATCCCTAAATTTCTTAAATTTATCAGAACTGAATAAATGTCTATGAGCAATGAATAGTTCTTTTAGAAAGGTAAAATCATGCTGTTCTTAAGTCCTAAGTTCCTGAAAAGTACTTGCATATTTATAGTTCATCTATGATACCAGTGTCATCATTTTTTCATTTCGCTTTGGGGAACAGTGGACTAGGGATCATTCATAAATGATGTCGCGCTTTGAGGGGGGAGGGGGGGTTCCTGAAATTGGGACAAAGTGTGACAATGGTAGGGGAGGGGGTAACAAGAAGTGTGACATCCCTGCTTATGCAACATAGCGTGACATGTGACAAAGGTGGGAGAGGGTCCATTGAAGTGTGACATTTTGTGACAAAAGGGGGTAGGGGGGTCAAAAATGTGGGAAAAAAGCGTGACATCATTTATGAACGGGCACTTATCACCTTTATATGGGGCGGGGCACAGTGGACTACCTTTACATGGGGCACAGTAGACCACCTTTACATGGGGCACAGTGGACCACCTTTACATGGGGCACAGTGAACCACCTTTACATGGGGCACAGTGAACCACCTTTACATGGGGCACAGTGGACCACCATCCATGTGTCTAAAAATGCAAATTAGATTTACTAGCTTATTTATCATACTTTCATTCACACATGTAATGCAAAGAGTTAATATGAAAATAATTAATAAAAACAGTAAATTTCTGAAAAAATAAATAACTAAATAAATATTTTAATGACATGGAAACATTAAAGTTATTTGCTATGTAGTTGCAAAATTTTCAAAAAAAGAAAAAAGAAAAACACTAAAAGGAAATAGTCTACTATGTAGAATAAACTTTTAAAAACACTGATGAGGATTGCGTTCACATAAGATTTGTGTAGAAAAGTGAACTTGAAATCAGTCTACATTTTCAAAAACAGCATTAGATGACTCCCTTTTTGATGTAACGGGCGGCACAGGACATTGTAGGATATTTTCATGGTTCTTCCTGTTCTATATGTGTTCTCAGGAAATTCATCGATGTTTCATCAAATATGTCTTAATACTTCATGATTAAATTTTAAAACTCACAAATTTTAACTTATTTTATCTTACAAAATTCATTAGTTTCTTTGATTTCTTACTTATTTTGATTTCCTTTAAATTTTGATAATATCTTTTCATGAAAATGTTTGCATTAGGTCCCTTAGACGAAAGCATTAAAAGAAAATGTAATTTCAGACAGAGAAAAAAAGTAATTTATTATATTACTTAAATCTAGGAATGGGACTCAGTGGAACCACTTTGTTGAGTCCACACAACTTATTTTTTTTTTTTTACTCATAATGCATTGAAGGAATTGTTGTAAAAAAAATACGGACATGACAACAAAGATTTAAAGAATCTCTGTAATCTTTTTCAGGTACATACACTGTAAACAGTTCTAGATCAATCTTTCACCAAAAAACTTTTTAAAATGGTGAAATTTGGGTGCAACCAACATTTGGTACCAAAGTTGAACCATTATTATTAGGCTTGACCTATTTTTGGTTAGTGAAACCGGGACACATTAATATAGGATGGGCATACCGAGGGGTCTGGGGTATGGAATGCCCCAGTAGCGCGGGGGGGGGGGGGGGACCTTAAAATGGTCAGTTTTAAGCCTTGCAAGCAACGGGAGTGGGGAATCTGGAACCCTAAATTGTTAGTCTACCCACCTTTTAAAAATAAAAAAGGAATTTTTGCTACTTAATTTACTTAAAAAGATTTTTTTTCCTTTTTAATGAGAATTTTTGCTGGTGTGCCATCTAAAATGAAGCGTTAATAAAATAAAGTTTAAAATACTTCATAAAATTGTTTAATTGAACAATTAATTATTTAATTTAAAATTATTATTAATTAATTAAATATTTAATTTATAAATTATTATTAATTAATTATTAATTATAAAGTATTATTTTTTTAAATTACAACTTTTTGTCTAATTACAAAAACCATTTCAAAAAAAGAAAAAAAAAAACATTTTTGTCAAACTAAAAAAGCAATTAATAAATTAACAATATTATTCTTTGTTTTCATCCCACTCATATTTCTGACTTGAATGTACTTTTTTCAAGATGTCTTTGTTAAGCTTGACTTTTTCATAAAAGTCAGAGCACAGAAAACGCGAAAGTTTATTTTACATACAATCAATGCTCTTGCAATGGACTCCCTCATTAACGCTGTCATCTTAAAGATTCTTAATGCCTTCGTAAAAGATTCTTAAAAACATAAATTCATTACTTTTTACATCTTACAGCCAAGAGCAAAATACAAGAGCAAAATACCGGGACGTATGGCAAGCCTAATTATGATGGTTCCTAGTTTCAAATTCATGGTGAAACTACACCATTATAATGGCTTTTCACTGCGTAGAATTTTTCCCCCTCTTTCTTAAAAAAATGAATAAAACCCCCAAAAGTGATCCACTGTGCTCCGGTCTCCTTATATATCTACATATAAAGGTTTTATGCCAAAATTTGTATATTTTAACTATTTTCTTTAATTATTTATGTCGAAAGTACATCCCAGCACGCATGTTTATGTTTGATGCCTTTTTCATTGCTGTCAAATTATTCTTGCTCCAAGTATGGCTCAAACATTATTTACCACAAAACAAAATTTCATTCCATAAACTGAAATTCTGAATATGCTAAAAATTACGATTATTGAATGAACGTCTGTTCTGTTGCAGTTCATCAATGCTATGTACAATTATTGAAGATAAAAACACATTATTATAAATTAATAAATAATACATTCAATAAAGCTCTGTTTTGATTCTTAGCTATGTAAAAAGTGACATTTTGAAGAATTTATGGCATTTATATATTTCATTGATCTTTCTTCTTATTTTCCAAATAATTTTCTTATCAAAAATGTTCTATTGGCTTACACCCTTATACAAGACACAAGGAGCTTTTCTTTATCTTCCTCTTATCTGTCTCGTCCTTTTTTCTTTCTTCTGAATGTGATTGCTCAAAATATTATTTATTCTGAAATCTTTCTTGGAAACATTCAACAGAAGAAAGGGTGGGTGCTTTCCTTTCTTTCCATCACGGAATTGCCTGATATGAATAATAGTTTATTATGAAGATTGTGCAAACTTGTAGCTAGACAGCTACGCCGAATTTTGGCGGGTGCGTAATTAATGTATTGGGGTTAAATTGATTGCTTCAAAGAAATTTCGCAAGTGGAATTTTAATTCGGATAACAATTAAACGCTCGTGTGTTTCCCGGAGAAGGTACTGAAGTTTTCCAAGGTATGAAGTCCTTTATATAGACCAGTGAATCTCAACCCTTTTTTTGTCGCGTCACACACAAAAAAAGAGAAGTTTAAAAGTTGTGTACTTACCTATAATACACTGTAAAATAATTTATGACAATAATTTTGAATGCAACATGAAATAATATAAGTACTACAAAAACAGCAGCACGTTTATTAAGGGGATAATTACAGGATAACAATAAGAATGCTTTTAATGAGAAATTTGAGCTTGATGTTTTTTGATAATTTCATTTATAATTTGGTGGTAAAAATGACAATGCTATTCTCATATCGTCTTCTACATTTAAAAGCCACGATCTTTTTTTCTTTTTTTATGTTGGCTAATGCTGAAGATCCGAATTCACCAATGAGATGTAAAAAATTGTAATAATATTTTTAAAGATTTTTTGGCTATCATGGGATAGTCTCGCACCCAATATTAATCCAAAATGAATTAATTGATTCTTCCGATAATTTTTGCCATATACATTTCTAAAAATTGGCGATACACAAAAGTGCGGTGGCACAGTGGTTGAGAATCACTGATATAGACCATAGTTTTTTAAGGTATAAAATCCTTCACCTGAACAATGTACAAAATGCCTTAGTTTTTCTCTAGCGTGGTTCTTCCTTTATTACTCTTCTTCTTTTATTTTAAATTTCTTTCTTTCTTTCTTTTTCTAAGAACAGAGGTAGGTAGCATTAAATCCTTCATTTGCTACAGTGAATAATACGCAGGACAGAGTTTAGAAGAGTCTAAACAGACGCCCAAACAGAAAAAGGACGACAGATAGGGTAACCAAAACCAATAACATTTTAACAACCACTAGAAATGTAATTACCCTGCTATTCTTTTAATTAACCTTATAACAAATGATGAACTTTCTAAGGATATCAGATTCAACGGCGTCAAAGTTATTAAATGTAGGGGTCTTACCTTGATAGATGCGACGTATAAATGAAAATAGTTGCAATTACAGAGGCTTCTAAGGTGAAAAAAAAAATCATTCAAAATGCAAGAAAAGTATTCAAAGCAAATGTTTCGTTTCCTCTCTCTCTCTCTCTCTCTCTCTCTTTTTTTTTTTTTTTTTTTCATATGTGAAGCATAAAAAAATTCCTGCTTGTGTTTCAAAATGACCGTTTTTGCAAAAACTGTGCATCTAAGGATTTTTTCAAAATGCATACATCTTTTTGTAAAAACAGAGATTTTATCATGTTGAATGCATTCTTGTATTGTGACGGGAAAATTTTTATTTTCATCAGTCACAAAGCTGTGTGTTGATATTGCTTGTTATCATTTTAAAGAAAGATATTAATTTCTCAATTGCTCTAAGGTTCTGATTTTCTGAATCAAGATTATGCAGTTTTATGTCTGCCCACACTACTCTCCTAAGAAAGAAAGGCATATCTCTAAAAATTAACTCTTGGCTGGATGCATACTTCGACATTTCATTCGCAACCTCTTCCCCGTCAAATAATTAGGTCTGTAACTAAGCATTATAAATATACCTGACATGAACAATTATTTTGAAGAAAAAATGGCATGGTGCCCTGCTTATGTAGGAGGGCAGCAAAATAATAAAAAATGGTAGTTCAAGAAAACTAAGTTATCGCATCAATAGCAAAAGCATGAACTTTTATGCATACCTTCAGGATTGAGTTAGATAACCGTTCTAATAATAAAGTAGAAAGTAAATATGCTGTCGTGCTCTTATTTTTTCATTTACCCTTGATTATTTAACAGCACGTGACATTTTGCTTTTTAAGCTAGTATAGAAATTTTTTCAAAGATAAAGTGACTTTAATTTGCAGGAAGAAGATCCAGCGCGGTCGCGGCCAAGGCCTTACACAATCTCGGAGAGGATGGAATCTCCACCTTCGTACGAAGATGCTATTAAACAGGAGCAATTCGGATTCCGGATACCCACCGCAACCACAGATGCACCACAGAGGTATTTCGTCTTTACTAATTTTCTCTAACTATTCGTATGAACAAATATGATGAGATACCAGCACACTCTCATAAATAGAATCGTCACTTTCGAGGACTTTTCAATCGTCAAGAAAATTTCGTCATTTACAACGATACTTTCCTCGCGCGATCACGTGACTTTAAAAAGTTACTACACAAATTTCGGAAATTTGACGAAAGGTTTACTCGGAGCATTTTTCACGAAGCCATTTTTTCAAATGCGACGAAAGTTTCGTGAGATTTGAGCATGCGTTTCTGAGAGTGCAAATGCGAGATAGATACAAGCAAATATATGAGATACAAGCAAATGCAAAGTACTGTTTAAGTTTTAAAAAAAATGAGATTCAATTCGCACTCAATAGACCCAGGCACTACAGCCGTTGCTGATATTAAAAGACAAGCTTTCCCTCGCGCTATAGCTCCAGATTTCCTGCCTTTTTTGAAGAGAGATCGTGCTGGTATCGCTATGTACTTGGCTTGCAAAACCCGATATACCTATTCAATACCACTAATGCTCAGTACATTAACAATCCCTCACTCCTCGGTTATCTATCTGCACATACTTCTTGTCCTTGGATATATGTTAACTGTAAAAATTTCTAGTTCAACCATTCACCAAAAAAAAATGGTGAAATTTAGCTGCAACCAACATTTGCTACTAAAGTTGGACCATTATAATGGTTCCCAGTTTCATATTCCTGATGAAACTAGGTGCAGCTACACCATTATAATGGTTGAACTTAGTACCAAATGTTGATTGCAACTAGATTTCACCTTTTTTAGCACGTTCTTTTTGGCACAATTTGTGTGTCCTCAAGACACGTTGTTTCAGTATCTGAGGGAAATTGCGAATGTATCTAGTTGTGGTAGCTACTTTTTAGTTTTCCATGACAGCCAAGTAATTAAGTTATTTTAAAAAATTTAATAAGCCTACTACTTATATATAAATTTACAATTAAATAGCTTAAAGTTTTAGTAACCAAAAAAAAACCCAGACAACGGAAATTTATGACACTGAAAAACGGCAAATTACCATTTTTCCCCCCTGTTTCTCATTTCTATGAAACCCCCAAAATTCATATTTTTCACGAGAAATCAAAAACACACTATCAAACCTAGACTATATTGATTAAAAAGGCTTACGAACGGTTTTTCTACAGATGAATAGATTTCACCAGGTTTTTTTTTTTTTTTTTCCGAACAGGGCATTGTCAGTAGAACTCGTGTTTATCACAAGATGTATGAACATGAATAATTCGCAAAAAAACCCTCCGAAAAATCTGAAGGTCTGTGAAAGTGTATACAGTCGAACGAAACCAAAATCAGGAACCAATAAATGTGACTGCATGGAACTTCTAGCTGAAGAGTTCTGAGTTAGGCGTCCACTGGGTTACATTTACATTGTACTCAATTTAGAACAATGAGATACAGTAATCCAAAAATAAAGATTAACTAACTCGAGATATCAAGAGCCGACTGTATATATACCCTAACTGCACTTCTGTTGAAAATATTATCTGTTTCTTACATATCAGTCTCGTAATGGTGTAATTCATCTTTTACAGATCTGAACTTTCGAGTCTTCAAATTCTCCAGAATCAGACTGAAAGTGAACCTGCAGTAAGTATCAGAGAAGATGCTACAATCCAACCAAGCTCTTCTTCTTCAAGCCAGACGGCCACTGATCCCGGAGGAATCGCTTCTTGCTCTCGTATGCACACGTATCCAGCTCGTCAGTTGTCTACTATCAGTGAAGAGAACGACGATTCGCTCCCAGTCACTGTCGTTATTGACAACATTGGTGTCCACACAGCCAGACTTTTGAGGGATTCTATAGATCCAACGATTAAGCTCGCTGATGGAGAGCAGCTGGTAGATCATTCCAAATGTTAACCAAAACGGAAAGGACTTGCTCTGTAAATACGTTATAGTGTTAAAAGTGAACTTGCTATTGTAAAAAGAAAAAGAATTTATTGCGAGTGAAATAAATGTTTTAAGTATGTTGGTTGATGACCACCAATTTCCGAACGTGTAGATATCGTCCCCACTGTAGGCTGTTGGGGAGTGGACTATGAAAAATCATCGTGACTGGCGACAATATGATTAAAATGTTGAATCATATGAAACAAAATTCGTTAGCGTTATTCAAATCTCTGTTTAGTGACTTCCATTTGTGGCTCAAGATGGACCCTTAGCAAAATTAGCTATCACTGAAATGGAGCAAAAAATCCTGATCGGAAAAACGAAGTTTTCATAAAAGCGATGAGAGTAAAAAATATATCGTTCACAAAAGTAGCATCTTTTAATGCAATTATTCTTTTACCATATAACTTTTATATATACACTGCTACTGCTTGACAATTAGAAGGAACAAACACGAATAGATATAGCACTATTCCACAAGTATTATACATAATGTCTGCCCACACCATAAACCCTCGGATGTAAAGCAGACTGGTTTCATGAAACTTCTGTGTGGCTCGTAACAATTTCCGCCTTCTTTCCGCAGTTGTAGAATTCGTCGGAAGACATGATTCTGTACTACTAGCGAATATATTCTTTGCAGAAGTGTAACATTTCCGTGGCAAAGAAAAGAGTCATCAAATTCGGTTCATCTAGTGAGAAGTTATCGAATAAGCAGGAAAAAAAAAAATACATACGGTAAACATTAAACTAGTTTTGCCTAACTACTTTAGTGTATTTGAAATTTCAGTTGATTAAAAGGCACGTGTGAGCTACCATTAATTCAAATAGAAGAATCTTGCTCTTCAGTGCTGTCTGCGTATAAATTTTTGCGATCGCATAGCTCTGCGAATATCGGTTTTGCACAAATCGATCGTTCCTTAGCAATTGCCAACAATGACCTTAGCAATTGCCAGTTATCTTCATAACTGGACCACTACTTCCTCTATGTATGAATTTCTTATTTTTCGTAAAATCATTTATCATTTTTTTTTCACTGACATCATAATGAAAATAATAGTAATATAAATAATAACAATAATTTTCACTAATTAATTAAAAGTTCATAAAAACAATGTCTCTTTCTTTCTTTTCCACTTCCTTGAGCAAAATAAAGGAAGTATTGTGTTCGCGAAAAATTTCCGATTCAACTTTCAGCCTAAATTTGCATTTTAATCACCCATTAATCAATTTTGACTTTTTTTTTCATGATGTCCGTCTGTACGTACATATGTATGTGCGTATGGACTACCGAGTTCCTGAGTCCGTTTTGACTAGTTTTGCAATGACGTCTGTATGTGTGTATGTGTGCATGTATCTCGGATAAATAAAAAAAACTTTTAGCCGCAGAAGATTGAAATTTTACATGCAGGACCAGTATAACGTCTAGTTGTGTATCTCCCCTCTTAGTTGAAATCGGATGTTCCAAAAAAGTTCTTTTACTACATTTGGTGTCGAATCCATGCTGTTTTCAAGTCGTTTTCCGTGTCAAGATATTTTCCCGAAGGCATCACTCAATACAACAGCATAATCTTATATATAAGCTGCTTTCGCTCTTTCTGTCTGCTCGTTATAGAATCCCAGGCCGTTTTACCGATCGGGACCACATTCGGCACAGTTAATGTTTACGACCCGAGAAACTCATCGCTGCAAAAATGAAAGTTGTGACTCAATTAGTTTTGTTTTTAATTATTATTTTATTTTTTTCAATGAACAATTTCAATGAACAATGTAATTGTAATGCAGTTTGCCATTGTTGTAACACATGTCAAATATACTAATAATCAAAACATTTCTCAAGCATTTTGAGTGAAACATCGCTAGATTTGGAATCTCCGTTAAAAATTAATGTAAACGCGAATTAAATTTAATCCTTCTTTCTTTGTTTTAATTTATTTATCGTCTGCGCTTTTCATATATATTAAAGTGGCATGTTTTGACGATGATTATGTTGGATATAAATAAATATTTTTCACAAACAGTTTGATTATATATAGTAAATAATATTTTTAATTTTACAGATTATTATAACTTAGGTGTTTTTTTTTCGGTAAGAATTTTTTTTTCCGAAATTATAAATATCTCTTTGATTTGATGTGCATTTACGGTTACTGGGAGAATTGTATATTTATAATATCTATAACAGCGGTCATTTCGTATGACCGCCGGGTTTACTAGTTAAATATATAACAAGCACAAATTTTGCGGCACCTTTGAAGTACCTCACCAACGTTGGCAAGATATCCCCGAAATTAGCACCAAAATAAAAAAGCCAAATCTAGGGTCTGTTTGGCATGACATGCAGCACGGAACACGATCATTGTATTTAGCGATTCTCCCGTCGAATCGCCATGTCAAAACACTTGCGAGGATTTATAAACTGTCATTGTCTTATTCGGTTGTTAGAAAAATGTATCATTTAATAAGCATAGTACAAGGAAGTCATGTGGAGCACACATTAGATTTTTTTTTGAAATGCACTATATTGTCACAAATGACCAACCACTTTAATTTTTTTGCAACACAGTGAATTAAAAACATTATATATTTCTTGATGAATAAATAATCCATAAATAACTGTTGTAATTTTTGTCCTATGTATGTACGCCTATTAATAAATTAGTTTAAAAAAAAGATAAATAACGTAATTTTTATTAAAACCATTTGGAGTACTGAGCTGGAGTGAAGTCGGAGCGAGTACTGGTGTTGTGTGGCAGGTTATTAAGTCAAAACTGAAGAATACATCTCATTCACATGAGAGAGATGAAACGACACGATCGCAATGCTCACGAATGAAAACAACTAAAAAACAATGAACGTTGCTTAATGTTCATTTGGAAAATGAGGCAGAAATTGTATTGAAACAAATTTTGTATTTCATCAAACTTTAATGCAAAATTTTGTGGAAATTATGGCAATATAATTTGCGGAAAAGTTGTAAAACGGATTTCCGGCAACTGTACTCCTGATTCAGATATTTTGTGAACGCAATGATTTCAAATTTTGTTCTGATTTACTATTTCGACAATAGAGGGCAGCACAAAAATCTATTTTTCTCTTCCTGGATAAATATTATTTTATGAGTCTTCCATAAAATATATATAAATAGAAGGAACAAGGAAAAAGAAAAAAAAAAGAAACAAAAAATTTGTCATTAGTAAAGTTAATGCACTAGAATTTTATCGAATTAGTTGTCTTATATAAGCGTGCTCACGGGGCTCGGGCGGGGGTACCGTGGTGCAGTGACGGGCCCGTAATTTTGCCGTTTACCAGGGCAACAAAGGACAGGGACGTAACTAGGTCATTTTCCAACGGGCTATGCTTCAGCCTACCCCCAATATACACACAAAAAATTTATATATATTTGTATAACGCACACAACACAGTCAATTTAGCGACCCTAAAATCTGGCGCTCGGGACAAGGCCGTAGGGGGGTCCACGGGCCCGCCCCACCCCCCAAAAGTTTTCGCAATGTAGCATATATTTCTCCCTGAAACTTTCCTCAACATTTGTGTTTCAAAGCCAAGCTGAAAAAAAACAAAAAAAAAAAAAAACATTCTGGCTACGGCCTTGACCCGGGCCCCCCCCCCCCCCCCCAAGTTGTCCCTGACAAAGGGTACAATAATTTTTGCAGAGGAAGGGAGCAACTTCAAACTTCCATTGTGATTTCATCTATCCCCTAGAAAATTTGCATCGTAAAAGTAATTAAAAATTAATGGAAAATTATGAAGTTTCCGTTCGCTATTTCTAGTCTTTTAATGATACTTGACCTTTGGGGGAGGGGGGGATATCCTCATTGTCTTTCCCCTATGTCTTTATCCAGGGAAGGATGAAAAGGGTGCATTTTTCTTACATACTGCGTTGAAAAATAACAAAATACATGCACATTCATAAAGATATAATATGTTCTGATACCATCGGGAAAAAATATTTGTCCGTAATAGGGATGTCCCGGTGTCATTGTCCGCAAAAGAGTTTTTTTTTTCAGGCTCAATAATTTGTTTCAGGGGAATTAAAAATTGTTCGCCTAAGAGGGGGAGGGCGTATTTGAGAGGGTGCCCGTTATTAGAAGGAGTTTATATTATCAAAGCCAGGTGGAAATTTCCACCTCCGGAGCCCTCTTGATGGGCCTGAAATAATCGGATACCTCCATTATCCAATAAAAAAAACGAACGCTTGTATGGAAGTGTAAAAATTTGCGTTTTGAATTAATTCCACAGATCAAATGCCTTAAAAATGCTTGTTACGCTTCATTTAAAAAAAAAAAATCCGTGGGAGCAAGCACCTGAAAACTAACCCACGCACCTTTTAGGCGTAATGCAGGAGTGCCATTGAGAGGAGGCATGGTGCAGACTGTGATACAGACATTTTTAGGAGGGATTGTTTTTAGCTGGTTTCAGCCGTCGTTGCTTTGAAAAACGTCTCTTGAGGGAGGCTTCCTACCTTTTTTTTTTTTTTTTGGGGGGGGGGGGGCGGCTAGATTCGCCATTGCTCTTAGGGGATGGGAAATCATAAACCTGTTGACCCTCAATACAGTTTGTGGGTCACACATGTCATTTTTATTATATTTGTCTGGTTTTCAAAAATACCCTTTCTAAACCGCAATCTAAACTAATTTTAGAACTAGACAAACATAGGCACACGGAGAACCAAATAATATAATTCTGGGGGATTTAGAGGAAATTAAGATCAGAGGGCACGGGTTGTAGGAAGGTAAGGTCCTTCGGAGGGTCAGGGCTCTGCAACTGCAAGAATTCTATATAGTAGTCAGAACTTATATTCATGCATAAATAATCTGAAATTACGTAGAAAGTATACAAATTCATCGAAAAAAATAAGCACAGGAAATATCTCCCAGCACATACAAACTGAACATTTTTCCTGGCAAGCCTTCACAGATTAAAGCGAAGAGAAGCACGTTTAATGTTTTTGAGATGTGAAATTTGTAAATCTAAATGCATGAATTGAGTTATTTTTATTATTAAACTCACTAACGATTTTTCGTGTGACTGGGGTCAAAGAATTTAATTATTGATCCGTTCTATGTGCTATTTAGCTTCGTACAAACTGATCGACTTTTTTGCCTTTACAAAAAAGACCCTGCAAGCACAAGATAATATTGCTCTAGGCCCCATTTTTGTTCCGATCGGCCATGGTTAAGAAATTACGACATATCTGCAAAAACTAAAGCGAGTTATTCCTCCTTTTGGCAGCCTACCAGCTTCCGTAGCAGCTTGTTTATTTTTGGAGAGATCATTTTGCGATAGAAAATATGATGCTTGGATTTTGAATTAATTTTTTCTCATTACTTTCTCATGTGATGAAGCAGAATAGAACTGATACTCCCAAATGATTTTTAAAAAAAATAAAAATTTTAAGTTTGTTTTAAAAATTTATCTGGAAGATGTGTCACTATTTTTCTCGTACATAAATTTAATCAATAAAATTCAACTTCTGCTGTTGATTTTTAATTTTTCATTTAAACTCTTGACATATACTTTGAGGTAAAATTCACGAAGTCCAACTCTAGTTTGGGGATTTTGCCAATTTAAATTTTCGAATCGTTGTAAAAAAACAATAAAAATCATTTCAAAGACCCCTTACTTCTACAGCAGGTTAACTGGTATAATTTTGATGTAATTTTAAAATTGTATAATTGTTTTATATCGTTAAATAACTAAAGTGATCATTCATAAATGATGTCACGCTTTGAGAGGGGGAGGGGGGTTTCGTGAAAAACTGTGACAAAGTGTGACAAGGGGAGGGGGTAACAAGAAGTGTGACGTCATGCATTATGCAACATAGCGTGACATGTGGCAAAGGGGGGAGGGGGGTCAAATTTATGGGAAAAAAGCGTGACATCATTTATGAACGGCCCCAGAGGCGTAGATAGGGTTTTCAGCGCCCGGGGACAACTGAAGATTTTGCGCCCCCCTCACTCCATACCCCTGCAGGGCCTGGGGCGTTCTGGTAGGAAAGTAAAAAAACTTTTATGCTTCCTAAATGACAAATAGCTCTAAAAAGCAGCCCTTTTAAATTGTATTTTTATTAGCGACCATTCACTTTGAAGGGCAAATTTGGGACACTTTGGCTTCGCAAAATTATGTGTTTTTCTTCTTTCTCAAGTCACTTTTCCTGGGTTCTCTGGGCGCTTGGTTCTTTTATCTCTGCTGCTCAAAGAGAATGCCCCTAGCCCTTCCTAGAGAGCCATCACGGGTCCGATCCATCGAAAACATCCCAACTCCAACTCAAACGTTGTTTCACTGCCTTTTAAGGCTATTTCGCACGCACTTCTGTGCTACATTGGTCATTCATTCCCCATATGATTTGCGATGCTCCCACTTTTTTGTCGAACATATTCACAACTTTTCAGTTCAAATAGTTTTCTTTTCGCATTTAAAAATAAAATTAATTTACATGAATTTATCGCCTATTGACGCTGCGGCCGAGGACAGCTGCCCCCCTTGCTCTCCCTTAGTTACGCCTCTGAACGGCCCCAATTGTAATAAGTAATTAAAATCCACTGCAATACCCCCCCCCCCCCCAATTCCTTCTCACTTTTTTTTTTAATTTCTCGCTTGGCGACTTTTACCTGTAACGCAACGCAGGCAGCTGGAGGGGAAAAAAAATCTTCATTTTAATTATTCCGTGTAACTTTCATTGAACCACATTTATATTCAGTTATGATAAGCTGAAATCATGGGCGTAACCAGGGGGGGGGGGGTTAAACCCCCCCCCCCCCATTGGGTATGTACTTATTTAGGCATATTTAGGCACACAGAAAAATTTCTGGCTACGGCCTTGCAAAGCACAATTTTTTTTCCCCTAAGAAAATTAAACACATATGCATATGATTTTTTTTCCGTTTCTCTGAAGGGTTGCGATCATGGCCAAAGTATGCAGCTCATAATAAAGAAGACTTTTCATCTGGTTATAAGGTTATAATCAACCCCCTTATCACCTTGGGGGGGGGGGGGGTTAACAGCGAAAGGTGGCTTCAATCACCGTACCACACACAGACAGAGATCCTTTCAATCACTCCAGAGGGTTTTCTTTCCTTCTTGATGTCTTTTTTACCCAAAGGCAGCACAATCTGGGAATACAATCGCACAAGTAATAAGTTTCCTGGAAAATATTCTCTACTGTGATGGATTTCTAAAGTCCAATTGTCCTAATGGGTTAAACCCTCAAGCCAGGAAGGGATGCTCATTAAGAAACTTAAAGAGCAGTTTTTATTTATGACCTTCTTGTCCAAACACCCATTTTGGTAAAATCTTTTTTGTAGATGAGCCGATTGGAAAACTGATGAACTGTATTTGCATTGCATTCTCATTTACAGATGTTCTCTCATCTCTTATATTTTAAATGTTTTTTTTTCTTATTATGAAATTATATTTATTATTTTTACTTATTATTTTTTTCTTATATGTCCATCACTGATTGCATTACGACTCTGGAAATCATCCGTTCAACGTTTCCAATCTCACTGCTACGGTTTAATGCTGCATTTTAATTTTCAATCAAGTATTATTTATATTTTAGCTAAATTTTTAATTATTTTCGATACATAATAATGTTTGCACTCCAGCGATGGATACGTTCGTCATCCAAAAAGAAAAGAAAATTTGATTCAGAAGCTTCCACTTCTGACTTCTGAGGTATGCTTTGCTACAAATTTAACAAATTTTTTAGAAATTTATTGTGTGGCTGAGCAACTTTGTAGGGGAATTTGGATTTTTTTCTCTAAAATTCGACTATTTCCCGGTTTTAATGTTATGAATGCCTGGACATAGAAGATTGTTTAGCGCTAAATATTGAATTTTCAATTGCGTTTGAATTAAAAAATAAACTAATAGATCTAGTAAGGAATGTTTAATGTTTTTGTGAATCAAGGCCGTATCCACAGGGGAAGGGGGACCCACGGGCAGCCCCCCAGAAATCTTTTGCAATGTATCATATATTCCTCCCTGAAACTTTGCTTAACATAAGTATGTCGAAGTCTGGGCCCCTCCCCCCCCCCCCGAAAAAAAATTCTGGATACTGCCTTGGCTCCGGAGCAGAGGAAGCATGTTAAGAATTAGGAAGGGCAGTGTATGCTTCAAAATCATACCCTTTATATATACATATATATAGATATATATGACTAGAAATGATGTTAATATGAATTTTTTCACATATATGATAGATTTTTGATGTATATATAACAGATGTATGTTTAGATCTTTGGTGAAGTTAGAGGAGTGGGTGTTTGGGGCTTTTGCAACTTAAATTTTTGTAACTGGTCTTACATCTATAATGCTTAGGATAACTCTGGAGGCAAGGGTTCGAGGGCTCTCCCCAGGAAACTTTTTGAAATCTTTCTAGCAATGCAATTTCGGGATACTTTGGTGATGTTAGAGGAAACAGAAAGGAGTTTGGTTACTCTCCCCCCCCCCCCCGCAATTCTTTTCAAAATAAAGTATTATATCTTTTAAGTTACTTTTGGTGTTGCTCGTGATATAGTTCAATGTCCTTTCCCTGAAAGTATTTCTGAAAGTAAAGTGTCTTAAAAGCGTAATTTCTCTTTTCTTTCTTTTTTAAAACTTGTGATCTGAATTTTTTCGCCGGGGGAGGGGGGAGGGAGGAGTTGAATTGCTCCGAGGGGGTAGTTTCCCCCCCCCCCGGGAGATGCCTGAAATAAACAAGGAGTATATCTAGAGACAAGTATTTATGACTAGTAAATTTTCAACTCTTTTACACTTCTTACTGGTGTTTAGTCTGTACATTTTTAGGGTGACCCCCCCCCCACCCCCCTTTCACCAACTCTAGTTAGGCCTATGTTTAGAAATAAAACAAATAATAGTGTAAAAGGTGAAATTAGTTGTACATGTATTTTTCAAAAAAACTTTAATTCATTTTGGGTGTCCCCCCCCCCAACAGGTTGTTATTCGGGGCGGAGTGGCCACTCCGCCCCCCGCAGCGACGCCACTGATACAGCACATTGTGAAAAAACAACAATATGCATACGGACATGTATTAAATTATACATGTCTGTATGCATCTTGTTGTTTTAAACTTTTATATGCATTGAATATAGGCCGTTTATCCCCCCCCCCCCCCATTCTCGGAAAATTTTTAAATGACGGGCTTGACAAAACGATAAAATCAGATCGATCTCCCCCCAGCTGCTAAGATCCCCCGCTTTTCTTCCGGCTTTCAGGAATTTTCTTTGCTTCTTTGGAAAGGATTAATCTTTGGAAAGATTTGACACATTTAAAAAAAGGGCAAAAAAACTTTTTCTTTCATTTTTGTTTATGTCTGATGAACTAAATGCAGAAAATAATTACGAAAATAATGAAGGTAAAATATAAGAGAAGGCTTTATGAGAAATTTTAAATATTTGCGCATATTAGTTGCTTTAATACATTATAAAACATGGCTATTTTTTTTAGATCTTACTGTATTAACAATAAATATTTTTGTTTTCGATTTTATCGCAAGCCATTTATAAAACTAATAAATTAAAATTTGTTTCATTTTAGTTGTGTAGATGGCAGCACAATTGTAAAGTCATCCATGTTTCGTAAAATATTAATTTTTAATGCAATCACAATTTTTTGTCAAGATATAATTAGAGATTACTAATGAGTTTTATCATGCACATTATGCACAAGCTATTGCATAGTCAATAGGATAGCAAGGTTTAAAATCTCGTTGTGTATGAAAAAAAGCTTTCAAATAGTATTAAAAATCAAGAACAAATTTATAAGGAAAATAATAATAATATTAATAAATAGTAATAATTTAATTAAAAATGTCAAGTCATTGTTCCTTTGTTTTTTTGCAGAAAGTGTTGTGGACATCATTTGGACGTAATTATTTTACATTTTAAAAACTTTAAAATTCTTGAATCAAATTTTTTCAAGGCTAATTAATTAACTAATTGGAAAAACAAATTACAAACAATTTTCAGCTTAAAACGAAAATTGTCATTCCCTTTAATAAAACAAAATTCAAGCTTATATTTTAATTAAATTGATTATTAAACTTTTTCATTTTAAAAATTATAAAATTTTAAAAATAATAATAAAAAATAATGAAATAATTTCTTTGAAACAACACCAAATGCATTTTTAAACAATAAACAATCACATATTTCCATCACACATTCGTCAATACGAGACATTTGGATTCCCGGTGAAGCGATTTTTACCTGGGCCGAAATACCTATGACCGAAAAAAGTTTTCCCTTTAAAGTTTCCAAAAGTTAGTTTAACTTGATCACTGAATCACGAAGAAGTTTCTTAACTCACAATCGTGATGGTTAACCGAAATGAATCGCCACTTTCCAGACGTGAAAAGCAATGTTAAGTTAGCTCACACAGTGGTTGATACTCGAGCAGTCATCATCTTAGAGATTTTAGTCCTGATGTGTATTATTGTTAACAAAGATGGTGGTGACGTCACAAACCTCATGCGCTGCTTCCTGCAGGCTTGATTCCACTCCTCACACTACTACTCCATTTTACCCTGCAAACGCCGGCCTCAGGACAAAGACGACTCGTTTTCATCTTCTTGGAAAAATCAGGGTCTCCAGCTATTAAAAATTCCAGAAAATCGAAAACTTGGACCTCAGGACCCCCGTAAGTACCCATTAGTCATTTGATTAATCCACTGGGAAGCGCGAAATCCCGCATTTAAATCATTCAGTGTTCATTGTCCTGCTCAAATACTAAGTACTCGGATTCTGGTTACTTTTCGTCTTGCGTTCTGTTTCCTAGGGTTCGATCTATCTGGAATAATAGAATCGCGTTATTTTTCCATTGTCGTTATGGATTTCGGGAGCCGGTGTTTACATGATCTGTCAAACTGCATGTGACATCACACCAAATGTGTACATTTGAACATTGAAACATGAATGAAAACAAATCCTGTATTTGCGTGGGTTCTATCTAAGTTTTTTTCAGTCTGTTGAATGCTTAATCTATCCTCTACTAATAATGGCGTCTTTTTAAGTGGAATCCTGTAGCGTTATTTACTTTTATTATTTGGGCGCTATATTGTGATCAGGTTTGTTTACATGCAAGGAATTGGTTGAAAATCAACTTACTTGATCTTCTAAAATTTCAGAGCTGGTGGTAATCATTTCTTCAGGTATGTGAGAAATTATTGAATAATTGCAATTTAAAATCAACTATTAATTATTATATTTTTATATAAAATGATATATTTTTTACCGATTAAGTTTCCAATAGTCAAACCAGTCTATATTGACAAAATAAAAAAAAAATACATATGCCCCTCAACTTACACATGGATAATAAATCTGTTAAAAACTCTAAACTGGATTGTTTCAATTAATTTAGAAAACAGTTTTAGTCATTAAACTCTCAATTTATTAAAAAATGAAAATCTGTAATTTAAAATTGCAGAAATTTTACAAATATGTTCTTTTTATGTGATTCCTATAGTAGTTATAGAAAAATACTAATCATTCTTGAATGTGAAAAATAATATTATTTCTCACGATGGAATAAGATTTGATTTTGGAAAATATCTTTTTTCATACATTAAAAAAAAACAACTTGAGGGAGTCAGTGCTATTGTTGTAGTATATTTGTGTAAATGCTTAAATACTCTTAAATATTGAGAAACAATTCTTTAGTGTTCTGAAAATCAGTGCTGTTGGTGATCACTGATCCTTAAAAATTTTATTTATCTGAATGTGTATAAATATAATTTATCTAAAGACACCTCATATTATTGTTGAGATATTTACAGAAAACATATTCTAAAGTTTAATTTGAAAAAGTACAATAACATAACTACTGCAATTGAAGGAAATAGGAATGAAATGTAGAAATTTTATCCATGCTGTTAAAAAATTACTTGAAAATAGTCATTCTTTTAAAGCTTTGTAACATAGTTTTATTGGTTCATTTCTGCAAATACAAATACACAAGAAAAATTTAATAAATTGAATTCTTTACATAAATGTCTAATAGCGCAATGTTAAATACATTTAAATTGCTTTGAGTATTACAAACTTATGTGAAAGTTGCTATATTTTTCTTACTGAATACAGTTTGATTTGCAATAATTGGTTAAACATGCAAATTCTTTTCCTTCATTTTACTTGTAGCAGACATGTATAAATGCTTTTGTGTGTGAAAACGATGAAAAAATCATTTTCATTGTAGTGATGTAGTTGAAAGGGGTACAGGGGGCGGCATCCCCCTACGGTTTTATTTTTTTAGTAGTGTCCGCAACTGTTTTCAAGACTTCAACACAAGCGTCCCTTACTTTTTGATTTCAATAACTTTTGCTTGTATCTGTAAATGTCCTCTGCCTTTTCCCCCATTACTACACCACTATTTCATTGCTGTTAAAAGTTAGAAATAAAACAGTATTTATCTATAAATGTACTTTGAGTGTATTTAGAAAAAAGTTGCCAAATTTAAAACAAGTGGTCCAATCTTTTTTTGAAAGAAAGTGAGATTTATTCAATTTATTATCATGCATTAAGTTCCTTGATTTTATAACACTTTTCCACAATACTTAGCAATACTATTGAGTATTTCCAATAGAGACTAGACATTGATGCTTTAGACAGTCTTTTATTTCTTGTTTTAAACTACGTAAATTAATCATTATTGCTTATTCAAAGTCACTACATGAAGTTTTCTTCTTGCCTAAATATATGATGATCTTTACTATAAGTAATGTTACAGTTTTTCTTTTTCCCCAAAATTTGTATAATAAACTATTTTGACACATTTTCCCTAACTGTCATTATTTCCATCTTCATTATGTGTCATCTATTGATATTAATTTAAAAATTGTACATGTGAATTTTGCCACTGTGGGGGAAAAAATAGGTGACAAGAAACATTATTTTAGTTTTAAACAAAATGAAGACTTAATATTTAATTTTAAGGTGTATTTGAACCCCTATAAAACCTCCCCTGGCTATGGCCTTGTTGCTAGTCTACAAAAACTAAATGCACTTGAAAAAAGCCATGTTACGTGATTGTTCCAAAGCGAAGAATATGATATTAATTATCTCGCTATGGCACTGGCACAAGCATCTCCCAATTTTTTAAAACGTTTTTATCGCTGTACTGTGCACAATAGCTGTAGTGTGAAAAAATACTGCAATTCTAGGAACTGAAGCACTTACTTTGACCATTGGTTAGGGGAGAGTGTTGTACCTTGGGACATTGGCAATTTCTAAAAACCTATTGGCAACATTAACATTTTTTTTATTTCTAATTGTGACCTTAACCAGCATATAGCATCACAGTAAAAGGTAGCATTAGAAGCCACTGCATTGATAACTTGGTGAGAGAAAGAAAATTTCATCACTCAAAAGTAAATTTCTTTCTCATTCTAATTTCATTTACTGAAATAGCATTTGTAAAACTATTCTACTGAATTTTAATTGGATATTGAACAGAAGATTTTTAAATGTTTTGGTTATGAGAAAGTGGTGATACTGCATTTTGATTTTATTTAAACCATTGTGATGATTGTACCTTGGGACAGTAAGCCGTGTTGTACCTTGGGACATGTCTCAAGGTACAACATACACGTGGTTCTTAATAATTTGGATATATTTTAGTATAAAGAGAGATATTCTAATCAAATGTAGTCTTTCAAATACAAGAATTGTTAGAATATGATGCTATATTTTAGTTCAATAATGTTACGAATTTGTCAATGTTGTAGTATCCATCAACACTTTCAGACTACACCATTTTACTGTGAAACCAAGCTAGAAGGTTGCTATAATGAAAATCCTGACTTGGCCACATTTGGTGCTTGATTTTTCGTATAAAATTGGTTATGTATATGACTGTTGTATGAATCACGAAGTATGTCCCAAGGTACAACAGGGTGTTGTACCTTGGGACAGTTTTCAGTTACTACTTAAAATGGCTGGCATTTTTTTATTTTTAAACTGTGTGAATTTGAAAAAATATATTATAGAGGAGAATGTTGGTGTATTTAAATAGTGTCTTCAGACTTTAAATCTAATTTTAATTTTTGAAGTTAAAAATTAAAATGTGAAAAGTGTCCCAAAGTACAACACTCTCCCCTACTAAAGGGGTTTATATGGAATCCTAGAGATGAACTCCAACCTGCAAGGGATTCACATAAAGAAAAAAAATTGTGCATGCATGAGATGTCAGCCAGGGGGCCCAGGTAGCTATCTCTTCCTTTAAGCTGAAATATGAGTGTTCAAAGATACATAAAATCTGATTTTAAAGTTCTAAAAGCAATTTAACTGAGTGTAGTGTTAAATGTAGCTTAAGTGTTGAAGTTCTGAAACTTTCAGATTTGAAAGCTTACATAGTATCAAACTCAGAAAAGGATTTTCTACTAAGTTCAAATTGGGCATGTATACCAATCGCAATCAATCAGGATAACTTTGATCCACAATTTCGCTATTTTTAGTTTCCCCACTCATAGTTTAATAGTATTGTATTTACTGGCATAGAATTGTAGAACACCAAAATTATTGTATAGTCAACAAAAATTAAGAAACAATCATTATAAAGACCATTTAAAATGAAATATTAACCTGTTTCAGAGTGAAACTTCCATTTAGGGTAACTTTGAAACACTTTAGAAAAGTGATTATAAAAAGGATTATTTTAATAAAAGTATTAAGAGTGGTGCAACTTTGAACTAGAAAAATAAAAATTATAAGTATTAAAAAAAATTTATTTCACAACATCACAAGATTTTTATAATTTATGATGGTGCATAAAACTTCAAGAATTTCAACAACCTCAAACCAGCATTGAAAAATGGCGTTCAAGCCAAGACTTCCGAATGACCCTGTATTATACAAATCTGCGTAGTGTTGGAAACTTATTTTGTAAAATTGAGTGTATAAAACTGATTTTATAATCTAGCCATCTAAGTGCAGCCCTGGTTCTTATAGTTTATTTTGAAATTGAATATGCTAAAAAATGTGACATGGTCCAAAGTTGACCTCCATGGTTCTAAGTTTCCCTGAATAACTGTAGTGATTTGGTCGAGCACCCAATATTTGGCTATTTCTCCGATGTCCAAGATGAATATACTGCCATTTCTACTTGACTGAAACAGAATATTTAAATTTCCCAAAATTCATTATAGTTGAAAGTTTGTTGAATTACTATAGTTGAAAGTAAGTAGCTTTAATTAGGTTTATTAAATTTAAAAGTATAATCCCAAATCAAACACTTGGCTCTAGCACAAAGTCAAAGAAGCCCAAGCTCTACTCTAAAAAAACATAGGCTGGGTTTTTCGGAAAAAAAACCTTAAAAAAATGCTTATTGGACGTTTTTACCATAGCACCGGTCAGGTTTAGAGCAGTCTTGATCAGATTGCAGACCTGAGAGTTTTAAATTATTTTTTCCAAGCTTTAATTAGGTTTGTTTAATTATTTTAAAAGCATCTAAAGTTAATGTACTTTATCTATTACTTTGAATTCAATAAAACTGATAATTTCACCCATAAGTAGAATTAGAATGACATAAAGTATGTAAGCATTTGCATTACTTATTTAATTCAAATTGAAGAAATGTCATTGTTTTGGGAAACTTTTTTATCTTGCTCGAAAGTTTTACCCATATATATTTTACACATTTTAAAGATCATAAATTTTATTATTATTATTATTTCTAATGGGCTGCTGTGTATTAGAATTGGCAGAAGTTTGATTTTCAATTTTTTATAAGGTTTTCTACTAGTTTTTAAATATTTTATTGTCTGCATTTTGAATATGCAAAGGGCACCAAAATTTTTTAGTGCTTAGGGCATCTAAGGGTCTTAATCCAGCCTTGCCCTTCACAAAATTCTTCAAAACAGACCATTCACAAAATTCCAATCCATCAAAACGGACATCAAAGGTGGAATACTGAATAGTGACTGAATATTTGTTACATCCTGACTGAGTATTTGTTACATCCCTACTTGAAAGTTCAGGTTTTGATTGTGGGAGGGGGGTGAATTTTATGAAAACTTGGACTTCATATCCTGCGAAAAGTATCTGATCCTTCACATTTTTTAGCTTTACTTAGTAGGAAATTCCGTCTATGCAGAGCAAATATTACATGGAAGTTCTTATTACAGTGGAGCACCGTTTATACGTTTCTCGTTTATACGTTTTTATCATTTATACGTTTTTTTGAACGGCCCCGGCGAAACCTCATACAAATTAATGTTAAATAATTTCGTTTATACGTTTTCCTGAAATTGCACATTTCATTTATACGTTTTTTTTTTCTCCCCAAGTCAAAGAAAAAACGCACATTTTAACGTGATTATACGCTAGCGATTGTCCAGTTTAGAAATCCCATTTGACCTTGACCCACACCTGCTGTGACCACTTACGGTGGTCACGCACCTGCCTAAATGAACAAAAGACATACCCCGGAAGAATGCGAATATCCTAAATTCACAGATAAAAGCATTCTGATTGTGGTGCTACCTAGAAATAGCAGGTGACAAGCGCTTTTCCTCTCCTACCAGTGTTGCCACGGCAGGCGCCCTTAAATTTCAGTAAGTAGCCTGGGGACTTTATGGCAACCCAGCAACACTGCTCCTACCAACTTTATAAAATTCTGGGATCTATCGTTCGTTCACTAGCATTCACGATGGCTTCGAGCTCGCGTAGTAGAAAACCTCTGTCTCTGAAAGAAAAAATGTGCATTTAAAACAAGCGAATGAAAACCAACATTTAAAAAGAGTTGACCTAGCCAAAAAATTAGGTTTACCAGTTTCAACTTTAAGCACCATAATTTATAAGCGTAAGATCATCGAGGAAACTTATAATCAAAGTGGTGCTAGTGCTTCAAAAAAACTTCCGAGTTCAAAGCGGAAAATTTTCGGATGTAGGGAAAGTGCTTTTACAGTGGTTTAATCAGTGTCGTAGTGCAAAATTTCCCATCAGTGGTCCTTTGCTTATGGAGAATGCAAAAGAAATTTCGAAGAAGTTAAATGTAGAACGCGATGCATCATTTTCCTCGGGATGGCTTCATAAATTTAAGTTAAAACACGGCATAACAGGCAAAACTGTAAGTGGAGAGTCAGGACATGTTGATTGTGAAACAGTGGATGATTGGATTCAAAACCAATTGCCAGAACTGCTAAAAGAATATGAACCAAAGAACATTTTTAATGTGGATGTACATACTGCATGAATATGAAACGTAGTGATTGTAATTCAATGTATTATTAAAAGTACTCATTATTTACTTTTCATAATATTTTAAGTTACTGTTTTGTTTTCTATTACGAAAATGTTCGTTTTATTTTGTGATTTTCGTTTATACGTTTTTTCATTTATACGTTTTTTTCGCTCGGTCCCTTGAAAAACGTATAAACGGTGCTTTACTGTATTTGGTTATCCAAGAACATCCTAAGATAGGTACTTAAATTGCATCGTACTCACACTTGAGCTCAAAATTTTGCACCTATCATTAAATTTGACTAATAATGAATAAATACCTACAAATGTATATAAGCAATTTTATATATCATTGTGACATATATTTTTTCATACTTATTAGAAGCATAATACTGTGTAATGAATTAATTAATAATTGTCACTCTTAAGTTTGCTGTGCCATGAGGCAAGCGTGTCTTTGCCTCTTCCTTCCGCCGCTGCATGTGTAATTGTCCCTGCATGTGTAATTGAAGTAGTGTGGAAAATTTTGACAAGACTTGATTTTTGGGTTGGAACCAGTGCTCCTCTTGGGACATGACTCATTCTCAAATTTTTGATTTTTTTTGCTGAACATATACTTTGGCACATTTAATAGGCTGGGACAAAGTTTTGAAATTATTTATTTCATGTACATATTGACAATGTAATGATGGAACAAATTTGGCATTTCAAGATAGGGATTTCATAAATAATGTCACGCTTTGAGGGGGGAGGGGGGTTTGGGAAATTGTGACAAGGGGAGGAGAGGGGGTAACAAAAAGTGTGACATCATGCATTATGTAACATAGCGTGACGTGTGACAAAGGGGGGAGGGGGATCCGCTGAAGTGTGACATATTGGGACAAAAGAGGGAAGGAGTCAAATATATGACAGAAAAAAGTGTGATGTCATTTATGAAGGGCCCCATATAATTTTCAGCATTTGCATGAATTATCATTCATGAATCAATTTGAATAATAATTTATGGCACTGACTTTCCTATTCATTCCCGAAGTGTACATGGTGGGTCTTCAGTAGGTATTGAACACATGACCTTCCAGGTGGAACTCCGACATCCAACCACTAAGCTACTACAACCTCTGATTAAGGTTATTACCTGTTTGGGGATTTCTTATTTTTATGTGAATATAATAGCCATCTTTCCTTGACAAAATAATATCAAATTGCTGCCAAAATGAAATCGGACATTACAATCTGTCATGAGCAATGAGTTTCTGAGACTAGTTGAACATCCCCATTTCTTTGAAGAATAATGTATCATTCTTCCTCAAATATAGTGAGTCATCTCCACTTCATCAATTGTTGATGCATTCTACTGTCTTTAGTGTTGACTGACAAGTGTTTTGTGTACTCTAAGGAGGTTTAATCTGGGCTGATTTTCTGGCCCAATTTACAAACCCTGATCCATATTAATGCTTATTCATGTATATATTTATAATATATGAATTTTCAACTATTATTGTAGAAAATTATTTAAAAAAGAAAACTTTAAACTTTTTGAAAACTAGTTTTGTTTATTTAGGCATTTGAATGACTTTCTTTCATTGGGTACTGACTAGTACCAGCCTAGCTGCGCCCGGTACCTGTTGCTGGTTGTCACTTTTGTATTTGTATTTATTCAAAAAAATCCATCTTTTTTTGTTTTTTGAGTTGTGAGTGGGATTTTAATTCATTTAGTTTAGTATTTATTTCCACATGATTATTTGATAAATACCCTATTTAGATATGTGTGTATTGTATTTTTCGTTTTTTATCTATAATATGCACTGAATTTTTCCCAAATTAGAAAAATACCTATTCTCTTAATGAAAAACGCCCCTTTTCAAGTGAAAAATGCCCATTTTCTCAGCAGTAAATGCCCTTTTTGAAAATTGTGCCCTGCCCCCTTTTAAAAAAAATGTGAACACTAGATGTTTGAAACCTGTAAAATTTATAAAATTTTAAACTTCCCATAGCTTTCAAATGCATAAGTTTTAAATTTACATATATTTTAAAAATATGCTAATTAATAATCTATTTAGAATCACAATTGACATGCCAGATAACCAGATTTTTCTTGCATTGTCTAAATTGGATAGTTAAAAATTGGTTGGATAGTACAGGATATTTTTTCTGAAGGGGACCAATCTTACCAAACTCGTTGTCCAAAGTTGGTGCGCCCCCCCCTACTGTCACATATTTGCAGTTTTTAAACTTGACAGCCCTGCTTGCTACCCACAAGGTGGATGGTTATCTACAATTTCTGTTATTCTCTCCCTTTCTCTACATTAGTATTTTTTTTTTTTTTTTCATTCCTTCTTTCTTAACTGAGATAATTTCCTTGTTTTTTTTTTCTTTTATTTTTGTTAGGTCAAGTACATAAGGGTTAATTTTTTTGGGTGATAAAATTTGAAAGATTGATGGATATCATAACAAAGCTTAAGAAAATACTCAAAACATGTAGACAAATGAGGGTTGGGGGGGGGGGGGGTGTTAAAGGACCAACAGCTTGATATTGTGAAGATAAATGTTTAATTCATATCTCTTAACTTTAGTATTGCCTTTAAGAAACATAAAGCTGATGATGTCAAACTGATTGCTTCCCTTAATATTTGTTGTTGTTATAAATATTTTGTCTTTCGTTTTATAAAACAAGTTTTCATATTACTCACAGCTGATATTGAATTTAAAATTTACTCTTTTGGTATGATATATTTTTTTTTTTGTTAAACTTTAAAACCTTCTTAAAAAGTATTTTTTTATTTTCGTTGGTGCTGACGTTTCATTTGTTCAAATTCAGTAATTTCCTGAATGCTAAGGTTATGAGTTTATCTTTGTATCAAGACATTAATTGTTTATTTAATTAGACATTCACAATAAATGGGGTTTGAACATACCTTTAAAAAATGTTAAATACAGGAATTTTTAAAATTTCTTACTTAAATATGAAGAATTATTTTAAGCAGTTGGATTTTTAAGAAAATAATTTCAATTTTATACCAACCTTATTTTAAGGTTGGATAAATGAAGCTCAAAATCATGCTGGTGCAAGTCTGGCAACTTGCATATTATTAAAAAAACGCTTGCCAAATTTTGCCTCTACATATAATTTATCCCATTGTTCTTAAAAAACATAAATCTTATTAATCAAAAATAAGTATAATTTTGATTTGAAAAATAGCGAAATTAATAAATAGTTACTACTTTCTCCCCCAACAACAAAGAAAGATATACTGTTGGCTTTGAACTCAAGATTTTTTATTAGCAGTGGAATTTTTCTTCTCTGGCTAAGACTTTAGATATGAGACAATATAGTGAGATACGAATGCAGTGAATTGGCATTCTGTTTATTTAGTTCTCTATTTTAAATTTGTTACACATTTAATTTTAGTTTTATTTATTTTTTATATGTTTGCAGAAAAAAATAGCTGCTGTAAAATTGGTTTAATACTAAATGTATGCAATTTAACATAAAAATTATTGCTTTATGCACTTATTCATTTGTTTAAGATAATATTCTATATATCATTATTTCCCTTTTTTTTATTTCTTATCTTTTGTTAAATTTAAATGTGGAATATGTGAACATATTCCACATTTAAATTTATTAAACATGGTCAATAATTTAAAAATAAAAAACATTGTTTAAAACACAAAATTGCATGCATGTGTTTCACAGTTACAAGGAACCCTTTTTCAATGTCAAAAAGATGCAAGTTTTGGATGTCTTAATCATTTTGGGATTAAAAAGGAGTGCACTGTGATTTTAAAACACCAGTATGCAATTTTGTGCTTTAAAATGTTGTATTTTAGTTTATATTTCGTACAAAAGTCAGAACCTTTTATTTTTTTATGGTAATTAATTGTATATGCTTTTAATAGAAGACATTTATTGTGTTCTGTTTTTTACTTACTTTAAAATCTCAGACCCTTTTTTATGGTATATTGAACATGTTTTAGTGTTTTATATTTCATTCATTATCGCTTTTTAAAGAATTAGTTCAAAAACGTGTATTTTCATGTGTTTAAAATTGAGAGAAATGGATTATACGTCATCTTGATTTCAAAGTTTAATATTAACTTCCTAATATGCTCTTGTCAGTTTTTCAACTCAAAGTTTAATTAATTCAGTCATTATTTTAAAGTTAAGAGGGATCTAAATTTTAGGAATTACAGGCACTCTTGTGAGCTTTTGGAAAGGTAAGCTGTGGTTAGATTTGCTTCAGAATTCCTATAAAATATTCGTCGTGCTTCTCAAACAGACCGTTTCGAGTGATATGCTAACGCTTGGTTGCTGCGATAATGTGGATGTCGGGACACAAAGCAGAATGACGCGCAGATAAAATTGAACATCGATATTTTGAGCCTTCTGCATTCCTCCCCTATTTCTACGTAATGGTGGACTTCGAGTTCTGATTGTGAAATGGCAACATCTAGGTTGTTGAACGATCGCCTGCGAAACAGGCTTCGCTTTGGAAACGGATGTGTGAGTGTGAGCTTTGCTTACGAAATAAATGAGGAAAGGTTTCGGTTCGCCATTTTAATGGAATTCGCGAGGAAAAAAAACTCCTACCTCCAAGTACGGTCTGGCTTCGCCTCTGTTAAATTGCTCTGAATGAAACTGGTTGCTTGAAAAGAGTAACATTGAAAATATGACGTAAGATACTCTACGGAATTCTTGAGCACAATATGAAGTGCGATTCATTTATGATAAAAATAAGCTATGATTCATGCACAAAGCCTCAAAATAGTCCTTTGCTTAATGACAATGGTAGTTAAGCTTCCATTCCGTCATAACTTAAACAATGACATACGCCATACGCAAAAAAATACTGCAAACCGTACAGTTTTGAGGCTCCTTAACTGCCCCTCATTCATCAAGCCTTTGCAGAGGTGGGGAAGGGAGTTCAATAACCCCCTCCCTCCGAATTTCAATGTAATTTTTTAATTTTTGTTTAAAACTAATAAAATGTTGTTATTTTGTTTTGTCTCAAAATGCCAAAATTAACATTTTATTTTAAATGAATATTGACCTGTATAATGAAGATGTAAATGATCAGGCCTGTCGTTTTAGGGAGCTCAGAAAGGGCCGCTTTGAAAAAGACTTGAAAATATAGTGTGTTTATCGGTATGCGTATGGATTTCGTTGTTTTTGAAAGGCAGTTGAGCTCGTACTTTTTTCGCTCTCTCCACCATCCCTTCCCCCCTGAAAATTTTAAAATGACGGGCGTGGGACATGATATTTAGAGTCGTAAAATAGCGTACAGAAAATTTTTGGGTGTAAATGAACTAACCCATCCTCAAAGTAACTTCTGTCTACAGTTTTTGACCGTCGCCCCCCCCCCCTTTAATTTGCATAGCTGTTTTTTAAATAGTAAATCCTGTATCAATCTTTTATTCTTAGTTCCAATAAGGGGACTTGGCAACTTTTGACAACTTTTTTTTATTTAAGAACTTTTACCTATTTCATTTATGTTATGAAGTGCTACTGTTCAACAAAATGATTTTCACATGGAAAATCAAAATTCAACTAACAGAAAATTTTAAAATTTAATTTTTTAAAAAAAATTTAACGATTTTAAATTTCCTTCTTCTTTATTTCTTGACTTTTTTTCATCAAATTCTTTTAAAGTACTTATTATAGTATGGTTTACAATTTTAGGGATGGGTTTTGCTATTAATTAATTAGTTTTTGAGAAAAAAGTTTTTAAAGTTACATCGATGGTGGAACACAGAAAAAGGCGACTTTTGTTACATTTTCATTTTTGAAATTTTTTTTTTTTTTTGAAAATATATAGCAAAATCCATCCCTAATTTTATCAAGCACATCATATTGAACACACACAAAAAATTTCAAGTTGCTACATGAATATATGTAGAAGTTTGTTAATTATTTTAAGTACTACAATATTGCGAAAAAACACAAACTAAGAAAACGCAGTTTAAAGAATACAAAATCCTACTAAAACGTCAGAAATATTTGAATTCTCTTACTTCTTAACTACATTTATATTGGTTGTATCGCTTCAAAACTTTGCTCAGATGTACTAAGAGAGTCAAGCCACATTTTAAGCAAAAAATTGAAAAATCGCTATTTTCATCCATTTTCTACATTTGAAAGGTGCCAAGTCTCCTTAATGAGTTATACATCTCCTTCTCACTCAGAAGTTATCTGAAGTTGTAATGCGAGATTGCATTCTGAAGGGGAGGAGGGGTTGAGGTTGATTGCACAAAATTAAGTACATCGTAACTCCACTGCTCTTTTAAAGACAATATGATATAGATACTAAATAAATATGGAATCGCTCAAACATGAAGATATTAAATCTGTAGGCAAAAAATTGTTCAATGCGATTGGGGCTATTTTAGGCATACTTAAAGAGCCGTTAAAATAAATTTTTACAATGTTTAACTCATAAAAGTGGGGGGAAAAAAAAGACCTATTCGTTAAAATATACAATCCATTTTCTCTATTTTTCTGTAAACTTTAGGGTTAAATGTTCAAATTTCAATATTCAAACGATTTCATAAAAATATCTCTTCAGTCGATGTCCCTTGCATATTGTAGCCGCTGAGAGAAGAATGACTATGTGTTGTGGGAGGGAGAATGAACAGCAGCTGAAACGGTGGCGTAAAGGGAAATGTTTCATGTGTGTGTGTTGGGGGGGGGGGGGGGGTATGTTCGGTTTCGCCATCGTTTTCAATAGCACACATTTTATACCATGTTCTTTAGGTTTTAACAATGTCATGTTTAATAGCATTTTCGAAGATTTTTGAATTTTTTTTTTTGTCTTAGTTAGCTGTTGCAATCTTTGCAAGTGTAAATCCTATATATCTCTGTAAAACAGTTTGCTATTTTTCTGGCTAATTTGGTGACATTTGGTGAAATATAAGCTATCTGCACAATGTTCTAAAATGGCTGTCTGTGACTACGATTTTAGTTGGAAGAATTAACGTTCTCTTTTTTTCCCTTTTAAACCTGTACTCATTTTTTGTCGCCATGCTTCAGTGCTCTTCACATTCGTTAAGAGTTGCCTTCGCTTACGTTTTTCCAAAACACGGTCAAGAAGGTATCTAAAGGAGTTTATTATTGCCTAGAAGGTATAAACAAGAGCATGGTTGCTTAAAAATAACTTTATTTTCTTTTCTTTTTTCTGTTATTGTCGACTGAATTTCAGCTACTTATGTCTGATTCCGAGAATGCATGTTTAAAAAACGCTTAGTCCGGAGCAATTGTAGAATTCTTTGAAACTCCAATCCTTTCCGAAGTAAATCGACAGAAACCTTTTTCTGACCAAAATTAGTAATTGCCTAAACACAGACATTACAATAGATTCAGCAATTTATCCGAATTCTTAAATCCCCGGGAAAAATTTGAAACCGAAAATAATAATAATGAGGACAAATAAATTAATACAACAGATTTAAATTATTAACTTTAATTTGTTTCTGACGGATTAAATGTTTTCGCAATCAAGGATTGGAGCTAGGTTTTTGTTTTTCTGGGCTTTTTAAAGAGAATTTTTTCTTTATAAATATTAGGAAATCTGGTTATGATTTTTAATTTTTAATGTTTCGTTTTTGGGATAAACATTGAATTTCGCCCATTATTCTTTTCCATACATTAAAGAGGTCCCATTCACATAACAAAGCACAATCCACAATAAGTTGCTATAGAAGTGTTACGAGTTAGTTGGCGTTGGAAGAATGGGGTGATGATGCAATTCTTTCTTTCTTGCCCTAATTGCGTTTATAAAATTCAACGTGCGTTCTTCACTTTAAATATTAAATAGCAAAAGGCAAAAATATTTTTTCTTTGTTTTTAATGGTTGTGAAACAGAAATATACTAGGTTCTATGAAAAGCTGTAGTAGGGCACATGTCTTGAAAAATTACGAACCAGTGTTCCCTTACTTTGAAGAACCTTCTTTTTACAACACTGGGAAAGAGTTGATAAAATTTGCTTTATCTGTTTTCATTCTTTTGCTAAAAGTTCTTAACAAGTATCAGAGAACCAGGCTGCACTATGCTAAGAAATACTGAAATAATGCGTGAGGTATTATCGCATAATTTTCATGGATGCAGTGTAATGCAGTGGCTTACGCAGGGGGGGGGGGGGTTAGGGGTTTAACCCCCCCCCCTTTGAGCCCTAAATAATAGTGCTTTATTACATACTTGAATTTCTTTCAGTAGTTTCAGAACATTATGACCCCCCCCCCCTTGAAAAAATTCTGCATACGCCACTGGTGTAATGTATAAATATATTTTACAGTGAAATTCAAGGTATTTCGCCTCTCCTTGCCCCTTCTCTTGACCAGTGGCTTCCAACCTTTTTCCCTTGCGAACTCCTTTTAAGACTCCAAAGAAAATGGCGACCCACCCCCCTTCTGTAGTCGTTGTAACGGGTAACTATAGAATTTGCTAGCCCATTTATGTTGCATGTTGCACAATAGTTCATAACAAGAAATGAAAATATAATTACAAAACATAAATTACTTTTATATTATTTGCTCTTTTTGAATTATTAAATTGGGCAGCTAACTTTCGTAAAAAGTATCTTTAAAAATTATTTTCCTAATAGTGCGAAATAAGTGCATTTCAAATTTTGTATGTATGTTTCCTTACCGATCCGCAACTTTTACGCACTATCGGGAAAACAATTCATTTAAAGAAAACAAATTACACTCCGTTCTAATACGGATGTAAATTTATTATCCCCCCACCCCTCTTTTTTACGTCAGCAAAGAAAAATTCTGCCATTGCAATATTATTTTCGCTTACGGCACCACGCGAAGCCCTAGAGCCTAGAGGTTTGCGAACCACCAGTTGGAAAACGTTGCACTTGACAATCGTTGACAAAACTAATTTGAGCGGATTAAATGAATTTTTAAAATGAAGAAATCTGAACTGCATGTTTAAAAATCTAAAACTGCATATAAAATATAAAAACACCGTTCTTAACAATGAAATAATAGTTCGAATTAGTTGTAGACTAGAAGTACCTCACGTGCTTCAGGAATTATTTAAAGGAAACTTTAACTGGAAGAAGTAAAAATGAGGTGGTGGGGTGGATGATGATCTTTTCGTAACTTTTAAAGTATTGCAAACTCCTTAAAAACCAGAAAAATATTCATGACCCTTGCCCCACTGGTGAGACAAACTTTGTAGTGTTTGTAGTGGAAAACGAAGGAAACCCTCGCATTAATAATTAGTGATTAATTATTTAAAACATTAATTAGTAGCTTATCTTAAAACGTTGATATTTCATAATAATACTCAATTTTGTTAAAAGTTAGTTCCTCAGACAGAAGACTGAACTACGGTCATCATTTTCACGCTATTTTATACTGATAAAAAAAATCTTGGTAACTTCATTTATTTTAGACTTCTTATATGATAATAATGATACGTTATTTCCTTTTTCTGCGTTTCATTTTTTAATCACCCCTCTCCCTAATTTGCTGTAAATTATCCAAGATTAACGAGGCTTAGATCAGCGATGTTCTACCTATTACTCAGGCTGATCAATTGCAAACCGTCGGAACTATTTCCAAATTTTCCTAACGTCATTTGCAGTAAGAAAACTGCCATCCTTCATAATAGCTATTTTCTACTTTCAACATTAATGCAAGAAGTGATGTTTTCGCTGTCCATTTTTTCCAGACATAGACTGGAATCGTATGAGTTCATTGGCCGTGGAGCGTTCTTCTGTTCGGAAACTATCCGCGCTCATTCGCTCTCTTTCGACGTCTTTGGTGTTCTTCTCCTCTGCCCCGACCCCTGCTTTCTCTTTTAATGCGCCCGTTTTTAAAACCTTGGGTAGCGAGGAAAACGGTAAAAGGCATCGATTGACACTTTTCTGGGATTTGCACCATTCCTACCACGCAAAATGGCGCCTCGCCATCTTTCCATCATCCTCGGAGTCTGTTGGTTATTTTGCACTATGATTAGAAAAGCATTCTGTGTTTGAAGAAGTATCATCGGCAACGGCAGGGATTGATGCGTGCAAAAATTCCCCCCAAAAAAGCTAGTTTCGAATCGTTATGTTGAGTATTCATCTAATTAATTTTAGCATGTTGACTGATTATAGAGAGAGAGAGGGAGAGAGATCGGCAATATAAAATCGGTAACTGCATATAATTTGTTGTAATGAGCAGGGCTTAATTTGCATGGAAGCCAGGCCCCGACTTGCAAGTTTTCATGCCCAAGGAACTTTCAATTTTCCTGCTCCCCCCAGAAAAATTCTTCAAATTGTGGACAATCTTTACCAATTCAGGGGGGGGGGGGTTATCCCCAAAACTACCCCCTTATCTACCCCAGTGCTATAGGGAAACAATATTATGAGAGGAGAAAATTTTGTTTAGAAAATTATTAATGGATGCAGGAAATATTTTTCATTGATGCTTATTATTATATCGTCATTCATTATAAGAACTATCCCATAATGTAACTCTATCCTAAATATATTTTAATGGTTCAAAATGTACACAGTTGCTTTGTAATTTATATGAATGGTATGCGAAAGAGTGAGAGAATGTCAGTTTAAGTTGGTAAGAACTCAAAAAAGATCCAAATTTATTTTACCAGAATTTATTTTGCCCCCAAATTAATTAAATTAAAAATTAATTTGATTTAAAAAAGTAATTAAGTTATTGAATAATATTCTTGTAGAAAAGTTAAGTTAAAAAATAGTCATCCTCTCGTAAGGTACATGCAGCTTAAAGACTAAAAAAAACTTTAATAAATCGTTTTTTGCGATTGAAATTGTTCTTTGCATTAGAAAGTCATGTATAATCCATTGCAAATCATTTCTTTAAATCATCGTTTGTCAACCTCTTAAGTGTTGTGACCCACTCGAAAGTAGAAAAAGAAAGAAGAAAAGCTTTAAGCATGTAAAACAGATGCTACAATATTTTATTAATTTGTAGAACTTTAAATTGTTAAACGCTTGATTAATTTAAGATACTTTTATTGATAAAATGGATGTTTCTTGCTTTTTTGGTTAAATTGCGACCCTCTTTATGCTTGAACAGGTTGAGAAATGTTTGCTTTAGATCTACCTCTTGCCTTTTACTTACTTCGTCTCGATTAGTTTGCAATCAGAAGTTGTGCATTGATTATTTTTTGTTGTGAAATAATTCAGTGGTTTGTATTTCCTAAGATTCTCTTTATTTTCTGTAGGTGATTATTTTTTTGTTATTTTTTACTTTCACTTTTGAAACATCGCTGTCGATTTCTGATTTACTACGTTACCCCGTTTTATGTTTTAATAATTCTAAACCATATTTCGGAAAGAGCGTCGGATATTTTTAGAAGTCAACTTCGGCGCAGATGTTCCAAGCGAAGAAGGTTAGCAGGACTGCCTGGTTTGCGACATCTAAAGTTTTCGGATATCCTCCGTATTTCTTTTTAACTGCTTAAATTTAATGACGATATGTAATTCTAAAATTAGAACAGTTGCGCAGCTAGTTGCTTTTAGACTATGTAACTGCGACATTTTCTACAATGGGATTTTTTGTGCCAGATTTGTTCCAAGAATTGATTTTAACAGTCTCAATTATTATTATTTGTTCACGAGCTTTAGGCGGCTTGCAGCAATAAAGTTTATAAGCTACTAACCCAGCGTCAGGTGAAGCTAATGAACGGTTCATTTATGTCAGTGACTACCAACCGAATCCCATACACACACACACACACACACACACACACACACACACATATATATATATATATGTATACATAAAATTATATTTCTAAATAGATGTAGATGTATCCACTTTCACACAAGTACGTTAAAAGGTTCGATCCAGCATTTTTAACAGGGTTCGTTTTTGTGAATTTATAGAGCTTTTTGTGAAAAGTCAAATAATTTTGTGAAAATTGAAAATTTAAACCTAAAGTGATAAAAAAGTTTATTATTTTTTTTTCCGCTTATTTAATAAATAATTCTGTGAAAAGTACGATTTGTTAGCTCGGAATTTCGGGAAGGGTCCGAAAACAGATCTCTAACTCGACTGTAGGTTTGCTTATGGTATCATTTCTTAGGACATTGTAAAATAAACAACTTTTGAGTTGTCTGAGTTAACACAAGATCCTAGGTCACAAAGTAAATTTTTCCGTTGTTTTTCTGAAAAATAAATCCAGATTCGCCTAAAAATAAAACCCTAAAAGGTATGTGTATTATATCCAGAGATTCAATAATAAACGTAAATGGGCAAATCTCACATAGAAAAGGTTTTTCCCCTCTAGAGACTCGTGTTACAAATGTACTTTCCTCCCAGAAATTACGCACTACAAACTTATATACTTCTTCGATACCTAGGAATACCATGATTACTAAATTGATACGGGACCTTTAAATGATGCTAAATTAAAAATTATTTTAGATATCCATTCTTATCTGGTTCACGGGGTATTTAAGATCTCTTTTGAAAAAGTTGCATCTGTAATAATTATTTGCAAATTTTTGACCATTAGTCCACATAATAATGTCTTGTACTAAAGTAGTGGTCAGTGTTGTTTTTGAATGTTAAATACAAAATTCTAATTAACAAGATTTTTATCATTGCACTAGTAATTTAATTTTAAAATGCCCTCAATGTGACGAATTTGAAGAGAATAAGAGCAACTTCTTGTTTTGATTAGTGATTTTTTAAAAATTAATTTCTATCGGATATAATAAATATATGATAAAGGTTTTAAAAGTTTCCAATATTTGAAAATTAAAAATCTTTTGTTCTTCAATTCGATCTGCATTTGACCCTTCGATTTTCTTGCCGGTCGGTATAATAATCTTCTTCTGATTGGTCTTCTTCGGTAAGTAACCTAAATTTTTTGGAACTTAACCTTATTGTGTCTCCTCGGATTTAAACTATTCTTTCTTTTCTCTCTCTTTTTTTAGTGTTTTTCATAAGTTAATTACATACGAAATTAATAAATTTGAAAAATAAACAAACACTTTTAAACAGAGTTTGCATTTTCTGCATTTCCTTTCAACATGTATTTGTATGTCGTACTGTAAGTATCAGTTGAAGTTCAAGAAATCTGCACAAATATGTCATTTCAATTCAAAAACCTTGGCACTGCAGTCCCGAATGACCTCTTTTGATCTAGATCGGATGTCTAGATGGCGTTGTTTTCTAGACAGTGAATCGATCGAACATGTCTAATTCAAATTCTTCAATTTTGTTCCATATCTTATTGCATGAAAAGAGAATTTTTCGTCTCGTCCAACATGTCTCTAACTTGCCACTTTTAGAAATTAACGTTTGAAATAACCTATCCATAGAAATTCGTGTGTGTTAATTAAGTGTCTCAACTTTTATTTTATTCAATAGCAATTGCATCATATGATGTGGAAATCGCTGTTAGTCTCGATTTGCGTCAAATTGATGCTTTTCGTAGCTCATCTTAATTCACTTTTCTGTGTTCCATTATTATTTTTTTTTTTAAATTTAGCTCAGTGTTTCTTAATCGGTGGTCCACAGAATTATTTGAGTGGTTCTCGTTCTTCCCGATATTTTTTTTATACTGACAAACTACATTGACGAAATAATAGATAAAAAACATGTACAATAGCCGCATTAGGTTTGCATTGTGATAAGTTTAATAAAAGTAAATGTATTTCAAAAGTTTCGAATTTTTATGTTTTTGTTGCATGGTTTTATTCAAATTGTCTCTTCCCACTCGTTTTATCTATCGACTGTTTATTCCGGTCGAACAAAGTAGCTTGCAAACTAATCTCTCGCTGTTTTTTTTTATAAGAAAATACACAGAGAATAATCCTCGATGACATTGCGGGAATTTAAAGGAAAAGTAAACGAGTTTTTACAGTAACTATTACTTGGGTTGGGATACTTTTTTAAAACATTTCTCTCCTTCTACTGGAGCATCGGGGAAATACACTGTCGCTTTTTATTACTGTATGAAGTTTTCATGTTTTTAGTTTGCGAGGGGAGGGGAAGGGAGGGGGTGAGTGCATTTTCCTCAATTTAGTATGCTATTTTTTGCGTAGTCCGTAATATGAGCGTAAGATTTTTATTGGTCCGCCGTGTCAGTAGTATTGAGAAACACTGATTTGGCAGGTCATTTAAAACTTTTTTCTTTGTTAGCTTTATCGTGAATTGGTCATCTTATATCGTTTTCAATGTTTTATTTATTTCTATTTTTTATTGTTAATTTCTGCATTACTTTTATTGATGCAGCAGAAGCAAAATAATTTTACAAAGAATGGAATTCTTTTTCTTTTTTTTTTTTGTCTTTATCAATCATAGTTCTATGAAAACAAGTTTTACTTTTTTAAAAATATTATTTGGAAAAAGATTTAATTGTATTGAAATTTGAAAAAAAAAAAAAAAGAAAAAAACATTTTTAAAAGGCAAAATTGCATTGAAGTATTATGGAATTGAAATTTTGAATCGATGTATCATCAACCAGGAAATCATTGAATGCCAACCGCGCGTAAGTTTCAGAGTGTAAAGTGAAATAAATTTCCAGAATTTCGCAAATTATTAATTTAAGGCTAAAGTTGAATGACTTTGCATATTAAAAGTGACAAATTTTGGTGAATTTCGTAAGTCAAGGTATTATGTCGTCTCGAACGCGAGAGACGCTTTCCTCTCATAGCAGAACTTATCCACTTGGGAATTCCGAATCTTCTGGATTTCTTCCGATCTTCGGAACTGTGTGACCTCTTCAAAAATGGCAGCTCCTTTCTGCAATTCCTTCTGCGATCTTTGTGGGCGTCCCTTGTTCATAAGTCGTCTAATTTCTCCCGGCAGCCTAAGCTCTGTGTACCCAGCATCCATCGGGGCCGTCATTTTGGAAAAGCTCTCTTCTCCACCCCCGTTTCCTTTAACGCTGTTTTCCAATGTTTGGATGCGCGGGTATTGATTGTGTGTATGTTTGAGCCGCCAACGTCGAATCTCCTGATTGTTCTCCGTGCCTATTTCCGACTCATAACGCATGTTTGTGCACCGCCGATTCTCCATTGCATGACGACAAGTTCAGCTGGGGCTCAATTTTCAATACTTCGAGCTAATTTGTCCTTAGGTGCACTGCTTTTAATCGCGTTTTAAGGGGGATTGATAAATCTCGATTCCTTACTAAAATTCCCATAGGAGAGAGAGCATTAGTAACTGATCAAGTGTACCAAGTAACTATTTGTGGTTATAAAAATAACCTATTTATGTTCCTAATTTACAAATTTATTTATAATTGTGAATACCTGTTTTGAGGGTTTGAAGAATTATTTGTAAAATTCATCAATATATTTTTTCGGAAAAAAAAAAAAAAAAAGAAAAACAGAAACAAGCTAAGCTAAAGCATCCTTAGTTTTTCAGTTATGGCATATAATTCAGGTTATTCGAATCATCCATTATCCGTAAACCAGCTTTACCAAAACCGTCCCGAAACCGAACCGAAAAAGGAGGGGGCTCCTTTTTCTCTTTTGGATTTTTATTCAAAAAAATATTAAAGAAAATATGAATGAAGGCCAGGCCCCGGAAGTTGATTACATAAAAACACCCTAAAAATATAAAATATAAAATAGCTGAAAAAATGCACTTAATAACAAGTTAAGTGAACTTAAATAGTGAACAATGCACTTAAAATCTGATGTCAAAATTCCATTGAAGCAGTTTAAATATTTGTTTTTTGAAAAAAATTCACAACGCCACCATCATTGAATGACTTTCGAAAAAAATTAATGAATGAGAAATGAAGACGATACCGCCAATAAATAACTGGAGACGTGCGTTTGGACAATTTCATTATTTGAAATGAGAGAATCTAAATTACTCTGAATAATTAAGAATATTTTTTTACATTATCAAAGACCAAGTTTTTATGTCTTGAAAAACTTCTTTCAACGCAGACATAGTTGGAAAATTCAAAATGAATAAATAGAATCACTCAAAGACAGATATTTTCTTCAAATTCACACAGAATCTCTTCCTTCTAAAACACCAGCTACTTTTTTCACCGTCAAAAATTCTTTATTTCCTTCGTAAAGTTTGTAGCAATAGATTAGTACCGTTCTTCAACATTTTAAAGTGTTTTTTGTAAAATTTATTGAGCAAATCAAACTAAATTTTAATCAGAAAATTAAAAAAAAAAAAAATAGTTAAAACATTAATCACTTAACGCATTTGCCCGTGTCTGACACGGGCGAAAGTTAACCGGAAAGTTTGCCCATGCCCGTGCGTTATTTTCTTCCTAATGCCCGTCTGAGATCCGTTTATACTTTGTTTGTATAATATATTTTTTCTATGTACCTTTTCCCCCACCCCTCGCTCCCTAGTCACTCCCCACGAGCTGAAATTGCGAAGAATAACTTACTTACACTATACTAATTTTTTTGAAAACAACTTGTGCATTGAGGAATCATTAAAATGTTCTGGAAAATGAGAAAAATGCAAAAACTGCTGTATAAATCTTTAAAAAATGCTCCAAAACAAGAAAAACATAAAAAAAAAAAAGCATTATCATCAACTTCCAGGGTCTGATGATGACTGAATGACGTAAACTTGAAGCATATGTCTCAATGAACCAGTCATGTACTAGTTTGCACTCATTCAGTGCAGCGATGCTGCGATTTGTGAACAATTCTTTACCATCCTTACCAAGAATATGAATGGAGAGTGTTTGTTCAAAAATGTTCATTTTTATCACAGATCACAGCATGAATTCACTAAATAATTGCAAGAACTTGCAATTGATTTGTAACCATCCCCTTAAGAATTAGCTCTTTTCCAAAAATGTTGAAATGCACCTCACTAAACTGCCGATGTCTTTCTGAGTTTTCAGGACATTCGACTGAAATTTTTTTATGAGTTTCCCTGTATACTTGGGTTTGAAATTATGGCAGTTAACAAATGCTATCTTTCGTGCATGCGCAGTAAAAAATTCCTTTAATTCCAATCTCCTTTAATTGTGAAAGATTGTATTGCAAATTTCAGTACGTTTCAGTTGTATTCTGCTAAGTTTTCTGAAAATTTGATATCGTTTCGTGAAAAACATTGCTGGTTATTAGCCAAAAACGTGTGAAGGAAATTGGAGAATAGTCTATATCTTCGTACATAAAATAATTGTATCTAAATAATTGTACACGGCAATTTTTTCTAAAAGTTAGAGCTTATTCCCTGCTTCAGGATCTTCCTAGACATTTTTTTCCTTTTTCAATTTTGAACGAATGAAATTGTACTGGAAAATGAACATTGTAAATTAAAACATGGCCAAACAAGTAAAAACGGATTTTCGCCCTAGACTGTGCTAAACATGCAAATACGAAAAATCCGTAATGAGTCTATTATTTTTGCCACGCGCTGTATGTATGCAATAAACAGAAGTGGTTGCAAAAAGAAAAATATATAGTATGCTAACAAAAGCTGCATACGAAATATTAACAAAATGAGCATTATTTATTTATTTATTTATTTTGAATGTCTTATTTCGATTTTTTTTCAAATAGTCACTTCCTTAAAATAATAATATTTATTATTAAAATAATATTAATAAAAACATATGTAAAGCTCGGGCACTTCGCAATTCTGCCGTATAGCTGGACAACTCCGCCGAAATTTTTATAAGTGCTTCCCCCCCCCCTCCCCCCAAAGTAAGACAATTTCGCCGCATTTTCTTCCCGATGTTTTTTCAGGAGAGAACAAATCCGCCGAGGGAGTTGGGAGAATTTAATGTTTGGCGAAAAGTTTAAATTGGTTTTGGCTCTTATTTTTGCGATTTTCCGACTTCGTGTTGCTAAGTTCTCCGTTTTTTTTTTTAACTGGAAATTTTCTCAAGTTCATATTGTTCTGAATTTTTTTCTCTCTCACTCTTTTTTTTAAGAGTAGTGCATAATATGCTTTTATGTACATATGCTTTGAAGACACGTCAGTACTTTTATAAATTAATTTTATTAAAATGTGTCATTTTCAAAGCAATGATATACAAAAAAGAACGGATTATCAAACTGTACTTCCAAAATTTTTAGACATAATCTGAAATGTGAACAAGAAATTCGCCCAGATCTAAGAGGAGCGTTCTCACATACCAACATTGATTTTTGACAGCAGTTATCACTGCTTGATTGCTTCAAATAATCTTTTTCATCTGTTATAACAATTATTTCAAGCAAAATATCTCTTTTGGGTACAAAAATATATTGTACAATCTAAGCCGAACATATTCTCAAAATTTGCCATGTGTTCTAATAAATTCTAACTTTCAAGGTTTTTTAATGAAGAAATTAAAAATAATCAAGAAAAATTTAAACACTAATTAAATTATTTTTTGTTTTAAAATTATTAATTGAGTCTTTTAAGTACGAAAAATGCTTTAGTTGAATTTCATCTATTTTTTGCTAATTTCATGGTCACTTGTACGATGTTTAGAATAACCTTCTAATATTAAATAGGGGCTGATTTGAAAAGATTTTTTGATTTGCTTTAACTTTTGAATTAAAAACTTAATATTTCACTTATTAGTTTATTAACTTGTGATAAAGTAATTTTTTTTGCTCTTGTTCTTTTGATAAGAAATGATGAACTTCGCCGTTGCATTTGCACCTATTAAAATTAATTAACTAAATAATGGAAAATTACGAAGAATAAATAACGTTTGAACAAAATGCAAAGTTCATTTAGAAACATATTTCATGTTGAGCTTGAAGTGGACCAGTTGCATCGTCAGCTGACCAATATATCTTCATAATTACTGATCCGGGAAAAGTAATTTTTTTCCAGGATTTGGGACGACCTATATACCTGTATTTACGATTTTGTTTTTCCCTGTGAAAACAGTGGGTTCTGTTTATTTCGGACTCTACTGCATTGTCGCCAAAAGAGAATGTGACGCCAAAAATTAGAATTTTAAACAAGTCGCCAGTTTCCTACTTATGGAAACGGCGCGGCTGAATTGTCCTGTACGAGGGAAAGGGGGATAAACGTAGTGTGGCGGATTTGTCCGATCTGGGGAAGAGGGGGATAAAAATTTGTGGTGGAATTGTTCCGCAAAGCTCATTGTCATTTCATATTTTTCCTGTGAGCGAAAGGCTAAGTATAGGTACACGTGTATTCTATGTCTCTTATATGTTATGCATTTGTACCTGTGGCTTTTCCGCTATTAGAGGATTTCCGCGAATTCATTTTTCAGATTCGCGGAATTACGCTTTCATGGTTGCTATCTTAAGATTAGTGTCAAAAAAAGAAAAAAGTGCGGAGGCGACTTTTTTATATTTCGAAACGAAACATAATGTGGGGAAATCATTTTCACATGATTGTTTTTTTTTTCTTAATTAATTTCGATTAGTTAATTTTAGTTGAAATAGCTCAAAAATGTACTAGTATTTGAATTCGGCCATCAAGAAAATACGGTTAAAAAAATATTTTTGCTCAGTATCAGTATGTTATGCACTGTCTACTGTTAAAGAAATAATAAGTAATAAGCAAAATAATAACAGATGCTTAAAGATTGCTGCAATGTTTTAAAATTATGTAAGAATTCTTACCACGTGCAGGAACGCATCCATTCTTTTCTCTGCGCAATCTGTTTGCATCCTTTACAAAAATCTTAATTTTTCTCTTTTAAGCGATTTTTTATTTTCCTTTACGAAGTAAATAAATAAAATGTTATTGAAAATATAATAAATAAAATTTCCTTTTTTTTTCCCATTAAAATAGTAGTTCGAAGATATAAACTTTGTTTTAACTGTGTTCCCACGCATTCGTTTTTCTCACAATGAATGAAAGCATCCTTGTTCCCTCGTCCTCAATTTGTGTAAAAAGTTCTATTCTTTGTGACTGCTATATGCGCACTCTCAATTACTTTGAGTTCCTTGCCGGAAATCAAATAATTTGTCCTTCAGATGATATTATACTCTAAATATCTTTTTTTTTTTTTTGGGGGGGGGGGGGGTTGCACCATTTTGAAAATGTATATTTAAAAAGTTGCGTATTTCTAAACAGTTTAAAATTTTGAATGAGTGAATTATGTTACGTTTTTTGATTTGATATTTTTCAACGATGGGAAGTAAAAAAAGCGGTTCAATGATATAATTTTAGTATTTGAAAACAACCGGCAAAATAAAAATATTTAATTTGCGAATCTTGAAGTTATAAAACAGTAAAGTTTTCTTCTCTTTTATTTGTTATTTCCTTATTTAGTTTGCGACATCTAATGAACATGATGAATTTTATACAGTTAGGAAGGAGTATTCTCTCTTCCCCTCTTGAAGTTTATTTGATGATCTTTACGCGTTCTTTCAAAATGCTGACTGAATCATTTTACTTCTACCTTATATTTGAAACAGCTCTCCATTTATTAACGCTTCTTCGAAAAGAGTTCTAGATAAAAAAAGAAATGAAGCATAACTGTTTGCAGCTTCGCGAATTAGTATTTTTTGATAAATACCGGTTATCACCTGATTCGCGAGTTGCGACCTGCTACCATTTCAGATATCAAATGTGAATTTATTCGAAATGTTATTGCGCCGTTAAGGACATAATTCAGCTTACGAATGAACGTTTTTCTGAATTTGAAACTAAATGATGGGAATTTTCGTGAAATGTAATGAATCATCAGACAGAACTGCCATTTTTTTTTTTTGTCAGTATAATTGGGATTAAGAAGAAGTTTAGAATAACGGTTTAGCTGCACGTTCGTTAGTCATATGATATTTTTGAAACATTTTTAGACCATTTGCTAAACATAATACATGTTTTATCTCAAGTTTCTTCTTTTGAAATCAGTTCTTTTGTTCTATATTTACTCATACTTATCTTACTTTTTATGTAAGATGATTTTCTCTTATACCTTTAAAACAGCGTTTCCTAACATTTGCTCTCATACGGAACCCTTTTCACCATGTCCAAGCTTTAGAACTTAAGATCCGTGCCCTATTATTTTTTCAAAATATCTTTTTGGGGAGTAAATACTAATAAGTGATAATGAATACAAAATATGATCTTTCTTTCTCTTTCTTGCTTTTTGAAGCTACATTGCTGGTAACAGTAATGTTTTTTTCCCTTATTACAAAAACTCTCGATTTCTTGCGGAACCTTTAATAATTTTTCGCTTGGGTTCCGGTAGGGTTTGCACCGATAAACACATTGGCCGCTTACCGATAGCCGATTGTTCGGAGAAGATATATATGAATAAATCGGCCGCTGATTAATTATATTCGTCGTTTTTCACCAATTTCTCCATTACCATCCCTTTTGTCCCGAAATTTTGACTTTTCAGAATTAGTAAATATAGAATGCTTTTTTTTTTCTTTGTGAGTGGTAGTTTATTTTTTCTTTTTCCTTAATTTTTTCCAAAGAAATATGCTAAATTTATTCATATTTATTGCAACCAAAAAATGAACCATTTCTTAGGGGTCATTCACAAATAACGTCACGCGTCGAGAGGGGGAGGGGGAATGTGACAGTTTGTGCAAAAGGAAGGAAAGGGGTAGCAAGAAATGTGACATCACACATTTTGGTGAAAATAAACATATTAAAAATCAGAACATGGTATAAGTTGTATATAATTTATTAAATTTTTTTTTTTTGTTTTGTATTCTCATTGATTTAATTTTGTATCGAAAACATCGATGCTGAAATCGATGAAGGTTTAAATTAACTTCTATTTAAAAGTTTAAATTTAAATCTTTTAGGGCATTTACACTTCTAAGACGAAGTAGCTCTGGTTTTATTTTTACCAAATTCAAACAATAAATACTTTTTATTGTATACTAATTATGGGTTTTTTTTTGTAAACCTTAATTTCATTTTATACAAATTAAGTACACAAATCATTATTATTGTTATGCTCTCAAATGTCAATAAGGTTCAAAAACAAAAATTGAAAACGTGATCTTAACGTAGTGCTTTGCTTCTGAACTGCAAGTAAAAATGCTTATGTAATATAGCGTGTATATCCATAATTTCGGATGTCATCAACCTTTATTTACAGTAAACTAAAGAATACTTATTTCAAAAATTTATCAACTTAAAAAAATTATCAATTGCTAACATCTTTAGTTTTTCCTTATTAAACATTATTAACGTTAAAACCGTAATGCAGAATACCGGTTTTTTTTTCTTCAAAATATTAACTGCTTGACTTACACCAACATGTTTCTCACCACACCACCTCAAATACAAATGACAATAGCGAAGGAGGGAGACATGTAATAAGAAGATAATATGGAAAAAAAAAACGAAGGATGTGTGAGAGCTTTTTTGCATTTATAATTAAGTATAAAATTACAGATTTTAAATTGAGTCAGATCAAAATGAGTTTAATTTTTAATCTTGTTCTATAACTTTACTTTCGCCATTTTGTTTTGTTTCTTTTATTTACTTCCACATGAAAATTTCAGCGTGCATTTTCTTTTCCTATTTAATAATTCCATGCTTTGATTAAAATCAGGTAATGCGAGTAATGGTCTCGGCTATTTCATTGCGTTCAGATTCGGAAGCAACCAAGAACATGCAGTTAATAATTGCTTTATCAAAGGTTCGCTTTAAAGGGAACATAGGTTTGCTCTCACAGTGGTATGAAATTGACGACGCGCCGCCTTAGTTGAAGCTTTGGACAATCCAGTACATCGATTTCTGCTTTTCCTTCAACAGTGGCCATAGATCTGTTTATGGATGTCGCGAACTAATGATGGCGGAGCTCGATCGCAACAACGCTCCAACCGCGAATCATCGCCATTGTTGAATTTCGATTGCTTCATTCCCGCCTCCTATCGGGGATGGGGAGGAGTAATTCGTTCCAGGAACGTTCGATTGACCCCCTTGGAATATTATGGCCACTACAATTGTAATCCATTAGAGCGTAGCCGTCTTTGCCGTATTTTGGAATATAACTTTCATTTTAAATCTTGCAAATTTCCTTTTTAAATTATGGCGATTGTGTTTGATGTATGCACTTTTGTACATATCGCCGTTCCAGACGAACAGTGACGTAAATGCAAAAACTTCAATTTTACAGGAGAGTGAAAAAACGATTTGCAGTTGTATAAAACTTATAGTAATTGAAAAGGGTGTAAGTGACAGAAAATAATGGTATAATTAGAGTACGTAGGATATATACTTTACTTTCATTTACCAGGGATTTGGATATAATCACCCTAATATTTCAACCCCTAAGTGCAGATACGTCATTATTTCTCTAAAACTTGTTCGTTGTTTTAGAAGGCACAAACTTGTAATTGTTAGTTCATCCATGTTCCCCTGTGTATGGGATGTGTTTCTGATATTGTATATGGACTTATTTGCATTTGACAAATTTTTGCAATTACGTCATTGTTCTTCCGGACCGGCGATGTTATGTTTAATGCCTATCGGGAGACCTGTAGGAAAAGCAAGCATTTGCAAAGATGCTTGTTTTTTTGAATGAAATTTAAATACACCAATTTCTGCTGTGCAATTGGAAATTTGACCATTGAGCCTTTCTTAGTTAGGCGATTATCGTTCTTCCTAGAATGTTAAAAAAAAAAAAAAAAAAACGGTTTTACAAGATATTATAGTGACATGAATACACGCATATATTTCGAAGTTTACAATGGAATAACTTTATTTGTTTTCCCTTTATTCAGGTTTGATATTTAGAGAAAAATACTACTTAAACAGTGCAAATATAATGCAAAAGAGCATTAGAGTGTATAAATTATTTAAAATTGATAGTCACTCTTCCAGCTATTGGATTCTTCTCTTATGGCATGTGTGTGCATCTGGGTTGAGTTATTGGACGTATATTAAACATTCGAGAATATTTGAGGTATGATTTTAAAATTTTGTAAAGAAATTAGTCTCAAAAATAAAACAAAACAAATAATAAATATATAAATAAATACACCAATACTTTAATCACCAACTTTTATAAACAAACAGAACTTCTCTTCAGTTTTCTAGTTTTTAAAACACTTATATAGTTTACGGGAGTTTGGGCTCAACTTTGTGGCTCATTCAGTTGGTTGGATGGCAGCACAAACTGATTTTCTTTTGAAAGCTTGATGGCGACAGAGAAATAAAGTCAAGAGGGATAGTCGGTAAATAAACGGTTAAATGAAGAGTGAAAATATAAACGCAAACGACACAAAGATTGCAAAATATTATGCTCTATTTTTTTTTTTTTTTTGCTGGGTTTCTTGTTTTTAAAATATGCTCAATGACATCGACATTTCAGTCATTAAAAAATTACGTTCGTACTTGGAGATGGAGAGTTCGTAATAGCTTGTTGAAACTGTGTGGTCCATTTTTAAGGATGCTTTCTGTTTTTATGTTCACTTGTTTAAATTATTAAATGTTTACGGGTCTCGGATTAGTTTCTTTTGGTGGGAGGGGAGACTCTTCACAAAATTTTGAACGAATTTGTTAGCATTTAATATTGTCTTGATTTAACTTGCAGCAGGGTTAAAAATATTGCTTTTCCAGGACATGTATGATCAAAGTATGGAAAAAAAAAAAATCATGATTAAGAATAATAGTATTTTTTTAAAAAAATCAAATTTGTTTGATTTTTTTTATTTGAATCAAATTTTTTTTTTATTTAAAACTGAATGTATTTCAAACCCAATGAATATGATTTCAAATTGACATTGAGAAGAATGCTAAGTAGTTGTTAATTTTTTTCCGTCTTCGTCACTGATCTCAGTTTTTCAAAGTCGGAACGCTGCATCATTCCAGTCAATCATTATTTAAATGTAATCTTTTGTCGACTGAAAAAATATTTATTTTATTTTTAATTAATTTGAAGTACCGCAGCGCTTTATCTTTCCTAGGGGTAAAAAAAAAATATCACAATCTGCAGTCACATGCATACTAGAAGTTTAACCTTGATTGCTTGCTTTGCTTTGTCTTACTAAATTGTTTTCATATTTCCACTTGGTGAAACCCTGTCATTTCTAGTTAGAAGTGTTGTCCATTCAGTGTTTATCAAATGACTAACATGGTGATAAAGTGTTTCACATTAAGTAAGTAAAAACACGCCTGCTTAGTGCGAAATTGATTTAGTCGTTGTAGGCCATTATCCTGAAGGAAAAAAAAAGATTAATTTTTATAGTTTGTCACTTATGTTATACTATAAGTGGACCAAACTTACTCGTATATTAAAAGTTCACCAAAATTAAAAGTGGTTTTGTGTGTCAAAATTAATTCAGAAAATCTCGCTCTATTCTAGAAAAAGTGTTCTCTATCTGCCGTAACAATCATTAAGCGAAACATTGTGTTTTTTGAGCTAAATATGTTGGGAATTGGTACTATCGCCCTTAAAATGGTTTCTACATAAATATGTTGAAGTTCGTGGATTCGCAATCATCTTGTATTAAATCAAAAATCATAGTTTTTCGAGTTTTTCCGTAAAAGGCATGAAGTTTTTCTGAACTCGAATTATTTAATGTTTGATGCCTGTTTCTATTTCGGAAGTCGCTATCCTGTTGCTATTACCTAACCTAAGTACATAAGTGCCTTCCCATTTGACTTTACAAATACTTACGATCTAATAGTGAGAGCGGAGGAAAAAGTTTCTTGTTGGTTTTGAAATTTCTAAGCGTCTCATTCCTAATGGCACTAAATTGACCTCATATCCTGTGTCATGCTTGACCAATCCAGCGGCTTCTTCCTCTTATAATCTTATGCTTCCTTTGAAATTGATTCTGAAATTAAAATTAAAATCGGAGTTATAATTCACAAAGGATCGGCTTTTGCGTTTCAACCTGTATTTTAGGATCGGTTATTTTTGCGATCTTAGTATTTTGATATTCAGAAGTCGGGAGTTTCCAAAATATTCGGCTGTTTCAGAAATTATCGGTTTCTTCTTTTTTTCTTGAGGAAGATAATTATTGAAGAAGTGACTGGGGGGGGGGGGACTTATACATCCCCCCCCCCGTTTGTGTTATTTGAACTTCATATTAAACTACTGTGGGGTCGTAAACTTCTCCAAAGAGGAAAATTGGTACTATCGCCCTTAAAATGGTTTCTACATAAATATGTTGAAGTTCGTGGATTACTCTGTTAACATATGAGGCTTGAAGAATATTAGCTAATCTAAGCAGAAACTCAAATAAGTATGACCTAATCTTTCGTCCCCTGAATAGAACTTCGGATAAATATGAACTAATTTTTTGTTTCCCTGAGTAGGAACTTTGGATTAAATGCAAATATTTCGTCTTCTTAACTAAAAACTTAATTTTATATTTTCTGGAACATGAACCTCGAACCGGAGGACTCTTTCTCCTGAGCGGTTTTTGCCACCCTAAGCTTTGCGTGTTTGAATTTTTTATTTTATTGAAATAAACAAGATTGTTGAGGGAGAAGGATGCAGATTTCAGGATGTTTCTTTTGATTGAATACCCATGGTACTGATTTCTTTTCTAGATTCTCCAAGCAAATGATCTCAGCCCAAAATGCCTTTTATTTTGCCCTCTACCCTGTCTCATTCGATCGCCGCAAACGCTTCCCTCAAGATTTGATCAGCGTAGTTTTCTCAGAAATGAAATGAATTGAAATCAAATGAAAAACAGAGGCAGAGATAAATAACTAAACTAAAAAGTTGAGGAGGCGAGAGGAACGAAGGGAGTGGAACAAAAAAAAAGGGCCTCGCTCGGCGTAATCGATATTAGGAGAAACTCAATGTTTATTGGGTCTCTCTCTGCTCTTTTCATTTGTTATCCCGGGGTCGCCATTTTAGAGAAAGAGTCCTGTGAGGCGTGATTCAGTGACAGGTGGCCGGCCATCTTGTGACATTGCGCCCACCGAGAAGTGCGTGTAATTGCGATTCCACAATTCTGCGTGCAGTCATATATGGTTTGCGACTGTCACCTATATCTAGTATATTGTTTGAGTATGCATATAAGAATTCTGTACGTTGAAGACATCATTAAATACTTCCTGTTCGTCACTTTGCCAAATGCTTTGAGGTTGGTTCTGGCGAAATATCTTTCAACAGTATTTTTTTTAATATATTTTTCAGTTATTTTCTTGCTGAGAAAAATACGGACCATCTGTTGAAGTCTTGGAAGTCGTTAGGAGGGGGGGGGGGGGACTATACTAATGAGAGAGACTGAAAATAAAGCAATTTTTATGTTTGCTCTGTGTTTCTCCGGTTATTAAAAAAAGGCTCTGATATTGCGGTGGCGTCTTTCATATTTCGATTTACAATGAGGGTTGCTGGAATTTTTTTATGGTTCAAATAGCGTGATTATCTCGTTGTGCGATTTTATAGATTTATTCTTTCAAGGGCATTTTCTACTTCTACTTCGAAAGTATTTTTTAAATATGTCCGGTCTATTTTCAAGGAAGCGCGATCTGAGAAGTTTGGGCGACTTCCGCCGTAATTTTAGTCCCTGCTCTGTAAAAGACTTTTTAAGGGGGGGGGGGGGAAGCGTTCTGGTATTACCGGAGGTGAAATCACAATTCTTGCTCCTCTTTCACCTTTACAACGACGCCTTATTGTCGAAAATGTGAAAAGGTTCACAAATATGAAATGATCCAAGCATGAAGAGTTTTAAAGTTTTATTGTACCTTGTTAGGAATTCTAAAATAACAGAATGAATGACTTTGTGTTGTAGAGAAGCATTAAATCAATTAAAAAGCATTTTGCATATACCATTTTCTCTAATTTGGTTGTTACAGAAAAATACTTTGATTTTCTCCCTAAAAGGGTCACGCTCTGCTCTAATCGATGGCGGCCTACTCTTCAAACTCTCCGTCTCGTTATAATTGTGACGTCGCTCTCTACTGCTCACAGATAAGATGTTGTAAAATGGCTAAAATAAGTGTATGTGATCAGAATGTCGCTAAAAAGAAAGGAAATGAGACAAACCGTCTGATCACGTGCTAACGCAAATCACTGACCTTGGGGATTAAAAATAAAGCCAAATGCCAACGCCCCGATGGATTTTGCAGCCAGGGTTGGCCGAAACGTTTCGGAATCTATATGCTCATCTTGCGCAAACCTGTGTCAGTTAACTGTTTAGTAAAACAAGCATTATTCCAGTTGTATTATATAAAATATATTTCTAAATTTTTGCTTCTCTTCATGGCCACTTATGCAATTCTAAGTTATTCCTTTGTTAGAATTCTGGCTTGACGTAAAGTAAAAGATCTTTAAAATAGTATTAATGAAGTTTCAAGGAAAACTAACTTTTATTCATCTGTTCTTCGTTAATTCTATTTACTTATTTTCTACAGCCTCAAACTGCTCGTCTTCAAGAACTCTTTTTTTTTTTTTGTCTTGCGTACTCATTTGTTATGCACTTTCATATTTCCTATATTATATGAGCAGACTTACGAAAGTTATTGAGGAATTGTAACCATTATAGTTACAAGTTAAAGTTGCGAGCATAAAACAATAAATGTTGCGTAATCAAAAGAAAACAACTGTAGCTTCTCTTCTCATGTTGTTTTTGTGCCTAGATTTCATTTGCAGGATTAGGTCTTGTTTTGTTTGAGGTATTAGAAAACATTGTCTTCACTTGAGTTTTTTTATCAGATTGAAGTAGCTTAATTGTGATTTCACACTGTTACACGCGTATCAAATTACTCGTTTTTGCTGTTAAAACTCAGAAATATTTTCAAACGCTCTTGAAGTTGGCTAATTTGTCTTGTTAACTTTTATGTGCGTGTGTGGTTTTCTGAAAAAAATAAAATTGAAAGGTTTTGACCCAGTTGCTATTGATCTGTAACGTACAAAGAAATACTGAATATATTTGCATTAACGAATAGTTCTAAACGGTATGAATAGTGCGGTTGTTACATATAGATTGGCATTTACGTTACACAATGCACATAGTTCAACTCATCCTTCATTTCAAAACCATGCCATTACTCAAAATCTATAGCAATTTTTGACACGTGAATACTAGTTTTTATGATAAAGGATTCAGTAGCAAAATAAGACCAGTTGCCATTATTACTTTGGTTTGAAATTGTGTACATTTTCCGATGAATACTGGAGTTGGTTTATTTCTCAGATTTCTTTCAAAAGTTTTGCAAATAATAATATAATAAATAAGAATAATTTTTTTTGAATGAATGAAGAATGAACAAAATAATGGAATCAATTTTCAAACACATTAAGTATGTGTTAGATAACATACCTATTCAATTATGTGACTCAAAGTCAACAACTGTATTGTCGTATCTGCACAATATCTTTTCTATTGAAGTACGCGTCTTACTTTTGCCGATCTATGTCGTTGTTCTTTTTTCACTAGCTTAAATTATAATTAACAGAAATGATTTTTAGGCACAGAAGGAGATAAGAAAGCAGAAAATTATCTCAGTTAATGCCAAGATTTCCCCGCGAGTATTTTTCTTTCACTTCATTTAAATTGTGTTGATTTGGTTGATTCACTTCATGACGTCAGATTCTTTCAACATGACATCGTCAGAGCTGAAAGCGAATAGTTGGTTGCAGAATGCTTAAGATAGCAAGTCTTTTTTGTTAGATAGGTCAAACACCATTGCTCTAAATTGTTCTACTTTTCTGCATAACTCAGGTTTCTTTTCACAGTTTTACGATTTAAATCTCGCAAATGTACCAGTATCGCACACAGGATTTTTCTTTAAGTGGAGGGAGGATTGGGGGTGCATGAGACATTGTAAATATATGAAAATTAAAAGCCTAGTGATCCTCTTGCTGCAATATTTTGTTTCCTCAAGTCTTATCACAATTCTATTAATTTAATGTAATAGCAAAACTCCTCCTATATAGCTGAAAATTCGCGGTCGCCACTTGCTACATGGCGATTTAAGTAGTAAAAGTAGAGATTTAAAAAATCGTTAACAATCGCACTTCTGCACGGTCACTTTTTAGCACCTTTAGCTGTTACTTTTTTTGTGTGTGTGAGCAAATTTCCCTTTCTTGTTTTTTCCGTTGGAAACTTGCCAATATTGAACACGTGCTTCACCGAAAATTTCATGCCGTATTTCAAGTTTCAATCCTTCAGGATCCAGTATATATTTAGATCATTTTAAAAGTTCTAAAGCATTTTTGCATGTGCTCAAATCTGCATATTTTATTTCAATTTATTTTCTAAACGATTTTAGAGTTAGAATTATTGGCAATTTTAAAAAGTGGCTACTAACTTTAAAATTTGCCACTAACAAAACGGAGTCTATCGGCCACTGGCTACTAACCAAATTTCCCAGTTTTCAACTATATCCTCCTAATGGACACCTCTCTTAGACGGACAGTTGTTAAATCCCAGCCATTGAAGCATTTAATCTAAAAAAACTCTTTTGCGGACACCTTTACTTTCGGACTAATATTTTTGGCCCACTGGTGTCCGCTGTAAAGGAGTTTTACTGTATTATTAGTATTGCAGTGAAACTACTCCTAACGGACACCCTCTTAGATGGACAATTTTGAAATCCCCGCCATCTAAGCATTTAGCCTAAAAAGAAACTCCTCTTTTGCGGACACCTTTACTTTCGGACTAATACTTTTGTCCCGCTGGTGTCCACTATTATGGATGAGTTGCACTGTATTTTAATTTATTATATTTTTTCTTTGTTTTACATTTTTATATTTTTGTTTTATTCTATTTATTTGTCGTTATTTCTTAAATTTTAACAAAGCATTGACTGTCATAACCAGGCCCCAAAAATTGATAGCAATGCAGTTTTTCTTGCTTTGGAGTATTTTTCAAAGATTTTTACTGCATTTTTTGCATTTTTAAGTATTTCTCTCATTTTTTAGAGCTATTTTCTCTGCTTTAGCTCTCGTTTTCTACCAATTTTATAATTAAAATTAAGCTTGATTTATTCATTAAATTTTACAAAAAGAAAGTTAAAGGTTGGTGAACGTTAGAATTGCGAATCTGGTTCTTCTGAACTGAATGAAGACAATTTGAACAAAGAATGTTTCACACTGGAAAAAATGGCTTAGTGTGAATTTGAAGGAAATATTTCTCCATGAATTCTTCTGCTTATTTATTTTAATTTGGCTCCATCATTGAAAGACATTTTTCAACGTATAAAAACTCACTTTCGGATGTAGTCTTTGATAATGTAAAAAAATATTCTTAATTATTCCGCGAGTAATTCTCAATTAAAATTCTGTTTTAAGACATTAAAATTGTTAAGACACATGTTTCCCATTTATTGATTGCACTGTTTTTATTTTTTGTTCATTTATTTTTTAGGAAGTCATATAATGATGGTACTGTTATAATTTTTAAAAGTAAATAAATAAATAAATAAACTTCTTCAATTGAGATTTAACCTCAGATGTTAATTGCATTTTCAAAAAATTAAGTGCGTTTTTTTAGTTTTAATGGCAGTTTTTGTTATTTTTGGTAAATTTTTAGTATTTTTTTTTGGTCATCTACTTCCGGACCCTGGTCATAACAAGTTTATTTTTTACATCGAGCATTTTAATTTCGTGTTCAAATTCTGCCATAGTTCACCTAGGTGCGTTTAATTTTAGGTTATAATTTACATAATTTAATTTAGATTGTAATTTATATACTTAATTTAATTTTAGAATACAATTTATATTATTTTAAATTAATTATAATCCATATATAAATACATATTATAATTAACATTATTTCATCAGAGGAATACAAAAATCAGTTTAAGCTTTTTTGTGTTATGGGTGTGTAATGCTCAGAATAAATAAAAGTGTTTTCATTATTTAAAATTTTTTTGTGTTTAAACAGTTAAGCGTTCTGTTCTATGTTGTCATGGTGTTTAAATTCGTTCAGAAATGCAGCAAAAAACTGGGAGTTGGAGGAGCAGGAGCCGTAGAACAACAAGTTGTTGCTTGAAACTGGAACAGAGACGGAGCAAAGAAATCTGTTGTACTCCACTGTTCCTGTTTTTTTTTAAATTTTTTTACTTTTTCATCATATAAAAAACGATAAATAATATACGATTATAACGATAAATAACGATATTAAAATTTTTCGAAGCACGGAACGGAACTGGAACAAGCATGTATAAGTCGGAGAGGATCTACTTAAAAAAGTGGCCCCAGATCCCAAGTAGAAAGCATCATTTTTGATTAAATATGCTTGTGAATGAATTTTTTCAAATGGAAAGAAACTAACAGTAAGTTTTTTCCTATATTAGCTGTAAAAGTTAAATTTATTGTTAGAAATAAAATAAAATAAATAAATAAGTAAAAAAAAAGCAACACAACAAATTAAAAATAATACTGAAATAAATGTTACAAAATTATGATCCGAAACATGAGGAGAGAAAAAGATACGTCTATGCTTCATAGTTTTTTGAGATGTTTTGTATCGTCCCAAATTTAAGAATAGCTTTTACCTAAGTTGCTGTAGTGACTTCCATCAATTCCGTTTCTGGCTTCTGGATGTAAGTTTGTCAGATGATGGATGACTTTGTAGTTGTTTGCTTTTTTCATGATTGCTTTTTAAACATAATACAGTCGTAAGGTGCTTTAAGTCGTACATTTTGCTTTACTTTTCTCGTTATAATCCAATTTAAAAATGTATAATGAGTTTTCGTTTTGATAACTATCAACATTTCAACAAAACGTTGATATATTTATGAAAATGAGAACACAATGCATGTTCTCCATGCAACCTGATCGAGTACGGACGTTTCTCACCGCTGTCACAAGGTTTCTCAAATAATGAAGTAATGACTTTTGTTGTCTGTATAAACTTTAACATTGCAAAATATGCAAAAAAAAAAGGGGGGGGGGAGAAAAGTAAGAAAGAAATGGTCATGCAAAAATTGTATTATCCTAGAGTGGTGCATTTGAAGATTACAAAAAAAGTTGATCAGTTCGGGACAGTTCATAAATGATGTTACGCTTTTTGCCAATATATTTGACCCCCCCTCCCCTTTGTCACATTGTACGCTATATTACATAGGTATATGTACTTGCTGTGTGGCAGTTCAGAAGAAAAGCACTATGTTATAGATCACATTTCAAATTTTATTTTGAACTTTCAATGACATTTGAGAGAAAAACATTAATAATGACTCTATGCTTGTACTTACTTTGTATAAAATGAGATTAGTGTTTACCCAGGGGTCGCGCCAGAGGAAATTCGGGTCTGTTTTCGGACCCTTCACAAAATTCCAATTAATCAAAACGGACGCTTGACAAAATTAAAATCAATTAAAACGTACCTTTCACAAAATTCCAAGTTTCCAACTCGTACTTTTCCCACCATTATTTATTATAAAAGCGGCAAATAATAATAAAATTTTTCATCACTATATGTTTAAATTTTGAATTTTCACAGAACTCGGACCATGTTAAAAATTGCTAGATCGACCCCTGGTTTACGACAAAAAGGATAATTGGTATAAAATAGTAAAAAAAAAATAACTTGTTCGAATTCTGAAAAAAAAAAGGTAACCGGGCTATTTTATCTTATAAGTGTCTAGAAGTAAATTTAGACTTTAATCAGCATCGATGTTTTCGATAGAAAATGAAATCATATTCTTTAAAATCAAATTGTGAAAATAAAAAAACTTTAAAAATAAATTTAAATTGCTGATTTTAAATCTTTTTATAGAAACTAAAATGCCTGATATCACACTTCTTGTTACCCCTTCCCTCCCCTTGTCATCCCCCTCCTTCCTCGAAGCGTTGACATCATTTGTGAATGACCCCTTCGCCGAAATATAGAGTTGCAGTGAAGAGCAGCATTTTGGCAATCTAGACCAAGAAATTAATATTATCTCCGGTTTATTGCAAAAATGTTTGCTTCCTTTGTTAAATTGATGCGTCGTCAATTGTCATATCGATCGATCTTTCTGTCTGTGTGTCTATCGATAGATTTATTTCTTTTACATTCTTTCTTACTCTAAACTAAATTTTTATTCTTAACATTTGTTCACATTTGTTCATGACCGTATTAGAATTAGAAATACTATTTTGATGTATATCAATGAAAAATCAAGCAGCAGTTTTCAGAGAATTTTTATAGTTGCTAATTTAGACAAATGCTTTTTTGCTTAATTAGACCAATGCATTCGTAATTTTACTGAAAACTTTTAATGCAATCATTTATACGTTAAAGTATCGGAACATAACAAATATTTGCTTCAAACATAACCATTCTCTAAGCTAAATTTTTGTGTAACAGAAAGATATCGGGTAAACCGTCAAAATATCGCGCTATTCTGAGTCTTCTTTGGTTGTCGATTTTTACAAGCAAATAATCGGTGCGATGCAATGGAGAAATGTGTTGTGTGTGTCTTTGTAGGAAATGAATGCTCTTCGTATCTTAGAAAAAGAGCGTTGTGTTGGATTTTACTGAAGGGGAAAGGGGTATTTTTTGTGATAGACAGAAAGATTTTATCTTGTCTCCGGGAAAATTTGTTCCAAAAAGGGATAAAATTAAAAAGTTTTAGTTCGTTAGTCATGCAATTTTTAATAATACTTGACTTCAGGGAGGGGCATTTGCCCCTATTGTCTCTATCCTGTATCCGCGCCTAGTTTTGATGCTGTGTATATAAAACTAATAAACAAGTACTGATCTCTTTCGAACCTGTAAAACAGTATCGACATCTGTTGTTTTATGCATTTATAAACGAATAGGTCATGATTATGTGTAGCGATTGCACTTTGCTGCTAATCCTGATTTTGGGGTTTATGTTTGGAAGCAGGTCCCGACGCTGGCTAACAGTGTTCTATTGCTCAAAAGTCGTTTTGTTATTGATAGAATCAAGGTTTCTACTATTATCTCTAGCTCCGTAGATGTGGAATCTTGAAGCCTTTTGGAATATAATCTCTGCTGTTCCCCCTTTTTTTTCCGCATCGTAATATTGTTAATCTGATTCAGTTGAGTTTGTGGAGTGTTTTACTTGACGCACAGAAGCATATGTTTTTGGTTAAAGGAGCCACTTAATTCTGGATCTCTCTCCGCGATGGTACCCAACAGATAAGTTCGGCTGTGCGATCTGGGGAGCCATCTGACAAGGTAGGATCCCGAAACTTGAAAATGACAGGATCAATAAGATGCTAATACTCATCAAGAAAATCTCCGACGCCCGGCCAATCTCCGATCTAAAATTCTCCGCGTCACTAAAGGACGAGCCATTAAAAAACGTGAAGGCGTCCTCTGTTTTTTCTTTCTCTATTTGCTTCTGGAAGCATCCATGTTAGAGAAATAATGAGAGCTGGGGCTATAAAGGGAGGAAAGCCGTCTCTTTTTCAGCGACTAACTTCATCTCGGAGCTGGAAAAAGGGGGACGCTTTAACAAAAATCAATAACTTCAGACATCTACTCGTTTTGTGTGTGTGAGGAAGGTTTCTTTTTCGGATCTCGCTCCTCCTCATCATTTTTTTTCTCCTTGTCCCTCCTCCCTTCTTTGTTCTGTTTCGAATGATCCGAGACAATGGCGGGAAGAAATTGGAATCCTGCACTGGGGGGATCCAGAATGTATTCCTCTCACCTTTTACCTTTATAGAATCTTTATAACTGCTTTAGAATTATAATCGAAAAGTTTTCTCCTAGCCCTAAGTAGATAAGTTGATTAAATTCGTTAAAACAAGAGCAGCGCCCCTTGGAAAGTTCCCCTTTTATTTTATCACTAGACCTTAATCGCTTTCAGCTGACCCCCCCCCCCCCACACACACCCTTTGTTAATGAACATTTGAGATCCATTAAATATGCCATAGATTGAGTTATTAGTAAATTTCAGGTAAAAATACAGATGTTTACCTTAAATTTCTTTAAATGCAATTTAACTTTATTTGGATTATAAGTAACCTTACTGCACAGTTGCTAATATCTTATCTGTTTTGATATCAAAGATTCAATCTCGTACATATATTTATCAATACCCTTTTTTAAAATTGTTTATTTCATTTATTTTTGCTCTGTTGTTTCGGATTCTTCGTTTATTTTTAGTTCGATTTAATTTTTTAAAAAAAATTAGTGTTGATGACTCGGCCAATTTTACTATTCTTTTCCACGTGTTAAAATTTAAAATTTGCTCTATTATGACGACGGTGCATTAAAATTAATAAAAAAAAAGACTTCATTTCATAAGAAGTTCTTTTTTGCGCACGTGTGTGTATGTGAAGAATCGCAAGTTAGAACAAACACTGAAGCAAAAGCATTATGGTCTACTTGCATTATAGATGCATGAAAAGCACTGTCTTGCCTTGGAATGATTATAAAACGGCCTCAAATCACAATCTCAAGTGTTCGAACTCATAGATCATATCCATCCCTTCTGAGCGGAAACGTGTGCGATCACTTTTCATTAATGTTTGGAGTGTGTGCTATATTGCTCCAATGATATTTAACTTTTTTTCGGGAGTTAAAGGTTTTAAATGAAGAGGGTAACACTTTATCATGTGACTTTTATGAATATTCACATCTTTGGAATTGTTAGAGTAAAAAAATTGTTCTTCTGAAGTCAAATTTTGCATTTGTTTTGTTTTAATAAGCAGAAAATGAAAAGGCCCTGGTGGGCTGAAGCGAATTACTTTCGTTGCTGAAGGGTCTATAATTTCGTGACAAAACGCCATCAAAACCAGGTTGAGATAATATTTGAAGCTAATGTTGCTTAATCCTTTCATAAATCAATTTTTCATTTGAGTTATTAAAAATATTTTAATATGCTACAAAGCCATTTAGTATCTCAGGTCTATGGTGTAATATTTTTCTTTTGGAAGTTTTTGTCTTGGGCAGTCAAAAAATGGTGTTCCCGTGTGAGGATATTATAATTATACGCTTTTGTCTCATATTTTATCACTATAATAACAAACATGGAAAGACTGAATATTCAAGCTTTTTTATGTAGTGAAGATATGGAATAATACCAACCTTTCCAGTGATGTAATATACTTTCCAAAGTAAATAAACAAAATTTGATTTGAAAATGAGATTCTCACTTCTGTCTTGAATCCTCCATGAACTTCCAAGGAGATCGTGTTATTTCAATACTAGATTTACCAGGCCGTTTTCAACTATTTCTAAATTTTCATTTTAGACCAAGTTGCTACTGATTTTATAAACATTTCAGTCACATTATCTAAGCGCTACTTACCGTGTATTAGAAAAAGCCAATCCAATTGAAAGTTGCACTACAATTACATGTAACAAATTATGCAAAATGGAAGCTTCGAAACAGTCAAAATGACTGGTCTGGTGAATCTAGTGTCAACTATCTTGAATCGCCTGTGAAACTTTGTGGTTTCCAAGAACTGTTCGCAGTCTCCAAATCTGGATTACATGCAAACTACAACATAAATGCGAATTTGAATAACATTTTGAAGAAAACATTTATGTGTCCTGATATGAGACCCATGAGAGGGTTAAAGTTTTATCTGAGGAAACGGCTCGCTGCATTATCTAGTTACATCAGTGATGGTTGGTACATCAACAATGAGGTCTAAAAAACTGTCAGGAACAACAACGTCTACATGTTTGAGTTTTCTCAAGATAAGTTTTTGACATTTAACAGTGCTTAGACAACTTGGAATTCGTTTTCCCTTTAGAAACGTCAGTGTGCAACGTGTGCCGTTTTTTTGAGATTCAATATTTGATCATCATTTTTATTACATAGTTCCTGAGTAGTCTAGCTTTTATCTTCGTATAAATAATCGAATTCTATCTGAAGATACAAAGAAAACGAAAACTAACTTTTTTTTTCATTTTGCAGAAAGGGATTTTTTTTTTTTTAAGTTGAAAATCCTAATGTATATGCATCTTGAAATGTATTCGAACATTCAAAATCTTACTTATTTTACTTTTGATAATAAGTACTGTTTATTTAAATTCAGAAGACTAACTTTTATAAACATTCCTCATTATATTTTCAAACATCACAAAATCAAAAAATAAGAAACTTTTACAATTAAAAAGCATTTCTCTCGAAAAAGATTTCGGCTGCTTCCCTCTCTTCCCTCAACCCATGCTCCCTGACTTTTCCCCTTCGAGATGACGCACCTGCCATGTTCTTCCTCTTTCGTCTCATGCCCCCCCCCCCCCCCCCGAAGTTCTCAACCTGCCATCTGTAAAAGACCTTGTTCCCAAACCAACCATGTCATTTTCCACACGTAAAAACGACGATGTTACGCGATTATTTCCGAATATGATCGCAGATGCTTCAATAAAGGAAAACCCCTTTACTGAAGCATCTACGGTCCTATTCGAAAATAACCAATATGTGATTGTATTCATTGATTTGCATACCCGGAAATTACCATTTGAAAACAATTGAACGTTTTTCCTTTCTTCAATTTTTTAATTCTTTTCCTTAAGCCTTTTTTAATTCAGTGATTGTACTTGCCAAGAAATTCCTTACAAGTCCATAATTTGGGGTCGAAATAGGGCGTCTACAAACAGGGAGAAAGAAAACCACTACTCACCCTTCCCCTCCGCCAATCGAAATGCTCCCCAAACCAAGGAATCCTGGAAAGGATGAATTACTATCAAGATTTTCTATAATTAGTCCTTTTTTTAATAAATAACGAATTAGAAAGTTATTTGAAGTTAGTTTTAAAATATCATACTCGCTCGTTTTCTGAGAAATACTATTGTGTCCTTGGACCGAAATCTACTATTTTGATCAATTGATTGCACAGCAAATTTCAGTATTTCTTTGTCAGTATTAAAACACTGTTGGGACATAAATCTGTCCTCAAAATATTTCATAAGACGTTAAAGATACAGGATTGTGTAGATAAGTAATTAAAACTATCTGCGGAAAACGTTTTTTAATCATCGGATATTTTAAAAAATACTAGCAATCTATCAGTACAGTATTTATAGTACTGCTACTTTGCACTAATGTCTATCGATAGTTACTGACGTCATGCTTTGGGTTTTTCTTTTACCATTTGTTTGAATTTCACCGACTAGTCTCAAGTGCAACCAAAAACTGGCCGTTAATTGAATAAAAGATATAAAGGTGAAGATATAAAAGTTGGTCCTTTTGGGAAAGTTAAAATTGTTTTAAAAAACGGCCCTATTCAAGTAGGTAATCCCTGAAGTCATTTTTTAGGAAATTCCATAAATTTAGCTACATGCTACTAATTATAATTTTTTAAAAAATAGCAAAATTACTTCATTTAAAACATCGACGGAAAAATCGCTATGTACTAAGTTTCTATGTAAAATAAGACAAATATTTTCAACTTGGGTATTCTACGTCATTAAAAAGATCGCCTATCTGTCGCCAGAATCTTTTCCCCTTTTGAATAATGCATATTTTTTCTGCATTTCTTATCGCATTTTATTGTGTCGGTTATTTAGCATTAAGTAATAATATGAGGATTGCGATATTGTTATTTCTAATGCTTTCAATCGCAAGCGCGCTTTAAGTTGCAGCCAAAAAATTTCTCTCATTCAGGTTTTCTTAATGAGTAAACGAAAGTGTTCCTTGTTCGGTCATCTCATGAAAGTCATTTAAGTACTGTCTCGCTTCGTCTTCAAGGTTTGGTTGTTCTGTCCTCCATTTTGCCAGAACTGCAGCTAACCGCTTCCTCTCTCTCTCTCAAATGCATGCGGCAATCCATCCATTTATACATAACGACCTAGACGGGGCTCTTTGAATATCAGCTGTAATTCTGGAGTATTTTCCTGCAGATCGATTGCTTAGCTTCGGCTTCGCTCTTCTCACCACCTCCACCCAGTTCTGCTGCTCTCTCTCTCTCACGCTTTCCTACTCTACCAGACATTTGCCTATGCCTGGATATTATTCCCGACGAAATGGCGACGCGAGATTTGGGGCTTCGCCATCCTCCTCAGTAAGACTTGAATTTTCGTTCTTTGTGCGAGCAAACCTCGAAATGCCTTCTTATCTTCGCCGTCGAGAACATTGGTGAGGCATATGGACTCTCAACAATTGCTCATCGAACTGAAATCAGTGGCATTCCAACCTTTCGAATCATTTCCATTACCTGCGATCATTAAACTATGACGTGCAAGCGGTTACACGAAAACGAACATAATCATTTCTAGAAGAGAACCTCATTCTCCTGCCTGCACTGCACTGCTTCTGTTTATTACATTCTGAAGCGCCTGCATCCCAAAGTATTTTCTCCCACAATTTATATCAAAAGTATTGGAATCAAATGATGTCATGAATGTTATTAAAAATTAGTTGGTTTGAAAAATCTACTAAAGTTTAAATATGCATTTGATTTACGTTCTTTTTGGCGCTGATTGGTGAGATCTATAGATATCAAGGCCCTCTGCTCGTTTACGCATTATGATTAATTTTAAAAAAAATCTCACGAAAAATAAATTTTGTGATGTTCAAGCAGCATAAAAATATGCCTTTTTTCTTAACTAAAAATCGTGCGAAACTCTCCGAAAAAGAAATTTTAAGAACAATCGGTCTTGGTTCTGAGTGTTACCTGCACGGTTTTGCTGCAAAAATAAGTAACTCGCACCCCGAAACAACCACTCAAAAATAGCGATTCCGGAAGGGGAAAAACATACAAGAAATAATGTATCATGAAGGAGCTGTTTTAGTGATAATTAATTTTTTTTTTTTATCGAATTCTGCGACAACTCTTTAATTTTCCCTTATAGCTTCCAGAATATTCAGAATTACAACTTTTTGATCTGCATTGTTCTTGTTCTAGGAATGCGTATTTGCCTACGAAATTTTCTTTATAAAAAGCGAATGTGAAACGAAAATTATCTTTTTTTTTTTTAAATTAATTCTAAACACAACACCAATACTCCTTTACATTTCATGAGCAATAGAAATTTTTAATAAAAGCACGCACAAGAAAGACCAAGGGCAAAAAATGTTTCAAAATAAAATTATTTAACCTGACTGTGCAAAAAACTTGTGTTTTAGCTAGAATGTCGAATGAATGACATTGTGTAGAAATAATTTCATGATAAAACAAGAATAATTAGAAAAGCTAAAAATTTACTCTTAAAATCATGCGAAAATGAGAAGATTGTAATTTATTCAATACTTAGAAATGTTTTACTATACTGAAGTATTTTACTTGCGCTAGTCCAGAGTTTCTTAAACTTTTTGGTGTCGGGACCCCATATATTTACGAACATTTTGTGGGACCCCATAAGCATTGCGCAAACCTGACATGCGTGAGTGAAAGTGTAAGTATCTTTCACTTGTTATTGTAATACACTACTGTAGTTTAGGAAATTAACTTCAGTTTTTAGACAAAGAACACCCTTTAAATAAGTAACAAATGCTTTGATAAGAAATAAATTCAATTACTTCGATAAATTCAAGCGTTAACTACTGTCCGTCCATTGAGTGTAGCCACTTAGAAGGTTACTAATAAGAGAGAATGGAAGGTGGGTTAATAAGTAAACCTTTCATCTAACAGCGCATGTGCGAAACTAAGTCTCAATGGAGCCTGTGTGCCTGTTTATTTTTAATTACATTATCAAACCTTGGCAAAATAGTCGACACCGCAGGACGAAGCACTTCTTCAATATTGTTTAGATTTGATCGACACTATGATTTTATGGTGGTTAAAGACGAAAATATCGTCTCACACAAATGTGTCGTAGAAAAAGGTAAAAGAAAGTTTATGACAGTTTCAGAAATCGTTGGAAATTCTTTTGCGACTTCTAGCCCAAAACATTTTTGCGAACTTCGTATTGCAATCAATTTTCAACCCCCGAATCATTTGAAACTCGCCAAGCTTTTCATTTGTCTGTATTGGCTTTATCTACTCGCATTTTCAGGTACATTATGTAAAAATATTTGGTGATAGTAAAATTATTATAATAGGGTACAGAAATGTAAAAATTGCTAAAATATTTAGTGACCGCAATCGGGGTCGCGACCCATTGTTTAATATTCTCGTCTATTATACCCGGGTGCTCAAAATCGCGAAAATTCCAGTCAAAAAAGTTACATAATAAAATAATAATTATATAATAAAATAATGATGATGGAATAATTACAGTAACACCTGTTTTTGTGCGGTGGATAGGGTCCGCATAAAAGAATTCGTACAAAAAAAATATTCGGAAATTTTATAAATTCTTACATATAATAAACAACTTTGTACGATATACTACCTAAATTTTTTTTTTATACGGTGGATAGGGACCGCATAAAAAAAGTCGGACTTAGAAAATATATCAATGATTTATGAAATAGATGAGAAAATGATGTCAATTTAATTAAATTAGACCTAAAGAAATTGTAAAAATATTTAATTCTTCATTGTACATATACATGGAGAAGATTTCAAATTATACATTAAATAGTTTGCTCCTACTCGTCGTAATCCAAAACGCGCATCTTCCTGTGACACATTGGTTGAAAATCGCTTTCGTCGCTTGAAGATAGGATTTCAATTGATTTCTTTTTTGGTACCATGAAGTCAGTGATCAGTTTTTGTGACGACGGTTGACTGGTGAATTGCTTGTAAACGTTACTATAGTAAAACATGCATGATCTCAGTTCTTTTTGGAATTTTACTCTTATTTCCGCATTGGTATCTATTTAAAAAAATGCTTTTCCAATTTTGTAGAAATCTGGATCCCTGCATATATTTTATCTGCTGTAATAGATTCCGGTTCTTCTTGTCCATTTTCATAATCTATCAAACTATTGATAATGTCACTCTCATCGATAGTTTGGTCCTCAATCATCTCGTCAAGGTCATTTTCGCCGAAATTATCAAAGCCCTCTCCTATAATTTTTATTTATACAGTAAGCACATGGTAACTTACCATGTGCTTACTGTATAAATAAAAATTATAATTAGTTGTCATTTTTAAATATGTATATGTACATTGATAGGAAACATTAAACTGGTGCTAACGCCGCTAAGATTCATATACCACATAAAATAAATCGCACGAAAAAGAATTGCACAAAAATAAAATCGCACAAAAACAAAATCGCATAAAAAAGGACCGCACAAAAACAGGTTTTACTGTATCTCAATTGAATTATTTCAATATCTTAATATTTTATGACTTTTAACGAAAATAACTTTTAAAAACGTATTTGCTGTTCTTAAAATTGTTTGTCTTCCGATGTAAAAAAAATGCTAGCGTCTATTCCTGTTACGTCTTTGAAATCAAGTTTTCGATTTGAAGAGCATTCTTATCACCTATTTTTCAATGGCATTGTACTACTGTATTGCACTTCTTAAAGTAAATAACCAAAAGAAGTTTTCAGACTACTCATTTCATGGTTGTTCCTGACTACAGGTATTTTTAATCTGATCATAATTTATCAATCTAATCAATCAGTTTTATCAGTTTTTATCTGAGAATGTGTAATGGTCGCACACACACATATATACGAGGTGGGGAAAAGAATGAATGAATGAAATGCAAACCTAAAAAGAGAAAAAAAGAAATATGAACCTGAAAGCAATTATTAAAAATAAATTTTACTACGCGGATGCAAGCATAGGGTGAAGGGGGAAATTAAAAGAACTTCGAAATTCAGCCTAATCACTGAAGGAAATTTTGTCACAAATTTGAAGAGGAAAAGTTCCTCCATGTCTCCCTTTAGTTTATTCTGTTGCTTGCTTGATAGTTGTTGAAATGGATTTATTTCGCCTTTACTTGACAGCACGTGACTCTTGATGCTTTAGAAAGAAAGTCAAACCTTACGCGATCGTGTAAGGTCCAATTGTAAAATTATCATATTAATAAACGAAAATTTTTCGTAAAAATTGAGTTAAAATCAAGCGCGTAACTCGTGGGGGGGGGGGGAGGGGGTGCTATGGGAAAATTTCCAGCGGAGAACCCTCAAACTCCCACACGTCACTAAAACTTGCCTAAAATTGCGTTTTTAGGGTTGCAAATTCAAAAATTGCTGGGAAGAGGCCTTTTTCCCCAGCGTTACCAAAGATCGCTAGGGAAAACTACTTTTTTAGGAATTAAACTTAAAAAAAATGAATAAATTACCGTGGACATCTCCCTTTCCCCTCCCCCTTCCTTAGCATTACCAAAGATAACCCATAATTGCGTTTTTGGACTGTCACTTTAAAAAGGAAAAAATCCCGGGGAAAGCTCTCGACCCCATCTCCTTCCCCTAATGTCTCCCACGATAAGAAAGAGAGACAGATCCATTTAATTTCAAAAATGCAAAATAATCGATGAATATTTTTCATTTGATAATTTCAATACTGGTAATAAAATTATTTTTCACCGGAATGTTCTACCTTTTTTCCGGATTTTTGTTATCGATCCATTTTCTTTTGTCGGAGAATTACAAGAAGGACTTTTTATATTGCAGCTGCTTGTCTGGCAGGTGTGCTGCAGAGTGCACATGCTTGAAATAGTAATGAATCATTACGCTTCAAAGAATTTTAGCAAGCTTCTCAATAAATAACGTTTCTTTATTTTACTGAAAACACCGCATGCTATCAAAAACAAAGAAACTTTCTTTTCTAATGACAGACACATTTATATAGATTGAGTTTAATTGAAAATTTTTTGTTTGAAGCATTGCGAAGTTTAAATGTCAACCAGGGCCACAATCCATCCCGTTTTGATAAGGGTAACGAATAGTAGCGGCGATGTACAAAGGAAACAACTTTAAAGCCTTATATATTAGTATTTTCGCTGTTTTATTAGCGAAATCATGTTGCAGCATATGTTTACCTTTTTTAACTGGTTTAGTTTCTAAAATATTTTGCGATAGGGCCTATTCGGACAAATATCTTGTCTATGCCAGCTATATCATTGCGATTTTTATTTAATGTGTTAGTCATAACGTTTAAGCTACTTCAATTTTTAGTGCCGTTGTAAATATTTGTTTAATTTTGTCCCTTACTGACTGAAGTTGGAATTGTTGAATTTTTTTTTTAAATTTTGACTTGTACTTGGGTTGTAAGTGTTTTTAAACGCTAGAATTTACGTGACTTGCACCTCATTTCTAGCTTGTATTTTTGCTTTAGGCTTATATATTTTGTAAGCGTTTGTAAAAATAAAAACTTAATTTTTGTTTTTTTTTTTTTTAGACTAATGGCTGCAATTTTCTGCAACAGAAATACTTCTAAAAGGTAAGTTGTTGTTTTAAATAAAAATGTTTTGAAAAAAAAAAAAAAAAAAAAAAAAAACAGGAATAGGTTATAAAATAGCTTTGAAGATTTTCGCCAAACTAACAAAATGTCGCCAAGCTAAATGATACCGGATGTATTATTTAGTTGAATTTATTATTTGATTATGAATCATATTATTTGAATATGTACAGCATGTATTTATTACGCCAATTAAAAAATCAAATTATTTAATTTTTTTTATTTAGTTATTCATAAATGTTTGCTTCTCAACTTATCACCGTAATGAAGTAACGCGATTTGTGCTAGTTTGACGGGAAAAGGGGTAGGAAACTTTCTAAGCGTAAACTTTTCCCAGAACCCTAAATTTTTGAACAAGATTCTCCCTGCTGTGTTTGCATAACATTAAAAAAAAAAGGGGGGGGGGGGAGGGGGCATAATAAAAGTTTTTGTCTCGTATTGAAATACGGAGAAAAATCGCTGTTGTTTTTTCCCCCATGGTTTAAAATTTTGTCAGGATATGTCCTGACAAAAACTTAAATCATGCAAATAAAAAAAACCACCTGCACTTCGGCCAAACTTTTTCATTGTCAAGGTTTTTATGACTTTGTATCCTGAAAACCTTGTATCTTAAAATGTTATTAGTTCTGTACAGATTTTAAATTATTGTGAGACCGAGGATTTTGTTTGAGCCCACTTTATTTTTTAATAACTTTTTAACTCCAGAACTGCCAGTTCCCCTCCAATAATTATTATGCCTTTGTGTTTAGCAGTTATGTGTTTACTGTTATAGTTATAATGAATTATCATCGATATTGAAAGAATTCTCTGCGGAAAAAAAAAAGTTTTCTGCCTTATTCCACATTTTCCTTTCAAAGTGCATACTAAAATTATTACAAAAACAATATTGTAGTTAAAACCTTCTACAAAAATCTTTATAAGAATTCCTTTTTTTTTTTGAGTTTATATGTACACATGCTGAATTTATATCTTTTTTCTTCTCTTTGTACAGTATTACATTCAATGAGTATTATTATTATTTTTTTTAAATAAGAGGGAAGGTAAAATTCAAATTTTAAAATAACCAATTTTTAATACAATAATACAACAAAAATGGAACAGAACAGAATGGTTTTTAGAACATGAATCATTGATTTAAAAATTGTAGACATAATCATTTTTTAAAATACTTATAATGATATCATTAAAATGCAATTAAGTTTTAATTTATATTATCTTATATCTAGTGTATTTATGTATTGAACTTTTATATTTCAGATAAAACTGGAAGGGTGTTATGGATAATGCTGAACAAAGCCCTCGGCCCCCATCAAAGGGTATTTTCGACACAGCAAGTTTATTAGGTATGTGTGTTTTATCTGTAAGTTATAAGTAAGTAAGTAATAATATAAGTATTTTTTTGTGAAAAAATTTTGAGAATGCAGCATTTAACAAAGTTTTTGATTAATTGACTCGTATGTCCACGTGAGTATTTTATTTGTAAATTATGATCTTTCACTTTAGTTTTTTCTTTTTCTTTTGAAAAAAGAGATGTGTTTTGTGGAAAATTGAAATTTATTTAAATTGTTAAATTTGGATAAAGTGCAAGATTTTTTTTTTTTTTTGCTAATAGTTGCATATCTATTGTTGTTTGCTGCTAGCTATTTTAATGAAAATTTAATTTCATATTTGTATTTCTTATGATATTAAATTTTTACATGCATATAAAATGTGTGTTGGTGGATGAAAGAGTTGGATGGGAATTCAAATGGGTCTTTTGATATTTTTGTGCAATAGGTTACTGTATTTCTTTTTTATTTTTTAAAAAGGTTGTAAACAAAGCACTTATTATATTGTTAATGTTGTGTTGTTGACATAATAAGTGCTCTATAAAACCCTTCTCAAATATCATTAAACCGTCTTAAAAATTTGAGAGCTATGTCTTAAAATTTTTCTTCAAGCCTTGCAAATGCTAATTTATAAATTGAAATTATAACACATTATAACACATTTTCAGGCTTAAAGCATTAAGTACTGTATCTTTGATTATGTTTGTCACTACAAATGTTAATAGATTGGATGCTACCTTTATTTATTTGTATAATATGTATTGCTTTGATATTATTGAAGGTAAGAAATTTTTCTTTCAATTTTTAGTCTCAAATGTTTAATGATTTATATATATTTTTTCTGCTGTAAATTAACATGCTATATTGGATTAATATTCGCAATTTAAAATTATGCTATAGTTTCTTTTATGCGCTTTCTCTTCTTTTTGGTTGCAAATTAACAAGTTGTATTTTTATTTAATTTCATGTTTATCTGTTACAGTTGTGCAAGTATTATGTTATTTATTGCTTTTGCATGGTTTTGAAGTTATTTGTTTTGTAATGCAAGTTTTGAAATAAATTTGGTTTTTAAAAAATGCTTGTTCTGAATTTATTTTGCAATTGTATTCATTTTTTATGCTTCTTAAACTATAGATTTTTTTTTAATGTTATCATATGTAGACAAAGTTATTGACTAGTGAAATTCAATCTTAATATCATGTGGTCTTACACAAAGTCTTTTAAATAAAAAGCAGCATTCAATTTTCTTCCTGTGCCTTTAAATTTTTTCCTACCTTCTGCTACTATTTTTAGGAAACTTAAAAAAAAAAAAAAAAAAAAAAAAACTGTGAGTTGCTTACTAACTTGCATCTTTCTTTAATTCTTCTTGCTTTTAATACTGTCACAAATCTCTGTTAGCCCCCTCATCTAGCCTCTTCAGCTCGCGTCCTCCTACCCCAGTGCAATCTCCCCTGCCTCATCTAGCTCATTCTCCGAGCGCCTTCTCTGTTCTTGGAAGAAATGCAGTTCTCTTGCCTCCAGCGCCTTCTCCGAATGCGGATGGGAATTCACCCTCGCCCTCGCCTGCGAGTAACAAGATTTGCTCACCCATCATGCACCATTCGGCCTCAGACGCCCTTTCATCCCTTGCTTCTTCCTCAGGTACACCTGTCTTGCATAGTTTTAAACTTCACTCAACTATCTCCATGGCATTGAAATAGCATGAGATTGTTGCTCTGTTTATTGGCTGGAGTGGTTACAAGATATTGCCAATCATTCTCAATGTACAGTTGCCAGAAATACTGGTACAGCTGCCTAACATAAGGTACAGCTTCTTCGAGCCCGCAGAAATGTAGAGGGTTGTGCTGCAGCACAACATGGCATGATCTCAGTTAATGCTGGAAAATATCTTGGAGGCAATTCACACCAGCAAATCCTTAGGTGTACTAACTGGTGGAAATCTCTTCTGAGCAGCAAGTTGAAAGACGTCCAACAATAATGCTGATGGCTGAGGACTTAGATGGCTTATGGAATTGTGTGACGTCGTAAGATTGTGTGGGAAGCAATTCAGTAGCAACTTTTGATGTGTGAGTTGTTGCATTTTCCTTCAGAAATTGTCCAACTCCATTGAAAAGCTCATTGGTCATCACCAAGTGTAGATATTAGACAAGTTAATAGAATACTTATGTAACTATGACCTGACAACTGTCCCCAGGCTTACAAGTGTCCCATATCATGCCAACTGCAGGTACTGTCAGAGGCTTCGTTTTAGATTATATCCATACTCATGCGTGTATATGGGGGAGGAGGTCATGGCACAGAATGCACCATTGAGATTGGGGGGGAGGTCATTTCAGGGGCATTTGGGGAGGGCTTGGTCGACTGTAGCTAATTTGGGGGAGAGTTGCTTTTTGGGGGTTTCATATTTTTTAAGGGGGTTGGTGTGCAGTCACTCTTTTGGGGGGGGGGGTGTCTTTGTATATATTCACTCTCTATAGTTGAAACTAGGACTTGTCAGACTAGGCAAAAGGCAGCATATTTTCAATCATCAACAGTCCAATTCAGGCTTTGGTGGACTGATTAGACGTTAAGGATTGTGCTATGCAGCCATTTGATTAGAGTAGATATTAGAGTAGGGCTTCAGCCCTGAAAGCCCATATCAGTGTATTCCTTGAACAGTTATCATAATGACACTTGCTGATGCCTCAGCAATTAAATGTGCAGGTATAAAGTGTTTGACTTCTTGTTCAAGGATTTTTCTCAGTCTTCAATGTCTGCATTTTTTCAAGGTATTTTTTCGTCGGCATCAGGGTCATAGATTTTATGTTTTTGGCAGATATCTGTTAGTCATGGTACACACTCCTGAAAAGGTCAGGCTCAAAAGTCCAAATTGCATTGCCACATCCGAGATTCTATGTTCCATCTCTCTAGCATCAACTATGACGCCACATCCAAAATCATATAAATCTTTGTTACCTGTCACTGTAGCAGCAGAAGTTGATGTAGCAGCTTATACTAGCAGGGCGCCTATTCATGCCTGTACCAGTTTTTCTGACTCCTCAGCATACTATACATTATTTATAGGTGCATATTTCAGAACAAGAAATAAGCTAAATTTTAAAATTAAAATAGTGGTTAATTTCATTTCAAAAAGGTGCTAATTAAAAAAATATATTGCGGCGTACTTTACTTTTCATTATGGATTACTACTACTTTAATGCTGATTTTAATGCAGTATAAAGAAGTGTAGCAATAAATTTTCCCTAACGGAGTTACTTATAACACAAATTAGTACACACACATATAAATAGATGATACACAAATATAGAGATCACCAACGGTACACGTATTCTATTTTCTCAAAGACTTAAAAAAACTTTTTTTTTTTTTTTGGAACAGCACTGTAGACTTAAATTTTCGAATAATTCTAAAAATTTCATGGGAAGGGTTGAAACCCCATGTCCCCTTATTTTACTATGCCACTGCAGGCCCGTCATTTCAAATTTTTCCAGGGGGGGGGGGGGGGCAAAGGGTATATTCTCCTTCCATATTTTACTTAAAAAAAAAAACAAATTAATAAAAATTAAATATATTCTCAAAGCCGGGGGTTCAATTGGCCCCTCCTGCCCCCCCCCCCCCCCTAAGTTACAAGCCTACGCCACTGATTGTTTTAGCGTGTATCACAGAGTTAATGAACGTCAACATCTGACCAATATATTACCAGCTGTATAAAGAAGGAGCACATGTTCTTGCATATAAAAGAGCATTCACATGCTAATCAAACCTTTTTGAAAAAATGAAACAGTTGTGGATTATATTTTTCTTAATGTCAGTGATTGACTCCAACAATGTCAAGTTGGAGCTGAAGCTTCAAATCACATTAATTTTTTTTAAGCTCTCATTTCTTTATAATATATATCATAAAAAGCATTGCATGCTGAGAATATTTACATTCTTATTAACAAAAAGAAAAGCTTACTGCTCATAATGCACTAACCATGTTTCTCATGAGGAATTAAAAAAAGTTAATGTAATTTTTTAATTGGGATGGAAAAGAGAGTCAATCAACTTGCCAGTTTTAATAGCTTATTTCTTAAATAATTATTAATAGATATTTTTTAAGTTAAGAAATTTTTTTTTAATGTAACTTTTATGTTTGAAAATGGAGCGTTTTTGTATCCATACAACTTGTAGTTGAGTTGTTTCACTGGTGTCTATCTATTTATGTAATTTGCGATACAGGTCCTTGCAGTTGGTGGCCTTCAGCTTCTCCAATATCAGCTGGATCAGATTTTTCTGGTTGTGTATCAATTGGGGATCCTTTTGGAAGACCTGGGATTTGTGGCAGATCCTCAGTTTCTCCAGGTCACCTCTCCATTCAACAGCCTCGGCGGAGTAAGTTATTTTGATGTCATTTGTAATTTGTTTTGGGTGTAATGTTTCTTTGTTATTATTATTATTACTATTATTATTATTAATCTAATTTTTAGTAAATTTCTTTTTGAGTGCCAGTCAAAACATTCACATAAGTCAAATTTAAACTTGAAATTCAATGCCATATTGCTGTTTTTGTTTGTTTACTTATATACATGTTTTGATCGTAATAAATCAATTAAAATATTCTTAATTATTATTGTTTTACCATTGTAACTTTTAAGTTTAAAAGTTTAAATAGACCTACATATAGATTTAAAATACCAGTGGTTTTTTTTTCTTTTTTCAATTTTGTATGGGTATTTTTATCTAAAATTCATAACTGACAAAATACACACATTTAAGATGCAAATATTTTTTTATGAAATAGTTAATTAAGTGCTACTGACTATGGATTGAAGAGTTCCAAGGACTATATGACTTTTCTTAAAGATTAAGTGCTGAATATACACAAAATTTCACATATATTTTTGTAAGGCATGTACCATGTAGAGCAAGTAGCTTGTTCGATTTGTCTTACTTTTGGGGCAGTTTAAATATTGCCTTTGAAATCATACACTTGTTAATGCCAATAACATTTCTAATACTTGTATGGTTGGTTACAGTCATCAAGGCAGGGTCCATACTCAACCAAGAAATCATGGAAAACCTGCAAAAGTCATGGAAAAATCGGGAAAAGCGTAAATTTTTGGCAAAAACCTTTAAAAGTCAGATATTTTTTCCGCCACCAGGGACCCCTTGGAGGGAACCTTGCTCGTTGCAATGTCAGATTATCAAAAAAATAATAAAAATTTCAAAAATTGTTCGGCGAGACATCCCGTACAGATTTTGATTCTTTTTCGTTAGTGCTGTCATAGACAAAAATGAGCTCAAACTTAGAACGTTAACCTGGAATTCTGCTTTGATCTACCTGGAAAAGCCATGGAATTTTTTTGGCTATTTGAGTATGAACCCTGTCAAAGGATTCAAATCAAAGTCCTTGTTTTTCTCCTAAAAGTAAACAACTTTCATTCCTGAAATATACTAATTTAATTCAATTTTAGTTAAAGTATATATAATTTTTTTTTTTTTTATTGCCGGAGTTTCCGTTGAAGAATATTAAAGTAATAACATACCTTTTTTTTTCCAGTAGTTGAAGAAGTATTAGGTCATTTATATGCCAAACCTCCATCAGCTGAAGCAAAGAATGAAACACAATCCTCAGGTATATTACTGAAGGCATCAGTAATGAAATCTATTCAAGTCATTTGTCTCTTGCAAGAAATATCATTTGGGCTGCTTTTTTATGCATACTAGACACTTAATTATCATGTGTTTTGTTTATGTTATTTCTTTTAAGTTGAGCATGATCAATTTGTTTGATGATCCTATTTTGTTCAATTTTCATTTCTTGAATTGCATTATGACTTGTAGTCAACATTGGCTACTTTTCTATTTTTTCTAAGGATTTAACTTGTTTTGTATCTTTGCGCATGATAGAAGAACTTCTGTCTTCATTTTGTAGTAATTTAATAGCATGTTAAATTTTAATATCTCGAGTGTTTTATATTCCATATGCATCAAAGTTGTTTGAATTTTTTTTCCTGTGTAGGAGATTGATTTTCTGTAGTAGTTTGTTGTTCATGTGTTTGCTTATTAAAAAATATATGTATATTGCTGTTGTTTTACTAAATTTCTTCTGTAAGTATGAGTGGCTTTTTTTTTCTCCTGTTTATTTTTTTTTATTTAGTTATTTGTTAGTTTTGTTCTTGTAGATAATTTTTAACTCAGAAGTCATATATATTGCTGTATTTTTGTTTTTAATTTGCATATTTGAAAATAAATAATTCTGGCAATATATAATTTTTAATTTTTTACTTGAAAAAAAATGCAATACTTTCATGTGCATAAATTTTTTTTTCACTTATGTGTAAAAAATGTCCCAATATGTATTTTTGTTTCATATATTTTAATAGTTGAAGTGTTGCTGCAGTAAGAAAAAAATGTTCTCCAAAGTTAAAATTTCAAGAAGCCCATTATCAACACAAAAGTGCAAAAGTCTAAATCACTTTTTTTTAAACATTCCTGTGTATAATTGAATTTTGTGCCTATGGAAATCCTTTTTCTATGGAGCTCTATTTTTTACCCAGTATTAATTTTTTAAATACATATCAGTACATTCTATAATTTAAATTTTTACTGAAATGGAGAGCTTTGCAGTAAACACTTTGATTGTGAATGTACATCTAATATAAACAATTTAATTATTTTGTAATCTTGAAAATGTCGGTATTTTGTTAATAAAAACTTATGAATATTCATGTTTAATATTATTCTTCTGCTGAAAATTTAAAAATTTTTGTTACGTTAGTGATTTTCTTAAATGGTATTCCAAGAAAAATACTCTTTTTTCGTAAAATTTATTTGATCTATTCTATCTACTTTTTGCTTTTTTCTTATTGTAAAAGAAACATTAAGGGACATTTTAATTTTCACATCTGATATCTATCTTATCTTATTAAAATGATATTATTTTACTTGCTTTGCTTTTGTGCACTGCCTGAAGTGTTGATTTGAATTTATTTAGTAAAATTGCTTTAAAGGATTCAATTTTTTTCGAATTGTACTAAAATGAAATGCAACTTTTTGTGTGGCATAGGAAGATTTATCTTATTTTTAAAAAATACACCTTCTTTAATTGTTGTGATGATTTACTATTGTGTGTATGGTTCAAAATTTGCCTAGTGGACTTGATTACTTTAAATTTCAATAAGGGGCTTACATTGAAAACATACCCATACGTATATATAAATATAGCCTTTGTGATTTTTAATGATGCCAAAAAGTTGATGTTCAATGTAAAATTATTAAAACATTAAATTTAAACTGTATTTATTTTAAATAAAATATATTCTTGTGTATATATAAAAATGCGTATATGCTATTGCTAGTTTCATGCTATAAGTACCTCCAAAGGCAAGTTTTTACTGTATATAATTCATAGAAAATTTTATTAATTTATTTTAGGTACTTAATGTGTTTGAAGGAAAGAAATGGTTCTTGACTTTATAATAAAACTTTGTAATCCTGTTAAACAAAGAAATCTATAAATTTTAAAGCTTGAGTAAAGCCATAGAATGTTGCTTACAATTTGTAATTTTATTAATTCTGATGTTTTTATTTTTCCTATGTTAAATGTGTTGCAAATCATGATGCATGAAAGAATGTTGTTAGGTAGAAACACTTATAATTAATTTAGTTTCATCATTTTAGTCATGGGCATAAAATTGTATTTTATAACCCTGTTGTTAGAACCACTGATCCACTGTTCTATTTATCATTATTACTATTATGTTTTAAAATGCACAAATCTTAATGGTGTGAAACAGAGTTCTTTAAAACCATTCTGTGTATATGTTACCGTTAAAGTATGAAATCCGTTATTTTATAGAATACCTAGTTATTCCATGAAATAACTGATCGTGTCCGTTAAAGTGTAAAACTCTCTTGTATTTCATGGTTTAACTAGTTATTTCATAGAATAACCATCTGCAGCCCGTTAAAGTGTAAAATAAGCTATATCATATCTCTCGCACGACAAAAACATTTACCTTCCACCCCTACTGCATTTGTGAGCTATTCCAGGCAATAGGGAGAGAACTTGTTTAGCGTGTTGGCGCCAGTTCATTCCGGTTAATTGATTACTTGCACATACAGTGCCGGCTGCTGTTCGTCAAATACTGTTTCCACGTATCAGGTATTGAGATACATTAATTTTTTTAAGTTTTATAATTTAGTCATTTGTTATTACGTTAATTTAGTTTGCTTATGTTAAAGTGCAATTCTTTTTAAGACCTTAAATTGCCTTGAACAATGAATTCTTTAAGTGATAACGAAAAAAAGCTGCAATGAAAGAAAAGTTTGAATCTTTACTAAATAAGCGCGATGTGAAAGAGAACAGTTCCTGCTCACCCGGGAAAAATTATTAAGTTTGATAGCTGATGTAAAGAAATCTAAAACATCAGATAAGAAAGTGCCACTTGATTATTGGTTACTTCAACATTACGATGTCTTTGAAGTTCAAGGAGTAGAAAAATTAATAGTCCCAGTAGCAAATGCAACTCCAGATGTAATGTTTTATTGCTCAAGTGATTCTTTGTTTGACATTTTGTACGAAACTCATTTATCTATTGGGCACGGTGGTAGAGACCGAATGATAAAAGAACTTAACCGTCATTACAAAAATATTATGCAAAATGATATTAAGATTTTCCTGAATTTTTGTTGACAGGAGTCAACAAAAACGCAAAGCAAGCAGAAAAGGTGTTGTTGTTAAGCCCATGATTTTTTCACATATAAATTCAAGATGTCAGTTTGACCTCATAGATTTTCAATCACAACCTGATGAAAACTATAAATTTATTTTAGTTTATCAAGATCACCTTACAAAGTTTGTGGTTTTAAGACCTCTTCAAACAAAGAGAGCAGAATAAGTTGCAGGACAGTTGCTTGATATATTCCTGATGTTTGGAGCCCCATGTATATTGCAGTCGGACAATGGAAGAGAATTTTGTAACAAACTTATTGATTACTTAAAAGTAACTTGGCCAGAGCTTAAGATCGTGCATGGCAAACCAAGACATAGCCAAAGCCAAGGCAGTGTTGAGAGAGCCAATCAGGACATAGAAAATGTGTTGACGACTTGGATGCAAGACAACCAGTCAATTTCGTGGAGTAACGGGTTAAAATTTATCCAGTTTATGAAGAACAGAGCGTTCCATTCTGGTATTAAAAGGTCCCCCTACGAGGCTATCTTTTGTTGCGCAGCTAGAGTTGGACTGTCAACAACTGCCATTCCGAAGGAAGCACTTAATTCGTTGGTCGACAAAGATCAATTACAAAATACTTTGACTGCAATAAATGTTTCTTCTCAACCTGATAATGAAAAAGTAGTTGAACAAACAGTATTAAATAATCCCATTATGAAAGTATGTGTTGTCTGTTTAAAAGAATGCAGTGAAGATATAGTTTGCTCCAAATGTATGGAGCCTGTCCATATATCATGTTCGGAAGATTATGTTTCAGAAGATGAAGTTGAGCAGAAAATCTGCAAATTGTGTTTTAATGAACTTAATGTTCAAAGAGGAGAAAAGTCTAAAAAATGTTTAGAAATTCAAGCGGAAAAGATGAAATTAATGTTGGATAAATATCATTCTGAAGCCTCTGTGGGGTTTGCCATCCGTATCCCAGTGCCTGAAGTTGACAGAGGAAAAGGTGATGCCAAATCTATTTTAGCTACCATCATAAAAATAACCGAAGAAAGATTTTTTCAATTGGGCACAAGAAACGGCCGCATAAAACAATTATAATCCCGATCCCAGTTAAGTGTCTGCGAACAAAAATTAATTAAAATCGAAGAACTACCGGATGTAGAAATATCGCTCCGGTCGGTTGCTACAGCTCAAAGTTTAGGTACTTTTCTCCGCCAGACACCCGAACACCTCTTAGCCGAGGCCTTAGGTGCGCCGAAGCTGGGAGCTGGGGGCCATAAAAGTTTAGGTACTGGTCAGGGATTTAAAAAATGGTCATGTAAAACCCAGTGTGTCAACAAAAGATGTTTTTGTTTTAGAAATAATGTTCTTTGTAATTCCAAGTGTCATTTTAGTAATCCTTGTTGTAACAAATGATTTTATGGTACGTTTCCATAAATACCATTTATACGCTGCATAAATTAGATAAATTGCTCCTTTTTCATTTTAATTGTCTATCAATAGATTATTAATACCTATCTACGTATTCTATAAATTTGATAGCCCATTTTAATTGTCTATCAAATTTATAGAATACCTAGTTATTTCATTTTAGATAAATTGCTTATTTTACACTTTAACTGTCTCTCATTAGTTAATTTATTGAATACCTAGTTATTTCATAGAATAACTAGTTAAAGTGTCAAATTAATAACATATTACACACTTTAACGTACATGATCGGTTATTTCATGGAATAACTAGGTATTCTATGAAATAACTGCATTATATACTTTAACGGTAACATATACACGCTTAAAACTTTAATTATTACTTTAAGTTTTGGAAATTTGTGAAGTATTGTTTTAGTAGACTTTTTTGTTTAGTCAAATGATTTTCGTCCTGTGTGATAACTAACGATCAATGTTTTTTTTTAGGTATACCCAGCCCTCTTACTCTGTGTAAAGGAAATGCTTTGCCAAATTTAATTGGTGTTTCATCAGAAAAGATAACAAAATCGAAATCCTCTGAAAAAAAGAGCAATCATGCAAAACACAGGTAATAAAAGCTGAATGATTTCCATTTTCCTAGCATTTCTTGTAATTTTCAATTATAAACTTTTCACTTAAAAACTCATTTACTCACCATTTGTATGCTTTCAAAATTTTTACATATTGCAATTTTTTTGATGTAGCAATTTCTGTCAGTTAATGAATAAATATAGTTGAATAATTTTAGTTTAACACTGAAAAAAATAGCAAGAAATACCTTTGTTCTTGAATTTATATTCATAGTGCAGATTGAAAGATTTAATTCTTATCTCGTTGGAAAATTATTTTGCTGTACTTTAAATTGGTTTTGAAAGGTCCTAAAACACATGAAAACTCCTTCCGCAACTTTATAATGAAAACTTCACTGAAGGGAGAACCCCTTTTGCCCCTTTGTGTCCCTTCCAAGAATTATTTCTGTGTCTGCCCCTGCATATCCATACCTTTTCTAATTAACTAATATGCTTCTAACTTGCTATTTATAAAGAATTATCGAAATACAAATTTTCTTGACACACAAGTTTACAAATGAAATATCAATACTCTGTTGTGAATTTTTAAATTGAGAAGTTCTATTAGAAGAAGAAAAAAAGAAAAAGCCATAAATTTACTCTTATTAACTTACTTAATTCATTTTTGTAGTAGACATGTTTGTCACCTTTTTAGTTATTATATAATAGATTAAAGTGCTACCAAATATATGATTTTGTTTGCTAATTTGGCTTGGTTTCAAAGACTTTTTTTTTCCTTGCTTAGTGAAAAAACAAAATCTGCCTCAAACAATCTCTCCACCTCAGTATCATCAGGAGTTTCAATCATCTCAGGGAATCAGAATGTGAAAACTACATCAAAAAAATCCTCTGAAGGACTTGGTGAGCAAATAGTGCAATTACTTGCTGTGCCAGAGAAGACTGCTAAACGTAAAAGCAAACCCAAAAGCTCAAAAAATGAAGCAGCGAGAAATGGGAAGAAAAGCTCGAAAGAAAAGAAAATAAAAAAGTCCAAAGAAGTAAGAATGCTACTTTTTTATTCTGTTAAGTACTAAAATTTAATTTTGTGGCTGGGTAGTGTTTTAGTTCAATGCATTCATTTATGAAAATTATTGATGGTCTCCCTCAATTCCATTGTGTAGTAGCCACCAAGCTTATGAACCCACTTATGATTAGCAATCATATTGTTTAAAAATTCTATTGCAAACTATGAACCAAAAATGTGATTAAATATTCTTTAGTTTCATTCTGAGCTGCGTGCTATTCAATACGAATGTCGGCAAGATATGGAAAATCAGCTAATGATCGTAAGTGCAATAATGTGCAAAGACCACCTGAGTGAGACTGTGATTTACCAAAAAAATTTCCCACAAGCCAATTCCCAATTTGACAATTTGGTGACCACTGCTGTAGTATATACAGGAAACAGATTAGAATTCTCCCCCTAAAAAAATTCGAATACACACAGCATTGAACAAACAGCCCTATCAAATCATAATGGGTAAGAAAGAAATATTTAAAAATTTTGCTATTTTTGGATTTGACAAATCTGCCATGGCACATTCCATTGAATTGAATTTCTGTTACTGCAAGTAGGATACAAAACTTACTGAGAAGATTGTGAAAAGATTGCTATTGTTCTTATTTTTTATCACTCTGATTTGGAAGTAAAAAAATGTTTTATTTTTTTGATGTAAATAAGTTGAGAAATCTTTCAGTAAAAAAAAAAGAGAAACTATTAACTGACTGAGTTATTTTTACAAAAATGCAATCAAGTTTCTTCTCATGATAAAATTCACAAAATTTCTTCTTAAAACATCCAGTTTAAAAGGTGTGTTGTGTTATGAAATAGTTGAATTTAAAAAAAAAACTAACAAAACAAATTATACATCAAAACAATACAGCAACCAAACAAACCTGCCTTTCTTGAACTTAATCATAAAACATGATGAAGGTCGGTTTTTCTTTGGCATTTATGCTGTGAGGAAATCAAGAAACAAAATGACACAAAAGTAAGACATTGTGTAAAACATTAACTGTTTCACTAACTGGGTCATTAGAGGATAAGTGAAGAGTGACCACCACATTATCCGACACTAACATTGGCGAGATAGAGATTTTTGAATACCACATTAATGTTGCAGCTTAGTTGCAAAAATGCTTAATTTTTCCAAGACTAAATGTAAGCAAGGATATTTAAGACCAAAAATAATTTTAAGTAATGAATCATCACTCATTACTTTAAAGAACATAAGCTTTAAAATAGAAAAAAAAAAAAAGTATGAAAATCCTAGTACAAAATAAACATAGAAACTAAACATCCTAGTAAAAACTAAACATTTGGATGGAGTATTAGGGTTTTTAAAATTTTATTATTAAAATCTTATTTCAATATCCCTCTTTATGTAAAATCTCAAACTTACATTATAATTCTATAATTTCATAAAGGGAACACAGTTGATTCATATTACAACCAGTTCTCCCATGGCAAAAATTGTAATATGAATCAACTGTGCTTCTATAAACATTTATAAAATTAAGTAATTCGGAAAATATATTGGAAATCTTTATCAACATTTTCAGCCTTTTTCTTCAGTTTTTGAATTTTGGATTCAGTTTGTCTATAATTTTGAATTGGGAAATAATTGTGTTTTTATTTATTTTGTTGTCTATAAAGTAGTAAATTATCATATTTTCTTGTAAGACTCTTATATTTGTTTGTAACCAGTTTTTTTCATATGATATTTCAAAATGATATAATTTCAAATTTAGATTCCTTTAAAATGAAGCTCTATGAAGTGCTGCATTACAAATAGCTCAGTCTTTTTTTTTTTTTTTTGGTGGATGGATTTTTATTTTTTGGAGATACTTGTAAATGATGCATACTATACAAGTTTGACACCCGTTTGTTAATAATTTCAATGAAAGTCATCAACCATAGCAATCAAGTTATAATTTATTCATCTTTTGAAAAAAAAAAGATTGTTAATTATTTTTACAACAAGCTGTAATCACTATAAAATAATATTTTCATGTATAAATTCTAGTTTGTCAGATGTGAAATATGTAAAAATTCTGATTCGTAAAAGAATTTCAATAGTTGGATACTTTTTTTCATTTAAAGGAATGAGGAAAAACCTCCCATTGACTTGACCTCTATGGAAAGCATGTACTACTGACTTTTTTTTTAAAAATAAAATAAGCATTTTTTTAATTTATACTAGGGATAATTTTGAAAATATAAGTTTTAAAATAAATCTCTTCTGAGATAATTAGTAAATCATTTATTCTGTTATAGAAAACCTAACTTAAACTGAAATTTTAATGGTTCAAGTTATAAATTCCCTAATTGTTTGAACTTCACTTTAGTTAAAGGGAGTCGAGGAATTTTTTTGAAATGTGTAAATGTGAAAAGTATAGGTGCTATATTAAAAATGGATTGCAATACTTAAAATTGCGAGCTGATTTTAATTCATCTTGTATAACTATGCAATAAAATGAATCATTTATGTAAATTTATGAAATATAACTGACAAAAACATGTAACTTTATTTAAATAATAATCATAACATACAATGAAATTCAATGAAAATATAATATATATATTTTCATTGAAAACCCTTGATAATATGGTAATCGACTTTAAATGAATGTATTTTTATGAGAGGAAATTTTTGGTTTATATTCTTACTGGTTTATATTTATGGACACTTCCATAGGGGGAAAAACATTACTCATGATTTTCACATCATGTTTGTATGTCATATCCAAGTTATATATTGACTGCCTTTCCTCCTTTTCACATGAGTTTCACTCATCTTTAAATTTGATTAACATAAAGGAATTATTGATGTTCATATTATCAAGGGTTGAGGTCAAGCTTCATTCACATTGAGGATAATTCAGAAAACAATTTCAATATATTTTGTAAAATTTTCTTTTCTATATTAAATGTAAATATTGGTCTTAAAATGCATTCCTAATGCAAAACTATAAAATGTGATCATCCCCTCCCCCCATTGTACAAGTTCGATTTATTATACGAAAGCAAAGATATGTCCACTTGTGTTTTGATCTTATATTATCCATTTAGAATAAAAGCATTCTAAATGCTCTGTGATGTTTGTAATGTGATTACCTTTTGTCTTGAGTTCTAAATTTAATCAATTTAAGCACATCTAGCTAACAGAAGCAGTGAACGTAAAAGATGCTGAAGACAATTTACAATGATATTGAAAAACATTCTATAAAATCTTGGTGCGTGTTATGACACACAAAAGTATAATTTTAATTCATTCCAATACTTAGGCAATATAAAAACTCATTGCAGAAATGAAAAAGCTTACTGAATTTCATGATTAAATTTCATGAAAGAAGACTATCTTACCACATTCAAAACATGTTTTGCAGAAGAAAGTGAAGAAGTCTAGTTCTGAAAGTGAGGGTCATTTGGAATCCAGTAGCAGCGGCACTGGTGCTGATAGTTCCAATGCTATCAGTTCTAGTTCAAGTGATTCTAGTGATGAAGAAGAAAGGGAAAAACAACAGAAGAAACTGGCTAAATTGAAGAAGCAACAACAAGAACTCAGGCGGCAAGTTCAAGAACTCAAACAAGCCTCCCATGAGGGTATACACTCTAAACCTGAAATCCATGTAAGTGATTAAAATCCGTACTGCATCAGACACTAATTCGTCTATTAGACTTTTCACTAACTAAATATTTATTAAATTCATGAAACAATTTTATCCTTTAAATAACATCCTTGAAAACATTCCACTTTTCTTCCACAAGACCTTTGAAATGATTCAAAAGCATTCTTCAGAGAGAATTTTACGTTAATAATTTTTTCATTACTCAGGATATAATTATGCTTGGTAATTGTATTTTTGTGTAAGTTCATAAAAACTCATGTAATGTCATTTTAATTTGTTTATTTATTTTATTAAAGAAATATTTGGACATTTTGTAACATATATTAATATGCTAATTACTGATTACCAGAAATTAGTAAAATTATAAACAGAAATAACATTTAAGACTATTCCTCATCACATAGCAGTATTATAAGAATGTAATTTTATTCTGTTTACATTATAGTACAAGTATGGAGAAAAAAGATGATTTTATATGATTTGCGAACTGCCATATGTTCAATATGTATCTAAACATAAAAAAAACATTGTTTTCATCTAAAATTATACCATAATTTGCCAATAAGTGGTTTAGGTATATTGTCATTACATGTATGTAATTGTACAAATGTATGTAAAAAATATGTTGATTAGCAGTATAACAATTTATCTATTCTATATTTTATATCATTGTTTCTTTACTTAAAGAAACAATGCACATACTGAAGTTTTTTGGGTTCTGGGATGTCATTTGAACTTTAAATATTTCATACGAAGCTTCAGTTAAATGAATCTAAATTTGACATTAAAATTTTGATGATTAATAATAATGATGATAATGAGAACAGTAATGAAATAATTATCTATGTTAGATGTATTTGATATCATTTTGAAGTTTTTAAAAAATAAATTGCAGTAATACCAAATGCAATTTTAAATTTATCTAATGCAAATAATTTTTTATTTCTTAGGTGAAAAAGGTTTCTTCCAGCCCCAAAATTCCATTAGCTCCTTCGGGGCCTGTAAATCACAATGTGAAGCCAGTTCCTAGTCCAGCCCACTCTTTGCTACCCACTCCTTCTAAAGCCATTTCACCAGAAACGGTTAAGATCTGTGATCCTATCCTCGATGAGGAGCAAAACTCTGCCTTTCCTTTAGACCTGTGTATGAAAAAACAGGAACCAACTTTTGAAGTGACGACATCTGTTCTTAGTTCTTATATTCCCAGTGTCACAACAACAGTTGCTAAGAAGAAGCCATACCAAAATATTGCCAGACCTGCAGGCACAAGCAACAACAAAACTGCTTTGCCAAAGAAACGGGGCCGCAAGCCAAAGCCGAATCAGATGCTGGCAAATGTTGGTGTTCCAGAACCTGAAAAGGTGCGCCAGATGAAAAGAGTTAGTCAATTTTTGATGCTATGATGTTTATAATATATTTTAAGATCACTGCTATATGTATTATGTGTTTGTAAAACATGCTTTATTTATTTGTTTTTTAACCTCTCCTTTTTATGTCACAATTCATGTTTCATTGCTTTATAAGTGTTTAATGGAGGCTTGAAATTAGTTATTCAAAACTTTTATTTTACCTTAAGCCTTCCTGAATGAGATCTATTTTTGGTGATGCTTTTTTTTATTTTGAATCAAATTTGTTTGTTTTTCACTTTGTTTCACTAAGATTCTGTGAGAAGATTGCTTTATTCTTTTTATTTTTAAAGTTTTATGGTAATTATTATTATTTACTTCTTTTGCAGCATTCTATTAAAGATATTACTAGCCTGTTTATGTCTCCAAAGATGGATATGCTACCAAGTCAAGTGTCCAATCCATCTCTACTTAAAACAAATAACACTAGTACTTGTCCAAAAGTTCATGCACCTAATACTCTTACTAATTCCAATGACATATTACCTCATCCAAGGAAAAATTTCACTCTGGACAGTTTGTTGAGTGAAACAAATGGTAACCTTGATATTTATCGCCATTATCCAGATATGGAGAAGGCTATGTATCCTGGTTCTGTTTATGGGTCCAAAAACCAGAAGCCAAAGGAGAGACTCAAAAGTAATAGTAATAGCATTAATCGTACAAAAAAATATGAAGAAAAAGTCAAAGAGTCAGAATCACCATCTCAATTTGAAACCTCATCAGCATCAGGTAGATACTTTTGTTTAACCTATTCAAAATTTAAAAATTTTGTCAAAAATTGCCAGAAGATAAATTTTATTAATTGTAATTAAATGTTTCTATTTCTCTCTCTTGCCTTATTTCTGAAATTATTTCTCTGAAGTGATACAGACATTTCCCAAAATTTTCTTATCTGTATCTAGATTTTTTATTTATGAATCTTTAAATTGGTATCAAAGTATACATTTTCTTATGAAAAAAAATGGTGTGTGTCTGTTTTTAATCAGTTTTCAGAAAAATTTGTAGCTTTATTATTTTGTACATTATACTTAGAAGAATTCACACCAACATTTTTTTTTTCTTTTTAAATTTATCATCATCTCTAGATTTCTGTTTTAATTCTTTTTTTTTTTTTTTTTTTTTTTTGCGTATTGCTGCAAAATTTCTTTATAGGTAAAAAAAGATGCAGCTTACCTTTTATGTCCAAATAAAATTTTCTCCTTTTTGTAGTTGCATTAAATTGATTTATTGTTTCTATGCAGATTCAGATCCAGATGAGGATAATTCTGACAGTGATGATTCTGATCAATCCCATTCTGAAAGTCTTGCTGATGGTGGCATTTCATATGGTAGTCATAAGCGAAAAAGATCTTATAATGAAGACGGAGAAGGTAATCTTAAAGATTAGCCATTCTATATCTCCTATATCTTTTTTTTATTACACACAATCTTTCTCAGTATTAGAAGCTAATATTACTTACAGACTTAAAACTGAAATTGTGATAAGAGCACAATCAGAAAGATTTCTGTATGTATGAATTTTATAAATTTAGTTCCTATATAGGGCGATTCTTTCGTCATGTGTGTTACATTTACACAGCATTTTTTAACTTTAATGCACTTTCTGACAAACTTGTTGGGTATTTTTTAGGTTTTTTAATTTTGGCTAATAAAAATACATTTGTTATAAGTATGAAAAAGAAATTTCGAAGATATATATTGTTTTGCTGTTTGTTAAAAAAAATTCTGAAATTTCGTTACGTGTGTTACCTTTTTAATCCAACATATTCAAAACATTGAATATACAAATTTATTTCTGTGATGTATGTATGAGTAGGATGAAAAATTTTTTTCATGGAATGATAGTTTATCAAATATGTTTTTGGTAATTGTTTAGAAATTTTATTCTTTTAAGAAATATTTTAAAATAGGAGAAATAGGTGCGTTACGTGTGTTACACCTGAATTTTTCAAGAAAAAAATCCCAAATGTTTCACTAAAAGATGCAGTTATTTGTAATTAACATAAAAAAGTAATTTATTTTAACATATGAAGTAGCTCACAGTTGTAAGGAAAAATTTACACCTGCTTTTCCTTGGTTTAAAGAGTAAAACGGAGTGAATTGTTGAGACACCTACTTCGTCAAAATCATCATTCTCTGGAAACACAAAATATGTATTTTCCGGTAAATATTGTATTTTCAGGTTTCCATTTGCATTTTTATCTCCATAGTGTATCCAAGATAGAACACTTCCCGTTCAACAATGATTTGTAACTTGACCATTTCGTAACAATTGTTATAATCTGAAATATATTTTAGTGGAGTACCAACGACTGTTATTTGGAACTTCAATATTGGTTGTCCGCCAATCTAGAATATCAAGAGCAGGGTTCGTATGGTCCTTAAAGGTCCTTAGAAAGTCCTTAATGTTCATTTTCATTTTTAAGGCCTTAAAAAGTCCTTAAATAGTCCTTATTTTTTATTCCAGGTGCTTATTTTATTTTATTTTTTTGTTAAAATAAGAAGGTGCCCATGCGCTGCTCTATTTGTTTTGTTATCTTTTGTATTCTTCACAAGAATCCAACTTAATTCATTTCAACTACTTAATCGAACCTTAAATTTAGTTTGCTCGGGTCCCGATACTGTCACGGCTTTCGAAAAGACCCAAAACGGCGGATTGACAAAACCAAAAATGGCGGATTTACATAAACACCATCGCACTTTTACTACAAATTGCAGTGCTTTCTCAACTGGTAGATAAATAATTATTAATTCTTTTTTGAAAAGATATAAGTAAATTGATGTGTTATATATTTTTACAAAAAAAAAAAGTTCATGGATTTTGATAAAATGCTTCAAACTACAACACCCAATTCTGTTAAAATGAACTTGTACCCACCCACATGGCAGCTCCCAATTTGCTATTTCCTGCAACTTTTTGAAAAAGAAAATCGAGCTGCATCTAAAAAAAAAATTTAAATATTAGTAGAAAAGTCGAATCAAAACACTAAGCATGTTCACAAAATGCAATGGTGCCGGGTAACTGGGCACCATTTAAGACCACAGAAAAACAATTCACACAAGTTCCCTCATTTTGCTTTTAAAAGAGAAAAGAAGAAGGAATAAAATTTGAAAAACGAACTTTTAAGGACTCAAGGGGAAAAATTTAGTAAATAATTAAAAATCGGGAATTTTCGAAAAAGTGCCGAATTTTGGGATTTCAAATTCGGGATTCGATACTATTTATTAAGTTTAGTTACAAAGTAAATAAATATTTTTTTTGCATGAAAATTGTTACTAAATCATCTACATTCTAAACAATTTTCAATAAAGCAAGTAGTAGCAGCTCTTAACAAGTAATTAGTAAATAAATATTGCTTTTGAAACTTTTTTTTAATTTAAGGGGGGGGGGGATACTTCAAAGAAGCATATTGTTGACATCTAGCTCAATAAAAGAAATACATTTAACTAATATGTAGGCAAAAAAAAAAAAACGCTGTGGGGTTTTGCTGTGTGGGAGATGATGGATATTTACTGAGTTAATCAAAATTTGTATCTCGTGAAATTTCTTAATTTGCAGTAAATTGAAGGAATCGACCTTTTCTTAAACCTATACACTGTAGTTGCCAAATACTCCGTTTCCCCCCTAGTTTTTCTGTTTTTATTTTTGAACTTCGAAAATTCGATTTTTTGCGAAAAGATCCGATTTTTCAAGCTAATGTACAAGTATTTTTATCTAAAAGGATAGTACTACAAGACAAGAAAATTTTTCAACAAACTTTTTAAAAGACATGTATTAATTTACTTGAATTTTCATAATTTATAATGCGAAAATATAAAAACCTATTTTTCGGAAACTTGCTAACATCTAGCATGTGCTTCGCCGTAAATTGCGCGTAGCTTTTGAGCCTTTTATCTTTTTGCATCCTGTAAATATATCAATTATTTAGAAAGTTGACAGTTATTATAGTATTTGCAGCTTGTAGTCTGCTTGAATTATTTTTTATTTAAAGAAATCGTTCAATTTTTTGAAACTTTATTTTAGTTAAATTTTGGTAGTTACTATTTGAGGGTAATGTACAAAGCTTTGAGCCAATAAGTTCCACTTTTTATTTGTATGTTGTTTCCGAAATATATTTATCAAGTTGAAAAAGTTTTTTTTAGAATTCTTGCAAGCTCTTCTAAGTAATTTTTAAAAACTTATTTATACCAGAATAAAAATTTAAGTAAGCCTAAATTGAGATGCTGGCAACATAAGTTAAGTAAAATGAAAAAAAAATATAAATTAAACACAAATTCTCGAGACAAAGTGCAGCATTTTTTTTAACACTTTTTTTTTATTTAAATTGTTTTTCATTTAACTTGTATTTTATAGCACTGACCATTTTTGCTAATTTTTCATATCATGATAATTTGCTTATATGCGATTAATACTTGTGTTGTGTGCTTCTTATTACTAGCTCCAATAATTATTTAACTCTCTGACTGTATTGGACATTAGAAAAGCAACAACTCAAAGAAAGCTCCATAAAAGCGTTTGTGTTGTGTTCCTAATAAAAATATGATGTTAAATCCATTTCCTCTTTCAATAATGCTTCCTTTTGAAATAAACATAACAGTTTGTATATTTCGAAAAAATTTTGAGGTCCTTAAATTTTTTTTATTGGTCCTTAAAAAGTCCTTAGAAAGTCCTCATTTTTGATTTTGCCAAAACCGTACGAACCCTGAAGAGGAAATTCTAGCAAAAATGGATTGTTTGTGGGCCATAGTTTTGCAACCTGATCAGGAGATACCTGTATCACATGCATAGATTGTATGCCGTGGATAACACATTTTCCCATAGATTGAATGTTTTAATAAATTCACTGATTTTATCATCACTTATATGCAAAATAGTTGTAGCAGGCATTAATTGATTGGCTAATTTTGCTAAGTCTTCTGAACTTTGTACAACAATGCTGCTATTGCCTTGACTTCTAGCACTTAGCTTCCAACTAATGATTTGGCTCTGCTAATGCAAGTAAACAAAGTTTTCACTCAACAAAAAATTTATGTACGAACCATTGCGTATTTTATTTAGGTTTAACACTAAGAATTATAATCATTGATTTTCTAGCATAAGAAATTTCTTTAAGTCATATGAATGAAGATGGGTGTTTAAGTTAGTTCTATAACTATTTAAGCAACCAAATTTTTAAATTTCAATAAGTTCTAAATTAAATTATCATTTTAGTGCATTTTGAACATTTTTATAACAAACTGCGACATAATACATTGGTAAAACACACGCAACGGTATCACAAGTAATATTTTGTTACGTGTGTTACCTTTGATAAAATTAACTATTGAAAAAAAATTAATGATGATTAAAAATTTTAAAGTTTTCCCCTGAAATATACTCGTTATCTTGTTTTATGAAATAAAGAATAAAATCTATTTTATTAAGCTTATTATAGCAAAAAATGTATAAATTTGTTACGTGTGTTACACAGTACTTATCTTGCCTGCATTAAGCAACTTTTAATAAGAAAAAAATGCAAGTAGGGAAAATATCAAATTTTTATATGAAAGATTAAATGTTTATACAGTGATATATTGTAGTAATAATTATTTAATGATATTTCATATTCTCAGATGCCCATAAAAATACACATTAGCAAAAAATGCAATAAATGAAAAACATCAGTATGTTCCACTTATTTTTAAAATTTCAAGAAATATTGTTTAATATTTAAAAAATATCACCATTTTTGGAAAATACACATTTTCTAGATTCCAAATATGTTTTATTTTTAATATTGCAACAACTTTGAATTTTGAGTCACATAGGACCACTTTCTGTGGAATGACCCTATACAGTCAACACTCGTTATAACCACCACACATTATAAAGACCATTCCATTATAACGACCAGTGGTAAAAGTCCCAACTTTTTCTTTATGAACTCGGTTCATTTGCTTTCGGTACAATGACCGTTCTGTATTGTCTAATCCAATACAGCGACCATATTCAGCGGACACAATTGGTAGCATTTTTCCGAATAGATCATGTTTCTAAATTTGTAACTTGAAATGAACTTGATTATACTTTACGGACAAGCTGCATGGAGTCTTCAGTGTTCAGTCCCACTTTGACTGGGGGGGGGGGGGGATTACCACTCATCACAGTATGAAAAGAATAGAGGGGGAGGAAACGTGAAATTTCCAGATTTCTTAGATAGGGGTTAACAGATGCAATGGTAGATTGTCATTTGAATCACGTAGTTTTCCAAGGGTCGATTCTCTGAAATAAGAGAAGTTATGCTGTCCGTGCCAGGTGTCATGTCAGCTCAGAAGTTCTGCTTCCATAAATGTGTTTTCCTCTATATTTTCAACTTAAAAAATCTGTTTAATATTTTGCGCTGATACTCTTTTAAAAATTCCAATGATAAAAAATAATTTGAGCATCTAGTTGGAATCTTTGAAAAATTACTAATTTTGATGGAACTACTGAACATGCATGGTGCATTTAATATATGTTTTAGAAAATTCTACCTCTTATAGCGACCACTCGTTATAAAGACCTTTTTCTGTGGGACGCCGTTGGTCGTTATATCAAGAGTTGACTGTATTTCATTACATAAACATTAATAAATGTAAGACCCAAAACTATCAGCTCATAGAGTATGACAAAAATGTTTAGATTAAAATAATTAAATTATTTTGCCTTGCCAATATATTATCAGGGATGCACAAACTATGTCCCGCGGGACAAAATTGGCCCGCCGAGCCTATTGAATTGGCCCGCTAATACAGTTGATAAAAAAGAATAATTATAATAAAATAAAAAAAGAAAGAAAAAATAATCGTAAAAAAAGCTTACGAAAAATTGCAGTAAAAAATTTGGATCGCAATGCCGCTACTGAATTTTGGTCGTGATTTTCGGAACTAATTGCCATATTTAATTTTATTTTCTTAGAAATACTTCAGAAACTAATCAAATCATGATAAAAGTGGTAGAATATTGCATTGTCATCTGGTTCTGAGCTATATGTAAAGTTTCCTTTCGGGAAATATACGAAAATTCGATTGCTGGATTTTTCGAAAAGCCATTATGTGCGTTATTTTGTCTATAAAAGAATTTTGTCCAATTCCAATAAAATCTATCTTCAGTAGCGCAATGCCGCTACTGAATTTTGGTCGTGATTTTTGGAACTAATCGCCATATTTAATTTTATTTTCTTAGAAATACTTCAGAAACTAATCAAATCATGATAAAAGTAGTAGAATATTGCATTGTCATCTGGTTCTGAGCTATATGTAAAGTTTCTTATCGGGAAATGGACGAAAATTCGATTGCTGGATTTTTCGAAAAGATATTATGTGCGATATTTTGTCTATAAAAGAATTTTGTCCAATTCCTGCTATGATTTCTTTAGTTAATTCAAAGTAATGATCGTTAAGACATAGCAGGCAAAATGTCATTATTTTAGTCTTCATCGCTATCTTGCTCTTTTTCATCGTTCGGGTGTAGCACCATTTGGATGCTTTCCGAATCGGACATCTTGTTTATCAAATTATTAATTTCGTAAAAACTGATCATCAATCATTTTTACAGTAATAAATGATTTCAAAAAGGAGGAAAACGAAATGTAAGAAGCATGTTTCCCTGCAGAAACGCTCAAATTTCATACTTGTGTAAAACGACTTCGCTTTTGCGAACTCGATTTTAATAAAGAATTCTTTTTCACAGTTACAATTTTTATTGCTTTGATATCAATTTTAAATTCTTATTACCTTATTTCAGCTCTTAAATAAATAACAAAATATATAAAACAAAAATAAACGAGGTTTATTTTCACACGATCAGCTATTGCGGAAAATTCGCGAAACTGCCGTATTAGAAATTTTCCAAACGTTGGTTAGTCCGACTTTTGTTGCAATTCGTCTTCGAATACTGACGAGACAATTAAATAAATGTATAAGAATCTAATTACTTATTTTTTCATGTTTAATTATTGAAATAAAATAGAGAAAAGGTCTGATTTTTCTCAAGTATCGTTGGAGGAATTTTTTTTTTCTAATTTTCATCTGCAAGTAAATTGACGCCCCCCTCCCCTAAAAAAAACTTCGTTTTTAGACTAAATTTTTCGACTTATAAACACTGAATATGTTACTTGTAACGGAAAAATGAGTATTTTTAAAGGCATTAAAAAGAATTCGTATTGTTACTAAATGGGCAAAAAAAAACGCAAACTTTTCAAAAATGGCGGGAAATTCAAGAAAAAATTCCCGGTTTTCTGGTTCCCGGATAAGAGGTTTTGTACTGTATTACTATGCCAATTTAACTAATAAGATTTTGTAAATGGTTAGTTAAAAAAACAATTCTACTAGCCAAATTGACAAGTAGTAATGAATGAATAAAAATTTATTAATTAAACTTTAGTTTTCAAAATTAACAACCTCAATATGAATAATTATTTTACTTCATAAAGTGTAATTTATAATAAAAATTTAAAAATTTTATTGTTGATATGTATTTAGGAAATGAATAAATAAATAACGATTTTTCACATTAATTCACAAAGATCAATTTCTAATCTGCAGGAAAACGAGTGATTAAAGGATTAAAATTTAATCATATGCCATGGAACAAAATAATGATATGTTGATTTTTATAAAGGAATCAGTTTAACTTTTTTTTATTGTCCATGTAGCAATGTATAAATTTAATATTACTATGCCAATTTAACTAATAAGATTTTGTAAATGGTTAGTTAAAGAAAAAATTCTACCAGCCAAATTGACTAGTAGTAATTCTGAATCGCAAGGGTTTAACGTGATGTACAGACTCACAGCATTTATATTCTGCTATTTAATATATGTGTTTATTTCTTCTGGTATTTATATTCGCACTTTTAATTAATTTCTCATTTTAAATCTTAATATATATTTTAAATTTTACATTATAAAATGTCAAAGAAAAATGATCTAAATTATAAAGAAAGTTATAATTTAGAATAATGCTGTGTTTTTTTAAGTTTAAATTACCTTTTTATTTTCCATTTGTTTCATTTTCATAATTTGCACACATTTTTGTAAAAAATTTTAGTATTCCACTTTTTTGCCATTTGACCAATCACTTCCATTCATATATATAAATGTTGTGCAATTATTATTTAGAAATCTTATACCCCATTTTGTTTGAATTCAGTACCTCATTTTGTTTGAATTGATTTACATTATTTTTTTAAAACTTTTATTCAATAATCTGTTTGCTAGTGCAGTAATTATTAATACATGTAATTTGTACATATTACCTCTAAATAAAAACTGAAATATACCCTGTATTTTTATGAATAAAACATTACATTACTTTGGCCCCCAACCTGAAACTTTCTAATTTTTTGGCCCTTCACCCAAAAAAGTTTGTGCATCCCTGATATTATAAATTAAAAATGCATTAATATGTTATGTTTATTTCCTTTCTATTTATAAACAAACTCAGGAAGAGAATATGTTTTTAGAAACATCTGGCCATAACATATAAATTTTTTTTATTGAAAAAAAAATAAAATGTGTGAGGAAAACAAATGCTTAACATGATTTATTCAGAAATACCTATTGTTAAAGCTAACAAAAATTTTCCTTGAGCTGTCACTTGTGTCTTTGTCTGTCGTATATTATTAGCTATTAGCTTTGCTCGAGGCACAGTTTTATGATAACTGCAATTCTCCCGAATTGCAGCTCATTGCAAATGCGTTTGAATTCGGCAGTGAAAGAATTAAGTAAAAATTAAATTCATATGTGTACATTATTCATATATGTTAAAACTTAAAAAATATAAATGTAAAAATAAGCCAATATAATAAGTATATATGGGTAAAAAAGAGAAATGTTTAAGCAAATTTATTTTAGATTTTTTAAAAGTACAATAGATGTTTCATTTTTTAAAATTTTTTACAGCCATTTTATACTAATAAAAACGAGTTATCATATCATTTGGTAAAGCTGAATTTTCCTATCATTTTAGATTATCGAAATAAGAAGAAGAGAATTTTACCAGATGAAAGAGAAATTCAAATACCGCTAGAACATGGGTATTTAAAAAATTTTTTGCTCCTTGTATTTTTTCAGCATTTTTAACTAGTTATTAGCATTATTATTATATATATATAGACATAAGAACTTCAGAGTTTTTTTCTTTTTCACAATATGTTGATCAAATCTTTATATTCAATAGTTTTAGGTTTTATTATCAGTTTACTCAGAGAATACAATAGTCCTCTTAATGAAATATATAAAACAAAGCCATGTTGTTTAGTATTATGTATTAAATTTTTTAGCTGGCGTCGAGAAACAAGAGTGCGATGTTTTAGTAGGTCTGGAGTTCGAGGAGAAGTAACTTATTATGCACCATGTGGGAAAAAATTACGTAGTTATTCAGAAGTGGAAAGGGTATGTAATATTTTTATTTTTGTCCTAAATATTAAAATTGAAAAATCTCTACATTTTATTGTATTTTTTATTTTTATTCAGTGATATTATAGTTTGATCAATGGCTTTTCCATAAAAAATATAATATGATTTCTGCTTTAATATTTTGAGTCCAAGGGGATATAGCATTTGTACCAGAAGCATTTTGTATTCTTAGACAATTCAACTGCATATCTATTATTTAGCCTAATTATTTGTTGTAGTGTCCCAAAAATTATGTGATTACTAGGATTATGCTATTAACAATCTTCCATATAATAATGAACAGTTTCAGATCTTAATATTGTGTCACTTGACATGCACTATTATAATTTAGAATAAAAAGCAATAACAATTCAAAGTAAAATAATAGCATTTGCAGACATCCCTTTCCTACAAGAAATTTCTTTAGTCCGTTTTTATCTCTTAGCTGGCACACCCATATGCTCACAAGGTGTCCAGAGGCCAGGAAAATCCCGAGAAAGCCGTGAATTAGGGAATTTATTACAAAAGTAACGGAAAAGGCACAAAATTTTTTTGTCTAACGGGACCGGTCCCCCCAGAATGCATAGAATATCCAGTATCTGACAAGTTTTTAACATCACAGCTGTATATCAATACATATATGTGACGCAGGGAACGCTGGATATATGATTTTCAGCAAAATCAATATCCGATGTATCACAGAACAATCATGCAAAAGTCCCAAAAAGGTCATAAAAACATCACCAAATTTCACTTTTGAAAATCTTTAGACACCCTGGAATTATATCAGTAACTATTGTGTTTGGTGTTATTTTTTCCTGTTGTATGAGATGAAAATCAGTTTGAATATTTACTACAATTAAAGTATACAAAATTTACAAGTCAAACAAAAATTAGAATTATCTTTTTCAAGTGTAATGTGCATTTTAACATTAGTTATACCAAATCACTTTTATTAAAAGTAAAATATTAATTAACAATGAAAAACTTGAGGAATTTACCATCTTAATTTTACATATTTCACTGTAAATGTATTGTGAATATTACTATATTTTTTTCTGAATTCCCCAAAATCTTAAAATTCACCGGAATATTAATAACAGAAAACTGTTGTTAATATTCTGGTAAATTTTAAGGTTTTGCTGAATTTCTAAGAAATGAAATGTATGCTTGAAATGTTTTTAAGCAAAATATTAATGTGTAATGTGTGCTTTTATTTTTTTCTCCTTTAGTATTTGATAAAAAATGGCATAACTGATATATCAAGAGATAATTTTACATTTAGTACTAAGGTGAATATTGGAGAATTTTTAGAAAGTACTTCTTCTGGTTCTGGACAAGTATGTTTTTGAAAATATAGACTTCTCCTTCACATTTTTCTATTTTAGAATTACTGTTTACTCTTATTTGTCTATTACAAATTCCAGGACTATGTTTTACTGAATGAACAAGAAGTGATAGCTAGAATTGAAGAAGCCAAAGCTCGTAAAGGTCGTTTAGGAGTTCAGAATCGCAAAAGTTCTGGTATGCGATCAGCTGAAGAAGAAGAACAGCAGCGTCAGTGGGAACAGAAACAAATTCAACATCACATGGAACAGCAAGGTGTACATTATATGATGCTCATATAATCGAGGAATAAATTTTTGCCTTATTTTAAGGAATAAAATAACTGTAATCTAAATATATTTATTGCTATTATTCAGTAGAATGAATATCAGCTTAAAAAAAAATTTTTTTTAGCAATTCCTTTAATACATATATATAATTAGCTGTTGATGTAAATTATTTTTAACTATTGCACCATCTAATATTAAACAAATTCGGAACTGTTAGTTGTTACTCCTTCCTTTGTTTTAATTTATTTTTTCCTATCATTTTTATGATTTAAATTTTCTTATATTCTTCTGTTTATTAATCTTACTTTTTTTAAACCACAGTTTGCATGATAATTTTCGGTTGGTAGTAAATACTTATTTATTATGTAGAAAAATTAAGAGAGTATCATGAATCCAGGCTTCTAAGGCAAGCACAGAGGGAGCAAGCCTTAATGGCTGCTAAAGAAGAAAAGAAATTCAGAGGTGTGCATGGTTTATTTTCTTTTTGATTTGCTTTTCATTTTACTTCTGTTTTTTTCAATAATTTTAAAAGTTTTTCCCATTTTTTTCCCTTGATCTAGTTTTTATGTATTTATTTATTTTTGGTAGCAATAATTTTTCTACAGTTTGATTCTTTTATATTATTAAAATGCTCTCCCTTTCTTCAGCCATGTTACTCTGCTTAATTTTGTTAATAATACTAGTTAGTTATTAATTTTTGTGTGTGTGTGGGGGGGGGGGGAGAGGAAAGAAATTTTAAGGATATTCTCCTTACTCGATGTTTTTTTCTTTTTCGAGCCTTACATATTTAAAAATATTAAATATTGACCAGTTAATTTTGCTCTTGAATTATTGTTTTCAATGAATTTTTCACATACATTATATTGATTAATTGCATAAGTTTTAAATGGTCATTAAGTATTCCTAATATTGAAAGTCTTGTGCTTGGTATGGTCAGTATTTCATTAATGAATTTTACAAGATACTAACTTCATATTTATTTATTCTATGTCTCTTATTCTTTCAGGATTTGTCCTTATTTAAACATTACAATGCCTCCTCCATTAAAAACAATTTACCTTTTTAAACGATTGGAATTTAATAATCATTCCTCCTTTTGCTAATTGAGTATCCTTATACCTGTTATGTTGGTTGTTTTTTCATCTACAAGCTCTTTTTCTCGTGTTGAAAAGATGTTTATAACTTCAAAACAGGTGTCTGCAATTATTGCTATTTGCATTTTTTCAGTGTTGTTGAGATTTTTTATTTTGTTGTATCTATTTATTTTATGGTTATTTTATTATTATGATTATTATTATTAATTTTTTTTATTAGTATCTATACAGTTTGTTTGTCAAGCAAAATTAAAGATTATTTATTTTTTAGAAATTAACTTTCTTTGATATTTTATGGTTGAAAAAAAATTCTGTCTAAAACTTGACTTGTTCAAATAAGGTTGCACCCTAAACATTATTATATTATCTTTTCATCATATACATTATCTATTGCATTCTCTTTTTCTGTCATCGTAGAAATATTATTATCTTAAAAGGCTCATTTAAATTACATTTTGATAAAGGGTTTTCAAAACATCTCTGCATTTTCTGTTATATTTGGATCCTTGTCCTATTTGTCTCCAATCGCTCCTTAACTTTTGATTGCATCCTTTGATTCTAATCAGCCTTTTTTCGAAATAGTGATTCAGGGACTTTGCTTAAATTTGGTAAAACTGAGATTCTTGTCACAAATAATACCACAGAGCATTGTGACAATAATTTTATGATCTGTTCAGTTAATATCAAATATTCGAGTGTCAGTTTTTATTTAATACAATCGGGTTTTATGTCAATTGCAATTCTATGTTCAAACAGTCTCTACGCAGTAAACAGTAAAAGCTATGCAAGGTGTCGTACGCAGTTGAATTATCCATTTTAAATTTACTGAGATATTGTGAGCTATATTTATTTGTTCATTTGTTTAACTCTAACAGTTCAATCTATGTCAAATTAATTTAAAATTATAACTTGGAATTAAATTTGATAAAAACAGATTGTCTTTTCAAACATTTTTTTACATTTGTGAAACATAGGTACAGTTTTATGGGGTGAATATTTCTTGATTATTTATTTTATGACATGTATAATTAATTATATTGTGTTTTTCTTTCAGCGGAAGAAAGTAGAAAGCAAAAAGAACAGCAGCGTATGATAAAGCAACAGGAGAAGTTTGAAAGAATGGAGCAAATGAGAATAGAAAGAGAGATTCGTGCTCAACAGTTGCTTGAAGTAAGATCAACTACGCTCTTAGCTTTTTACTCTTAAATTCATTTATAGCTTCAATAAAAGCTCTTTTCTCCCTTATTTGATGCTAAGGTGTTTTATGTGCCCTCAGTATAGATTGTATACTTATGTTTTATAGTTGAGTGAATTTTTATTTATTTTAATTAATTTTTCTATTTGTATGTAGGAGCAAGAAATGAAACGCCAGCAAGCTGTTTTCCTGAGAGAACAGGTACTATTATCTTTAAAATACAAAAAAAAGTTTATATCCTAAATAAGTTTGAAATATCTATGCTACTTAATGGTTTCTGTTGCTTTTGCAACAAACAAATTTCGTTATGTATGATAATGTGAACATCCAGTGCTCAAGATATAACACAAAATAATACTTCTATGTAGCGCAATAGTTTTATATTGACTTCATATGACCTTGCTGTATAAAGTTCTTGTTGGCTCCATTTTCGTGGTTTTTAAACAAATTAAAATTATTGCCGTTAAAAAAGGGCAACAAAAAAAGTTTGCCCGACTTTGCAGTAAAACTTGGTTCTTAACCTGTTTCATAGTGGGCTACTCAGTACCAATGTACATTCCAAGACTTGTAAATGATAAAACTACTTATGGAAAAGTTTTCGTTATAAAGAATTCTTGTTGATAAAAAGTTAATTTCTTAGTAGTGTACTTTTTTGCTGTTAGTTCATTATACATAAGTTTAGTTAGCTAATATTTATAGGGTAAAACTGTCATCTATGTTTTTTTTGCACTAAATTAAGTAACAAGTATTTATTAGTTTCTCTCATTTGACATTTCTTTTGTTTTAATCTGTTGCAAGTACCAAAGAAAATCTATGCATACATGATATTTATTGGAATTCTTTGTTTCTTAAGCTTCTAGGCTTTTCACATCAGACAACAGCATTGCTGATTCATTGGAGAACAATTTAAACAACTTTTGTTTCAACTGTTAATTTTTAAAATTACTTTATGAGGCTCATAAATGTTATTTGAAATTGAAAAAACCGTGACATTTATTGAAAATAATCCAGTTCTAGAATTTTGTATTTATGCGATACTGTTAGAGAAAACAGAGCGGTTCCATGAAGGAAGTCGACCTTAAAAAGTATTCCATGTATAAAAAACTTAAGAAATGCTGGACTAGACCATTATGTCTAACAAGTTGATCTTGTTGCATTAAGAAATTGTGATCTTTAAATGTGATTAGACTGAATAAAAATACCTAAAATTAAAAAAATGTTATGGAAGTACTTTTTTTCCTAGACTTTTAATTTTTAAAACAAATTACATTTGAGCAACATGATTAAGTTACATTTATTGCACCATTTATATGAAAAATGCTCAAGTGTCTTTTTTCCCTCCTCTCCTGAATTAGGAGATGCAGAAACGTAGAGAAATGCTGCTAATGGTTGATTTGGTAGGTAACTGTTGGGTCTTTCGCCTGTAATTGTTATGTATGGAAAAGGGATGCATGAAGAAAATCCATGTTCTGCTTCTTTCATCCTTGCTGCATCATTTTTAAAAATAAAGAATGGCTTCTGCCACCTCATCCTGTTTGCATAACTTTGGTTTCAATGGCATTCATTAGGAGGAGATGTGTTATCTTTTGCATGCTATGCATGTTTAACACTCCGTCGGTCGCGCTGTATCTCACAGATACAAAGGTTTGAAATTACTTTCTTTTAAATCGAAGGAGGAATGTCACGACCTTGACCAGAGCCCTTCCAGTCACTAGGTCTCCTGTAATGTTGTGGGAGTAGGTGTTGGGGGATTTTTCCCCCCGCTTTTGGGGGTTCATTTGCGGTTTGTATCTGGGATACAACGCGACCGATGACGTTTTCTGTTTGTTATACTAATTTTATTAATTTTTGCGTTTATTTTGCTTTTGAAAATGAGTAAAAAACGCTTTCTAGATTTAAATGATCAGAAAGATCTTGAAACAAATCATAAAATTTTATATTTTGATGAAAATTAAGATTTAGATGCAGAAATTTTTGATGAAAGTGATAAGGACAAAGGAGATTTCATGAAATGTCATTCTGGTTATGGAATGGCATTCAACAAAAGGACTAGGTAAACGCAATATAAGTGCCTAAAATGCAGCGAAGGTTTTTGCTTAGGTTTACCGCGATGTTTAAAAAAAAAAGTGCAATTGATGAACCAAATGTGTCTGAGTCGGATTAATTTTTTTCATTTGCTAAAATTATTTGAATAGTTAATATTTTAACTAAGAATATTTTCACTTAATATAATTATATATAAAGACCTATTGTTTGCAAATATTTTATTACTTTACAGTTCTTTTTGCTTGTAAGTATTTGCGTTGTAATTTAATATTTTCATTGTATTTTGTATTGAAATAAAGGAGAAATAAGGGTCCAAGTGTAGGGAACGTGGAGCCTGGTACCAAAAACAAAAATACATTTTAAAAAAACTTTCATAATTAAATTTACGCATTGCTATTGCGAAATGTATCTGTGAGATACAGCGCGCCCGATGGTGCAAAATTTGGAGCGCGCCCTACGGAATGTTAATAACTGTAGGTGGAAAAAGAATGATTTTTCGCTGTATCAGTCCTTTTATGACTTGGCTATTAGATGATATTTAACTAATTCATTTCAAAGCTTGAATTTAACGTGTAAGAAGACATGAAACATTGAAAGTGTTAAGTTTATCAGCAGCATTTTTATTTCATTCTGCAGCTTGCATAATTTGTAGTGTTGGAAAAAAGTAGGCTCATTTATCTAAACATGCTTGCATTGCAGGCAGGGAAGTTGAAATAGTTTAATTTCATTTTAAGACTTATGTATAAATTCTCTAAAGAATTTTCTGTCTCTTAAGAATTATCCATCTGAGGGGTAATTAAAGGGGAAACAAAATTAGGTTTATCAAAAAATTGAAGTTGTTTTGTGTAGTGTCTAAATTGGTTGGCTAATTTGCTTTGATCCAGATTTTTAAGTTTTTTTTGGCTTGGGGGAGGGGGGGGGGAGGAAGAAAGAAAAGAAAGAAGGAAACCTTTTTGCATGGGACCGTCTTATGTAACAGGATGTTGCTGTATGATTTTATCTTTACTCAAATTTGGGGTAGCATTTTTTTCTGTAAATCTTTCATTTGGATGGTTACCCAAAGGTGATTTAAGATTTTGAATAAGGAAGTTATTAGAAATCTGTTTATTTTATCTATTTATTTTATCGTTTCTTAATATTGGATGGTATGTGTCTTTATTCAGCTTTTTAAGCATAAAAGTTTTCATTTTTCTTTTAAAATTTGGTGTTCTGTAAACTGGCATTATTCTTGCTTGGTAATTGATTTCAGCTTCTTAAACTCATTATACTTAGGGATATTTTGATGAGAGTGATTTTCATTTAAACTTGCGCATTCATTAGTGCATGGCTTATATATTTGCTTTAAAAATTATTGCTTTCCATGCTCAATCCTTTACAGCATGTCTTTTCTGCACATAGTTTATAATGTGAGTGCATCATAAATTTACAATAGCATGATGTTTTTTAAAAAATATAGTCATTTTATCCCCCTATATTTACGGCATGCTTTATTCTTGTGATTTTTTCTTTGTTAATGTTAAAAGTTTTTTTATATTTATGGATTTTTACTTTTCTAGGAACGTGAGAGACGCAGGCAGCACATGATTCTAGTCAGAGCTTTAGAAAATAGAAAGAAACAGGAGGTTTGTTACTTTTTGCTTTTAGTCCATCTTGGTTTGAAATACAATAATACCTGTGCATTCTAACAGTAATATAAAAGTTTCAAATATTTGAAAATACTAAAATATTCAAATTACATTAAAAAGATGCCTACGACGTGATCTCTTAGAAAATGAGTCCACTTGAACCTGCAAAATTTTAATTTTTTGACTTTTATACTTGTATTGAATATTTCTGAAGTAAAAATGTGAAGAATTTTCCATCATGAAAATGTGTGGAAAGGTGGAATATGAATTAAGAGCTAAATTGCAATGCATCAGATTCAGACTGATATCAATGTTGCAATTTTTCATTTACCTAATTTCTGTTTGATGTAAAGTTTTATGAAGTGGGAAGAGATATATATACACTCATAATATAAAACTTAGTTTGAAAGTAAAATATAATCCATAGAATTTTATCCCCCATTTGTAAAATCTTATCAGGATTTCTTTTCATAACAGAAGGTTTCTTATGTAGTATTTTTCTTCATAGGAAAGGGAGAGAAAACGGGAAGAAATCTTATTTGAAAAGAGGATAAATAGAGAGAAAAAAATGGTAATAAAAGGTTTTAAATGAATTTTTTCTTTGTATTTTGCAAGAATTGTTCTAAGCATTTTTTAAAATTTCGTTTTTGTAATAACTTAGGAACAAAGACGTATTGAGCTAGATTACTTGCGGGAATTGAAGAAACCTGTGGATGATATGATGCTTAAAGATCTAATGGTAACGATTATTATTATTGTTATTTCACTGCTGTAATTTTGTTTAAAAAATTATGCAATGGATTTTTATATTTGTACTTGCATTTCTTCATACAATTATCATCAATAATCAATATACATCATATTTACTTCATATAATATATTCCCTTAGGGGGGGGGGGATCCACACTCATAGGATGCCAGTAGACTTCAAAAAAAAAAGTGAAATGTAATAGAGTGCGTGTGGTATTGCAAACTACAGTATGTCTTTACAAATCACAAAAACACTCATACAGGGTTTGACATCTATGATTTACATCCGGAATAAAATAGAATGTTATTAGAGTACAAAGATAAAAGTAATTTAGTTTCAATTACCAATTATTTATGTTTTTATCTTTTTATTGTTGTTTAAATGTACCTTTTTATATTTGTAATATAAAATAAGCCAAACATAGTACAATATTAAGTATATAAACATTACAAAGATGGAAATAATAATTATAATCAAACAAACTACAGTGGAGCACCGTTTATACGTTTCTCGTTTATACGTTTTTATCATTTATACGTTTTTTGGAACGGCCCCGGCAAAATCTCATACAAATTAATGTTAAATAATTTCGTTTATAGGTTTTCCTGAAATTGCAAATTTCATTTATATGTTTTTTTCCTCCCCAAGTCATAAAGAAAAAACGCACATTTTAACATGATTCTACGCTAGCGATTGTCCAGTTTAGAAAACGTATTTGACCTTGACTCACACCTGCTGTAACCACTTACGGTGGTCACGCACCTGCCTAAATGAACAAAAGACATATCCCAGAAGAATGCGAATATCCCAAATTCACAGATAAGAGCATTCTGATTGCGGTGCAATACCTAGAAATAGCAGGTGACAAGCGCTTTTCCTCTCCTACCAGTGTTGCCACGGCATTCGCCCTTAAATTTCAGTAAGTAGCCTGGGGACTTTATGGCAATCCTGCAACCCTGCTCCTAACAACTTTATAAAATTCTGGGATCTAGATCTATCGTTCACTAGCATTCACGATCTCTTCGAGCTCGCATAGTAGAAAATCTCTGTCTCTGAAAGAAAAAATGTGCATTTTAAAACAAGCTGATGAAAACCAACATTTAAAAAGAGTTGACCTAGCCAAAAAATTAGGTTTACCAGTGTCAACTTTAAGTACCATAATTTATAAGCGCAAAATCACCGAGGAAAGCCATAATCAAAGTGGTGCTAGTGCTTCGAAAAAACTTAGAGTTCAAAACGGAAAATTTTCGGATGTAGAGAAACTGTTTTTACAGTGGTTTTATCAGTGTCGTAGTGCAAAAACTCCCATCAGTGGTCCTTTGCTTATGGAGAAAGCAAAAGAAATTTCGAAGAAGTTAAATGTAGAATGCGATGCATCATTTTAAATTTTAATCGGGATGGCTTTATAAGTTTAAGTTAAGACATGGCATAACAGGCAGAACTGTAAGTGGAGAGTCAGGAGATGTTGATTGCGGAACAGTGGATGATTGGATTCAAAACCAATTGCCAGAACTGCTAACAGAATATGAACCAAAGAACGTTTTTAATGTGGAGTTTGTGATTTTCGTTTATACGTTTTTTTCGCTCGGTCCCTTGAAAAACGTATAAACGGTGCTTTACTGTATTTATGTGATTTTTTTAAAAGTTTTTTCTTTATCTTACTTGCTACACCTAATATCAAACTGATTTGCTATTGATTGTAAGATAATACATGCTATGAGTTTTCCCCAGCTAATATATTTCCAGCATTTGAAAGTGCGTCAAATTGCCATAACATCATCACGTAATGTTGAAAGAATATTTTCCCAAATGTTCAGTTGTTTGTCATTTATTTTTCATGACATTTTAAATTTTCTGGCTGGCCAGGCGGAAGTTTTCTGGCTTGGCCAAATACGGGAGGCGTGTCATGTAAGGGCCACACTTTAGACCATCATATCTGTTACTGCCAGCAGACTCAACATCTCTTCAATTTTGTTATCATGCTGCTAAATCAATGATGTTTATGCATATTATTTTAATGTTTGTCTTTTCCACTGGGCTTCAAAACACCCTGCCCAAAGTTTTTTGGTAATTTCACTTGCTAAAACCTACTTCCTGTGCTTTTCAATCTGTTTTGATGCCTACTAACACATCTTTGATTTGTTCCCACTTCAAGAGATTATGCATGTAATATATATATATAAACTTGTGTATTTACTTATTTGTGACCTTTATTTAGGAAAGTATTGTTGTGGATGCTTTTGATGTTAAAACAGAAAAGTTTAGAAGCTAAGGCAATTGTTATTGAAAATTTTTCCTCTAACTTTTTATTAGTTTTGTAAAATCTAGCACAACCGATTCAAAACATAACTGATGTCTCAAAGCTTAAGCATAAGCATTCTATTCTATACATTGAAAAATATAATGTTTTTTTTACTTATTTATGTATTATTATTTTTTGTTTATGTAAATTTTTACAGGACTAGGAGTTTTTAATCATAAGTATAGAACATAAATCTCAACAGAGATTTATGTTTCCCTCTCCTGTATGAACTATAAACAGAAATGCTATGCTGCATATTAGTTAACTAACTGGATAATATAATAAAGGAACTTTGTGGCACAAGTACACTGTAAAAAAATAATAATTGCATGATTATTCAAGCACAAATCAGCATTAAAATGAGACATATGTTTGAAATAGCTTGGAATTCCTTCTTCAATGTAATAGTGGAGCTTCTAGATGCAAAAACATCCAAATGAAGCAGACAAAACAACAAAAGCACAACTTATACATCCTAAGATTTACCTGCAAACCAATGAAAATAAAGGCAGCTTGGAAGTGGAAGTAACTGGGAAGGCACCACCAATAAGAAAGCACCAAACAAACTCAGTTGAAGTACACAACGTAAAAATGGAATATCAAATACAACAAAGTGAAAAAGACCCCAGCATGAATAAAAATGCGAGAGTGCATGAAAAAATGCACAAACATTAAAATAAAATACAAAGGATTAAAATAGAAATAGAAATAAGTACATAAAGTACCAAAACAAAAATGCCAAAACAAATTACACATGCACAGGGGGGGGGGGGGGCAAAAAGAGAAAAATGGACACAAAATTAAAGCAACTCTACCAACCGACCAACAAGAAACAAAGAAAGAACAACAAATTAAAGGAAATTCTGCCAAACCTGTGAAAAATATGTAGTTGAGGAAGAATCATGAACCAAATTAGAACTATTCCTGTTAATATGATAAGCTTTCCAAAAGTCAAGCTCTAAAGGGGAAGAACATAACCTTTTGAATAATTTTCCCAGAATTGAAATAAAAAGAGTGGTTGGAATTCCAAATAAGTCTGCAATTATAATTTTTTAGTTTAACTTGATGCTATTTTATATTAAATTTGATGTAAAATTTGTTTATTAGAGTTCCAAACACTATCAACGCCAGCTAGCTTGTAAATAAAAAAGGGCATAGTTGTAAGGATTAAATAATATTCAAATGTAATTACTTAAAATATTTAAGGGTTGTATCTCTACAAGTTTGAGGAGTATTTAAAAGGGAGTTATTATCATATTTTCTGCTATAGAAATAACCTTTGCTTTTTTTTCTTCCGTTCTCCCCCCCTCCCCCCCTCCCATGAAGTCTCGCTTTCTTTCCCAAACCTTTTTGTAAATTTTATTGTTTTAAGGAAAAATAACACATTTTTTACTCATTTCTAGCCTTTGCCCACATTAAATAGAATACCAGGAGTTAAACTCTGTGGGAAAGCTTTTGCGGACATTCTCATGGTTTTTGAATTCCTCCACAATTTTGGTGAAACTTTAGGTTTTGGTAAGTATTTTTGGAAAATCAATGTTAAGTAATGCTCACATTTTTTAGTCTGAGCACTGTTATGTGAAAAAATATATAGCATAATGTCATACATGCTTATTCTAAAAATAAAGAGCAACTGTCATAGAAAGCAAGTAAAACAGAAAAAAGAAACACATTTAATGAGAGAAATTAATTTTAACATTTTATTTTCTTTTTCGTTTTTTTTTTTTTTTTTGATTTACAGTTAAGAATTGTTATAATCTAAATTAATGTATTTCTATATTCATTACCATGCAGGGTAATGATTATGGATATTCAGGTCTGTTTTCGGACCCTTCACAAAATTCCAATCAATCGAAGCGGACTCTTAAAAAAATTCCAAGCTACCAAATCGTTCTTTTTACAGAATTATTTATTTAATATGTGGCAAAAAGTAGTTTTTTTTAAAACTGTGTTGTTAAAATTTTTAAATTGTCACAAAATATTTTTTAAATTCACAGAAAACCGACCCTGTTAAAAATGCTGGATTGAGACCTGCCACGACAATCATCAACTTTTTTCTTAAAGTACAATACTTTAAGCATTGCGTCAATATTCAAATTAATCATTTGGTCTGGGTCACTCGAACAGTTTTCATGCAAATGCAAAGCAGGTTGGCAAAAGCTAGGTACTTCTTTTTTGGATATATGTAGTAGTACTGGGCGGTGTCTAATTTTTGATACCGCAATACATCGTCAAAATAATATCGCGATATTTCAATATATCGCTATGTTTCAGTACATTAGGGACCCCAAATTCGGAATCCCGAAATCCGGAACTTAAAAAGAAAAAAAAACGGTGACTGAAAAAAAAATCAGCTTTTGTTTTTTAAAGAAAAATCGGGAAATATTTCGCACCATTTTTTTTGGAAATAGACATTTTAAAAAGAAGGAAAATAAAATGTAATGAACATGTTTAAGATCAGAAATGTGCAGTTTTCAAAAAAAGTTATTTCGCGATCTTCTGAAAAGGGTTCGTTTTTGCGATTAGAGTTTTTATTAATTGTTGCTTTAATGCTGAGTTAATATCATCAAATTTTGGTTTTTTAAATTTCTTGTAGTTATATTATATTTATTTTTTAAAATGAACTAATTTTCACACTATACAGAACGTTCGCGAAATTGAAATTCTGCGTTTCTCGCATTTTCCCAGTAGTTTCATCCTTTACTGCAATTAAGTGATTAGGGAATATAAAATCATATCAGAATTTGACGAATTTCTTTTCTTTTATTGTTTAATTAAAGAGGTTAAAATAATATCAGGAAAAGTCTAGATTTTTTGATGTTTTGCCTCAAATGTAAGTCGACTCCAAATTCGTTTTTTGTGTTAAATTCCGCGACTTATAGGCAAGTATATACGATAATAAAAAATAGCGTATCGCCGCTAGCAGACCCAAGTCAGAAGTTATGAATGCAAATGCCATGCTTACGTTTTGAAAAAAAGAACCAACACACGAAGGAGCGCTGACAGCCATTTCCTCGGCAAAAGACATGCCACGATGATTTCATTGGCAAATGCCGATAGCACATGTTTTCCCCCACCACGGGAAGAGCAAAGAACAAGCGCTTACGAAGAATTGGGTATCATCGTCAGTCACAATGTTATCGGAAACCGTGATATCATCGTCATTCACGATATATCGAAAACCGTGATATCATCGCCAATCATGATGTATCGAAAACCATGATAACATCGCCAATCATGATGCATCGAAAACCATGATATCATCGCCAATCACGATATATCGAAAACCGTGATATCATCGCCGATCGTGATATATCAAAAAATAGAGCAATGTGAAATCGAACATCTCGATGAATGTGTAATACCGGTATTTTGTGAAATATCGATATATCGCCCAGTCTTAATATGTAGTTCTGACAAGGGTTAGTTAGGACCACAGAATACCTTAAAGGGAATACCTTCAAGAATTAACTGGGAAGCTCCACCGGGAAAATCATAGAAACCAATTTACTTTTTACTTGGTACTCCGAATCTTGTGTACTTATATAGCTTAAAATGGGAGCTGCCACTACGGCTAGCTAAAGTGGGAAGTGCTATACCAATCAGTGATATCCATACCTTTAAATTGTCTGAAACATTTAGAGATTTTTCAGAAAAAAATGAGAATTACATGGAAAAAGTCATGGATTATGCGAACAGTTTTAGATTATGCAGGTTTTCACATCTTTCGCATCCTTGTATAATTTACTCATAAATTATTGCATCCTTCAGTCTGGCTGTGTTATTTCAATAAATTTGTTGATTGTAAATGACATACTTAACCACCCTGCAGTTGGGCAGTCCCAGAGTTGCATGTTTGGGACCGTCCATAAATGATGTCATGCTTTTTCCCACATATTTGACTCCCCTCCCCCCTTTGTCACAAACTGTCACACTTCAACATGAAGGCCATCAATGCTACGTACAGTATGGACGTAGTTAGCAGTTAAGTACCCCCCTCTCCCCTTTGTCACATGCCACGCTATGTGACACTTCTTGTTACCCCTTCCCTAGTCACAATTTCACGAATCCCCCTCGAAGCGTGACATCATTTATGAATGATCCCTTAAATGGACAAGATATCTCGTCATGAACCCACAGGGTGGTTAAGAAAGTATGTTTGTAGTCAAAATACTTTTGCAGCATTTTAAGTTTATAGTTTTTTCAAGATATGTGTGGTTTTTTTAAACTTTTTAATTAAAAGAAATTTTCAATAAAAATTTGACTGTTAATTATTTCCAAAATTTTCTGTACCACTCTATCCTCCCTCATAGATATGGATAGTTTGCCAACGCTCAATACCATGCAGTGTGCATTATTGAATTTAGATGAGAAATGTGAAGAAGAAATGATGTCTGTGGTACATCACCTTCTAGTCTGTGCAATTGATGATCCTGGTGTACCTCATAATGCAGAGGTAATTTTCCTGCTATTTATTTTCAAACATAAAAACCTCAATAACCAATAATTAGGTTTTCACAATTATTGAAATATATATTGAATTCATTCTTATTGTGTGTGGAATCCCTATTGAACTGTGTTCTTTTTCTATTTCTTCTATGTGCTAATTAATTCAAGAAATTGAATAATGTATTTTGGCAAGTAAATTATTCACTAAAATATTTAATTTTTCCTTATTTTTTTGTCTATATCTGAGTATCATGCTTGAAATATTATCAATGAACTAAAAGATATTCTCCTTTCTTCTTGTTCAGGCTTGAACTATTAATTCCTGACCAAATTTAATAAGAAATTGTCATTATTGTGCCATCAAATTAATTTTCAAAATTAATATATTTTGCTTATGCTCATCTGTTATAACTTACATCATACTTTGATTTGAGTGAAAGATATAAACTATGTTATATACTGAAATATTGATCATTTATTTTATCAGATGAGAGAAAACGTAAGTTATTTGGGAATTTAAACCGCGAACTAGCTCCAATTTAAATCATAACATGCATTTTGTTCTTAAGACTTCATTTCTCTGATCTCTTCTGTTAAATCATGTTTAAGCACATGACATATCCAGAAACTCAGCTACGTCTATTCAAAGAAAGATAAATTTGTTATACATTGAAATAATTCTATTAACTATGTGTGTTTTTGTATTTGGTTTTTGAAATTTTAAAATTGTTTATATAAAATGATCAATAGATTTCTTCTTCCTTTTTTTAGTCAGCAACAGTCCTTAGTCAAAATTTAAAAGATGCTGATATCACAAACAATAATGTGTCAGAAGTACTCAGGCTATATTTTATAGCTCAAGATAAAAGAAGTCCCGTAAGTATTATTTTGTGATTGCTGTCCTTTATAATTCTGCTTTATATTAAAACAGTTAAGTTTCAAAATTCTAAGTTGGTTTTCTTTATTTTGTCATTATCTTTTATCTTTATTAATACAAAAGCAATCAGTATTGTTATATGGTTACTCAGCTTACAAGGTCTGTTTTATAAAGTTTCAGAAAATTTAATGAGAAATCTGTGCTAGTTACACCTTCTACATGATCTATATTCTTTCATGTTAAATGGTTACTATAAAAGTCAAGTTTAGATCACTTGACTTTTATAGTACTTGACTCGAGACTAGGCAGGGATATCAAGCAATCCTGTGAAAAGCAGACATTTCCTCACTTTGTGCTCTTGTAATCTGCAGGTGAAAAAACTGATTTGTTTGTATTTAAAGTATTTGCAAGTATTCTTGGAAGCATTGGCATGCACAATAGGAGTTTATTTATTTAGAGGCTAATCCAAAATTAAGAACTTATCAAATTAAAATTTCCAAATTATTAAAATATTTATTCAATATAGGTAGTTTTGATTTTAATTCAGGAGGGCTTAAGCTTCTTCTAATCCCCTTTAATATGCCCTTGCTTCGAAGTATTCTGTGGATTATATTCAGATGTAAGATGCGAAGTCTTATGCTAACAACTACTTAAATCTTGCAGTAATCTGTCTCCTTGATAATTTTTAAATGTGGAAACTTGTATCTGTATTCAACTTTTTGTAGACACACCTTTGCAAAGCAAAGCCTTTTAATAAGTCACGATAATGCAGCCAAGGTTTGAAAAAAGAGCAGCAAGTTTCATTGGCTTTAATTAAAATAGTGTATACCAAAGTATCTTGAGATATAGCTACACCTTCAATATATGTATTAAGAGCATGTTAATGACATTGAAATTACGGTACAAAATTTTGAAATTGTTTTTATTTTCATAATGTGTTTCAATAAATTATAGATGTATTATTTAATTCTCTTTGATTTATTGACTAACGGTTTGTTTGTTTCCATATTAGATGTTGGAGTGGTTGCAGATTAAACCTTTTCTTTCATTAAATCCGAGTCAGAAAGCTGAAATCATTGCTTACCTTTGTGATGAATTGCTTACTAGCCGCTTATTAACAAGGTACAATTCAAACCATCTTTGATATTCATTATTTCATTTGAACAGTATTTTTGCACTGATTTTTGTTTTAGTAAAAATTATTATTAAAATGCGATCGGAGAAGTGGCTCTTAATTAGTAGCATATGAAAAAAAGTTGGACTGGCATGCGCATTGGATAGGCCAGAAAAACTCAAAGGTTTTTATTTCCAAATCATAATGCTGAAGGAAAGTTGCAAATTGGGGACTTTAAAAAGGAGTAGGACCAATTCTATTTCTTTTTTAACATCTCTTGGTCATGTAAAGTTTGATTGGATTAAAAACCTATTTTCACCTGAAGAAAGTATGTCTCAGGAGATGTGAAGACAAAGAATTGTTTCCTGGAATCCTGAGTAACCGTTCAGTGTAAGATTTGTAGAAAGCAGTTTCTTTGTTGATGTATACAAGAACTGAGTATCCAGAGATTTTTAGCTGTATTTGTAATCATGTATGTGACATCGCAATGGATCTGGAAACTTCTGCTAGAATTTTCATTTTGTGCCATCCTGTCACCCTGCTAAATAGCAATGAAATTTCTTTATTTTTTAAAATCATAATTTATAATTGGTTTTAATGTTGGTTTCATATATTTTGGCAGTTGGATAGTTATTTTAATCCTGATCTTAAAAATGTGACATTTATGTAAGAATAGTATTTTCTTAAATACAGCTTTGTATACAGTGTATTGAATTAATTTTTTCTTATAATGCATTCAAAATATAACTAGTAACTAGTTAATTGAGATTCATAGTTAAAGTAACAATTTCCTTTCCAGACAAATTGATAGCAATATTGAAAATGTTAATGTTCTACGAAAAGACAAATGGCTTGTTGAAGGTGATTTAAGGAGGTAAGTTCAAACAATAAATTCCTATAAAGTTAGTAAATAGTCCTTTGCTTGGTGCAGTGAATTCTTAATCTGGCAGGTGGAAAAATTTTTAATTTATTAAAATTTATTATAAATAATTTTTTTTTTTAAAGTGGGAGGGAAGGGGATCTCAATGACCTTTTCTAACCAAAATGCTCAATTATGTTTGATCATAATTGAAACTTCAATAAAAATGTGCATTTTTTAAAATAAAAGTTTAAATAAGTAGCAATTTATCTAAAATTTGGTATAAGCTATAATTTTTACTCAATAATTGATCATGAAATTTAGGTACCGCTCAATTCAGCAACGACGAGCTCTTAAAGCGAGACTGAGTGCGATGGAAGAAAATCGTGACAATCCCAATTGTGCCAATATGTTATCAGCTGATTTACCTGATTTTAGCCTCACAGCACAGAAGGACAATCCTACTGCCAATGATGATTCTGATATTAAGGATATTTCTAAATGTGATAAAGAAAAGCTGGATGACATCGAGAGTGAGCTTGCAAATGAAAGCGGCAACGAAAGTGACGATACACAAGCTCCTGGTCAAATTTCGGAAGGAGAGGTAATTTCTTCTTTCCTTGCTGTTTTTTAAATATTTTTTTCATTAGTTATGCCTAAATAATATGACTATGTATTGAAACACCAATATTTAATATATTTTGTACTAAACATTCATTTCGTTGTTAATAGACTTTTAGATTCCTTTCAGCTGTTATTACCCTGATACTAGATATTTAAAAATTTTGAACTGATGAGATCAGACTCTTCCACTTTAGCTTTTGAGAAAATATCTGATTTTTAATCATTTAAAAATTTTAGACTTTTCCTTTTTGTAAACTGTTTACAGTTGTTTAGTAATTTTAGTTGTTTAGTAATTTACAGTTGTTTAGTAGCAACTGTTTTGTAAACTTATGTTTAAAACATAAAAAGATACCAAGCTAGATAAGCTTTACAATAATGTAGCTTAAATTTCCCCTATTTTCATTTGCCCTACCAATTGCTCTTTGAAAAGGATTTGTGAAAAGCTAGTTCTACATTCAAAGAATAAAGGATTATTAGGTTTAATGTGTTAAAAAATTATTTTAACTAGCATCTATCTCTACATTTAGAAATATTCTGCATTGTTTGTTATTTCTTAAAACTACTTTGCTGTGAATGCCTGAATATAGCCCAGTTTTTATATTTTCTCATTCATTCCTTCTTTTTTGAAAACTTGTGTGTTTCCCAAACGTTTTAATTGATCCTACTGTCTTGGCTTGTCACGCTAAATTTGAAGATTTTACTTTGCTTTTGTTAAGCATTTTTATTAATGTATCGAATAAATTATGCTGGAGTATTGTTTCTATAACGTTTTTACTTTAGGGTGAACTTTTAAGTTTTTTGTAAAAATATGTATTTTTAATTCAATTGAATAGTATTTTTTTTAATACCTTAATCCTTTATAGGACCATTGTTACCAATTCAGGGTTTGTACGGTCCTTAAAGGTCCTTAGAAAGTCCTTAATGTTCATTTTCATTTTTAAGGCCTTAAAAAGTCCTTATTTTTTATTCCAGGTGCTTTTTTTTTTTTTTGTTAAACTAAGAAGGTACTCATGCACTCTATTTGTTTTGCTATGTTTTGTATCCTTCACAAGAATCAAACTTCTTTCATTTCAACTACTTATTCGAACCTCAAATTTGGTTTGCTCGGGTCTGGTACTATCGCGGCTTTTGGACAGACCCAAAACTGCGGATTGACAGGACCAAAAATGGCGGAGACTTACATAAACATCATCGCATTTTTACTACAAATTTTAGTGTTTTCTCCACTGGTGAATAAATAATTAACTCTTGTTTTTTTACTTTTTTTGAAAAATTATAAGTAAATTGATGTGTTATATATTTTGTTAAAAAGAAAAGGTTCATGAATTTTGATAAAATGCTTCAAACTACAACACCCAATTCAGTTAAAATTAACTTGTACCCACACACATGGCAGCTCCCAATTTGCTATTTCCTGCAATTGTATGGGGGGGGGGGGTAATACTTCAAAGATGCATATTGTTTACATCGCGCTCAATAAAAGAGATACATTTAACTAATATGTAGGCAAAAAAAAAAACTTTCAGCTTTTTTTGCGTTTGACCAATCGCATGTATGATTATCGCTTCTTTATACTGTTAAAGGTTAACGAATGATTTATTCTTATCATTTTTCTTACATCTTACACTATAATAAGCGGCGAGTTGCCAACTCTCCCGATCGCTTTCTAGCTGATCTTTCGCTAGACAGTTTGTTCTCCCATTGTTTTTTTTAAATCAAACAAAATATATATATCTAAAAAATCACTTTGTTTTAAAGTAATGTTTTAATATTTAGTAAATTTTTATAAAGCAATTTGGGTTCGCGATCGTTCTCTGTGGGATTTTGTTGTGTGGGAGATGATGGATATTTGCTGTGTAAATCAAAATTTGTATCTCGTGAAATTTCTTAATTTGCAGTACATTGAAGGAATCGACCTCTTCTTAAACCTATACACCGTAGTTGCCAAATGCTCCTTTTCCCCCTAGTTTTTCTTTTTTTTTTTTTTTTTTTTTTGTGAACTTCAAAAATTCGATTTTTTGCAAAAAGATCCGATTTTTCAAGCTGATGTACTAGTATTTTTATCTAAAGGGATTACAAAACAAGAAAATTTTTGAAGAAACTTTTTAAAAAGACATGTATTAATTTACATGAATTTTCATAACTTATAACGCAAAAGTGTAAAAGCCTATTTTTTTGGAAACTTGCTAACATCTAGCACGTTGTTCGCCAAAAATTGCACTCAGCTTTTGAGACTTCTATCTTTTTGCATCCTGTAAATATATCAATTATTTAAGAAGTTGACAGTTGTTTTAGTATTTGCAGCCTGTAGTCTGCTTGTTTTATTTTTTATTTAAAAATATTGTTCAATTTTTTGAAACTTTATTTTAGTTAAATTTTGGTAGTTACTATTTGAGGGTAATGTACCAAGTTTTAAGCGAATAAGCTCCATTTTTTATTTGTATGTTGTTTCCAAAATGAAATATTTTTCTCAAGTTGAAAAAGTTTTTCAGAACTTTTGTAAGCTCTTCTAAATAATTTTAAAAAACTATTTATGTCAGAGATAAAAATTTAAATAACCCTAAATTGAGATGCTGGGAACATAAGTTAAGTAAAATGAAAAGAAAAAAAATCTAAATTAAACACAAATTCTCAAGACAAAGTGCAGCGTTTTCTTTAACAATTTTTTATATTTATATTGTTTTTCATTTAACTTGTATTTTATAGCATTAACCATTTTTGATGATTTTTCACTTGCTTATATATGATTAATACTTGTGCTGTCTGCTTCTTATTACTAGCTCCAATAATTATTTAATTCCCTGACTGTATTCGACATTAGAAAAGCAACAAGACAAAGAGAGTTCCATAAAAGTGTTTGTGTTGTGTTCCTAATTAAAAATGCGATGTTAAATCAATTTCCTCTTTCAATAATGCTTCCTTTTTAAATAAACAAACATAACAGTTTGTATCATGAGAAAAATTTGTGAGGTCTTTAAAATTTTTTGTAGGTCCTTAAAAAGTCCTTAGAAAGTCCTTATTTTTGGTTTTGCCAAAAGCGTACGAACCCTGCAATTACTGCTACCTTAATACTATTTATATTTTTGAACTGGTGTACGAAACTCTATTCTTTGAGTTTTCTTCTATCCCCCACCCTCTTTACTCAGTGGGGTACGTTTTATGAAGAAATGATGTATAAGTTTATTGGTATTTTCCTTCGCCTGAAAAAAAGTATTAAAAGTAATTAAAAAGCAGTCAAATTTGTTGAATTTTGTGGAAAATAATTTCCCTGTCTTATAAAGGGTTCATCTTCTCTAATACACCATTAATTTTAAAAAATGTGCATTATTTTTATGTGAAAGTTTGTCTAATCTTACATAATCAGGGAAAAAATGTTAAAGAGTATATGGCACAAAAGAGTTCAACCTTTAAATTTTTAACTGCTCTTTAAGGCATGTAACCAGTAAAATAAATTGTGACAGATAATCAAGGGTGCTCACAGGGGTTCATCATGGTGTAAGTTGGCCATCAGATTCTTTTTTTTTTGGGGGGGGGGGGATTTTTCTTGGTGTTTGTTTTGTATGCATTAGAGATCTGATATCTGACTAATTTTTAAATATCCAGAATCTGATTTAGTCATTGCACGAAATGTTCGGCTATCCGTCATGGGAAGTTTATTAAAATTTAATTAACTAAGAAAAATACAGTAGAAGCCCAATATAACGAGGTTGTTGCGAGACATGCTTCACACCCGCGTTACAGCTTAACCGTGGTATGTCAGAATGGTGTCAATGCAGTGACTGACAGTGATACAAAATAATGAACACATGTACCTGCTTTGTGAAATGTGATTAACTTTATCATTCATTGAACACAAACTTAACCTTACACTATCTTAAAAAAGTCTGTAAGTGTTGATTGGCGAACTGAGGCATTTCGTTTCTTTTCCACACATTGTTTCCCACTAGCAACACAGCATTGTTCAACACTAAGGGCCGTGGGGTATCTCGACTGAGTAATACTCAGTCGAGATACCCAACTTTTTTGGATACCAGATATCCAGTATACTGCATATCTGGTATCCCAAAAAGTCATTGTCATTGACCGGGGGGGGGGGGGGGGTGTTTTGCCATTGAGCTTGGAGGGAGGAGGATGGGCGCCCCTGGTTATTTTATGTATATATATGAAATACAGTTGAACCTGTCTACCTCAAATTTCACGGGAAGCGAAAAAAATTCAAGATAAGAAGTTTTGAGATACAGAGGTTTTGATAAAACTATTAAAATTTACAATTGAAACAAAGACTGTTGTAGGTTAAAAATCTTCTGTATTACTTTTATTAAGCATTTTCTTCCACATTATACTAACCTTTTTTTAACGAATTTTATATTGGTATAAATAACATCGACAATAAAAAAATAGTCTTCAGCATACCTTCTTGCAAGTGTTTCAAAAATCAACACAAGTACTGCTACTTTCTTTAGCAAGTACAAGAAAAATATTGTTTCAGTGTTTTTTGTAGTCTGGTTGTTTTGGACTCGATTATATTTTTGAGAGTAGCGATTGCTGTAAATCCACCTTGACTGAAATTTTCCTGAAATTCGAGGAAAGTTGTTAATGTTTCAATAGCCTTCTCTGCTTCTTTTTACATTGACTTTCATGACATTATTTTCCTCAACCTGCTCTTCTTCTTCCAAATCACCTTTTACGTTCTTTACGATTTTCGCATCATTTTTGTTTGCTGCTGAAAGGCCACTCGGCTTTGAATTTGAAAATGGTAACAAAACCAGAATTCGAGATATAGAGGTTTGGGGGGGGGGGGGGGATTTCTAGATAAACATGGAAAATACATTGAATTTAGGGTATAAATGCAGGGAAAATATAAAAATATAAAATTTCGAGATAGGAAGGTTTCCGAGACAGACAGGTTCGAGATAAACAGGTTCGACTCGAAACAGTTATGTGCAGCCGTTCATTTAATAGAATGTCTATTTGTAAATCAATTTTGTATAACACTCGTGACCAATTACCATCAATAATTAATTTATTTTTACCTTCCACATAGTAAATACACACTTTTCCAATTACAAGAAAACAAACACAAAACATCAACATTTTCGCTACATTATTTACATGTTATGAATCCCCTCAAAATCCTTGGAAATCGCCTTATTAAATAATCTTTGAGGTCTCGGGTCATGTGACGAAGAAACTGATTAATTATCAGTTTGTTCTTACAAAATTTGCTCACATTACGTAAGTTCTTTCCCACCATGAACAAAAGGGGAAAAGTAAAATATATAAAGTGCCTACAATTGTCTGTAGGTCACTTTAGTTATTGTTTTAAAATCAAAACTGAATTTAAAACAGGGTTTGAAAGAGTTATTTGTTTTTTAATGTTACATATTATGTATATGTTAATCTTTTAAGAAATGTTTTCCTTTATTTTAGGATGAAGATTTACACTTGTCTAATGATGAAATAAATAAAAAAATTGAAAAGCTATCTAAGGTAAGTTCATTTAACTGTTCTTGTGAATTAATAAACTATACTTTATGAGTTAATAAACTGTACTTTGAATTAATAAGTATAAACTTATTGATGTTAATGTAGAATTTTGTTTTATATTTTTAGCAACTTACTCAGTGCTCAAACAAGTTAACAAAAGCATTTTATACTATTCGTGGTGCTACTTTCGGTATGGACAGATATCACAGAAGATACTGGGTTCTACCAAAATCTGGAGGTGTATTTGTTGAATCAATGGAATCTTCTTTGAAACCAGGAGAACGAGAGAGGGTTTTAAGTTCTTCACAAGCAGCAGAAATGAAAATTGAGAATGGTTTAGAAACTTTTAGTTCTGAAGTAAACAAGGAATCTGAAATGAAAGATGTTTCAATCTGTCCTGAAAAATCTGAAGAAGAAAGTAAAACTCCTGTTGTTGATGCCACAGGAAATGAAAACCCTTCTTTGAAAGTAGAAAAAGATGCTACACCAATAGTCATCAAAGAAGAATGTGAAAATACTGATAAGGATACTGAAAGTGCTTCCATCAAAAAAGACAAAGTTGTTAAATCCGAGGAAGAATCAAAACTTGATATAAAAAAGGAAGTAAATCAGGTAGATCTTAAGAGTTCAGAGCAAGCAGCTAGCAATACAAACTTACCTGTGTCTGAAGAAAAAGAACCTGTTGTTGAACAGAATAAAGTTTGTGATACTGATAAAGAAAAAGGATCAAAAACAATTGTGGAAACAAATGATACCCAAAAGTCAGACAAAAATTTAGATAACAATCCGGAGGTAAATTTTAATGATAAACCAATAACACCAACTATTAAACACAATGAATTTAAACTAAATCCTTTAGAAACATGCAATACTGACAGTAAAATGATGCCAGATTTCCAGTTTAGTCAGAAAAAGAAAATCTGGACTGTAGATAAGGGAGATTACAATAGTGCTGTAGTGCCAACTATTAAAAAGGAAAATGATACAAAAGTTAAAAAGGAACGACATAAAGAAAGTGATAAAAAATTTGATCGGAGTGATATTAAGGAAGACAAAAAGTCAAATGTAAATATTTTTATGCCTAATTTCAATGAGAATATAAATTTAGATTTGGGTGCATCTAAAATTCACAATAGTTCAGATCGGTCCCACGCACCCAATCCGTCCATACCGCCTGATCAGAACTGGCTTTTACATTCTCCATTATTTGCCTCCATCCTTGCAGGAAATATGCTCTTTAACGGCCCTTTGGTACCACAACGAGAGATGAATGGCACTTATTTTAATTTGCCTAAAAATGACTCAAATAATCCTTTTGGACCTTTTCTTGGCCTTCAGCAAGGCATGTTGTCTGAGCAGATCTTCAAATCTCTTGGAGAAAAACCTAACAGTCAAAAGCCATGGTTCAGTATTCTTCCTCGAATGCCTTGTGATGAAAGCTTACTTAGCACTCCTCCGCCAGCAAGAAATTCAACTGTGCATTCCACGTGTGATGCGCGATCACCTTCAAATCGTAGTAACCATTCTTCTGTGAATTCCAATATGCAGCCGGGCCAAATGGCTTCAGCCTTGTCGAATTTGCAAATGGAGCTAATGAATGGTGTTCCCCCTGGTTTCTTTTTACATCCTTTCCTTCCACCCCAATTTGGACCAACTTATCAATCATCATCTCCTGTAACATGTGCTTCACATCATTCAGCATCATTTACATCCACCTTATCTCATACATCTCCTATGCATGACTTTGGCCTGAGTTTTGGTCGCTCACCTGAGGTATCAACACCAAATTCCATCCCTACACCCAGTGCAACTCCAGGTCCTGGCTGCACCACACCTACCTCAAGAGATTCTCCTTCACCTGGTTTCACAAAAAGATTTTTGATGGAGAAGATGACTCAAGAGTATGAAGCACCTCAACCTATTTCTGTGGGTAAGTAAATTTTTTTACAGTTTGTTATATTTGCACTGTAATTTACTCTTTTTTACTATTTATAAATCTGTTGAAGACTATTATTTTTGCAAAAAAATTTGAAAATTGAAGGTTTCAATTGGTGTTTAATTTGATTGTGAAATTGCATATGAAGACGCTCTGTGTTGCAAATCAGTTTGCTCATAAAGGACTGTAAAAATGTATTGGATTCTACTAATTTTCAAAAGAAACTAATTATTCATGGATTCTGTTGTTTTTGAATTGTTTTTAAAATTAATCTGAGATATAATAATTTAAGTTTTAATTGATTCTGGTTCTTAGTGGGGTTTAAATTAAATAAAAACATCTTTAAATATTAATGGCAGGAAGTTATATTTTCTGATTCAATATATTTAAACGTGCAACAATACTGGCTACAGAAAGTAGTTGAGAAAATAAAAATTATTTTGAATACATCAAGAGTCCTATAACATGAGTGGAAATTGAAATTGTTACCTTGTAACTAAATAAATGAATGGACCAGTGCTGTAGTTGGGTGGGAACGCACGGGAATGCTGTTCCCAGAAATATTTGGTTTGTTAATGTTTAAAAAAAAAAAAACGGTTTAATTCTGTTTCAATTAAAATTTTATTATCTCGCTGAATAAGGTAAGCTGTTGTTATTTAACTTATACAAATAATATTCAAAACATCATCTTGATATCTTATTTAATGTGTTCACTTTTTTGCATATACAAATAACTTTGAATATATTGTTTAAAAGCAATATGATCTATAATTAATAAATATGGAATGTGTACTGAGTAGTACTCTTGTGCTAATAAAGCATTGTATTCTCTTATTAGAAATTTATAAAGTTCATTATTTTATAATTATTTTAGCAAAAATATGTATTAATGTTTGGAAGAATAAACTATGAAAATTTAATCCGAATTAGCTTTAAACTTATTAAAAAAAAAAGAAAAGTCGGCTTTTGATTAAATGTTTGAAATTGCCTTTTGGCTTAGGTAAAAATTTGGTGGCAACATGTACGCTATGAAAAGGTGAGTTCCCACAAATATTTCTTTCCAACTACAGCACTGGAATGGACCAAAACTTATTTACTTAAAATATGTTCAGTCTTCTTTTTGATATTCACATAACTAGATTCTCTTTCTATTGTGCACTGTTAATAGCCAATGAATGAACAAAATATTTGTTTTGGAACAGAATTATTTCGTTGTTTGTCATGTTCTCTTTTTATTTAAAATGACATAGAATGTACAATTTCAGGATTTCCTTAAATTAAATGCATATAATGCCTGCATGTTAAAATTTAGTAAAATTTTATTTTTAATAATGAAAATACTATATTCTGTACATACATATAGAACTGCAAAGAGGATGGTGGCGAATAGATGATCCAAACCAGTTGAAAACAATAATAAGTGCTCTTCATCATAGAGGAATCAGGGAGAAGATGTTTCAGAAGCAACTTCAGAAACATTTCCAATTTGCCTGCACTTCATGCTCTCAGGGACGAACTGAAGGTCAGAATTTGTTGCATATGCTTTCTTTCTGAAGTGAATTCTGATCCACGTTTATGTACAAATCATGCTATGTTGAAATGTTTTGTTTTTCTATAACATAGAACATTTATTTGTACACATTGACTCATGGCATATGGCTTTATAACGTATCCTTAACTTTAATTTTTATATCAGCACTTCTTTATTCTTTATATGCATTTTGCTGCATTAGTATTTAGGTATTCTTGTAAAATATGTTTTCCTGTGTTTAAATTGCTTATTCTGTGTTTGCATTATGTCCCCTCTAAGTGTATTAAATGATCTGTGGCAAGGCATTCTAGAACTACTTGTCAAATTGATGAAATATGTTGTTAAGAACGCAAAGCTGGTTAATTCTCACTGTGGTTCAGAATGTTTATTCCATGCTTAAAATCAGAGCTGGACTCCAAAGCAATTTAACATGCATTGAAAAATTCTTTTTTTTTTTTTACTGGATAAAAACCACAGAAAATATGAGTATTGGTTCTTCTATTCTTTTGGCCATTTTTTGCCAACACCTGTACCATCTCTGAGCCCAGTTAGGCTGGTCCTAGTCAAATTGTCAATTGCCAGTGAATTTCAAACACCCATTCAAAACTATTTACTCTAATCCAAGTAACAACTAACTGTTTCCTACAAACTCTTCCATGTGCCTAAAATCCTATTAAAGTAATCTTTTTTCTTCATTTCAAGTTTGGCCTGGGATTTGAAAAGCTTAAAACAAATGGTTCTGCCTTCTGGGCAAAAATGGCGCCCATCAACATCTTCCATTTTAATAAATTTAATTTTAATTATTGAATCATGTCCCCTTTGACTCCTCAAGACTATATATTGCTAAGACTTTAAAGTCTTAATTACCGTAAAATACCGAATAAATACCCCCCCCCCCCCCCCCCAATGTTCCCAAAATTCGTGAAAATACATTAGGGGTAGTAGTAATTCTTTTTATTAAATTTTAGTTGAAGGATACAAGTGAGAAAATGTCCTGACTATACGCCCTCTCCTCCATCAGCTGAAGTGACAGACAGGTGCTGGTGGAAAAGCTTAGTTCTGATGATTCATCCCCCTTCCTGACTTCATTTTTTTTACTTAGCTGAATTTGCTAAAACGATTTTTTTTTTTCGTTTTTACTTTTTTTTTTTTTTTGGCATTTTCATTTCAGATTGGATATTGTTATTTGAACGTGTATTGTAGTGTTGAAGATTCTTGCACATCTATATGCACCACAATGACGATTCGCGCCTTTTTAAAAATGTGTTGTTTCGAATAAAGCATGAAATTTGGAAAGTAAAGGAATTTAAGATGGTAAATGAGCAGTTTTCACACTCATATTGAAAAATGGTCCGTTTTTGTGATAGCAAATTTTGTGAAAGGGTTCGTTTTCGCAATTTTTGCTAATTATTTCTTCTAATCATTCTTTATAATTTCAATGACAATCCAAGTTGTTGGGAAGGGGCGCATAATCAGTATTTTAACCTAAAGAAAAGTCATGAGAAAAAGGGAGTGGGGGATTCTTATCCATTATTTTACGGCATAATCTAAATCTGTTAGTATGCTCACTAACCTAATAGCTCTTCTTTTAACCTCTTTTGCTATGTTTAAAAAAAGCCCAAAACTGAACAACATACACCAAATCAGGTTTTACCAAACTTATGCGTGATGGCAAAAAAAGTTCCTTAGAATGCAAAAAGAAAAAGAAAACAAGAATTAGCTTATTGGACATTTTTTAAATTAAAGCCTCTACAGCTCACTGGTTCTCAGAGGGGAAATAAATGGTTCATTTTGCTCTGAATTACATTAAGAAAGTTATTTAAGGCCTCTTATTATGAAGGACTGTTCAAATAGCCCTTTTGTTTTGACATCAAATGTCCTTTGTGTTGTACCCCTCCTCCCCTCACCCGTGATTGTTGTAGTAGTAATTCTTTTTATTAAATTTTAGTGTCAGTGCTATAGCTTTAAATTGTAAAGCTTCACAATATTTATTTGATTAAATGCATGATTTAGCTATTTCTTTCTGTCTTTCTTTTTACTTTTTTAGTTTTTAAGTTAAAATTTGAATCAATCAATAACTGTTTTAATTAATTTTGTCTATAGAAACAACATTACAACTAACTGAGTTGGATGAAGAAATCTCCAAATTACCAGGAGCTGCTCCAGATCCAGATGCACCTAATTTCTGGTATCGCAACATTGCATTGCGTATAGATATGGCTATTCTTGAACAGGTTGAAAACTTGGAAGAAAAGGTGGATGGTTCAAGCATGCAAGTTAAAGTATGAATTTCATGTTTTTTTTTTCTATAAAGCAATGGTTCACAAATTTGTTTTGCATAAAGCAATAGTTGAAATGTAATTCTAAATCTATTTCCACTCCACTTGTGGTCAAATACTTTATTCTTTTTTTTTTTTTTTCTTTTTTTTTTTTAAATGTATCTTCATTATTTGTTTTTAGTTTTATCCTTAAGTTCCCAAAAGTTTCCCTTTCGTATAAAATTAATTCCCTTTCTTATAATAATATTTTTATTCAGAGTCTGGATAGTTGATAGAAATTCGTAAAGCACCACATTACCTTGACTCTTTTGGGAGTTTGTGATTTATTGAGATAGTCTTTTTGGCCTCTTTTCACCATTCAAAGATTACTTATTTGATTGCTGAACTATTTTTGTATCATGAGCAAAATCTAAGTTTAATCATCAGTATCAGCTCTGTTTCAAACCCTATTTATTCTTTCAAAAATGTATTTTTCTTCAAAATTTCTTCTCTTCCCTTTATATCTTCTTCAAAGACAAAACTGCCTGCTGCTATTGCTGGGAAGTTTGAAAGTTATTTATTATTTTCCTAGACTTTTTGTCTAAATTTAAAGGTGTAGATTTGGATTTTTAATTGTTCAGCTGGGGTAGAGCTAACGGATCAAAATAATTTCTTGTCTGAAAATGTTGTTTTCAATATTGTTTTTTGGTTATGAAGCTAAAGATAAATGAACACTTGTGTATTTCTCCCTGTGTAATGTCTTTGTGAATTTAATGAAACAAAATGGATTTTTAAAAACTCTTTAATTATGGGATCCATTTGTTCTATTATATTTTTATTAATTAATTCATTGTAATTTCCAATGCAGCTGGTGAATCTGACAATATCCTAATACTGTAAAGTGATTACATGGAATAATATACAGTAGTCGCCGCTTCTATGGATCAGTGATTATATGAATCAGACGGCTATACGGATCAAAACACGATAACCAAACCCAAATCATATTTTTACATGGAAAATCTGCCGTTTCTATGGATCAGATCAGTGAGAAATTCCAAGAAACTTTGCTGTTTGTGGTCTTTTGTATTGCTTGTTTGTTACACCCATTTTTCTTATCTATGGAGACAAGTTTACTCACCCCTGGGAATTTTCGATTCGCCAGAAGGTCGGAAGTTTCGCCAGAAATCGCTTGTGAATATAAACCAAAAACGAAAACATGTGGGAAAGTCCGAGGACGTGGAAAGGGCACTGTTAGAATGATGTAAGGATGCACGACTCAAAAATGCCCCAATAACTCAATCCATACTGACGTTGAAAGCAGAAGAATTTGCAAAAAAATTTGATATCGAAGACTTTTATGCAACAGATGGAAGGCTCACTCGGTGGAAGGACAGTCACAGTATTGTGTACAAAAAACAACAGGATGAAAAAGCTGATGTAGATGTAAGTGCAGCCAACAGTTGGATAACTGATGTTCTTCTTGAACTTCTTAGTGAATATAAAGCAAATGACATTTATAATATGGACGAGACTGCACTTTATTATCGTGCTTTGCCAGACCATACCTTAATGTTAAACAGCACTTACAGCAATGGAACTGCTTCATGTAATTAGGGCAACGTTAGAACAGAGAGGTGCTTGCAGTTCAGATTATGACTTCTATCACAATCATGAAAATATTTTATTAAATTTAATAAGCGCAAATACTGGACAATCAACTTTGGATATGTATTTTAAATGAGTTTGAAACAACGGTTATGTAGTAATTTTATTTGAATAATAAACGGATTAATGGATTTTTGTGTCATCTTTTTGTTTTAAATGGGAAAAAAAAGAATATAGCTAAAAAAACTAAAAATGAAATAAACTTATGAAAGTATCTGTATAAAGAAAAAAAATAATTGAAATCCATAGCATCAAAAGTAATAAGCGTGTTTCAATCAAGATTTTGCTAATTTATGGCCGCCGCTAATATGGATCGGCCATTTATATGGATCAAGATGATCTGACCCAACAAGATCCATATATATAACCGGCAAACTACTGTATAAAACATATACAAAAGATAGCATGAAACACAAATAGGGGGGGGGGGGAACAATGGTACAAAGGATAAACAAAAGGACAAAAACACAAACAAAAACCAAAAAGATTCATATAGTCAAACTGTTCAAATGGTCCATACTTCCCAATAAGTTCTGTTTTATTGGTTCATTCACTTTAATGCAAGAGGCTGTTTTTTTTTCTTGGATGGCTTTTATTTATTCAAAACTTTAAAAGCAAATACTGTTTTTGATTTTTAAACATAGCAAAATTATGTAACAATGTATTAATTTTGCTTTTTATATCCTTAACTAGTTTTGGAAACCTCCAACCAAGCTTTCTACAGAACCTCTTTCAAAATTTGTGCCATCATGTGAAATGTATGTCCATCGTAAAGCTGATGATATCTATGATGCTATCAAAGACAGATGCCAACGAAAAGGTGCAAAAAAGAATTCTTCAAAGAAGAAGAAACCAGTCAAGAAGGAAATAGAACTTGAAGAAGTTGAAAAGAAACCTGAAGATGAGCCTTTGGAACCTGCTGTGGAAGGCGAGGTAGTACAAACTCTTTATCATACATTCTGTATCATTATAGTATTATTGAAATTGTAAATTAATTTGAAACATGATTCATGTACTCTTCAAAATTTTTGATGTAATTTTTATTTTTAAAGCTTTTAATAAGACTTAGTACATGTGCAAATCTTAAACATATATTTTAAAAAAAGAAAAAATTAAGTTAAGAAATTTTAAAGTTTGACAAAGTGACAAATTTTTGGTTACCTGATTCCAAATTAACTTATGTATGTATATACTATTAGAACTCTATACTCTGTCTTTGTATATCATATTAAATCATGTCCCCAGTTTTTGAAGAAAAATAAGTGTAAAGTTTTACAAATCTTTTTTTAATTTACATATTTACTTTTGAATTTCTACAATTCAAGCTTTTTATGTTGTTGGAAAATGGAAAGACTATGTTCTTCAGACTCTTTTTTATTACAGTTAAGCTACAATTAGTGTTCTCTTATAAAATTTTTATTAAACATTCTGTGTGAAGAAATGCAAAATATTTTGAAATTTTTTTTTTTGTGTGTGTGTCAGGTGTATCTGTTTAGTTCCAAATGCCACCCTCACTTTTCATTTCAAAATTATTATAGGTTTTTAAATTAGGGTGTAGATCTTAGTCTAAAATTTAATACTGTGCTACCCTGTTAATGTTCTGACTTCATATTGAATAGGCAACAGTAGTATTTACTTGATTTCCACAGCATCAAGGGTTCTGTTGCAGTCGGTAAATTTTCCATTTTTGGGTTGTTTTGGATGTGTTATATCCCAGTCAAGCAGAAATGGAGTTAAAATTTTAAAAAGGAATATTGTTATTATTATTTTTTCATAAATGTGCCCCCATAATAGGGGTGCATGTTATGGACCGTTTCAAGTTCTTTAAGTCAAAAATTTTTAAAAAGTAAAATTATTTAATATATATATATATATATATTCTACAGCTATAAAAATGTGTTGATTTTCTTCTACATATTGTTACCACTTGGGCAAAAATTTGAATCTTCGAAGCCATATCTTTGAAAGTTTGCAATGAGGCATAAAATGGTTTGAAAAAAAGTGTGATTAAAAAATTGATCTTTATTAGTTTCTGAATATTATCCTAGGGATCACTTTGGCTGCTACTGTCCTTAGGCAAATTGTAAAGCATTAATTTGTGATATGGAAACGCTAGATAAGCACAAATGAGCAAAAGTGCAGATTTGTGTTTTTGGCATGGTAGATGGCAACATATGCATAGCTAATTCTAACGTTGCATTAATTTTACATTACAGCCATAACTTATGGATAGAGCAGTAGTAAATGAATGCATATCATAAATTTATATTCAAATATGTTTTAGCAATTAAAAACTCCTTTGACTTTAATGATATAAATATTTAATTCTTATAACTGGTTGTTAAGTGCATGATCAAAATTGGTCTAGTTGGCCAAGTACCAAGTATATTCTGAGTACTTGGAATGACATAATTATACAGTATTTTTACCACATGAAAATGGCAAAGGTTTCTTTTATTTATTGATTAAAACATACTAGTATGTAACCAAAAGATTGCTCCCTTCTCCTAAAAGAGTTATACTTAATTATTTAGACTAGGAAGGATCATTGTTATAAATGTAATATATGTAAGGATGTTTATTTTATTTGTAAAAATTTTTTCTTTAGAAGCATAAAAATGTTAAAATTACAAAAGCTCAAATTACTGTGTATGCATCTAAAATGTTACCAATGCTTTTGAATGTTACATTAGGCTCCTGAGGTAAATGAGTCAATAACAGAAGAGCCTGAGAAGCCGTGTCCTGAAGAAAAACTTGAGAGCGACATTCTCCCACTTCCTTCGGGTATGATGAATCCAGTTGAGGAAGCTAAGAAAAGACTTTTGAAAGTAGAAGCTGCAATTGAAAGGCGGTACTTAAGACCTCCTTTGGGCATTAAGTAAGTTTTAAAAATAACTATTTAGTAATTGTAATAGCATTTAATCAAATTAAATCTACAAAATTTTTTATGAATATTTTGATACAAGTTTTGTGTTACAAATATGTGATAAGACTCTAAATTTATAAATACTTATATGATAAAATATATAAATTATATGAGTTTTGTTCTATCTGGAAGTTGACGAAAATTTATAGAGTTAACACCTGGCGTTGGAAATCTTGTAAACAAAGCTGGGATTAATAAAATTAAATTTCTTAATTAAGAAAAGTCCGATTTTCCAATTAACAGATATTTTAACTGTTAAAAATTCCAGTGACTTCACTAGTCTTTCAGGTTTTGTTAAAATTCTAAAATAGATTTTGATTTGTAATGTGTTTAATTTAGTAGAATTTTTTAAAATTTGTTGCATTATTTAAGTCTTCTGTTGAAATTTCCCAGAAATTTCCCCCCAAACTTTTGAAGCTGTCTAGTTATTTTCATAGTTTCTTTAAAATTTGGTATTTCAGTTATTTTATTTATTATTATTATTATTTGGAATATTGCGAATGTTAACTTTCCCTCTCCCCTCTCTTATTGACTGAAATAGAGATTCAGGTTTTTAACAGTACAACTTCTGGAGATTATGTATTTCCGATACTTTTGAATCCACTTATCTACTTCACAGTGTCTAACAATGGAAAATTTGTATTAAGCTTTTCCTCTTGAAGGACACAAGCCCTACAATTGGCATCAGTCTTTAATCAGTTAGTAGCAAAGCACATTGCTCTAATCGACAATGCCCTCAATGTTTAATGGCTTCTGAGACAGCTATGGTCTGAGTCTTCTGTTTCAGATGGAGTCTCGGCAACTGGCTGTAGTTGAGAATTTCCTTTCCCAGTAACTAATATTGGCAAAAAATCAATTTTTCCCTTTTTAAGTAAGATTAGACATTAATTTTCTAATTTTTCCCTTTTTAAGTAAGACAGGGGTGATTGTATTCCGGGTGTACCCCGGAAATCCGTGTTTTTCATATCCTCCTTCCGTGTTTTAAAAATTGGAGTTTTTAGTCTTCAAAATTGAAAATTCAGCAAATGGGAACAAAAAATACACCAACAAGTGATAAAACATTTTCTTTGTAGCAACCCTTTATGCAGCAAGGGTTGTAACAGCGCCAACCATCTTTGTTTCGAACACAAACAACACTACGTCCCACATACTTTTGTTGTTACAGAAAACTGTGCGTTGGCGCCATTTTGGAATTTTTTCCCGGCGCCGATGATTACACTCCTGATGTAAACATCGCCAAAATTGGTAAAAAAAATTTCCGGACTTCATTTTTATTTTAAAAAAAAACAATTTTAAAAAACTTGGACTTTTTTTTTTTTTGGATTTAATTATTTTTCTGATAAACATCGCAAAAAGTTGAACTCATTTTCTGAACATTTTTTTTTGCATTATAACGTATTTTTACATCCTTTTCCTAAAATCGGCGCTGGACATAGAGTTATTTTCTCAACTTTTATTTTAAAAGTTGCAGATATTTGACAAATAAATGAAAAAATAATAACTCTAAATATAAGAAGTACTTCATTGTAAAAATTTGGCAAAAAATATAGTCGTGACAAATTTCTATTCATTCTGTTTTACTATGAATTAGAATTTGTTTTCAAAAATAAATAAATTAATTTTTCTTATTAGTTAGAAGTAGGTAAGTAAAATATAAATTTTAATCTCAAAAGTTATTTTAAACATGCCATTGTAACTATATGTGTATAAAAGCTGTCATATAATTTATGGTGCATAGAAAGTGATACCAACTTTTTGCATAAAACTTTTTAAGGTTTTTTTTTACTTTGTGTCGCAATCATCCCTGGTAAGATTAGACATTAATTTTCTATCGCAGTGGCTGATAAAACAGGGGTTCCCATGGAGGAAGGAAGGGTGCTCTGAATGATAAAGAACTTGTCCTTAAATAACAGCTAAGGAAAGATTAAAATAGCAACAAACACATTTCGGCTTTTTCTGTTGTCAAAAGAGGTGGTAATCTATCAATGCCCTGAACCAGTAAAGTAACTTTGAATGCACTGGAATAAAATTAATGGCAGCAAGAGTTTCCTCCGACATTTGAAGCTCTAGGAGTTATCTAGTTTTCACTTTTAAAAAGCAAGTAAGCTAAAATCAGAACAATAAATGTTAAGATGGTTGTCTGAATCTTTAAGATAAGTGGAGTAAACTTCAAGTGAATTGGGAAAAATTCCTTTGTACAACATTTACAGCAATTTTAGACAACCCAAAAACTCTTGTTCTGGCAGAAAATTGGATCAAGCAAAGTCAAAATATCAAGGGTTATCCTTCTTTGAAAATATTTTTAGGGACCTTGAGACACCAGAATATATGAATAGATTTCAATTTTAAAAAAATTATGTAATGTCTAAACACAACTTTCCCACTTTGAGCCAAAAGTAATTTCAAAAACATTTTTTTTTTTTTTTTTTTTTTTTGGTCCCCTTTTCATTCAATCCTAATGAAGCTGTCATTTTTTTTTTTAACCAAAAGAAAATCGTCTCGCTCCTTTTTGCACATGAGATAACTGTGAAGTTTAGTTTTATAAATTTATTGCACCTATTTTATTTCTTTAATTCATTTATTTTAGTACCAATGACTTAAGCCGTTCATCTCTTACAAGCAGTAGTAACACTAGTGCCAATCAGTCTGGAGGTGCTGAAGGTACAGATGAAGATCAACAACCAGTCGTGCCGCCTGGGCTACTTAAGTGGCGTAACGCCGTTCAAAACTGCCGAACAGCTGCACAATTGGCTATGTGCTTAAACTTTTTGGAAAGTTGTACTGCATGGGATAAATCTATAATGCGAGCAGTAAGTGACTAAAATATAATATTATATAATTTATAATATCGTATTTAAAGCAATTATAATTAAAACCAAAATTTCTTTAGTGATTAATTGCAGCTAGTTAAGTATTTTCATCCTCTTGTTAATTTTAAAACTCCCAAGCAGTAAATTCTATATCTTTATGCTACTAGCTTTCTAATAAAATTTATTTTCATTCCCTACAGAGCTGTCAATTTTGCCACAGTGGTGATAATGAGGAAAAACTTTTACTATGTGATGGCTGTGATAAAGGTTATCATACCTACTGTTTTAAGGTAAATTAGCTTATTTGACAAATCTTTTTCAGTATTATTTCAATTTGATAATGCAAAATGTTTTGTTTTTGGGATTGACTTAATGCATCAATTTTTCTAGCCTGTAATGGAAACCATACCTGATGGTGATTGGTACTGTTTCGAATGTCTAAACAAGGTAATGATGTGCTTTTATTATTGCATTTATTATTATTATGCATAAAAACTAAGCATCAATCTTATGTACATGCAATCAAGATTCAAGGTAGTTCAGTGAAATTTATGTAAGGTTGTTAATGTGTTATTATTTTCTTTTGTAGGCTACAGGTGATAATGTGTGTGTGATATGTGGCATTAAAGGTAAACTGGTTGAATGTGAAACTTGTCCTAAAACGTTTCACTTAACATGTTTAGAACCTCCTTTAGCAAAGTAAGTAAATCAGTTTTTTTTTGCACATATGTTTAAAACTACTTTCTAGTTTCTTAATGTTCATAATTCTTCGCTTCTGAATACTATAAGTTTGGAAATGCCATTTTTTCTGTAAATAGTTTTTTTTTTATATAGAAAATAATTTGAAAAATGAACCTTGTTGTATATAATTCTTTAAACCTATGTAAAGACTATGGGGGAAATATTTACCTCTTAAGTCCATCACTCTTTAAATGTAAAAGACATATTTTCTTCCTCAGGGATGGGGGGCATGTTAATTTTTTAATGACTCGCATGAATTTCCATTTTTGAAATTTAAAAGACATTTTAATGTACCAATACTATAAAAAAAGCCTTATATAGGGTTATCTTTTTAGTCAGGTATTATACAATTTAAGTTTATTTATTTTCAAATATTATAATATTAGCATAAGTTGAAATAGCAAAACATCATTTTTTAAAAGGAGCTGCTGTGTAATTAAATCAAATCTATTTGAAATCAACATAACACTATATTTATATATAGTGTCTAATACTTCTAACATTTTAAGTAAACGAAAATTGAAAAATTGCACACATTTCTCTCTCCCCCCCCCCCCCCCCCGCCATATAAAAAAAAAACAAGTAATGCAGAAATTATCTGTCAAATCTGATCTGTGAGTAACTACAGCAATCCTCTTTTCCATGTATTAATGATCTCTTCAAAGGTCTTTCTGTAAAATCTGAAAATTCATTGCTTCTAGTGGTTTTAGATTTTCGTTGCAGTTTAACTTTACCTGGACAATTTCCTGTGAACATTTGTTAGAATCATTTATCAGATTATTTTTGCACCCTTAATTCTACATATATTAATGAAAAATAAACAGTAGTATTTTAAAAACTTAAAGAATGATAAATTTTTATACGATTTTTTTTTTTTTAGAATGCCCAAGGGAAAATGGTATTGTTCTGGCTGTAGTATGAATAGGGTGAGTTTTTCTTTTCAGTGTCATAATAATATTTTTATTTTGAATTAAACCATGTATAATTAGAAATACTTGCATTTGATTGTGTATTTTGATTTTATTTTCCTTGTTGAATTTTCTCAAGTATTTGAAACTTTAAATGAAACAAAGTATGAAATGAGCACTATATTTGTCAATAGTATTGTTGTTTGCATGACATTCTTTTCTCTCTCTCTGTTGTGCTGAACAAAGTATAAATTTCCTTTGTAATTTAGAAACCAAGTAAAACATTGTTGTTTAAACTAGGGATGTACCGAGTACTCGGTATATATTCAGTACTTGGCAAAATTCCTGCCGAGTACTCGGCCATTATCGAGTAGTTGTAAAAATTTCGTAATTTTTTAAAAGTTTACTAATAGTAGATAAATTTGTAACTGATTAGTACAATAATATGTAAAGTTCATATGCTAATTCAACTATTTTTTTCACTTTCTATACTTTATTTGCCGCTTTTTAAGCTGTATGAGTAGCGTCCAACATGTTTGATTCAACAAATCGGTGAAACATGTCAGAAACTCGTATGTTATGCCCTGGCAATCCTTTTGGATGCCTGATGAAGAAAAGATTGTCTTTATAATCATTGTCAACCAATAATCATTTTTGATAAACTGATTTTTATAAAGAGTTATAATGGTTTAAAGAATTCTATTTTGGAATTCTTACATTCAATTTCTTTCATTAATTTATTTATTAGTTTATATATATTATGTAGTTAAAATGTATGTTTTCATTTCAATATATACAAAATTCTTCATGTGCACATCAATACTCTTTTTTTATTCACAACTACTCGGTACTCGGCCGGGTAGTAAATGGCCGAGTATTCGGTACTCGGCTACTCGGCCAAAGTGCTACTCGGTACATCCCTAGTTTAAACTATATGAAATTTTTTAACATACGTTCAAAAATTTTGTAGCCTAAAAAGAGTTCTAAGAAAAGTTCGAATAAGGAAAAGGAGAGCACTAAAGAACCAAAAGAAAGTCCTGAAAAGGTCACGAAAAAGGCTGAAAATGCACAGCCGTCTAAATCAAAGAGTACAGAGAAAAAAGAGAAAAAGGAAAAAAATCAAAATAAAGAACCAGGCAATAAAGATTTAGTTCCCTGCAGGTTTGTATTATCTTACTCTCAAAAACTCTCTTCTTGAAAACTGAATAACAATCTAGACTTCATTCAGGAATCATGCCTGAGAGAATTCAGGTCCATTTTTGGACCCTTCAAATAATTCTATTCAATTAAAAGGAACCCTTCACAAATTTCTAATTAATCATGAAGAAGGAAGTATATTGATGGTGAGATTGCTAAAAACAAATAAAAGGAGGCATGTGTGTGTAACATGTGGAAGTTTGAGGTTGATGGAAGTTTTAGGTTGAAGCCCCTTCCCCCTTAAGATTTTAAATCTAACACCATTGAAACGCTGGCAAATTTTTACTCATTGACGCATTCTGATGTGATTAATTCAAATCCTTTGTAAGTAATATCATTGCATTTTTATTCACAAAGAATTTTAACACATCACTGAAAATGGACAACTCTTTTTCTGGCTAGTAATACGTTCATTCTGTATCCCTCCCCAAAGTTCCCCCTTCCATTGGGAACTTTCTAATGTGTATTAGAAAAATAAAAGGATGACTACTTTTTCATTCTTGTATTGAACTTTCCTTTTTCCTCATCTGAATAAATCTGAATTATGACAGACTTGCTATTGTATTGTTTTCTAATTTTATGAACGATTGTGAAATTAATTTCACTATTATACTGTGTTGTGAATGTTTATGTTTTGGCTCTCTATGAATATGATCAGCAGATGAATATATAATATTTTATTTCTAATGTTGCTGAACTCCGGTTAGTGCACACACCAGTATTTTAATGCTGCAATTCTTAAATTTACTTCCTCTTAATATTTTTATAGCTTGGTACTGGAGGAAATGCAGAAGCATGAAGATGCTTGGCCCTTCCTTACTCCTGTTAACACAAAACAATTTCCTACTTATCGTAAGGTTATCAAAAAGCCCATGGATATGGCAACAATGAGGAGCCGGCTAGACTCGGGACAGTAAGTATAAACGATTCATTCCTTTAATCAATATAATCAGTTTTTTGCACTAAATAGTGAATAAAAATAAGTAAAAGTATGAGAGAATGCTTAACATCCCTTAAAATTTTCGCTAAAATGTGATGATTCTATGCATAAATATGAATACAAATATGGAAAGTAAGCTTATAAGATAGGAGAAATGTTTATCATTTGTTGTATATTCCCCTAATTTTTGAGGGATTAGTGTGATTTAAAAAAAAATTCCTTTGTAGGTTAAGTAGTACACATTTTCATAAGTTCCCTATACACCTATTCTAAGCTTACCTTTTTTCAATCTGGAATTAATTTTGAACTTATGGATACTAGACAGTATTCACTCTGTAGCAAAATGATACATTGATGGCAAAATGTGCTAACAATACAACGATAAGAAAGGAATTTTAACACCTGTTCAAGTATTCCTTAAACTACAATTAAAATGTTTCATGTACAGCAACCAGGATTTGAAAAGAACCTGGCTTTTTCTTCTTCTCTTTTCTTAAAAAAAGCCCAGCCTGCCTGGGATTTTGATGAAAAACTTGGGGCTTTTTTGGGTTTTTTCAAGAAACCTTTTATTCTCAATTTCTATTTAAACATTACCAAACAATGTCTGGCTATTTTTACATTTCATAAAACTGTCTACCAATTTTATATCATGCATCTATGATTTACTCATTGAAAAATCAAAATTGGGGAAAAAAATTGAATGTATATTTAAAAACAGTTGAGTAGGGGAAAGTGGTTATGAATGGAACATTTTTTTTCTTTTATTTTTGTATTTTTTTGTATTTATCAGATTTTGTTCAAATTTGCAGGATATATTCCTCACATATTCAGGCATACAATAAAAAAAATAAAATTAGAATAAATATAACCCATAATGTTAAGGAGTCCAAAAATTGAAAAAGTGTGTTTGTCCCATTCAACCCCACCCATGAGGTTGAATGGGACACCAGTGGTAATGAATGGGACACTATAGTAAAGTAGTTAAACTAACTAAAAACTTACTCGTTTTATCTACTGTCAAATACAAAATAATTATTTATGCAAAATAAAATATATATCAAAATAATTTTTCATATAATGTTAAATAAAATCACTTGTAATTTTCCATTATCTCAAAAAAACAATTTTATTATGTAGATTGACATTAATTCTAGGACCAACCAGTTTTAATTACAGTAGTAAAGTTTACACTGCAGCCATTGTTAATAAAATTATCCCATTATCATGTGCATAAGTGAGAATGTCAATGCTATTGTGTGGTTCATGGTTATCTAATAACAGCAAAACTTTCTCTGTCGTTGGCTTAACAAATTCCGCAAAATGGTGAAGGGCTTTCAAAAAATTTTCTTTTGTCATCCAGCCAGTGCTATGCGTTAATCCTAAGCTCCCAATAGGAGCATTATTAAACATATATTCTTTAAATTTGGCACGGGGTAAAATGAACACCGGGCACTGTGGTGCCTTTAGCACAAACAAAACCTAACATGGTTACTAATGTCCCTCTCTCTGCAGATGTTATTTCTCCAACTTGCTTTGTTCCACATGATGCAATAACTTAAAGTGGCTTAACCAAAACATTGAATGTCATTTGTAAATAAATGAAAAAAAAAAAAAAAAACTAAATCCCTAGTATATATAAAAAGGAGAAAAAATTATGTCCCATTCATTATTGCAAGCAATTTGTGTCCCATTCAACCCTACATTGCCATTTTAACATAATTTCACATTTTAGTGATGTTAGTTTTAGAATTAAATCTAAATAAATCTTAAAATGAATAAGTAAATAAACAAATTGAAATATGCAAATTAGAAAAACTAAGAATAATAATTAGTTTTCTGTTTATAGCTATTTTTAAAAAACAGTGAAAACTTCCTTTTTGAGCAGATTTTTGCACTCTGTGCTCTCACAACAAATTGGCTTCACTTATAAGAATAAAATTTTTGTCAGCTTGTCTGAATGTTTAGCTCCATCTAGTGGTCCCAAAAAAAAGCAATTTTTCAATGTAGATTTTTAGAAACTAGTAGTGTCCCATTCATTACCACTCTCCCCTATTTTCCAAAATTCTATTTGCTAAAATATGTGAATACTTTTTTTGCATTGAATAGTGTATTCTTTTTAATTTTGAAACATGTGCATGCAATATATTTTTTGCATATTGCTTCACGCGTTTGTTAACTAAGTTCAAAAGATATAGGGTAAGGGGGATCATGAATCATTACTATAAATAATGTGAAATTAAATAGTTAAATGAAACTTACTTGACTGGAAAAGTTAGAACTAAAAGTTGCAACTGTATTACACTAGTTATTAAAGTAATAAATACTGCATATAGGAATGTGTTGTAAATATTCTAGTATGGGTACAAGTTAAGGGGGGAAGGGAACACTGCAATCATCCCAGATGTTGGGTATTTTGGCTAATTTGAAGTAGTTTTTTAAATCCAAACCTTTTATTTGGCGATCCTGCCCCAAGCTGATATTTAAAAAGATATCGCCTGTTACAGTTTATCAAAGAATATTTTATGCATCAATGCAAAAAAAAAAAGATAATTTGTAGAGTTGATTGAAATAATTAATCTTTGTTTTGACTTTATATATATATATTAAATTTAATAGTGAAATGCATGTATAATTTTAATTTTTAACATCTTTCTCTCTCTCTCTCTATATATATATATATACAAATACAATACATATATCTGTAAAAATGTAAAATTTTTATCAATAGATAGCTTTAAAAAATACCTATATAAAAGAGCAAAACTTTCCAGAAAGGAAAGATGTCAAAGTTACCAAAACCTGACCCATATTCAGGTTTTGGTAAAGACAAATATTATATGCATAACATTAATTTATAATCTGAAATAAATATTTTCAATATGCACTAAATCCTCAAAAAAAAAAACTACTTTGCGGAGATAGTGGGTTTAATCAGGCTTGGCCCATTTTGGCAAACTCTGATAGCAACAAACACAAGCATACCCAACTATATATACATATATAAATTTATAATACAGACATGTGATTTTTCCTTATTTTGAGGGAATTCTGTATCTGGGGTAATTTTGGAAATTACCATTCAAAATTCATAAATTTGGAAGGCTTCTTTCTTTTGTTTTCTATAAAAATTTTCGAAATTAGCCTGCGTACATACCTGTCACCTTTTACAAATTACGAAAAATAGTTAGGCATTTTGTCCGTTTTTTTTTTTTTTTTTTTTTTTTTTTTTTTTTTGCGCTTTCAAGAGTCACTACCGATTTTGTACACATTTTGAAATCTGATTGCATCAGCTTTGATTATCATTTAATCATTATTATGTTGTCAATCAATATTAAAATAATAACATAATTTTGCTTTGTATTTGGATTTTCAGATATTGTAATTCCCATTGATTTTTGTAATAGAGATATAGCTTTTAGAATTAATAATAATTACATTTCTTTCCATGTGAATGACATATGCGTCTCCTCTAATAGGGATATAGTTTTTGGAATTAATAATAATTACATTTCTTTCCATGTGAATGACATATGCGTCTCCCCTGGCAGAAAAAAAATCTAAAGATTTGTTATACTTTTGCAAGTGTTAAAATTTTCAGTACAACTGCATCTTTGTTTCACAAAGTTGGAACAAAGGGGTTTCTGTTGCATTATTTTTTGAAGAGATATCGCCTTTGCAAAATGTATTGTAATTTCAAGAAACTATATTCTCAGCAATTTAAAAAATATTTTAGTAAATTTAAAATTTGTACTTTATTTATTTATTTATTTTAAGGATTATGAAGCATATTATTCATATAATACCTCATTTAAAAAAGTTTTTAAATAAAGAAGGGGAAACAAATTGCATATAAGCTTTTTTAGATAACAACTCATGAAAAAAATATGATGAAGAAAGGAAATTAATTAATACAAATAATAAAATTGGTTCATTTTCTTTTTATGAAATAACATATTTCATGAAATGTGATTTGATTTGTATATAAACATCAAAGAAAAGTACCAAGTAAGAAGAAATAATAAATAATTTTTTTGAAAAATGATGTAACAATGAATACCAAAAATAAGTTTGAATCGTTAGGAGATATAATTGATATAATGCACAACGTTCAATATTGAATATATTACAGCTCATTTTGTAGCTTAAGATCAATCAATAAATTGTCTATTAAAAATATGTTTTCATCTTTGTATGTACAATTATGTTATGATTTTAAATTACTGAACGTTTTTTGAATAAATAATTTCATTTTAGCTACAAGTCTCGTGAAGATTTTGCCAATGATGCTCGTTTAATCTTCGACAACTGTGAAACTTTCAATGAGGATGACTCTCCTGTGGGGCAAGCTGGTCACTCCATGAGAGCCTTCTTTGAAACACGGTGGTCAGAACTTTGCAGTACGTGATGATCAAAGGCAAAGCTATGGGATGCTCTTTGCAAAGCTGGAAGGGCTGAAGGCCCCGATAAGGGAGTGTTCTGATGACCACATCCAAGTGCCTGTGTAGAACCCTACAGGTGGATGCACACAAGTCTCTTCATTTTCTTTGGAGATCAAGTCGCACAAACACTGGACAGCATCACAGGTGATGCTGCTGTATGGTTGCTATTGCTGACTCACGAAACTTGTCATCACTTAATTTATGCTTATTTAATTTGATCAGTGTATTTACCCATTGTGTGTATTGTCCTATTTGTTTGTATTTTTAGAACAATTATCACTATTTTTTCACAATTTTGAAGACTCATACTTACTCAATTTTTTAGTCAGAAATTCGATTTTCACGTGTCAAGTGTTAAAGTCAGTGCCGGTAAATTTACTTTCATCAAGTTGTAACTCAATTAAATCTATTGCTCAAATTTCCATTTTAATTCTCATTTAAATCATCATCATTTTTTCTTTTTTGTTCACCTTCATATTTAACTAATCATTGCTTTTATTTTCATGACTTTCATTTATCAAGTTGAACTAATCTTCAGGGAGTAATGTTGAATTCTCTTGCATTGTGGTATTCAATCTTTAAGTGCATGTAAAGCTCAGAAGCAAATCAACATTTGCTTGCTTCATATATTTTCTACTTAGTGAATTGCTTGTGAATTGAAGGTCATGTACTTACAAAAGTATCCTCAAAAATCTAAAGGTTGCTATACCATTTTTTGTAAAGAAGGAGTGCAGTATGGGAAGATTTGTAAGTGGCAATAGAATTTTAATACTTAGCAGGAAGTGTAAAGGACATTAAATAATCCTGCTGCTTTTGCATGAACTCATACATATGTCATTTGTTGCCCTTCACCCCCAAAAAACAAAATGTATATTACTTCCCGGTGAGATGTCAGTATTGGATTATAAAAGCCAAAAGATATCTGATACTAATTTCTTTTTCCTTCAAATTATATTTATGGATTCAAGAATAAACACATTGTTTCATAAGTTGTAAAATTCCAAAATTGTAGCTTATTTATTGTATTTGTTCAAATTGTTACATGATATATTTCACCTGAAAATCTTGTTATGGAATACTTGTTGTAAGGCACTGCCAGTTTTGTTTGATGTCATTTCTTATTATTTTTAATGGGGTAAATTGGATGTTAAGGATAATAGTGTAACAGACATTGAATCTCATATTTTCATGGCCCTGTTTTGTGTTGTTTGTTTTGTCTAAATTTTTCAATAGCATGCATGAATGACTTTCTAGAATCTTTTTTTTTTCTGTGCTTACTTATTATTCAGAAATGAGTATGTAAGCATTGAACGTTTACCCAAAGTATAAAACTGTCATCACTAATTTTTGGGCCTTCTTTTTGCTTCTTATTTTTGTTTAAGCTGCAACTTTCATGCTTGTAAAATTAAAATTTTTGAATTTTTTTTGTGTTAATATTTAAATTAGTTAGATGAAAACTATGTTTTCTTAACTTTGAAAAAGAAAATCACTTTCAGGTCATAAGTTTTTTAAATATATCCCAATATAAAAAAATGTTTTCCTAAAGATGGTACTTTTTATGTATATGTCATTCTTTCTTATGGCTTATTTTTGAACTCATATCCTATTATTACTGTTAGAAAAGTAGTTAAAAAACATGTCTATGTTACCACATTTAATTATATATGCATATATATAGTTATAAAATATGTTGTTCAAAGGGATGTCAATATTGCATCCTTTACCAATTACTTCTGTACGAAAAGTTTTCCATTCTACGGAAAGTTAAAAACCCCTTTTGTGAGTTTTCTTTTTTCATTTACCAAGGTACTTGATGAACTGCTCTGTGATAATTCCTCTCTTCACATAAGAATTTTGCTCTGATGTATGTATGGGATCTAGTCTTTCCCTTCTGTCGCAAAGGGCAGACTTTATCACTTATGTGCTATTTACAGGAGAAGACTCTTTCCCCTTGACTTCTGTTTAGTTCACTAGGCTCTTGTCCCAATAACCCCATGTCATCTTTCTAATTTTTCTCAAAACTTTAGAGGACTTAGCTCATCCCAAAACTGAAAATGTCAGAAATTATCCCATGTGCATTTGACTCAAACGAAACTTACCTCAGAAAAATCCTCGGATGACTGAAGGGTATACTTAAAGTCGAGAGGGTGTTCTTCCAGCAAACAACCATCCATAGAAACTTTATGCACATTTCTTATTACTACCTTACAATTTACTATAAATCTTTGGGTATAATTCTACTATCAGCTCCAACCATAATTTTTGTTGCGGGTTAGAGTATATTAAATTATCTAACTCATTTAATATATTCTAGTATACATAAATATGGAATAGTAATGTTGAAAATTACAATTGAATTAAAAGTATGCTTAGGTAGAGCTCCTAAACATATGAAATAATATGTAGTTATGAACATTTAAATTTAAAACATAATGGATTTCAGAATTTTCCAATATGATTTGTTCTATTCTGATTATTTCTTCCTTGTATATATTATTATTGATTATTATTTTGTAGAAAACACTTTTTCTACTGCAATGAGTTTAAGAAAGCCATCATCTTTGTCGGCCGAATTTTTATCTATAGGAATTTTCTAATTACTAGATGCAATCTTTTGCATCATCGGACTTGATGTCTACCTCTTCTTTCTCAGGTTCTCCATCATCACTTGTATCAGATTAAGATCATCTAACTAAATAATTTCACGAGTCATTTCTTGAAAAGTTGAAACCGATTTGTCTACATCAGTATGTTTTTTTTCTGTAAAAAGAAATACAGAGTTAAGAAGTTCAAAGAGTTAAGTTCCACTGCACAGAGTTAATTTGCCATTGTTACCTTAACTTCTTTTCACTTCTGTAGTGGTGAAACTTCGTTCATTGGGTTTCTTGTGCAATGATTCAGTTTAAGATTCTTCATTCTATGTTTTATTTTTAACATTTAGAAAATAAGCACAAAGAAAGAAATGGTCTTATAAAACTGTGGGCAGTAAAACAACATAATAGACTTTATAGGCAGATATCAGAGAAGACACATAAGCTAGATCAAAGGGATTGTCATTATGCAATTATGCTCTTCAAGAGCCCTTGTTTGCTATGAAAATCTTTTTTGATACGATGCACACACTTACCCACCTACATACATACATACATATATGTAGTATTAACAAAATCTCTATTGTTTCTGTTAGAAACAAATTTTAGCATTGTTTCTTTGAATGACCAACAAAGGTGCAGTACCATTTTCCGATGGAAATATCAATAATGTGCCCAATTTTTGATAACAAATATCTATCCAGCAGCTAATTTTTAATATATATATATATTTTTTTTTTTTTTGAAAATAAGCTACAATTTCGGAATCAATATATTTATCAAAATGTATATTTTGCTGTTAACTCCTATATGTATTAGTTGTCTACTGATATTTATGACTGATGCTATTGTTTCTCTTTGATTTATAGAAAAACCTAGCCTACTGTTTTTAATCTTCATGCTGTATATAATATATAAATAAATAAATATATATATCAATGTTGCGGGGAAGTGTAACTCAGGAAAAAAATTATTGGGGAAAAAATTTAGAATCTAAATGTCTACTATAATTATGACTAGTTCAGACTTCCTTTTTCTTTTCTTTTGAGTAATGCCTCTAACAATGCTTCTCAATATTTATTTTTTCATTTGCAATGCAGAAATTCTCAACTCTTAAAATATTTTAATTCCCTTCACAGTGAAACCGTGGCTCTAATAAGATGATGCCCTGACCTTGAGAGAATTCATTTCCTCTTGGGGAGAGCAAACAGCAACGAGCAGGAATTCTTATATTGGCACAAAGCCAATAACGATCTCAGTATGTTATAGGCAATTCAAGCTGGTTTTCCTTAGCCTTAATTTAATAAATAGAATTGTTTGGTCCTTCATCCATTGGAAGTTTTCTCAGAGCCAAACGGTAGACAGCATGGTATCGGAGCATGCAGGGCAATGCCGTACTATGATGCAAAGTGGTGGTTGAATTGTAAAGGGGCAGCAAAACAGACAGCCATCCAAAACGCTTCAGGTTTAAAAGGGCTCTGCACAACAGAATTTTCTGTGTAGATATTAATTTTCAGTATATTTTTAGAGAATGTTTTTAAATTCAAGTATGTCGAGCATTTTTCTGATTTTTTTGAAATTTCAAGACTTTTTCTTTTCGGGTGCCAGTCAGTACTTTCATTTGAAAATAGGTTTTATATCAAGTCAAATGATCTTCAAAAAGAATTCAGTAATTTATCCCAAATGCTACCACAATAAAACCATTGGACACTTTAAATAATTTTCGTCACAATAACTTAATTACTTCATGGCTCTTAGAAGTTGAATAACACTTCTTGCCTTTTTAGCTAGTGGAGAAAGAAGATTTTTTTTTTAAAGTAAAATTACTAAAACACTGTTCAAGAAATTCAATAAGTGAAACAAAACTTATAAATCTGTATTCAATCTACATTGGCAATCACTCTAGGCTATGTCATCGGTTCTTTGGGTGAAAATACTGATGTGGTAACTCTCTCTAGTGTTCATTAAATTACATAGAACCAATGATGCATGCTTTAAGCCTACAATTGATTTTTTGTTGATGTTGTCATAAGTGTGAATGCGCCTTAAGAGTTGAGAACTTCTGTTTTTTGCAATGCACAGTATCTTATGGATTTTATTTTCCAATATATATGTAATGAGATTAATAATGTGTTTTTTCTGAATGTCTTTCAAATTTTTTTATAGTCATGTTTTGGAACAAATCAGAGTTTTAGATAGATGGTAATTTTTATCTTGCCTAAGCATGGTGCTCGAGTGGAAATGAAGCATTTAAATAAAATGCTAGAACTGTGTGCAAGAGCTTCATATAATGATGCCCTTTTCATAGTAGTTTTTGTTACAAGTGCATATACTCAGTGTCTTTTTTTTTTATTAACAAAAGATTTTCACTTGTATATTTATTTATTATGTAAAAATATATGCTATGTATTATTTCATGAGTTGAATATTTTGTGATAGAAAGGTACTCCACGTATTCGTGTAAGATATTGTAAATGCTTACATCGCATAATACTGTGGTATCTCTCATGATTAATGGTTTTATTTTATTTGTTCTTATTTAATTTAATGTATTGCCGTCTTTACCCTTGTATTTATTGCACAAATGCTTTATGTTGAAAATTTCCTCACATAATTTTGCTGCAACTGCTTGTAAAATAAAGTTGAAAAAGAGAGGCTATGTTCAAATGCAAGTATTTGAATAAATGTGATTATGAGATTAATTATTTGTTACATAAAAATAATTTATTAGAACAAAAAATTCCACAGTGAGCACCTGCCGTAAAAATGTTTTTAAAATCATTATGCCGAAATTTTCTTTTATTGATTTCAAAAACACACCAGCATCTTCTGTGTTTTTTAATGTGAATATGCAATAATTGCATTTTATGTGCACTCACATAGTGAGTTTGAAATTCCTTGTGGCTTTTCTACGTCTGCCTGTGTTTAGTCTATGTATCACAGACGGCTATGAGCCTGCTAGTTTCTGAAAATTGAAGCCAGTGTTTTATATTTTGAAAGTCCATGTACAAAGTATCTCGTAAAATCAGTGTGTTGGTTGTTCACAACGCAGCAGAATTTGGGTATAAACCTAGGGTTGCCACTAACGATAGAAATTTCGATGATCTCTTAATTCTGGTGAAGTGATTCCCTCCTTTCAATTTGTGATGAAGCTCTAGTACTTACTTGATTGTTGCACCCTAATAATTGTTAATTTTTCTTTATTATCAACATTATTTTCAGTTCTGTAAGCAAGATATGTATGGTCCTCGAAAAACATGTTATAACTCCTTAATGTTGTAGCAAAAGGAAAAAAAAATAACTTGAAAATGAAATAAATTTTGTTTTCTGTAGGACATATTTGCATCCTTAAGCTTGCACTCATTCCTTTTCCTTTGTATTGTAAGAGTGTTCCTTGGTAACCCTGAAACACATCTGCAATTCTAATGGCTTTGAAGATTTTTAGTTCTTTTTTATTTTTCGGTCAAAGATAAACTTTTTGTTCTTAAGAATATAGTTGAAAATATGAATTTGTTTCAATCAAATTTTGAAGTTAAAAATGCCCTCCCCCCCCCCCCTTTGATGCAGTGTAAGAAGTATACTTCATTGTGACAAAGTTTTTAATTTTTGAATCAAGAAATGAATACAGATATTGTGTAAAATGTTGTTTTATGACAATCTTTTTTTTAATGCCATTGAAAACTGAATTTTTGTTATCAAAAACACAAAACTCATAGTCATATGACCATTGTTAAAAAGGGAAAGCATAATTCCATTTCTTTATTTTTTACTCATAAGGACTTTATGTTCCTGTGCAATGTTTTACGTTAAACTCTCGTCTCATGCATAAAGGGTATTGCTAGAAAATGGCTATTAAATTTGTAGTGTTGTGTGGCAACCCTAAACACCTCACTCTTTCTCTATCTCTCTTTTCTCTCACCATGAGAATGGTCAAAGAGACAAATTCCTGCCCCAGACAGTGTCTTCAAGCCAAACTCAAACCTCTGGAGAATGCTCTTCGCTCACTCTATTGGCTTCTGGTTGTGAAGTGGGGAGAACTGCCAGAATTTGTCTCAATGGTTACTGTATAGTTTGTATAAGATAATAAATCATAAAATTCCCCTTTGGCTTATTGGAGTTCTTTTTCTTTTGTTCTTTTTCTTTCATTTTATTAACACATATTACTATTTCTCCACATCATGTAGACCTTTCTTTTTTATTAAAGCTACACATGATGCTACTACATACATGCCAACTTTGATTGTTTTCTTTTCCTAAGTTATACCCAAGATGGAGCAGTATGACTATTGAATTGTTCATTACTTTTTAATTTAAAAGGGGATCTTACATCCAAATCATCCCTGTAATTGACAAAGTAGTTTCTAAACGTAAATGTCTAAACCTAATGCACGTCTGTTACCAAACAGAAGCGTTTTATGCCCTTTTACGTATAAAGCATTTTTAGTACAACACAGCTATACCCAACCTGCTGCATACAAGATCCGTGTGACCCTCCGGCCTTTTGACAAGCTGTGATATTAACTTATTTTTGTGCAGTCATATTCTAAAAAACACGCTCGTTCCTTTTTGCAAGCAATCATAGTTTCATTTGGCCTTAAAAATAGTATCTTGAATTTAGCAACATAAACAATGAACGGCACATTAATTTTTATTAATTATGTTGCAGCCTGCGTGAAATAGGTGTTTTATGTGGCTCGAGCAAAATAAAAGGTTATCTCTGCAGTAACTGCTGAAAATTATAACAGAAACGTTTGTTATAAACGATCTCAAGCATTTTATTTACTAATATTGGGCCTGATAATGAATATATAGGCGTTTTTAGGTAATTATTACTAATTATGTACTACTGTATGTAGCATCTTGTGCCTTCATAGATTATCCCAAACGGCAGGGGACGCTGCGCTCGTCCTTCGGACCAGACTGCCTGCCTGATTTACCTTCCTGGTGCTGCAGTCTCTCTACAAAGAGAGCTCAACATCTGCCGGAAGCGGATTGGTGGAGATTTAACGTTGCCCATTCCACACCACGAGGAGGCCCCCATCATTACGGACCAGGGTTTTTATAGGTATCATTTCTTAAAAGTCATCGCACTTGCAAAATAAGATTTTGCATATAAATTCCATAAAAAACTGGCTCAACCTCAAATCATTCAACACCGAATAAAGAAATAACTAGTATAAGAGGAACATTTCACAGTGTTTGGGACATTATATGTAGCGTCTGTAACATGCATGTGTATCCACGTTTTTGACATAAATTGTAAACAAGTTTTCGTGTTAAGATATCTAAATGTAATTATGTCTAAACACCAAATTTTTTTTTATAGATTTGTTTAAAAATCAAAATCTACAAGGATATGTGTGCAAGTTAGGGTCTCTAGATTATGTCCCAAACGCCCCAAGAGCAAAATCCCTAATACACTATAAACATATTTGATATTTTGCAAAATACAATTTTTTCCATATACATAATACTTAAGTAATATACACATAATGGCTAACTACTTGTTTGTTTGTTTGTTAACGACCATTTCAGGTTACATAAATATACGATTTTTATTGCTATTCTCAAGGGTATGCCTCAAACTCTCGTTTAATATGACAGATAGAACAAGACAGTACAGCAGATTTACTATACAAAGAAGGAAATACACCCAGGGGAAAGTCGGAATCGAACCGACGCCTCTTCACTGCGTGCAGGCAGGTACCGGAGCCAGTCAATTAGACCTCTCAGCCACTGAGGACCTTAAACTTCTTGAATTAAATTCTTAGATGAAGAAGTTTAAATAAATCTATATTAGTAACAAACCAATAAAAAAATTGCTGTTCTTACAACGTAATTTAACGAAAACTGTATAATGGTCGTCACATTTCATATTGGTACATAAAATATGGGGAGGGGGTAGCCTTATTTGTAATTACAAATAAAAACAAACTAAGGTTGAATTTATTTTTTAAAAATTAAACTCATTGTTTGAAATTTAGAAAAATCGCGGAATTTTTTTAAAAAAATTTACCAAGGAAAATGGGTATGTTGTTGGGAATAGACCCATGTCTTTGCAACAGAATTTCTTACTATGAAAATGCTATGTCGGGCAACCATGCAGCCTCGAAATTTGGGAACAATACCAAAACTTCGGAAAATTTCTCCGTAAAACTATTCTTGGAAATTCAATCCTCAAATTTCAAGATTTATTTTTTATTGCTATATTTTTAATTTAAAACTTTCAGATAATATTCTGTGAACTGTTGAGCAATCTCAGACAACAAATGAAAAAGTGTGTATTATAAAAATTATACGTGGATTTAGTTTTTTTAAAAAGTTATTTTAATAGATTAGGAGTAATTTTTTATATTGAGGGAAATATATTTATTCGCTTTGTTATGTTACCAAAAATGCCCCCTTTCCCCCCTTAATTCCTCAGCAGGCCCTGACTATCGTATGGGAACCCGGGGTCCGTGCCCTGAGAGCGAATTTTTCCATAATATCATTTAAACTTAAAAAAAAAGTAATATGGTTAATTAATAACCGCTAGTAATTTTTCCTAACGACAGGTTAATCTAAACAATAACCAATTTCACATTAACAATAACACACATGCACGCATATACATATAAAAAGTAAGTGAGCCTTTCAGGAAGGAGCAGGAAAAATTGAAATTGCCCTGGGCATGAAAACTTGCCAAGCCGAGCCTCAGAATCTGTTCCTCAGAATTATCCTTAGATTAAGGGATTTGTCCCGAAATTGTGCTTAGAAATATGATGAACCTACTCTCAGCACCGAAATTCACAACATATAGTACAATTCTTCCATCAACCAAAGGAAGCTGGTTGGCAGAGTGTTTACTACAGGGCCGGCGCTAAGCTGAGGCGATGAGGCGCCCGCCTCAGGGCGCGTCGTTCTTAGGGGCGCATTGGCCATAACTGTATCTTTTTAAGTTACAAACAATAGTTTTGGCTGCCTTTTTTTAAGTAATAATTAATAGTTTTAATCTCAAAAAAAATTAGACAATATTTAACCTATTTAGTTTTACAAATGATACATCAAAACCATCTAATATCATTTTTGCGTTAATATATATTACACGTTTAATTTTGATAAAATCAAACAAAGGAACACCTTGAAACGTTTCTTTCCTTCTTTTGTTGAAAGAATATTTTTTACTGGGTTATTTCTTGTTTTACACATTATGCTTTTCTTTTCCACAGCGACAGGCGGCTTAAATCCGGAGGGGGCGTTTTTTAAGTGTTTGCAGTTCCAGAAAGTGTTTTCTCTATTTTATGACAAGCAAAACGCAATCTATTGCTTTACTCTTTTTTATTTTTCCTTATTAAGTCCATTCTGATCAGCGATTGTTTTCCTTCAGCTTTTTGAAAGTTAAAAAATGCATAATTAAAGTTTGCATCGATCATTTTTAATCTCTATTCCTTCATAAGATATAGTAGAGGCGGAAAAAAGTTTTTTGCCTCAAGGCGCCATTTTAGCTACGCCGGCCCTGGTTTACTATTTTATTCTCCTAAAAAAGATGAGTGCTTTTCGGGAATCTATGGATGCCCGAGATATACTGCAGTATTGAAGCAACAACACATTAAAAAATATATTTTATTGTTCCGATAATGTTACATTTCAACAATCATTGAGACTCTTGTTAAGCTTGTTCCCATGCTCATCCACGCACCAGCAGTATCCAACGCTGCCGTGACATTGGGTACGACTGTAAGTGCCATCTTCTTCGCACTGGGGGCGGTAGTTGCCGATTAAATCTGTTGAAAAAAAAAACTGATATGTGTACCACATGACTTCCTTGTACTACACTAATTATATAATATGCCTTTTTATGAACTAAAAAAATGGAAATGTGTACCATATACGCATCTTGAGAGTTATATTTTCTATATTTTCCTCCCTATACAATATAGTAAATATAGAGAATGGCAGTTTCAGAATTAAAGGAATTTAATGTCTTTTGGCGTAAGAAATCCAAAATTAAAAGAACAGTACCTATATTCCTTTTTCGCCGTTCAATGTTTTACACACATACACACATAAATATAAACATATGCATATAATTACATTATCTATTCAAAGATTTTGTGAACCTGGAACCAGGTCCGTACGTCAAAAATGTCGATTTTTTTTTCTTTTATTAGTTTTATAAAGTTGGGGTGTTCTACTCCACCTTTATAAAACTATTTAGAAAATAGGTACACCTTCTATTTTCCTCCTACAGAAGACATAGGTAAGAAAATTATTACTCAGTTCAAATTCCTAGGACTTACTCTACACCTGTTTCAATACATCCTGAATATGTTCTATGTTCTTTAACCTCCTAACGCATTTGCCCGTGTCTGACACAGGCGGAATTTGCCGGCAAATTTGCACATGCCCGTGACTCATACGGGCGATCTTGTAGCTCGCGTTATTTTATTTCTAATGCCCTTCTGAGATTTGTTTGCACTACTTCTGACTTTGTTTGTATTATAACTTTTACCTTATACCCCCGCCTACTAGTCACCACCTACCACTGAAATTGCCAAAAACAATTTATACTATACCTATATATTTATTTTCTGTCAAAAAAAAAAAAAAACCTCGATCAATTTTTACTAGTATTTCCGAAAAGAAAAAAACTCATGCTTCAAGGGGTTAAGTAGAATAATACTTACGTCTGGAGACTTCATTGTCACGGTGGACGATGCATCCGCAGGCCTTAAGTTTACGTGACGGCTCCGTGATGTGACTACCATCCTTCCTCCAGCACATACAGAAGGGAGAACCTTGGAAGCACTGCAAAGGTTTGTAGTCTCCGTTCTCGTCGCATTCGGGCACCAGTTTGACTTTAGTATTTGACTGCTGTTCCCGTTGACGGTGCTCTTCGCACTCTGTCAAGGCCAGAGAGATTCCAGCTAAGCAGAATGTAATAAGTAAGACGCAGAAGCTCTTCATGGTTCCAGCTGCGAAATCTTCACTTAACAAGTATCTAGAGGAGGTAAATACCTTCATGTTACTGGTTGTAAAACAAAATAGTATATAAGAACAGCTACTGAAGTCCACTTTTTTTTTTTTTTTTCTTCTTTTCTAATGGAGCTGCGTATGGCCACTAACCTTTGCAGACCTAGTGCATTCCCTGAAAACCGGCATCCATTCTTTCGAATAGCATCACTATCGGCGGATGACATTACCACTAACTAATTTTGACGCTCAGTTTCCCCGAGATGGCGGTACCAAAGCTCTAAATGATGCGAAACTGCACTATAAATTTAATTTAGCCGAGACTATCCAAGCATCTACAAATTATATATGTTACGATTAAAAACGACAAAACGAGTTTTAGTTTATTATTTTACTAAAAGGAAAAAAAACGAAATTGCTCACCCCCCCCCCCCCTTTCATCCATTGAAGTGCAAAATTCAATATTAGATGCATTTAAAACATTGTTGAGGAAATTAGCCCGCATTTGAAGCGCTGAAGAGAAAACGCCTGCCCACTACTGGAATGCACGAGAGCAGCGTTCCGCAACCAGGGTAACCCGAAAAAACGTTAGGGTTCCATGGCGCTTGGACATTAGCAAAAGGGTTTCGTAAAAGAGATAAACGTTCTGAAACATTGATCTCACATGAAATTCATCATGTGAGCCTTTTTAAAGGTTAAACTTCCTATTGGACCCGACGAATGGAGGCATAAGTTTAAAAATATTCTATTTTTGAAGAAAAGCAACGAAATTTTTTATTTTCAAGTACTTAAATTTCTCATAGAACCGAAGATGAAATTTCAATGTTCCAAGCATGAGTGCTGAGTATCTACAATGTTGCACTTTGTTATTATTCTTTCTGTGAGAAATTTAAAAATACTTCGATTTAGAAACTAATTTCTTATTAAAAAATAAATCATTTAAAAACCCAACAAGGAATTCCGAAGTACCCTGCGAGAAAGATTCTTTAAATTCCATAATCATGAGAGAAATAATGTTGAGCTGTTATGCCAATGTAACATGTTGAAAATAATTAATAGCATTAAATTGCTCTTTTATTAAAACATTATAAAATTCTAAAAGTAATATCAAAACTTTATCCTGTTCCGTAATTAAAAGTCATTAATGATATCAAAAGAAATAAAAAAGAAACGAAAAGAAAAGAAATTCTTTTTATTTCAAATTTTAAAATAAAAATTTCGTTAAAAGAATGGAAACATTTATTTTCTACGCGAAGTCTTATGACTAAAATTTTAAAACATGTGAGAATATCCTCTATAACTTTTGTAAAACATAAAACGGTATTGAATAAATTAGAAAAGGGGGCAACAGTTCATGGCGAAAAAAAAATGTGTTTTTTATGCACAAGTTTAAAAAGAAAGGACTTTCAGAGCCTCACTTCCACCCCAAATTTTAATGTCATTCTTCTTCCTTGTTATTATTATTGCTATTATTATTATTATTAATGGAAAAATACGAGCTAGTAGTTTTATGTTGTCTGTTAAGTACAACTGTATTCAACAGACTACTGTAATAATCTGTACTAAAGAGATTGGCATAGTTTTTAACTATTTTTTTAAATGAAAACATACTCATTAAGTACTAAAGTTTTATCAAATGGTTAAATGTTACAGTAGCATGTATAATATCAAATTTTTACACCTATTACCTATTACTTTTAACTTAAGGAATATAGAAACTCAAATTGTTCAGTTCATATTAAAAATGCCCTAAATGTGTGTCTTGCTTTGAAACTTTTAACAATGAAAAAAAAATAATAAATATACGGTTTTACGAATACGTACCTTGAAATGGTTGAAAGTTCGAAAAGGAAAAATTGAGATGAGAGGTGCTTTTTAAAGTCAATCAGTTATCTCATTTTTAAAACCCCTTTGCTCTTTCACACAAGATAACCGAAGAATATCAGCTCTCGAGACATCTGCGATCAAAAAAAGACAATTTTTATTCACTATTGCTTGAGATTACCGAATGTTCATGAATTTATATAAATGTTTAAGCTTGTCGACAAACAGCTGTTTGTTATCCAAATAGAAAACCTTGGAGTGACATCATGCCACATTGTTTTATGTTGTGAGCAGAACGGAGTAAGAAGCAGTCTGCAATGGTGGCAGGAGAGTCTTGTGTACAACTTAGGTCATATTATTGTTTTATCTCTGTATGCAAACGAGTTCGCTTGAGTGCATCGAGACCTCCGTCATTATAATGGAGGTTTCGGTGTATTCTGTAATAAAAGTGGAGCTTCTAGATGCAAAAAAGGATGTTTATTGCATCTAGAAGCTCCAAATTTGAATTGAAAAAGGGATTCCAAGCAATCCCGAAACATAGTGTTTGGCAGTAGAAGTAACTAGAAGTAGTTAACTACTAGTGGAAACTACTAGTTAACTAGTAGTTAACTACTAGTTGTAACTACTTTTGTTTTGAACTAGTTAACTACTAGTTAAACTACTTTTTTCCCCAATTACTAGTTACAACTACTCCCAAAATTCCAACTACTTTCGGAAAAAAAAATTTTAATCTATTTTTTGAAAAAAAAAAAAAAAAACTATTTTTAAGCACTAAAGTATTGAAATTTTTAGCTTATGAATATTACTCACACAAATATATTTTTATATTATGTTATATAATGAAAAAGTACTCATAAAAAATCATATTTTTTGTAGACTTATGCAAATTAGAAAAAACTTTCTAATATAATCAATAAATAGCGCCCACACCTTCATTTAAAGACCAAATCTTCATTATGGGGAAGCTTTACCTCTACTCCAGTACCATGCATGCCTTTGGGATACCATGAAACACAAAAAGAAAGAAAAAAATACCGCTTTTTAGGATTTTTTTAGAAGAAAATGCTGATTTTTAAAACTTTCTTTTCAGAAAAAAAAATACCGATTTTTATAATATTCTTTTTAGAACAAAGTATTGATTTTTATAATTTAAAAAAAAAAACTATATCAGCTTCTTCCAACTTATTAAAATATAGATATTTTTAATTATATTCTGGGTTCAAGCAATTCATTAGAATTTTAACTCACTATATGTGGCCTTAATGCATCTGGTCCTCTAGGGAAAGGTGGAATAGCTTCGTTAAGGTGTCAAAGAATGACATTTTATTAGAGAACAGTAAGTTTTTGGACATGCTGACTACAGAAAAAGCATCAACAGCAAATTTGGAAAGGATTTTTTCTACATTTGGAATAGTGCACTCAAAATTAAGAAACAGATTGGGGGTTGATAAAGCAACAAAACTAGTATTCTTGAAAAAACATCTAAATAATAAAAATGATTAAGCTGTAGTAAACATTTTATGTGACGTTTGCCAACTCATTTCATATATTCAAGAAATTTGTATATACTCAAAAAATTATAATAATACAGTCAACTTATTTGTATATATTCAAGAAATTATAATACATTTGGTCCAGAAATATAACCTTTCTGTTCTGTGTCTTGTTGTTCTCTGTTAATAAAGCATACATTTTTATACAATATAATTAATTAATAATTAATTTTGAACTAGTAATAAATAATTATTTCAACTGAAAGATCTTAAAATTCTTTGAAGACATAAATAATTAACTGAATTCGTTACTGTATTTGTGTGCGCATACATATTTTGCTTTAAAAAAATCCAAAAAATCTGATTTAAATTTTAAAAAATCCTATTTTTTTTATTTTTTCAAAAAAATATAAAAATCACCAACCCTCTTCAAAACAATTTGAAAGAATATAATCTAAATTCTAAAGCATGCGCGTTACAAAGATATTTTGTTAATGAATAAGGGTTGGACATAGGTAGAATTTTAAATTGATATTAAGGAGTAAACCCTTTTATTTTACAAGTGCTGAAAAATTGTTATTTTCTAAAAACATAAATTATTAACTTTATTAAACAAATACATATTAAAATAAAAGTTTAAATTTAGAGAAAAAGATTTTGTCTTTATTTATATTCTATTTATATATTAATTGTTCAGCCTTATTTGGAAATATTCAATCTTTGAATGTTTTACAGGACTTTCCTTAAAATTGTTTTAATGATTAAAAATAATATCGAGTTGAATTATTAGGATTAAATATGTAAGAACAAGCTTAAAAATGGAAATTCAAATGAATTATACTTGAAAATAGTTAACTACTTTTGGAGAACAGTTACCTACTAGTTACAACTAGTCTCAGAAAAAAGTAGTTAACTACTAGTTGCAACTAGTTTTGTTTAGAGTAGTTAGTAGTTGGTAGTTAACTACTTTTTGACGAGAAGTTGCCGAACACTACCGAAACATATGTCTGTATTTTAATGCTACAGTAGAACCTCCATAAGTTGATCACCGAAGGGACTGTAACTAAGTGGTCAACATAAGGAGGGGGTCAACTTAGGGAATTTTTAGAAAAAATTGAGTACATTAGAGATTTATTTATTAAACTTTTTTAGTAGTTTTTAAGGAAAATTTTGCACGTACTCATTTCTATTTTTTCTGAAGATCCAATTTTTGTTTGAGTCCTCTTTTCGTTCATTAGTTAAGTGTAAAAATCACTTTCACAGTTTACAAGTCTATTGGCATGCTTGGGCATTTTTCTACAGTAAAATCTTTAAGTTTCTCAGAAGAAATTAAAAAGAACGGAATGTGCGGGGGCGAGTGATACTCAGATAAGCCGAAAAAGAAATTCCTGGAAACCAGATGGACAACAAACCTGGGCAAAAGCAAATTCAAGAAAACATCAGTGGTCAAGTACTTCAAATAACCTACTAGAAAGTGGTCAACATGCAACTTATAGAGGTGGTTAACATGGAGAGGTAAATCTCCATTGCAAGTGTGTTGTGACCATTCAAACTATAAATTTCGGTCAACATAGAGAGGTGGTCCACTTTGGAGGTTTTACTGTATTTTGTCCTTTCTTAATGTGGAAAAATTTTTATTATAGTTCATTTGCACAAAGTTAATTTATTATTTTGTTTATGTGCTTGTTTGTTTACTAGTATTTTTATATGTCTGTTTATACGTTGTCTAAACAAAACCTCAATAATTGACGGATTGGAATGAAATTTGGCACAAAATTCCTTCATCCCCCGAGAAATTAAACGCACACGAAACCCCATTCGAAAACTCGAATTACTATTTTTTAAAATAATTATCATGTTTATTTATTTATTTTTATTTCAATTTCAAGATTGGTTTTCACTTTAAAGTTGAAAACCATCTTTCTAAAGTTTTATACTACTTTTGAAGCGGATAAAAAACTACGGCAGATAGAATTAGTTCAAAAATTCTAGAATAAATAAAACATAAATTTTTGTCCAGAATCTTATTTCTTCTAAGAAATATTAAGTTAAGCCTTAAGCTTAAACATTTTAGAGAGAATTAACTTCAATAATTAATTGTTCTAAAAATAAGCCCTTGAATTTTGATTTAAACTTAGTTTTTAATTTTCTACGCTCTTGTTTCCACACGTGTGGTCTGATACATTTTTGCTGTGTTATTATTGTAGGGGGCAACGGCGGGAAATTTTCTTAATTCATGCCTGAAAACTGAGAAATAATTGTTTAATAATCTCCAATAATGTGTTGCTCCTTACGAGACGATGCATTTTCTTAGACACAATGAAGAGTATTTAATGAATTATTTTTCTACCAAATGAAGAGCGTACATTTAAAAACTATAAAATTGCATTTTGAACCACATTCAAAATGTGGGTGAAACTTGCGTGTCGCAGTTTATAAAAACTTCTAATTTGTTACATATCCAACAATCATAGATGGTCATTATTTTGGGCCATGAAACAGTATGTAAAAGAACAATGTATAAGTATACGCACACTTATTTTATTTTCGTTACACAGGCCGAAAAAAAATTGTTCCTAAGATTTTGGATTTTTACCGCAGTGATCTAACAATTATAAGGGCATAACATCAGCAGAGGCTGAGCTAAATTAGAGCTCATATATATTTATATATGTTACGGCCAATGCCCGAATTCGGCCACTTCACGAATTGGCCGGTCAAATCGCGAAATGGCTAAGGACGCTGTAAATTGGCTGGCCAATGTCCGATCTTTTCTTGATTTCGAGAATTGGGCGGTCAGATCGCGAAGTGGCATAGTAGTATCAGCCAAAGATGGAAGCAAAAATCATTGGCACATATTATTGGCTCTGTATAACCATAACTTCATTCTTTAAAAATTACTAGCTGCGGTACCCGCAGCTAACTGCGGTGGGATGTGGCCATTTGAAACAAAGTAAAAAATTAAATTTTTAAAATTTTAATTTGAAAACTTGTCCATTTTTTTATATTTTTAAATTAAAAAAGAAAACAAAAAGGGCAATATTAGCAAACTAACTTTTTAATAAAACAAATATTAAAAAAATTGTGGTCCCACCGTACCACCCCGGTATGTTAAAAAAAATACCACTACAATTTTTTTTTCTGTAACGTAAAAGTTATTAGAAATACAAAAGATATTACAATAATATAATATAAGTACATTCAAGCCGGAATTGCAGATGCGCCGCCTACCGGGCATTCTTGAATGAGCACATCGCGTTTTGGCCGGAACATCGTGGCCACTTCGCGAAATGGCCGGCGAAAGTAGAATATTCACTGATCGTTTCAATTACATCGCACTTTGGTCATACCTCTCGGCCAAAGTGCGAAATGGCATAGAGATAACATCGATCACCTCTATGAGAAATGGCCGGCCAATCGCGAAGTGGCCGGACTTCGGGCTTTGGCCGTAACATATATATATATTTGTAGCAAATTGATTATTTTTCAGGCCATACTGTCCTCTTATACAGGAAGGTTAAATCTCAATATTTCCTTTAAGCATTTGATTTTCATCAAATAAAACTCATTTATTAGACAGTAGCATTACGCATAAGTGATAATAAGGGATTACAGTTCGACCATGGAATTTTGGCATTTGGAGGCTTCTGCGCATGGCAGAAAAGAACGAATCCCTTTGAGGTTTAGGGAAGATCGTTTTGCATGTGCGTTTATTTAGTAGGCGAATCAGAATGTTTTGCTTATTGAAAGCAACTAAATGTATAAACTGGCAAGCAGCATCAGCTCGGACGAAATCAAGTATGCTAAAGGAACTAGAACGGGAACAAAAACGGCACATTGCATATGCCACCAGTTTCTCCCTTAAACATGAATGGATTCTTCTTGGCACTTTACCAGGCAGATTGCTTTGGTTGATGGTAGAGCTGTATCCATAAGGGACCGTTCATAAATGATGTCACACTTTTTTTCAATATATTTGACCCGCTACCCCCTTTGTTACAAAGTGTCACACTTCATCATTTCCCCTTATCCCCTTTTGTCACATCTCACGCTATATTACATAAGCATATGTGCTTGCAGTTCAGAAACAAAGCACTGCGTTATAGAACTAAAATGCGTGACGTCACACGTCTTGTTACCCCTTCCCCTCTCCTTGTCACAAACTGTCACAATTTCTGGACCCCCTCCTCGAAGCGTGACATCATTTATGAATGACCTCTAAGTGATAATGTTAGATAAAAGGCGGGAAAAAATGTTTAGAAGGCTGGCCAATAGGGTGGAGTGAACGCTATTGGGAAAAATTTTTTTTTGGAATTTGAAATCGGCAGGGGTCAGAAAATGGGCCTCTGTGGTTCAAATGAACGCATGTAAAATTTCAGTGCGGAATTTTAATATTAAGATGCGCCCCGAGCGACTTGAGATATTTACCGTTGCGTTGAATGATGGCAATCAGCTGCTTCAACTAAAGCAAAAAATATTTTTTGTGCTAAACGATGTCAAATAAAATTTATTGCCATGAAAACAACACAAATTATTTATTATTTCACTCAAAGTATAGAAGAAACTCTCTTAATCGCAATTAAATTACGAATACTCTATAACATGCAAAACACATTTTCTGAAAAATTTTTAAAGCACGTCGTGAACATGAAAATTCAGACGCACACCCAATGAACACAAATTTTACTGCACTCTTTGTGTTGAACCGAGTCATAATATTTCTAGAGGAAAGCTTAGCAAGAATGAATTCATGTCTATGCTTTCCATCACAAACATGTCCTGAAACCTCAGTTACAAGACGAACACATCGTTTCGTTCCTTGAGAGGGGCAGGGGAACTTTGGAAGTTCAACTTGGGCTTAACCTATAGGTGAATTAGTCCAATTCTGAATGTCTTCTCTGGAGACTTTTTTAATCACAGGTAGTTCACATATTACTTCATCATGCCAACTTATCATGTCTGTGTATTCTGCTGAGTCTAGGTTTAGAGGAGGAAGCTTGAAACTTCTAACAGTTGAAATTTTCTGCTCTCTTGCATTAGTTTCGTTACCAGTTTTGAATATTTATCCTGTAATCCTTGAGCATAGAAAGCAGAAGATTTTCGGGATCAGCATAAAAACTATTCCTTCTTAGAACGAGATTTATTATTTCTCTTAAATTGGGATCCAAGTACCTGGAATAGGATATTTAAGTTTCCAAAAATTACGGCCCCCTTCATCGATGTCATCACAATGTAGCTTTTCTTTAGCTAGAAACCAGACTGGAGCATATACTATCATTATATATGTTGCTAGTGTCTCCAGGTTTTTTGGAAGGATTTTCCTTTGCAACATACAATTGAAGGATTCTACTTGCAGTTGTTAGCCATCTGGAATGTACTATTGGTCCAGGTTTGCAATTTGCCTAATCATCAGAACAGTTGCCTTTTGAAAAAACGTAACAAATATCCCTGAGGTTCTGTTGGTCTGTACTGAGCTCCATATCAGAACTTTCGTGCGGAAAATACTCGACAGCAATTTTTGAAAATGGTACCACGAGAAGCTCTTCACATTTATGAAGTGCTTTTCCTATTTCGCGTGTTAGTGCTTTTCGGCTGGACGTTTTACCGTCAACTTTCTGCAGAAGATGGCATAGCGGCAGTTCATTGATATGCAACAAGCAAATTAACCATTGTAATGGCCGACCAAGATCTCTATCTCCAACAAATGAATAACCCCGCCCTTTGTGCCAGTATTAATGCTTGTTCCATCACATCCTACAGCTAACATTAATTACCGAAAATAATGATAACAAGTTGTCTCGAAAGCAGGCATGGTGTAGACCATTACTATTAGAAGTTACAGCTTATATTACAACGAAAAAAGCAAAATTCTTATCCTAGAATTACTTTAAACACAATTTGAACTATCCGCATAAACTGCGAGGAAATTTAATAATAAAATATACACAAAATCATTTTACGTTGAATTATCACAATTTAAAATTAACAGCTCAATGATCACTAAGAGCATATGAAGTGCATCTATTCATAACTAAAGGTATGCTACTTTGACCTTGAGTTCTTCTTTTGCTTAAAGGGAAAGGATGTTGTTGACTGTCTCCGTTTCATTAACTATCGACTTTACATGTCTGACGCACTATCATGAGAAGTTTCGTCTGACTGATTCTGACGCGGAAAATTGATTTGTTTTTTGAATTTTTGCACGAAAAATTCAAGAAATATTTAGACAATCTGAACATTTAAATATTTTGTTATTTAAAACATATAAGTCAAAAAATATAATACAGTTTTCTTATTACAACTCTTGACCAGAACGAAAATCCACTTAATGTATTTGTTACGTCAAACTTTGGTCGGGTTGGGGCGCATCTTAACTTTGTCCAAACTAAGTAAAATTTTACACATGTTCAATTGGGCCTACAGGGCACCTTTTCCACACCCTGCCGAATAAAAATTCCAAAAAAAATTTTTCCACTACACCCTACTGGCCAATCTATCTTTTTGAGATACGCCTTTCTTCTTTAAAAGGGCAGATGCATCCCAAATTTAAAAAAAAAAAAAAAAATATTGCACACGTTGCTTACCCATCCATGGTAGGAAATGTTGATAATTAACAAGATAAACAAAAGCTTAAAAAATATATATTTATTACAATATAAAAAACAAGATTTGTTGCAAGCTTGTTTGCGAGAAGATGGCGAAGAAGTCACTCCTTATTAGCCTTGCTGCCTTTTGTGAACTTCCTCACAATTTTGTTTCGCACTTCCTGCAGAGATCGCGCCCTGGACAACGTCTTGCCCTGAGAGGCTTTCCGCTGAGTTGAGCGAGACCGTGTCTTGGTTCCCGCCGTTGCGGTCTCAGATTGTGAACTTGACACGCTGCTCTGGCGGGAACTGGCAGGAGTCAGCTGTCTGTTGTGTATCTCTGGAAAACAGGGGGAATTCGGAGTAAAGTTGTTACATATCATTTCAAAATGAGGCTTATATATTGCTTTACAAAATGAAAGGTTTAAGTTTTAACTAAGGTTATAGTGTTAGTTTATTTTCTTTTTAAACCCCAACATTACTGAAAGGAATAGGGGGAGAGGGAAACTTTTTTCTTTCAAAAAAAATTTTCCTCCATCAATAAATAAATAAATAAAGATGCAATACCTCAGCTTTTCTTTTTCTTTCTTTTCTTTTAGGTCACATACACAGAATAATTATTTCAAACATGTAGCAATATAAAAATTAAGAAAATTAATGTGTGTTTTTTTTTTTGGTAATATCGCTTCAATTTTCTAATAACGGTCTTAACTAGTGCCAAATGAAACTACAATTAATTGCGAAAAAGTGCAAAAATGAATAAACAAGTAAAATGAAGTTTGAAATAAAAAATATAGAAAGAGGGGGAGCTCTTTTGGGGGGAAGAAGGGTGCACCTGCGCAAAAATAATTTTTTTTTTGCAGCTTCTCAAGTTTTGTGCTTACTTTTACTGAGTCACTCCCGTCAGGAGGCTACTGGGCAGGCTGAGTATCACTGCAGTGCAACATGTGAAAAAAAAATTTCTTTTTTTCGAATTTTTTATGACGTAATTCGTTAGACGTCATTCATCGCTGAAGTTGCTAACATATAAATGCGCGAGATGGCGCTTTTGTAGTACAAAATTCAGCTGTGCCTTTTGTTCCATTTATTTCAAATCAGGAAGGAAGTGGTTTAATAAATCAGCCTGTTGTGAATATGAGCATTGTATTATTTTTTAAAACCCATTGTTGCTATTGCTTTTTATTACCGCAGACTTATAAATTATACGTACCTGTTGGACGCCACTCAAAAAAAGTATATAGAATTTAATAAGGGAAAGAAAGGCTGGACAGTACACATTTGCTTTTGTGCTGAAAATCAACAACACTGCTGTTAAAGTCATAGCACTTAACTTCGGTAAGTAATTTTTGTTAAATTTACTTAACGTTTTATTACAAATATCAAAAAATTATCAATTCATAGCGTATGTATTTGTTGTATCTTGCTTGCCCGTAAACAAGGCAAAATAAATTTTCATTGACTCACCGATGTGGGTGGATCTTTTTTGATCGATTGGCAATAGATTTTCGGTTAAAAAAGCGTTTTACATAATAGTTCAACTAAAAGGAAGTTATTGGCGGAAATCGCAAAAATTTTCTACGCGACATTGTTGTGTTTAATTTAACGTATAATATGTTCTTTATTAACATGCTTTTAAGAGCCTGTATGTCATGGAATCAGGAACGGAAATTTTATCCATTGAACCGATGACAATACAAGCTTCGGGTATTTTTTCGTACGTTTCAATTTAAAGAACAATTTCAAATAAATACTAAAGTAAGTGGTTTAAAAATACTTGTGAAAATATTAAAACTAGATATCAATGGAAAACCCTAAATTTTTTGAACAAGCAAAAATTTGATTGAAGTTCTTAAGTTAATTTGAAGAGGAGTTATAAGTGTTTCTAATTCCCTTTTTAAAATATTTCCTCGATGCAACTCATTAGTGCCTCTTTTCAATTCTCAACTAAAAAATAAAAGAAAAAAAAATCCACACTTTGCATTTTTACACCATTTGAAAAGGATTTTTTTTTTCTTCTCTAGGTAATATTTGTTTTTTGCTTCGAAGCTCAAAGTTTCTAAGGGAAAAAAAATGTACCTTTCGCTCTTCTCTTACTTCTGAATAAAAAATTGTGAGATTTGTCTGCTATTAAATTTTTTTTTCTTTTTTTTGAATTTCCCAAACAGTTCAAGAATGCCCTGTATTTTCGTGCAATTTTTAAAGAAACAAAATTAAGAACTACATTGAAAATTGAATCCTACATAAATCCCAGTCCAACAGGAAAATTAGTTTCAGACAATCTTTACCGGTAAAAAATCCTGACGTAGAATACTTGTTAATTCTCAATAGAAATAGATAAGGGATCATTCATAAATGATGTCACGCTTCGAGGGGGGGAGGGGGGTTCGTGAAATTGTGACAAAGTGTGACAAGGGGAGGGGAGGGGGTAACAAGAAGTGTGACAGCATGCATTATGCAACATAACGTGACGCGTGACAAAGGGGCGGAGGGGGTCAAATATATGGGGAAAATCGTGACGTCATTTATGAACGGCCCCTAAAGTCTGTTAACGCTTTTTTTTTGTTTTTTTTTTGCAGTGTTAATGCAAGAAAAAGAACTTTTCTTTTTTGTAGCATAAATTCAGATCTAATAGACGGATTAGCTTTGAAAAAAACACTATCGGGATATAGAATGACTTTTAACATCGGGACATTGAATAATTTTTGACATCCGGTTATAGAATGATTTTTGACATCGGGACATAGAATGATTTTTGGTATCTGGACATAGAATGATTTTTGACATCGAGACATAGAATTATTTTTGATATCTGGACATAGAATGATTTTTGACATCGGGACATAAAATGACTTTTGATATAAAATACGTACTGAGCCCCAATATAAATTAATTCTGTAAAAATTGTTTCCCTACCAGCGTCGTGTCAATTGGTAGGAAAACAACTTAACTTTCTTGCAGTACAAATCCTTAACAAACTGGATACTTTGGTACACACGAACTCGATTGGAAAGAAATTTTGATGTAGCGTACTAATTCTCAATAAACTAAATTACTTCTGTAAAAGTGGTTCCTCTTCCAGTGCAGCGTCAATGCAGGGAAAACCACCTTTCTTTTATAAATCCGGTTCTAACCGGCTACTTTGCTTCGAACGATTTCTATCGGAAATAATAATTCCGTAAAATTTGTTTCGCTACCAGCGCAGTTTCAGTGCAGGGAAAACAGTAATTCTTTCTAACAATATAAATCCTCATCTAACTGGAGTTTTGACGTAGAACACGTAATTATTTCTCAATAAACTAAATTAATTCTGTAAAATGTGTTTCTCCACCAGCGCAGTGTAAAGGCAGGGAAAACAGCTAGTCTTCTTTTCAACATAAAGCCTGTCTCACTGGCGGATTTGCTTCGAACGATCTCCAAGGAAAAGAACTTTTGACTTAGAATACGTAAAAATTCTCAATAAACTACTCGAAAATTAATTATGTGTAAAAGTTTCGCTACCAGCGCAGTGTAAATATTTAGTCTTCCTTACAATATAAATCCTATAGATCCTTATCTAACTGGCTACTTTGTTTTGAGCGATCTCTATCAAAACGTACTTCTGACGTAGAACAAGTAATTATTTCTCAATAAAACTAAATTAATTCTGTAAAATGACTTTTTCTACCAGCGCAGAGTAAAGGCAGAGAAAACAGCTAGTCTTCCTTACAACATAACGGTAAATGTATTTACACTGAGAAGAGTAAAATAAAATAATTTTTGGGGGAAAAAATAGAGCCGACTTCAAATTAAAAATTGCGCTAAAAAGTAAAAGACAAATTTAATCTTTAAACAACATCGATACTACTTTTAAAGTTCTAGAAGTCGATGCAAAATTAGGATAGATAAAATCTTTTGTAAACATGAATTCCATTACAAGTATAAATGGCCCAGAGTTTGCAACAGTTTCTAGGTAAAGTAACACCATGGTGTGATGGTAATTAGAATTTCATAATTTTGCACCGACTTCTAAAACTATGTTTGAAAGCCGTATTGATGTTGTTTGAAGAATGAATTTATTTTTTACTTTTTAACGCAATTTTTAATTTGAAGTCTGTTCTATCCCCCCCCCCCCCCAAAAAAAAAAGAATATTTTATTACATATAAATGCTGCTTTTATTTTACTATTTTTTTAACAATTAAAAAGGTGTACTAATATTTAAAATAATTTATAGCGTAAGCAAAAGAAGAAAAAGAGCGAACGAAAGAGAGACAGCTAAGGTTAAAAAATTGATGTTGGACGTCAACGTGAAAGTAGGCTCCTTTAGTTCTGAATAAACAATTGTTTTTCATTTAGTTTTACACTACACAACGAAATTTCTTTGGCTTACTAATAGTCCAAAATAGCAAGAGCACAAAGTAATTAAGTAAAATTAAACAAACAATGCAAACTTAGATTTAATATTTACGAAAGACAATTTGTAAGCGAGGGATATCAAGTACAGGCATTCTGTTTCAAAAACATAACTTCAATTTTATTCAGTTTTAATTATTTTTAGTTTTAAGCAAAAGTATATTATTTCTCATTCATTCTTGGAACACACACACTTCGACAACGCATTTCAAGTTGGCAGTATATTAACGTTTCCGCTGAATTTTGATTAATTTGGATAGTGAAGAAGGTCTCGGAAACAAAGTTGTCTGGAAGAATCATCACTCACGTTCCTGCAAGAAGGGCTTGAGCAACGTGTAACTCTCTTTCTTCAACTCCTGCAGGGCCCGGCACTGTTGCCAGTTGAGCAAAAAGTTTCGATAAGATGCCGTGATGGGGCGGCTGTCCAACTCCTCTGAAAGAGAAATGATATGAAAATGAGCAGGGTTCAGGTTAACCTGGCGACAAAAATAAAAACCGTCGACAAATCATCAACAAATTTCGAACAAAATCATACGTGGGCGACAAATTTGTCGCCTACAACTTAAATTTGAGGCAGTGAGAAGCAAAGGGATGTAAAGGACCAAAAAACGATTCTGAGGAAAAAGGGCTCAAAGTTTGGATCATATGGGACCTTTAATGTTATTTTTTTCCAAATCTTGTTGAAGCAGAGCGCCTGTTAGAGCTATCACTAACATTTCTTGTCACAATATCGAATGGTGCTTTTTTTCCCAATCATTTGCACCAGTTGTCTCCAAACTTTCAATTTTGTCACTTACATCCCTTTGCCTCATTTCATCATCCTAAAAATGTCAACTTGTTTGTTTGTTCGCTTCAGGCCCGGATCTGTGTACCCGCAGACCCCGCAGTGCAGGGGGGCCCAAAGCTTAAAAGGGTCCTAAGGAAAAAACGTTTCTTTTTTTTAGAAGTCAGTGCATTAAAGATTTAGAAGTGGTGCACTTCAGCTTTTCTTGCCGGTTAAAAAGATTTCGTTTTGTCTGAAATTTAAATATTTTACAATGCACTACTCATTTTATTATTTATCTCACTGAGTTTAATTTTTTTATTATTGAAGATAGTAAAAGATTTAAGTGAAAAAAAAATGCTATTTTGCAGCACAGATCCATTTCACTTTCAAAACCTGTGTATTCAATTTTCATTGCAAACTGATGACTAACAACTTTGAACTTGTTAACGTCACAAATGCACAATTTAAACTTAATTGCTCTGCATTGGCACTTGGCACGATGGTGCAGTTTGAACGTTTCTGATGAACAGAGTGCAAATAAAATTTCTTCACCTTCGCATTTATAAAAGAATAGAAAGTAAAATTTGCGAAAAAAATGAACACTTTGGTACCAAGTCGAAGAAAAATCCCATTTAAACCGAGCATTGAAATTTCCAAAAAATTAAACTTACTGTATCATTATTGCTAAGCTCAAAAATATTCTGAATGTTTCAGATTTCTTCTAAATTGCAGATTTAAAAAATAGATAAATAAGTAAGTAAGTAATAATAATAACGAGAATATAAAAACATTGTAGTTAATTTTTGCAGTTTTCTCAAAGCGATTAATATGCTCTTCTTAGAATCATTATGTAAGTATAATAGGTGTTTTAAACTGAATGTCAAAACAAAATATTTTGGAAATTCAACCGTTTTTTTTCTTTCTTTCTTTTTTTATTGTTAAGTTTTTTTTCTGAAGAAGTTTTTTTCTGCTGGTCCCTTGAATAAGTTCATGAGCGGCTACAATGACACACACACGTCTATATTTATATACTATATAAATATAATTTTTTTTAGCTATCTGAAAAAATGGGGGCCCCAATTATCTCTTGCGGGGGGGGGGGGGCAAAATTTTATAGATTCGGGCCTGGTTCGCTTGTACCGAAAATTTGATTTGCAGCGTGCCCTGATTGTGACATAGCTGCATGCAATTAGAAAATTAAATATTTCAACTGATGTTTTCAAAGGACATGTTGCCGAGAAGCAATTTTACCGCCGTATTCACCGTCAACTCTAACCTCATGGTTTGACGCGAAACCGGTCTCCAACCTGAAGTTACCGCGGATTTCCTATTCACCATCAACTTTGACTACGCGCAAACAGGTTCCCGAAACCATGCCAGGTCGAGTAACTCAACCAAGCTCCAGAGCAAAGTTAAGGTTTGAGCGCATGCGCAGTACATGTAAACATTAGCAATGGCGGACTGGATGTTGCGAAAATTAGAATATGTTGAGATTTTAGAGCTTTCTTCGCTTTACACGATCTTGAATTTCTGAAGAGGCCTTACAAAAAATACAACTTTAGAGTTGTTTTAATTTTATTAACTAGTATTGTTCAATGTTTTCTTTGTCGCTTTTGTGTGTTTCCGATAATGTTTTTCTCTCGGGAGCTATTACTTCATTAAAGATTTTGAAACTTTATCATGATTCCTAATTGAATAGAAATACCAAAAAATGGGGGGTAATATATCTTTAGTATTTTTATTTAATTATTTATTTTTCTCTCTCCTTGTTGCTTTTTGATATAATTTTATTCTACTTTAAAGTGTACATGTATATACTGAACATTTAACATGCGTCCTGATTTTTTTTGCCAAGGTTACTTCTGAGCCTGCGAAGTTCATGTGGAATATTTTGATTTATGTATGTCGAATAAAATAAACTTGTTGACCTTTACCATGTGTTTTATGTCATTGACCAATTTACATTTGCTTGTATATTCTTTTCTTTTTTTTTAATTTAACAAAGGTTTTGAATATGTGAAACGCTTCTTTAAAAAAAAAAAGACATATGAAATGAATCCATAATGCTAATGGCAGTTTTGTGTTTAAAGGTAAACTGCAAGGTTTTTGAAAAAGTCAAAATATTCGCCATATGTATTTGTATTAATGAATTCATATTTTCATTAGAAAAAGGGTTCTTGTTAACCCCAAATCACATAATTTTGAATTGCCGTTTCATGCAGTTGTAAGACTTAAACCAAATTTTTACTGTACTTTGCCAATGCGAAGTGATTGTAAGAATAAAGTATTTACAATAGTTATAATTGAAATCAAATGCATTTTTTAAATACTCTCATGAATTTAATGCAAGGCCATAAGCAGATTTTTTTTTTTGGGGGGGGGGAGGGGGGAGGCTTTGAAACAGTTATGTTGAGGAAAGTTTCAGTTAGGAATATATGCTACATTGCGAAAATTTTCGGGGGGGGGGGGGGTTCGTGGGCATCCCTAGTTACAGCCTTGATTTAATGGAAGAATATTCAAATAAAAATGTAAAAGATACAATAATACGCTACTGCTTGGTTCATAATGGTACATTTCTATATTATATATATATCGTTTGTGAATGGTACATTTCTAATGTCAGAAAGAGATATATTACAATGATAAAATTGGTTATAATTTCCTATTCGTTATATATATATATATTTTCATTTTCCGAGAAAAATTTTATTGGATTCTTTACTTTTCAATATTTTTAAATGTTTCACACGAGTGCTAGAAGTAATACCTTCTCAAACGGGCTAAAAACCACTCGTGTTTTATTCATCGCTATATCGCAGAGAACGGGAATTTTAAAAAACGGGAAACGAAATGTACACTGCGCGGCGAAAAAGCATGAAGAAAATCATGTGATAGTTTTGACCAATAACGGGCCTGCGTACATTCCCACATGGCGTCGAGTTGACTAACTTCGTGGTTGGAAAACCCCAGGTTGATTTTCCTCCGTGAATACCGATTTTTAACTTCGCAGCGCTGAGCCCCAACTCCGAGTTAACGGATCTCGTGGTTTCACGCGTGGAGTTAGGTTGACGGTGAATATGGCGGTTAGTTGCTTGGTATGGTCGGCGTTCTGGTATTCGGGTAAAAGACATTTAATCTACAAAAGAAAAAAAAAAGATTACTGCAATAAATTATAATTTTCAATTGGTAATGCCACGCTGTAAACCAGATAGGGATCATTCATAAATGATGTCCCTTTTTTTTTCAATACATTTGATACCCTCCCCTATTTTGTCACAAAGTGTAACACTTCAACATGCAAAGCATACGCAATTGTAGTTTAGAAACAAAGCGCTGTGTTATAGATCCCACTTACAATTCTATTTTTCAACTTTAACAATGTGTTTTAATAACATTTGTGAGCATGAAAATAATAATTTTTTATAGGTGTACTTAGCTTCTATAAAATAAGATTAAGTTTGTAACAGAAACATAATTAATATTTAATAGCAAAAATACTAATGTAAATTAGCAATCGAAAGCAATAGTATTTTAGAACTTTTGATATAGTTTGCTTTACCTTAACTTTATTTTATGAACACAAAATACTCTTAAGAGATTTTAAATTTAAATATAAAATAACACCCGCCTAAAAATTATTTTACATAATTGAATTGAAATCTCTTTTCATTCTTCGCATTAAGTAATATAAAAATAGTTAATCTGCTGATTTTAAATGTTTTTATCTTAACAAAAATATATGATGCCGCCTTTCTTGGTACCCTCTCCCCTCCCCTTGTCACAAATTCTAGAACTCCTCTCCCCCTCAAAGCGTGACATCATTTATGAATGTCCATTACACAATTCAAAAGTTAAAAATACTATAGTAGCAAAAAATTTTTACTGTTTTCCATAATAAATTGACAAGATCTCAAAACTGGAGCTAAGGACAAGAACACTGAGGCTAAAGTTAAAGTTAAGTATTTCAACTGAAAATGAATCTATTTACCCAGTTCGAGACAGGCGACCACTAAACTATCCCTATATTTCCTCTGCCTGCAGACAGGATTGCCGGAAAGTCCTAAATGCCGGATTTCTGTCCAGTGTCCAGCCGTCTCCACAAGCTCCGTCAGATCCAAAATGTGATTCTCTTCTGCTTGCAACTGTTGCAGACAACGCAGAGGTCTGAAGTCTTTCAGAGTCTTCAGCCGATTGCCTGAAACACTGAGCACTTGAAGAGTTTCCTGTCAGAGCAGAAAAAAATTCCCTTTCTGAATGAGTGCAAAAGGAAACATACGGAGAAAAATTTGTAAAGTTAGTGCAGTTCTTCCGTAATTTAAACAACCATCAAGAGTTTATGACAATGGAATTAAAAATAATCGCTGTAGGGTTATATAATGATCAAAGTCTGCATTATATGAGACAAAATATGCATATTCTCTAAAAATACTTAAAAATATGCCCTAAAAAATGCCCTTATAGTTTTTTTAAGTGTAATAATAGTTGTCACCTCTAGACTAAAAAAAATCCTCTTTCCATTCTTGCATTTTGTTAGTAAACTAAACTCGCATCCGACAGCCCATTTTAAAGCCAAGCCTGTTCTGCTCATCTCGGCTTTCGAAACCGAGGGCCCTGGACTGCAGAAGTTCCGGTCAGTTAGTCCGCTTGACGTGGAACGCCGAGTGTTTAGCTCCCAAGCATGTTCGGTACTCATTTTATCAACCCACCCAAGAGATGAGGGTGTGAGCCCTGTCAAGCCCGGTGATTGAATCCCGGGTACGGCTTAGTGCTAACAGGGAAGGAGGTTGGAGGAGAAAAGTGGCATGGGAGCACGGAACGCTGCCACTCTGCCACTGAAATCAAAATGTGTTTTTCAAGGGTTTATTTGATAGGTATTTTTCGCTGCTTTTATTCTTTTTTAGACATGTCCTTACGTGAAAATTTGAATAGCTATTAAAATAATGGAGTTATTATTTTTCAGCTCAAAAATCTCATCCGTTCAGGCTCACTGACCTGCCCTAGGTATATATTCCCCATAGGGGTTGCTCACTGATCCGCAACCTCCCTCTTAGATTCTTTTTTTTTTTTTTTTTTTTTTTTATTGGTCACCGGAAGGGACAGTATTCATTTTCATCAAATAAATTTTTCATAGGTCGTCCGAGTTTTAATTCTTTGTAATATATATATATATATATATATATACGTTTAATTCGGTTTCTTAAAATTTTTTTTTACTTAAACTAAAATCTTAAGGCAAGGAAAAATAGCAATATGTAATTATTTTTAAAATTTTTCCGTTTTTATGCAATTAGTATGCATTGACGTCAAAAGTAGCAAAAATAGGCAATTGCTCATGTACATATGCATATGCAAAAAAATCCGAGCTTTGACAAATGACTGAATCAATTTTGTACACCAACGAGGAGCGTGGCCAGAACACTAATTTACTGTATTGTGCACACTAAAAGAATTCAAATTATGACACATTTTCTCTTCTATGTGATGGATACTTGTGCATCGAATTGCATGATTTTCTCCATAAAACGGGAAAACTCACCGCAATGGCTTCTATTGATTCCGATTCCACTTCTAGTGCTGCAGCGTCATCTGGTAGTTTTTGATATTCGATGTACAGTTCCCGTAGGTGTCCCAGGTTCTTCAGACCCTCCAGTTTCGAGATGGCATTGCGACTGATGTTGCTGGAAACGGTATTGGCTGTTTAGAAATGAAAATTTGGCGAACTCGATTTCGAAACTGATAAATCTGGTTACAAAATACGGTAATAAATCATACTACATTCTTTTGCACCAACGGCTACGCAATTTCTTTCTGTCGAATTGAGCATGAACACTTAATCACTCTTGAATTAATGTTTATTATTTTTTTCGTTACTTCACTTGTTTTTCCTTGACATGTGTATGTATATGCGTATTCCTGTACGTATGTATTTGTGTGACTGTATGTATCTGTACTTGCCTAACGGTTAATAGTAGAAGGTTGCCATTTTGTATATAGAACCTGTAGAACGCCCAGCCGTGAACCTACTTCTCTTTTTTTGAATGCAATCGAATGTTTCAAAAGGGTTCTTGGCGGCCCATGCATCCCTTTTTAATTTTTTATTATTGTATTGTATGCAGTTAAACTTTAAAAATCGCGGAAGATTTCGGTTTTCAGGTTTCGGTTGCTTAATTAAATCATCATTGCCTGTTAGTAGACAATATCGCCGAGTAATAGCATTAACAAAGCCAGCTGATGGAATGAATTAAAATTATCATCGCCGCCTAATAAAATCAACATCGCCAATTAATTGAATCATAGTAAGTAAATTATTGCTCAAGACAATTATTATCGCATAGTAACAATAAACATCGCTGCTTATCATAGTTAATCTGACCTGTTAGCAGAATAAAAAACAACGATGTTTAGTAGAATCAACATCGACATTTAATAACATCAAATATAACAGTTTAATAGAATCAAACAATCCGCCGTTTAATAGAATCAAAGGTACTTTTCCATTTTTCCGGAGCAAATCTCGTCAAGCAGACGTTTTGGCGACAGCATACGCAAAAGGTTACCAGCAGCGATATTACGTTTGGGTTTGGTTGCATCGATATTGGCGACTTTATCGCCTACGCCGGGATAATGGAAAAGTACCGAATCAAATAAAACGTGATAAGCAATGAGCATAATGACTATTGCTTATCACCCATCCGGATTTGGACAGCCCGGTTAAAGCGATCATAGATAACCGTGACAGTCAGGAAACAAACAAGTAACTTGAGTAACATAAAGTAACTTGAGACTATTTTTAAAGGTAATTTCTTTCGAAAAATGAACCCAACTTACAGAATAGTAATTTGTTCAAGGGCATTTAAATTCTCCAGTTTCTTGATGCGATTCCCTTGTAGATATAAGCAATTTAATCGGCTCATGCATTCCAAGTTCTCGATCTGCTCAATTCGATTGTCATATAAGTATAGAGCTAGCAAATTTTCACAACTTTCCAAGTTCTCCTAAAAAGAATGAGGCAAAAAGTACTACTATAGGTTAATGCAATAAAATCATTGCGCACAGTATTCATACAGCTCTCATCAACATTTCCGTTCTTAATTTTGAAAATCGTATTTTCAGATATGTAGTTCTTGATCAAATTATTAGACGCCCTACAGATTTTTTACTACACGTTTTACACTCAGTCTCATGTAAGTTCCGTTTTTAGCATTCTTTCCCGTAAGAGCAAAAAAAGAGAGAGAGAGAATGAAAAAAGGTTTAATGTGTCGTAACAATATCGTTAAAAACAAGAAAAAGCCAAAAATAATTTAAGTAATTAAATAAATATTAAAGAATATAAAAAATTTGGCAGTAAGGCTTTGAGATGGGAAAAATGTGTGTCAGTTGGTCTGTCCCCCCCCCCCCCCCCCATAACTTTCGAAGCAATTGTTTGCTTCGAAAGATTTTTTTTTTGTATTCGAAAGATCTAGTCGAGGACATCTCATTTCTATACTTTATTTTTTGATTCGAACAATTTTTCGTTCAATTTTATTCAGTTCAAAAAATCTTACCATTAGCGGTTATGAGCAAAAATGGAGCAAGTTATGTAAACTCTGGGCGTAAGATCCAAGTTCCTATGATCACGCGTATTGGAAGGAGCTCACGGAGTAAAATACGTTTTGATTTGAACAATTTTTGTTCACTTTTGAACAGTTAAAAAAAAAAGAATAAATGAATGAATAACATTAGGGGAAATTTCAATCCTATATAAATCCTGATCTAATAGTCGGATTTGCTTGAAAAACTTTATCAGAAGGATCTTATGACGGGGGTAGAACATGTACGTTACGTATACGAAATTCATCCAGAACTAAACGAACCTTATTTAAATGATTTTTTTTAATCTGGATTTTTTAGGATATTTTTGAATAAATGAATGAATAAATCAATGAGTGAAGGAATGAATGAATAAATATGTGAATGAATAAATGAACAAATGAATGAGTGAGTGAAGGAATGAATGAATGCGTGAAAGAATATGTACAAACAGTTGAAAAAGGTATATTCGAAGTAATTGAGAACTAAAGCTAAATGAGAAAGAGAGAGAGAGAGAAATAGCTAGATTATCAATTTGATATTGGTATATTTGAGAAAATAGTCTCTTATAGTTCTAGATGGAACTTCTTGTTTACTCGTTTGGTAATGTTTTTGCTTACGATGTTCACACTTTCCAATAAAAATTCGCGCATGTATTTAGAGGACCAACAACAAATTGTAAAAAAAAAAATACATTTTTGATTATCCTGCATGGAAAAAACCTGGAAATAAGCTATAAATTTGACAAAATACTTTACTTGCTATGTAAAATCAATCTATGTATTTTCGCAAAAAAATCCACGTACATTCATGAAGCTTTCTTCCAAAAACGACAATTTCCTTCGCACGTTTTAGCTTATAACACGCAACATTTTCCATATATATCTTTACCAAACTGTAAAACTTGACATCATACGAAAGAAACGTTATACTGAAATTTAATACAAAAATACTGAATATTTGATAAATTATAAGCATTTGCAGGAATTACTCTTTTTACTGTGCATGCGAGAAAGACAGAAATAACATAATAGTTAAAAAATCTATTCAGAATAGACAAAAACATTTTTTCCTTTTTCAATGTGTTGTTGATCCTCTAAATACATACGTGTTTGAATTTTTGCTGGGAGGTATGAATATTGTAAATAAAAATATTATCAAATAAGTAAGAAACGTAACTTCACGTCAAACTGAGAGTTAAACGTGTAATTAAGGAAAATCTGCAGTGCATCTCATAAGTTGGACCAGACACCGTACATTATAAAATATTTTCTTATGCTTAAATATAACTCAGCTAGTGTCTTAGAAGTCACAGAAATACATTTCATAAGGTAAGAAATTCAAAATCATGTCTGGTAACACTTTCATTGTTTTTTTCTGGAATTTTACTCACGATGTTTCGAATGTGCTGTTCTTGGAGATATAGATGAGTGATCCTAGACAGAATGGCTTCATCCCCTTCTCCTTTCCTCGGATCCAACAGGTGTCTGGAGGAACAACGTAGAATGAGTTCGCTGCTGATCTTCATCTTACGCGCGCTTTCTTCATATCTCTCATCAGAATCCTACTGCAATGATAGGAGACGAACTTAATAAAGTGCCGTTGCCCCAAACGACTATAAAACTTGTAACAAATCTCAGATCAAATCGCACTTTTAACCACGTACCAGTGATTGTCGCCTGAGATTTCAAGCTAGTGATAAATCACCAATATGAACTAAAATATAGCAATTCATGATCTTAAAAGGTTTTAAAAATAAATAAAGAAAAAAAAGAGCACTATTGAAATGCATTTCACCATTTTCAAATATTGACGATAATCACTGGAATTCGGTTAAGATAAAAGTACTGCAATAATGACAGCATGGAATATGTGGGTTTTCTCTCTTTATAATTACCGAATGGTATACGTTATACTAAAAATCTGGATAAACATTACATCGATATATGCTGATTGATATTTTTCAGTATTTATCGGTTGAAAGATCTACCTTGGCGATTTTCTCCCGAATTGTCACTAACATGAATTTACCAGTAATTGATGCCTTCAGTTGGCGATAAATACATGTACATTAAAATACAGAAATTTTAATAATAATGAATTTAATAAGCTTAATTTAATAAAGATACAATATATATATATAAAACAAAATTTATAAACAATGTATTTTAACATCGACAACTCTCTCATAGAAATGCAAACAAAATTAATAAAAGTTTTATTGTAGAAAAATAAGAGCGATCTCTTTAAATTCAGCAAAATGCTTTGTGTACATTTGACTTGGGTGTGTCAAACCAGAGTTCAAACTCTCTTGGGACTTTAACACCGGTAATACCGATAAGTACCTAACATTTTTCCTACAGTAAATAAAGTGTTTTTATTTTCTATTATTGCAAAATCAAAAAGTTTCTTTTTTAAAATTTCATTCAAAGACGGAAAAATTAGCACATATGAAATAATTCCGCTACGGAGAACAGAATTAATTTATTGGTAATGTCAGTGTCAAAAGTTACCAGAGTTCAGTTAGAAATGGGAATAGAAATATAAACCCTTATGCCTTTAATTGATTTATCGCCTGATTGATGAAACGCTTTACTTTTTAGACGTTGAACTCGCAGTTTATTTTGCTTTCAAAAAATACGGAAACTAATTTTCCTGAGACTTGCTTATGCTTCTTTTGTATGTTTTGGTTTATTTTCTTATTTCCTTCTTTGTTGATCTCGTTCTATACTACAAATATCAAAATAAATCTCAAGGGTAGCAATTATAGCGGCCTTTACACACACGTTCTTAACCGCGATCTGGACGGCGAGCCATTCAGATCCGCGGTCAAGAGCGTGCGTGTAAATGCAATTTTAGGACGCTCAAGAACGCGGTTAAGAATGACACTCAGATGCGCGCTCATGATCGCGCTCCAAGAAATGATGCATTTTACACACACGTTCTTAACCACGCATCAAAGGGGGAGGCTTCTACTGTGGCTTCTGTAGGCGGCTTCAATGGAACGCCCCGCATCTGAACGCGTTCTTGCGCGCGGATAAGAATGTGGTGCATTTTGCAACGCATTCTTGAACGCCACGGTTTTACTCGAGTTCTTGACCGTGGCTAGATGCGCCACGTTCAGTCGCGCGGTTAAGAACGTATGTGTAAAGGTCGCTTAAGTTTAAAAGCTTCAAACTGTTGCCAAATTTCAAAATAAGATTCACACCAAATTAATCAGACATCAAAGTGTTAAAACACTACGTTAACTTTAGCCCCAAAAAAGTGGAAAATTTAAGAACTTTCCAATTGAAGTTGGCTATTTGTTTAAATGTAACGTCAAAATAAATGGATAAATAAATAAAATACAATATTTTAATATAAATAATCACAGAATGTAGTAGAATTATCGCAATAAAATTTTGCAGCTTCATTCATAGTACCTTAACCAGTGATTCTTGATTTCAAAATTTGGAGGTACACAAAGAAAAAGATAAGTTAAAAGTTGTTTACTTATCGATGCTGTGTAAAATAGTTTGTGATAATAATTTTGAATGTAATATATACTACAAAAACAGCAGTACGTTTATTAAGGGATTATTAAAGTAATAATAAGAATACTTTTATTGAGAAATTTGAGTTTGATGTTTTTTTGATAATTTAATTATATTTGGTCGTAAAAATAACAATGCTACTCTCATATCGTCTTCTACATTTAACAGTCTCGATCTTTTTCCTTTTTTATATTGGTTAATACTGAAAATCCGAATTCACACCAAGAAGATTTAGAAAATTGTAATAGTATTCTTAAGGTTTTTTGGCTATCACGTGATAATCGCATCCAATGTTAATCCAAACTGAATTAATTGACTCTTCTGAATATTTTAAAATTAAATTTCGAAGTGAAATTAGTTCTTCCTCTTCATACAAAGTTAATTCAAATACAGAAGTATTCGTTATCACAAATAGATTACGAACCTAATCAATTTTTTTATAACTAAATTTAGGAAATTAAGAATATCTGGGAAATAAAACAGTTTAAAATATGGTATTTAACTGTAAAAACAAGTTTTCTTAAAAGGTTAAGTGTACTTTTCTTTAATAAAAACAATTTTTACTCGTAATAAAAAAAATAAATGTTTACTATGTAAAAAAATAAATGTTACATTTTAAAAATTTGGCGGTACACAAAAGTATCTCGGCACAGTGGTTGAGAATCACTGAAACGATCAACCTATTCGTTTATATATCTTTTTTTTTTTTTTTTTTTGTATATTTAATTTTTTGTCACCTTTATGTGACAACAAAAAACTAAAATATATTGCCTTTTATTTATGCGAGTAAAAAAACTCGTTTGTATGTTTACCTTTTTGTTATGTTTCCCTCGTTTGTATGTCTTCGCTGAACAAATATGAAAAGCAAATACATTTGGAACCAATAAAGAAAAAACCTCACAAAATTTTTGAACCGTGTCGAAATGCAAATTAAAATTAATATTTAAAGTGCAAACATCTATAAAAATGAGTAAAACAAAAGAGAAGTTTAGAAATCTGCGAGTTTAAAATTTGCTCACAAAAACGAAGCATTAAACGAAAATAAAATTGAATGCTAAAATTTAAGCTGGTCTCGTTTGGAAGCAAAATCAGTGCACTTATAAAATAATTGTTGTCATATCATTAATTTTGCATAAAATTAGTCTGATGAACTAAAGTAAAATACAACTACTGCATCTATAAGGAATGAATGTAATCTAGCTGTGTTTTATTTTATAACAGAAGAATCAACAATAACTCATGTAAAAATTGATTGCGGAATTTTTGAGTACATTTTATTGTATGAAATTTTTTCTCCGCTTTAAATTGTTATAGAATTTGAAAAACGAAAAACCTTCGTTTATTCCGTAAGGTTGAATTGATGAAAAATTTAGTAAATATTGAATTACGTATAAAAAAAGAAAGGAAAAGAAAAGAAAAATTTAAACACTTTCAATTTGACCCTTACCAATGTTTTCTTCAAATGTGATGACTGAATTCGTATCATATCCTGTATCAATCCGTCAAACAGCATAAAATTGTGAACGTTCAAACAAAAAAGCAAACACATACACATATCTTGATGTCTTTATTTACAGGTTTATAAAACGCTTTACTCATCAACAGTACGCTCATCAAACAGTTTTATTGCAGCACTGAAAATTAAACATTCGAAGTCCAAAAGATTTGCTCCCTACAAAATACGGCGAAAATGCCAAAAATGTCGGAAAAAAACGAAATTTTTTTATTCGCTTAAGTAGTAAAATAAATCTTTAAAAATGTTCCCTGAAAGTTTCCGAAAAATTAAAGCAATATTTATTGATTTATCATTGATTTTGTTAGGGTGTGATTTGCCACCTTTTCATTCCGAAACCGAAACTGTGCTGAATATAAACCACATATTCATTTTTTAAAATAAAATAAGTGAGAAAAAGCAATTTCATCGTGACTGTAACTGAAAAAAAAAGAGTCCCTTACTTGAAATTTTGATAAAGAAAGCACTTAAGTTTTTGCAAGCTGAAAACTTAAAATGCTGTTTTCTCTCGCTTTGTTTTTCGCGCATTTCATCTCAATTAAAATGCAAGGGCCTTTTTAAATTTGCATCTATAAAGTGGATTTTTTCCCCACATGTTCCTGAAACTATACATAACAAATTTGTGCTTTACGTTTATGATAACTTAAGGTTTTTTGAATTTCTCATTCTTTTTTCTGTGTTGCTTCAGTTTTTATTTTTTTCTCAAAAAGTATCAGACTTATAAAAAATTCAAAGCATAAACGTTTTGCTTTATGAGTAATGAATCAATAAAAAAATTTGAGGCTTTATGTCAATTTTTTAAGAAGAAGATGCATTTTTAAAAATTGCTAACTTTCGTTTTAAAAATTAAAATTTTCAAATTATTTCCAAGAAATCCAGTTTTTTTAAAACTTTAAATTTCTTATAAAGTGATATAAGATGACATGAGACAAAAATTGTAAATAAAAACACCATATAGTAAAAATGCTGCCGACTCACCTTAAAAGAGCTTGAAGGATTGTGGAAATAAGAAACATTTAACGGGGTCTGCACGTCTTACCGAAATTAACTACCGAATTCTCCTTAATCTGAACTATTTGCAAAATCTTACGTTTGACAAGCACGTAATGGCAATTACAATCGGAACTGTGCATTGAACTAAATTTAAATTTCATATGAATTCCAATATTCGTTGATTTGATATTAATTCCAATAAAACTGTTTAGAAATGTTCATTTTTATATATCAGCCTTCGGGGGGAGGGGGAGGGGGAGAAAAAAAATATTTATGCAATGTCACTAGTTAATTCTTCAATTTTATACACTCTCTCTCTTTTTAAAACTAAAAATTAACAAAAGAAAATAAACTCTTTCTCTTTTTTTTCTTTTGTTAATTTTTTCCCTCAACTTAGCACAAAAATAAATTCCATAAATACAACTATGTAATTCTATTTTATTTCAATATTTTTCATGTCATTTTGAAGGATACTAGAAATGCACCCCTCCCTCCATAAATCTTCAGAACGATTTTAAGTGAAAAAATTTCCAAGTCAAAGCTTTTCGTATTTGTCTTTTTTGTAGCTTATGTAACATTTTCTGAAAAACGATTAGGAAAAGTTTATAATTTTTAAAAACCAATCATAGTACAATTTCTTGCAACTAGATGCTTTGTAATATTTCTTTTACAGAAAAAATATTTTATTAAACCTTTTTTAAATGAAGATTTTGTGGGAATGAATTCCAATAATTCATTGTTGCAAAAATTAGGAAGTTTAAATTAAGTTAAGCGAGTTTAAATTAAGTTAAGCGAGTTTGAATTAAACCTCAACTAAAGCGAGTTTAAACTAAACTTAAACTAAAGCAAGTATAAATTTAACTTAAACTAAAGTAAGTATAAATTAAATTTAAACTAAAGCAAGTATAAATTAAACTTAAACTAAAGTGAGTGTAAATTAAACTTAAACTAAAGCGAGTTTAAATGAAACTTAAACTAAAGCGAGTTTAAATGAAACTTAAACTAAAGACGAGTTTAAATTAAATTAAACCGAGTTTAAACTAAACTTAAACTAAAGCGAGTTTAAATTAAAGTTAAACTAAAGCGAGCTTAAATTAAACCAAAGCAAGTATAAATTAAACTTAAACTAAAGTGAGTGTAAATTAAACTTAAACTAAAGCGAGTTTAAATGAAACTTAAACTAAGACGAGCTTAAATTAAATTAAACCGAGTTTAAACTAAACTTAAACTAAAGCAAGTATAAATTTAACTTAAACTAAAGTAAGTATAAATTAAACTTAAACTAAAGCTAGCTTAAATTAAACTTAAACTAAAGCAAGTATAAATTAAACTTAAACAAAAGTGAGTGTAAATTTAACTTAAACTAAAGCGAGTTTAAATGAAACTTAAACTAAGACGAGTTTAAATTAAATTAAACCAAGTTTAAACTAAACTTAAACTAAAGCGAGTTTAAATAAAGCTAAAACTAAAGCTAGTTTAAATTAAACACGAGTTTTAATTTAAAACTTAATTGTTAATTTTCTGTGACCAGGTTTCCTGCCGTGAGCATGAATGGGTCTGATATACTTTCTCAATGCTATTAATTGTAGAGCGAAACGCCGGGTAATTTTACTAGTTCTAAATGAAATAAAAAATCACAATACATGCTTACCTTCTGTTCCTTGTACTGTAAACTAAGGGAGGAAGTATTTTCCCAGATTCCATTTCAACTTCAAGGTTTCTTCACGTGATTCATTTTCTGTCCGGCACGTTCCAATGCAGGAGTCCGGCTTCCCGCGTTTTCGATCGAACGAGCTGTCCGGCAGGAGGCGATTGTTTTGGTTAGTTTCGTATCCCTGGGAGACATGAAAAAGAACGCAAACGCATATGGCGGTTTCCCTGAGGTGGCAGAGCTTTCTAGTTTTAACTGAACCCGTGCATGGATTTGCATAAAATGTTTAGAAAGAGATTAACTCTGTAACACTGAAAGAGCAGATCGAATTTTTCAAAGTTGGAATGTTTTTTAGTATTTTCCAAATGATCCATGTGGGGATCATTCCACAGTATTCTGAAGTCACGTACGCAATAGTTCACAGCAAATTTTAGTTTTATTTTATTCTATTATAATTATTTTTTAATTTATTTATTTATACATTGCGGTAGAAGGTTTTTTAAAAACCTTCTACCGCTTATAAACTCGGGATTCTTTGATTTTTTGGATTCGAGATAATAAATAAATTAATAAATAAAATAATTAAATAAATAAATAAAGTACAGATATTTCATGATTTTTTTTCTTTTATTTATTTTTTTATTACTCTTTATCACTCAAAAACTCATATTTATTTTATTTTTTTATATGAGAGATAATAACAATAAATAAATGAATAAATAAATTAATGACATAATAAAATACTAACTAAATAAATGAAATACACGTATGTCAGGGGTTTATTTTTTATTTATTTATTTTAGCCCTTTATCACGCAAAAACTGGGATTTATTTGTTTTTTTGAATTCGAAGTAATAACAAAAAATAAAACACACGTACAATATCAGGATTTGAAAAGTTTATCTATAAAGAAAATTACGAAAACTTCGATCGAAGTGTTTTACTCACAGTCTACACTGCACTACGATACAGAAATTGCAGGGATCTAAAGTGGAACATGGAGCAGAATCGCGAAATTTTTTTTGGAGCAGGAGCAGAGCCGAAGCACGAACATTTATCGTGCTCCGTTGCGCGGATTTTTTTAAAATTAGAATTTGTTTAAAATTTTTAAACGACTTTTTTTCTCGCAGTAAAATTTGCTCTGACTGAACAATGATAAAGGACGAAAGATGATTTTTCATCTGCAAAACAAATTGTGTGTTTTAATTTTCTATCACCAACGTCAATAGAATTACTACATTAGATAAATAAAGATGATAATTATGATTCGTATTCATTCGGAGCATGGAGCGGAGCAATTCGATAAGGTTGTTGCCAGTTCCCTGAAAAAAATAAAAATGAAAAGTTTTGAAATATTTTCTCGATCTAAAAAAGGTCATAAAAATATAATTTAAAAATAAAAAATTACCTCTTGAGTAACATTTATATAAAATTTGTATTGAATGGTTCAATAGTATTTTTACTAAAAAAATACTATGAAAAAAAATTCTAATACATACGGAAAATGGACACCAAAAAAAAAAAAAATATTTTTCTAGTACTTAAATGTTCTTTTCCACATTTCTCCAAATTTACGGAACTTTTTACAATGAAATTTTATCAACTGATACTTAAATATATATTTTTTAATACAAATCAAAAGTAGTTTCGTAAATTACTTCATCAATTTATGAACGTTAATTAATTATTTGTACTATGTACGAGGCATCTGGTGAAAAGCAGCAAAACTAATAAATATTTATATCAATATTCATTTTAAAAGGAATATTATTTAAACAAAGAAGGAACCTGGGGAATTTTTTGTTGTTATTCATTCCTATCACTTGTTTTTTCTATGTGTATATTCGCTTATGTATTGAAGGAAAAAATTCTTGAATTTAAAATGTTCCAACTAAAAAGACATCAACACAAAGTATAATTTACTAAAACACAGACTGTGGTATAAATTTACTTATTTAAATATTTTAATTTTTTATTTCTACGTATTTGTAAAATAGTTTTAATTTATTTGTTTTTATCTGTTTGTTTAAATATTTCACACATAGTTAATATTTCACCATTTATAGTTCATCAAATCTCAAAACTTAATTGCATTTCACTAAATAAACTTTAAATAATTATTGAAATAAACTAAATTTCTTTCCCTTTTTTACAAGAACAAGGAGAATAAGAACTACAACTTGACGCTATCCATTTAAAATATTGTAATGAAAAAAATTATAATAACTCTTTATACTGGTTTGTCTAAAGTAACCCTTGCTTACAGTTACGGCTTATCTGCAAGAGCGCAGTTATCAGAACACGTCTTTTAATCGTTTGCTCAAGTGTGCGCAGAAAAAAACATGTGTTTTGATTTGTATCACTCCGAGCTTTGAGATAAGCTGTACACCTGTTCATTTTCATTGGCAAAATCCCTATAAAAATTCAGACTTTATGAAATGTTATTACTCATTCGCTAGCAGCTAATCATACAAGGTAAACCATTTTCCATCCATTTAAATTTACTTAGATGTTATTTCATACATTTAATTAAATATATAAGAGAAATTTTCAAAAAAGAAGTCTGAAAGTGTTTCGTAATATTTCTTAGTAATCGGTAACATGTTAGGAATAAAAATTTTGTAATTAATAATCTTTATGCCTCCTCGTATTCCGTAAGTAAACTAAAATTTCTTCATATTCTCGTAGAAAGTTTTAAGCCAATAAGCTTATTCATTACAATTTTATTAAAAAGGCTCTTACCGAAGAGCCTTTTTCATAATTTATATTTATTAAAAAATGATGTACTGGAAAGTTCTATTTTATTTGCTTTTTTTTAACTGAATTCTTACTTTCTCTGTTACTTTCTTCCTTCTTTTTTGGCGATTTAATATTTATTTCTTCGATAAAAACTAGGTTGGAAGGTTTTCGATATTGCTTTTTTTTATGAAATTTAAAAGTTTGCCAAAAGGTGATACTTTTTTCGCCCCCCCCCCCCCATCCAGTTAGTTGTTCTCAATATATTATTTTGCGCTTCGTAACTTTTCCAAAAACCGTTCCAATAATCCTTATTAGTAATAGTGTTCTCATTTAATTCAATACGTGCTTTACATAATAGGGTTATGGAGCATTTGCGTTATGCTTCCATTACTATACTGCAATTTACGATCTTCTGCTTCATTTTTACTTTTTTACGTAGCGGTTTTGATTGATTCCATATTTTACTCAAATGATCTATTTTCTAGCATTTATTTAATTTTTGTACTGTGTATTTGGCGCCATTTGGAGAAAATTTAGTTATTTCCTTTTATCAACTTAAATTTCACACATCAGCATTGGTTCATTACTGAATACTTTGGAAATAATGCTTTTCTTTCTTCCATTTTTAAGTGTCATAAAAGTGCTATTTAATTGAATTTTCAGGAAATGTTTTAAAGCTTTTGCAAGCGGGAATTTTGAGAACCGGTGTCCTTATTTTGATAGGGAATTTAAGATGGACTGTTGGTAATTATAGGAACAGCAGCTCTTAAAGGTCTGTAGTCTAATGGGTATTTTTAGTCACTGACGTCTTTATTCTAATGGAGATTTTTTGGGGGACTAATGTTCTTATTCTATTAGGGATATTTAAGAATAGTTGTCTTTGTTCAAATGGGGGCTTTAAGGAACATTTTCTTTGTTGTAGCAGAAAAAGCTGGGTTCGTTGTTCTTCATCTGATGGGCATTTTTAAAGAGAATTTTGCTCTTATTCTGATGGAAATTTTTAGATGTAGTGTTGTCTATATTCTAATTGCGATTTTAACGGACTCTTGATATCATTTTGGAACAATTTTCCTGATGCATAGCATACATGCATTTTAGTTATTTTTGCCTTTACTCTAATAGCAATTTTGATGAACAGTTGTTGGCATTTCAATGGGGATTTTTATGGACTGTCATTTTCTTTCAATAAAGAATTTTTCAAGGCCGTTGTTTTTAATGCAATCGTGATTTTTAATGAGTTTTACTTTTTAAATGGGATTTTTAAGGACTGTTGCCCATCTTTTACTTGAATTTTTTAAGAAAATTTTTTCTTATACATTTACAACAGAATTTTGGACAAGTGTCACTTGTCCTGCGAATGATGAAATATTCTCCCACGCAACGTCAGGCATGTCAGCTAGTTATGGATATAACCTACTTATTATCGAAAGCCATTTTCTCCTGTGTGTTAACCACCCATGAGTGCAATCTCAACTGCTCTCTAAGATGAGAAGCGAAAAATCTATTTTTCGTTTGCTGTTGTTTTAAAATATAGCATTACAAAGAAATAGTAATGGAAATGCATGCAGAATCAATGTAGTCTATGATATTCATTAAAAATGTGGGGAAAGAGTTTTTATTCTTTTTTATCATGTTTTCGAGTTATGCGCCATCTCTACCGGCTTTACCTTATGCCCCTTCTTGGGATTCGAACCAGCACCCAAGGCTCGGGAGCAATGTACTCGAACCTCTTGGTACTATTATGCTTCAATTTTAGAACGGACATCCGCTAGGAGATAGCACAGGGTTGCTTCTCACACACTAGCATGAAACCAATATTTGTGTGATGTCACATGACAGTCTGTCAAGCCGCTGAATTTCCAGGAAACAAAATTACCAAGGATAGATCGCCAATGATTTATCGCGCCAAAAGTGAATGGACTAGTCACGTGTCAATGAAGAAAGTAATAAGTCTTGGCGGAACTTTTCTATACCGTCGCTAGAAAACCAGTAGAGCAATTATTCTATTCTAGAATTTCTAAGCGAGTGGAATAATTACTGTACTGGTATGCTTCCTCTGATATATATGACTACAAAAGCCACTATACTGCGTTCACTATTCCTTTTTCTCCAATCAACAGGCAAAATGAAGAGCTTCCTTGGTGCTTCGGTGTTGATCGTGTGTCTGGGCTTGTCTCTGGCACTGACTGAGTGCGAAGAACACCGTCAGAGGGAACTGGCTTCGGACGCCAAGATCAAGCTGGTGCCCAAATGCGACGAGAACGGAGACTATGAGGATCTTCAGTGTTTCGAGGGCTCCCCATTCTGCATGTGCTGGAGGAAGGATGGACACCACATCACTGAACCCTCAAAACGTCTCGAGACTTGCCTCTGCCACGTCCACAGAGACAGAGAACTTTCCAGATGTAAGTAGCAACCTAAACTGTGTTGCAAAGTATTGTTATTATGGTACCATTTTAACAACAATTATCTATTTGTTCTCGACGACGACGTAGCGGTATCATGCATTCATAAGACTACTCTATACATACTAGCTGACGCATCAGGTGATTGACTACACGAGGCAGAACTGCTTCAAGTAAATGGAACCAGTGATGTAATCAGAAAGCCTATAACTTTTTTGCCGCTGTTGCAATTCGCCTGAATTTAACTTTACAAGTATTTCTAATGGGCAGACTTAATTAGATTCGCACCCGTTGCAACAACTACAAAAAGTAGGTAGCAAAAAGGGTAAGCAACTGCCTCCACCAGCCCCTGCCTGAATGAAGGACCTGTATATGTATTTATTATTAATGTAAAATCAATAATAGCAGTCCGTGATAAAAAACAAAGGCTTTAAAAAATAAATTTGACCGTATTGAATGTTCAACCTTGAAAAGAAATAATTTTCTTTCCATAATTCGTTAGTGTTGATCAAGAATATCAAACAGTGATGGTTGGTTTATAGTTTGATTAGATTTATTTGGCGCAATGATCATAATGCGTTATACTGTGCCCAACTGAAGTTGATAAAAGACTAAAGAAAAAAAAAGATAAATGCAAAAAAGGAGGAGACAAGATATCACATAATTAATAATAATTTCCAAGTTAAACATTTATCGCGAAATTCCAAATTTAGAATAAATTAAAATGCTTTCTTATAATGAACAAACTAAAATTATATTGGAAAGCATAAATAACAAAATGAACAAATTACAAAACAAACTGAGCAGAATGAATTTATGCACACATTACAACGAGAAGAAAACTGATTTTGCAATCATTATCCTTCTTGTTGCTTATTTTGTTCATATTTCAATCTTTTTGCGTCAATTAATTTTATTAAGTCAGCGATTCTCAACCTGTGGGGCGCGCCCCCTCTGCTGGGGCGCGAGAACACGAGAAGGGGGCGCGAGAATATCCAAGAGAAAACATTTCTTTAAAAAAATGATTAACTGACTGAAAAAAAAGCACACATACACATAGAAAACAAAATACATTTCGACATATTTAATAACTTATTAAAGTAAAACAAATTACTAAATTAAAAACAAATTTAATAATTATTAGTAACTTCCTTGGGCTTGTCTTTCAAAGCAAAGTTTTTCGAAGGAAGGCTTAATATTAGAAATTGCCACCCTCAGTTTTTTCTATATTTAGCCGAGATCTATAGTTTGTCTTCAAAGAAGCCACAGCAGAAAATCCAGTTTCACAAAAGTTGTTGAGGATGTTGAAAATAGTAATAGAGTGCGAAATGCACTTGTTTTTAGTGCAGAAAAATCATCCTCTTCTCCTGCCCAAAATTCAAATAGTGATTTATTACTAAATTAATTTTGTTATTAAAATTTCTTGTTTTCTTGTTTAGTTAAAAATAATTCAAAAACAGAATCAGTACTCATATACATTATTGTTGTATACATTTTATGGTAAGGGGGACGCGATGAAAATTATGATAGAAAATTGGGCCGCGAATACTGAAAGGTTGAGAAACGTTGTATTAAGTTGAAGATTGTTGGACTGAATCACTCTTTCCTTGTTATTTTGATGGTAAGGTTTTTTTTTTTTTTTTTTTTTTTTTTTGAATCAAGGACTTGTGAACGGAGCGTTTATGCTAAATGAGATCTTAAATACTACTGCAGTTATAATAAATACTCTTTTGTATGTGAAAAATTTTTCCCTTAATAATGTAATTTAATCCTACATATTGCTTTACGACAGCGTTTCTTAAATTGTGTTCTACGTAGCCCTGAGGTTCCGTAGAGATCACTCAAAGATTCCATGAAACTTAGAATCTGTCCCTCCATAACATTCATGAGGGACATTAAAAATACCTATAAAATTTCGAAAAAGCGTTAAGTCTCTCTGAAACTAAAAAATAAACTGATAGCTAACCCTCGCTTCCATCTAGTAACTTAAATAGTTGCAAATGAAACGGCTGTTAGCCGTCGTGAGTATATGGATTACTATAGAGTACTCCATACATGAATGAAAAAGGATTTTGTGATCTGTGTCTTAACCCTCTAATTCCCAACTACGCCTCAAGGCGGACGACGATAAAAAAATGGGCATTGCAGGGTTAACCCATCCTTGTGTTGTCTGATTGGTACTTTTACTGAAGCAGTAGAAACCGCTAATCCTTTAATACGAAGGCGGAGTTACTCAGTTATTACGAGCCAATTAGGTTAACCACAGTTTTCGCAAATCCGTGGTCTCGCCCATACCTGTCACCGTAAATGGAAGGGGAAAGGGCGTAGGGGGGATTGACCCTCTAATTCCCAATTCCGCCTCAAAGCGGGCGACGATAACAAAAGTTGGGCATTAGAGGGTTAAAAGCATAAATTGATTGACTTTTGCTTGTTTGTAAACGACCATTTCAGGCCACATTTATTTTCGAGTTTATTTGCTATTCTCAAGGCTATGCCTCAAACTCTCGTCCAATATGACAGATAGAACAAAACAGCACAATAGAATATTACAATACAAAGAAGGAAATAGGGTAGTGGGAATAGAATCCAAGCCTCTTTCACTGAGCGCAGGCAGGCAACGGGAACTGGTTCTAAGACCGCTCGGCCACTGAGGCCCCTGATTAAGTTTTAAAACCTAAAAAATAGAATTAATTACTGACTTGTAAATGAAAAAATAATTCACGGGGATGGTAATGATGGAATTATTAGTTTATATGCTGGCAAAGTAAATGTGTTGTAAATACTCTGACTGATGCTCAACTTAACATAAGTGTACAACTTTCATCCATAAAGCCTAATATTAAGTACATATGACATAATGACAGTCAATATCACTCATCTCATTAAAACATTACCTTTTGAAACCTTATCTGAATGTAATATATGAAGCTATTTAAAACTGAACAAACACATAAATGAACAAGAAGTTCCGTCTAGAACTATACGAGTCCCCCCCCCCCCCCGTATACACCCCGATTTCCCGTATACACCGAATTCAAATTTATAATCTAGCTATCTCTCTCTCTCTGTCTTTCTCGTTTAGTTTTAGTTCTTAATTGCTTCAAATATACCTTTTTCAACGGTTAATAGATATTCATTCAATCATTCATTTATTAAGTCATTCATGTATTTAGTCACTCATTTATTCATTCATTCTTTTGTTTATTCATTTAATCATTCATTGATTCAAAAATATTCTTGAAAATCCCAAACAAAAAATTTCATAGGAAAATAGGCTCCTTAGTTCTGGATGTACTTTCTATTTGTACATGTTCTACGTCATAAGAGCTTTCCGATAAAGTTTGTTCCAAGCAAATCGGTCCGTTAGATCAGGAATTATACAGGATTGAAATATCCCCGTAGGCGGTATGTTAATTTTTTTTGAACTTTTCAAAAATGAACAAAAATTGTTCAAATTAATATTTCACGCCAAGAACTTCTTCCAGTGAGCTTGTTCATTGGAACTTGGATCTTGTACCCAAAGTTTACATAATTTGCTTCATTTTCACCCGTAGGCGATAATGTTAAAATTTGTTGAACTGTTCAAAATTGAAAAAAAAATGTTCAAATCAAAAAGTAAAAAATGGAAATGAGATGTTCTCGCCGAGATCTTTCGAATGCAAAAAGAATTTTTGAATCGGACAATTCGTTCAAAAGTTATTAGGGGGGGGGGGGGGCAGACCGACAGACAGACAGACCGACAGACACATTTTTTCCCCATCTCAAAACCCTACTTTCAAATTTTTTATTTTTCAATCTTTATTTAATTACTTAACTTATTTTTGACTTTTCCTGATTTTTAACGATATTTTCACGATACATTAAGCCTTCTTTCATGCTTTATTATTATTTTTTTTACTTTTACGGGAAAGTAGGCTAAAAAGGGGCCAAGTTCGGTTGAACAAACGACCTTCGGAGTATAGTAGGTGTCACCGATAAAAGAGTTGAAATATAAAGGTTATTATACTAATTATTGTGTATAGAGATAGATAAATAAAAGGATTCAGATGATAATTATCTAATAAATTTAAATGTTGCTTATTTCAGCACAATCAGGAATGGTTGGAAATTTCATTCCCCAATGCGAAGAATCTGGCTTCTATAGTAAGAAACAGTGTCACGGATCTACTGGTTTTTGTTGGTGCGCTGATGAGAAGGGCAACAAGGTCGGCGAAGAATCTCGAGGAGAATTGGAATGTTAAAGATGAGCAGCACAGCCGTGTGTTCTACACAATTTTTTCGAGCTATGTACCAGATACCAGTTGTTATGATTAATATAAAATAAACTCATCCTCATCTGCTCTCAGTGGTTCATTTTAATTCATAAACAAAGCGCACTTGAAATTAGTCAAGACCTCCGTTACGGAAGATCTCGAAATTAGTACTTATATTGGTACAATTGATGCGAAAGAGGTATACAGAAAACTAATTTAATGATATAGACCAGTGAATATCGTGCTTGTCGACAAAACATTGATAATGTAAAAATTTGGCTTCTTAGAGTTTTCGACGACGTCCCTGATATGCTCCGAAGGCTGCAACCACCCCCCTCCTCAGTTTTTCAGAAAAGGGGCCGCCAAAAGTTCAATTTAGATATGGGAAAAAAAGAGAAATTTTCGCAGCAAAAAAGAAAAGAAAAGGAATGAATAAACAAAATTACAATCCCCCCCCCCCGCTGTAAAATTGAAAAAAAAAAGCAGTCTTCAAGTATTATTCAAGAGCATTGGAAAACCTGTATTGTTATGATTACCTAACTATAACCTTACTGAGGGCCTCCAAAATGCGCGTTTCAAACCTTTTTTTTTAACGAAAAAAAGTATCCAATACGTTACTGAAACACATGGCAAGGCTGAGTATGGAAAGAATAAATAAATAAATTTATCATGATAATTTCATAGACAGTTTTATGTTCAATATAAATATACATTTTTTAAATAAAAATATCCTTACAGAAATCTGCAAAAAGTACGAAAATGGGCAGCAGAAATACGTTTGAAATTTAAGAACAAAAGAGAGAAATTCAAAGTATTGTAATGAAAAGTTGGCTTGGAGGGTAGAAAAACGAAAGTAAAACTCCAAAACTAAAATTCAGGAGGTATGATATTTAAAATAAAACAAAACTCGAAAAAACCTTCTTACAATATCTCTGCGAAGTGTGCAGCAGTCCGAAATGTAAAAAATTCTCTGCAGGGGCCGAAGACGTTTGTATTCCAAGCAAATCAAAAACAGGGTGTAAATTAAAAGTTTCATAACAGAAAACCAAAATAAAAAATTTCGAAAAAAAAGAGGAATCAACTGTTACAGCATTTTTATTTGAAGTAAGCGAAAGAAGGCAGGGATGTAGCTGAGGTGGCTTCAGAAGAGTCCGAACTTCCCTCTTCTTTGTGAGACAAAGACACACAATCTTTTTTTTTCCTTGGTCAGAGTCGTCGTTAAGTTAGTGTGTGCTTGTGAGACTTGAATTTCAAAAAAAAAAGAAGTAAAGAAAGAGAGTCTCACCCCCCCCCCCCCTCTTTACCCGACCACACCCTTTCTCTAACATCATCAATGGACTCTCATAATAGCGAATTTAGAACTTCAATTTCGAAAAATTTCTTAATTTTTGAAAAAGGGGCTTAGTGGGAGAGAGGAGAGAGCCCATCACATCCTTGAAATTCATCAAAAATGTATTTTAAAATTTCATTTTGAGAAAATTTCCGTCACCAAAGGTAGCCTAGTATGCGTTTCATGCAAGGGCGTAACCAAGAGGAGGGGGGTTTTGGGGGTTCAAACCCCCCATTGGGTATTTAGTTATTTATTCATTTTTTCCCCTCAACTTGGTGGAAATCATGTCAAGTCAATCGGGTTGTGGGCTTGGAAAAACCTTTTTTTTTTTACTTCGTGTGAACAACATAGGCGACAAGATGTGGAATTCCCCTCATCCCTTTCCTCGGGCAAAATCGTGGAGATGGACGTTGAAGGACAAGACCCTCGGGGCCCGGAGCACGGTACACCGCTAGTTCATATTCGTTGAGAAACTGAAACTAAAACGGAGAGTCACGTGATAAGGGGGGGATGTGAGCTTGTTGGGGAGGGGGGGGGGTTAAGACGCAACGAGATAGTCTTTTGTATCTATAGCCTTGAAAGAAAATCACAAAATAGCTACAGATGTGCAATGTCTTTCTTTTCTTTTTTACCAATGTACTGTGAGAGTCATGTGCTTCAGTTTCTGCAGTTCAAAAATTCAGATTCATGCATCACTCATTTAGTATCAAAATGCGTAGCATTTTCCTTCCCTAACTTACCTTTTCAGTTTAATAACAGTAATATTAAAGGATTATAAACATAATTTTAAGTGACTTCTGCTGACTTATATTAGCAATATTCCTACAAAATCCCAATTAACGTACAATATGAAAGTACTTAATATATATATATTATATATTTCTAATGACATTTTTATATTTATGTGTATATATTGTTTTTTATTCCTCTTTGCGCTATTGCACTGTAATTAGGTAAGTTTTAATATTTTCCTTCCGATCTTGAGTTAGCAAACGGAAACTTTCTAAATTGGTATTGTTTTTGATATGAAAAGTCATTCAGCGGGAAAAAAATAAAATCAAAACTTTTTAAAAGGGTTATTTTAACATTAGGGAGATGGGAATGAAACTGGTATTGAAATTAAAAACTTCTTGAAAAGGTTTTACTGTATTAAGATTTTAATGTGTACATACTAATAATGAAAATGCATAAAAACCTTTTTTTCCGAAAGTCCTGTTAAAATTTTTTTTAAATGGTATTTTGCTCGCATAGGCGTAACCAGGGGTTTGGGGGTTCATCCCCCATTTGGCATTCGGTATTTAGTTATTTAGGCACATTTATTAGGCATACAAAAAAAATTCTGGCTACTCCTTGCAAAGCACATATTTATTTTTTCCCTAAGAAAAATAAACACATATGCATATGATTTTATTTCCTCTTTCTGAAGTGTTGTGATCATGACCAAAGTACGCAGCTCATATTACAGCTGTCTTTTCATCTGGTTATAATCAACCCCCTTATCACCTTTAGGAATTTTACAGCGAAAGGTGGCTTCAATCACCATATCACACACAGACAGACAACAGATATCCTTTCAATCACTCCAGAGGGTTTTCTTTCCTTCTTGATGTCTTTTTTACCCAAAGGCAGCAATTTGGGAACACAATCGCACAAGTTTCCTGGAAAATATTCTCCTGTGATGGAGGTTTGTTTTCTGATAAAATGGTGCTGTAGGCGCTGGGGTCTGAAAATGAAGGACCCCTAGCCAACAATTGTCATAATGGGTTAAACCCTCAAGCCAGGAAGGGATGCTTATCAAGGAACTTAAGAAAACAGCAGTTTTTATTTATTCCTGTCCAAACACCCATTTTGGTAAAATCGTTTTTGTAGATGGGCCGATTGGAAAACTGATGAACTGTATTTGCATTGCATTCTCATTTACAGATGTTCTCTCATCTCTTATATTTTAAATGTTTTTTTTTTCTTACGGTCCATCACTAATTGCATTACGACTCTGGAAATCATCCGTTCAACGTTTCTAAGCTCACTGCTACGATTTAATGCTGCATTTTAATTTACAATCAAAGTATTATTTATATTTTAGCTAAGTTTTTAATTATTTTCGATATATAATAATGTTTGCACTCCAGCGATGGATACGTTCGTCATCCAAAAAGAAAAGAAAATTTGATTCAGACGCTTCCAAATCTGAGGTATGTTTTGCTATAGATTTAACAAAAATTTTAGAAATTTATTGTGGGGATGTGCATTTTCGTAGGGAAATTTGGATTTTTTTCTCTAAAATTCCACAATTTCCCAGTTTTAATATTATGAATACCTGGACTTAGAAGATTGCTTAGCGCTAAATATTGAATTTTCTATTGAATTTTAAATAAAAAAATTAATAGGATGGGCTCCCCCGAAAAAGATTTCTGGATAGGACCTTGGCTCCAGGGGAAGGGGGACATGTTAAGGAAGGGCAGCGTATTCAGCAAGGTATCCGGACAGGAGGTAGGTCCAAAACCATAGACGAGGATTCAAGGGCTCTCCCCTGGAAACTTTTTGAAATCTTTCTTGTCAATGCAATTTCGGGATTCTTTGGTGATATTAGAGGAAACAGAAAGGATTACCTTTTAAATACCTTTTAGGTTACTTTTGGTGTCGCTCGTGATATTATTCGATGTCCTTTCCCAGAAAGTGTTTCTGAAAGTAAAGTGTCTTAAAAGCGTAATTTCTCTTTTCTTTCTTTTTTTAAAAATTGTGATCCGATTTTCGTTCGCCCGGGGGGGGGGGGTGGAGTTGACTTGCTCCGAGGGGGTACCCCCCCCTAGAGATGCCTGAAATAAACACGGAGTATATCTGTAATGACAAGTCTTTATGACTAGTAAATTTTGAACTCTTTTGCACTGCTTATTGGTGTTTAGTCTGTACATTTTTAGTGTGACCCCCCCCCCCTTTCCCCAACCCTAGTTACGCCTATGGTTTCATGACTTGAATTTCGAAAAAATTAAGAGAAAGGTCATCGAAACTCCCCCGTTTTGTAACAGTAAGTTTTGTAACGCCCAATAATAGCGAATTTAGAACTTCAATTTCGAAAAAATTCCGCGGTAGAGCACCTGAATCCATCTGTTTTTTGACGTCACCAAAGATAGCTAAATATTTGTTTTGAAGACTTCAGCTTCAAAAAATTTTGGGGGAGAACCCCCCTCCTCCCGTGCTCTCACATCCTCGAAAATCATCAAAATTTTATTTTAAAAACATCTTAGGAAAATTTCAGCTGTCTTCAACTGTCATCAAAGATAGAGTAATATAAGGTTTGTGATATGAATTTTAAAAAAATTGAGAAAAAGAGCCCGGAACCTCCCCCCCCCCCCCCTCTCTCTAACATCATCAATGGACGTCCGAAATTTGAATTTTAGATTTTCATTTCAAAAAATTTCCGCGGGAGAGATCTTGAGTCCATCTATCTTTTGACGTCACCAAAAATAGCTTAATATACGTTTTTTGGGAAACATTTCCGGGGATATCCCCCGGATTTTTGACCTCGCGACGGCCCTGGTCGCTTTGATTCTATGTCAAGTAAATTTTAAGGAAAAAAATAAGCTAAGCAATTTTTATTTCTACAATTACAGGAGATTAAAATTGGAATCGCTGTTAAGAAAAATATTACAATAAAAATAAAATTTAAAACGATTACGGAACAGCACCGAGACAGTCGCTACGCACTTTGCATAATGGAGCGGAGCAACTTTCGATTCTGAATTCTCATCGTTTTCCTACACCTATGCGTCTAGTATAATGTAATGTAATACAAGAATCCTATCCCCTCTATAAACAATAAACATCAAACACAAATTACAAATAATCCTGTTTGTAGGACAAAAGGAAATTTTGTACTTTTAATTTGACCATGTGTGAGAAGCAGGTTACTGTCCCAATATGTATCTTCGGAAATATATTTTTATCAGTGTTTATTGTCATTATTAACAAACTTGTGTATGTCAGAACTCAATTTCCGAATGTGACTTTGACGTTCATACATTTTCTTGTTACATTTTTGGGATTGCTTTTATGTGAAAAATTAAGACTGTTTCAAGTAAAGAAGCTACAGATCATACAAGTTTTACCTCTTGCGATATCTTTCTGTGGTTTTGTTGTGTTTACGAACTTGTCACTGGGATTCAACACAGTTGGAACGTATCAAATATTGAAAACACTTACCATGCCTACTATAATGATCATACAAACCGCTCTTTATCATCGAAAATTTTCATGGAGAATAAAATCAACTCTGGTAAAATTTATGTAAAAGTCTACTTTTTGTGTTGAAATAGTTTTCTCGATTCAGTACAGCTATCTTTGTCTAGGAATATTTCTTTTTTTCCCCTCATGCTTGATTTTGCAATAGGGTCATCCCACAGCATTTGACTTTTCATCTTAAGAAAATATTTTTTTGACAAAAATTTAATTAACTATTCTCCTTCCTATTATTTTTCTCTATATAAAATTACTTTATTATCTGTAATATGTATATAAATTAACATAAATATAAATTTTTATTGGATGTTGATTTGGTGCCCCCATAACACTAATAATTAAATCTTCATTAATTAATTACAAAGATTATTTGCAAAATTATTTTTGAAATATATTGCAGAATGTATACTCTCCCTTTATTTAATCTCCTTAGCATGCTAGTTCCCTGAGAAACCTTCGGGTAGAGCAGGACATGGGAGGTTCACTGGGTACTCTCCCTTTATCAAGTGATAAAATTTGTCTAGAAAGATTCATAAGCTCAGAGAAAATTATTTTGCATTTAGATGTCAGATTTCAGCTTATTATTATTATTATTTGGTGTTGTTCGTTCATAACAAAGTCTAACATTTTTGTAATAGAAAACTGTTTGGTTTTAATAAATAAATTTTATATTCATGTTTCTCAAGGGTAAAAGGATAATAACATATTTAAAAACCTTTTTATAAATATTTTTATTTATTTTTGCAGTTTTTTAACAGCATTTTTAGTTGTACTTAATTTTATTTGCTTATTTTTTTTTTAGAATAAAATAAAATTTAAAATCATCATAATAATGATATGTATTTGTAAGCTCCTATTAATTGCTTGTAAACTTATTTGACTATTGCTGGTTGAACAGTGGTGTAGTCCTGAAAAAAAAAGTTGGGGGGACGCATATGCATACGAATATAAGCAATTGAAATCAAAAGTGGGGGGACACTTATGTTAAAATGTAAAACATTTGAGGGGACGCTTGCATTAAAATAAAAAGGTTGGGGACGCCGTCCCCCTGCAACCCCCCTTGACTACACCACTGTGGTTGAAACAAAAATTTACAACTTTATTCACTTGGAGCTGCTACTTTTCTTAACATTGACTGACTGACTGAAGTACATTTATTTTCCAGTTCGTGTGCTTAGTCTCGGGACTCGCTTATGAACTGTCATCCAATATGACAGATAGCACAAGACAATACATGAAAGATTTTATTACATCACAAAGAGAGGAAATAACAGAAATACACCCAGGGCAAGGTGGGAATCGAACCCACGACCTCGTTACTGCGCGCAAGCAGCGGGCGGAAACTGGTACTAAGACCGCTCGGCCACCGAGGCCCCTTTCTTAACATTATCCACGCATATTTGAAAAGCAGAAGTATTATATACACAAAATAAAGTTTGATGCTTTTTGTGAAATTTTCATTTAAGTATAGCTTAGAGTTTTTTAATTTTGTTAAAGATTCTTTTAAGTTATTTTGAATTTCATGCAGGATCTGTAAATGAACTGAATTTCTTTCTAGATGGACACTTGATTAAGAATTACTTTAAAAATAAAGCAGTATCGTGATATGATAAAAATTTTTAATTTTCAAAACAACTTAATTTAAACACCGATTCAAAGAGGTCTACTTTTTATCACCATAAATTGTTTTAGTGACTTTGTTCATTTATTTATTTTTATTAAAAAAATAAACCGTCTTAAGAGAAAAAATTGCGAAAAAAAATTAAAGTATCTTTTATGAGCAAGTACCCTCAAAACATTTAACTCCTTTGTTGTTCTGAAAAGGAATTCATCAAATTCTGTGTGTGTGTTTTAAATTTCATTTTTATAACTAAGAAATTTTCTGAAATATAAAATAACTATGCATATTTAAGTAATAAATTTTGTAACACGTATTATTTTTACTTCTTTTATAGGTGCCAATATCATTAGGTGCTTATCTAAACTCTGCATATGATATAAAGTTTAATATTTTAGGAACTGTATGTGCTCTTACAGGAGTAGTAATTACTTCATTTTATCAAGTGGTAAGTAAAAGATATTTTTTTATAAAATCAAGTATTATAAACATTTTAAAAACTTATTTTATACACCTTTCTAATTTAGCTTTGTATAATGTTCAAATTCTTTAATTAATTAATAAAATGCTTAATCATAAATTTTGTATTAAAATTCTTATCTTGCATCAATTATTACAACACAGTACATTTGTTTCATAATAAAACTTGATCCTCTTCAACAGAACTGTTTGAAAATAAGATCATAATGGTTGTAAAATTTGCCTGGGATAAAAATTTGTAATATAATTTTACTATTACAGAGTAACAAGTTGTTGGTGTTATATTGTTTTTTTAAACTAATTTTTAACAACTTGTCTTGGTCCACAAATAGGGATTTACGGTTGCTTGACGAAATGTCCTCAGAATGAACTTTCAAAATTAAATCAAATTTAGAAAGAAATAGGTTCATGTGTTTGTAATATTTGCTGATTATCTACAGCGCTATAATAATGAAATAATGTAAAAATAAAAAAGATTCAAAAAGAAAAAAAAGTAAAAATTCAGGTCAAATGCAAAAATGTAAGAAATTTTTTTCAAGGGTAAGCCAAAAACCACCTTTATTTGCTCTTTTTCTTACATTTGTTACTTGCATTTTGAAAAAGGTATTTGCATCTGTGCAAAATGCATGTAAATTATGCTTTTTGCATCTGTGATGGGAACTCAACTTTTCAGATTTTTGGCAACTCTTATGCTTTGTTAAAATGCAAACAAATAAAATTTCTTTTTATTCGCATTAAAACTTCAATTTGACATTTTTAAATGAAATTTTGTGATTATAGGGGCAAATTTTCAAACGTTGAAGATAACGTTAGATATAACTGTACTGAAAGTTTATTTTTTGTTTCAAATTTTTTAATGCATGCGTAATTTTTCTGACCTTTTCAGATACTTGGATTAGAGAATGAAACTATTAAAATTGTTTAAATTTGAAAAAGTCTGAAAACAAAAATCATAAACTATAAGTTTCGGCTTTATCATTAAATTAAGCACATTCATTCATCACAGGAATTAATTATGCACATGAAGCACTTGTTAATTATCTGTAATTAAACACAAAAATATAAATAATAAAATAAAATAAAAAATAAATTAGAAAAACATTTATTTCATTTCTTTTTGAGTACATATGTAAAATTTTGGAATAAATTCTCATGCTGTACAGAGTTCGTACGGTCCTTAAAGGTCCTTAATGTTCATTTTCATTTTTAAGGCCTTAAAAAGTCCTTATTTTTTATTCCAGGTGCTTTTTTTTCCCATTAAACTAAGAAGGTACCCATGCGCTCTATTTGTTTTGCTATGTTTTGTATTCTTCACAAGAATCAAACTTCTTTCATTTCAACTACTTAATCGAACCTCAAATTTGGTTTGCTCGGGTCCGGTACTATCGCGGCTTTCGGACAGACCCAAAACGGCGGATTGACAGGACCAAAAATGGCGGACTTACATAAACATCATCACATTTTTACTACAAATTTCAGTGCTTTCTCAACTGGTACAGAAATAATTAACTCTTGTTTTTTTAATTTTTTTGAAAAGTTATAAGTAAATTGATGTGTTATATATTTTGACAAAAAGAAAAGGTTCATGGATTTTGATAAAATGCTTCAAACTACAACACCCAATTCAGTTAAAATTAACTTGTACTCACCCACATGGCAGCTCCCAATTTGCTATTTCCTGCAATTGTATGAAAAAGAAAATCGAGCTACATCTAAAAAAAATTTAAATATTAGTAAAAGAAGTCGAATCAAGACACAAGCATTTGTACAAATTATTTAAGACCACAGAAAAATAAATCACACAAGTTCCCTCATTTTGCTTTTAAAAAAAGAGAAAGGAATAAAATTTGAAAAACGGACTTTTAAGGACTCAAAGGGAAAATTTTTTATGAATAAACAAAAATCGGGAATTTTTGAAAAAGAGCCGAATTTCGGGATTTCAAATTTGGGATTCGATACTATTTATTAAATTTAGTTTCAAAGTAAATAAATATTTTTTTGCATGAAAATTGTTACTAAATCATCTACATTCTAAACAGTTATCAATAAAGCAAGTGGGAGCAGTTCTTAACAAGTAATCAGTAAATAAATATTGCTTTTGAAACTTTTTAATTTAAGGGGCTGGGGGGTTAATACTTCAACGATGCATATTGTTGACATCCAGCTCAATAAAGGAGATACATTTAACTAATATGTAGGCAAAAAAAAAAAAAAAACTTTCAGCTTTTTTTGCGTTTGACCAATAGAATGTATGATTATCGCTTCTTTATACTGTTAAAGGTAAAAGAATGATTTATTTTTTATTATCATTTTTCTTACATCTTACACTATAATAAGCGGAGAGTTGCCAACTCTCCCGATCGCTTTTTAGCTGAACTTTCGCTAAAGTTTGTTCTCCCATTGTTTTTTTTAAATCAAATAAAAAATGTATATCTAAAAAATTAATTTGTTTTTAAGTAATGTTTTAATATTTAGTAAATTTTTATCAAGCAATTTGGCTTCGCGATCGTTCGCTGTGGGGTTTTGTTGTGTGGGAGATGATGGATATTTGCTGTGTTAATCAAAATTTGTATCTCGTGAAATTTCTTAATTTGCAGTAAATTGAAAGAATCGACCTCTTCTTAAACCTATACACCGTAGTTGCCAAATGCTCCGTTTTCCCCTAGTTTTTCTGTTTGTTTTTTTTGTGAACTTCGAAAATTCGATTTTTTACAAAGAGATCCTAGTTTTCAAGCTGATGTACAAGTATTTTTATCTAAAGGGATTGTACTACAAAACAAGAAAATTTTTGAAGAAACTTTTTAAAAAGACATGTATTAATTTACATGAATTTTCATGACTTATAACGCAAAAATGTAAAAGTCTGTTTTTCTGAAACTTGCTAACATCTAGCACATGCTTCGCCGAAAATTGCACGCAACTTTTGAGACTTCTATCTTTTTGCATCTTGTAAATACAGGTACGGATTTCCCATAAGGCCAACCTGGGTCATGGCCTAGAGCGCAGCCGTTAAGAGGGCGTAAATTTAGAAGAAGTAGCAACCAAATTATAAAATTTGTATCGCTATAAAACAAGAAAGGTCATTTTTTTTTCTTTTTCAATTTTATTTATATATTCTTTTAGTATCGCTAAAAATGTTATTTGCAATGTACGCATTTTGAAATAACTTTTTCGTCAACTGACTTTATTCTTTCTTTCTTTTTCTTTCATTCTTTTCTCAAACATCCATTATGAGTTAAAGGGAAGCAGGTTAAAATTTCTTGCAATTTGAAGGGATAATGATTGCAGAAAGCAGTCGGACTTGAACCTCACAAAAGACAACTTCCCCTGTAGCTTTCGCTACATTTGACAAAGTGCAAACAGCCCTCGCTTTTTCCTCCAAAAAACAGATTTCAGATAAACAGATGAAATAAATAATTTATTTATTTTACTTCATACCCCAAAAATTTTTTTTCTCAATTATATTCAACTTCTATTGATATGTTTTATCATTGTACCAATAAAGGGCGCCAAAACCTAACTGGATTTTTGCACTCACGGCATGAGATGCCGTGAGTGCAAAAATCTCGTCTGCCTGCCTTTCTTTTAGAAAATGGCCAGTGCCGGATCTAGGGGGGGGGGGGGGAGCAAGCGCGGGCCCTTGCCCCGGGCGGCACCTCTTGGGGGGGGGGGGCGGCAAATTCAACTGAAGGGAAAAAAAACTTGAAGTGACTCTGAGTGAAATTGAAGTGTATTCCTGATTTTTCACTATTTTCTGCCGCATTATCTTCCCATCATTATATAACACTTCAAAGCTCTAAGCTGCTGAAAACAAATCTTTTCCCGTCTTCAGTCCCGGCTGTGTGCTGTAAATCTATGTAAATGACCTTCAGCAAATAGATGACCGTCGCTTTCTTTTGGAGGAAAAAAATCTATTCCTGTGAGTCGCACGTCTGCGTTCATAGGTGTTTCTCGGAACCCCTTTTTATCTATCAATAGTTTGAAAAGTTCAGTTGGGGAGAACATTTTCCCCCGAGGGCTGTTTCACGGGGCTGAGGCTTTTGATCTTCGGCGTCCAGTGGGACTTACTTTTTGTAGCACTTCTGGCCTACTGCCTGATGACCCCATAAGGACACCAGACCAGACATCAGGTTAAAAACTTATGGCCCATACAGCATACAGAAGCTAGTTGCTTTGCTATTGTTCGTTTCACTATTATATGAAGCCGCCAACTGGTGGCTTCATATAATAGTTTTCTTAAAAAAAGAGTTAACCTATTCCCATAAGATTTTCATTTTAAAAGAGACGTACGAATAATTGATAGAAGCAGACAACAAGTCTGGCGTATGAATGGAACATGGAACTTAAGGAAACTTTGATTTTTGTGTGATTGCTCTCTTTGGAAAGTAAATTTTACACGCCTTTTTTGTGCATGCGCCAAAACTGCAAGGTGTGTTCAGAAGACGGTATGGCACTTCCGTAATTAGCAAATGGAAATGCCAGATGGTATGTGGGCTGATATCTGTGACAGGTAACTAACCAATTGCAGGACCGGCAAGAGGTCTGACCAATCGAAGAAAAATATATAGATTATTATATAGATTCACGCCTTCTACCTCTGAAACATGTCTAAATTCTGAATTTCGAAGGGGACCACTTTATATTTATCTTCCTAATGTGCCCTTGCACCCTTGCAGACAGGCGAAGACAGTAATTTGATCCATCACATTCACAATATAGGAAGTGCTTCCTTATCGGTAAGTTTTGCTCATTTTACACTTTGTTAATAGCTATAAAAGTGATGTAAAATACAAACGAACAAAAATTTGAACATCTCATTTTGTCTTTTCTTTCTTTCGTGAAAAACAGTAGTTTCATCAATGAAAAGGATTCCAGTGCCGGATCTAGGGCGGGGCAAGCAGGGGGGGGGGTGGCAAATTCAACTGTGATGCACAAAAAAAAAAAAAAAAAGAGAAGAAAAAAAGGAAAGAAAGAAAAGAAAAAATATTTGATAAAGAAAATTTAACCTTTGGAAGATAATTAAAATCCTAGTGCACCGATTTTATCATTGATCAGCTATTTTGCTAACGATTAAAACCGATTAACAGAATTATTTATTCGTATAAACTATCGGAAACTCTGAAATTGAGGTTAGGGGGCGGAAAATTCAAAATTTAAAACTTTAAAGTTAAAAAAGCCAAGGTTTCTTCCCCTTGTAATAGTGAAATACGTGTAAATTATGCTATGATCAAACACCCAATAGTTTTCCTTTTACAAACTCTCAAAGCATCCTTTTGGGAAGAGGTGCGAGCTTGTAAAGTGTTGTTTTAGAAGGCAAACACATGGCTCTTTGATATGGACGTTAGTAAGAAGGAGGGGGGGAGGGGGGTCCAGCCCAGGATTTTTTAAAAACGCCAATTTTTTTTCATAAATTTTTTAAGTAAAAGCGTTTAAATAAAAAATGTTTTGTTTGCTTTTCTTTTTCCCCTAAAGTTTTTGAAGTCCCAAATGCGTCTCCTGAGGCCTCAAAATACACCAGCTTGCATATAGTTTTCAAACTTTTTCCCGGGGAGAAACCCCCGGACCCCCTTTAACTGTCAGAGTTTCATATCTCTTGTTAAGAGGGACCCTTCATATGGCTCGACCGCCTCAACCCCCCCAATGTTAAGCTGAAAGGACCACGATGTCTGATGCGGAAACATTAACGAAAGTTCTATCTGCTTATCTAGTCGAAAGTGAAAAAATCCTCAAAAATAAATGAGAAAAGGCCAGCGCCTAACATGTTTATTAAGTATATCTGTTTCAAAAATTCTTACTGTATATTAAATCTAATGTTAATTATTAAGTCAAAAATTTAAATGAAAGGAAGGGGTGCAAAATGGGGCTTTGGCCTAGGGTGTAAAAATATGTAAATCCGTCCCTGTGTAAATATATCAATTATTTAAAAAGTTGACAGTTGTTTTAGTATTTGCAGCCTGTAGTCTGCTTGTTTTATTTTTTATATAAAAATATTGTTGAATCTTTTGAAGCTTTATTTTAGTTAAATTTTGGTAGTTACTATTTGAGGGTAATGTACAAAGTTTTAAGCGAATAAGCTCCATTTTTTATTTGTATGTTGTTTCCAAAATGAAATATTTTTCTCAAGTTGAAAAAGTTTCTTTAGAATTTTTCTAAGCTCCTCTAAATAATTTTAAAAAATTATTTCTTCTAAATAATTTTAAAAAATTATTTATGTCAGAGATAAAAATTTAAGTAAGCCTAAATTGAGATGCTGGCAACATAAGTTTAGTAAAATGAAAAAAAATCTAAATTAAACACAAATTCTCAATACAAAGTGCAGTGTTTTCTTTAACAAATTTTCAAATTTAAATTGTTTTCATTTAACTTGTACTTTATAGCATTAACCATTTTTGATAATTTTTCACTTGCTTATATATGATTAATACTTGTGCTGTGTGCTTCTTATTACTAGCTCCAATAATTATTTAACTCCCTGACTGTATTGGACATTAGAAAAGCAACAAGACAAAGAGAGCTCCATAAAAGTGTTTGTGATGTGTTCCTAATAAAAATGCGATGTTAAATCAATTTCCTCTTTCAATAATGCTTCCTTTTGAAATAAGCATAACAGTTTGTATATTGTGAAAAATTTGTGAGGTCCTTAAAATTTTTTGTAGGTCCTTAAAAAGTCCTTATTTTTGGTTTTGCCAAAAGCGTACAAACCCTGCTGTAGATTAAAAGATTTGCCCATTTCATACGCACAGTTTTGAATTTTCTTCTGCTGGAATTATCAGTAAATGCTCTTTGATCTATGAACTTGGTTTTTGGGAAGCTTATCACATTTGGAAAAATTCTTATTCTTTAGTAAATGCTTTTCCCAGTACTCCATATTTTCCTGACATTTGGAAACAATTTTTATAATTTTTTTTTCCTTTCCTGTACTTTCCCGCCTTTTCCTCTTGGGCTCTGCTCCCGCCTTGTTCCTGGCCTCTGATTGGTCAATCACTAATCTGACACATTTGGTAAAAATACCGGTTGTCTCTCTGGTTCTTGCCTGTTCACTCACAGCTTTCTAGTTGCGTGCTGAGCGTTTCTTTTCTGCACTGATGAAGAGGCTCCATTGTAGCTTCGAAACAGCTATTTGCGATACTTTTTATTCTGAATTTGTGCTCTTTTACGTTGTTTTATCTATGTACTTACATTTTAACACAATGCATTTTGATCATTTATCTTATACTAGCAATAATCCTAAAATGTTTAAGTTTTGTGATCAAAGTTCTTTTCTGGAACTTGCTATTTCCTGTTAGAAATGTTGAATACTTTTTTAATCTCTCCTTTTTTTCCCGTCCGAGGATTGTTTCTTCTTCAAAACAATCAAAATTTAGTTTTGGAAATCTTTACCAGCCATTAATTTTGTTATTTCTAATATTTTAATGTAACATTTATTTATGTTTTGAATAGGTCTGCTTTTTATCTTTTGTGTGTATATAATATTTTTGGTGTATAGATTTGTATATTACATACAAAATCTTCAATCAGGGAAATTTTCTGAAAAATCTCCGGAAACCAGGGAAAAGTTGTTGAGTTTTGCTTTCGAGACTCTAGCCATCCTGTTTTTCGTAGAATTGTTATTTGAACTGTGAATGAATTAAATGTAAGATTTTTATGGAATGTTTTTTTTCCATAATTTAGACATAAATGTTTCTAAAAGGTTAGTATGCATTTACATCTCTGCTATTTTTGTGAAAAATTTCAACTTTTGGTTCAATATGAAAAAACAATTTTATGGCCATAATTATCGGACCTTGGAAACACAGGAATGTTTATTGAATTTCAGACATGCTTTGTGGTGTAATGATATTGAAATGTTATATTTCCTTTAATTAATAGTGGAGTATAAATAGATTTAATTGATATTATTGTAGTGTAAATAGTTATAATTGATTCATATGAATGCAATTAATTCAGTGTTGCAACTTTTTTCTTCTTCTGTTGTAGTGGGTTGGAGAAAAGCAGAAGGAATTTCAAGTTAATTCAATGCAGCTGTTATATTATCAAATACCTTTGTCAGCAGCATTGTTGCTGGTTTTCCTGCCATTCATTGAACCTCCATGGGCTCCTGATGGAATCTTTGAAAGAAATTGGAATACTTTAGACTTGGTTTGCAACATTTTGTACATTTTTAAAATTTTTATTTCTTTTATGAATGCTCTTATTGAATTGCATACTTGTCACACAACACATTCTGATTTGGTTTCTCAACGATTATTTTTTCTTAAAATGGCAGTTTTAGTAGAACATCTATAAAACTTTTTAATAGTCTTAATTTAACAATAAGTTAAAAACTTATTGCGAAAGAAATGAATTCCCTCTAAAATTTTGCAACTATATTTTAAAAAAATGTATGTGTATAGTTTTTTATTCTGCATAATTTCCAATTTTTAGAAATTGCACAAAAGCATCCTTGTTTAAAGCACTAAACAGAGGTGAAAAATGTCCAGCCGAAGTGATGATTGCTGTTTGGAATAGAAAAATATAATATTTTGATTTGTAAAGAAAACACGTGGTAGACTCATTTATTCCGCCTTTGTTTAGAGATTTGATAAAGTACATGGGGCCTTTTAGATCTTGTCAAGAAGAAATTTTTATATTATTAAATATGTAAAATACCTGAATTTGAATTATAAAATAATATTTTTCTTTTACAGGGCATAGTACTTCTCTCTAGTGTGATAGCTTTTCTTGTTAATCTCTCTATTTATTGGATTATTGGAAACACATCAGCTGTAACGTATCCTTTTTTTTTGTCTACTACATTCAAATTACTCTGCTATAATTTTTTTTGGATGCATGTTATTTTTTGCGGAATTTTTTTTAAAGAGCAGTTTCTTAATATTATTATCATGTTTTTAAACATATAAGTCTTTAAAATAAAAGTGCAAGTGGTGGTTTATGTCTTCTGTAGTGGATAAAAATCGATTGCATTATTTTTCACAATTTTGTATGTGCCATGGAAAAAAACGTAAACCAGGCTATGTTCATACTGTGTATTTGTACTTGTTTATATTTGAATTTAAAGTTCATAACTGGGCAAGTTGAAAATAAAGACTTTGTGTGTGTGTTGTATGTCAATTCAATATGCAAATTCACACCTTGAGATGGATAAATACTGGTTTTGGTGCACTGATTGATGAGCAAAAGGAGTGTTGAAGGTATGTATGTAAATACAGTTGAATTTTCTTAATACAAACTCGGTTAATAAGACATTACGACTAAAACAAACATTTTGTTCATTAAGTTTGGTTTACATTTTTACACTAAATATCTCCCGCATATTACGAAGGCTAAAATACAAATTTCAGCTAATTTTAAACAAAATTTCTGACCCCTTTAATGAAAAATTTTGTCCAGTGCAAGCAATTAATTTTTAAAAAAGCAGTTGTTGGTTATTTGAATCATTGTAAACCACCAAGTACGTATTTCGAAGCGTACGTTGAATCTTTTTGGGTAGCAATAGCTTATAGCAAAGCTGAAGAAGCTTTAGGTACTTTAATGAACTTTTATGAGATACATCCAGAAAATGACAATAAACAAATAAAATGAGGCATTTTGCATTAAGATATACATATGATAAAATTTAATATGCCTAAAAAACAACTAACTAGTAAGAAATTTTTCCATGATTGTTAAATTTTAAATTCACTTTTTCTCAATGTACTAGTAAGATTTAAAAGTGTATATTAGTAAAAATAATTCATTTGTTTTCACTTTTTTTAACACAATTTTATTTATTCACGATTGTTAAATAACGGCTAATATGAACAAATTCGCATTCATATTAAGCGAGTTCAACTGTATGTATGGTGTGTGTGTACTTAATACAAATCATTATTTCATATTTTCTTTAAGCAATTATTTTTGAATTTATCAATTTTACTTTGAAGTTAAATCTTTCAGTGTTATGCCATATATGAATTTTTTTTCTTTCCCCCTTTACTTTTCTAGAAAACAAAAAAGAAAGTATCTACCACTAAGCTAATCTACATTTCTCCTGAAAGCCATTGATAAAAAAATAAGTTATACTATTGTTTCATTTGAATTTTTTCTGAAGGAAAATATTAGTTTCAAATATGAATGGTGAAGCCTGACTCGCAAAAAATCGTAGATATCCTGAAACTTCTAGATCATAAATTGCAAAAAATCTGAAAATCCAGATTTTCTTCTAGTGAACAATCACCCCTAAGTCTATCAACTATTTCTCTGACAGAGCTGAAACCGTATTGGCTGCTGCGTAACCAATCCACTATGAAATCAACCAAAGATCCATATGCAAAGCACCAGGACATTCACAGGCGTTTTTTTAAATTCTCCGGGTGTGCAACATGAAGTTTGAGGGGGGGGGGGGGGGGGAATGGCTTTGCACATTTTAAAAAAAGATCAACTGTTGAGAGCACGAATTCAAATATTACCGATTTCTGCTGCAGCCTTTGCAGTCACCAAAAGATTATTTAAAACAATTACCATATCATATAATAGAGGCTTTACTCTCCAAGTATGTATATCTGTAAATGTGTGTTTGTGTAGATAGATATATATATATATATGTCTGATAAGTTAAATGTTTCTTTTTCCATTGAAAAATATTTTATTTGTTACTATTTTCTTCTCACTGAATAGTAAATTTTATTGAATCAAATACGTTTTTCTATAGCATGATTCAGACTACAATAATCTGGTTTTTAAATACCAATTATGAAACAAATATTTTAAATAATCTAGTGTTATAATTGTTATGCTATATTTTCCTTTATTCTGGACAGATACAATGTTATTGGTCAAACAAAATTTTGTTTGACGCTTTTAGGTGGGTATCTTATATTTTTAGAACCCATTCTTCCGATTCAGTTTGGTGGTATCTTGATGACCATGACTGGAATATCTTTATATGCATATTTTAAAGTAAGTGTTGCGGAAATTCTAATTTGATTCCATATACGAGGTGTGGCTATTAAATAATGGGACTGAGGCACCTACAAAAGAAGTGCTTACACGCGTTTTTGAGCGGTTCAAGCGTTTTCAAGATGGCAGAGAAGACGTTGAAGATGATTTACTGCCGAGGCGCCCTACCACGTCAAAAACTGATAAAAATAGTGAAAAAAAAAAAAATGGTTATCTCATTCGAGCTGACCATCGGTTAAGTATCCGTGCAATTGGTGAAACCACCAATTGATAAAGAATCCATATAACATATTTTGCACAACAATTTTAACATGCAAAAGGTGTGTGCCAAAATGGTGCCTAAAATTCTCTCATTTGAACAGCAAGAAATTCACAAAAACATTTGCACTGACACTTTGAAAGCCATTGAAAATGACCCAAACTTATTGGAAAGGATAATAACATGTGATGAATCATGGTTATTTACTTATGATCCTGAAACGAAACGCCAATTCTTGCATTGGAAGAGCCCATCTTCACTGAGAGCCAAAGAAGCTCAAATGAGCAAACCAAATTCAAAGCAATAATGATTGCTTTTTTTCGATATTCATGGAATTGTGTACCTTCACTGGGTTCCTGAAGGTCAAACAATTAATCAAGATTACTATCTTCAATTTCTTGCTGATCTCCATGAGAAAATAAGGAAAAAACAACCCAAATTGTGGAAGGACAAGTCATGGGTTTTCCACCAAGACAATGCGCCAGCTCATTCCACATTGTCAATCAAGAGATTTCTATCCAAATTCAGCATCCCAGTGCTGGACCATCCGCCTTATTCTCCAGATCTTGCGCCCTGCGACTTTTACCTGTTTCCTAAAGTAAAAGCTATGTTAAAAGGAACAAGACTCAAGTCTGTTGAAGCTGTGGAAGAGAAAGCAGCATGTATCCTGAAGAACCTGACACAAAAAGACTTCCAGCCATGTTTCATACAATGGAAGGTTCACATGGAGGGATAGAGGAGGGGTGTATATCGAAGGTGATAACTAGTATAAATATATGAAATTAAAATAAAATATGTTACAGCGTTAGTCCTGTTATTTAATAGCCACACCTCATATAAATTTTGTGCATTGCAAAATTTCTAAACTTTTAATATTACATTATCTTTCCTTAAAACCTTTTCGGGAATGCTGAACTTAGGTAGCATTTTAATTTGATATGATTTTGTGCTACACATAAATGATTTTATTTTACACATAGATACATTTATGATGCCCATTTGTTAGTTTTTTTATTATATTTTGCATGAAAATAAGGTTGCATTCTGTTTCACAAATAAATTTCAAAATTGACATATTCATTTTTTAAATAAAATCTTTTTGCTAACTTTATTTTATTCTTTTAAAATTTTCTTTTGTTTGATTTTTGTTAAGAACTTTTAAGATTTACAATCTTACTTGAGATTTGAAATAAGTTTAGAGTATGGTGAGCAGTTTTTGCGATTAAAAAGACTAACAATTTCTGTGAATTTAATAAGTTTGAAAAGGTAGGTAAAGTGTGTAGTAATATTCAAGGTAGCAACCAGAAATTTCTCCTCGAAGTGGGGGCGGGGCATTTGCATTACCGTACAAGGCTCAGCAACATTGTTTAAAACTGTGGGAAAACCAGTGTAGTAATAGTATATGCCCATCTTCTCAACCACAATTCATCCTTGTTGCTGATCCTTGAAAAGTTAATTGCATTGTATGCTGAAAGTTTCTAAACAGTATTAATAGAGATTCTAATTTGAAAGCATTCAAGCAAAAGCCACTAAATTCGTACCTCCAGTTTTCAGATATCAGTTGAAACTTTCAAATCTTCTCATGCGTATGGGCTCCACAGAGGGGCACATAAATTTTTGCTTCAAAATGTTATTCAGATTCGCATTTTTGCTGTAAACTGCATGTAGCTTTCATTCAGAGAATGAACTGAAGTCAGTGGCTGAGTTAACCACATTAATATAAACCATGTTGAACTGTGAACTTTCTCATGAAACATCTCATTGTCAAAATCATGGAGTCATACCAGACATATTTCACCAATGCAAAACAAATAGTGATGAAATTATTTTGCAAATCATCCTCCCCCTGCCCCATTTAATGTTTCTTAAAGGGTTTTTTAAATTATGTTATTAAAAATGTATATGTTTTTTTAAATTTGACCAATCATTTTTTGCTATAGAAAACCAGAGTGAACATTTCATTGAGCTTTTTATATTACACTAACGGTACCCGCACGGCTATGCCCTTGTTAAAAAATGAAAAGACCAGTCGGTTTACCATTGTGTATATAGTGATAACTTTTTAAGGTGTAAATTATGTTATTTTATTAAAATGTATAGCATTCCACATAATTAAAAATTAGCTGCCCAAGGCAATCAGCCAGAGATCCTACACATTTAAGCATTTTTTTTACAAAGCACATACAATAAAAAAGGAAAAAGGAAAGAAAGAAACGAAACAAAACAGAAAAGAAAATATTTAAAAGAAAACGCATTTTGTTTGTTTAGTTCAAGTACCCACAAAAAAAGGACGATTATAATAAATTAAAATAGTTTTAATTAATAAATTTTTAGTATAATTAATTTTTATCTATTATTTATTGACATTAAAGCCGGGTCCAGACGCTACGTTTTGTACAACCTTTTGTCTACGCAGTCTTAATACTGAAGGAAAACGTTGAAGTTTTTTATGCGTCAACATGGTGCAGAGATATCTGTATATTTCACTCAGTTTTGTGCGATATCGTCATGAAGGAGGTACTACTCTGGTCAATTTTGGCATGGTGTCATGTTAAAAAAAAAGACTGGAACGTCTCAGAAGTACCCAGTGTTCAAAGTGGTCAAGTGATTACATAAAATAAATATTTTTTGTTGCCTGTTCTGGTGGTTCGACAACTGCAATCTCTTTCTTTTCATCCATGGTATTCCTAGACTGCCTTGGTGTCTCCTGATCATTTAGGAAATGTAACAAATCAAAATACCAGAGATGGCTTGTAGATTTCGTCTCCAGCCCCAGATCAAATCGATTTATTAACTTTTGCCAATTCTTTACAGTAAACACTTCAAAGAATTAATTATTTACAATTGTTTCTCTGTTTGCGGTTACATCAATTTCTTTGAATTTTTCCACTAAATTCTCATAAGCGTCCCCCTTTTTATCCCTGTCACTATACTCCTTGGATTTGACACGACAAATGCATGGGAAACTTTCGCATGATGCAATAAATTCTGTGAGAAACTCCCGAGAACATTGCCTTAAGTCGGCCATTGTCGCCTGACGAATTGAAACTGAGAAACAAAATGAATCGGAAAAGGGTGCTACCGTCTAAATGTGCCGATTTGTCTGCACAGTTCAAAGACATCTATGCTTTCTAGCTCAGTTATCGCTGCAACTGTAGTCTTCGCACCGGACTCAGAACTGCGCACTTTCCAATCTACACGCAACGTTTTATCTGCAACGTGTTGAACTGCGGAGACAAAAAGTTGTGCAAAACGTAGCGTCTGGACCCAGCTTAAAACAGAAAGACGAAATTTTGTAGCCTGCAGAAACAAACAGCAGCAAGCAAAGCTTTGAAAGCGGAATAAACCTTTCATCCGAGCTCAAATAGGAAAATAACATACGTGCTAATTCACAGGCGGAAAATAAAATAAAATAAATGAGAGTATAAATAGTAATAATAAGCTGGAATAACAAAAATTGCTATAAACAGGGCCGGCCAGAGGGCGGGGCGGGCGCCACAGGCCCCGCGCAATCAAGGCCCCGCCCAAGAAACAAAATTTTTAAAAAGAGAGATAGAAATTATTCTATTTATGAAAAAAAAAAAAAAAAAACGGTATAGAATGAAAATAATCTACTTTCTTTAGAATATATTAGTGAGGCTGACATTTTTTAAAGGAAGCATACTCTTTTTCATAAGAATTTCATAACTATTTTGCATGCTCTGTGTTATGTGGGGACACCCTAAAACAGCGGTTACCAAATGGCGAACTGTGGTCCGATTCCGGACCACTGTTTTATTTTGTATGGACCTTAATCCCAGACTGAAGTTCAAACCTGATTATAATAATATCTTAATACTATTATAAATGCGAAAGTTAGAATGTATATTTGTTACTCAATCACGCCAGAGCGGCTGAACGGATCTCGATAAAATTTGGAACAGAGATAGAATATAGTCTAGAATAGCACATAGGCTATTTTTTGTCCCCGAAAAATGTACGGTTCCCGTGGGATATCATTACATAAAAATGGTGCATTGCCGTAAGATGGACTGTGTGGCTCAATTGTTATAAATGAAATTGAAAGAAAATTAGTATCGGCCTGAAAGCTACACGTAGCTGAGGGACCTGGGTTCGAGTCTCAGTCCGGAATAATTGATTTGTATTCAATTAATAACACATAGGCTGCTTTTTATCCGGGAAAAATATATGGTTTCTGTGGGGTAGAATTGTTTTTGTATTTCACAGAGCAAGGGGGATCGACGTAATTTTTTGCATAGTGGTAGTTTAAAGGGTCTGAGAATGACATAAGCTACTTTTTATCCCGAAAAAAATGCAATGTTGTTATGTAATCAGCAAAACAATTGTATCCTACAGGAACTGTGCATTTAAAAGAAGTTTCGTTAGTGTTTTAGCATTAAATGGAATGTAAACCGATTAGTCCGGACTTGTCACTCAGTTACGCACCAAGTGCTTGACCACTTGAGCTATCAGGCCTATACTAATTGCCTTTCAATTTCATCTATAACTGTAGAGTCACACCGTTTATCTTATGATAATGCCTCGTCTTTATACCTAAATTTAACTCTTTTCAATAGATAATTTATGAATAATTGGGTAAAAAATAAATATTATTTATTCTTTGAAAACGACTGTTGTGTATAGTTGCGTCCTATTGCTGTGCTTCCTAGCCAGAATTGATAAATATTTACCGCTCAGAAATCAGCACCCACGGGGGTGGGGAGCATTTGTTTGCTCACTTTGAAAAAAAGAAAAAAAAATCCATACGAACGAAGTCTTGGGCAACAACTAGTAAATTAAATATAAGTTTTGTATTAAAAGAATATAGATAATTTATTAGTTTAAAATGGGTTCAAATGTGTATCTGTGGCGCAAGAAAATAACTTTCATTTGAAACGGCTTAATGTCTAGTTATATATAAACTTTTGTGTTAGTATGACCCTGTATTAGAGGCAAATATTAGGGGGAGAGGGAATTGTACACAGGTAATTCCATGCGTGATAGAATGGACATTTTTGATTAAAATCTAAACTGAAGTTATTACAGTTCACCAAAACATACACTTTTTTCCTTTCTCGCTGTCAACAATTCAAAGAAAACAAAACCCACAAGAAACAATTGTAAATACTTTTTTTGAATAATTTCTTTGCATGTTTTTTCATTTGTGATAAAATGCTATGTTTGCGTCATTCCTTCATAAATCTGAGCCAGGATCGCAAAATATGGGGAAGGTATTATAAATAGTGTGGGAGAAAGACTGCTAACAGAATTGTAGGAGAAGAAACACACATTTAATTTAACACTCCATGAAAACGGCCCTATTTTCGGAGATTTCCTCCCCCCCCCCCTTACCTTATAGGCCCGTAAATTATTTCGCCCTGGGCCCCGATTTTGATTGGACCGGCCCTGGCTATAAAGAATAACATCTTTTAAAAAACCCTGTGCAGTATGGAAAATGGTCCCGTAAAATACATGTCAAAATAAGGAAATCAAAATAAAGTTATCAATCGCCTGTGAGACACAGGAAATAAATTTTAATTCGTTTTAGAAAAATAATAATCAAAATCCAAAAAAGGAAATAAATAAATTTAAAATCGGCTGCTCCTCAAGATGCTAAAAACTGCAAGCAATAAATTTTAATTCGCTAAAAGAAAAAAGAATCAATAGTCAGTCGGCATGGTAACAATTAAAATTAAAGTTAATTACCATGAAAAAATAATTTCGAACTGCAGAGAAAAATGCTTATAACTTCTTTTCTAGTTAATTTAGAGGCTTTGAATTTTCGCACGTAGAGCGAAACTCATCCCGGGGTAGTTTTTCACGCGCTTTTCAACGGTATCAAGCTCGAAACGATGCGATAATTTCTTCCCATAGAAAATGACTATTTTACGAAACTTTTGGCTATAAATTGGAATAAAAGATGAGCAAATTCGAATTTCAAGAAAAACTCTCCGAGGTGCACACCCCCATGTTCCAAACTAATATCGTGCTAAATTTCATGAAAATCCGCTGGACGGTCTGGGCCCTACGCCGGACACAGACAGACACACACACACACATACTTACTGCTTTATTATTAGAGATTTAATATTGTACACCTAAAGTTTTGAAATTTTTGTTTGTTTATTTATTTTATTTGTTTGAAACCATATAAATTTGAATTTAATAAGTATAGTCGACTCATATTGTTATGAAACCCCATGATATGATAGGACACATTAAACGTACAATATCTAATGCATGACATTTTTTGCACCTAATAAAAGTTTTGAATCTAAATGCATTAAAATAATAATTCATTAGATACTCTTTTTATAATAGTTGATGAAAGTAATGATTTTGTGTGAGAGTAGCTATATTAAACCAAAGATTATTAACAGAAAATCAATGCATAATTTCATATGTTAACATGAACATTCACAAAATCTCTTCTGAGGAAGCTTGCTAATCAACCATACCAATCAACCACTACCATGAGGAGGGGGGGGGGGGGACAGCCCTCATTTTGATGAAACTTGAATTTCTTAAACTTTTAATGATAAAAGTTTTCCTTTTTCTTTTTTCATGTTCAAAATTATTCACATTGAGTTTTTACATGTTGAAAACTACTTTTGGTGTATTTTTTTTGTGTTAGTCCTATTCATTGCATTGTAAAATATAATTTTCATCATAAAAATTTGTAAATGGATTAGAATTTTAAGAAAACTGAATTGAAAAAAGAACAAATGAATAATTTATGGTATAAAAATCTAAAATGCATTTTATGCATAAAGAAAAGTATGCTCTTCATGTGGGCAGTTGGGGGAAGAATATTCCACTTCTGATAAGAGGGGTTGCCATGTTTTTTAAAATGAAGTTTAACATTTTCTCTTTTCTCTGCAAGAAGTAAATGCAACATTCGGAATTTTCAGAATGAGAAATTTCTACTTGTCTGGTTCAGATGCATTATGTAGGTCATTATATTAGGGGTTATATTCCTTTACTCTCATTATATTGGATGTAAAGTAACACCATGTTTAACAGAAGTCAATTGATTCTCTTTCAAAGTGTTGTTACAGCACATTGGGTCATTGTAAGGTAGGGACCCTACAACGTGAGTCAACTAGTTGCAAGTAATTTATTGAAGTATGAAATATTTTTTTTAAAAATGGAAAGTATATATGCTTAAAAATGATTTTGCTCCTCTTTTCTAGATGCAGGATCAAAAAATAGCCTCCACTCTCCCTTATAGTTCTGTAAAATAGTACATTTCAATATTTAATGTAATAGGGAAGTATTTTTTTGTCACTAGTCTTTATACTGAATGATATTAATGATCATTTTGTTGTATTACTTTTTATACCGCCATGTTTATGTAAATAAATATTTTTGTTACTTTTTTAAATGCTTGATATTTAATATTAAATATTTCACACATAAAATTATAAGAAAATAAAAGTGACTATTTGCTTAAAATGAATTTGGATTTAGAAATTATTACTTTTGTACGGCACAAACACCATATACAAGCGTCTTATGGAATTGCCGATTTAAAACGAAAATATTAATTTCAGTTTAATTACTTCAATACTTTATCTGTAACCCACTTTAATTGTTTGTCATTAAGGATACTTCTAATACTTTCTTCTCTTGCATAATACATCTATTTTTGAGTTGGTATTTATTGGTTGTAGGGACAGACATAATTAAATGTATTTAATATATGATTTTATAGTATAAGGGCCATTTCACAGTATTTTGTCCAAACGTAGAGTCCGCAACATGACACTTTTGTTGTTATAACTATGTAATTTACAGTTTAATTATCACGAAATTTCGTTTTCAAATAATATGTTGAGCACATTGTTTCAAAATAAAATTTAGTGATAATTAAACTGTAAATTATATAGTTATAACAAAAAAAGTGTCATGTTGCGGACTCTACATTTTTAGAAAATACTGTAAAATGGCCCATAAACTAATATCACTAACCCCCATATTGCCCCTATAACTAATCAACAAAGGCCCTATACCAAAATTTGAAACTATTTTTTAATTGGATTTTTTTTCATTTCTTTAAACAAACCTTAAACATTTTGAATATTTATTGTATTGCACCTATAAAAATGACATGGTAAACATTATGCAAAAATACATTTTAAGCTATTTTCATGGTAGTAAATATTTCTGTACATGAGAGCCATACTATCTCAAGTCCATTTTTCGAGTTTTTGCGAGTTTACACTAAATTGACATACAGAATACTGTCGAAGAAGCCACTATCTAGCTGAAGGTTCCGCACAAAAAGTTTTGATTGGACATCTTTATTCTAAGGTTCGCATGGAAAAATCTAGTCTTATAGTACTAAAAATGTTTATTTTTTAACTTTATAGCAAAAATTTGAAAAATGGACTGAAGATACTATGGCTCTTAGGTACGGATTTTCTAATAATAATATAGGTGAACAAATTGTAATGTAAATGGAAGATTCAAATGAAATTTAACCCTACCAGGTGTAATAGTACACTCCGAGTACAGAAAAAATGAACAAATTTAATCCGAATTCTTTTGCTGTTGAAAGCTGAACAAATCAAACAATTGCGTGCACTTAATTTTATATTGAGTGCACTTCAATCATGTTTCTATTTTATAAATGAAATAATTTAAATTTTTTTTAACTTACCCATTTAGTAATACCATATGCTTACTCCATTGATGAAAGGTGAAACTTCCCTTTTTTACCAAATATCTTTATTGAAAAGTATTTTACAAGGGAATAAAAACCCCTTAAGCTATTATGGAACATGGATCAGGGTAGATCCAAGTTTTATTTTTAGGGTCCCATTTTTGTGGAGGGGAGAAAAAAAAATTGAGAAAAATAAAACTATTTTTGTAAAAAAATGATTTAACCACTGAAAAATTTTCTTGAAAAGACCTTTTCCTATGCAATAAAATTTTTTAAAAGGGACTTTTTTTCTTTATTTAAGTTTGAAGTTTGTGAAGAGGCAGTTCTCGTTCATTTGAATTTTGTGAAAGGGCCTCTTTTATGAACTTGAACAGGCAGCAAAATGGCCCTAATTTTTGCCTGGATCGACCCTGATAGGTGAAACATCTTTAAGGATATGAATTCTAAATTGTAAACATGTTTTAATCTTAATTGTTCTGGATTTTTTATTGTGGTATTCATTAAATAGATCTAAAATATTATTAAAACTATTATTATAACACATACTAGTAAATACTATTACAACACATAAAGGTGATCATGAGATGATTATTATGAATTGCAATACGAATGATTGAATGAATTATGCTTTGCTGGTAAGATGTCTGAAAAGAATAATATTGTAAAATTAAAAAATATATATAAATTATTAGTTCTAAAGTTATGATATATGTTATACACACACACAGCCAGAAGAACCTATGAATTTTCGATTGAAATAGGAGAAATTCTATGTCACATCAATCACTTTTTGACTGCACTATTTCCGATTTTAATAAAATTTAGTATGAAGGACACATATATAACAAGGTAAATACTCCTACCAATTTTTAGAGTTTTACACCTAAAATTGTGTGAGATGTAAAAACCATCACAGTGCAGAAAAAAAGGAAAAGTAGGTCCTTACAAATGGTTGCAACTTTTTTCCTAATCACAATAGAGAGAAAATTCAAAAACCATTGAAAAGCTAAAGATTAGACTTTTCTATTGATATACTACACAACTTTCTTACGATAAATTTCAGTTTCATGGTCATCTGGTCATTAACTATAATTTTTGAACTTAAATATCTCAAAATATGCTCCCTCAGAAAATTTAAAAAAAAATGATTTTTGATGCCACAATACTGAACTACCACTGTACCAAAAATTAGGCTGAAATCTCAATGTGAAGGTACTGCAAAATTAACAGATATATGTGTATTAATGTATGACATAGACACATAATACAGAGAGTAATCACTGTTTTCCCAATTGTCATAATTTCACAATTTATATTATAAGTTAGTGAACTAATAGTTTTAATATTTTTACTCTATACGTACTATAATACATACAAATAAAATACTTTGGTTAATAATAAGGTTTTAAATATTCAGTAAATGATGTCATCTTAGTAGTGATCATCTCTATTTTACTTTATTGCATGGAGCAGAGGTTCTCAAAGTCCAGGACACCACAGACCCCCACCCAAAAATGTATCAACTTTGCAGACCCCTCCCTCCCCAAAAAAATCTTTACATAATACATATATCTTACTTTCTAATATTTAATGTTACTGCGCATTGTTTTATATGTTTATTCATTTTTCTATGCATTTTTTAGAACTACTGCCTAGTTTTCATTACTTAACATTATTTCGAGCTGTGGCAGTAAAAATTCATTCAGAAATCAAGCTCTAGGGATAAATGTTGTCAAATTATTTCTATAAAAAGTTTGCTAGTAATAAGGAACTTATTAGAGTTTGTGAACAAAACAATGTTTGCATTGCTTAAGCAAGATCATTCTTTATATGAGTTGTATAACCATAATGTATTAGGATTTTAAATAACAATACGGAAATGTACAAATGTGTTTAATTACACAAAAAAGTTCAGCAGGCGTTCTTTCACAAATCATAATGTCAGTAATGTAAGTGTATTCAGTCTTTATGGATGAATTAATGAGGTGAATGAAGTTGTTTTTTAGATTTGAATATATCCAATGTTTTGGGAGGAATTGTTGTAATAAATTGGAGAATATATAACTAATTGTAGTTATATATCGATGCTATTTACCTACTGCAGCTGCACGTTGTGATTGACTCTGACCGCAATTACTTTTACTTATTTTCCACTTTTTACCAGGCTAGCACCCCAGATCCCTACTATGAGCTTGCGGATTCCCAGAGGTCCCAGGACCACACTTAAGAAACTCTGCCATAGAGTATATTCTACCAGTGGCTTTTGATAGGTCAACTGCAGCAACGAGATGTTCGTCATTATGGACAAACACCAATCATAGCTGCAGTCATGAGTGTGCATTGTAGGTGCTAGTTCGCATAACCTGTTGCGTCTAAGATGTCCTTTATAGAAATATATATTGTACACTAGTCCTGGACTAAATTGTTGCTTCTTCCCCCCTTGGTTCCTCCTCACTTTTCAATAAACAACAAAAATTGCTTTAATGCATAATAAATTTTAAGGAAAACCGAGATTTGAATAGCAAACTCAAGCTATTTTGGTGCCCCTTAACTCATGGTACTGAGGTCCAGACCTGTGGGAATGAGCATTAATCAGTCCCTGATGTAACAAAATAACTATACATGATTAGTGAAAAACCCATTTCAAGGCATTTTCCATCGAATGTTAAATGTAAATGGAAACACAGGGTGGTCGGGAGGCAGAGGCCTTTAACGTTGGTAGTTATTAACAGCTAAATAATTTATTACGTAGCATTATTAACAGCACATCAATTTATTACGTAGCATTATACTTCTGATGAATAAGAAAAACAAAACTATTCTATAAATACAATCATTTAAATACATATATATGTACTTAAGAACAATATTTTTCATCCCTACACTCTACAAAATGCTTATAATAGGGACAGAGAATAATTTGTTGCCTCATGGCACACTTATACTTGCGGTGGGACCCTAGAAGCAAAACAATCCTTCCAACATTTTTATTTCAGAAATATTATTATATAAGACCAAAAAAAAACAACAAAGCTTTTTACTAAACTTTTTACAAAGAAATCATACTAAAAGATGCTCTTTGAAATTGAAGAAAAAAGTACAATTTTTACAAACATTTCCTATCAGTTTATAATATTCAAAACTTGTGGAATAAATAAGGTATATATATAGCACTATTAAAATTTATTTAGAGTTTACTTTTTTAAAACTTTATACACAATAAAGACTTTTATTATTTCAGTATTTGTTGACAAAATGCACCATCCTTTTTATAATTTAAAACATTTTTTGCTTATCTAAAATATTGTACTTGCTTTTTTAAATTAACAGCTTCATATACAGACATACCTGGAGAAGAACAGAATGAAGAAGAGAAGAGAGTGCAGTTTGTTAAATTTCCTGCTGTTGTTATGGTTCTGCTGCTAGATTCAAATTTTTTTATAACTGGTTTTTTCACACTTTTGGTTGATTTATTTCTCTTATTTTGGTTTTGTGGGATTACATCTTGATTTTTTTTCTGCTTTTTATTTCTTGCAGCATTATTCTTTTTCTTCTTTGCAGAAGAGATGGGAGATCTTTTACTACTCAAAATTTTCTTTTTTGAGGAACGCAATTTGCCTTTGTATTGCATTTCATTACAGTTTGCGACACTTTGTGATGCATTCCTTTTCACATTTTTCATCTGTGTTTTTGGTAAAGCTATTGGGTCGTCACTTGAACAAGATGCATTTTGCCTTTTACCGCCAACTTTTTTCTTATAGGTATCCTTTAAATCGGATTTTATTCCAAAATTTAATGAGTTGCAGGAGCTAGGTTTTTTAAATTCATTTCCTAACATTTTATGCAGCATGGATGAATCTTGCGATGTTATTCCAGTATGCAATACTTTTCTGGAATGTTCTCTGGGATAAGTTGATGCATACATCAGACATTTTTCTGAATTTAAGCGGTTACTGTTGAATTTATAGTCGTCTTCAAAATTTGGTTTGGATTTGGAGGAAGCATAATTTGTGGATGCAATGGAAGGGAAATTATCAACAGTTGTAATATTCTGTCTGGATAATAAATTCTTATGATGCAGATATTCATCTGTTCTCTAAATTAAAGAAAGTTCAATCAAAAGGGAAATATTTCTTTCCAGAGAACTAAAAATTTATTAGATTATTAATTTCATTTCAAAATAAAAGTAATAAAAAAGTATTACTATAATAATATGTGCAAATCTATTTTTAGGAGGAAATTATTTCTGCAAAATATACATAGCCTTGAAAATTTATGCAAGATTTTTTTAAAATGAAAGTGAAATACATCACAGAAGAAAGGCTTGCCTTTACAAAATCTTCAAGTTTACAATATATTTTATAATCACTTCTAATTTTAAGTATAGACAGTTGTAATTTGAAATTAAGTATATAATGCCATAAGAATATATTTTTTTATTTTAATTCTTGCCAAACAAAACAATTATAAAAATTCTTAAAAAAATTACATCATATTCAAATTATGAAAATATAAAAAATCAAATTGTTTGAAGCTCTTTCTTACAGGGGAAAAAATAAAACATTTCAAATTTATCAACTTATATCACACAAACAATCTTTTATATCAAAAAACAGGTTAAGTCTACAGAAAAATTCATTTTGACTTGAAGTCATAATGCTTTTCATATTTCTTGAAACAAAAAGATAATTATATAAATAAAATAAAAATCATTCCAGAATCTCTTAACTTTTTGCAAAATATTCAATTTTAAGAATAAATGCATGTTACTTTGTGTTTATATTAAATTATTTTATCATAACTTCACTCAATGTGCTATTTTAAATATTGAAGGCCTGTATTCCTTGAACAGTAATATTGTACAGAAATTGCAAGCAACAAAAAAAGTCAAAAGAAAAATGAACATCTAAATTTTATTTATTATTTAAATCAGAAGTCGGCAACCTGAATGGACTGACAATCTACTTTCAGTTTGCTGAACCAGATCGACTTGGAGGACACGTATGGGGGAGGGGGTGCATATACTGTTGAATTATTTGAAAAACTAGGTTGGCTTTCTAATGAAAAAATCATTTGAGTTTTTTTCTTTCTTCAAAACCATATCAACTGTGTACAATGCTGTTGCCACCAACCAAAATTGGGCTTGCAATTGACTGGTTGCTGACCAGTGATTTAAATCTAACTTTTTACATAACAAACTCCAATTAAAGATATACAGTTTGAAACTGTAATGTCTATTTTGTAACAACCAAGTAATAATCAATATTGAACTTAGTAATAGCATTAATTCATAGATGAACTCTAAAAACTTGACTGTAGAAATTACCTCAGAAATGATGCATTGTTAAAATTAGGTAAGCATAACTGAAATGTTTTATCATTAATTAAAATAACATTGCAAATGCTAGTTTTGAAAGAATTTTGGAAAATTAAGTAACAAGAAATAACAAACAAGAACTATTTAGCATACTTTGTCATGCTTTTTTGTTTACAATGCCAAACTGCATAATATTGCTGATTCATATGATTTATCTTTGTATAGTTTGGTAACTTTAAACTTTGTGGATATTATAAGAAAAACTAAATAAAAACTTAAAAATCTATAGAGCACATCAAAACTTACCATTTTATTTTCAGCAGAAAGAGAAACAATATTTCTTAAAGCACAGAGTTTTTGATCCAAAGTATCTACTAAATTACTCCTCAAATCTGCTACTGAATTGTGTATTTCACAACTTATTTCTGTAATCATATTTTTCATACATCTGAAAGGGATATTGAAAAAACTCAATTTTTTAGCCATCCGAAACCGTAATGTGCTTTGGCGAGATATCAAATTATTTTTTTAAAAATCAGAAAAAAGGGAATACAAAAGCTGAAAAACAAAAATGTGCAGAAAGCAAAAGTAGTTGTTTAAAGGGTCATTCATAGGCATATTTAGGTTGAGTGACTTCCAAACCAGAAGCAAATTAAAAACTGCCTACTTTAAATAAAGATTTTAATATTTTGAAATTTTAATGGGGAAAGTTCCATTAATGTTTGCCATGGGCTGTTCCTATGGGGTGATTGGATCTTCATTTGCTGTGTGCGGATGTGTGTTGTCTCCAAGGCACCATCTGCAGGGTGTTTATGGCGATGATCACGCATTAAGGTCACCAATTGTAGTGAGGGTGCGAGGATGGGGGGGGGGGGGGTCAAACCAGGAGTCTGGATTCAAACCAGGTTCTTCTTGGTGGAAGCCACATACTTCCGTGCGTTGCTAAGAGACACCTTCTGGTTAGGGAAGAAGTTGGGCTATTGGAGGCATCAACTTGCACTGCTACAATACTGAAGGGATCTTCAACATGCCGCATAATTATAGGACATGGACACTGTTGGTTTTCTGCATCTTGAAAATGCACCAACATCACTCGGGGTTCGAACCTGCGATCTTGGGCATAAGAAGCCAGTATCAAACCACCGTGCGGCAGTGTTGTTCTATAATAATACATACTTGTGGGAATCCTACACTTCCATTATCCCATCATTGTATCCAGTAAACCATCCCAGAATCCTCATGACTATGTCACGACACAGCTTGAGTTACGGACAAATTGTCAGATGTGCATGCGGAAGACGTAGGACTGATCTTTTTGTGTTAAAACATGTAATGCCGTCTGTGATTGTCTTAAAACAAATAAATGTTTAATACATCTAGAAGGTGTTCTTCAGAGTCCAATATATTTATAATATATCTTTGTTATTAAAATTTTAGTAAAGATCCAATAATTGAATATGTATGAACTTTTCACAATCATTTCTTTTTTAGATGCATTTCTGAACAACGTTGCGCCATTAATAAGCCACTTCTTCATACTATGTAATCATTAGGCATTTTATGAATCACAGATTTTCTACCTGAACATTGCATGGATGTTTGCTGCTGTTTTCAAAATACCACTTGGTTTTAGGTACATCTTTTAAATTTATTTAGCTCCATCAATTGTAGACATATTTGTTTTCAATATAGATTCAATGTTCTGGTTGCATATATTCATCATTAGGGCTTGATTTACTCAAATTGGGACCCAGGGTGTGGTACTAACTGAAGACCCACTCCAACATATACTGTAATATGAAAGTTAGGGAGTATGTTATACACAGGGCCTGATTAAGGCAGGGGCATACGGGACAGCTGCCCCAGGCCCCCTACATCTGAGGGGGCCCCAAATTGAATAGAAGTTTCTCAGTTTCTCTGCGTTACTGAAGTAGTAAAGCAGAAGGGCCCCCAAATAGTTTTTTACCCCGGGCCCCAATTGGGCTAAGTCAGGCCCTGGTTATACACAAGGGGTGTAAAATTCAAATTCTCAAGTGGAGGGGAGATTTTACCCTCCAAGATTTTAAGGGGGGGGGAGAAAGGATTGCAATTTTTTTTTTGAACAAAGAAAAATAGCAATATCATTTTATTACCATCATACACTTTAGACCCAAATTGTGCGTGATTTAAAAGATATCAGTAACTTTAAATACAAATGCAAAAATGCGGTAGTTCATGTGTTCAGTCCTGACCCCCCGACAGAGGGCACCACCTCGCCCCTGAACCTGGACCACGGAACTTTTCCCTCCTCGAGAAAAACTTGTTTTTCGGAGAGACTGGAATGGACCGTCCAACCCTTCGGACGTTAAATGTATCCTACTATTCTGTATTCAATTAAAAATAATGATCAATTTATAATTTTTATTTTAGTTTTCTTTCCCTCCAGCTTTCCACTTGCTCTGCAGGTAAGCCCAAATGTTTATGATTATAATTTCCTTATTACAAGGCAGTGCCAGCTATCCTATGAATATCAGTTCTGTAAATAATCCCCTACATCTTTTTCTTTGGTCCGTCGTTACCCTGAGCCTGCCTTTTAAATTCTTTTACTGAGTCTGTTTATTCAAAATTCTTAACATTTCTAAATGCCACCCAAATCTGAAGCCAAATTTAATTCAATTACTCTCGAAATAGAGAGATTTGCGTCTAAACTTAAAACGTGTTCAGATAATTTATGTCTATTGAAAATTCTTAAAGATGATATACCCATTCTAGATAATGATTTAAAAGAGTGTTTTGATGTTATTTTTGAAACAGACCCAGAAACTGAACTATATAAAGATTATGTAGAGCATAAAGACAAAATTTTGGAAATTCGTGCGGCAATAGATCGCTATATTTTGAAAATCTCAGAATCCTGTCAAAAGGTCGAAATTAAATCGAAAACTACCATAAATCTTCCGAAATTCGATCTTCCATCATTTTATGGAAGTATTCAAGACTGGCTGTTGTTTAAAGAAATCTTTGCGACATCCATAATCAATAATTCAGAATTATCGGACATTCATAAATTACAATATTTACATGCTTCAGTTAAAGGTGAAGCATCTTGGCTAATTAAAGGATTCAGCATTTCAGATGCTAATTTCTCCCAAGCTTGGGAAACACTAACAAATCGGTACGACAACAAACGCGAATTAGCATTTAGCCAAATCTCAAAATTATTTGATATCAAGAGAATCAAAGTCGTGACTGCTAAATCGTTACATGAAATCCTAGATATATGTAATGAAGCTATTCGAAATCTTAAAACTCTTGGATTTGAAACTAATGCATTTGTTGATATCATTTAAATTTTTATTCTTGAATCAAAATTGGACGAGTCATTACGCCAAAATTGGCAACTATCACTAGAAGACAAAACTCTTCCAACGTATGATTTATTTTTAAAGTTTTTAGAAAAGCAAGCTAGAAGTTTAAATATATTAAAAGATCATTCTAAATCTGATAACTTTTCTAAATTCGAAAATAAACGTATTGTGAAAAAGGCAGTAATTAATAATGCTATTTCAAAAAAGGAAAAGGTTGAGTGTGTATTTTGCAGACAAGGCCACAAATTGTTTCAGTGTCCCGAATTCGCCAAATTATCTGTAAATTCTTGGTGGACATTTGTGAAATCGAACATATTGTGTTCTAATTGTTTGCGTCCTTATCATACGAAGGATTCTTGCTTGGTAACCGCTAGATGTAAAGCCTGTAACTTAAAACATCATAGTGTTTTACATTCATTTTACAGCACTGCATCTCAGGCATTCGATGGGGAGACAAATTCAGATAGGAAATCGCCTTCTACTTTGCCGAGTAGCAGCATATCAACCACGCAGCAAACCCTAAGCAGGGCTCGGCGCACTTTGGAATCTTGAAAATAGTGAAAAAAGTGACCACAGCTTTAAAAAAAAGCGACTAAAATAGTGACCATAAAAATATAAATTTGTGTGTTTGTTTTTTTATTTAAACTAAATATAACTTGAAAAAGAGCAGTTTCGACATCTTTTGAAAACTAAACTTGAATAAATAGAGCTTTTACCCAACTTAAAAAAAAAAAAATTCATAGCCTATTCAAAAATAAGAATTTTTATACCTGTAACTATGTTCATAAATACCTTTTTCAAAACCCATAAATGGCTAAGAGTGAGAGAGACAAAAGTTTTTTTTTTTAATTAATTTCTTTCTCAAATTGTTATTTATTTAAAAATATAAATGAATAAATATTTATTCAAATCGGCAGAAATTTCAAATTTTAATTTATGTTCAACATTGAATAAAATTTATTTTGCAAATGATATCTTTTAAATATTTTTTATACTTGTTTAAGGGTTAGAAAATTTCACTTAAAATAAATCTAAATTTGATATTTCATCAAAATTATTCAGACTGAAAATACTGTGTTAATCTTCTGTATCATTGTAGGAAACAAACCGTTTGATTACTCGCTACTGTTTTTGTAATTTCATGGTAGTAACAAAATCCAAGAAAAATTCCCTGATTGAGCTCCAAAAACTTCTTTGATTTTATAATTTTAGTTGTGATAGTTACACGGTATCACTGTCTTGCATAATGACAGTATGAGTGGCACAATCAGAAAAAATCTTTACGGTTGGGTGCACTATTTTTTTTCGTATCTGAACTTTGTGCAATTCCTTTTTATTGGGGGGGGGGGGGGGATGGAAATAAAAAGAGGTCATAATGTAATTTTCTGAGCGATATATATAATCTGCAACTGCTAAGAATTTTTCAGATCTAAAGTTTTTTTAAGAATTTAGATTCCCCCCTCCCCTGAATCATCATTTAATGATTTCTTTACATGAATATACAGTATGGGACATCAGTTTTGGAATCCCGAAATCCGGAAAACCCACAATATGGAACTTTTTCAAAAAAAATCGGCAGCTGAAAAAAAAAAAGAAAAAAAAAAAAAAGGACAGCTTTTGTTTTTTGAAAAAAAAAAAAAAAAAAAACGCGAAATGTTTTGCACTGTTTTTTTTTTTTGGAAATAGGCGTTTTTAAGAGAAGGAAAATAAACTGTAATGAACATGTTTAAGATTGGATATATGCTGTTTTCAAAAAAATATATTTCGCGATTTTCTGAAAAGGGTTTATTTTTGCGATGAGCTTTCCTTTATTGTTGCTTTAATTCTGAGTTAATATCATTAAATTTTGCTTATTTCTATTGTTGTTTTCTTATATTTATTTTTTGAAATGAACTCTAATTTTCGCTCGATACAGAACATTCGCGAAATTGAAAATTTGCGTTTCTCGCATTTTTCCGATGGTCTGATCTTTTTACTACAATAATTTAGTGGCTAGAGAATATAAAACCATATCAAAATTTAACAGAAATCTTTTCTTTAATTGTTTAATTAAATAGGTTAAAATGACATTGGGAAAAGTCTAGATTTTTCGATGCTTTGCCTCGTATGTAAGCCCACTCAAACTTCGTTTTTTGTGCTAAATTTCGCGAGTTATAGGCGAGTATATACCTTAATAAAAATACTATAAATGGGAAAAATGCTAATAAAAAGTTCCAAAGCAAATTACATGGGCTCTGATGCTACTTACAAAATTTTTTGAATGAGGACCCAAAATCCGGAAAGATCGCGGCTCCGAGCGTTCCGGATTTGAGGTCCCATAATACAACTTTATTTTCTCGAGATGCGTATTGTCTTTTCGTTGAGAAATCCTCACCAAAAATGTTCTTTTGTGATTGTGAGTTAGTTCGGGAGTGGGGGGGGGGGGGGGGGGGTGAAAGAAAAGAGAAATTAAGGTAATTTTCTGAGTGATATAATCTGCAACTGCTAAAAATTTTTAGTCTGATTTTTTTTTTCTAACTTAAATATCGCTTTATTTTATTTTCTTAGGATTTGCTCTTCTCGAGTAAAAAAAAAAATTTGAAAACAATTAAAATCATTATTCTAGATGGGGGGAGAGGTCACGGGCCCTCTAGGCCTCCCCTTCTGGTTGCATCACACTGCAATATCAAACCTTAACTTCGGCACACTCGGGGCCGGCCCCATGCCGAATTTCAAAAAACGACCAAGAATGGCGGACTTACAGGACCAAAAATGGCGGATACGCGGAAGCTTCAATCTTGGCACACGTATTTTTATGCAAAATTGCAATGTTTTCTTAACTCATAGACAGACAAAGTAACTTTTTTGGTTGCTCAGCCAGAGAAAGGGCAAAAAAGTGAAAATATTGACCAATTTTTTAAAAAAAGTGAAAATAGTGACCAATTTTTGAAAAAGTGACTAAAAGTGACGAATGCAAAAAAAAGTGACTTTTAGTGAAAAAAGTGACTCGCGCCGACCCCTGCCTAAGCCCAGAGGGCAGTTTCTCTGCTTACGGGGGGACAACTTCCTGTACTTCCCATAATACGCTCTTGTCCACAGCGATTGTAAAAGCTAAAAATAGAACAGGGAATTCGTCGAGTGCCGTTGCTTGGTAGATTGTGGCAGTCAGAACTCGCTAATTTCGAGGGAGTGTAGTGATCGCCTGGGTTTGACCTTGAAAAAATCGTCTCATTCCATTAGCGGGATAAACGGCGTGAAGGCCGAAACTTCGTTATTCGAAACGGAGCTAACGTTTGCTCCTCATTTTCAAGGGGAACTCTTTACTACAAAGGCTTTAGTAGTAAATAAGGTTTCGTCGAACTCAGTGGCGGATCCAGAAAAAAATTCTGGGGGGGGGGGGGGGCACAATGTGGCTGATGTGCGTGGTTTCCACTTAAAAACAAAATAGAGGGGGGGGGGACACAACTAAAGAAACTGTGATCCGTTTTAATTTCCAAATATAATTTAATCAATTATTTAATTAAACTTAATTGATTTATTAAATTTAAATTATCAATAAAATTTTAATTAATTATTCCCTAATTAAATACAAAAAAACACATTTTTTTTTAAAAACTGCATAAATATATAATAAAGGAATATATACTGTGAAAGCACTTATTTTTTTGAGCACTTTTTTTTAACTTTTGGTTTTGTTCATATATAATTCGTGAAATTTTCAGCTCGCAAAATCACCAATAACTTCTTTTTCGCGAAAATTTAGGGAGGGGGGGGGGGGGGTCAAATGGAGTCTTCTTCAAGTCTATTGAAGATTTAACGTGAGCATAAATCAACTGTCTAAGTGATTTTGCAGGTGTCTGCTTCTTTCTGTCTTAGCAATTACCCGGTTATCTCAGTTTGTCACATAGAATTGAAAGAATAGAAGTCACATAGAATAGAAGTTTTACCGCTCCATCTGCAAAATAGTTTCTTTTTCCTCGTTTTTAGCGTAAAGGAAGAAAAGAAAGTCAATTCTTTCTAGTCCTTACCTAAAGCGTCTGGAGGGGCACGGCCCCCGTGCCCCCCCCTCTGAATCCGCCACTGGTCGAACTTGCCTAATTTTGAAATTCCATTCACCAACTGGCCTCATATTGCAGGACTTACATTAGCTGATCCATTATTTTTTAAATCTAAGCCTGTCAAAATTCTTATTGGAGCTGATTTATTCGCAGACTTAATTCTAGATGGCGTCATTATGGGTGCAAAGGGAGAACCTTCAGCTATAAATTCAAAATTGGGTTTCCTATTATCGGGAAAAATTTCTTCTCAATCTATGAGCAGGGAGAATGTCACGAGCTGTAATTCATTGCTTAATGAAAGAATTATTTCAGAGTTTTTGCGAGCTGGAATCTGTTCCAGATAACAATTCACTTTCTAATCAAGATCAAATATGCGAAGAAATTTATAATTCTACTGTAACTAGAAATTCTTCTGGCAGATATTGTGTAAATCTTCCTTTTAAATCAAATCCATCGTTTGGCGATACTCGCTCGCAGGCTTTAAAACATTTTGAAAGTTTGGAAAGAAAGTTAAATCATAATGAATCATTTAAGAATAAGTACGTCTCTTTTATGAAAGAATATTTAGAATTAAATCACATGGAGAAAATTCCCACTGATTCATTAAATTTTGAAAATTGCTTTTACTTACCGCATCACGGAGTTTTTAAAGAAGATAGCACTTCAACAAAATCGGGCGTTGTCTTTGACGCATCTATGAAATCGTCGCTAGGAAATTCTTTGAACGATGAATTATTAATTGGTCCTAAACTACAAACTGATTTATTTAGCCACCTAATTAAATTCCCATGCATAAAATTGCGTTTTCTGCAGATATAGAGAAAATGTTTCGCCAAATCGATATGTCGAGGGAACATTCTGACTATCAGCGCATTTTATGGAGATTTTCCTCAGATGACCCAATAGAAGACTACAGACTAAAAACAGTAACTTATGGGACTGCAAGTGCACCTTATCTTGCGATTCGGACACTGAAACAATTAGCCAGTGATGAAAAACAGAATCACCCTTTAGCCTCTAAAATTACTTTAAACGATTTTTACGTTGATGACTTATTGACAGGAGCCAATTCTTTGAATGAAGCTAAAAGTTTGATTTCTGAACTAAATTCTTTAATGCAGAGTGGTGGATTTACCTTGAGAAAATGGTCCTCAAATTATCCCGAAATCCTTACTAACCTTCCTAATGATGTAAAATCTAGTTCCTCTTCCGTTCTAATTAATGATAATTCTTTAAAAATTCTAGGTATTATTTGGAATACTCAACTTGATTCATTGCAAATTAATTTAAACTTAAATCTTGAGGTTAATTCTAAACGCCAACTTCTTTCAGCTATCGTGCACATTTTTGGCCCTCTAGGTATTTTATCCCCTTCTACTGTTCTCTTAAAAATTCTTCTTCAACAACTTTGGAAAAACCAACTTTCATGGGACGATCCATTCCAGAAAATGTACTCCAAGTCTGGAGTAAGTTTAAGGACGAATCTAAATATTTAAACGATATGGAAATTCCACAATATGTAAATTGCTCCATCGCTTCACAATTAATTCTTCAGCTGCATGGCTTTTGTGCTGCCTCTAGCAAGGCTTATTCAGCAGTGATTTATATTAGATCTATTCACGTTTCTGGTGAAATCGAAACACGTCTTATAGCTTCAAAAACAAAGGTAGCACCAGTGAAAGAAATCACAATTCCGAAACTTGAACTTTGTGCTGCTGTGTTACTATCTACACTATATTGTGCAGTGTGTAATGCCATTGACAGTTCCATATCAAAAACTTATTTATGGACTGATTTGAAAATCGTTTTATAATGGTTAAAGAATAACTCAAAACTTGAAAGTTTCATCAAAAAAAGAGTATTAAAAATTCAAACCATTACCAGTAATGCTACATGGCAGCATGTTAGTAGTCAAGAAAATCCTGCAGATTGCGCTTCACGTGGTATATTACCGCAAAAATGAGTAAATCACGATCTTTGGTGGTCAGGTCCATCTTGGCTATCTGAAGCATTTCCCTTGCCTGTGAGTGATGAAAAATACGAAACCGATGAAACAAGTGATCCCAACAATTCCATAAGTGCACACGCTGAAGTTCGACAAATTCCGGAATTCATGATGCATTATTCCTCATTCACCAAGTTAATGCGAGTTACAGTTTGGATCCAGAGATTTATTTTTAATGTGAAATGTCTGAATTCAAGGAACTTAAGTTTCTTATCGGCTGATGAACTGCATCATGCTGTTCTTACTATTGTGAGAAATGTTCAAGAATACGCTTTTCTCGCAGAAATCAACTTGTTAAGACGTAAAAAACCTATTCCAAATTCGAGCAAACTTCTCAATCTAAATGTCTTTCTAGACTCAGAAGACATCTTACGAGTGGGTGGTCGATTATCCAAGAGTCAAACTCTCTCGTTTGATCAGAAACACTAAGGCTCGACCGATGCATCGGCCTCACCGATGCATCGCCGCCGATTGTTCAACAAAGTTGCCATCGGCATCGCCGACAGATGTTAACTTTAGAAAAACATCGGCCCATCTGCCTTAAAAAACATCTAAAAGCCGATGCAAGGCCGATGTTTTTCGCAGGGACAACTTTCCAGAAAACATTCTATCTTTCACTTTCTTTTTTTCTCCATAGCTCAATTTCTATTTCCATACAATACCAGGCAGCACAAAAGTTGAAAAAAAAAACACAAAAATAAAGTCATTCTACAAAGTATTTGATAAAAAATTCGGAAAACTAGTTTAAGCGATCGCTGCCCGAAAACCTTCATTATTAAAGTAGTTCTCTGAGCAGAATGCTCGCGAAATAGAATATGTTAAAGTAAAAGTTATAGAGGCGTCTTATGAGTGTTATTTGTTTTTCGCACCAGGTTAGTTGCCTCATTTTTGTCCGTTTTTCTTTTAATAATGACTTAGTGCATTAGATGTCATTGTGCAACAATATTATACCATCTGCTTTTAGTTTGTCATGTTTCTTATTATTCCGAAATTGTAAACAATAAAAAGTCAACTCAATCAAAGTACGATAATAATTTTAATTTTTAGCAGCGTAAACTTTTTTCTCTTTGCGTTTTTTTTTTTTTTTTGCTCTTTCGATCCCACGTGTTACAGTTTTTCGCCAATTGTACAGCAATCTTGCTGCATCTGCTTTTAGTGTTATTTCATTTTTAGTTTACAACATAGAAAAGATTGGTCAAAAATAAGAAAAAAATTTCCAGTATAAATATTTATTGATCGAAATTTTATGTGTCCAAGTTCGACTTGCAATTTTTAAAAATTGAATTCTCAAAATGCGAGTTTGCGCCACAGGATTTAATAACATCTTAATAAAAATGCTAAAATTTCTTTATTTTCAAAGATTGATCAATGCATATTTTTTTTCAAAATACATCTTAACATTTTATATACAATAATTATTTTAATTTTTCCCCGTTTATCTTCGTTGTTTTAGCGCATTTTTTTGGCTTCTTTGATGTCACGTGTTAGACAGTTAACAGTTTTTCTGCTATTGTACAACAATCTCGTTGCATCTGCTTTCAGTTTAGATTATTTGTTGTACAACACAGAACATATTGTTAAAAAATATGAATCAATTTTTCAGTATAAATGTTTATTGGTCGAAATTTTATGTGTCCAAGTTAGACTTGCAATTTTCAAAAATTTAATTCTTTAAAAACGAGTTTAGGATACAGGGTGGAACAATACCTTAATAAAAATGCTTCAGTTTCATTAATTTCAAAAATTGTCAACGTATATAAAAATATATATATTTTTTCAAAATACATCTTAACTTTTATAAACGATCACGTGTTTTCAGAAGGTTATTTGTTAACAGAAAACTGCTGGTGCTCAAAATATTGGTTTATTTTGGTGACCTTACATTGTGCTCATGAAAATATAAAGAACATGTCAAGTATTTCAGTGTAATTTTCAACTCAGAAGAAAAAAAATCTAATAAGATTAGGTCTTAAGACCCAGCATTCATTTGTAATGAAAAAAAAAATCTCACGTCTATGTTTTTAAAGCAATATTCAGTACTTCTTGGTTATGATCAGGCAGGGTTGTAAAAAACCCGGGTTTTTTGTAAAAAGCCCACCCCGGGTGGGTTTTATTAAAAAACCCGAGTTTTTTGGGTAGAAAACCTGGGCTTTTTGGGTAAAATGGGGAAAATGAAATTTCTTTTTCCAGCAAGTTAATAATGTATGGTATATATGTATATATTTGAATATTAGAATATGCATAATTCAGCTAGCACTACAAAACATTTTTGATAAAATTTTATTTACTTTTTATTAAAACAAAAGTAGTTTTTTTTCCCCAACTACTTTATTTGAATGTTGCATTTAATTTCATTTGATCTTATTTCATGTATATGTATGCACACTTTTTAAATTCAGTGTAAAAGTTTTTCTAATTGATCCATTCATCATCAGAGCATCCTAGGTAAATTATTCAATATTTTAAAATTATCTATAAATAAAAGTTGGGGAAAAATTACTGTTTGAAAAAAATAAAACATGTGCATATTTATATATATATATGTATCTTATGCACACAGATAGATATATTACATTTTGCTGCTTGTATAGGTTTATTTCATGATTTTTTCTTCTATATAGTTAATACACACCACATATTTCTCATCTTCTAACTATCGCAATTATAATCTATTCAACAAATCTAAGTATAATTTTAATAAATAAATATTTAGGAAAAGATAGAGGGTATTAGCATTTTACAAATTGAAAATTGAGCTTCAAAATTATTTTTTCTTTTGAAAAGTACAGAATGTAAATTTATACATTTTCATATAAAATATATGATATTCTGAAATGTTTTTTCTTCATTTTTTTTAAATGTAACTAAATCTTTAACTTCTTCAAATCTAAAATAAAACTTTTTGCTCTAAATAAATTTTGGTCTGATCAAAACAAAAACTATTCTTATCATAAAAAAGAAGAAAATTCTAAACCAAAACTGCTTTGGTCTGAAAAGTACAGCAAATAAATTTATATATTTTCATATACGATATATGATGTCTTGAAATGATTTTTTCATTAAAAATAAATCTTTTTAATGTAACTAAAGCTTTTCCAAACTTCTATGTTAATAATAAAGATAAATTTTTGCTTTCTAACTGTGCAAGTTTTTTCTCTCAACTTTCTTGTAATTGTTATTTCTTTTTTATTATGACATAATTTTGAAATTTTTCTTTGTATACCTAATTTTTAATTATGGAAATTAAAAACAATAAATTAAATATTGACATATGTAGAATTTAAATATGTAGAATTTTCATCAAAAAGAAATATTTTACAAGGGATTATTTGTTTCTAAATTCTTAAAAAACCCATTTTCCCCAAAAAACCCGCGGGTTTCTAAGATAAAAAAACCCAGCCCAGCGGGGGAAATGGGTAGCTACCCGGGCAGCAAATCTGACAACCCTGTGATCAGGGGATATACCATACAAGGGATAATACTGTGAGCGAAACGTTTTAATATTTTATTTTTATTTCAAAAAAAGAGCATAAAATAACTTTTTTAATGAAAAATATGCATGTAATCGTTCCCGCTTTTCTTTTAAAAATGGTGGGGTGGGGGGGGGGGGGGGGGATCATGAAAAAAAAGCTGAGAGGAAGGGGTTGACAGTTTCGTTAAAAATACAAACCCACATTATTTGTTCGCCTGTGTCTTAACATCTGCATTCCTCTCCATGAAAAAAATAAGAAAATAAAGGCAGCGGCACTTGGCATTAGCAGTGCATGTGTTATAAAGAGAAAATGTTGAACGAAAGGGAATTAGACCCGAGCAATCCAATAGCTGTTGAGTATTTTTTTTTTTTTTTTTTGGCAAAGATAAGAAAAAAGAATTAAAAATCCTCTGATATAGCATTTTTTAATTTTTTTAACCTCCAATTTACCAACCACTTTAATTACTTTACTAGAATCGCGAGTGATTCTTTCAGTTTAATTATTATGTAAACTTCCCCCAAACAGTTTTACGGTGCTTGAATAATGCATTTATGCTTTTATAAACATAAAAATAAATAGTAAATGATTCAAAATGACATTTTTGACAAGCATTCTACACGTTTTAATGGTTTAAAGCGACTTTTTTTTCCCCATCGGCATCAGCCATCGGCCGATGGAAGAGGAGAATAATCGGCAATCGGCCGATCTTGGAACAATCGGCATCGGCTCATCGGCCAAAAAATGCCATCGGTCGAGCCCTAAGAAACACCCAATGCTGCTGCCAAATAATCACGAAATAACAAGACTCATCATTAAACATTACCATCTGACTTACTTGCACGCAGGACCTAACCTACTGCTGGCAATAATTCGCCTAAAGATCTGGATCATTAATGGAAGATCGGTAGTTAGAGGAGAGACGCAAAAGTGTCTTACATGTTTCAAATTTAATTCGAAATCAAATCAACAAATCATGGGACAGCTACCAGTAGCTAGAATTACACCTTCTAGACCGTTCCAGAAAATCGGCATTGATTTCGCCGGCCCCATTTTCATAAAGCCTAACTTGAAGCGCTCAAAAATAAAATTAAAATCTTATATTTGTTTAATAGTCTGCATGGCAACTAAGGCTGTTCCTATTGAGCTCGTGTCCGACTTGACCACAGACGCTCTAATTGCTTCACTTCGTCGCTTTTTTGCAAGACGAGGAATTCCATCTGATATTTACTCAGATAACGGCACGGATTTTAAGGGTGCTGCAAAATATCTTAAATCAATGTTTAGACTCTGCAAATCTGAATCCATCAGTACGTTTTGCAGCCAGCAGTTCATTAAATGGCATTTCATACCTCCATATGCGCCAAATTTTGGTGGACTGTGGGAAGCATCGATTAAAGTAACTAAACAACATCTCAACAAATCTTGCAAATCAGCTCTTCTCAACTTTGAAGAGTTATCAACCCTTCTCTATCAAATCAAGGCTCTCATCAACTCAAGGCCTCTCATACCGTTATCTTCAGACCCAACAGATTTCGAAGCATTAACTCCTGGACATTTTCTTATTGGTCACCCGCTCACTGATTTACCAACTCCACATACTTCATCCAAAACCACCTCTTTGACATCCCGTTGGAGTCTTGTCCAAAACATCCGGAAGCATTTCTGGGATCGTTGGAGCAAGGAATACATAAGCACTTTACAACCCCGTCCTAGATGGAAAACTCCTCATGCGAATCTTCATCCTGGAGATCTTGTATTGGTCCGAGAGAAGAACACTGCTCCTCTTCATTGGACTATTGGCTGCATCCAAAAGGTCTTTCCTGGCTGTGACAACCGTGTGCGAGTAGTGTCCATCAAAACTCCTAAAGGGGACATAACGCGTTCAATTGCTCAGGTATCTGTTTTACCTGAATCGACTACAGACTGTTGATTCCCGGGGGCCGGAGGATGTTCAGTACTGCCCCCCGACAAAGGGCACCACCTCGCCCCTGAACCTGGACCACGGAACTTTTCCCTCCTCGAGAAAAACTTGTTTTTCGGAGAGACTGGAATGGACCGTCCAACCCTTCGGACGTTAAATGTATCCTACTATTCTGTATTCAATTAAAAATAATGATCAATTTATCCTTTTTATTTTAGTTTTCTTTCCCTCCAGCTTTCCACTTGCTCTGCAGGTAAGCCCAAATGTTTATGATTATAATTTCCTTATTACAAGGCAGTGCCAGTTATCCTATGAATATCAGTTCTGTAAATAATCCCCTACATCATGTTTTTACCAAAACTTTTTGAAATTTCCGCAAGCGAGAGAATCTTGCCTGGTCTATTTTCAAGGATGGGATCTGAGAAATTTGGGCTGGAATCCCCCTATCTTACCTCCAGTGGTGTAGTCCTGAAAAAAAAGTTGGGGGAACGCTGCTGCATACGAAGATAAGCAATTGAAATCAAAAGTAGGGGGAAGCCATCCCCCTGCATCCCCCCTCGACTACACGACTGCTTACCTCTAATATATAAGTAATATAATTCAATAACTACATGAATTTTTAAAAAGAAATCAATTAATAACAGCATCTGATAAGTAGCTGCAATAAAGTATTAAATTAATAAGTTATTAATAAATAAATGCATCTTGGGCTACTTGTGACTTATTTAAAGTACTTCATTGTGTGACAGGACAAAACATTATGGATCTAGTAATGCAGAAGTGGAGGCCTATGCAGTAACTAACCCATTTGTCACATCCTTGTTCTTAAATCACATGCTCTATGACATAATATTTAATAAATTTTGGAACTTTTAAATATTACCTTGAACAAATTTGACTGCCAATTTGAAATAAAATAAAAGTTGAATTCTTACATTTCAAAATGCTTTCGTTCCCTTCCTATCTCGACCAGCACTTTCTTACAGAAATCTTGTTTCACGTCATGAATTTGATCATGCTTTTCAACATGAAGTATTACTTGCTTTAAGCATTCGGTGTTCTACAAACAAAACAAATCAGCAAGATATATCTCAAATTAATATTGACACATTTAATTACCTGAAAAGTTATAAAAATAAAAATTTAATTGTATTTTTACTTGAATTAGCATGTAATAAATACCTTATTTCAACTAAGAAGACACAATAAGAAATAGATAAAAATTTAATTTTTTTTCTTCTTCTCCATATTTATATTTTTAAGATACTACAATTTACAAATAAAAGTAAACTTTAGGAAAAGGACATAAAAAGTACATACCCTCCCTATAATATGCAATTTTGTTACAGTTCTACCAAAGCAAGCTGGCTGGCAGAGTGCTAAGAAGAATCCATACATGTTCAAGGGAGGAACTGCTGGTATAAAGAATGTGACTATCTTCTCGTTCTAGTTCTGTTAACATACTTGATTTCTTCCGAACCGATGCTATATGCCAGTTTATAAATTTAGTTATTTTCAACAAACAGAGAAGTAAGCATTCTGATTTGCCTACTAAATAAATGCACCTGCAAAACAAACTTCCCTAAAACTCGATTGAATTTGTTTTTTCTGCCATGCGCAGAAGCGTCCAACTATCAAAATTTCCAGTGATCAAACTGTAACTGCATGAGAACTGTGATGAAATCACAATCATATCCACATTTTACTACAAAACAGTAGCTACAAGAGTCTTGGATTGTTCCTTTGAGTTAATTTCTCATGTGCACTTTTTCTAATAGTATTTAAAAAGAAGGCTTGTTTTTAATGTATAAAAAATTGTGCAATTAGTAAAAAGAGAAAATGTAATAGAAATAATCTTGTATAATTGTAAATAAATAAATGGGAGAATTAGCAAGAATCATTTTGTGAAAATAACTTGAGGCAGGGCAGAATGTAGGGACAAAATTTCAAGAACTGGACTTAGCAACAACTCTTTCCCCTCCCTTCTCCCCTCTCCATTGATAAATACATAAAGGATAATGAAAGATATTTACTTCTTTTAAACAAGTATGCTTTCAACTACATTTAATTTTACTGTTGAAGCAAAAAAATAATAACAGAAATAATTATATAATTATATTAAACTTTAAAATCTAAAGATAACTTTAACAGCAAAATATGTTTTATCATTGGGTAAGTAATTTTACAAGCAAATATATTTACACTAGAACCACCAAAGCAGTCATTTTGAAGGTTTTGAAACTTCCAGTTACATTGCCTTTTCCTAACATACGGTAAGTAAAAACAAGTCCATGCGATTGAAAGTTGTACACTACTGTAATTAGCAACAACTTCTGCAATTGAACGGAATATGTTGTAAGATTGGCAATGAATCATATAAAAAAAACCCAATCAATGTTTGAAAAATTTGTGAGATTATGTTGAAAAAAAAAAAAAAATTGAAAACAAATAAAGTTTGAGATTTAGCTAACCAGTTAGTCATTGTTTACTTTGTGTTAAATCAGTTGTTGAAGCATCCTTACTTCTCCAATTGTTGTTAATACAAAAACATCTTTATGTCAAGTCCTTAATGGTAATGTTAAGTGATCTCATGAGTAGTGTTCCTGTAGCTAAAGGTTAAAAAAAAAAAAAAAAAAAAAAAAAAAAAAAAAAAAAGAAAGAAAGGTCTGATAATCTTTTCATTCATTAGGCCGTAGTAAACGCTAACTTTGGTACTGCTCCTTTCATGTTGAGCTAGAGCTATGTGGGTTTTCCCATATCCAAAATTTGTATTTATTCATGTAGCCCGATGCATGAAAACTGAAAAGTTCCCTCATTTTCAGTGAAAAGGATGGAAATTATTAAAACATAACATATATACACTGATGGAAAAAAAAATCCCAACACCAAGAAGGAGTTGTGCTAGCAAAACGAAATTTGGCAGGCGTGTTTATCCATCTGAAAGATGACGTCGATTCAAATTTTGCGCTCCGCGCATCAGTGTGACGCTAGTAGCGACACACGGAAGATGCAAATCAGGTTTGCTTTAAATACGCGCTGTAACGTTCCTGAGCGTTGTTTAGCGTCGAGATTTGATGTAGTGAGTTGATGTTAGTCCACAATGCCTTTAAGAAGACGACGAAGCCATTATCAACAGCTCACTGAGTTTGAACGAGGTCGTGTAATAGGCCTACGAGAAGGTCTGTTTTCTTTCTGCGAGATTGCAGAAAGGCTTGGCAGGAATGCATCCACTGTGCATGAATGTTGGCAGCAGTAATCAAGGAAAGGCACTGCCACAAGAAAACCGGGTTCCGGACGGCCACGTGGCACTACTGAGAGGGAAGACCGCCGTGTTCGGCGTATGGCCGTAGCGAGTCGTACTGTGTCTGCAGCAGAAATTCAAACAGCAGTTGGCACCACAGTGACACAACGAACGGTTACCAATCGGTTACTTCAAGGACAGCTCCGAGCCAGTCGTCCTGTAGTGCGCATTCCACTAACGCCAAACCGCTGCCGTTTGCGACGTCGGTGGTGGAAGGCTAGAGCTCATTGGAGGACGGAGTGGAGATCTGTTGTGTTTTCTGATGAAAGCCCTTTCTTCCTTGGTGCCAGTGATGGCCGTGTGTTGGTTAGGAGGAGGCCAGGTGAGCGGCTGCAGCCATCCTGTCTGCGGCCTAGACACACTGGACCTACATTTGGAGTTATGGTCTGGGGAGCAATTTCTTATGGCAGCAGAAGCACTCTCGTGGTTATCCCACGCACCCTGACAGCAAATGTGTACATCCGTCTGGTGATTCAACCTGTTGTTCTGCCTTCCATGAGCAGAATTCCAGGAGGTGTTTTCCAACAGGATAACGCTCGACCTCATACTGCTGTTTTAACCCAACGTGCTCTACAGGGTGTCGACATGTTGCCTTGGCCTGCCAGATCACCAGATCTGTCTCCGATTGAGCACGTATGGGACATCATTGGACGACAACTCCAGCGTCATCCACAAACAGCATTAACCGTCCCTGTATTGATCGACCAAGTGCAACAGGCATGAAACTCCATCCCACAAACGGACGTCCAGCACCTGTATGATTCAATGCATGCACGTTTGTATGCCTGCATTCAAAATTCCGGCGATTACACCGGTTAATAATGTACCTGTATTTCACTTCTGCAATGGCTCTTCTCGGGCTTAAATTAAATTGTGATCTTGAAATTGTAATCAATTACGTACGTTACCTATATAAAAGTATTGCTGAAATTTCGTTACTCTGCAATCATTATTTCTTGGTGTTGGGATTTTTTTTTCCATCAGTGTATGTGTGCAAATCTGAAAAAGCTTCTTTTTCTTAAATTAATTTTCTGTAACAGTGCAACACTTTATAAACATCCTGCATTTTTTCAGGTAAGGTGAAAAATAGAATCTCATATCCCTAAACAGGTGTAAAGTAACAGGAAAACTAAAAACTACTCTCAATCATTTTTTTAATAAATCTCATCCTGATCAAGCTTACTTGTCTTACCCATTGTTTCGCAAACATACATAATTAGTTTACAAACTTCCATCAAGAGATTTGTAACATTCCATTACACATCAAATCCTTTAACTCGGATGTTAGACTTTTTAGTTTTTCTTAAGTAATTTTGGCTATATTTAAGAAAATCCTGGTGAACATTTTATATCAGATACAAAAGAGAATGAAAATCAAGCATAGCATGAGTATCAGAGAATAAATTAGATTTTTACAACTTTTAAGTTTCAGTTAAAATTATGCTTCAGGAATGATTAAACAAAATTTGAAACAAATATTACTTCTTTAATTTTACTGCTCAAAATTTCAATAGCCTTTTGATTACTCTCATGATTTTCTTCAACAGTTCTCATTAGTTTTTCTAAAAAAGAGTCATAAAAAATTTATAAAATTGAAACTGAATTCATAAAATGTCTTATAAAATTCATACTCGTTACACGAAGCTGGTAAACTCATAATCACAAAAAGATTAAGATAAATTACTAAATTCACTAACATTGCTGCTCTATATGCAACCAATTAGCAGAACTAGCAACACTGCAGAAAATAAGATCCAAAACAGCATCATCAAATTACTATTTGTCAATCTTTTACGATTCCTCAAATCTCTTAATAACAAAGTTACTATTATTCAAACCTAGATAAAATGTAAAACACTCTACAAACTGAAATAATTTCTTTGAAATTTTCTACTAAAAAGAAATAATGCTGTGCCCACCCCCCTACTTTACCCATTCTTAATGTGTTCAAAATTAAAACTATTATAACAACATTGACTGATCACAGAAAAATACCCTTCCCCTCTCCATCCAAAATTGAATTTGTCTGTGCCAAACACCTGACAAATCTGGCGCCATAGGCTCTCTTGCCCTCAAAAAGGAGCTGATTTTTAAAAAATGTAACTTTGACAAATTAATGTACACTAAGTTTAAAAAATATTTTCTTAAGATTTTTGTTACTTGGAAAAATACATCTTTCAGTATTTAAATTAGTATCAATATAAATAAAAATCTAATGATGGTGTCGCAGGAACCAATGGAATCATAGCGGCTAATAACAACGGCCAATCAGAAGCGAGATTGTGTTAGAGGTGCACACATTTAAAATTCAAACAATGGCATATCTTAACAACTGAAACGATTGTTATGCTTTTCTTCTATTTAATTTTTTAAAACTACTTTTACAGTTAAATATCTAGAGAGGCAACAGTTTTGGGAATATTTCAATAACCAAGACTCTGGACACTAGCTTTTTCTCATACATTCTTATTTTAAAATTTTTTCGCCAAGGAAAAATTTACATTTCTTTACGCTTTTAAGTGATTTCTTTGTTGCCAAATATGAAAACATCTCGACCCAAATCTTAAAATATGCAGAAAACTGTTGAGCACTTAAATTCTCCCTTTCGTCGCCAAGAGTCATAATAATAATAAGTAAAACGTGTGTGCAGAAATATACGTATATTGCTGTTGAAATTTAGAATTTAGTCCTCAGGATATGATTCGCTTTACTTTAAATTTCAGAATGAGCATATTACTTCATAGCTATGTATACAATTGTGGGTATTAACAGTGATATTCAAAATCTTGCCAAGCTTCTCAAACATTGTGTAAAATCTATGTAAAATCACGTTACAAGATACATTTCTAATTCCAAAGAGTTGTGTGCAATACGGAAGGTTATTTCTGACACAGAACCAATTTTTTGCATAAAGCTCATTTAAAAGTTTAGTTAGTAATGAGCGAGCAAAGCGAAGCGAGCTTGAACTCGCAAAGAGATCTGAAGGAGCTGCACAAGCAGTTTCGGGGGTTGGCGAGACCCTTAGGAGTTGAAAAATTCAAATTTTCTTGTTAGAATTTACTGCTAGTACTTGATTTCTTTTTTAAATTAGGTGAGCTAAAATACATAACTTTATATATCTTACTCTTTAGCATTTAAAATATTTTCTATTGTTTATATTTTAAAACGATGCATAATTCACGAGGACGGAGAGTTTTTATTTTAGGTTATAACATATGAAATGTCCCATTTTCATAGTCCATTTTCATAGTCATAGAAAGAATATATTTTTACAGAACAAACTTGACTAATCAAAATAGGAACCATTAGCTTCAATGCACTTTTGCCAATGAGAAACAAGTTTTTTATAGTATCATAAAATCTAGTCGTCCTGGAGGCAACGAATTCATTGAATGCCGTTTCAGCATCCTTTGGGTTTCTGGAGCATTTCTTCAGCAGGAAGTTATCGAGATGTTTGAAAAAGTGAAAATCTGTAGGTGAGAGGTCAGGCGAATATGGTGGATGGTCTAAATCCTCACAGTTCAACGTGTGCAGCTTCTGATGATTGATCATGGAAACATACGGTCCTGCGTTATCACGGAGAAGAATAGGGCCCTTCCTATTGACCAATGCCGTCTGTTTCCGTGTAAGTTTCTAGTGCATTTCATCGATTTATCTACAATATTTTACAGCTGCGACGATTTCCCGATTTTAGAAAGCTATTGTGAATTAAACCAGCTGAGGACTACCAAACAGTCACCATAACCTTCTTTTGACGGAGTGCCGGCTTTTGAGGTGTTGTGGAGCCTGGTCAGCATCCAGCCACTGCACTGAACGTTTTTCGATTGTCCTACAGAATCCACTTTTCATCACAAGTTACCATTTGATTAAGAAAAGGATCATTTTGGTTGCGAAGAAGAAGTGCAGACGAGATTTCAAAACATTTGCATTTATGATTCTCATTCAATTCATGAGGAACCCATTTATCAATTTTTTAAACTATGCCAATCAATTTTAGATGACATGAAATGGTTGTAGTAGATGCACCTATTTCTTCTGCATAATCTCCAACAGTATTGCCTGACTTTTTTTTCAACTATTGCTTGCAAAACTTTATTATCCACAACAGTCTCTAGTCTGCCCCGGTCATCATTTATGAGACTCTCATCTCCAGTTTCGAACTTTGCATACCAACGTCGAATGGTACGTTCATTTACAGAACCATTTCCAAATGCAGCATTAATGCTTCAGGCAGCTGCTGCAGCATTATGCTTACTTTTCCACTTATACAAAAATATCACTTTAAAATCTCTAGAATTCATTTTACGGTTAAAACTAGAAACTTACCACAAAATCACAATATTTTTATTTGAAACACTCGAGATGAAAAAGATAAGGTTGTAGCTTTAAACTGATACATAATTAACGACTGCACTAACCGAAGTTTACGAGGAGCCAAACCTCAAAACTTTTACTGGTGAGAATCAGAAATGTCATATGTTACAACCCGATAGTTTCTATTAATCGAGATTTCCGATATTTGAGGAGCTAGCAGTCCCAATCAGCTTAAATAATAGAGGTTTACTGTGTGTGAAAAAGAATACAGAATGAATGAAATTAACTGTTGTTTTAATTTGATAAAATTCAAATGTCATAGATAAGTTTATAAAACTATGCAACCACTTACTTTGAGTTTCCTGCAACATTTTTTGGTCTTTAGCTATGTTGTGAACCTCTTCCTTAATGTCTTTAATTGACAGCATATATGATTCACTCTTTTCTGCATTTTTTTGAATGATTTCAGAAACATTTCTGGGGGGAAAAATATATATGTAAATATTCAACAAGATTTTTATTATTTGGTTTGCTGTCCAAAGCCCTATATACATATATACACATATATATATATTTATCAACTTCTTTTAAGTCTTATATAACAATTCTACATTCATTCATAAGGCATATCTTATTAAGCAATTTTATTTCTTCACAAGAAACATTTTTGTTTTGGGGCAAATTTTGATTTTGGGCATTTTTTCATGCATATTTTTGAAAATGCAGCAAGAATGTATTTATCGAAGGTTTACTTGGTAGTAGTTTGGAAATGCAAGAAAAGTCTTATACACAAAGTTCAAAACCTTTGGGATTTTAAGGGAAAACTAAGATTTCCCTCTATATTTACTTCTTGCTTTTGTTTATACAGTAAAGCCTCGATTATCCGAGGTAATGTGGACCGAGGGTGCCTCGGATAATCAAAAATTCGGATAACATAGACTTTGTCCAAATCAAGAGGGAAACATGGGCTGAAATAAATGAAAATGTCGTCAAATATGTAACAAAAAAGGCATTTACTGTACATATCATGAAATGAAAAAATTATGTTACATACACACAAATATCTAATTTTACATGTACACATCAGTCAAGTACACGTTACAGTTAAATTTGTTTCTTGACAAAGTTGATTTATAAACTATATCGTTTTCTGTTCAACGGAACTCGCTCGCTTCTTTGCTGCCATTTTATGCAAAGGTTGTAGCCGTAAAAAGTCGGTTGAATTTGTCTCTGACTGTTGTTCTAGGTCTTTATTATCACCAGAAAATAAAATTAAAATGCAACTTATGACATTGGATGACTGACGTCAGTCAGTGACGCCACCATCGGCCTCAAAACAAAAAAATAAATCGAGGGCAAACATACCTCGGTTAACCCAGAACTCGGTTAGTCGGGGCTCAGATAACCGAGGCTCTACTGTAATACTATGATTAATAATATCAAAAATAAGTTTCCTTCTGATAATGCTGCAGACTTAAGCTACCTAAAATAATTCATCTTGCTCTTTCATTGTGTAGTTTACCTAATGTTGAAAATCATTTCACTGCAGAAAAATAAAATAAATGACTCTTATTAAAAGAACTGAGGACAGCTACAAAAATTAAAATTGAATTATAAAAATTCAACAAATTAACAGCATACTAAGATTTTTCTAACAATGAAACAAGTAACATCTATGAAAAAAATTTAAATGCAAGCTTTTATAGTTAATAAGCTTAAATTTATTAGCTATACAAATATTTGATTGATTCATCTTTCTCATTGGCCATGTTTCATGGGTTCTTTGAAAAGGTTCAGCTTGATTTCCGCAAAAAGCTCATCCCAAACTTGCTCCAAGACAGAGCAAATACAGTAAAAGCTTTTTTAAAAGAAATAATAAAAAACTTAAGAAGTATACCAGAATGCATGATATTATACAATACAGTGGAATCCGCTTAATTGGACCACTGGAGAACCAAACCAGACACCTTATTCAGACCAAATTCTAAAGAACCAATACATTTCCTATTGCATAAACCCAATATTATTTGCTTATTGGGACCATAAATCTGTTTAATAGGAGCAGAGAAAGGAAAGCAAATATAAAACTGGAGCCATAAGTTGGCCGCATAGAACGGATTTAAAGTGGGTCAACTGAGAAAAAAAACTAATTCCCATTTAACATTTTTTAACTTTCAAAAAAATCCAACGATAATTATAGAGAAAATGTTTAACAAAATTCTGACTAGATAGCGGTACTACTAAAGTAAAGGTCAAAGTTCAAGTGAATTTTTGAATTTACTCAACTGAGCAGTCAGCCCAAACAATGAAATTAGGTTATAATTTTATTACAATTATTTGACTGAAAATAAGTAATTTATATTCAAATGGAAGTTTTAATAGCTTTTGTGTGATTTTTAAAACTTCATATATAACGTATAGTCTGCCCGGTCTTGTTCAATATTCGAGTAATCACATTAGCCAGTTAGTAGGACCAAAATGCTTGCGTTCCGATGTGGTCCGATTAACTGGAATCGACTGTATAAATAAACAAAATAATATTAACAATAACTCCATGATTTTTTAAAAACAGCAATGTTAAAGTTTATTATATATTTATCATCAACAGATGTTGAATAGTCTACATTGGAGAATATGTAGAATCATAAGAAATTATTTCACTCAATATTTAAGGAGAAAAGGAATAGCACTGTTTAGACAATAAAACTCCATTCAACTTAGCTCACGGTAGTCTAAATGGTAATTGTTGTTAATCGGAAATGGAGAAATTAATCTCTTTTCTTTTTGAAAGTTTCAAATACATGTATTATATACATATAGATTCTAAAATATACCTTATCTCTTTGATTATATCATAATTGTTCTCAACTGCAGAAGTTTCTGGAACATTTCTCTTTTTGGCTGAGAAGTTCTCACTAGGTTCACTTCTACTGGAAAAAATACTTCTAGGAGTATTCTTCATAGAGCCAAGGATTAAATTTTGAGAAATATAATTTTGAAATTTTGCTGATTTATCCTAGAAAAAAAGAAATATTCAAAAAGCTCATTCACCTTTAAAATAATACATATTTTAACAATCACCTTATAATGAACACTAAAATAGAAGCACTTGCTCAGTTTTTGAGCAAAACCTTAAAATAACTTAATAAATATTTTAAGAATTATATTTATTTAAAAGAAGTTACAGGACCTCAGAGATAAAATTCTCAGATTTTATCTTATACCTAGATTTTATTGTGGTATCAATCTAGCTTTCACCACAATTATATGGAATTTCGTACACTCTTGCCCCTGAAACAAAATCTTTTGTGAATTTTTTTGAACAAAAGTTTTGTTGCAATTCTGATGTTAGCTCATTGCATAGCTAACAATTATAACAACCAAGTTGACAAAGATCACTTTTTTGTTATGGTGCCTTTCTGTTACAGGGGCATACAAAATTCTATGAAATTGTGGTCAAGTTTACATTGGTACCATAATGAGAAGTATATTACTATTAGAATAAAATAATGGGAAACAGTGTCATCTAAAACATTGTCATAAATTTGCCATTTTTGAACATTCTACGGCTACAAGAGATCAGTCTTTTTTCTAAGAGAAAGCATTTTCCACAACTTTTCATTACTTTTCCTGCTATTGAGCATGAGTTCTTGGAAACACTGAATTCAGAAAAAGTTGCTTCATTTTATAAAGGTTGATGATGGACCCTGTAATAGATATTTGAGAAGCCCCTACTGAAAATGACTCCTTCCCTCTTGAAAATCATCTGATGAAAATACCTCTTTCCTTTGATGTGTGTGTGGGGGGGGGGGGGGGGATAAGGTGAAAGGTTTACTCATACAATTAAAAAGCTGATTCAACATAATTCAAATATTTATAAATGATTCTTCACACAACCATAAAGAGGTGGTTAACCCTACATTGCTGGTTTTTTTTCCATATTATTAATTGAACCTTTTAATCATCAAGTCCACTTTTTAAAAAACATGAATTAACGTTGCCAAGAATTTCCTGGAAAACTACTTATAGTAAAGGCTGTGCTACCAATAAATCTTCCAAAACCACACAAATAGGCACAAAATTATTTGGTCAATGAAAACAACCATCTGTTGACTGCTATAAATGCTAATGCATCTATGGTTCATAAGTGTTTAATGAGCTTACCACTTTGGCTTATAAGGCATCATTACTATAAATACCATTTTCTCTTCTAAGCTTGAAATTAGAAATGATTTTCAGTTTAAAAAAATTTCTGAAAAATTCAGCACCATGAATTGAAATAAATAAAAATATTTTGAGGTGAATACCCCACCCCACCCACATACATAAAACATTCGTATATATACATATATATATATTATATATATACACACGAACAAAGCTCCAATAAAAAACATCAAGTGATTGAAAATTCTGTAATTTTTATACCAGAAGAAAATTTTTTCTAGGAACATTGTTGTAACTGTTTTGAAAGTACTAAACATTTTGCTCATTCAAGGTAGCAAGAAAAGCACAAATATTATTCATCAAAGAAATTTTAAAATTATAAATCGAAAATTTTCAGGAAAAAGTATTTCTTTCAATTTTCAGAATAGCTTTTCTCAAAAATTTTCGGATCAGAATCACTCATGCTTGAAATACATTTAAAAAATACTATTAATATGTCATGCAATTTTTATTACATAAAAATTATTTAAAATCATTTTTCAAATATTCAAAAAGTAAAAATATATTATACAAATATATTTGAAGTTTGTTTGAAATAAATAAAAAAAGATGGCAATACTAACATGACATTGTAAATCTGACTTCTCCTCTTTTGATGGTTGGCTAAATATATCACAAGAAGTAGGAAATGAAAAGACCTCTTTCGAGCTTCCATTTTGATTGCAACTGAAGCCAGAACTGAAACCAGATTCAGTATTATTACGTTGGCTTTCTGGTCCTAAGAAATGATCCCTGTTTAAAAGACTATTCATTTTATTCCAGCATTTAATATTTCTGTCTAGTTATATTGCATTTAACAACCAATTTACTATTAAGTCTAAAGTCAAGTTAAAAAACAGATAAAGAAATTTTTAAAAAAATTAAAGTATTTTTCTGTTAAAGGACTTCATCAATTATTGACACAAATGTTAAAATTTAAAAAGTATACCAGAAATTCATAAGTTAAAAATTTTTTTAATATTATTCTTGTAGGTAATTCATATTCTTTAAGAATATTTCTCTCACATTCAGTAATCTTATATTTTTTATTCTTTAATTACAAGACAACTGAAAATTTAAAAATAGAATATACAAATAGAACAGGCATGAAACAGATGCAATTTATACAGTACGCTATCAAATCTGGATGCCCAAACTTAGGAATTCTTCAAAAGCTGGACCTTTTGCTAATCAGCATTTAAAAAGAAATTTATGCATACATATTTAAAAAAAAGTATATAAACATACATAAATATATATATATGCTAGAGGTGGGGGTAGATTAGTTTTATATGCCAAGTGCTAAAGATCTAAAATTTAGAAAAACTTGAAATTCCGAATTATCACAGTTTGGAGGGTTCTATATCTTAGGCTGTCTACTTTACTATTGGAGTATTAGGACTTTATGAACTGAGAACTTTATTAGAAGAAATGTTTAGTTCATTCCTATTTTCTTGCTTAAAATAAGAACTTAATTAACATACATATTAAATACTGCAAGCATAACTGTTGAAAAACAACAAAAGTCACATCATACTGTTTCCGTAATTTTTTTAAATTTAATTTTCCAATCAATTCTTTCTTAAACAAAAAAAGGCATTAAACATTAATTAGATCTTTCAGGAACAATAATAGCTCCATGACATTGGTAGCTCTCTAAAACCATTTGTAAATGATAACTGTCCAGAGAGGTTTGCCAGCACTAAAAACAAGGATTCAAATTTCGGTTTCATTATGAAAGGGATAAGTTTTCTAAACATCAAATTGAAAAATTTTACTGTCAATTTTAACAAATCTAATATTACGCAAGATTATTTTTTTAAATCCATTAATTAAAGATAATACATAAGGGTAAACCCAACCGAGTCAACCTTCTCAAATCTCCATCATTTAGACTAAGCAATTTGAGGATTTCAGGTCACTGATTTCTCTACACATTTTGTAATGCTACTTTGCAAAATTATCACCATTATTTTCAAGAAAATGCAGAAAAGAAAGGTGTTTTATGACACTTAAGAAAACTATTCTAAAAATCAAGTCATTTTGAACGTATTTTATGTTTTTTGCTTATTGTTATCATTTTAGGCTATTTCTGTGTTCAATGTTTCTAAAAATAAGTCATGTATGTTTTTATTTTTATTGTCACGATATTATATTGCATCATCAGGCTAGACATTATAACTTATGATAAAATAAAATCTATATACAGTAGAGTCTCTATAGTTCGAGTTTCCCATAAATCCGAGCTAGAGAAAAATTATCGGCTTAGGTCCCAAATACCAACAACAGCAAAACTAGTGAAAGAAATTCCAGATCTGGTTTTTATTGTTATCCGGCAGTTAATGCATAAAAAGATCGAATTGGGCTACTTTTATCTATGACTGGTGACCAAAAATTTCATTAATAAGTAGGCTGACTACATTTAGAGCAATTTGAAATGGCGGCAAATTACAAAATATAATCAACTTTCAATCATGTAACTGTATGTACATACATTTTTCCTGTAAATATATGATACTGAAATTTAAAATTTGCTTTACTCCCTTTTACTTATTTATAAAATGTTATGATTTCTATAATTCGAGTTTTCGATAGTTCGAGGTAGCTCCGGTCCCGTCCAACTCGAATTATCGAGACTCTACTGTAGTGAAATCAACGACATTAAAATGGTAGTTTGAAAGGTATAACAAAGAAATAAGCTAAAAGTGATACCTGGCATATGGCTGCAACAAAATATAACATAAAAAAAAATTATGAGACATCTTTTAATACAAATTATATTTAAGCAAATAAAACTCAGAAATAAAAATAAATCGATTTTTTCTTTTTAATGTTTGTAATGGTAGTTCCATCTTAAATTTCTATTCAATGCTAATCTGTAAATTTCATTACTTACATCCTAAATCAAAATCCCTACGCATATTTTAGAAAACTATGAATTTCAGATCTGCAATGTTGAGAGAGCTGACTATTTAAAAAATGCCAAAATCTAACAGGCATTTCTGTCTATTACTTTCTATCAATTATGAGGCATAATTGCAATAAGTAGGGAAAGAAACAAGTTCAATGTGAGCTCAACTTTGAGGCTACAAATTTGGCAATAAGGTTTGAAAACCTAGATTCTGGCTATCAAAACAAAATTATACCGTAAAATCCCGAAAGTAACCCCCCTCTTTTTAAAAACCAAACTGGCAAATTTCAGATAGGGGGGTTATAATCGAGATTTTCGAAAAAAATTATGAAAAAAAAAAGTTTTTAGTATTAATTAAGAGCATTTACTGAAGATAAATAATAAGTATAACCCATTTAAAATTATTTTAAAAACATTAATATAAAACAAGATTCAAAAAATAAATAAACAAAAATCTGTCTTATCAATTTTCTAATAGAAAATTGATCGCATGGGAATGGCATCTTTGACTGAAGAAAGGATTTAGCACTTAAGTTAGCAGAAATCCCTATAATTTAAATTTAAAACTCATAAAAAGCAAATTTGGCATGTTCGGGGCCAGCGCTACATCGGTATTTCGTAATGTGCCGAATTTCAAAACACGACCAAAAATGGCGGACTTACACGATCAAAGATGGCGGCAAATGAACGAATCAACGCCAAGAAAGAATTTGGCACTTAAGTTAGCAAAAATCACTATAATTTAAATTTAAAACTCATAAAACGCAAATTTGGAATGTTCGGGGCCAGCGCTATATCGGTATTTCGTAATGTGTCGAATTTCAAAATACGACCAAAAATGGCGGACTCACAAGATCAAAGATGGCGGCTAATGAACGAATCAGCGCCGAGTCTACATGAAATTTATTTTTAAGCATATAGACCTTGAATATTTATGAAAAATAAACAAATAAAATGAAACACAAAATACAAAAAGATAGAACATATTTAATCTTTATCATAAGAAAATATTACAAAATTTGTTTTAATATCGTCAGCCATTTGGGGAGGGGGGTTATATTAAGGAATATTGAATGATTCCATTTTCGGCTAGAAAAGAGGGGGGGGGGGTTACATTCGATGGGGGGGGGGGGCTACTTTCGGGATTTTACGGTATGTTGAAAAATATGTCTAATGACTGTATTTTTAGCACTGGGTTTTACTGTACATTTAAATTAATTCGTAAATTTGAGTACAAAGATAAAAACATCAAAAAGCAAATTTAGAAAAAAGGCGCTTTTTTACGTAGTCTTTATCCCTGTACTCATATTTTAGCACAAAGCATTTTGATCATTTGTCTTATAATACATAAACTGATAACAACTTACATAGGATTGGTGACATATAAATCTTGAGATCTTGCTAGATTAGAGTACATATTCTGAAACAAATAAAATTACAAGTTATTTTACTTTGAGGAATATTTATAATGGTTATAAATTAACACATTTTTAGATATATGTATTATAATCAATTTTAATTGCTGACATCTCATTCATTTTTAGTGAGGTCTTCACTATAGCACGGCCACTCACGCCCAGGACCTGGGCAAGGAATTTCTAAGGGGGCAGCAAAATTTTCCTAACAACATCAAAATCTCATTTTAAAAATATGATTTCAATCATAATTATATTAACAATTTTCTTTTGCACAAAGTTTTACTTCATATCAGAAATGTACTCAAAGAAACAAAAGATGAGATGTTTCATTTTATATGCAGCATTATTAAAACACCCACATACATTTGAATTTAGTGCGGTCTTAGAATTATTTCAAATGTATTAAAATGCTTTTGAAGGAATGTTGTGCGAAGCATATTAGTGAATTAACATTGCAAGGTAGCACTACATAGAAAATAAATAAACCTATGATGTAACTAGTGGCAGGGGACTTTTTCTATTTTTAACTAAGTGTCTCCCATTTCTTTTGAATATTCAACATAAATACCCGCCCCTCCCCCTTTTTTTTCCAGGACTACACCACTGCATGTAGCTAAAACATATCGAGCCAAATATCCATATCCATCAGACAAAGATCACCGGACATCCTATATCTTTCAAAATCACTATCTGACGTACCTCTATTCAGTGGTGTAGTCCTGGAAAAAAGGGTGGGGTGACGTTTACATTTACCAAAGTCAAAAAGTGGGGGTACACTTATGTTAATATTCAAAACAAGTGGGGGACGCTTGTGTTAAAGTAAAAAGGGTAGGGGAAGTTATCCCTCTGCATCCCCCCTCGACTACACCACTGCCCCTATTGCTTTGGAAATAGCATGGGGTATCCGTAAGCAAAATGGTCGGTTACAGATAACCGATTAATTGGCAGCCAATAAATTATAATGAGTTATTTTTAACTATTTATGCATCACTAAATGCTTACAGAATCTAATTTAGCACCGTAAATGATTTTTGGTGTTTGACTTTACATAGGACTAGCATTTGACTTTGCCAATGTCTAATTTGAAAATGTTTTAATTCCAAAGAATGTTTAAAAAGTTCAATATTTGGCTACTAAATATTCAGTAATTGGCCAAAGATAATGGCTGAATATTTTTTGGCTTGGACCTAGAAGACATTACCAAATATTTGTTTTAGGCACCAAATAAATTGTTAAAAATTTATTATTCGGCCAAATCACTATTCATTAGCCCCTATTTAGGAAGAAAACTTCCTGATTCCCCCCTTCTGAAATAAATTCAAAACTTTCTATTTTGAATGATGATTTTAATGTACTTTGAAACTTAAAATTAGAAAGTTTTTAACCAGGATGTCTACAGAATTTTAAAAGTGAAATTTCATAATGTTTTCAGGACCTTTAAAAAATATTGGTTAGTTATTTTGAGTCATATAAGGAGGGTGGAATGGCAACCCAAATAGGGCTCCGATCTTCACTTCCTGTAGGGCACACTCAAGGGGGGAGGTGAATACCCCCCCCCCCTTTAAAATAAGAAAAAGTTCGTCTTTTTTAATGAAAAACTTTTATAAGTAATATTTGGACACTTTCCTTATAATGAAATTATAATTCTTAATAGAATGTAAAAGAAAACGGGTTTTTACTCTCCCACTGAAATGCATCTATTTTCTTAAAAAGGATGCTTATAAAGGGCGAAAGGGTGCTCTTGTAAAGTTAACAAGGTACATTAAAAAAGCAATATGGTGCTGCGCCTTGCCAAAAAACACGATAGGCACTTTCAAGAACATTAAAAGAGCATTCCAGAGAAGGAGCAGGGAAGCACCACTCTGAGGGCTGATGGGTCAGTCTAGCCCTGCATATAAGATAGTGTTTTTCAATCAATACAATGGTATTTACAGCAATTCACTTCCGGGTTGAAATTATGTCTCAATTTATTAAAGTTTAAACATTTTTTTCAACAGATTGTAGGAATAATAAAAATAAACATTCCCATCTTCAAAGTAAGAGTTTATAATACAATGAACTTACAGTTGAACTTCCTTAATACGAACATGGTTAATACAAAATCACGGCTAAATCGAACATTTCGTTCATAAAGTTTGGTTTACTATTTCATTAAACTAAATATCTTACAAATACAAATGCATATTACGAAGACCAAAATAAAAATTTTGGCTAAGAAGAACAAAATTTCTGACCTATTCATGAAAAATTTTCTTGATTGCATATAATTATTAGGGTTTTTTTAAATAGAAATTGTTAGTTATTTTGAGTCATTGTAAACCATTAAGTGCGTATTTCAAATCATACATTGAATCTTTTTGGGTAGAGAATAAAGCTCATGCACGTGTTGGCTTTTGGACAGGTCAAACCCTCTCTTTATAAAATATAAACATGCATTACTAATACTTTTTTACATAATTTTATTTATTGATGGTTGCTACGAATAACGGCTAATACGAACAAATTTGCGAATATTTGGAATTTCGTATTAAGCGAGTTCAGCTGTATATTGATTAGTTTGGTTAAAAGGCCATTTCACAGTAATTTGTCCAAATGTAGAGTCCGCAACATGCCTTTTTTTGTTATCACTACGTAATTTACAGTTTAATTATCATTTAATTTTATTTTCAAATAATCTGTTCAACACATTATTTGAAAATAAAATTTAGTGATAATTAAACTGTAAATTACGTAGTTATAACAAAAAAAGTGTCATGTTGTGGACTCTATGTTTGGACAAAATACTGTGAAATGGCCCTAAAAACAAACAAACCGAACCTTAAAAAAAAAAAAAAAAAAATCATGATAGCAAGAATTCCTTTCCTAAACCTTTCTTCCCCGAAAGCAATTTGCTAAAAAAATATGATATTAAAAACAACATGTCCTTACAAATACTGGTAACAGCAAGTTAAATATTTAGCTTTTATATTTGCATTAAACTTGAAATGCCAGCGTTATGTCATTTTCGATATTTAATTTCACACATAGTCAGAAACAAAATCAGACTTTTGCTTTGAGAAGGACGGGGGGGGGGGGGGGGGGGGGGGTCAAGGTTTGGATTAAGGAAGCACTTAGATATTGATTTTGCATACCAGACCTCTGGCTCTAATGTTTGAAACCTATAAGTTCTGCTCATATTTTTTAATAGTTCCACAGCTTCCAAATATGCAGTTTGTGCTTCATATAATTTTCAAAACATAGTAAATTAAATTTAAAAAAAAATAAATTTCATAACTGGATATTTTGTGCAGTGATTGGGCCAGATTTAGTGCCATAAATTTTCAATAGAAGTCTAAGAAGATTTCAGTTTCTAGAGGAAGCCTAACTTAGCACAAATCATAGGCCACAGCCTTAAATATTTTATATCTATTTGCTATGAATTCACAACTGCTTATACAAACACAAATACAAAAGTGACGACCAGCAAGAGGCACAGGGCCCAACTAGGCTATTCCTAGTCAATTTTAGAAATAGAATTTAGAATTAGAGAAGCAAAAATGTTTCTAAGGTAGAATGGTAAAGCAATTTTAAATAAAACAAATGAACTTGGTATGCTGCTAGCTGTTCGCCGTTTCTGCATATATATATATTTAGCATTAAAGATAATTTAGAGTATGAAAAATTGATTTCAAGAATTACAGAATTAAAGGTTCGTACCCAATACATTCGAAGACTGTTAATCAAAAAATTATCTTGCTCAGAAGAATGCACCTAGTTATTTTGTTTTGAAAAATTATCGTCTGCTACTTCCACTTTTATCGTTGGTAAAATGCGTCTAAAATAAATTTTTATTGAGCTTCACGTAAATAAAATATAGTTACCGGACGCTCCTTTTCTTAAAAAAATATCCAATATTATACTGACAAACTGTTCAGTTTAATAATTTCAATTTTTCTCTTCATTTTGTAATATATTCAAAAAAAAATTCAGGAGGAGGAGGAAGGGAAGAGCGGGGAGAGTGCAGTCATTGGGACAGTGAGAATAACTAATTTCTGTTTCTTATACAAAAAAAAAAAAAAAATCATTAAAACGATATTTAAAAGTGTAAATTAGATGCATGTATTTTATTCTTTTCAATATTTTAAATCTGTAGGTTTATTTGAACAAAACTAGTCAAGATTGAAACAAAACTAGATTTTTTTTCTGCAACGTATCAGGTTTCTGTTACCTCAACTCGAGTTGAGTTTCTTTATTATGTTTACGTATTTGCGTGATGAGCACTTTTGTAATATTTATCATTTCTAGGAATGGTAATTGAAAGTAAATACCATGCCTGGGGGTGAACAAATTACAAGATGGCCCCTTCCACCCGCGAATAAAATCCAAAATTTCTCCTTATGGCAGCTTGGGAGCTCCCTAGTGATTCCTGCTGTGGGAATTCTAAGCAAATTGATGGCAGGTATTAAAGTTAATTTCTATGTCCGCATGACTTTCCTTGTGTTAAGAATGTTATACTTTTTTCCCCTTCAAATTCTGATAACTCGAAGCTCGTTCTAATTTTTAACTTCATTAATCATTTGTCACACGTAATTTGCTGAAGTTAAATTATTGTTAACTAAGATAAACATTTTCATAAGATTTTGTGCTGATGTTATAACAAGCCAAGTGCCAGACATTCTCACATCATTTCTCTACAAATAAATAGTGAATCTGTCGTAAAACAGATGTTTTATTTTAGATTTAATGGATGAAAATTGGAAACTTTTCTGCAGCAGCAATTTTGAGTAGGATGTAATTCGAATTACTGGGACAAACTTAACGACCGTACAGCCAACGCACTTAAAAAATTCTTTGAAACTTACGTTGAGCTTCAGTGACCATTAATTAGAGTATAATTCCAACTGAATGATTACAATTTTTCAATGTTTTTTTTCCTAAATAAAATGCATGCAAAGTATTTAAAAAAATTATGTACTGGAAGATTGTTTATTCTTTCTGAAATTTAAATCCAGTAATATTTGCACCCCCCCCCCCCCCCCCACACACACACACATCGGAAAACGTTTTGTACGTGTCAATACATTCTAACTTAAAATTCTATATCCAGCAGTTAATTGAATAAAAATTACTATTTTTGAAATAGTTTTATTTAAGGTATAATTTATTTGGATTTACCACCTCTTGTAATTAGAATGTGCTTTTTGTTATCTTCTGTTTCTAGATTGGCTGAACACTGTTACTGTCCACAATCGAGAGATCCTTATTGATGCTTTGGATAATCGGCCGAAAGGAACTCCTCTTATCACTGTTTGCAATCACCATTCTTGTTTAGATGATCCCATGTTATGGGGTAAGGATTAAGCTTGTCAAATATATAGCTCATGAGTTTTAAATTGCTGGAAAGGATTAAATGATGTTTAGTCCACTACAGCGTCTGAAAATTGTTTTAGTGATCATCATTTAGAATTAGCAGTTACTCAATTCAACTGCACCTTATTATGGAGCAGTTATCAACTTTATCAAACAGTATTGGCGACTCACAAAAATTTTGTGAACTAAATCGCATTTTCAATACTATAAATAAACTTTTCCATATTGCTTGTTAATAACCTTGTTTTTAAAATGATCTCTCTACCAGTTGTGTAGTTCTGGAGAAAAATGTGAGGGATGCTTACAGATACGAATATATATATTGTGGAAATTGAAAAGTGCATTAACATTTGTATTGTATTAAGATAAGAAAATTGGTGGATGCCATTCATTCCTCTTCGACTATACCACTACTTTCTACAATTTTATGAAATTATATTTCTTTACTTATCATTTTCTATTTAATTTATTTTCATTTTATTTAGTCAACTTTTTTACTCTTGTCATATTTGATATGTTACTTTGATTTTGACTGTAATTTCTTTTCCAGGAATACTAGATTGGCGACATGTTTTAAACAGTCGCATCATGAGATGGACTGCAGCTGCTCATGATATCTGTTTCACTAATGATTGGCATGCACAGTTTTTTGCACTAGGAAAGACTTTTCCAGTGATTCGTGGTGCAGGCGTCTATCAGCGAGGTATGGATTTTTGCCTGGATCGTCTGAATGCTGGAGCTTGGGTGCATTTCTTTCCTGAGGGAAAGGTCAATATGGCTAAAAATGAATTCATTCGTCTAAAATGGGGTAAAAATTATTAATTATTTAATACTTGAAGAATTTAATTGAATATAAATACTTGTTTATGTCTTTTTTTTTTTAAGTATTATTATTTGACTATACATTTAACTGTTTATATTTAATTATCCTGTCAAACAAAAATCCATTACAGAATTTTTCAATACAATATTTTCAATTGTTACATTAAAAGTTATAAATATGAGATAATATTACATGCCTGCAAAATTAAGCTTTTTGAAAAAACAAAAAAAGTTTTGCTGATTTTTATATGAGGCAGGGGTTGGCGCGAGTCACTTTTTTCACTCAAAGTCACTTTTTTTTTGCATTGGTCACTTTTAGTCACTTTTTTTAAAAAATTCACTATTTTCACATTTTTAAAAAAATTGGTCACTATTTTCACTTTTTTGCCCCTTCTCTGCCAGAGCAACCAAAAAAAGTTACTTTGTCTGTCTATGAGTTAAGAAAACATAAATAATAAGTTAAGAAAAATATGAGTTAAGAAAACATAATAAGACGTGTCAGGGTTGAAACTTCCGCGTATCCGCCATTTTTGGCGGTATTTTGAAATTCGGAATGGCGCCGGGCCCGAGTGTGCCGAAGTTAAGGTTTGATATTGCAGTGGTGCAACCAGAAAGGGAGGCCTAGAGAGCCCGTGACCTCTCCCCCCCCCCCCTCCATCTAGAATGATGATTTTGAATTGTTTTTTGTTTTTTTTTTACTCGAGAAGAGCAAATCCTGAGAAAATAAAACTATATTTAAATTAGAAAAGAAAAAAAATCAGACTAAAAAATTTTAGCAGTTGCAGATTATATCACTCAATAAAATTACCTTAATTTCTCTTTTCTTTTATTCCTCCCCCCCCCCCCCCTCCCAACTCCAACTAACTGTCACAATCACAAAAGAAAATATTTGGAGCTCAATCAGGGATTTCTCAATGAATCCGCAAGGAAAGATAATACGCATCTTGAGAAAATAAAATTATATTTTTATCAAGAAATCATTAAATAATGATGGAGGGGAGGGGGGAACCTAAATTCTTAAAAAAAAAAAACTTTAGGTCTGAAAAATTCTTAGCAGTGGCAGATTATGTATATTGCTCAGAAAATTACATTATAACCGCTTATTTCCATTCCCCCCCCCCCCCCCAAAAAAAAAAAAACAGGAATTGCACAGAGTTCAGGTGGGGAAAAAAATAGTGCACCCCCCGTACGGAATTTTTCTGACTGTGCCGCTCATACTGTCATTATGTATGACAGTGATACCGTGTAACTATCACAACTAAAATTATAAAATCAGGGAATTGTCAGAGATTTTTTTTCTTGGATTTTGTTACTACGATGAAATTACAAAAACAGTATTGAATAATCAAAGGTTTGCTTCCTACAATGATACAGAAGATTAACACAGTATTTTAAGTCTGAATAATTTAGATTTATTTCAAGTGAAATTTTCTAATCCTTGAACAAGTATAAAAAATATTTAAAAATTAGCATTTGCAACATAAATTTTATTCAATGTTGAACATAAATTAAAATTTGAGATTTCTGCCGATTTGAATAAATATTTATTCATTTAAATTTTAAATAAGTAACAATTTGAGAAAGAAATTAATTTAAAAAAAAAAACTTTTGTCTCTCTCACTCTTATCCGTTTATGGGTTTTGAAAAACGTATTTATGAACAGTTACACATATAAAAATTCTTATTTTTGAATAGGCTGTGAATTTTTTTTTTTAAAATTGGGTAAAAGCTCTATTTATTCAGTTCAGTTTTCAAAAGATGTCGAAACTGCTCTTTTTCAAGTTATATTTAGTTTAAATAATAAACACACACACACACGTTTACATTTTAATGGTCACTATTTTGGTCACTTTTTTCACTATTTTGAAGACTCTAAAGTGCGCCTAGCCCTGATGATGTGTTGATCTCGAAAATGACTTCCATTTTTCCTTATCATCTTGGGATTTTTTGCAAAATCGATACCAATATTTTTACTAAAATCCTATTAGATCCCCTATCAACTGAATTCTCTCTAACAATTTTGCATGTACTGCTTGACAACAGTGGTTTTTATTGATTTAAATCTATGTAAAATATCATCGATTCTTGGTGAGGCTAATTAATTTTTCATCAATTTTATTTTTTATAGGTTTTAATGGGTAAAAACCCACTGTTGTTGCATGAGCCGCCTCTGGTTGAATGAAAGAAAAAAAGTTCCCATTAGTTTAAACTTTTTACATCAAATTAAGGTACCATTTCTAGAAGAAAATCACCAACATATTATTTTACTTTGTTTTTATTAGGATAACTCACATAAAATAGACAAACAATTGACTGAGAATTGTGTACATTAATACTTGAAACAAATTTAAAACTGAGCAAATAACATAGCAAAAAAAAAAAGAGTAGGCGCTATTTAAGTACAAACTCTCTTTCCTTTGAAACTGCTTTTTAGCGTTTTATTATGTTGAATCTCAGACTTATCGTGTGTTAACTTATAACAGTAGTCAGCGAACATTGTTGTATCCCATCGTCCTTGATATTTGGGCTCCATATCTTTGATATCTTGGTGGAACCTTTCAGCCTGTTCTTTGCTGAGTAGTTCTAAATTTTCACAATTGAAGCATGGAAACTTTGTATTTCTGCCTTGTTGACCGAAGAGCTTGGAGATGGCTTTCAATTCACCGCAAATGGTCCAACTGTGGTCAGAATATTTGATTTTGTTGAGAACGAGTGCATGTTTTTGTAGGATTCTTTTGGATGCACCGAATACCCAACTGGTATAGATACATACTGGCTTCTGTGATGAAGAAGATCAGCTTTAAGTCTCCTTTTAAGTGAATCTGAAAACATCCTCTATTTATCTATGCCGTAGGTGATATTGAATTAGCTCATCAATCGGGGAACATCAGAACAATAGACCTCATTCTCCTCTTCCACAAAGTACTTAAGAAATTTATTTTCTCAATTTCTCGAAGAATAAAAAGAGATTCCTGTGGCCAATAAGTTTTTTTTAAATTTCAATCTAGAAGCCAACAATTTAGCTGCCTCTTCCGAAAGGCCCTACTCTGTAGTCAAATCATTAAGCTCAACTCGAGAGAAAGGCTGAGGTGAACCGCCTCCAAAGAACTTTTATTCAGTACTGGGACCTTGAACTTCTCGATGTGCCTAGTCTGAAGACTCTGAAGAGACGACTAACAATTCAATTAGAGGCAAAAAGAGCTTGAACATCAGGATAAGAAATTAGCTATTTATTTTTACGGTTATAGCTACAGACGTTACAGGAACAAAATGATCATTTAATTGGTTTTTCGGCTCCCTCCATGTCATAGGAACTCCGAATTGTAAAGCAGTCTTCTCTCCTTTAAGCCAGGAACTTAGATCATTGAAACACTACACACAAACTGTATGAGGAGCTCACAATTTGTCCTGGTGTCCTAGTTTCATGCCACAATATGCTAGATAAAGTTGTCTTACAAGGTCTGTAATGCTCCTTATGCAAGTTTCATTAACATTATAATCGTCGGATATGTAGCAAAAGTCATCTGGCAAAATGTTTACATTGCCTCGAACTGAAAGCCATCATCTATTTGTGCTGTATCAGGAAACATTTTTTTGGCTTGATAGTTTTAAGAAACTTCATTTGTAGTTTTAAAAAAAAATTAATTTAACTGCCCCCACTCCCCTTTGGTTACTTACATTTGAAGAATTATATCAAAAACTTTTTTTTCCTCTGCCTTATACAGGGTTAAGTGCTTATTTGTTTTGTACTCTTACTGTATTGTCATTTTGTATACATTGGCTTTTTTTTTTCCTTTAAGGAATAGGACGATTAATTGCAGAATGCAAGATTTGTCCCATTGTGATTCCATTTTGGCATTTAGGTAATGTATTTTCAAAGGAGTATTTTATTAAAAGCACTCACAAATAGCTGTCATTGTGATTTTGAATAAAATGACACACAATCAAGGTTGTGCTGATTTTTCAGACCCCTGGTAAATACTGCAGTAAAAATCAGTATTTATCGGCCTGGGAAACGGTACTTCCAAGTTGGGAAAAACTTTAAAATATTGCTGCATTGGTAAATCAAATGTATGCTAATAGGAGTAATAAATGCATATTTTGTCCATTTATTCACCTTTTTTTAAACCTACAATAACTGAATTCTACACAAAAGTAAAGGTTGCTCATAGGCAGTAGAGAATTTAGTAGATAGTTTTCTCACTGGAATGGCAAGTATTAGTTTTGGAAGAAATCCTTTAATTAGTTCTAATTTCTGGCAGAGGATAATTGCTATAAAATGTTCCCATATAATTTTTTAAGATATTGAATTGCAATTCCCTTCTGGTTATTTGCATTGCTAATGGAAAAACTCATAATAATTTGATTCAACTGAAGCTATAGATCAAATTTGATCAGTGAATTCACCTTTATGTTTTTTAACAAATGTGTGTATATGTTTTAATGAATACAATGGGTACACTGGAATCTAATCGCTATTGGTACATACTATACTTGTAACACAACGTATGAAAACCTCATGAAATTAACAGTTACACTCAGTACAAGTTTTACATCAAATTGAATTTCAAATGATATCATAGTTTGAAAGTGTTTCAGATGTTGTTAAATGTCTTGTAGCATTAAAAAGGAACCCATTTTTAAAAAATGCATTGATTAGTTTATGCCTTTTATTTCAATTAGTTATATGCTATTTTATACTCTGATAACATAGCACTTTTCATTATTACCTGTTAAAAATCTTAAATTTGAATCCAGAATCTATGTTTATGCCAAAAAAATCCAACTGACTATGGAAAAGAGTTAAAAATTATGGAAAATTTCCATGCTTTACTATAGAAAAAATTCTTTTCCCATGTTGTCATTCCTGGGGATGTGCTGAATGCAAAAAGTTTTCTTACATAGATTTTCAGTTCAAGGTTTAAAATTCAGGGTGGAATGGCGGGATTCCCGTCCAAATTACTCAGATCCCCTCCTTGCAAATTCACAAAGAGCGAGTCTCCTGTCCTTGGAAGATTTAAAAAATTTCTGTGAATATATAAAAATCTGCACTTTTGCACTTGTATATAAAGAGTTACCATTATCATGAACCTTGTTTTCTTTCAGGCATGGACAGTGTTTTACCTAATGTAGAGCCGTACAGACCAAAAATTGGCCAGGTATTCCTTTCCCCTCTCTTAATGTTTCTATTTAATAATACAAAATATTAACTGATCTGAATTTCTGGTAGTAATTCTTCTTAATAAGATCTAACTTTCAAGAATTTGCTTCAATTTTATGATTTTTATTTGTATTATTATTTTGCAGAAAATATTTTAAAGCTGAATGATTTATTGCAGAAAACCTTATAAAAGTTTTTGCAGTAATTTTTGTGGCAGAGGTTACTTCTCAGTTTTGAATTATTTAAAATAAGCATAGTAAAGCATAGTAATCAGTACAATTCCTGTTCTAGGCCTATCGATTATAAATTTACAATTATCGAAAGACTCAATCCTTTTTATAATGCATGGCCAAATAATGAAAATGGCATTTGCATTTCTTCTCCCACCTCATTAAATCCAGCTTTGGTGTTATTACATCATGAAGGTGAAAAAGGGATTGTGGGATGATTAGGGAGGTAGCTTGGAATACCATTAATTACCAAAAATGAAACTGAATTAATTTTGTTGCTTTTTTTTTGGTACATTTTAATATATTTATGAATTTTATGTAGTCTAAACAGTTTCTTCACACAGTGCAATTATGCTGTCTTTCTTTGTTAAATTTCTTTACATTTTATTTCTAAAGTAACAAACTCGGATGTTTCAAACTTAAATTTATTTTGAGCTAAAACCTGCTATACAAATGAATAGTTATTTTATTTCCTTTTTTTGTAAAACCCTTTTTTTTTAAATTTGAACATTTAGACTGCTCTATCTTTTCCTTCCAGAAAGTAACAATTTATATTGGAAATCCCATTGACTTCACTATTATCAGAGACAAGTTTTCCAGTGAATATAAAAGTGCCGTAAGTTTATATATTATCATTTAAAAAATTTAATTTTTATTATTCAAACAATATATTGTTGGTGACACATACATATGCCAAACCTTTTGTATACAGTAATCTCATATATATTTTAGGACACCACTTCTGTGCATATAGCCTACAAATATGTTTTAAAAGGGACAAGATACTTACTATTTAATATTTATAAACTAGAAAATATATGTAAATTATGTGCTCAAAAAATAACACAACTGAATTTTTTTTTTATAAGCATGCAGTTGATCCGTGAACCCCATCTATAATTTTCCCGTATATATCGTCTTATTTTAATGGTTTAATGGCATCATCTTGCTTTATCCTCTTCATTCCAAGTGTACCCAATTGGGTACATTTAAAAATATTTTTTATTAACTACTGTTTGTGCAATTTGAAAGCTAAAACACCCAATTGTTTTTGAAATTAATCAACTGATAGTTTACTTTGTTTTAAACATGGAAATTGGGCATTAATTATTATTTAAACTAATTATTAATTAAACTTTAAAAAATTTATAGCTATTTTGTTTTGCAATCATTTTTTAAATCAGTGAACCAAAAAATTGCGTCAAAATTGTTTGTGCTTAGTTTTGGGGTCTGAAGAGGTTAAGCTTGCCTGCATGTGTCGTTTTACCTTATGCATCATTCGAAATGAATGGTCCCATGAAAAATGATATTTCAAGGTTCTACTGTACATTATTAAAAAAAAAAAAAAGGCTGCCTAATTTTCTCTAAACTTCTTTATTTTAAATGTTAAACAAGAGGATGCATTTGGCAGTACTTTAATTTTTAGATGATTATAGTTAATTAGTCAAAGGACCTGGCAATTAGTTACTCATTAAGTGCGCTAGCTCAGAATAAAAATATGCAATGCCTGAGAAAACAAGTGAAAGCAATCAGAAATGGATTGAGCTCTGCATAGACAGTTGCACATTTGTAATTATTTAGAAGATAACACATGCTTTTTAAAAATGGAGTAAAGTGTTGTTTCATTTAAAGAATATTTGGTTTCTAAGGACGAACCCAAAGCAAGAGACTTTCCCCTTGCATATATCACTGATTAGCAACATGATTCACATTACTAAAAATCGGACATGCACATGAAGTAAACATTCCAGTAATTAATTGCAGCAATCATCATGCAAATTGCTCTGAGATTGTGCTTTATTTATTTCTTTGTTTTGTCTGGATCTGTCTAAGTCAAAAGGTCATCTCATATTTGCATTTTATGTGTCGGAAAATACAATTGATTCAACCATAGTTGAGTTATGATTTTGTTTATTATTTTTTTCCCTTTTTCTTTTCTCTCTTTCTTTATTACCTTTTCTTTTCTTTCTTTGTTTTTTTTTTTTTTTTTTGATAAATATACTTATTAAAGAAACAATATTCTTTACATACTTGGGATCATTCATAAATGATGTCACGCTTCGAGGGATTGAGTTGGGTTCCTGAAATTGTGACGAGGGGAGGGGTGACAAGAAGTGTGACACCATGCATTATGCAACATAGCGTAACATGTGACAAAGGGGGGGAGGGGGTCAAATATATGGGAAAAAAGCATGACATCATTTATGAACTGCTCCCTTATTGATTTTAGAACTAAATTTATGTGTTGCATTTACTCTGAAGATTTAATTATGTAAATAATGTTTCACTATTTCAACAAGTTCAAGTTTTATCTTTTTATTTAAAGATTATTAATGTGAGAGAAAAAAATGATTGCAAATTTGAAAATATTGCATTTATTAATGTTTTTATGAAGTCATTTTGAATGCAGTGTTGTCTAGGTTTCATGTTCTCAAAATGTGTATTCTTAAAAAGAATTTCATTATAAAATTTAATAGATTCATTTTTTCATTATTTTGCAACAAATAAATTGATTCCTTTTCAATTTTTTGTCTACTTTTTGAGATTTTTAACTGTGTAGTGCTAAATTTAGGATTTTGAGCTGGGGGAAAAAAACTTATTCAATTTTTTGGAACATTTTTTATTTTGTGATTTTTGTTCAAAAAATAATTGGATTTCTTGCTTTTTATATTGAAAAAAAGGAAGTTTTTGAAAATAAATAAAGATCTCATTGTTGAGCATTGTTACTTGGAGATGAGTTGCATATTGCTTTCCTTGTCTACAATTTATTATTTCTTTTCTTCTGTAGTATTACTTACATTGTTAATTTTAAAAACACAAATAAAAAATGTAGATTTCTCATTTCATCAAATGCGTGTTGAAGTTTCTCTAGTTTTTATCTTGGTTTATACTTTATCTTTCCTCTGGTTGCTTGAGTTGTCCTGTTTTCTTATTTTTTTAAAGCCAGCTGTTGGATACGGTGACGGAATATTGCTTACGGAGTATTACAAGGCATGTTTTTCTTCTACATTCTTTTTCCTGCACATTTAATGTATTATTTAAAGTAACACATCCAGTTAATTCACATTTTTTTACTAACAAGCTCCATATGCTTTTAGTGCATGTGACATAGATTTAGTGATTTTGCTTCTTATTGTACAATTGATTTGAAAATTATGTGTAGGAATTTGTTCTTAGTTGTGAATTTCTTCTGAACATGCACATTTCCATCATAATGCATTTATTTTACGCTTAATTTTGAATTTTTTGCGAACATAAATGAATGTATATGCTAAAATATTAAGAGAAAAATTATACTAAAATTAATTTTACAAAATTTTGTAAAAGGCATTTTTCTTTTTTAAATTAAATGTAATTTTGCATTTTATGTAAATAAATTAGGAAATTGTGTTAGATTTATTACTTGTTTCAAAGTTTACTCTTATGCTGTTTTTCCTACTTTTATTTTAAAAATTTTATTCAAAACATTTAAAGCTATATAATGTACATTTATCCAAAGCATTTTATCTGTTAGTATTTATTTCCTCATTCAATTTTTATAAACTATTTCATGGTGAACTAAATAGAAATTCATTCTTTGCTTCATTGTTGATTTTCAATAAAATATATTTAATATTGATTTATATTAATGTTAAATATACTTTATTGATTTAATGTTTCTTCAACAGTATAGATAAATTTATTAAAAATTATGTGTTTGAAACCATGGAAGAGATTCAGTATTTTCTTTTTCTGCTATTAATTTTTCTTTATATTGTGCACTTTTCCCACCCCGCTGAGTAAGAAGTCAACATCTTATTAAATGTAGTTTTCAGATTTTTATCTGAATAAAAGTCTAGTATGTTTTCAATTTTGAAAATTAATCATTGGTGAAACTGGTTGCTTGACTCATGCTTGTGTGAATATCCTAGAAAAGATGTGCAGGCTACAAAAATATTAGGGAAACATAAATATAACACAAAAAAAGATTAAATCAATCAATAAATATCTATATAGGTTTTCATTATGAGGTAAAACTGGCATTATTATAGTACAAATTAAGAAAATTGTTGCATATCTTAACTTAGAATAATTTTATTGTTATTAAGAAAAAAAAAACTGATACCTTGTCTGCAATGGTAACCCAAGAAGTTTTTCCCTGGGGGAAGGGGTGGGAGGTTCACTTAAAAGAAATACATAGTATACATACATATAGACATATATATGTGTGTATATAGTTATAGTTTTCATAGACCCATCTTACTCTATTATACTCCCCCCCCCCCTACCTTGCTGCACCACTGCTTGACTCTGTAATGCAAGCTTTTTTTTTAAAAATAAAGTTGTTTTAAAGGAAAAAAAATCTTACCTCATCACCTGCCAAAGCTCTTTTTTTTTTTGTACGTAAAATTGAATACTAATTTTTTCGCATGATTTTGTTACAGTTGTACTTTTATATCATTCTTAGATTATTCTACTGTTAAAATTTTTCTTACATTATTTTTTTTTTAACAAATTGTTTTATTATTAGTTTCAAATGCATGAATGTATAAAAAAAATTGGATTTCTTGCAAGAAAGTATGCCTTTTAGATTACTTTTCAAGCCCATGAAAACCAAGTGTGTTCGAGTTTTTAGTTCCAACTTCTTTGGAAGAGTTGGTAGGGGCTGAGAACATGAAGTTTGTTTCCAGACACTTCGATAATAGTCCTGCTACCATTAATGTGCCATTTAGAATTGAACCTTATTGTTAAATTAACTATCACTAATGAGGCTATTGTTTGTTAAAGTTTTTTTTTTTTTTGAATCACCACTTCAGTTTCTGTAATGCATTTATGAAGCTACTTGTTTACTCCTCTCTCCTTCTCATTTAAATATTTTACAAATAACTCTAAGTTTTCAGCTTATTCTGTAAAAAGAAAGATGAGAGAAAAAAAACGGGTAAAGCTCATGTAGATATGTCGAATATAAATAGCAAAAAGCTGGGAGTGTTAACTTTAATTTAGAGTACGTGCTTCAAGTTCTATTGTGTATTTGAATCTGAAATTTTCAAGATTGTTTCCAAATAAGAAAGCATGCTTCTTATAGCTGCTTCTTATAGAGATATAAAGAATATCTCAAAAGATCTCTTATAAATTTCGTAATGGTGAATGTAAAACAAGATTCTGAAGTATAAGTCGGAGTTGTGGAGTCGAAAATCGGTCCGATTTTGAGACGGAGGAGTTAGAGTGAATTTAAAATGTGCCAAATATTCGTTACATCCTTAATATTATATTTATAAAGGAGTCTGAGTCGATAATCAGAGTTTAAAAATTCCAAGAGTTGGGGTTCGTTTTTTTACCTGCCGACTCTGCAGCCCTGATCATAAGAACCAAAACACTGGCTCCATTAATGTATTTGCTGTAGTTCTTAATTATAGGCTACTATTTTGATTTATGAATGTAAAGATTATTATTATTACTATCAATTTATGTCTTTTTTTAGCTATTAAAAGTTTGTTATAGTGTCCTATGTATACATGCAGGGTTCGCGCTAGGCCGCGCGATTCCCGCAATATTTTTTGAAATCCCACTCAAAAAAAAAAAAAAAATTGTTAGCGCTTAAACTTTAAAAATCCCACTTAAAATTTTGGTCAAGGTGGAAAATCCCACCTTGTATTTTTCCCCAGTGTGAACCCTGACATGCTTCTAAAATGTTTACAACAACATGTTTTACCCACTTCCACTCTTTATTCATTTTTAATTTTTTATTATTTTAATATGTTTGTGTTAATACATTTAAGAAATAAAGGAAACTAAAAATTGCAGAAGTTATTGCTCTCTTAAATGAGATTAATATGGATTGAAATAACTCTTTGAATTTAACTTCTTCTGTGATGTGGGGATATTTTTCAAATGCATTGTTTCTTTGTATTTTAGTAGTTTTATGAATCTTTTTTCAGGCAAAAAGAAGAAAAGTCATCACAGACAAAATCCAAGAGCAACTCTTCCAGCTAAAACCATTAACAGAACGTTTACACATGGAGCGGTATCAAAGCTGATTTAATTTTATTTTACAGCTTCTATAATTTTGATTCATTAAGAAAAGATGCTTGAAAAAGTGTGATGAAAAATAATTAAATAATTGAATTCTCTGTTAAGTTGTATATTCTGCACAAACTATTATTTGACATTTTTTAAAAGTATATAGACTTATTTTTTACAACAAAATCAATCAATTTGAAAATTTTGAACTTGATTTTATAAATTTGAAATTAAATCTATTTTTATTAGTTACGCAAAGAGTTATCTTTTAAATAAAGATGTTGTATTTCTCAAAACATGTGCATAAAAATTTAAATATTTAATGCATTGTGCACATAGAAAAAGTTGCATAGTTACTTTAATTAGTAAATTTTAGGATGATAGTTTTTAATACATATGCATTTTTCATATAAAAAATATTCTCATAATATTCACTTTTCATTAAAATTATACTTACAATTGTTAACTTATTACTTAGTGTAGTGCAATTATCCAATTTAGGAAAATCTTACAATCCTAAAACTCAAATTATTAAATTTTCTCATCATAAGCGTTATTTAATTTTACTTATATGTACTGTTTCAGGAAGTGATTCTTTATATGCATCAAATGTATCATTAAGAGACTGTTAATTACAAAAATAAAAAACTTAAAAGCTTTTTAAGCTTCAAATCCCTTCCTTTATTCCAAAGTTTTTTTTTTTTTTTTCATAATTCAAAAGAGGATTATTGCTAGTAAACGAACAAGTGTGACCAGTTTTAATGCAATTGTAAAATATTGTTTTTGCAACTATTTCTAATTGTATGGTGAACCATGTAATGTTTTGAGGGTATAAATGCAATTGAAAATGAAATAACAAATATTACATAATATTCAAAAATATTTGTTTATTTATTTAGTAGTTAGTTTCTATTTGGCATTAATTTAATTCAGCAACAGTTGGACGTCTTTTCTTTGACTTGAGAAGCTTGCTTTTTTTTTTTTGCAGTGAAAATCAATTTTCTCATAACTCTGAGACATCTGTCTGCAATTTTTTATTGCTGGTTTGTGCTTTTAACATAGATTTTGCTTGTTTAACATTTCAACATAAAAGTAAATTTTTTACTTTTTGTTAAATTATTCTTCAACTAAGATGATAGATTATTCAGTTTTAAACAGATAAAACTATATTATATGATCATAAATTAGTGTTGCTTGTATCTTTTGATTTTCATTGAAATAGTTGTATTTAACGGAAACTAAGGTACACTCAAAATTTATCTTAATTTCATATGTTTCATTCAAAATGTAGTATTTTAAAACCCTTTTATCTGTGTAATCCATAAAACCTCATATTCTTTTGCTCATTTTAAAAATGATTTTATTAGTTTGTCTTCTGCTTTGCTAAAGACATATCATTTTTGTTATTTTGTTTCATTTTTCTCCTTTTGTGATTTTATTGAAATTGAAATCTTTGCTCATGTTTATCATTTTTTAAGTTTATTTTCATTTGCATCGATGGATACACAAAAACATAGCATGATTTCTTTTGTTATAATTAATGAGTGATTATATCATTTGTTTTAAATCAAATAAATCTTTCACAGGTTTCGTGCCAGAGAAAATTCGGGTTCGTTTCCGGACCCTTCACAAAATTCCAAGCTTCTAAATCATATTTTTTACACCATTATTTATTAAAAACACAGCAAATAGTCATGAAATTTTTCATCAATACTTTAATTTTCACAAAATTATTTGATTTTTCACAAAAATTTCTTTAAAATTCACAAAAAATGGTGCCTATTAAAAACTACTGGATTGGCCCCTGATTCATCATTTGATTTCATAGATGCATCAGAAAAAGTGAATTTTCTTGCTGCATCTATTAAATCATATTTTGAATTCCTGTGTATATTTATCCCTTCAAGTTTTCGTTTTGCATTCTCATTAATAATATTCATTATGACTTTGTTGTGTAACTGCTCATTCCTTATCAATATTAAGATAAATGAAAATATATTGTAAACCTGTTTTGTGTCTTTAAAAAAAAATGTATGTGATTTAACTTTTCAACATTTTGATAAAATGTTCTGCTTTCTCAGAATTGATTTGCAGCTTTTAAAATTACGTATACAGGTTCATAATAGATTTCAGGTTTGAGTTATAAATTAGTTTTATTTCAATGTTTTCCAAATATAATGGAGTTGGGTTACTGTAGCTTAAATCTTAGTTAGGAGTAAATAGAACATGCTTATACCTTTACTATTTTTTTTTAAGTGATACGTAGTTGTGTTTCTTATTGTTTGAATTTTTTAAAGTATACTTTTACTACCACATTGGCAAAAGTTTTCCTTCAATAAGATTTACATAGATAAAATTGCATTGCTTGTGTGTTTATTTCAGCATTAAATTTACATGCATAGTAATATATATATTTTTTAATTTTCTACTGCAACGCATGCACATATCTATGTATGTGTGTGTGTGTATTAATTTTGTTTAGAGGATGCATTGAAAGAACTTGCTCCAGTAGCCTGAGTTGTATGCTTTGTGCAGAAACTATTCATTCTATTTTTTTTTTTTTTTTTTGTTAACATCTTGACTGGCGACAGGCTGATGGCCAGCACCTTTTCCACCTTGTATCCGTATGAGAGCTTAGTTTACTCCCATCAGTTGTTAAAAAAACTTATGAAGTAAAAATTACAAACTTTCGGTAAGTCGAGTTAAAGTGAAAATAATCCAGCAACTACAAGATAACTAGTTTTAGTCTCTTCAAAGTTCACCTACTACGACTTATCTCGTAGTTGGGTCTCAATGTGTTGACCATTACAAAATACAAAAGAGATGTCCATCAATAATCTCTGCTTCACACAGGCTGGTTTTAGTCAATTTTTCAATCCCCAATGAAGATCAAGAGCACTCTTAAAACTTTTTGCTCCATTGAAAGTAGCAGTTGCTTCTGGTTAACTATTTGAAATATCTATGATTCTGTTGAAGTAGCCTGAGATTTGCAAAGCTTAAAACAATGACCTCTGGTTCTACCTTCTGTGCATAAATGTAGTCCATCAACATTTTTTATGTTAATTATTCATTTTATTATCAATATTTTTTTTAAAAAAATCAAATGTCTTCTTACAAGATTTAAAAAACTTAAAAGTTTTTGAACAAAGAAAAAACAAACTGATGCAGACTTTAAATAAAAAGAAAAGTCTATACCTCAGAAATGTTATTTTACTGTTTAATTTAAACTTTCTTTGGATGGGTTTACAACAAATCCAAAACAAAGGTATTTAGGATGTATTGTGTGGAGTCAGTTTTGAAGCCCAACACTAAAAAGAAAAAAGGAAGAAAAAAAAATGATGCTATTGTGAACAAGTTTAGTCTTTCTCTCCTCAACTTGTCTGTAATCCCCTACCCTCTCTAAAATCTACCCCTGCAGAAAATATTTCATCTCAAACCCTATTAAAATTACAGCTAGCCCAACTTTTGTGCCCCGTGTAAGGTGACTTTTTCTTTCGAAAGGAATAATAAAATTTTCTTCATAAGAAAGAGATGAAAAAGGCTTGAAATTAAGAGCTGCAATCAAGAGTATACATGTGATTAAGCATGATAGTGATGAAAAAAACATTTTTCTGAAAGCAAGAAAGTTTAACACGATTCCTATATGATTTTTTCCTGTGTATTTGTATTCCTATTAGTGGGCTGTTCGATTATCTGTTAATTGATTTAGTGGAGACGACTGTATGTATATGTATAGCTTTTTTACACGCATAGTTTTCCTGTAAATGAAATATTTCCAGTATAAATGTAGCTTTAATTGGTACTTTGAAATACAACTAAAAATTAAAAATTGTCTTCCTAAACTAAATATTATCATTAGAGCAAAATAGGCATCATTTCCTGTTTGATTTGGAATTGATTTTTAGAAATAATTTTTCAATTGCTAGAAAATGTTTTTTTAATTTTCACAAACACGTTTTTATTTTCTGCTGACACATGGGTTCTTTGTGTGCCCTCTTCCCTATGAACCTTTTTCTCTTACAAGGTAATTAAAAGACTTATTAAGTTTGTTGTAAATACATTAATTGTAATCTACCATACCATTAGTTTGCTTCACTTAATTAGTTATTAGTTTCTTAAATGCAGTGCTTGCTCCAGACCTGTGAGTCAGGCTGACTCACAATAAAAAAATAACAAGTCAAATTATAGTTTATTTTTAAGCATTTTTTATAAACGCTCATTATGATATTTAATGAAACCAATTTAAAAAGTATTGAACCGTAAAAGTTTAAAACGATTACAGTTTAAATTAATTCTTTGATACCTTATTCTTTTTACTATTTTAATATGAAAGTAATAATTGGTTTAGAATGAACCATTGCCATGAGGAGGGGAGGGGAAAAAAAGCACCAGAAAATTTTGAAAAAAATTGAATTTTTAAAACTCTTAATGACAAAAGTTTTTTTTTTTCTTTCTTTCGTTTTTTTTTTTTTTTTTTGTTAAAATTATTCCCATTGGATCATTATGCATCAAAAACTTTATACTTTTAGCTCATTTTTATGTTTCTTCGATGCCACCTGTTAGGCACAATTATAGCGTTTCGCTGCAATTGTGCAGCAATCTTTTTGCATAGGCTTTCGTTGTACAATATTTTTGTTACATTATTAATAATTCACAGTATAAAGCATAAATAGTATGAAGCTAAAAGACAAATCAATTTTTCAGCAAAATATGTTTTTTGGTCAAACTTATGCGAGTAAAAGTTTGACTTGCATCTTCTAAAAATGAGAGTCGATTTTTTAAAATAAAATTGATTTATGTGTCAAACGCGACTGCGCGCGAACGCTGCTTAAATGATTATTTCTGCTTTTTTTTTTAAATTTGATTTGTAAATTGAAGTGATTTCTTGTTATTTTTAAATTTATGCAAGAATTTAAACTTTGTTGTTTTAACAGTACTACCAAACACCATAATCATTCATATATATTTATTTTATTAATTTATTGTGAATCACTTTTGGGCAAACACAAATATGTCGGAACAAATTTGGTGTTTTGACAGTGTTAGTTGAATCAATTAGTGATGTTTAAAAAAAGATCTTTACATTTTTAAAAAGATTGCCTGGTTAAATGAAGGTGTGGTTTATTAAGTCTTTCGATTATTTGCTCATAATTATAGTTGTAGTGAGCGTTTTATGTTGCTATGAGAAATAATTTTTTCTTATGCTAGTTAACAATCAGTCTTTTTGTATCAAATGTAAAGGTATTTTGTTCTCTTATTATGCAATTCTTTTTCTTTTGATGTGCTTTTTTTTATTAAATTGTAGAAATATTTTTTTGAAAGTTTTGTCATTAGTTGGTATTTTATTGTGCAACTTTATGGTATAAATTTTAAGTTGAGCTTGTAATAAGATTTTAATATCTCTGCTTTGTATGAGCAAACTGTTATAAATTCTGTACAAAGGTTACATTATTGTATGATAATTATTTTATAACTATTGTTGTGGAATGAATTTGAGATTGTCAGCCACAGAATTTATTAAAGAAATTTAAAGATAGCTTTGATGTGGTGTAAAACTTTCTTTTCTGACTCAAAATGTTTATTATTATTGCATTTCACTTTTTCTAAATAGTATTTTGCAATATTGATACATGATACATATATATATATATATATAAAGTTTTATTAATTTAAATAGCATTTGTAAGAAAAATAATTTAACTTGTAGAAGGTAATGATGATTTTAGGTAGTCCTCTATAGAACATGTTTCAAATTGTCTTATTATCAGTGAGAATAAACTGGATGATTAAACATATTTATTCGGTTGGCAAGATTAGAAATGAATTAAAAAAGCAGTAACAAGTATATATGTGGCAATGTTTTAACACATTCGCTGACGGTCACTTTAAGGATGAACCTTTACATTACACAGTACCAGGAGACACGCCTAACATACAACGTGGATTGAAGCAGATTGAAACAGAGAGAGGTACAGCCTTCCCTCCCACGAACGGGTGACTGTACTGTAAAAATTTTTGGTGTTCAGTTGAAAATTATTCATTTCTTGATGTATTTTACATTTTTTTAAGTGTCTGTCTAAAAAAAATACAAACAGCAGAATGTGTTTTAGCATATGTTTGTTGACTCACCTACGCATCAAAAATTCATTACGATTGCTCATTTATCCTATTTTTATGGAAATGAGCAATCGCAATTAAATTTCGAAACGTAACCTAGTTAACAAATTTCACGTGCTAAGAAACATTAAAGTGTCTATATTTTTTAGGCAACCACATAAACAAATTTAAAGTACGTCAAAAATGAATCATTTTCAACTTTATGCCAACTGAACACCAAAAAATGTGTTCAGTAACACCTAAAATGGTGGGAACTGAACGCAAAATGTTACACAGTGTAGTGCTCGCTGCCGGTCACTTAAGGGATGAATTTTTACGTTGCAAACGCACTGAAATACCCATTGTAGCGCAGAGCAATGGAGGCAGTTCACCGCTAGAGGGGCTCATGATCGATCATCGTTGTCACGTGATATTCGATTTTTGTTTCCTAAGATTTTCTATTGAGTTCTACGTGGAGTTCACTAGGCAAAATTAGATACCTAATTAATCAGACTATTTTCACAGCTTTTTCTGATTATAACCCAGTATTTACATTTAATTTAATCATTATAAAAGAAATTAATTATTACAATACTTATAGTGTTGTATTTAGTGTTAATTTTATATAATGTTGAAGAACTTTATTTAGTTCTAGTTTTTAATTAGATTTGTCGAACTCGATGTAAAGCGATTCTACGGCTTCCTTTGTTCACATTGCTTTCATCGGTGCCACGTGACCAATGACGTTGCTTGAATTACCTCCATTGCAGAAGCGCAGCTCTTCCCGCGCGAGCTCGTGCCTGGCTAACTGAGACATCACTTCACACAGCACCGTAAACTCCAGCGTGTGATTGGCATTGTGGCAAGTGATTGACATTACGCTCTGGCGCGGTCTCGGCAGCGAACGTGTTAATTGAATAATAAGTGCACCACACAGAGTAACGAGACTTTTTGATTGATATACTTTTATTAAACATATCATAGAAAGCTCAGTTGTCACTACATTCTGGCCACAGGTATTAGCCGACCGTTTTATATAGGAAAGAGTAACAGAATTCACACTCACAGCGCACTTCGCTTACAGACTGTTTACGAATCAAGGAATGGGTTCATATGAGACACCATCTAACTTTGTTTTCATTCCTGATGCACCATGGTAATTATTTTAATTTAATAAAGTCTGTGAGATACGATTTTTCTATTGTACTTTCTTCCAATACTCTGTTTTACTCTTTAGAGCCTAAGTCTTTTGTTGATTGAAAAATTTTCATGAAATTGATAGATATATTTTGTGCTGAAGTTTGGAAAGAAAACTGCTATGGATCATTCTCAAACGATGTCCATGATTCACATAAATGGATCAGAAAGTAATTCTACTACGTCTGCATTCTCTTTGCTTTTTTTAAACAAAATACCCACGATATGTTCTACAATATATACAAAACTAATGGGGTAAAAGTCGGCCTCAAATTCTGGACTTGTTCATTAACAAATTCAAAGATGGACAACACCATTAAGGTTTCTTCAACAAAATTCAATCGAAAAGCAACCCAAAATTCATCACAAAATAGACGTTTTCAGAACTTGACACATTCTAAAATTGAGCATATGCTTGTTCGAAAAAAATCCTACAGACAAAGCTTATTTCATATTTGGCTCGATGCAGCAGCAGCATAAGGGACGATAGTAAAACTGGAAGGCTGTCGTAATGGACGATGGGGCAACCTTATCTTGAGGGCGATTTTCAGACGGATATATTTATATCAGAATTTTTTCTTTTTTTAATTTGACAGCTACATGTGTTGATAGAGTTAAATATCAATAATATATTGGTACTGCTTTACTTTTTTCCCCCTATAATGTTTGCGTAAATTAACTTTCTAATCAAGCTAAGGTTAAAATGTAAGCATGTTATAAGTCGAAAATCAATTTATCTTAAGAGGCAAAATTATAATATAGATATATGTATAAAAAAGATAATCTAAAAACTGATGTTCGACTGTTAACATTCCTCTAGTCTCAAAATTTGTCTGAACTGAACTGAACTGCACTTCATGCAGTCTCGCGGTAGCACACCCAAGGTTTGGGACTAATTGCTTATCAATATCTCATCGTGGTTAAAATTTTCTATTAAAATGCAATTGCTCTTCTAGTTGAATTTATGTGTAAGAAAGTTTATATGAACTATGTTACATTTGATAATTGCTGCTAACTACCAGTCTGCGTTCAAAGACTTTGGCCAGAGATATGATTTAGAAGCTATGCAAATTTTATCATAGGTTACAAACTAAGCGAAGAAACTTCCTGACCATCAATTTTACATTTGTTAAGACGACTGAATATGACATTTCCTTGAGGTTTACTAGGAACTCATATTAAAATAAAACAAATTTTTGCATGATGTATTTCTTATTAGCTACCGATTTCTAATTAATATCGGTTCCTATAAGATTACACAAAATTTGTTGTTGCTACCAGTAACCAGTGGAATATTTCTGAAAATCCAGTTATGTTTCTTCTTGGAATGTAAATCCAAAGGAGGAATTTAAAGCTTCGTTTTAAATGACATCAAAGTTGGAAGTTTTATTTTCCCCCTCGACTTTAGTTTATGTGACTGGTGCATCAATTACTCTAAACACATAATTCCATTCATGCGATTCAACTCTACTACATTCGCTTTCACATGCTTTAGAAGCAACACAAATTCCCAAATTATACAGCAGAATACATTTTGTTTTTCATTCTTAAGCAAAAGCACACAAGAGATAGCAGTGTCACATCTTCAGTGGAGATTAGGAACAACGTGGGGAAGAAGGGAAATCATATCTTTTTTTTTCTTCTTCTTATAATCTCGTTAGATATGATGACTTACCTAGTCCAGCTAGAGGAACATTCTATACGTATGTACAATATATACAGGAACACAAACCATCAGGTAGGATTCCCGCTGATCAATCCGCCATTTCTTTGGAAAGTTGTAGGTCCGATCTACAACAAAGCTAACTTCCAAGCAATCATGGCAATTTTTCTCCTGATGAATACATGTGCAAATTTATAGTTTTCGATGATTAAAGTGTTGAATAACTCACTAATGGCGTTTTAGTTTCTATTACGTAATTTCTAATAAGCGATTGTGTAACTAATTGCGTAGTGATAATAATTCGATTTAGATTTTGGTTAAAATGAATTTTTTGTTAAATAATTCGGCATAATCATAAGTTAAATAAAAGCGCCCGATCAAAGATTAATTCATGTATTGATATTGTAAGTTATGTAGCATGGCAATAGCTTAATTATAAGTCGGACCCTACTAGTAAGGACTGCGCTGAGTCCTCTTTGTCAATAATTTATGGAAGAGTAAGTAAATTTTCTCCTAATACAAAAAGAAATGGCAAACTTTCAAAAGATTTTCGTCTTTTGCAACGGAAAATGAAGCTCAAATCAGTTTCTCAGATGTTTACCTTCTATCTATCATAAATAACACAAAATTAATTTACTGAAATACATGACGGTGAGCTATTTAAGATTACATCAGAAATAGTACTTATAAAAGACTTGCTGAATATATGTTAGAACTGAAAGTTTAATTATGTCAACAGTTTTCTTGAGTGATTCTCAGTGAGCCCTGATCCCTTATGATGCGAAAGTATGTTCAATACAGTGGGAAAAAGTTGATACTCTGCTATTACTAAAAACTCTTCATGGTCAAAAGACTTGACTTTAAAGTTTCTTAATTATCCGTTATCAAGCATCCTTGTAATAATTCCGTGCTTTTTAAGAACCATATACCAAGGCACTGAATTTATTTTAGATGATTTGTCTAAGGAATTTATTCATAGCACCAAACTTTTAATTTGCATAGTAAGGATAAGGATGCTTTTTTTGAAATATTTCATTCGAGTTTCTTGGGTAAGCCAATATTACCAATTGTCTGAAGCAGTACTGCCACTTTTTAACATTTTAGTTTACATTCGTAGATTCGTCAAATTTTTTCAGTGTCCTCTAATTACACTATTATTTTAAGTAATATTTTTAAAATGAGTTCTATAATATTTTTGCTTTTATCAGTTTTATTTTACAAAGGTAACGGAAGCTCTCTTTGCCCATGAGGCAATGATAACTTAAGGCTTCCAAACTTAAATCAGATTGTGCAACTCTTAATTTCACGTAATTTTTCTGTTAAAATGAAAGAATTGATGAAAATGTCTGGGAAAATATCCCAATTGCACATAGTTTTTACATAGGTACATTTAAATTCGTTTTAATCATACTTTTGTTGCCGATAAGGGTAACTTGTATAAGTATAAACTGAATGAAAAATACAAATGCAATTTGACTTGACAAAAATGTCAAATTTTATGAGGAAACTTTCAATAAAGGGATAGCATATTTTTGTTTATACATTGTTAAAGGTTTTACAGTATGTTGATGTTGATACAATATATAGACACGACAACTCAGAAACTATGTTTGAATAAACCAATGTAATCTGCAGTTCGTTTAGGAGCATTATATTTTTCATATTTTATGCCACCTTTCCCCAAAATTTCAGAGGAAGAAAATCAGAACCTAAGTTAGTTTTGACCCATTAGGACAATTAAAATGTATGTAATGTTTTTTTTTTTTTTTTCAATTTGAAAAATATTAAACAGGGCTCACTAAGATTTTTATCACGTTTTTTTACTCTGTTTATTTGTTTCTTAAAGCTTTAGAATGAATTTAGTTTTACCAGATGTATGTGAGAATCCTGGGTACAAAATTTGCAGGGAAAACATTAATACATATTAACTTTTTTCTATAATAACTCAGTATACATTTATACAAAAAAAAACTAAAGTATTTGAATACTTTTGTCTTAATGTTAGATTATACTAGTACTTCATCATTACAATAAAAAAAAAAACTTAAGCACAGCTTTTAAAAATTTTCCTATTCAGCAAGATCTAAACTAGGGAAAGAGATGTTATTCCCAGGATTTTCATGATTTTGTTCCATCCAAGCAAGAAATAGAACGTGTTCTTTAGTAAGCGTTCATAGGGTGTAGAGAAGGGGCGGGGCACATACGGAAGAGTTGGGATTTCTGTTCTTCTTGTCCTCCTCGGCTAGAGGAGGTGATAAAGGCGCTGGAGTGATCTTTTTGGCTAAAGCAATTACAGGTCCACACTCTCACCGGCACCTTCTGGCCCTGCAGACAAAGAAAAAAAAATAAGACCAGAGTCAGCAATGGGCCCTGAGATATATATATATAGAGAGAGAGAGTGGATCTTCTATAATTCGAATTTTTCTTTAATACCCAGTTTTCGCCTGCTCCGTTGAACTCTTTTGAGCAATGTTAAAATTTTCGAACAACTCGAAGTTTTATTGTCCTCCAGCAGGGCGGCATAGTGGTAAGGCACTGGCCTCGTACTCCCAAGTTCGCAGGATCAAACCTGGCGCAAGTCGGTGGATTTTCAATATGCAGAAAACCGTCAGCGCAAATGTCGTATGATTATGCGGCATGCTAAAGATCCCTTGAGTATCTGTTTGGCTTGAATACTCTCGGTTAAATTAAATCCCTAGTGCAGATTCATATGACTTAGAGCTCAGGTGCTGCCATCTTGGGGGAAACTGAGAGTCAAATTTCTCAAAGTGGTAATGGCATCCGCCAATATTAGTGCTACTTGAAAGAATGGATGCCGGAGAATGCCCTAGATCTGCAAAGGTTATTGACAATGCGCATAGAAAGAAAAAAAAAGGAAAAGATTTTATTGTCCGAAACCTCTAAAAGTTCGTTCAAATACTTTGTTAAGTTTTTGATCCCACATCTGTGTATGCGGCAGTTAAAAGTTTTCGCAATTGCAACTGTTTCTCAGCAAAATCAACTCCGGATAGAACTAAATTATTTATTAAACAAAACATTTAAACTAACAGAACATAGAAACAGCTACAAAGAAAAAAAATTAAGGACTGAACCAACATTTAACTCTAGCGTAAGGGTCCAGGAGACCTAGGTACAATCTGTCTTGTCCGAAGTTGGAGAACGACTGCCGGTAAACTGTTCTTACCGCCACAAGATGACGTTAGGTGAAATATAGTTCTATTACACAATTTTAATATAGAATTACAAGAAAAGGTTGACACACCAAAGACATCATTGGGTTGGGAATTTTAAATATCGTTGATTGCAAAATTTATTGTTCCTTTTAAAACCGTCAGTTCATTGCGAAACATCCTGTATATATACTTCTATCAAAATATTTTCTTACTTGTAAAAAATCATAGACTTACCTGGATCACAGACTACTATATCTTTCTGGCTGGCCAGAGAAGACTCCTTCAATCTTTTTGACAGTAAAACGGGAGGCCCCTTAACCTCTCGCATGCCATCTAAATTTGAGAACAAGAAAAACATATAAGATGTACAAAAGGATGTAAAGCTTTTTCATCTCAATAAAGAGTTTCCATGTTATATTTAGCATGTTATATTACATTACCTCCTCACTCCTGATCGGTTCAGCTGAAAACTAAATTTTCGTGAGGCTGTTATATAGAATCTGGTGTTACTATTGAAATTGACCGCGAACTAAGAGTTAAGCAGTTACACAACCTTTTTTTTCATCCGACTATCGTACAATTATAATCAAAATATTGGTTCTAAATAAACTATGGATAAATTTGTTTTAGGAAAACAGCAAAAAGTTACCTTACTTGTATTCCAATTTGTCATATGTAAGCAGAAATTATAGTGATTAAAAATTTATTGAAAATGAATATTTACAAGTCAAAGAATTTCTGTGGCTTTTTGAGAAATTTCTTAAAATAGTCTTTCACAAAAATATTTTTTCAGAATGGAAAGCTCAACTAATTTCTAGCACTTACACACAAACTTACTGTGGCCTTTTATTTCTATTTTTTTAATCTATTTTTACGACGACCATGTACTTAAATAATTTCAACAGAAATAAATTCACGCACTTGAAGCAAAAATTACATAAATATGTAGTTTCAAATAACTCCTTAAAAGGAGTTACTAGAAAAATAGTCCACAACGTGTTTCGTATAGATTTATTCTCTAACATCGAAGAAGGAGTTCAATGGAACTCCGAGATACAAGTTTGTAAATTTCATTACATATGTGTGTCTTATTTATATTGGATTTATTCAAGTGTACTGATCTTTTCTTTGTATTTGTACTTCATTTTCCCCTTTTAGAAAAAAAGATTTTATCAAAACTGAAACGCTTAACACGTTGACTGCCAACCTACGAGATGACTCGTAGGTGAACTTGTTGAGAGACCAAATTACAAGTTGTCTCGTTGTTGTCGACTTTTTTTCATTTTCAATACATTTATAGAAAGTTAGTAATTTTTTTCTTAATAAAATGTTTTGTACAATATGTTGTAATTAAATTAAACTATTGTCTGGAGATCTGTAAACTACAAACAACGCTGGCAGTCAGCGTGTCGGCAGTCAACGTGTTAAGATTTTTATTATAGCAAAAACAAGTAGTTTTCCCTACGGTGATACTGAGATGGCAGAGGAAAGACTTTTACAGAATTTGTTTAGTTCTATTGAGAATTAACGTTCCAGAAGCTTACTTGGCAACGAAGCCTTAATATCCCCAGAAAATAACGCCTGGGTTTCGAACTTTCTTTGCCCGAGATATACCTAATAAATGTTCCAAGCTGCGTGACGTCATTTATAAAATGAAGGTGCAAGAGATGGATAGATCAGATTAGCCTGCGTTTGATTCTTCCGCATTGCGACAGTAAAACATCGTTCTGAAATCTTTTATTATCGGTGCTCACGTCAGTACCGGAGTGAGTAATACTGCGATCGTTAGAATACGGAACATAATAATTTCATGTATAATTTTTACTGTATTGAAGAGTTTTTTTTTATTCAAGTTCGTACCTACTCGTCATTGTTGCGACAGTACAAAATTGATTTTCCTTTTCTTAACGGATTGATTCTCTGCTTCAGACAAGGTTTTCACGAAGTCTTCTCTAGTCCAACATGCACCGTTGGAGGCATGCATTCCCTCCAACGGCGATGACGACAATTTGCCTCCGTCGTTGCTACAGTTATCGCAAATTAACAGCCATTGCGTTTGTCTTTGACAGCACAATCAACAAATCACAGTCGTCTGAGCGAAAGCCAGCTTTAAATAAAAGTGGCAAATCAATCAATCACGAGGGCGTGGTTATCAGGTTATATATAACCAATGAAGCGCCTTGAAGTGTTTCGTCGCTGCTGCGTTTGGTGTGAATGAATTCTAACTTTTACTAGTTATATACACCCTAATAGATGAAATCGTCTTCCAAAATACGTTTCGCAGTTCTACGCCGTAATAGATTTGGATCTCGTAACATGATTAAATCAAATTAGTTTCTGTGACTGGGATACCGAAAGGTTCCATGGCAATATTAAATTTACTATCAAAATCAATTTTTAGTAGTATTGGGGTTTTCTGAACATATACCTGGAGTCTTTCCGTCCATCCAGTGAAGTCCTTTGCCGATTTCTAAAGGAACAGTCCAGGATTCTGGATCAGGGCTTCGAACGCCCGTCACTTCCTCAGGACTTTTGACCGTCGTCAGTGGGACCTTCAAGGGGGGTTGTCGAATGGCAGACGGTGCGACACCTAAAAATAAAGCATTAAACAAAAACGTATTGGAATTTACATCATTTAATGTATCATTTTTGTATTGGTGGTGAAAGAGCAATTGATATGCATAGATTTTAACAGTATGTGCACTACGATCATAATAGATACATTAACATTCATTTTAGATAATTTATTTGATTAGTAATGATCCTCCGTATAATTTTTTATGTGAACCTCCAAAACTATAAGGTTACACGCACAAAATCCGTTGTAAGTAGAGAAATATTTGGTTTACTGGAACGAAGTTTATTTCACAGAGATATTAGTATCGGAGAACAACAATGTGGGAAAGGAGGGGTATTGTTCGCTAAGATGCATTTCAAAAACTGTCAAACCAAAATGCATTATGTCTAGGGAAAACGTACACTGCTCTACAGCTGAACAAAAAGAGTGTTGAGAAATGCTTCGACAATAAATTTCGTTCTTCTAAAAGTAGCTTTCAATGCCTACCCTGAAACTGGGTGACATTGTGCAATGGCTGTTTTTGGACTATATTAAGCATGTTCCAACAGGGCTGAGATCCGGACTATCTGGCTGCCCCCAATAACACCAAGTTGACTCTGGATGGAACCAAATTTGGGAGGGAGCTGTAGCTGATTAGACGTCAAATGGTCGCCAATTCCTAAGTCGGGTATGCCGCCAAATACGGTGAGATTATCATCAAAATTAGCGACCAATATAGAGATACATCGACAAGATATCACTAAGTTGTTAGGGTCAGTTGGGGTAATTGTAAACGCTTTTTTAATGTTTTAACTTTTGATCCTTCCCTACCTCTTGAATGAATTCAGAGATAAAATTGTAGTCACTACTGTACTTCTTGTGAGTAAATGTGTGCAAAAATTTTGACTTTATGACTATTTGTTAGCAAATGAGCTCGTGTTTAATTACCCCAGTGTGTTTACAATTACCCCAGAGGTCTGGGGTAATTGTAAACAGTGATTTATTTTCGAATAAAGTTGATGCAAATGGAAAATTGCTTCATACACAGTCTGCTTGAAGTCTTAAGAAGTTCCTGAGCAATGGCTCTCAATCTGCGACCCACAGGCCGCATGTGGTCCGCTGAGTTATGTTATGAGTAGGATGAGATCATATAACGAGAAATGTCTTGCAAAAAATCGAGTAATGCGACAAATTTATGTAACATTTGTCCCGCAGTGGATCAGTCGATTAATCTTGGATCCCACAGAGCACCGAAAGTGAAGCACAACTGACCGTGGTCAACGCTTGCAAGGGAGACCACCTCCCGTAACTGATTACTCGGAGACCGAGTGCGCCAAAGGGCACTGTGCACGTAAAATACATCGTCGCTTCAAATGTCCACCAAGTTAGAAATAATACCAGCTAGGGGCCAACCTAGGTGACGATCTCTCATCTGAGAACTGGTTTAAAATCATTAAGCCCCTTTGAGCCAAGTGTACTTCATTTTAGCGGATCTTACTAATAATCAGTAGGAGCTTCCTTAATTCTCTGTCGCCCTACAAGGGGGGCTTGGATTTCCAAGTGGCATTAGCAGCAACAACAACAGTTATGCAAAATAGACTCAAAAGTGTAATTTACATCAAAATATAATACATATTGTCCCCCCAAAATATTGGAAATAGGATAAATTTAAGTGTTTACAATTACCCCGGAGTACAAAATATATGGGGTAATTGTAAACACCTAACTTGCACATGAAAAATAACAGGGAGGATTAAATTCATAACTAAATGTTTTTAGCAGCATTCCATATGATAAATAAAAATGGTTGAAACCACTTACATCGCTTTTGTAGATGAGCTGGAGAGGAAAATGTAAGATCACTAAATTTTGTTAAACAACTTTTTTCACTGTGTCATTTTCAAACAATAGTGAGGCCTCCATAGTTGTTTCGAAACTTACGAAACTGTTTCAATGTCTTCCCTATGCTGCCAGTTTATCACTCACAAGCAGTTAAGTTTTCCAAACCACCACAAGTGTAGTTATGAAGCTTGTTTACAATTACCCCATGTTTACAATTACCCCAACTGACCCTATCATTTTTGGAGGCTAATTTTTATCCACCAGGCAGGCTGGCGAGCTAAACGTTTAAAATATTAACCAGTAATATATAGAACTATACGAGCCTACTTTCCCGTATACACCCAACTTCAAATTTATAATCTATTTCTCTTTCTCTCTCTCATTTAACTTTAATTCTTAATTACTTCAAATATACCTTTTTCAACAGTTAATGCATGTTCATTCACTTACTCATTCATTCATTCATTTACACATTCATGTACTTATTTACTCATTTATTCACTCATTCATTCATTCATTTACACATTCATGTACTTATTTACTCATTTATTCACTCATTCATATTCATTTACACATTCATGTTTTTATTTACTCATTTATTCACTCATTCATTCATTCATTTACACATTCATGTACTTATTTACTCATTTATTCACTCATTCATTCATTCGTTTATTCATTCATTTATTCATTCGTTCATTCATTCATTCATTCAGAAATATCCTTAAAAATCCAGACCAAAAAATTTCATAGGAGAATAGGCTAATTTTTTTCTGGTTGAACTTCGTATCTGTCCTTCCATTGGAGATCCTTCCAATAAAGTTTGTGTCAAGCAAATCCGTCAGTCAGATCAGGATTTATGTAAGATTGAAATTTTCCCGTAGACGCTAATTGTTGTTATTATTATCATTATCATTTTTGAACTGTTCAAAACTGAACAAAAATTGTTCAAATCAAAAAGTAAAATATTGAAATGAGATGTCCCCGTCGGGATATTTCAAATGCAAAAAAAAAAAAAAAAAAAAATCAAATATTTCGAATCGGGTATTCCTTCAAAAGTTATTGGGGGGGGGGGGGAGGGGGAGGACAGACAGACACATATTTCCCCCATCTCAAAACCCTGCTTTCAAATTTTTTATATTTCAAATTACTTCCCAATTTTAACCTTTTCTTATTTTTAACGATATTTTCCCGATACAATAAGCCTTCTTTCATACCTTATTTTATTTTTATATATTTTTTATTTTTACGGGAAAATAGACCAAAAACTAGAAACTAGCGCATACTGTTAAAGTGTACTAACCTTGTTCGGAGTCCTGCTGGGGTTGGACGGATGATTCCTCTTCGGAGGGGGCAAAGCCATTGACCATAGGCTGATCTCCTCCTTTGTCCGGTTTCAGCCAGATGCGACCTCCTTCCTCCTGACGCGCCACTGCCCGAGGCCGGATACCGACCGGAGAACCTTTGTCCAAACCTGCAACAACACATCTTCTATCAGGACCTTTGGATTTCATAAAAATCTTGTAAAGTGAGAAGATAGCTTTATAAATTATTTTCTCCACGCTATTTTTTATGATTTATTGAGCAATGGAATAATGATTCGATAGAGTTTTCTATTTTCTTTTCTTAACTTTATATTCTCTCATACTGAGGATATATATTTGTGAGCCTTATTTATAAAACAATAAAATATTAAAAATATATATGCTTTGGTATGTGTATTGATTGTCTTCAACGAAAATTATTCGAAACTTTGATCCATTGGATTTTAAAATATCATCTCTAAGTCTTTTATTAAAAAACTTACTTTATTTACTTAAAAACCATTGAAAAACAAAAGCCTGAAGCCTTGTGCGGCCGTCAACTTGTTTCTTTTTCGAGCAGCAGTTCAATAAAGTTGTCACGGTTACAAAGTTAGCATAAAAATTGTTGCCATGTTACTTACAAACATGCTCCCACCAATCCAGAATGGTGAAATTCTTGATTTAATGGTCAATTTTGCAATCGGTTTTTTGTAATATCCAGTAACTGTTTTTAGGGTTACCACTCGGACATTTCCATCCTTTCCTGGCGGAATTTCCGTCTCACGGTCTGGTGGTAAAGCACAAGGCGGCATGTTGTCTTCTTTAATTATTACAATAACATCTACTGACACATTCGATTTCCATTTATATCTTTGTTGTTATAGGCATGAAGATGTGAAAGCACAACAAAATTTATTAAATTACTTTAGCTGAAACGGCCCTTAATAGCTGAACTGAACAAGAAACGTGTGTTTTAGTTTTGTCATATTCCCTCTATTGCGGAAATATACTAAACAGCTCCTCTGTCATTTTGCTCCAGGTTATGTGTTATCACACAGTAAAAAAATGTTGCCCGGTAATACATGATAATCTCCTGGGAAAGCATTTATCAGGAGTCTAACATAAAATTACAGAAGCTCAAAAAGAATAAGCTGCAGTTTTTAAAAAAGGAAATTACAGAGAATAAAATACAGAGAACATTCTATAAATTGGTAGCAATACACAACGTGTCGCAGTAGTGGCCCCATCTGTGACTAGGTTGAATTATTATTTAGGGTTCGCTAAGTTGAAGATGAGTTTATTTGAGCCCTCGCTTCTCCGATTCCTGCGCCTAATGCCGCTCGGCCAATGATGCCTCCGGAGTCGTGGGAAGGCTGGCCGCCGTCAAAAGGCTCACAAAAGCTGAAGGTATACGCTAACAATATAAAGCAACATTTTTGACCATTTTTAAAGTGGTAGTCACAGATCTCAAGCGTTTATTTATGCATTTGCTCACAACTTTTAAACTGGTCGTCATAGATCTCAAGTGTTCAGTTTTATGTAACTTAACAAATGTTTCTCTGTTGTTTTACAGAGGGCGGAAGAACAAGGATTTTATAAAGAAACTGTTATCAAGAAACTTGATTATTTTATTGGAAACAAGTTTTTCGTAAATTTAAAGAAACACTCAATTTCCCTTCTGTACTTTGCAGAAATTTTTTACAGTGCATGCTTTTGTCCAGTCCCTGTATACGAAAGAGTGGAGCATTGTACTGTGGATACAGTACAGGACACGGTAGAGCAATGCACTGTGCCAGATTAGCGTCTAGGGAGAAACCATGGAGGTACTCTGCTCCTCACCTCGATGACGTATTGAACACAGATGCACGCGCTGAATTTTTCCATGCGTGAGCTAACGGGGAAGCGATTCCCTTCTCAGGCCGAAATCGGCACTAAGTTTCCCGTCTCTCTGTAGGCCAAAATCTGTTGCTTCTGCTGCGCTGGCGATCAACTCACATTATTAATCAGCGTGTTTTTGCAATCAAGCCATCAAATAACGTCCACTGAAGAGTCCACTTATAGAGCACACATTTGAGAACGAATAAATTAAGTTCTATAGTAAAAATTGATAATAAAAAAATATTGCTTTCCTATACTACTTTAAAAAACACTTTTTATTAGTATAGGAAAATATTTTTGTGTTACTTATGAATTTTTTTTTCTATTCTATCCTCTACAGAAGCATAGAGCCTCAAGTAGAAAAAACTGATTGAAATAAATTATTTGAACGTTTGTAATATTTTTTGAATGTGGGAAGTGACATGACACTTCCATTAGTAATAACTAATTAAAAAAATAGTTATTGTTCCAAAATTAAATTTAATTTAATTTTAAAATTTTCTTATATGCCTAAGCAAGGATACAGTGTCGTCGATAAGGTGTTACTACACTTTTCTATTAGGTGGAACTCTGCTCCGGTACTTTATTTTGAGACTTATTTGTCTTTTTTTTTGTTTCAAGGTCCGGATTTCGCACCGAAACAGACTAATTTGACTCAGTTTATATCTGATTTCAGCTATTTTTATTTCAAGATTGTGTATCTAATTTTAATACAATTTAACTATTGTTTCTATTTTTATTCATTTATATTGATAACCAAAAAGTGACACATAATTTTTTATTGCAACTGTCTTATAAATAAGTTAATGTATATATTTTCATTTCACACAATTAAAATTACAGGGTTTGGTGCTTTAAATCAAGTGTTTTAAATCAATGATTTATATCATTTAAAAAGTCATGATTTTTATCAAAAATTTAAAATTTGCCTGAAATTTGTTATTATTATTATTTTTTAAATAAATTATGGAAATTTAATGTTTCACAACAATTATTTTACATATGATTCTTTTTTTTTTGTTGTTGAAGAATTTCTTTGCCAGTATTTATTGATATACAAAGCATAATGAGAACAATGTTAGAGTTTTAAAATTTTGTTTCATCAGTCTTGCGGTTCGGAAAGAAAAACGTTTTAGCACTACAACACTATGTGATTAGTATAAAATACCCAAATCTGTTTACTTCATAAAAACCCAACAACATATTAGACGGGCGATTGCATTTCGTGCAATTTCTAGTATCACGTTCTTCGAGTTTCTTAGTATTTTACATTTTAAAAATGTATCATGCCAAAATACCGTATGTACTAAAGCACAGAAGAAAGATTCTTTGAATTGCATGCAATAAATAGCATGTTTCAATCAATTAATTGATTAATTAATTTCTTGGACTTCTTACTTCGTTCTTACATAATGAGTTTCTTCATTTTTCTGTTACATGATTATTCATCATAGCATTAAATAGGATCATATTTTAAATGGTATTTATTCACTTCACATTTCAATATGTATCGTTTATGTTGTAAATATAGGTTTTTTCATAAAGGATCATTCATAAATGATGTCACGCTTCGACTGGGGGAGGGGGGGGTCGTGAAATTCCGACAAAGTGTGACAAGAGGAGGGGAGGGAGTAACAAGAAATGTGACATCGTGCATTATGCAACATAATAGTGTGACGTGTGACAAAGGGGGGAGGGGGGTCAGCTGAAGTGTGACATATTGTGACAAAGGGGGAGAGGGGGGGTCAAATATGTGAGAAAAAAGTTAGTGTGACATCATTTATGAACGTCCCCTAATATAACTTATCAAAATTTAAGTTAATGAATATTTATTTTCTTTCTTTAATTTTTTTTATTTTTTAAATATTTGTAATTCAGATCAAGTAATATGCTAGAATTAACGGTTTCAATCTAATCACCCTTATTAATTAAGTTGCCTTTAAAATAATTTTTTAAAGATTTTTTGTTAATATTTCAAAACTATTTAGTAAATACGGGTTAGTTATATTTATTCAGAAAATTATTTCATCTAAATATATTGCTGCATATTGACTGCAATGAATTTCAATTTTCCCAGTGAGATATTTTTATAAGAAAACTGTTTGACTGACTTTTCTGCAATGAATTTCAATTTTCCCAGTGAGATATTTTTATAAGAAAACTGTTTGACTGACTTTTCTGCAATGAATTTCAATTTTCCCAGTGAGATATTTTTATAAGAAAACCGTTTGACTGACTTTTCTAAATTCAGTATTTGAACCATTCACTGATTATTTTTAATAAATCAATTTTAAATGGTTAATACTTCAATTGTTATATGAAATATAAACAGTGCTGTTAATATATTACTAATCCGTCTCCGTATACTAGTCCCCGCTCTCGTCCTCGTCGTCCTCATAAAAAATATTTTCACAACAAACACAATGGCACAATGTTAACCACATGTTAAATGTTTTTATTATATTGAATTATATTTTTGCATTTTCATTCACAGAACTAAATCTAAACTTTAAAACTAAGACAATACATCTACTTTTGCTTCTGAATAGGGATTATTTTCTGAACCAAGGATATGCCTACTTGAAACTTTAGGAAAACTGAAATAATAATAATATTAATAGCAGGGTAATATGGGATGTGAGATGCTTGAGATTTGTGGATAAATGTCAGAATATCAAACAAGATAACTCACATTATATGGATTGTTTACTTATAAATTAAATGCTGCACTGCAAAAAATGTGTGTGTGTGTGTTTGCCCCAGGATCTTGAAATATTTTTTTGATATTTTTGTTTCTTGAAATATATATGAACCAAATAGTTTGACTGAAATGAAAATTCGGGATTGTTAATTAGTGACCCATAGACGTTGCTGGCTGCTTATTATTAGGGGGGGGGGGGGGCGCTATTGCTGTAATGCAGGGGGTGTTACAGTCCCTCTCCTTCTCCCCTCACCACCAGTATTTTAGGAAAAGAGGTCAGCAGTTCTGCTTCAGTAATGTAAAAACAATCCTTATATCCTAATAATATTTCGTTTTTTTTTTTTTTTTTGAAAAGGTGATAAAAAGTAAAACGTAGCAATTAAAGTATTTGTGTTGCTGCTTAAAAAAAAAACCTACTGTATCTGAGTGAGAATGGCAGGCGATATTATTTTTACATATAAAGCATAAAAAACTTCAAAGCAAAAGTCTGCTTTGCGCATTTAATTAGAATTGTCGCCCCTATTTTCCAGATAAAACAAAATTTCGAATAAGACTGCAGTAAAAGCATTTCATGCAAAACAAGCTAAGTTATGCCAAGAAGTTTTGTTTCCAAGCCTGAAGTAGTGGTTGTTCTTCTTTGATTGATTGACTGATATTAGGACAGGCCTGTAGCCAGATGACTCCAGGGGGGGGGGGGGGCGACTTTTGGACGAGAGGGGCAAACTACTTTTTCAATTTTTTTCTAACATGTTAGAGAACTTATGCTCCATTTTGGGCGTTTTCTTAAAGCTTAAGTTAACAATTTATTTAATAATTAATGCAATTATTTTATTTATTAATTGATTAATTAAACAATTAATTAATGAAACTAATATTAATTTAATGCAATACTGAAATTATTTGATCTTAAAATAAATACTTGATTAAAACTTACAAAAGGCAGAATTGAATTTTTAAAGCTTATTCTAAGAATGTCTTTTGTAAATTAATAAAATATATGAAATAACATAAAAAAGTGAACATTTTTTAAAGATAGTTTTAGTGTGAACGATCATTCAAAGTAAGATATTAAAGCATAAAACATGTATCGGTATGTTACAGTAAAAAACTGGACTGCCTTATGATCCTTTCATTAGTGCCTGCTTTAGATTTAAAACAGGAAAAAAAATGAGCTAAATAAAGGAAAAAGTTCATGTTTTTTATGTTTTCTAAAATTTGAATTAAGAGATAAAGGAGGCATTGAAACCTCATGTGTCACGCAGATACCATCCTATATATATGAGTGTGTGTGTGTTTGTTGTTTTTAATTTCATTATTACCGCTGTTATCATTGTTATAACTTTTTTTAGTAATTTTTTAAGTAAAAGTTGCCGCCCTTTGGTACGCTGGTCCACCGCTATTTTAGGGGTCCCAATCCATCCCTGAATGTATAAACTGAAAAGCACCGACAAAGAAATTGTCAAAAAAACAATAGGACCGAATCTCGCTGTCATACAGCTATTCAGAAATTGATCCATGCAAAAAGACTTGCTCCAACTCTTCTGAGGGCTTTCTCTTTAAATTAAGAGCATAATCTTATGTTTGCTGCTTCAAATTCTTAAACATTAGATGATCGAAAATCCTTTGTATGGATCTGTAACAAAAATTAAGTTTAAATGAAAAAAGAAATAAAACCACACATTTTCCCTCAGTATGTATTTAAACGCAATATGGTTTTTTAATTTTGCATATAAACAAAAAATAATAATATTATTAATACATGAAGTTAAATTGACTTTCTAAGCATTCAAAATGATAGACTTTTTATATAATCTTATAATATCAAATATGCATTAAATGTCGCAACATGATTCCTTAAAAATCGTTCGTTTGCTGAATGATGGTTGAAGGCGAAAATTTCCTCGGTAATTTGATCTGAAATCTCGCTTCTTTTCAGCCATGCAACAGATTTGCAACATGCATAACAACAACCAACTGTAAGAAAATTGTAAGGGATTCTACTGAAATTGTCGAGAAAAAAAACTGTTTATTTTAATCATGATAAAGGTCGGAACGAAACGCCGACTTCGGATTTAAAGAGCCTTTTTTGAAGCAGACGACGAGATCACGTGATTTGAAGATCATGTGACCTGTGACGTCAGGTGAGGAGCAGAGTACCTCCATGGTTTCTCCCTAGACGCTAGTCTGTGCCAGGACGTACCTTTCCCCTTCTTCTTTCCCGAGAGATCTCCGTGCCCATGTATTGGTAAATCTCGAGGAGCCTTAGGGCGGGTCCTTTTGGGACTGCGGTGCTGCTCTTTGCTCGTCACCGCTGGCAGTACAGGTTCCGCACTTTTTGGGCGCACTGTAAAAAAAGATGTGGAAGATTTAACGTAATACATTCGCCTTTAATTAGCATCGCAGATTTAAAGGGAATAAAATTGAAGAAAAATTGGCAAAAATGCAATTTCTATCGATATAGCAATCACTAGTGGTGATATTCAGTGGGATCGCCCCAGGTTCGACCGAACACATTGTTAAAATTTTCAAAGTTTTCAGAACCTTGTTAAACACGCGTAACATTTTTCAATGGTTTTGTTTATTTTTGAAAATATATTAAAATTTACCCATCCTCTGTAACACTACTAAACTACAGCTTCAGACAATTCATAATTTCCGAAAAAGCTGCTCAAAGCATAAGCCGGTTATTATTTATCAAAATAAATATATATATATATATTATATATATATATATATATATATATAATTCTGGCATATTCAATTTTAAATTTTAACTGATTTAATTTTGCGACTGCATCTTTTTTACTTATATAGGTATCTCAAAGTCAGTTTCGCGCTAATGTTGCTAATGCACCATTTCAGCGAAAAAATTGTTAAGGAAAATTTTCTGTTAGCGAACCCTTTGTTAAATATGAGTACAAAGATAAAACAACGTAAAAAAACACAAATTTTCAGAAAAAATACACTGTTAAAAAAACCTGAATTTTCAGAGTGGTTTTTGACTGATTTTAACGGAAGATTTCCGTAGTGCTTCAATACCTGATTTTTCCTTCCAAAAACGGAAATATCACGTCCTGAAAATACGAGAACGGAGCTTTTCCGTTTTACGATTGCTGTATTTTCACAATCTGATTTGGATTAACGGATAAAAAAGGAATGGAACTTCCGTCAAATCTCGAGAAAATATTATCAGAAACGTAATATTTCCGTCAACTCTGCTGCCGTACTTTTTCCGTTATTTTCAGGAGATTTTTTTTACAGTGTATTGCAAATAGCTATTTTGAGGCTACAATGGAGCTTCTTTTTCAGTGCATAAAAGAAGGGCTCAACACACAACTCGAAAGCTGTGAGTTAACTTTTCACTCCTTTTTTCTGAAAATTTGTGCTTTTATACAATATTTTATCTTTGGACTTATATTTTAGCACAAAGCATTTTGATAATTTGTCTTATAATTTTGATCATTTGTCTTATACCTTTGTTAAATATTTTGAATATCATCACTGGCAATCACTAAAAATTAAACACGAAGAAAACTTTCTGGAATCGTGTAAATCAGTAATTTGTCTATCACATAATTAATTCTTTTGCTCACTAACAGACTATCCTGAATTTATTCCTAATTATCATTTTCCTAGCTCGTCGTTTCTTCGTTTTCTTTCGGTGTTTCCTCAGTTTGTGAGTTTTCATGCATTTCTTGATGAGTTATTTAGCAAGTCATATTTATCAACAGCAGGGGAATTTCATGCTCAATTCGAAACCGGGTCACTCATAATTTTTAGTATAATATGCAGATTTTGTGACTAAATAATATTTTAATTTTGCTACTGCTGAAAGAAAATATAATATAGTTGAAGTCTAGTATGATACGAAATCGCTGACTGAGACATAGCAGAACGTAAAATACGTTCAAACGTCTGAGATAAAAATTTAATTCTAACAGTTCAAAATGAATTATTTGTAGTAATATCCACAAAAGAATTTTTTTCAGTGCTGACATATTCATTTACATCTGAAAGTAGTAAAATTAAAGAGCTCTGAGTCTTGTTTTTGAGTTTTGTTGTTTGCCTTTGAGAAGACAAATAAACCGGAAATAAATACCCCCCCCCCCCCCCCCAAGGAGGTTGCCGTTATAGCAACTCCAGAAGCATGATGCTTAATGATGATAACGGAATACCATGCTCCAACACTGCTCTTTTTCAACGTAGAATATAGGGAAATCACCGCGCTCCTTTCTCAATTCGGACTGTAGCGAGTACCGGTTGTTTTCCCCGCATTGACAATGCGCTAGCAAAGTAAAAACTTTTACAGAATTGATTCATATTTTATTGATAACACAAGTCTGGTGATGAAAATATTTCCAGAAAAGTAAACATTATTTCTTATGTATTTTTTGGACGCTGATTTAAGAAAAAATAGCTGAAACATTCCACTCCGTATAACTTTTTCACAATTATATAATTTTCGGTTTTTAGTCTGTGTTTTTATGAATCTATATTAATTATTATCACAACTGACATGTAATTCATTTCTGTTTGCCAGCTAGAATTCAGTAATATATGTATATATACAAAATCGGTACATCCCCATCGTTTCGCTTTTTACTTTCATTCTCAGTTAAGAGTTTTAGAAAAAAAAACGGTTTATATTTTTGCTGATTTAGGTAAACTTTTAGGACTTTTTAAAATATAAATAAATGAATAAATAAAATGACAACAACAACTAAATGTCGTACTCATAATGAAAAACAATTACCTGTAGTTTTTTCTAATTGATGTTTCTTCCTCGTAGATCCTTCTCTGGATTTCGGATGTTCCATACCATCCCTGAAGAGAAAACATACCCTGTGCATTAGATGGCGCTCTTAGAAATAATCCCCTTTCCCATATGCACAAGCATCAGTAAAACTCTCCGAAAGTACTTTAGTTTGCTTATTTAATTACGTTTTGTTTGTGCTAATAAATCCACTACAGCTTGCCAAAAGAATGTTTTTTGGCATCCTGCCAGATTCTACTTTCCGTTCTTTTATCGCAGAAAATATGGGAGGGAAACACAGTTCAATGAATTCTAGGCAAGCAAGAAAAAAGAAATTTAAACATTATGGGCATATAGTTTAGTTCGTTCTGCCAATTGTGGAATTGATTATTTCGCCCATTGTTATTCTTTTTTTTACTAGAAGCTAGACTGTGTGCAAAAGTATGAAAGTTATGTACGTTTTACGGTCAAATATATTGAAAACAATTTTAAAAAGCCCATTATTTGTTATTTAAATAGTTAACTTTCTCAACCAGTTAGTGTTTTGTTTGACTTATGAATAATTGTCACCAAATCTTCCACAGCAATTTCTGAAAGAATAATTCCAAATGCTTTGTAATGACGTCACGGAACCAAAGAGAGCTTTTGCGCTCTTGCTAATGATCCGAAAAAATAGACAAAATAAGTATTAAGTCAAAGAATTTACTTATACTATTTTTTCTAAATTTCTTTAAAAGTAAAATGTTTCGTTTTATTTTTCTTACCACTATTACGTTCCACATATATGTTGGCATTTTTTACAAATTCCAAACACTTAACAAATAAAATGACACTTTACATTTAATAAAGAGTAATAGCGAGAAAAAGTTAGTTTTCTTTACCTGTTATATGATAGAATATTATTTTGAGAATTGCTCAACAGCATAACTAGACTGAAGAAGGATAACCATTAGAAATTCACAAATTATTCGCCATTTGTTCATTTCTAATAATTATCATTGCTTATGGCAATATAGTAATTATGTAAATTTTATTCAGTTTAAAAAAATGAAAGATGATGAACAGCATATTAATTGGAAATTAGGAAATTAACATCTGAACAAACATGAATGACATTAATTTACAACAACAGTATTCATATTAATTGTTTTTCTCCAAACTAAGTTTATTAGCTAAGCATTTTAAAAAAATCAAAAATCATAAAGTTGTGTTTGAGAAATGTTTTCTTGCTTTCAATTATAACTTTTCAATCATATTTTACGCAATTTGGATATCAAGACTACCAGATGAGAAAATTCTTAAATTAAAAATAAAATAAAAATAAATTTTTAAAAAAAATAATTTAAAAATTTGTGCAAAAATTTTTTAAAAATTAAAAAAAAAATAAAAATTACACCCTTAATTTAAAGATAAAATTTTAAGCCAAAAAAATCAGGACATTATGTTTTCCCAAAAATTTGTTTTAGCAGTCATAATTTTTCCAAAAAGCGACAGGAAAAATTCCTAAAAAAAGCCCAAAAAATTTCAAAATTGGGAAGCAAAAAACAAAAAACAAGAAAAAATGAGCTTTAAAAAAATAGCCTAAGAAAAAAATTCTCTAAACCCTTTTGTTGAATAAAGGCAGCGTTTAAAGTTTTTAAAGTTAGAATTTACAAAAGGGAAGGACACCAATTTAAGAAAGCAACCAAAACGAATATTTTGAAAATTTAACCCGGTTATCTTAAAATTGGAAAAACAACAAAAATAAAGAAAAAAGAACAGGGAATGGGGATAAAAATTGCCCCAAAAATAATTTAAAATAAAATACAAAGAAAAATTTTAAAAAAAAATAAGTACAGAAAACCTACCCAAAAAAAATGCAAAACAAAGTACACATGTAAAGGAGGGGGAGGGGAGGGAGGGGGGAAGGAGAAAAATAGACACAAAAAAGGAAAACAACAAGAAAACCTAGAAAGAACAACAAATTAAAGAAATTTATGCCAGACCTGTGAAAAATAAGGAGTTGAAGAAGAATCATTAACCAAATTAGAACTATTCCTGTTAATATGATAAGCTTCCCAAAAGTCAAAAAATGTTCTTCCCCTTTAGAGCTTGACTTTTGGGAAGCTTATCATATTAACAGGAATAGTTCTAATTTGGTTAATGATTCTTCTTCAACTCCTTATTTTTCACAGGTCTGGCATAAATTTCTTTAATTTGTTGTTCTTTCTAGGTTTTCTTGTTGTTTTCCTTTTTTGTGTCTATTTTTCTCCTTCCCCCCTCCCTCCCCTCCCCCTCCTTTACATGTGTACTTTGTTTTGCATTTTGTTTTGGTAGTTTCTGTACTTATTTTTATTTCAATTTTATTCTTTGTATTTTATTTTATTATTTTTGCAATTTTTATGCATGCTGTCGTCTTTTTTGCTTTATTTTTATTGTTATTCCTTTTTACTTCCTGTACTTTCAACTGGATTCGTTTGTTGCTCTCTTATTGGTGTCTTCCTGCTACTTCTACTTCCACTTCACGCTGCCTTTATTCTCATTGGTTTACAGATAATTCTTAGGCTATATAAGCTTTGTTTTTCTTGTTCTGTCTGCTTCATTTGGATGTTTTGCATCTAGAAGCTCCCTGTCGCATTGAAAAAGGGATTCCAAGCAATCCCGAAACATATGTCTGCATTTTTTTGCTCATTTGTGCTTTAAATTAACGTGTAATTTTATTATTATAATAATAATAGTTTTTTACAATAAACAATTATTAATAAACATATTAGACATAAAAGTCAAGAGAGTTTTCAGTTAAAGTGGATGGTAAAATGCCCAAAAAAATAAAGACGTCATTACCCATATACTTGTATTTGAAAGATAATTAATTTGCCTGAATGCCTAATTCATCGAGAATATCATGGTACTTGATTTTATCACGTAAAAATTTAAAAAACGTTTTAGCAGTCATAATTTGTTCCAAAAATTGTTAACTATTTCATTCGGAATAAAAATCAAAAATCAACGTAAAAATAAGCACAAAACTTGCAAACATTGCAGACACGCGTTTAGAAGATACAAAGAACCCCTTTTTCAATGCAAAAAAGTGAGCTTCTAGATGAAAAACATCGCACTGAAGCCAAAATAATTCATCTAGAAGTTCGCTCTTTTGTCCCTTGTAATATCGAAACACGCGTCTGCAATTTTATGTTTAATTTTACGTTGATGTTTTAATTTTTACTTTATAGTACGAAGGTTTACATTCTATTTCATTTCATTTGGAATTCGTAAAATTTTTGTTCAACCAATAAATCGTCACTATATTTATCAGAAATTATTTTAACCATGTGTTGATCTTCACAACAGTTGAGAAAAACACGACAATTTATTTAACTAAAGAATAAAATGAATATGTTTGTAATAAGGGAAAAAAGCAATGTGCCATTTTCTTATACTAATGAGTAGTGTAAAGATATAGAATGCCATCTATGAAAAGCAGCTTTGATAAAATAATGTTCTTGATTTTGTAAAACCATGACAAAAAAAAATGCTATTAATTTGTGAAATATTAATTAAAATAAAATAAAGTGCGTCAACGTTACCCATAATCATATTCAAGAAGTTAGAATGCAAATATACGTCAAATATGTTACAAGAGTCATAGATTATTGCCTTTTATTCTCTAGACATATTTGTGTTAACTGTAATTCTTAATAAAATCATTGAATCATTAAACATCATTTTGCCGAAATTAATATGTTCCGTCCTTCAGCAAAGAGTTTCATAGATTGAATATGCTATTTATGTTATACTTCATGCATTCTAATTAAAAAAGAAAAACAATCTTGAGCTTTTAACAGAAGGAAATTTCGTTAAAGATGGAACTCATTGCACAATCCAAATTAGCTTCTCAAAAAATATCTTAATCGTACTAAGCAGTTTGACATTGGATAAATCTCTACAAATAGCATTATTCGCTTCAATCAATTGAGTTTGAAAAATATCTGGCGATCGGTATTTGAATCTTAGAGCAGACGTACAGTAGAGAAAGTTTATGGCTTTTTTTTCAGCCGCCAACACGAAATCTATCTTTGTTTGCTTATCACATGACAATGAATTGTCCCGTCAAAACTCAAGAGTTAGAATACTATTTATCGCTTTTTTGAAGTGAAATATTTTGTATGATTCCAGTTAACTTAATTAACCTCTTCAGACCCCAGAACTAAGCACAAACAATTTTGACGCAATTTTTTTTGGTTTCTGATTTAAAAAATGATTACAAAACAAAATAACAAAAAAAAGTTTTTAATTTTAATTAATAATTAGTTTAAATAATAATTAATGCCAAATTTCCATGTTTTCTATATTTAAAACGAAGTAAACTATCGGTTGATTAATTTAAGAAACAATTGGGTGTTTTAGCTTTCAAATTGCACAAACAGTAGTTAATAAACAGTATTTTGAAATGTACCCAGATGGGTACACTTGGAATGAAGAGGTTAAACCAATAAAAATTAAGGATCACCGAGAAATTATCCCGCTAAGGGGACCTGAAGAACTATCACATGACAATGAAGAAATGTCAGGTACTTTGCAGAGCTTCTCGTGTGATTCCAAAGGGGTTTAATACCTCTCCAGATACACTTTTTCTATAGTATATATGTATTCAAAATGCTACCCTCCCTTCTTTTTGAAAACTTTTTGCAATTTTGTGAACATTTTACATCTGATTTCCTACATGGAAACCTTTCTTTACGTATACTGCATCTGTTAAGTACTACATTAATTTTAAATCTAATCTGATAATTACGAATAATTTCTAATTTTTATTTTTGAAATGATAAATTCTTTTTTAAAGAGCTCCGAATAAATTTAATTCACGAATTCAGTTTAAGCCTAACGAATTATTTGTAATTCCAAATCGAGAATGTTAGCCAAATCTTCATCCACAGAATTAAAATATTTCTATTAATTTTTAAAAAAACAAAAAACATAGCGTAGCGTCTGGTTAAACATCTTTTAAAATCTCTTTGAAGTAAAAGAAATATTTCACACTATTTCAGAAATAAAATTAATGTTGGGCATAAATGATAGTAAAGCAATAAAATGACAAGCTAAAGGAAAATATCTAAAATACCAAGCATAACTTTTAAAACATTAGCACGGCTAATGATAAAAGCTAGAAAGCAATAACATAAACTATTTTTACGCTAATTCCCTGCACGAGCTTAGAGTCATAATGGAATAGTGAGAATTTCTGACGTAATGGCTGATCTTCGTTGATATTTCAACACAATTAACGTATAGCAATTAACGTATGGGAGCACAAGAACGTAACGGAAAAAAGAGCAAGCAGTTAAAAACGACATTTAGGAGTTCCAAACAAAGTAAAACTGAAGAGTTTTAAAGAATCATGGCGACTATTTATGGTGTGGGTGATAATGGTTAATTGAAATAAGAAAAAGATAGAGTGTTTAATAACTTAAAGTTTTGAAAATCTTTTAGGCAATTGATTTCAGTTTTCCTTATTAAGAACATAACTAAGATGTATAAGTATATCGATATGGTTCGCATGATAAATAATTTAAAAGAACGTAAGACATTTTGAAAATTGATTGAGAGAATATTCTGGAAGGTCAATTGATGAATGAGTTAAAGAATGAAAAGGTTTTTAACAAACGTGTCAAAGAAATATGTTTTTAAATAACAAGTGTTTGTTTTAAATAGTTTACGGATGTCTCGTTGAATGTAAATGAGAAATTAAACATTAAAATGGTGAATGTTTCATGTTCAAGTAATCATTCTAAAGTCTTTTAAAGCATAAACCATATGGTGGGAGAGGAATAATATAATATGACAACGGGAATTTATTGAAAACATGTTTGTTTCATGTCTACATCAATATTATTAAAAACATATCGATGTTAGATATGAGTAATAAGATAACTTTAAAATATATTGCGGATATAATGAATGAGTTTGTCATGATGGAGTGACTTTGAGTAGCATAGAGCGAACCAAAATAAATTTGCTCGCATGTGTTGAAAAAAATACCAACTAATGCTTTGAATCATTGCTTCTCAACCTATTTTTGATTGATGGTCCACAAAAAGTATCCGGAATTTTTAGGCACGCTGCTAAATATAAAAACCTAAAAATTGTATGATAATAAAAATAAATATAAATTGTTGAGAGGGATGAGCTTGTTTTCTTGAACAAACAAAATCAAAATGAGGCTCCAAAGTTGCAAGGAAAATTCGTATTTCATCGTCAACCTTGAAAAGTCTATATTGTTTTTTGGAGTGTTCAATACAGAAAATCCAAATTCACAGAGCCAAGGAATTAAATGCAAAACGCAGAACAATTTCAAGCTGATTCAAGGGTACAAATTTTTCACAGAGAACCAAAACTCATCCAATATTTTTTTTTGAATTATGTTGAACTGATTTCAGAAATCTGCAGCTGTTTATCAAAATTTAACGTCTTTCAAACTACAAATTGGTTGATTCACCATTCATATTCGTCTACTGAATGCGAAGGAAAGTAGCTTTTAGGTAAGGTAAGGCTTGCCAATGGGCGCTTAAAATTTCCTCTCCTTTCTTAGTGATTTTTATTTAAGTGTCACGGTGTGAAATATTGTTACTGCGAATACCAAAACAAAGAAGTATCCGTTATAGCTAACATAATGTTTAGCCTAAACGCCATTGGAATAACGTATATTCCATTATAACGAACATTCCGTTGCAACAAAAGATTTCCCGGTTCCTTGGAGGTTGTTGCAATGGGATTTCATGGTATTTATTCATTTATTTATTTATTTACCCAGGAAACAAACCAATTTCCCTTTCGCCATTTCAAAGACACACGTTTTTCTGAAACATTTCTAGGGAGTACTGTACCCGGTGCTTTTCCGTAGTCGATGCCATTTACACTTATGCCTTTTAATCTGTATTTTAAATAAACAAGTGTTCATACTATAAAAATAAAATAATAATGAAAAAAAATGTGGTTATTGGTATCTTTTAATTTTTCTCCTATGCTGCACATAATGGAATATAATTGCAGCGAGAAAACTACGGAAATTATGACTTCGTTAAATCTTGCTACAGGAATCAGGGACACTGACGCTGACTACGAGGCAAAGGAGATTCTATTCTACGTCCATCAGCATGCGGGGACGAGCGGGGGTGAAGAGAAGGATACTTACGGAGCGTCCCTTTTCTCCTTTCGGTGGTGAATTGGCGCCGGTCGAGACCTATCCTTGGCCTCCTTCCACGCCCTGTGGGGTCATAAACCGTCACTACAATCACATTCAAAATACAGTTATCTCTCGTTTATGCGTCACCTTTTTCATGCGTCTCCCTCAGTTGTACGCCTATTTTCAAAAGTCCCCCAACCAAAAGAGTACAAAATTAATTTTGTCCTTCAATTACGCGTCAGTGAAATTTTATACTGTACTTTTTATTTTCCTTTGATTCATTTCAAAACTTCTGACTTTCAATAATAGCCTTCACTTTTTTCATCTTGAATAGCATGTAAGCTACCTAAATTTTATTTCCACTATCTGTTGAGATTGTTTTTGTTTGACAAATTAATTCATTCAAATAATTCTACTACTCTTTCTATATTTCTTCTGCTATATTTATTTATCATGGGGGGGGGGGCACTCTTAAGCTACAGAATCCCCCCAAAACGATGAGCGTTTCAAAATCGGCCGAGTCCGACCAAAACCCTTATAAACACCCCACTAAAAATTTCGATGGTATAGTGTACGCCAGGACGCTTCTCCCTCTGGCGGGCACCCGTTTATTTAACGTTAAACTTAGTAATTTGATCTAAAATATTGCTGAATTTCATTTATAGGTCTCTCCCATTTGTGCCCCTTTTTTTACGGTCCCTCTCTTACGCCGACGTTTTATTGAGAGATCACTGTTCAAACGATCCTCAATCCCCTCTTCATGATGTGTAATACTCGATACTGCAGCCAAAATGTAATATTCGCTTCACAAAAGAGCTGGTTTAAATCAAGAGGTGGCAGGGAAATTTATTTCGAAAATAAGATATTTATAATCAGAAAAAAATACAACTTGTTGACCAGGAACTACAATGAGTTTCGGTTGATTTGGTTTTTTTTAAACCAATTGGTCACGATAGTGGGTGATAAGATCAAATGCAACTGGTCTTTGATGAATTTTTCGCTTATATCGTCTTAATTGTGATTTTACGAAGGACGATGTGTCATGCTTTTTTTTTTTTTTGGAATTGTGATGCAACCATGCATTTGGAGCTATGAAATCGTGACGTAATAATACGTCATTGTCTAACAGTAGCATTTTAATCTTTTTTTTTTTGCATCGGTATAAACTATAATTTTCTTAACATCCTGATTTTAGAAATGGACGATGAATCACAATTTTTGAAATTGCAATACAACGATGCAGTGGCGTACGCAAGGGGGGGGGGTAGGGTTTAACCCCCCCCCCCTGAGCCCTAAACAATAGTGCTTTATTACATACTCGAATTTCTTTTAGTAGTTTCAGAACATTATGAACCTTCTCCTTGAAAAAATTCTGCGTACGCCACTACAACGATATATCAAGAGGTCAAAATAGTGAAGTAAAGATATGTTATGATTTAACAGCAACCTTTCGATCATTATTTTTCTTTTGCAGGTAAAAATAATTTTGAATTATTGAAACATTACAAGAATGTACCGAATAACAATTATAATAATAAAAAAAAATTACATGAATTGCTCAATATCGAGAGAATAAATTTACACAGTTTTATGCACCGGTGTATGCTATAGGTACGAGGTTTTAAATTCCTATTTTTAGCATGATAAAATAAGTGTACCTTTAATGATAGCAAGTGACATATAATTAGTCTTCTCTTCCTAAGAGTCCATTCTGCAACAACAAATATTTCCAGAATTCGAAAAGGACCCAGACAACAAATTTTACTCATCAAGAGTAAAAAAAAAATGATCACAATTTTATGTAGTCTTTATTTAATGCATTTAAAAATTTCTTTATTTTCCAGTTATTTATTACTAAGGTTGAATGGTGAAAAAATGGAATTTTTTCATTCTCTGCATGAATGATTTCAGTTCAATTGCCAGAAAGCTATATTAGTTTTGGATTGCTGTTCCGCCATTGTTCTCTCACCCGCCTAACTGTGACCGATAAGGTTCGATGGACAATAGGGCCCCTTTTTATTTCATTTAAACTACGTTCTTTGTGTCTTTCGGACGCGAACCTGTGAAAATGTTGTCGAAATAATGTCGGATCTGCATTCACATGGTTATTAAAAAATGCTGACGTCCCTGTTGGGAAATGTTCCAAATAAACAAAGTCACATAAAGAAATATTTTTAGAAGTTGCTTTACAAAAAAAAATAATATTTTACCCCGAACAAATTATTTATCAAAGTTATCAAATAAATATTTTTAGTAATACAGGGAAATATTCCGGTAAATAAACAAACAGCTTTTTTAATGGAAAACTAGTCGCCTAAATTTTTTTGACTTTTGGTTATCAATGCTAAAATTTAAAACGCAAAGGAATTGCGACATTCCACTGCGAATTTTCAACTTTTTCTTCACCTTTTATTTCAACAAATTATGTCACCTAATTTAGCTGATCTACTAGCCCGTTGTATGTATATATATATGTATACACATACACATGAAATTCGTTTATTATTACCATAGTCCAGAATTTTCTTTTTTAATTATCAGTAACACTAATACTGATCCAGGTGTTAAAAAAGCAATCTGCAACTGTGAGAATTTATTTCACTTCGCGAATTGCTTCCATTTTAAACTTATCTCTAATATCTTCAGACGATAAACATACAGAAATGAATAAAATAAAATTACGTGGTTTTTTAAGTTGATAAAAGTTAGAAAATTAATTAGAATCCAAAAGTCAAATGGAAATATTTCATCATTCATTAAAAATGCAACAGAATTTTAAAATATTTAAAAAAGAACTTTTTAAAAAGTGATCCTTCAAATCTGTGCACGATGAGGATTACGATATGAAAAGTGATACGAAAAAAAACAGCTAAATTTGTTTCCTAAAAAGGTAGTAATGAAACTGGGAAGGGGGGATGCGCAAATAAAATTTCTAGTGACGGGAAGGATCAAGACACAAGGAGTAATAATTCTGTTACATATTCCGAGGGGTACGAAGATCATGATATAAATACACCGAGATTTTACCTGAATTATTTATAAAACGAACTTACAAAAATAATAAAGGGAAAAAATGTTTAAAAGGGCAGTTTTAAAATCAGATTGTTTAGAAGATAATTTATGCAGGCGCTGAAGAAAAACTGCTGTGTAAAGGCTTTGCGTTCGGCAAGCATAGTCGGGAAATTTCGGCATAGAATTTCGATCATACTAGCAATCATGTGACTTTCTTTGTAACTTTTAACAGACTGCAATTTTCTTTGATTTCAGCATAATACCTCAATACCTCACATACATTTATTTTACAGATATCATGTCAAATCATTGAGTCTAATGTACCAGAAATGTACTGCGACTTCTTTTAAGCAAAACAATTTCTAGCAAACACCAATTGCAAGTAGAAGCTTGATCTATTATTTCGGCATCTATCGTTTTCTTGTATGTATGGTTTTGTTTTAACGTTTTAACTGCATCCTTTTGCTTTGTGCTCACCTGCATAAGTCGTTTTTCCATTTGTATAGTTCGAAACGAATGGTCACGTGAGAAACGAGCCATCGAGATTTTTTGGTGTCATATGAAGGATCGCATATACAAGCTGCGCGGTGTGTCCGTTGTATTAGAAAACTGCCAATGGGCCGCATTTGGTGGCTTAAGTCTTCGCTCAGCAAGGCAAGGAAACAATTTCTGCTTGGTAATTCGCATTCAGTTGTTGACAGATATATGGTAAACTTTACATGAGGGCAATATATAGTAAACTTTACTGTATGGCAAACTTTACTCAAATATACGGTAAAGTTTACTCAGAGGCAGAGACGCCGACTGTTTAAAACCCAAAGGAAACACAGAGGTATATTGATACATTGAAAGGCAATGGTCATTAAAAAGGCTAATAACATTATAGATACGTATATACAGCTATATACGTAGATACGTATGTATACCTAGGGGTGCAACTGAAGGGGGTGTTACGCGGCAACCTCCATTCAGAGCCTTTGGGCTTAAGTCGACCCATGTTTCCAATCCTAATGTTATTATTTATACATCTCTGTGGTTTCTGACATAATAAGAATAATTAATTGAACAAATAATGTTAAAAAGCCAGAATCAAGCAATAAAAATCCTAGTTTTATTAGCGGTGGGGCATGTGCCCCGGTGAAATAGACGGGGTTAACGCTAGGGTATAAGCTCATAGTTCACACATACGGAATGAGCTTCATACTTATTCTCAAGCGTCCTAAAACTTATTAATCCTACGTCCAACCTCTACGGTTATGTCCTTAATTCCCATTTCTAACGGTTAGAAAACAGTGTAATGCAGCATTTTCTTTGTTTAAGGTAAACCAAGCGCTTCATATTTTTGAGGGATCGGGAGGGTCAATTGCTTCCTGAAAGCTTTTAGGATATAATGTATTTATACATGTGTTGCTTTTTCATATAATGTGCATTGAGTATATACTTTTTGCTAACCGGTCCGTAATGGTGGGGGCCTCCTTGTGGTGCGGACTGGGTAACGCTAGATTTCCACCAATCCGCTTCCGGCAGATGTTAGGCTCTCTTTGTAGAGAGACTGTGAAACCAGGGCGGTAAAGCAGGTAGGCAACGCTCTCCAGTCCGGTCCCTATGGCCGGTTCTGGAAGTTAAGTGTCTGAGAGTTTTTGGAAGGTTCGAAGGAGGAGCAGAGGTGCGTTCCGCATACGCTATATACAGTAGGACGTAGTTAGCAATAATCACCCTTTTCCACCCCCCCCCCCTGAAAACTTGTCTCGGAAATGACATGTCTGAGATCAACTATTTTTATCACACAATCAACCTCAAGCAATGCGAGATTTCTTTTACAAATTCAAACCTATCAAAAGGGAAGTGAAAGAAAAAAGGAATATTTACCTCGCTGAGGGCCCAACAGAAACCGGCGACAGTGCTATTCTATCCCGAGGGGTGAACGGGAAATCGGGATGCTGCGTCCCATACATCGTCTGGCCAGTATGGCTGCGGGCTCGGTACTGGTCTGCTTTGCGGAGTCTCTCCACGACTTCTGTGTACCAGGCAGAGTTGGGACACTCTTCGCCATCCTAGAAAGACAGGAAAAGAAACAAAATTCATTTTTTGGAGATCGGTGAAATAAATGAAGTTTTTTTTTATGATTTACAACAAAGGCTTTCAAATGAAGTAATCTATATTCTATATGATTCAAGCCTTCGCATTCATTTTACTCAAAATCTCTCTTTTTGCCACTTGCAATCCTTTGCCTTGTCCCATATTGCTGAAGGAAAAGTTAGGTGTCCAAAATTTCCCGCTAGAGACACGCCACTGAAAAGGCTACAGAAAAAATTAAAGGTTTTTGTCAATTCTTTAAAATAAAACATTATATTTTTTATGCGCGTAGTTTCTTGTATGGTTTGTAATGCCACTTGGGTAACCAAGCCTCCCTTCGCAGAGCGACCAGGAATTAGGGCAGAAGGAGCGCCTTCCGTTCATAAATGAGCACCGCAACAGTGGAAGTACGACTTGTTTCATTATATATTTGGATGACACCGGATGGCGCCACCACAAATACGCCACCTTCCTTTTTTGACCTAAGAGTGGAGGGAAGGGATATTCACCATTCTCCAGTACCCTCGGAACTTCACGTTCCACGGATTTTGCATGCACGTGTCCCAAAGTGCACATGGTGAGTCTTTAGAGGATCGAAAACCGAATCTTCCGGTTGGAAGACAGACCTCCAAACCTCTAAGCTACCACGGCCCTTCCGCAGTTTAATTGCACTAGGCAATGAATAACGATTACACCGGAGGCTCGTGACACACAAATCTCTTTCCGTTTCTGAGCAATCCAGGGGACTCGTTTTCTGTGACGCAAAGGCAGCCTTACACTTGATCCATGATGGGAACTCACTGATCACCACCTAGATCCATTTTTGAGTAAATGAGGTTCTTGAATAAAATATTCATTCTTAAATGGCTGCCAGCGAATGCTAGGAAACGAGAAAGCAGACAACTCGATTGAAAGCTCAACAATACTAACAACGTCAATGCCATCCTCTCGGAAGCAAATTCCGTGGCTACATAGAAACTAAAAGAAACTCATTTCCAATTAACAACAAGACCAGAACAGCAATGGAAATTGACTTGTCTATAGTCAGGCTTAGAACTGGACATCACAGAGAGTTAAAAATTGACAAGGAACGTTGGAAAAACTACCCAGACCCCAGACACATAACTCGCAACTATACACATCTTTCATTGTCTAGATGGCCATTTGCTGCCTTATTTAAAATTGGAGCTTTGTCTATGAAACCCAACCTATTTCTTGATAATATTGTGCAGACTGCCAGGGCAAAATGACACCATTTGATTGACTTTAATCTTTGACCCGACATCATTCTCGACAAATAATGATACAATTATTCAACTTTAAGATTATTAATTCTTTACCTGAAAGAAGAAAATAAAAATCTGAATGTACATGATTTCAAAATTTCTGTCTATACTTATACAAATGGAAGCATATTACTACATTGCACAGAATTTAAAACACACAAATAACTAATAAATAAATGAGGTAATTATGCGAAAATATTAAGAGAATAAAATGAAACAGCAATCTTTACAAATGAGTAAGAAGAAATGCTTTAGCGTCATCATGCGCGCGCACTAATGCAGCTTAAGTAGCATTCAAAGCGTAAAAAATGTGTATGAAATTGAATTTAAATCAGGTTTTGATTCGGATGGCGCCCACAAACTATAATGTATTGAGACACGTCAGTTACAATGGACCGAAAAGTTGACAAATAATTCAAAATATGGCATATACTTACTGTCTGTGAAGACTTCCAGAATGGAATTTTACCATCAACAAAAAGGAATATTCACATAAACGAGTCAAACGCTTTTACTTGAACGAAACTAACGCTTAAATTTTAATTTTTCGCGAAGTAAGGTAGATCATTTTATGCAAAGAAATAAGTATTGCTGCGGTTTCTGAAACATCAATAGGTATATAACTTTTCCGAAGTTATAGTATCGGGTTTTTATTGATATTATAAATTGAAATTTTATGGAGATTTCTAAAATATATGTATTTATTTATTTATTATTTTTACTATAACCGCATCAAAAATATTAAGTGTTTTACGCAGACAAAAAAAAATATGAATAAAAAATAAAATAAAAATAAAAATAAATAAATAAATAATAATGATTATATAAAGCAAATTTTTTCGGAAGAAAAAAACTTTTTGAATGAACTTTTGACTAAAAGACAGTCATCAAACGCATTCAACAAACGTTGACCGTCATAAAACGTATTCACCAAACATTGCCCGTCATAAAACGTATTCTATGTTTTAAAAAAAGTTTTCAAAGCTTCAACATGCTGCTTTCCTTTAAATAAACTTTGAACGTTTTATAAATTAGCATTACACGTTCGAAATTTATTTAATATTTTAATATGTAATCTTCGTATGTGTGTCAAAATCTCAAAGTTTATAACAACTGCGGAAATTTTGAACTTTAAAAGTACCCATTTGGGGTTTTTAAGAATTTTACTGCATCATACGTATTTTTCAGGCAAATTTAATTAAAATCAAGACTTGTAGAAGCACTGCACAGTTTGATTTGTTTTAAACGATGAGCCGGCGTTTATTTGTTTTATGCATAAAACATCGATTTGTTCTATTTAGCACAAATTGAAAGCTTCTATTCTATAACACACATTCTAAAAAGATAATTGGAGGCCGGCGCAAAAGCTCTATCAAGGAACTACTAGCATTGAAAGAAAAAAAAAGGGGGGTAGGGGGGAAAGGCAGGTAAGGGGTAAAGACAAACATCCACCAGCAAAGGACTTCCTTTTGAAATAAAATTTTAAATGATAATTCGAATTTATATCTGGACTTAGTAACAAGCACAGTACAGTTCTGGTAAGTTGAAGGTTGAGCTTGAGATAGTTTATTTCTTGGGGAGTTCAGTGAAAGGGGAAAGCGTTATTAGCGTGAAGTTAAGTTATCATTACAAGGGTACTGATATAGCAACTAAACTCAACTTCACGCCCTCAGATGAAAAAAAAAACTACCAACAAAGAAATTACGATAACTTTTTTATTTTTGTTTTACTACTCTGGTTGTAGAAAGTGGTAAAAGTTTAATGTTTCATTTCCGATTAATTACATGTAAATGAGGACTTCCCTGGAATTTGGCTTTAGAAAATTAGGCTTTCTGAAACTGGATGAACATATTGAAATTTCAGTTAAATTAAGACAAAAAATGGTTTGAAACAAAAGACTAGCATGTAACTGTGTAAATAAACCAGGAAACTAATGACATCACATCAAGATTTCTCCTAAACGATGGATTACAGCAAAATGGGGGGAAACTAGAGACAATAGAGGAAATCTGTATTGAGTATGGAGAATGCGTGAAGCAGAGAATATGGCTTTCAGCCGAAATTTGGCGAGTAAGGATAATGTAAAAAATTTCGACTACGATGTCATTAAAGGAAGCAATGCTTGAAGAGAGAGATTATATTCTACTTATAACAGCGTTTCACAATCAAGATTCCGCAATAAATAAAAAAAGCTTGATCGTACTAATTATCTGTTAGAGTGGGAAAAGTTGGAAAACTCTAAAACGATGTGTACAAAATCTACTGACAGTAGACATCACTTAATATAAGCATGGATTCTCTCTAAAAACTTTTTTTTGATGTGATACACAGACGTTAGAATTCCCTGAACTTGGATACTGTCAAAAGTTGTTTTGCAAGAGTGAAAAGATTGGGAAACGCTGGGTCTGTAAGAAAGTGCACAGGGTCTAAAGACAGTAGACATTTAAAACGAGTACTGTCAAGAGCTTATTTTTAAGAAATATTAGTGCACAGGTGTTAGAGTTCCCTGGAAGTTGGACATTGTCAAAAGTGCTCCGTAAGAGTGAAAATGTTGGAACTACTTGATCTACAAGAAAGTATAGTGTTTGACGACAGTAGTAGAAATAAAGAAATTAAGATTGTTTTAGGGCAAAGCCGATGAAATCTATCTTGCTTTAGGGTTAAATCTTAGGGTGTTTGGTTGTTGTGAATGGAAAGGAAGTCCTCGCAGGTGATAGGGGGAGAGAGAGGTTAATGGGGATGCTTAGAGTAGGCGCAATTATTTACTTACGGTGAGATCGCCACTGATCAAAGGGTAGGAGTACGAGCTACGGATGTCCAGATCGTCGTACGCCCTTTCCTGAAAACAACAGAAAACAAAAGAAAGGTGAGGCAGGCAAGGAAGACAGAGGCAGAGGACTCTCGCGCCGGCCAGACAATTTCAAGGACATGGAAATCTTCCATCAGTCATTGCTAAATGAGGAAGAATCTGCTGCAGGTGGATGGAATCTGAGAATCTCCAAGACAAACCGTGGAAAAAGCGGAAAGAATGAAAAATAAGTGAGATTAAGTTTTGTTAAAATGTAGAGAAAAATTATGTTCCAAAGATCTTTTATTTTTTCACAATGTATGTATCGAAAAATTGCAAAACATTGACTATCCGAAGAGGGTGTAAGATTTAAAATCATGTTTATTTATTTTTTCGTGGCTTAAGTTCAAGAATTAATTTTATTAGATTATTTTACACCTAACGTAAAAAGAATTCTAGCATCAGCTCATTTTTTTCCGCTAGTAGGTCCGATTTATACGAATTCTCAACATTTTTACTGCGTACCGTATAAACATTACGAAATTAAATTAATTATAGGCTCTTCACAATTAAATAAAACTGACTGTTAAAGATAATAATTGCATTCTCGATGTTCAATATAGAAAGGTTTAAAATGCATTGTAGTTGAATATAGAAAAAATAATTTTTGTAGTTGTGTGTTTTGTAGTAAATGGATCTTAGTTAAATCAGTAGGTCAGAAACCTGCAAAGGCTAAGATTAGTTTCGCTTGTAAAATTCGTAGTTAAACTGCGAAAAATTCCTTTTTTCTCAATGACGTTTGGTCGTAGAACAGAAACACTGTTCATAGTCACATATAAATTAAATACTACCTTCTTCAAAGTTTTTTCTGCCCATGTATGCCGAACGAAGGACAAATGAATGGCAACATCAAACAGTAATACTGTAGAATTGTTTCACCCGAAATATTCGTTAAACAATAGATGTAACAGTGCTTCTATGCGTGGTAGCTACACAAAGTAAAAGCTCCTAAACGTTTAAGGAGAAAACCGGAAGTATATACTTTGGAATTTGCCAGAAAAGGCTTTCATCGAAGGTTGAAAAATAAATTTACATTCGTCGGCAAAAATGTTTCTAGAGTTACAAACGATGCCAAGAACAAATCTTTTAACAAGATGGTGGAAAAAAATTAATAATCACTTCAATTTTCGTTTCAGCTTCTCAATTTTCAATATAACTAAACTGTAATCACTTATGCATCTACGTGTTCTGTTTGCATAAAAGTATAACAAATTTATATTAGAATACAGGCGTTCTCAAGATCTTTTCCAGTGGACGCATTTTCTTTTAAAGAGCTTAATCTAATAGATTAAACACCAAGATAATTAGTTGTCTTAAGTGAATTATTACCTATTGATTGACGATTTTTTAGTTTTTGCTTCATTGTTTGTTGTTATACTTTTAATTTTGTTTCATTATTATTCACTTTTAAAAAATAATTTTTATGTTTAGGAAAACAAGCTCCAAAGTAGAAGGGGTTATAGTACCTTCATCCCCTTCCCCTCCTCTTGTAGACGTCCATAAATATCAGGCATGAAAAGTTACATAAAATCGGTTATATGATATTTTCTGTTCTTGATCTGTGTGTTCTTTGTATGCAGACTGAACGTAAATGTCTTTAAAAAATGGAGAAAAACATCAACAAAACCAAGTAGCTTCCATTTAGTAATTGGTTTTGCTACTTCACTTAATTATGTTACTACTACGAAAACATACATCCAGCTGCATTAGCACACGCGCGGAATTATATGCACATAAATACTTATTACTTATATACACTGTTTCAGGAAGTGGCGTAAAGCAAAAAAAAAAAAACATTATTTCGAATAGTAAATCCCCCTCTTCCCGCCAATCGCAAGAGGCTGATAAGCAATCTACAGTATCCTCGATCTTTGGTAGAAGATAACGCCAGATCAAGAGGCGAAAAAAGCAATTTTTAATCAATTCAAACGAAGCAGTGAAGTAAGTTAAATTTCATCAAATTATTCAACTCTACAATGTTTCCAATAAATAAATAAAAGAAAAAATTCTAAAACAACAAAATAATAAAAGGATAGAAAGACAAAAAGGGAAAGAAAGTGGTAACAATTAAAATTATAGCAAATTCTTCTTCTGACATTTTTTTTTTTTTTTTGCTTTTAAAAATACCGAGGACAAATACTTTAATACATCAAAGTACAAATGGTTATTTTAGCACTGATGAAAATGAATAAATAATTGGTTTAAATATACCGAGCAAATTCTGAAGTAAGGAAGACATTATTCCCGTAATCTAGTAAGTTTTGAAAGAAGAACAAGATTTTTAAAAATTGAAAGTAAGCACAGGAAAAACTAACGTTTTATAATGTTTGTATTGGAATTAATTTCGGAAGCAATAAAACTTTTCAATGGGGTAATTACCCCATTGAAAAGTTTTATTATAATACAAGTTTTATTATAATACAAGTTTTATTACAATACAAGTTTTATTACAATACAAGTTTTATTACAATACAAGTTTATAATAATAAAAGTTAAATATAAATACTTGTAGAGGTTATAACTTGTCCCATATTAATCGGATAAGTTCATGAGAACGAAGAAAAAGCTTTAATGTCTAATAATAAAAAAAAAATCATGTCAATTCTCTGCTAGATGACGGTCTTCTCTAGCATTCTTAATACAACAATCGACTGCTTTCGATTTATCAACCTCAACAAAATTTCTTATTTCAAGAAAACATCTCGGCACGGCCAACTAGATTATAAGGCCGGAAACTTTATTGTTCACGTGACTCATTCCATATGAAAACACGGTGAAAAGAAGGTGCCAAATAAGCAAGCAATTCCTTCCCGTTCGATGGGACTGATAAAATCACGTGATATCTGAGTTTTCAGGCCTTTTTTATAATCTAGTTGGTCGTGGCTGCGGAATCTTTTGTGATGCTTGATGTAACAATGACATCCAATAGGGACATCGGAGGTTCATCTGTTGTCATTTCTTATGCGCTGTTAGAAATTTCATCATGAAATTACGGTTAAACAACCGGCAGCAGTCTTTCCACCTAATTCACCGTTAAATTTGCGGTGTGGAACATTTTTCTATCTTTACGGGACCTAAACCATATCCAATCAGCTTGGTTAAAAAGCCGTAAATACAAAAGTTTAAGGTTTTAATAACCATTTAAAAAGGGTTTCAAAACAAAATTTTTACCGTTTTTTGAACCATTTCGAGGCGTAGAATCTTCCAGGCGTAGAAACCGTAAACAAAGCGTGCGGGAATTGAACACGGGTGTATGGTATACCAACCTTGCGCTCTAGTCATTCGGCCATCTACACCACGTAAAGCGGCCGTTTAGTTATCAATAAATCTTCTTTTCCAACAGGCAAACTGCCTGAAAATTGAGATTTTAGTTTTTGATTGGATCCAAAGTCATTTTTGGTCTAAATTTACTGTATAGTGACGAAAATCATTTTATTTGCTGCAAAAATTAAAATACAAACAAGCTTCAGCAGGTCAAATTATGGATTCGCTCATTCGCAAACAGTTCGGGAACCCGATGTCTCCAATTTTTGATTGACGTGTGTATGTGTTTCTATTTAGTAACAACTGCTTAAGCCACTTTTTTTTTCTTCTTTTTTTATATCACATGCAGATTTGAACTGATAAATCTTTATTCATATTTTAACAACAACGTACGACCGGTAAGGTTTCGCAACCAAGATGGACGCACGATTCTTACTAAGCGCTTGAAAATTACGGTTAGTTAAACGTTCTTTAGGATAAACAGAGAATAAACGATTTTTTTCACAATCAGCGGTTTGAGTACCATCTTTTTAATGGTTATTCAACTGTTGTAATTAAATATGGTAAAATAACAATCAAATAAATGGTTATTTTACTATTTTCTTACGGAAATTTTTAACAGTGTGGGTACTGTCTGGTCTAACACCACTTCAAGCTTTTTATGAATACTACCACACACTCTATTTTCCAAGAAAAAGAAAGAAAAAAAAAGGCATTTTGTTCAATAACACAAGGAGCTTTATTTATACCAAACGCATTCCATCTTATTTCTATCCTTCGATTGATTTAATTCATGATATCGCTAACCGTTAGGAACATGTTTGAGCAAAGCTTTGTGCTTCCCTAGTTTTGACTCCATTAATTACGAATTCTTGTTCTGCAGCATAATCACCACATGATTACTGCCTTCTGAAATTCGCATTTACCCTACTTATAAGGAATATCTCACAGTAAGTTATTGAGGACTTTATATAGTTCATGTGGATTTCTACAAATAGAACGGGAACATCTTCACAACTTAAAAACAAGCAATGTTGAGACAGCGAAAATGAATTTGATAAAAGCAATAAGTTACGAAGAAGTTATAAGTAGTTATTTAACAGTTAGCTGTGAATTTTATCGCTTCTGTTGCATTTGTAATATCTTCAAATAAACAATCCCTTTTAATTTGTAAGTGAAGGTTCACTGATAATTCTGGATTATGCTGCGTTGAGTTGTACTACAATTCTTCTCAGGGTGCAAAGTGACAAAAATAACAACTGCAGAATGATAATGGCTAAGAAATTCACCATTTGCTTCAAAGTTTGGTATCATTCTTAAAGTAATCTAAAAATTTATTTTCTTATTTACCACATATGGTTCTGAATTGCTTTCGGATCCTGATTATTCTTTTGAATGAGTGGAGTTTAGAAGGTTCTGTTATCTGACAGTTCGAGTGTTTGTTCACAATTTTATAGTTTAACTATGAACGTTTGAAACGCTGCCAATTTTAAAGTCTTTTCTTTTCCCACTTTTCTTGCAAAGAATCGTGATTTGATTCGTCATTGTTAAGTTTTTATGGCATTTTGTAAATAGTATTTACAAAAGTTCTTTTCTTGCATTTTTATTAGATCAACTGAATCCATATCTTTCTGCTTCGGGGCCGTTCATAAATGACGTCACTCTTTTTTCCCATATATTTGACCCCCCTCCCCCCCTTTGTCACAACATGTCACACTTCAGAGGACCCCCCTCCCCCCTATGTCACGCGTCACGCTATGTTGTATAATGCATGATGTCACACTTCTTGCTACCTCCTCCCCTCCCCTTGTCACACTTTGTCACAATTTCACAAACCCCCCTCCCCCCTCGAAGCGTGACATCATTTATGAATGATCCCTTCAGAATATTTTCTTCTTGTCGTGTATTTTATAGCAAAAAAAAAAAAAACTTTACCCTCCAGTAAGAAAGTTAACTTCAATTTTTTCATCTTTTTGACTTTCATATTTGCTATCAGTTACACTTCGGTTGAAATATGTTCTTTAAACACATGGTTATAAATTTTTTCACACGGAAAACTTTATATCCAGCAATTTAATGGAAATTCTCAATTCGCCCGAGGCGTACAATATTGCTGATATTTTGAGTACTCCGTGCATTTCTCTCTCTTTTTTTAGGGTAGAGAAATCGTTTTTTCCTACAGGATTGCTATTTATGATAAGCTGAATTTAAACTTTTATTATTTTTAACAGCTTCTGAAAGTATGAAGTTTACGTACAAAGACCTATAAGATATTTATTATTAACTTTGTCATTACCATTACTTTGACTTTCACTATTTTGATTCTTTCTTTTTTTTCCTTTCTTTTTTTCTTTTCTTTCTTGAATTTCCCTCTTTCTCACCTTTAACACGTTTTCTTTTTCACTTCTGCTTTATGCAATATATAGTAGCCCCTCGTTATATCGCGCTCGTCGGGGGACAGCAAAAAAGCGCGATGTATTCGAATGCGCGATATAACCGATGCCGTTAGAAATAACTCAAAAAATACAATTAAATTAAGTAGACCTGAGCGAATGAAAATGATGTCAGAGATAAAGGCAACCATTTTCTTTCCAGAATATTCCTTTGCCTATCACTCTCCCTTTCTTGGTTAAGGGGATTGTATAATTTGGATTTGTTCAGGCAAGTGCGAATCCTTTCTGTACTAAAAAGTATCCATATTTTTTTTTCTCCTTGGGCAGTAGACATCTGTCTCTTTCATTCAATGGGCGTTAGGATCAATGCAAAAAGAACAAGTAAAACGTCAACTAGTGTAAGTAGAATCGTTCTGCATAAAATTTTCGGAGACATAGAAAAAGCGCGATATATCCGAATGAGCGATACAACGAGGCGCGATATAACGAGGGGTTACCGTACTTGTGTGTAACACCAAACGCTATTTGGATAGTTTAAATCGCATTAATATTTCTCAATATGCGGCTGAGTAGAGTAGGCAAACTGATATCAAGCGGGACTTACAGTATCATTCGGGAAATTTTGTCTGCCTAACATGAAATTCTTATGTGTCCTGAAAACCAGTTGAGAAGATAACTATTTTTTCATTTAAACTATTATAAAGTTGCATTCTTGAGTTGAAAAAATTTAATACCTTCTCGCTAGCTTCACTGAAAAAAAAAATTACAAAGGAACAGCCTTAAGTCATATTAAGCTAGATAGAACTCGACTTAATTTAAAAACAAGAACCTATTTTGAATACTATATTTGATAGTAACTTTACAAGTGCATAAGGGAAAAAAGATCATTCTTTTAAACAAGAAAAATATTGCTTTTACAGAGTGAAAATAAGCACATGCATAAAAGAGTTGCGACAATAAGGCGTCTCCTAGTCACCAGTTTAATTCTCTATGATGACCAATAATGTGTTTGTAAAATGTGTGTTAATAAGATCACGCAGAGGCAAAGTATTTGTTGCACAAATATAATTGTTTTTTGTTTTCAATGGAAGTACTTTTGAGCCACGCACAAAACATTGCATGACAAAATATGCCGTGTTGGAAGTATTTTGAGTTTGAATTAAAGTAAAATATCAATATACTATAGAAAAAAATTGACTTAAAATATACAGGCGTTTTTTTTTTTTTTTTCTTTTTTTTTCACATTTGCTTATAAATCTTGAATTAGGTAGTTCTACACCAAAGTATAGACAAGGTGTCGGCAACCTTTTTTGGCAGCGGATCAAAATAAACCAAAATGCATGCATAAAATAGACGTTTGTACCGGGAAAATTCTAAAGCAAGAATATTTTTTTTTTAACAATTAAAGGAATATTAAAAAGATTTCAAAATATCTATATATCACGGAGGAAAAAACTTAAGAGTTGTAAGTTATTGCTAAGAAATGCCCATTGAGAAAAATGAAAATTAAATCTGATTAATTTTAATTTAAATAATTAGTTATAAGGAGTATTCTTGAAATGTTAATTAGGTGCGCACCGAAATTATACATATAAATTCCCGCAATTATTTATAAGGATAATTAATATTATTTTTGAAGATATTTTTCGGATTTCACATTTGTTCAAGGCCGATGCTGACTTGACAGAGAATATAAATGCTTAACTACACACAAAATTGTTTCAATAGCTTTATTATTATTATTATTATTTGAATTTTAATGTGAACTTTGACTTCAACACAAAAACAGGTTTTAGAGTATTCATGGTTATTACATGTTCGAGGAGTTCAGTGTTCCTTTTTGGCCTTTTTTCCCTTAAAAAAAAGGAAGAGAAGACAAAAAAAAGAGAAGAAAAGAAAAAGAAGAAAATAAAATATGAAAGAAGGCTTAATGCATCATGAAAATATGGTTAAAAATAAAAGAAACGTCAGCAGTAGTTTAGTAATTAAATAAATATTGAAAAAGAAAACAATTGAAAGTAGGGATTTTGAGATGGGGAAAATGTATGTCTGTTGGTCTGTCTCTCCCTCTCATAACTTTTAAGGGAATTGTCCGATTCGAAAAACTAATTTCAATCATTTTTTCTCTCAATTTTGAACAGTTCAAAAAACTTTTTAGTGACTTTTGGGATAAAATGAAGCAAATTATGTAAAGTCTGGACATATGATCCAAGTTCCTTCGAACAAGATCATTGGAAGCAGCTCTCGACGTGAAATATTTTTTTTCTTTGAACCAATTTATTTATTTATTTATTTATTTTTCAATTTTGAATAGTTCAAGAGAATTTATGATTAGCGGCTACAGGGAAATTTGAATCCTATGCAAATCCTGATCGTACAGGCGGATTTGCTTGCAGCAAACTTTATGACTTAGAGCATGTACAGATACGAAATTCATCTAGAACTAAACGAGCCTATTTTCCCATGAAACTTTTTGAGCTGGATTTTAAAGGATAGTGCAGAATGAAGTCAAGAATGAATGAATGAGTGAATGATTGAATGAATGAATGACTGAATGAATATGAATTAACCGCTGAAAAAGGTATATTTGAAGCAATAAAGAACGAATCCTAAATGAGAAAGAGAGAGAGAGAGATAGTTAGATTATAAATTCGGTGTTAGTGTATATGGGAAAGTAGGCTGGTTCAGTTCTAGATGGAACTTCTCTTTTAATAGATTAGATATGTATTTTAATCTAACCTTTATGAGTCGAGTCGCTTTCTTCCAACTTCCATCCACATAGGTATATGCTGAGAAAGGTCTAAATTTAGCCTTGTATTCCGTTTTCTTGATGTGTCCCCTAGAAAGAAGAAATCACACACTGTAAAAATGTCCCAAAATTGAAAAAAATGCAACAATATTAATACACAACCTTCTGAGTAAGAAAAGCATATCTAGTAAATTCAATTTCTACGCATGAGCATATTTGTAAATACAGTAGTCTCTTACTTATGCGCAGAAACCTTTAAAATTTAGACGGAGCTACCGTACACTCCTCTTAGCTTTGCCTACTGCAATGTTCTACATCACCGACCACATTAAAATAAGTACAACTTTGAACTTTTCTTTTTTCTCTCTCGCTTTTCCCTTTTCTTGTCTTTCTTTCTTCTTTTCTTTTTGATATTACGTCGGTGAATGGGTCAGATAGACCAGGTCCTATCGGGCAGCTTTTGAAAAATAGTTGTTAAATGAAGGTAAAATGAAAAAAGTGTTGGCCATCAGGCACAAACTATTAAATGCATAAAGTCTATCATCTCTCCTGAAGAATGCAGGGGACAGTTCGGTATGTCAATGATGCCGATAAAATCACATCACGTTTATTTAGAAAAAAATTCAAACATTTCAATTGTAAAAAGAAATGCAAAATATTCTTGTTAACTGACAAATTTAGAAGGCCTTATCACTATAGCTTTTAATATCCCTTTGTAAATCTTGCTACTAGAGAAAAAAATGGAATATTTTGTAGTCTATTTAATTTTACTTTTAATATTTTCATATTACGAGGTAAGATTCTACAATAATACCATTAGTTCTATCTCTCACCTCTTGACAGCGTCCAACGCAGATTCATCATCATCGTTACTGACACCATTCCAAAGCTCTCCACTTGGAGCGTCAGAAGGCTGTACGGAAGCATCTAAGAAAGACCTTTAATTAGTTTTTCAGTAATAACAACAAGTATTTTGGAAACAAAATAATAAAAATGAAACTGTGAATACGTTCCAGGAAGCATTTCTTGAGAGGAGTTTGGGCACTTGCAGTGCCGATACATTCAGATGAGCGATAAACTGAATCATGAAGAATAAAAATTTATATTACATGGCATCGAAAAGTTGAAAAAATAGGGTATGAATTTGATTATCAGGAAAACACTCATTCTTTTTCTGAAAAGCCTCAAGCGATCCAATTTCTTTGAAGTTAATTGTTGTCATATCCATAATTGTTACTTAATTGCAGGGCTTGGCAGTTGGTTTTAATTGCTAAAAGCAATCGACGGGGTAAATAACTTTAGTTTTATCAGATAGCATTTCGCGGCGGTTTTCTTTTTAACTTTAAATTAATCATCATTAATACAGCAAAATACTGATCAAATTTTGAAGTATTCATATTTGGTATACTTCGGTTGTTGCCCAAACGACTGCGCAATCTTGTGAGATATTTATATAACAAGCTCAGCTGGAGGTATCCCAGTGGATCGCTGGAGGACCTACAACTTAAAGTGGGATCCAATTCACTATGGCATGATCCGAAAAGTGCTACCCAGATCCATAACATTAATACCCTTGCCGGGGTTCAAGCCTAAGCCTTCGACTTTGGAGTCCTTTGCTTAACCAATTATGCAACTGGAGAGCTTGTGATTCTGATTTTAAAAAAAGAAGCATAGTAAAAAATTCTGTTAGGTACTTACCGGTCTGGTCCTTCTTGGGCTGTGCAGAGATGATACCCATAGAGGCGGACTTTCGAGCCGTGGCGGAGGGCCCCTCCTGGGGCCGAGGCCAGGCTACGAACTGGGACCGGTACTCGGTGGTTTTGGGCAAAGGGGCAACGGGAGCCTCTGAGGCAGAACCCATCGCAGGAGGATAGCTCTGGCTCATCAGCTAAAAAAACAAGAAGGAAAAACAGGCATTGTAGATTTGATGGAAATAAATACATTAACACCGATCACTGCTGAAAATTGCTTGCATGGGTTTTGCCGATGCATACTCATTGTTTTTTCAATACCAATGTTTTACCAATAGCCGTATTTTACGAATACATGCAAAATTTTGGCAGCTGTTAAAGTTCTGCTGTGTAACTTTGATTTTGGTTTCTTACACCTGCTGCCCGATTTCTATGAAAGGATTCGTTGAAACGCAAAACACGATTATTCAATTCTAATTATAAACATGATCCTCACTCCTGGTTTGCTATGCAATGAACATCACAGTATCACATTATGAAACTCAAGTTTGGATTTATACAATTGAAAACTGGTGTAAAACAGGAACTGACCCTCAGATCTAAAAAAAAAAAAGGGTGAAAAGAGCTGGGTTTTTTCTTTTAACACATTTTCTTTCATCGCTTGTAGCTGAAAATTCTCTATGATCACAGGAACCCGGATATTATGTTTTAAGGGGCCCCCAAAAGAGATGACATTCTTAATACATACATATGTGTTCTAGTTTCTAGTATTATAGTAGGATTTCTTTTTAATTTTTTAAATTATACATACAGTGAAGGGGACTTGTTTTCGCTTAAAAGAACCAAACCCCTAAAGAAATTACTCTGAACAATAGGAATATTAAAATATGATGTAAAAGGCAAAGTGCAATTTGGTATTGTTCAGCAGCAGGTAATCACGATGTGAGAACAAAATATGATTAAACTGTACGTATCTAAAAGTTAATTACCAAAATTCTTTGCATTTCACTTCCGAGGAAAAAGCATATCTTGTCCCTTGATTGTACGACAGGAATTTTTAAAATTTATTTATTAAACGTTGAAAGAGAATACGAAGATGAGTTTTCGTAAAGGAACTCTTTAACAGCTGCAATGATTTTGGTTTTCTCCAATAACTACCTACTTATATCTTGAAATTTTACTATACGTATCCATATAGCGCGAGGGAAATAGTAGCTCTTCCCATGCCGGGAATTGAGCTCAGATCGTCTGGTGGAAAAACAACGGCCCTAATACTAGACTTCTTGGGACACAATGACCTTGAATTGATATAAAATGACCTGAACCCAATGACATGATATTAAAATCGTGCATGTGGCTTCACATATATTTTAGATTTAATTCAAAAGGCTGTGAATGCAATATTCCGTTAGTACTTATGATGCTGCAAAGAGGGAACAAACATAATTGTTGAGAAGATGGAAGGAAACACTTAACGAAAATACGGGAGTTTAAATGTATGATATATGTAACTTTTCTTCCTTTTAATATCAAAAAATAATAGCGACTAAAAGCTGTGCTTTATACTAAGTAGGGCACTAATTTCAGAGATTTTGGAATATATTTTGAAGGTCCGCCTTTACACCAAAATGTCATAACACTCAAAATAAAAAAGCATTTTAATATGAAGTGTAACGCATAGTTAAATAGTTATGTTTCACAATATCCAATACTGAACACAAATTGAGCTATATATCTTTGAAGTCTTAACTTGTAAGGGTTTTTGTGCAAAATTTTCATAATATCAGAAAATATCTTGATACGCAAACGAGTTAATATTATTGTTATTATTATTTAGTTATTTAGTTGTTGTTATTATTATTTATTTTATTTATTTGTTTACTTATTGACACGTTTCTACAAGAACCCTACGCGGAGATTGTACAACTTCATATTCTGCTTTGGTATTGCAGTGGACTCTCAGGATATTTTCTGACAATATTAAAATTTTGCACAGCCCTCAAATCTTTTTTCCCGCCCTCAAAATGAAAATTTCTGAAATTAAAGTATTTCTCACATTCAATATGAAACATGGCTTTTAGTCGCTCTTACATTTTGACATTGAAATAATAATACTAAACAAATATAAATATTTTTCCCACTGCACCCTATTGATAAATTAAGGACGAGCTATAAACGTTGAAGAATCAAGACAAGTTTCGGAAAGTTACTTGATGGAGGAAATTCTCTGCATAAGACGGTAAATGTAAACTGCACAATGGATGTACGTGATGAACCTAGAGAATAAATCATGGTATTAAAGAGGTTGAACTTTCAACTTAAATAAGTCTCAAAATATGCAAAATGGAAACAGGAAGAATGAATAACAGAGATAAGAGGCGACAGACAAAACAAAGACAATGATTGTTAGAAAGTTGAACAATTATTGGATAATTCGAAACATTTTCGAGAGCTGAATATTGAAAAGTGATGAACAATGAAGGTTAAAGATGAATACTGGAACAGTGGTCAGTGGAGAACTCGTAAAGACCAGAAATTAAAGCGAAACAATAGATAGAGTCATGAAAAATAAAACAATGAAAATAATCGACATGAGTCTAAATACTCAACTGAAAAGTTGTGATAAGAATATCAAAAATTTAAAAGAATTAATCAAATTTCCAAAAATTGAAGATATTCATGTAAAAAGTGGTCAACAAAAACAATTCCTGTAAAAATATTCCGCTACTTACATTTAATCATTTTGGAAAAGAAGGAAAGCAATTAAAATTGTAGAAATCTTTCGCTACTTACATTTAATCATTTTGAAAAAGAAAGAAAACAATTAAAATTAGATTAAAAAAGGAGAGACAACCAAAAAATAAGCAAGCCTTTTTCAAAGCTTGATTACTAAATGGCTTCAACTAGTATTTAAATTATTGCTGAAAATAATGCTTAGTGAAAAGCGAAATTATTTCATATGGTGGGTAACTTCATGGTGACTAACATAACAGGAGCACACATATTTTAATATCATTTTCCGTCTCCTAGCTTAATTTTTATCATGATACCATAAGCAGGGTGTTAATCTTCTCTGCACCGATAAGTTGTTCAAGTAAATGCAAAAAATTGATATTATTATTTTTATTTTTGAGATTTAGAGGGCATTTTTATCAATGTGACTAACATAACCATTTTGCAACTATAAAAATTTTGTGTAACATTCACAGACATAATTCTCTGAAACTAACACAATAAACTAATTATTTTCCTCTGATATTATCTATGTGAAAGGCTATTGTTATATTATCATGTGAATATTTGACACATATTTTAAATACATTACAAAAAAAAGTGTTTTAATAAAGCTTACCTGTGACTAACATAACAGGTAAATACACATTTAACTTAAAATGGTACAGGTAACATTAACACAAATATAAGTATTGCTAGGAGGGCTCATTCCCCTAAAAAGCTACAGAACCCCCCCCCCCCAAATCAGCAAAATTGTCATCCAATTCACCCCCCAAATGCCCCCCCCCCCAGAAAAAAAATTAGAAATTTCAATGGCGAAGTCTGTGCCATGCCCCCTTCCTGGTTGGCACCCCCGAGTATACAAATAGGATTTTATTAAAGATTGACATGTGTATGACAAGTATGTTGACTTGTAAACAAAATTTATATGTCTTTAAATCACTGTTTACTTCATAAGTGGAATGCTTGTTTGAATAGAATGAGAGAAATTATTTAAAGAAATTATTATTATTAATAAGCAATTAAATGGATTTTTTTTGTTCTGAAAATAATTCTGATGTTTGTTTAAAATTTAGATATTTCATATGTAATCATGTTATGTTAGTCACACTCAATGATGTTATGTTTGTCACACGTACTACTACCAGAAAAAAAAGAAAATTATTTATGTTCAGCCTCATCAATCTAACTGTACCCATCACATAGAAGACATCAGGGGGAAAATTTATAAAATATAATAATTTCAGGCAAATAGCTAATTTAATTCATGTTTTTGTGACTAACATAACAAGTAAATCAGATTGAACACTAATTACCTTTGAAGCATTAATTTTAATTCAATGACGAAAAATTTTTTTTTGTTATAAAGAAAAAGGACCATGCTTCAATGACAAGAAGAAAACTAAATTGTTATTTGCATTTTTACTGATAAAATATAATTATGAAAAGTGAGAAAAATGTGAGACATTTTGAGTAATTACATATGTTGTATTGACAGCTATTTTTCATAGGTTTTGAGTAAGATTCTGCAAAAACTGAAGTTAAATTCTAAAAATTTGAGAAATTAAATTTAAAATGATGTATAACATAATATATATATTAAAAGTTGAAAAAATCATGTCTGGGTTGACGCTTACGTGGAATTGCCCAGGTTATTTACATATTTTCGAATGAGACTAAATACTTGCAGATGTGACACGTGCTGTTTTCTCTGCTTGAGAAGCTTCAAAACAGAATTAAAATTTAAATGCACTTCTTAGATATATTAAAATCATTTTTAATTTGGGGTGTATCATTTTTTTAAAGGCAAGAAAAGTTAGCATTTAATTAAATATTAAGTCTCAAATTCTTAAAATTCTAGATATATTAACAGTTATATTGAGCAGTTCATAGAAGACGAATTGAAATACTGCCCAATAAACAAAATAGGTAAAATGGAAATATGACATTTTCATCATTAAAGAGAGGTGAAAAAAACTGATTACCTACAAGAAGTGGAGAAATGTCAAGTGTTTAAAAACTTCCGGCACGAAAAGCCAGCAAGATTGACATTCAACCATATTCACTTTCACGTGTCCTGAGGAATTCCCTGCCGTCCAGACGCAGTCCGGTCGATGGATCCCGGATGATGATCCTTCCACCCCCACATTGCGCATGCTCCCTCGTTCATTCACCTCTCTACCGGAGCCAGTTGTCGAAGATTGAGGGCAAACTTTCATTTTAAAGTGTCACATTAAAACTCCTTTTAAGTCTCTTCCCAATCTATTGATTTTAAAAGGATTTTGTTTAAGCAATTTGGCAGCACCTTTTTTGCTTGGAGTGCATGGGCAAAATCGGGTGTGGTAGTTTCGTCAAGGGACAATTAATATGCAACTGAACCCAACATACCTAAGCAGTTTACGTAGAAGCAGAGCTAGATTTCGTCACCTTATGATCTTGAGTGAGAGTTTATCAATATCAGAAAAATTAAAAAATCAACATCATTAAGGGGTCGTTCATAAATTATGTCACGCCTTTTTAAATTGGCGAATTTGCATTTTTGCACAATTTTTACAAACTATAAGTTTTATAAGTATAAAGGATTGTTTTAGTAAACCTTTTTGATTGTGTCCTGTAAGGGACCGTTAATAAAAGATGTCACACTTTTTTCAAAATATTCGGCCCCCCTTCCCCCTTTGTCACAAAATGTCACACTTCATCATACCCCTTTTGTCACATGCCACGCTATATTATCATATGTATTTGCAATTCAGAAACAAAGCACCACGTTGTAGATCACATTTACAATTTTATTTTTGAACATTTAATAACATTTGTAAGCATAACAATAATATTGATTATATGTGTACTTTATTTGTATAAGATGAAATTAAGGTTTACAACAAAAAATATAATTAGTATATCACAGTATGTAAAAAATACTAACTTTTTGAATTCTGCAAAAATCACTAGTGCTGTTTTGTCTTAAAAGTGTAAATGCCCAAGAATATTTCGTTTGAAATTTAAAATTTTAACTGAAATTAATTAAACCGTAATCAGCAGCAAAGTTTTTGATGCAAAATAAAATCAATAAGATTGCAAAACAAAAACGAAAAATAAATAAATTATATAAAAAAAAATTTAGCTTCTGTTTTTAAATGTTTTTATTTCAAGCAAAATGTGCCGATGTCACAATTCTTGCTACCCCCTCCCCTCCCATTGTCACAAACTCACAATTTCTTGAGCCCGTCTCCCCCATCGAAGCGTGACATCATTTATGAATGGCCCCTCAAGCACAAAATACTACAGAAGTATTGCCGCCATTTTTTTTTTTTTAATATCAAAACGCAACAGCGACTAAAAGCTGTGTTTTATATTAAATCCTCTTAAATTAGTTTTCAGAATTCTGCCAATATAATTAGTTTTCTTTTATTCTATTATTTACGAAGTTTTGTGAAAAGCTAAAAAGCTTACAATTTTCTACACAAATTTTTACATTTAATTTAAAAAAAAACTTATAATTAATAATATTATTGTTAAACTAATAATATTATTGTTAAAATAAAATGGACAAGAAGGAAAAAAGTTGAAGACTTTCAGGGATCATTCATAAATGATGTCACGCTTCGAGGGGGAGAGGGGGGTTTGTGAAATTGTGACAAAGTGTGACAAGGGGAGGGAAGGGGGTAACAAGAAGTGTGACATCGTGCGTTATGCAACATAGCGTGACATGTGACAAAGGGGGGAGGGGGTTCACTGAAGTGTGACATGTTGTGACAAAAGGGGGGAGGGGGTCAAATATATGGGAAAAAAGCGTGACATCTTTTATGAACAGCCCCTTAAAGCACTGAACGTTTTTTACTAAGTAGTTCCTAATATTGTGGCAAAATAAAAACGAAACATATTGCTGATATTTATCTTTTTTTTCTTTTTCTTTTTTTTTTTTTTGTCAGAAGCGCAAAAAAAGAAAAAGAAAAAAAAAAGAAATTCTCCGTTAAAAGAGTTATCAAACCGAAAGCTTAGTACAGGTATGCAAGACATTATTCTTTACGATCAGCTTACGAAAAAAGGGTGAGGCAAACCAATGCCCTGGCAAACCAAACACTGCAAATCTGATAACGAGTAAAAGATAATTATAGGATTACTTTCAACTGTTTTTTCTGCAAAGTTATCATGAGAAATACTTTTGGAAAACGAGTCGGCACCATTTCCAAAAATTGCCTCCTGAACTTCGTTATTCCCTCTGCTTTTGGAATTTTGAATTTTGTATGATCCTCTTTCAATTAAAATTCTTATTAACTCATTTTTCACGGTTAATTTTACTCATTGTTGTAATTTCAAACTGACAGAATATTCATGACCATCATCTTTCTGTGGATTCTATTGCTGCTACTCTAAAAAATTCTAATTCAACCTTTGACAATAAATAAATAAATAAAAATGGTGAAATTTAGCTGCAACCAACATTTGGTACTAAAACTGAACCATTATAATGGTTCCTAGCTTCACATTCATGGTGAAATTAGGCAGAACTAGGTAGAACTTAGGCATCATAATGGTTCGACTTTGTTCCAAACGTTGGTTGCAGCTAAATTTCACCACTTTTTTCATTTTTTGGTGAAAGCTTGAATTAGATTTTCTTAGTGTACATAGTTCAATTAAAACGCCCTCTTGCTTTCTCTTGGTTCTTATTTATTCCATTATTAGAAATTACTAAACTTATAGCTGTGTTTGTAAAGTTACATGAACAGCGAGAACAAGGAATTTTGTGATTCTAGTTTAGTGGGGGGTGGGAAAAAGTGAAAGGAAGCGTGAGTTAGAATAAAAACAAAGAGAAAGGTGAATGGGGGATAGTTAAAATTAAAAAAAAGGGGTGGGAGATGCTTTTGGGTTAAAATAAAAAACGAGGTTGCCTTCCCCGCGCGTAACCCTTTGACTATTTCTCATGTCACTATTGTCTCTGCAAGTGTGAAATTATCGTTTCTTACTTTTAGAGAGCTAATTATTGACACTCTAACCTCTGACAGAAATTAAACAATATTCTTGGCATAAGTAAAGTTTATCAAGTTATAGTTTCTCAAGGATTTCCTTTTATCACAGTCTCCTTCCCTTCTATTCATGCATTTTGTTAATATGAAAGACTGTATTGCTGTAGTAATACAGCTGTATAACAAAAAGAAGTGCTAGTTGAGTGTTTTGCTGTGCTTTTGAAGCAAAGAACATTCGGAGAGGAAATTTATCTTCTGTGAAGACAAACGCCAACCCCATTCTTATTTCCAGGGAGATCTCTGCATTTATTTAATGCTGCAAGGCCATAATACACAAGGAAAAGTTGGGCAAAAACTTTAAATCTATGAATCATGCAAAAAAAAAAAAAAAACGCGTAAAATTAGAATCTTATTTTCTTTGTTCAGAATAATTAACAATAAAATCACGTTATTAAGGAATGGAATTTGCAAAATTATGGCTCAAACGCGTTGCGGACTTAAAGGGGCACTTTTTTTTTTCAAATAAAAAAAAAAAAACGTTTCCTGGGGTCGCGCCAAAGGAAATTCACGTCCGTTTTCGGACCCTTCACAAAATTCTAATTAATCAAAACGGACCCTTCCCAAAATTCCAATTAATCAAAACGGACCCTTGATAAAATTCTAATTAATTAAAACGGACCTTTCACAAAATTCTAGTTAATCAAAACGGACCCTTCATAAAATTCTAATTAATCAAAACGGACCCTTCCCAAAATTCTACTTAATCAAAACGGACCCTTCACAAAATTCTAATTAATCAAAACGAACCCTTCACAAAATTCTAATTAATCAAAACGGACCCCTCACAAAATTCTAATTAATCAAAACGGACCCTTCACAAAATTCTAATTAATCAAAACGGACCCTTCACAAAATTCAAATCAATCAAATCGGACCCTTCACAAAATTCCCAGCTCACAAATCGGACTTTTCACACCAATATTTATTATAAAAGCGGCAAAAGTAATGAAATTTTTCATCACTATACATTTAAATTTTCAATTTTCCCAAAATTATTTGATTTTTCACAAAAATCACAAAAAACAGACCTTGCTAAAAAAAAAAAGTGCTGGATCAACCCCTGGTTTCAGCCTTCGACGCTAAACACCATTGAGTAAAGAAGCATGTAGATATTATCATTTATTTGGAAGTATTTTACTAGAAAATGGCACCAATTTCATCACTTCAAAGAGTAATACACTAGAACCCTAGATTTTATATCACTTCCATATTACTCAAATGTATTACAACATTATGAACATAAGATAATGTTATAATATAGTGAAGATTAGAACGCGAAGAAAAGATTTAAAACTCACCTTTTACCAGTCAAGAGACTGTTAAAGCTTCGGCTACTCGCGAAACACAATTGGCATCTGAATTTTAGTGTAGACGTACAACGAAGAGAGGATGTATTAAGTGTTCTCTGCTTTTCTCATTCAATGCTAATCGCTAAGTTGCAGAGAAACGCGATATGCATCACAGTAAATTCGATCAAAAGCGAATTTCGGGGGAGACTCACGAACAAAGATTAAGCTCCGGAGAGTAAAAATTCAATTAATAATCTTAATGCCAGTGGTAATTTTCATTTTTCAAAATAATATTTCATATTTATTAAAGCGTTAAGAAAACTTCTGCTTCTTTGGGTTTTTTTTTTTTTACTCAACTGCTATAGAGCAAAATTCTAAGCTTCTGCTTCTTTGGTTTTTTACGCAACTGCTATAGAGCAAAAGTCTATCAATTATTTTAAGATTTATAAGAGTTTTGTGTGCGGAGGATTACGAGATAAATTATGTCTTCAAAGACTTTGCGAAGAGAGAATTAAGTAGTTATGCATCGTTTATACGATATTTACATTTATACGACGTTTTTATGTGGCACTATTTATGGGGTCTAGCCAGAAGGGTAAATCGATCAGACGACTTTATTATTTATGCGACGTTTTTCGGTAGTCCCTCTGGCGTCGTATAAACAACTAATTAGTTTTTTACTGAAAAATTATGTATTGCTCAACTGTCTACGATGATATTGAATAGTTGTTATCATTATTTACAGCTGTTTAAGTTAATTTAATGTGATTCAGTATAACATGATCTTTTTATTGGAAAATTGACTTATGTTTTGTTGTGTTTTAGCAGAATTTTGAAAGAACTAAAAAACTACTTCAACTTTATGCGGTCGTAATTGTTGCGAAGAGAAATGGTTGCCTGTTGGATGAAATTAATGAGACTACGATGTGATGTATTTTCTTTAGCCATGGGCCGTAAGGTTTTTACTCATTTATATAATTACTCATGGAGTAATTTTCTTGTGATTCGTAGCAGTGTTATACATTGGGATACACTTTACTCTCACAGACTAATAATAATAATAGACTCTGCTTTCCACTTTAGGAAAAGTAGACACCGGCTGTCAGGATGAAAGCGAAGATAATGTTCAAGAGATGACAAAGGTTCTCAATTTGGCGCCTTTCTAGCCATCACAGTGACATTAAATAGTTTTCGTTTAACTAAATTTGCGAAAAGTATCATCGTTGAAAGGAAAACACTTCAGCAATCCAAAAACAGCTTAACTGCTCTGTCTAGTTCGATAATGATCTTGCTCTAGTCTCTCTTGTTTGGAATCCAAAAGCAGAAGCGATAAAATACATGCGATAGGAAGTCCTGGCTGTTGTCATCCATTCACTAGTAGCCGAAATGTTTTGTTCTAGAAAAGGGGCAAACTTTTCAAATTTAAAAATAGTGGATAAAATTTAAGCTAGCTTCTAAGAAACGACGCTCGAAAGATGAAGAAAAGAAACCTTACTTTTGTTTTTAAAAATTTCGCTGACGCTGAGAAAGGAACGTTTCTAACTACTGACTGACAATCCAAATCAAAATAGTGTATTAATGTATCAAAAAGTTATGTTCTAAGAATATAAATTGAACATTTTCATATACTCCCCTCCCCCCCGAATCCTTTTAGAATTCAAAAAAATAAAAGCAGGAAGCAAGAGCATAACGTTAACAAAGTTTTTAAATACCGCAATTGCGGCATATCGTAATGTTTCAAATGCTTATTGATTCGCAATCAGATAGTATGAAATTTTCCCACTTACGGGCTGCCTTTCATCAGTTTTCCTAGAGTCGGCATCGGTGGGTTTCACCGAAGTGTCTCCTTCGTCTGGAACCTAAAAAAATAGAAGCAACTTTAGCAAGGAAACATTTCTGGTAATTTCTTTCTACTATTGGTTTTAAATGGCAGCAATTTATTGCCTTTAAAGTTTAAAACAATTACATTGTTAATCATAAAAGAGAATTTCAAGCCATATGTGATACTGAAGGTAAAAATACCGACAGTGCAGTCAACCTGTGTAAGATTGTACTGTTGACTCTCCAATAGAAAGACTACAGGGTGGGAACTACTCCGAAAAAGAGCCCCCTCCAAAAGAGCTCAGAATATCCTAAAAGGTCATTTTTATGGCTAATCATTCAAAAACGCATCGTTCAAAAGTATCGCACTCGCAAAAAACGGAGCCTTAACGAAATTGTCAGCTTTTATTAGTATAAAAACAATTTATTGAAAAAAAACCGAGAAAAAGCAGAGCTTTTTTTTTGTTTGTTTTTGTTGTTTCTTAGGGATACTGGTTAGGTGGTAACATGAATTTCGCTTATCGCGTGCTTTCTTTCTAGTGCCACTTTCAATTCGAAAGTGGTATTCGTAATCTGGGATTAATTTCTGACAAAAGAACGGAACCCTGGTCTTCAGAACATACTTAAAAAGTCTGCATTCCGTCAAATATGTAAAAATTCACAAAAATTGAAAAACAAAGTGCAGGGGCTGAACTCCCGTGAGTCCTCATGACAATTAAACCGGGCTTGTAATGTCATCCTTAATTAAATGTACTTGGTTATGAGAGCATGACACTACCAGCAGAAGTTAATTTCCACGAGGGCTATGCAAATTATGGTCAGCTTAAACTATGTTAGAGTAGCAATCCCATATCCGGAATGCCGGGTGAATGTTGAAGTTGAAACTTAGTTTGTTATAGTGGCATTGTAAAAAATTCTAGTTCACCTTTCACCAAAAAAAGGGGGGGGGGGAATGGTGAATTCAGCTGCAACCAACATTTGGTACTAAAGTTGAGCCATTATAATGGTTCCTAGTTTCGCATTCATGGTGAAACTACACCATTCAAATGGTTCGACTTAGTAAACTGTTATAAATCTCATCATGAAATTACGGTTAAATGATCGGCAGCAGTCTGTCCATCTAATTCACCGTTAAATTTATGGTTTGGAACATTTTTCTATCTTTACGGGACCTAACCATCTCCAATCAGCTTGGTTATAAAGTCGTAAATATAAAAGTTTACGGTTTTATAACCATTTAAAAATGGTTTCAAAACAAAATTTTTACCGTTTTAAAACCATTTCGAGGCGTAGAAACCGTAAATGAAGCTTGCGGGAATCGAACCCGGGTGTATGGCACACCAACCTGCTCTCTAACCATTCGGCCATCTGTACCACACAAAGCGGTCGTTTATTTATCAATAAATCTTCCTTTTCAACAGAAAAACTGCATTAAAATTGAGATTTCAGTTTTTGATTGGATCCAAAGCCATCTTCGATCGAAATTTACTGTATATTGACGAAAATCCTTTTATTTGCTGCAAAAATTAAAATAAAAACAAGCTTCAGCAGCTCAAATGATGGGTTCGCTCATTCGCAAACAGTTCGGGAATCCGATGTCTCCAATTTTTGATTGACGTGTGTATGTGTTTCTATTTAGTAACCACTGCTTAAGCCACTTTTCTTTTCTTCTTCTTCTTTTATATACACATGCAGATTTGAACTGATAAATCTTTATTCATATTTTAACAACAACGTACGACAGGTAAGGTTTCGCAACCAAGATGGACTCCCGATTCTTATTGAGCACTTGAAAATTACGGTTAGTTAAACGTTTTTTAGGATAAACAAAGAATAAACGATTTTTTTCGCATTCAGCGGCTTGAGTACCATCATTTTAATGGTTATTCAACTGTTGTAGTTAAATATGGTAAAATAACAATCAAATAAATGGTTATTTTACTATTTTCTTACGGAAATTTTTAACAGTGTACCAAATGATGGTTGCAGCTAAATTTCACCTTTTTTTGGTGAAAGGTTGAACTAAAATTTTACAGTGTACTTTTGGATAATATGATTTCTTTCACATAATAGTCGATAGGGATGTTTTTGTAGTAAATGCTCTAACTTTATGGAGAAGTAACTAAAACATTTCAAATAATATGCATGTGGAGCCTAGCGCATTCACATTATAGTACTTGTATAGTTAGTTACTTGAAATATATCACCTCCCACTTCCAAAAAAAAAAACTTAGGAAAAAAATTCTACTTAAGCTCAATAACGCACGGAATGTCCCTTTTTTTGTTCAAAACGTCCAATTTTTCGTCGTGAATGGATCACTACCAAAATTGCGGACATACTTATAACACGTAACATAGTGAACGTTAGATGCTGTGATGCTGTGGGAAATAACAAGTTTTGTTTTACATACCCGGCTTCTGGAGTGTTCCGAAATCGAGTCTTGCTGAGGCAAGTGCTCGAGGGAGTGGTCTGAAAAATCCGCCCCTTCGTCTTTGTCGAGAAGAAGGTGACATTTCTTCTTGCGAGGCAGAGAAGGCTCAGAGGAAGCTGTATAGAGAAAAAATAATAGATAAGTGAAGCTATAAACTGATAACAGAACTAACTATAAAATCTAATCAGCTGTTACTGCTACGTATCTTATATATAAGCGGCTCATTCTGTCTGTATGTCTGTCCGCGATAGGATCCCAGGCCGTTTTACCGATCGGGACATTCGGCACGGTTAATGTTTACGACCCGAGAAACGCATCGCCGCAAAAATGAAAGTTGTGACTCAATTAGTTTTTTTTAATTAATTTCTTTAAATTTGTCAATGATTTTTTTTGACCCGTTTTATTTTACTTTTGCATTGTTGCCCTCATTTCCAAACATATAATTACAGTTGCCGTGTGAACAAACAAATCAATGAAGTTGCCATTGTTATTGTCATAAATGTAACAAATATACTAATAACAATCGAAACGTTTATCCCCGTTAACGTCATATTGAGTGAGGCTTCGCTGTATTTCAATCTCTGTTAAAAATTAATGTATACGCGAATTTAATTTAATCCTTTCTTTCTTTTTAATTTATTTATTTATTGTCTGCCCTTTCATATTTTTCTTATTAGAGTGGCAGAGCTCTTTTTTCCCAGTTTCGTTAAAACTGTTGTTTTGAAAAGTATAATAAAATTTTCAATACGTTCTTTCGACGATAAATATATATTTTTCACAAACAATTTGATTATATCGTAAATAAATGTATAGTAGTGTGGGGCTGTAAGCGAAGGGGCGTCCTCGCCACCTGATCTGGGTAATTCAGTTTGAATTAGCAGACACCTTTGCACAAATCATTTTAATTACAATTTATTAATATCTAGAACAGCGGTCATTTCGTATGACTGCCGGGCATACTTAATAATAAAATTATGGCTGGTAAAAATGCTTCTTTTCTTTTGTAAGAATCCAATAAAATAAAGCATGTGTGTTTTCAATTAAACATGCTAGAAGCAATGTTTGCAAAGGATAAAATGTCACTCGATGTCCTGGGAGGTCAACAGATCTTATTCCAATAGAGTATATTTGGAAGATTTCAAGGCAACTTCAGCCATACCGGATTGTCATTGAACTAACTGATCAGATTTTACATTTGTGGCAAAATCTACAGCACACTGGGATATCAGTAACTTAATAGACTACATGCCTGCCTTACCCAATATCTTAGCTGCTATTGGATGGGATCTGCCAGGTGTGTCTTTACAACCTACTGAAAAATACTCTTTTTGCTACTTCTAGTATCGATATACATATATATATATATATCTTATATATAAGCGGCTTATTCTGTCTGTCTGTCTGTCCGCTATAGGATCCCAGGCCGTTTTACCGATCGGGACCACATTCGGCACGGTTAATGTTTACGACCCGAGAAAATCAACGCTGCAAAAATGAAAGTTGTGACTCAATTAGTTTTTTTTTAAATTTTTCAATGATATTTTTTTGGCCCGCTTTATTTTATTTTTGCATTGTTGCAGTCGTTTCCAACAGTATAATTGTTGCCGTGTGAACAAACAAATCAATGCAGTTGCCATTGTCATTGTAACAAATGTAACACATATACTAATAATCGAAACGTTTATCTAGCATATTGAGTGAGGCTTCGCTGCAATCTCCGTTAAAAATTAATGCATACGCGAATTTAATTTAGTCCTTTCTTTCTTTTTAATTGATTTATTTATTGTCTGCGCTTTTTATATTTTTTTATTAGAGTGGCAGGGCCCCTTTTTCCCAATTTCGTAAAAACCTTTGTTTTGAAGAGCATAATAAAATTTTCAATAAGTTCTTTCAACGATAAATATATATTTTTCACAAACAATTTGATTATATAGTAAATAAATATATAGTAGTGTGGGGCAGTAAGCAAAGGGGCTTCCTCGCAGCCTGACCTGGGAAATTCAGTTTGAATTAGCAGACACCTTTGCACAAATCATTTTAATCACAATTTATAATACCTAGAACACCGGTCATTTCGTATGACCGCCGGGCTAACTAGTATATATATATTGGAATTTGCAATTATTTGTTAATGTACCAAAACGCGTATGCACTTGCCTAATTTCAGTACCGGATCTTGAAGTTTTCCGTAGCGAGGCAAAACTTGAAAATGCCGCCCCCCCCCCCCTCTCTTTCCGACTATTGTTCATATTTCAAACTTTTGTGCGCTGGCCATTTTTCTTGAGGATTTTTCACTTGAGGAGGGGAGGGGGAAGGGGCCACTAATACACCCATAAAACTTCGTTAATGTTCCCACAGCATATCCCTTTGAGCTCAACATTAAGGGGTAGACCCATATGAAGCGTCCCCCCTTAATTGGAGACATTAAAATGTAACAGTTGAAGGGGGTCTGGGAGATTTCCCCCAGGGAAAATTTTGTAAAATCTGTACATACTAGTGTATTTTGAGGCCTTATTTGAGACTTCACAAATATTAGGGGCAATATATTAGTTAGCATCACTGTTGAATTTGTCGCCCCTCAGAAAAGCCGCCCGGGGCATGGGCCCCGGCTTGCCCCACCCTAGATCCGGCACTACCTAATTTCATAGTAGCGGCCAACGACTCAGTTTTTTTTCTGGACGTTTGTCTGTGCATCTGAGGTAAGAGGCATGTCACAAATGTTAAACTTTTGCTATTTAATTATAATCGCCAACAAGAACTTTTCCGCTATGAGGTCCATATTTTATCGTCATTATGTGACATATGATAAAAATCATATGATGATTAAATATGTTTAACTAACTCATTTGGCGATGTTAATTACGTAGCAAATTTGGCGATGTCTGTAACTGATTTGGCAATAATAATAATTTAACTTTGTGCAAGTAAACTGTAATAGAAATATAATTTCACGTTAATTTAAAGCACAAATAAGCATTAAAACGCAGACATATGTTTCGGGATTGCTTGGAATCCCTTTTTCAATGCGACAGGGAGCTTCTAGATGCAAAATATCCAAATGAATAGGATTTCAAGCAATCCCGAAACATATGTCTGCGTTTTAATGCTCATTTGTGCTTTAAATTAACGTGAAATTATATTTCTATGATTTGGCAATGTTTGGCTGCATCTGGTGCCACTTTCACCTAGACGAAAGTGGCATCGTGAATCCTGTAACATATAAGTACCGAGTTTTTCAGGAAAACAGTTGAACGATTGTTGTACATGTTTTCCTAAATTATGAACTTATATTGACGGTCATAAAAAATTAACATAGCAGGCTTTACCTCCTTACCAATACAGCTATACGTTTTGTAGCGTAGTTTATGTAAAAAGTTTAAAAGTATAATAAAAGAAGGTTACGTATAGTTCAAAAAAAAAAAAAAAGAAAGAAAGAAAGAAAGAAATGAAAAAAAAGGAAGAAAGTAAAAAATAGGATGCAAGGGGGGGGGGGGGAGTTCGCTAGAATGAATAAGGTTTTAAAGTGTAAAACATATTATTTCCAGTTCACACAAGAAACTGGAATGGAAGATATTTAATTCTGGCGCTATATTATTCTTCTTACTGTTATTATTATATTATTATTATTATTGTTATTATTATTATTATTTCACTTATTTGCTTCTTTTAAAATGCTCGTGATCAACAACCATAATGACCTTTTACAGCGCGTTCTTATTCTTCTTCTTTTTTCTTTTTTTTCTTTCAATGGTTGATCGTAAACGCGAGTTCTCACAGCAAAGTTGACGTGTCTCGGTCAAGAATGAGGCAGTGCTCATTGGACCGCAATTTGTGAGGTCATAGTCGTTTAAAACCAAAATCAGGCGCAGTAAGTTTGAAAGATGTAGCAGATCTCGCATTTCACACAACATTTAGTTTAGTTTTTATTATTCGTATAAAAATATAAAATCCGCTTAAACGTTCCAAACATGCGGTATTCCTTTCATTATGTCCTATGTTCGACTGAAGGGGATGCTTATTTTGAGAGAAATTTAAAAATAATAAATTTACAGAATCAAAACCGATAACAATAGATCGATCCCTTACCAATATAAATCTGCGGAATACCCCCCTTTTTCCCCTCCTGAAATAACAATACTAATAATAATATTATTATGATTAGAGCTTTAGATTGAAAGAAAAAACATCTATCAAATATCGTTTTCATTGTCAATAAAATATTTCGTGCTTTGAATTCACTTTACTTTGATTCAATCAACCAATTTCTTACTTTAATGGAGAAATGCATTTCTATTCTTATAAATATTTTCCTTTCTTTCAATTTCTCCAAATAAAAAAGACTAAATACATATTAAGAATTTTTACTATTTTCTCGAGTTCGTCTAGCTAAAATTAATTGTTAGTGTTATTATTTTTTTAGATCAAAGGGATATAAATTTCTTACAGTGACATTAATATTGAAATTTTAAAGGAATTGAAAAAAAAAAACTTTAAAATAGCAAAACAACAGAATACAGTTTTCTACATGTGATACTTCATTAACTCTTTCGAATTAGTTTGTTTGAAGAAAATACACCTGTAAGACCAGTATTTATAGAAGCTTTAAGTTATTCAATGTTTCTCAAATAGTTATTTGCTTTATTCTTGTCCTTTTAAATTTGTTTTTAGCGATTTTTTTAAAGATACATTAAACATTTCCTAATGCCCTTAAAAAAATGGGGGAAAGTAGGCTAGTAATGAAAATTTTGATTCCACCTTTTATTATCATTCGTCTTCCAAAACTCATCGAGCTAAAAATATTTTTTCCCATTTTATATTCATTCTTAAATATACTTCACTGCAATTATCTCTATATTTTTTACGTTGACCTTTTAAAAAATGAACAACGCATCCAATAGAATATTACTGAAATTATATTTCATTATAATGCAAATTTTGGAACACAATATTTTAACAATATGCCAAAGGAAAAATAGTTTTACATATATTCAATCTAACTAAGTAATGAAGCCTGCATTGCAACTAACTAAAAAATTCGTATAATTATATTCTAGTTTTCTAGCAGGGTGGACAAAGAGGAAACTTGAAAATATGTAGCAAATGGATAACATCAAATCTTTTCACATGGATACTCTCCAAGAAGAAGGAAAGAAACATCTTAAAAAATAATTAAGAAAAAAAATAGAATGAAATATTTCACGAAAAATGAAATAAACCAAAAAAAAAAGTTGCTTCTTCTGTCTTGCTTTAATGGACATGCAATCAATTATAAACAAATTACTTTTGTTATGTTTTCGAGACAACGTTAGTAGTGATATATTTCCGGAAGAATTTTGTTATTTATTTAATTTCAGGGAAGTGGATGTTATTTTTGATCTTCGTAATAATGATCCATTACAATGATTCATCCATTTTTTTTTCTATGCAAGTTACGGGTGTTAGTTTTATAAAAATACCCCAATACTCATAGTATTAACAGAGTATTAACTTTCGAAAGTTGAATATGAAGGTCCACACATATAAGACGGGAGCTAAGGTTAAAACTCCTATACCCAAACCAAACTAATCTACTCTGCGATTTTGTTGCCCACAGAAATAATCGGGATCCCCAGCGTTACAGTATGGTCACGTTTTCAGCAACAATAGACAGATTTCTTTCGTTTTCTTGCTTTCTTTTTTTCTTTATCTTTCTTTGCTTCTTTTTATTCATTTATTATTTTTTTATTTTTGTAAATATGGCAGCGAAACAGCTTGGGTAAATTATAATTGTCGATATTTTTATCGCAAACGAAACATGATAAAACCATGGTTCGTTTCCGAATATGCTTTTGGTTCAATGATAACATATGGTATAAAAATTTTAATATACTAAATTAAATGCTCCGAGTTACGCCGGAAGTTAAAGGCAGAAATAAATCCTTGTTTTTTAGAAAGGGACACAAAAACCCCGTTTTGAAAATGCAAAAATGACGGGAGTGAAAAGCTTACAATTTATTAAGCATCCCACAGTCTCCAAGTCGTTCGCTTTAGGACCATTACATAACATTAGTAACGAAAATATGGAGTCCGTTGCAATAACAACTACAACACTGGATCGCGAACGTTATTGTGGGCAACATCAGAACTTACATCAAGGTCTGACAAGCAATAAAAAGTCTGAACTGCAACAATAGTTTTTAAAACTCTATTAAAATTTAAAAATAAATAAACAAATGAAAACGGTTTTGTATATGGAATACAGCAGCGGTTGAAGAAATTTAGGAAGTTACTTTGGAGAATATTTTAGAAGAAGGGTTACAACTGTTTTGGCTGGGCATGTGCAACTGCAGTCGCACTTTTTGTTCAGCGGGGATCAAAGACAAACTTGATGAGTGCTTTTTCGAAAGAAGACATTCTTGATTGGCAATGAAATTAACTGATTAACTAATTGTCATTCCGTTCGATATTAATTCCATATCTGACAGAAACTGCAAAAACCACCTTTTGTGTTTCATTTTATGTGCTAAATATTAAAATAACTTAATTTTGACGCACTTCATAACTACTTTAAAAAAAAGAGGAAAAATTTCAATCTAGAAATAAAATTTTAAATTGCTGTGTAAAGATATGCTGGAATAACCATTTTCATGTTTTACCACGTCTGTCACTGCCATGTTTTTTTGTGTTAGCTCCAAATATTTATTTCTTAGACTAAAATTATTAAATTTTTCTTTTAAGTAGGTCAGTGATCTGTGGCTAAGGAATTTTGAATTGTACTCTCATCTCTTCAGCTGCCCCAGAATTGATAGAGGCTATCAGGAAAAGGGTGACATCCACAAACTATATTGGCGGGGGGGGGGGGGTAGGACGTTGATAGCCTCCTAATGATTGGTCATTTCGCTTTATGATGTCCAAGTTTCTTATTTGCGTTCTTATTTACGTTTAGTTCTTCGTTTCGATTCTGTGTTGAGAACGGTCATTTTTCCTTTTGGATTATTTATCTAACGTAACCATATTATGAAACGGCACATATGTTTTAAATAAGAATGAACATGTGTAACCACACCAGAATTTTATAAAGTTATTATAATATTTAGTACTTGAATTGGAACAAAAAGAGTTGTTACAGACATATGGAATTATGCGACATTGTTAATTCCATTGTTAGTAAAACCATCAAAATTTCTGTTTTTTGCTTCAGAGCAAGAAATAGTACAATCAGAGTGTCTACAAATTTTCAACAGGGAAATTTCGTGACTTTTTAGCGACCTTTTCGGGACTTTATCTTGACCGTTCGGTGATACATCAGATGCATTGATTTTGCCAGATATTGGATGTCCGGTTTCCCTCTATAACAAAAAGTGCCGACTGGCTCTGATAATGGAAGCTTATGAATTCTATGCGTATTTTTTAACATCCCAGAGCTTTCACACGCATTAAGTTTGCAATTCATATATATTTCCAAAACATGTTAATTGTTTAATTTTAAAAATAAAAGTTGTCATGCCGGATATTCCGTGTACTGACCGAATCGGATTCCAGATATCCGATGCCTTCTGGAAGGGACTGGTAACCGTTAGACGGAAGATCTTCGTGACTTTTTCGTCACTTTCGTGACCAATCTCCATATTCGTCATTTTTTCCGTGCCCTGTAGACACCCTTGTACAATCAAAACTCCTGATTTCTTGCGAAACCCTTAACAATGCATCGCGGAACCTTAGAATTCCGGGGAACGCTGGTTTAAAGCTTTAAACATATTTAGCGCAATTGTCGAAACGAATACTTGACATTTAGAAGATTTTAGTTAGTAAAGCCAAATGTTGGACCAAGTCCAAAATATCAAACCTATTTTTTACCTCCATATAATATCTTTTCTTATAAATGAACCCAGTTGAAAAGAGAATTACTTACTAGGGTTGGGTCTTTTTGATCGTTAGATTAAGTAACTTCTTTTTAACGCCCTTTCATATTCTCTTCGCAGTCGGAGAGCTTTTGGTAGAAAATAAGCCAAAAATAAATTGCTAAAAGGCAGGTTCAGAAGAATTACTCTCGATTCGCATACGGCAATTTAATAAAAATTCGATACTTTTTAGATTTCCGAATTTCATATAAATCAACGTCTTAGATCTTATTGTAGATTACATAAATTTATTAGCAGCTAAGTTGTAATCTACGTCACTGATTTATATGTTTAGAATATTTGTCTTTAGAACAAAGTTTACATAAGAAACACTTCTGATCCAATTCGGCCATCTTCAACGTAATATTAAATATTACATCTAAAATTCAAGACAAACTTAAGAAGGGAAAAAATGCAAAACTATAAGCAATCTCCTAAACCATTCAAAGGAAACGTTATTTCACGAAACTATGAGAAATTTATTACCAATATTTATTGCACGAAGGACAAGCTTGACACTGTCTCTAGGCCCTGTTTACATTAATTCACATACTAGCTCATTGGATGTACAGTGTTCCCTCGCCACTTCGTGCTTCATGTTTCGCGGTTTCAGTGCTTCGCGGGTTTTTCCAAAATATTCATCAAAAAAATAAAAATGAAAAAATACAACCATGTCGGCAGCCACATTGCGGAAAGAAGCGTTGTTTCATGTTGATGCGCGAGAGAGAAGGATCTCTGCACGTCAAACAAAGAGATGAGTTGACTCAGAGTACATACCACGGGCTCTCCAAAGCTCCCACCAACGACAAGACTTTGCGCCTCTCTCAGAAATCAATGTTGATTAATGTTTATTACTGTACTATAAAGTTTTGTAATTAACCTTATTAATTAGAATCGACAGGTTTAAGTAATTACGTATACTGTTGTAATTTTTGTCTTAAATGTGTGAAGTATAAATACTGTTTACATATTTAAAACATTCGTGTACCCTCATACACGAAAATTCTTAGGGGCAAATCCTTCTTCGCGGTTTTTCAGTTTTCGCGGAAGGTTCTGGTCCCCATTAACCGCGAAAAACGAGGGATCACTGTATTTTTAACCCATAATAAAAAAAAAATCTCAAATTTAGGGGTAGGGGAGGTTTATATTGCGGGTACAATTTTGGACCTGCTCGCCAGGAGGAGCAAACCCGGTAATTTTTCCCAAGATGCCTTGTCAAGCGGGACAATTGCTGGTTCCACTGACGGAGCACGATCAGCACCGAACTCGAAAGGTTGTGTGCTCGATACTGGCCAATCGAAGAACCTCCGTGCACGCTCAGTAAGTCGGGATCGCTAAGTCCTGCATAAAAACCAATGCATTTAAGAGCACTAGATCAGGGGTTGTTCAGCTCCTGTTCGGGATCAAAAAATCGGAATGTTGATAGTTGGTACTTTCTTTATCATTTGAGGTGAAGTCGAATTCCGCCTTTGTACCCATGCGGTGCTCATGTTAAAGCAGAAGACACTCAAGTATTCGGGCGTGGCGTACCGAGAATAAAAACAATAGTATTAATTTGTTCTTTTAAAGTGAGGTCTGTTAGGTTTTTATATTCATATCCGTTATTTTCCTTGTTTAAACCTGACACTGTCTTGTCACTATAGTTCAACTGATGGAAATGCAAATATTATGGAAAATATGCAAAGTTTAAAATCTGTTTCATCCAAATATTTTTGATCATTTTTATGATCGTCGTTAGCCTAACGATTATTAAAGTTTCACTTTCAAAAATGAGCTTAAGTCACTTAAATTGTTTATATCAACATTCTAAGGGGACATTTTAATATATCTTTATTCTGATTTAATAAAACATGTACTTACAATACTACAAATCAGTGTATTCATCGCCAAGCAATACTTAATGATTAATTCATCTTAAATAAGCAAAAAATTTTAATTTGTTCAAAATCCCCCCCCCCCTTTTTTTACATTTTTCTCTCATCCCCCCGCCCCCTGCTCCACTAATATCCAATATGTAATTTATTAGCCTATTCTCTCTGTTACTTTTGGTGTTGCCATTGCAAGCATTTCAAGGTAGTGCCGCGTTGCGTCATCATCCCTAATTACAATTTATCCATTCCTCCTGCAAATTTCATTACTGTTAATGCACTTCAGTAAAACTTCCAAAACAACCTTTTTACGTTTTCAAGACACAGTTATTGGTTTTTTCGAGGAATTCTTTAAACGATTGATGGAACAAAACTACTTACAGAAAGCAGAATTGCTCTAAGGACATTACAGAAATGGCTTTCAAAGTTGCTTTTTTATCAAACCACTTTAAGAAGAATTGGCGTGCTTTCTTTTATAAATGGCAAATTTCTATAAGTGAATTCGATGCACTTGTTCTTCCTTTCTAATGTAACCATACTACAATCGAATAGACAAGAAATGTATAAAGAAGATTTAAACTTTTCGATACGATATAAAACTAATTTCGAAAACGCATAATAGTTAAGAGACCTTTTGTTTAGTAAATAAATTGAAATGTCACTTTTAGCTTTTAAAATTATTTGTAATACTGGGAATAAAAACAAGAAGTTCCGTCTAGAACTATACGAGCCTACTTTCCCGTATACACCAAATTCAAATTTATAACCTAGCTATATCTTTCTCTCTCTTTCTCCTTTAGCTTTAGTTCTTATTTTTTTCAAATATGCCTTTTTCAGCGGATAATACAGATTCATTCACTCAGTCATTCATCCTTTCATTTATTCAGCCATTCATTTATTCATTCATTCGTTTACTCATTCATGTGTTTATTCATTCATTTACTCATTCATGTATTTATTCACCCATTTATTTATTTTTCCATTTATTCACTCATTTATTCATTCTTTTCCTCATTCATTCATTCATTCATTGATTCATTCTTTCACCCTGTCATTTATTCATTCTTTCACTCCTTCATTTATTCATTGAGAAATATCCTTAAAAATCCCGATAAAAACATTTCATAGGAAAATAGGCTCGTTAGTTCTGAATGAACTATCTATTTGTCCATGTTCTATGTTATAAGATCTTTCCGATAAAGTTTGTTCCAAGCAAATCGGTGCGTTAGATCAGGATTTATATAGTATTGAAATTTCCCCGTAAGCACTATGTTAATTTTTTGAACTGTTCAAAAATGAACAAAAACTGTTCAAATTAATATTTCACGCCAAGAGCTTCCTCCAATAAGCTTGTTCATTGGAACGTGGATCTTGCACCCAGAGTTTACATCATTTGCTTCATTTTCGCCCATAGGCGCCAATGTTAAAAAAATTTTTGAACTGTTCAAAATTGAACAAAAAAATTATTCAAATCAAAAAGTAAAATATGGAAATAAGATGTCCTCGCCGAGATCTTTCGAATGCAAAAAGAATTTTTCCAATCGGACAATTCGTTCAAAAGTTATTAGGGGGGGGGGGGGACAGACCGACAGACAGACCGACAGACCGACAGACACACATTTTCCCCATCTCAATACCCTACTTTCAAATTTTTTATTTTTCAATCTTTATTTAATTACTGCACTTATTTTTGACTTTTCTTGATTTCTAACGATATTTTCACGATACATTAAGCCTTCTTTCATGCTTTATTATTTTTTTTTTACTTTTGCGGGAAAGTAGGCTAAAAAGTAATGGGTTTAAAATCCTAAGGAGAAAAAATTAAAAAATTAAAATAAAACAAATACAGTTCGAGCACGGAATTTTGACATTTGGACGCTTCTGCGCATGGCAGAACACAAGGAATCCATTCGAGTTTTAGGGAAATTCGTTCCGCAGGGACGTTTATTTAGTACGCAAATCAGAATATTTGATTCGCAGTTCGTTGAAGCAACTAAATTTATGAACTAGCATATAGTGTCCGTTCAGAACAAACGAAGTTTGCTAAACGGACTAGAACGAGAATAAAACGTCACATTCCTTATACCAGCAGTTCCTACCTTAAACGTGAATGGATTTTTTTTAGCACTCTGCCAGGCAGATCGCTTTGGTTGACGGTAGAACTGTACTATCACACATGAACTTTCTATGCAATAGGGTTCAACCCATCAGGGCAACAAGGCGACTATTCTCACCATCATGAAAAAATGTCGCCAAAATCACGTACGTAAACCACGATTTGTCACCTAAACTAGTTTGGTTAATTCTATAACTTGCTAATCAGTTTCTGTTTACAACATCTCAAAATTAGTTTTTGTGCTGTTTTTGAGAAAGAACATTCATGTATAAATTTCAAATAACTATTAAAAGATAAGTATGTACAACAGACCCTCGTTATATCGCGCGTGTCGGGGGACAGCAAAAAAGCGCGATATACGAGGTGTGATTGGAAAGTTTTAGTAATGGGCTTGTAGTTTCACAATGGCGGTATTTACATGCTACTGTGGTGCATCTCCTTCAAAATAGTCCCCTTCTGACTGACCACACCGACTCCAATGGTGTTTCCACTTTTGGAAACATTCCTGGAAAATTTTTTTCTCAAGTGTGTGAAGGACGCTCGCCAGATTCGCCTGGATGTCTTCAATCGAGTCAAATCGCTTCCCTTTTAGTGAAAATTTCAGTTTAGGAAACAATTAGAAGAATTTTTGACCAAATTTAACATTACTGTGCTTCCACAACCGGCCTATTCCCCTGATAGACTCCTACCTGTTTCCTAAACTGAAAATTTCACTGAAAGGGAAGCGATTTGACTCGACAGTGAAAATTTCAGTTTAATAATGAGGTAGGAGTCCGCAGGGGCTGTATCAGGGGAATAGGGCAGTTGTGGAAGCACAGGAATGTTAAATTTGGTCAAAAATTCTTCTACCTGTTTCCTAACCTGAAATTTTCACTGAAAGGGAAGCGATTTGACTCAATTGAAGACATCCAGGCGAGTTTCCAAAAGTGGAAACACCGTTGGAGTCGGTGTGTTCAGTCTGAAGGGGACTATTTTGAAGGAGATGCATCGCAGTAGCAATGTAAATACCGCCATTGTGAAATTACAAGCCCGTGAAAGAAGACAGAAGACAAGTGATAAACTCCGGCTCCGCTCTTGAATGAAGCTCTTTCATTCAAAAAAAAAAAATCCGCATTTTGTCTTTACGCATCTTCTTGAACTGAATTTCGTTTTAAGAGAATTACTAACAAAACAGCAAATTTCTCCTCCCGGCTCCTATTAATTGAATTTGTTATCGCTTCATTCTGCGTTGCGTTACTTACCTTCAAGATTCTATTCTAATTTTTCTTCTCTTACATTTTAAGAATTAAATTTCGTTTATGTTCGCTTCTTCTTTGAAGTTAAAATTTTCTTATTTTGTCTTCTTAGGAACTGGGCTAATTTAAATTACCCGTTAAACAACAACCTAGCTTTTTTGTCCAATTCTGGTCAAAATTCTTTATTTTATCATAGAAATGTAATGACACTCTATCAGCTAGTACTTTTTATTCAATCACCCATTTAATTTCGCTCATGTTAACAAGAAGTGATACCTCCTTTTATGGCATTCGACTTATGCAAACACACAAAACGTGTTAATATCTAACCTCTTAATGTTCATCACAAATTTACCCATCTAATAGTAATATAATCCAGCCGGCAGGGGGGGCTAGTGCAGTTTCGCATGATTTAGAGCTCCGGTGCCGCCATCTAGGGAGCAACTGAGCGTCAACATTTTCCAGTGGTATTGGCATCCGCCGATAGTGGTGCTACTTGAAAGAACGGATGCCTGTTTCCGGAGAGTGCACTAGGTTTTCAAAGGTTAGTGACCATACGCAGCGCCATTAGAAAGAAAAAAAAATAGTAATGAATATAATCCAAATAATTGAGATAAAATATCTGGTAATTGGGAGCTAAAAAAAAAAATTATCAAAATTTGAGAATTTTGAGGAATTTTTGAGAAAACAGCCACATTTCAATCCTTTACAGTTCAAAATTTAAAACATTTTCTAATCGGCGGTTATCAGAATATACAGAGCATGGTTGTGTATTATCATCATGTTTGATAGGTTTATGAATTTGGGTAAGAAGTTAGAAAGCTAATTCATGTTACACATCCCTTAAAAAAATAGTTAATTAAAAAGTTGTGCAAATTCAAAAGGGGATAATATAAATACAGTTACGTTGACAACAATAATGAAAAAAAAAAAAAAATAAGAAACAAAAGTTCGGACACCTCCAACTAATAGTTTTATCCCACTGCATTTACCTACAGAGGGGTTTTTACTATATTAACAGTATTTAAGGTAGTTACTCCTTTTTTCGTTAATAAGAAAACACAACTAATTTTACTCAAAATTAATTACATTTTCTCCATCACGAAGTTACTTTTTCTTCTCGTTTCGTTGAATTTGGAAGTAGTATTCGAATTTCGTCACACACTCAGATAAATCGATTATCATCTTTGAACTGACATCTTCTTATTTGATAAATTCCATCCGCGAAACGTGAGATACCTCTTCGTATCCAATTAACTCCCCCCGGCATCCCGCCCACACGGACCAAATCGAACTCAAAGCTATATTTGGAGGCCAACTCAGCCACGTCGTTTAGAATGCCTGCACGCCGGAGTAAAATATATAAACAAGCAGATGAAACAAATAACCTTTGTTGTCTTCTTTGCATCACGTTTCCGTCTTCGCGTGAGGACGAGGAAAAAAAACGGCACCACGCAGTTGCAAAAAATTCCAGACACATATGGATGAAAAGGAAGTATAAATTAACTTTTTTATTTGCGAAAAGGAAGCCCCCCCCCCCCCCCCCAGCCTCCTCCTCTTCGTCTATCTCTGTCTCACTCATAGCTACTGAATACTATCTTCAATGACTTTTGTAACTTATGTAAATTTTTGTAACTAGTGCAAGCTTTTATAACTAATGAAAACTTTTGTAAATAATGTAAACGTTTGTAACTTATTTTTTATAATCACTTCCCACCTTAGAACTCTTAAAATAACGGAACTTTTTCTCTTATTATCGCTGAAGTCATCGTTGTGAAATGTTTCGATATTTTAGAAAGTAATGATATTAATCAGAGATCGCGCCAGAGGAAATTCGGGTGCGTTTTCGGACCCTGCACAAAATTCCAACTAATAAAAACGGACCCTTCACAAAATTCAAATCAATCAAAATGGACCCTTCACAAAAATTCAAGCTTCCAAATTGTACTTTTCACACTATTATTTATTATAAAAGCAGCAAACAATAATAAAATTTTTCATCATATATGTTTAAATTTTTAATTTTCAAAATTATTTGATTTTTCACATAAGTCTCTTTAAAATTCACAAAAAAACGGACTCTGAAAAAAAAAAAAAAATGCTGGATCTACCCCTGTATTAATAGGTTTTATCTAAAACATTCATATTTTATGATTTAAATGAAGTTTCTTGCAAGAAAACTGCTTAAACGTCCATAAACAATTTCGGAGCGCAATTAAAGTTACCAATAGTTATATTTGTTACTTTAGAGAGAACAAGTTAGATCAAGACTTTTGTTTTAGTGCGGAACCCTTAACAAAGTTTTTATGGAACTGAATAAGATTCCTAGGAACCTTTGTTAAACCAATGGCCGTCAAACTCTTACAAAAGAAAAATGTACCTTAAAATTTTTTTAAAGTGTTATTAGCATATTTTAAAGTACCTATATATAACAAATAGATATTTGAAGTGAAGACAATTAAAGAAAAAAATATTGCATTTCTTGCGCAAAATTGTAAGATAAAATTAGTGCAAAGTAGCTTATTCCGACTCCAGATATGCTCTACCCTTGCCTTATTTATGGTGCTTGGAGTGTACTTACATTCCAACCCCCCCCCCCCCCCCACAAGCACATATAAACTGTCAAAGTCTAACCTTATTGATTTCTCTACATAGTTGCATTCCATATTCATTCTACTTTATGTTTTTTAGTGGAACAACTTTGATGTAAGTACCATTGGCGTTTATTTATTTTTATTTTTATCTTACAAGGCGAAAAAATATGCGGCCAAAACAGTGATATGTCCAGAACTCATCAAATATGCAATAGACCAAAATTCCGAATTTCTTAAAAACAAAACAACCAATTTTAAGCAACATTTTTTTGTCACCAACGAAAAAAATCGCCTGTGGGCCCCTATTCCAAATCTGTTCCTTTTCATTTACTAAACACCAGCCACGAGTTCGTTATAAACATTTTTGGAACTCTTTCATAATGGGTTGGGGAATCTTCAGGGATGGGCTGTGTGGAAGACAGTTTGAAGACCACTGTACTAAACATAAAAAAACAGCACTTCTCTACTCAAGAATTAACTTTGAAAGTTTCAAGAAATAACAATAGATTAATTCCACATGCTTTCTGTCATGGCTGTCACAACTTTTTGTTTTCATTTCACGTGTTAAACATTTAAATAACTCAATAAGTTTTGGTGTGCTTATACACTTCATACCTACTTTTAATAAAGTGGAAGAATTTCAGACGAAGAAATAAAATTTTGAATAATTATGTAAAAACATGTCATGACAGACGTTTCCAATTGTTGTCACGATATGTTTTTTCATAATAATCAAAATATTTATTTTTTTAGACTGAAATTACTCTACTATTTCTCCTACTAATCGAGGAATATGTGTAAGCACATCAAGATTTATTAAGTTATTTTGATATTTAATATCAAAAATAAAAAAAAGTGACAGACATGACGAAAAATATATGGAATAACCCAATGCCAGATTTGGGGGAGGGGGCACACAAGGCACGTGCCCTCTCTAAAAGGACTTAAATAAATTTGTAATATTACACCATTTAATAATTTTTACTTATTTTTCTGCTTATCAATGTAGCTCAATTGATTTACAGGATACTAAAGAACATAAAATTTCTACACTGTAAAAAATTATAGTTCAACCTTCCCCCTCCCCCCCCCCCCAGAAAAAAACGAAAAAAAATTGGGGAAATTTAGCTGAACCCACATATGGTACTAAGTTGAACCCTTATAATTGTATAGTTTCACATAGTTTCACCATGAATGTGAAACTACACCAAAACCACCATTCACGTGAAACTAGGAATCACTATAATTTTTCAACTTTAGTTCCACATGTTGGTTGCAGCTAAATTTCACCATTTTTTTTTTGGTGAAAGGTTGAGCTGGAGTTTCTTACAGTATAATAAGAACTTTATTATGAAAATTTTTACTAGGCAGAACCACTTCTCACTTTCTGGCGCCCCCCTCAAAAAATGATTCCTATATCTGCCCCTGGAATTTGCCAATAATCATTGCGTCCTTTCGAAGTACCTTAAGGCATTGTGGTAATCTTATGATATTTAAAACTGAGGATGTCTTACCTCCTACTTCAGTTCCAATAGTTAATCTGCATACTGCGCAAGGATCCAACTTCATAATTGGTCCGTCTTCAGAATTCCACCTCCCAATTCCTTCAACCCAAGATAAATCCAGATCGAACACAAGATGGTGAAATTTCACACAAAACAAATTGACTGCAATAGATCAACTTTTATCTGATCTTTGAAGCAATTGAATCGAAAATAAATTAGAACTCGGATTTTCTACAATTTACAAAATCATGATAATGCGATGCCATAGAATTCAGACAGAGCTGTCAAAACTCATTGTGACATTGAGACATCAATCAAGGAAAATTTCAGATTTTCCATTTAAAATCATTTTTGAAATTCCAGTATTCCACCAAACAATAGTTGTGACATAATTACAAATAATTAGTTTACAGCTATATAATTTTCTTAAGGCACTCATAAATCAAGTTATCAAAAGGGAGACAAAAAAACCTCAATTAACTATCCATTTTGATATTAATAGCCGTACCGAGCTGAGAATGTGATTGGCGTCCAAACAGTCGGCGCTACAGAGATATTTGCGGCGAATTTTCCCGCGACCACCTGCCCGCCGACTGTTTTTCTACGCATGAGTGCTCGAGTACGCCCACGTTCTCTCACGCATGGAGATAAAAAAAAGAATAATGGACGCGCACGCGTACACATCTGCATGAAGCATGACGTCATCTCCCTGTCACGGTTTAAGATATCGCAAAGAGACCGTCTCTCTTGAAGATTATGGATTATGAATTTTCAGTGCTTCTTGTTCCGACAAGATGGGAACATTCCATAAACGAGTTGACATTTTGTTCTTTGCCACACTAATAGACATGGATACCAAAAAGATAAATGCCTTGAAGCTACAAAGTAATAGAATTGTCATTGGGTATGAACGACTCCCTAGTTTTTTGGGGGGTTTTTTTCTAGAAAAATGTGCACTTTTTTCTTTTTCTTTTCAAGTTAGATTTAATTCTTCTTTTCTAAAATTATTTTTTAATTTGATTATTTATTACATGTAGAGTAATAGTTTAATGATAAGATAAATGTTCTTTTTATTTCATTTCATTCAATAAAATTCCCCACATCTTCGTACACGTTTCGGCGATTAATGAGCTTGTAGGAAGTAAAACGTTCACCTTGAGTCCTTTATAAGCTTTCATAGATTAGGGATCATTCATAAACGATGTCATGCTTCGAGGGGGAGGGGGTTCGTGAAATTGTGAGAAGGGAGGGGGGTAACAACAAGAGTGACACCATGCTTATGCAACATAGCGTGGCATGTGACGAAGGGGGGAGGGGTATGTGATGTGTGACATTTTGTGACATGGGGGAAGCGGGTCGAATATATATTAAAATAGTGTGATCCCTTATAAGGGAGAAGGGGGATATTTAAACGAATGTTTTGCTGTCCCCTCACATTTAAGTACAGTACAATCCAAATCTGACGTGACGAAAAGGAATGTTAGAAGGGCTTGAATTATTTTCATCCGGAGCAGTTCCGTCATTTTGGGGGTCATGAGGGGCAATATCCCCTTTCTTGAGATGTATAATGTATTCATACGTATGTGTATGTGTTTTGTCGTTTTTTTTAATGATATAATTCTTATCTTAATAAAACCTTTTGCCTCGCGAAAAATGTAAAGTGACGGACCTGTGAGAGGGAAAGAAAAATTTATAGCAAAACAAGGGAAAAGTTCAAATTATGTGGGAGCCTTACTGTTTTAGTTTTCCTAAATCATGCTGGATAGCAGCATATGTGAGGACTCAGAATTGCCACTAATATTTCATCATGTATCAGGGCTCAGGACTGCCACTAATATTTCATCTTCTGTCAGGACTAAGGACTGCTACTAATATTTCATCGTATGTCAAGACTCAAGAACTCCACTAATATTTCATCTATCATGTGTCAGGACTCAAGACTGCCACTAATATTTCATCATGTGTGAAGACTCAGAACTGCTACTAATATTTCATCGTATGTCAAGACTCAAGAACTCCACAAATATTTCATCACGTGTCAGGACTCAAGACTGCCACTAATATTTCATAATGTGTGAGGACTCAGAACTGCCAATAATATTTCATCCTGTGTCAGGACTCAGGACCTCCACTAACAATTCACCCTGTGTCGGGACTCAGGACTGCCACTAATATTTCATCTTGTTTCAGGACTAAGGAGTGCCACTAACATTTCACCATGTGTCAAGACTCAGGACTGCCACTAATATTTCATTGCCTTGAAATAGATTGGTGTTTCTCACATTATTTGAACTAGTTATCTCCATAATTATACGTTTTCACTCACACCACTTTGCTTCTAAGTGTTATCTAGAGAATTGACAGATTTACAGAGTTATGAATTACCTTCCTACAGCCAATATTTGAAAAAGATAATTATAAAATGAAAAATTACCTTCTAATCTTTACTAAAATCTTGTTAATATATTATAGAATTGTTCGAAAACTACGAACATTAACTTATGTTTTGTATTTGATGCAAAATTGATTTTGTATTTGATTTTGTGTCGCAGGAAATCAAATTACCAGCTGTTGATAAAATAAACGAACAGCAACTCGTAAATTATTTAGTTTTTTAATAGAATTGCTTATGTCCAAAAGTTTTAAGTGCAGATCATTATTCCTTTTTCTTTTTCTTTATTTCCGGCTACTATGACAGAGCGTCGACCCAACGGTTGTATGTCAGCTGGGTAGGTGACGTCAGAGTAAATATGCCGACTCCTGAGTTTATAGCTTGCTATCGAATTGCTTGACAAGTTTTATTTCCCATTTCCTCCTTCTATTGTTCAGTGCTTTGAATTGTTCGAATATTTTTGGCGTTATGCAATTTTATTTTGGTATTGATCAACTTATTCATTCGCCGTATTTATTGTATGAGTTCTGAATTATTTGAGTATTCTTTATTTCTTAATGCATGAAATATATACAGATAAATTCACTTTTTAAATTGATTAAAAAAACGACACACATATTAGCAAATTTTATTAGATCATTAATGTATACCCGTAGCATAAACGTGTGACTCTCCTAAGAAATGTCTTCATACACATATTTTACAGAACAGGCCTGTCATTTTGGGTGTTCAGGGGGGCTCAACCGCCCCTTCCCTGGCATGGGAAATATAATGTATTTATATGTATTTTTTTTTTTTGTTTATGCAGAATACATTGAGTTTATACCCTTCCCACCTCCGGAAAATTTCGAAATGTCGGGTTTATACATTAGCGCAGGTAACTGCAAAAACTTAAATTAGGTGAAAATGAATTATGTAATGTAAATAAATGCATAAATAATAAATATCATTAAATTATACTGTACAAAATCTTTATCATATTACAAACCGTCTTATTATAAACGGTCACTTACATCAGAGAGAAATAAAAGTTGATTAAAAGAGGGTGGGGTCCATAAAAGCAGATAATTTTTTGTGTATTTTTAAAAGAAGTCTATTGAAAACACACCAATCTTTCAACTCGTATTATTTGATCATATTTCTGCTTGGTAATATATATTGTCGTCTGCAGGTGCAAAGGCAAAAAATTGTTCACTGGGGATTTTTCAACATTATAACTCTATGCAAAAAAATGTCGGAAATGACCAGATGAGAATTCAAATCGTAAGAAATGATAGATAATGATTACGAAAATCAAATTATAATTCAGTAACTGCCAAATAAATATTGCTAACTTTTATTTGAATGGATGAGTTCACAAAGTATAAATTATTTTTGAAAACTCTTGCCCTCTCTTTTTTTTGGAAAATAATGTCTACGCACATCTTTAGGTAAGTGTTTAAAAAACCATCATTTTTAAATTTTCGGTATCAATTAACCTCGATAAAAGTAAAATCATTATGAGTCACTCAACTCTAAAAGTGGTGTTTCATTGAAAGTGGTGTTTGTTTCAGGGTGCCTACCCCCATCCGAGCGACGACACCCCGCCCAAAAGCGAAGGAGCTCCCCCCCCCCCCCCAAAAAAAAAAACCGATGCCCCCTCCCAAAGAATCGGCCAAAACCCTATGAAAAGAACACAAATGCCAGACGGCGCTTCCATCAATGCGAAGAAGCATCTCAAGTCAGCCATAGAAACGATCTCAAGCCGTGAACGTTCCACCAGTAACTTCGCAGCTTTATGGTAGTGAAAATCTTCATTACCATTTCCTTACTTTTCTTTTTTCTTCTATTTTCTCTTCTTTTTTCTTCTATTTTCTCTTCTTTTTCCTTATACATTTTGTGCTTCTCGGAACATCTAAATCTCTCCTTCTCTTTATAAATATTATTTCAAGGTCAGGATGAAAGATGCATCTTATATTGACTTTGCTGGATTTTTGACATCCTGTGTCCCTTTTCTGATGGACCGTAATCTAATTATTTAAAACCATAAATTTTGTATATTTTTTAACATCCCAAACTTTCCAGATACGTTGTAAATTTTTTATTCAGAAAATTATATTTTCAAAAAATGCTGATTACTTAAAGTTTGAACATTAAATTTGACATTCCGGATAACCGGTCTTTAGGGCAGTGTGTTCTACCATCAACGATCTACCTGGCAGAGTGCCAAGAAGAATCCAGTCATGTTCAAGGGAGGAACTGCTGGTATAATAAATGTGCCGTTTTTTTTCTCGTTCTAGTTCGTTTAGCATGCAGTAAAACCTGTAAAGTTGACCACTTTTGTCAGGAACGAATTTTTCCCTTCACCCTCAACCTCACCCTCTAGCTGATTCTCAGCTGACCACCTACTAAGCCGACCACTAAAGTTCTGCACCGCAAGTGGTCAACTTACACAGGTTTCATTGCACTTGATTTCTTCCGAAATAATGCTATGCGCCAGTTTATAAATGCAGTCGCTTTTAACAAACAAAGAAGCTAACATTCTGATTCGCGTACTCGATAAACGTACTGGCAAGGCGAACTTCCCTAAAACTCAAATGGATTCGTTTCTGCCAAGGGAACGAATCCATTTGAGATCCGTTTCTGCTTTACGCAGAAGCGGCCAAATGTCTAAATTCCGTGATCGAACTGTGTATGCTTGCATAAAAAATTATCATTTATTAGAACGATTGGGACAAACGTGAACCACAATAAAAGGAAGTCACAGTAAGCTGATGTGCCATGAATTTGTATCACGGCACCATGGATTTGTATCAATGTTGTGATGAATCGCCGCTAGTATGAACTGACGTAGAACGTCAGGAAAAGCAAAGAAAAGATGTTTGCATTTATTTCCTAATGTTTTTAAACTTATCGCTATTTTTACCATCGAAGAATAATGGATGGTTTTGGTTGTTTGGTTGGTTGATTAAGCTTTTGTTTTACTATCATTACATGCAATGTGCATTGGTGCAACGTTTCCCTCTACTTGCTTTCTATCTTGCCTATACATCCTTCTTATTTGAAGAATTCAAACAACAATAAGCACTCATAGAAGGAAAAAAAAAAAAAAAACACGATTTCTTTTGCACTTGGAATTGAACCGTACAGCTATTTACTTTGCAGTAAATGCTAATACAAGGATTGGTATCAAACACACAGACACAAAATCGTCTTCTTCTTTTCCTCCCTCCCCCTCAGCAAAGAATAAAAATGTGAATTCTACTACAAACTAAAAGTGTACCATTTGACAAAAGCAAATTCTGCTTATAAATGAGTAATATCGAAATACTGAGCAAATTTAGGAGAACCCTAGATTTTCGCAGAGTAGAAACACTCGGCCAATGAAGAAAGTTCAATTTGAACTCCGATGAATTCGGAGTTCAAATCTAATCGTCGACACAGAGACTACATGAAAAAATATTATCAATATTTTTTAATTAATCTGTGAACCCCTCCCCCTCTCCAAGCCATTACTCTTGCAAGGAGAATATTTCCTACGTATCTAATAATATACTAGCATGAAGTTAAATAGCATTTTGGTACACGATAGTACAAAAGCTAAGTTTATATTGAAAGTTAATGTTTTTTTTTTTTTTTTTTTTCATTAAAAAAAATTATCGTTTCTCGGAAATTTTCCTCATGTTATTATAATGTTATTGCTGTTGCAAAACTGTGACATATTTTCGGGGGGAGGGGGTGATCCCAAGCGCGATAGCGCACTTCCCTCAGAACAGATCTTACGGAGCATCCACCACAAGAACGATGCACACTCAAAAAAAAAAAAAAAAACCGTAAAAGACTGCTACCCTCCCCATTCATTGGCGCTGTTTACTACATGACTTCCATTTCCCGACATTATGGGAACCCCTGCATAATGCTCACAGAAAAGCAGGCGATATTTGTTAAATAAAAACAATTATAATTACTTTCTTGAAGTGTAACTTTCCAAGGTGCATGCCTGAAAAATTATATATGCCTAAAAAATTCGTCATTTATGAGGTTACTTTAATTAATACATTAAAATTGCGTTTAACTTTATCTTTCTAAGAGTAGGTAGGAAATGCAGATAGTCAGTTAGTTTTTCCTTACAGAAATAGATGGCGCCACTAAATAAAAACGACCATCAAGAAGAAGGAATATTTTTCAAGGTTCAAGTTCGATTATTTTATGCTGAGAATTAATCTCAAAATGATCCTTTCAAAACGTGTTAAGATGTTTGTTTGCAAAGATATACTTTATTGTGACATTTGCGTAAACATATTAGTTTTTCTTTTTTTTTTCTTACTCTCCTGTTTGGTTCGCTTTTTTTTACAAGAACATTGGGGCTCGAATGAGAATAGGTAATTTTTTAAATGACAAAGAAGAACTTAATGAAAAACATATTTTTACTTAAAATAATTTCATTTTTAGTGTCACTGTTTTGCCAAACTTCAATTTTTTTTTTTTTTTTTTTTTGAGTGTTTTGCGAAATTTATTGAAGGATTACAAAGAAATTATTTAATTCTTAAATTGCTTTGGACAAACTGAGAATTCTAAAAATAAATGGGCGAGGTTCCAAAAATTTAGATGGAGAATCGATGGTTATATTTTAAATAGTAAATACAGAGAAAATAGTGCTTATAATTTACAGCACAACAAACACATCACAAGTAGGTGGTCACAAATGGATTATAAAATGCAACGATATTTAGAAAAGAAACCAACCCATTAAATTCTACGCAAAGTTTGTGTAAAAATAGTTGAAAACTTTGTACTAAAATACGAGAAAAAAATTTGAGATCATTTTAGTAAAAGAAGAAGTATAAATGCCACAGCGCTTTTAAATTTTGTTTCAACACTTATATTTGTACTTTTAAGTAAAATAAGATATCAGATTTCTTCAAGTTACTCTTGATAGAAAGTATGTTTTTTTTTAACCCCTTAAAACCACCTGTCGATGATATATAGCCCTCTAATATATACACAATGTGTCAAAGAATTTTTAAGACTAGGTTTATAAAATAAAATAAAAATTAGTAATTATACTTTTAAAAGTATTTTTATTCAAAATAAGCTCCATCGGCTTCATTACATTTGTTGCAGCGATTTAACAAACGATTCGAATGCCTGTTCCAGCTCACATTGTGGGACTGCCTCCAAAGCTCGCGTCGAAGCTGTTTGTACGCAGTCTGTCAAAGAATTTTTAAGACTACAGCTGTAACTAAGCTTACAGTGGCACTATCTGTGTTACCGAGCATTCGTGAAACTCTTTAACTACCAGCTAATCCACTGCCGAAACCTCAGTTCATCTGTTTGCTATTTTTTTAACTTTGATGACATTGACACTATACAAACAGCTTCGAAGAGAGCTTTGGAGGGAGTCCCACAATGTGAGCTGGAACAGTCATTCGAATCTTTGTTAAACCGCTGTAACAAATGTATTGAAGTCGAAAGAGCTTGTTTTGAATAAACTTTTCTTTTTTCTTCTATTTTCTCTTCTTTTTCCTTATACATTTTGTGCTTCTCGGAACATCTAATTCTCTCCTTCTCTTTATAAATATTATTTCAAGGTCAGGATGAAAGAATTATACTTAAAAAAATATATAATTACTAGTTTTTATTTTATTTAGAAGCCTAGTCTTAAAAATTCTTTGGCACACTGTGTATGCATACATATATAATTTAGATAGATAGATAAATAATGTATATAAACAAATGTTACCACGTTAGAAATCACTTAATTTCTAATATAGCACGTTCTTGCATGTAAGTCATTATTTAATTCCAAAACAAAAAAACCTTCCAAATAATTCAAGTGTTCGACTTAATACATTGAACGTTGAAGATCTATTCTAGACACATGCTACGCGAGCAATAAGTTGAAATGACGTTCCAGTCGGTAAAGCAGCTAAATAGAGAGCCTGTGAATAGCTGGAATGTTGAATAATATATGATATGACTGGGCAGAGAGGTTTTTGGTTGCCGCAACTACAAATAAAATTTTAGATATTTAATTATGGTGAAAGGGGAGAACATGGTTTGTCCGTTCTATGTTATAGCATATTTCTTCTTAAAATCGCAATAAAACAGTAAGTATTTCCCAGCAGTTATAATACATTACTAGTAAAGAACAAAATCTCAAACTGGACGTAAGAATAGCGAAATTCTAGAAACTCCAGCCGTTTTTATTAGCCGGCATATATACTTTATATATATATATACAAAGATAAACGTTGTTTTTTGAAACGCACACAAATACATGTATATGTATGGGGGAGGGGGCACCAGAGAGTGTCAGGTGGTGGGCCCCCAAAATAGAGTTCTCGTAAGAGATTTTCTGTCTTTTATTATCTCTTAAACCAATTTAACTAATTAGAAACACAGAAAAGTAAACAAATATTTAGTGGGATGATTACAAATTTTTTGGTAAAATCCACACCCTTGGTGACAAACCGAAAAAAAAAACGCTCAACGGAAGGGACACATATCCCCTGCCACTCCTCATCCCTCCCCCCAAATTTGCCACTGTGTGTATGTGGATATATGTAACAAAAATATACATAAACACAGGTTTGTCATTTTAATTTCTTCCAGGCAACAATTTTCTGACCTGCTAGTAAATTTAGTTCTGGCGTAAATAAAGTCACAGAACAAGAGTTTGCTTATTTTCTAGTAAGTAAAGTGCTAATGATCTAGAATTCGGAGATATCCAAATTCATAATTTTCCAGAAGTCCAGTGTATTTTGGATTTTGTACTGAATTTGTATACTAAGGAAGAGTATAAAAATAGGAAATGAAACTCCTTTGGAATTGATTCATACTTTGGAATCGGGTTAAAAAAATATTCTCATTTCGCATGTTTACATTGCCATTTCGGTGTTTACAGAATTTGCTAGTAGCTTAAAGTTAATTTTACGTCTATTTAACTTTTTTTTTTTTTTTTTCTGCTGCATAACGGATGAAACGCGAATTTTTGAAAATTCTTTTAAAGCTCAGATATAATTAGGTTATTTAATATTTATTCGAAACTTAATATGAGCACGAGAGCAAAACAAACCCCCAAAACTTTATTATCTAATTATATTATTTGAACTACTTTATCTGTGCAGTAAACAGTCATTACTTACCATGTTTACTGTGTTCTATTTATTGTTCTTTATATAAGGTTATAGTAAATTATCTAATAAAAACCTGTTACTGAGCATAAATTGTTGAACCGTCACGCAAATAACAACCCGTGGATGTTTGAATGTTATTGCAAACATTTGTGTGAGTCACAAATTTTCTAGAATTTGACGCAGTTCATAAATGAATAGTACAAGTTACCCGACCATGTGTGTAAATTATCCGACCGTGTGTGTATAAGTTCCCCTAACCATGTGTATTTTTCTGCCAAACTTCTTCATCAAGGAAAATCATTCCATTAATTTATCAATTTTGGTTTTGAAAAACATGTTAACAATAAATGCTCTAATTATTCTGAAAAAGGAGACTGGTCATAGTAATTTTATCTCCAAGCCCTGGAATTAAATAGTCAGACTGACTGATATCGACACGGTTTAATTAACTAGACAGAGTATTACATTTTTTCCCTTGTATAATCTTTTAACTTTTTACAGAAATCTGGAACAGAGCAGGAGCAGTGGAGCAACGAAATTTTGCTCCAAACTGGAGACTGGAGCAGGAGCAGAGCAGGGTCGAAGCAACAAGATTTTTCTCGAAACTGGAGCAGGACCGGGGAAATGAGATTTTGTCCACAGGACCGGAACAACGAGATTTTTATTGAAACTGGATCATAACCGGGAAACGAGATTTTGCACCAGACTGGACCAGCAACGAGACTTTCTTATTTCCTTATTGGTGTATTTCTGTTAGTTTCTTTCTTTTTAATGTTAAAAATCCTTCATGTTTTGTCCTATACTATATCTGTCATATTGCACGAAAGTTTGAGGCATATCCAATGAGAAAACCAAATAAACTCGAAAATATATGTGACCGGAAATGGTCGTAAACAAACAAACAAGCAAAAAACGCAATTACGATGTTCCTTAAAAGCCTCCGACTGCTTATCCCGCGATTTCGACGTGCAACGTAAAATGTCGCGAAAATTGCTCATCCTGCGACTTCCCCGATCATGATCTTTTTAGGTGTATACTTAAAATATTAACCGGCGGTTTCATGGTTTAAACTTCAGAAATGCAATTTCTGAAGTATTTAGGCGTTAACTAATCGCTTGCCTGATTATCCCGAATCATCTCGGGCTGGCATATATTACAGTTAATTATTATCCCGAGAAAACTCGGGTGAAGCAGAATTTGTCAGTATGATTTGTTTTATCACGGTTTTGCTCGTCATGGAGGAAATGAAAAACGAAATATTCAGTTTTTATTGGCAGTTTACCAAGTTTTCTTGGTTTCGCGCTTCTTTCGGCGGTCACGTGTTTTCCCTATTGTATAGTATACGTCGGCTTTGGCCTGGAGAAATTAAAGACAATATTCAGCTTTGAATTGGCAGTTTGTCAAGTTTTGTTGTGTTGTTCCTAGTTTCAAAAATTATCATACAAAACAAATATTTAACTTTTTCCCATTTAACCGAGCTAACTCGGGATAGTAAACTAATATTAAAATGAAATGTTTTTACACCCTTAAAAATTAAAAATTCAACTTAAAACCTGCATATTTCGTTTCCTTGTATTTAATAATAAAATTAAAAATGTGAAGATTTTTTGCAATTTTTTTCCAAAAACTTGTAAGGGAAGCGGTTAAGGTTTTGTTCCAGAAACGGCTTAAGTTGCATAAAGTTTGAGCATGCTAAAATTGATGCTTTAGAACATCTATCTGTTTTTGTGAGCAAAAATAATAATAAAATCTTTGTTGCAAAAATATATTACTGATTTAAACTCCAAATATATATAAATTTTTAATACGGAATTTAAAAACTATGCATATTTTGAAGCGAATTCATTAAAAAAGTTGAGCACTCATCAGAGGGGTAAATAAAAAAAGTCTCGTGGATATCAAAGATTTTCCTGTTGATATCATTCAAATTCTTTAATTCGAAGGGTAAGGAATAAAGGTCTGGGGAAGTATTTCAAAAGGAATTGACATCAGTTGACAACGAAGACGATGATGTATTTGTGAGTTTTTTGAGGTTGGTTCCACGGAGTAAAAAAATCTTGACAACAACATTAATGAACTATCAGTAAAACTCCCCAAAAATGTTGTAGATTATAAATTGGAACTTGAGACACGAATTTTTAAAAAAAATCACCATTTTTTCTAAAAATAGGAGTAAAGGAAGAGTTTCTGTTAAGATGAATAAAAACTTTAAATTGTACCGTCCGTGTTCATCACCCCACAGCTATGTGTATAAAGAAAGGTAACTATAGGATACGGCTTTTTCAAAGGAAACTAAAAAAATTCTGCTGAAAATATCGAAGTAATTATCCGTTTAATGGCCTTCATATTCTGGCATCTATCCAATTGCGTCCGTGTGAGGAAGGTGCAGCAAGACTCGTGTGAGTATACGTATGACTTCAATGAAAATTCGATTTCTCTACTGGAAGTGCAATCGAAGTGCCTCTGTCGACATCAGGCAAAATGATTAGGGGTGACAGTGAATCCATCCCCGTAATGTTTCTCAGGAAGTTTCTGTTAATTTAAAGGCAAAGCTGAAAACGATTAAATTGCAGCGAACATTAATAGAGCATGGATGGTTTGATCCTGATTAGTGATGAAATACGTTTGCTGCCTATTGATACTAAGTTTACAGCTGCGTTTCCAACATTTTCACTCTTGCTGAAGCCTTTCGCCTATGTCTAAGTTCACAGATCAGAACGTCGGTGTACTAACATTTCTTCAACTTTCTATTTTACAATCAATACGTATATCTAAATTATATTTTTCATATTGGACCTACGCGGGCCTATTTTCTTGTTAAATATTTGCTCCGTTATGTGCAGGTAAAGCTGAGCAGAGAAACACGCACAACACTGCAGGACCTACGGGCTATAACAGAAATCTGAAGTATAATTTTTATATTGGACTTATTTGGATCTACGCGGTTCTGCCCTTTCTTGTTAGACGTTTGGTTCACTGTGTGCGGATCAAGTTCAGTCAACAAACCAGCAAATCACTATATGCGCTGAAAGCAAGACCTATACGGTCTGTAACAGAAGACTGACTGAATTACATTTTTCATATGGTCTCATCGGACCTACGTGGTGTTCAAGATCCAAATGTCTTACACTTTCTTGTTAGACATCTGCTCCACGGCCGTATCCAGTGGGCAGGACATCCCTCCCCCCCCCCCCCCAATTCCAATTGCGAGGGGTGCTAGTTACAACTTCGAACTGGGAAGTGCTTTTTTAACAGTTTCTAAAAGAAGTTATTTTTAAAACAAGCATTAAAAAACGGCTCCCAAGCTGTATCACCTCCCCCCCCCCCCCAAAAAAAAAATAAAACTTCCTCGATACGATACAGATTTGGTCCACTGCATGAATCAGCAGTCTAGATTGTATTTTTTATATCGGTCCCATCGGGCCTAGTCAAGCACTTTTTGTCAGACGGTTGTTCCTAAAGCTAAGTGTCCACTTGAGAGAAAATCTCGAGAGAAAGTCTCGAGATTAGTTCCGAAGTGTTGTCCATTTGAGATCACTTGCGCTCTCGAGACAGCTGTTGGAGACTCGACAGACACTGCAGTCTCGAGATCAGGAAATTTCGTGTACACTTGCGAGTTTACTCTCAAGTCTCAGTCAATTCTGTGACTTTTGGTAGAGTTTAGATTTATTTTTCTCACTTTTTTTCAAAATGGATTCACGCCAAATCCTAGCCTTTCTAATTGTGCTAAAATTATGAAAAAACGGGAAGTGAAAAAAAAGGCTTGCTGGGTAAGAAAATGGGTGGCCAGATTGTAAAACAAGATACAAAGTTATTTTGGATCTTTCGTTGAATTTCATTAACATCGCAATTTTCGAATTTCGAAGCAAATTCTTCGTACATTGCCTTTTTTTTTTTTCGCGATTTTTGTACAAATTGTGTTTCACGTTCCATAAAAACTCTTTCTCCTCATAAAGTTCTATTAATTTAAAAACTTCCTCGTCAGTCCACTCTCGCATATATTCCTTTATTTTATTATTCACGCTTGAGTATTTAAATTTAATAATGAAAACTAGAATGATTGAATAAAAAGTCTCAAGTCGGGATCTCAGCTCTTCAGACAATGGCGGAAGACTGGTGACTAAGTCTCGAGAGCAACAATGAACATGTCCACTTGTGACTCATGCAGTGTCTGATACTCGCATCGGTTTGTCTCTGAGAGTGCTCTCAGCCGCATGTCCATTTGTGAGCCTGGTCTCGCGACTGCTCTCGAGACCATTTTCTCTCAAGTGGACACTTAGCTTTAAGCAGAAACTTCGATTGATAAACATCACAAATCCATATACACTGAAAACAGGACCTGCAGGGCGTGACAGAAGTTTTTACTGGTCTTTTTGAATTCACTACTTCGACAACATACGTAGATAAACTCGAACCGTCAGAGCTTTTAACACATTTGTTTAATGAAATCGTGAATATAACACTTAAAATATTCCGATTTTTTGTAATCGAAAAACCAATAATTATGTGTACTGTTCTGGCCATGCGTTTCAAGAACTGTGGGTCAGGAAGACTCATTGAGAAATGTTTAGGTAAGAAAAAACTATAATTAAAAAAAAAGAGATGGGCTGCGATATGTTTTAATATCGTATCCATTAATATTTAATGAATTGTAAGCTTTCCAAAATCCTGAGTAGATGAAGTATTTATTTAATGAATTATTTATTTAATCAAAACGCTTTTCCATTAGCAAAGAAAGATAACCGTACTAGGGACCGTTCATAAATGATGTCACGCTTTTTTCCCATATACTCGACCCTCCTCCCCCCTTCGTCACAATATGTCACACTACAGCGGACCCCCTCCCCCCCTTAGTCACATGTCACGCTATGTTGCATAATGCAGGATGCCACACTTCTTGTTACCCCATCCCCTTCCCCTTTCACACTTTGTCACAATTTCACGAACCCCCCCCCCCTCCCCCCTCGAAGCGTGACATCATTTATGAATGATCCCCTAGGTGGTGTGGAAGTGGAGTAAACTGCAAGAAAAGGTAGTGGTATAAAGCTGTGAGTTCGTAGAGTAATCGTGCAAATCCCAGGTCAAGAGTTTTTGGAAAATGTATTCAACTGATATTCATATTTATTAAACTGTTAACTGATTATAAATAAGAAATGTTACTCTTGAAGCTATGATTTACGCTGGCAGGGTGGCCCCACTATGGGCCACATGGCCTCGTACGCCTAAGTTCGCAGGATCAAACCAGCTGGATTTTCAAGATGCAGGAAACCGTCAGCGCCCATGTCGTATGGATATGCGGCACGTTGAAGATCCCTCTGCATTTGTTCAGCTTGGATGCTCTCGGCTAAATTAAATTCCTAGTGCAGTTTCGCATCATTTAGAGCTCAGGTACTGCTATCTGGGGCCGAAAACTGAGAGTCCAAATTCTCAAATGGCGCTACTTGAGGGAATGGATGCTGGTTTCCGGGGAATGCACAGGTTTGTGACCATACGCAGCCCCATCAGAAAGAAGTTATAAATTACTTTTGTTCAGCTAAAGAAAAATCTCTTATAGTTTCTTTTGGGAGCCGGCATGATGGCGTCGTGGCAAGGCGCGGAGCTCGTACGCCCTAGGTCTGAGGATTGAGCCATTGGACATTGTCGGTGGATTTTGAAGATGCGGAAAATCGTCTGCGCCCATGTCGTATGATTAAGCGGCATATAAAAGATCCCTTGAGTAGACATTTGGCTTGGATGCTCCCGGCTAAATTAAATTCTTAGTGCAATTTCGCATCAACAGAGTCTGGCTACTCTCCCTTTCAGGTGGAGAAACTGGACGCCAAAATTCACATGCAGCCATAGTACCACACTCATTGTGGTGCCGCAGAAAGAGATGGTACCAATCTCTGGGGAACGCACTGGGTCTGCAATTGGCAGCGCATTAGAAATTTGAAACAAAGTTTCTTCTGGGAAACTAATTTAAATATTTTTACTTTCATTTTAATATATTATTTTAACTGCGCTTGGGACGAGATACAGCATAATTTCGAAGGGGCTTCCACAGACGCGACATGGGAACATTGTCACAGTTTACTTGCCGAACTCTCGTAAAAGAGAATGTTACTTATTGATTGAATGCGATTTGTTTTATGTTTACAACTGAAATACTTTGGAAGTGCGGGCCTGCGCTGGTCAACAGCGCCTTTGCTTCCGATTTCCCGTTCACCGGCTGTGTCTGCGCGCGCGCGGCGCTCTCCCACACGCTGTGGGGGTGGCCCGACACTTTCGCGGCCGATCGATACTCGCACAGGGTCAAGGACCCGTGCCGCGGCTTCGAAGCACGTTCGAGGTCGCCCGTCTAGAATTTCTAGGATCGTCTGCTGCGGAGCGATCGTCAGCCATCCCGGTCATGACGGCGCCCCGGCGAGGAAATAGTTAGAAAAAAAGAAGGGGACGATCAAGGAAATTGGTCTGAGCAATCGATAGCAGAATTGAATGGCTTTCAGAGTATTTCAATCGTTTCTCTAAACATCTGGTCAACGCTTTCCCATTTTCCACCTGTGGGAAATGCTCGCGTTTCGGAGTGGAGATGTGCTCAGGGTGCGAGGTGTAAGAGGCACGACGTCAAGTCAAAACACGTTAGTCTGACAATATATTAGACGAAAAACCGAAGATAAATAATTTAAATGAATAGTGATTCTATCTATATTATGAGCAGGCCTGTTTAAAAGAGGCGGAGCACTTTGTAATTTCACCTATCTCCTCTAAAAATGTGTTCCAAAGGGGTGAAAATTTTGGGTTTTTAACTCTCAAGGGACCCAATTGTCCCTATTGCCCTCATTATTTCCGCGCCTGCATTACGCTGAAAAACATCTGAAATATAAATTCAAACGCGATATGCATATATATATATATATATATATTTCCCCAAAGTTTTTTATTGTTGAGAACTAATGTTTTATCATACACACACAGTTGCAACAATAAGCTAAAACTCAAATTGAACAACAAACAATGACGTATATGCTTTGTTTTTGTAACAATTGCAGCATCGTTCAATGTGTCCTATGCAGCATTTATCTATTTTATAACAATGTGCATTTATTATTTATAACCAAAACTAAATTTTGCTATTTTTTATGTAGTTAGTTCCGTTTATATGCTCAGGCAATTTTTAAATAGCAAATTGTAAGGATAATTATGTACTCGCTAAAAAACAAACTTGTAGTTTCTTGCAATCCTCAAACGTGAGTCAACAACGATTTTCGCTTACACTTCATGCTCGCTCGCAATTTTTAAATAGCAACTTGCGAAGATAATTCACACTGACTGCGAACAAACTTGTTGTTTCTTGCAATCCATAAGCATAAGTCTACGGTTTTCTCCAATAATCCGTGTATGCTCTTGAAATTCTAAATAGCAACTTGTAAAGATAATCTATAGAACTATCAAACAAACTTGAGATTTCTTGAAATCCTCAAACATCAGTCTACGATTTTCTCTAATAATTGATATTTCCGAATGTGGTTTTTCTTGAAATCCCCAGTACACTGAAGAGAAATTATTGTTGGACTGAAGTCCACCGTGTTTACATATGAGTTTTGCCTAATCAGTCAATTGTGCTGTTGATTCTACGACTATACCGAACATTATCCGATATAAACGATGATAGTAACGATATTTATTAGTTGTAAATATGAAAAGCGTAAACAATTTTTAATATATTTACTACTCCTGCAAAACGTTGTGCGAGTTAATTGTTTTGAAGATGAAGATGCTATAAATACGTGGATGAACAACAATCCAAGATGGACAGATTACTTAGCAGATGAAAGTAGATCCGAACCATCAGTAAGTAAAGATAATTATGCTATAAATACGTGGATGAACAACAATCCAAGACGGACAGATTACTTAGCAGATGAAAGTAGATCCGAACCATCAGTAAGTAAAGATAATTATGCTATAAATACGTGGATGAACAACAATCCAAGACGGACAGATTACTTAGCAGATGAAAGTAGATCCGAACCATCAGTAAGTAAAGATAATTATATTACTAGACACATAAAACGTTTAGCTTAGCAATGAAGTAGATTCAACGGGACAGAAATAAGCATCATTTGAGAGACGTTGTGGATGATAAAATTCATCATACCAGTCATTTAACAGAAAATGTTACTGAAGTTAAAGTGTCACAGCAAAATATTAAAAAGGAAATGACATCTACAAGAAGAAATCCTCAAGACTTTCAGATGGGAATCGTAATTGACACTGAAGATACTAGCATGAAGATTCATGGTTCTATGCCAGTTGAAAGTAAAGTTTTTACTGATGAGTCTATTGCAGAACAACCAGACGACCCTTCAGATTCTAAAACAGAAATGCGCGAGAACAGACAGACAGAAAAGAATAATATCAACACGTCTTACCACGGAAACTATAAAAACGAAAATTTTAGTCATTTTGAAAGAACTTCTACTTTTGAACAACCGATAACTTTTGAAAATGGTGACTTTACATTGTATGATTTTAAACCTGAAGCAAGCCCATTTGGATTTGGGACAGGAAACTCAAATACAAAACTGGATGCTGGATTACGAAATATCTATAAGACAAGAAATAATCAAAGAAGGAAAGAAGAAAAATATGGAAAGGGAATTTCTGAAGTTGAAAATATCTATGGTGCACCAGATTATGTTTCTACAATTAGAGATAATTTAGACTTACCTGATAACTATAATTATCTGAACTCAAATAAAGAACGAAAGAATGCTTTTAAAATTCCTGATAGCGAATATAATACTGAAAAACTAATGATCGGTCAAAATGCTGAAAAACCTAGGGAATCTCCGTTCAGATATGAGAATGAAGATGATGGAAAACATTACTTTAAAGCTGCAGAAAGAACTCCTATCTCCCATAAATATAATTTTGATAATCAAAAAATAAAGGAAAATTCCAAAAACTTCAACATAGAAATTAAAAACAAAATGAATAAAGAAGAACTAAAACTCAGCGAAAGTAAAATAGATGACCTTGAAAAGAAATCAACAATTGACAACAGTGAAACTCTATCTTATAATTTTATCTCAGAAACTAATTTCCATGAATTTAGTCGGCTTAATATAAATCGAAGAACGATCGAAGAAAGATGGCCAAAGCTTAGACGTGAAAGCATATATAAAAATAAAAAAATGAAAAGCGAAGCAACCTACGTTTCGTCGGAACTAACTGATATTAATAAAAGAAAAGTAGAATTTTCTCAAGCACTTATAAGCAACCACTCTGACTCAAATAAAGATAAAACTAGCAAGAAGACAAAGTCAAATGGGCAAGCAAAATATGCTCCAGTTCGGGAATCCAAGCGTTTGAAGAATGGAAATAAAAACCATTATGATATTCTATTTTCACCTGAAAAGGTTAAGAACAATAACTTTGGAAATGTGAATTTTAATACAAAGGGCTTTTTTGGCACCAACGGCAATCCTAATTGGAAAAGGAGAATGGCAATGGAGCCGAAATATACATCTATTACTGACAATCCAAAAACCATAAAGCAGCGAATCCAAAAGGGCGTCCCGAGCTCATTTCCAAATGAAAAGGAATTCAACGGAAATAAAAAAGATACATTACCTCATTTTGAAAATAATTTTCTCGATAAGCAAAAGAAGCTGTATCGAAGAGAAAGTAGACCTGAAATACCAATGTCTAAGAATAATAATTCATCTTCTATTGAGAACAACGTAAAGAATAATGAAAGAAACCAGACCAAACGTTCATCCTATATTCAAGAACATAAACGCGTTATTACACCAGCGTCGATACGTGGGCAATTTTATGATCAGAATGCTTCTGTAGAAGGAAAAACATTCAAAGGAACTACAAACAAAGCACCAACTCAGGAAATAATATTTCATAGTACTACCTGGCCTTATAAATTCAGCAATGATGCATCTAGCAGTGAATCAAAACTAAGTGATGGAGTTGATGGTTCACTTGAAGTACAAATCTTTACGGATTTTTCTTTTACAGCACCTTTGTCCAGAAAAAAGAAACAATGGCCTCAAAATGATCCATGGATGCCAAATCCACCAGGGATTCCAAATGATCCAGGGATTCCAAATGAGCCAGGAATTCAAGATAAACAAGATAATCCAGGCACCAAGTCTCAAACCAAAAATGAAAATTGCTCATATTTTGAAATCCTTGCAAAGATTGCAATAATGATAATTGCTGTACCGATTTTTATTTTAGTTGCTTTTTGGCTAGTCCTTGTTTTAAGGGTTACCTGTGCTTTTTGCGGCACTTTTTGTATTATTTGCTGTAGTCTTTGCAATAGAGAATGATTTTTGAAAAATACTGAAAAAGTGCAATCGGTCTTTACCAACACTTCCAACACTTGATAGTGAGTATAACCTGACCTCTGCATCTATGTGAATTATGCAACTTTTGCAACTGAGTTTATTAATATTGTACTCAAAAATAAAGTACCTTCTGTTATTTCCAGACCATAAACCAATCACGGAAAACTTTGTGATAAAGACGAAAAGAAAATAGCTTTTTACGATACAAGTTTTTATTGTCATTTATAGATCATCTCACATAATTTTACCAACATGACCACCTGTTAGTAACTACTGACTTATAGGCGTTTTTTATTTCATCACTAGAAAAATATTTTCAACCCGAAGACCGAGATCTGCTGATTGCTCAACGACGTTATTTAAAGCGAATAAATTATTGATGTTAATTTAATATTCATAGAGATTGTCTATTACGAAAGAAATATTTTGTTGTTGTCACTATAGGTGCGAGAGAACATTCCCGGGTTTCCGCGGTTTGCAAAAATTTCTTGAATTTGTTAAGTTAAATCAGACCGTTTCATCAATCACTTCGTTGTTTTTCTATATTATAAATCTACGGAGAATTTTTTTTTTTTTCTTCACTCATAAAGTTTTTTTTTTTATTCCTTAAAACAAAAGTGACAAAAAGCAATTCGAATCTCTTCAACCTCCTGATTTTTTGATGCCAAAATATAGTCTTCAGTGTGATTGGTTTTTTTTTTTTTTTTTTTTTTAGAGAAAACTGTTTAAACTTTTACTGTAAGTGATAATGTTAAAATATTTCGTAATTGCTCAAAAATAGCTTGACAAGGATCAAATGATGAAGTTGTATTTTGTGCATTCTCTACGTTAAGGATTTTTTTCGATAAAGTGTGTCCGAAGTAAATTCCCGGTTGCTTCAGGATTTACATGGGGAGAAAATATGTGTGTAGAACCTATTGTGAGGGGAAGCTTTTATAACTAGGACCCCTTTTTGGGCAAAATCAAAGTGTCTGCACTATTTGAAAGTATGAGACAGATATGAACACATCGTTGTGTAAATTACTATCACACTGGAACTGGAATGCTAAAAAAATAAATTTTGTCAAACGGAAAATATGTTAAGAAATGTCAAGAAAAAGTAATTACTCTCACACCACACATGTAAAAAATTTCGAAACTCATCTTTGGTTAGGAGTAAAATCAAGTAAATAGAGAGACAAAACCCCTACTTAAATTACTTAAAATTAAAACATTATTAATCCAAGTAAAGCTTAAAAAACAGCAAGTACTGCACTGTTAACACATTATGAGCGGGCGACGTAGCACGCGCCATTATATTGCGCAGTGGGCTAAGTTGACTAAGTTAAAAAATGTTCTAAATAAATACACCAATTAATACATTATATGAAACATTATTTTTTCCCTTGTGTGACTTAAAAGTTGTGATTTTAAACGGCTACAAATACCAGCCCCGCTTTCAAACGGCAATGCACGAAACGGGTTCTAGTACCTTATGGGTAGCAATCCGCGAAACAGGCACAAAAACCCGCGCCCGCTCATAATGTGTTAATTCTCCGAGGAATTATTTCATCAATCACTCAAATTGCCCACAAATGTAGAAAAGGTTACAAAAACACATCAAGACAACTTTCAACTACTTTAAAAAGTAAACTAAAAATGCTAATACATTTCTCAGAATAACTAATTAAAAAATTAGTAGTTTAAATAAAAATTTGAAAACCTAATGCATAAGAAAATCCCTCTGAGAAGCACTTGGATTGGCGCAGTTATTTTCTGTATTGCAGGGGATTTTTTGGGATTTAGGCATAGTTTTGAAACTTTTACTGCGTTATGAGTTTAACTGAGGGCTCGGGAAATCACGGAATAAATTGATAATTATTTAGTTTGGAGAAAAGTGTTCAGTTACTTGGGAGATTTTTTACCAGAAAAAATATCTTCTGCATTCGTAGTATTTTTTTATTTTCTGCTATGTTGATTAAAGTTTTAATAATTGTAATTAAATGGTTAAGAAGGAAAACATGAGAGAATTAACTATTTCATAATTCTAGTGCATTGATATATGCATCTTTGTACAATAATTTAACGTTCGTTTCAGCTAATCTTCCAAAAAAGCTCAATTTAAAGGAAGATTTTTATTAAAAGCGTAAACCCGTTCATTCTATTTGAAGTTTTAACCTTAAAGTTGGTTTCACAGCATAGAAAGTATCTTCGTCAAAAAGCCCTATTTAAAGAAAAGTCTTGTGTTACAAATTTAGACAGGACAAATTTAGAGTTTGCAAATGTGAAATATTTATAAAAGGTATTTCAACATAATGATCACCTCTATTAAACGGTCATTTTTATGGATTACTGTTTTAGTTTGAAATGTATTTGATAAGTGCTGGCTTAAGACTCTTAATATTTGTACTACTTTTAAGTTTAAAAAAGAAAAATTTTAAATTAAAATGAAATTAAAGAACTAATGAAATTAAAGAAATAAATTAAATAGAATGGGAGATTTGTTTAGTATTCAAAAAAGTATCTTGATGAAAGGAAAGTTTTTAAATTTGACTTTTCAAAAAGGTTATACAAATCAGAATTTTTCTTTCTTTCTCTCTCTTTTTTTTTTTTTTTTTTGTGGCTAGAATAGAATATTTTTTTTTATTAAGAAATATTTTTATTTTGAAGAATGTAAATCGTTTAATTATAAAACTTCCCAACTCGAACCTTTAATAAAACATAAGAATGCTTCCTTTACTAAAACCAATTTTAGAGAAAAATATATTTTTACTTTGCATCTTTTTATTGTTGTTGGCATGGTCACAACAATATTAGAGCGATAACAACATCAAATAATGAAATTTCTTCACATGGTCAAATTCTTAATATTCTATCTCGTTAACATTCAATGTGCGTGGCGGTTACATTTGAGTGTCATCGTTTAATTAATATAAATTTCGTAAGATATGCCATGAAAAGTTTTATTTTTTCTTTAACCAGCAAAACTAAAATGAATTATTTCGGAAGCTGACATGTAGGCTGCTAGTAAAACGTAACGAAGAAATTTCCAGAGTTGAAGTATCAATATGAATCCCCACCCTCCCCTTCCAACTACTTTATGAGATGTTGCATATAAAAGAGAGCGACAAATATAAATGACCTCTAACCGTAAACTAACCTAACGTAAACACAATGCGTTTAAGAATTGTGTCATTGATACAGAATACAATGCGTGACTGACTTGCAAAGATAAAAAAAATTTTAATGCGGTAAAATCTTTCAGAATTTTTCTCTCTTTTCGTTTTAAAAATAAGTACATGTATGTTTCTTAATTTTTTAAAAAAAAGGGTGTGTAGAATCCATGACTGTCATGAAAAGCAGAAAATTTCTCAGAATGGTAAAATCTTCCTTATTTTTTTTTCTTCATTCTAGTTTTACAAATACATATTTTTTCTTAATATTTATTCTTAAAATAGTTGGGTACAATTTGTGACGGACACATAAAGCTGAAAAATCGTTCTAGTTTTTCCCTTCTAGCTTGTGAAATACACATTCTTCTTTTTTCTTCCTTTTTCTCTCTTCATTTTAGTTTTAATTTATTTATTTTTTGTAAAAATCAAAAGTAAAAGCTTTTAAAGTACATCATAAGATTTCTCTTAAATGTTACGATGTTAAGACTTTTCAATCGAATATTTCGAACATGCCACGTGCTTTGCCCTGACACAGATTTTATGAAAATTTAAGAGGGAAGTGAGCGCTTCGTCCATATAGTGCGATAATAAAGTAACAAAGTCGAATGTCAGTTTTTTTTTTTTTAAACTCATTTATGCTCAAATCCTGTGCTGCGTCAGTTGAACACGGAATATTGAGTTGCAATTTCAGAAGTAAGACATCTAAATATATTAACGATCCTTTGTGCGCATGATTGAATGTATATTGGTTTGTATGTACACCGTTTGGCGGATTGGAATGAAATTCGGCACAAAATTCAATATGGTGAGAAAGGTAACGCTCAAAGTTTCATTTGAAATTTGTGTTTTTTTTTTTTTTTTAAATTCCAATTCAAGATTTCTTTCGAAAATAAAAAACTCCTCTCATTTCCTAAAATTTTATATCATTTTAAAGTTGATAAAAACTGCGTCAGACAGAACTTGTTCAAGAGCTCTAGAGTAAATAGAACTTGAGTGATTGCCAAGAATTTTATTTCTCCTAACGAGCATTAAGCTATGTATTTATTGTAAAGTGACGATTTTTGGGAGAACGAATTCCAATAATTAATTGATATAAAAATGAACCCATGATTTTTCATTTAAACTAATTCGTTCATTTTATTAGATAAGGTTTTCTGATGCTTAACATGTAGTAGGAGGCGGATACATTTTCTAGATATTATTACTGTAGTGGGAAACGCCAAGTAATTTTTCTAGCTTTACGTATTTTATTTAGAGATATAATTGTTCTGTCAAACTGATTGCGTTCTAATAATTTGAACTATGAATGAATTATACAAAACTAATATGAAAGGCTTTACATTCAGTGAAATGATTTAATCCAGCGTTTCCCAAACTGTGGTACGCGTACCACTGCTAGTACGCGAAGCCACTGCATGTGGTACGCGTACAGGCAAAAATATCTATCTATAATCTATTAGTGTTCTATTCAATATAAAAAAAGTAAAAATAAGCAGTGGTACGCAAAATGGTTTGCAAGAAAAATGGTGGTACGCGTACCACTACTTGTACACGAAGCCACTGCATGTGGTACGCGTACAGGCAAAAAAAATCTATCTATAACCTATTAGTGTTCTATTCTATATGAAAAAGTAAAAATAAGCAGTGGTACGCAAAATGGTTTGCAAGAAAAATGGTGGTACGCAAAAAAAAAAGAAAAAAAGATTGGGAACCGCTGATTTTATCTACAGTGCTAATGTAGATAGAAATTAAAAAATCTATGACTATAAAAATTTGGGATTCATTGATGAGAGCAAAGTTCTTTCGCGCGGGTCACCACTCGGTTTGAGCACAAACTCCGAGGGATCGCTCAGATAAAACTCCAGTATGTTATATAGCTCAACAATTTATCTGCAGTCTCTCGTAGTTGTTTCAATAGAGTACTCAGTCTATGGAGTGTGCATCAACCTAATAATTAAATGCGTCACTGTGAATGAAAGTGCTACTCACGCATGGAGGGGGCGTTCCGGACAACGTCCACTTTCGTTGCTTGATATCCATCATGCCAGGTGAAGTTACGCTTGTACTCGGAATTCACCTGAAAGGGAGAAAAGGGAGTTTAGCACACCTCAAAACATTTGTTTCTGATCAACCACTTTCAGCAAACTTATGCATTTTTTAATGTCAAAATCAAATACAGTAGAACCTTACTTAACCGGCTCCGTATTAACCGGCCTTCGCTTTATCCCGCCCATAGTTTCAAAAAAAAAAAAAGCTTTAAGAGCGGTACTTATATGGAAGAAACAGGTGCTGCGGTACTCGAGTGAATTTCTTCGCTGAATCCTTATCTCCTCTATAGACAAAAGAGACATTCCGATGTCGAAAAGAGGGAGGGGGGGGTGTTCTGGGAATCCCCTTACGGGGGTCCTATGAAATCAAGTGAGACTATTGGCTAATCTCAGGTTCAGTAGGTCAGTCAATTCAGCCTTGCCAAGCGCTTGATAACTGCTATGTAACTCTCAAAGTAACTGTACTAAAACGCAATAAATCATCACACCTCCACTCTCTTTTAAATTGCATAATATATCTCCCATTTTTTGTTATCCCCCGCTTTAACTGTATTATTACTTAACCAGCGTACCATCTGTCCCAATTAAGCCGGTTAACAGAGGTGCTACTGTAAAAAATAAATTAAGTTTCTTGGAGCAAAAGGGATGCAACTACAAATAATTTAATTCCTTTGCAAGTTATGTTTATTCTGGTTATGCACGTTAGGGATTATTCATAAATGATGTCACGCTTCAAGGGGGAGGGGAAGGGGTTAGAAAAACTGTGACAGTTTGTGACAAGGGGAGGGGAGGGGATAACAAAAAGTGTGACATAAAACATTGTGATTTCTTTAAAAATATTTAAAATCAGCAAATTGTATGAATTTTTAAAGTTCTTTTTATTTTAAAGTTTCATTGATCATTTTGGATCGTTAACACCGATGATGATTAAGGTTTAAATGTACTTCTAATTAAAAGTTCAAAAGGAAATTTTCTTAGGCATTGACATTTTTAAGATGAAATTGCGTGGGTCTTTTTTTAGAATTCGAAAAATTAATATATTTTACTTTTCTAGACTAATTATCTTTTGTGTTGTGAACCATAACCTCATTTTATACAAATTAAGTAATGTAAAGATGTAATCAGTATTATTGTTATGCTCACAAATGTCATTAAAACATCAAAAATAAAATTAGAAGCGAGAGCTATAACGCTGTGCTTTGTACCTGCAAGTACATATGCTTATGTAATATAGCGTGACGTGTGACAAAGGGGGCTAGGGGGTATGATGAAGTGTGACATTTTGTGACAAAGGGGGGAAGGGGGTTAAAAACATTGGGAAAAAAAAGCGTGACATCATTTATGAACGGTCCTTTACGGATCATTCATAAATGATGTCACACTTCGAGAGCGGAGTGAAGTTCGGGAAATTTTGACAAGGGGAGGGGAGGGGGAAACAAGAACTGTGACATCATGTGTATGCAACATAGCGTAGCATGTGACAAAGGGAGGAGGGATGTGGAAATGCTTATTCTTTCGTTCCTTTTCTTTTTTTCTCTCTCTTTCTCCTTTTTTTCTGTTTCATCTTATGGTGAATAATTTTTCCACTTTCCCCGTATGAGCAAGTCAAAATTGAAAAGAACTTGATTCACCCGAGCGATAAGATAAAAGCTAATCAGAAATCCTAACTTTGAGCTTTTGTGACTCCCATCAAAAGCTTCTATTTTAGCAAATATTTAGAAACGTTCGTTTTGTTTTGTTTTTCTTTTCTTTTATTGGAGTCAAATGTGGAAGTATTTTTCACTTTCAATTAAAACTTCAAAAAATCGTATAGCACCTTTTTCTGACTCAGTGTGCATTCGTAACGAATTTGGAGTTGGGACTTGCAGCTTTCATACTTACTAGAATTCACCCAGTGGTCGAAATTCGACCACTATTCATTTAATTTTTCAAGTTCCTACGGAAACTTTTCAACATATCAGTTTTTCTGTTTGAAAAGAGCTTGTTTTTTTTTAAAGCAGTTTAATTAGCGATAATCTCTCCTCAGTGCGACAGATTTGTATATATTGGACAGATAAAAATAATTTTTAGAAAATAATTGAAAAATTTTACGTGATATTCGAGTCCTGCTTTATTTTATTATTGTTTAAAAGGTTTTTAAAAAAGAAAAAATATTTTTAAGAATTATTTTTGCTCAATTTCATTTATTTTCTTTCTGCTCAAAAAGCTTCCTCAACAAATCCGATCTGCATTCTCAGCCAATCTTTCCGATTCCCTTTCGTACTAATGACGTTAATACGTGAAAACCTCGCGGTTGAACTGATGTCATTTTCTTATTTTACAAAATAAAGGTCACTTTTAGTAGTTCCTCGGAAAAAGAAGAAATAATTCCTTTATTCTTAGAAAAGTTCTAAATATTTGAATAAGACTTAATTTAGAAAATTTAAAAGGAAAAAAAAGGGTTCCTACTATCGGGAGAAATTTGAATAACTTTTATCCAGTACATTTCCTAGGCATGTATATAATCAAAATATCCAAGAACCTTTCGCTGTAAAGGTGAATAATGCGAATAACTTCGAAATCGTGTATTTAAAACCACGTACAGAAATATTCCTTCAAAAATAATAAAGAAAGAAATATTCGGATATATTTTGCAGGTTTACGTAACCAAAAACATAAGTAATGTTGCATCGTGCTCGAAGAACTGGCTCAGTTTCACAGACGTAAAATAATGCTGATTGATGAGAAATTTAACAATCCATCATCTAACAACAAGAGTAACACATTCTCTTCGTCAGAAGTTTAAAACGTTAATGTCTCTTAGACAGTCTTGAGATTTGGCCAAAATGTTTTTCTGGTAATATTTTAGATTTATGCAAGAACTCAACGAAAGATTAGAAGATACGATGTAATATATGGTGCGCAACGTGGCTCAAAAAATTAAAGACGGGAACTGTTGCCAAAGAATATTCGATTGAGTATTGGTCTTTAAACAAATGATTTATGTATGTGTATACATATATCTGCAATAAAGACATTAATCATTTGTAAGATGCCTTTATACAACAGAATTTTTAAAAATATATTCCGAAAAATACCTTTGCTATAAACAAGTCGGCAAAAGTACAGTCATTAGTTATAAGGGTGTTGTCCGGAATCCCGAGACAAAAAACATAATAAAAATTTAAGTAAACCAGACTGACTTGCAAGGCTAAACGTAATTTTTATTTACTCTAAAAACATCATTTATGCATGCTAAACATGTAAATAACACTTATTCAAATATGAAGCTTAAAGTTTTGAACATGCTCAAAGAAACTCAATATTACAGACAATTCGTTCTACCGGCCAAGGCTTAATTCCTAGCAAAAAAAAGTAAAAATAAAAAAAAGAGCAGGATACCTATATTCTTCAGAACTTATATTCAAGCTTAAACAGACTGCAATTCAATTTAATTTGTAAGATATTGCCTAAAAAGATAAGTACAGGATCTGAGCTCCTGTGATTATCTGTAAATTAAGCCCTGTTGCCGCCGTTCCTATTAATGAGATTTAAACGTTTCGCTAAATTTACAAAAGGAGACGAAATATCCAGTACCAGTTTGGCGAACTAAATGTTAAACAATGTTCATGTTTCTATCGTAAGAGTTGTTGTTCTTCCCCTTGCAGGAACATTGAATTACTTTAATTTTTATGTAGTAAGGGGGGGGGGGAGACTTATACCTATTATACTATACTTTTAAATGAGGGAATGTAGGCACTCAAATTGTTCTTATCAATATTCTGAGGTAAAGTTTTAATAAATTTTAGTTACATTTTAATAGGGTATTTATTTCCGAATACTACAAGTCAACATCTTTACGCCAAGCAAATTTATATTAATCCAAAAACATACAAACAAAGGAACAAAAATCTAACTGCAACGTTGTTTGAAAAAAAAAAAACTTAACTTTTATAGATTCAAATTCATTCTTTGAATTACTTTAACAGTATTTATTTTTGTTAATTTGTAAGAAATATAAAATTAATTGAAGTGCTAAAAAAATTATATTTTCGTCAACAATCGAGTTTTCTCATCTTACAAAAGATGAATAAAACTAAATAAAATGAAACTCTTCCATCTTTATTGCTGTCGTTAGTAATCTCACATTTATTTCTTTCATTGTTGATTCAATTTTATCTCTCATTGACCATCAGCCATTAAATCTCCCCTTAGACTCCATTACTCTTCCCCAAAGGGAGAAATTACTTTCATTAATAACCTCTTCGCTATGCGGATATCCCTTTTATTTACTAAATTTACGATCCCCACAAGAGATATGACAGTAGAGAATTTAATCGGGAGGAAACTGAAAATCTAGTGCTTTTCTCTTTGCTTTCAGTGACAAAAGAGCTTTATTTAGTTATTTTTTTCTAAGGGGCTGCTCTTTGCTTCTGCCAATTGCAGACCTAGTGCGTTCCTCACAGGTTGGTACCATCTCTTTCAGCGGCACCACAATGAGTGTGGTACCATCGCCGTATGAGAGTTTTAACGTCTAATTTCTCCACCTAAAAGGGCGAACACCCGGACTTTGTTGATACGAAATCGAGCTAGGAATTTAATTTAGCCGACAGCATCAAAGCCAAATGTCTACTCAAGGGATCTATTACATGCCGCATAATCATACGACATGGGCGCAGACGATTTCCTGCATCTTGAAAATCCACTTTTCATGGTGACATAAATATATTATGTTGCAGTACGCTTAAAAATAAATTCTTTGTTAAAAGTGGAACAAAAATTTATTATGAACTCACCACATTCTGTTGATCAAAATAATTTGAGCGTCTGCAATCCCTTATTTAAAAGTACATTCTAACAAGTACAAAGAATGACACGCAACTACATCCAATTTAAAGCAAACTTTTTTGTTGGCATCTTAAATCTGAAATTGCAATAACAATATAGCTATGAGGATAATGGATGATAATTCAACATTAAAACGATGGGTAATAGAATTTAGTGTATAATTTTTAATGAAACACGCAGTGAACGTCCGGTCACTGCAACAGACGTTAAACATCGCAACGGTAAATTCTTATCAGTACACAAAGACTCTTATTAAAGATATCTAGCAAACACTTTATCGTATTAGGGGCCACCTAATGCCAATTATCTTGCATGATGACAAGGCTCGACCACACTCCACGCTTACAACTGAAGGGGCTCAGCGAAACTTGAAGTTTACTCCCGATCTTGTGTTTTTCTTTTCCTCCACTCAAGAGAGACTTTAATGTCGGAAGAATTTTTCAGTGACGAAATGAGAAAAATTGTAAACCTTACACGAAATGTGTTCCGTTTAATGGCGATTATGTTGAAAAATAAATATATGATTTTGAAGCTTAAGAATTGCACTTGACTGTGCTCTTTTTCCGATCTTGCTATTCGTTTTCTTTTGTGTTCTAAAGTATGTGTGCATTACTTTATTACTTTTCATCTTATCTTTCCTTCGTATTTCCTCTCTCTTTATACCCAAATGTCGCAGCAACCTTGGTCTCTGAGTAAAAAAGAAACAAGCAGTCTCCGTGATTGCGTAATAACATTTCTTAACTAATTTTAGCTGTGCAGTTAAGCATATGAGGTTTAAGTCTTTTTAAAACTATTTCTGTAAATATATTTTAATGCTTTCATGGAGAAATAACATTTCATAGACAACAGTTATTACTCACAATATAATGGAAACTTAGCATATTGTTAGCGGCTTTTATATATGTAGTCTGATTGATGACCCCAGAATAAAACTCGAAAATTCTTACTGTTATGGTCCTCGGCCCCCGTAAATTAATTAAAGCTAGAGATTAATCATCTCAACGTTCAATTGCGGGGAGAAAGTTTGCGACGTTTGATCAAAACTTTGAGAAATTTTGATTAAAATTTTAAGGCCTTTGTTAGGGAGAAACGAAAATTATGTTGTTGAAAAATTCATAGCGTGTTGAAATTACTTTAAAGTGATTGGGATACAATGTTTTTTTTTTCTTTTTTTTAAGGATAATTTTGTAAAAAACTTTCTGCGATGTTACTACTGAGGACGACAAAATAGCCTCTGCTACACTTTTTTTTTTTTTTTTCATTTTTCGAAAATGGCGTATACATACGACCTACTAAAACATTGGATTTTTTTTTAGGAAGAAATAATCTATTTTTTACCTTAACTTTTAATGCTGCCAGATGCATTGTATTAAAACTTCAAGGTCAAAAATGAACAACGTTATTAACCACACGGGTTAAGAATGAGTTAATTCATTGCTTTACATAGAAATGAAACCACGGAGAAGAAAGAAAAAGGCGTTACTCTTTCAAATCTTTCTGAACGAGTTGATATCTATAAAACATTTCCGCTTCCATTTACTCTAAAACATTTGCATACATATGTAGCAAGTTAATCTATATAGTATATATAAAGGAAGTCTTTTGTGTGTGTGCGTATGTTAGTTTTTTGACTATAAAAGCCACTCCAACTGACAGATTGGAATGAAATTTAGCACAAAATTCTCTCATCCCCTGGTTTTTTTCTTCAATTTTTAAACTTCGTTTCGGCAATAAAAAATTCGAAAAAATCATCTTGATATTTTTTTACTTTATTTTGAAGCCATAAAAGAAACTATGTCATATAGAATTTGTTCGAACCCTCAAGACTAACTACCACGTGAGTTATTGATCAGAATGTAACTTCTTCGACGGAGGATTAAACTAAGCCTAAATGAAATTTTTGGATAGAATGAATTCCAGTACAGTTCTACCATCAACCAAAGGATCTGCCTGGCAGAGTGCCAAGAAGAATCCATTCATGTTCAAGGGAGGAACTACTTGTATGAGGAAAGTGCCGTCTTTGTTCTCGTTCTACTTCGTTTAGAATACTTCACTTCTTCCGAACGGATGCTATATGCCAGATTTTAAATTTAGTCGCGTTCAACAAACAGAGAAGCTAACATTCTGATTCGCGTGCTAAATGAGCGCACCTGGAAAACGAACTTCCCTAGAACACGAATGGATTCGGTCTTTTCTGCCATGCGCAGAAGCATCCAAATGTCGAAATTCCGTGGTCGAATTGTATTCCATTGTTGCAATAAGTCCAGGAGTTAATTTAGATTTAGTTGTTAATTTTCATGCAGTTTAACATGTATGGGTCTGGTATTTTTCTCAATGTTATTGTTGTAACACGGCAACGCCGGGTAGTTTTGCAAGCAAAATAATATACTAAGATTTCCAGGTTTAAAAATATGTTTGGGGAGGCAAACAAACAGACATATATTTGCAACGAAAAGATAAGCCAGGGGTGCTCCCCAAATAAAGAATACGGAATCCCCCCCCCCCCAAATCGGTCAAACAGTTGACCAAGTAATAGCAAGGTCTCCAAAGCCCATGAAATGACCCCCCCCCCCCAAAAAAAAAAAAAAAAACTCAATTGTGCAATGTGCGCCATGACCCCCTATCATGTGGGCGCCCATGGATAAGCTATATATATATATATATATATATATATAAATATATATTTATAAAAATAGTCAAGAAAAGACTTTATTTTCAGACGATGAAAAAAAAATGTTATAAGAACAGCAAGAAGCGTGAACAGAAGCTAAACAACCAAATTATCGTAACTTACTCAAGTAAAATAAGTTATGCGTTAATAACATAAGATCATTTCTCGAGCACTCGCAGAATTAAATCATATGTTTCCTGCTTTTCGGACATAAGTCGCTAATAAACTGCAAGCAATAGCAATCCAAATTTCTCCTGAAAGTGCTACAAGTTATGCAGAATTGGCTATAAATAAGAGATTTATATCCGTTTCTTTTTCCCCGCCTTTTCCGAATGGCCACTCAAGGAACGGGAAAAATCCGCCTCTCTCTGGCTACCGATATTATCGTCTGCAACGATCGATCCGGAGGATGCGGAACACTCCGGAGTGATGAAAAGGTTCCCGCGAATGGCCGGGAGTGGACCAACCCCGCCACATTTCGCTTTTATCTAGAAATATTACGGAGGACCCAGAGTCCATTCGTTTTCAGGAAATGGAAATTCTTTCCAGCGCCAAAGTGATTCAAACAGATGTGAGGTTTCCGTTTTAGTTCAGTCGATGTTTTAAATCACGAATCAATTTCTGAAATTTACATGCAACAATGTTAGTTTTAAAATGCAAACAACAACTTTTAGCGGAGCAGCCAACATTAAAGTGGAATCGAAACTGCTTGCTTAGTGTAAATTGAATATTCGCTCGAAAAACAAAGTTTTTATCAATTAGGATCAATGTTACGCAGTTATTTATAACAGTGGCGTTCCTAGTATGGGTATCCCCTTCCCCCCAAAAAAGTTTTTTGTGTTGTATAAACTTGTGATTTTGTTGTTTATATTATTTTCAATAGCTTTATTAGTGCCAAAAAAAATCTTAAGAAATTCTACTTTTTTATTTGGTGTAACTTTCCGTAAACTACATTTATACGTTGAAATAGCATTAGTACAATTGTATCATGCCAGTACATATATATGTTTCAAAAACTATATCATTTTGGGCATCCCCCCAAAGGGGTAGGGATCGGGGTGTTGGGGTCAAAATTATCTCATTTCATTGTTGGGGTTCCACCCCTCTACGCACACAACACCCGTGGCGGACAGCAACCCCCCACCCATCCCCCGTAGTACTATTTATAGCACTGGATTATTTTCTTCAAAAAGCATAAAATACTTTCGCGCAATACCGTAAAACATAGATTGGATAAAATTGCCAGAAAGCCAGTTTTTTCTGTCTCTTTATTCCTCCTTTGTTTGCTATCTATGAGTGTGTGACATCCATTCCCAAAACGATAACAAAGTAACAATTAAGAAGCTTTCAAATGAAGCTCATCTATAAAAGACTTTTCATGTTTAATCTTCTTTTCTTCCTTATACTCGAAGTCCATGCAGAGCAAGATTATACTACATACAAAGAAAGGGAGAGAAGTCTTTTTACTTAAGGGGTCATTCACAAATGATGCCACGCTTGGAGAGGGAAGTGTGTTCAAGAAATTGTGACAGTTTGTGACAAAGGGAGGGAAGGGATTAACAATAAGTGCGACGTCACATATTTTGATTAAAATAAAAACATTAAAATAAAATCAGTGGATTAGAGTGAGGACACGGCAACAACAACAGATATTTATTTTTAAATATTTTCTGTTCTCATTGATTTCCCATTTGTACCAAAAACGGCGATGTTAATTAAGGTTTAAATTAAGCTATAGTTAAAAGTTAAAAAAAAAATCTTCTTGGTCATTTATAGAGATGCAAATCACTCCAGGGACAATTCATAAATGATGTCACGCTTCGAGGGGGTGGAGTGGTTCGTGAAATTGTGACACGGGGAGGGGAGAAGGCTAGCAAGAAGTGTGACATCACGCTTATGGAACATGGCGTGGCATCTGACAAAGGGGGGAGGGGGTTAAATATATGGGATGAAAAAATGACATCATTTATGGATGATCCCCTACTGTCATTCGCATCTAACCAGCGGCGCAACCATAATTTTGTTTCTGAAAATTGGAGTTGGTTCATAACAGTCCTTTCTATATGGATAAACAGAATAGTATCAGCAAACACACAAGGACGAAGGATCTGGAAAGGACACTATCCCTCGGTTAGTTTGTCTCTGCACCTAGCTTTCTCAAACATAATCAGCAGAATATTTTGATTTCATTACCCGAATAGTTAAACAACAAGAAGGATTTCAAGCATGAAATAACTCTTCTTCTTCAAATTTAAGCTAGAATCGTAAGAATCTTGCGAAACCTATGAATCAGAAATTTACCCTTTGCTGAAATTTTACTCCCGTTGTACGAGGTGTGATCAAAAACTTCGTGAATGAATTTTTATAGCTGCAACTGATGACCATACAATTTTTGTATGCAGCAACTGCATGTGATGTAATTTGCGCAGTAGCGTGATCTGTTGAGACCAGCAGCAGCAGGTTTCAACAAGCTAGAACTTATCAATCAGCTGCCAGAACCGCCAGAGTGAGGTTGTGTTTATCGTGCTTGTCGCGCATCATGGATTTCGAACAACGAATTAATATTACGTTTTGCTTTAAGTGGCAAAAGAGTTCCAAAGAAGCTCACCAAATGTTAAAATCTATGCAGGGCGAAAATGGGGTAACTTTGTACAAGGGGTATGACCGATTTAAAAGCGGAAATGAGTGAGCTGAAGACGAGCAGAGTTCGGCACGTCCATTTACCTCAAAAACAGATGAAATGTGCAAAAAGTGGAAACGATGATTCGTTCAAACAGGCGAATGACTATTCGAGAGACGATGTGCGAAGAAAGAGGCCAGAAAAAATCTGCCTATGTCTTCCTTCTTCGTCACGACAACATGCCGTGCCTCACCTTCTCATTCGCGAATTTTTGGCAGAAAAAAGTGTTCCTCTCTGTCCACACCCGCTTTACTCACCGGACTTAGCACCATGCGACTTCAGGCCCTTCCCAAAAATTAAAACTGCACTTTAGGGAAAACGTTTTGACACCATTCCTGACATTGAGAGGGCCACGACCGAGAAGTTGAAAGCCCTTCCCAAAGACGCCTTCCAGATGTGCTTCCAGCCATTTAATACAACGTTGGAATAAGTGCATTGCAGCCAAGGACAGAACTTTGAAGGAGATTAAATCAAATTGCGTGAAAGCTTATTTCGTTTTTAGAATAAAATTAGTATTTTTTATCACATCTAGTACATCCCATACCTTTATCAAACAAAGACAAAATATATCGTCAACGTCACAACAGCATGACCTTTTCAGTGACCAGATTCAATTCAATCGTATCGGGTACCGAACCCGTTCGACTGCTTAATACCGAGAATTAAAATATCAAACGGAGAGACTAAATAAATGAAAAAAAAAAAAAAAGAAAGAAAAGTAGCTGCAACGGCCGTCCATCGATTGGGACAGTGTAGTATCCCGGTATCCCATGGATACTTGGCGTCTCTCCCGGTGGCCCGCATTCCACTCACACCTCTTCTTCCAGACAGCACGTCTGCCAATTGTCCAAGGACAAGGACTCTCTCCCTCTGATCTGCTCTAGCTGCAGAAAAGCGTTTTGAAACTGTTCCGGATTCAGAACATTTCTTCACACCTCAACCAGAGAGCTGTATCCGAACAGACATGCATACTTGCAGCCCCGTACGCTTGGCGGGCTCAAGATGGAAAAAATTTGGTTTTTAAAACTAATACACTAGCTCAAAATAATAAATTAGCTTAGTGAACAAGTAAACAGGAATAAAAATGTTCATGCATTTTAATACTTTTTTGTGCTTCCTTAACGTGAAAATAACTGGTAATGAATACAAAAAAAAAAAAAAAAAAATGAAGAAGAATAAAGCTGGCTAAAGAGAAAATTCAGGTAAATTCTCAAATTCGAAAAATCAAATGAATCCGAGTTGTTGAGTGACAGATAGAGGGTTAATGATGAAATTTCCTCCTTTTATCTTAAGTGTTGCATAAAAGCCACAATGCAATGTTTTCATCCGTAAACTTTTAATTTAGTACGGCCGATATATGCCAAAAATTGGCCGAATTGTGCCTTTAATGATAGAAGCATAAAACTTGGGGTACATGTACTACACATATTAAGATTTAATTTTAGATAGGAGGACATCGCAGATTTCGCCTATTTCATTAATGGCGGGCATTCAAAATGGCGGCCTATTGATTCGTTATGTGCGCTCGCTTGAAGTTTCTTTGATGATATTAAATGATCAGTTATGAAAACAATGACAGGTAATAATTGTTTCATATATGTAGTGTGCAATTTATAATATTATACCATATTTTATTTATGATATACATAATTTTATTCCACTTAGGACCTGATCATTAAATGAGATTACTAATACTACGTTGCCTGATTTGCATTGCATAAGTACACTAATCGATAAATGCGTAATATATTATAAATAGATAAATGCATAATATGCATAATAAACCGAAAATATTTGCCCGAAAATACATGAAAATCCCTTTGAAATCATGTATCTGGAATCTAACGTATAATTACAGAGAACTATGAACAGGAAACTGCAAAGTTCTTAAAATAGGAATTTACAGAGAACATTATGTACAAAATGATAGTAATGAGCCGCAGTAGTGGCACCATCTAAGGGTGATTTGAGTTAATATTTCTGGTACACAAAGTCAAAGGTGAGTTCAGTTGACCCCAAACTAATTTAGGCCCTTCGGCCAAGACTGGCCGCCGAGGGCGCTGCTGCTTACTAGAGCTGGGAATAAACAGCACGGTATATAATATACTTACAATATATAATGTATTTCTTGACAATTTATAAAATGGTAGTCGCAGATCTCAAGTGATCAGCTTTGCATAACTTAACTGATTTTTCTCAGTAATTGTACAGAGTGCGGAAAAACAAGAATTTTATTGAGAAACTGTTATCAAGAAATTTAATTATTTCATTTGAAACAAGTTCTTAAAGTTTAGGCAATAAGTTATATTACAAATGTATCACTAATTACAAAAAGCACCACAAGCATACAGAGCAGTCTTCCAACATCGACACTTGTGCGTGCAGCCACATAGAACCCGTTCTCTCCATGCTTGTGAAACCTGTGGTGAGGTTGTCCAGAATATTTCCCAGGGACCTTCCACTTTATTCTTCCAACTCCAGTCACCTGGTGAGGGAATCACTGGGGTTGAGACCATCCTTTAGACCCATTAGTAACCAGCTGGTAGACGGCTCTTTTTAAGCTTTGAATGAGCGCACCTTGTGAAGGAGAAAGACTGGAGGAGGAAGACTGTCAATAGCTCTGCATTGACGAGTGAATAGATGTTTTCTTGCATCATTCACACATCCATCACTACTAATTTCGTCATAAAGCAGAACTACAAATCTTTGAAACGGTTTATCATATCTTGTACTTTCTGTTGAGTTGGTCTATCAGCCAAGGTGCAAAAAGTACCAATGATGTGTTGATATGTATTACAGATGTTCCTAGTGGTCTTTTTTCGTCTTCCGCCAGAGAAGGATTCAGTGTCACACCCAGTTATTGCATTGAACAATGGTAATGCAACGCATCCACCACCACCCAAATGTCTTTCCGAGTCATGCACAGCGAAATTCGATATTACTTCCCCACTCCATGTACCACCCAGAGTTCCTCAATGTTCAGGCTTTCTGCCGATGAGATGGCAATAACTAAAACCTCAGTATCCGTGGTGCACATTTCGGTTTGGTATCCCCTTGCTGCAAAGAATCTCATAAATGATGTATAATTCGAGTTTCATCTTTTTCGGAGGTGCATGGAGTCAACCATGCGACATCTTGACGACTTATAACGAGCACATTACTGCCAATTGGGATAATTACTTGATTGTCTACAGAAATAGTTACTAAAGCTTCAGCCAGGGAAGAGAACATTTCAGACTTATTTTCATCAACTCGGAGAAATTTCTCCCAGTTTGTAAGAAGTGGACTACTTCCTTCAACACGCATTCGAGCACTTCTTCCTCTTTTGTTGCGTGGATCACTCTTCCAGCTGTCATGCAGATACACATCCCAGATGATGTGTATCCTTCTTACACATTTAAGATGAGGTTTGACATAGGGTATGAATATAGTTATTAGCATAATCTTCAAAGGATTTTGCTAATCCTGGTCGCAGCATGTTGACAATTGCAGCACCATCATTAAATATAATTTTTGTTGTTGACTTGAAAGTACTAGTAGACGCTATTCAAGACAAGTCCCCGGTTCTTAGACCCCTGACTTCGACAGAGGATAAGCTTGGTTTTCGTGTCAAAAAAATGCATCCATTACGCAACTGTGAAACATAACAACTGAAGCATTGCCATTACGCATCTGTGATTCAATATATAATTTATTGAACAACTAACAGTCATTCTTCAATGATATTAACTTTAACTATTTGTTAAACTTTTCTCGAACTGGAAGTCAGTTGAACGACTGAATGTAGAGGTGTAAGTTATTCCACTTTACAGCATCCAATATCAGTTTCGCTTTATTAATACTTTTTCTGCTGACATATTAACTCATATTGTTCAACTAAAGTTCTTTCAATGCGTGACAATATGTCTGCAAGTGATATATCAACAATATTTCTGCTCTCAAGAGCAAGAAGATCAGTGCTCTTATCACTGGATGGGTTTCTCAGATCTTGCACGACACGAGTGTGACACTTGACATGTTTTGCAAACGCCATCTGTAATTGCTTGGTAGCTTCGTGATGGCGGAGATCTTTTCCCTTCTTCTCTGCCGCGGTGCAATTGAGTTATTCAATTAAACAGTCCTTCTCAGGTCCAGATATCATCCAACGATGCAGAGCCTTTGAGTTTCCTGTTAGACCTACAGGTACTCATCACCTTTGACTGATGCGTTGTTTTGTTCGTGAGACTGATAAATAGCAATAGCAATGAATTCCCCTTCTTGATTTTTGTGAGAATTTTTTTTTTTTTGTAAATTCTTCACAGGCTAGGTTGGTTACTGCTGCTCCGAAAGGATAAACTCCGGTGCTTCAATCACCAGGTGAGTGGGGTTGGAAGAATAAAGTTGAAGGTCCCTGGGAAATATTCTGGACAACCTCACCAGAGGCTTCACAAGCATGCAGAGAACGGGTTCTATGTGGCTGCACGCACAAGTGTCAATGTTGCATAGGCGTAACTAGGGTTGGTGAAAGGGGGGGGTCACACTAAAAATGTACAGACCAAACACCAATAAAAAGTGTAAAAGAGTTGAAAATTTATTAGTCATAAATACTTGTCTCTAAAAACATACTCCGTGTTTATTTCAGGCATCTCCCGGGGGGGGGGAGGGGGAGCTACCCCCTCGGAGCAAGTCAATTCCTCCCCCTCCCCCTGACAAAAAACCTTCAGATCACAAGTTTTAAAAAAAGAAAGAAAAGAAAAATTACGCGTTTAAGGCACTTTACTTTCAGAAACACTTTCAGGAAAGGACATTGAACACTATCACGAGCGACACCAAAAGTAACTTAAAAGACATAAGACTTTATTTTGGAAAAAAAATGGGGGGGGGGGAGAGTAACCAAACTCCTTTCTGTTTCCTCTAACATCACCAAAGTATCCCGAAATTGCATTGCTAGGAAGATTTCAAAAAGTTTCCTGGGGAGAGCCCTCGAAGCCTTGCCTCCAGAGTTAGCCTAAGCATTATAGATGTAAGACCAGTTACAAACATTTAAGTTGCAGAAGCCCCAAATACCCACTCCTCTAACTTCACCAAAGATCTAAACATACATCTACTATATATACATCAAAAAGCTATCATATTATATGTAAAAAAATTCCTATTAACATCATTTCTAGTCATATATATCTATATATATGTATATATAAAGGGTATGATTTTGAAGCATGCACTGCCCTTCCTAATTCTTAACTCGCTCCCCCTGCTCCGGAGCCAAGGCAGTATCCAGAATTGTTTTCGGGGGGGCCCAGACTTCGACACACTTATGTTAAGCAAAGTTTCAGGGAGGAATATATGATACATTGCAAAAGATTTCTGGGGGGGGGGGCGGCCCGTGGGTCCCCCTTCCCTTCTGGATACGGCCTTGATTCACAAAAACATTAAACATTCATTACTAGATCTATTAGTTTATTTTTTAATTCAAATGCAATAGAATATTCAATATTCAGCGCTAAGCAATCTTCTATGTCCAGGCATTCATAATATTAAAACTGGGAAATAGTGGAATTTTAGGGGAAAAAAATCCAAATTCCCCAACAAATATGATCATCCCCACAGTAAATTTTTAAAAATTTTGTTAAATTTGTAGCAAAACATACCTCAGAAGTGGAAGCGTCTGAATTGAATTTTCTTTTCTTTTTGGATGACGAACGTGTCCATCGCTGCAGTGCAAACATTATTATGTATCGAAAATAACTAAAAATTTAGCTTAAATATAAATAATACTTGATTGTAAATTAAAGTGCAGCATTAAACCGTAGCAGTGAGATTGGAAACGTTGAACGAATGATTTCCAGAGTCGTAAGGCAATCAGTGATGGACCATAATAAGAAAAAAAAACATTTAAAATATAAGAGATGAGAGAACATCTGTAAATGAGAATGCAATGCAAATACAGTTCATCAGTTTTCCAATCGGCTCATCTACAAAAAAGATTTTACCAAAATGGGTGTTTGGACAGGAAGTCATAAATAAATACAAATTGCTCTTTAAGTTTCTTGATGAGCATCACTTCCTGGCTTGAGGGTTTAATCCATTAGGACAATTGTTGGCTAGGGGTCCTTTATTTTCAGACCCCAGCGCCGAGTTATCAGAAAACAAAACTCCATCATAGTAGAGAATATTTTCCACGAACCTTATTACTTGTGCGATTGTATACCAAAATTGCTGCCTTTGGGTAAAAAGGACATCAAGAAGGAAAGAAAACCATCTGGAGTGATTGAAAGGATCTCTGTTTGTGTGTGTGTTGTACGGGGATTGAAGCCACCTTTTGCTGTAACCCTCCCCCCCCCCAAGGTGACAAGGGGGTTGATTATAACCAGATGAAAAGTCCTCTTTATTATGAGCTGCATACTTTGGTCATGATCACAACCCTTCACAGAAAGAGGAAATAAAATCATATGCATATGTGTTTAATTTTCTTAGGGAAAAAAAATATGTGCTTTGCAAGGCCGTAGCCAGAAATTTTGTGAGCCTAAATGTGCCTCAATAAGTCAAACCCAAAGGGGGGGGTTTGAACCCCCAAAACCCCCCCTGGTTACGCCTATGTAATGTTGGAAGACTGCTCTGTATGCTTGTGGTGCTTTTTGTAATTAGTGATACATTTGTAATCTAACTTATTGCCTACACTTTAAGAACTTGTTTCAAATGAAATAATTAAATTTCTTGATAACAGTTTCTCAATAAAATTCTTGTTTTTCCGCACTCTGTACAATTACTGAGAAAAGTCTGTTAAGTTATGTAAAGCTGATCACTTGAGATCTGCGACTACCATTTTATAAATTGTCAAGAAATACATTATATATTGTAAGTATATTATATACCGTGCTGTTTATTCCCAGCTCTAGTAAGCAGCAGTGCCCTCGGCGGCCAGTCTTGGCCGAAGGGCCTAAATTAGTTTGGGGTCAACTGAACTCACCTTTGACTTTGTGTACCAGAAATATTAACTCAAATCACCCTTAGATGGTGGCACTACTGCGGCTCATTACTATCATTTTGTACATAATGTTCCCTGTAAATTCCTATTTTAAGAACTTTGCAGTTTCCTGTTCATAGTTCTCTGTAATTATACGTTAGATACCAGATACATGATTTCAAAGGGATTTTCATGTATTTTCGGGCAAATATTTTCGGTTTATTATGCATATTATGCATTTATCTATTTAAAATATATTACGCATTTATCGATTAGTGTACTTATGCAATGCAAATCAGGCAACGTAGTATTAATAATCTCATTAAATGATCAGGTCCTAAGTAGAATAAAATTATGTATACCATAAGTAAAATATGGTATATTATTATAAATTGCACACTACATATATGAAACAATTATTACCTGTCATTGTTTTCATAACTGATCATTTAATATCATCAAAGAAACTTCAAGCGAGCGCACATAACGAATCAATAGGCCGCCATTTTGAATGCCCGCCATTAATGAAATAGGCGAAATCTGCGATGTCCTCCTATCTAAAATTAAATCTTAATATGTGTAGTACATGTACCTCAAATTTCATGCTTCTATCATTAAAGGCACAATTATGTCATATATCTGCCGGACTAATTAGCGTCCTGAGTGCTGAAAATACGGAACACGTGAAACGTGAAAACGAGAATTTTCACGTTTCTTTTATGGGATCATTACTCTTTCAAAAACAGAGAAGCAAAATTGTTGCCATGTCTGCGAAATCACAAACGAATCGTATCACTGTAAACATACACTCGTAAATCCATTTTCGATTTGCGAACACTGACCTTTTGAGTTTATCTTCATAAATCTTTATCGCTAAGGAAACTTGTGTATGAGATGTAAGATACAGAACACGGATCAAAATCGATAATTGCAATGCGCATGAAACAGGAAAGCTTTTTTAATCTTCAAGAAGCAAAATTTAGAAACGAATTTTTTAGTAGTAGGAAGAAGAAAATAATACATCCACGGTTGGGAAAACAAATCCAGATGCGGTACCTTATGCTGCCCATTGCTTAAACATTTCATTTGTTGACAAGACTGAGAAGTCTGTCAGTTTTCTCTCTGTTCTTGCATTCTTTTAAATGTTTTAACCTTTTATTGGATGTAGTTTCAACCCTTCTATTATTGACGGAGCTCGTCAAATTTCTTGTGGTACTGTGTTATTTTAATTGTTTATAAGTCCAGCTGGATTTTGGAGTCTTACTTTGCGTTGATGATCTTGTTAAGGGCTTAAAAATAAAAAATGCATTTTAGTCATATTGGTTGTAGCTTAATTAAGCATTTCAACATTGAAATAATAAAATATATGACCAAAAGAAAAAAATATACTGTAGTACTTACTCCATTTCATGTTCGCAATAAATTTACGTTCCGATTTTTCATCATTTTTTTTTACCCCCACAAGAAATCCAACTTTAAATATTTCCCAATTTTTAGGTTGTTTCTAATTTTTAGGTACATTTTAGTTTATGCAGGTAGAGCATAGTTTACGCAACGACGCGTGGGGATTTGTTCCGATGCGCCGATTCTAGGGCTTCTCCAGCTTTTCAAATTTCCAGAGTATTCTTGAAATTGGAATATTTTCCCAGATACTTTTGAAATTATTGTTAAAAGAAAACATTTTTTGAACCTTCCTTTGCTTTTGGCTAAATGGTGTATATTTTCCAAACATTTTTTCATTTGTTTTTTTTAAATACGAGAAAAGGCACGTTATGAATAGAGGGGGGCCCATAATTTTCAGTTGCCCCTTGGGCCCCACTCTAATACGCGGGATTCTCCATGCGGGTGTATTATAACCCCAATTAATCCAGATGAACAAGTTTCCGTTAATGTCTGATTTTGTTAGCAAAAACCATCCTTAATTTTACGCATGCGTCAGATCTGCTTTGATTTCATCAAAATAAGAGTGCAAGAAGAGATACAAATACAAATACCACAGTAACAACCAGCAAAAGGCTCTGAGCCCAGCTAGGATGGACCTAGTCAAACTACCCATCCCCAATGAACATGAAGAGCCCTCTGAAAACTTTTTACCCCACTGCAAGTAAAAGTCGATTTCAATGAACTATTCCACCTGCCTACAACCTATTGAAGTAGTCATTTTTCCTAAGTTCAAGATTTGTCTGAGATTTTAAAAGCTTAAAAAAATGAGCTCTGGTTCTGCCTTCTGTGCATAAATGTAGCCCATCAACATTTTGCATGCTAATGAATTTAAATCTCTGAATAACATCCCCTCTAACTCTCATTTGCTCGAGACTATACACATTGAGCCTTTTAAGTCTAACCCCATCATATAAGTCAAAGAGAACGCTTATTAACCTGTAGCCCTCTTTTGAATCCTTTCCAATAAGGTCGTATCCTTTTTTTAGATATGGAAACCAGAACTGAACAGTATACTCCAAATGAGGTCTTACCAGACTTCTGTTGGTTGGTTGGTGTCGTATCCTCAATTGAATAATAGCTCATGGTGTGCTTGAATAGTCTTTGCTATCTCTATACCAGACTTCTGTACAATGGCAATATAACTTCCCTATACTTGTTCGAAATAGACCTGTTGATAAACCCAAGCATTCTATTAGCTTTGTTGCCTAATATGCTACACATCTGACTACACTTGAAGTCGTGATTAATTAATACTCCTGGATCAACAACTGCTTCTGCTCCACGTATGGTTCCTTGTAAATAATAGCTTTCATCTTTATTACCATGACCAAAATGAAGTATTTGACATTTCCCTATACATTAAAAGACATACCCACTTAAGGCTCTTCACTACCAAATCGGAAACTCAGCGCTGACAAAATCTCCGAAATAGTGGCAACAATGTGGGAGTGTCTTATTCAATCTCTTTGCGCTGGTAATTGGCCTATTCTTGTGATGGACAGCGTCAATCACTATGTCTCTCAATGGACAGCTATAAATCTTTCGAAGGGGATCCGCGACACCCCTGCTGGTAGTTGCGGTCGGACGTGGGCACAGGAGCGGGGTCCAAAACATCTACCCTTTTCCTAGAAAAAGACACTGTTCCTGACCCCGGGGCTGTTTCTTTTCTCAACCTCGGAAAAATCTTTGACTCTCCTTGGAACGCACAAATTGTTCCTTGAAACTAGCACGCTGTTGAAGCCGACTTCTTTCTTTCTTCCTTTCTTTTTCCTTTTTTTTTTTAAATTCAGTTCACGTGATCACATGAGTTATCGTAAAATACAATGTTTATTATTTTTCGAAGTACTTTTTTTCTTTCAATCTACTGCTAGAATTAGTAACTGTTACTGTTAGCGATTTTAAAATATGATTTTATCTTGTAAGACATCGAAATCTTAATGACGCGTATATATCCTTGATTTTTTTATATATTTAAGCAAACCAAAAAAAAAAGGCTTTCAGAAATAAAAACAATGTTGTTTTTTTAAATTTGGTTAAAATTAATAGAAAATGCAAGGATATATGCGTAATTCCACAAAAGTGGTAAAGAGTGTGTTCCATATAGATGTTTTAGTTACGTTTCATTTCTTAAAGAATATCTAGACACACGGCAGTGTGTCCGCCAAGTTCAAAGACGGCGACACCGGCCAATGTGTATTTTTACCCGAACCATTTCAAGCTACTTTCGACATCATTACTCAAAAACTATTAGGCCTACATACTTGAAATTTTGTGCTTCAAATAGGGGCCTCTTGAACCCCTAGAACATTAAATTTCATTGATGTAACTCTTATAGTTATCGAATTATTAAGGTCTAAAAAGTGTAATTTTTATCATTGTCTGACTGACTCGCTCATCAAAAACAAAAACTACTAATAATAAGTGACTTAGAAACTTGAAACTTGGCATCAAGGTTGACAATTAAGCTTATATAAAAGAAAAAACCCGAAACTTGGGAAAAAATACATGATCTTGTATTTCTTGTAACGGAACTACAGTGTTCTACTGCTAAATTGGAATCAGGTACGTTCAAAGATGGCATAAAATTGTTTTCTTTTGTCCCTCTTTGTTTTTCTCTTATATCAAAACAAAATAGTTCAAAATTTGACTTCAAACGAAGAGCACTTTCAATTTTACTACCCTGGCTAATAATACAAAAAATAAGTAGCTCATTAAGATAAGTTACGTTCAAGAACACAATAAGAAGACAATTAACTATTATAGCTTGCCACATGATTTTACTAACTGCATGTTAGAAATGTTTCTATTTGGGGGATTTTTTTGAATATAATGTATTGACATTTAAAACTTGCCAAGTTAGGAATCGGATACCAGAGAAGGGACCGTTCATAAATGATGCCAAGCTTTTTTCTGATATATTTGACCCCCCTCCCCCCTTTGTCACAAAATTTCACACTCAACGGACCCCCTCGCTCCCTTTGTCACACGTCACGCTATGTTGTATATGCCTGATGTCACACTTCTTGTTACCCCTACCCTCCCCTTTCCACACTTTGTCACAATTTCACAAACCCCCTCCCCCCCTCGAAGCGTGACATCATTTTGAATGATCCCGAAAGTAACAAGTTGTTTTTAAATGAATTGAAGAACACTGTACATTCCTATAGCTATGATTAAAATATCTGCTATGGAAGTTGGCACCTCTCATATTTCAGCTCTTTTATCGGTGACACCGACTACTCCGAAGATTGTTTGTTCTACCGAACTTGGCCCCTTTTTCATTTATGTTTTTGTTCAATATATATATATATACAGGTATATTGCATAATTTTAAACTTTGTTTATTACAGTAATTCTCATATTTAACTATGCCAAAATTTAAATTTTTACTCCACTAAAAATAATTTTTTTTCAGTGAAATATCATCCACGTGCCCTATCCCACAGCTATAGTTTTTCTTTTCTAAAAATTCTGGACATGAAATGGTTAGTGATTGCAGCTCCATTTTTTTTCTATGATTAAATTGGTGTCCCCGACGTTTAAACCACCCTTTCACATTGTCATTTAAAGGTTTTTCCTTATTTACCATTGTAAATAAAGCCAGACCGAGCACACAAATATCTAGCCAAAGAGCTGCCATCCCTCCACAACACACACAAACACAAAAAGCCCAATGGTGATAGTCCTGATGCACACTTCTTTCGTGCTTTTTCTGTCTTTCAACCTAGGGCACTATATAGTAGCTTGATTTCAAAATTGGGTACAATCGCTCTGACTTGATCTGACTTGTTTCTCCTCACATGGGGAGCTCAATCTGTCAGGAACTGTTCAGTTCATTGCTTAACTATCTTCTATTTTCAGAAGTTTACCTTTGTATTCCAGATCATTTAGCGTTCCTGAAAAGTAAATATATTTTCCAGTCTGAGTATGTGTGTGTGCCGGCTTAAAAAACATTGTTTCTTTGAGAAGTGCTTTCCTCCCCTTCCAAATATATTTTTTTCTTAGGACCTCATCACAATCCCATATTAATAACATAAAGATATTTTTAAACCCCCTTTTTCTCGGAACATAGTTGGTTTATAACCTATCTCTCGATAGACTGATTGCGCAGTTGAGATGTGTGCTTCGTGCACAGCAATTACAGTAAATAAAATAGCAGCAAAGAAGAAAAGAAAATAATATAGTATAGAAGAGAAGAAAAGTTATGGGTGATTGATAAAGTTAAAAATGATGCAACGAAAACGAGTATTATTTTGTTATATGGTTCTGCTGTATAGTTTCACTATACCGCGGTTATGTTATAACGCGGGTGCCAAACATGCCCCCCGACGCCCGTGTTTTAACGGGGATTTACTGTAGTAGAAAAATCTTATAATAAATTGATCGAAGTTGTCATTTAGGAAATATTTCTTTCATTTTCGCTGTTTCAAACATGCAAATAAAAACGAAATAGACATGTACTTTATTTGCAGGATTGAGATAAGGGGTCGTTCATAAATGATGTCACGCTTTTTTCCTATATATTTGACCATCTCCCCCCCCCCCTTTGTCACAATATGTCACTCTTCAGCGGACCCCCCTTCCCCCCTTTATCACATGTCACGCTATGTTGCACAATGCATGACGTCAGAAATCATGTTACCCCCTCCTCCCTCGAAGCGTGACATCATTTATGAATGATCCCTAAGACAGAAAGACTAAATGTTTTATATGAGTCGTCAAGATTCAAAACCAGATACATCCACTTTTTTTTCGATTTCAACTTTTTTAGACTTTCTAATAGTTTAAAGTAATCTTTATATGGTGTTAATTTTTTAAGTTTCTAAAGCAGCTACATCATGCTAAAAAGTGGGTTTGAAATGTGCCGGTTAGTTACAACCCCCCTCCTCCCCCCATTGACCATGCTTGTTAGCTCTTCTTTTTTCCCTCCAAATACCTTCCGAGGATAAACTGTTTTTATGTCAAAATTTCAGCAAGTTAAAAGTTAATCCCAATGCTCTCAACTAGAAATTCGAATTTCTTAGATATTAGATTTTTGCCCGCGTGAAAAATTTCATTTTTTGGATGTAGCTGGTTTCGAAACAAGACGACTCATATAAAGAACTCAATCATTTTACCCTAAAATTTGAAAATTTTTACAAATTAAATTAATTTATCAATTAAAATAGACAATAAAATTTTTCTGAGGTGGCCCTCATTTTCTTGGTGCCCTAAGAAAGTACTAATTTTGCTTACGGGTTACTACAGCACTCGACATTGCTTAGAGGGGGATGGGCATCTGGCATCCGTCCCTTTGGTAATATACAAAGACCAAAATCTTTAAATTATTCTCTCGGTCTCGGTTTAGGATTCATAGAGTATGAATTAAAAGGGGCACTTGCATGTAATGCCATACATCTCTACTAATAATAAACCAGCAAGTATGTCTGTGTGTGTGTCGATTCCAAGTCCTTATAATCGTGCTCTTTGTGTGGGTACCTTAATTAAACAAACATAATGCGTTTTATCATAGTTTCTTTTTGCATTTTTTATGTGTGCGTCTTTCTCACAAGAAAATAAAGTTGCTTAAATATGTAGGATCGCTGATTGATTGCCGTGGGAGGCTAATTTTTAATTCTGTGGAATGCTATACATCTTAAAAGAATAACATAATGTATACACATTAAAAAATTACCAGTGTATAAATGGCGAACCAACTGGTCCTTTCACTTCTGAATACGGGCAGGGCAATGCGGGTAGCGCTAGTATTATATAATGTTGTATAGATATTTCGCTGGTTCTTTTCTGGAAATATGTTCATTCATAGCAGAAAATATTTGGTCTATTATTTAATATTTAATATCATTATGCTATTAAAAACAATTTTATAAGCACTAATAATGAGTTTCTTAACCTTTTTGTATTTTTGTGAGATAATTATATTACTTTTAACACCCCAAATTACTTTTGGAACACACATAAATAAATAAATGAAAATATTTTTTTCATCTGCACTTACAATATATCGATATTTCTTTAACATACTCTTCAGCATTTAATTTTCAAATTGAAAATAACAACATTAATGAACATAAAATTTTGATTCATAGTAGCGTAATGTAAAAATGGTGTTATGTTTATTGATCGAACTGCATTTTTATAGTACTCTTTAAGACGGTTTCTGCTATGTTAAAGACGCAATATTCGATTTTATCATAGAACGATTTTCTTCATCAAGCATTAAGGAAAATAGAATGTAATGCAAAAACTTCTTTTCCGCTTGAACTCGGAACCGAAAACTGAACGGGTATCACAAAACATACAAAGCGATCGGTAAAGAATGGACGGACCTCCTGGGCAGCTTGTAAACAAAGGAGACTGATTGCTTGTCACTTTAGCGAGAGGGGAATAGGTCCCTCTAGGCACGCTAGGTCCCTCGAATGGGCGGGCCAAGGTGTGGTTTGTTACGGGGCGTGTATTTTCGTAGTTTTTCAAACTTTTTCAAAAACAACACTTTTACTCCTACTAATAACAGGTACACAAATTTTCTCAGATATAAACTTAAAATATGGTTTTAAAGAGAAATATTCAAGCTTGGTTTGCTTCTTTTCCGTTTGCCCGTATCTTTTCCCAAAGTTTTAAAAATAATTCATTGAAATTTAAAAATGTTATAAAAAAATTTTGAAGTTCACCACAGAAAAAATGAAAAGTAGCAAACCGTCAACTAGGTCCACTCTATCGTTTAAAAGAAACCGCATGAAAATATTCAAATAACTTCTCGAGTTATGAGTAGGACTTTTTGCAGATTTTCCCGTAGAGATAGCATTAGCGCCGAAAAACAAGATGGACGGTAGCGAAGAGCCTTAATTGCCCACCTAGAAACTTGATTTAAATCCTCTAGATGCTGATAGACTTGTTTTCCGGCGTCAACAATTCCCATGTCTTTGACATCATCAGCAAAAGTATTGATGTTTCTGGAAATACTCTCCCTAATAACACTAATAAAAAAAATAATAACTGCCCTAAAACTGAACTTTGTGGAATACCACTTAAAACTTCTAAGAATAATTGCGCTTAAATGATACTCTTTGTTTCCTCCCAGTCAGCCAATTTTTTATCGAAATTAAAGATGAAAATGAATGGAATGTTTACATATCCTCTGAAGAAGTAATGTACTTGGAAGCGTTCTTTTCTTTCTGTCTTGCTTTTTCAGTTGAGGATTTTGATCAGAGAAGCAATGCCGTGAACGTAGGAAAATACAGTAAATTCGCTTCTAAAATATAATTTCGTAAAGTATCCATCGCTGCGCAACACTCATTGTCGGAATAAAAGCGTCAGCTAGTAACAGGCGCCGCTTTCGTAAACGAACCGAATTGTCCTTATATTCTTTCGTAATATAAATAATTTGAAGAATAACGAGCTAAATATGGATGACGCTCATTCAATTCCACAAAACAGATCAGAGACTAATAATGAGATGAAGCCTCAGATGTTCCGCGTCAGAAACACCGCATTATTCTGTTGTATTCATTTCAGATCTTTTGCTTTTTGCGACAAAATTCAGTAGATTTCCCTAATTTTACGTAGATCATTAATCACTTGTCTCAATGAACACTAAACCAATTTTCGAGCGATATTCAAAAAAGAGTCAGTTTGTCAGTTACTTATTAATACGAATTTTTTTATTATTTTTTTTATAGCTTGAATACAGCTTTATGCAATTACAGGACAATGGTCATTGGAAAGACTCCAAATCTTATCGTTTTTGGGACATTTATGAACATATATTTCCTGGAATAAGAACGCATGGATTTAACTATTAGTTGATTACTTTTGCGAGCAATTTTTGGAAACTGCACTTCGCGGAGAATAGTTTGAAATTTTGTATTGCGAAAAAGTGAGATTTCCTTATAAAGACTGATATAAATGAATTAATTTAAATGTAAGAAAGTTATAAAATATTATAGTTACGGCAACTGTGCACTTGAGAACACCAACGTAGTAAGGTACAATTTTGAGTTACAAATTACATAAGGGAAATAGTCACAAATGATGTCACGTGTCGAGGAGGAGAGGGGAGTTTGAGGAATTGTGACAGTTTGGGACAAGGGGAGGGAAGGGGGTAGCAAAGAAACGTGACATCACATTTTGGTTAAAATAAAACATTTAAAATCAGCACAATCAATACTTTTATATCTTTTTTTTGTAGTTTTTTTTTCTGTATATTCTCATAGATTTCATTTTGCATCAAAAACATTGGTGCTGATGTAAGTTTAAATTAACTTATATTTAAAAGAAAATCTTCTTGGGCACTTATAGTTTTAATTTACATTAGCGCGGGTTATTTTTATAGTATTCGAATAATTAATATTTTTTAAAGGCTAAATGCCCAAGGTACCTGTAAACAAAATTTCGTACTTCTGGACCGTTCCATCTCGCCTGGAGGCGATCGACAGACAGACAGACACACACACACACACAAACTTTCGGTTTTATTTATATAGATTTTGACATTCATTTTACGGGACCATTCTCCATACTGCACAGGAGTTTTTAACTAAATGTTATCATTTATAGCGATTTTTGTTATTCCAATTAATTATTACTATTTATAATTTCATTTATTTTAGTATTTGTTCTCGAGTGAATTAGCACACATGTCATTTGCCTATTTGAGCTTGGCTGAAAGGTTTTTTCGCTTCCAAAGCTTTGCTTGCTGCTGTTCGTTTCTGCAAGCTACAAAATTTCGTCGTTCTGTTTCCTGTCAATGAATAATAGCTAAAAACTAATTATACTAATACAAATTTATTGATTAAAACCGTTCTAATGGAATATAATCGTCCTTTCTGTGTGGGTACTTGAACTAAACAAACAAAATGCGCTTTCTCTCAAATATATATATTTTTTTCGTTTCTTTCTTTTCTTTTTTCCCTTTTAATTGTATGTGTTTTGTAAAAACAAATGCTTAAATGTGTTAGGATCGCTGATTCATTGCCGTGGGCGGATAGTTTTTAATTACGTGGAATGCTATACTTTTTAATAAAAATAACATAATTTACACATAAAAAAGTTACCAGACACAATGGCGAGCCGACTGGTCTTTTCATTTTTTAACACGGGCATAGCCGGGCGGTTACCGCTAGTCAGAAATAAAACAATAACTCTAGTTAGAATATTACATCAGCCAGCACTTATGCTGCTTACATTCATCAAAATCTATTTTGGTGTAATTACATTAAAATTCGCTTCCCTCTAGTGTATGAATTGGATGCTTGATTGAAATTTTCATTTTGGCGAGGACCTTGGCGGCTATTATTTCATTAATACTTTTTAATAAATTTCATAAGCCCAGACACTTTAATATTTGGTGGAACATAAACATCTAACTCTTCGCATGAGGTTAGTAAATCACATTTCCGAGCTTTCGTTAAGCAGGACATTTTTTCTTGTAATAAAATAAACTTAATTTTTTATCAAGACAAAATAAAATCGCTACTCACATATCTGCAATTCACTGTCAGTCCAAAGAACAACTTATTGAATTATTTTAACATCGTATGACCATTTTTGAGCATGCAGGTCTGCACGTTCGCCTTTCATTAAATTATCTAATATAAAAGCAGAGCCCCCTATACTTAGTATAGGGGACTCTGATCAAAGTCACGTTATAAATAAATTGATAAATATTTCTTTCAGAGATTTGGGCAAAGTAATTCAAAATGGCAATGATAGAAAAAAATGAACAATGAAAATGGTTTGAAATATGAGTTTTTTAAATTATATCTTCGTTATATTTCAACCAATTTGTTCAAATTATATACCTAAACCTTCCTCATGAGTCACTCTATTTATTAGTGCAAACAGCTCTAAAATCACTTTAGTGGATCGAAAGTCTTTATGATATGTCGAAACGTATAGTCGTATTATATATATAAAGATTGCAAACTAAACATGAAACAACGGTAATTTTTTCAATTAATATTGTTTGTTAATTATGTTTATAAAATAACATATACAGGTGCTCAGTTATTCCAAAAATGTACATTCATATGCCCAAATATCCTCAAACTTTTACAGTATAACCTGAGCGGTAACTTTGAATCTAGTGAAAAACATTATGCGAATCAAGCCTAATATGATGATGTTCTTTATTACTCCTTAATTATTATGTCCTTAATTTTTAGTTTTATATTTGTACCATGTCAATGTATTTATTATTAAAAATATATATATGCAGACCAAAAACATAGGAAAATAATTTTTTTTTATTGCCACAAAGTATTTTCTTTAATGCGAGAACTACAGACAGAACTATTAACTTCTGTGATATACAATTTCTTTTCACAGAATGTAAAACAAAAAATAAATAAATAAATAAATAACAAGCCTGCACATAACTGTTTTCCTTATCCGGAAGCTAAAACATTCACTAACTGAATGAATGCAATTTTCCCCCAACATCTTACAAAGCTGTTATTTTATCTTGGAACTGCAATATTTCACCGCCATTTTCTGCAGGGGTAGAGAATTTTTTTATCGAATATTTTTTTCAAAATATTCTGCTTTACCTCTCCCTTTAGTCCATTACATAAATCTATGTTATTTAGTACAGAATTTTTTCTTTTAAAAACCTCTGCAATATTTACATAATCGATTTTTTTTACCCAGGAGCTTAACAAAGTTCAGTCATTGCTTGCTTCGTTGAGTTATTCCCTTACCTTTAAAATAAACTCTCTTCATTTAAACGAACTCTTCTAGTTCCTTCATGTCTCGTTTCAGCAGGTGTAATCTCATCACTTTCAAAAATAGATTTTACTAGTCTTCTGCTTTTGCTTAGCACAAATTGTGTTTTATAAGCATACTTTTTCTATGCAATGCGCCGTGACAAAATTTCTTCACCACTATTTAGAAAACTTCGCTCTTATTTTGTTCCCTTTCATTATGAACGCATTATGAAATTTTATTTAGAATTACTCTGCAGAAACAGGTTTTTATTTTTGGCACGATAATTTTATTTACGCTCTTTGCTGAGTTATCCAGAAAATTTCGTGTTAGATTTTGTTCCTTATTCAGGGCCACCATTCGAATTTTTTCCTGGGAGCTGGAGGGGGGGGGGGAGGAAAAGGCAAATGTGCTCAACATATATAGGGTGGTTATGATTGAAGGTGTCCTGTTGATAGACCTACGTAGACCTTGTTCTAGCAGATGTCAGTCATTGAAACTTTGTGAACTAATTTTTGTTAAACATACTTCATCATGATAATTTTTGTTAGACATACTCATACTCATGTAGGGAACACAAAGAATTTCAAGTCTGTATCACAAAACTAAAAAATAAAACAATTGTTAAGGATTGTACAACATTTCCAGAAATACAAAGCAGAGGAAAATGCGGTTTAAGATCTTAAATGCCGAATGAAAACAGCTAAAGTCATTTACAAAAATGGGATTACCAGAAAGCTCGCACAAGTTTGAAATTTCACACGAATCGTTAAAACTGTTGATTAAAAATGAAAATAAATGGGGTGGGGAAGATAATTTCGACAATTTTGAGGTACTGTCCTCCCTTAAAGGCTTAGGAAAGTAAGACGTTCATCAAAGGCATGGCCAACTAGATTAATAGGCCGGAGAACTACTTGGTCACATGTGACATTCCATCCGCTAAAAAAAAAAAAAAAAAAAAAAAAGCCAAAATCTATTTACTTCCCTCTCAACGGAACAGATAAAGTCACATGATCACTTAGTTATTTAGCCTTCAATATCTAATTGGCCGTCGCACAGATGTGCAGCAAGGTTCACGATTGATGATCGTAATGATAGCATAAAAACTAGCCAGAGAAAATTGCGGCAAGTTTAGAAACAAAATCTTTATCCGCCACAAATAGGCTTGCCATTCTTCAGCGCGGAGTAGGGGTTTGAACCCCAGACCTTCTATCAATTAGTTCTATGTTCTGTTACCAGATTGGTCCAGCATCACAAACACAAGAGCAGAATTGCAAATTAGAATTCTGTTGAATGGATGGAAGTTATAAAGAAAAATCGCTATCGCTCATATCTAAAATTATTCATTCAAAAACTTTAGTTTTGAGATATGATCAGTTTAAACTTGTAAATCGTTATGAAAAGTAGCAAAAATTATTTTGCAAACTCACACATACAGTAGGTTTTTGCTGTAACTTTTAAATTGCGAAATCAGGTTAATAACAAGAAATAACTAATTTCAAATCCTAATTCACTGCTGCAGGCTGCCTTATTATTATTATTATTATTTATTTATATATTCATTTTTATTTTTGTGCATGTGTGTGTGGACTTTGTGACTTTTGCTTGAACGCGTTGTTGTTCCTAAACTTTCTAAACAGCATGAATGAAAATTAAAAAAAAAAAAAAATAGTGCGGAAATTGCAAATGATTGTTAAGCAGTAGCTTACTTTTCGCCTGGTAGTCTAGTGGTTAGGGCGTCGTTCTTCGAACCGAAAGGTTTGGAGTTCGGAACTAGACCCGCTGAAGACCCCACCATGCGCACTTGGAAATACGTGCATGTAAAATCCGTGGACCCTGAAGTTCCGAGGCAGTGTCAAAGGCACCGGAGGTTGGAGAAAATTTCACTCCCCTTCAGTCTCAGAAAACCGAAAGTAGTTAGAATTTTGAAAGTATTTGAAACTAGTAGTTGGGAAAAGTAGTTTAACTAATAGTTAACTAGTTCAAAACTAAAGTAGTTACAACTAGTAGTTGGCACTAGTAGTTAACTACTTCTAGTTAACTACTGCCGAACACTATTGTTAGACAATAGTTTGAAAAAATAAATTTTAATTATTTGAAGTTGCATTTGTGTAATTGATTAAAGTAAACAGATTACGAAACTACCAGAAGAGTTAAAATAAAATAAATCAAAGCTTCCTAATTAGCGTTAGCGTATTAACCTGGCAAACGAAAATTAAGCTAATAGCCTGTCATTAATTTTAACTTCCTGGCATTAAGAAAAAAAATGTTTAACATTAAGCCAGTCTCTCAAACTATTCATTATACCACCAGGGGAAATTATCAATGTAATACTCATAGGCACCACGATTTGGTTCCCTAATGGATTAATCGATAAAATGTTTTCGCGCGTCATATTAAAAATTTTCTGAGCATTTTATCAGAGTTCAAGGTATGAACTCCTCATGAAAAGTAAGTTCAGTGTGGAAAATATTCACTTCGACGCAATTCTTCCTTGAAACTCTGAAAAGGGAATAATTCGTTTTTATATATAGTGCAGTAATGATCTTAGAGCATGGATTAAACATGAGTGTCTACAGCTTTTATTTCTGACTAAACATTTAGTGGAGGACTGAATTACCCAGGGCCATTTAAACAAAATGTTCCCTTTTCTAAGGCCCTGGGGTTACCTAGGGAAACTGGATTAACTGGACCTTTACTGATGTATTAACACATTCATCACAGCAATGGACTTGCCCTTTTTTCCACTCTGCCGAAATTTTGTGAAAACATGACAATATGAACTGGGATGTTCTGAAGATTTAATACACGATGCAACAGCACAGAAAAATATGTAATGATATGAGCAACCTGTAGTTGTTACAATAAATTCAAAATAGCTTTATGAACACCTATTCGTTTGTTGCATCGTATTTTGTGTATTTACTTTTCATTGCGCATATAAATTAATAATTTTCTAAGTTTTCTTAATTAAGTTAAAAAGTATTTTTCACTTATGTTAATTTCCTTAAGAAAGATAAAAAAATGAAGGGTCCACTGGAAAAACGACCTAAGTCACAATTCTACTCTTTGAAATTTGCTTTATGTTTTATTCAATTATTTTATAACACAAACGTTAATTTTAACTATAGGAGACTACTTTTCTGTAACACCCAAATTCAAATTTATAATACATATATTTATAATATATAATTTATAATAAAACGTAACGCAAAGTTCAAAAAGTAGTGTGTGACTTAGGTCGTTTTTCCAGTGGGCCCTTCAAATATATTTTTTAAAGATTTTTTTAATTAAGTAAAACAATATTGGTCAAAATTTTCTTAACTAAGTCAGAAAAAAAGTTATGTGCATTTTGTTAGCAATATTAAAAGATAAAATTGAATTGCCATATATTTTTTTACAAAGTAATGAAACTTAAGTACTTGCATGCAAAAATTTACTGCAATGATACTTAGGGATCAATCATAAATGATGTCACGCTTCGAGGCTGGAGGGGGGTTCGTGAAATTGCGACGAAGTGTGACAAGGGGAGGGGAGGGGTAACAAGAAGTGTGACATCAGGCTTATATAACATAGCGTGACATGTGACAAAGGTGGGAGGGGGTCCGTTGAAGTGTGACATTTTGTGACAAAGGAGTGTCAAATGTATAGGAAACAAGCGTGACATCATTTATGGACGGCCCCTTATGCTATCCCCTTTTATTCGTTCAACTAATGATTTCTACAATTTGATTTGCCTTTGCAATAAAAAAATGAAACACAATCATCTTCAAAATTTTAAATGTTTGTAAAATCTTAATAATTGTATTAACCCCTTAACTAGTCAACTTTTTATCAGAAATTTCATTTAAAAAAGCATATTTTTTTGCTGCACAAAATTGAACTCCAAACTTAACATGAAAGGAAAATGAAGGAATTTTGTTTTGTTATTATTATTATTTTCATAAATAATGAATTTAAACATTTGGAAGACTAATGTCCTTGAATGTTTTTCTTTTCGCAATCACAGATTATAGTTAATGAAAACACGTCTCACGAACTTAAAAATATTTTTGAGAAAAAAAAAATATAGAACCGACTTCAAATTTAAAATTGCTCTAAAAAGTGTAACATAAATTTATTCTTTAAACAACATTGATACGACTTTTAAACATAATTTATGAAGTCGACGCAAAATTATATAATTATCATTACGCCATGTGTTACTTTACTTGAAACTGTTGCAAACTCTGGACCATTCATATTTGTAAGTGATTCATGATTAAGATTACAAAAGATTTAATCTATCATAATTTTGATAATCACATAATAAAATGTACAGTTGGTAAGTTAATTGCGGTATGATCATCCACAGATAACTGGCACATACTCATCCTCTCTCACAACATTCTAAAGAAAAACGATTTAAAAAAAAAAAATCTAAAATCTTACGGTAAAAGAAACAATTTGACCAAGTACTTTTGATATTTGGACGTTTCTGCGCATGGCAGAAAAAACGAATCCATTCGTGTTTTAGGGAAGTTCGTTTCGCAGGTGCGTTTATTTAATATGCGAATCAGAATGTTTGCTTCACTGCTTGTTGAAAACAACTAAATTTATAAACTGGCATATAGCATCAGTCCGGAAGAAATCAAGTATGCTAAATGAAGTAGAACGAGGACAAAAACGGCACATTTCATATACCAGCAGTTCCTCCCTTGAACATGAATGGATTCTTTTTGGCACTCTGCCAGGCAGCTTGCTCTGGATGGTAGTAGAACTGTATTTAACATTACAGTAAAAATCTGTAAATTTGACCACCTGTCTAAGTTGACCACTTTTGTCAGGAACGGAATTAGCCTTTCACCCTCTATAAGTTGACCACCTGTCTAAGTTGACCACTAAAGTGCTGCACCTCAAGTGGTCAACTTACACAGGTTTCACTGTATTTATTTTAGAATGTTTTTCTTACTTCAATGCGACGTCTGTTGATATGAATGAAAGAATTAATTTCCCTATAATATTACTCATTAAACGCAAAACATTTTTTTCTTTCTTTAGTCTATTTTACGTGTAGCTTTTATTAAATGCACAAAGAGAGTATTTTTAGCACTCAAAGCAAAGCGTAAAAGAAGCTAAACAATGGTGGACTTGTCACTGATAGTGTTCCTTTTTTCTCCTTTCTGCTGAAGTGATATTCGGTTCTAGCAGACGACTCTTCAAATGACCGATCAGATGTTACTTCAGATCATAGACCTTATAAAACCGTAGACATCGCTTGGGGGCGTTCCTGTGGCACAAGGGATTAAATCGATCTGGCTCACGTGTTCTAGAGGAAAAGCGAATCTCTGTTTAGAAGGAGCTGCCTCCTGCCGATAAGTGAGCGTTTCGAATTCCACTCGAATTGGGGTTCTCTCGTTCAGTGCGCAGCATTATCCAAAACTTCAAATCAAAATCCCATCATCAAACAAAAGCAGATAAGGCGAAGAAGATAAGAGACTGGATCATCTACTTCACGTGACCTGTTCGCCCTAAAGCGGTTATCACACGACAGGAATTACAGGCAAACGCAACCGTAATAGGAATCGTCAACTCTATCGGAAACTGTTTTTTCTACCAATTTCCCCCATAGTTTCCTCAAAATGCTCGCGTGCTATATCAATTCACGGTTGCTCGAATTAGAAGCAATTCGTTATCTGCGTAAGAAAAAAATTGCTTCTAGAACGTTTAATTTAAGGCAAATCAAGAAAGGACCTAATCATGGAGCTGGAATTTCGAGACGTCAAATCAACTTTCCAGTAAACATGGCGGTGAAGGATTTGAAGAGTGACGATCGAAGGATAAACGTTAAAACGAGAGTGAGATATCGAAATTAGATTTTTTTTTAGTTTAAATTTGCGAAATCATGCGAAAAAGCATTTGTAGGATGAAAAGTCGCTACCTTACTAGTGCAGGACATTGCAAAGACTGTCTTATGATGAAATCGCTACCAAAATGCAAGTGCGATTCAGGTCATAAATTTAGAGACAGTATGACTACCGTTTTTTTTCTTTTTTGTTTTTTCTTCATTTATACTTCATGGACAACCATTGAATAGAGCGTTCAGCAATAATAGTCTAGGCATCATATGTTATTTTCCATTTTTGATGATTTTTTAACTAATTCCTCTTATTTTATTTTAATTAAATTTAAACTGCAGTCCTATTTTATGATTCGTTAGAATTCGAAGTTTCATATTCAGTAAGTTGTGCAAACCTCCCAAAAATTTCCGTCCGTGGCGCTCCTGCTTATGTACACAACAGTTTTATACAACTTTAAATGAACAGTTAGAGTCACAATAAGAAAAAAAAACTATTAATTAGATTGATATTAGAGGAGACACAGAATACCAAATAATAATATTTTAACAAATTATGTTCCATAATCAATAGGGTCACTACGGGGGTACTATGGAGGGGCCGGGCCACCCCGTGTGACACCCAAAATGAGATATAGAGTTTTAGAAAAATACATGAACTTGAATTATACAATTTTAAGGGTGCTATTTTAAGGTATCATAACTGAAAATAAATGTAGTTTAGTGAAAGTTATCCCAAATAAATAAAATGAAATTCCTAAAGTGTTTTTAATGCACCTCTAAAAATAATATAAACTACAAGTTTATACAACACAACAACGTTTCTTTCTTTTTCTTCTTCTTTTTTTTGGGGAGGACACCAAAAATTATCGCCCCCGGGTGACACTTATGCTAGGAACGCCATTGCTTTAATACAATTTCATTAAAATTAAAGATCTTGTGATCAATAAACTCATAGCATATAATTTGATACTGAAACTCGCAAAATATGTACAACGTTTTAACAAAACTTTTTCAGATTTCATGTGAATGTATTGCATTATAATATAACAACAATTTGTGATCACAATTTTCTGAAATATTTAAGCAGGCAGAGCCGCCTCGAAGTTATATTTTTGGGACGGGAGGGTGATTTTTAATTTCCCGACTGAAACTTCGTATTTCACCGAATCGCGAAGATCAAACTTAATTAAACATGATCCTATTGATAACACTGTGCAACAAATTTGAACTTTTTTTTTGTCCTTTAGATGAAACTATGTGATTCTATATAAACAAAAGGTGCTTGATTCAAATATCCAAACCAAAATGGTCCATCACGTACCATTTTTGCTGGAGACCCACTTCTCATATTTATACAGTTTGGTTATAGAAGAATGTAACTGCGGCTTACTTATTGAAAACACAAACACTAAAATGATTTTTTTGGTAGATTCATCTTGTGGGCATCTGTTGGTGTCCCCTAATAACAGATTAGCAATATTCAAATCGTATACTTTCATTCTATCGACCGCGGAAACGCTTTTTAAACACAGAGATGTCCTGATGAAACCTTTTCCCATGATCATCATTTTTTGCGCAAAGTTTTGAGCAAAGCTGTCCACATGGGAGTCCAAAAAGTGTAGTTTTAATGAAATATAGAAACCTAATAATGCAAAAGCCTTTTATCATGTCACCAACAAGATTTTCGTAGTTTAACGCTTTCTCATTTCCAAGAAAACGTGAGCACACTGACATAAAGGCCAGCCAGGTGGATTTTTCGGCTTCTGACTGTTTGTTTTCATACTCTTCATCATGAGAGGACTTCCTTAGGTTGTGGGCCAATGAAAATCCTTTCTTTTACTTTTGCCTCAATTAAATTTTTGAATTTGTTCCTGAGATGCAACAAAGCCACTCCTTCTCTGTCCAGAGCTTTTACAAATATTTCGATAAACCAAGTTTAATGTGCAATTGTGGAGAAAAGGTACATTGTAGATTTACAAGTGGCTCATTTGATATGTGTTTGCCACTCTTAAGTCTGAAATTTCCTTTGTGTTTGCAGAATATGCTACAGGAATGAATAGAAAAAAAATACTTAGATGGAGGAGCACTGATAAACAAGCACCACTCTGCTGAATTGTGCTCATATCCTAATGCTTTAAATAGTACATTCACATCACAGCAGAATAGCATCTTTTCTTGTTCCGTAAAATAGTCTACAAAATGCCTTTGTCGTCTTGTAAAAGACTCAAAACTTCGAGAAGTAGATAAAGCTTTTTTTGCCAAAAATGTCGCTAAAGTAACCCAACTTCATTAAAAAGGTCTCTAGAATGGCAACGATCTCCTTATCAGCGAGAAACATAATTTATAATAAATTAAGTCGATAAATTACAAAAATATGCACATTTATCCAGAAAATACGTAAAAAGCTAAAATGTGGAATTTTTGGAAAATGGTACGTGATAGACAAAATATAATTGCAGATTTGTAATTTTCAGCCTAAAATACATAAGAAACAGGCATTTTTATCCAAAGGACATTTTTCGTGTTGCACAGTGTAATAAGTGATCATTATATACATGAAATAAAATTTGATGCCTTGCAATTGCAACTGCTATTGGCAACTATATAGTTGTCAGTCAAAAATGAAAAACTATTGTTATACCAAATGGTCAAATTTACCATGGTCTGTCAGAATTAGCGGAATAAGAACAATTTTTGGGAGGTCACAGTGACTTTCCGTAACCTTGCATGGGGTGCCCCTGAATGCAGAAACCTACTTGTTTGAACGAAATATCAAGTATAAAAACTGTAAACAAATGCCCAACACGAGGATACAGATTAGAAAATGGTAGCCCGTTATGAGCAACCGTCCGAGAAACCGGGTGCAAACCTGTAGGAAACTCCGGATCGAAAATTTCCTCCCGAGGTTGCCGATAGAACGAGGTGGAAGTAACGTTTGCTTAAAAATCCCTGTCGTGTGATATCCGCTTAAAATTAGGCTCCAGTTCGGCCCTCAGTCACTCGCAAAGCGAAGGAAAAACCAGCGTCATTCCGTCTATGCTTAGTGGTGAACGCAAGCGGGGGTTTAGGGGTTTAAACCCCCCTTGAGCCCTAAATAATAGTGCGTTATTATAAATCTCGAATTTCTTTTTGTAGTTTCAGAAAATTATGAACCCCCCCCCCCTCCCCCTTCAAAAAATTCAGCGTACGCCACTGTCTATGCTAATATGTCTATGCTTCAGATAGTGTATAGAACTAGATGATAATAAAAGACTAATGTTTTGCTTCAAGTACAATTTCAATCAATCAAATTTTAACAGATAATTATAAAAGGATAAACGGAAGATAGGGCCTCACAGCTCTAAGAAAAAAGCCCGAATCAAATGAAACAAAAGAAATTGGATTTCGTGAATTTAAGCATTAATTACATGAGAAATAATCATTTTAGACGACCATTGCTTTTAAATGCACTTCATTAATCAAAATAACCTGATGATGCTTACAATTCTCAGAATTCTTCAGCGATAAAAAATGCGTGATTTTCTTTCAAGCAGTTGTGAAATTTTTGTAGTTGAACTCTGTTGCAAATATTATGCATTCTGCTTCCCACACTGTCAAAAATTTTAAATTAAGAATGCAATTTCTTAAGAGTTTTCAAACTTCAATGGTATTCTAATGCGTCGGAGTTCGAATAGTAAAAAGTGTGTTCGGCGAAAAGAAAAATATTGATTTTACAAAATGGCAACCGTATTCTAGTCACGAACACAGTGTGTTTGAAAATCTTCCTTTTCCGGCGCAGAAAACGTTTATGGCATAATAAAACAATAGAAAAAATATCTGATATTGACATTTGCTATTTTTATAGGAAGGAGGTTTGTTAGATGAAATACTTTTAGACAGAGATCATGACATCTTGATAAAACTGAGAACGGATAGGTGAATTTTGGGAGTGCTTCAGAATTTTTATTTTGGTTTGACATTACTGGTGACGTCGTTCTATTTTTTCTCGGAGTGAATGCTTCATAGAAAACTACAACAGCGAGAAAGATTATTTTATGAGAAATAAAAACTTATAGCAGTTATATTAAAAACAGTAATTTAAGTAACGAATAATATAGATATTTTGTTCGATATTTTGTTCAAATATTACTATTGAAAACAAGAACAAGTTCGCAAAACGTAGCAAAAATAATCTGCATAAGGCTAATACATTTTAAGATTAATTTGAATTATAATTTGAAATATTATTATAAATATATTATTATTTTAATTTGAATTTCAAATTGAATTCGTTGTGAAAAAGCAATGCATAGTACATTTCGTATTCAGTTTTTAAGAATTCTAAAAGAAATGGTTTAATATTAGAATTGATTTTCTTACGATTTCAAACAGCTAATAAAAAGTATTAAATTACGAAATAATAAATCGAATTTCAACTTAAAACGGGAAAAGTCCCGAGGAAGTTTTTCGGTTGATCCTTTTTGCTTACACTTGATGCCTGAAATGAAGTAATGGGGGGGGGGGGGGGATTTAAATGGAGAAAAACTTCATTAGTATCATACTGCTTTTCAAAAAAAAAAAAATTTTTTTTTTTTTTTTTTTTTGGAATTTTAATTTAACGTCTGTCATTTAAACTTAGAATTTTTATGCACATTTGCGTATCTGAGGCAGCGGCAAATTCTACCTTAAAATTTGCTATTACGTGCTGTAACCAAAGGGAATGTGGTGTGTCTTCTCAGAATCAACAAGTTGTCTGCTTTGACTCAACAAGCCGTTTTTTGAAATCAGTCACGTTATAGTGCAAATCATGTTATAGCAATAACTCCAAAATTTTTACCTTTGTTTGCGTTTCATTTTAACTACAAAAACAGGCCTGCGTGCAGAAATCAAAAATATAGGAACCATGTCTTCCATGAAAATTTTATATCAAATTCATTTATACCTGAAATACTAACTTTGAAGCGAGTTTAACATAAGAATAAAAAATATTCTGAGTTATATCAGGCAAAACTACTAGAAAGTTAGTTACTACTAGAAGCACTATGGTCATCTGAATTCAACTGTTTGAGAAAACGTCTGTTGTACGCTTTAGTTAGTTTCACAATTCTGGAGTTCATTATTGACTGAATCCAAAGTCAACCATTTATTTCACTACTGTTGCCATTTTAGAAACTAAATGTGTTAATATTCGTTTGCAAAATTTATTTACTTCACTATTATTATTTTTTTCAGAAATTTTACATCGTTATGAATTTCTATGCGAAATGGAGTATAAATCACGACACCTTTCTGAGCCCAAATGAATTTATCTCATTATCAGAATTTAATATTTCAGGTTTAAATTGGCGACATTGCAGTCGTTGTTTTCTGAAAAGAGGAGGGGAAGTGTGTTAGCACATGTCATATAACGAACGGTATCAAGCTGCTAGATGGGAATGACCCCAGCTTGCTCCAATTGCGAGTAACCCATTCATAGAAGTCCTCCAAGAAGGCACATTTCCTGCATAGTCGGGAGAAAAGCGTGGCCCAGAGCCCACGGCCTCACACCTAAGCTTTTATTCATGTGATAAGAAGCACAAATGAGCAAAATTATCTTAACATGTCAAACATAATAGTATGCCATGAAGCATGTAAACAATGTGATCAATTTTTTCGGGGAATGCGTGAAAAGCAAACATTGATAATCAAAATACGTGCTTAAATTTCGATGTCCAGTGTCAATAAATTAAAGATTGCCCCATTTTTTTCGATAAAAACAAATAAATAAATAAAAGTTTTTTTTTTAAAAGTTAAACTTTAAAATTAAAAAATCGCATATAAAAAACGTTTATTTAGAGCTATTTGCCTTTTATGTTGTGTTCATAGAAAAAGCATAACAGCGAGTTGAAGATCAACTCTCGCGCTTTTTTTGTGAAAGTTATGAAAGTTTTGTTTTTGAAGACCAGAGTGGGCTGGGGGATAGGTGGAAATTTGGCAGATTCCGTAGAGTGAGAAATCGCCTACTCAAAAAACTTTGCGAAATTGAGTTTTTTCGATTCCCTATAAGTAGGCTTTGGAAATAAAATATTATTGAATATTGATACAGAAGTCCAGATCCCTAATTGATTGGTTGATTTGATATGGATTACCCGTACAAAGGGGATGTGTTGGGTTTTCTTTATATAGTTAAAATCGGGTGGGCCACAAATATCACTTGCCCCCACTGTTTTCACTGCTTTCCTGTAAGGTCTTCGCACCGAAAGGTATCACGAAAAATTGGCGCAGCGTAGCCAGTTGAAGCTCTTTCGACTTTAAAAATCCAAAAACATCCTTTCCGAGAAATAATTTTTGTCATTCCTTTTTCTGCACACAACTATGTCATTCCCTTTTTCTGCACACAACTATGTTATTCCTTTTTTTCTGCACACAACTATGTCATTCTTTTTTCTACCCAACTATGTCATTCCTTTTTCTGCACAACAATGTCATTTGAAACATTCTTCTTAATGTGCATATAGTGCCCGATGCTATTAAATCATCGATTAATAAAATCAGCCGTTTATTAAAATCAAATTTCCAGGAACATAATCAAATCAATAGAAAAGTATCATAAAATCGCCGCTTAATAAAATCAACACCGCCGCTTATTAAAATCAAAGTTCAAGACAAGCCTAGTCGAAAATTTGTTCCTGGCTCTACTCTTTTCCACAAATACGAAGAAGGAGCAACCGAAGAATTTTTAAGGTATGTTGCAATCGATGAAGATTTGGATACATCACCTGGGGCAACGGACTTTGATCTCGTGCAAGAAATTCAAAGAACAAGGAGCTCTGAAAATGACTCGTCAGAAGAAGACGAAACGTTCGTTTACGACCCACGGCCTATTGCCACAGAAGCTCGACAAGCATTAGATGTTTTGCACCGAACTTTAAAACAAAAAGGAGGAGATAAAGAAAAGTATGGAAAGTTTTATGCATTTTTCAAACACTGTAGAGAAGTTGATAAATAAATCAGCAAAACAAAGCACAATCACTAAGTACTTCAAAACTTGAAACATTAAAAAAGTGTAAAATTTATGCATCTTTGATTATTTTTTAATTTAATTTATGATAACTTATTTTTTATTTTAAATAGTTCTATTTAATTACTTATTTTAAAACATTCGTAAGGAATAATATTTAATACTGAGCAAGTAGTACATCCATAGTCATTTTTAAAAAAAATTATATTACTTTTTGGAATCGTCGTTTATTAAAATCAGCCGCTTCATAAAATCAAAATATGAAGGACGAATGTGATTTTATTAAGCGGCGGGCACTTTACTTAAATGATGCACGAATTAGAGTTGAAAAACTTGTACCTGTTCGGTAATGCCCATTTTCACCTGATTGAGAGCTTGTGATGTGAATTAATAACAATTTAAATAAAAATAGAAGTATATTAAATCACATTTTTTGCGTGTTCTACCGTAATGGAAAATACTTTGAAAGCAGAAACAAAATGTCTAAAATCGATTACGAAACAGGAAAGCTGGACCGCCCCGGCATACTTTACAATGTGGTGTGTTCTCAACAATTTGTAAGGATTTCTCCCAATTTAGTTTCCATTCTTCGCTCTTTCTTGGATGTTCTTTCGTCTGCATCCGTTCAGACCTCTCATCTCCGAGTCGCCGCCATCGATCCCCGCCTTGGCACGGAGCCAAAATCCCTTGATGGGGCTTCCCCCGTGAAAAAGAAATATATAAAGAGGGGTACTTGAAGTTGGACTCTTCCCTTCTTGAAAAGCGCTGCTGACCCAGTTGGCAGGCGCTCTTGCACTGATTCTGTTTTTGTATGCGGATCCCGAGAAAAGAAAACAGTTTAAAAAGAAGAAAAAAAAGAAGAGGCGCCGCCCTTATTTTTGTCCATCGTTGTAAAGGGAGTTGAAAGTTTAGAAACTAAAAAGCTCGTCACTTCAACTTCCTGAATTAATCCCCTCCGGAAAAGCGTTGGCAGGCCGGAAAACGACATAAATTTAAAAGTCAAAAGAGTGGGATTTTTTTCACGCCAAGATACAGTTCCAACAACACGGAAAAGCTTTCCGTCTACTGTCTCTTATTTATTTGTTTGTTTTCTTTGAGAAAAAAACTGTACCTGAGTATACTGCAATTGGGGGGGGGGGGGGAGAAAAAGGAATTATATTGCGCGCTCCTTCCAAAAAGATGCACTTCCGTATTAGAGTGTTGGAGACTAAAATAGTGTCGTAATAGAATCTCTTAACGTCAGAAACACCTTTATCGGGAAATATAAAGCAATTTTTGTGCGTGCATTTATTCATGCATCTCAGAACACTTACTCATTATTTATTTTAGAATCATTTGTTTGGAAAATCACAAGAGTCAAGCGATGATGATGCTGTCAAACACCTGAAATGCTAGGTAGCTTTGGAACTGATGTTATCCTTACAATAGTAGGGAAGCAGTGATAAGACGGGGGGGGGGGGGGGAGCACCCCAGAACTCTTGGTTTTAAGCCAACACTGCCAATAATTCTGGTTGCGTTAGTGCAGTGGTCGCCAAACGTTGAAGACACTGGGCTACCGTATGTTTTGAAATCCTACTATGAGCTACCAAAAAAAGGAGGGAAGGGGGAGGAAATAAGAAAGTTTTTAAATCTCATTTATTTTTTAAATCCTAAAAAGATCAGACAAACAATTATACCATATTGACAGTTATCGTCTTTTTATATGTACTTTACCATTTATGCCAATAAAAATTAGTTTTTATTTTTTTCTGAGCCACAGCTATTCAATTCGAAAATTTATGAAGTATGAAAAATTAACTTGCAGTCAATAGCGTAATGTTCAGGTTAACCACTAAAAAGAGCTCGAGAGCGATCCACCGAAAATATGCTCGCGAGCTACTAATAGCTCACGATCGACAGTTTGACGACGTCTGCGTTAATGCATTACATAGATCAATACATCAATATATCATTACATCTCTTTTGACTATGCATGCCTAAAGGGAGGAGTGCAAAAGGGGGGGGGGAGCTCGATTTCTGGGGGGGGGGCAGCTCCATTCTGCAATATGTTTTCCTAACAGAAAATTGCGGAGGTACATGATTTTGTCAAATAGTGAAATAAGAATGAGTTGTTCTTCAAATTCTATATTTTTGGATTGGTAATTAATTAAGTTTCGATTTAATTTGAATTTATTTCTTGATGCATGTATTTATACCTTTCCAGTCAGCACCTTACCTATCCTGGAATCCTGGTGAGGGTTTAACTGGATTTGAGGATTGAGAGGACAGGATATCAAGATATCTCTCGAGCAGGGTTCGAAATCAGGATGTAAAAGTTAGGCGTCATTGGCACCTAGTTTTTTTCGTTTTAGCTGACGAAAATGCTCTGCTTGGCGTGAATTCAACTTATTTAAGCAGAGATGTCAACTGATAACTGTTAAGACTATTATGTAAGTTCGGTGGTACACTATACTGCTGTACAGCCGGAACGTTTTTTTTTTTTTTTTTTTTTTAACTCCATGTACTGTTTCATAAGTTTTTTTTTTTTTTTTTTTTGTCAAATAGTGAAGAAAACTCCATTGACAAGTGCGATATTTTAGTTAAATAAGAACGATTTAAAATTCTTTTGTAAAGTTGAAAATTATTCATTTTTGACACTTCAAATTTTTTTATGTGTGTCTAAAAAATATAGACACTACAGGGTGGGGCAAAAGTAATGACCCGGTTTTGAAGGGTTATTTTAAAAAAACTAATACAGTTTGAGACTTAAAACTTTTTTTATTTTGATCTGTATTTAATACCATTTTTTTACATTAAGTTTTGAATACCACTTCAGCAATATGGCGGCCATCAGCAGCAATAAACTTATGCAGTCTATTTTTCCACGTAGAGAAAATATACTGCATCTTTGCGTGCATTTCAATATCCCGCGTAATGTTACGGTCCCTAAGCTTTTTTTTTTTGGGGGGGGGGGGAGGGGGGTATTTGAAAGAGAAAGTTTGGAAACATCACCCGCATACTTTAGAAAAGCTGAAGGACCGAATTATCGAGGAAATATCCACCATACCCCTTGAAATGTGCAGAAACGTTTCTCCAAACTTCAGAAGTAGACTGCACCAGTGTATTTCTGCTGATGGCCGCCATATTGCTGAAGTGGTATTCAAAACGTAATGTAAAAAAATGGCATTAAATACAGATCAAAATATAAAAAGTTTTAAGTCTCAAACTGTATTAGTTTTTTTCTTATATATATAACCAGAGGTCGCGCTAGGAATTTTTGTTAAGGAGTGGAAATACTCCTTGGCGGTTTTTGGAGGCGTATTTTATTTTCTGGAGGAGTGAAAATAAAAAAAAATAATAATAATAACAAACACTTTTTACACATATCCGAGTTAAGAGTGAATACCACTTCTGCTGTGACCTTGACCCAGAGCGTAGCATACGTACAGCTAAATTAACAATTTTCTAAAAATTTCTTACAAATCCAAAATTGAGTATTTTTTAAAAAGTAAATAGCTGTCAATACTAAAATCAAATTTGAAGTAAATAAATAAATGAAACAATAATAGTGAATAATAGTGATAAACGCAATTTTCGATGAACACGTGTTCAATATCGGCACAGTTCAAAAAAAGAAACTATAAAAATAAAATGCAAAATAAGCTGAGTTAGGGTAGCATGTGTGAAAAATATTTTCTAATTTGGAAAAATAGTTGAAATTTGTACCCGATGCAAAAGGATTAAAATCTCTAACGTAGAATCCAATTTCCGGCGAAGCACGTGCACGATTTTGTCTGTCTCTATCTTTATACTTTTTTTCTTTTTTAATTGTTAAAATGAGGCGACAAATAGGCTGATTTAAGGTTGTGAATGAAAAAAAAATATCTTAGAAATTTCAAGATAATTGAAATAATTCCAGGATGGAAAAGGTTGGAATTTCAAACACGGTAAGCAATTTCCGGCAAAACCGGAGGAAAAACTAGTTTCCGTGTGGCGCAAAAATTAACTCCCATTTCTTTCTTCTTTATCGGGAAAGGGTTTTAGCATTAGCAAATGGTAGCCACATTGGCGACTTCAATGAAAACAATGGTCGCCAAAACGTGAAAATTGGTCCCATTTGGCGACTGGCGACAACGAGTTTTGAGCTCTACTGTATAATCTATATAAATAAAACCAAAAGTTTGTGTGTGTGTGTGTGTGTGTGTGTGTTTTCTGTCTGTCGATCGCCTCCTGGCGAGATGGAACGGGCCAGAAGTACGAAATTTTGGTTACAGGTACCTTGGACCAGGTCCTCGTGCACCTCGAAGCGTTTTTCCTAAAATTCGAATTTGTTCTTTTTTTATTCCAATTTTAAGCAAAACTGTTTATTTTAAGAATATCTCATCGAAGAAACGTCCCACGTTTTAGATTTTTGCAGCATATTGATGCCCGTAAAAAACTGCACAAGATGATCTCCTTCTGAAGTTCGTAGAACAAATAGAACACGCGCAATATTCATTTAAAGTAGTTTTCGAACTTAAAACGAGGCTTACCTCTGAATTCATCTGCCCAATTTGCGTGATTTCGCCAAAATAAATAGTACTTTTGTCGCCAACTAGATGATTTCTGTTACCGTAAGATTGGAAAAATGCTATTTTATCCTTATTCATGTCGTTTTACGAGCGAAACAAATTTTTAAAATACATTTCATTTTTTTTTTTCAGAATTTGTGGATTATTACCAGCAGACGATTTTTAATTACTTTATCTTCAGGATGATTTTCTTTCTTTTTGGCAATTTATATTTATTTCTTGGATAAAAGCTAGGTTGGAATGTTTTCGGTATCGGGATTCATTTTTCATGAAATTTAAAATTTCGTCAAGTGTTGATTCTTATTTTTTCGCCCACCATCCAGTAAATTGTTCTCAGCATACTATTTTGTTATTTCCAAACCGCGCCAATAATCCTTATTAGTAATATTGTTCTCATTTAAATTCAATACGTGATTTACACTATAGGATCATGGCGCATTTGCGTTAAGCTTCCATTACTGCAGTACAATCAATTTGGCGATCTTCTGCTTCATTTTAATTTTTAACGTAGCGGTTTTTATTGATTTCATATTTTACTCAAGTTATTTATTTTATAACATTTATTTAATTTTTTTACTGTCTATTTGGCGTCATTTGGACAGAATTTAGTTATTTCTTTCTATCAACCTTACTTTAACACGTCAGCATTGGTTCAGTACAAAATATTTTCTAATATAAATGCACTTTTTCGTATTAAAATATACGCCTTTGAAAATAATGCTTTTCTTTCTTCCGTTTTTATCCAAATTTTATAAAACTGCTATATTTAATTGAATTTTCAGGAAATGTTTTGACGATTTTGGGATTTTTAGGAACTGTTGTCCTTATTTTGATGGGGAATTTAAAGGGGTCGGTTGGTAGTTTTAGGAACAGCAGCGCTTAAAGGTCTGTAGTTTAATGGGTACTTTTAGGCACTAAACGTCTTTATTCTAATGGGGATGTATGGAGACTAATGTCCTTATTCTATTAGCGATGTTTAGGAATAGTTGTCTAGACTTTATTTTAAAGATAATACTGCTCTTAATCTGATGGAAATTTTTAGATGTGATGCTGTCTGCGATTTTCACGGACTCTTGACACCATTTTTGCACAATCATCCCGCTGCATATATGCATTTTAGTTACTGTTGTCCTTACTCTAATAGCAATTTTTATGAACTGGCATTTTAATGTGGATTTTTATGAACTGTGTTTTTTGTTCTCAAAGGAACTTTTCTATGATGTTCTTTTCAATGCAATAGGGGTTTTTAATGACTTTTACTATTTAAATAGGATTCTTAAGGACTGTTGCAAATCTGCTACTTGGATTTTTTTGCGAAAATTTTACCTTATATATTTTTAACAGCATTTTGGACATGCGTTACTTGGCCTGCGAATGATGCAATATTACCCGCGCAACGCCGGGCATGTCAGCTAGTGAAAAATAAAAGTAACTTAATGGAAGAATATTGTATTTATTTTGCAATACTTAACAAGCTAAACGTTGTTTAAAAATGTAGAGTGAAAATACGCATTTTAAAAATTTGAATGCGTATTACCGATTTTTAAGGCGTGAAACACGCTTGTAGAGGCGTTAACGCGATCTCTGTAAATATAACCCTTCGAAACCGGGTCATTACTTTTGCCCCACCCTGCATAACGTTTCTTAGCACATGAAATTTGTTAACTTCATTAGGTGTCGAAATTTTATTGCGATGGCTCATTTCTATGAAAATAGGATAAATGACCAATCATAATGAATTTTTGATGCGTAGTTGAGTTAACGAACATCATAGGCTAAAAAACATTCTGCTGTCTGTATTTCGTTATAGAAATAAACAGCGTCATATCTGCAAAAAATCGGTTTTTTTTTTTTTTTTAAATATCAAAATGTTCAGATTTTTGCGCTCTTTATATTGGGAATACTGCTATGAGAAAATGTTAAAAAATTAAGGCTAGAGGCCAACTTTATTTTTTTGATGCAATACTGTGATAACTACTTTTTATAGTTATTTTCAATTTTTTTGACATCATTAACATCCATCATGTGAGAGAAAACTAGAACAATAACTATTATCTGAACAAAATCGATTATAATAATCATTGAAACAAATAAGACAATTAAATAAAACAAATTGTAAAACGTTCAAATGCCTCTCTTGAAAAATGTCCATTTTGTACATATGACACTGTTCATTTCTATAAGCGATTTGTTTAGACAGACACTTAGAAGAATTTGAATATAAAAAAAAATGAATAATTTTCAACTTTACACCAACTAAACACCAAAAATGGTATTCAGTAATGCCAAAAATTTTTACAGTATACTTAAGGGAGCATCAATCTCACTTCAATTAAGTGCATTTCTTAATTTCAAATATTTTTGGTGTCATTTCTTTAAATGCCAGAACGTCTTACCATCTCGTACAACCGACTGCCCTCTGATGATGTATCGCATGTCATCATGTTTACTGTTGTGTAATTATGTATACGATGAAACAATATGTCGTAGACAAAGAAACATATTTGTTTCAAGATAAAATCTCTTAGTAATAACAGATTCATTCATTTTACACAATAAATCATTGTGACACAATAAATGCACTTTAAATTTAGCGAACGAGATAAGCAATGGCTGCTTAATCTTCTTGGCACGTAACCAGTTTGTTTAGAAATTATCCACCATGGGAAACAAATACAGCAGCAGTACCAAATTTTAAAAAAAGCGGCATAAAGCGCAGTTTGCGACAGAAGAGATAAAGAATGTAGTAATGTTTCTCTTAGAACTTTTTAATTATGCTTCGAATTAATTGTGAGCGATTTAACACCGTGCCTCTCGCTCCCGTGAAAGTGACGAGCTGAGATTTCGCTTTCTATTTCTCGCTCCCGTGAAAATGACGGGCTGAGCTTTCGCCTTCTATTTCTCGCTCCCGTGAAAATGACGGGCTGAGGTTTCGCTTTCTATTTCTCGCTCCCGTGAAAATGACGGGCTGAGATTTCGCCTTCTTTGTCTCGCTCCCGTGAAAATGAAGGGCTGAGGTTTCGCTTTCTATTTCTCGCTCCCGTGAAAATGACGAGCTGAGCTTTCGCCTTCTTTTTCTCGCTCCCGTGAAAATGACGGGCTGAGGTTTCGCTTTCTATTTCTCGCTCCCGTGAAAATGACGGGCTGGAGTGTAAAAATTTCAAAATAAAAACAAATCAAAAATTAAAAATGAATATATATATATTGTTCATACACATATTTTTATGTAATTTTCAGGGATAAAAAAATAGGCACTTTTATGACCGTTTTCTTGAAGATTACCAGACCGTTAAGGGGTTAATAATGAGATAATAATGATTACATATCGCGCCCTGGCAACAAAAAACAAAAGAGACACAACTCAAAAATCATTAAAACAATCTGTCGTATAACAAATCGACAAATAAAAATATCGTAAATTTGTAATTGCATATTATAACCGATTAATAAATATTGCTCCTAATATTTTAGCTTCGTTTCATCCGTTAGTGTTTTCAGATCGATGTTACATTGTTTTGCAAATGTTTTTGAAAGATAGAAACTCGCAAACTCAAATTTGTGACTTGTGTCACTTTTGTTGCCGGGGTGCGATATGTTGACAGTTTGTCTAAAATGAGGTTAAGGTTTACAACACAAAAGATAATTAGTATACGACAGTAAAATATATTAATTGGTCTAATGCTGAAAAAAATGATCCACCTAATTTTATCTTTGAAGTGTAAATGCCTAAGAAAATTTCCTTTTATATTTTTAACAAGAAGTAAATTTAGACCTTAATCAGCATCGGTGTTTACGATACAAAATGATCAATGAAACTTTAAAATCAAATTATGAAAATTAAAAAAAGACTAAAAAAAATAAGTTTAATTGCTGATTTTAAAGTTTTTTTTTTTTTAAACCAAAATGTGTAATATCACACTTTTTGTTACCCCTCCCTTTGTCACAAACTCACAATTTCTCAAACCCCCTCCCCCATCGAAGCGTGACATCAAGCGTGACATCATTTATGAATGACCCCTAAGTACCTATCTACAAATGGAAGCAATTGTACAATCTACCTTATACAAAGTAAATTTATGCACATGATGCAGCGCTAAAACAGACATTTTGTAGGTATGTTTCTTTATCTGTCCCTTTGAGAAACTAAAGCGAAAAAAATAATTCATTGCGCTTTAAAAGAAATAAGCTTGTTCTTTTTGCTCTTGTCCTCAATTTAGTAAAATTTTCACAAACTGCATCACGATTGTTGGAAAGTAGGCAATATAAAGAAATGCTCATAAAAAGTAAACATCTCATTTCTGAGAAAAGTAACAAATATTTTTTCATTCTATTCAGTTTGTTGGCAAAAACATTCTAGAGATCGTCCTGTAACAGTGGATATGCTCTTTCAGTACTGTCTAGCTAAAATCCTGCAGCATATGATTCTAAAAAGATATCAAAGAGGAAAAAAGCAATTAAAACAAAAGCATTTATTGCAGATGTTTATTAATAATTGCATTATGTTAACTAATAATTGCATAGCTTAATTATTTAATGCGGTTTTTCAGTTTTCCAAAAACATATTTTGCGTCTTATTAAATAAGGAAATAATTTGTTTACGTTGCTTATTTTTTATTTCACCATGTTGGCGAGCATTATAGTTTAGATTTGTTTAGTGGCAACAATATAATGACGAAACAGCCATTTTGCATTTCTTACAATCTACTATAATATGCAGTACTTTGGTTGTAACTCAAACGGCCGATCATCTTATGCACTTATATTTGCTCTAACAGGAAGAACTCAAAGTGCTTCTGTTTATCGCTGGGAGACCTACAGCTTAAAGAGGGATCCGAATCACTGGTTCGTAATCATGGGAGGGGCTATGCCGATCAATTACATCCATGTCCTAGCCGGAATTCCAGCGAACTCTGGCTATGACGTAAGAATTTTCATTTATACCGCCGATGTCATTGAAAGCCTATAATTTATGTTTAATTTTTTGGTATAAAATAATGTTCAATTTTGAAATAAGCTGTAACAGTAATTTGAATAAATTTTTGTGCAACAGAACGAAGAGTAAAATACAACGTATATTACACACCAATTTTTCATTCATTCTTTTTTTCTTTTTCTTTGTGTATGTACTATGTGTACATGTATGTCTGCAGTTTTTCGCAAAATTTGTGCGTAATGTACGATGCATTTTTTATTTTCGATTTTGATATAATTTATGATTGGTTTTATTTCTTGACACACATATTCTTTTAAGTTGATGCAATTTATGTTTTTCCACAAAATTACGTATTTCTAAATCTGATAAACTTTCTTATTCTTGGTACAAAGTTGAACAACTGCCAAAACTCTCTCAACCATGTATGAAATACACGAATTACAAAATTATATTTTTATATTGTTAAATATCAACTAAAACAACGTCGAATAAATGTGAGCATAAAAATTCGAATAAAAAAAGAATAAATTAAAAAAAAAAAAAAGCAAAAGATGCTATCCTTTGTTCACTGTTCTAAGGATATATATGTATGATAATAAAATATTTAACTAGTAATAAAACAACGTTTTTCCTTTGGAAAAATACTTGAAAGAATACATACCTCAACAAATAGAATTTGATGCCACGTAGCATACATGATGCTATCTTCGAAATTTTCAAAATGGAGAAGAGAACCCAGCGACATCTAAGGTTCCGTTAATAATGAGTCACGGAACATCTACTAAGTGCGAACTACAGAGAGGAGCGTGATGTAATTCAACCATTTCGGTTAGTGTTGCAAAACGTGTTTACATTTAGGTTATTCCTTTTATTCTGCGTTAAGGAACAAAATAAGAAATACTATTAGTCATGTAACGTTCCAGGAGAAAACGAACAATTGCAGAATAGGAATAATTTCACTAATTTAATCGTTCGCTTTGATCTTTTTGAAATCCGTTACTGCCTTGCAAAAGAAATCGTTCAGAAACAGAAATTAACTAAAAACCTTACTTTTGTTTTATTTATTCATTTTTAGCCTACTTTCCCGTAAAAGTAAAAAAAAATAATAATAAAGCATGAAAGAAGGCTTAATGTATCGTGAAAATATCGTTAAAAATCAAGAAAAGTCAAAAATAAGTGAAGTAATTAAATAAAGATTGAAAAATAAAAAATTTTTAAGTAGGGTATTGAGATGGGGAAAAAGTGTGTCTGTCGGTCTGTCTGTCTGTCTGTCGGTCGGTCTGTCGGTCTGTCGGTCTGTCTGTCTGTCGGTCTGTCGGTCTGTCCCCCCCTAATAACTTTTGAACGAATTGTCCGATTGGAAAAATTCTTTTTGCATTCGAAAGATCTCGGCGAGGACATCTCATTTCTATATTTCACTTTTTGATTTGAACAATTTTTTGTTCAATTTTGAACAGTTCAAAAAATTTTAACATTAGCGCCTATGGACAAAATTGAAGCAAATTCTGTAAACTCTGGGCACAAGAGCCAAGTTCCTATTGAAAGCTTATTGAAAGGAGTTCTCGGCGTGAAATATTGATTTGAACAGTTTTTGTTCATTTTTGAACAGTTCAAAAAATTAACACAGAGCTTACGGGGAAATTTCAACCCTATATAAATCCTGATCTAACGGACCGATTTGCTTGGAACAAACTTTATCGGAAAGCTCTTATAACGTAGAACATGTAGAAATAGAAAGTTTATCCAGAACGTACGAGCCTATTTTGCTATGAAATTTTTTGATCGGGATTTTCAAGGATATTTCTCAGTGACTCAATGAGTGAAATAATGAATGAATGAATAAATGAAAGAGTGAAAGAATAAATCAATGAATAAATGAATGAGGAAAAGAATGAATGAATAAATTATTGAATAAATGAAAATATAAATAAATGAGTGAATAAATACATGAATGCGTAAATGAATGAATAAACACTTGAATGAGGTAACGAATGAATGAATAAATGCATGGCTGAATAAATGAAAGAATGAATGAGTGAGTGAATGAATATGTATTATCCGTTGAAAAAGGTATATTTTCAATAATTAGAACTAAAGATAAATAAGAAAGAGAGAGAAAGAGATAGCTAGATTATAAATTTGAATTTGGTGTATACGGGAAAGTAGGCTCGTATAGTTCTAGACGGAACTTCTTGTTAAATCTTGGTTTACGGGCTTTTAGAATGAAATACAAGATCTTGGGAGCAGAAGAGAATAAAGTGCCTTACGAAATTGTTGTTTGCAATTTTAAAAAGGGGTACCTACGCAAAGGGGGTGGTCATGGCTGAAGTTTCGCCATCAGAATTGTTTTGTGTTGGGGGGAGGGGATTTTTTAGAAGATTTTTTCTTTTCTTTTTTTCCCCTTTTTTTTCTTTTTTTGAATGGGTCGGATATCTGGCATTCAGTATGCATCGGATATTCGGTATATATATATATATATATTTTTTTTTTGAACGCACCGGATTCAGGACAAATTTCTTAGCATCCGGAATCTGTTTTGTCATATTGCACGAAATATCCGGTTACCCAGCCGACCCAGCTTGTAACATTTAATTAACTAGTATGCTTTCAAAATATAATTAAATATAAAGTACAAACTTACTACGTATTTTATATACCCCCCCCCCCCGCAAACTGGGGGTCGTGGAGTGTTTAAAAATATGTAAAGAATTTACAGGTTTGAAACATTAGAGCTGATATCCGGTACATATTCGACAGGCAAGGAATAACGGATATCCGGTATCCGAAAAAGTCATTGAATTAGCGGAGATGTGCCATTGAGCTTGGGGGGATGGGCACCCGATTTTAAACATATAACAAGAAGTTCCGTCTAGAACTATACGAGCCTACTTTCCCGTATACACCGAATTCAAATTTATAATCTAGCTATCTCTCTCTCTGTCTTTCTCGTTTAGCTTTAGTTCTTAATTGCTTCAAATATACCTTTTTCAACGGTTAATACATATTCATTCAATCATTATTTATTAAGTCATTCGTGTATTTATTCACTCATTTATTCATTCATTCTTTTGCTTATTCATTTAATCATTCATTAATTAAAAAATATTCTTGAAAATCCCGATCAAAAAATTTCATAGGAAAATAGGCTCGTTAGTTCTGGATGAACTTTCTATTTGTACATGTTCTACGTCATAAGAGCTTTCCGATAAAGTTTGTTCTAAGCAAATCGGTCCGTTAGATCAGAAATTATATAGGATTGAAATTTCCCCGTATGCGGTATGTTAATTTTTTTTTAACTGTTCAAAAATGAACAAAAATTGTTCAAATCAATATTTCACGCCAAGAACTTCTTCCAGTGAGCTTGTTCATGGGAACTTATATCTTGTACCCAGAGTTTACATCATTTGCTTCATTTTCACCCATAGGCGCTAATGTTAAAATTTTTTGAACTGTTCAAAATTGAACAAAAAATCGTTCAAATCAAAAAGTAAAATATGGAAATGAGATGTCCTCGCCGAGATCTTTCGAATGCAAAAAGAATTTTTCCAATCGGACAATTCATTCGAAAGTTATTAGGGGGGGGGGGGGGGACAGACCGACAGACAGACACACTTTTCCCCCATCTCAATACCCTACTTTCAAATTTTTTATTTTAAATCTTTATTTAATTACTTAACTTATTTTTGACTTTTCTTGATTTCTAACGATATTTTCACGATACATTAAGCCTTCTTTCATGCTTATTATTATTTTTTTTTACTTTTACGGGAAAGTAGGTTAAAAAAAGGAAGGCGTGGAAACAAAAATAATTTTTTTGTAGGAACAAAAAAAAAAAAAAAAGAGTAGATATAAATAGGTGATGGTGGTCATATTATGCAAATTATAAATTCCCTTATAATCGCAAAATAGTTTCTTGTGAATCATATTTTTTGCAGTTCTATAAAAAGAATCAATTTAGGATTCGACAGTTCAAACTATCATTCTGCATTGACGTTCATTCTTTGAATTGTTTTTAAGAATGCGTGCTCTGCGAAATGACATATGGATCTACTTCTGAGGAGCAGAGCGTGTGTTCTTCGCGGAGGTAGTAGATGATGCGGAAATGCGTCATTACGCAGCACTGAACTCAATTAAAGCTAATCAAATATGTATTGAGCGCAGCAGAGATGAAGAAGATTATAAGAATAGATCGTGATGAAACTTCGAAGTTTTCTCGATTATTATTATGCTTGAACCTTGCGATCTATGATACATTATATCATGTGCCAATGTAGTTTTCTGTAAGCAGAAATGAACGAATAAGGAAACGAAATAGAATTACAATTTATTATTATTATTTCTTTTAATAATTACTAGGATACAGACCAGCAATGAAAAATTAGTGGCAAAAAAACACCCTCCTAGATTGCGATTTAGTACTCCAAAAATACAAAATAGTCGTTAATAGTGAAAACACGCACACACATATACACCTTTTATACATGTTTTAGCATTGATTTTATGTATAAATCAATGTTTTTATCTAAAAGGAGTACAAACACTTTTAGGTGCGCCAAAAACAAGAAACCATGATGAATGAACAACCTGTCATGTAAATACACACATACGTATATATTATGATTCTCAAGCTGGGGGGGACCGGTCATAAATGATTTCACTTTTTTCCATATATTTCACCCACTCGTTCCCCCCCCCCTTTGTCACAAAATGTCACACTTCAGCATGCATAAAGGAAGTTTAATTTGCTGATTTTAGATGTGTTTATAGAAATCAAAATGTACGATGTCACACTTCTTGTTACCCCCTCCCTTACCCTTGTCACAAACTGTCACACTTTCTTGAACCCCCCTTCTCCCTCGAAGCGTGACATCATTTATGAATGACCCCGATGGGAGCGTGGGGTATGCCCTCTTTCCCTGCCTCCCAAAATAACAGGTCTGGATGTCACACACACACATATTACGATTAAAAGTCCTTCTTTATAAACAGAAAATTCGTGCTAATATTACGGCTAACTATCGATGGTTTCGAATTGTATCTCTCCTTGCCCCCATTCCATTCAATGTATTATCCACTCCCGATGCTCAAAAGTACTCCCAATATTCAAAATTTACAAAGTAAAGGTGGGAACACATTTTTTCAGAAAGAAAATTTTTCAAATCAGCAGGCGTCCATTTAAATTTGCCTATTTTTCCGAAAAAGAGAAAAAAGAAAAAAAAATGGTAAAACCTAGTAAAAATGTATTTAAACACAAAAGTAAATCAAAATTAATAAAATAATAACGATGGGGGTTATTCATAAATGATGTCCCGCTTCTAGGGGGAGGGGGTTTCAAGAAAGTGTCAGTTTGCGGCAATGGGAGGGGAGGGGGTAACAAGAAGTGTGGCATCGTACATTTTGATTTCTATAGAAACATTTAAAATCAGCAAATTAAACGTATTTTATGCTAATGTTATATAGCGTGACATGTGACAAAGGGGGAGAGGGGGTATGTTGAAGTGGGACACTTAGTGACAAAGGGGGGGGGGGTCGAATATATTGAAAAAAGGGACATTTATGAACGGTCCCATACATTGTAACAATAAAACAAAATTGTTTTTAAAAGTTCATGCATTCATTTTTAAAAATATTTATTGTATCGTATTCAAAATAAGAAAAAAAAAAGGTTAGGGGTTATGAAATGAAGATGTACATATCTGTCGGTTCCCCTAACCGGACAAGAGGACTCCTAACCCCCTTTGAGAAAATACTCCAATAATAACAATTTTCTTTTCTTTACTGTTACTACATAAATTTCACCATACATTTTACAATTTACTTTTAAAATTACATAATTTTCATTCCACCAAATTTATTGTCATTAATTATCTTTTGATTGTCAAAAATGTTTACACGCTTTAAATTTTTTTTCACAAGAACTTGTTTTTGATGCATTTTATTTTTCTTTCAATTTTATTTTCTCTATTTCATATAAAAATGCATACTACATAGCAACATTTCTCGTGTACCAATACTTTCCTCCATAGTCTAGCTTTAGCAAAGGGCTTAAAATTACTTTACAGCTATTATAAATAATAAAAATCCTGGATAAAGTGACTTTTATTAATAAAAATAGTGCTACTACATTAACAGTGTCTACCGGCCCCTAGCTACCATATAAATGTCCGAACCTTCAGGGTCTAGTTAACAGAATGTGCTTTTATTAACAATCAATACGAAAATTGGTTCACAGAATTTTAATAAAATCTGAAAAATATTGCTTTTTATCCTAATTTCCCGAAAAACGTTTTTAAAAAATCATAATAAAGCATGAAAGAAAGCTTAATGTATCGTAAAAATATCGTTAAAAATAGAAAAAGTAAAAAATAGGTAAAATAATAAAAAAAGATTGAAAAATAAAAATTTGAAAGTAGGGTTTTTAGATGGGGAAAAGTGTGTCTGTCGGTCTGTCTGTTTGCATAGTAGCTCGTATAGTTCTAGACGAAACTTCTTGTTAACATATGAGCTCCTATAGTTCTAGACGGAACTTCTTGTTAACATATGAAAATGGTGGAAAAATGGTGGCGTATTCTATAAAGAAAATAGCAAACAAGAAGAATAGTGATGAAGAAATGGTAGCATTAAAAATAGGTATAATAATAATTATCGGTAGTCGATTAATTGGTATCGGCTATTTAATCGGTAATCGGCCATTTGCTAATCGGTGCATCCCTACTTTGATACAGAATAAAATCAATAAAAACACAAAACAATGTTTTTTAATAATTATTACAAAAATATTTAATCTGTTGCTTTTAAATATTTTTATTTTAACCAAAATGCGCGATGTCACAAATCTTGTTATCCCTCTTCCCTGCCTTTCTCACAAAACGGTCACAATTTCTGGACCCCCCCCCCCTCCCCTCCGAAGCGTAACATTATTTGTGAATGACCCCTAAGATGCTTAGAATATCTAGTAGTTCTCTTGCAATGCGTTCCGTACCCACATCTTGGCTAAACCACACAACATTGTACTTAAAACGTCCTCCTGAAAACTCAGGGTGAAAACGTTTTTTATCTGCAGAGAGGTTATATTGAACTACAGTCACTGCCTTTTCACTTCTGACAAAGCAATGGTAAGGTAACTGCACCAGTAGTAGGCCACGTACCTATAGTGAGCCATTTGAATTTTAAGGATAAAAAGCAAGAAATGCCAACATTTCAATGAAACAAGAGATTTGCCTACGATTGGCTGAACCTGTTAGTCACTAAATGCCAAAGACACAGACTTCATTATATCAGGGGCTAGAAATTTTGCTACTGAAATTGATCTTTGAAGGAAGCATTTAATATTTTTTGAGCATACATTGTACTTGCTTTTAAAACAAATTGTTACTGATAATATTCGATTTTTCACTGAATACATTAATAATTAACTAGCATTAAATTTAAAAATTATAATAATTTACGGATAATGAAGGGTGGTAAACGTTGGGATCAATTTTTTACTAAATGCTTCATGCCGAAATAAATTCATAACTACCAATTTCGTATCAAGATTTTAATATTTTGCAACTTCAATTTGAAAAGTTCTCTAAATGTTAAAATCCCCCCCCCCCCCCCCGGGAGAAATAAAATTCCTATTGATGTCCCGGTCCTACATCGACCATAAGGGGCCGAATCACAGAATGTTGTGTGCATACGTGTCCAAAACTCACCTTGTCATCGGTGGGCGCCGGGCAAACCCTGCAGAGGCTGAGGAAAGAATTGATGCCCGAAAAGGCGGCCGCTTTCTGGGCCGCCGCCCCGGCTTCGGGCGCCGCGGGCTGCGATTGCATGGTCGACTCTCTCTCGCTTTCTGGGCTGAGCGGAAAGGGAAGAGCCGCGGGGGCCCTCACTCGCGGCACGGCAGAGCACTTGCCATGGCTGCAGAGACTCGGGCCGCAGTGCCGACGAGAGAAGAGGGCGGCGGGGGCTGCGGCAGAGAGGGCGCACGAGCCGGGCAGCACCAGTAGCGCCCTCTCGCACGACCATTCTCTCCGTGTTGCGGAACCCCATTAGATAGATAAAAGACCTTTACGAATTCACTCACCTTATTTGCAGAGCCGACTTTCTAAACAACCGACCAGTTGCCAATGGTCGCAAATTTTACATATTTCTATTGCCTTTAAAACAAAATGTCACAGTAAACTGTTATTTTTTCTTCTGCTTTTCACCATATAAGGTAAAGTGCCTTAAAGCAGACATCCCATTATCCGCCCCCCCCCCCCAAAAAAAAAGGTTCCTAAAGCTGTCACCCTCAAATAATAATAATAATAATAAAACATTTAAAGTATTATCAATTTAAAGGGATTTAGGAAGTGATACCATTCAAAAAGAAAGAAAATCTCATTTTAAATTATTTTAGGGAATTGGTAATACTTTAAATGTATTTCATTTAAAGATGTCAGCTTTAGGAACCGTTTGTTGGGTGTCTGCTTTAGGGTACTTTACCGTACCGTATTTATTTTTACTCATCTCATAAAAAAATGATTTGTGCACAAAAAGGCGCACTGACGGAGGCAGGGGGGTCCAACGCGACAGGACTTCCGAATCCTTCCCCTCCCCATCCGAATTCAATTGTCCGATTTGAAAGATTTCTTTCAGCATTCAAAAGATGTGGGCGAAGGCATTTCATTTTCATATTCATATTTTACTTTTCGATTTGCACATTATTTCGCTCAATTTTGAAAAGTTCAAAAAGTTTCAACATTAGCGCCAATGGGCAGAAATGAAGCAAATTATGCAGACTCTGGGCATAAGATCCATGTTCCTTTGAACAAGCTTATCGGAAGAAGCTCTCGACGGGAAATATTTTTTGATTCGAACAATTTTTGTTTATTTCTAATAAATAGTTCAGAAAAAAGAAATTAGCATTAGCGATTACGGGAAAATATGAATCATATATAAATCCTGATCTAACATACGGATTTTCTTGGAACAAACTTTATTGAAAGAAGTATAAGACGTAAAACATGTACAGAATCCAAGTTCATCCAGAACTAAACGGTCTATTTTTCCATGAAACGTTTCGATCTGGATTTTTAACACGTTGACTGCCATAGCGCTGTTTGTAGTTTATGGATCTCCAGACGATAGTTTAATTTAATTAAAACATATTGTACAAAGCATTTTATTAAGTAAAAAATTACTAACTTTCTATAAATGTATTGAAAATTGAAAAATAATCAGCAACAATATAGACAACTTGTAATTTGGTCTCTCAACAAGTTCACTTTCTACGAGTTATCTCGTAGGTTGGCAGTCAACGTGTTAAGCATTGAATATGTATTAACCGTTGAAAAACGTGTAATAAAGAACTAATGCTAAATGAGAAGCAGAGAGAGATAGCTAAATTATAAATTTGACGATTATACACGGGAAAGTAGGCTCGTATAGTTCTAGACGAAATTTTTGTCTTCTTAAAGTAGGTTCGTGAATTTTCATTTCTCTTCTGAACTCCACTGGAATAATAGCTCGATAAAACATTTTAAAATTAATCGTTTTTCGAGTAAGCTAGTAACCTTGAGTAAAGGTGCAAACACTTACGATTCTTAATAAAAGCGAATATGTTGAAATAGGCTGTGGCTCCTGCTAAAGTGGAAGAGTCGTACACATGTAGCCGAGGAGAGAGCGCGTAGCGCATTGGTAATGTTGCTCATTGAAAATCCCATGGTAAACGGATTAACTGTGGGATAACTTTTGAAAACATACAGTTTTGGATAATTGATGCTGACAAATTAACTTGCTGATCTATATTAAAAGCTGCGCGTTTACTATTCGGACAACGGACACTCAGTCTCTCAGGGTCGAGATACACATTATTGTAAGGAATAACCTAGGAAAGCCAATGCGGCTGGCTTAAAGAGTTTTGCCTAGCGGAAATTTTATTTGAAAATTGCGTCATGAAATTCGGTTATTTAAGCAGTTAGGAAAGGCAGGGGTGGTAGTACAAGGATTTGCATTTCCTGAACCTTGAATTTTTTTCATAGGCACTGTATTTTCTAGCATATAAAACGAAATCCGAAACGTAACTTATCTAGTTGAAATTTATGAAAACTATTTGATTCAGACAGAAATGGGAAAAAGTACTTATTTCAACAGGGGTCGCAATGGAAAATGTATAAAATATAGGACAACAGCAAAATGGTACAGAAAAGGTGTACTATTTTAATAAAATGTGTGGATTAAAATAAAAAAAAATTCCGCTAAAAAATCATCAAAATGATAAAGAAGACATTATTAAAATTATTTATAAACGTTTAATTCGCCCCTTTTGCATATATCGGTTTATTATTTATTGCATCCATTTTGGCTTTTGCTGCTTCAACACCTTGCATGATTCTTCGTTTTAATCCTGTTGCAGTCCTTTACTCCCCCCCCCCCTCCTCTCCTCTCTTCCTTCATTTATTATCACCTAACTATGCCAAAAAATGCAGAAAACGCCGACTATAAAGATTCACGAATTTTGCGTAATTGATCGAGTTGAAATTAGAACTTGTTTTTAAAAAATCAATCAAATAAGACTGCAAGAAATTTAAACCCAAAACATCATTTTTATTGATTCAAAATAAAAGCAACAATTAGCAATCTAACAGCAAAAACGAACCCTTTACGAAAATCGAGATCGCAAAAATGAAACTACACATCATAGCTACACGTTTCCAATTGTAATTACATTTCACTCCCCTTCTTTTTGAAACAATTATATCCAAACATCCGCGGCAAAAACGCTCCCGATTTTTCTCTGAAAGGTCGACTTACACGTTGGTTTCCGATTATTTGTCTGAAATTTGGGGTTCTGCTTACATGCGAATCGACTTACGCGTAAGTATGTACGGTAGGATATTGATAGAATAAAAAGGAATTTTTTGCTTACTTTATAATTAAATTTAAAAAAAGAGTTAAAATGGAAAACATACGATTCTTGTACAGGATGCAGAAAGGTTTTGCAAAGAAAAGAATGCGTTCGTTTTCTTGATAGCACGTGGAAATTTGGCCTACGATATTTTAAAGAATTGCATAAATTAATTAAGAAATTTGTATTGCTGCAATTCAAAGGAAAAAAAAAAAAAACAAAATGAGGTCGGAAAACTTAGGGTCAAGGTTCAAGGAGCAAAATAAAATTTCCGGAACTTCAGCAAAAAAAATTCCGGAGCTCTAACCACCCCTGTTGGAAAGGTGATACAACTTGTAACACAATTATAAGTGCGGCAATTATGAAACCGAATCTTGTTTAATCTTCCTTAGAAATTGCCACCATTCACTTTTCTCATTGCATTCTTCATAGATCATACAGCAGTAGCACGTTCAGCTATGCCATTTACACTGAACGATAAGGAGCTGTGCGAATGTATATTATTCCATTCCTACGAATGAAGACTGAAAACTCCTCCTATTGGTGGGTGCAAGGTCCCACTGTCGCTTACAATAGACCTAGATATTCTAAATCTTGCAAAAATCGAACGTAACGCTTTTATGGTTTCAGATGATGTCAAAGACACTGGCATGGCCTCTAACCATTTTGTTTTTCTGGCTGGGGGACGGCGTCTCCCCACTTTTTTCATCAGGCCTACACCACTGCTTGTCACGTGGCACAAGGATTCTGCAACCTCGAAAGATAACTCCATCTTCCACTGAAACTGAAAGTTCAATTCGACAAAATCCAAAAAGGCCAAATTTCATCTGCAACGGATCTAAGCCAACCTTCAAGTACATAATTATATTTTTACTTTGTCAGGACCTGCATTAAGTTCCCTTTTAAAGTGATATTCTGTCTCAAGACTATCATCCAAACTCCAAAGAAAATACTTGAGAAAAAGTTGAAGGGGAGTTCTCCGATTCGAAAAGTGCGAAGCAGAGCATGACTTCTCCAAAGAAACGTGGAATAGAAGCGAAAGTAGTGCAGTAAAACCCCTCCTCAAGGACTCTTTCGCACTCGCAATTATATTTATAATTACTGCGGCGCAATGACATCATACATCTGAGCCGGTGTCTGAGGTAAAGATTATCGCTGTTTTCCTGCACTTAGAAGTGCATGTTGGGGAGGGGGGAACTTACCGCCGATGAGGATATTTAAATATAAATTTGTTATCTTAAGCAGCACTTTAGTGGTCAACTTATAAAGGGTGAAGGGTAATTCCGTTCTTGACAAAAGTGGTCAAATTTACAGGTTTTACTGTATATATACACAGTCAGACCTTGATATAAAGTCACTCACTCCTCGGTACTTCACGGGAATGTCCTTATAAGCAGGGTGACCGTAAAACTGAAATATTGAATGACACATAACTTCAGAAAAGTGACTGTACATATATTTTATCAGCTCGAAAAAAAAAAAAACATACAATTCAAATAATTAAATGAAAGGTCTAATATTAATATACTAGAAGAATATTTTCTTTCCAGAAATGTTATTGTATTATCGAAAGTTTTTAAGTAAGTACAAAATATTTTGCGTGTCTGAATGTAGTAAGAAAGCAGATATTCGTCAAAGAAATCTTAAAATACATTGAAAATTTTTCGGATCAGAATCACCCCTGCACACCGTGTCTCATCACTTTGAAAGAAACAAAATCATTATTCAAAAAAAAAAAGTTCAATTTAACATTAATTTTAACAAAAATCTTACCTTTCTTATGTAAATATGAAATGATAAGAATGTGTAATGAAAATAAATGCAAACAATCGAGCTAAAAAGAAATCTTAAATTTTAATCGCCAACTCGCACAAGAAATTCAGTAAAGGATGAGCCATGCGGAAATTCTAGTTGATATTTGGCATTCTTTGGAGTCTGTACAGTTTGAGATTGCTTCAGTGCGAATCATTTAATGTTAATTATGCCCAGCGATGAATGTAGCGGTTTTTTTTTTTTTTTTTGGATAGGGATCAGCGCCCTGTTCCCATTTCGACGCCATTTTAAACTCCCAAATTGCATTACAATTAATTTCTCAAGAGCTATTTTCAGCTTTTTAGTTAAGATCAGTATAGGAAAATCTTTCCTTAACAGTTTTACTTTCAGTACAAAGTTCTCAGAACATGCAAAATTAATTTTTGATGTTACACTAAATTTAATGGCGACTATGTGCACAGGAAAGCATTTTTCTTTCTTTTCCCGCAAGTTTTACTACCTACATTTCGGTTAGTCTTTGGGGTTGTCGAAACGTATCCAATTTCTAAATGCAACACACGAATAAAATTCACAAAAAAATCCTCATGCAAAAACTTAACGGGGCAATCCCTCTAACGAGATACCCATTCCATTTTAGCATTCAGAAGAAAGAGTCGAACTATCCAGAGTCTGCTCCTTACGTTATTAGGCGCATTGTTGAAAATGCCTCCCGCTTTTAGAGTGTGCACAAATTATGCCTCTGTTCATTTTGATTAAATGCTTATGAGATCACAACTGTAAGCTTATAATGAAAAACGAGCGACAGTACAGGAAAAGTAATGGACGCTTGTGATGTCAAGGCTACACGAGTGCGTTCAATATTAAAACTTTGCATCCATTCACCGCCTAATTGGTACTTTTAATTCATTAATTCCAGTAACATTCCTAAAAATAACCAATCTCCAGATTTTGAAAACTAGTGTGTCATTGATGCCTCCATTTTAAAAATCAATTGTACTGACCAATAGTTTTCTTTCAGAAATATTAAACGATAACTTAAACAAATTAGCACCAATCTTGACAAACAACCTTTGAGGGCTATGAATTATGGAAAATGGCCAGATACTTATGTAGGGTTTACAAGGTTTCGGTGTTTTTTAATTTTTCCTAATTGAAATTTATTTCAAAGGGAAAAAAAGTTTTATTTGTTATTCATATAATTTCTAATGATACCATATTCTCAGGGAGCGGCAATTTCCCACACTGAATTGGTCCCTCATCCCTCGCACCTCTTGCACATGCAAAAGTAGAGGTATTAATGGGAAACATGCTTTTTCTATTGGTTGATGCCAAGACTGTTGTTTAAATATCTTTTTCCTTGTCTTTTTGGATGCATTTTGATGCATGAATATGGCAAGAGTGAAAAGGTTTCTGAAAACTTTCCTAGTAAAAAAAAAAAAAAGAGAGAGAGAGCTCCATTTAGTCTTACGATTCATTAAAAGGTTAAGACATAATAACAAAGAGATGACAGAGAGTGCATAACAAGATACGCAATTCAAATAATATCTAAGCAAAGTACGTCATTGATTACTGTGAAGGTAATAACTCACGAACTCTTATGAAAGTCGAGTTTTTAATCAAGAAAAGAACATGGTTTTACAGACAGATGTTTCAAAATGGATGGGCTCCAGATGAAGCGAATAAAGAACAAATGCTGACATAGATCGTTGCCATATTTTACAAGACAAAAATTACATTCCACGCGTAGATACACTGGATATTTAATGCCAATGATACGTCTGTATTTTCCATGCACACTGGTCAAACGAACATGGAGGGGAAGAAATGTAGAAACGGAATGGATTTCTTTTCTTCTGAAATTTTGCTTTACTTGAGGTGCTTTGTAACTACAATGTCAACCTAAGTCACTTCTCACCCAGAAAAATATGTACACTATACATAACACTGATATCCATACACAGCAAAGTGCATCACTTTAGAAATCGGACTACATGTTAAAACAAATTCGGATAATTCAAATTTTACAATTAAAAGCTTCCAAAAAATATTTCACACAGCATAAATTTCCTTCTATGAATGCAATGAACATCTTCCAAGAAATAAAACTTTTAATTTAGGTATTTGTACATAGCTTCCTATGATGCATATGATTTGTATGGTTTCATTTACTATTATTAAAGCCAAATATTTATAAATATAAAGCTGTACTTGAAGATTTACGGACCCCTCATCCACCAGCAATTGAAGTGTAAAATCAAAGATACAAATTTCCTAAGACTAGATATTTTATGCTTAAAAACTATTTCTAGTTTGCATCAGTTAATTTTATTAATGTCATCTTGCAAGAATTTTTTTAGTTCTTATATATAAAAGCTGACCAAAAGTACTGTGAACCAAATGCAATTCATGAATAAAACCTTGCTTACAGAAGCAATGCTAGAGTTGTAATATTTATTTCTGCATTGCCTGTATACAGTGACAGATCTAATGTATGGTACAAATTTGCAATGAAAATTGCATCTAAGCATTTAAAAATTACAAAGAGCATTTTCTTCAGCAAGAGGAAAAAATAGTTATGCAAGAAAAAAAATGTCAAAAGTTACTTTTCTATCATTTTTATTTTCTCATACTGAAAAAAGGATTCATTATAACTAAAAAACACATGCATACAATTTTCAAAGCAAACTGCTATGATTGAATGAATTAGCTAATGAAAGCCATGCTTAAACATTTTAATTTTCAAAACCAAGCATGCAATTTCATAACATATTTAGCTTGAAATTATGTTTAAAAAAATTAAATAAGCATTTCTGTTTTTCTCTTAGGGATTTATTTTATAATACATGATTCAAAAAATGAGGTAATAACATGCAAACAATTTTAAAAATTTAGAACTATATCACATTTTAAATTGTCTTCTGTTTAAAAATAGCATACATATGCATAAAAAAAAGGAAGCTATACACAAAGAATGGAATTGAATGTTCTATCATGATGTACTTATAAAACATCATAGCATGACTTTATATAGAGATAATAACTGTAGTACAAATTCACTTTAGAGAAACATATGTGCAGACTTTTTAAAAACTTACAATCTTGATCTTAAATTTGTGTAAAACTTGCCCTTCTTTTTTTCAATTAAGAGAAAATCTTTGGTAAAAACTAGCATGATTGTCATATTTTAATGAATTAAAATGTCGTTCACATTTTTCTCAAATACAGAGCTGAATACTTAAAAGCCACTTTCAAACTCATTTAGTACAAATAATTGCAGTAAATTAATTGTACAAAAATACTGGAGGGGAGATGTAATTTAGAAATCTATTTGGGGGAGGGGGCGTTTAAAGACTTTTAGGGGGAAAAAAGTTTTCAGCAAGACATAGAAATTAAATTTTCTAGAATTTGTGTGAATCCTTACAAGTTGATAAATTTTTCGATTACAAAAAGCAATCTAATACATTTTAAAAAAATAATAAGAAAATTACGTTAAAAAAATTCATAAACAAATTCTTTAATACAGATGAAATATACTTTACAATTTTTAAGGTGATTTTTTAATGGCAAAGAATTTTTTAAAAAATCAGGAACAATTCAAACCAAAATTTCAATGAAATATATTACACTTAAGACACTGATGTCAAGACAGAGCAACATAATCATACCACAAATAAAATCCACGTTCAGAATTGTGTATAATTTAAAAGTTTGGGAAAATTTACCAGATACAAACCCTATCTCCTGATAGAGTAAATAATTTACATGAGTCGAATGCTATGTTCACTCATAACCTAAATAATGAGCAAATTCTGTAACTTATGATTTTACTAACAGTCAAATTTATACAACACAATGAAGCATTTAACAGAAAGTCACTTCATTTCAAATCTTCTTCAACGGAACAATACAAGCCTTAAATTATGACAACAGCTGAATATTTCCTATAAAAATTGATGAAATTTTATGTTTTCCAATTCAGTTTCAATGGTTCCTTAAAATTTGCCCTTCCCAAAACTGTTTTTAGAACCTAGTGTTGGGTGATTATGTGGCCCCAAACTACGAAACACAGGTAATGTAAATGGACTGTGCTGTGTGGTGGCAGCTTTCTCAAGACTCCCATTCCTCATTCACTCCTCCTGTTCACCTTCTGCTCCCTCTGCTTCTAATTCACCTGAAGTGGAGAAAAAGTCTGTAAGAAATTTTCATATACTTTTTTCATTACTATCTTCATTTATGCCTGCCTATTTTTTTTGGCATAAGGACAATTAGCAGTATGAATTAGATTTTTAACCATATACTTTTGTTTTATAATATTTATAAAATACTTAAGAACCCAAACTACTACAGAAGAGGCTTAGAGAATTACTAAGTCTATTTATTAAGATATTTTTACAAGAGACTGCACATTTTTTACAGCAGTGTAGAAAAATACACTTAAAATACTAAAATAGCAGACATCTACATTCAATGATACATATAAGAGTTAAATGATAAAAGTTGAGTTGCTTTATGGCACTATCCAGACCTCACTGTTTCAATTGTTATACCACATGGTCCACTGTATGAATCAATAATATGATTAAAAAAAATTCCCATTTCATTAAATTTGGTTGAAAGATTACTGACAACAAACATACAATATGAATTGTACGAAATTCTTAATGTTAAAAGTTTTGTGGCTAAATGCATTAAAAATAATAAGATATGATATATTCTTGAAACTTGATACAATTTTGATTTTATGGCAATTTGAAATAGTTTTACTATTAAATGTATTGCAAATTAAGCAATTCAATAAGTTGCATTAAATTCAAATCATTATTATTCATTTCAAATAAGTTGAATTAGAAAAAAGACAAGAATTACATAATTATCGTTAAAAAATCTAAAATGCATCATATGTATAAAATAATGAACCACTTTCATCAAGTGGACAGTGGGAGGAAAAAAACATTCCATTTTTGAACAAAAAGTTCCGTCTAGAACTATACGAGCCTACTTTCCCGTATACATCCAAATTCAAATTTATTATCTAGCTATCTCTTTCTCATTTAGCTCAAGTTCTAAATTACTTCAAATATACCATTTTCAACGGATATACATATCCATTTAACCACTCATTCATTCTTTCATTTATTCATTCAGTTACTCATTCATGTATTTATTCACTTATTTACTCATGTATTTATTTTTTCATTTATTCATCAAGAAATATCCTTAAAAATCCGATCAAAAAATTTCATTGTAAAATAGGTTTGTTCAGTTCTTGTCGAACTTCGTATCTGTACATGTTCTGCATCACATCTTTCGGATAAAGTTTGTTACAAGCAAATCCATTGGCTAGATCAGGATTTATATGGGATTAAAATTTCTCTGTAAGAGGTTAAGGTTAAATTTTTTTTTTTTTTTGAACTGTTCAAAAATGAACAAAAATCGCTCAAATCAATATTTCACATCAAGAGCTTCCTCATAGGAACTTGGGTCTTGTACTAAGAATTTAAAAAATTTGCTTCATTTTTGCCCATAGGCGCTAATGTTAAATTTTTTTGAACTGTTTAAAATTGTTCAAATCAAAAAGTAATGCATGGAAATGAGATCTCCTTGCCGAAATCTTTCAAATGCAAAAAGAATTTTTTGAATCAGCCAATTCCTTCAAAAGTTATTGTGGGTGGTGGTGGTGGTGGTGGTGGTGGGGGGGGGGGGACAGACACATTTTCCCCATCTCAAAGCCCTACTTTATTAAATTATATCTTTATTAAATTACTTAATTTATTTATTTTTTCGACTTTTCCTTTTTTTTTACGATACATTAAGCCTTCTTTCATGCCTTTTTTATATCTTAAGCGGAAGTCCATTCTCCTTTAAAGGTTTTTATAAAGTGAGTTGATTGTATGTCTCAGTTCCTCAATGAAAATTATTTAAAACTATAATTCAATTATTAATTAAACCACATTTAGTAAGTACAAATTTGCTTGTACTTATTTACAAAAATATTAATATTTAAGCTTTTGATTAATAATTAGATCACTTAAAACAAAATTAGGTTTACACCTAAATGTGTACCCCTCCTGCTGCATGCAGTATAGTGTTCCTGTTGCGCGTTTTTCAAAGGGGGCGGCGCCCTGCCCCTTTTTCAAAAAGTGCTGATGCGCCCTGCCCTGTTTTGAACAGAAAAATGCGCCGTCTTTTTTTTTTTTTTTTAAGAGTTTGAAAAAAAAAATTTGGATTGGACGAAGATTTTAAGGCATGACCGATGCATCGGCACCGATTGTTCAAAAAATTAGTCATCGGCATCGGTAGCCGATGTTAACTTTAAAAAGTCTGTATATCGGGCCTTAAAAAACATCTAAATGCCCTCATCCTTATACGTAAGATCGTTCAATTGCACGTTATTAATCTTAAGTTCATCTACGAGGAACTTTTCTTTACAATATTTTAAACGTTTATTTCCAGTTATCGCGCTATTTTAAAGCAACGCATTTTCAAAATGGCACGGGACAATTTGATTGCTCAAGAATAGTTAATTTTACAAGTTCAAACAAAATACTCTATTTGATTTAAAATGAATGTGTTGCATAAAATAATATAAGTGTTGCAGTTTCTTTGCATCAAAATCAGAGGATTCCCGTAATACTCAACCATTAACAAGAAAACTAAGTTGAAACGATGAATCACAGGCATGTGTTTCGTGCCCGTGCCTTAAAGTTGCTTTAGCTGATGTTTTCTTTTCTTGTGATTATTTATTCTTTATTTATTCAGTTTTGTATTAACTAGTATTACTATTAGTATCTGAAAAGAAATGGGTGAAGAGAAAATCCGATCAAAAAATAAAAGCCCGATCGGGAAATCGTCTTTTTTTTTCCCTTCTTCTAGATACACAAAAGCAGGGCTCCCACCGCCTTAACACAATTTGTAGCAGCTTTCGGAGCAGGTAAAATGTCCTTCCTGTATCAGTTTGGAGCAAAAGAATTCAACTTTTGTATCAGTTTGGAGCGAAAGAAATAGACCTTTGTATCAGTTTAGGAGCCGAAAATATCAAATTTGTACCATTTTTGGAGGATTTTTTTTCTTTATTTTTTAAATATTAAATGGCTGTTTTAAAGCAATGTCATTTTCATACATCAAGGGTAAGAGCAGTTTCAAACGGAGTAAGATGTCAGATAGGAAATGTAAATGTCAGTCATCCTTCAAAAACTTAATTATAGATTTTAAAAACTGGATTATTTTTATATTTCTTATAAGAAATTAGTCATATCCTATTAAAAAAGTAAGACTAATTAAACCTATAACCCTTATAAAGGTGTTTTTCAATATTTTCTCAAGAAACAGATCATTTAAAAAAATGTTTTGTTTTTCTCTTCTTCTAATGATTAAGAATAGCTGGAAGAAAGCTTAAAATTTTCTTCTTTTCAAAAATCATTACATTCTCTCTTTTTTGTTTAATAGCTAAAACAATATTCTTACAAGAAAATAAGCAAAAACTAACTGATATGAAAGATTAAACTAGTTAAAACTATTTATCATTGATTAAAATTTGTTTTTTAAATGGTACTTATTCAGGTATAACCATTGTGATTATAGTAACAGTTAAATTTTGAATGAATTAAATATAATTTCATATTTGATCAAAAAATATATTTGAACTCTATCCTATTTTCTACCTGCAGTAATATTTATTATATTTCTGATTAAAAAATATTCCCTTAAATTTCAATCCTAAATGCTCACTTAGATGCTTTGGAAGTAATTAATGGCACCAAAAGTAAATTGCTGGGTTTCATAATTTTGCAGCAAGAAAATTCAAGAACCAAATTATATTTTTCAGTTCTATAATAGAAAGGCAATATGTATTTCTTATTATAGGTTGATAATTTAATGTCTAATGATTTTTTTTCCCAACAATTTATCTTTACATCTTTCGAAAATTGCATAATAGTTACAATTAAATTTCATGAGTCCTAGGGTTACAGAATTGGATGCTGAATGAAACTAAATTGAATTAAAAGAAAGAGGAAATGCATGATAATTTCATAACTTTTAAATCTATTTAAAAAATTGAAACTGTAAGCAAGAGTACTTTTTTGAGGTTGTTCATCCACACCAAAATTTCGATTTCTTCTAATAATATTGCTTAGCATATTTGCTAAAGATCATCAATTCATTAAGATAGACATGCTTTTTTAATGATTTTCTAACTTAACTAATTTTTTTATTTATTTTGTTCTTTATATTTGTCTTTTTTAATCGCTTGTGGTTATATGATGTAAATTATAGAGCTTAAAGAGTAATGAGAAAAGAATAAAAGCTGCAATTCAATGTTGATATTTTACAGCGTTTAAAAGTCTATCTCTAAACACTTTCGGGCACAAATATATATTTTCAAACAATGTTTTATTTAAAATAAAAATACATTTTATTTATTTACTTTGAGAAGAAACATTATAAATAGTAGAAATGAAAAAAATCCGATATTTGTAGCAGATGCAAAAATATTGTAGAACGTATGCACTCTTTTGCTTGTACGTGGAAAGTAGGCTTAAGGAATTTTTACGAATTGCTATAATGGAGCAATAATCTTTTAAACATATGTTCTGTTATTGATTCTTCACATTGTTTAGTATTTCCTTAACATTAGAACAGAAAACAAAGTGCACTGAAAAAAAACGCCAAGTTTATTTTTTTCACGTTCTATGAAATTTTAAACTTTTTTATCTATTTCAATACAAATTTACTAAATAAAATGTTCAACAAAAATAGTGATAAGAGGAATTATTTTTCTCTCTATAATACTACAAAATATTAGAAATCGTCTCACCGTTTCTTCTACAAGCGTGGGATACATCACTCATTCTGCTCAATTTTTTTCATCCACACCTAATGTTCTTAAGAGAGGGTAGAGCTAATATTCATTAATGAACTGCTTCAAAGGTAAAAAATTATTTGACTAAAGGAAAAATGTAACGAATGATGCCGATTTTAAGGTTGTGGCGGTACGATTCGACCGATTCGACACCTTCAAGAGCTATCTTCTGTCCTGGCCATTAGGTACCTTTTGGCAAAGCATGGAAGCACTGGCTTACCATCAAGAAGGTCCGAGGTTCTATCCCTGCCTCCGGCAGACAACCTCCTCCACCATCACCTCCGTGTCCTCTCACGTCGACCGCCACAAGGTGAAAAAAGTATAATACCTAAAATTTTTTCGATTCCCCCCCCCCCCCGAAAAACGCGATTTGGCGCAAATTTTCCAAAAAAAAAAAAAAAAACGCATTTTGTAGCAGAAAAATCGTTTTGGCGCAGTTTTGCGCAGCCGTGGGAGCCCTGCAAAAGCGATTTTCGGTACTTTTAATTCTGAAGTAAAAAGAAATTAAAGTCAAAAAGATATTTTTCCACACGAAAAACGTAGGCGTTGCATCGGCATTTAGATGTTTTTCAAGGTCGATGGGCCGATGTTTTTTCGATGTTATAACATCGGCGGCTGATAGCGATGGCTAGTTTTTTGAACTATCGGCGCTGATGCATCGGGCGCGCCCTAATACTTATTTATTGAGTGCTCAATTTAAAAGGTTTAACTGTATTTCTCAACAAATGTTAAAATTTTAGGCAAGTCTCTTTAAAAGAAAAATAATTTAAACAGAAATCGGAAAAATGTCCGGATCTTCGAGGTTTAATCTGTATTATTGTTTCATAAATATATATATATAAAAGGAATGATTTAAATGATACATAACTTTTTTAATTAACATTCTGCATGTTTTAATGGTTTAAAGCTATTATTTGCCATCGGCCGATAGAAAAGGAAAATAATCGGTAATCGGCCATCTTCGAACAATCGGCATTGGCCCATTGGCAAAAAAAAGGTTGTCGCTCAAGCCCTAGAAAATTTCCTTTGATACAAAGATTGATGAACATAGCTGTAACCTTGCCACCATCAACGGCTGAGGTGGAGAGAGTATTTTCTCAAGTAGCATTAATTGTGTCCACTTACAGAAACACTAAAAAAAAAATTGTAAATTTTTTTCTATTTTAATTTAGTTACTTATTCCACTGAAGTTTTTTCTGATTTGTTAAATTGTATTTAATTTACTAGCAGTTCTTTCTCAAATTAAGGATTTTTTCTTATATCAGCATAGTAAATAAGATAAAATTATAGTTTTAATTGTTACTGTTCACAGGTCTTTGATCAACTTGTTTCCTCTTTTTTTTTTTTTTTGGTCCATTATTTTTATTGCTTGTTTTAATTTAAATTTATATGGCTCTTTTTGATGAAATTTTTATCAGCTGCTTAGGAAAATTTGATTAAACATTAGTATTTAAAAAATTGATCTTGATAAAAGCAACAATTTACCTTTATAATGAACGAATGTAGGTGGAATCTTTGTCTAATTGTTTCAAAAATGTATCCCTTGTTTTGTTTTCATATTACAGTTCCTTTTTTTAATTAATTTTATTATTAGCATTGCTATTATCATTTTTTTCTGCAATAAATCCCATTAGCAACAAGTTCATCCCTAATTGACCACATCATTTTTTAATTTTTTTGAAAATGCTTAAAACTTCCTTTGCAATGGCGCATCCCTCCTCTAACAAACCTAAGCAACCCTCCGAAAATTGGCAGTCAATCAATGGCGTAGTCTGCACAACCCCTCCTGGTAGTCACGCCTGAGACAGATGTCTACATTCAGTTTCAATAAACTCAAAATTGTAGCTATCTTTTCGCTGGCATATAACTTTCTGAAGTTGTTATTTTGTAAGATACTTTCATTGTTATTTACCTGGTTCAAGAATTTCCAGAAAGATAAGCATTTGAATATAGATATATATACACACACACACATAAGTATTAGTGGTTCAAAATGTATATAATGCATTCTGGTACGCAGTGCAAGTGATAGGGCTTAACATGTTTTTACACTTAACATGCAACTTTGTGAGGCGATTAGGAAAGCGCTTTTTCACATAGCAAAAAGTGCCCCTTTTCCCCCAAAAAAGGTGCCCTTTTCGAAAAATGCACATTGCCCTTTTTTGAAAAAAATGTGAACACTAGTACATTTCATTTAACTATCACATTGTGTGCACTCAATATTAATTTAATTATTCAAGATTATGAGAAAATATCAATTATGCAATGATTAATATACGCTAATCTCGAGAAGACTCTAGCATTTTTTGGTAGGGCAAAGCAAGATGCTGCTCTTTTGATGCACCTTGTTGCCCTTCCTAATGATCAGCTTCTTTATAAGGTCATTTCTAACTTTCAAAAGCCACTATAATTGCAATTTCATGTATAATACTTTCCGGTATTTTGTCATCACTTGGTCAATGACAGCTATTGCATTATTTCCCCTTCCTTCCCAACATAAAATCCAGACATACGCAAAATAAATTTTTGATGGCATACTGTGAAACTCTGCAGCTAAAAATCATACAGTATATTTTTCTTTTCACTAGCTCATTACAGCCAGTCTGCTGAAAATATCCTTTTTTAAATGGTTAGCATGACAGTCCTCACTAGGTTATCAAGTCGTTTTGGATGCTACTTAGTTTACCAAGACCGATAAATAATAATTTTAAGCCTGCAAGGGAGCTCCTTTTATTTTGAGACTACAAGAGTAGAAAAATTGACTTGTGGCTCACTGCATTTAATAGGATGCCATCAGATGGGGCTTCTCTTTTCAGCCCCAAGAATAAAAAAGAGGGAAATTCTCTAAACTCTGGTACTCTTGAATCTTCAGGGTCCATATTTTGTGTGAACGTATCCAAGGCTGTGGAATAGGAGTCATATAAGGTCACTTTTCTAAAGCCCAGGCTCATTGAATTAATGATGTATGAGTCATTTTTGTGAAGTCCCGAACGGTGACCTTATATCGAGGTCTGACTGTATTTGTAAAGGAGTCCAATTCTCCTTGTCCTACGGACTCCACAGCCCTGGTCTTCAGAAGGTCGTGTAACCAACCCCAAACCGTCAGATTCACAGTCTAACACCCTATGTACTAAGTTACTAGAGCGACAAATTTCTGAATGCAATAAACAACCAAAATTTGGTACATATGTAAAAGCTTAATGGAGCTATTCCCTAAACAAACAATATTATAATTCGCTATTGTCAATATGCAAACAAGAGAAAGGAAAATGCAGAAAATGCTGTCCTTTAGTTGATAAGTGCCTTTTTGAAAATAATTGCCTTGCTATTCTTTCATTCTAGAGTAAGCACTACATACTTTTAATTCTGATGTAATACTACAATTATAGAAGTACCCTAGTATTAGTTTCTAATCGATATTGATTGGACTATTTATTGAACATAAATGCCTTTACATTATCAGTTTAGTCTCCTTATAATGAGAGTTCAAGTCAACTTAAAAAGCGAGAATCATTATCAATGTGGATACAGGGTTCGCGCGATTCCCGCAATATTTTTTTGAAATCCCACCTTGTATTTTTCCCCAGTGTGAACCCTGGGACATTCAGATACCTACTGTGGACATCAGTAAAACTCTTATCACAGCTGCCATGATGCCATTAATGCAATACTAGGGTTTGTCATTCAAAAAATATCCGCAAATACTGCAATAACTACACTAATTTTATTTGTACTTACATAGGACGCTGAAGAGAGAAAAATCCGATTCTTTCGAACGATTCAAAAGGATTGCACAAAGAATTGAGAGCATGAGTTCTTTTGCACATGTGGAAAGCAGGCTTAGGAAATGCTAAAGCAATACAGTAATTGATCTCACAAATAATGGATTGTTTTCTAAACAGTAGCAGGGTTTGTTGATTTAAATCAAGTGATTTTTTTTTTCAAAAAAAAATCATTGATGTGTTGTTTACACACAATGTTAGAAAGTGTTGTAAACAAGGTCCTCCTAGGTCCATCCTAGGAGGTCCATCTGTCTATGTGCATAACAAATTTCATAAGTTTAGAACAAATCACTATTTTTTTTTAAATTTTACAATATTACTCTCATTCTTCAAGCGTCTTAACAGCAAAGCAGAATTCATTCAATCATTCAAACTAGAATTCCTAATAATAATGAACCATTCTGTGTTTTTTTTAATCTTAAAAATAGTATTTTGGATCAATTTAATAAATGCCACACAATAAATAACTCAGAATGAGTGTTTATAACAATAATTGTCAGAATTCAGAATATGTATCCTAAAAGTTTTTTTCCTTTTTTTTTACCATTGAAGTTTTCAATAAAGATTTGATTAAAACAAAAAGTTTCAGTTTTTAGTAATGATGTGAGCATATAATTTTACTAAATGGGTAAAAATATTTCAGGCTTTTTCATTTATAAAATAGAAAAGAAAAATGATTAAAGTACACTTGATGTAAAAATTAAGTACACACAATTGCTACTTTTTTTCAGCTTTCAGCAGCAAAATAACACAGATTCAATTTAATAATAATAATAATTTAACTTATGCATTTGTGCTTTAAATTAACATGAAATTTTATTTCTATTACAGATTCAATTTGTTTATTTTCTCTGTACTTTTGAGTGTACTATTATTCCGGTAGGGTTAAGTATTTCGGTCATGCATTTGTTTTAAAATTTGTTTATCAGTTTTTTAAAAAATATTTATTGCTGTCAAAGTAGCTTAAAGTGTGTTTTTGCAATTGATTAACATGCCATATTGTTTCTATGAATGTAACAAATCAATATCCAAAATATTTAAGGTCTTTTTTACAAAATCAGATTTAAATAAAAAAAAAAAAGATTTTTTTTTAATTAAAAAAAATCACAAACCCTGAGCAGTAGCCAGTAAAATACAAAATGAACTAAACAAACTTTTTGAATTTGTGTTTTCTGTCAATTGTTCCTTTATCAGCGATTTTCGATACTTGAAAATTGATGTTCCTTTCATTTGCACCTTTCCATTTTTTTTTTCACTGAAAATATTTGAAACTTTTTATAAAATCTTGACATGGGTTTGAAATTTTGAATCTATGGCCCAAATTAGAAAAAAAATAAAAAAAAGACAAGCACTTTACACCCTAAAAAAAGCAATTAGTGTGATTAATTTTTGTCAAATAAAATTAAGCACTTTTAAGGACTGGTCAAAACCCACTGAATAAGTTGTGATTCAAAACTGTTCTACCATACTGATCAGCACATCATGTATCAACATTTATTTTGACATTTTCAATACCTTTCATCAACATAAAAAAAAAAAAAAAAAAGAGTACATTCTGGAATTGTCATATATTAACCTGAAAGAAGTTTTAAGAATATCCTAGTAGTAACTCATACACAAATTTCAAGGAATGAAATTTTTATTGGTGATAAAAATTTGAATTAGTATTACTCGGTAAAAAGGAAAGAATATCCTCCAGAGGTAGCTAAAATTCTTGAATGAAACCTCATTCATTTTATTTTTCCACTTCTTCCCAATGCAAACAATGTTCTAAAGATATTTACCCAATTTGAGAAAGTTTCTTGATAACTAATTGGAATTATTGCGCAATTCTTTAACACAGAATGTAAAAAGAAGCCTACAAATAAGAATACTTTATAATACTTTTTGATTTTGGATTTACATCTTTATTAAATCAGAATATCAGAACAAAAACTTTATATACTCAATTAGGGCAACTAGCAAAAGTACGAATTAAATCCACATAACTTTAGTGAAGTTAACTTATATCAAAATAAACAAAAGCAAAACAGAACTGAAAACAGGTAATTGATGAAGTAAATATTTTTTCTTTCTAGAATTAAAAAATATTTGTTACTATTGAACTTTATTTTCAGATAAAAACAGAGTTATAAGTACTTGCACAACCCTTTTAAAATATAAATGACAGTTCATTACTTTAAGCAAACTCAAAATGAAACATCACTCTGTTAATATGATGATTTACTTTGTCAATGAGCATGTTTAGTGTTTCTATGTGAATGAAAAATTACGGACTCCAGTCATGTTAACATACATGAATGGCACTAAAGAACTTTACGATAAATGTATTTAAAAACAAAATTTTATTATGTACCTATGGAATATACATAAACTAAGACAAATATTTAACTTCCGAATGTGATGCTTGTGCGGTGTAGTCGCGAAATGTTTCGGGGGACCTCTGGAGGATGCTTACATTCACCACTCTGCACAGACAACCTCAAGGATTCATACCTTCACCCTCCTCAATGCCTTCTCCTGCATCTTCCTCACCCTCTTCATAAACTTCTTCCTCGTCAACCTCTTCTTCTGTAACAAAAATATTGAATTACAATAAGAAAGTAAGCTGAATGTTTCAACTTTCATAATAAAAATTTTTTGCTTCCAGATTGGAAAAATGAGATATTTTACCATAACCAGTGAATCATTAACCCTATTGAATTAGAAGATATATAAAAGACCACGTAACTCATCTTAACTTTCAGAACTCATGTCATAAGAGTAATCCGAGAACTTGCATGTGAGAATTTTTCTCGCACATGAAATATAAAAAATTTAAAAAATGAAATACTTTCAACTAAAAAGTATTTTTCGTTAAGCACCAAATGTTTCCCAAAATATTATTCAAACTAATATTGTGCAGGCGTTCGTTCTGTTTTCATGAAATACATGTCAAGCAAATGAAATAGTTTTTATTTGTGGGGTACAAAATGTTCTGTATGAAAACTAAGTTGCTAACTACAGGGTTGCAGTGGACAAGCATAATATAGGAATTTTTCAGACAAAACATAGGACAACAGAAATATGGTACAAAAAAATATGTATTTTAATATGTGGGTTATTAAGGGGGGAAATCACGTTGAAGGTTAAAAAAAATGATTTTTTTTTCAAAATTTTACAATGGATACTCTGAATTGTGACTAATCTAATGCAAAAAGAAATTCGTATTAAAACAAAAGTTATCGCTAAAAGTGTCTAGCAACCCAAGCAAGAATCAGCTGCTCCCCCCCCCCCCAGATGTTATAAACCAACTGTGTTCCGAGAAAAAGGGGGCTTAAAAATATCTTTATGTTATCAATAAAAAAAGGGGATTTTGAAGAGGTCCTACGTACTTCTCAAAGAAACTTAAGCCTGCATACACACACACTCAGACTGGAAATATATTTACTTTTGAGGAACACTAAAGAATCTGGAATACAAAGGTATACTTCTAAAAATGGAAGATAGTTAATCATTGAACTGAACAATTCCTGACAGATTGAGCTCCCCATGTCAAGAGAAACAAGTCAGACCCAGTCACGGCGATTGTACACAATTTTGAAATCAAGCTACAGTGTCCTAGGTTGAAAGACAAAAAAAGCATGAAAAAGGCATACATCAAGCCTATCACCATAGGGCTTTATCTGTTAGTGTGTGTGGTGGGGGGATGGCAACTCTTTGGCTAGAATATTTGTGTGCTCCGGCTGAATTTATTTACAAGAGATAACCTATAAATAACAATGTTAAAGGGTGGTTTCAACGTCGGGGGACATGATAGTCACCGCGATATACTGAGGCGCAGTATAAAGGGGTTTTACTGTATATGAAATATAAAAGATACAGTTTAAGTAGATTTTTTAAAATCTTGCACACAAAATGCTTATTTTATATTGTTGAAATGTCTTTATTGTTGCTGTCATTCAATAAATTAATATTACTCCATATATTTTTTGAACAATATTTTTACGAAGAAAAAGAATGGATGAAAATACAGAAATTTTTATTTTGGTATAATGCTTATTAGTTTTGAAGCTACACAGCTTTTTCTACAACTTTAAATTTACTGATTTTGATTTTCAGGTCACTCAACGTGATGTTCTCTTTATCTAATTGATTAGAAGGCTGAGGAAACATTTTTGTGTTTAATTTACCCCTTTTGTACACAATAATGGCTCTCGCTTCTTCAAAGTTTGGATCGTGCCTGGTTTGCCAAGGACAATTTGTTTTTACCATCCAAAACTGTGTCTTAAACTCTCCAGATATATGTCCAAACTAAAGGAGTCAAATCTAATCAATTTGTATTTCAATATCAAAAATGCAAAAATATTAATTAGTTGTTTTTAATAAAATTTTTCTCTGAAACAATCATTAAAAAAAAATATATATATATTATATATATACCGTAAAATCTCAAATGTAGATGTAGTTCCCAATGGCTGATGATTTTGTATTATTTCCTTATGATGAAGATTAAATATGTCCAATTTATCTTTGTATTTTTTTAAAAATTTTACTTATTAGTAAGTATTCACGATTTATAGGCTTAAAAAAATGGCATGTACAGTGTGTATTTAAATTACATTAAGCAGTTTAACTTACATTTCTAAGCATCAAAGCTATTTACAAGGGTAGTCTGTCCAGTGAACAAATGCTTATTTAATTCTTTAAAAAAATTACAATATATTTTAAATATACAGCATTTAACACATGACAGTTCTGGTAAACTGTTTTATAAATGAAAACAGATCAATACCTTCTCCTTCATCTTCTTCGTCTTCCCCATCACCTTCCTCTTCTACAACTACAACAGAATCGTCAACTTCTTCATCTTCACTAAAATTAGAAAAATTTAATTCTACATTTTAAAATCAACTTTGAAACCAAAAGATTATGTGAGATTTAATAAATTAATAATCAACTTGCTATGCATTAGTTAATTACGATGTATAGCAGAGTTCACACAGGGGAAAATGCAAGGAGCAGTTTTTTCTGTGATCAAAGTAACAAGAGATTTCTGAAATTTGAGTGAAAACTTTTTATTTCAAATTTTTTTAAAGTAAAACTTAACCACCTAAATATGTTGCATTAATAATGACCTCTTTCAAAATATATACATATGAGATCATTTTATGATGAAATTTTTGCAAAACCATGTTCCACAAGCTAAAATAGATCTTTTCTTAGGTCTTAAAACATCTTTTATAAAAATCATGATTATAACATCTTTTATGAAAAACATAATTACAAACTCTTCACAAAAATTCAACACTAGAACCAAAACAGCAGCAGCAAGAACTAATGCTACAATATCATTTGTTTGCACAAAAGCGATGTTCCTAAGCAAGAGAAATTCTTTGCTGTATGAAATTTATAATAATTTCTTTCCTAATGGTTCAGCATTTCCTCTGATATTTTATATTTCATTTTAATACATGTATTACCCGTTTTAAAACCATGTTACACAGTAAAGCCAAGGGGTGCACTTAAATGCAGATTCCGATCTCCATTTACACGATTTTCTCTTCAAAGAGAAAAAAAAAAAAAGATAAGAATACGAAAACATACTTGCCAACCTTGGAGGGAAAAAAAACAGGAGATTTTTTTCAATGACGCCCCCCCCCCCCCCACACACAAAATGAACAATTAAACTGACTTATACAAAGATTTTTTTTTTTTATGTTCATTACAGCAGTATTTGATAAAATTTTATCAAATGTTTGATTGAAACATTTTTTTAACAAAATTATTTTTTATGAGAAATAGGAGATCTAGATTTTCATTTGACAGCACTGGACGAAACTTCATTTTTCAGTTATATATTCGATGAAAATAGGAAGAAATTTTATTCATCTATTTTGTAACAATATATAATGATTACCAAAAAGGAAAAAAAGCCACACCCTAAGAGGATGAAAAAAAAAAAAATTAATTCTATGCAAAAAATATTTTAAAAACTAGATTATTAATAAGGATGCAATATTAATAGTTACAACTAACTAAATGATCACCAAAAATTTTAAAAAAGGCTAAAATATTTCATTGAAATTTCGAGTGGGTGTGGCAAAATCGTAAAAAATATTAAAAATAATGGTAAACCAAAAGGTATTGATGTCCAAGAGATTGAATGAGATAGTACACAACTAGGGACTTTTACCGAAGTGGATGCAATCAGATTTTTCAAAAAATTGGGACTGACCCTGGAAAGCATATGAAAGACAAAATACGGAAGTTCTACTGCTAATTTGTAAAAGTTTCGTAAAGCAAGTATCTACGCATGCTGCTTCAAAATTTTCTCATTTAAAGAAAGGAAAAAGTAACAAAATGACGTATATTCACGGAACCGAAATTTCGACTTTTCAAAAATATCAAAAATACGGAATTTCGTCAAAATACATACCTGCCAACATTTCAAGTAAAAAATCCAGTAGATTGCGATACATTGCAATTTCGCATGTATTTTGGGGGGAAATGAGGAGTTTTAACGATCACTTAAATTGCAACCACCGACAAGTTCCCTATATGATATGCTTTTCAGCATAACTAACAAAATATTCAGTCCTCTAAAGTTATAACTGATTTTATAATGTCTAAAACTGTAAGTTTCTTGTGTGAATCATTTATCAAAGAAATTTAATAACGTTGCTGAAGTGATTTTTTTCCATAAAATTCCCTATTTATAGGGGATTTCACCAAAATTTATGAAGACCAGGAGATTTTAAATACAAACCGGAAGACCAGTAGAATAGGGGAAAATCCAGGAGTCTCCTGGAAAAACCAGTATAGTTGGCAGGTATGAAAATACAAGAAAATTACATAAAAACTACTCAGCGAATAACTACGATCCCAAGTGCCGTTCATTGAGCAAAAAAAGATTGAAGCTTCATTCATTTATTTGAAAGTGAAAATTACAAAAAAACGGGATAAAATTGTGTTAAACGGGAGATCGGGAGACAGACGCAAAAAACGGGAGTGTCCCGTTAAAAACAGTAGACTTGGCAAGTATGCGAAAATAAATAGAAAGAAATAAGCAATTGCGAGAAATAGCTTTTTTTTTTTTTTGCTGTTCAAGCAGTTTTGTTTAGGCAGGGGCATAACTACTCCGGTGATTCATAGTTCTCAGATTCGGACTTTGTTTTCTTTATGGAATGTAATATGAATGATGGACTACAAACTTTCGATATAGTGCCGAACCCAAATTCCGCTTGCTGGAGAGAGGCGCTAGGCCAGATTATGATTGCCGAATTGTTGACACCTTGAATTCTTATGTATTTCAGTCAATCCTTGAAAAAATCTCCATATGGAGGGTCATTGCGATTTAATAGGGGTCCACGCTAAAACATACAAAAGAGAAAACTGGGGGGTGCATGAAATGAAAGTAGGGGTTCACGAAATTGGATCTCCTTGTTTTCACCAAATTTGCCAACATCATTTACTTATGTAGGAGCCTACTGAAAAATTTTGTGCCCTTATCAGAGATACACTGGATATTAACATTTTACTATAAAATAAAAATTTTAGCACTTCAATCATTAAAACTAAAAAACAAAAGAAAAAGTGCTGAAACCATTATCCTTCATTAATTATGGAAATATCTTTTTTTTTTTTTTTTTTCTTTTTTCGGTTATAAGTGATCAATATTCAAAAAAATATTACCTTTCATCTTCTTCTCCTTCTAAACCATTTTCAACCTCTATGTCTGGCACTAAGAAGTACTGTAAAGGATTTGGCCACATGTCGTCTTTTATTACCTGAAAATTAAAATAATATAAATAACGATAAAACCAGGCCAGTTTTTGTAAATAGTGCCCACAAAACATCAGTAAACTTAATATTCTCTTACATTATACTATTTCTTGAACTTCCAAAAAAATTCCTGAACATTGAATTTTCTTTTATAGGTAATGCATTTTCTGGTATGTAAAAAATAAATCAACAATTAACAACAAAAAAAGATAAACGCAAAAACAAACTCTTTACAAAAATCGCGATCGCAAAAAATTTTTACGACCCAGAGCTGCCAACCTCAAGACTTAAAAAATAGGAGCAGTAGAGGCAAAAAATAGGTGCGCAGGGGGGTAAAATAGGAGCATGAAAAATTGTAATATTTTTGAACTACCATCTGGTTATAGACTCACTAAAATATTTTTTTTTTTTTCATTCACTGTCAAATTATAAGAACTCAATTAAATTTAAACATTGTACATTGAATAACATAGCAAAGCAGATATACTGGGGAAAAAATCATGATTTCTTTTATGTATGTGGAAAGGGGGAAAAGCTATAATTCAGGTACATGACAAAGCAGTAATTACCGTTTTTATTTTTAAAAATGAAATAAAAATGCAATTACTTCCCATAAATAAACTACAATGATGTACGGCAATACATACACATTAGAATAATTTTAGTGCAACATATTCAGGGTGTGTACGCTACAAAAAAAAATCAGGACCTCACAAACTTTTCGAAATATGCCAACTGTAATCTTTATTTCAAAAGGAAGCATTATTGAAAGAGGAAATTGATTTAACATCGTATTTTTATCAGGAACACAACACAAACACTTTTATGGAGCTCTCTTCGACTTGTTGCTTTTCTAATGTCCAATACAGTCAGGGAGTTAAATAATTATTGCAGCTAGTAATAAGAAGTACACAACACAAGCATTAATCATATATAAGCAAATTGTCATGATATGAAAAATTATCAAAAATGGTTAGTGCTATAAAATACAAGTTAAATGAAAAACAGTTTAAATAAAAAAAAATTGTTAAAGTAAACACTGCATTTTGTCTTGAGAATTTGGGTTTAAATTCGATTTTTTTTTTCATTTTACTTAACTTATTTTGCCAATATCTCAATTTAGGCTTACTTTAATTTTTATCTCTGCCATAAATATATTTTTAAAATTATTTAGAAGAGCTTTCAAAAATTCAGAAAAAACTTTTTCAAGTTGAGAAAAATATTTCATTTCGGAAACAACATACAAATAAATAATGGAGCCTATTCGCTTAAAACTTCGTACATTTCCCTCAAATAGTAACTACCAAAATTTAATCAAAGTAAAGTTTGGAAAAATTGAACAATTTTTTTAAATAAAAAATAAAACAGGCAGACTACAAGCTGCAAATAGTAAAACAACTGTCAACTTTTTAAATAATTGATATATTTACAGGATGCAAAAAGATAGAAGTCTCAAAAGCTGCGTTCGATTTTCGGCGAAGCACATGCTGGCTGTTAGCAAGTTTCCGAAAAATAGGTTTTTACATTTTCGCGCAAAAAATCAAATTTTCGAAGTTCACAAAAAAAAAAAAAAAAAAACTAGGGGAAAACGAGCATTTGGCAACTACAGTGCATAGGCTTAAGAGGTCGATTATCTCAATTTACTGCAAATTAAGAAATTTCACGAGATACAAATTGATTAAAACAGCAAATATCCCCCCCCCTTAAAAAAAAAGTTTTAAAAGCAATATTTATTTACTGATTACTTGTTACGTGCTGCTCCTACTTGCTTTATTGATAATTGTTTAGAATGTAGATGATTTAGTAACAATTTTAATGCAAATTTTTTTTTTTTTTAACTTTGTAACTAAACTAAATAAATACCATAAAATCCCGAAAGTAACCCCCCTCTTTTTAAAAACCAAACTGGCAAATTTCAGATAGGGGGGTTATAATCGAGATTTTCGAAAAAAATTATGAAAAAAAAAAAATGTTTTTAGTATTAATTAAGAGCATTTACTGAAGATAAATAATAAGTATAACCCATTTAAAATTATTTGAAAAACATTAATATAAAACAAGATTTAAAAAATAAAGAAAAATCTGTCGTATAATTTTCTAATAGAAAATTGATCGCATGGGGATGGCATCTTTGACTGAAGAATGAATTTAGCACTTAAGTTATCAGAAATCCCTATAATTTAAATTAAGAACTCATAAAACGCAAATTTGGCATGTTCGGGGCTAGCGCTACATCGGTATTTCGTAATGTACCGAATTTCAAAACACGACCAAAAATGGCGGACTTACACGATGAAAGATGGCAGCTAATGAACGAATCAACGCCAAGAAAGAATTTAGCACTTAAGTTACCAGAAATCCGTATAATTTAACTTTAAAACTCATAAAACGCAAATTTGGCATGTTCGGGGCCAGCGCTATATCGGTATTTCGTAATGTGTCGAATTTCGAAACACGAGCAAAAATGGCGGACTCGTCCTTTTCTTTTCTCTTTTAAAAGCAAAACGAGGGAACTTGTGTAATCTCTTTTTCTGTGGTCTTAAATGGTGTTTTGATTCGACTTCTCTACAATTTTGTTTTTTTTTTCAATAGATGTAGCTCGATTTTCTTTTTCATACAATTGCAGGAAAAAGCAAATTGGGAGCTGCCATGAGGGCGGGTACAAGTTCATTTTAACTGAATTGGGTGTTGTAATTTGAATCATTTTATCAAAATCCATGAAAATTTTCTTTTTTTTTTGTAAAAATATATAATACCCCGGACACCCGCCGTTTTGGGTGTCCGAAAGCCGCGATTTTAAAGGACTCGAGCAAACCAAATTTGAGGTTCGAAGAAGTAGTTGAAATGAAAGAAGTTTGATTCTTGTGAAGAATACAAAAGATAGCAAAACAAATAGAGCGCATGGGTACCTTCTCATTTTAACAAAAAAATTAAGCACCTGGAATAAAAAATAAGGACTATTTAATAACTTTTTAAGGCCTTAAAAATGAAAATGAACATTAAGAACTTTCTAAGGACCTTTAAGGACCGTACGAACCCTGATATTCATAAAAATATTTACCTACTTATTTAAAGTTTTTGATGAATAAGTGTATTAGTGAAATGCTAGCTATTTTCTGACCATTAAATTTAATTCAGTGTTGCATCAAGTTTGTGTAATTCTTTTTTTTTTTTAAATTATTTTCAGCAATATGTTTTTATTCCTGTATTGACTTCAGCAAATATTAAAGTTCTCAAACTATGAAAAACAATCTTGTACTTTCGTTTTCCCAAAAATAAATCCTACAGGCCAAAAACAAAATTAGCAGTTTCAAGTTTTAAGAATAAATTTAATAAAAAATCAAATTGCTGCTTTTGGGTAACGTAACTTAAAATTACTTACAACTTCCAAAAAATATTTTTTCTTTTTCATCCGAGTAGGATAATTGTTTTGGAATCAATTATCGCCATGAGGATCGTGAAGAATTATTAAAGGCGCCATTTTGCGGATTTTATTTCTTAAATTTTAAATGCTAAAAGCATTAAGCATTTCTTTTAATTTAAATGAAAAAAAAAAAAAAAAAAAAAAAAAACAATTTGTGTTTACCTTTTATATGTTGAAAACATTGTATTTTTAGCTGAGTTTTATGTTTCTTCGATGTCCATGTGTCATGGGCGATATTAGCGTTTTGCCGCAATCGTGCTGTAATCTTTTTTTATCTGTTTCCGGTTTCAGATATTTCTCATTATTTTCTCTTTAGCACACAAGTTAAAGTGTATTAAGTAAAAATATTAAGCTTTTTTTAGAATAAATATAGCAATCTGGCACAAACCGATCGCCAACGTGGCGATCGGCAAGGAAATTTTTGGTCGCCATTTAAAACGTTTTAACAGGCAGTTGGTGAGTGGCGACTCCGGTCAGATTTTTTTTACTGATAAAAATTGGACTCATGCCTGCATTTCGGACAAAAACTTTGATTTTTTTTAAACAAAAAGTATATTGCAAAGTGCTTGAAAAATTAGAGTTTTCTGTAACTTATCGGGTTTTCGGAGTACGTAAAAAAAAAAAAAATCGGGTAAACTCCGATGAAATGTGTCGCAGCTCTGCGACACATTTTTGATTGTAATGTAATTTTACTTTTTTTTAAAAACATTTACGTTAAAAATAAGCAGGAAGAACGTTCCCGATTCTTCTTTGAAGGTAGGGAGGTCAATTTGCAAAATCGGGTTTCGATTTACACGCAAATCGACTTGTACTACGCAAGTATATAACGAAACTTTAAAAAAAAAAAAAAAAGAGGAGTTTAAATGAAAAAAATACGATTCTTGTACAGGACGCAGACAGATTGCGCTAAGAAAAACTTTTGGAACAGGCGCTCAAAAATTTTCGGAAAAGTCGGATCGGAATCGCCCATGAATAGTTTTGCACCATATAGAAAAGGAATCGGCGATAATAAAATTATTTTGAACTGCTTATAAATTTATTTAAACATTTTACAGCTTGAAAGTGACATAGTAGGTTTTAACAGTTAAGAATTTACATAAGCACTACACATGTTGGGTGTTTGTCTAATTAGCTTCAGTTTATTACAATTGCAGATTTAAAATACCCAGGATAATTGGGTTTTTTTGATTTTTTTAAAAAAGACTTTAAATATTTTGGATATTTATTATAAATTTATTGTAAATGCATTTGAAGAAAATTTGAATAACAAGAATAAAATGTTGTCACTTATAACTATTTAAAAGTTAAGGTTAAGAGCTGATAACTTATTGGTGAATCACAGAGCATCAATATCGGCAGCTCCCTTCACATATTGGCATATTTAGTGCTGACTCTAAGCAATTTTGACAGGGCGCTGGCCCGGCGGCCTCTTTCTTCCCTTTTCTATGAGCCCTGCGGTCTATTCAGACCATGCCATCGGCCGAACGGCCTTCAAAGCAGGAAGTGCAGTAGGAAAACTGCAATCCTGCCCCCCACCTTTATTTGTCCCCAATAATTTTCTTCTTTCAACTCCAGAGCATTACCGTCTTCTCCCCTTTAGCTTCTTGGAATAACTGGGGGTAGTAGAGGGACGCATCACGTGCCTTTTTTTTAAAAGTGATTTTAGCCTTAACCAAATATGAATGTCTGCAACTTAAATTATGCTATTTTTAGTTAGGATGGGCAGTTTGCTACCTGCTGATGATGTGCGACAATTCCGAAAACACCCGATGTTTCCAAACAAAAAAATTAAGCAAAAGCGGCAAACTCTCCGCATTTTGTAAATAGCACCAGAACTCATAGATTTGGCCATTAGCATTTCATTCATTAATAGCATTTTTTAATACAGTATATACTCTCTTAAAAGTCGAGAAATTTAGTCGATTAAATTAATGTCGACTTACATTTGCGGCAAAACATCGAAAAATCCAGACTTTTCCCGTTTTTTTAAAAACCTCTATTTAAACAATACAACAAAAGAATATCATCAAATTCTGACTTTATTTTAAATAAAAGCACAAAAAATAGAAAGAAGCAAAATTTAATGATATTAACTTAGAATTAAAGCAATAATTAATAAGATTACTCTTAAGAGAGAGACTCTTAATCGCGAAAGCGAACACTTTTTCATAAATCGTGATCTCAAAGACAACTTTTTTGGACACGATCATGAAAACTACATTTTTATTTAAACACGTTCATCGTAATTAATTTTTTTCTTATTTTAAAAATGTTTATTTCCAAAAGAAAAAACCAGTAAAAAAGGCTTCCCGATTTTTCATTGAAATCAAGATTTTTTTTTTTTTTGAAAATATTGCAAATTTGGAGTTCCATGATGTGTATTTGTTCTGGGTTTAGCATTTAGCCTCACCACAGCAAAAAAATAAAATAAAACAGTAAAAGTCATCGGCGTCATTTCAGAAAATCTATAAAGACAGTGTGGTATAATTTTAATGCTCTTATTGTTTCCGACATTTGTTTCCTTCCAGTGGCAACAGGCAACTAAAAATATCTGTCTTTCGTTTGAAAATCCGTTTTAAGAACGGCTCCTCTTTTGTATAAATATGTAGTGTAATTTTGTGTATTAAAGCCTTACTTTAGGTATGAGAGTAATTTTCATTACAGACGGAACAGTTAAATACTATTTTCGAAGCCAAATAAGCATTTTGTTTCTTTTCAATTCAAACATTTTAATCTCTACATACTAATCAGTTTATATGTGCTAAAAATAGTATTTTTATCTCATGTATTTCTTTGTTTGCATGCGGAAAACGGTCATATGCTAATTAGCGAACTGCATAAAATTTTGGCTCTATCAGAAACAAAACTGAAATTAAATAACATGTTGAATACAAGCACAATTTGCACATTTTCTAATAGGAAAATAAAAGACGTAAAGATTGCACTAGCATTGTTGCTTCCATTTGCCCTGTGAAAAATTATCTTATTTAATTTTAGTGTTTTCTTGCATATAATTGTGCGGCATTTTTTTTTTAATCACCCGATGTAATTTCTTTCTTAATGGTAAAAAGGACAAAATATATTGAGCCAAAATTAAAAGCTATTTTCTCCAAAGTACCCACCACACCCCTCTAAAAAGAAAAAAAAATGTTTCAATTAGAAACAAAATGATTAAGGAAAAATTTGAAAGCTCTATGACTGAGGTTAAGTTTGCAACCTTGCTAAACTTGAAGCTTTTTCAGATTTCCGTACTCCATTAACAAGAAAACTAAGTTGAAACGATGAATCACAGGCACGTGTTTTGTGCCCGTCGCAAAGTCGCTTTAGCTGATGTTTTCTTTTCTTGTGACTGTTTATTCTTTATTTATTCATTTTTTATTAACTAGTATTACTAGTAGTACCTGAAAAGAAATGGGCGAACTGAAAATCCGACCAAAAAATAATAGCCCGATGGGGGGGGGGGGGGAATCGTCATTTTTCTTTCTTCTAGATACACAAAAGCGGTGCTTTTGTACTTTTAATTCCGAAGTAAAAAGAAATTAAAGTGGAAAAGATATTTTTCCACACGAGAAACATAGGTGTTGCATTGGCATTTAGATGTTTTTCAAGGTAGATGGGCGGATGTTTTTTTTTTTTTTTGATGTTATAACATCAGCGGCCGATAGCGATGGCTAGTTTTTTGAACTATCGGCGCTCATGCATCGGGCGGGCCCTATTATTTATTTAGTGCTCAATTTAAAAGATTTAACTATATTTCACAAGAAATATTAAAATTTTAGGCAAGTCTCTTAAAAAAAAATAACAATTTAAACAGAAATCGGAAAAATGTCCGGATCTTCGAGGTTCTACCTGTATCAATGTTTTATAAACATATATATAAAAGGAATGATTAAATTATATATAACTTTTTTAATTAACATTCTGCATGTTTTAATGGTTTAAAGCGAATATTTGCGAACAGCCAATAGAAAAGGAAAATAATCGGTAATCTTTGAACAATCGGCATTGGCCCATTGGCAAATAAAGGCTGTCGCTTAAGCCCTAGAATATTTCCTTTGATACAAAGATTGATGAACATAGCTGTAACCTGGCCACCATAAATGGCTGAGGTGGAGAGAGTATTTTCTCAAGTAGCATTAATTGTGTCCACTCACAGAAAGACTTGAAGTAGAAAATACTAACAATTTATTAATGATAAAGCTAAATGTCAGTATAAAATATGATTCAGCGGCTAAAAGTTGGCTCACAAAAAAAAGTACATTTTTTTCTATAATAATGAAAATTTTAAAACTATATTTCATAGTCATTTTTTTATTTAATTTTGTTTACTTATTATTCCACTGAAGTTTTTTTTGAAAATTTGTTAAATCGTATTTAGTTTACTAGCAGTTCTTTCTTAAATTAAGGGTTTTTTCTCATATCAGCATGCAGCATGGTAAGTAAGATAAAATAGTTTTAACTGTTACTGTTTGTTCACAGGTCTTTCCAAGTGCTTAACTTTACTTAAAATTCTTAACTATTTTTAGAATGATTTCTTTTCTTTCTTGTTCCCAACAGTTGTCGACTCTTTTTGATGAAATTTTTATCAATTGCTTAGGAAAATTTGATTAAGCATTATTTTAAAAATTGATCTTGATAAAAGCAACAAATTAACTTCATAATGAACGAATACAGGTGGGTTTTGTCGAATTGTTTCAAAAATGTATCCTTTATTTTTTCATATTACAATTCCTGTTTTTAATTTTATTATAAGCATTGCTATTATCTTTTTTTTTGCAATAAATCCCACTAGCAACAAGTTTGTCCCTTACTGACCACATCATTTCTTGTAATTTTTTGAAAATGCTTAAAACTTCCTTCACAAGCAACCCTCCAAAAATTGGCAGTAAATCAATGGCATAGTCTGTACAACCCCCCTCCTGGTAATCACACCTGAGATAGATGGTTATAGATTGAAAATAGTAGCTATCTTTTCGCTGGCATATAATATTCTGAAGTTGTTATTTTGTAAGATATTTTCATTGTTTTTTACCTTTTAAAATTCATTTATAAATAACCTACACACATTTATAATCACAAAAGAAATCAATATCAAATATAGTAGTATTTCTGTGTAGCAGACGTGCCAACCGGCTAGAATTGAAATGCAGGAGGTTTCTGATCAAGAATTCAGGAGGGCAATAAGAAATTTAAGATGTTACACTTTTCATTGCAATTGTTGTTAATATAGTTAATTTAAATTTCAAATACAGGTAAAGCAGCATAATACAGTTCAAAACATATTTAAGGATGATTTTAGGTAACTTCATGAAAAGATGCCTGAACTTTTTTAGAGTTAAAGGGGGGAGGGGGGAAAAGGCTTGTCATTTTCATTACTTTTATGAACAGGTATTATATATTTCTTAGCTCTTAATAGTCCTAAAATCCCTCTATCTTTTATTAAAGCAGGGACCAAATTCCCAAATCTGATTCAGGGAATTTTGAAAAAAAAAAAAAAAGACTTATGCTGTTAAAAACTCAGTATTTTGAAATTAATGAAAATTGTGTATGCTATTAAATATGGAAAATACTTTAATGGGCTGTAATAAGCAAATCTCCTAATCTATACAATAAGACCTGATTCTAAGATTTAACGTTCTTATTAATAAAGATGTGCAGGTGTCCATGCAGCTTTTTTTTTTTTTTTAACAAGGTCCGTTTCTTATTTTAAAACATTTTTGTGAAAATTCAAAATTTAAACTTAAACAGCAGAAAGATTGCACTTTTTTGAAATGCAAGATTTTCTATAAGTAGAACAATTTCAGGATTGCACTTTAATAGGGCTATAATAATCAAGAGTAATAATAGCTACTGGCATTATCGTTGAAAATTTGGAGTAAATTAAAAAAATAGCGGATTTTTTTTTTTGCCCAATATTAGAAATTATGAAAATACCGATTTTCAAAACTTCCGGTATTAAAATGCAATAAAATACAGGAATTCCGGTGTATAACCGGAACACAATTACACAATCATCCCTGAATATTAATCAGGGCTCAGAGTTGTCATGGAATTATTGATTTTTTTTTAATGTACCGAAATATTCTTGTATTTCACCCAATATTCTTTAACTTCAAAATATTTAGGGTTCCCAGTCCCAGCAGCTTAAAAAATAGGGCCTTTTTCAGGCCAATTTATAACTACATATAGGGCCACTTTACATACTAATACATTTAAAAAAATGAAGATTAGGTATATATTTAGATAAAAGTTACACATATATAGTTCATTTTCTCCCTTTCACATATTTAATTACCACAGAAAAGAATACAAATAATTTTATGTAAATTATCAAAATTTCCCTATACTTTTATTTTTGTAGCGATTGTAAATTACAAAACGAAAGAAAAAATAACAGCTGTTTACTTTTTGCCAGGTTGCTGGTCGCACTTTGATTAAATTTGCTCTATTATTAGTAATAAGCATTAGAAAAATGTTTTAATTTTATGTTTTCTTTAAATTTCACTTATTGTGGAAAAGCATATCACGAAATAAAAACAGAGCTTTTGTGAACATTTGTTACTAAAAATATAGTTCATTGACTAACATAAAACTTAATAATCCATGGGTAAACAAGTCCTTGCAAAATTTAAAACGAGTGTAACCGAGAACTTTTGGAAAAAAAAAAAATAATTATTGGGTAAGATTAGTTTAATCGGAAATTAAATAGGTCGATTTTTTCTTTTTTTCCCCATCAATTTTGCATCCTCAATGTAATTTATATTGAGGATTTAAACATAATATAATATGGTATATTTTTATTCAGATGATTTAAGCAAATGCTAAAAAATAGGGCCTTTGATCACTTTTTAGGGCTTTTATTTACTAAATATGGTCTTTAGAGGGGCTCCTATAAACCAATCTCAAAAATAGGGCCTTTTTATGACCCATGGGAACCCTGATTTAGTGCATGCGCCGACTTTTCCTCTTGTTACGTGTTCAGCCATCGGCCGCCACTGATATATTCACTGCCGTGCCACCTTGTGTATGGTGGGTATATTTGGTTTTGCAAAAAAAAAAAAGGGAAATTTCAGGGGGGGGGGGGGATGCAGTAGCTTAAAATTCAGTGCCGGATTAGTTCCAATTCAGGAGCAAAATGCAGGAGAGTTGGCACGTCTGTGCGTAGTATCCCATACTATGACACTGCATCCTGGATGGTTTATAGTAGACTTTTATTATGTACTTTGAAGCTGTACTTACTTCTGCAATATCATCTGCAGATGCATCCCCATGATCAGCAAACCATGTGAAAAATGTCCTTGGCTGTTCATGGGCCCTTTTTCGGCTGTTTTTCATCTGTGCTTGTCTTTCTTTATGTCTTTTGGTGAGATCCATGCCATCCTTCCATTTGATAGGAGTAGACTGAGATGCTGGATCACCTAAAATTAATAGCCAATATATATCAAGGAGTAAACAAAGGTATTTACAAATTTTCCTTAAAACTTCTAGAAATTTTACACACAATATGGACAGTTCTCAAAAGGTGGGAGAGCACTGTAACCTCTTCTTGGCGACCGGTCCTTTCCCTTCTTGCCTCGTTCCGACGTATCCACTTTCCCCTCGGGTCCCTTTCATGTTATCAGCGTTGAGAAAATAAGATACTTCAAAAATCCAGATGCAAGCTGACTTTTCCGTCCGAATTTGGCCCCTGACCTCTGGCATCCGTTTTAGCTTAAAATCTATTTCCGTTTCCAGGGTTGTGTGTCCGCCGGGCAAAAGGGGCGGCCGCTCCCTCTCTCTACCCCTTTTTCTGAAAGGGGGCTGGCCAGTTTCCGCTAGCCCAGGCCAACGGACATGCGGAAAAAGTAAGAAAATTCTGAGTTCGAGGAGAACATCTTTTGACGAGGAGAGAAACGGACGTGTTCGGTCCACCTCGGTCACCATCTACCAACCCTAAGTTTTAATGAAGCTGTAAATAATATGTAAATAAAACCTTGTTAAGTTTTACCATCGAAGTCATGCTTTACCACTCAGCATATACACAAGTCCTCCTGACGTTACAGCAGGAACAAATCTACTCCTAAGTAGTTTCAGTTCTTAATTGCTTCAAATATACATTTTTTAAAGGTTAATACATATTCATTCAATCATTCATTTATTAAGTCATTCATGTATTTATTCACTCATTTATTCTTTCATTTTTTTGCTTATTCATTTAATCATTCATTAATTCAAAAATATTCTTGAAAATCCCGATCAAAAAATTTCATAGGAAAATAGGCTCGTTAGTTCTGGATGAACTTTTTATCTGTACATGTTCTACATCATAAGAGCTTTCCGATAAAGTTTGTTCCAAGCAAATCGGTCCGTTAGATCAGGAATTATTAAAGGATCTAAATTTCCCCGTAGGCGGTATGTTAATTTTTTTTTTTGAACTGTTCAAAAATGAACAAATATTGTTCAAATCAATATTTCACGCCAAGAACTTCTTTCAGTGAGCTTGTTCATGGGAACTTGGATCTTGTACCCAGAGTTTACATCATTTGCTTCATTTTCACCCACAGGCGCTAATGGTGAAAATTTTTGAACTGTTCAAAATTGAACAAAAAATTGTTCAAACCAAAAACTAAAATATGGAAATGAGATGTCCTCACCGAGATCTTTTGAATGCAAAAAGAATTTTTCCAATCGGACAATTCGTTCAAAGTTATTGGGGGGGGGGGGGGGGGGGGCAGACAGACACACTTTTCCCCCATCTCAAAACCCTACTTTCAAATTTTTTTTTTTTCATTCTTTATTTAATTACTTTACTTATTTTGGACTTTTCTTGATTTCTAACGATATTTTCACGATACATTAAGCCTTCTTTCATGCTTTATTATTATTATTTTTTTACTTTTACGGGAAAGTAGGCTAAAAAGACAAACCAAACGTGGATGCTAAAAGATGTGTCACAATCACACAAAATGTACTGAAGCTGAAATTATTTGAGCATATTTGAAAAATGAACCAGGATACTATCAAACAGTTACTCATGCCATGTTAGTATTGACTAGTTCGTTGTATTTCGTAAATTTTGTTGTAAGTAAAAATTTCCAATTGCAAAAAAAAAAAAAAAAAAATGTAGGGGGGGGGGGGATGCATCAAAAAAAATTTCTGATGGTGCCAATTTTATTACATTAATTAATGTGTTTTTGTGAAGGTAACATTTTATTTAATTTTTGTGAACATCCTGATAAACAGTACTAAAATCGACCTGTATTGGACCCCCCTTGATTTAAAATTCCTTTTCTAATATTTATAAATTTTAAATTTGTGACTTGTGGTAACAATGTTACATGAGAAAGAACTGATCCCAGCCACTTAATTGGCCGAGTCCTTATAATAGACATTTGGACTGCTCCTAGCTGCATGAGTGAAAATCTCCAGCATGCTAATCAAACTCAACTGGACTGGCATAAAAAAAGCATAACAGTTGTGCACTTAGGTAGCATTTTACTATGACGCATAAAATTAAACAATGTTATAAAACATTTCAATCTTTGTGACGAGTCTCACATTAATCAGCAGCAAATAAAGGAATGCTCCTGTTGAAGTGATTGTCGCAAAATATGTAAACTCTTTGTGAGAACCCCTTATGTGATCAAGAAAAAATAGTTTGAATTTGTACATTGAACTCAGAAAATAAAAAATTAGTAATCAAAATTAAGACAATTTTCAAGTATATAACTATCTTTACATTATATACTTCGGCATCTACATAGCAATTCTTTTTAATTAACTAGTTTTTCAAAGATATATACAATTGTTTAGCTCAAATGCTTTATTTAACTAAACAAAAATGATTATGGCAGTTACTCAATGTAAAATTATTATTTTGATGCAGTTTGCATTAAAGGAGTTTTTGGATAAAATTTTGTTATTTTAAAGCTTGGAAAATTGTCTCCACACTTGATATAAGTTACCATAAATCAACTCATAACTTCTCCCTTTTAATTCGATTTTTTTTTTTTTTGTCAAATTTTCACAAGTCATGATTAACCATTAAAAGAATTTAGAACAGGATTACTTCTGCACACGGTTCATGAGGAATTTTATGCAAAAAAAAAAAAAAAATAAAGCTAACCTGAAGAACCAAGATGGAATTCTTTAACAATAACATCATTTTCAAAATATGGATTTTCATCGAAGTAAAACTTGATTCTGTAACCTGATTTAATATCTTCAAATTCTTCAACTTCAAGCTTAGTAAGAAAATGCAAACATTCTTCTTCCTCTTCATCAAGAATTGCAGAAATTTGTGGATGATTTACAAACTACAAATTAGTTAAGAAACAAAACACAATCGACTAATAGATTAAACTACTACTCGACCGACGACTGAGTAGTTGTGAATAGAAAAAGAGTATTGATGTGCACATGAAGAATTTTGTATATATTGAAATGAAAACATACATTTTAACTACATAATACATATAAACTAATAAATAAACTAATGAAAGAAATCCAAAATAGAATTCTTTAAACCATTATAACTCTTTTATAAAGACAATCTTTTATTCATCAGGCATCCAAAAAGATTGCCAGGGCATAACATAAGAGTCTCTGACATGTTTCAAAGATTAGTTAAATCCAATGTGTTGGACGCTACTCGTACAGCTTAAAAAGTGGCAAACAAAGTATAGAAAGTGAAAAAAATAGTCGAATTAGAATATGAACTTTACCAATATATAAGCTGTGTAAAAATATTTTATATACTTCATAAATTTTTTTATTTATTGCATATTACATATTTATATTTGCATATTATTGTACTAATCAGTTACAAATTTATCTACTATTAGTAAACTTTTAAAAAATGACAAAATTTTTACAGCTACTCGGTAATGGCCATGCACTCGGCTGGAATTTTGCCGAGTACTCGGTACGTCCCTAGTAATGAACATAAATATATATATATATATATGTCGGTTTAATTGTTCATTGTGTGTGTATGGGGGAGGGGGGGGGGGGAATCATTGGAAAAGTCTCCTGTTTTATTCTTAGCAAGGACAGAGACGTTTTTACAGTTTAGCATGGGCAACGCCATGCAGGTACCGCTAGTATATGTATATATACACACACAACATTATATTGTTATTAACAACTCTTTAAAGTAGTTTTAACAGCTGTGTGATCTGTTTTTATAGGTGCACTGCTTGTGTTCTTAATTTTAAAAATTCTCTACAAGTTAACAGCATAAAATAGATATTAATTTCTGTCCACTACAAATGCAAAAACGTGTCTAATAAATGTCCACTATAGATACAAATTAAGCGTCTAGCAAATCTGACATAAAAATCCTAATTTTTCATCAAATGACACTTTATAGGCGATTTAGCTAACTATGCAAATATTGATGTAAGTCCCTTGAAAAAAATTTCCATGTAAAAGAGTACAAAAATTTTCTCAACTGTGTCCACTAACGGGTTATTTACCTTATATTAAATTCTCTTTTAATTGATGATTATATGCCGAAATATAAAGATTTTTTTTTTTTTGAAGTTAAATTACAGATTTTTTTAATTAAAAGTTGTTCGGAAACATTTTCTTTTCCTGGATGCCTTAAATTAAGTGCTTGCTTTTATGAAAGGGGGATTTATTTAAAAACACTTTTGAGTACAAAAGTAACATTTGCTTCAAAATGGCGAAAATATATTCTTGTTTCACTATCGACACCTGTTAGACACAACAATAGCGTTTTGCCGCAATCGTACAATTTTCTTGCATCTGCTTTAATTTTATGATATCTGATATTTGTCATTTTATTAATAATGACTCATATTTTATTAATAAGCATATTGAGTAAAAATACAAATCAAATTTTCAATATGTTTTTTGATCAAAATTTTGCAAGTCAATTATTTTCCAAATAATATCGATTTTACGCTTCAAATGAGAGCATGTGCGAGCCCTGCAGGACAATCTTATTGCTCCCCCCGCCCCCATTAATTTTTCATGTATATTTCCTTGCATGAAGTGAAAAATAATAAGCAACAACAATTTTAAGCAATTTGGTCAATTCAATAAAGTGCAAAAAGCTTTCTTTTTTACTACCTGACATACAAGTGCACAAAAATAAGTTAACTAAAGAAACTAGTTTGAAGTAATATTATAATGTTCTACGGGTGGCTACAGAATCTCTCTACTTAAAATATTAGATTTGTACAAAATTTACAGCAGGTAAAGTTTTCCAAACTTTAACTTTGTATCTTGAAGAAGAAAGAAGCGTTTTTACAGCAGTGAAAAATTTTGCATAACAAAAACAAAGTATCAAATTAGTTTTATGGCTATTCTAGGGAAAGACAAATTACAACAAATGGTTAAAAAACCACTTGTACCTTGTTAGCAACTTAATGTTTAACATGCAAAGCACTTCTCTTAATCTTGCTGCTATTTAATTGAATTTTACGCTATTCAACATAAATAAATAAATATTTGACGGGGGAAAGAACAGTTGCTTGAAAGATGAATGTGAACATGCATAACTTTCAAACTTTTTCATTTTATAATTTATTTGCAATTAATTGCTGTTCTTCCTGCACAGAATCAATTTGTATGATGAATGAATGTGCGTAATAAATAGAAACCATTTTATCGCCATGATGAAGACAAAACTTAACAATTTTTCTTTTCTGACTTTTACAAAGTTATACATTATTTAAGTTTCAATCTTTATTTCAAGTATTTTAAACTATTAGAAATTGAAACAAAAAATAAAATTAAAGTATTATTTTCAACGTTTGAAACTTTGCCCTTACAATTCACATAATTCTGATTAAAAATTTCAAATAAAAGTTTTAATAAAAATTAAAACAAATTTTATTTGTTTACCTTTTAACAAACCCTAAGAAACATCAAAAATTTGAAATATCTAGTTCTCATCACAGATGCAATAAAATCTCATTTTTCGATACGTGGGCAACAAATGAATGAAAAACGGAAAACAATAGAATTTTTTTTGAGCAAATTAAGAATTGAATTTACTAAGAGAATGTTTATTAATATTAACGATTACAGATAAGACCGTTGGAACTTCAGGATAACTAGAAAACAAAGAAAAAATTTCCTGAATTTTAGACACTTTTTCAACTTTTCCAGAACTTTAGAATTCTCTGATCTCTTGGTTCTGTCGCCACCCTGTTCTAGAGCATGTTTAAAATTGTTGCAAAATGGATTGAAAAAACAAAATAAATCACTGCTGTTTTCTTAACTAAAAATATTCTTTTGTTTTAAAACTAATAAAATTAGTGAAAACTGGAGTAGGCAACCAGGACTGCACTCCGGATAGGACCTTTTAATTATAGGTCGGTTCCGGTTACGTTTTGTGAATGAGTCGGAGATGGTACGTGCCCTATTACATGGAGTGTCACTCGAAATTCGGCAAATGTATGAAGGAATAAGAATTTTTAAGAAAAAATTCAGTCATTCAGTTGGATTTTTAAATCACATCCTGTGCATGAGTCTGAGATTTTGAGATATGGTCAAAAACAAACAGGAATAATTCACTACTAAGTTTTGATTGAATTACAATTACACAATGCATCTTATTTTTATACGAATTTTACTCTTATTTTCTTCTGATGAATACATGTAATCGGCCTCCAGAAAATAATACTTTTTAACACTATATGACTAAATTTTGAATTTAAAATCTCTTTAAAATCAGAATCACTTATGCTCATGGATAAAGTAAAAACATTTCAGAAAGAGGAATATAAAAACATCTAGTTTCTAAAAATTTTGTCAATATGTATTATGTTCAGGTATATTAATTATTTATATTATATACAATACAATATATATCTATTTTAACAAAAACTACTATATTTAATGAAGCAGGATCAGAAAAAATTTTAACATATATTTAAGTTCCGAGTATTCTGACCTTTTCCGATAAATAACAATTCATAAAAAAAAAGACAAATCCGTGTGTGAGATATGTAACTTAATCACATTCTGGTTGCTAATTGAAGTGCGTATCCAATTAACAAAAGAAGTCCTGAGAAATTATATTAATTTTTCAACACAATTTTATCCTTCTGATAGATTATAATGAAGATTACACATCTTTTGTGAAATTTATGTTTTGTTCATTACTATCACTTTGTTAATGCACTGTGACCCATTTTGATATACAGACAACGGGTACTCAGTAGTACAAAAATTATAAAATGCTTTTTTCTTTTAGACACATTGAAAGTCTAGGAAACAGATGTATAGTTGAATAAACATAAAGGTTGGCAGACATTTTATATGACTTAGTGTAAAAGTCATGTATAACCTTCTTATCAAAAATCTCAGGAGAGACTTGCAAAATAGCTAATCTTAACTCTTAAGCCAAATTCGCTCATTTGAGAAAAATATTTCTCAAATTTGCGAAAATGCAAAATTTAAACATATTTTTTTTTCTTTATTTATCATGATTTACTGCTTTGTGTTGAATTTTGTTTTTTTTTTGCCGCTTATTCAGTAAATAATTCTGTAAAAAGTACGAATTCGTAGAAGAAGCCTTAATAAACATTAAAAATTTTACGCATACCAGTAGTGGTTACTGATTCTAATGAGAAATTGTAAAAGAACTGTCTTTGAAAACGAGAAATAAAGAACTACATGAAAGCAAACAAAAGCTATAGCTAAGCAATTTGGAAATGCTGCTTTAAATTTAAACACAACCGAAATCGTTTGATCTTAAATGGGATGAATGTTAGCAATTATCTGTTATCCTTTTTTTTTAAACGTTCCTAATACTTCCAATAAAATCAGAGTTTATAAATTGAAGCAAGTTAGGCATTAATTTTTTATTCTTAGCTCTATTTTCCCCTTTTTGTAACTTCATTTGACTACGAGCATCCAAAGAAAGACACGACTTTGTGAAGAAAATTTTTGAATCCATAACTGGCAAACTTTAGGATTGTGTTATAGAATGTAAACCCCCTTTTTTTTGGCGAAAATCTTCTGGCATCAACATAAGAGCTGCATATCAGCTAACTTTACACTGAATGTTAATATTCTATTTGAGTCCCTTTCATGCAAACAATACACACAATGCAGTGCAATTGTGCACAACATGAACATGATTTTAAATTTAATGGCATATAATGCTTAAAAAAATTAAACGAAAAAAAAGCATCATGATCGTCTATTTTCAAACTGATTGCTGTGCTGAACTGGTAGGCATAGTAAGAAACGCTAATGGAAGCAAAATAGAGTAATGTTTGACATGTACCAATAATTCATTAGAATTAAATCAAGGTTCAACCAAAAAAAAATACATCAAGATAAATTCTTTTAAATTTAGGTACCTATATATTAAACGACTACAAGAACATAATACAACAAGGTATGCACGTGTTGCTCTAAGTAAAAAAAATAATAAACTGACAGCACAAAAACATGCATCAGTTTGGTACAACATATAAATTTACCAATATAAAGTGAAAGAAGAATTGTAAAGCACGTGAAAGAACATGGTTTTCACTTCCCGCCTTTCCGTCTGCCGGCATACACGCTCACCTGCACAACGGACAAGCAGAACATACAACATAGCACTATTATGAGATTAATTTATATTACATAACTAGTAAACTACAGTTTAAAGAAATGACAGCTATGTTGTCGTGCGCATCTTGCATTTGGAACAAAGCATGTGGCCAAAGTAGCTAAGGTACCTTAGCCGTTAGGCCTAACTTTGCCGACAACCATGTTTTATCACTAATACATACATACCATGCTAGTATTAAAAACAAAATGGTTCAGAAGGATACAGCGGTCACCCAAAAGTTAGGAATCTTTCTAATCAGCTCATTCCTTTTTTCGAAGAAGGGCTTTCTTAATTTGTTGTACTTTTGCTCAACTTTGAGGATTTCTTCACTAGCTTTTTCATTCAAAGCGTCGATTTCATTCTGACAAGCGTCGATTTCTTCCAATGCTTTCTGTGTTTCAGCATCATAATCTCGGCTTTCATCTCCATCTCCCGCTTCCATTTTTTTCATTTTCTTTGGAGTTGCTCCACTCGCAGACATCGCAAATTTTTGTTAACACAAATTCAACACTGAATATGAAATTGCAACAATACACGACACAAGCTACTACTTTCTCTAAACCAAGAGATTTTTTTCGCCGACCACAAGCTTGGAAGTGTATCCGCATGCGCAGTACTACCAGAAGAATAACTACAAACCGCTATGCAAGGCTTTTTCTGATTGGTCAAAATCTGAGGAATTCTCCAATCGTATTCATTATTTCTGGAGTATTGACCAATGACGAATTTCGTACATTAGACATCCTCATTTTTGATCATGAAACTACGCCAAAGTGCACCATAATGTTACTTTTTTCGCTTTTTGAATGATTTACTTTGTTGTGTTTTCCAAAAGAAGAAGTTTGGAATGTCAGCATCAAAATTTATGGCAAATTTCTTCGGAAATATCATAGTAAAGTACTTTTAAAACTTGAACACACCTGTTTATTTAAAAAATCTTTTGTTATGCAAGAGAATAAATCTTCGTCAGTACTTTTCTTTTATTCATTGTCTAGTGGATGCGTAAAAAAAAAATATGTTTGAAGTCGCAAATAATAAAACCTGAATTAATTTATTATGTTTTCATTAACCTAAATAACAAATAGTGGCGAGTAAATAGCGATCATGACATAGCTATTTACCTCATAAACTGCATATGCCGGTACCTGAAAGGGCACAACATCGCTAACATGTGGAATCATTAAATATTTGGCAGCTGCACTTGGCGATTGTGGCTTCATTACCTTGGTAACCCTATGTCAAAACAGAAAATGGCTTCATGCAAGATGAGTGCATCCGACTCGGAAGAAAATAAGTGCGAGGATAAAAATAGTGAATTGTTAAATTTAAAGCCTGAACATGAACAGAGAAATATATCATTTCTCAAAAGTGTCGTTTTAACTCCAGTGGGGCATTTAAAAAAGCGAACGGAGCATTGCTTTCGAAATTTACCTGGTTTGCCAGCGCCTGAAGAACTCCACGGTAAGGGTAATGTCAATGCGTGTCGTATCGTTCCACCTTCGCATGAGAAAAAAACAATTCCCTGTGAAAGGACTAAGCAAACAAATATCGCGCACGGTGACAAAAATGAATGCAACAATCGGATTCTTAATTGTCAACATGATTCTTTGAGTTCTGAAAATATTTTAAATGTTTTAAAATCTGATACTCATCATACTCCTTTAATTGAAAATACGAAGAAATTTGTTGATGATAAACAGAAAATTGAACATGGGCAAGAAAAGGATTCTAATTCAGGTAATATTTATAAATATTATGATTATTTTTTTTTAAATTTAGGAAATGGATTAGGGTAACTCCCAGTCAAAAAGCAATAAGATCAGAATATCTCCTGAACATAATGTTATTAAATTTGCCATGGAACAAGATTACACAATATGTGATGTAGTGTTATATTCACTTAACCAATTATTAATGTACATTTTAATTTGGCTTATTAAGTAAATAATTACCCCAGATTCGGGGGAAATATTGGTCACCCCCTTGTCTTTTTTATAGTAAGGAAGGTAAATTTGTGATATATTATCCTTTTGAGTGCATTTTCACTATAATTGTTGCAATGATTATTTACCCCCTCGTAATTCTTATTAAAAAGATTAATAATGAAGAATAAATCACAATTTTATGCCGTGTTACGACACACTTTTATTTAAAGAACTAGAAGTGTTTCAACTCCTGTACACTACACAGAATTTCTTGTAAGTTGTAAGCAGCATTAATACCTTCAACAAAAGTTCAGCATCTAGAAAAATGTCTGAAAACAAACGGTATTTAGGAACAGGGTTCACGTATTTGAATCATTTTTTAGGCTTTTCTTAAAAATAGATTTTACCGTGCAATGGTGTAGTTCTGAAAAAAAAGTGGGCGGGGTACGCTTATATAAAAATTCAAAACACTGTTAAAATGAAAAAGCTGGGTGTAAACTCCCCCCCCCCCCCCTGCGCCCCTCCTCGGCTACACCAGCTAGAAATTGTTGTTTTACACGTGACACATATTTCAGTTCCAACCTCTGTTTCAAGCAAAACTTCATAGGTCCATCGCTCTCCCTCTTAACATAAACTTTACAGCTAATTATTATTATTAATTATTGTTATCATTTGCTTCATTTGGATGTTTTGCATCTAGAAGCTCCCTGTCGCATTGAAAAAGGGATTCCAAGCAATCCCGAAACATATGTCTGTGTTTAATTGCTCATTTGTGCTTTAAATTAACTTGAAGTTATATTTCTTTACTAATTATTATTATTTTTTGTAATTTTACCATATGACTCTTGTTCTTCTGAACTAATCATAATTCAGCCATTATTGCAATTCACAATAATCATGATCTGCTTTTATGGGGTTTTAATTGCAAAAATTGTTTTATAAGATATAAAACAATTTTTGGGGTGGGTGGTATTCATTTAATAGATCTATTAAATGAGTACCACTCAACAAATAATAGGAAATGATAGTGTTTAAAACTACATACAGTGGAACCCTGCTATTTGTACACAATTTGTTCCAGGAGGCAGTTCAAATGGCGAGTTGTACGAATATTGAATTATTTTTTTCACATAAGAACATAAGATACAATGTAAATTAGATTAATCCGTTCCAGACCCGCAGATGGTTGCTTATTTAAACCTATAAGAAACAAATGTACAGTACTGTACATGAAATTATAGATTATTAAAAATTTAACTGCACGTTACTTCTACTGAGGTGAGCTGATGACATAAGTGTAATGTTGAGAGGAGGAAGAGAAATGGTTGGAAAAGGAGTCCCCTCCTATAAAAACATCGGGTAAACACCCTTTCAGGTATTTTCTATTTTTCTGCTGTTCTTTCATTTTTTTTCTGTCTATTTGCACTAGAGGAATCTTCGGTTTCTTTCTCTAAAAACCTGACCATTGTTGTCTGCCTTTGGTGATTGTTCAGAATTTTTCTAAAATGGTCAATAACATTGTCGTTGCACAAGTTGATGCGGTTGACAGCAGCAGTGTTGGGACGCCATTTCTCCACCACTTTCAGTGTTTTCGCGTTTATTTCCAGACAAGTTCAAAATGAGCATAATTCCTGGATTTTTTTTTTCTTTAAAAGAGCCAAACTGGCAACTAGGGATGTAACGAATAGTGATTTGGCAGAATGCTGAATATTAAAATTTCGAGAGAATCAATGTAATAGAAAGTATTCACAAGTCAAACATCAATTACACACAATCTATGACGTATGATTGAATTCCGTTTGTTAAGAATTCAGAACTATTTTAAATTCTAATTTTCTCTATTGTTTCAAATGTAATCAAACTAAGAATTTCACCCACAAGTGGAACGGAAATGACAGGTTTTATGGTAGTAAGCATTAGGGCCATTTCACAGTATTTTCTAAAAATGTAGAGTCCGCAACATGACTTTTTTTCTTATAGCTACGTAATTTAACTAACTACGTATAATGTGCTCAACACATTATTTGAAAATAAAATTTGGTGATAATTAAACTAAATTACGTAGTTATAAGAAAAAGTCATGTTGCGGACTGCATTTGGACAAAATGCTGTGAAATGGCCCTCTAGCATTATTTTACTAATTATTTAATTCAAATGAAAGAACTACTATTGCTTCGTGAACTTTTACCTTGCTTATTAACTTTTACCTATTAACTTTTAAAATATCTTCATAAAAGTTAATATTTTTATTTTATGGGGTTTTTTACATGCCTATTTTTGAAAGATGTATTAAAATATAATACACTTAACTGGAATTCTTTTTTTTTTTTCAAAAAACCCACTGACTTATGCTATGTAAATATTCATGATATATTCTAGTCTTTTCACATTTCTCTCTTACCCAATATTCACAATAAATCAGTCTACCCAAACAAAGTCTGACTTCCACTTTGTTAATAATAACAAAATAAATTTCTCATTCTCCATCATAATTAACTATTGCCAGCTTTTGGGAGCAAATGCTAAATATAAAATACAATGTTACAACTTGAAAATCTTTTTGCCCAGTCAAGCCTAAAACAAGGTTTAAAAAAGTAGTTTTTTTCTAAATTATTTTTATTTATTAAAACTATATACTAAAATGTATTCTTTTGCAATCATTATAATTCAATATTAAGTGTTTAATATTTACTAATTTCTTTATTTTTTTGCATCAATATTCGGCTAGGTGATGAAATGACTATTCGACCAAAGGGCCGAATACTGAATAATGGCCGAATATTCGTTACATCCCTACTGGCAACCCGGCTGGCCCCTGGCGCCATATGAATCGCGGGACAAGTACGAATAGAGAGTTGAATTTTACTTGAACACGTTGTACAAATAGCAAGGCAGACCAATGGCGGGGTTCCAATGTATTTTAGAATTTAAATGAATATCTCATCCATGTTTCATCCGAATATTTTAAAATATTTTTAAAAACCTTTTAATAAATGTTTTTGTCCAGATATTTTCAATAAAAATATTTGAATAAATTAAAAAGTTTTAGTTTTAGTAATGAATTATAGTTTTAAGTTATTTCATTTATAAAATAGAAAAGCTATTAAAGTGCATTGCATGTAAAATTGTTCACAAAATTGTTTAATTTATTTCAGCTTTCAACAACAAAAGAATTCAAATTAAATTTATTAATTTTTTCTTCGGTAGAGTGATCTTTAAGGCTTGTTTTAAGAAATTCGATTTATATAAAAAATATCATAAGCCCTGTTTAAAAACCTAAATGGCCATTAAATTAAGAGAAAGATAATTAAAACACTTAGAAAGAAGAAAGTTTAGCATAAGCGAAATGAGCATGTAGAAAAAAAACATAATGGAAAATAACAAAAATAATCCATGTTGTCAAACATTAATTATCCACAGCTCCCTGGATAACATTTCAAAATAGTTGACATGTAACAATAACACATGCAGACATTAAATGAACTTTTTCCACGGTCACGTTTAAAAAAAAAAGTAAGATAGCTAATTATTAAACTGCAAGCTTCAAGAAAAGTCAGCAGCGCTTGCTGCCGTGCTGCATGTTTTCTGCTACTGGGCACTCAAGTTATAGGAAAAACTTTAAAGCACAAAAACGAAGCACCGTACGCCAATGTCCCCACACACCCCCAAAAATCCCCATATTAATTAATGCTTTTAAAAATTGGTCATACAAGGAAAAATTTAAAAAAAAAAAAACGACCTATGTAGTGTGAATTGTTGGTGTGGAACTCAATTTAAAACTTACATAACTTGCAGAGCTAAATGACTGCAGAAAAGTATCACGCAGACTTGATTACCAATTAGCTTTGGAGAACTGCAGGTAGCAAAAGTGAAGTTAATGGCTTTTATGCAATAAAGTCAATCAGGGTAACTTTGCACAACAATTTAATTGTCCCTCTAATATTTTAATAATGTTATTGTTATTATTTTCATAAAATTAAAGAACAACTCCCAAAGTATTGTGTAATTATTAAAAACTAAGAAATAATAATTACAAAAACCATCTAAAATGAATTATTAAGCTGGTTCAAAGTTACCCTGACACTCAGGGTAACTTTGGACCGCATCAGAAAAGATTATATCAAATAAACTATTTTAATACAAGAACAAGCATTATAATTATACAACATTGAACTGGAAAACTAAAATTTTTAAATACTTAAAAACTCGTCATTTTTGTTTCATATCATCACAAGTTTTCTATAATTTATGATATTGCATGGAATGTTACATGAAAAAAAGAGTTAAAGGAAGGAAAACATCTATATTTTGGACAAAAAGCCCCATTTATTATTTATTTAGAAAAAAAAGTTTCAGAAAACAATTTTCAATTAAGTAAATAATGCATTCATTTTCACCCAAGTAATATTAATTAAACAACAATTTTAAAAATCACATTAAAATTAACTTTTAGCTAGGTACTTTTGCATTTAACAGAGCATTGGGGACCATAAAAACCCTTCTATTGCTAGCTAGAGTAATATCGTTTCGAGACAAATTTTGTTAACACATTTTTTTGTTTGTATCACAAATCATCATTGCTGGTCATCAAAACTAACAAATGATACCTTGAAGAAATTAATACCATAGTCAATTCTCACATTTTAAAAAAATCACTTGAAAATTTTTATTCATATACATACTAAGGTTGGACCTTAGGAGAGCCCACCCCATTGGCGATAAGTACACAATCTTGGTAACTCAGATTCGATAGAAACCCAGCTTCTATCGTTCTGCAAAATGGACGTCAAATTGGCGATTTTGAAAAGGGGTGGGCTCTCCTAGGAGTTTACCACATACTAATAAGCAGTTTAATGATATTATATAATTTGTAAGCAAAACTTATAAGAAATCAAAAGTAGTAGTATGCTGTTTGGAAAGAGCTATATTATATTCTATTCTATACATTTCAGTTGAATATCACTGAAGTCTTTATTCATATAATGGTGTAGGATGGGATATTTTTTTGTTGGCTAGTGGCTATACTAACTCAAAAAACTTTGGTGGCCACTTCAAATTTTTGGTAGCCACAGCATTAATTTACTCGTTTTTTGGATGTTATCTCAAATAACGGGATATACAAAAAAAAAAAAAAAATTAGTTTACCAATCACATCACATTAACATAAGTAAAATTGACCTGGTTCATTTAATTTAGATGTTTTATCACAATTTTAAATTTAATGTCTTTTTTTCATTCACTGCAAACATTTCTTAGTAGAAAATTCTCTTAAAACTAACTTGAAAAATGTGCATGCCCAACATTTTTATTTTAATCATGCTTTCCTAATAATGAATAAATAGTATTTGAAAGACATTAATTATATCAACAAAAGTTTTTATGTACTTATGAGAAAAAAGAATTTTCTTAAATATAAAATTTCAATTGCAGAATATTGTCATTCTCAGGGAATATTCCCTAATCACATCAAGTGCAGTAAATATCTGGTGTAGACCGGGATTTTTTTTTGGTTGAGCAGTGGCTACTAAATTAAAAACTTTGGTAGCCACAAGATTAAATTGGTAAAAATAATCTTGCCACCTGTGCAGGAAGCCATATGTCAGATATATAAAGAAGTTTATTTGAAAATGGTTAATTTTAAGTAATACAAAATGTATACTACTTTTAATCAAAGTTTGTTTCCCCCATCCCTTTTGTTAAAGTAATTTGATTGAAAAAGGCGATGTTTTTAAATTGTCATAAGTAATTAAGATTTATTATGGAGCAGTGCAACACCTCCCACTTGGGCACGAAATATTGCACCCCCTCAGTCATGAATTATGATGCACTTGAAACTAAACCACAAGTGTCCCTTAACATCCTGCAGCTCCCTCCTCAGTTACGGGTCTGCAAGTTGCTAGTTTTACACGACTGATATGCAAAATCAATCATTACATAAAACATCATATCATCAACCATTAAATTTAATTTTCAATTTTGCTTTTATTTTCTAATTCAAGATTTTTTAAAAGTCATTTTAAGTAATATACTACATATTTACTTCAGTCTCAACTTTTGCACTGGGGTGTTGAATTTTTTAGGGGATTGTTTTCAGTAGAGTCCCTGTATGCTAGGCGAGAGTAGCGTCAAAGCGGTATCATTTTCCTATTGGTGGAAGGTTTGAACCCTCCGCCCGAGGCAGTGCCTTCTTTCGTCCCATAGCTTTAACGTGGAGACGATTAAATGCCATAAAAAAAAACACGGAAATCCGTAAAATTGTTCCAAGTAAAGGAGCAGTAAATTCCTAATCAAAATCTTTCTCCTCACGCTTCAAAGCCAGAGCTCGTGTTGGTGAAAAACAAGAAAATAGTTCCCAAAATCTTTTTATGTAAATATATTATTCTGTGTAATAAATTTATCGTATTAAAACAGTAAATCTTACGTTTGTATTCCTCAGTGGCTTAGCCAGACACTAGTTTCGGGGGGGGGGGGGTGTCTTTTGGAGAAATACGATTGCTCGCAGCTAATTTTATTGTATTGCGAAGATAACTCAAAGTATCTACCCACAACTTCGGTGGGGGGGGGGGGGGCATCGCTCTTTTTCATGCCCGTTATATTCATAGTAAACAAGAAAACTAAGCAAGACATTGCGCACACTTCCAACTGCTTTTTTAATTCATGTCGAAAAATACTCAATCTTTTAGCTTAAAATAATTTACCCTTTAATGATTTTAATGTTACCCTGTCATCTTGAACCTATTGACATATGTACAGTTTCATTAAAACAGCAATAATAAAGAAGATTGCATTTTATTAGCTACGCAAATACTTCTGTATACTTCATCTTTCTCCCTTGATCAATATTACACATGTCATTTGTTAGAGTAAAGAGAATGTGTCAAATGCAATTGTGCCCTTCAATTTTGCTTCACTACAAACACGTTTTCCAGGTTTTGTAATTGTCATATACAGGCTTTGTACAAACTTCATCTGGCACCGTCTTTTACGAGCTGAATGTGGCATAAACTCGAATCGATATGTAGAAATTCTATGCATGGGAAAGATAATTTTTTGCAAATTTATAGTTGACTGTTTTAAATTTCGGAATTTAAATTATTGGAAATCAATGTACCTCAGTGTCAAATTTTGCTAACTTTCATAATGAAGTGAATTTGTATAAAGAACATACGCACAAATTCAGAAACAAACAACTCCACAAACATACATACATCGATTAAATTAGATAGACAGATAATATAAAAAAGTCCTGTTTATATCTTTCTCAGTCAATTATTATTACTTATAGGGCATGCAAAGATTTAGAAGTATTTCAAATTCATTTGAAAATTTCAAACTCGGACATTTGTTCCAAAATGATAAGTCGTTTCATATGTTTATATTTCCACAACATTAGGGAAACTTGATCCTAATAAATGCATGAATTCTGACTTATAATTCAATATATTTTTTAATCGAGAAATCATGTCCTGTAGATATTTAAAAAAAGAAAAGAAATAAAAAATTAGTGATAAATTGCTTTGGGTATGTAAGTTCGTTCTATAAGCAAAAGATTCCACAACCATTGCTTTGCAAGCGTGGCTTGGACAAAGAGAAACTTGTTTTCTAAAGAAACACGTTTAGCGGGGAGGGTATTCTAAACAGCTGTCCTTTTCGTCAATTACAATTATTTCCACTTGACCACCGCACGCGCCTACTTGGGGGGGAAAGAATTTTCCTTGAAAAACCTTCAACCGTTTTGGAAGCGTCTCACCCATTATTGAAGAAACCTTTTCGAAGGTGACATATTGACCTCTGCCTGACCGTGGGTTAGTTAAATAATAATTCCAATTTTTTTTTTACCAATTCATTATTTTACCATTTATATATTTCTAGCATTACTGCTTTGAATTTTCCTTTAGTTTCCCTAAGAAATGGAAAAAACGAGTAATCTTTTAATGATTTATTAATGCAATATTATCAACACACACACAAAAAAAAAAAAAAAAAACTTTCAGAATTAAAAATCATAGAAATTATATTGAAAATAATAAATTTATAAATATCATTATTTATTTTTGAATCAATTAAAGCGTAACAATTTCCATGTTCTCATATTTAACATAACGTAATTTAAAGCTGCGAATGATTAAACTATCCTGAACTTGTTGAGACCAAAGATATTTTTAAAAAAACGTTTGTGGCTTACGCAAAAAGTAGCTTTTAATTCAAACAGAAATTTTGCTTTCAAGTGGACAAAATTTCCCGTTTACGATTATCGTTTAGCGGAAATCCTTGAGCGAGTATGAAGCCAACCTTGCACTCGGCGGCAACCCTGTTTTTCGTCCGGAGGCAGTTTTCCCCTGATCTGTCGTTACTCTGAAGACTACGTCTTATAAAGGAACTCTAGTTTTCAGGGGTTCTCTTAGCTTTTAGGCAGTCATTGTTTTTTGGGCTCCATTGCTTTCTTTCTGTATGGGGGGGGGGGGAATGCAATCGATTTTAGGAGGGTATCCCTGTGTTGATACCAAAGTCAAGTCAAAATATAAAAATGGTATATCTATTTCAACTCAACAATTAAATGCTTATTATGCATTTAAATTTTTGTATGGTAAATATCAGTGTTGAACTTAAAATGAAAAATGTTTTCAAATTAAGATTATTGGGAACACAAGGCATTTAATACTTACAAAAAGTCAAAGAAATCTTAAATTTAGTGAAAAAATAAGAGCAACAAGAATTTGTTTTAAAAGTTAAAATTCGAGTACATTTGAAGAACATTGAAAAAAAAATATGTCATTCAGATTCAGGCTGCAAACTGTTTGCATCTTGAGCTACCAGCTATGAAGTTTTAATCGACATCTGCCACTGCCACTATGAGTTTATAGTATTAGTGAAATGCAAGCTATTTTCCGACCAATCTTGCATAAGGTTTGTGTAATTCGTTTTTCTTTTTAAATTATTTTAAGTAAGATATCTTTACTCCTGTGTTGACTTTAGCAAACATTAAAGTTGAGCAAAATATGAAGAAAAAAAATCTTGTTTAATTATGCAATTAAGTGTTAATTCATTTAAAACTTAGAGCTTTCCCAAAAATAATACTACAGGCCAAAACTAAAATAATCAGTATCAAGTTTTAAAAATTAAATAAAAAATAAAATTGCTGCTTTTGAGTACGACTTAAAATTACTTACAACTTGCAATATAATATTTTTTTCATCTGAGTGACAATTGTTTTGGAATCGATTACCACAGTGACGATCGGGGAAAAATTATTAAAGGCATCATTTTGCAGATTGATCGGGAAAAATTATTAAAGGCACCATTTTGCGGATTTTGATATTTCTCAAATTTTCAATGCTGAAAGCATTTCTTTTAATTTAAATATAACTTGCATTTATCTTTTATATGTTGAAAGCATTGTATTTCTAGCCTAGTTTTATGTTTCTTCGATAGCCATGTGTCATGCGCGATATTAGTGTTTTGCTGTAATTGTGCAGCAATCTTTTTGCATCTGTTTCCGGTTTCACATTTTTCATTATTTTCTCCGTAGCACACCAGTTAAAGTGTATTAATCAAAAATATTAAGCTATTGTTTTAGAATAAATAAAATATTTGGTACAAATATAACGATCTGTCTCAAACATGGTGATCAGCAATGAAATTTTTGGTAGCCAGTTGGCAAGAGGCGACCACTAATCTGAACCATTACATGCGCACTACATACCAGGGCTGCTCGATTTTAGCCAGTCCAAAAAGAGCCGGCCGGATTTTTTTGGTTTAAACCGCTTTAAAAAGGCCTCATTGTTTTAAATAAAAGCCGGCTTTTATTATAAAAAAAAGTTTTATTTTTTTACAAAAAAAGTATTAAATAAGAAAGAATTTAGTGTTTACATTTTTTTCAAAAAAAAAGCAGGGTGCATTTCTTAAAAAGGGCCCCTTTTTTCTATGTGAAAAGGCGCTTTCCTAATCGCCTCACAAAGTTACATGTTAAGTGTAAAAATATCTTAAGACCTATCACTTGTACTGCGTACCGGAATGCATTATTTACATTTTGAACCGAAATACTCGTGTGTGTATATTATCTATATTCAAATGCTTATCTTTCTGGAAATTCTTGAACCAGGTAAATAACAATGAAAGTATCTTACAAAATAACAACTTCAGAAAGTTATATGCCAGCGAAAAGATAGCTACAATTTTGAGTCTATTGAGACTGAATGTAGACATCTGTCTCAGGCGTGACTACCAGAAGGGGTTGTGCATACTACGCCATTGATTGACTGCCAATTTTTGAAGGGTTGGTTAGGTTTGTTAGACGAGGGATGCGCCATTGCAAAGGACGTTTTAAGCATTTTCAAAAAATTAAAGAAATGATGTGGTCAGTTAGGGATGAACTTGTTGCTAATGGGATTTATTGCAGAAAAAAATGATAATAGCAATGCTAATAATAAAATTAATTAAAAAAAGGAACTGTAATATGAAAACAAAACAAGGGATACATTTTTGAAACAATTAGACAAAGATTCCACCTACATTCGTTCATTATAAAGATAAATTGTTGCTTTTATCAAGATCAATTTTTTAAATACTAATGTTTAATCAAATTTAAATTTTCCTAAGCAGCTGATAAAAATTTCATCAAAAAGAGCCATATAAAGTTAAATTAAAACAAGCAATAAAAATAATGGACCAAAAAAAAGAGGAAACAAGTTTGATCAACAACTGTCTGGAACAAGAAAGAAAATAAATCACTCTAAAAATAGTTAAGAATTTTAAGTAAAATGAAGCACTTTGAAAGACCTGTGAACAGTAACAATTAAAACTATAATTTTATCTTATTTACCATGCTTATATAAGAATAAAAAAATCCTTAATTTGAGAAAGAACTGCTAGTAAATTAAATACAATTTAACAAATCAGAAAACACTTCAGTGGAATAAGTAAATAAATTAAAATAGAAAAAATGACTATGAAATATAGTTTAAAAATATTCATTATTATAGAAGAAAATGTACATTTTTTTTTTTTTTTTAGTGAGCCAACTTTTAGCAGCTGAATCATAGTTTATACTGACATTGTTAGTATTTTCTACTTTAAAGTCTATTTCTGTGAGTGGACACAATTAAGGCTACTTGAGAAAATACTCTCTCCACCTCAGCCGTTGATGGTGGCAAGATTACAACTATGTTCATCAATCTGTATCAAAGGAAATTTTCTAGGGCTTGAGCGACAGCCTTTTTTTTGCTAATGGGCCAATGCCGATTGTTCGAAGATGGCCGATTACCGATTATTTTCCTTTTCTCTTGGCTGATGGCAAATATTTGCTTTAAACTATTAAAACATGCAGAATGTTAATTAAAAAAGTTATATATAATTTAAATCATTCCTTTTATATATATTTATAAAACATTAATACAGGTAGCACCTTGAAGATCCGGAAATTTTTCCGATTTCTGTTTAAATTATTATTTTTTTTTAAAGAGACTTGCCTAATATTTTAATATTTCTTGAGAAATATAGTTAAACCTTTTAAATTGAGCACTAAATAAATAAGTATTAGGGCCCGCCCGATGCATCAGCGCTGATAGTTCAAAAACCTAGCCATCGCTATCCAGGGCTGCCGGATTTTAGCCGGGCCAAAAAAAGCCGGACGGCTTTTTTTAATAAAAGCCGGCTTTTATTAAAAAATATGTTTAAATCTTTTTTTCCAAAAAAGTATTAAATAAAAAATTACATTTATATCTTTACACAATTAAATTATTACTGCAATAGCAAAGTACTTGAAATAAGAATGAAAATTATTTAGTAGAATGATACATTACAGAAATAGCAAAGAGAAAGTGCTGCTTATTAGAAATTTATTTAGACTCGATGCAATTTAAACAATTTATTTTCAAAGATTTATGCTAAGAATACAAAAGTTCACATGACATTACTATATGAACTAAAGATTACCAATCATTTGCCTTAATCTCTAACTTATAATCTTTTGTATATTTTAGAGCACCTTTATTTTTTTAAACTTTTTTCATAACTTTAACTAGTTCTCTGATCCAAATAAAAATAAAAGCTATTTGTCAAATAAATTGCATAAAATAAAAGATGCCCATCTTGAAGCTTACCAGCTGGTCAATGTTAAATTGTACTAGAAACTAGAATGATGTTCATCTTTAAAAATTTTAATGTTATGGACATAAAAAAAGAATCCTTATATAAAAGCAAGCCAACTACTCATCACAGATGACTTCTTTTAAATTGTTGACATGAGTAGTGCTGTAGGTAAACACTAGTTTAGCTAATTAGGATTATGTAAGTCTGTAGTATTTTGGTAAAGGAAAGGAGATACAGTAAACCCCTCAAATCCGAACCCCAGTATTCCAAAATACCGGGAAATCCGAACGAGTTTTCTTAACAAATTTAAGTTTGATTAAACACCCGCAAAAAACGATAAACTTATTTATTTTGCCTTAAAACAATTACTATAACATTATTTTATATAATTAGTTGAAAAATTAACAAAGTACAGTTATCATACCTAACAAACTGTAAATGTGACTATATACTTATGTCATGTTGTAGTATTGAAAAACGGTAAAAGTTGGTTATTGAAATTTTTTAGGTTAATCATTTTGCAAAAACATTGAAATATCAATAGAAACTCACAAAATATCACTTGACCTTTCTCTTGAAATCTTAAATTGTCGAAGTAACGAGGGTTCGTTATTACGCATAACGAGGGTTTATTATTATGTTATGGATAGTTTTCGGCAAATCTGAACAGGCAACAGCCCCAATTGGTTCGGATTTGTGAGGTTTGAAAACTGTACTTCAAATCACTGGTTTTCCTACTCTTCTCGCCCTGAGCAACAGACTTTTTTGTTTGTAGTGTAACATATGTGGTAGAAAAAAATTAATGAATATAGTACTTTATTGCAAGTTTCAGTATTCTGAAATATTTTAAAGTAACTAAATTCTTCACTATAAATATCAATTTTAAGTGAGAAGTATGTACTTGAATCTGTAGTAAGATAGCTTTTCATATGTATTAAGATAAGGTATTGTGTTCGACTATAGAAGAAACCAAATTTGATTCCCCTCCCAACCTGGATTTAATTTCCTTCTCCTTTTGTGTTGAAAAAAATCGATTCTGTATAGCTATAATATTAGGCAAGAGTTTAATGAGAGAGTCTCACGAAATTAAGCACACAAACACGAAAATGGTAGTCAGTATTGTAGTATGCATTCAGGTTGTGTAATGAAATAATTCTGAATCTAATTTTAAATTAACTCCATTAAAAGGAAGATTTGAGCTTCATTTTACACAAATGAACAGTAGCAACATAAATGGACATAGTATAGGTGCAAATAGTAAATAGTATTGTGTCTAATTGAAAAAGGCCAATAAAGACCGGTCTTTTTTAATAAAAGCCGGCCGGTCTGGCCTTTTTAAAAAAAAGGCGGCTTTTTTGCATCCCTGTCGCTATCGGCCGCCGATGTTATAACATCGAAAAAAAACATCGGCCCATCGACCTTGAAAAACATCTAAATGCCGATGCAACGTCTATGTTTCTCGTGTGGAAAAATATATTTTTCACTTTAATTTCTTTCGGAATTAAAAGTACAAAAGCACCGAAAATCGCTTTTGTGTATCTAGAAGACAAAAAAAAAAAAGGCGATTTCCCGATCGGGCTATTATTTTTTGGTCGGATGTTCTCTTCACCCATTTCTTTTCAGATACTAATAGTAATACTGGTTAATACAAAACTGAATAAATGAAGAATAAACAATCGCAAGAAAAGAAAACATCAGCTAAAGCGCACTTTGCGACGGGCACAAAACACGTGCCTGTGATTCTTCGTTTTCTTGTTAATGGGTTACCGAAATCCTCTGATTTTGATGCAAGGAAACTGCAACACTTACATTATTTTATGCAACGCATTCATTTTAAATTAAATAGAGTATTTTGTTTGAACTTGTAAAATTAACGATTCTTGAGCGCTCAAATTGTCCCGTAATATTTTAAAAATACGTTGCTTTAAAATAGCGCGATAAATGGAAATAAACGTTTAAAATATTGTAAAGAAAAGTATCTAGTAGATGAACTTAAGATTAATAACATGCAATTGAACGATCTTACGTATAAGGATGAGGGCATTTAGATGTTTTTTAAGGCCCGATGGACCGCCATTTTTTTTTTTTTTTTTTTTGAAGTTAACATCGGCTGCCGATGACGATGGCTAATTTTTTGAGCAATCGGCGTCGATACATCGGTCGTGCCTTAAAATCTTCGTCCAGTCCAATTTTTTTTCAAACTCTCTCAAAAAAAAAAAAAAAAAAGCATTTTTTTTGGTTCAAAACAGGGCAGGAAGACAGCCTTTGAAAAACGCGTATCAGGAACACTAATATATTTATATATATCATTTATACAATTAAACTATTACTGCAATAGCAAAATACTTGAAATAAGAATGAAAATTTATTATAAAGATTTATTTTCGAAGATTTTTGCTAAGAATTCAAAAGTTCACTTGACACTACTATATGACCTAAATATTACCAATAACTTGCCTTAGTCTTTAACTAATAATCTTTTGTATATTTTAAAGCACCTTTATTTTTTACTTCTTTCAGAACCTTAACTAGTTCTCTAAAAGAGGCCCAGTGGCTGAGTGGTAGCCTTCCGTGCTACCATGCCACAGGTCCCAGGTTTAATTCCTGCACTGGGCAGGGTCAACTCAGCCTTTCATCCCTTCAGTGGGGTTGATAAAATGAGGACCGAGCATGCTTGAGAACTAACACTAAGAATTCCACTTCAGGCCGACCATTTTATGGAATATCTGCACCCTAGGGCCCTCGGTCTCGAAAGCTGGGATGAGCAGGTAGGCCAAGGTCCCCAATGGGCTGTCGTGCCCCTGAATTAGTTAACTAGTTCTCCGATCCAAAGCTATTTGTTAAATAAATTGCATAAAATAAAAGATGCCCATCTTGAAGCCGACCAGCTGGTCAACATTAAATTGTACTAGAATGATATTGTTCTTGAAAAATTTAAATGCTATGTACATAAAATAAACTTCCTTATATAAAAGTGAGCCAACTACTCACCACAGAGGACTTCTTTTAAATTTTGCCATGAGTAGGGCTGTAGGTAAACATTAGTTTAGCTAATTAGAAAGGATTACGTAAGTGGTTTTTTGTTAAAGGATAGGGAGATACTTCAAATCACTGTTTCTCCTACTCTTTTCGCCTTGAGCAGAAGACTTTTTTGTTTGTAATGTAAAAAATATGATGGAAAAAAATTAATGAATATAGTTCTTTATTGAAAGTTACAGTATTCTGAATTATTTTAAAGTAATTAAATTCTTAACATTAAGATATCAATTTTAAATGAGAAGTATGTACTTGAATCTGTAATGGGATAGCTTTTTATATGTATTAAGATAAGGTATTGTGCTCAAATATAGAAGAAACCGAATTTGATTCCTCTCCCAACCTAGATTTAATTTTCTTCTCCTTTTCTGTTGAAAAAAAAAATAGATTCTGTATATAGCTATAATATTAGACAAGAGTTTAATGAAAGAGTATCCCAAAATGAAGCACACAAAAACACGAATATGGTAATCAGTATTGTAAAATGTATTCAGGTTGTGTAACAAAATAATTCTGAATCTAATTTTCAATTAACTCCATTAAAAGAAAGATTTGAGTTTCATTTTACACAAATTAACAGTAGCAATATAAATGGACATAGTATAGGTGCGAATAGTAAATAGTATTGTGTCTAATTGAAAAAGGCCAATAAAGACTGGCCTTTTTTTAAAAAATCCGGCTTTTTGCAGCCCTGCTACATACTGATAGCAACTTTTCACATGTTCTCCGTGTACACCTGAGTGTCATAAATCATATTATTTAAATCTAATGGAATGTGTGGTTACCGGGATGTAACCCAGTACTCGGTACTCTGCAAAATTCTAGTCGAGTAATCGGCTATTGCTGAGTAGTTGTAAAAATTTTGTAATTTTTTTAAGATTACTAAATAGTAACTAAATTTATAACTGATTAATACAATAATATGCAAATATAAATATGTAAGATGTAATAATTAAAAAAATTATGAAGTATATAAAATATTTTTATACAACTTATATATATTGGTAAATTTCATATGCTAATTCGACTATTTTTTTCCATTTTCTATATTTTGTTTGGTACTTTTTAAAGCTGTATGAGTAGCGTCCAACATGTTTTATTTCACAAATCGCTGAAACATGTCGGAAACTCGTATGGTCGTATGCCCTGGCAATCTTTTGGATGCCTGATGAAGAAATCTGAGGAGTAATGCGTTTTAATTTTAAATCAATGCATCTTAAATTATGTCAGTACATAAAAATTTGTGTATTTTCTTAAAATCATTTGACATTGATAATTTTGTATCTCAGATTTTAAAAATAGAATTATGTATAAAAAATAACACTTTATTATTAATGCAAAAAATTAAAAAATGAAAAGAAAATAACAAAAAATACAGTGTCGATTTAGAATTTTTCCTTGTGTGTGTGTGGGGGGGGGGGGGTTATGAGGCATGTTTCATTATTGAATGAATTTTTACTACAACCAATAATCATTTTTGATAAGCTGATTTTTAGAAAGAGTTATAATGGGTGAATTCCATGAAAAAGGGGAAATGGCACTTAAATTTTAAAAATTAGCTTTGGACCACTTGTAATACATCATTTTCTTCAGAAATAAGTAAACTTTTTGAAAATAGAATATTTTTTTTTGAGTTTGACATGGATTTAAGTTTTAAAAACTGTGCTCAAAGTTGCTCTTTTATGTCACGTCTTTGTAGAGCCAAATTACTTAAACTTTAAATTAACCTAAAAATTTGATTAATTAATTTATAAAAGTTTAACAAACAGATTAACTATTTTACTTTGGGTGTTATATTAAGCTTTTCATTCATTTGATAAATAAAAAAAAAATATTCTTGCAGAAAAGTAGTGTATTAATTAGTCATACTGAACATGTCCTTCCGTTACCGAAAAAGTGGCTATCAACTATCTCACTCAGAACACAATGGCTCAAGAATTACGAGTTTTTCAGTACACTGCAGGTTTAAGGCTTGCATTAATTTGGCAAAGTCAAAATTTTTCAGAAATGCAATATTACTGGTTTTTTCATGGTAACGGAAGGACAAAAATATGGTAACGAAACGACAGTCATAGTTAAACTCATTTCCACTTAATTTCAAAAATACTCTATTAATATAATGCACTGGCATTAATTAGCACTGGTTAATGATGAACGAAACCACAGAAAAGCGAGTTTCTGGTTTTATTGATACACACAATGTGTTTCCATACTTGGATTGATTTTTTTTTTCAGTTACAGAGCTTAATATGCCTGCTTAAATGTCAGTATCTATTCATAAATTTAATTTTCATTGAAAAAGTTTAAATATTAAGGCATCAAAAAACTTCTTGGACAGCAGTCACAGTAAAACAGATGTTGACAGCGCTGGTGTGGAGCAACATTTTATCTGAGAAGCTCCTTACTGCAAAAGACCTTGCAGACATTGCACACCCAGCTAAAGTCTTATAGTTAGACATCTTCCCTCACAGGATATCTATCAAAATTCAATGAGTACCTCACTGAAAGATGGGAAGAAATCCATTCTCTGCCATAAACACAAAGCACCCATTAAGCAGTAATTAACGCTTTCTATCCTATAAACATAAATAGGAATATTTGTTTCTAGTGGAAAGATTTTTAAATCTTACTACATAATACTTAGCAAATTATCCCTAAAGTTTAATAGTAGAGCTTCAATTGTAAGTCAGAATTTTTTTATTAGTTGAACGGAGAGGAAAACATTTAACTAGGTGAGGCAAGAGATGAAGGTAGGGGGGCGGGGACATTTTTTGAAGTGTTGCAGTGCTTCCCCCAGGCTTGGGCGGGAGGGCGCCGCGCCCTGCCCGCCCTTGGATTCGGGAAACGCGCCCATCTTGCCCTTTTGTTAGTGAAATTGCGCCATTCTTGTAGAGCTCAAAACTCGCGATCGCCAGTCGCCAAAGGCTACCAATTTTCAGTTTTGGCGACCACTGTTTTCATTGAAGTTGCCAATGTGGCTACCATTTGACACGTGACCTTTTCCCAAATTCTCTTATCCACTAAAAATTAAATAAAGAAGAAAGAAATAGGAGTTAATTTTTGGGCCACACGGAAATTAGTTTTTCCTCCGATTTTTACCGGAAATTGCTTACCGTATGTTTGAAATTTCAATCCTGTTCCATCCTGGAATTATTTCAATTATCTTGAAAGTTGTAAGATATTTTTTGCATGCACTACCTTAAATCTGCTTATTTGTCGCTTCATTTTAACAATTAAAAAAAGAAAAAAAGTATAAAGATATAAACAGCCAAAATGGTGCACGTGCTTCGCCGAAAATTGGATTCTACGTTAGAAATTTTAATCCTTTTGCATTGGGTACAAATTTCAATTATTTTCTAAATTAGAAGATATTTTTCACACATGCTACCCTAAATCTGCTTATTTTGCATTTTATTTTAATAATTTCTGGCTTTATTTATTTGTTTATTTTTTCCCCGAACTATGCCGATATTGAACACGTGTTTCTCGAAAATTGCGTTTATCACTAATTATTCAAAATTATTAAATCACTATTATTGTTTCATTTATTTATTTACTTCAAATTTGATTTTAATATTGACACCTATTTACTTTTTAGAAAATACTAAATTGTGGATAAATAAATTTTTAGAAAATTGTTAATTTACCTGGATCCCACTTCTTTAAAAAACAATAAACAATTATTGAAAACTGTTTGCTAAATAAACAATTATTGAAAAAGAAATAGTGTTATCACAAATCATAAATAAATAAGGAATTCTTTTCTAATTTAAACATTTTACAAAATTAATAATGATAATAATGATCTCTTTTAGGGCCGATAGTTGCGAGATTTTTCGGGCACTTTTTGAGATTTTGGGGATTTATTTTTTTTCACATCATTTTATGTCTCTTTTTTGGCTTTGGGTAATTTTTTTGTGTGTAGCCTAAAACTTGATTATATTGCAAATCTTAAAAACTCTCTATCTCATAAAATTTAGAACAGTACGTTCCCAAACTCTAATAAGAAAATTATTTTTTTCATCTTTCACCCTTATGGGACCTACCCATTTGGGTCAAATATGCATTTATTACATCTGTAGACGTTGAGAAAATGTAAGAATGCTCTTTCAAACAAGAAACTATTTACTATTCAAAATATGAAAAAGCATTTAATAATCCCAATCTAATGATGCTTTCTAGTTATTTCAAGAAAGAAAAGTTGTAAAATGTAATAAACTTAAGGGGAAAAAGATGGCAACGTGTGAGGAATCTATATATTAGACATTTCCTTTTTCTCTCCTTATTTTAATAACATTTATTTCAATCTTTAATGAAAATGTATTGTATTAATTTTGCTTCTTTTAAATTGTTAAAAAAAGACTATTGTCATTTTAAGCTAAACCATTGCTTTCAATTGGTATTCTTGATTAATTATAATGGCATTTTTTGCAATTTTGCTGTTTTTAGGACATATTAAAAATTTTAAAGGGCATTTTCAATGATCATTTAGGTCATCAAAATCCCGGCTCTAATAATTATTACTGAAGCTTTATTGTATTAAGAAAAATATATTCTTATTTTCTTATTATTCCTCAGAGATGATCAGATCTTCAGAAGTACTGGAATGAACAGAAACACTCTCATAAATTAGTAAAAATGTATAACTCAGAAAATCCTTGCTAGATATTTTATTAAATTTAAAATCATTATTGGTTGATGTTGCCTTGAATAAACAAGCAGAATTTTTTCAAATATTGAAAACGATTTTAAAAATGAATATTGTCAAATTAGTTTATATATATTTTTCAATGTTCAGTTTCACTGTGAGGTGAGATGATGTTGATGTTTGACTACAATGTTAAATTATGGCAATAATAAAGTATTAACTACCGGAGGATTCATAAATGATGTCACGCTTCTAGCAGGAAAAGGGGTTCCTGAAATTGTGACAGGGGGGGGGGGGTAACAGGAAGTGTGGCATTCTGCTTGTGAAACATAGCGTAACCTGTGAGAATGGGGGAGGGCGGTCCAACATGGAAAAAAGTGTGACATCATTTATGAACGGTCCCTACTTCAAATTACATGTGCCCTTTATTTCGGTAAGATGCCCGAAATTTGGAAAAGTGCCCTTTTTTTTACAGTAGCACCCTGCCCTTTTTCAATCCTGGAGGAAGGTCTGGTGTTGCATTTGAAAAACTAAATTCATGAATGTTTGACTTATATATATCCTGTAAAAGGGGACAAATGTTAGCCCAACAAAGAACAGATAATAAAAAACAAAGACAAATATCAAACTTAAGATAATTATAGGAACTGCCCCAGTACTTGACTGAGACGCAGGTTTAAGTATAAATCTAATATACAAATACAACCAGAGATATACCAGTTGATAAATAAGTCTGAAAAGAGGTTTTACTCATAATTTTCACATATATTAGAAAGAAATTCAAACTTTTTAATGTGTATCTTGTACTTTGGCACTTTTATCCTTCCGTTACCATGACAAAATATTTCTTTTTAGTGAAAAATATAATTATTTTCAAAAAAACTCTCCTAATATGCATTGAATGAGCCCTCCTTAAGATGCCCAAATTGTATCAAGAAATTTCTACAAATAGTTTAACTGAACTTTAAAGTTGATAGTGCCACCAAAATTATCATGTCAGAAAAATGTCCTTCCGTTACCAATTTTAAAATTTCAATTTAAAAAAAAAGTTATTAATTGTAAAATTCCAAGTTTACTAATTTTCATATAACTTCATAGAAAGTATAAAGGTTTGATTGTCAGGTTCTTGAAAACAGTTATTTTTTTAAATTGACAAGCTCTCAAAGTCCTATTTTGTTGTAAAAAACGTCCTTCCGTTACCCACGGAATTCGCCAATGTTTAAAGAATTCTATTTTGGAATTCTTACATTTATTTTCTTTCATTAGTTTATTTATTAGTTTATATATATGTAGTTAAAATGTATGTTTTCATTTTAATATATACAAAATTCTTCATGTGCACATCAATATTCATTTTTTACACAACTACTCTGTATTCGGTACTCGGCCGAGTACTCAGCGACTCGGCCAAAGTGCTACTCTGTACAGCTTTACAATTTCATTATATATTTCTATAATCATACTAGATAAAATATATATTATATATATTCTAATGTATTATGTGCATAAAAAATAGAAATAAAATTTTAGTTTGTATGTAAATGTATCTACCTATAATCAGTAAATAACAAATCTAAGGCTAACTTTGAGCCGCCTCAAAGTTACTCTGAAAATGGAATAAAATTGCAATGTCTTTTGACATTTTTACTAAATATTACTGAATAAATTATCACAGATACTAAAATATTCACTGTACTTATAAGATAAAATGTTTTAAATGTTTAAATTTGTGTTAATATTACTTACTTTACAAGAATAATAGGTTTTCAACAACTTTTATCAGCATTCCAAAATAGCTTCCAAGCTGTAACTATAGAACTATTGAATTATACAATTAGCTGTGTACAGTGTTTAGTAATATTTTAACTAAAATAAAGTAATTTATACTAAAATTAAGAGAAGAAAAGTGATTTTATAACCTTGCCAGGAGAGTAGCACTGGGAGTGTTCTGCAGTTTCATTTGAAGCAGGGCTGCAAAAAAGCCGGCTTTTATTAAAAAAGGCCGGTTTTTATTGGCCTTTTTCAATTAGACACAATACTATTTACTATGTCAATTTATGTTGCTACTGTTAATTTGTGTAAAATGAAGCTTAAATCTTTCTTTTAATGGAGTTTGTTTAAAATTAAATTCAGAATTATTTTGTTACACAACTTGAATGCATTTTACAGTATTGATTACCATTTTCGTGTTTGTGTGTTTAGTTTCGTTAGACTCTTTCATTAAACCCTTGCCTAATATTATAGCTATTCAGAATCGTTTTTTTTTTTTTGCCAATACAAAAGAAGGAAATTAAATCCAGGTTGGGAGAGGAATCAAATTCGGCTTCTGCTATAGTCAAGCACAATACCTTATCTTAATACATATGAGAATTTATCCTATTACAGATTCAAGTACATACTTCTTACTCGAAATTGATGTTTTAATGTTAAGAATTTAATTACTTTAAAATAATTCAAAATACTGAAACTTGCAATAAAGAACTATTTTCATTAATTTTCTTCTGTCATATATTTTACACTCTAAAACAAAAAAGTCTTTTGCTCAAGGCGAGAAGTGTAGGAAAAACGGTGATTTGAAGCATCTCCTTTCCTTTAACAAAATACTACTTACACAATCCGAATTGGCTAAACTAGTGTTTACCTACATCACTACTCATGACAAAAATTTAAAAGAAGTCGCCTGTGGTGAATAGTTGGCTCGCTTTTATGTAAGGAATGTTTTTTTATATACATAACATTAAAATTTTTTAAAGATGAATATCATTTTAGTACAATTTAACGTTGGCCAGCTGGTCTGCTTCAAAATGGGCATCTTTTATTTTATGCAATTTATTTGACAAATAGCTTTCATTTTTATGTGGATCAGAGAACTAGTTAAGGTTCTGAAAAAAATTTAAAAAATCAAGGTGCTTTAAAATGTACAAAAGATTATTAGTTAAAGACTAAGGCAAAGGATTGGTAGTATTTAGTTCATATAGTAGTGTCAAATGAACTTTTGAATTCTTAGTAAAAATTTTTTTAAAATAAATCATTTAAATTGTATTCAATCCAAATAAATTTCTAATAAGGCGCACTTTCTCTTTGCTATTTCTGTAATGTATCATTCTATTAAATAATTTTCATTCTTATTTCAAGTATTTTGCTAATTCAGTAATAATGTAATTGCATAAATGATAGAAATATAATTTTTTATTTAATAATTATTTGGAGAAAAAATTGTAAAAAAATTTTTTTAATAAAAGCCGGCTTTTAATTAAAAAAGCTGGCCCTTTTTAAAGCGGTTTAAACCAAAAAACCGGCCGGCTTTTTTTGGCACGGCTAAAATCCGGCAGCCCTGGTTTGAAGTCAAATATTCTAAAAAATATGAAGTGGAAAGTTACTCCCCAAGGGGCTCAAAGTTACCCTGAATGACTGTACTAATAAAGAAGTATGTCTTGAAAATATTGCACAAGCAATATGTTATAAATTTCAGAAAGTTTACTAGAACCCTTTTTACATTGGGGAAATTTCAAAACTAGTAGACGGGGAGAAGAATCTTGAAATAAAATCTCTCAAAAAAAAAAATCGGATAATTTCCCGTAACCAAAGCCAATCACCTTAGAAATTGTTAATGTATTTTATGGGTGAGTAATTTTAAAGGGAAGCCCAGTAGCAGAATTTTCTGTATCAATCTCCAGCACGAGTTTCAGAAGTCAAAATTTATCAGTGGCACCAAATGTTGTGGAACCAAATTTACAATCATTAAAAAAACAGCAAACTATGCATTTTAAAATAGTCGACATATATTGCATGCAACAATAAATAAAAATTATAATTATTCAATGTTTAATTAAATTAATAAAATCTAAAATTGACATGCAATTAATGCAAGCTAAGAGAAAATGAAGTAAAGACAATAAATACAACATAGTTTAATAGTTGAAAATTATTTATTGGATAAGTTAGTGAAAACAGGTTAAACATTTATCTGAATCATTAATACGTAACTAAGGTTCGTAGTAGTAAAAAACTAACTAGTATTTTAAAAAAAATTTGTAAGGTGACTAATTAATCTGCAAGCTTTAAGATCAATCTACAGTAAGGCTCGACCGATGCATCGGCGCCGATTGTTCAACAAAGTTGCCATCGGCATCGGCGGCAGATGTTAACTTTAGAAAAACATCGGCCCATCGGCCTTAAAAAACATCTAAAAGCCGATGCAAGGCCGATGTTTTTCGCAGGGACAACTTTCCAGAAGACATTCTGTCTTTCACTTTCTTTTTTTCTCCATAGCTCAATTTCTATTTCCATACAATAACAGGCAGCACATAAGTTGAAAAAAAAAACACAAAAATAAAGTCATTCTACAAAGTATTTGATAAAAAATTCGGAAAACTAGTTTAAGCGATCGCTGCCCGAAAACCTTCATTATTAAAGTAGTTCTCTGAGCAGAATGCTCGCGAAATAGAATATGTTAAAGTAAAAGTTATAGAGGCGTCTTATGAGTGTTATTTGTTTTTCGCACCAGGTTAGTTGCCTCATTTTTGTCCGTTTTTCTTTTAATAATGACTTAGTGCATTAGATGTCATTGTGCAACAATATTATACCATCTGCTTTTAGTTTGTCATGTTTCTTATTATTCCGAAATTGTAAACAATAAAAAGTCAACTCAATCAAAGTACGATAATAATTTTAATTTTTAGCAGCGTAAACTTTTTTCTCTTTGCGTTTTTTTTTTTTTTTTTGCTCTTTCGATCCCACGTGTTACAGTTTTTCGCCAATTGTACAGCAATCTTGCTGCATCTGCTTTTAGTGTTATTTCATTTTTAGTTTACAACATAGAAAAGATTGGTCAAAAATAAGAAAAAAATTTCCAGTATAAATATTTATTGATCGAAATTTTCTGTGTCCAAGTTCGACTTGCAATTTTTAAAAATTGAATTCTCAAAATGCGAGTTCGCGCGACAGGATTTAATGACATCTTAACAAAAATGCTAAAATTTCTTTATTTTCAAAGATTGATCAATGCATATTTTTTTTCAAAATACATCTTAACATTTTATATACGATAATTATTTTAATTTTCCCCCGTTTATCTTCGTTTTTTTAGCGCATTTTTTTGGCTTGTTTGATGTCACGTGTTAGACAGTTGACAGTTTTTCTGCTATTGTACAACAATCTCGTTGCATCTGCTTTCAGTTTAGATTATTTCTTGTACAACACAGAACATATTGTTAAAAAATATGAATCAAATTTCAGTATAAATGTTTATTGGTCGAAATTTTATGTGTCCAAGTTAGACTTGCAATTTTCAAAAATTTAATTCTTTAAAAACGAGTTTGGGATACAGGGTGGAACAATACCTTAATAAAAATGCTTCAGTTTCATTAATTTCAAAAATTGTCAACGTATATAAAAATATATATATTTTTTCAAAATACATCTTAATTTTTATAAACGATCACGTGTTTTCAGAAGGTTATTTGTCAACAGAAAACTGCTGGTGCTCAAAATATTGGTTTATTTTGGTGACCTTACATTGTGCTCATGAAAATATAAAGAACATGTCAAGTATTTCAGTGTAATTTTCAACTCAGAAGAAAAAAAAATCTAATAAGATTAGTTCTTAAGACCCAGCATTCATTTGTAATGCAAAAAAAGTCTCACGTCTATGTTTTTAAAGCAATATTCAGTTCTTCTTGGTTATGATCAGGGGATATACTATACAAGGGATAATACTGCGAGCGAAATGTTTTAATATTTTATTTTTATTTCAAAAAAAGAGCTTAAAATAACTTTTTTAATGAAAAATATACATGTAATCGTTCCCGCTTTTCTTTTAAAAATGGGAGGGTTGGGGATCATGGGGGGGGGGGGGGACTGAGAGGAAGGGGTTGACAGTTTCGTTAAAAATACAAACCCACATTATTTGTTAGCCTGTGTCATAATATCTGCATTCCTCTCCATGAAAAAAATAAGAAAATAAAGGCAGCGGCACTTGGCATTTGCAGTGCATGTGTTATAAAGAGAAAATGTTGAAGGAAAGGGAATTAGACCCGAGCAATCCAATAGCTGTTGAGTATTTTTTTTTTTTTTTTTTTTGGGAAAGATAAGAAAAAAGAATTAAAAATCCTCTGATATAGCATTTTTTAATTTTTTTAACCTCCAAATAGTTTAATTACTTTACTAGAATCGCAAGTGATTCTTTCAGTTTAATTATTATGTAAACTTCCCCCAAACAGTTTTACGGTGCTTGAATAATGCATTTATGCTTTTATAAACATAAAAATAAATAGTAAATGATTCAAAATGACATTTTTGACAAGCATTCTATACGTTTTAATGGTTTAAAGCGACTTTTTTTTTCATCGGCCGATGGAAGAGGAGAATAATCGGCCATCGGCCGATCTTGGAACAATCGGCATCGGCCAAAAAATGCCATCGGTCGAGCCCTAATCTGCAGCACTCTCTGCTGTGCTGCGCAATTTCTGCTACCAGGAGGGAAAGTAATACTTCTGTTGTGGATGCTAGTGTCATTAATAATGCTTACAAATGTTATAAGAAATTCTGTCAAGAATTGTAGAGTCGACGCACTTTTAGCGTTTAGACTCATTTTTATAATAAATAATGGTGTAAAAAGTACGATGTGGAAGCTTGGGATTTTGTGAAGGGTTCGTTTTGATTAATTGGAATTTTCTTGGTCAAGCTCTGGTTATGTAAGTTTGTTCCATGCCAAGTTTAGTAATATCTATCTATAAATAGGCAGGGTTGGAAAAAAAACCTGTTTTTTTTTTTTGAAAAACAAAAAAAAAAACGGTTTTTTTTTGGTTTAAACCAGGTTTTTTTGGTTTAAACCGGGTTTTTTTGGTTTAAATAGCATTTGTAGGAAAAACAATTTGACTTTTAGAAAATCATGGAGATTTTAGATCCTTAATTGTAAATAAATGTTATTGATAGTTAATTTATTGATAATTAATTAAGTAACTATAAGTTAAAACCTTAAATTTTAATTACCTTATATAGGTGCAGCACTTTAGTTGTCAACTTATAGAGGATGGAGATATTTTTTTTGTGATTCCTTACGCTACGCGTTTATTTATTTGTGACTAATTAAAATATAACATCATGTATTAATGTTGCTTTAAAATTGGTAATTAGCTATTTTTAACAATTATCTAAAATACCATTAGATAAATTTAATCTGAATGACTTACAATTTATCTTATACAACTTTAAAATTAAAGCCCTTAGTTAAAGATAAATGTGTTAGTTTACTTATTTGACTGTAAAGATTCCCTAAAAATACATAACTTTTCAAAATGACTAGATCAATAGAAGAAAAAGAAGAAACTTATTTAAAGAACAAGAGTGAGGCTCATTGTAGTTTTCTAGAATAGTTAACTTACACAGAGGTTTAATCCATCTAGACAAATACTGGTCTAACATTATAGCATAAAAAATATCCTGGAGAACTTATATAAGTTTTTCTTATCTTTGCAAAAATAGATAAATAAATAAATATAGTTATAATTAGGCAGCCAACTTACAAAGGATTTTTTATAATACTCCCACCCAAATTTGGTACTTAAGTGGTCAATATAGACAGGTGGTCAAATTACAAAGGTTTTCCTACATTAAATAATATAGGGCTAATTCCGTTTCTGACCAAAAGTGGTCAACTTAGACAGGTGGCCAACTTGCAACGGTGGTCAACTTTACAGGTTTTACTGTATTAACACATTATAATGCTCTACTTATACAGGCCTTTCAGCAAATTATTAAAGAAATAATTATTATGCGGGTTGAGTTTTAACAAAAGCATATTTTACTTAATCAATAAAAAATAAGCAAAAATAAATGATACATTAAAAATAATGTGTGTTGATTTACAGTATCAGTAGTATCAACAAATGATTACACCATAACACTTTATACAAATCAGCAACATTGGCTTAGAAATTATCACTACTATTTTTATTTTATTTTTTTAAATACAATTTTTCTTGATCAAAGAATAAATATATTTTTAAAAAGAAGAGAATAATTTAGGAAAAAAAGAAAAATTTGCACTGATTTAAAAAAAAGGTTGTTACTTTACAAATTCAGTAATTCATGATTTATCTAATGCTGTGCTTGCAATTTTCTGCACAAATTGGATTTTGCAATTTTTTATAATGCGAAAAATAAATGAAAAAGGATTTGGTTTCTTAAAAATTGTTATCTGTAACATACATTTGCAAATTGGTTATTATGAAGTTATTTTATTATTTCTAATATATATTCTTTAACTCCAGGAATTACAATTGCAATATCATATTTATTTCTATAATGACTGAAAAGAGTTTTTCTCAAATTAGCTTTTTCAGAGCTAAGTTTAGAAAAACCCAAATAGGCTGACATATGTAGTCTGTAGATAGGAGATGAGAAAAATTTGTACTGTTTAAAAAAAAAAAGTTTATTAATTTTCATTAATTATCCATTAATTATCCAGTGCTGTGCTTGTAATTTCTGCATAAATTGGATTTTGCCATTTTTAATGATGTGCAAAATTAATGAAAAAAGATTTGGTTTAAACCAAGTGTTTTTTTTTTTAAAAAAACCATTTGGTTTAAACCAACGTGGTTTAAACCAAACAACCCTGTAAATAGGCAAAGACAAAACAGTTTAGAACTGCTTTCTCATCTATTTTTCAACCAATTTTCTTACCTTTTTTTTATTTAATAGCAATTGACGACTTTTATTGATATCAATTAAAAAATGTTGGAAGCAGTTTATTTTTAGTTAATTATTACCCCTTTGCTTGTGTCAGGCAAGCATCATTTATAATTATAATGTTATATTGTTATATATGGCAGATGAAAACATGATTGGAGTAAATGATTAGGCTGTAAATGTAAAGCTTGTTGTTAAAAAGAGTTTGTTGCCATTAAGCAGTAATATTAAAGGCAATTATGATAAGAGTTTCATTGGAGGCTTCTCTGGAGCAATGGAACAAAAAATAAGAATAGTGTAAGGAAGCAAACATTTAAGTTTCATTCTACTGGCCACTCAACTAAGCACAAAATCGGCAGAAGTACGCACGGCTGCATTTACGACTGCAATTGGCCTTGTGGTGCCCTTGATGTACAATATGTTTGCTTTATGTGAAGGTGATCAAAGTAAACTCTACATAATCGCCAAATTTGATGACTAGTACTTATGTAGATATGTATCTTTATCTTAGTGTTTTCAATACTAAATTTGTGTTACGGTCAAATTTCGATTGTTGGGCAAACTGTAGTTATCTATCAAGCTTTGGGAAATATTCAGATCTTGTTGTTTTTTGACCAGGAATTACCCTATATAACCCTAAATCAGGGTTAATAATTTTTTTATTTAAATTTTTTAAACAGACCTTAGCGTCTTTGGATATTTATTATGTTACACTTATAAAAAAAGTAAGGCGTGTTAAACATTATGCAAAAACACATTTTAAGCTACTTTCACTGCAGCAGATATTTTTTAATGATAATAAAAATGAACAAAGTTTTAATACGAATGGCATGATTCAAATGAAATTTAAGCCCACCAGCAGGACTCGAGATTAGGATGTAAAAGTTAGGCGTCATTGGCACCTAACCTTTTTGTTTTAGTTGCCAAAAATGTTCTGCTAGGCATCCTTTTTAAATAATTCAAATTGCTTGGGCTGTGATCAGGGTTTGTTGATTTAAATCAAGTGATTTAAAAAAAAAAAAATTGATTTAAATCAAGCGATTAAAAAAAAAAAAAACATGGATTTTACAATGTTGTAAAGTGTTGTAAAAATGAAATATGTTGCAATTACAACCACTGTTTCAAACAAAACTTCCTTGGTTCATCTGTTTGTGTGCTTAACATATTTCATAAGTTTAGAACTAATTGCTATTTTTTTAATTTTACAATATTACTCTTATTCTTCAAGCATCTTAACAGCAAAGCATAATTCATTCAGTCATTCAAATTAGAATTCATATCAAATTAGAATTTATAATTATGAACCATTCTTCATTTTAGATCTATTTCATAAATACCACATAATAAATAATTCAGGATGATAGTGTTTAAAAAAACAATTGTTAGAATTTAGAATTTAGAATATGCACCCTTAAAGTTTCATCCATGTCCCCTAATAGCTTAAAGTTTTTTTACTTTTAAAATATTTTGTTATCATAGAAGTTTTCAATAAAGATATTTCATCAAACAAAAAGTTTTTGTTTTTAATAATGGTGTGAGCATAGTATTTTTCTATTCTAAATGGGTAAAAAATAAAAATATTTCAGGCTTTTTCATTTATAAAATAGAAAAATGATTAAAGTACACTCGATGTAAAAATTAAGTACACACTATTGTTACTTTTTTTCAGTTTTCAATAGCAAAATAATTCAGGTTAAATTTGTTCATTTTTCCTGTATTTATGAGTGTACTATTATTTCTGTTAGGGTTAAGTTTCATTTGAGTCATGTATTTGTTTATCATTGTTATTATTTTAAAATATTTATTGCTGTGAAAATAGCTTAAAGTATGTTTCTGTATCTTGATTAGAACATGCCATATTGTTTCTATGAATATAACATAATAAATATCCAAAAAATTTTAGGTGTTTAAAAAAAAAATCCGATTTAAATTTTTAAAAAATCAGTTTTTTTTTTAAATAAAAAAAATCACGAACCCTGGCTGCAATAATAACACGTAACTTTTCTCCACCAGACCCCTACCTGTTAGCCGAGGCCTTAGGATTGCTTACGCACGGGGAGAGGTAGTGGGGTCTACGGATTTTACATGCACATATCCCCAAGTATACATGATGGTCTTCAGTGGGTATCGAATGCGCGACCTTCCAGGTGGAAGTCCGACGTGCTAACCACTAGGCTACCGCGGCCTCTAATGACGCGTAACTCTGAAGACAGTTGTGCAATTGCTAAAAGATATCGCAAAACTTTGCAACCTAACTGAAAAAAATTGATAAGTTAGAGAAAAATGTTCAAAAATCAATTTCAATTTGTAACTTTTAAGAAAGTTGGTAATTTATTTTATTTGAGTTTATGAATCAATATAAACGTCTCTTTTAATCAGTCCATAATAAAATAAAATACGATTTAATTAACTTAACTCTTTTCAAGTGCTATTTACAGTCCAGTGTTACTTAATTTGCAAAGAAAAATTTCTAATTCCAAATTTGAAGGTCAAGAAGTTACGATAGTCTTCATAGACATCGCAAAAACTCAAAATACAGAAGATATTTAAAAAATGTGTATCAAAATATAACTATAAAGTTATACTAGATTTTAAAAATAAATAAAAATGACGAGTTGATGCAAATTGTTATTGTCAAGCTAAAAGTTTTTTTGAAAGGTTAGGCGTCAAAAGTGACGCCTGAATGCGAAATTGCAGTCGTCAAACGGAAATTTTTAGTTGCAAAATACGACTAACGACTGTTAATTTCGAACCCTGCCTACCAGGAGCAATAGTACAAAATGAACAAATTTAATCTGAATTATTTTACTGTTGAAAGCTGGAAAAAAAAATCAAACATTTGTGTGGACTTAATTTCACATTTACTTTATTCATTTTTCCATTATAAATGAAATAACTTAATTTTTTTTTTTTTTAAATTTACCTATTTCTTAAAATCACATTATTAAAATTAAAACACATTAAGTGGATCATGATTACTATGAATTGTTCAATGAATTATCCTTGAATGTTAATCTCTGAAGAGTAAGAATAATATTGTAAAATTTAAAAAATAATTAGTTCAAAGTTATGATATATATATACACACACAGAGACAGAGGGACCTATAAAATTTTGCTTGAAATAGAGATTGTAAATGTAAGATTTGCTAACATTAAAATCAATTTTTAGAAGAAAAAAAAATAATGATTTAAATCAACGAACCCTGCCCTAAATAGAATTAAATGTGCAAATTTAGGTGATATAACAAGTCCTGTAGCTGAAATAGGATTGGTAGATCAATGGGAAATGGTCTATTAAAAGCTATGCATAGTGCACATTGTAAACCATTAGATAATGGTAACCAAGGATGGCTAAGTGTTATAGTAAACTCAAATCACAATGCAGTTAAAAAAAAAAAAAAACAGCAAAATGTGTACACATAGACACAAATATATTTCTCAAACCGGGGGTAGAGGGTGGCTGCCACTGCCCTTCCCGACCACCCGACCTTCATACATGAGGGGCCTTGAATCATCCCTCCCAAATCGTGTCTCTGGATTCGCCACTAGGTTGAATTGAAGTGAAATGATGCCTAGAAAAATTTTTCCAGGCGTCATCATGATGCTAGGATTTAAGATTCTGTTACTAAAGCTTCCTTTTTATCATTCCCATTTCAGTTGTGTTCTTAAATAATATTAAAATTACTTTTACCAACTTTAATAAAATGTCAGTTCTGTTTTATGTTGTAATGAATGTTACTTTGTTGTTCATATTAGGTAAATCCTCACCTTTAAAAGCAAAAAAGCGTTCAGATGACAAGTATCCCAAAAAAGTTGAAAGACTTCGAGAAAGCTTTCCTGTACATCATACTAAGAAGAAAAAGCATAAAGAGAAAGACAAGCATGATCATCACTCATCACACAAACAGAAACATGAATCAAAACACCATAATCGTCCCAGAGAAGGGACCACCTCCGAAAATTTGACACATAAACATAAAGAGAATAATTCCTTATCTAAAAACTTGTCCTCTGTTTCATGTGGAACCAATAAAAAGGGAACTAAAACGGACATTAAACCCACAAAAAATAAGCAGTTACAAAGTACAAGTGCCTCATTGAGAAAAGAATTATCACCTTTTTTGCATCAAGCTGCATCAGGACAGAATGCTATGAGCGAAGATCTTAAAATAGATAAAGCTATCATTCATAAAAAAGTTTGCCCTAGTGATGAGACTGTTTTGGATGTTGCCTCTGAATCTGCTCATTTGACAAACATGTACCCCAAAAATATAAGTGAAGGCAAAAATGAGAAATTTGCTGGTGTTGATTGTAAATTGTCTTCTGTAGTGTTAGTTCACACTGAAAAAGTCGGCCTTAAAAGAAAGCAACAAGAGATAATAGGTGAAGAAAGTAATTTTAATAACAATTTGTTGCATGAATGTAAAAAGTTGAAAGTTAATTTAACTGATATTATTTCCAATGCTCATATCAAAAGTGACGAGTCTGAACTTTGTGAAATAGATGTTGGTCTGCAGCCCTTTTCAGGTGAAGTTGTATCAAGTATGTCTGATGCTGCTATTAAATCAAATATAATGGATTCAGAAATCCCTTCTGCTGCTTGTGAGATACCTTTACTAGATAATTGCGTCAATGTGAATTATGACAGTAATTCTTCCGAGTGTAAAAAATCCCTAAAGACTGCATGCTCTGATGAGAAGGATCATTGTAGTATATCATTATTGCCTGTAACCATTACTGATTCTTCAAATATTGTAGATTCTAATTGTGATAATTCTGAAACTACTACTCTTAAAATGGAAGTTATAGCTTCCACTTCTGAAAGTGCAAAAGTAGATAGCGGCTTGAAACAGAGTAAGTCCATAAATGTTGCTGCAGAAGTTCAATTAGATAACATCTCTCCTCACATTTCTGAAAGCAATTGTTCCATTCCTTTATCACTTCAAAATAATGAAAGTAAAATTTCCAGTATGGTAACTATTTCATCGTCCAAAGAGCTACAAAATGAAGTAATAAAACCTGTTATTTCTACTGGAAATCCTGTTGATTATAAATTTCAGGAGCCTGAAAATCATGACTATTCTATGTTGTCTCAAAGCTCTTCTGAGGTAAAATCAAAAAAATCTAGCCTAAAAAGTGCTAAAGTTATTGACAATTTGAATGTCTCCAAAACTCCTATAATACAACATGAACATTCGAAATATGATTCAAAACATAAAATTAAAAATAAGCTCAGCAAACCTATAACTCATCTAGATTGTAGTTCAAAGGATAAGAAAAGGAGCAGCAGCACTTTAGAAACTAAAGCAAAAATCCAAAAAACTGAAAAATCGCCTCATAAAACTGTAGAGTTATTTGATTCTAAGCGAACCAAGGCTGACTTATTGAATCCTAAACATATTACTGATAAAGATCACAATTCTTCTAAGAGTAAAAATAAAACCAGCTCAGATTTGGTAAATAAAACAGTTCTGTGCTTAAAATGCAGGCAAAAATTGACGAGCCACCGCAATGTTAGTATACAGTGTCGAAGAGATCGTCATGACAAAGTTCAAGAGAAAGTGGGTGTTTCCCAGCGAATACCTAGACTTCCTCAAGGCTTTGATATGAAACATTTAAAATATGGAAAGTACATTAGACTAGAAGTATACCCTAATGGTGGTGCAGCCCTTCTTCATTTGTACTGGGATGAAATATCGCATCTTCATAGAAAAGAATTAAAGGCTTTGGCAGAGGAATTTCTAATGGTAATAATTTCATGTCATTTTTTATTTTAGTAATATGCAATAAATGTTTTAAAACTTCTCTTTCAACTTTAAAGCAATTGTGAGGGATTCTAATGTTTTGAGAATTTTATTTTGAGTGTAAGAATTATATTTTCAATGAACAATACTTCCGTGGGGCGACAAATGGGGCTTGTTGATTTATTACAGGCGATTTTGGTTAATAGGACCACATCAGGACGTTAGCATTTTGATCCCATTGCGCGAATAGACAAGACCGTATGTACTATACGTTATACATTTAAATATTTTTATGATTATTGGGAGGCACTTATTTATGGCAAACATACAAACAAGAAGTAATATAACCTGTTTTACGAAAATTACTCGCGGAAATGGATCATAGCTTTACTTCCCTGATTCACAAATCAGAATGTGTTTAGGTTGATGCGGTTTCACACTCTGTTTGGTTAATATCGATTCAATATCCAGAAATAGCTAGAAGTGTCACAGAAAACAATTTTTAAAAGCCCACAACAGCTAGTAAATCTTCAATTAAAATATAAATTAGGGTCATATCGGGTAATTTCTGGTCAAAAAACAGCAAGATTTGAATATCTCCAGAAGTTCAATAAATTAATATTATTAAATTTGGCCTTGAACACGCTTAAATAACGTTATTGTTAAACCAATAATTAATGCACTTGTTGTTTGATGTAACTCATTAAGTCGCCAATAATTTCCCCGGCTTCGGGGTAAGTACTAGTCACACCTTGTCTTTATAGTAATAAATGTCGAAAGTAAATTAATGTGATATATTATCGTGATTTAGTGCATTTTGACTGTAAATGTTGTAATAATTATTTTTCCCCTCTTAATAATTACTAAGAAATTAATAATGAAGAAAAGAACACTATATTGCCATATCCCCTCAGAACACTTTTATTTGAACTAAAAGTGCTTCAACTCTGCAATTCTTGACAGAATTTCTTATAACATTTGTATTTGTATGCATTATTAATTATACTAGTGCCTACAACTTACTTCCCTTTAAAATTGCTGGCCCATAAAATATATTGACAATTTCTAAGGTGGCTTGTTTCGGCCATTGGAAATTACCTACTTTTTCTTCTTTTTTTTTTTTTTTTTTTGCGAGCAGTTTCATTTCCGCATTGATTCTTCTCATCTACTATTTTTGTAACTTTCCCAATGTGAAAAGGGTATTTGAATTAATAGACAGTAAAATATTCTTGTTTTTAAAGTGCACGACAGATATCTCTGACTATGTTTTTTGCATTTTCTACTTTTGAACTCTCTTGTAATTGTTCAATTCCAAATATATTGAACAACATCAGATTTTTCTAGCTCCTCATCCTGATGCTTTAACACAGCCTTTTTTCTGATGGGAAAGCATGTGTATTAAAGTATCAGACAAGGCTTTAATTTTTTTGCCATTAGAATTTTTCTCGACTCCCATTTTTTTATCATTACCTGCAATTTCTTGCCATTTTTGCAGAAGCTTTATCTTGAATGTTCTGGTCACATTTTAAAATAAACAAAACTTTGGTTAAAGTGAAAAGAAACATAATTCTTGTTTTTGTAGAAAATAGCTGAATACTTTTTTTCAAAAATTTTATATACACATATGTATAATCCATAATTACCTTCTTTTATTATAAATAAGTAGATTAATTGTGTTAACAACTGTATTAGTATAGACCTAACAACTAAGGTCTAGTAATTTTTAGGCTGAAATAAATATGAGAAACTTCTGAATTTCTAAAGAAATCAATGACCAACAACTCAATATAAATTTTAAAATAATAAATATAAATTTTAATTTCAAAAGTTATTTTAAACATGTCGTTGTAACTATATTCCTATAAAAGGTGTTGTATAATTTATGGTGCATAAAAAGTGATACCAACTTTTTGCATAAAAAATTTTCAGGGTTTTTTACTTTGTGTCGCAATCACCCCTGGATACCTATGTAACCAATTTATTCAAACATGGACAACATATATGCCCTGGATTCGAAAGTATAGACTATTTCTAATATAAAACATCAACATGATTTTTTTTTTTTTTTTTAATGTAGCACTGGTCTGGATCTTTAAAAAAAGTAAAATTTTTCCAGACCCTCTTTTTAAAGATGTTTTTGTAGTTTAAAATAAAATATTTTTTTCTCCAAACTTGCTTCAAATCTATGAATTCTGCAAAAGAAAATAGAATAGTTAAGGAGTGTTTGGTATATTTCAGTTGTTTTCTTATACCAGTTTCTAAAACTAGAAAATGCATGATCATTAATTACCCCAGAGAAAGAGTGAATAGGAATTACCGCGTATGATCCTACTTATTTTACAATCAAAGAATTTCACTAAAATTGGACTTTAAGTTCATTGTACTTGCTGAGCCCAATCAATTCGAAAATTCACTTGGACTTGGCTTTAATAGTATCGCCATCTAGGGAATTTTGTTAAACATCTCCCCTGTAGTAAATGTCATTGGATTTTATTGAAAGTTACCTAAATTGTAATTAATGTTTAATAAATTAATTTTTATATTGAATGACCCACTTGAAATCTGTTCTTTACAGGCAATGTATGGCACCTGTTTTATATTTGACTATTTGATAGTTGCTTGTTTTATATTTTCTCTGCTCCGATAAGACAGATTTTTGGTCCGAATAAGCAGCTGGTCCAATTAAGCGGATTCCACTGTATTAAAAATGTGGAGTACTTCTCGATTTACATTTTGGTAATTATTCTGCATAAACAATTTGGGGTGTTTTTTTTTCCCCCCGTTTTGGTGGGGGGGTGGGGGGTGGCGATGGTTAAATTTTTTTTTTCGAAATCAATTACGTCAATAATGAAGCCATGAAGCTCAATTGGGATAAGCCTGGGATAACTCAATTAATTGTTTTCCATGCTTCTGTCACATGTACAAAAAAATAATATTTTTCAACTGTACACTTTTTGAATTCTTTTTCGCATTTGAGAAAGCTTTTAACCTTGTAATTTTGACGTCAGTTGTAGATTTCACTTGGGAACTGCCTCTTGATGAAAAATCAGTAACTAATTTATTACAGAAAAAAGGTATTATAAAGAAAAGCAGTAATGTTCAAAGGGTCACAAGTGTACTTGATTTTTGACCAAAACCTGCAAAATGGTGTTGCAGAAAAGGATATTGCAACAAGAAAAACGGATTGCAAAAGCAAAATTGGTTTGAAGGATCAAAAATCTCTTTCCTCTCAGCCGTTAGGTTCATATCAGGGTTGGAAAAAAAAACGGGTTTTTTTGGTTTAAACCAGGTTTTTTGGTTTAAACTAATGCAGCACTTTTAAAGCTTAAAGAAATTATTTAAAAGATGAGTTATTGTGTGTTATTGTTCTATTTGTCACTATTTAAAATAAATAGTTAATGTTTCTTTAAAATATCAATTAATTTTAATTAATTTCTTGTCAATATAGTAAAAAGAATAAACTTTATGTAATAGCAAGCCAAAAAGTTCTGTATAACAATGATAGCAAATTTGTAATATTTTACAAGTGAATGTTGATTAATGAAATTGGGAATAAATAAATGATTATTCATTATTAAAACTTCAGTTTTAACTATAGGGATGTAACAAATAGTGATTTGGCCAAATACGGAATATTAAAATTTCTAGAAAATCGTTGTAATAGAAAGAATTTGTCAAATTTAAAAGCATTTACAAAGTCAAACACCCATTCCACACATTAATCTGTTCTTGTTTGTTAATAATCTAAACATTTTCTTCTAAAACGATGGATTTTCAGTAGAGTGTGCAGAGAAACAAACGAAGGCTTTTTAGTTGCAGTTCCTAACAGATTAGCTAAATCTTTATTGGCTATAATGAAGGAAAATGTCATGGCAGGAACAATTATTTACACTGATTGTTGGAATGCATGTAAATTCAATAAGCTGCAAGATGCAGGCTATGAAAATTTCCCTGTGAACCACAAATCTAACTTTGTGGATCCAGAAAGTGGATGTCATACCCAAACAATCGAGCGTCTGTAAGGAAGCACAAAATGGCGCAATAAGCAGCCTCGCATCGCGACTTGGCTCGCCAATACCTTGATTCGTAATTTTTCTTCTTTTTGTGGCACTGTATGCATGAAAAAAAACAATATTTTTCCTTCAATGTTGGAAGCTATTAAAAATTTTATGTCTTCTCATTAAATAATTCTTATGTCTATTTTTTTTTAGATTATCATTATACATCAGGGCCATTTCACAGTATTTTGTCCAAATGTAGAGTCCGCAACATGACACTTTTTTTGTTATAACTACGTAATTTACAGTTTAATTATCACCAAATTTTATTTTCAAATAATGTGTTGAGCACATTATTTGAAAATAAAATTTTGTGATAATTAAACTGTAAATTACGTAGTTATAATAAAAAAAGTGTCATGTTGCGGATTCTACATTTTTAGAAAATACAGTGAAACCTTTCTGCGCGGCCACCTGTGAATAGCGGTCACCCCCTAACGGCCGCTTTTTCATTCCACGGAATTTTTGTCCCGTAGACTTAATGTTAAAATAACCCTTAGCAACGGCCACAAAACCCCCTTTGAACGGCCTCCGAGTGGGTTCGTCCATCACATTCTTAAAAAAAAAAGATACTCACTCCCTTTTTAAATGTACTAATCAATTTTTGTATATGTGATTTTGCAAATGAATTTTTGTATCTTTGAGGCGCTAATTCCGCTTCTGACAAGGAATTTTCAGACATGTTTTGTGATAGTGAGCAAGCTAAACTTTCAACTCAACAGACTTTGGAAAAAATAGACGAAATCATTAGAACTTCTGACGCAATGGAAAACAAATCAGCTAGAGATTTACTTTTTAAACTGAAAAACGAACTTGAAAACATTATCGTTTCCGATAAATGTAAAACTTAGAACAGTCTCAAATTCTATAGTTTTTTTGTAAATGTAAAAAATTTCTTAAATAAAGTTATAAATATTTCTTTAGATAAATCTCAAAATTCATTTTAAATTAGAAATATGTGTAAGACATGTTTATTATTTCATATTTCAAAACTATACCTTATTAATTGTTAACTCTTCAGAGCGGCCAAATTTTCACGGAACGTCAGGGTGGCCGCTCAGAGAGGTTTCACTGTACTGTGAAATGGCTCGTCATTCATTGTGCTTTGTTTTGTGTGTGGAGTTTGTTTTTGCGCAAAATACTTAAACAATTTTTAACAGCAACCCAAAATGGTATAGTAGTAGTTTGATTTGGTGAAAAAAAACTTAAGCATTGGCATCCCCCCATAGCTTTAAGAAATTTTAAAGCAATTGCGCCACACCTTTTTTTATGTATATTAAAGTTAACAGATTGGCTAGGTAATGACTTTATTCTGATTATGTTTTGATTGTTGAAAAAATTAAACTCCTCTAATTACATAATTTATATATAAATTTGTGGTGCCTACGTTTTGCCAAAATTTTCTGAGAAGTTCAGAAATTTTTTTTTTTACTGAGAATCACTCATGCTTGCTTATAAGTAGAGATGGAACGAAGCTTCGCTCTTGCCAAATAATGAGTTGTGATGCGGCCTATAGCAGTTTATGTTGTGAATTTTTTTTTTTTTGCAATTATTTTTATAGATTAAATATTGTCTTTCTTTCAAGTTATGCATAACTGTACCTCATAATAAAACTTAGAGAAGAGAAGTAGAAATCGAGAAAATTTAACATAATAAAAATTTATATTTAATTCAAAAGTTTGTTTTGAACTCGTGAAACTAGAAATCATTCAATAGTTAATTATATATTTAATTGAAAGTTGCTCAGAAATAAATATCTTACATTACAGGGGCTAAAGTTTAGGGCAGGATTCCTGCCCCAGTTCCCAGGGTTCGTTGATTTAAATCAAGTGATTTTTTTTAATTTAAATCATTGATTTTACAATGTTATAAAGTGTTGTAAAAAAGAAATATGTTGCAATTACAACCACTGTTTCAAAGAAAACTTCCTAGGTCCATCTGTCTGTGTGCATAACATATTTCATATGTTTAGAACTAATTACTATTTTTTTAATTTTACAATATTACTCTTATTCTTCAAGCATCTTAACAGCAAAGCATAATTCATTGAATCATTCAAATTAAAATTCATAATAATCATGAACCATTCTGTGTTTTTTATCTTAAAAATAGTATTTTAGATCAATTTAATAATCGCCACACAATAAATAATAATTCAGAATGATAGTGTTTAAAACAACAATTGTAGAATTTCGAATATGTATCCTTAAAGTTTCAACCATGTCCCCTAAAAGCTTCAGGTTTTTTACCTTCTAAAATATTTTTTTATCATAGAAGTTTTCAGTAACAATATTTGATTAAAACAAAGAGTTTCATTTTTTTAGTAATGGTGTGAGCATATAATTTTACTAAATGGGTAAAAATATTTCAGGCTTTTTCATTTATAAAATAGAAAAATGATTAAAGTACACTCAATGTAAAAATTAAGTATACACAATTGTTACTTCTTTTCAGCTTTCAACAGGAAAATAATTCAGATTAAATTTGATCATTTTCTCTACTTATGAGTGTACTAATATTCCTGGTAGGGTTAAGTTGCATTTGAGTCATGTATTTGTATTAAAATTTGTTTATCATTATTACTAGTAAAAAAAATTTACTGCTGTCAAAATAGCTTAAAGTGTGCTTTTGCATATTGATTAACATTTCTTATTGTTTCTATGAATGTAACATAATAAATATCCAAAATATTTAAGGTCTTTTTAAAATTTTTTTTAAAAAATCGGAATTTTTTTAAAAAATATATAAAAATATAACACCCTGCCAGTTTCTAATATGCCCTCCTTTAAAAAATCAAGGAGGGACTAGAGATGGGAATGGTCGGGGGAAAACCGGAAATTTTTAAATATTTTTTTCTATAAATATTTTGTATATTTAAATATAAAAGTTTCCCTTTTGTACGAGAAAAAATGACAGAGATATTTAATTTCAAAGCTGGGAATTCTTTCGCATTTTCTCTGACTTTATTAAGGGGTCGGTTAAAATATCTGAATGAAGTATTCATTCATCACTTTTTTTTTCAATAGAAACACCCCCGATCCCGAAAACTATTTTACAAGATCCACTTTCACTTGTAAAAAATCAATTTTTCTATTTTTTCCAGAAAAAAAACTTTTTTTTTCCCACCACCTCAAAAATTTTGGAAATTTTACATCCCTAGGAGGTACTCCCTTACCACTTGAAAATTTGAAGTTTAGCCCCGGATAAAATTTAGTTAATATTATATGAAAAGCACTTTATACTTGTTAAAAATGGAGCTATTAAAGTATTGCATGAAACATTCTTTAAACATCTAAAACTAGCTTTGAAACATACGAAAACAATAGTAGTCCTTGTTTTTATTATCTACTATATGGACCAGACTTGCCAGTGATGGGCCCAGGATTAATAATGCAGAAAATTATCAACAACAAAAAAAAAAAAGCTGAATTTTTACAATTTATTTTTCATAAACCAAATTCCACAACCAGATGCAATGAGGGGAAATGACTTTAACTTATATTAAAAAGCTACATTCAGTCTTTCCCCTATTTGAAGCCAAAAAAAAAAATTGTTGCACACCTAAGATGTGGGGAAATATGTTTTTAACACTTGTTAAGAACTTGAAGACAAACTAAAACTGATGTTCACTTTAAATTCAATGGATATGTTAAATAACTTATATAATGAGTTACTGAACAAAGCAGTACATGTTTTACCTTTTTAGAACAAATTGTCCTTTAACCTTTTCACTGCCATGATACTTCAGGTCTGAAATGTTGCACGCTATGCACATAATTGAAGAATTTCAATGCATGATACAGAATTTTGTTTTGAATACAGCATTGTAAAATATCATATTTAATAAAGATATATATATCATGGATTATATATTCCCACAGATGCTTTCATGTAAACTATTTAAAAACTTATTTAAATGTATGATATTATATAAACCATAATATTATTAGATGAGTTATTTTCTAATAAAATCTTACTTAGTCAGTACAAATTTGCTTGTGATAAATATATTAATATACTACTACCAAGATTTTTAAAAATTATTACTTCACTTAAAATAAAAATTAGGCTCATACAAATGTGTACCCTGTATGATGGTACATTTTGTTTAACATTTATATCTTGTGTAGTAATAATCAATGTAAATTGATTCAACATAATGATAAAATATCAATTATGCTATATCTGATACATATTTTTAATTTTGGTACAATACCATAACTATAGAACTATAACAATAAAAGTCCCTACTGATGGTGATTGGTGTTATTTAATATTAGAAAATTATCGTAGAGAAAAGGACTTTACCCTATGAGTTTAGTGTGTTACTTGTCTGATGAGTGAGATTAAAGTCAACTTGAAAGATAATTACTATCATTGTAGATTTTCCAATTCTCATTGCATCATTATCCTGCTCATCACTATAAATCTTGTTCCATTATGTTTCCTGTTGCATATATTTTCTCATTGTTTGATTAACGTAGAAGTTAATCAGTGGCATAAGCTAAAAGATGAATTTAAAATGCTTAACTTTAAATTACACAAATTTGTAGTTGCTTATATATGATGATATGTATCAACTTATAAATATCATGATAGATATTACAATAATTATCGTGATCTATGTCAGATGATATATATCTGCAAACACTGCTTATCTATCATTAAATTTATTTTTTGGTTGTTTTAGATGTAATTTTTTTACGTAATTTTTATAGGAAACTTTCCTTGAAGAGCCTTATGGTGTTGCTAGGTATGTAATGGGAATAGTACATAATGCTGCAGAGTATTTGCCTGATCTTTTAGAACATTTTGCTGACAGGTATCCAAATTTAGTTGTGAAGACTGGAGGCTTGGGCAGACAGTCCGACATTGAAACAACAAGCATGACAAAATATTGCGATCAGGTTAGTTTTCAACAGTTTGTGTAGCCTGTGTAAATATTTTACATTTTCTTCTCACCTTTAGTAACTTAAAACGAAAATCAGCTTGATTTAAATCAAGTGATTTTTTTTTCAAAAAAATCATTGATTTTATAATGTTAGAAAGTGTTGAAAAATGAAATATGGAGCAATTACAACCACTGTTTCAAGCAAAACTTCCTAGGTCCATCTGTCTGTATGCATAACATATTTCATAAGTTCAGAACTAATTACTATTTTTTAAATTTTACAATCTTACCCTTATTCTTCGAGCATCTTAACAGCAAAGCATCAATCATTCAAATTAGAATTCATAATAATCATGAACCATTCTGTGTTTTTTTATCTTAAAAATAGTATTTTAGATCAATTTAATAAATGCCACACAATAATAGTTCAGAATGATAGTGTTTAAAACAACAATTGTTAGAATTTAGAATATGTATCCTTAAGGTTTCATCCATGTCCCCTAATATCTCAAGGGTTTTTTCTCCTTTTAAAATATTTTTTTATCATAGAAGTTTTCAATAAAGATATTCGATTAAAACAAAAAGTTTCAGTTTTTAGTAATGGTGTGAGCATATGATTTTACTAAATGAGTAAAAATATTTCAGGCTTTTTCATTTATAAAATAGAAAAATGATTAAAATACTCAACGTAAAAATTAAGTACACAAAAGCAACAAGAGTGTTACTTTTTTCAGCTTTCAAGAGCAAAATAATTCAGATTAAATGTGTTCATTTTTTCTGTACTTATGAGTGTACTATTATTAATTGTATTGTTAAGTTTCATTTGAGCCATGTATTTGTATTAAAATTTGTTTATCATTATTATTAGTAAAAAATATTTATTGCTGGCAAAATAGCTTAAAATGTATTTTTGCATACTGATTAACATGCCATATTGTTTCTATGATTGTAACATAATAAATATCCAAAATATTTAAGGTCTTTTTTTAAAAAATCGAAAAAATCACGAACCCAATCAAAAAAGTCACAAAAATCAAGGGTGTTGTAAAATCAATTTAACCCATTACCTGCTGGTGTTGCCTTGACCCAATAGCTACTAGGAAAAATCATAAAAAAATCACTAATGAAGTTATTTTTGTATCAATTGCAGTTTTAGATTTAGTACTATCAATAGAAGTGCCGCAGCAAAAAAAAAAAAAAAAAATGCTTGAAAAAATTTTTTTTGCTTCTAAAAACAATGCGCTATTTTTGTTGATTTTTTTTTGGTCCAAATTTGATATCTAGATTTTTTTAGAAAGATTGTAAAAAAACAAAAAATAGGGCTTGGAAGTAAAATACTTTTGATCAAGGTCACAGCTTATCAGCATATTTTGCAAATCAACTGTTTGTATGGGGGAGGAGGGGGAAGCAAAGACAGGTGTTGTGCTCATGCAATGTGAGTGGAAAAGAGGTAAGATATTTCTACTCTTTTCTGGTGAAAACATTTTGTTTCTATTCTGTGCAATTTGCATGTGTGAATTGGAATCTCTTCTCCTTTTTGTAAAAAATGCCTAGAACAAAATATCTTGAATTAGAAGAAGCATTATCACGGATTTTAGATGAAAACTCAGATGAGGATGCGAATGCGAAGGAGGATTTTGGAAATATTGAGCCTGTAAAAAATGTTTCTCCCTACTCCAAAATCCAGAAGAGAAAGATTTTAGTTCCCCAGCCTCTTATCATTGAGCAATATATCCTGAAAAGGGGGGGGGGGGGGGGGTGTTAATTTGTGTGACAACGTGATTTCAAATTACAGAATTAAGAGTTTGAAGTAAGAAATGGTCATGGCCGATATTTACAAAATATATCTATGTTGCACTGACAAATGCTTGGTAACTTTCAATATCATTTGAAGAAGGAAATAAGGCACTGCTGGGAATTTAGATGGGTAGTTGCACTTCATCTTTTACAGACCCCCCCCCCCCCTCCCTGCATCCCCTGATAGTGATGTAAATCAGAAAAAAAAAAATCAGTGATGGGACGGCCAAGCAAATTCAGCTTTCCAAAGCCAGTAACTGCAAAACATTTCATTAGAAAGTCAACCGACAAGAAAAGACTACACTGCAAGCATTGCCACAGACAAACAATTTATTGCTGCAATGTTTGTAATGTTGCTTTACAACATGACTGCAACATATCATGGTGTGAAAAATAGTTACTGTATATTTTCCCTAATGTATAATTTCTCAAGTGCGCTTATACTCTTATATTTAATAAATTTTAGTATCCTTTAAGATGTAATGCATGTTTTAAAACTATAATAATGCTCATTAAATGTTCCAATTTTTAAAACACATTGAAATAGCGGCAGAGTTTTTGACGAGAATTATTTGCATCCATACTCCTTTTCCAATGACATTGCGTCAATGCAACACCCCATATTTCTAAACATAATTACAATTTCCTTCTTTTTGCAGCATATTATTATTGTGTGTGATCTAAATAACAACTTTTCTTAATTTTATCGAAAACAAATAACGATTTCGACTTTTGGCGGTTAATGGGTTAAACAGTAGTGTTCCAAATTTCTATTTCTTTTTTTTATTTTTACATTTTATAGGTGTATGTTTTTTTTATTTATTGAAATCATATTTTGATAGATGTTTCTGTGATACTATTCTTAGGGAAGGGAGAGAGAATGCCATGGCTTTTAAAAAGAGGAGAATATGCATCCCTCAGTTTCTTGTTTTTGGCTTACTAAGAGCAAATTTCTTTTTATATATATAAAACAAAGTTGCCGATTAATCATTAAAAACAGTCCAATTATAAATGATTGGTAAAATGTTGAATTATCAATTTTTGCCAATTAATTGGTGCATCCCTAGTATATACGCAATACGAATGTTATACTCTACATAATGCGCCAAGTACCGGGAAACAGGGTTCGTGATTTTATTTATTTATTTATTTATTTATTTTTTTTGTAAATCTGGGTTTCTTAATTTTAAACCTGATTTTTTTTTTACTTTTCCTTAAAAACTGGATATTAATTATGTACACTTAAAAAATAATATGACATGTTAAACAATGCAAAAACACATTTTAAGCTATTTTCACTGCAGTAGATATTTTTTAATGACAATAAAAGTGAACAAAATTTTAACGCACATACATGATTCAAAAGAAATTTAACCCTACCAGGAATAATAGCACTCTTAGGTACAATAGTAAAAAATAAACAAATTTAATCTGAATTCTTTTGCTGTTGAAAGCTGAAAAGAAATCAAACAATTGTGTGCACTTAATTTTACATAGAGGGCCCTCTATTCATTTTTTTGAAAAACAAAATAGTAATTTGAAATATTTTTTTATTTACCCATTAGTAGAATCATCATTCTGTCCATTACTAAAAACTGAAATTACAGTAACCCCTCATTATATCGCTCATTCGGATATATATCGCGTTTTTTCTTTGTCTCCCAAAATTTTAAGTTTGAGCTCTCGAAATTAAAAATATTGCATTTTTCAGTATAACCCTTTTTCCTTCATTAAACAAAGCAATCTAACAGGAATGTTTTTCTTTCTTCTGAATTTGCTGCAGTTAAAAGCTGCAACAATTCCACTCCCCAACTTACATGCCTGCAGAATGATTATACTCAAACCAGTTGACATTTTACTTGACATTTCTTTTTTCATTGATCCTAATGTCCATTGAATGAAAGAGGCAAATTCTTAATAATAATAGCAAATAAGTTAAGTTTATTTTCTATTATTATTAAGAAAGTTGTCATTATGTAAGATTAAACTAAGTTTTTATGTTGACACTCAATTTTCTTGTACTTTTTGAGTTATTTCTAACAGCATCGGTTATATTGCACATTCACGGACCCCAAATTCAGAATCCTGAAAACCCAAAATCCGGAGCTTTTTCGAATAAAATCGGCAGCTGAAAAAAACTTTTGTTTTTTGAAGAGAAATCGGGAAATATTTTGAACCGTTTTTTTTTTTTAAATAGGCATTTTAAAAAGGAAAGAAAATAAAATGTTATGAACATGTCTAATATCGGAAATGTGCAGTTTTCAAAAAAAGTTGTTTCGCCAATTTCTGAAAAGGGTTCTTTTTAGCGATTAAGAGTTTTTTTTAATTGTTAATTTTAATTCTGAGTTAATATCATTAAATTTTGCTTTTCAAAATTTTTTGTAGTTTCTGTATATTTATCTTTTAAACGGCGCTTCTGGCATTTTCCCGATAGTCTGATCTTTTACTGCAATTAAGTGGCTAGAGAATATAAAATCATATCAGAATTTGACGGAATTCTTTTCTTTTATTATTCAATTAAAGAGGTTAAAATAATATCAGAAAAAGTCTAGATTTGTTTCATCGAATGCAAGCCAACTCCCAACTTTTTGTGCTAAATTTTGCAAGTATATAAGACAGTAAAAAGTGCTATAAATGAGCAAAATGCTAATACACATTTCCAAAGCAAATTATATGGGCTTTGATGCTACTTACAAAATGTTTTGATGAGGTCCCAAAATCCGGATTTGAAGTCCCGTACTGTATTACTATGTATTAGTATGAAAAGTGGCCCTATATATATAGTTATAAATTGGGCTGAAAAAGGCCCTATAAATTCTCTATTTTTTAATTTGCTGGGACAGTGGGCCTTCAACCCTAGGCCCGCTGAAGGTATTTTAGTGGCCCGCCAAGCCTTTGTAATAAATTAAAAACAAAAATGCTAAAAAAAAGAATAAATAAAATAAAAAGTAAAAGAAAACTGACAATTGCTGGAATACATTTTTAAAAAAAGACACTACACATGCGCTAAGGGGAAAACGGTGTGGAGAGAAAAACTTGTATTTTATTTCTTGTAAATATTTCTTGTTTAAAAACTGAGTCATCATTTAGGAAGGTCTCTGAGGAGGGCGGGGTGGGGCTTTGAGAAAATCACATTGACTCATAGATGTGCATGTATTTTGTTGGTTCTTCGGGGCTGGGATACCACCATATGTCCCCTCCTCCCCAATAGAAACCGGAATAGAATTCGGAAAAAGTTAATTCAATGTATAAGGAGAATATACCCTTTACCCACCCGCCTGTCTCCAGTTTAGGAGGACCTCTTCATATGAGGTCCTCAAATTGAGGCATACTGAATATGTTGCGTCGTTGATCAGTCGGCTGGCTCCTATGGTAGGCACAAGGCTCTTGGGAAAGTAGTTTGAGGGGGCAGCAAATTTTGCAATGTCAAAATTTAAAAATTTAAATTTATAAAAAGTCAAGTTCCTTGTAATAGTGAAATATAAATCATGCTATACTCAAATAATAAAATAGTTTTTCTAAAACAAATTTTCAAAGCATCCTTTTGGGAAGGGAGTGGTAGAACTTGTGATAGTGAAATCTTATTCCATCCCATGCTCAAACAATACCAGTTTTTCTTTAACAAATTTTCAAAGCATCCTTTCGTAAAGAAGGGGGGGGGGAGCTTGCATACCTGCCAACTCTTCCGGAAAATCCGGAAGTTTTCAGGAAAAACGCATTTTCTTCCTGCCTTCCGTACGGGAAAGAAATCTTCCGGATTTCTGTTTTCCTTTTGAGAATTTTTTCCATCACGCCAATTTCAGCCATAGTGCGCCAATTAAGCTGTGCTCACTGACTTTACTTACATGCTTTCGCAAGGGCAGTAACGGCGGCCGATAGCATTCAGTAAACGAGTAGTAGGTTGCCATAAAAAGTAACACCTTGAGCGAATCCACTAATCGGATGGGGATATGGGAATCTGCATTTCGATATGAATGCGGTGCGCAGTAGGATAAGTTCTTATATGTTCTTGGCCAATCTGAGCGCAGTTGGCAACATTGGCTACAGCTGGTGGGAGAAACACGTGTTTTCGGGTCGGAGCGGCGATTCGAGAGTGCATGGTTGGTTTTGTTTTCATCTGTTGTTGAACAACGCTATTATCGCTACTATCGATGTACTGTATTTTTTAATTATGAGTATATATCATTTTTAGTATTTAAGTTGATTCTTTTCATTTAATATATTCTGTAAATTTGATTTTATATCCTCTATATTTTCAATTTGGGGAATAAAATACTTTCCAAAAGTAGATGTTTCCATTTCATTTCTTTTTTCCAATTTTTATTTGAATTTAAAAAAGTTTTGGCAGAATAATGAAATAACGATGACAGCATTCTATTACTAAAATTTTTTTAACAAACAATTCTAAAGTAATGAGGAGGAGTTTAAGTATTTATACTGTAATATGATGTATGGCTTTATACGTTATTGGGGGGGTGGGGGTTTACATTATTGAAAATCTTCAGGATTTGACTGAAAAATCTTCAGGATTTTTTCTCTTCGAGGTTGGCAGGTATGAGCTTGTAAGTGTCATTTGAGAAGGCAGACACGTAGCTCTTCGATATGGGCATTAGTAAGAAGGGGAGGGAGGCCTTTCCCTGGATTAAAAAAAATGCTTATTTTGTTCCGCGTTTCTGTTAGTATTTTTATGAGTAAAAGCATTTAAATTAAAAAAAGTTTTTTTTTTTTTTTTGCCTAATATTTTTGCAATCCCAAATGCGTCTCCAAAGGCCCCATAATGCATCAGTCTGCATATAGTTTTCAAAGTTTTCCCGGGGGAGGATCCTCACTGTCACAATTTCATATCTCCAGTTTAGGATGAACTCTTCATATGGTTCTACCCCCTAGTGTAGAGCTGAAAGGGCCATTCCTTGGAAGCATTAACAATAGTTTTATGGGTTTATCAATGACTCACAAGTGAAAAAATCTCAAAAATGCCCAGCGCATAAAAGTTAATGAAATATGAATAATAATTGGATGGAGGGATTGGGGGAGCCATTTTTAAGTTTTGTCCATGCAAAAACCCAAGATCCAGTACTGGGGGAGCGTCTCCTAATAGTAGTTTTTTTTTTTTTTTTTTCAATTCGTGGTGCATAATTTTTCGGGAAATTTTGTGTCAAGTTCAAAATTATTTTAAACTGAGAATTGCCTATGGTCTGGCCCATCCGATCTTCTTGAGCTAATAAATGTGGCCCTCGGACGTTAAAGGTTGAAGACCCCTAGTATAAACTAATCAGAAGTGGGAGGTGGCAAAATACTATAGACACAAATTACTATTCAGACACCTAAATGTATAAATGTACCGCATATGGCGGGAAGTTATTTCCTGCTGCCTAATAAAAACATTCTGTTTATTTATAAAAAAAACATGCATTTAGCATTTAAACCAATGATAATTAACGTTCATGATTCCCAAAATTGACACCTCACTGAATTATTTGCTTAAAAAGAATCTTGTGCAATACTTAAATTGATTTATGCAGCCTTTTTTATGTACTTCTTACTGGATTAATATTTCTTTTTGTACAACGTTGTATTTTATTCATTTTTTTTAATATGACTTTTTTTTTCTAAGGTACGTGCTCATTATGGTCAAGGCACTTTCAGAACTGGCCCATTGCACCAAATCAGCTTAGTTGGAACTGTGCATGAAGAGGTTGGAGGATATTTTCCTGAATTTCTTCAAATGCTTGAAGAATGTCCTTTTTTACATTTAACTATGCCTTGGGGACCATTATCTGTGGTTCACATGAATCCTCAGGAAAGCAATGATGGGCCCATCATGTGGGTTAGACCTGGTGAACAACTGGTGCCAACAGCAGATCTTTCTAAATCACCTTGTAAAAGAAAAAGGTTAGTGCAAACAATGCGTACACATACATATGTGTCTGTGCTGTTCTAAATTTTAAAAATCTATTTTTTTTAGTTTGATAATATTACTGCGTCCATGTAGGGCTTGATTAGGGGCTAAATTCAGCCAGGTCTGGACCTCCTAATTAAGTTAACTCCGAGTTTTTACTTTATGCTTCAAAATAAGGACGTGTACAGGATGTCTACTGGTCACAAAAGTAATGAAAACTCGCGAAATTTTTCCGTCCAAACAGATCTGATCTACACGAAATACCCAGTTATCAAATTTGACTTTTAGAATTTAATTAAAATGTTTAGAAAAAATATGAATTACAAACTTAATATTTGCAGTGAAACCTGTGCAAGTTGACCACTTGCAGTGCAACTCTCTACTGGTTAACTTCACAGGTTTTACTGCATTTAGAAGCTGTGGGATGCTTAAAAGCATGTACAGAATCTACAATTTTCAATTATAAGAGACGGATATCTGATATCCAGCACAACCAATATCCTACATATCACCGAACTCTCCCAACATTGCACTTTTGAAAATCTGTAGACACCTTGATATAGCAACCTTATTAATATCTCACCTTGTTCATACATTTTTTTTCAGTTATGCATTGATTTTCAGAAGTCCAGATGAAAAGTATATGCAGATTAATGTTATCTAACTTTAATTTATGCATCAGTTTAAGTATTTCTCGGTTATGGATCGGTAAAATTTTCGTACCATGCTGTTTTTTCTTCTTGTTAAAACTTCTGTATTTGAAAAATAATCTTTTACAAAATGCTGAAGTACCTGGCTTTTCTTACTTTGTCATAATTAGGAAATGGTAAGTTTGTTATTAAGGGCTGGTGCATGATTAAACTAGACTGCAACGTTTCTTGACATTGACATAACTACACGCGGCAGAAGATATGAGTAAACAGCGAGGCTGTTGGGTTACAGGAGGAGGGTCAAAAAGACGCCAAGATACCAACTTGGCGAATAATCCGATTAAGCACTATATTTTGCACATTGTATGTTTGAAAAATGATTTGTCTGTTTATCAGAAAAAGACAATGTAACAAATTTAAAAACTTATTTTTTTACGCAATCATAATTTATTTTATTGGATCGAATATATTTTCATCATAAGTTTGGACAAAAAAAGAAATTACTCTTAATACTTTTCTGCAGATAGATATTGTACAAACATCAAAAAACGTTTTTTATCACAGCTACATTTTGAAATGCACTATGGTTTTAAAATGGTCTAATAATGCACAATGGTTTTAAAGAACACCACTGACATTATGACTTTCGTACTTTTACAGGATATGTAGGACACCAATAGGGTTGCTCAGGGTATTTATCTCATTTTGGCCAAAAATCGACTTATCTAGTTTTTCCAAATGGTGGATTCCATTCTTGCAGGTTGTGAAATACATTCATGACTATTGTCTTTTCAGAGGTTTTCAAAGCACTGCCTTTCTTGTGGGGTTTAAAGACGTAGTTCAATTTTGGAGTAGATTCCATTATTATAATAACAACGATATTAACGAATATGATAAAAAAAGAAGAACGATATTAACAAAAAAAGAATAATAATAGCGATATTAACGACTGTAACAATAATAAAAAGAACAATATTAACAATAATAATAATAACTATATTAACGAATAGAATAATAAAAACTGTTTAGCTTTAAGCAAAGTCAGCAAGTCAGACATAAATATAAACAATTCCAAATCTCTCCAAAATGCTTATCGGAAGATCGCCAACTGCTTGTGAGCTCTTATTGGCTAGAGCGTTAGTTCTAAGGTATTAGTTCGCGTTACACTTCTCGTAAAATTGAAAATATATAACATTTTATGAAAATTATGACAAATAACCGCTATACATGTGTAAGTTAAAATACCTTATCATATTTTTATAGTGAGGGGCTTTAACTCTAAAATCGGACACCGCACGGAGAACTACTTTCTTCGCTTGCTCTCAGCATATTTCTCTATAGTCAAGAAACTTTGCAGTTGAGTATAGTAAAATTACCTGCAATGATTATTAGATTGGTTTAAAGCTATTTGAAACTTTAAATTGTTCCATTTTCTCACATGAAACTCTACTTTTTTAGACGAGAATTCAGCGAATTACGGAAACTACAGTACCTCCCTCGATCGACAGAACCTCGAGAGATGATGTTTGAAGACAGAACTAAGTGTCATGCTGATCATGTGGGTCAAGGTTTCGATAGACTCACCACTGCAGCTGTAGGAGTTCTCAAAGCTGTTCATTGTGGAAATGAGTAAGTTGTAATGCATTTTATGTCTTGCTTAATTCAACTAAGTTATTTTATGTGAAGAATGGGTTGAATTTCATTGTGTTAAAGCATAGTTAAAATTGATAGTATGAATCAAAAATACTGAAAGGTGATTCCTCGATTGCTGCATAAACCAGTATACTACGCCCCCTGCCTGCTTCCTCCGATGCAACACCTTGCTGATCTATGTTTAGTTTATTTTACAAACTATACTTTATATTCAAAGTTTGTTCAGGATGAGGTTTGTAAGATTTGTGCTCACTAGCAGACAAAAAATGTACATTTCAGTTAATGGCTGTGTTGTCTCATATGATTATTTGAAATTTAATCCGTACAAATTGGGCTACTCATCGTGCAAACAAAAATGCAAGGATAAAATCAAATAGCATTTCAAAGCTTACTAACCGAAAATTAAAATTCAAAGGAAAAATTTTTAAATGCTATAGTTTTAGTTTTAGCTCTGGACATATAGGCATATGGGAACTATTTTTTTTCCTAGGGAGAAAAGCTATAACATGTAAGCATGGCCGTATCTTAGGGGGAATATCGGGATACATCTCCTCCTTCACTGCAATATTTATACTTAATACAAGCCATTTAAAAAACTGACATTAGTAAACAGCTCCCTAACATATCCCCCCCTCCCCCATCGGCCCCTCTGGATATGTTACTGTACTCGTACTGCCTGTAGCTATTACTGTTGCAACATTGAAAATGCACATGTGGATTGGGGATAACCCCTGCTTAAAATATAAGAAAAATATTATAAATAAATCAACCGCAAAGCATTCATGAATGAAAGTTCATATCTTATGTTTAAAGTTATATTTCACCAAATTTAAAGATTTGCCATTAATCTCCAAACTAATCTTCAGAATTTTTATTAAAAAATTATAATGTAGAGTACTTGAAATTGGTATTCCTTTGTAAGGAAATGTTTTCTTTATTGCTTTATTAAACCCCTTAACTGGTTTGCCCGTACAGCGTACGAGCATTGATATTTCCGCCTTTCTTGTTTTGATTTGCCCGTATTTTTAATAGATTGAAAGAGAGTCATTCAGGGGCACTTGTGTTTCTAAGTTATAAAATAAAAAAAATTCTTAAATTCATTATTTATGAATTTAAAAAAGAAATTCTTTCATTTTCCTTTTATACCAAGTGAGGACTTTAATTATATGCATTAAAAAATATGCTTTTCTTAGGAACCTTTGTGGTAAAAAAATTAACCAGTTTAGGTGTTAAGGATTGAAATGTTGGTAGCAGTCTTCCAAAGATAGACCAAAAAAAGACATAATTTTGATCTTGCATGAGAAATCGTTGCACACCGAAATCATTAGAAAATTAATTGCAATGAATGCAAAATTAAGGTAGTTTAATCTTCTGATTATTGGAAGGGTTAGTTATTTTTACAATTTGTATCAAAGGAAAAAAGCAGTCTTTGATTTTTTTTCTTTAACATATTAATTTATTTATTATACTAATAAATCAGTGCAGTAAAACCTCTCAATTAGTGGACTCCAATGGAACAAAAATGTCCGTAATAAAGGAGTGTCCGTGAAATAAGTTTTTTACAGCACCATGCTTTGCTTCTGGGGAATTAAAAACTATGCACATTTGAGGGGTGTCTATTAGGAGGTGTTTTTCTGTATCATAGCTTTTCTTTATTTTTTTCTTTTTCTTTTTTTTTTTCAAACTGAAAATCAACAAGGGTGAGGGGTGATTTTACTATTGATTGAGATTTTGGTTTTTGTATCTCCTGGTTTTAAGTTATATGATTGTTGAAAAGTTGCCTTTAATAATTTAATGTTGTATGTATCTTAGACTTTTGCAAGACTTTTAAATTTACTTTCCTAGTTATAGTAAAAGTCTACAGAATTCTTCAGTAATAACTGTAATATAACTTACAACTTTGAAGCAAAATTATTTAATCGTTAGCTTTGCGTTACAGGTTAAAAGGAGTATTTGCAGTACAGTTGAACCTGTCTATCTCAAACTTCACTGGAAGGGAAAAAAATTCGAGATAAAGAGCTTTCGAGATACAGAGGTTTTGATAAAACTATTAAAATTTGCAATTGAAAGAAAGACTATATGTTGTAGGTTCAAAATCTTCTGTATTGGTTTTATTAAGCATTTTACTATAACATTATACTCTTCTCCACCACCCCCTTTACCTGTCAGCCGAGGCCTTAGGATTGCTTACGCACGGGGAGAGGTAGTGGGGTCTACGGATTTTACATGCACATATCCCCAAGTATACATGGTGGTCTTCAGTGGGCATCGAACGCGCGACCTTCCAGGTGGAAGTCCGACGTGCTAACCACTGGGCTACCACGGCCCGCACTATAACATTATACTACCTTTTTTTTTTTAATACTAGTATAAATAACATTGACAATGAAGAAATCGTATTCAGCATACCTTTTTGCGAGTCTTTCAAAAAGCAAGACAAGTACTACTACTTTCTTTAGCATCTACAAGAAAAATAGTCTTTCAGTGTTTTTGTTGTCTGGTTTTGGACTCTATTATACTTTTGGGGGGGGGGGGGGGGCGATTGTTGTAAGTCCACCTTGTCCGAAATTTTCCTGAAATACGAGGAAAGTCGTTAATGTTTCAGTAACCTACACTTTTTTACAGTGATTTTCGTGACATCTTTATTTTCCTCAACCTCTTCTTCTGAATCACCGTTCATGTTCTCTATGATTTCCGCATCATTTCTGTTTGCTGCTGAAAGGTCACATGGTTCAAATTCGAAAATGGCAGCAAAACCAGAATTTGAGATATAGAGGTTTTTTGGGAGAGAAATTTTGAGACAAACATGTAAAATACATTGAATTTAGGGTATAAATGCAGGGAAAATATAAAATTTCGAGTTAATGAGGTTTTCAAGACAGGCAGGTTCAACTGTATTGCTGATTATTATGCAGGGTTCACACTAGGGAAAAATACAAGGTGGGAGTTTCCTCCTTGACCAAAATTTTAAGTGGGATTTTTAAAGTTTAAGCCTAAAAAAATTTTTTTTTGAGTGGGATTTCAAAAAATATTGCGGGAATCGCGCGGTCTAGCGTGAACCCTGTTATGCTAAATTTTGTCAGTAATTTAAAGATTCTAGCTAGTTTTGCACCCTGGCTGCTTGATACAGTTATTTTTTTAAATATTACTGCTAGATATTCATTAACATAGAATCATTATCAAAATGTAAATGGAGAAGCACCCCATGCTTGTTTTATTTATTTGTTTATTTATTTCTTTTTAAATTTTAAAGTTAATAGTTGGGTCAATAATTTTATTATGAGTATTTCAAGCGCATTCAAAAAATTCAGTTATACATAATTGTGAGACGTCCAATTGCTACTGGCTCAGATTATTTTTAACTTATAGATGGCGTCCTGATACACTTAGAAACTTTGAATAAATTTCATTGTGTGTGAAGACAAATCTAATTTTCTGATTGATGTATCATGTTAATAAGCGCAAAGGGCTCCTCGTCCTCATATTTGGGAATTTATGAAAAAAAAAAAGCTTATAATTGAAACCAAGGAAGAACAAAATCAAATTTTAAAATGCAGCCGGTCAGGTTGTGTTGCCATCGGTTTTTTTTTTATGTGTGCAAAATTACAAAGAATTTGGATCTCTGGAGAATTTAATAGTTTCAATGTAACTGAAACATATTTTTAACATTACTGCACTTTTTTTTACGCTCTATTGTCCACTTGAACATATGACTATTGTACATTTTTTATCCATGTTTTTCTGTGAATCTGGATTTTCAGCATTAGCTTACATAAAGTTGAAATATTAAGCAAATTTGGACATTGAAAGTGACCTCTGGTGCACTTTGTCACAGTTACAACCTAATATTCAAAATTTCATATGTTGTAATAATAATATGCTCCAAATAAGGATATGTGTAGTAATATTAAATTTTGGGTGTGAAATTGTTTCATTTTATAGCTGGCTTCAATGTCAAATTCCAATTGTATTATGTGTATTGACCACATATAGTATATATACATTAGCTTTCTAAGCCAAAAAAGTTGAGAGCCCTTCTTGGATTAATGCATTAAACTTCTATATACTTTATTCACATGGCACTTTTTTTTAAAGTATTTTCTTTTCAAACGTACATGACCGCACAAAAGTCTATGTAGGTAAAATAAATGAAAAAGAACTGTCTGATAATAAACAAACATTTCCTTTTTGATAATTATGTATTACATTTCCTTCCCATTTCTTTTCTTTTGAAAATACTGTGTAACAATGTCCAAATCAAAATAATGATTTCTCTTTCACCCCCTATCGCTGCACAGAAAGATTTTTCTTTTGATAAAGACCCCCCCCTCCCTCCCATGATGAAACTTTAGAACCCAGTAGCAGAATCTTCTGTATCGATCTGCAGCACAAGTTTCAGAAGTCAAAATTTATCTGCAGCATCAAATGATGTGGAACCAAGTTTACAATCAAAATTAGCAAACTATGCATTTTAAAATAGTTGACATAAAACAATAATGCAATAAATAAATATTATATTATAAAAATAATGTAATATTTATTTATAAAATAATATAATAATAAATATTACATAAAGAAATAAATATTATATTATAATTATTCAATTTATAAATAAATTAATAAAATCTAAAGTTGTACATGCAATTAAGAGCTTAGCTAAGAGAAAATGGAGTAAAGATATTACAACGCAGTTTAATATTTGATATCTTTTAGTTTGTGAAAGGACACAAACTGATCTTTCGTTCGTTCAGAAGAAAAGGGTGATTATTTATCCTGGGGGGGGGGGGGGGTGGATATAGTCATTTAAAAACCAGAAAACTTTTTTTCCAGGTCGCATTTAAAAGAAAAAATTGCAAGCTTCAAGATTAATCTGCAGCGCTCACTACCGTGCTGCACGATTTCTGCTACGTGGCTTTAGAATTTCAAAAATTCAAATCTCCATGATTCAGTCACACTACTTTCATCAGTGTACTTACTACCTTTTTAAAATTCTGACTCGGACATTTTGGATTTTACCCATAATTAAAGGCCAGAAATATGTTTAACAAATGCTTAATTTCAAATTTAAATCTAGATATTCAACAAAAAGCTAGAAGTGTTGACTGAGATTTTGAGAAATTGCAGTAGTCAAGACAAATAAATTAGTCTACTCTAGGTGGTATCACTACCAAGTGTTTTTGATCAAGTCTTTGAAGGTTTATTCTTTTTAATATTAATATTTTTAATGCATAATTTTTATGTCTTAATGTGATATTTTTGTTAATTCAGGTATCCATCTAACAGAATTACAAAAGATGTTGTTGCTTTTCATGCTGGTGATTTTAATGATTTAGTTGAGAAACTACAATTAGATTTACATGAGCCACCTGTTTCACAAGTATGCTTATTTTACATCCTTATTTTTTCCCCCAATTATAGGAAAATATTAAGTACTTTGAAACAATTATGCTAGAATGTAAATAATCTTTACGTTTTTCTTAACATACATAGAATGTTCATTGTTGTTGTCAATTCAAAGTAAACGTTTTGTTTATAATAGGGGTGTAACGAATAGTGATTTGGCTGAATACTGAATATATACGACCAATGTCTTAGGCCGAATATTAAAATTTCTTAAAAAGCATTGTAATAGAAAGTATTTGTCAAATTTAAAAGGATTCACAAAGTCAAACACCAATTCTACACATTAATCTATGATGTATGATTTAATTCTCTTTGATGAGAATCTAAAACTATCTAAAATTAATGTATTTTCTCTATTGTTTTGAATGCAATAAAATTGAGAATTTCACCCACAAGTGGAATAGAAATGACAAGTTTTAATGTATGTATTAGCATTATTTTACTAATTATTTAATTCAAATTAAAGAAATAGGTACTATTGCTTAGTGAACTTTAACCTTACTCAAAACAGTTTTATGAAGATATTTTAAAAGTTATAAAAGTAAAGATTTTTATTTTATGTGGATTTTTTTACAAACCTACTTTAAAAGATATGTTAAAATTTAATGCATTAAACTGGAATGTATTTTTGTTTTCAAAAACTACAATAATTTGTACACTAACTTTAGCTTAATATTCATGATATATTCTAGGCTTTTCATATCTTACCCAATATTCACAATAAATCAGTCAACCCAGACTTCCACTTTGTTAATAATAACAAAATAAAAGTCTCAAGTTCTCCAGCATAATTAATTATTGCCAGCATTTGGGAGCAAATGCTAAGTAGTATAAAATATAATATTAAAACTTAACAATCGGTTTTTGTTCAGTCAAACCAGAAAACATTGTTTAAAAAAGTATATTTTTATCTATTAAAACTATATACTAATGTATTCATTTGCAATAACTCTAATACAATTTTGAGTTTTAAAAATCTAATTTTTTTTACCTTTCTACTGTAGCAGAACTATTTGGCCAAATAGTCCATCAATATTCGACCATGTCATGAAATAACTATTCAGCCAAATATTCGTTACATCCCTAATGTATAGCAATACTAATGTATTTGCTTTATACCAACTGGAGTTCCATGTGGGGGGGGGGATAAGAAAGGAAAGGGGTAACCCCCTTTAGTTTGGAATATTTTGTGTTTTCTAGTATGGCATACGACTGTCATGACCCCTACAGGAGAAAATTCTGGTTATGCAGAGATGCCAAACACTACGGATTCTCCGTAGTATCTACGGAAAAATACAAAAATTTGAAGTTGACTACGGATTACGAAAAGCGCTTTTTTTTCTAGGGAAAATAAAATATTTTAGACGAGTTCAACTTTTCGCGAGATTCACCTACAGTCGCCAAAACGAGCGCTTACTGACGATTTGTGGTAGTTTAGAGCTGCGAACAATAGGAGATTGGTGACTGACGGTAGAAAGCTCAGAATTCCAGTTCTAACCGGAATTTCTCCTACCCTGCAACAATATTTACAGCAACCCTGTTCTTCAGAGAATAGAGAGTTCGGACAAAGTTCGAGCGACAGGACATGTGCTTTTAGCATTAGCTTATTGCATTCTTCGTTGCGTACATCGTTTACTCATTGACTATTCGGTCCTACATTAATTAACGAATTCAGTTAGAAATTAAATTTATTTTATATTGAAAAATAATCTTATTGGGTGGAAACATAACCGGGAAATCAGGGAATTCTTAGGGAAGTTTTATGTTTCGAAAAATATCAGGGGATATTTAAACTTTTTCCAAACATCAGGGAAAATTATTCAAACCGGCAAGCGTCCAGAGTTTCGTCGACGAAATTTCCTTTTGTTGCGTGTGGTCAGCTCGATTGCCGATTTCCCATTAGTTGAAAGTGCTCTTTCTCTGATTAAGCAATAAAAAAGGTCACTGTTTTTGTGTTTGAGAAGAAGGCATTGCAGTCTTACGTAAAAGAACGCGTGTCAGCGTTTGTTTCCGAGAATCCGCCATTTTTGGTCGTGTCCAAAATATTCGGCCTAACACTGTTCTCCAGCGTGTCGAATTTGGGGTTTGGTTCTGTGCATTATTCTGTCGGGGCGCAGAGAGAGGGGGGGGGCATGCCCCCCCCCCCCCCAGTAATAAACAGAAACCCGCGTGTAAGTTGACCTTTCAGAGATAAATCGGGAACGGTTTTGCTGTGAATTTTTAGACATAAATGTTTTTAAAAGGGGGATGAATTGTAATCCCAATTAGAAATTTGTAGCTATGATGTGGAGTTTCATTTTTGCGATCGTGATTTTCGTAAAGGGTTCGTGTTTGCTGTAAGATTGTTAATTGTTGCTTTTATTCTGAATCAATAAAAAAAGAGCTTTTGGGTTTTAATTTGTTGCAGTCTTATTAAATGCAATAAATATTATTCGTAATGTTTTGTTTCTTCAATAATTCGTTTCTTCATCATTTTGATGATTTTTTAGAGGAAATTGTATTTCTTTTAATAATCCACACATTTATTAAAATAGTTTCCCCTCTTTGCACCATTTTCCTGTTGTCCTATATTTTATAGATTTTTCCATTGCGACCACTGTTAAAATAAGTACTTTTTTTCCATTTCTGTCTGAATCAAGAGTTTTCATAAATTTTAACTAGATAAATTACATTTCGTCTTATATGCCAGAAAATACAGTACCTATGAAAAAAATTTGAGGTTCAGGAAATTGTTTTGAAAGTTCAGGAAATGCAAATCCTTACTACTATCCCCCCTGAGCATTCACTGAAAAAAATGGAATTGCACAAAGTTCAGTTGGAAAAGTAGTGTCACCCTCCCTAAATATTTTTTCTGGTTTCACCACCGTGAAACTTTATTACACATGGCAATGACGCTGTGTAACTCACAATTTAATTATAACATCAGGGAAATTTTTGGAGCCCAATCAGGGAGTTTATCAGGGGTTTTTTTTTTTTTCTTGGATTTTGTTGCCACCATGGTTCAGCTGAGGAAAATATTTTGCTTTTAGGTTGAATATTGAGTAGTTTTTGCATCTATATTTCTCCGGTATTATAAACTACTGATAAGTGCTGAAAACTACTGAAAATCATTCAGGTTACTACTGAAAACCTTAAGATTAGAGTGGCATCTCTGGTTATGCCACTGTATAACCCTTCTACCTAAAATCTAATGTATACTTGACTAAAATTTAAACCGTTTACAATATGGAAATACACAAAAGGCTAAAATAGTGAAATAACTTTTTTCCCTCATGGCAATACATTTAAATATGACCTTTTGCACAAGAAATAAGAAATAAATTCATTTCTTTACAAGTATATATTTTTTAAATTTGCTGCATTTTGTTTCATAATACATAATCAAAAAGTGTTGAATTGTGTTATTAATAATCATGGCTAAAGATGTTTTTAGGATATAATTAGACAAAATCCCTCATTTTATAAACATGTGTTTTGTTGAAAGTGTCAACGTAAAATAATTGTAAATATTCAGTAATGATAATTTAACTTAAATTTTAGTTACTTTAATCATCTGTGGTATAATTTGGCATTGTGTAAATCTTCTGCATTTTTCAAAACTGGGGTTGGCCAGCACACTATATCTGCGAAATATTGGTTCCAGTGATTCATTCCCTGCACATAGTCTAGACACCTTTTGAGCCAATGGTGCTTTATCTTTCTGTTTGTTCAATTGTTTCACATAAGAAACTTACAATCTTGTGCTTATTTTACTTTGAATCGGGATTGGAGTATTTTGTTTCAATCCGTAATAGTCAACATGATTCAACCTGACAATTATTTGAAAATATGTTTTAAAAGTAGCACAAAACCTGAAAGTAAACATTAGTAAGTAAAAGAACTTAAAATCAAAAATGTATTGATTTCTTAATCATGTATAAAATATGTCCGTTTTTGTAAAAGCAAATTTTGTAATGTCATTTTTGGGATTGTAATTGTTGTGAAGGGTTTGAATTTGCAATTCTGATCCTTGCTTCTAATTTTTAGAACTACGGTTCAACTAGTTTACTAGAAACTTCTAATCTTGTACCACTATTTTAGAAGTCATTTATTTTGGATCTGACACTTTTTTTGAAATAGTAAAACTGAACATTCTTCTAAACTTTTTCTGTTGCAACCACCTTAGAAGCCAAAAAATAAAAAAGGTCAAAAACATTGGGGCTCTTTCACCATAACTTTATTTATTTCCATGCAAAATTGACTTTTGTAATTCAAAACTTTGTTTTATTTGTTATTTATAAATGAACATTTCATACATTCCATTACGACCCTTTCCCTAATAGCTCATTCTTAATGGTGAATTTAGTATAGTTTCACCAATTTTAACAAAAATGTTGGCAACAATTCTAGTACCTACTGTGGGAATGGCTTTAGCTGATTGGCTGGTTCATTTAGTGAATAGTTTTGGTTTGGTTTTGGCTTTTAGAGTGAGGTTCGGATTGCAGTTCAGTTTAAGTATTAGTTTGTGCTTGTTGTAAAATGGGTAAGGAAAAAAGACTTGTTTAGAATTTTTTTAATTTGAAAGGGAAGGGAGATAGTTGTAAATATTGTTGTAAAGAGTAAATATTCACGTGCATTTAAAATGGCCAATCATATAAAAAGTGTTTTAAGTGTCCCCTATACTTGAAAAACAAAAAGAAGTCATTTATATTTGTAGTCGGCAATCATAATAATAATTGCTTCTAATGAAAGAAGTTGCACAAATTCTGTTATATAAAACAGAAGTATTTTGAAATATCAAAAAGTCATTTGTTTGATGATTTTCCAATAATCAACATTTCTAACAAAGAAATCCATAAACGCCCTGGTAAGTGGGCATATGCCCCAACTAATAAACGCCCGGCCGTTTTACAACACTAGGTGGTCAACTTATAGAGGGTGAGATTTTTTCTTTTCGCCATTTCTTACACTATGGATTTATTCATTTATAACTAATTAAAATATAGCTTCATGTAATGGCGTTACTTTAAAATAGTGATTACTCCCCCCCCCCCCCATGCAATTATCTAAAATATCATTAAAGAAATTTAACCCGAATGACTTACAATGTATCCTATACAACTTCAAAACTAAAGTACTTAGTTAAAATTAAGATAAAGGTCATATTAATTATGTCAATTACTTATATGACGCTAAAGATTTCCTAAAAAAATATATTCTTCAAAATGGCTATAGCAGATCAGAAAAAAAAGAAGAAACTTATTTAAAGAATAAATGAATGCTCATAATAGTTTTCCCATTTCGTTAACTTACAATGAGGTTTAGGCAAACTTTATATTGATGTTTCATCCATCCAGGCAAATACTGGTCTAGCATTATAACATAAAATATATCCTGGAGAAGATATTTTAAGTTTTTTTTATCTTTCCAAAAAGAGATAAACAAATAAATGTAGTAATAATTAGGTGGTCAACTTACAAAGGGTTTTTTATAATACTCCCAGCCAAATTTGGCATACATAATGGTCAACATAGACAGGTCGTCAAGTTACAAAGGTTTCTCTACATTATATAATATAGGGCTAATTCCGTTCCTGACAAAAGTGGTCAACTTAGACAGGTGGTCAGCTTACAAAGGTGGTTAACTTTACAGGTTTTACTGTACATGCATTGACTTACTTAAAATGATTTTTTAAAGTCTGTACAATAATTTTTTGGCTTTGCATTAGAATTGTTATAGATTTGACTTCATCACTTAATCATTTGACTTCACATTTTTGTGAAGAGAATTTGACCCTATTTACTCTGTGGAAAGGACCTTAAAATTAGGAAATAGCTTTTGGATTTTTTTTCATAAAAAGGTTTTTTGTTCACTGGCTAGGACATATCCCAGTCATAATTAATGTTGGGACACATATCTCTTACTCGTAACAATCAAGCTACTATAGGGACACTTAGTGCTTCAGAGAACTATTTAAGAATTTCAATGCCAGTTAGGTAACTAAAAAAATATGCTTAAATGGCTTTTTTTTTTAACAGCTGGGAATATATATACCCTGTTAACCTTTTCCCTATGGCAAGCATTTGAGGAGTAAAATGAACTGTTAGCATGCATTTATGCTATTATATGATGCTTACTATAATAAGGATTTCAAGTATGCAATTTTATAAGACAAAATCTATATCAACATAGCTATCATATTAAGGGAAAATATTATTCTTGGTTACTTTACTTATGCAGTTAGCACGGTGGCAGAAATATAATTTTTACTGGTACAACAGTTGCTATAGAGGAAAAGTTGACAATTAAATATGTATAAACTTTTCGTATTTTAACCATGTTTTAAAAATCTCATTGAAATCTTGTTTTCTTGAACAGTGCACCGTCTGCTTCATATTTATATTTTATTCATTTATTTATTGCAGTGTGTCCAGTGGGTAGAGGATGCAAAGTTAAATCAACTCCATCGGGACGGAATACGTTATGCTCGCATACAGCTTTGTGATAATGACATATATTTTCTTCCGCGCAATATTATCCACCAGTTTCGTACTGTTAGTGCCGTCACAAGCGTTGCATGGCATGTCCGTTTGGCGCAATATTATATACCTCCTGGCCAAACAAGCAGTGAACAGGAAGATTCTTTATGTCCAAAAGAGAAGAAGATAAAATTGGAATTGCCGGACACTACTATTTTGAAAAAAAGAAACAGTTCTGGAACTTCTAGTGATTCAGTTAAAATTCATGTTAAGCAAGAAGGGACTAAAAAAAATGATAAACTTTTGCTTCCTGAATTATGTATAAAAAATATAAAACAGGAAGATCTGTGTGATAGGAAAAATTCAGGACACAGTAGTAAGGTTTCACAAAAATTGGATGCTTCTGAAAGAGGTACTGATGTCAAATTAAGTTCTGTTTGCAGAGATGGGATAGGGAGTGGTGTGCTTACTAAGAAAAAATCAAACACAAATGTCAGTAAGAGAACAAATAATCTGTCCCATAAAATGATGAAAGAAAATGTATTGAAAGAAATATTTGTTAAAAAAGAGTCATCTGATAAAAATGATGTAGCTGCAAAGTCGCCTGTAAAATTGGACAGTACCAAAGATTTAAAAATTTGTAAAGTCAAATTGGAGAGGCCATTATCAGAGGAAAAAAAGAATGGTACGTTTGATACAAAACATTCTGCTAAGAGCCCTTTAAAAAATGATGATAAAATGCATTCAAAACATAATAAACAAAAGGAAAAGAGGAAGCCTGAAAATGAACATGATAGTACAACAAAGAAACATGTTAAATTAGTGTCCCATTCGTGTGTCAAAGTGCCTTCCAGCAGTAGTACCTCAAGCTCCTCCTCCCCTGGCAAAAGTCACATTCCAAAGCGCAAAAGCTCGAAAAGCAGACATCACTTTTCTCGAGAAGACCAACTGGACCTAGAATCGGCGGTTGTAGATTGTGTTGCGTGTCTCGTAAACACTGTTCGAGACCAATTGGAAGCATTGTTTGCCAAGATGGATTCTATACGTTCAAATAGAATCGCTGGGAAACATTCCTCAGAAAGAAAGAGTCACCATCTCTCCAGCTCTTTAAAAGTTGTTCATGAAACTTGAAAGATTTTAACTTATGTTTGCTAGAAAGTGTTAATGCCATGCAAGTTATGTCTTATTTCAAATATTGTGTACATATTTGTATATATCACAAAAAATATATAGAGACTTGTAAATTAGTTTTTGAACTTGCTTGCAGATAAATGTGGGAAGATGTTAATAGGGGTTAATTTTGTTACTTCATTTTTACAAAATATCCACATAATACAATTAAGCTGGTCTCTGCATGTCCAATTGTTTCATCACCATGTTGGGTCCAGTTTTATCTTTTAGTCAGCAATGATGCCATTTAAAAAAATGGTGACAACATGGTCTTTTTCATTTAAAAAGGTGATAAGCATTTTGTGAAAGTAAAGCAAAAATTCCTCATCCGAATCACAGCACATATAATTTGTACATTCTCATTAAATGCTTTATATTGCATCTCATTGAAGTTTTTTTTTTTTTTTACTTGTCATTTGTTTGTTTCTTTTTCTTTTTTCTTTTTTGTCAACTCTAAATGACAGAACTGGGTTCAATTTTTTTAAATAAAAGTTTCTTTTCTGCTCAACAAGCTATGCTATGATCCAATTAGAGATTGGTGTAAGCATGTTAATGAATTATATTTAAGTTTTTACATTATATGACTGTATGACTTTGTGTGTGTCTCAAATTGATTCATCAGTTTTATCTCACAAAAGGATAACACTCAATTTTAAAAATATAATTGTTAAGTCTTGACCTAAAAAAGTGCTGTATAGGCTTTTACTTTCAAAAGTAAAAAATCTTATTCTTTTAACTTAAAATCATACTCTGAAAAATTTCTTAAGTTCAAGTTTTTGTTATAATTTAGCTTTGATTAAATTCTGATTATTAATTACTTCTTAATATTTGCTTATGGTGTGAAAATTAATATATATTTTATTATAGTAAAAGGATTACTTTTAGTTTACATTTAATGCAAAAACAAAATTTCAAATGCTTCAGGTGTGGCATAAAATGTTACAATGATGTGATATATAATATTACTCAAATTATACACAGATCACATGTGTTAACTTCTTAGGGAAGGGAGGTGCAGTATAGAAATTTTCAAAAAAAGGGCAGGAGGCATTTCCCTGCACCTCCAAAAGAAAAACAAATATTTTTTTTCTGCATTTCTTATTTTTATGAAATTTGGAGTGTTTTTTTCTTTTTTTTCTTTTTCTTTTTTTCATTCCAACAAAACAATGGTGGGGGGGGGGGGGGTGCATTAAAACACATCTGGCATGAAGTAAGCTTTTATGCCATACATGAAACATACCTATTTTTGTGTTGTCCAGGGTTATTGGAAGGGGCAATGTGTCAATTATTGCCTGCCCTTGTTTAAGTTGGCAATTATGACATCAGTTGAAATATTCATAATTTTACACATTTGTTTCCTTAATCAGTCTCATCAAGTTTCATTTTAAGTGTTTCTCACACTTCCTTTAACACCATGTTACATATTATTCCCCTAATGATAGACATGAATGCACATATTTCAAGAATTTTTCAAATTATCTTTGAAATTAATGTTTTTCGTTTTTTCATAATTCATCCATTGACAAGTACAAACCGGAACAATGTTTCTTATTTCTAGGATGCATTCATATTTCTGTCATTAGGGGATGATATCTTTGTGTTGTTTTACTGTTGAAAACATTGTTAATATAGTAAGGCATTTTATTCTTTGTGATAATTTCATGTATGTGTCGAGCATATTTTTAAGTTATTGTTAAAATGGTGCATTTTATTTATTTCAGTTATTATTCATTGAAATTTATTGCTTTATCATATGTTAGCAATAATCATAGAAAAATTGCTGTGCAAGAAATTCATTAAAGCATTTTTATGAAATACATAACTAAAGCTTAAGAAAAGGGTAAATTTATTGCCTAAGAAAAGGGTAAATTTATTGCCATCAGTATGTTTTTAAAATAGGTTACTTTTAAGCCCATAGAATCACAATTGTTGAAAGCATTTGAAACATAACTATGCAATTTTTTAACTGATCATGAAGTCGTTCTCATACTATCATACCCATCTTGTGCATTTTTTGTCATGTTTTTTATTTAGGTACAAAGAATGTTGGTGTAAATCAATATTTGTTATCACTGCAATGTTTTGAATTTAATTTCCTTGAGCATATATTTATCATTCTGATTGATAGGCTCTGCCTTTTGGTATATTATGTGTCACTTTCATAATGCATTTAAATTTGTTTGACATTATATCATGAGTGGAAACTTTTAATCAATAGTATCCTAGATTTTATAATTATCTTCTGAAAATTATTTCAAAGATTCGGCTTTTTTTATTTTGGATTTTTTTTCCTGTATAATTTTTTTATTTCATTTAAGAAGTGGAACTTGAATTTTCATTCATTTATTTGAATATATACAGGGTTTTTTCTAAATAGGCTTCCTGACTTTGAAATGACATAGTTGTAAAACTCATAGAAGGACTAAACTAATAGATTGCCATGTTTGGGATTTTAACTACACAGTTTTCAAGATTAATGCTGAGATGCTAACAAAAGGTTCTGTAATAACTGCAATGTCCTTGAATAATGTGCAAAATTGTTTTTTGTAAACAAATTAACCTTTTTTAAGTCTTGTGCACCTCACAGGTGCATCCCTGCCACTCTTTCTCTTCCTCTGCTGTCTATGGATAATTCTGGGGATGGAGCTTTATGTTATCTTTCTAACTTCTGATTACTCGGTGGCAGGGTTCCTGATTATTTAATTTTTTTTTGTTTTAAATCCGCTTTTTTTTTTTTTTTTTTTTAAGACCTTAAATATTTTGGATATTTATTATTTTATATTCATAGAAACAATATGGCAGGTTAATCAATATGCAAAAACACACTTTAAGCTATTTTCAGAGCAATAAATATTTTTAATAATAATAACGATAAACAAATTTTAACAAAAATGAAACTTAACCCTATCAAGAATAATAGGGCACTCACAAGTACAGAGAAAATGAACTAATTTAATGTGAATTATTTGCTATTGAAAGCTGAAAAAAAAGTAACAACAGTGTGTACTTAATTTTTACATTAAGCATACTTTAATCATTTTTCTATTTAATAAATCAAAATGCCTGAAATATTTTTACCCATTTAGTAAAATCATATGCTCACACCATTACTAAAAACTGAAACTTTTTGTTTTAATCAAATATTTTTATTGAAAACTTCTATGATAAAAAATATTTTAGAAGGAAAAAAAACCTTAAGCTATTAGGGGATATGAATGAAACTTTAAGCATACATATTCTAAATTCTAACAATTGATCTAAAATACTATTTTTAAGATAAAAAACACAGAATGGTTCAGGATTATTCTGAATTATAATATGAATGATTGAATGAATTATGCTTTGCTGTTAAGATGCTTGAAGAATAAGAGTAATATTGTGAAATTTAAAAAAATAGTAATTAGTTCTAAACTTATGAAATATGTTATGCACAGACAGATGGACCTAGGAAGTTTTGTTTGAAACAGTGGTTGTAATTGCAACACATTTTATTTTTACAACACTTTCTAACATTGTAAAATCAATGATTTTTTTTTTAAAACAATCACTTGATTTAAATCAACGAAACCTGCTTGGTGGTTATTATACTCTCGCCTCAAATGTGTCAGTGCAGAGTTGCAGCAGCAACTCTTGGTTGATAACTCAAATAGTGAATGCAATAATTATTGTAATCACCCAGTAGGTGCAATGCAACTAAATTTCTTGTCCTTTTTATTTTTTTCGATTTTTACATAAATTTTACTATATATAGTTATATAGATTGTTCAAACTAGAATAAATTTCTTTCGGCTTTCAAAAAACCTAACGAGGAGCACCTCATAGGTGCAGCGTGACTAGTGGATTCACACTAATCAGGGGCAATCCAGCATTTTTTAATAGGGTCTGTTTTTTATGAATTTTAAAAATATTTTTGCGAAAAATGAAATATTTTTGTGTTGCTATGTTTGAATTTTCAAATTCTTTTTATTATTTTTTGACGCTTATTTTATTTAATAAATAATTCTGCTAAAAGTACGATTTGGTAACTCGGAATTTTGTGTAGGTTCCGTTTTGATTAATTGGAATTATGTGAAGGGTCCATTTTGATTGATTTGAATTTTGTGAAGTGTCCATTTTGATTAATTGGAATTTTATAAAGGTCCGAAAACAGACGTGAATTTCCTCTGGCGCAACCTCTAACGAAAAAAAGAATTGGATATTGAAAAATAAATTACGATTTTGAGATGGGGGAGGAAATGTTATGCTGGAGTTGGAGATGCCCTGGAACTGAGTTGAATATATAAATTTCTCCCTAAAAAGGAAGAATATACATAGTTGGAAATTTAGGACAAATGTTAAAAGTGTAGAACATAGCAGGGCTGTTGGACAACTCTGACTCCTGCATGTGGGATCGCTGCTTGCATGTTCCCCTTCCCCCATAACTTTTGCGCAAATAATCCGATTTAAACAAACTTTTAATATTTTAAAGATCTTTACGAAGGCAAACACAGCCATGTGTTATTTTGTTATATGAACAATTTTGTTTTATTTTGTGAATACTTCAAAAAAAAAAAAAAAAGCCTTAAGATTTTGTTCAATGGAAAATTTGATAGCAGATTTACTTTAGATAAACTTTATTCAAAAGAAAATTTGACCTGGAATATATGCGGGAATTTTTTTATTGTATTATTATTTCATTATTTTAGGCATTTTGAGAATATTAAAACTACACAGCATTATCGTTTAATGGAGGAATTCAAACTTTATCTAAAAAATATCTATCAATTGTAGTAAACTAATATTATTAAAAAAAGAATTTGGTTTTCTATATTGAATTAAAAATACACTTTTGTCATTTTATGTCCTAAAGCATTTTCATTGTCATTGGAATTTTACGTCTTATGTAAAAGTACTAGATGTACCCTTTTTTGGATACTTTAATTTATATATCAAAAGGCAGTAGTGTTTTTTTTAATTATTGATGGTGAAATTAATGTACTAATTTATTATTTTGATGCTTAATGACAATTGTTTGGAAAATCATGAATATTATTTCTCCATTGCTTAATATTTTTATACTAATGTAACCAGAATTGCTAAATTTCAGTATCCTGTGATTTTAATGGTTGACAGAGGTAGTTTCAAAGTTGTTGTTTGTTGCTAGATGAAAAATTTTAAATACCCGAAGATTTTACAGAATTTCTGTCAAGCCATATGCTATGAAGCTACCTTTTGAAACCATTAAATAGTATCTCACAAATCATACCAGTCATTATATGTAGAATGGATTGTTATTATTGTACATAAAAATACTTTATAACAAAATAATTTTTAAAGAAACTGTTCTCCAGAGTATATGCAATAAAAATTACTCATCTCTCGCTATATGGATTTGTTTTAATGAAAACACACTAATATAAATTTCATCTTCATCCGCATTTTTGGTAGTTCCCATTTAAAATTAATTTGTTAAATACGTTTAGCAAATTACAAAAATTGTCTTTTAATTAAAGGCTTTTAGTTTTTATTTACCAGCACTATGATTTGCAATATTTTCCTTGCTCTAGAGGGGGAAGGAGGTTATTTCTTCAACAATCAAATTTAAATTTTTTACATTACAAAACAATGCTGAGAACATAAACAAAAATTGAGATGAATTGATCATAAAACACTATTTATAATTTTCATGGCTCGTGATTGAGAAATAAAATTAGGGGGAGGCAAAAAAGTTTATGGAAGCATTTCATTTCACTTTTCAAAAATTCAAGCAATCCTTTTCTAAATATCCAGCAATTTTTGCTATAGAATAAACTTGACGTTTAAAAAAAAATCATGAAATTGCTTTGTTAACGCTTGATTATTTTTTAAGTAGGACTAGGGTGACTATATATCCTTGAATTTTGGGGACTCCCCAAATTTATATTTTTAATGCTTTGTTCCCAAAACACTTTAAGTACTTGGGGACGCAGAAAGTCGAAATTTAAAATTTTTTTATTCTTTCTCTCCAAATGGCTTCTAAATTTGCAATTTAGAGCTTTTAGATAGTAGTTTGCAGGGGTCGCAGACCTCCTTTTTAACTATTTTTTTCCTTTTTTTTGAAACATGCACCTTTTTTCCCTCGTTTAAATCCTATTTTTTAAAACATGCTCCCTTTTTTTTTTTTTTTTTTTTCTCCTGATCGCACTTCTTTCTTAATTGTCCTGAATGTTGTTTTCGCGGCAATTGCAACTCGCGTCGTATGATTCCTTTCTCCAAGGTCAACTGGACAGGCTTGGAGTAATCGCGATTACGTAATCGTAATCGGCTGTAATCGATTACATTTTGACAAAATCGTAATCATAATCATAATCTGACAGTGGCATCTTCTTATAATCATAATCGAAATTGCGTAATCTCGTAATCCCTTTTCTCCCGTAATTTTAATCGTAATCTTAAGGAAAAAATCCGTAATCTGCTGGTCCTATAATCGTGTAATCTTGACCAGCTGAAAGCTGAAATTTTTAGTTCTACCATTGAATAGAAGAGATAAGATTACAAGAAAAAGGATTATATATAAAAAGGTATATAAAAATAATAATATAAAAAGGTTCTGTGTGGTGGTCGCAGACCCTTGATGGCAGGACCATATAGTCCGCCAAAGACGCTTGTTGCGGTTTCTCAGAATTCTTAATTGTGGCTCCACTCTCCCTCGGAATGGCTGCTGGAGAGCCCGAGAAAAAAGAGTCTAGATACAAGACTTCTGGATATGTCACTCGCATCGCCTTGGGGCTCTCAAGGGGGTCTCCTTGCGTCGTCCAGTTTCGGTAAAGCGGTAATCTGTCCGCAAGTCAAAAAGATTTCGGGGTAGATAAGAAAGGGGAAGCACTAATTACCCCTTCAAAACATATTCAAAAGGTTGGGCAATAGGCGAGAGTCTGGAGCTGGCATGAAATGGACGATCCATTTTCCCTTTCAATAATCGAAGCAGACCGCCCCCCGAAAATCTAGTGGAAAGAGAAAGTCACGAAATGCCTTTTGGCGTTTTTTTCCTTTCTTTAACTGCGGAAGTGAAGAATTTTTCTTTAAGAATAGCACATTTACACTTCAGCAATTTAGGAGCAGGAGGTACATGATGCGCTATGCTTATGTATGAAATCTTAATCCTGGTAACGTGTGATTATTATTACTTTTTTAAAATATGTTCTTCGAATATTTAAAAAAAACATACATTTAAATCTTAAAGTTATTTATATTTTAATGCTAATATTCTTTTTAATTAATAGGTTTGTACAAGAAAAAGAGATTATGTTCAGACATTCTCATAATTGTTTTTTACATGCATGAATTAATATTTAGGAATTATTTTAAACAGTTAATTATCTTTTCCTTCTTAGAATTACCTCAACAGAATTTTGTATTTCAGTTTAATCTTGTAAGTTAAATTTGTATTGTAAAATTACCGTAATTATCTGTGTATAGCCCGCGGGTTATCTACGAAAAAACTTCTTTTTATACTACCTGCGGGCAATATAACGATGCAGGCAATACATGAAATTAAAAAAATATATATTATTAAAAGACAACTACCGTTTAAAAATATCAAAATATCTTTTCCTGCCAAACAAAATGCAGAGGAATAAATCGTAGCTATCGAAACAATAGTCCAAAGCAGATTGGGGCTCGGGTGTTGTCGGCGAATGTATTGTTTTCTAAAGATACATGCCATGTTTTTTCTGGGTGCGGGTTATACAACGGTGCGGGTTATACACCGAACTTATTTTTTTAGAATGAATTTTTCTTCCTGCGGACTATACAAGATGCGGGCTATATACTGATAATTAGGGTACTTGCCCTTTATTTTTTTATTAAAACAATTACATGGAAAAAAAAAATTACATGCTCACACATGTTAAAAAAAATCCCACAAGAAATCATATTAAAATATTATAGTCATTCATATTATAATTATTCTTCATATTACATTTTAACGATTACTAATTTCGTTAAGAGTTATTTGAATGTTCATGTTAAAATTTTTTGAAATTATTCTAAAATGCAGCATTTATTTTCAAAGGATTATTTATATCTTACACTATCTGAATATTTTATTATCTCGTGCAATTCATACACATCTTATAAGTGATTTCATACAGAATCATACAAAATTATTAATTACAGTAAATTAATTGGTGTTATGTGAAATATTTGCACAATTTAAACTAGAAAGTAAATACAATGGAGAAATATACTACATTTTTAGAAATTGCGGCCAACTAAAATTTTGATTGTATACACACAAAATAACAATGAACCAGGTAAATCACTTATGCATTATATACATTGCATTTAGTGCATCGTCTTTGTTTATATACAAAATGCGATCAATGTAGTTATCTCTCACATGAGTTTTAAAGGTTCGGAGTTCGGAATGTGCCTTTCCTGATTTTTTATATATATATATATATATTACAAATTTCTTATTTCTGCAACGACGTCATAATTCAAGAACTGTGATGTTGAAATTATTTCATTATAATTGCATTCATAATCATAACAGTTATCTCTTATTAAATCAAAAATTTAATTAAAAATCATTACTTTTTGATTTGTGGCGCTATTGCAAAAATGAGAGTTGTATGCATAATATCGGATAATTTTATGCTAATCTAATCGTAATCGGATGTCATAATCGTAATCGATTACATTTTTCAACGACTGTAATCGCTGCCGTAATCGTAATTACATTTTAGCAAAGGATTACAATCGTAATCGTAATCATAATCTCTCAATTTCTCCCGTTGTAATCGTAATCGTAATCGATTACGTTTCTTTGTAATCGACTCCAAGCCTGCAACTGGATAACCAATCCTAAACGTTTTTGGATGAGCTGCTGTCATTTTGCTGAAAATGGCTTCCCGTGTTTGAGATTTCAATCCTTTTGCATCTCTTAAATATTTTAATTATTTTAATGTTTGGAAGTTATTTTAACTTGTTCTACTTTAGAGTAGCGTATTTTATTTTTTATTTTAATAATTAATAAACTAATTTTGTTTACTTTTTGTTTAGTGTATTTTTGTTATTACTAATTTTTATAAAATTTTTACTAAATAAAATCTTAATTCTTTATTTTGTCATTTGTTTTAAACAGCTACTTACAGGGTATAAAGATTTTTCAAATATTAAAGCATTCAATTGGATAGCTTTGAAAAGTATAGACGGCTAAAAGACCACAGCTAATGGTGTCTGATAACATTGGAAATACTCCCAGCTAAGCACAGCTGCTAGTAACATGGCTTTAAAAGCAGGTTTGAGTTGGATGCAGTGCTTACATTGAACATTCAATATGTAGACTTGGTTTGGGTTCAATATATACATTGAGAATGCCCCATTCTTAATTCAGAGGTGATTGTGTTCCGGTTATGCACCGGAATTTCTGTATTTTTTCGATCTTAACACCGGAAATTCGGTATTTTCAAAATTTCGAAAATTGGCGATTTTATTTTCCTTGTTTTTAATATGCTTCAAATTTTCTACCATTGCGCTGGTTTTATTAGTATTGATCACCCCTATTAATGCCATCCTAATGTTATTCTTATTTGTAGAAATTCTTTTAATTTCCCCCTATGTTTTGATACCTTCATTTTTAAAAAATGCGATCTTTTTGCTTCCACTGTTAGAATTGCAATTTTTTCACAATTGATGTCTATTAAGAATTATTAAAGGGAAATTTTAAAAAAACCGCTTTTATTTTCAGTAAAATCTTGATTTGAAATTTTTAAAACGACATTCTTTGCTTGTTAGGAGTGTGAGTTCTCAATTGTCAGAAAGTTGAAAAATGCTGAATTCAGGTTTATTTTTATTTGTGTCAATTATTTAATTTTTTGTAATTTATACATATCTCCAATCGTTCAAAAATTTTGAAATAATAAATTAAAAATTATATAAATAAATATGGAATAAAACTGATAACATTTTAAAAATTCCATTTGAAAAATTAGAACATACAAGTTGCTGTTTCATCATAACAATGATCATTTTTATTGAAAGCATATTCATCGCAGTGCATGAATAAGTCATTTAAAGTAAAAATAGTTATTTTAAATCAGAGGTGGAAAAAAAACGGGTTTTTTTCGGAAAAAACCCAACCCAGTGGGATTTTTCGGGTTTTATTGGGGTTTTTTTTTTTTTTTTGGGCTTTATTGGGTTCTTTTCAAAAATTTGAGGTTTTCTTTATTTTTATTTGTAAGAGGTTGCCTACACATAATGGTATTAATTAAAGTGAAAAAGGATAAATATTATGTATTTCTTTTAAGAACATTTTATGTTTTAATTTTGAAAAAATAAAATAATTGCCTTTTAAATATTAATTATTCCATTCCGTCCTTTAAAACTATAAATTAACTTTTTAAAAGTCAATTACTTGTTTATTGTATTTTTAGTGTTCAATAAAACCCCATCAAAGGTTTTAAGAAACAAGTTATTTTTAAGTCTAGTTAATTGCAATTATTTTATGTTTAAAGGAGTTTAAGCTAATTACTTTCAAAATTACCGCAACCTCTTACATGCGTGGATGCAGCGGACACGTTATAGCACGTTAAACACTCAAACATGGGAGGTGGAAACGCAAAACAAAATTATTACACACCCCCGGGACGCATAATTTTTAGCAATTTTCATTGCGGAAATAAAATAAGATCAAATATATAAAAAATAGATAGGCAAAAATATTTTTGTGCGTCCTTGACCAGCATTTTGTTAGATGCCATAGATTGTTTTCTTAAAAGTTAAAATTAGTTTCTCTTAAAACATATCTATCATTTTGAGTGAAATTCTGATATTTTCTTTCTTGAGTTTTTATCCGTGATAAAAATATATTTAGTTTAAGTCGTTTTTTTTTCCTGTTTACTTGGAGTTCAATTTTGAGCATTGAGTTTGAAAAAACCCACCTGTAGGGTTTTTTAAGTGGGTTCTTATTATTGAGTCAACCCTCAAAATTTTACACCCGTGACATATAAGGTAATATGAAAGTATGGTATTATGTTAGCAGGGTGCGTACGCGGCCTGGAAAACCTTGAAAGTCCTTGAATTAAATAATTTTTTTTCAAGGCCTTGAAAGTCCTGGAAATTTGGAATAATGTACAAAAATATTTGGAAAGTCCTTGATTTTCTCATTGTTACTACTTCTTTGCAACTTATCAACAGGAAAATTCACCTTTCTTCAAATTCCTACCTGTAGACATGTCATTTTTCCGTATTTTGACGGAGTTCCGTAGTTTTGGTAGTTTTGGAAATTAAAAATTTCGCTTCCGCAAAAATTCGTAACTTGGATTTCTTTTTCTCTATTTTTTTTTACCTATGAACATTTTTGAAAGTATCCTCTGTACAAGTTTCACAAATTACGAGTAAAATATACACATACGATTCGTTTTTGTCGCTTTCAAGTGTCAATTCCGTTTTTTTTTATAAGCACTTCGAAATCTGGTTGCATCGGCTTCGGCAAAACTTCCTAGTTCTCGTTTAATATCGAATTCTTCCCCTTAGACATCAATAAATTTGAGCTTATCATAATTTTTAATCTTTCCTAAGTTTTAGCTTCTGTAAAGGACTTGCAGAAACGTCATTTTGCCACGCCCACTCTAAATGTCGCTGATGATCGAGGAATTTTTAGCTTTTAAGTTTTAGTGATGCATCTGTTGGATTATAATTATTAAATATTAGAACCTTATTAAAAATCTGTTTATTTATTTTTTTTTGCCAAAAATGTTTCGTTTATTAAATTGTTTTTTCTTTTATTTTTTTGCATGTAATTTAAAATGTGTTTAAATTTTAGATCGTCTTTAGCATTAGGTTCCCTCCCCCCTATCAAGTACTCATTTTACATTGTTACAAAATAAATAAATAATATTCCTTTCTATTTTAATTCAATATATAAAAACATGTAAAAAATTCTTCACACCTAATTTTGAAGTTATTTCATTTCATTAAAATTTTTATAGTTATCAAGTATGAAATAGTTATTTCAGTTAAAGAAGTTATTGCTCAGAAACATGTTTATTTCTTTAAAAAATGCCATGCCACTTCCACGCCTTATTTTGGTTAGACATAATGCCCCAATCATTTTTTATATTAAAGTAATGAGTTAACTTGCTTAGTATTTAATAACTATTGCATAGTAATTTATGCTTGTAATATACTTTTTAATAAGCTTTTACAAAGCGTTATGTTGTGATTTTTCAGTATTTTTTTTTCTCAGTGAGGCACAATGGGCCTCACTGAGAAAAATGTCTGACCTGACAAGCAGTAAAGCTATGGCTCGTTACATACACAGCCCATACAGCACATAAATTTAATTAATGTGGGATCTGATAAATTTTTATAGTATTGAATATGAAGTTATTTTATTACAGTTAGAGTGCTCTAAATTAAATAGTATTAAAGAAATCTTTCTGGCTTGTGATGTAATTTGTATTCGAAGTGGTTAGATGTACTTCATTTGAAACACTTGATTTTTGCTATGAAGAGTACTGGAAAGTGCTTGATATTTACTCGGAGAATAGTGTACGCACCCTGTGTTTGGTCAAAGTATTTTTATTTGTTTACATAAGTAAAGTTCAATTTTAAACAAGAAATTTTGAAAAAATCCAACAGTGGGTTTATTTTTTATCCAATTCCCAAAAATATTTAGACATTACATATAATGTATGTATTATGAAAGTATGTGAATGTTTGGTCGAAATCAGTATTTTAATTTGTTTACATAAGTGGAGTTCAGTTTTGAACAAGAATTTTGAAAAATCCCACCTGTGGGTTTTTCAAGTTGGTTTTTGTTTTTGAGCTAATAACCCTCAAAATTTTATACTCATGACATATAATGTATGTATTATGAAAGTATGTATTATATTTGGTCTAATTCAGTATTTTTATTAGTTTACTTAGATAAAATATAATTTAAGCAACAATTTTGAAAAAACCCACCCCGGTTTTTTCGGGTTGGTCAAAATCGAACCAACCGTGTTTTAAATTCATGTCGAGCAAAAAGATTCATCCAGCATACATCTTGATTAATAAGAATGTTAAATCTTAAAATCAGTTCTCATTGTATAGATTTGGGCATTTGCTAAGTACATCCCATTAAATTCTTTTCCATAGTAAGCAGCAACTGCAATCTTAATTGATTTCAAAACACTTTATCAATTTTAAAGAGCAAAAGTCTTTTTTTTTTTTTTTTCAAAATTACGTGAAAAAGATATTTGAATTTAGCACCCGCTATTAAAAAGAGTTTTTAGGGTTATATTAAGAAGTAAGAACTATATATTTGGCTGTTTTGCATCTAGAAGCTCCCTGTCACATTGAAAAAGGGATTCCAAGCAATCCCGAAACATATGTCTGCATTTTAATGCTCATTTGTGCTTCAAAATAACGTGAAATATTTTTTTTTTATTACAGTTATATCACTGTTCATTAAAAGTAATGAAAGCGACAAGCTTCCCCCCTTTTTTACCCTTAAAAAGTTCAGGTATTTTTTCTTGAACCTAAGCATTCTTTATTTGTAGTTGCAAAAGAAGCTCAGAGGAAAACGGGGGGGGGGGGGGGGGTGAGCTCTTGAAAAAGCTCAAGAAAATAAGAAGAGAAGGTAAAAAACGAAAAGAAACAAAGCCGAAGTAAAAATTAGTATCAGTTAAAGAAATTAATCTGAAAAATTGAAAATTTACAAAAATACCTTTTCAAATCTGTTTAACTGAAGGAAACCAGTGATTAAAAATCACTGAAATCTAAAGATAAGAATAATATGAAAAATAATTTTACGATGATTGAAACATCAATAGTAAAAGAAATAAAAAATATGTGTGATAAAGTACTTGCAATAAAGTTTAAATTTAACACAAAAATAAAAGATTATAGTTTTATTTAACCATTTGATTTTTTTTCTTTTTGCTTTGCTTTGTTTTCTTTCTTGCCTTTTTGCACGCTACTGGATTAGGAGCATTATCTGCATGAAAACTGACTACCTACTGCATTTTATATGTATATGTATATATATATACAAAGTCAGACCTCCGATATAAGGTCACCCTGCATATAAGGAAACTTTTCTAAAGTCCCGGCTCATTGAATATCAAATATGTATGAATCGGTTATAATGTTATTTTCGTTAAGTCCCGAGGGGTGGTCTTATATCAAGGTCTGACAGTATATATATATATGTATAAAAATTAAGATTTTTAAATCTTAATCACAATTTCCTGAATTTTTTATTTGTGCTTAAATAGGGACTTAAATTCAGGGGGAGGGGATGGCAGAATTAGAGGATTATATCCCAAATTTTTCAGATCCTTGACTGATATAGACCGGTTGGTGAACTCCAATCCATGGAAGAGAAAAATTTCGGCTTAAACAAACTTTATTATACACTCTTTGGTTAAAACCATATTGCCAATCCTAGTATGGTAATAAATATGTAAGAACTGTTATAACCCCTCCCACAAGGAGAAAATTCTACCTTTCTAGTAGAAGTAGAATTTATTCTTGACTAGGATGTAAAAACTTTTACAATCAAAGAATACATAAAAGGCCTGAAAAAATCAAATTATTTTGCCATTATGTCTCCCTTCTGAAAGTGTGTAAAACTATGTATAAAGCTTGGAGGGGGCTCTCCCCTCCACTTAAAAATTTGGATTTCAGCCCTTAAAAGTGTTTACTAGTTTATCAGCAGTACTAGCTAAACTGAATAGATAGCAATTAAGTGTATATGTATTGCTCTTCAAAAAACTACCTTGAAATTTCATTGTAAGCACTTAACTTTCTGCAATGATAAAAATAATTTAACTTTGTGCAAGTAAACAATAATAATAAAATTACACGTTAATTTAAAGCACAAATGAGCAAAAAAATGCAGACATATGTTTCGGGCAGACATATGTAAACCGTTTACAGATAATTCTTAGGCTATATAAGCTTTGTTTTTCTTGTTCTGTCTGCTTCATTTGGATGTTTTGCATCTAGAAGCTCCCTGTCGCATTGAAAAAGGGATTCCAAGCAATCCCGAAACATATGTCTGCATTTTTTTGCTCATTTGTGCTTTAAATTAACGTGTAATTTTATTATTATTGTTTCTGCAATGATTCTAGTAAAATTTCAGGCATAGAAAACATAGGAACCTGAAACAAAAATATTTTTATGTTTTCAGTAGTTAATCTATGAAGAAAAAAATGTCAAAATAGTGGTTGAAAAAATGCAAAAGATTGAAAGCTTTGTCAGTCTGATCTTTCCTTTGTGCTAAACTAAAATTTGAGGACATTAACTAATAGTTTTCTCCCTTCAAATGTTTTGGAAAGATTTAAGTATTTTTTCTTAAGTAAAATGCAATTTTGTTTTCCTATACTTATTTTGAACAATCAATTTTTCTTCAATTTTCAAAATACCAGCTTTGAAAGGGTTTTTCTTTTAATTTTGTTTTAAAATTATGCCGTTACGCATATGCATAATGCCTTAAAAGCATCAGAACCATTCCTTTTTTTTTCCTATTGAAATTCCCTTTTTTCATATCAAGATTCCTTTTTTCTCTTTTTTTCTTCCAAATTTTCACTTCTACCCCTGATTTTGTAAAATGTTAGATAATATTTAGCAATTATCAAATTATTTCCTTCAGAACAATTTCTAACAAGCAATGAACTAAGAAAATATGTTTGGATACCCTTAGAAACATATTAAGAAGAATACTTCTTCATAGAATCATATTAAGGAGAATACTTTTTCATACTAGAATAGGATGGCACAAATTCAAAGAGAATTGTGTTTTTGGCACCAGAAATGCATTTCGAAAAAGAAATGAGAATAAAGAAGTTTTCTTTTTGAAATTGGGATAAAAAACTAAAAATAAGGTCCAATCAGGCCATTGGAACGATAACGTCACAATCGGCTATAATCAAAATTCAAATTTAACACTTCTGTATCAGTGGATATAAAATGTAAGTTATCCAAGAGTATCTAAAAATTTGTCGTTGTTACGCTGTAAAAATAGAATCTAAAACACTATACAACCATATCCACCTTTTTAGTAAAATCATTATTTTTGTGCAGGCAACATCAAAGTTTTTTTTACCCTTTATCTGCTACTGCCTTATGATCTGATTTTTTTTCACACAATAGTTTTTTTGGTCGGGGGGGGGGGGGGGGGGGGGGGTAACTACACTGAAAATTAAATGATTTCATAAAAAAATACTCAGCCTATACAAATTTAATTAATTACAGTAATTAGTACCAGAGTAATTAAACTTCAAAATAAATAACATACACTCTTTGCTTAAAATACCTTAAATCATTCTTTAAGTTGACTTTCAAAGCTAGCCTCTTTTCTCGTTAAAATACTGTTGGTTATATTATTTACCTTTGCCAAAATGTATCTCGAAAAAGTGGAATTAAAAATATTCCTGCAAAGTACCATCAAAATATTCGAAAAAAAATTTGTTACTGGATAGAGTTTTAAAGGGAGTGGTTCTTTTAAATATCATAAAGGGTTAATGCAATGTAAAAAAGTTGCTTCCAAGTTGAACTGTAACAAAAACTTCTTAAAAGGGGGGAGGGGGACAACAAAGAGCTTTTTGCATACAGTTATCAATTCTTTTGATCATTTGTGACCAAGAAATTCTTTAAAATGTTTTAAATACAGTAAAAACTCAATAAGTAGTCAGCTGGATAAGTTGTTACTTCACTTAAGTGGTCGTTTTCCTTTGGTCCCAACTAGGTCTTATTCACAATAATATAAAATGACCCTCCTTTACTCGTCACCAAATTTAATTCTACACCAGTTAACAAGTCGCCCAAAAATTGTATTCTAAAATTCTTCTTTCTTATCGGATCTTAGAAAATACTAGCCTCGGACTTGGTAGAAATGCTGTGTGAAGGTCATTTTCTTAAACCCAAATTTCTGTTGTAAAACACTTCATGTGTAGAGGATTAGAAAGCGACAGGTGATATGAGGGACAATTACTAAAGAATAATTGCTTCAGATGCAGAAGAAAAAGGTAGAAAGTATCTTTCGTATTATTACTCATAGAAGACAGGATTAGCAATTATGCAGTGCACTGATGGGAGGAAAAGGGAGAAAGCCAAAATTTAAACTCGGCCATGTGACCAGGATTCCAGGTGCATTGAAAAAATTTCCTTTGGGGAACCAAGACTTTTATAGTGCAATCATCCCAGAGTTTTCAATAACAGACAGTGGCTCTCTATTGGGGCCGTTCATAAATGGTGTCACGCTTTTTTCTGATATATTTGACACCCCTCCCTCCTTTGTCACACTTCAAAAGACCCCTTCCGCCCTTTGTCACATGTCACGCTATGTTGTATAAGCTTGATGTCCCACTTCTTGTTACCCCCTCCCCTTGTCACAATTTCGTGAACCCCCCTCCCCCCTTGAAGCGTGACATCATTTATAAATGATCCCATTGCTGCATTCCACCCGTTTGTGGGCATTCGATTCTTGGAGTCATGGCCCTGTTTGAAAGCTCGCTCCTTGCTGCAGATCATTCAAATCATACTTCTTGCTGTGAGTCTGCTTAGTGTTTTTCTTGAAAATTTTTGATTGTTTTTGAGTGAGCTCCACTATAAGGGCTATTTTTTCTCTTCCAGCTTTGTGGTTCGATTAAGCTTTTAACATGTTAGAAAAACAGAAACTTACCATTTTATCTTTTAAACAAAATAGGACTTGATTGCACTTTTTGAAAAATCAAATGTTTCCCCGCCTTATTCCTTTTTAATTTTCTACTAATTTATAGGTATTGATTTCCTAAGATATTGTTTTTCTTACCGATTTCTACAGCTATTCATGAAAGTGTTTGAGTGATTTTTAGGTGTTTTTTTTTCTTTGTTTAATTTCCCACTCCACCTCAGTGGTAAAAAATTTGTGGTCCCTTGAGTGACTACTTGACGAGGTTTTACTGTATATGGTAAAATAAAAAATATGAAACAAACATGTTACAAAACCTTTTTTACCTTTTAAATAAATACGACACCCCAGATCTAAAATTATGTTTATTAAAGTTTGTAAAACATGTTTAATAACCATACTACAGTTCTGCATAGAAAATTGAAAAATATTTTTAAAATATTAAAAATTTAAGTATGCTACATTGTAAATTACAAAGCAATAAAAAATATAAACTTTCATTCCAAGATTAAAGAATCAAAAATATGATATATGTATCATGAACCTGTTTGAATAGTCCTTTCAGCTGCATAGATAATAAAAAGACAAATAAAAATGAATTCTTAAAAATAAATAAATTTTGTAATTTAAGCACAAAAATTATGACGTGAACTGCATCACTTACACAGAAGTTAATTTATTTATAAAATGACAGGCATCGACCACTCGAGTTTTCTAGCTTCCCAATACTTCTATATGACACATTTAAATTTTTTAAGTGCAGAGCACGTGTCTAGATGGGAACTCTTCATTGGTGGCTCAGAATTACAAAGGTCTTAAATGGGTGAGTCATTTAGTGCAATTTAAAAAGACGGATGCTAAGGCAGCCATGTCCACTTAACAACCGAAAAATGGCAACAGCAAAACTTCATGGAAGGTCCGGGATAAGACAATCCACTGCTGCAAAGTCTTATCCTACTTATACAGAAGTAAGCAAGTAGGATTATAAGTTGCTTAATGTCTATTGATTTGAAGATCAATTATTGCTGGGTTTTTTTTTTTGGGGGGGGGGATGCATAATATCAAAAGCACTAAATAAAAACAATAACAAATATGTTTCTTCAACATGATGAAGCAAGGCAATATTATATCCCCATTTGTTTTTGATATATATTATATTCAGTAGGTACCACAAAATTGCTTAAGACAACCTGCTGCGTACATATGCATTTCTTCAATATGAATGATTGCTAAATTAAGATGTGCAGTATTTGAATTACAAAAAGGAGTGACCGCATTCATTTTAGTTTGCAGATGTCCCATTTAGCCAAAAGCAAATGGAATGTTTTTTTAGGGGGTGATTCTTTTTAGGAGCATAGTAGCCAATAGGAAAGAAGATATACAATTCATTAAAATACTTCAGGTATAGTTCAAAGACATTATTAGTGTGAAAAACATCACAAACATGAACTTTTTTAAAAATATAACTTATTAGTATAAAAAATATATTAGTGTATAGAAGTATAGTGTAATATAAAATACATATTAATGACTTTACATTCCTTAAAAACTTACTTCACATACAGCATTATTTCAAATGTCTGCTTACTATTCACTAAAATTTCCCACTTAATAAAGTTCTATTTCTAGCTTCAAAAAATAAATTAGCCAAGTATAATTATCTTAATATATAGTTAAAAAATATAACTCTGATCACAGCTGAAAGTTGTGTATGGAAGCACCATAGTGGCTGCTTCCTTTATGAGACCTTCCCGTACGTTGACTGAATTCTGAAACTCTCTCTGGATCCAAAGGTTGTGGGAGGAGAAGCACAGGTTGAGCCAGAGATTTGCGAGATGCAAGTGACTGAGTATCACCCAAGAAAGCACTGTTAACTTCGCCTAGAGGATAGAAAAATACACAATTATGCAAAATCATGTTATTGTACAGACATTGCTTATCGTTAAGATACCAATAAATATAACCATTAAACAAGTTAAAAATTTAGAATAAAGTGTGTAGCACAATTTTCAATGTTAGTAATAATATTAGAAACATTTTAAGCCCTCTCCTCTCGCTCGCATGAAAATGACGTGCTGGGGTTTCATCTTCTATTTCTCACTCCGGTGATATTGCCGGGCTGGAGTGTTTAAAATTTCAAAATAAAAAGAATCAAAAATTAAAAATGAATATATATATTGTTCATACACATATTTTTATATAATTTTTGGGGGTGAAAAAAATAATCACTTTTATGACTGTCTTCTTGAAAATTACCCGACCATTAAGGGATTAATGCAGAAACTTTGTTTTGAGTAACTAGCAAAAATGCAAAATATGACACAGATAATTTTTGAAAATATAATGCAATGATTGCATTGCATTTGAAAAAAAAAATGCAATAATAAGCTTATATACAGGATTTACTGCACAATGTGATCATATCAGTACAATTTGATTTTAGAAAATTATTCATTGATTTTTAAATACTTTTTTGATTTCGAAAAGTTGCGTCCTATATACATACAGGGATTTTATTTTTGACGAAGCATGATTTTTCTGTTGTAGCCCCATAAAGCTAGAGATTAAATAATTGTACATTTTGGCCCAGGGACACATGGACGGTGCAAAAAATTCCCAGAGTTTTCCAGGTTCTTGATAAAATAGAAAAATTCTCTAGCTTTTCCCTGACTTTTTCACTAATGTCATTTTCCTTGACAATACCTAGTTTTCTGAACATTTGAACCCTTGTGTCTGAAGGCTTACTAAATCTAGGAAGCTCTAAAATTATTTGATTTTTCAATGAAAGCTGTCCTCCTTCTTTCATGCCAGATAAACACTATGTTCCTCACTTCAAACTAGAAAATAAGGTCACTATAACTAGAAGGAATATAAGAGTTACATACACTCCCCAATTAATCAATTAAAAAGTTTTCTTACTGATTGTAGATTCAACAGCAAAACATGCTTTATACTTTAATGGTTGTTGTCATGTCCATGAAAAGAAAATCATATAGGGCCAAAGTTATTTAAGATGAGAGACGCCAGTTCATGCGCATTGGGGCTGTATATTAAGTCTCGATGTGGTGCGGCAAGCCCAAAAAGAGAAACAGCAATTGCTTGGCAGTCAAAAAGATGATCTTGTGATACTTTAATGATACTCGGCAAGATTGCTGGTGCCCGTAATGGCAATCTCATTTGTTGACAACCATTATTCCTGAGCAAAAGTGGCATTTTTAAGGTCTTATGCAAAAAAGAAGGCAGAAGTAGTACAGAAAAATAAAAATATAACTAGTTTTGTAGTTGTTATGTCATGACTTTTTTTTTTTTATTGCCTTTTGGTATTTTTCAGCACACTAATTACTAGTACATTTTCTTGTGTGAATGTACTACTACTGCTGAATAAGTAATAAAATTAAAAGCTATTATTAATAATATTGTCATTAATTTTGTTTTAATGTAATGGGTTTTTAATACAAGGTAACTGAACTGACCTTTATAAATCGATGCAGTTCCAGGGGCTATCTTTACTCTTTTAGTTGCAAGCAAGAAGGCAAGAGCAGCGAGGATGATAGCATCAATTACGCCAACGGCTGCTAGCATGTATGCCCATCTTACACCACAGCGACCTAATTCAAAATCATCAGCTTCAGGTCCACAAACTGCTCGTACCACCTCGGAGTCCCAACCAGCAGGGAAAGATGCCACTCCAACTGCAAGGCAGCCACCTAAATTAAAAATTTTAACTGTACATGAAACAAATCTTGATGCTCAAAACTTATGTTATTTTTGACCCAAACGAAACAATGCATCAAAATACATCATTTAAATCCAGTGGTGTAGTCCTGAAAAAAATTTTGGTGGGACGCTTATACATAAGAAGATAAGCAATTGAAATCAAAAGTGGGGGGGCACTTATGATAAAATGTAAAAAGTTTGGGGGGATACTTGCATGAAAATAAAAAGGTAGGGGGACGCCGTCTCCCTGCGTCCCCCCCCCCTCGACTACACAACTGTTTAAATCTATGGGGGGGGGGGGGGGAGAGAGATTTTTTAATATTTTTATTTGGTTTAATGGGGAAATGTGGCACAGGGTACATCTATCTGTTTATTATACAGGGATTTAGAAAAAGTATGCATGGAAGAGTTTGATGCAGTATAAATTTGAGCAGCATTAAAGAAACTTTAAATTTAATAAGAAATAAATCTAATCATTTCCACACGAAGCTCTGCGAACCGAAGGATAAAAATACTGTAACAATGCAAGAAAAGAAACTTAATTGTATTCTGGTAAAATGAAGTTAATCCATACAATAAACCCAGTAGGAGAATTCTCTGTATCAATCTGCAGCACAAGTTTCGGAAGTCAAAATTTATCTACGGCACCAAATATTGTGGAACCAAATTTACAATCATAATAGCAAACTATGCATTTTAAAATAATTAACAAATAACAGTAATATATGCAGACAATAAAGAAATATTACAATTATTCAATTAATAAAATCTAAAATTGATCCATTTCTTCCGATTTTTTTTTTTCTTCACGGAAATAAGATTGAGAATTGCTGATGGGTTTGTTTGATTGCAAATGTTTTCTAACATCAATTTTTAAATTTCTAAAAGACCTTGGCATCACATCATTTTCTGTAAAATATTCTACATTTTGGAAATTATAAAGTAAACTGCTTCCACAATATAAGCATTGAAATCCTTCATCTTTTCTTATAAACACATTCTCAATTTAAGAAGTCGATCAATCGAACGGGAATTTGTCAAGAGTTCTGTCTTTTCTTCTTCAGTCAAATCATCTGCAGTTTCAACAATAGAACTTTAGAACTTTTGGAATTTTTTTTCTAAAGTGGGCTAATTAATCTGCAAGCTTCAATATAAATCTGCAGTGCTCGCTGCTGTGCCACGCAACTTCTGCTACCGGGACAATAAGTACAGTGGAACCTCGCTTTTCATACACAATTCGTTCCAGGGGGCAGTTCGAATGGTAATTTGTACGAATGGCGAAATATTTTTTCACATAACATACAATGTAAGTTGGATCAATCCTTTCCAGACTCATAGATGGTTGCCTATTTAAACCTATGAAAAACAAAAGTACAGTACTGTACAAGAAATTATACAAAAATAAAAATTTAACTGTACTTTACTGGTACTGAGGTGAGCTCAAGGCCGTATCCAGAGGCCCCCCATAAAAAAATGTCCCCCCCCCCAATCCCGAAATTTCCCCCCCTGTTTAGAAGAGGAGTCACCTTCCATGAAAATATCAGGTAACATCTCTTCAGGTGTCTTCTCTCTTTTTGCTGTTCTTTCTTATTTCTGTCTTTTAACACTATGAGAATCTGGGATTTCTTTCTCTAAAAACTTGTCTAATGATGTCCGCCTTTGACGATTTTTCAAAATTTTTCTAAAATGGTCAATGACATTGCCGTTGAACATGTTGATACTCTTGTTGACCACATCAATGTTAGGATGCCATTTTTCTATCACTCTATGTATTTTCTTCCAGTGGTAACACACCTCTTTAATTTCTGAAAAGAAAATGCTCTCCTTACTACCTTCTTCTTCTGAAGAAAAGGTTCTTCAACTACTTCCTCTTGCTACCCCTTTAGAAAGTTAAGTAAAGAAAGTTTGTCAGTAAAATCTCGAAAAGTATTAAAATTTTAAAAAATCCAAAACGCCAAACATATTATTTCCAGACGAGTTCAAAAAGAGCATAATTTCTCGATTCTTTTTCTTAAAAAAATGTCAAATTGGCTACCTTGGCGCCCTCTGAATTGCGGGGCAGCGTAAGTTGGACAAATAACAAGTTGTACGAGTAGAGAGGCGGACAAATGGCGGGGTTCCACTGTATTACAATGTAAGTACAATTTTTTAAGAAGCATAATGTGACAAAACCAATTTACTGCCATATTCATAATAAGATTTTATTGGAAATTTTAAGGTTTAGTCAATCAAAGACTAAAAATGGAAACACAAAATATGAAAAAAAAAAAAACTATAACATGATTATGTGAAACTTAGTGTATAAACACAAAAGTGACAATCAGAAACAGGACCTGGGCCCAGTTGGTTGGTGTCTAGTCAGTTGATCAATCCCTAATAAAGATCAAGATCTATCTTAAAATCACTTTGCCAATTTATTGCTCTTCAAACAATTACTTCATTCTCAAAGACTATTTTGCAATATTTTGGAAACAGTTTTCATGCGTCATCTCTTCAATCGTTTATTGAAGTCAATCCTATGCAGGCAATGAAGCTCCATACTTAAGAATTGGTCAGAACCATAGGTTTTTGAGATGATTAAAAGTCAGCCTCCTCAAATGGTGTAGTCTTGGGAAAAAGGGGGGGGGGGGAGATGCTTTCATATAGGAACATAAGTTATTGAAATACAAAGGCAGGAACAGATGTTATCACAAGCTTATTGAATGGGAGAGTAAAATAAATCCTTACAACACCCACTCATACTTTAGTTTACAGATGCAGTTCACTTTTTTAAAACCTACTGCATAAAGACATTAACAGAAGTTAAAATTCAAATTATTAAGTGAAGGGTAGAATCCCCTCCAAACTTTGTGTGGCAAGGATCAAATTTTTGCAAGGGAGAAAAAATAGGAATGTTATTTATTTACTACGTACAACTTTTTCCATTTCAAAAATTTCCACAAAAAATCTACTTTCTTATTATTTGCCGCTTTTATAATAAATAACAGTGAAAAGTTCAATTTGGAAGCTTGTAATTTTGTGAAGGGTCTGTTTTGAATAATTGTAATTTTATGAAGGCTCTGAAAATAGACCCGAATTTCCTCGGGGTTACTATTACTTTCAGTTATTTTTCTTAATAAAAGAAAATAGAGTTGTATATTTGCACTTACCTGAAAGTACTTGCATCCATCCACAGAGATGAAACACGGTAGATGACTGACATACGAAAAACAACAGCATACATATGATGCATAAGGCAACAGCAACCAGGGAGAGGGCTGTAAACACTGTGGACACTCTAAATGCTGGGCTAGGAATTGAGAAAAAATCATCTAATTGTCCCTGGCAGGCCATTTCTTCATTGGAAAGCTCTTGACGACATGCTCGCCATGGTCCAAAGTGGCCAGCACGTTCACTAGTAGGTGTATCTCCAATCCAGTGAGGGTGTATAAATGCAACACAAATTATCACAGCAAAACAGAGGGTGAATACACCCCACATGACACCAACTGCCTTGGAATTTCGTAAGTAACTGGCATGATATCCATTTGTTTCAGAAGCGTAATCACATTTGGATTCCATGTTGATTGTTATTAAATATACAACTTTTTAAAAGAAAAATGAAAACTAAAAATTGCAGATATAATTATCAACCAACAAACTTTTCTCCAAAACCGTGTTTGTTTTTTTGATCAGGAAGCGAAATACAATATTAATAGTTTGTGGTTGCAATCACACATTGATTTATTGATCATATCTTTGATGGAACCGAAAAATATGTTAACGTGGATAGAGAGAAATAAGCCCCATAAAAAGAGAGAAACATTTAAAAGCAGGGTGACAGCTTATAGTTTACGCAAACAAATTAATATTATATTTATTTACTGCCACTTCATGAAATGAATGAAATCTGGGGAATGACGATCTTTACAAAAATAAACAAAACAATTTAAAGGCCCTCCTTCGCAGTTATTTCCACAGGTCAGTAGAAGTTGCTTGAGAAAAAACTGGTCTTGCAAGTTTACCCGGCATCTGGAGGTCACAGAACTTGTTTTCATCAATGGGGACAACTTACATATCTCACAAAAGATGAGACTTTTTTATGGATCCTTACTGTTCTTTTAAACAAGAAATAAAATATATGACACTGTAATCGAATAGCAATTATCTTTCACGCTTTCAGAACTAGTAACCTAAAGTAAAAACGAGAAACAGTAATGCGTAAACCACAGCGTAAACAAACGTAGCAAATGTCGGCTTAGCCTTCTACTCTCTGATTGGTTCGCAGAACCACGGGATCTCTGAAATGGCACAACCACAGTGGCTAGAATAGATAGTGTGCCGTTCGCCATTGTCCTCCAGCGTTTTTTCTGTACCCGAAAGTAAGCCTCCACTAGATGGCGCTTTATTCGACAGCGAGGTAAGTTCGGGCCCGCCGGAAGACGGCTTTGGGGCCAGCTGCTGCGATTAAAGGCCCTGTGTACCAAAAGTCTTTCATTCAGCCGATTGTCATTCAGAAAGTGACAAGTGACACTGATGCACTAACATGAATTGATTGCTGTTAATTACTTTCAGATTAGTTAAGTTTCAGATTAGGAAGCAGGAAATGAAATAAATATCTCACTCATTCGAACTTTGAAATACGAACAACTTTCATTTTTTTTATTCTATAAAATAAATAAATGAAAAGGATTTTGTAACAAATGTCCATTTTTGGTTTTTGTAAACTTATGTGTGATACATCGGTTTGTTGGACCAATGCTAGAAGCTCGAACATAACATTACAATATAATGAAGGAATTAATTTTATATATACTAATAACATATTACAAGAGAGATAAGCAAAAGATCACATATACGGAAACACGAATTTAAACAAACATGGAACAACAATGATGTTGCCAAAGCATATAAAATGAAAACGATGCAGTTTATGAACGAACAGTTAAAATCACGGAGCACAACTCTGTGGCTAAAATAAATTCAACACTCCTCCTCGTTTTCATAAACTTTGCAATTCTTTCTGAGTACCGCATGTCTGTTAGGTGACAAAGGTTTGGTTAGCAAATCAGCAATCATCAGATCAGTAGGACAGTATTCACATTCAATGAGATGTTTATCCACACAGTCCTTAACAAAATGGTATTTTGTGTCTATGTGTTTGGTACGATTAGAGTACTTCCCACTCTTAATCAAACATAAGCAACTCTGATTGTCCTCGTAGATTGTTGTCGCACTGTTAACATCTTGATACATGTCTTTCAATAAACGTCGCAACCACAGAGCTTCTTGACATGCTTCAGACAAGGCTACATACTCAGCTTCTGTAGAAGACAATGAAACACATGTTTGCTTCCTACAACACCAGCTGATGACACCCCCATTTAAGAAGAATACATATCCACTATTGGACTTTCTCGTTTTACGATCTTCAGCCCAATTTGCATCAGCGTACCCATATAGTGCAGAATTTTTCTGAATCCTTACATTACTAAGCTTAAGTTTCATATTGGCAGTAGATCTCAAATATTTCACAATTCGTTTTAATTGTGTCCAGTCTTCTTGGTTTGGAGAAGAAACCTTTTGTGCAAGAATACTTACACTTGCTGAAATATCAGGCCTGGTATTAACTGATACATATAACAAGGATCCAACCAGTTTTCGGTATTTAGTGTTGTCTTTCAACAGGTCTGTATATTCTGACTTCCCATAATTTTGATCCATTGGTGTTGTCACTGGTTTGGCATCTGAGAGTCCTACATCAAGCGCAATTTTCTTGATATAATTTGATTGGCATAGCTCAAAGTTCCCATCTGGATCCTTTTTAACTTCAATTCCAAGATACTGTTGAATAGGACCAAGATTTTTGATTTCAAATTTCTTAGATAAAATATTTTCAACTGCACATATTTCATCCTCTGATTTTCCAGCAACTAAGATATCGTCTACATATATCAAAATATAACACCAACTGTCACATGATCTTCGGGAATAAAGACAAGGATCTGTTTCACTTTGTTTGAAATTTGCACTGACAATAACATTATGCACTGCATCATTCCAGACTCTAGCTGCTTGTTTTAGGCCAAGAAGAGTATACTCTTCTTTAATAAGCACACCTGTGATGTATTATCACCTTTAATAAAACCCGGAGGTTGTTTCATGTAAATTGTTTCAGTTAGTTTACCATTCAAAAATGCTGTTTTTACATCTAGGTGATGAACTACTAGTTTTTCTTTGGCTGCAACTGATAATAAGGTGCGTAGAGTTGTTTGACGCACAACTGGAGCAAAGATCTCATCATAGTCTTTCCCGTACCGCTGGGAAAATCCCTGGGCAACAAGCCGTGCTTTGAACTGCTGGATGCCTCCACTTGTGTTCCGTTTAACTTTAAACACCCACTTACTCCCAACTGCCTTTCGATCTTCCGGAAGTTTACACAGCTCCCAGGTTTCGTTTTTCTCTAATGATGTTAGCTCCTCCTGCGTTGCCGGAAGCCAGTTTTCTTTGAATTCACTAGAAATTGCTTCATTATAGGTTTTGGGTTCATTGACGTCTTTTGCAGTATGCATTTCCTCTATTAATTTTTTCGGAGCAATGCCTTTAGTTGATCTATGAGAAACACGAATCTGAGGTTCATCAACTGATTCACTTATCTCCTCCTGAACCTCGATTCCTGGAGTTGAAATTATGACACTTGAATCCACATCTTCATCATTTTTGAAATTTTCATACCTTTCACATGCATCTACACTGAATCTGACATCTCGACTGATAACCACTTTCTTTGAAAATGAATTGTAGCAACGATAAGCTTTTGATTCTTCCTCATACCCAAGAAATATCATTTCTATTCCTGTATTATCTAGCTTTCGACGATTTTAGGCTGGTACATGAACAAAACATTTGGAGCCAAAAATTTGAAAGTTCTTCACTTTAGGTTTTTCCTTATTCCACAATTCATATGGAGTTAACTTCTTTGCTCGAGTAAGAACTCTATTTTGAATGAAATTAGCAGTCACCACAGCTTCACCCCAAAATTGATTTGGTAAGCCTGCATCAATAAGCATGCAACGTGCCATTTCCACCAATGTTCTGTTCTTCCTTTCTGCTACACCATTTTGTTGAGCAGAAAAAACAGCGGTTAACTGAGTTTGAATTCCTTTATCAGCTAAATACTTTCTTAAGTGTGTACTTAGATACTCACCTCCACGATCAGATCGAATAATTTTGATCTTTCTTCCAAATTTGTTTCTCACAAGTGCTATATAACGTTTTAAAGTATCAGGAACTTCAGATTTATTTGCCAATAAATATACGTGAGTATACCTAGAGAAATCGTCAATAAAAGTCACTACATACCGTTTACCACTTGTTGTCATTGTTTGCATTGGTCCACAAACATCTGTGTGAATCAATTCCAAAGGACCAGTTGACTTGCTAGTGCATTCTTTAGGAAATGGTAAGCGTGTGAGTTTTCCTTTCATGCATGTATCACAGGACATTCTGATACCACAGTCAACTATATTCAAGTCAGCTAAAAGTCCTTCAGTATGCATTTTCTTTATTGCTTCTGGATCGCGATGTCCCATTTTTCGGTGCCACGCATGTATGCAATCCTCCTTATGTTCAATCACTGTGTTAACTTTATGTGGTTGACATAATTTGAATAAGTTCCCAACAGTGCTAATAAATCCTATTTGTTTTCCGTTCTAGAGAATTTCACAACAGTCTTTATTAAAAGTCACTGAAATATTGCTGAAAGTTAGCTGTCGAACAGAAACTAAATTTCCAATAACCTTTGGAGCATAAAGCACATCAGAAACAACAACTTCTGTAATTGAACCTTCTCGATCCTTAAATACCAATTTTTCACTACCAATGCCAACAACATCAACTAATTCACCATTTGCAACTTCAATTTTATCAACATATGAACTATCTAAAGATGTGAAAAACTTTTTATCATTAGTTACATGCCGAGTAGCCCCAGAGTCCAAAATCCAACTTTCAGATCGAATTCCAACAGTAAACAAACTATCTTCATGTTCAACTGTATTAACTTTATTTGGATGACTTTCTTTCCACTTTAAATACTTTTTGCATTCACTTTTCGCATGCCCATACTTTTTGCAAAAATAACATTTCATGGAAGTTTTCCGCGCATCTTTGCTTAGGTTTACCTTCAACATTCTTTCAGAGGAACTAGGAGTTTCTACTGCATGTTGCCTACGTTCATATTCCGCAATAACCTTCTGCTGAACAATGGCAAAAGTCAGTTCACTTTCAGAACGTGTTTCTAATGCAGTAATTAAAGGATCATAACTTCTAGGCAAACTACTTAAAAGCATCGCCACACTCCAATTGTCAGATAAAGACTCCTCGCCAATGTCTCTAAGCTTTAAAAACAACTCTTGCATGTGAGTAACATGTTGGCGAATATTACCGCCTTCTTCAAGTTTCAAAGAACAAATCACTCTCATGAGGTGAACTTTATTTGTTAATGTATTTCTCTCATGATATTTCTTAAGAGTGTTCCATATGTCCTTGGCTGTCGTCTTACCCCGGATATGAATAAGTTGATCATCCTCGACTGTAAGAACATAAGCTTGTGCTTTATTATCAGCAGCTTCCCAATCAGTTATTAATTTTGTGCTCGATTCACCACTTGAAATTGGTCTTTCATCTTCAATAACTCTCTTGAATATATTTTCCTTCATTAAAAGTAGCTGAACTTTATATTTCCAGTTTGAATAATTTTGATTATTCAATTTGACGATATCACTTCGGAATTCCGCCATATCGTTACTTCCACTTTATGTAACGCTAATACAACCGGAAAACAAAACTACTTAAAGATTATAATGTTTTAAATATAATGCGTATCCTGGGCCCATAACCTGTTGGACCAATGCTAGAAGCTCGAACATAACATTACAATATAATGAAGGAATTAATTTTATATATACTAATAACATATTACAAGAGAGATAAGCAAAAGATCACATATACGGAAACACGAATTTAAACAAACATGGAACAACAATGATGTTGCCAAAGCATATAAAATGAAAACGATGCAGTTTATGAACGAACAGTTAAAATCACGGAGCACAACTCTGTGGCTAAAATAAATTCAACACGGTTTAATTCTGACCACCTCAAAGAAAACAAGAGTTTCTAAAGGGCAAAGTCTTGCAATGATATAATAAATGTCAGTGGTTTTTTAAATCTGCATCCGAACAGAATAATTTGCTTTCGAAAGTATCGCTTTTTTTTTTTTTTTTTGGCTCTCATATTGGTGAACTAAATGTGGGTTTGAACTTACTAAACTTTAAAGAAAGGGCTAAACTTTAAAGGATTATATGAGATAATATGTTGAAATTTTGTGTGGAATATACTATGAATTATAACCAGTCAAGAAAATTAAGTAGAGGCTTGTTGGAACGTCATTATAATAATATATTAAAATAATATGGTAGTTTGGCTTAAAGTTCCTCTGATAAAGGTACCCACCAGAGGGGGTGAGGGGGGAGCTTAGGGGTGTTTTTCACTTTTTGAATAAAATTCCACATTTTGGCTGGAACTACAACAGGTTGTAAAAGATGTGACTAAAAAAATTAAATCTTATATATGAAACAATATTGACGTTAATGAAGAAGAAATGTTATATTAAAATGAAATTCTGCTTGTCATAACAACAATATAAATTTAAAGCTAAGCTTTTTTGCTTTGGTTCAAGATTTTTTTTATTACATATTTGTTTCTATTTTGGTTTAGTATGTAACTGAAACTTGACCAACATTTTGTGTATCATAATGAGACAAAGGTACCCACCAGAGGGGGTGGGGGGATTTGGGGGGGGGGGGGGGTTTATTTTTTTTAAATAAAATTCTTCATTTGTCTGGAACTACAAAAATTAAATTTTATATATGAAACAATATTGACGTTAAAGAAGAAGAAATGTTATATCAAAATGAAATTGTTCTTGTCATAACAACAAAATAAATTTAAAGCTAAGCTTTTTGCTTTTGTTCAAGATTTTTTTTTATTATTTGTTTCTATTTTGGTGTAGTATGTAACTGAAACTTGACCAACATTTTGTGTATCATAATGAGACAAAGGTACCCACCAGAGGGGGCGGGGGGATTTGGGGGGGGGGGTTCAGTTTTTTTAAATAAAACTCTACATTTGTCTGGACTACAAAAAGTTTTAAAAGATGTGACTCAAAAATTAAATTTTATATATGAAATAATATTGACGTTAAAGAAGAAGAAATGTTATATCAAAATGAAATTGTTCTTGTCATAATAACAAAATAAATTTAAAGCTAAGCTTTTTCCTTTGGTTCAAGATTTTTTTATCATTTGTTTCTATTTTGGTTTAGTATGTAACTGAAACTTGACCAACATTTTGTGTATCATAATGTGACGAAGGTACCCACCAGAGGGGGCGGGGGGATTTGGGGGGGGTTCAGTTTTTTTTAATAAAATTCTGCATTTGTCTGAAACTACAAAAAGTTTTAAAAGATCTGTCTCAAAAATTAAATTTTTTATATGAAACAATATTGACGTTAAAGAAAAAGAAATGTCATATCAAAATGCAATTGTTCTTGTCATAACAACAAAATAAATTTAAAGCTAAGCTTTTTGCTTTGGTTCAAGATTTTTTTTATTATTTGTTTCTATTTTGGTTTTGTATGTAATTGAAACTTGACCAAAACTTTGTGCATCATAATGTGTTTTTAAATAAATGTCAATTTAAAAAAAAAATTAAATCTATATTTAAAAAAAAAAAAATCTAACACAAAATTTTAAGCATGCAGTTCATTTAAAAAATGACATTGCAAGTGTTTATTACTTTTTCTAAATATACATCAGACTGCAATGTGCTTTTTAAAAAACTTATGTGATAGTAATTACTTATAATTTTTATTTAATTATTTATGTTAAAATATAGTACATAGACATATAGCCTTTCTTTTTTTAGGTAATATGAGCATAATAATGCAATTATTTTCAACTGCTCATTCACACTATATTGGACTAAAAAACCCTTGTCTTTAAAATGTATAACAATATTCTCTTAACAAAATACATGGTTTTCATTTAAGACTGCTTCCGAAAACTAAATAAAAACATTTTTCATGCTTGTGTTCACCTAAACGACAGCCGTCTATTTATTGCTCCAAATTCCTTTCTAGAACAGATGCTTGAATATTTTTTTAAAAATCACATATTTTTTGCACCTTCTTTTTTTAGTACTGAAAAAAGTGCGAAGACTAAGGCGAGTAAATGATTCTTTAACGTTCGCTCTGCTAATCAGTTACCTCGCTGTCGATGCTAGCGCCACCTACTGGTGGCTTAGTTTCGTTTTCAACATTTTCGCGCCGAACGGCACACTAGGTATTCTAGCCACTGTAGCACAACGGAGGTGGTAGTAAAGACAGTTACTCTTCTTCATCCCAGTGCTACAAGAGAAAAAGCTACAAAGTAAAGAACTACCGGACTAAGCATCGAATTTTTATTTATATGAATTTTCAATCAAATATTTTTCATTTTAAATGGCATCACTGCGAAGTAGAATATGTGTCTTCTCGGCACTCGGCAGGGACGTAATTTGGTCATTTTCTAACTGGGGCAAAACCAGGACTTAGCGCCCCTCCCACCCTTTATACACACAAAGAAACTATATGTACTTAGGTAAATACACGCATTCAGTCAATTTGGCGCCCCTAAAATAATCTGGCTGCATGTGTACCCGCAATTTATCGAAATGTGATTCTCATGGAGTTTTCTGATGGTTTATGAACCAGGAATAACCGCCCACCCCTTCAGAGTGTTGTCGCAACCCCTAAAACCTAAAGGAACCACCCAAAACGATGATCCCCCAAATAGTAGGTCAAGTCCCCCCCCCCAAAAAAAATGCGCCATGACCTCCTCCCCGGTGGCCGGTGGGCACTCTTTTCTATGTACCATCCGGAAGTAATTATGGAGTATTCTACTAATTTTATTTTAATACGCAATGCGACAACATAAAAAACAAAACATTAAATGTGCAGAAGGCACAAAAAGTTCAGGCACCAAAAAACGGTTTCATACCATATAATCGTCCCCATCCTAATAATAATACTAGTTAGGAAATGCTTCTTTACTATTTAAACGGCTTTACCCAACCAGAAAAATCACCTGCGACACATTGCTAATGACTTGTTTGTTTGTTTGTTTTACGACCATTTCAGGTCACATAAATATTCGAGTTTATTTGCTATTCTCAAGGATATGTTTCAAACTCTCGTCTAATATGACAGATAGAACAAGACAGCACAACAGATTTTAATATACAAAGAAGGAAATACACCCAGGGCAAGGTGGGAATCGAACCCACGCCTCTTTCTCTCCGCGCAGGGAGGCACCGGAGCCAGTCGATTGGACCGCTCAGCCACTGAGGCCCCTGCTAAGGACTTCTATGTGGTTTTGCATTATAACTTTTGAGACTCTTTACGCCCAGGTGGATCATGAGGCAGCAAGCTTTTGGTCCTACCATATAGTAGTACTGAAATAACTGCTGTTTTAAAAATTTGTAGTTTGAGATAGGTTTTTACATTTGTACTTCTCCAAACTCTATGCATCTTTCTAAAGCATATTGTGCTTTTTTTATTCTCGTCGCTATATCATCATTTGTCACACCTGCAGTAGTTATATTTGCTCCAAGGTAGGTAAAATTTGTAGTTTCTTCAATAGCTTTCCCATTTATGATAATTCCATCTCTTTGATTACTATTAATTTTAAGTACAGTAAATCCCCGTAATACCGCGCCTCAGTATACCGCGGAATCGGATATAACGCGGTTACTATATCTTGTCCCCTGACGTTTAAACCACCCTTTGTATTCCAGATTCTTAGAAATTTTTGAAAAGTAAACATATTTCCTAGTCCGAGTGGTTGCATAAAAGCATAAAACATCGTTTTTTTTTTTTTGTTTTTTTTAAGTGCTGCGTTCCTCCCCTTCCACACAAGTCTACTTTTTTCTCAGAATCTCTCTCCCTTCATAATCCTATCTTGATAGCTTAACAAGATTTTTAAGCCCCCATTTTCTCAGAACACAATTTTTTGTTGCGGTGCTACGGCTTTAGCTTAGGAGTCTCAAAGAGCAGAAAATTTAATCTGAATAACCTCGCACTTGATAGACTGACCGCTCAGTTGGTAAGTGTGCTTCTTGCGCAGCAGTGGTGCAGCAGGAGCGAGTGTATTTCGTGAATGGTTCCGCGGTACAATTTCACTATACCGCGGTTATGGTATAACGCGGGTGCCAAACATGTTCCCGACACCCGCGTTTTAACGAGGTTTTACTGTGGTTTTGTTCTCTTTTCGTTTATACGCAGTTCAACCTCTGTTTCGCTGTCTCTTCTAATCTGGTTGTCTTTAATTTCATATCTTCCAATTTGGCTGTCAGAAGTACAATGTTGTCTGGGTAGTCGAGATCTTCAAGGCAGTCTGTGATGTTCCATCTTATTCCAGTTCTTTAATCTCTCAAGGTGTGTGGCATCGTCCAATCTATTACAATGTTAAACAGCATTCCCGACATCACGCATCCTTGTTTGACTCCGGTCTGAATATCGAAGTTAACGGTAGCTGTTCCATTCACCAAAACCTTCCCATTGCTACCCTCATAAAGATTCTTAATTATGTTTGTGATTTTTCTTGGGAAGCCATAGATCTTTAGGATTTTCCACGAACACTCTCTGTCTATGCTATCGAAGGTTTTTGCAAAGTCTATGAAATTGAGGTACAGTGTTCGTTGAAGTCATTTAATTCAACACTCTGTTCAATAATGTTTGTCAGTGTGAAAATCTGGTTCAGTTTAGTTTTAGACTTTGGCGAGTGCCTGTCAGTCTGAGCCGTTGTGCTGTAAGCTTCGTGCTTCTATTCGTATTTGTGCCGGAAAACGTGATTACCGTTGGTTTTACGGTAATGTGTGAACTCTGTGAGATATTTTTGTGTGCTATCTATATGTAGTGTGAATAGCCTGTAAATAAATTTGTTCTGTGTTTTCTACAAGGAATTTAGTTATTGATTCAAAGAGTGACGAACCCGTAACAATATTATAGCTTTAAAATCTGTTTTTGTTTTTTGTTCAGTCAAACCGAAAAACAATGTCTAAAAAAAATTGTTTTTTTTTTCTAAATTATTTTTATTTATTAAAGCTATATACTAATGTGTTTTGCAATAGCTATAATGCAATTTTAAGTGTTTAAAATGTACTAATTTCTTAATTTTCTTACATTTCTACTGTAGCAGAACTATTTGGCCGAATAGTTAATCAGTGTTTAGCCTTGGTCAAAGTTGATCTTATGGAGTATTCGGCCGGGCCGAGAATTCGTTGCATCCCTACTTTGTATGAGCTGTTAAAAATATTTTTTTAAAACCCTGTAAAAAATATTTTTAAACGGTGCTCCAAAGGTGCGTAGTCTGTCAGTAGACAGTAGACGGGAACCGAAAAGCAATAGTAAGAAAAATTTTAAAAAAGGAGAGAGAGAGAAGAGTGGGGGTGGGGGGTGGGGAGAGAGAAAAAAACGGAACTCGATTTTTTCTAAACTTTTTTTTGATATGCAATGTGGAAAATAAAATTGTTTAGTAATGTTTAAATTAGTTTACTTTCTTTAACTGTCCGTATAATTTGTGTTTCTAACTTTGCAATATTTAATTATTTAATTCTAGAATTTTTATTTTTTGCTCCCGAAATAATGTTTGCAATCAATGTTATTTGCTGCCAAAAAATTGTCCGCGTCGTTATTGTGGATTCCCGTTGGAGAGAGGTTTTTACTACATTACGCCCAATGCTTTGCTGCCGGGGAATTGGAAACTGTCCGTTAGGAGGGGTTTTATAATATTTTTATTATTGTGCGATGATGATTATTTTCAGTCACCTTTATTCCTTGAACATTCCCTCAACACTTATATTTCAGTTTTATGTTTTGCTGGAAAAGTTGTTGTTGTCCTTTCTTTTCAACCGACTTTCACAACGAGGACGGTTATCAGTTCATAATTTACGTATTTCCTTCTTTTTTTTTTGGTTTGTTTGTTTGTTCATCGATAACATCTCACTGGATGTACCAATTTTGACGATTCATTTTTTAAGCAATCGAGGGTGGTCTCCAGTAGGTCCCGTATCTTCGCTTGACCATATTTGATTACCAGAAAAAAGTTATGAGCAGAAACGCAGTTTTTTTTTTGTTTTGTTTTGTTTTTCATCCATAGCTTTTTAATCTTTCTAAACTAATTCTAACTTTTTATTTTTTCTAATCTAACTTTCTAAACTATTTAACTAAATGAACCAATTTTGATGAGTGTTTTTTTTTTTTTTTTTAATTTATAAAAGGTCGTCTAACTCAAATATCGCACACCAATTCGTCTGTATTTGTTTTTTAGAAAGAACGTTATGGGTAAAAAATGAGTTTGTTTTTTAATTGAAAAAGCTTGGCTTAACATATCTTCGTTGGGAAAATTATGAAGGCTTCTATGGAACAAAAATTAAATCCATTCAGTGTGTTTACTCTGGTGACCTTTTATAATCAACTTCAAAATGGAATTTATCGCACAAATGATTAGTTTTTAGTGCCAGTCATTCAAAAAAGGTGTGTCCTGTGATATTTTTTTAAATAAAGTATTTGTATGTATTTACATTAAAAAGAAATAATTAAAATAATTTTTGTAAAATAAAAAAACAACAGAGCTGACTTCAAACTATAAATTGTGCTAAAAAGTTTTTAAAAAATCATGCTCTAAACAACATCGATATGACGTTTAAGCATAATTTTTGAAGTTTGATGTTGAATAAAAGTGGTATCGATGCTGTTTAAAGAATGAATTCATTTTTTGCTTTTTAGCGCTGTTTATAATTTGAAGTCGGTACTATTACTTTTTTTCCAAAATTATTTTATTAAAATTCGTGTAAATAAAGTTTTGTTTGACTGACTTGAAGACTTGTATTAAATTTTGGTTGATTGCGTCACTCAAAAATTTGATATATTGTGACGATTTTTAAGGCAACACCATCATTTTACAGATGGGCTATAGTGTTATTACGACCAGATGAAAAAGAAACAAAAATTACGTTTCTATGTGATTTTCAATGGGCTGACTTTGCCGTGATAACGTCAAAAATTCATTTAGCATTGAAGGAATTCCTGCTAGGAAATAAGTTTTTTTCTAAAGTAAGTATCCCCAATGGCGCTATGAAGTAGAAGGGCGTAATTATAGTACTTAAAAAATCAGTCGCAATTTTTTGGGAGCTTGAAACGGCATGGTAGTGCTTCCAGATAGGCTGCAAAGAGTATTCGAAAGGGCAACAGGGTATACTCGTAAGGGTTACAGGGCGCATCAAAGGGGTAATAAAGGGCTGCGCCCTGCCCAAAAACGTTAGATTGCCCACGTTAAACGCATTTCAGAGGAGATGCAAGGGTGCATGGATTCTAGGGCGTAACTGCCAGCGGGCCGATGGGAAAATCCAACTCTGTATGTATATGTGTGTGTGTGTGCACTTATGTGCTAAGAGCTTATGTGCTTAAGAGCTCTTATGTGCTAATGTTTGAATGTTTGCTGTACAAAGGAATTAGAATGAAGGTCGGCTCAAAATGCAGTCATTGAACTTTTGCACAAGCCCATGGAAAAAGTAACGCACAAAATCCCATTCAAAAACTAATTGTTGTAGCTTTTTTTTTTAAAAATATTTTACCAAAATTTGTTTCGTTAGTAAAAAATAGAAAACTAATCTCATTTTCGAAAATTTTATATCATTCCGAAGCATAAAAAAACTGCGTCTGATAGAATTTTTTTGAAACTGTACTGAAATGCAACGCGGGTTTTAGCGCAGGATCTCTCTCTCTTTCTCTCTTTTTTTTTTGATGAGGATTAAACACAGTCTTATTATTAAATGAAGACTTTGGAGAGAATGAATTTCAATAAATAAAATTGCAAAAACACGACAAAGTGTTCTAATGTGAACTTAATTGTTAATTTTCTGCGACCAGGTTTCATGCATATCTCAATATTATTATTGTAGCAGGCAAGGCCCGGTAATTTTGCTAGTTGATAGATAAAAGGTATTTCAATCGTAAACAAGAAAAAAAAAGGAAAAAAAAAAAAAAAAAAAAAACCTTGATTATTCATTTTTTGATAAAAGCATATTGTCCGATTTCATTCTTGCTTAATGTATGAGACCTTATCTCATGACTTAATTTCTAACGAAAGAAGCCCTATCGTCTTCAAAATTTATTTTAATGCTTAAATGAATTGTGTTAAACTTTAAATAACATTAACAAGAAGTACAGAATCTGATCTTTGAGGTGGCATAGAAATTAAATCCTACTTATTCCTCCTTTTACTTTTCCATTCTGTTTATTGCACGTTTGCTTTATCAATCCTTACAGAATCGTTTGCGTTGTTAAAAGTATTTTGTCAGAGGGCGTTGGCAGTGTTTAATTGTCTCGAGCCTGAAAAGATAATTCTAAAAATAGCTTCAATAAGAAAGTTTATTCGTTGCAGTGGCATAGCTAGACCCGGATTTGGGGGGGGGGGGGGGTTCTTCAGGAGAAGTGAGATAATTTCATTGTTTTACAAAAAAAAAAAAAAAACTGGTCAAATTCTAGACAATCTTTACCATTTGGGGGGGGGGGGGGGCTTTATCCCCAAAACTACTCCCTTATCTACGCCAGTGATTCGTTGCATTTTTCAAGCTTAAGTATTTTTGTTTTCAAATTCTTATAACGGCTCCTGATTGTTGTTACACATTTGTTAAAAACTTCGTCGTGAAAAAATTAATAAAACAACATAATTTAATTTTGAAAATTTTCTGATGTTATTAGTATTAAGTTTTCATTTTCCATTTTGAATTTTAAAGTATTTATTTTTAAAAATAAAGCCCTTTTTTGGCTTAAATAGAATATGTTGAAAAATTCTGAAATTAAATGAATGCCAGGAAATAAATCAAATCAAATACTAAATTAATTAATTTAAATTTTTTAGAAAATACTAATATTTGCGATAAAAATAGTTAAGAAAGGGAATTTCCAGTGTTAACGTATGATTTCAGATTTAAACCTTGCGCAGATAATTGCGTATACTAATGCAAAAGGGGGGAAACACTGTTACGATCTCGTTTAATGCGGGGGAAAGATCCGCCAAGATCAGCAGCGCACAGAGTTTCTCCCTTTATTCTCTCTTCGGCCGTGAACAAGAGAACACTGTAATTTGCGTGCTTGCTAAAGGAGAAAAATGTGCTTGCAAAAGCATTTTGTTCACTATTGGATTACATAGATTTATTAAAACAGTCACAGTGAGTAAAAATTTCATTTATTACTAGTAATTATTTTCAATAGTCTATGTTATTAATTACAAATTATGTACATTGGTATGATGTTTTTTTCTTTCTTGGTAGTTGGAGAGGACAATGACAAAATATGTATTTAAAAATAATAATATTAAAATAAAATAAGAAGGTAAAATTAAAATCTTAAAACACAGGCAATGAATTAATAAACTAAAAGCTGTTACTGAAATCTATTTTATACGGGTTTGCTTCCCCCTTAGGTAGCCACAATTTATCAATTAAAGGAATATTTAAAGGATTTCAATATAGGATATGCATATATAGAGAGAGAGAAAAAACATAAAAACTGAAATTATTGATAAAGACGCCTTTTAAAAAATACAATAGACAAAAAATACCTATAAAAAAAAAAAAAAAAATACAAATCACAATATATTTAATATTGTGAAAAATATATATTTAATGTATATATATATATATATATATATATAGTTATGCAGTTAAGCATGTTTAGCTTTAATTCAGATGAAAATTGTTACTGAGCGTATGCATTTTTTAAAACTTAATTGCACCTTGTACATAAAAACCCCAAGAATTATTTCCAAAAAAAATTTGTATTATTTTCGTAAGCAGTTTTGAATACTCGAACTTATAGAAGAATAATTCTGAATGTACTTGATTAAGAGAATGTAAATGCTTCACTTTGAATGTTTCAATAGCTAATTTGGTTGCAGAGAAATACTTAAAAACCTTTTTTTTTTTTTTTTTTTTCAATGATAATAATAGATTAAAATTTATGCTTATTCTATAAAGTGTAATAAGTATTTTTTTAATTTGAGGTTGCTCATTCACTTCTAAATTGGATCATATTGTGATATTATTGCGACTAAATTTTAGGAGAATATTCTCGAGTATTCTCCTTCGAGTGAATATTCTTGAGAATAACCCCTTAAATGTTCTCCAAAAGATTATTACCGAGATCTTGCAGCTCTAGCTAAAAGTTAATCACAATGAACTTAGTGTCGAATTTTGTAGAAGGGATGGGCACTTGAAACGTTTTGTAAGGTGAGAGAAAATTATTGGGCTGTTTCTGCCTTATCACACAATTAAACATCCAAACCCAATAAATCTCTCTTATTACAAAAAGAACACTTGTACTACAAAATAACAGAATGGAGAACTAAATTTAGAACTCAAAATGTAGTATTTTGCAAAGTTCTTACAATTTAAGAAATACAGATAAGCTTTTAAATGCAAGAATAAATTGTGCCAACACCCCCTCCCAAGAGTGATTGCGCTCCCCATCAAAAGTTGCGGAGCATTCTCCCTCCCCCAAGAACGATTTTCCCAAAATACTAAACCCCTTTAAAAATTTCTACGCACAGTCTCCCCTCATTCACGTAGACACTCCTGAATAGAGTATACTGTATCTCTAAAGGCTTCTGGAATTTTGTCAGTTATTTTGTTGCAAAAAAATTATAATTTTCAAATATGTTATATTAAAATTTATGGCAATAAATTATTGATAACTTTTTACGATATTAGGGGAAAATTCATTAAAAACTTGGTGCGATCTTTTTTTTTTTTTTGTAACATTTTAATGTAACAGAAGTTTTCTGGAAAACTTAAAAATTATCAATCCAATATTAGCCTAACAAAAAAAGGGGTAAATAATTAACTAATAATGAAGTATTTTTTAAATTTTTTAATTGATATCACTATAACTCGAAAGTCAATAGCTACTAAACACCAACAAAAAAAATAAAAAATTCTGTTGTAAAACAGAGGAGAAAAGGGTTCTTAACTATTTTGCTTTGCCTTTATATATAGATAATTACTTATTGTACATCGCTTACAATTATTATTATATCAAGTATGGCAGGAACCCGTCATTTTTCTGCATTAGTGGATTGTCTTCCAAAAGTGCTGGGATTTTAATCCAAAAGTACAGTCCAGTGATCTGCAGAATTCAAGACCTAAAGGCTCAGGGCCTTTTTTTTTTCTTTCCGAGATAAGCCTTGTAAAAACGTTAAAATTAGGCAGGGGAGATTAGGGGATGTTTTAAATTTGAGATGGAGTAGTTTTTCCTTTCTTTTCCCCCCTCGAGATAAACTTGGAAAAACGTGGAAATCAGGCTGTAAGTGCAGGAAATTTTTTTTAAATTGAGATAGGAAAGCTTTTAATATAGAAAGGTTTTGCTTCTTCTTTTTTTTTTTTTTTTTTGAGATATAAACTTGGACAGTTATTTGGGATATTAGGAGGGTAAAATTGCCTCACCTAAGCACAATGTATTTATACATGTGTTTATGTATTTTGTTGTTCTATACCTATACTATGCATTAACTACATATTCGGAAATGATGGGCCTGAACTTGGAAAACACGTTGAAATTAAGTCACAAATGCAGACGAAAATTAAAAATGAGATAGAGAGCTTTCAAGACATAAAGGTTTTGAGGGTTTTTTTTTTTTTTTTTCAAGATAAACTTTGAAAAACCGTTGAAATTAGGCAACAAGTACAGGGAAATTTTTAAAAATTGAGACAGAATAGTTGTCGAAATAATGGAAGTATTGGGGAGCTTTTCTTCAAACCCCCTCCCCCGGAGACAAACTTGAAATAACTTTGAAGTTAGGCTACAAGTAGCAGGAAAATTAAAAAAAAAAGATATAGGGAAGTTTCCGAAACAAGCAGGTTTGAGATGTACATGGGTAAACTGTATTTCAATTTCACAACTCCTCGTTCTTCCATTTTTTATTTCGCGCTCTTCAACGCCGCGCTATCGCCTCCCCTCTTCCGCATTTGAAGTATTCCGCATTCAGTTCATGTTCCTGGATACGTAATTGGAGTGTTAATCCTTTCTTTGTAAAGCGCAACTCCTCCCTTCTAAATCCTGATGAATCAATGAGTAATCTGCAGTTAAAATTCTCATCGTACATCATAGAAGATTAGTAACAGAAGTCCCATGGATCATTTTTGAGTGTACTTCCGAGGCGTTTCTTTGACAGATATGACATATATGGCTAGTTATGGATAAATCATTAAAGTACTATGTCTGTGCGTGAAGTGGATTTTGAGAAGAAAAAAAAGATTAAATTTGCTTTGTAATGAATCCACTTGCTCGGAGGATTTTATGGGAGATAACACTTCCATTGACATAGTACAGCGTGCACTTTTTTGTGTTTGATAGTTAATCTCAAGCTTTTTAAAATTGCCACCCAATTTTCAGAAATGTAATTTAGTTACAGTTCGACCACGACGCTCTGACATTTGGCATGACAAGAAAAGGACGATTCCATTAGAGTTTTAGGGAAGTTCGTTCTGCAGGTGCATTTATTAACATGCGAATCAGAATGTTTGCTTTCTGTTTGTTGAAAGCAAGTAAACTTATAAACTGGCATATAGCATCCGTTCGAAAGAAATCAAGTATGCTAAACGAAATAAAACGAGATCAGAAACGGCACTTTCCTTATACCAGCAGTTCCTTCCTTGAACTTGAATGGGTCCTTCTTGGCACTCTGCCAGGCAGATTGCTTTCGGTGATAGTAGAACTGTACTCATCTCCACACGGCGCATTGAGGATTTTCAGAAGTGGTGGACTTGCGGCAAATAGTCCGTTAAAAAATCAAATAAAAAATAAATAAAGAAAGAAAGCGGGGAGCACTTTTTGAAAAACATTTCATATTTACTTCACACATTTATTTTAATGTGACATATTAAGCACTTTTAAATAAACAGCACATGTCTTTATCAAAGGAGGTCAGGTGAGTCAAGAAGAAACTCTTGTAAAATCAATACAACTTCAAATATTTTATTTTAAAGCTGAAAAGGTCTCATCATTTTTGAAGTTATACCTACTTATCTTAGTGCGATGAAGGTAAAATTTCAACATAATGACGTCACAACTTGGGGATGAGTTACTGCCAAATTTTGAGCCTTATTTCGTTGCGTCTGCCACAATTTTTTTTTTTTTTTTGTTGTTGTTTCATTTCAAATACTAAATATTAAAATAACTTAATAAACTTAGATGTGATTACAAATCCTCAGACTTACTTTAAAAACGGTGGAAGAGGTTTAGTCTAATAAATAAATTCTTTGAGTAATTGTGAAAAACTGTGCTCGACAGGCATCACAAAAAGAGGACTTGGTTCTCACAGCATGTTTTTACATAGTAATTCAAAGTTATATATATATATATATATATATATATATATATATATGTCTCTAATTCATCCTATATCTTTAAGGAAGCTATGAAGATGTGAGCACACCAAAATTTATTAAATTATTTTCAGTTTTAGTACATTATTTGGCTGTCACTAGATCGATATTAGAAGATCATTTTCCTTTTGTGTTATGTCAGTGACTACTATTTTTTGTATGCATAAATAACACTGTGCAACAAATGTAAACTTTTTTTTTTTGTCCTTTAGATGAAACTATGTGATTCTATATAAACAAAAGGTGCTTGATTCAAATATCCAAACCAAAATGGTTCATCACGTACCATTTTTACTGGAGACCCACTTCTCATATTTATACAATTTGGCTGTAGAAGAATGTAACTGAGACTTACTTATTGAAAACACAAACACTAAAATGATTTTTTTTTTTTTTTGGCCGTTTCATCTTGTGGGCATCTGTTGGTTTGCCCTGGTAACAGATTAGCAATATTCAATTCGTATACTTCCAGTCTATCGACCGCTGAAACGCTTTTCAAACACAGAAAATGATAAAATATTTCCCCATGCTCATCATTAATTGCGCCAAGGTTTTCAGAAAAAAAAATCCATATGGGAGTCCAAAAAGTGTAGTTTTAATGAAATATAGCAACCTATAATACAAAAGCATTTTATCATGTCACCAACAAGATTTTCGTAGTTTTCAGCTTTCTCATTTCCAAGGAAACTTATTTAAAGGCCATCCAGGCGGATTTTTTGGCTTCTGACTGTTTGTTCTCATACACTTCATCATGGAAGCAAAAAGTATGGAGACGTTATTCTTAGACTATTGACGTTAGTTTTCCCGGAACTTTCAAAGCACTTATGAAGCTAATTGATTCATTGGTACTTTGATTGTAACCCAACAACTGACCATTTACACTTAATTAAACATGCCGAGCACGAGGTGTTTATATGAATCACTGGGGCCCCCTTAGCTTAACCCGTCTACTGGTTTGTCTGCAAGTCTACAGGCTACTAATAGTTAGCCACATCTGGTTTGCCCGTACAACGTACGGGCATTTATATTTTCTCCTTCCTTGTTTTTATTTTACCGTACTGTTGATTGACTGAAAGAGATTTCAGTATTAGACCCTCAATTGGTCAATGTTTTCACCAGAAATGTACTTAAAAGCCGTATATATTTTTTTGTTGCATATAATTAAACTCCAAATTGCGGATAAAAGGAAAATGAAAGCATTTTTTTCTTTTTAAATATTATTTTCATAAATAGGGAGTGTAATTTAAAAAAAAAATTATTTTATAAGTATGGAACGCAAATGCCCCTAAATGTTTGCTTTTCAATTACAGAGTGTACAACAATGAAGACTTTTACAAATGTCAAGAACAGTTATCTAAAAATAATGAAAAGTAAGAATTGGTAATTTTTTTTATATAAGCTGTGACTGCAAAAAGCAAACATTTAGTGGGATTTGTTTTCTAAACTTATAAAATTAAAAAAAAAAAGTTCAATTCATTATTTATAGAAATTATAATTTTGAAAAGGCTTTGATTTTCCTTTCATGCCCAGTTTAGAGTTTAATTATATGAAAAAATAAAAGTTTTTTATGAACATTTATGGTAAAAGCTTGACCAGTTACAGGGTCAAAAGCGATTCCAGATTACTAGGACATAATCGGAAAGAGTACTATACCGATCAATAACATCCATACCCTGCTCGAGATCTGAATTTGGGCCCATAGTTCTGGAGCATTGTACTCTGCCGCCTATACCATTCAGGGGTTCATCGTGAACTAATAAATAATTTCCCTTATTTGCTCAAAGAAACATTTCCTTCAACATGTTACCTTCTAGACGTGTATATTCACGAATCTTAAGTTAGTTGAAGGGCCTAATTTCTGAAAGGCTGTAAGGAAAATATTCACTAAAGTCCCAAAGGAATTAAAGGTCACCTTCATTATGTAATAGTTCATCAGTTCACTTATTAAAGCAATCGGAACATTTCTTGAAAGTTGGACCGAAGAAAAAAATGTGCGGAAAGTTCGAACGCTTTATTACATCGGTCTTCCCTCACCTCAATATGCAACAAGTCGTGACGGTCAGACAACGGGAAAATGTGTTTTGCAGCACGCTAAAAGGGTGCTCCCAGACGATGGTTTTGGAATGTGCACTTGAGGAAAAGTTCTTTCAATTAAAAAGGTGGCCTCTGGAATAATTGCGGGTTGGAAAAATTCATGCCTTTTTCGGAATTTAATTCATTTTAATTCATTTATTTGAAGGAACTGACTTTGCTTATTTTTGTTTGCCGTTACATGATTTAAGTCAGTTGATCTTGAGCAGCCACTTTTTTGAGTTGCTCCGCTTTGACTTCCAAGTACTTGCTCCGGCTCCGTTCCATGCACCGAATAACATGCTTCTAATGAGAAATCAACGTGAAATATTTTCGGAGAATATATTCCCTTTTAGGTTAATTTTTGCAAAACTTTTATTTTCAAAGGAAGAAGCTTGAGTGAAAGTTACAATAATCACTTTAAAAGAAACCAACTTGATCACGTAATAAAGCTGCTGTTAACTTTTCTAGATCATTCCAAACATAGAATTATTCTAAATAAATGCAAAATGGCTATTCCACTCGCAAAAGTGCAACATCAAAATTCCGTAAGTTATAATTTTCGCGAGATAACTTGTTCGAACTCTTCCCTCTGGAACGTGATGGCATAATTGACAGTACCAAAGGAAATATCATCAAGTAGCTGATCCAAATACTTGAGTGAAAATGCTGTTGTTCTAACGGATTTTCGCTGGTAATTCTGACGAAAAGCATTTCATGCTGTTTTTGAGACATTTTCATTCCATTCCTCAGGCGGCAATCGAGTAGCGATCCTTCAAGGATAGTTGCACAAACACTCCGGGGCTTTCTGAGCTACTGCGTTCGGAGTAATCAAGAGTTGGAGTGATTTTATGTGTTGCTTCCATTGGGTGAGCATGTAATTGAGGTTGTTCCAATATTCTCTTCCTGATTTACATGCTGAGATGGAAATGAAACATTTTGTTCTGTAGATTCTTGTCTTACTAGAAATAGTTGTTCTATTTTAGCTTTAACAACTGATGTAAATGTGGCACATTTATTGATGATATTCCGTAAGTTATCCATTATGCTAGAATTTTACCAAATATCTGAGAAAAGGTAATTTATGGACAATAACTAATTAAATAAATAAATAAGTAAAATATTAAAAGAAGATAACATATAAATTATAATTTCCAGAGTTTGATTTAAAATCTCGCCAGTCTTAAAATGTCAAGGTGATGAAAAAGAAAGTTCAGGTGACGATTTACTGGGTCTTATAAACTGACAATATTTTTTATTTTGTTAAATTCTTTAGTCTGTCTGTGCCATATATTGATAAATAGCTAAAAGGTTACTTTTCAGAAAAAAGGTTTAACTATAAAAATGTGCCTTATTCTCGTTGCGCCTTATAGTCTGTGAAATACGGTATCAATACCTAGGAATATACGTATATATATATATATATATATATATTCATAAATAATAATCGGTGTTTTTAAAAATAATAAAATGATATAAGAAGCAGATGTTTGTTTCATAGTTAATTGATGAGACTCGAGAGACTCATTCTACACTAAAATTTATAAATTTATTTTCCACATTTTTGGCACCTTAGAGGAAAGATGACTTCATGGAGGACTTTGAAAGGTTGCTTCCCTCTTAAAACGGAAATAAAAATCATTTTTATATTATGAAGAAAAGTTTTCACTTAACGTAAATGTGTGTTTTCTGTAACATAGGTATACAAAACTTTGTGTCTTAACAGGCTTTTCTTGATGAAATTTACTATCTACAGAAAAATAATCTTTTAAATTTTCTGCAATATTATCTTCTAGCAAGAGCCGGCACGGTGGCGTCGTGGTAAGGAGCGGAGCTCGTACTCCCCATGTCGTATGATTATGCGGCATGTAAAAGATCCTTTGAGTAGATATATGGTTTGGATGCTTTCGGCTAAATTAAAGTCCTAGTGCAATTTCGCATCAACAGAGTCCGGGTGCTCGCCCTTCGAGGTGGTGGAGGACGTCATTTTCATGCGGCGATGGTACCACACTCATTGGGGTAACGCTGAAAGAGATGGTACCAATCTGGGCGAAAACTTATTTGACTGCTTCACTACTTCAGCAATAAAGGACCGAACTTTATGGAAGTACTTAAAATTTTTACGATTTGGGGCCCCCTCAGACGTGGGGTCCCGGGGCAGCTTCCCCGTATGCCCCTGCTTTAATCGGGGCTTGATTGGCAGGATCCAACAGCAGCTGATTAGAAATTTTAAAAAAATCTTATAGCAAGAAATAATTCTCAAAAATAACATCGAATTCTGGAATCCGATCCAATGACATTCCAAAATGTAGGAATCAGTGTCAGAAAATCAACGCAGAACTTCGATTTCGAAATTTATTTTCTGTGGTGTCGGGTTGTTCGGCGCTTGGCGAAGCTTTACTGCATCTCCGTGCCAAAATAATTCAAGGGCGTGCGAAGAGCTCGATTTCGAAGACAGTAGAAATGCGCTCGAAAGTTATATTGTCTTCGACAGCCACCCACCCTGACACGCACTGTCATTTTAAGCCAAAATAAATAAACCAAAAAAAATCTACGAAGAGGCTGTTTCAAAGATACAGTTGTTATCCTCCCTTCTGAACGCTTTTATATTTAGCTTCCACGAACCTCAACCGGTGCCACAGATTTTTGTAGCAGGTAACTGAAAAACTTGTGCACGTGTTAATTTTATTCTTTTGCTGTATGCTATTACCTAATGTTCTGTAAAAACTGTTTTTAGAAGGTTACAACAAAGAATGAAATCTCGCTGCTCAGTTACTAAAAGAAATACGGCATAAAAATAAAAATATTGTGGTTTTGCTAATTGTTATGCAATTATTTGGCACTGTGCTTTGAAAACGAAAATGGTAAAAATAATGCATTAATCTAAAAGGAATTTCAATTGTTACGGGAATTGCGTGTGACAATCAGATTCTCTCACCGTGACTCAAAGCTAAATATCAAAACTAAACATTTTTTTTACATAAAAAAACAAGTCAAGTAACATTATATACAAAAACTATTTTCATTTCTATTATACTGCTTTAAAATATAAGAGCTTTTACCAACGGCGGCGATCTCTATAATCTTTAAGTTATCCGCGTTCTTTTTTCATAGGCACAATCTCTATGAAAAAAAATCAATCGTTCAAGTTGAGCGGTACGTTGCTGCTGTTTATGGAAATAATTCACTCAACACAAAGAGAGGATGAACATAAGGCGAAATTTTAAGAATTCTTTCTGTACATGCGAATAAATTCAATAAAACATGGGTAAATCATTTGGAGCGATTCAGTTTTTGAAAAATAGCAAAACAGAAGTATCCTCAACTGAACGAAATCAAAATTCGCAATTAGTGCTAGCTCTTAGGTGCAAAGGCATCATTTTTCTTTTCATTTTTTTTTAAAAAATTTTTGCACTAGAACTACGTTTACAGAATACAATTCGGTGAGCACTATATTTTTTCAAAATTATAATCATATTCCCATTTAGCATTGTTTTGAATTCATTTAATGTTTTTATGATACTATTATCTATAAAACGCACTTGAAGCAGCAGGTCTATTTTAGCATTTGAAGTCAGTGACCACATAATCAGGACTGTTTTTGGCATCCTACTGAATGAGCCTTTACTTTATTTTTCCTAACTTCTTTTCCTACTGAAAGGAATAAATAATTCATAGGAGGAAAGAAGTATTTTCCTATAGGGGGGGGGGGGGATTCTTGCAAGTCAGTGATTCTAGAGTCGTCAAAAATTTTTAAAAATAATAATAATGACAATAATAATAAAAATGAGCTAAAGATTTGCAATTATCTTAATAAAATTATTACTTATTGTTTGACAAGAAATTAGCCTTTTAATTAATTGTAAGTGAAAAATTTATCAGGTTCCAGTTTTTTTTTCTCCCCTCCTTCAAATCATTTTGTTCTCTTGCAAAAAATGGTGTCGATGACAAGTAATTAAATATTCAAGGGACAAAAGATTTAGCAATTTTTCTTCACTTGAAAAGAAAGACAAATAGAGTAATATATAAGTGCTTCACTCACACACCTTCGAAGATACGTTTGATGCTGCTTTTTTTTTTAACCTCTGCTTAATTTGGCCACAAGCGTGCAAAAGTTCGAACTTCTGTAATTTCTTCAATTGAGAGCAATTTTGAAACCCAAGTAGTAAATGTAAAAAAATGCCAGAAGCGACTTACACTTCATTGAACTCGCGTCACATTTCATTGAAATTTTAAGAAAACAAGCATCGACACAGCCATGCTATGATACAGCTATCTCACATTTGTATTTCAGAAAACTGATTTATTTATGTCAGATGCTGGCTATGATGAAGAGGCAGATTCTTGTCAAAATTATTTGAAATTCTTTCCTTGAATGAAGCATGTCAGTGTAATTTCGAAGGTGGTTTTTTTCTTTTTTTTTTTAAGCTTTAACCTTTTATAGTTCTACCATCAACCAAAGCGATCTCAATGGCAGAGTGGAGAGAAGAATCCATTCAGGTTCAAGGGAGGAACTGCTGGTTTATGGAATGTGCCGTTTATGTTCTAGTTCGTTTAGCGTACTTAATTTCTTCCGAATTGATCCTATATGCCAGTTTAGAAATTTAGCTGCTTTCAACAAACAGAAGCAACCATTTTGATCCGCGTACTAAATAAACGCACCTGCAAAACGAACTTCCCTAAAACTCGAATGGATTCGTTCTTTTCTGCCATGCGCAGAAGCGTGCAAGTGTCGAAATTCCGTGGTCGAACTATACAATGCCGTTTTGCATATCTGCTAAGCTAAGTTTGAATTGGGTTTTTCATGCTGTTGTCTATAATTTGAAAGTGATTTAACCAACTGTAAAAGTGCTTGCTTTAGTAAGCAAAAAATATTGACCACCAGCCTGCCCAGAATTTTTTGCTCTGTTTCCTTGACCAACCCTTTTTAGCATAATAACAATTGCCATTCTTCACTTTAAAAAGTGTGTAGTGAAGAGTTAGTATTTACACTTAGTTTTTCACATCAGGTAGGGACGGTGTACCGTACCAGGCCTGTACCTGTAAAAAAAAGGAGTGTGATAAGGGGTCACACATAAAACATTTGCGACTGTCTTTAACAAAACTTAAAATAATCCATATATATATTTCACTTAACGTGGACCAGTTACGATTATATTTTGCGGTACGATACGATACTGACATCATGCAAAAGAAAAACAACTATGGCAAACGATATTTTAAAATTTGTTTAATGATTAGCATAGAAAAGTAATGTAATATTTGTCTTTATTATCGTAACTTATAGATTTTAACAAATGTATTTATATTTCGTAACAAGTATTTCCGTTCTTAACTCAATTTACGACTCTTTGAAGTGGCAACACCTTAGTTTGTTTATATCGAGCGATCATTCTCGTGTTTATATCTAGAGACTTTTTCTTAAGGTTTTCGAATTTTACTTAACGTGACCAGGTATGATAAATTTTACAGATTGAAAGGAATAAATAATTCCTTTCAATCCGGATAAATTTTACGAACGATGCGATACTGACATCATACAAAATACACTATGACAAAACGATATTTAAAAATTTGTTTAATGATTAGCATGGAAAAGTAACATACTATTTTGTATTTATTATCGTGAGTTTGGACTTTAACGAATTTATTTCTATTTTTTTAAAGTACTTGCATTCATAGCTCAATTTTTAATTCCGATTCTTTGGAGTGGCAACAACTTTGTTTATATCGAGCTATCATTCTCAAGTTTGATTTTGAACTTATAGCCCGCAGATGTTCTGCAGGGAATCCAGCTTTTCCCATATAATTTTCTGTTGCTGGTAACATATACTAGTTTACATTGTTATTGATTTATAGCGCGTTGAAACTTTATACTTCTTTATGAATCACCCGGTATATTGGGTTAATTGTTGCAATAAAAATTTAAATAGTACATCATAATAACCTTAAAGCAAAAACGTGTACGCTCTACAGATTTAATGTAGATTTTGAATTATAAATCATATTCTTAAGCAGATCTGTTACACAGATATGTCCCACCTGTCATGCATTGCAACTACAAGCGTCAGAAAATTGGAAAATATTTTGCCGATTTTTTGAAGATTTTTCATTTTTGCAGCTTTGAGCAGATTTCGAGCAGATACTACTGTTTAAGATGTGAGTTCTAGATAAATCTTTAAGAAAACTCTTCCACTCACACATTTTCTAAAAGAGCACTTGACATTAATGGCTAGATTCTCTTTTTACGGACGGCAGTCTTTGGAGTGCGTTCAAGATCTTAATTATATACTTGAAAGAGCGTCACTCTCTCTTAGACGGTTCACGTGGAATCCCACGCTGTCTGTCAAGAATCAAAGAACATGGTTGTCTCTAAAATATATTGTACGCGAGGGGGACTTGTAGTACTTCATGAACTCAACCAATCCCTCTTTTAATTGTAAATGCAATTAGTGTATTTTTAAAACAGAAGTTGGGGGAATGAACTATAAATTGCGCATACTAAGACAGTGATATATATTTCTTGTATTTATTCCAATATGTGAACTGAATAAATACTGATAAGAATAATATCCCAGAGCTAAAATTATTCTAATATATATCTTGTTAATGTCTTTCTTTGTCTAATACATAATTATAAAATACTGTGAAAAAGAGCTGTTAGAAAAGCAAAACTTTTGGCATTGTAAATACTACTTATTTCATCATTTTCTCAAGATTTCTTTTCTCTCTTTCTTGGTCAGTGTCCGGAATTTCTGACCCTCGTCTGGATTCTATCAATTCATTGAAGATGATACTCAGAAACTTCAACAATTACCAAACTATATGGAGTCCTTTTCCCAGATAGCTAACAATACACCAAGAAGTTTTACGTTTAAAAATGTCAACATCTTCTGTGAAACCCAAAGTTCCTCAGGTAAGTAAAAGCAACTTCGTTCATCGTTTACATTATTACCCTTTTTAGCGGTGAGAAACACTTCTAATGCAGTTTTAGGACATATTACTGCTGTTATATATTGGTTAATGGAAATACTTGTGCTAATGCATGACGAAATTTATATACCGTAGAGTCCTTTTTGTTGGCAACCTTCAAAAAGTATTTTGTGAGGTTCATTGTGATATTCATTTTCATTTTCCTGAAGGTTCTATGCCTTCGTAAAGTACGTACTTTTCCTATGTTCAAGGTAGTTTGGATAGTTTATTCTCTGTTAGATTCTCAAGCAAGTCGACAGGGTGGCGTAGTGGTAAGGCGCAAGTCTCGTACGCCCAAGATCGCAGGTTCAAACCTGGCCCAAGTCGGTGGATTTTCAAGATGCAGAAAATCGTTTGCGCCCATGTCACATGATTGTGCGACATGTTAAAGATCCCTTGAGTATCCGTTGGCATGGATACTCTCGGCTATATTAAATACCTAGTGCAAGTCGAAGCAAATGAGAGCTCAGGGGCCGCCATCTAGCGGTAACTGAGCGTCCAAATTCTCGGTGGCAATGGCATTCACCGACAGTGGGGCTACTTGAAAAAATGGATGCCGATTACCGGGGTGCGCACTAGGTCTGCAAAGGCTGATGACCATACGCAGCCCCATTAGAAAGAAATAAAGATTCTCAAGCAAACGATGCATACAAGTAGAGTTCTGTATTTTCTGAGGAAACATTCGTACTTATAACCGGCATGGTAGCGTCGTGGTAAGGCGCGGGACTCGCACTCCTCAGGTCAAGGATCGAGCCTGGTAGTAACGGTGACTTTCAAGATGCAGAAAATCGTCTGTTTTCGACACTTTTCTGTATTAACACAGATAGCTTACTAAGGGGAAAAACTTCTTTGAATGCCATATTTGTACTAATAATACGAGTACGAAGTAATAGTACTAATACAAGTATTATAGCGAAAAAGTAATTTTGTCGGCAACAATTGTCTCATCCAAGCAGTGAAAAAGGTAGTTAGTTGGGATGATTCATCGACATAACACAATCATTTAACTTGTATAATACACCCATATACCTGTTCCGCAATTTCAGATATGAGCTGGAAATCTTTTATCAACTGATAGCAGATAAGCAATGAGGAAGGCGTAATATTACACCAAATATTGTTTAAGTCCAATAGAAAAATATACATGAGTTCCATGTGGATTGTTGAATCATGCGATCTAGGTAAAGCTTACAACAGTTCTGTATCCGTCGGAGGACGTTCTTTTATATGTGATCGATATCTAATTAACTACTACTACTAAATGTCTTTTGAAAAATGGACCTAACTATCTTAAATTACTCAAGTTCAAGATCATTAAAACCAATTAAATGTCATTTTAAAGTACCCCAAGATTTCAGCAGATTTTGTTAAATATCTTGAATTTTAATTCAAATACTGAGAAACAAGCTTTTCCTATTTGGAAATTTCGTTATTGAACTCACCCTTAGTTAAAAAATGATTAGCTAAAATACTATTTTTGTATGCAATTGTTATTTTCTGCGCCGACTCCCCCTTGGATTTGCTTGTTTGTTTTTTATTACACGGTTTTATTAAAATTGATTTGTCACGGAAGTTTGTTACGCGGTTTTCGACCACTATTACTGAATAAATTATCTTCAAACTTTGCACACAAGCCTATGTTCGATGACAATACAATATTCCATCTATTTTATAATTTATTATAATGTTAATTAGAAAAAAAAAATAATAATTTTGGCTCTGAGGAAATTATCAGAAATATTAATTGTGGAATGGCAACGATAGCTTTGTTTGGATTTGGCCATATTATTTAACTTGGGCCTTCAGTGGCTGAGCGGTCTAATCGACTGGTTCCGGTACCTGCCTGCGCTCAGTGAAGAGGCGGCGGTTCGATTCCGACTTTCCCCTGGGTGTATTTCCTTCTTTGTATAGTAAATCTGTTGTAATGTCTTGTTCTATCTGTCATATCAGACCAGAGTTAGAGGCACATCCTTTAGAACAGCAAATAAACTCGAATATTTATGTGACCTGAAATGGTCGTTAACAAACAATTATTTAACTTGATTTGTCACGGAAGTTTGTTACGCGGTTTTCGACCTCTATTACCTAAATAAAACCGTGTAACTTAAAACATTTTTATAATCTTGATTTATTCTAGTTTTTTTTCATCTTGAAACCATAACCTGAAGATATGTACGCTGGGCTACATGATATTATTTCTAATCTATATTGACAAGTCCTATCTGCATTTCATTCTTTATAGATAACCCAGAAACCAAGACCTTCAACAGAATGGACATCCCAGCAAGAAGGGTTACGGCGAATGACTTTGTTGAAGCAACGTAAAATTTCCGCGCAGTTGAAGGTGAGCTATCATGTTTATGTACATTTACATACATTTACAAACGTCACGATGTTGCACAATTCACGGCGTTTTTAACAACTTTCTCACTAAATTAATCATGAGTATATCTAAGTATAGAATCCTTTCCGTATTATTTCATCCGCTGAAAATCTCTCTGTTGTTTCTTATACCCTGGCGTAGGAAAGCCTACACCAGGTCCACAAGATCATGTCGCTGAATGCGACTAATCCACATGGCTAAAGGTGAGATGCAGCTCCACTTGAGCGAGGAACCACGAAGGCTGAAGGCTGACTAAACCTCATTTATGTGGTCTCTTAAGTTTTGAACCAGCTCCCAGATGAGAGACCGTCACCTGGGGGTTGGCACCCCCAGAGGTATGGTTTCACTTGGAGGACATTGGAGCCATGAAAATCCCTCTGCAATAAATAAATAGTAGTTAATCATTTATAACTGAAGACATTGATAATCCAAATACAATACTGCCTAAATAATTCAACCCCGAAAATACATTAAAATGTAGCCGTAAGTTCCACCTTTTGATCTTTTGGAACGTTAAGAAAACTGAGCTTTTATTTATTCTCGTTCTGTGGTTTCATTATATGGTCATACAGTATAAAACCCTCTTCAAAGGTTTACCGTAAGGTTGAATTTTTTAATGCATGAGCACCTAGAGTAACGTCTCCCAACCGGTGGTTCGCGAACCTCACATGTTCGCGTGGTGTAGAAATTGGGTTCGCGAAAATAATATTGCAAAGGCGGAATTTGTAATTGCTAACGCAAAAGAAATACGAAGTAATAAATTTACATATGTATTAGGACGGAGTGTAAAAATTATTTTTTTTAAATAAATTGTTTTCCTGATAATGCATAAAAGTTGGTTACTGGCATAGGAAGCATACGTACAAAATTTGAAATGCACTTATTTCTGCTGTTAACTGTTTGCAAAAACTTGAATCTCAAAGTGGTATCGACAGAAATTCATTGATTTATTTTAACTTTTGAACGCATGTTTCTCCAACCATTTCCCGCTTTTTCCTCGCTAACGCGAAGGAATAGTCGGAAATAAGAAAATGCACTAAAATGTATATTGCATTATGTTCTGTTGATTTCTCATATACAGATAGATGAACCTGAAGATATATTTATTCATTAATTTAAAATTTTGTACTCACATTTATCAAACTTTATTACAAATTTTGCGAATTCTGTATATTTCAACCCGAAAATGGAATCAAACGATATTTATTGATTCATTCAAAATTTTGTACGTATATTTCTCATGGCATCCCATAACTTTTTCGCACTATTAGGAAAATAATTGATATATATTTTTCGCGACTACATATGTTCAAAAAGAACAAATAATAAAAAAGTGATTTTAGTTTCTGTTTAAACTTAGACGTTTTGTAATTATAATTTCATTTCTTGTTAGGAACTATTGTGCAACGTGGAAAATAAATGTGCGCCGTTTTCTTTCGGATCTTATTTTTTCGGATACGAGTACGTATCTCTTTTCTTATTAATAGCAACTACGAAAATTAGTATGTTAGGTAAGTCGTTTTTTTTTCTTTACTGCTCGTTGAGTTTCTAAGATGCGTAATGTAAGTGCATAACATTTATTGCGTGTTCCTCTACTTGAATTATTGATCACATTTCGAATAAAGAGAGTAGGGAAAATTATGTTAGCCATTGCTTCAAAATATTAATTAATAAAATATATTAATAATTTGTATTCGTTTTATACCACGTGATGAGGAACAAAATGGAAATTAATGTTAAAAATTTAAAAAATGTTTTTTCACGAAAAGAAAACGTACTTAAACCCAGGAGTTCCCTTTTCTCTCTCTCTCTCTATCTTTAAATACCTTTTTACTATTCCACGAATATTTTCTATATTTAAGAGCCATTTTAATTACAATCTAAGTGATCATGTCTCAGTGCACTGTCTGTGACTAAAGTGATTGTGCATGCTAAACTAGTTCCTGACGGGGGAAAAACTGCTTGCCCTCTAGTATCCTCGTCACCTGAAAACAGCGACTTATATTTTGCACAAATATGACTCATTTGAGTATTTTTATTTTGAAATCTAATACTAATATTTCCCCTGCATTTTCAGCTGGAAATGATGCAACGTGAACTGCAACAGCTGCGCCGAACAGAAGCAGAACGTAGTTTCTATCGCTTGCAACTTCGAGAGTTGTCCGGTGAGCTTCAAGACTTGAGTCGATCACTGGAACGAGGCTATAGCCTGTCTTCATCCAATCCGAGCATTGCTGTTTCCCGGGAATCTTTGAACGAGCGTATCTGGAAACAGAGAGTCACACATCAAGCCAGCACGCCTAATTGCCACTTCAATCATCATCACCTATTGGGAGAACTGCGTGCTGTTGCATCCTTGTCGTCATGTAAGTTAAATTTCGACGTCTGAATGATCAGATTCAAATTTGACCGATCAATTGTCTTTATATATTTATCCATGAGTTCTTTATTGAAAATAGACCTAAAAACGTTTTAAAACTCTTATTTTAAATCTGAATATAACTCATTGCACCATTTTTCATTTTTTCTCTTTATTCTATTTATTTATTTCCTTTTATTATTATTATTATTTACATTCCAAAGTACATTTCTTCGAATCCTCCATCAAGAATCCTAACCACGTGAGATATGTAGTATAAAATAACAAACTTATTACACTTTTAGTACCGAATCTGTAAAATCAACACTTTTATCATATTTTTTGCCAATACTATTTCACTCTGCGAGGAATTTAAAAGTTTAATTTTGCAAAACGTTTACGGGACTGCAATAGCCATCAATAGTCACTCTATTGTAATTCTAATAATGGCACCGGGGGGGGGGGGGCTGCCATAAGAGAGAGAGAGAGAGAGAAATTGACACTATCATTAAACATCTGTATTTATATTCATAATAAAACTGCATTGCAGTTAAATCTAACTTACAACGGTGCATTTGAGAATAATTGTACGAAAGATGAAGTAAAGCAAAGCTTACTTGTGAAAAGTGATGATCGTAGCTTTAAAAAACGTTTTTGAAGTGGGAAAACGGATTTGTAAATTTTGAAGTTTCTTAAGCATTCCCGCTTTTTACATACGGTGGTACTTCGGCAACTTGCCACTCGATACCTGCTGGCGGTAGGATCAAATTGTAATCCTAAACGTTCGGTCTGTTTTCTATTCTTAGTCTATGGTATAAATTGAAAACCATCAAATATAAACTTTAATAATGAATTCTCAAATTTTGTTTTGTTTCAGTAAACACAAAGCCCTCATCTTCGGAAAGTAGTTCATTTTCTAAAGATGCCAAACCCTGGAAGGCTCCACTGAAATTCCTTGGCAACTTGATGGACAACGCGGGATTCCGTCGGAGAATTTGGCGCTCTTCATCTTCCAAGCAAATGCCCTCCGATGATCCTGTTTCGAATAACAACTCAAATAACAATTTAAAACAAGAGGAATGTACGTATTCATCCTCTTCAGAGACTAGCGATGATGAACAACAAGAAGAGTGGACTGCTAAAGTTCCCTCCAAACATATTTGGAAACCACCTGTTGTGAGAAGAGTGTTTAATAATAAGAAAGTTCAAATAGATCCATCAGTCATGGCTGAAATAGAGGTATCATTCTTTGTTCTAAGAGAAAAATACTTTAGGATGCCTTGAGATAATTAAATTAACTAAAGGTGTCATAAAGTTTTCTTAATTATGCCCAAGAGATTTTAAAGAAACTAGTTTGTTGAGAACCGATGGAGAAAACACAGTGCTAGAAGATCCTTTTCCAGCATCAAACTGCGAATTTTTTTTTTATATAAATGAATGTACTTTAATTTTTTCTATAATATTCTTAAGATGGTTGTAAAAACGTCATCTGTGCATAGGTTTTTTACAAGCGTATATATCAGACACGTGATATATTTTATATATCAGACACGTGAAAATGCATCAGATTAGTTTTTGAACTTTGGTTCTTTTTCAAAAATGAGGCAAGCTGTTAAGGTGAACTATTAATGTCTCTTGAAGCAGTATAGCAATCTGAGATGATACCAAAAGCAGAAAGTTCGTAATGTATAAAAAGTATATATGAAAAGATAAAAACCTGCAGCCCCGAAACAAATGTATGCAAGTTTTTATCTTTTCAATTTGTACTTTTTGTACGTTGTTGACTTTCTGCTATTAATATTGCAGTACAAATTTTCATCTGCTTTTATATTAGCATTCTAACAGTTCAGTTTTTCGCTGTATAGGAATTTAAATGTAAAAAGCAAAGGAATTGTAGCTGTTTTTTTTTTTTACTTCTTTTCCAACAGTCCTTGCTAAAATAATTTCCTTTTTATAGGATTTTGAAAAAATGGCAGCACAGTATATACAGCAGCATTCATGAATCCTTATGCCTGAAACTGACACGCACCGCAAGAAATTTTGACTTTGAAACTGTTACACACAGCAGCATTCATGAATTTTTGAGGATAAAACTATTACACACCGAAGCATTCGTGCATTTTTGAGCCTGAAACTGTTACACTTCAGTTTTTAGATCTATTAACTGCAAAAATTGAACATCGAATCTTCAAGATTATTTATTCAAATGGATATTATCAAATGGAAACCTTGTCTTACTTGTAAAGCATCAGACCAAGATGTCAATTATTATGAAGTGGATTCACAATAGTTATATGGAGATATACTATTCTAAATTGTGTGGAGTCCTACTGAACCTCTTATAATTTAGAGTAACGAGACTATTCTGCGAGTGTCTAAAAATACGCACGTGTACGTAATTGCACGTACATGTACATTTATCTTGTATGTTTTTATAAACATTTTTAGTTTATACTGAGAGAGAGAGAGAATCAGAAGGAAAAATTTAAGACTGCAGCCAGAAATTTTGTGCTCTCACTTCTTAAAAGAATAATAAAATTGTCAGTGAATAAAAAATATCTGTTTTTTAATGGCATTTGTTGATAAACTTGAGTAAATCAAACGTACCGACTTTTAAGAGTACCTTGCTAGATAATAAGCAAATTTCGCTTTTATAAAAGGGTTTTTGGACTGAATTAAGTTCGTTCCATCATGATCATATTTATCATAAAGAAAATAATACAGGGTGAACCTGCTCCGTAAGATGATTGGTTGCAAATCACGTAATTTGTCATCAAACTGGAAAGAAAAACATATCATTTACCTTGTCTTTCCCTATTCTGTTGAATGTTCCTGATCCTGTAATACTTAAAATTACCTCTCAAAAACCCCATCTTTTGCCTCGGGTATAAACCGGACTAATTCGGAGCTTTGTATTTTTATTCAGAGCTTTATATGCTTAACGGTCGAAATTTTTTCTTAGTTCAGTGGCTCCCAACCTTTTTAACGTCGCAATTCCATTTTTAACAAATAAACAACCCGCGACCCTTACATGTACAAACTCTCACTCTAGTATTTCGACACAGAAACAATACGCTATATTCCAAGATAGTTCTGAATCCAACCTCACTGTAAATGTGTTTATTTTATAATGTCAAAGGATTATAAAATAAACAAACTTACAGTGGAGTTGGACTGAATGTCGTATTTTTACTTTAGCATTTTTCTACGTCTACTCTAGCATTAAATATAATACTTTTAATGGAATAACTTTGGTATAGACATAGACCCTAATGGGAAGTAGGGCTAATTGGGCTATAATCCTTTCGAGAGGGATGACTCAATTGAGCGTTTTTTTCCTTTACTCAGAACGGTTTGCAAGAAATAATAGAAGGATTACAAAAAAAAAGAAAATATTGGCACCATTCAATGAAAAATACAAATGCTTTTATTTGAATTTACTCAAATAACCCACATGTTGGAAACGCCTCTTTTAATACATAATTTTAAACTAAAGCAGTGCGTTTTTCATTTTGATTGCAATTATTAACTTGAGTACATTCAGAATTTATTATGTCAATTTAATAACCATTGACAAAAACTAAGTAACTTGAAACAGTTTGAAGACCAATCAAAGGAAAAAATAGAAGCGCATTTTTTACTACACATATCAACATGATTATGAGAGTAATTTTCTTATTGTTTTTACATCCCTCTTCTGACATTTTATAATCTTTAAGTCTATTATTTCCTAAACCTTTTAAGTGCGATCTCGAATTATGAAACAATTGGATGAGTAACTAAGGATTTTTGGTTCAATTCATCTCTCTAGGAATTTTCAGAAAGCTCTCAGTTTAATAACAGTTGTTTAATGTTTTCCTCATTACAAGCTCTAATTGAATTCATAAACCCCCTTGAATTTCAAATAATAATAATAATACCAACCAAAAAACATTTTGCGATATAGTTTTGGGGACATCATAAATGATGTCGCACTTTTTTTCAATATATTTGTACCCCTCCCTCCCTTTGTCACAAAATGTCATACTCCCCCTACCCTGTGAATATGTCAGGGGTCATATGTCACGCTATATTGCATAAGCATATGTACTTGCAGTTCATAAATAGAGAACTACGTTATAGATAATATTTCCAACTTTATTTTTCAACTTTTACTGAAGTTTGAAAGTAACAATAAGCATGATTTTACAGTACGTAAATTGTATTAAATGAGATTGAGTCTTACAAAAAAAAAAAAAAAAACAATAATTACTATATAATAGTAAAAAACATTAATTGTCCTGATTCTGCAAAACTTACTCGCGCTTTTTTGTCTTAAAAGTGTAAATGCCCTAGATTTCCTTCTGATTTTAAACTTTTAACACGAAGTTAAATTCATCCTTAATCAGTATCGGTGTTGTCGACACAAAATAAAATAAATGAAAATACAAAAGAAAAAATAAATAAATGAAAATACAAAAGAAAAACAATACTATAAAAATATTTAATAGGCTGATTTTAAATATTTTCGTTTTAACCAAAATGTGTGATGTCACACTCTTTACTACCTCCTCCCCTCCCCTCGTCACGAACAGTCACAATTCTTCAAACTCCCCTCTCCCGCCCTCTCATAGCATTTGTGAGTAACTCTTTTCATCAACGGAAAGGACCTTTATCGTGTGGCAACGCTTTTTTAATTTTTTCTTTTGCGGGTGTTTACATTTAGAATTAAGAGTTAAAATTGACGTTATAACGTTCATGGATAGCGTTTTATCTGATAATAAGTGTTGTATGTATACATTCTAAAGATGTGTAGTTTTTATGCACCTTAAACATTCTATTTGAAGAGCGGTGAGAGGAAGGAAAACAAAAATATACGAGCTTTTTTATCGGTTTTCCCTTGCGGTAAGGAAACCAATTGATTAAAAAAGAAATCGAGTTAAGTAATTGTGCTGCTCTCTGTTTCAAACATTTTGAAAAGAAAAACTCTCAAAAGACATATTTTGTAAGTAAAAAGGAGAGTTCATAAAGGAGTAAAAATACATTGCGTCACAACGGGTAGAGCCGAACCCAGGTTTGTTTGTTTGTTTACGGCCATTTCAGGTCACATAAATATTCGAGTTTATTTGCTATTCTCAAGGATATGCCTCAAACTCTCGTCCAATATGACAGATAGAACAAGACAGCACAACAGATTTTAATATACAAAGAAGGAAATACACCCAGGGCAAAGGTGGGAATCGAACCCACGCCTCTTTCTGTTTCATGCTCTTATTAATATCTTAAAGACAACTAATTTATTTCCTTGAATATGGATGTTTATTTAAATAGTACACAAGTTATGTACAAGTATGTCGAATGTTTCATTGCCACACGGCCCACATGGTAAAACAAGAGTGAGTAACTTGATTCAAAACAGATCCGAAGGTTACAGTTACGATATACAAAACACACAGTTAAGATATAAAAACATAATGATAGAAAATTACTAATGACGTCATATGTTACATCCTCCTTTGAAGATAATTAACTACATATGTAATCACTTAAGTATTTGGGTTTCTGAACAAGACGTCCAGACCTTGTTACATTTGTATCAACTTGATTTCCAATATCAGGTGTGCAACAATTGGCATTGGCCTGTTGATCTTCTTGAATTTCCTCATCAGTATTAACTGTCAGCTCAAAAGGAATGGTTGTTGAAGGCCTCAGGTGTACTCTATTCCTTCTAACAACGTTACCCGACCTATTTTGAATGAAATAAGATCTGTTACCCCTAGAAATTATCTTTGCAGGTTCCCAAGATTTTAGATTGAAATCATAAGCAGAAACAGTATCCCCAGGATTCAATGGTTTTAAAACAACAGCACCCCTGTCATAATAATGCTTCTGTCTCTCTAGTCTTTTTACAAATCTTTCACCTAAATTATTAAATATTTTTGCATTTAACAATTTGTTATGAATAGGGATTTTGGTTTTGAGTCTACGGCCACACATCAATTGTGCAGGAGATATATTTAAGCCTGATATGGGGGTGTTTCTATACTCCGTTATCCCTACTACCCATTCTTTTTTTATCCTCAAATGCTTTCCTAAGAATAGTTTTAGAAATCCCCACAGCCTTCTCAGACATGCCATTACTTTTAGGATAACGTGGACTACTAAAGACACATTCAAAATCCCATTCTTTAGCAAAAGCTTTAAATTCAAAACTGTTGAACGGACTGTTATCACTTACTATTTGTGATGGGATCCCATACCTTGCAAAACACATTTTCAAACACCTAATGATATCTGTAACAGTTTTGTTGTTAAGACGTTCGATTTCTATCCATTTTGAGTAATAACATATAATTACTAGATAATTAACATTTCTAAATTCCATAATATCAATACCCAACTTTTCAAATGGTCGATCAGGAATTGCATGTGGCAGAAGGGGCTCTTTAATGTTAGCCCTTTGAAATTTCTGGCACACTTCACATTGCAAAACTTTAGATTCAATACTATTGGACATACCAGGCCAATACATTATTTCCCTTGCCCTGTTTTTACTCTTTTCTACACCAAAATGTCCTTCATGAACTAAGGCTAACATATCATTTCTAAGGGAAGAAGGTACAACAATTTTAGAATCTTTAAACAATAAACCACATTCTATATACAAGTTATCTTTTTGTTCAAAATACTGTTTTACATCAGCAGGTACTTTCTGAATACGAGGAGGCCAACCCTTATCACAATAATTATAAACTAATTTTAGTACAGGATCTAATTGTATAGCACTTTGAAATTGAGACTCTTTGTTCACTCATTGGAAGTTGTTTAATTATATGAACAACACTTAACATATCAGGATCATCATTTACTTTATCTTTGACAAAAGCCCTGGAAAGTGTATCTACAAGTTACATTTCACTACCCTTAACATATTCAATTTCAAATTGATATTTTAACAATTGCAATAACATTCTCTGTAACCTTGATGAAATATTACATATTGGTTTTCTAACAATAGAAGTAAGTGGTTTGTGATCATTTTGAACAATAAACTTTTGTCCATACACAAAATTGTGATATTTCTGCACTGAAAAAACAATCGACAACATTTCTTCTTCAATTTGAGCATAGTTTTGCTCAGTTTCTGTAAGACTACGAGACGCATATGACACAGGGTGACCATCCTGAATAAGACAGGCCCCTATTCCATCTTTGGAACTATCACATTGTATGATGATTGGCTTTGAACTGTTAAACACTTTTAAGACGGTCGATGAACTTAGTAACTCTTTAATTTGGTTAAAGGCACTTTCATGTTCATCATGCCAACTAAAGTCAACACTATCTTTTAAAAGACTCCTTAAGGGAGATGTTACAGTAGACACATTTGGTATAAATTTTGATACATAGTTCACCATGCCCAAAAATCTCCTCACAGCCCCTTTATCAGTGGGTGTCTGCATTCCAGTAATTGCCCTGATATGTTGTGGATCTGCCTTAATACCATCCTTAGATATTATCTGTCCCACGTATTTAACTTCTGGCACTTTGTATTGAAATTTTTCAGGGTTAAATTTAACATTACATTCTTTTGCCCTTTTAAGAACTTTTGCTAAAGTTTGATCATGTTCTAATTCGTCTATGCCAGTAACGATAACATCATCAAAATATATCTCAACATTTTCAATATCATCAAATAGATTTAAATTTCGTTTTTGAAATACCTCAGGCGCGGAGGCTATCCCAAACGGCATTCTCAAAAATTGGTATCTGCCAAACGGACTATTAAATGTGCACAAATCTGCACTCGGCTCATCTAAGGGCATTTGCCAAAAACCATCCTTCAAATCAAGGACACTGAAAACTTGTTTCCCTTCGAGTCTACTTATTAATTCTTCAGCAGTAGGTCTTATGTGATGCTCTCGTTTAATGGCCTTATTTAAATTCCTAGGGTCTAAACAAATACGCAAGCTACCATTTGGCTTTTCAACTATCACCAAACTATTGACCCAATCTGTTGGTTTGTTTACTTTTTTAACAATCCCTTGAGATTCTAAATTTTCTAACGTTGCCTTAAGTTTTTTGTTTAACGAAAAAGGCACTCGTCTTGGTGCATCTATTACAGGTCTAATCTCAGGATTTAGCTCAATGGGATATGGATCCCCTGGAAATTTACCCAATCCTGTAAACACTTTGCTATGTTTGTTTACTATTGTGACCTTACTAACTGATTGTACCTCATCAACTTTTTTAATCAAATTCAACTTTTGACATGCTTTTAAACCCAATATTGGTTTAGAGGATACATTAACAACAACAAAATTCAGTGGCACATTATTAAAACTATTAATGCTACATTTCAACATTACTTCACCTTCAGGTTTTAGTTTAAAATTGCCATATGACACTATTGTAACATTTGTTTTCATCAATTCAACATCATCTGTAACAATATTCTGGTACACAGTTAGCGGCAATACATTAGTTTCTGCTCCAGTGTCTAGCTTAAATTCTATAATGCTATTGTTAACAAGTATTTCCTTCATCCAAACATTTTCAAGTTCATTGATATTTACTATTACATCTAATTGACTTACCCGTTTGGTTACTGCATCAACATACAAGAAATCACTTGTGCTTTCCTGCTCAATGTCATTTACTCTGGGATAATTCTTCCTAGCAGTTGTTCTGCACATTGCAGCAAAGTGATGTTTACCTCTGCACTTGGCACATATTTTACCGTATGCTGGGCAGCTCATCTTCTTATGTTCTTTTCCACATCTTTGGCAGAAAAAGATTTGCTCTGTTGTTGTGTTGGTTCCAGTTGGCCCTTTTGAAAAAGTTTCTCGTCTTCTTACTTCATGGACGTTTGATGACTGCGATGACGCTGATTGGACAGTCTCGATTTGAAGTTTGCTCGTCTCCGCCGCTCGCAGGAAATCGGTTGCTTTCTTTAGGGTTAAGTCCGGTTCCCTTAGTAATCTCTCCAGCATGGCCTTTTCGCGGATCCCCAGCACTAGCCTGTCGCGGATTAGTCCTTCCTCCTGCTCGCCAAATTCACAGTTTGCAGCAAGGGTTTTCAGCTCGGTCAGGTAACTGTCAACCTGTTGACCTTCTTGTTGTGAGTAAGAGAAGAATTTGAAGCGCTCGAACACAACATTTTTTTTTGGAGTGCAGTACTCGGAAAACATCTGCATAACATCATCATACTTCCCGACACTTTTGTCAGCTTCTGGCTTGAATGTATTGAATATTTCAACCCTTTCATCGCCTAGAAGATTAAGAAGAATCGCAATTTTTACAGTATCCGGTTTCTTGTCCTTCTCCGACGCTATTAAGTAGTAGTTCAGCTTCTGGGTAAATCTCTTCCAGGTTTCTGACAAGTTGTTGCAGGTGGTGAACTTAATTTCGCTTGGAGGTTGGAATTCCATACTTGCGTTATCGTTGAACACTTAGTTCCTTGTAATATGTTGATCTCTCGGGTCCATTTATATATCGGATTCCATCATGTTATAAGAACGTAGGTTTTTCTAATTCTGACACCATGTTTCATGCTCTTATTAATATCTTAAAGACAACTAATTTATTTCCTTGAATATGGATGTTTATTTAAATAGTACACAAGTTATGTACAAGTATGTCGAATATTACATTGCCACACGGCCCACATGGTAAAACAAGAGTGAGTAACTTGATTCAAAACAGATCCGAAGGTTACAGTTACGATATACAAAACACACAGTTAAGATATAAAAACATAATGATAGAAAATTACTAATGAAGTCATATGTTACACTTTCTCTCCGCGCAGGGAGGCACCGGAGCCAGTCGATTTGACCGCTCAGCCACTGAAGCCCCTGAACCCAGGTTTTTATCCTAACTCATGTTCAGTTTTGATGCTGAATAGCAAAGTACTTTTCTTGCATAAACTATGTAAATTTTTCAAAAAAAAAATCAATTCATGTACGGTTCAAATGGAAGCCTTGAAACAAATCCACAACAAGAACAGAAATATCCTTGATCAAATTAAACATAATGACTTATATGTGTGATTGTAGCACGTTTATTAATATTCTTCGCCCTTTAAAAAATAGAAGAAAACAAATTTAAGAGAAAGTTAACTGCAGCCATTGAGCTCAATATATACGCATTGTATATACGTATGTGAAGGATGGAGTTTTATGCCCACTTGAACGGGAAAGCTTTAGTCAGCCAAATGGGCAAAATTAATTCTTCCGTATAACTGCCGATTCTATTGTTAGTATTGCAGCAAATAAAATTGCATTTAGTTGTGTAGTTTAGTATCATAATATGGACCGACTTATTTTTATCGCATAATTAAAATTAAAACTATTGTTTTTTTTTCTTCGTTAAGCATCAGGGCTAAAATCCTTTTGTAAAACGCATATTTCTCTAAAAAGTAGAAATTATATAAGCTTTTAATTAAGATTTTCTGATCAACAAGGTATTTAAAATTTGAAATGAGGTCTCGAATTTTTTTCGTGTCTAAAGGCTTTTCCTTCTTTCGGTTACATCATAAGGACAGCGAACGCGGTGAAGAGTTACTATTTTGAACAATAGATGGCGGTACCAGACTAAACTCATCGTTTTGATTGCGAATGAGTTTTAAAATATTGTTTCCTAAAAAACCACTGTTCTTGTTCTTAATCCACATATTTTATGAAATAAATTTTATACAATTATTTTCTCGGGCTTCATAATGTAAATTTTGATTGTGTTTGTAAATATTAAAAAGTAAGTAAAGAGGAAGAAGAACATGTCAGTTACGTCAGCTGCATTGCGCGAATGAAGGTGAACAATGTTGACACCGGGAAAACGAGATTTCGATTTTTCACCACAACAAACAGAAAACAGCTGATTCGATGACTTCATGCCAAGTTTTGTGTTTTAAGCTGAAAACAACATGTTGATGCCTTTCTCCGTTGCTAAATACTTTCAGAAACTGATGACTTAAAATAATATATTGCATATTGATGTTGTAGGGTGATATTAAATTTGGATTTGTGCTTTTCGCCACTTTGACATTGAAAGTATAAGTCAACAAATCGATAACATTGCCTTGAAATTTTTAATGCTCGTTGTTGGAAGATCCGTGATGAAATAAAGCTAATCATCAAAAACAGGAGTGCTGTGAGTAACATTTTCTTTTCTGCTCTTTTTCGTACATAATTCTTTAGCATTTAAATAGTCTACTGTACTTTGTTCAAAAACATGCAATTTATATATCATTTCAATTAAATTACCGTTTTTTGAAAGCAATAAATAATTAACATTATCTGTGTGCTTTCCCCCCGTATCTTCGGCGTCTGATTGTATGAGTAGAATTGTATTGCATGAATATTATTTATTTATTTATTTTTACTTTTCCCCAGTCTATATATGCTTAAACTCATTCTTAACCAATGTTTTTATATTTTTAAGAACAAATGTTGTAATTAAAGCAATTTGTTTTAAATTTGAAAAATAAAATTTGTATTAGTACACTAGTTTGAGATTTGAAATAATATTTGTAATAAACTCAAGGAAGGGAATTTTTCCTTCAATTACAATTATGAAGCTAGGTAAAATTATATTTTAAAATCTTCTTCCTCTTTCTATCTTTTCTTCATTTTTTCCTTTTTCTTTTTATTATTCTTTTTTCTCTTAATCTCTTCTTTCTTTCTTTTTTTTTTCAAATTTGATATAGTGTTCTTATTAAATTGTCGCGTGATTAAATGAATGAATTAATAGTAATAATAATAATAATAATAATAATAATAATAAAGAAAATAAGATAAAATAAAATGAATAAATAAATTCGATTTCCTTGAAAAATGTACAATTTATTCTGTTATTTAATTTCAATATCTAGAATAGTAAAGCTTAAAAAGGTTGGTGGGTTATTTATGTTTACTTTAAAAAGTGTAATAGTTATAGATCCTAGGAACTATAGCTAAGTATTATTGTTTTAAAAAATGTATCATTTTGTTTGGCCACTTTTTAATTGGCTTTGCTGTGGATGGGAGGCATGTAATTCCCAATACATAATAGTACAAAAGAAAAATACATGTACGCACTCATAAAAATGCATTATATGCTCAAAGTCAGACCAATCGCCTCCCCCCCCCCCCCCCGACCAGTGGCATAGCTAGAGAATTTGGACCCCAATGCAAAGCGTTGGTAGAGGGCCCCCTTCCCTGGATTTTTTTTTTTTTTTACATTTAAAACATGAAAATTTACTGCACATTACAGATTACAGGTGGAAAAAAGAAAAACTAGAACAGTTCGAAATTAAAATTTTTTCTTTCTCGATTTTGCTGAAGCAAATACATTTTCGGGATTGAAGTGACTCCTAGTAGACTGTGTGCGTGCATTTTCTTACTTCCATTTCCAATCGAATATCTTCTGACTGGGTACAGACATGCAAAAATATATCCCATATCTATTGTGAATATTAAAAATATGGACGATATTAATTTCATCATTAATTATTATTTATTTCATCATTAATTATTAGGCTAATTTTTTAACGTTTTTTTCACAAAATTTAAAGTAAGCAATTTTTTCTCAGATCCTCGATCTTCAAAGCCCCCCCCCCCCCCCCAAGGCAAGGGCCCCAATGAGACCGCATTGTTTGCATTGGCATCGCTACGCCACTGCCCCGACCCTCCTAACTGCCAGGCTGATGTACAGGTTGCTTGGATCGAGTTTCAAAGAACTATAAATCTACTTAACTGGATCATACAAAATGTCTTACTTGTTGTTCTGTGTTCAGCAGTTTAAGCAACCAGATGCACAAAATTACACAATAATTAAGTAACTACAAAAATTAAAACTGAAGTAAGCGAAAAAGCAACGTGAATAAGCATTTGCATTTTGTATTGTAATTTTGTCCTTTTTCACGTTGCTTTTTTGCTTACTTCAGTAACTTTTTAGTTTTTCTTTCTTGGAGGACTTGCGTCTTTCCACCGGACCGCACATCCTACGTGTAAGCTCTATGGTACATGTCATTCCTGTTATATTATTTTTAGTTCTTTGACTTTCTGGGAGGAAGTTAAAACAGGGAGAAAAACCCTCAGATTAGCAAATCTATTTTTTAATTAGTTTTTAAGTTAGTTAGCACTTTTAATTAATCTATTACTTATTATTTCATGAATTTAAAAATTTTACTTCATCCTTTTTTTAAATAAATATTTCGTACGATATCGTTACGTACAATAATAACCTACATTTGTCGGAGTTAGTTGTTAAATTACTTTTAGTTTCTGAATTTAATGGTGATCTTTTCTGTACTCATTTTCGTGATGGATGATTTACCGATGTAGCGATTTGAAGGGAAATGTTGTGTACGACTTGGGAAAATGTGTAGAAGTGCGCGCCAAAGGTTCGAACAAATGTTAACCCTCTGGCTGCGTATCCCGCGATTTCCATAAGCAACGCAAATAAAAGAAAACTCGCAATTTTGTGTTAAATTTGCGTTTCTTTTTGATTTTTTCCCCTCCATGAACGGGAGAAGAGCGGTTTGCATAATGAAATAGACTAAAAAATCCATTACAGCGAAAACCGCAGGTTTCGCAAACTTTGCTGCGCGCCGCCCTTGTAAATCGAGGGATAGGCAGACCACAGAGTTAAGAACTATTCCTAACTCTATGAGGCAGACAGAGAGTTAATGGCAAAGGAGCTAAGCTTGCTTGTTATGCTACAATTAAATATGTGATATTTTGCGTATTGAACGAAATATGTGTCAATCGTTTCAATGTATTCCTTGTCTCCTCCTCAAATTAAAGTAATGATAATAATAATAATAAAATTAAAAAAAAACTTTTCTCAATCAAAAATTGCTTGCTAAATTATAGCATCCTCTTCTAGCAGCATTAGCGAATTTAGAATGAACTGCTCATACCAGCTCAACTACAGATTTTGTTTTATTTTATTATTATTTTTTTTTAAATATATTTTTTGTATTTGTATACAATTCAACGATTTTTTGTCGTTGGAGAGGTTTTTCTGGTACTCAAATTAAGCTCTTACAGGTGAAAAGATGACTGATAATTTCCTCCCGGAGCTCTTGTGGTGTTTGTTTTGCGTGGAGAAATACACCCTTATGCCATTTTCTCAAGCAATTTACTTAAAACACCTCCACTCCTCAGTTGCACGGTTTACTGGCAATTCGAGTCGCCTCCTTGACGAAATGGGATTATGCTACTCCACGTTTTTGTGGTTGCTTTTGTCGGGGCAGAAATCGAAGACGCCTGTGTGTAGTTCGACCCTCTCCCTAATAACTTAACAGGATATGGGTTTGGGGTGAAACTTTTTGTGAAGTCATTATTGCAGCCGTGTTTATTACAGCTTTTGTCAAAGAAAATTCTCTAAGTATTTCTGTACCTGAGGTCCATAGTATCTTATAGTTCGACCACGGAATTCTGACCTTTGGACTCTTTTGTGCATGGCAGAAAAGGACGAATCCATTCGAGTCTTAGGGAAGTTCGTTTTGCGGGTGCGTTTATTTAGTAGGCGAATCAGATTGTTTGCTTCTTTGTTTGTTCAAAGCTAGCAAATTTATAAACTGGCATATATAGCATCTGTTCGGAAGAAATAAAGTATGCTAAATGAACTAGAACGAGAACGAAAACGGTACTTTCCTAAAACCAGCAGTTCTTCCCTTGAATATGAATGGATTCTTCTTGGCACTCTGTCAGGTAGATCACTTCGGTTGATGGTAGAACTGTAAGTCCATTTTTTGAGTTTACTCTGGCGACGTCTTCCCTTTTACATCAATTAATTTCACACATTCAAGTCACATGTAAGCTTCATTTAATCTCACTCAGAAGTTTCGACGACAAAGCCACTAGCTACATGAGGGTTGTGAACTTTTAAAGCTCACATCGGCCATCTTTATTCTATGGTACGCACGGAAAAGTTAAGTCTTATAGTACTGAAAATGTTTATTTTTTTATTTCATCGCAAAAACGCGAAAAATGGACTTAAGATGTTATGGATCTCAGGTACAGATTTGCTCTGATTATTTCCAATTCTTGGATTTTTACTATTGCTAAAGTTCTTTGCGGCTTGCGCCCTCTTGAATAACATTTAAATGGGTGGTAACAGACTCTTAACAACAATTGTAGGAAAAACAATGGAAAAAATTGAAACCATGTAACTGGTGCGGGAACAACATAATACCAATCAGTCACCAATCAGAGTTATTACTAAACGTATGTCCAAAAAAAAGAAGGAGATTTCTTGGAGGCAAGATCGCTTTTAAAAAAAGGTTCTATGGTAAGTCATGCATTATTTTTGTTATCTGGGAAGAAATTTTAAAATGATCTATTTGCAACTTTCCATTTTTATTTTCGCAATGTTATACGAATATGTTCTGCTGCGGCCGTGGTTTCTAATTCATGTAATTTAATGCAAAGCAAAGATGTCTTGAAACTAAAGAGATACCAGGCATTCAGGGACAATCGATATCCCCTCCTCTTTCGGTCTGTTTTCCTCTCGCGACGTCTTCACTTTTACATTAATCAATTTCAAAAAATTCAAGTCACATGTAAGCATGATTTAATCTCGATTCAAAATTTTATTTTTTTATTTGAATATTATGTAAATACATTATCATCATCGTTTTTCAGGTTAGATACTTTAATTCATGGTAAGCATCATCGGAAAATAAATTTCCAGATACGTCCATGCATTACCATCATCTTTTTCCAGGTTAGATACTTTAATTCATGATAGGGATCATCGGAAAATAAATTTCTCATTGCTTTATGAAAAGTTCGAGTTGGCGTATCATTTTACACAATTTTAACATTGGTTTCACAAATGGAACATTTCTGTTTGATGAATCAATTCTGATTTTTGTTGTGTGCTGATTGGAATATTGTTTACAATTGACTGATACATCATTGCACACAATCAGTGAAAGATGATAGCTTGAAATCTTACAACGAAGACCATACTTTTTCTTACAATAAAGATAAAGGCATTCTTAATAGTTAATTTTGACCTTAGTTTTCTTAACAATTTTGTTTTATTTTATTTTTGCAATCTGTATTTTCTTCTTTGATTTGAATTGGAAAAAAAAAGAAAGAAAAACGGTCAAAGAATAAAATAAACGATCGTTGTGCTTTCCTCAAGGAAGTGGTTTGGTAGAATCATTCTGCTTAAAAAGTGGTTAAAAAATTTAGATTTTTTATCGAAATAAATTTATTAATTTTCTCCAAGTTTGTCTGATTTTTACCATCTTCCAGCAACCACATAATGTTAGATTTAATGCAAATCAGCTTTTAATGAACATGATTAAAACAATTTCTGGAAGTGTTTCCTTCCCTTTTCTTATGTAAAAAATAAAGTAAGAAAAACAGTTTGTAAACTATTTCATTTTAATTGTTATTTTTAACAAACGTTTCTTTTTGTTGGCAATAACAAAAATCACAAAAAAGTCCTTCATTGTCCGATTTTTACAAAACGAGCTTTGATTCGGATAAATGATTTTTTAAGTAAACTCGAGAAGTTGCTTCAATTTATCTTTCAAGCTATAAAACCATTTTTAGTTAACCTCATATTTTTGACCTTAATATCTTTCATTTTGCTAGCAATTTAAAACTTGCCATTTGACAGTTTTATGGTTGCTTTTCATGGGGTATAAAATGAGTCAAACAGCTTCATTTAGTTCCGCATATTTTGTTCCAACGAGTATTCTGTCTTGTCTCCATTAAGCCGATTATGTATAAAACCTAGTCAAAAGTAGTTTTTTTTTTCATTAAGCAGGAAATGGTAGCCTATATGAGAAAGAATATTTCTTTGTGTTTTGAGGGACATTACGAATATGAAGTTTTCGTGCTTTATTCTTTTGTTAGGTTAACTTTTAAATTAGGTTTTGTTTTATGAATCTTTGCTGAGAGTGAAGTTTCTTTTTCAGGTGTTCGAGGTTGTAGCAGACCAAACGGGACCGCTCAAATGTACTTCTGGTTTGTTATTTAGCTCAGTGCTCTAAACATACACACAAAATGTAATTGCGATTTGCATTACTGTACAAAGTAGCCGCATATTTTATGATAATAGTTTTTAATACTCCCCCTTCTTCCACTCACTTTTTTTTTAATTGAAAGTGATGTTTTAGAACGTTAGTTTATCTTTGGAAGGGAATTTATCTATTTCCGTCAAATTTGGCATAAATATCCATATATATATATTTCACTTAACGTAGACCAGTTACGATTAAATTTTGCTGTGCGATACGATACTGTCATCATGTAAAAAACAAACTATGGTAGGATATTTAAAAATTTGTTTAATGATTAGCACGTAAAAGTAACATACTATTTGTATTTATTATCTTAACTTAAGGACTTTAAAACATTTTTACCTATCTTTTCTTAATTCTTAGAGTATTAAAGCGGTTTTTTACGATTTTAAAATGGTTAATTTTCGATTCTTTGGATTGGCAACACCTTTGTTTATATCAAGCGATCATTCTCATGTTTACACCTAGCGATCTTTTCTTAAGCCTTCCGAATTTTGAAGCGTTTTTTACGATTGTCATAGCCCGCAGATGTTCTGCGGGGAATCAGCTAGTTGAGCATAATTTTTTTAAATATGTGAATAAAATAATTCAAGTTGTGTTAAGTAATTCCCAGGACTTCGCTCCAGAGGTTTTATTAATGTTTTATTACTTCTATACATTGATCTCCACTTCATTAAAAAAGCTCCAACCTGTCGATTAACAATTCCCCGAGAAACAGACCGAGTCTTCATAAATCCAAAATGCAATTCGAGCTGAACTCTACATATGCAATGACGCGTTACTCTTGTTTACATGCTAGTAGTGTCTCCTCTACTGGGTTAAATATTTTTGCTATCTGACCCTGGGGATTAAAAGGCGTAAAAAAAGCCTGACTGCTGCTTTTTACAAGTATATGGGAATGTGATTTGCTGTTGCATTTGATAACAGCTAACTAGTAACATTTCATATAATTTGTAGAACAGATTTTAACAAAATTTATTACAGGGGCACAACAAGGAGGGGGGGGGGGAATTTGGGGCTCAAACATACTGAAAACTGTGTTTTGTTTACAAAAGGGGTGTTCTAATTTGGGAAAACATTCTAATTTCTTATTTAGGACTGATAAAAAAACTGAAATGGCCTACATTTTTGATAAAATGTTAATTGCATAAAAATATTGAAAATCCCTTATAGTCGCTAATAATACTAAATTTTCATTTTGCAATAAATAGAATTATATTCTTTCTGAATCAACTTTTAGAAATAAAAAATAAAATTAAAAAATAAAGTTTAAAAAGCACAAAATAGCAACAAAAATTGCTGATACGTATTTCGGAATCCTTGTATCCTCCGAAACTCGTGGCAGCAATTTTTCTACTGTTTTGTACTCCAAATGAGGCAGTGAGAAGCACAGGGTGAAGGAGCCGTTCATAAATGACGTCACGCTTTATTGCCATATATTTGAATCCCCTCTCCCCTCTTTGTCACAATATGTCACACTTCAGCGGACTCCCCTCCCCCCCTTTGTCACGCGTCACGCTATGTTGCATAATGCATGATGTCACACTTCATGTTACCCGTCCCCTCCCCTTGTCACATTTTCACGAACCCCCCTCTCCCCTCGAAGCGTGACATCACTTATGAATGATCCCTAAGTAGACCAAAAAACGATTCTGAGAAAAACGCGTTCAAAGTTTAGATTTTGTGGGCCCTTTAATGTTTTTTTTTCTTCTTCAAAATCCCGTTGGGGCCGAGCGCCCGATAGAGCTGTCACTAACATCTCTTGTCACAATATAGAATGGTGTTTTCCCTATCATTTGCACTAGTTATCTCAAAATTTTTAATTTTGTTACTTACATCCTTTTGCTTCTCACTCACTCAAATGTTGTTCTTTTTTAAGTGTATTTTAAAATGCAGCTTAAATCACCTCTTTTCATTGTAAAATCCGCCTGCGGATAAACATTATTCATTCTTTCCGGGGGCGCAACGGCGGGACTTAACTCCCCTTTCAGAATCCTTGGTCTTAATCCATATTGCCAATTCTGGTATGGTAATAATATACTACATCTATGGGGTCATTCATAAATGATTTTACTCTTCAAGGGGGGGAGGGGGGTTCAAGGCAGTGTGACAGTTTGGGACAAGGGGAGGGGAGGGTGTAACAAGAAGTGTGACATCTTACATTTTGAGTTCTACAAAAACATTTAAAACCAGCAAAAAAAACCTATTTTATGCTAATGTACCATAGCGTCACTTGTGACAAAGGGGGAGGGGGTGTGTTGAAGTGTGACACTTTGTGACAATGGGGGAGGGGGTCAAATATATAGAAAAAAGTGTGACATCATTTATGAACGCTCCCTATGTTGGGACTTTTTTGACCCTCGTCCCGGCAGACCATTATGTTGCGCTTGTGATCCATGCCTCTGGGATCATTCATAAAGGATGTCATGCTTCGGGGGGGGGGGGGGGGGGGTCGTGAAATTGTGACAAATTATGACAAGGGGAAGGGAGGAGGTAACAAGAAATGTGACACCATGCTTATGCAACATAGCGTTGCATATGCCAAAATTAGAAGGGGGTATGTTGAAGTGTGACATTTTGTGACAAAAGGGGGAGGGGTGACAAATATATGGGAAAAAAGCATGACATCATTTATGGACGGTCCCTAAGATATGATATAACCTGTGACCTAAAACCACGAATGGAAGGGCCCAAGCAGGTAGCTGTGTGTAAGTCCCCCCCCCCCCCCGAATATTAATTAATTCATTGATAAATCATATTTCGTGATGTATGCGATCAGTTTCACTGTGTTGTATTTTCGGAATAGTGAATGTTTTCTCACGCACAAAGCAATTTTTCTTTTCAAAATATCTTCCTTTCGCAATTCAGAATATTGATTAATGGTGAGTTTTCTTCCCATCTCACATTGTATTGTACTATACGAGACACGTAGAAATGGAACCTTGAAGCTTTGTTCCAAGGTTTCAACTGCGCAGAGAAAATGGCTTTGAAAGTTATAACTCATTTTTGCATTTTGACGTTTGGCACGTTTTGGTAAACTTACCTTCCGAAGTAAGTCTGCTTTTGTGGGGAAGTAATCATTTCTTTGCCGTTCAAAGCGCGTTGAATATTGCATTTATTAAAAAACAATGCAAACGTGAGGAAATTCATTTGCTATGCTTGTAAATATAGGGCATGTGTTTCTAAAATTCTCGTTTGCAGTTCAATATATATATATATTTTTTGTAACGGCTGTTGTACACGTACATTTGAGATTTGATTCGTTACGCGCAGCCTTTCTTTGACTCCTCTCTCTCGTTTTTCCATCTCCCTTTCTTTCTTTAGTTTGCTGAAATATTTTCAGAATTCCACTTTATGCTGAGACTTCTCTTTGCCATAAAAGCTAAAAGCAGAGCAACGTTAGGTCTGTTGCAAAGTAGAGTTTATTTTGTACTGCGTAATGAATTAAAAAAAAATAGCAATAAAAATTTAGTAACACGTCATCTTTATTTTATGTTTGGTTCTTTTTTTTTTTTGACTGCCTTTAACGGTTTTTAAATACTCGGGGAGCCGCAGATAAGCTCTGAGCATAGCTGTGTTAAATGAACTATCTTCATCGCCTGCTTTTATAAGCTAAAATTACCAATTTCCCATTCTTGGAAACATTTTTTAAATTCTATTCTATTTATGTATTATTATTTATATTTTTTTTTTCAAATTTATTACTACTTGGGGGTTTGAAAAATTTTGTGTTTATAAGGGGGAGTGGAAGGCTGAGTCTAAAGGAAGAAAGAAAGAAAACAAACAAAAGCTCAAAGATTCTTAGAATAATTAAATAGGCAGCTTATTTATGTATAATTTATTTAAATTAAATGTACTTATAACCAGGCTTGGCTTTAAGCTGCAAAAACTCGTTATAAAAACTGGTATTACCGGTTTTTACCTGCAATAACTAACATAAACTTACTTCAAAATGCACCATACATTTTATTAACCAGGAATTTGGAGCAGCCATTCTTTGAGTTGCTCCGCTTCGACTTCTAAATATTTGTTCCGGTTCCGCTCCGTGCTCCGAATAATTTTAATATATTTTTGGTTTATCTTTTTTTTAATTCATTATTTTTTATATGATAAAAAATAATTATGAAAAAATAATAACAAATTGGAGCAGTGGAGCACAACAAATCTCGTTGCTTCACTTTTCCACGCTCCTGCTCCACGTTCCGCTTCGGATTCCTGTTTTTAACTCATCTTTTACTCATTTCTTCAGTTGGCATTTTCATTATTTGAGTTATTCTTTAAAATTTTGTTAACTTTTCGATTTGATATTTTTAATAACTAAATCATTTTCTAGGTTTCTGCCGCTAATTGCCTCTTATTTGGCAGAAACTAGTTTCTGCTGTGCCATTTATAACCAGTGGTTTTAACCATTTTGTCAGAAACTTGCCAATCTTGCTTATAACCGTGTTTTTGCATGCAATTACAGAATTTTCCTTTCCTTTTTTTTTGTTTCTTTTATTTTTCACAACCATTTCATTCACATACAAAAGCGACTAATACCTTTACTATCATATATCGACAAACCCAATATTTTCCAGTAGTTTATGGCCTTTATGGCCCTTTTAGATTAAAGCTAAAATAAATATTTTTCGCAAAATGCTACTCCATTCGAACGTCTAAGTCATGGTCGCAGTTAACGATTTCTCTGCTCTTGAATCGTGTGTGAATCAACTTTGTAGATGAACCATAGCGGCTTGATGATCGATTTCCGTGTCGAATTCTTTTCCATCTTTTTTTTTTTTTTTTACCTTGACCGTGTCCCCCTATGACATTTCAGTCAGAAAACTTTCGATATTATATTCTAAGCACGTTTCTTCTTTCACGCTCCAGTTGCATTTCTTCGTCTGCATTTCTTGATACATTTAAAATCCGTCTTTTATTGTTTCATTTTTTTTCGTGATGGAAAATGTTATTTAGCTGCATTTTTGTGTGAAATCAATAATTGTTTTAATTCAGCTCGTCTTGTCACTTTTAATAAGTGCTAAGAGTGGATGGATGGCTTGATTAGAAAATAAAAATTGTTTTGCATCGCCACTGGTTTACAAGATTTCAGGTCTGGAGTATTTTTACGAATTAAATTGACTGTACAGGTTATACGGGTCATTCTCACAAAAACAGGCAAAACGCATGTTTTTGCTATGTATCAATTAAAGAATAAAAATAATAACTGTTAAAAACTGTTTTCGTACTTTGATGTATTTGAGACCATCCTATAAATGCAGTACAAAATGGAAAAATTCTTAAGACTTATATTTTCAAAAAATATTAATTGCTCTATAATTATTGTCCTGGCTTGTTGCCAGAGCTAACGGTGCTTTTTCGCGATCTGGTGTAAATAAACGAGATTTCTTTTAAAAATGAAACTTTATCAGATGCACATTAGAAAAAAGTATTTTAGACAATGAATAATTATTTGAAAGACCAGCATTACTTTTTCATATCTATATGTGAATAGGCACAGACAAAACATTTAAGAACCATTTTCTCCTATGTTTTTTACCCTGATTTTCTTATTTTTTGGTATCGTTTAGTAGCTATTGACGAGTTTAAGTGATATCAATAAAAAAATTTTCGAAACAGTTTATTATTAGTTAATTATTTCCTCTTTTCTTTTGTCAGTCAAGCCTCATTTATAATTGTAATGTTATATTGTAATAGATAGCAGACGGCAATATGTCTTGATTGAGTAAATATTTGGGTAATAAATATAAAACTCATTGTTAAAAAGAGTTTGTTGCCATTAAGCAGTAATATTAAAAGCAATTGTAATAAAAGTTTGAATGAAAGCTTCTCTGAAAAAATGAAATGAAAAATGAGAATAGTGCTGGAAGTAAACATTTACCTTTTATTCATCTGCCACTAAACTTAGTACGAAATCGGCAGAAATACATTTACGAACGCAATTGGCCCAACGGCGACAATAATTTACAATACGTTTGCTTTAGGTGAGAATGATCAAAATAAACTCGACGTTATAATCTTCAAATTTGATGAATGTACTTATGTAATTGTGTAAATCGGATAATGTTTTCAATACTATATTTAATTATTACCATCGAATTTCGACTTTGGGGGAACTCTAGTTGAAAATAATTGTAAAACTAGCGTCACTAAAAAAATCGTCATTCTCCTTGCACATTTTATTTCGCTCGATTTTTCTCACATAAACATCAACAATAGTTTTACTTCATATATCATCAGCAAGAACTTGTAAATATCTAGTTAGATATGTGGTTGTTAACTACCAGTTTGTGCCATTATTGATTTTAAACATGAAGTATATTGAGGTTCATCTCCGGATCATTTTATTGGTCATGTTTTGAGGGAATTTGGAGGAGGAGAAAATGATTTTTGTAATCATTAATTTTCTTTTGATGTGCTCCAGAGAGGTTAAAAGCTCACAAACAGGAACATTTGCATCAAGAAGGGACATTTAGATAGATAGGGAATTCGCCAAGTTGTGGGGGAAAAAGCATTAAAGACGATTTTTCCCCCACCCGTAATTTTTTCACTTATTTTCTAGTGTAAAAAACGCAGCATAGGCACTCATGTAAGCGCTACATCCGAAGTTATGTTCACATTAGAAAAACAAGAGAAAGCAAAGCTACTCTTACTTCTCGAAAGTGTTAGCGTAAATTTCAGGAATAAATAACATAAAGCGTGACTTGAAAATTCTTAGCATGAAAGAATTACTTTGTTGCACCGTTTTTTAAATAATTCATTGTTTTTAGGTTTTATAAAATTTCTCTATTTATAGGGGAAAGCAGATATTATATATTATTTAAAATAATTTTATATCTTTCGTTTTTTGATTAAAAAAAAATGCGTGTACTAGACTTACCTAATCGCGTAAATTAAAAAAAATCATAAATTTTAGAAAGATAAAAATTGAGCTCGTCATATTTCTGCGATAACCTTGAAATAATAAAAATGCATAATATAATATTGCTGTTAATTATAGTTGGTGCTGCAAGTTTGTCGCGCTGCGAATTCCCGCGATGATTTTCGGGATTCTTAAAGCTTTTTCCTAAAACCCGCGATTTTTTTAAAAATATTTATTGACCAGCGAAATGTCCGATTTTTCAGAAATTTTAGGAAGTAACTATAAAATCTGTGATCACCAAAGTCTAAAAAGGCTGTAAACTTGTGCCAAACAAAAATAATTTTTTTTTTCGAAAGCAGTTACAGTGAACATAGACCACCCTCAAACTTTTTAAAGCATGATGAGTTTTTGATCCTAGTCAATATAAATATTTAAATGTTTTTAACGAAGTTGATAATTCTTCCATTTTTTACAATGCACCAATGTTTGAGGATAAAGAATAACTTTCATTTGCCGATATCCTATATTTTATTACATTTGTGTTTTCGCGACATTTGCCGCTAAACTTAGGGCTCTTTTTTCCGCGACAAACTTGTAACTCCAATTATAGTATAAGGTGCAAATATTTGGTAAAATAATTTATAATTTACCCATCTATCAAATTGGGTAGAAATAATTTTGAAGAGTGAAATACCTCTGGAATGCGATTCCTGCGGTGCTGCGAATTGATGCAGAAAAGATAGTTTTACAGAAATCGTCTATAGCAGTGTTTCCCAACCTTTTTTCCCTTGCGAACCCCCTTCTGTAGTCGATAGTAATGGGTGACCAAACTATTAAATTTGCTAGCACATTTATTTTCCATGTTGCGCAATACAACATCTTTTTATTATTTGTTCTTTTTGAATAATTATTAGGGGAGATCCTGTATTCCTAAAGAATTTTTTAAATTATTTTCCAGATGGGTTCTCCTCCCCGGTTGAAGTATATAAAATTCGGTAAAGTTTTGGAAATTTAAGGAAAAATTAATTTTTACATAATTTTAAATTTCGAATTGCGATAATTCAGAAACGTTGGAACAAGGTGGGATGAATATGAGTACAAATTTAAAACTAATGACTGAATATCTTCTGGTTGCCCTTTCGGGCCTGTATAATGAGATGTTTGACTAAAATAATGCAAAATTTTCCACTTTATGCAGTAGATTTTCATATTTCCAACTCGTTCTTCGCGCTTGCGATGAAAAAGTGGGAAATGGAAGGATGAACATAAGTTCCAAAATTTAAAATATACCAATAAATACCTCTCGGTACCAATTTGTGATCGAAATTTTAGAAATCAGGCAAAAGTAGAAATAAGTACATTTCAAATTTTGAACGTACGCTTCCTATGCCAGTCCATTACTTTTCAGCATTATCTGGAAAACAATTTATAAAAATAAAAATAATAATTTTTGCACTCCTTTATAATACGTATGTAACTTTATTATTTCATTTTTTTTATTACGTTAGCGATAAAAAATTCCGACATTGCAATATTATTTTCGCGAACCCCTGGGGGCTCGCGAACCGCCGGTTGGGAAACGCTGGTCTATAGAAATCCGGACGCTAACGTAAAAATTCTAAATCGCACCAAATTTTTGCCAGTATCACCAAACTGACACTTTTCTCCTCCACCCCCTAGCTATTAGCAGCACTGAACTTGTCATCTCATTTTTGGACGCTAAATTTGGCGTCGCAAAGTTGTCGCCGCATTGGTCGGCAATTTATGACTTCACGTTATACTTTCTATTTTATGTTGAAATTTTAATTCATTGCGTTGAAGAAATGTTACTTCAAAAATACTTAAATTGAATCGGCACGGTAGAGTCGCGATAAGGCGCAGGACTCGTACGCCCCAGGCCAGATGATCGAGCAGCGCAATGTCGTTGGACTTCCAAAATGCAGAAAATCGTTTGCGCCCATGTGGTATGATTATGCAGCATGTAAAAGATCCTTTGAGCTTCATTTGACTTGTATGCTCTCGCTAAATTACATTCCTAGTGCAATTTCGCATCAACAGAGTCCGGGCGCTCGCCCTTTCAGGTGGAGAAACTGCACGTCAAAATTCTCATGCGGCGGTGGCACCAGACTCAATGTGGTACCGCTGAAAGAGATGGTACCAAGCTCTGGGGAAAACACTAGATCTGCAATTGGCAGAAGCCAACAGCAGCCCATTAGAACTAATTATTAAAAAAATATACTTAAATAGCATTTATATCATTGATTCTAATCACATGTTATCCCCATTTTTCGTCCTAAGAGTCCTCCTTTTCTGGTTCGGCTTATTCCAGCATGCATCAGCAAATAGAATACCATTACATTCCATGAAGCTATGTGTGAATTGTTCTTAAGTCACGACCTCATTTTCTTTTAAATCATCTATCTTCCGTCTTGTCGCAGTATGTACCATCTTGTCGCGGGCTATTTGTGGACTCTTGTGCAAAATTAATCTTGACAGAGCACTTCTTTTTACCAGCAAAGGACTATTGACCTACATGATGTCTCCATCTGTCTTCGCAAATTCCCGCTGAAAAAACTCAAGTGATTCCTTAAAGGGAAAGAAAAGACAAAATGTTGCACGCCTACTCAATTTCTTGGTGGAGGTGGGAAAAAGTAAATATTTTTTTTGGTATGACGGTTACAGTAAATTTACCCTGATACGATGAGGCAGTACTTAGCCTGGTTTTTTTCTTAGCAAAATTTTTTGAGTACTTTTGGAAGCAGTTAATTTTTTTCAATGCAAGTATGAAATTAAAAATCATGTGAATCATTTGGCTGTAGTTTAGGAAGTTTAGAAAAGTACCCAAGTTTATTTTCGTATATGTTCAGGAAAAATGAATGTTGCGTATTGATTTTCTTTTATGTGAGAATAAGTTATAAAATACAGAGAAGTACTAAGAAGTTAACATTATGCGCGTAAAACAAAAAATAAGAAAAATAATGTTTTACTCACAAAATTGCAATGATAATTACTGACACATGATTCGAAATTACAAAAAATTAATTTTTAACTAAAAAAAAAAAAAAAAAACGGGAACTTTTGGATGCTTTTGTCTGCATCCACAAGTTTCCATTTTTTTGGATTGAAAAATTAATTTCTTGTAATTCGAAACACATTTATACAATTTTCATTGCAAATTTATGCTTAAAACCCTTTTTCGTCTTTATTATTATTTTTACAGTGAACGTTCTTTAAGCGACTATCTCTTCAAGTATTATAGAACGCAGTTTTCCTTCATTCGATTCTAACTGCGACTTTTTCTGCCCATTAAGCAACCATCTTTACGGTTTTCCTTCCGCAAATGTCCATTTTTTTCTTTACATCAAAACTTTATTGCCCTGGTTTTTCTGTTTTTACTATTACTCTTGATTGAATTCTTAAAATGGCAAGGGCTTTTCATTATTACTCACAGTGTTTTTTGAATTTCTTTAAAAAAGTATCTCCCCTTTGTAATATGGCGTACTTTCATAATCTGGTTCGTTATCAATACTAACTTATTTTGATTATGCTTTAGTAACGAAATTCTAAATTGAATTTTATCCTCAGCACTAGCTGACATGCACGGACTATTTAGAACACTTTATCATTCCCTGTCTGTGAAAAGAAATGAAGTCCTATATCACATATTCAACATTTAGCCGTAAATAATTGAGAAGTTTAGTTAAAAATTCCCATTAGAAGACGGTCAGCAGTCCTTAAAAATGTGCATTAGAACAGTAAAAGTTCTTAAAAATCATCATTGTGGGATATTATTATTAGCCAAAGCCCATTTGTCTGCAGGCAACAGTTCTTAAACAGTATTGCCAACAGTTTATCTCAAGATCCCCATCGAGAATAAGGACAATGGCTCCCTATCAGAAAAAGGCAACGTGTTGTAGGAGGTTTTGTTTCCTCTTACAACAGGGTTAACAGTTTCTAAAAATCTCAATTAGAATATGAACAACGTTCCCTAAAACTTCAAATAAAATGGAACTTTAATCAGAGAAATAATTTCCTCCGTCAAGTAATGATGCAACTTTCAAGATATCCCGCTCAACGCCAGAGACGTCAGCTAGTATCCTCAAATAATATTCTCAATTCATTATTTTAACGATTTTATTTATTTTGCAATGATCCTCCAATAAACTGCTACTTTTCCTGAAATCCGATTTATTGAAGGAACTACAGGTGATGGTGTTAGTGGTTTCGCTGTAAAATAAGGAAATTATTTTTAAAATAAAGGAAGGGGGGGGGGACATATTAGTTATTACAGAGGGAACCACGAGGAGGCGAAGGGGGGTCATGGCACAGGCTGCGCCAATGGAATTTTTAGGAAGATTGTTTCCAGGGGGTTCTAGCCGTGTTTTGTGTGGTGCGATGTCGTTCTTTGGGAGGGAAGGGGGCTCCGTAGCCCATGAGGGAGATATGCCATTGCCCTGAAAGGAGAGCAACCTTGCTTATTAGTTGAACTATCATTTAATAATGTCCAGTAGTTGGGAACAAAACGGGAAATCATATAGGTGATGAAATTGTGCCTATATAAAAAAAGAAAAAGTTTGAGGAGAAAAAAAACCAGTTGCTTCGGTGGATAATGTATAAGCGGGGGGGGGGGGGGATCTCTCAAAATTTAATTGGAAATATTTGAATACAAGTTACTCAATACTTCAATGCAAACGCTTCACTGTGTTCCCTTCACAGTGAGTTTTGGAGGATATTTAACCACTCAAATATCTTGCCTGAGCTACGGCTTTGATCATAGCAACAACGTTACAACACCTCCATTTCAGCAAGCAACACAATTTCAGAATGTAGAAGATCCTTGCGTAAATAGTCTTCCAGTTGGTGATGAATCAGTCACCACCAAGAGTCAACAGAATACGCGGAGGGAAAAGGGCACCAAAAATAACCCAACACTAATATGGGCGGCACGGGGAATCTGACACCCGAAGAGACCTGTTATTACATTCGAATCAAAGTAGATACAAATATGTTACCACACTTTTAGATGATGGATTAGTATTTAATCACGATTCACCTGCCATTGATTTCGTCATTAATTTGGTAGCCTTCGATGACTTATTGGGCGTGTCTCTTGTCGCTTATGATTTACGTTTATAAGTAGGTTTTTGCTTCTTATCGGGTAGTGTTTTTCTCGTATCGCGACAGGAAATGCCCTCATTTTGTATATCCTAAAGTGTAAAACGTATTCAATTGTAAGGAATTTTTCCCTGATAAAGACTATATCAAGGCCCGTTTTATAGTTAACTAAAAACGAAACGCCTTGTGGACTGGACATGTTGCCATCTTCCCCTTACTCGTGAAATACCATTATTGAAACAATAAATTATAAAGACGAAAAAAAAAACAGTTTAAATCAATATTGTGTAGGCAATATAGCTTACTCTTACTTGTACCCGGTATGGTGGCGTCTTGGAAAGGCGCGTGACACGTACGCAGGTCAGAGCATCAAGCCTGGCTGTGTCGGTGGATTTTCAAGATGCAGAAAATCGTCTGCGCCTATGTCGTATGATTATGCAGCATGTAAAAGATCCCTTGAGTAGACATTTGGCTCGGATGCTCTCGGCTAAATTAAATTCCTAGTGCAATTTCGCATCAACCGAGTTTAGGTGCTCGCTCTTTCAGGTGAAGAAACTAGACGTCAAAATTGTCATGAGGCGATGGTACCACACTCATTGTGGTGCCGTTGAAAGAGATGTTACCAATCTCTCGGGAACGCACTAGGTTTGTAATTGGCAGAAGCCTACAGCAGCCCATTAGAAATCATATTTCGAAATTCTTTTTAAAGTTGTCTTTCCAATGTGAAAAACTTTGCCTCATGTTTTCCCTGCTAATTTATATTTGATCGTCTGCCATATATCAGGGTTTTGAAGTCAACATGTTCTGTCTTGTCCTCCGTCTTCATGTAATGGAACTGTAAAAAAACTAAAAATAAAAAAAAGTGGGCAACGGAACGTTAAAAAAAAGAAAGGAAAGGGAAGAAGAGAGAAAAAAACACGAAATGATCTTGTCATATTTGTATTTTCGTGTCCCAATCACATTGGAAACACTTTCATCTCATTTTCTATTTTAAAAAAAATTCGAATTTAAACAAATTATGGAAAAAAATATGGAACAATAAATTTTGACGATTAATCAACTTGAATCTTTATATTGCCTACTTTTGAGCTATTTTACATCTCCGCTACGAAAGATATGGGTAGAATTTTCGGTTAAATTGAATTCTGGAAGGTCAAGAGAAACGTATTTTTCTGTTTTAATTATTTTTTATGTGCCGCCGTTGCCGTTTTTTGCCCCCTTTTTTGGTGAGAATTCTCGTTTACAAATCTAATGTTTGACATAAATTCTAATGAATATTGTTTTCTGATAACTGTTTCTGGGAAAGATGGTAGTTCAATTCAAAAAATTCAACTACTATTCTCTTCGCTCCATTGAGTTATATTAATAAGCTATCTTTATTCTTGTATAACCGTGGTAAGCATCATTTCGTTTTGGAAATGCGTATAGGATTCCAGGATGCTGAACCGTCATCTCTGAAGGTATGCTAAAAGTGTTTGCTAGTTTGGGAGTAAAATAATGTGTGATTATTGTGGATTCATAGAATGCTTATTTCGTCACTGAAATTGTTGTTGGTAGCTTTTCCATGACTTTTTATCATGCTTCGTATTTGCTCAACAGTTTTCTATTTTTTATAACGCATTTAATATTTGTAAAAAGTAAAAAAAAAAAAACAAAAAAGAAAAAAAAAAAGATTTTTTCTTTTTTTTCTTTGTTTCACCTTTTCCCTGAAAAATATTAGTAATGCCTTATTAGAGTCCTGAAATTATGTTAATGCGTTCGGAAGCGATTTTATGTCCTTAGAAATCCTGAACATTTTTGAAAAGGTCTTAGGTCCCCATTAAAGTACTTAAAAGTCCTAAATTGTTCTCGAAGGCGTTTTGTTTTGTAAACCCTTCTTTATTCTTGTCCGTAACTACTCAAATAATAATATCAATTACAGTCAAACCCGCTTTATGGAATATCGGTTAAAAAGAAAATCCTGCTTAATGAAAAAAAATGTCAATGTACCAAACCATAGCATATAGTTTCTGTGATCCCGGATAATGGAATGTCCCGCTTATTAGAATAATTTTTCGTGTCAAATTGGCTATTCCATTATGCGGGGTCGACTGTATATTAATAATAATAATAACTCATAATTATTATAGCAATAATAAATAAATAATAAACAAATAAAGTATTTTGCGTTATTCTCTTAAGTGTGAGAGAGAGAGAAAAAAAATTGAACTGTTATTTTAACTGACTAACATTTCAACAAAATGCTTTTTTTAATTGTTTATTTATTTTTAAAATTTTATTCCTCTGTGCCAGATGTACTTATTATTTTTCAGAACATTCATCTATTTTTTGTGAGTGCTAAAAGTTTATCTGCACTGCTGGTTCAACGTTTTGAAGGTTCCCATTCACCTCTCCATTGCAAATATTCTCACTTAAACGAAGATATTAAATGTAAATTATATCAATTATTCGCGTGATCAAAATTGAATTGTGTAAGTTTTTGATTTGGTTAAGGAAAATTTAATGGACCAAAGAGAAAATCTAAATAAAAACGAACGTGGTCTAAGTTCATCCATCTTGATTGATTAAATTTCAAAAGGAATGACCCCGAAGTTTGAAACAGTTGCATTGTTGTCTTCACGACCTTTCCCTATTTCTTAACCTTCGGATGATCAGGTGGAAATTTGAAACATGAAAACCCATGTGGAGTCATTCAATGATCCCATCGTTAAGAAACACGTATTTGTTTACTGTATCAAATAAAACATCAAATTTATCTTTTGAAAGCATTTAATAATATTTGTTAGAGTTACAGTTTATACAAAAAATAAAAAATGCAGTATAGATGCAACAAAATACTTCAAAAATAAAATGATGATTAATTCACGTCATGATTAGGAATTCGAATACAAAATGTTTAATTTAACTTAAAACAATTCATTTTGATTACTGCACTCATGACATATTGTTGTTATGATGTTGACATGGTTTTTGAAAACAAATCGATTGCACTTACCACATTTCTTGGTGGTTTTATTAACGACCAGGTGGGGGTCGTTTAGTGACCCCAAATCGAAATGTAACTTTTTATGTATTTATTTTTTTCATGGGGGAAGCGATAACTTCATAATTCGTAATAATAGTACAAAACTCAGCTATAAAAATACTGAAAGCGCTACAATTTTTTTAAAATTAAATATTTGACAAAAACTGACATTGGGGTCATTTTATGACCCCACTTGGTCATCCGAATGTTAAACCACTGTCTGATCTTTTAATTCTGATCTGAATATTTATCTGTTGTTTTACTTTTATTTATCAAAATCATACGCGAAATAATGTTTTTTCTTCTTGTTGGCTTTAATACTTTGTTATTTTATGTTGATTTGTTTGACCTCGAGTTTTCTGAATTTTATGCAAATTAAAGTGAGTGTATAAGTTCGTTTGTGTGGAGGTGGCAACGCGCTACAGAAATGTTTTCCCCGTGAGTTGTGTGGCAGTTGTTAATGTTCCCTTTTTACCTAACATGTATGTGCAATGAAGTTACGTTTTTATTTCTGAAATTGATGTCCATCTTTTACTTCATGGACCCCTCAACACTTCTAAATCTAATAAATGTCCCCCAAGGTACAATGCTTCGAAAGTTAAATGCATTCCTGTAATTCACCAGACACGGACAATGCTTTGTTGTTTTGTAAAAAGTTACTTTTGTACCTTATATCAAGAAGATAGATAAGTTAATAAGGCAGAAATTGTAATAGACAGACTCTGCATATAGGGATCGTTCCTAAATGATGTCACGCTTCGAGGGGGGTTCGTGAAATTGTGATAAGGGGAGGGGAGGAGGTAACAAAAGTGTGACATCATGCTTATGCAACATAGCGTGACATGAGACGAAGGGGGTAGGGGGGGGGGGTCCGTTGAAATGTGACATTTTGTAACAAAGGGGGGAAGGGGGTCAACTATATCAGAAAAAAGCGTGACATCTTTTATGAACGGTCCCATACGTATTTCAGGTTTACTTAAAACCCCTACTTTAACACGTTCATCCTGGCAATGGACACGCCTTTTTTTCCGACCCCTATAAATTTTGTGAAAACATATTAATATATGGAATGGGATGTGCTGAAAATTTAATAAAGCATCACTGGACACGATGCAACAACACAGAAAAATATTCTGTTGATGTCAAATTGCCTTGTTTCTAAATCAATGAAATAGGATCCTGAAGAATAGATATCTCGTATTGGCGATGAGAGTGTTATTAAAGTACAGAAATAAGAGCTAGGGTCAGGTGGGGTAAAGTGGTCAATGGGGTAAAGTGGACATACGGCAAATAAAAAGCTATAGCTTTGAAATAAATAAAGGAATTGGTTTAAATTTTTTATTTTAACTTTTAATGATTAAAAATTAAATTTTACATACAAAATTATATTAATAGCAACTCTTTAGATGGCGAAAACATTCGATTTGTTTGTTTATACAACACTTTGAAATTGGAACAGCTCTTTTAACTTTTCTCTGACATTTTGTTTTAAAGAATTTGCAGAAATGGACTGTGCAGGTACGTTTACACAGATCTCAAAAATATTTCCACACTAACCGCGAAGCTAGATTTAGTTTATATATTATTTTACAATGGTTTAAGTAAGATGGGGTAAAGTGGTCATAGTATTAGGCTTAACATGCACCAATGTTCTAAAATTACTTTAGGTTAATTTATGTGGTAGACCAGGTTTTGACTTGCATAGGAATTCACAAGAGCTCAGTTTCCGTATTTATTTTCAATTTTTAACTATTGGAGCGAATTCAGGCTATTTACGCAAGAAAATAAATTTGAAGACTACAGTGCTCCCACTTCTTTTGTTAGAAATTAAGCCATGAGGCAGATGTCAGTTACACTTTAATTTCACTAATACTGTATTCTTTTTTAAAAAATAACTTTTGAAGTTACTTTTTAGTAAAACGGAACCAACACTACTGAGCTGAAATGCAACAGAGATTGAAATTACTATAATACAGTCTTCTTACAATGGTGTGTTTAGTATTGAAAAACTTTTAGAAGCACTTTTTAATACAAGAATTTTCAAGTATCAATGATTCATTTATAAACAGACTTATTATAAGTATTATTAAGCTGTAAATGTTTATAACCTAGCAGTGCTTCGAACAAGAACAATACATGAAAGGGAGAGAGAATTAAAAATAGCTAGGTTAAATTATGTATTTTTCTCCCGTTGATTTTTAATAAGCTATAATTATCCAGAACTCTCTGAAAAGCAATGTTTTCTTAATATGTTATTTAAATAATTTAGTCATCAATTAAAAGCTATTTTAAATTTTTTCACGGAAAATTTTGAATTTCATATTTTTGTTTTATTATATGTATTGAGTTAAAGGACAGGTTTAAAATCTAACAGTTATGAATTAAAACCCAAGAATACCTACTATTATGTACCCTAACAGGTTTTGGTACATAACTTCGTTTTAAGACCATATATGCAACAGCTGAAGAGACTGAAGTACCTTACGAGACGTTACGAAGATGAGGCTAATTTTTGACCATAATAGAGGACATAAATAAATTCACTTGAGGGCAATTATGTTGTTTTCGTTCTAAAATGAACCTTTGTTGATTATTTTGAAGTATTATGGTTATTAATACTTTTATATAGTTTTTTTTTTCAACTATGACCACTTTACCCCATGCACTACTCACTTTACCCCACCCCATGGGGTAAAGTGGTCATACATATATCCCAGAACGAAGGGGTCATAAAATTATTTTACTTATTTTTTTTCTGCTCAAAATTTAATGCAATCTGTTCTTTAATAATGTAATGTAAAATAACAACCAAAAAATCTGAACATTTTGAACAAATTCCTATATTTATTGGCAAAGAAAGTTGAAAAACGTAGATTTTATGACCACTTTACCCCACCTGACCCTATGTTATATCCTGAAGCGGAGCGTTGAGCATGAGCTCAGAACAATCGAGCAATAACTTGCTTCCTTCTTGGAGTAGGAGAGCGAAAATTTGTCACGCTCCACTGCTCCGGGATTTTTTTTTTTTTAATAATTTCAGTAACAATTTAGAAATTAAATTTTCTTCCATTAAAAGTAGCTTTTAGTGAACAACAACAAAGAACGGAAAATGATTTTTCATTTGCATAAGAAATTGTCTATAAATAACTTTTAATTTGTGATCCTTAACATAAATATCAAGATTGCTATTAAAACTATTCGGGACAAGTAATTAGTAGCTGGAAATCAAAAATATTGCTGGTGCAGTTGCCTGATAATAATAGTCAAAATAGAAGTTTTTTCATACAACTAAAAATAAGTTTATTTAACTACAAAAAGAATGTATACAATTTCCAGTTATATCTTCTAAAAATAGTTCTGTTCTTGAATTCCAATTTCTGGTAGATTGTTTGATAAAAGTGGACGCACTTTAGGGGCCGTTCATGAATGATGTCACGCTTTTTTCCCATATATTTGAACCCCCTCGCCCCTTTGCCACAATATGTCACACTTCAACGACCCCCCTCCCGCCTTTGTCACATGTCCCGCTATGTTGCATAAGCAGGGATGTCACACTTCTTGTTACCCCTCCCCTCCCCTTGTCACACTTTGTCACAATTTCACGAACCCCCCTCCCCCCCTCGAAGCGTGACATCATTTATGAATGATCCCTTAAGGATACCAAGTGGCTGTGGTATCGCAAGAAACGAGCTTGCTAAGGCCTGATCTAACCATCCTCAACCAGGTCCCCCAGCCAGTTACCATAGTATTAAAAGAATTATTACTACCAATTTTAAAGCCAGATATCCTGACACTATTACCAACTTAAACAGAGGGAAGACATGGGATTGCTTGTTGGATAACCCCATACCATATGATCCGCCTAGACAGGTTGGTGTAGGATATTAACTTCAGGATATCAACCGGACATGATTATCTTAGGAAGCACCTGACGTAGTAATTGCTGAAAAAAGTTTTAATCATTTGTGTTTCAGAACTGTATTGGGCTGAACGTCATAGACTAACGGTGGCAATGCCAAGGTCTGCCATAGGATTAAAAAAAAACTAATAATAATAATTCCCAGTGATGTTTTACAGTTTACTACTTTTTTTTTCTTCGTGGTTTTCTTATTATTCCATATCTTGACTTACTTAATTAATTTTTGTATTTAATTATTTATCAATTATTATTTTTTAGTGTCATTTATTTTTTGATTTTTTTAAATTGTGCATTGGTTGACGCATTAGTTTTTTCGGCACGTGCCGATTTTATTATATTGTATTGTTTTTTGTTTTTTTTTTAAACTTTTTCTATTCTATTAACCTGTCCAATTGTTTTTATAATGAATTGTGTTTCATTCATTGTTGTTTGCCGTTATCGTCAAGTTTAAATGATAAGAGAAACCAATCGCAATACCTATTTTACGAAATTCATAGCAGATGAAATTGATAACAAAAGCAGTAAAAGCGCACTAACTTTGTATTATTCTAGAAAAAAGTGTTTTATTTTCTGTTCTAAAAGTGTGTGAATGTATTCTGATAACTGTTCAAAATAAGCTCCATATCAGGGGTTCCAAAGAATTCCTAGAATAAAAATCAAAACTAAAGTGCATTCTTTTTCCAAGTGCCAATACTTTATGTTTTGAAGCGTAGTACTTATATAATTTTTTTATTCGTGATAAATAGTATAAAAATAAACTGATATAATGCAGTATTTTTTAAATTAAAAAAAATATATTTATATGAAATTTAAATAATAGTTCTTTTACGCAGGGGGAAAAGACTTATGTCGGAAAAGCTGCCTCGTGAGTCCTTTGAGTGTCAAAAACGTCATTATTTTTTATAAATTGAGAAACTGCCTTAGAAACTCTTAAAAAGAAAAAAAAAATAGATTTTATAATTTTATTAAAATTCCTTTTTTAATAATTACTCAATCTTATAATTTTTCGTTCAAACACCTTATTTGTTTACTTTAATAGCTTTTTAAATTCTTATCTTGTTTTATTTTATATTTTCATGAGTCAATATTTTTTTTCAAATAATTTTATTTGCCATAAACCTGATGGAAAAGAAATTAATCTCATGGAATAATAGAATATGATATATATTATTAAGAGAGTAGGTCAGTATTCGAAAAACGTTGCATTGTTTCGTATTAATGATTTTTAATATAGTAGAAACTTATTACGACTAAAATACAATAACTTGGCACACTTTGAGTAGATGATTTAAATTAATCCAATGTAATTTGAATTTTATAATAGTGTGACCTGTTGGAAGCGAGTCGTAAAAGTAAGAAAAAATTTCCTTTTTCCTCAAGACGCAATTAAATGATTCACTGTGTGTTTTCATGAAGCCATTTATTTAATTGCGGAGCATTTTATTACATCTTTTGCAAGTCTAAAGTATCCTATCTCCGACTTTCAGAGTTCTATTAGCTCTCCCATGCAATCTCTCTGTTTAATTTCCGTCCGTGTTTTGGTTATTAACTTATAGCTTGTTCTAAAAGCACGTTTTCTGCCTTCTGTTGACGTCGTAGGAACCTTACGTATGACGTCATTCTTTTTCCGCTCTTCTCTCTCTCTCTTTATTTTTTAAAATCATTTTGTCAACATATTCACGAAGGGAAAATGGTCGAGCAAACAAGCGGAGTTGGTGCGGCCTGGTTTGACTGAGATAATTTATACATGAAAAAGAAAAAAATAAACAAAATTGGGAGATTCCATTTCTTATGAGCGTCAAAAAGAAAGATGAATGTTTTTGTTTACTATGTTGTCTGTTTATTAGTGGAACATAGTAATAAGTGCTTTATTAATTTCTGCTTTTTGAGTGAAAACATGTTTTAAAGTCAGAATTTAAAAGGTCGAGAGTTTTTAGGTATTTTTATCGTTTCCGTTGATTACCGTGATGAAAAGACGAAAGCCACCCAATCCATTCGTAATCGCAGCAATGTTTTTTTTTTATTATTATTTTTTTATTTTTATAATGGGGCTGCGTATGGTCACTAACCTTTGCAGACCTTGCACATTCCCCGGAAATCGGGCATCCATTCTTTTAAGTAGCAATACTGTCGGCGGATGCCATTACCACCTAGAGTAATTTGGTGCTCAGTTTCCCCCTAGGTGGCGGCACCTGAGCTCTCTAAGTGATGCGAAACTGCACTAGGAATTTAGATTCGCCAAGAGTATCCGAGCCAAAGGGATACTCAAGGCATCTTTACCATGCCGCATAATCATACGACACGGGCGCTGGCGATTTTCTGCCTCTTGAAAACCCACAGACGGGCCAGGTTTGATCCTGCGAACTTGGGCGTACAAGGCCAGTGCCTTAAAACTACGTCACCCTGTCGGCAATCACAGCAATGTAAGGCATTTCATTTATATTCGTACAACTCAAATTTCGGTTACACGTCGTTTTCCCTCTTTTTAAATCCCCGGTTTTTCTTCTTTCTTCTTTTCGCCCCTAATTTAAGCAAACTTTCGCTAGAAAGAAGATTACACATACCTACAGGACGAAGGTAATTGGGGAACGGTCAATTGGAGCATCAGTCAAAGTTAATTTCAAAAGAGTCATTAATTTGGCTTTAATCATTCCCAAGTCCTGTCTTAGAGCAGCCATGTTTCTACACTTTTGGTTTATCTGTAAGCACCTAAAACGTGACGGAACCTCGACTCTTTCAATGGCAGAGCAAGATCTTTTGAAACTTTTTTTATATCTAGATTTCATAAAAATAAATAAATAAATAAAAACAATTCGCTAATTTTTAAAAGCACTGAGGAGCCGTTCATAAATGATGTCATACTTTTTTCAATATATTTGACCTCCCTCCCCACTCTGTCACAAAATGTCACACTTCATCGTACCCCCTTTGTCACATGTCAATCTATATAACATTAGCATATGTACTCGCAGTTCAGAAACAGAGCACTGCGTTATAGATCACGTTTCTAATTTTACTTCTGAACTTTTATTGACACTTGTTAGCATAACAATAATGATTACATGTGTAATGAATTTGTATAAAATGAGGTAAAGGTTTATAGCACAAAAGGTAATTCGTATAGAACTAGGGATGTAATGAATATTCGGCCACTATTCGGTATTCGGCCTATTCGGCCCTTTGGCCGAATAATCATTTCATCATCAAGCCGAATATTCGGCCTGGCCGAATACTGAGTAAGGTCAATATTCGGCCGGGCCGAATATTGATGGACTATTCGGCCGAATAGTTCTGCCGCAGTAGAAATGTAAAAAAATTAAGAAATTAGTAGATTTTAAACATTTAAAATTGTATTATAATTACTGCAAAATAACACATTAGTTTATAGTTTAAAAAAATAAAAGTAATTTAGAAAAAAACTACTTTTTTAAAACCTAGTTTTAGGCTTGACTGAGAAAAAACAGATTTTAAAGTCGTAATATTGTATTTTATATTTAGCATTTGCTCCCAAAGCTGGCAACAGTTAATTATGATATATGAAAAATTAATTTTGTTATTATTAACAAAGTGGAAGTCAGATTTTGTTTGGGTAGACTGATTTATTGTGAATATTGGGTAAGAGAGAAATATGAAAAGCCTAGAATATATCATGAATATTTAGATAGCATAAGTTATCGGGGTTTTTGAAAATAAAAATATATTCCAGTTAAGTGTATTAAATTTTAATAGATCGTTTAAAGATAAGTATGTAAAAAACCCCATAAAATAAAAATATTAACTTTTATAACTTCTGAAGTATCTTCATAAAACAGTTTTGAGCAAGGTAAAAGTTCACTACGCAATAGTAGTTCTTTCATTTGAAATCAATAATTAGTAAAATAATGCTGATGCTTACTACCATAAAACCTGTCATTTCTTTTCCACCAGTGGGTGAAATTCTTAGTTTTATTACATTCAAAACAATAGAGAAAATAGATTAATTTTAAATAGTTTTAAATTCTTAACAAACAGAATTAAATCATACATCATAGATTGTGTGTAATTGGTGTTTGAATTTGTCAATAATTTTAAATTTGTCAAATACTTTCTATTCCAACGATTTTCTAGAAATTTTAATATTCGGCCGCCGAATATTCGGTATTCGGCCTAAGACATTGGCCGAATATTCGGCTTCGGCCTGGGAGAGATTGCCGAATATTCGGTATTCGGCTATTCGGCCAAATCACTATTCGTTACATCCCTATATAGAACAGTAAAATATATTAGTTGTTCCAATTTTGAAAAAAATAACCCGCGCCATTTTATCTTAAAAGTGTAAATGCCTAAGAAAACTCCCTTTTAAACTTTTAATAAGAAATAAATTTAATCCTTAATCAGCATCGGTGTTTACGATACAAGATGATCAGTGAAACTTTAAAATCAAATGATGAAAATTAAAAAGACTTCAAAAATAAATTTAATGTGCTAATTTTAAATGTTTTTACAGAAACCAAAATGTGTAATGTCACACTTCTTGTTATACCCTCCCCTCCCCTTGTCACAAACTGTCACAATTACACGAAACCCCTCTCCCCTCGAAGCGTGACATCATTAATGAATGATGCCTTAAGGGACGGTTCATAAATGATGTCACGCTTTTCCCCCATATATTTGACCCCCCCCTTTGTCACAAAATGTCACACTTCAACATACCTCCCTCCCCGCTTTGTCACATTCCACGCTATGTTGCATAAGCATGATGTCACACTTCTTGTTACCCCCTCCCCTTATCACAATTTGTCACACTTTCATGAGCCCCCCCCCCCTCGAAGTGTGACATCATTTAGGACAGATCCCTAAGAGCATTACTATTTTATAAATTTTTATTAGCTTCCTTAAGTTTGTAATGATCTAAGTTGTTTTTTAAAATTTCAATTATACCTCCTTTCACATCAGTCCCTTGAATGATGTATAAACGGTATTTTACTGTGTCCTCAGTTTTGTAATTTCTGCCGCGTTGTTGTGCGCCCTACTATTTTACCTCAATAGTTGTAGTGCTAGCTCATACTTCTTCGACCCCATTTTCTCCGTTGTATTTCTGCCGCACAGTGGCGAGACGGAATGTCAGAGGGAGATTACGGACGTCGGTTACATAAAGCGAAAGTAATGTCCAAATGTCGCAACATTCCTGTCCCGCAGCATGTGGTGTTCTGACACTAATCCCCCGAGGACTGACAGTTTATGACTGGGAAATAGGTTGTTGCACTGTGCGGGGGAGGGAGTCTGATTCATTAAAACCGAAGAAAATAAAATTATTTTCGTGCTTTTTCATTTTACAAGCTGATCGGTTGTTGGTCGCACTTGCCTGCTATGGGGTTAACAAGCGCATTTTGGCGTTTGGTAATGACAAAAAATGTTAAGCAACAGAACATTTCTTGGGACACCACACTGTGCTCGAGTTGCAGTGTGTTTTTCATTTCGGAGAAGATCGAAATGAAGTGTTTCATTATGTGTGAATAATAATAATAATAACATTAGCAATAATAATAATATCATTATCATCGTCGTCGACGTCGTCATTATTATCATCATCACCACCACCACCATCATCATCTTCATCATCACCACCACCACCACCATCATCATCATCATCACCATCATCATTATTATTATTCAAACTACAGAACTTCTCTTGGGACACCACTCTGTGTTCAAGTTGAAATGATTGTTTCAGTTTGGAGAAGATCGAAATGGAATGTTACAGTATGTATGAATGCTACTACTAATAATAAAACTGTGAAGGTGTTGTGGGACAGATTAAATGTTCCACCCCATCAAGAAGAGATAAATCTCTTATTCCTCCAATTTCAACCAAAGTCAAAGATTCTTTTGTCTTTTCTTTTAATCTTTTCGAAAAAAAAAAGAAAAAGGGGATTATATATTGAAGAAAAGATGAACTAAAACCCTAAAATGATCAATTTTTGCCAGTGCAAATAATTAAGGAAACAAGGGAAGCATTTCCCTTTCAGAATTATGTAGACGAAATCCAAATTTTTTTTTTTTTTTTTTTTTCTTAGTGTAGTATATTAAGGGGGGAAATACGTGTAAAACGGCGTATTAAGAGGAATTTTCATGAATTTTTTTAACGTATAAAGAATAAATATATTTCATTGAGATTTTGAGGTTATTGAGTTTATACCATTTCCTCCCTTCTCCTGGAAAATTTTGAAATGACGGGTTTGCAGAGGCATTGTGTTAAGCTTTTCAAATCACAGGCCAATCTTGAAATTAGAAGAAATTGCTACTTCAATAGGGCTGTAGGCACTTGGAATAGATTATCGGAAGAGAAGGATTATAGATTTACACCACTCTGTTATGGGCAGAGAGGTGTAAAGAGTTTTAAGCAGGCTCTTGATGTTCATTGAGGATTGGTAAATTAACTAGGGACCGGCATAGCTGAGCCCAGAACCTGTTGCTGGTTGTCACTCTTATATTTGTATTTGTAAAAATGCAAGGGTGCACTTTTGAAAATAATGGAAGTGCATGGGAGAAAGGAGTAACGTTCGTAATTCGTTGTAAAGGATTTCCAAAAGTAGTACCGGTTCCGAGACATCTTCATCTGAAATGGGATTCATCGCCGCATGAGCGCCGTGATCCGATTATCCCCCAGCAATAAAAATCCATTTCTGTGTCAAAAGAGTCTCCGGATTTCGAAGTGGAGTCACGAAGGGAGCTGTCAGGTCGCCCGAAGATAATAAGGAGTGATGTGTTTAGTTCCAGCTGCTCAAAGAGGCGCTTTTCCGCGTTCGCTTTTTTTCCCGAGAAAGCGCCGAGACCTTGGCATAGAGACCCACATTCCTCGGACGGACTATGAAAACAATCGGGAATGACACTCATGGAGTTCATTTTATCCATGTGGTCTGCCTCACTTTTGGAAATCTTGATTTATGAGCGTCCCACGGCGGAGGAGGTTGCTATGGCCATTCATGTCATTATGACTGTGAGATTATGACTATTAATGATTCTAAGAGGATTTGTAAGGTCTCCTTTTGTATAATGGTAACGCAATATTCTATCCGTTTTTTGTATACAAGTTAATCAAAAAGCGTTTTTGAAACATAAAGGGGTGGTTGTACCCATCAAGATGAGTAATGTCAACTATGGAAAGTGAACCGCTAAAAGACTTTGCAACCGACATTTTGCGTGGCCCGGATTTAAGGATCTACAATTCAAAACTTGTAAGTCTCTGGTTCTTGTATCAGTGAACGAATAAAACTCCACACTGCTTACAAGCAAAAAGCGTAGAAACTCTAAAATTCTGGGTTCAGTTCAGAGTAGAAGAAATTCACTATGCTGGCATAAAACCCTGAGTACCGTGGGCATATACGGTAAATTGGCAGATATGACCTTAAACGGGCTCAAGTGGAAGTTAACCATGTACCACGAGAAATATCCTAACCATCTTACTTACTCTAGTGCTGGAAGAGAGCTGAAAACATGAACCTGATTGGCTCCCGATCGCACATACATGTATGGGACGTCTGCGAAATGGTGCAGCAGCAGATCCATACCCACTGGAGCAGTGGCAACCGACATAGGTGGGTTTTGTCAATTGACTTCACAGTACTGTGTGAAGTCCGATCCAAACCAATGGCGCAACCGATATTTTCTCCTTGGTGCAGTTTTAACTCACACACACATATATATAGATACATACATACATTAGCATGGGTTAAAAATTTGGCTTAAACCAAGGGTCCTGGGGGGGGGGGGAAGGTTAACAACTGAAAATCTCCCCTCACCCAGGGGGCGACCTTTGTCAGAGAGGAAACCTTGAAAGTGTGGCGCAAGGAGAAATTTCGCTGAAGTTGTTCGGGAATCAAAAAAGCAACAAATGGCAAATGTTAGAGAAGAACTTCATCCACAGCAGTGGACTGATAATACCAGATGACGGTAATACAGTAATACTTATATTTTCTCGTGGTACATGGAAAAGCAGGGCCTGCGGGAGGCAGAGGCAGCGAGACGCTCGCCTCACGGAGCAACAACTTTAAGAGCGGAAGCCATTAACAAAAAAAAAAATTAATGGCAGTATTACGTTTCAAATGAATAAGAAAAATAAATCCTCCTTGTATGGATATTTAATGTTATTCAAATACGTCATCAAAGGCAATATTTTTAGTTTCTATACTTTACAAAATACATATAATAGGGCACAGAGTATTTTGTTGCCTCATGGCACTGTTTATACCAGCGCCACGCCTCAAAAAGAGCGTATTTTTTGCCTTTTGATCTTTCACGATTTATTAACTCTGCTTTCACTCTATTGCACATGAAAAAGAATTGCAAAAGTGCATATTCGAAAAGTTCGTTTGTAGCTCATCTAGATGGACATGTCTACAAAAACAGGAGCATTATTGTCGTCTGCCCAAATGACTTCCATTACATTTATTCTTGTCTTCTATCGAAAATGGTCTTAAAATTGCGATCGGTTGCTTCACGAATGGAACTTGATACGCTTCATTTCGAAATCGATTGCAAGATTTTTTTCTCCTTTTCTGATGAATAGTGCTATTTCTTATTCAACTTAATGATCGTCTGCAGCAGAGCTGTTCTTTTTTTTATACTCCCGCTGTAGTTCGGGTTCTAAATGTTTGTTTGTGAATAAAGTAAATTGCTTCTAAATTTGATAAAGAATTCCTCGGATAATCACTTAACTTGTCATCAGTGACCTTGCTTTTCTTAGAAGTCTATACTTCCAATTTCAAAAAATATTTTTCTTCCATGATTTATGGTTTACTTTGCATTTAGGTATATTGAAAGTTCATGCACTCAGTTTTTGCTATTCTAATTGGTTTGGAAAAATTTATATAAAACAACATTTAATAATTTAAAACTTAAGCTTGCAGGTACCTTTCTATAAACCAAGTTTTGGAATATTCAGTGACATGCAGTTCCACAAATTCTTACCAATGTCCGGAGGAAAATCTTACCGCAAAGATTTATCAGAGGTGCCCATAAAAGGGCTCATGGCGCATGCTGCACCAAAAAATTGCTAGGAGGTTGTTTTTGAGCGGTGCTTCTTTATGGGCGGTATCATTTTGAAGGGGTTCTCTGTAGCTTTTGAAGGGCGTGGGACCTCCTTTTTATATTTAGACAAGCTCATTTTAAAACTGGTGCACCTTTAACGTATTTCTGCTGTTTACAAAAGGTTGGCTTTCTGTTTGAAGAACTGTTTCTTCCGTTTTACCTCTCACTATGTTTTTCTATATACAATAAAATACCACCTTTGTATGTTCACTGTACAAAGACACACCAATTGACAGGTACGGATGAAACTTGAAACAAAATTTCAGTCATCCTCTGAGAAAGGTAATACACACAAAGTCACATTTAAAAATTCATGAAAGAAAAATTCGATTTTTTTTACTTTCAATTTTAAGATTTATTTCGACAATTAAAAATAGAAAAAATGATCCCATTTTCTCAAATTTTGCATCATGCTGTAGCTGATAAAAAAACGTTGGATAGAATTTGTTCTAAAACTCTAAAATAAATCGAACGGGAGTGATTGCCCAGAATCGTATTTCTCCTAACGAGGATTAAGCTAAGCTTTTGTTGTTAAATGCTTTGAAGCAAATGAATTCCAATAATTGATTGTTGCAAAGAATAAGCCTATTAGGTTTAATTTAAACTTGACTGTTAATTTTCTGCGACCATGTTACCTATTGTTTAACATGAATGTTTAACATGCGTTGATCTCTTTTTCTCGCCATTACAAACCATACATCTATTCTGCATAAAATTAAAAAAGAACAAGTCCTTGGTTGTAGCCTCAAGTGAAAGCGAAAGGGCTCCAAGGATTCAATCATGGTGTGAAAATTCATGATTGAAATATAATAGTGAGAAAGCGAGAGAGTGGAAATCAGGGGGATTGATGGATCACGACATATTGCACCTGCCCGTGTCCATTTCTGACCACAGGGGCCATTAAAGGATAGCCGAGTGCAGCTGTTCTTCGTGACGCTGCGAACCTTGCATTTTATGATTGTGGGAGAGCGAGTAATTTTGTGGTGGGTGCATTCTTTCCTAATTGGCTATCTATCCTCTTGTACTTTTATAATTTTTATTCATGGGAAAATTTCGCATCTGCACGGGATCTATCACAGTCAGAAATGTGAGCTCTTTCTAAAAGGATAAAATGTTGCGATTCTGCTTCAAACAAAAAATCCCCAGTGTCGAACTGCTTTAAAAATGAAGTGTATAGTTAACTATTCAATAACTTTTTACTGACTTTCATAAAAAATAAAATACGTGTTAACTAAAGCCGTAGATCATAGCTATGATGTAGGACTTGAGTGTTAACTAGTGTACTTTTTATTTAAAAAAATGTTTTGTTGAAGTGCCTTAAATGGACCATTCAGCTTCTAATTAGACGTAATAGGAGGCAGAAAAATGCATCTTTATCAACTACTCGTTGATAAATCAAGTTGTTTATGAACGATGAACGTCATTTGACCTCAAAACGTCATTTCCTCTCTGGTTTTTATTTGTCAGCTGCCAATTAAAACTTACATTTTCAAATCACGCAACGAAATGGTGATATGAAATATTATGTGAGTTATCTTGCATGAAATGAAACGGAAACGTCGGTGAAATTTAAACCTTGTATTTTGAAGCGTTAGGAAAAATTTGATTTTTATCTCTTATGGTTTAATTCCCTATTGGTTGAGACTTCGTGAATGTAGTTTTTCGTTTTTTGTTACTTTTAATTACCTTCGGTTTGAAACATTTAATACTTATTATTATTATTATTACTATTATTATTACAGGGGCTAAAATTCAAATTTTTAAATGGAGAGCAGACTTCCCTCCTAGCTTTATATATGGAGTAATATATAAAGCTAGGAGGGAAGTCCAACAATATGGTAATTGTTGGAAGGGGGAATTTTTTTTTTTTTTTTTTTATAATAATATTGTAAACTGTGTATGCGAGTGGGAAAATGCGGATTTTCGCGTTTTCAAAGAAATTGTTCAAAACTTCCGCGGGCGGCAGTTTCTCGCTCGGTTTATTTTCAAGGACGGGATCTGAGAAATTGGGGCAGGAATACTGCCATCCCGCCCTGAATTTTAGTCCCTGTATTGTTATTTTTATTTTGTTTTTATTTATTTATTTATTTTCTTTTAACAAAAGCATTGAAGCACTATTTTTAAAGGGGACCTAACGCTGCTAGGGTTCTTGTAGTTGCTTTTTTCCTCAAATGATAATCTTTAAGTCATTGGATAGCTTGATTTTCTAAAGTGACTCAAAATGGAACAATTTTCCATTATATTCCTTCGATTTTCAAGCATATGAATCGAACTCAACTATATTTTGGCCAGATAACTAGAAAAAACTCTTATCCAAACTTGTTCCTCTTTTCCCAGAAAATTGGCTCTTTTTCTTTGATTTTCTTGTTTTTTTGTGGTAGCATTATTTTATTTGTTCTATTTTCTTTTCACGTTTGTGGGCTCCAAAATGCTGCCGCTGCTTATTCTTTTATTCAAAATTTAAAACTTCACTCCTATTCCTAATTTGGCAATTTTTCTTGAAAACTAGCGAAGTTTATACTTTTTTGGTATTTTTATATTTTAAGTTCTATCTGCTAAGGTTTTATTATGGCTTCATCAATAATTTATCCAATCAGGGGCGCACCAGCGGGGAAGGGTGAACGGGACCATTCCCCCAGAAGGCATCATATATCCGGTATCAGACCATTGTTTAGAAAACCTAAATCCGATATCACTGCACTAAATATGCGGTTAGCCGACGTGTCAAATTTGATTTTAAAATTTTCAAAAATTAGTATATTTTGGAAACATATGAAAATTAAAGACTAACAATGTGTTTGGAAACTTTGGGATGTTTAAAAATATGTACAGAATTTATGAGTTTCAGACATCAGAGCCGGATATGGGTACGGATCCATCAGACGAGACACCAGATATCGATTTCCGGCAAAATCAATGTGCACTGCATCCCTAATCCTGACCTTGGTTCCCCTCCCCAAAGCAAAGCACTGGGTGCGCTACTGAGCCCAATTATAGCTAGTTTTGTTTTTCCTCTAACAAACCAGCCAGTTTAAAACTTCTTTATGGTTAGTCACAAAAAAAAAAAAAAAAAACAATTGTTGCTTTGCCTCCCTTTCTCCCCCTTTCTAATCCTCTGATGAGTTTGATTCTTGGCAACTGCATGAAATTTAGTGAAGTTCTGGTTTTGAAGAAAGTGAAGAATATATAATATGTATCACCGTTATTGTTACACATACATTAGTATTCTTAGCACAAAGTCACATGACCCTCTTTCTAGTTGGTCGCGCATATAATCCGGACTCTAATGACTAAAACTCTTCTGAATCACTTGCATTAATTTCCCTCGGTGTCTTCCTCCGCGAAAGCTCCCAGTTATCCTCATTATCCGCAAACTTTAAGATGTGGTCTTTTATTTTCACCTCCACAGCGTTATCTGAGGCGTTATGCACTTCGGCATGCCTGTCTGGATGCGGCCCATCGACAAGGGGTCTTCAGCAGGAAGCTCATTAGCGGGGTCTGCGAACCGTGAAGGCGCTCTTTATGGCAGTTTCTCCCCGCGCTCAGGCATTCTGAAGAGTTGTGCAACTGGCCGCAGCATTCATGAAATCTTCTTGTAATCTTGTCCATCTCTCTCGTCTTGTCTTAGCCGATAGATTTTGAAGTCTCAATTTGAGTGGTCAACGAAGCTCATTTCCCAAGCGCGGGTGGGTGGGTGTCAATCTACATGCTTTGATTTGTTTGTTGGTGTATCCGTTATTATGTACCGTTATATTTGTATCTTCGATTTTTAGGTTTCTCCCTAACTTTCTAGATGTCCACTTTTCCAGTTATCTATATTTTTAATTGAGCATGATTTAAATAAGGACATAGGTACCGACGCCACCAGCGTAGGTGTCCCCCTTTGAAATTTTCGAGAAGACAATGCCTCTGAAGGAGATTAACTAATGCTCTCTATTTTTAAAGCATTTTTTTTGTCTATTGTACTATTCTTACTTACATTATTTATGCACCTCCGAGGAAGGGACACCTCTATTTAAGGGACAAAATTTCCAGCCCTCTTAGTGTCCCTTATTGAGGGGTTTTACTGTAAATTACATTAATAAAAATGATACATTTTTATTAAAACTTCTCAAAACACGGAGTGGAGTTGAAGCAAAAATAATTATAAGCAGGAGCAGACAACTCAGTTTATTCTCAGGTGCTTGGATTTTAAAGCCTTCGTATTGAAATTAAAGGTTTCAAATAAAGTAACTAATTACCTCGTAATTTTCCAGTCAGCAAGGTGTAAATTACAGCTTTAAAACTTATTTTTATAGTTTCCTTTTCCTTTCGTAAATCACACCATATTCTATTAGCAATATTTCCTTCGCGCTTTTTTTTATCGTCTATTAACCTCTTTATCTACTGTTAAATATCTCGACAGATACCTGAAACCACTCAATCAAATAAAGTCTAGAACAATGCCGCGGCGAAAACTAAGAAACGAATCACAAAACGGGGAAGTCAGAGATGCTGCCGACTTGATCAGCGTACCATGCAGTGAAGTCCCGACTACAGGCAAGTTCAATGTCACACGGCGATAAAGGTCACAGGAAGAGGTCTTTGATGGCCGAATTAGAATTTCTAATAAGTCTTTCGCGGCTATTGTTAGGACTCCTGGTATGTAAATCTTGCTCAATGCTGTGGACAGCGGGTGTGAGTGGACTTATTCTTTTCAAGCTTGTGCAAGAGGAGAGGGACAAAAGAAACCGTTTCGTAACACTGACATCTTCGAAGAATTGTAGTTTGGAGGCATTGTCACATAGCTCTTGTCATACATTCTACAATCTTGCAATCAGGGGTGCACTGATGGGGTGGGACACACAGGACCGGTCCTCCCCCCCCCCCCGGAACACATCGGATATCCGGTATCCAACCGATTTGTAAATAACCAAAATTCGATCCGGGCATGGTGCTAAAGATCCTGTTATCCTGCATGTCAACATGTATATCTGGCAGGATCAACGTGATCCGATGCCTAGTAGACGCAAGCTTGAAGATCCCTCTCAAACAAAATTTGATTTTTAAAATTTAATTACATAGCATATTTTTAAATTAATGATGTATATATGAAGCTTTGTGAGAACGACGACATGATCCAAATTATTACATTATGAAATTTATGGAAACAGACGTTTTTAGCTACGCAGAAGGTTAAACTTTGTGTCAGCTTCGTATTTATTACCATTTATTTACTGCATCTTCATCATTCATCCTCGCCTCCAGCACCTATCATCATCGTCATTGTCTCGCTTTTGTCGACAAAGAATACAATTTATTTAGATTTTATTTATTTATTTAGATATTTTTATTTGTTTATTTATTTTTTTTTCTTTCAGCTTATCAGTTCTAACGCAAATGTAGCATATTTTCCTTTTTTTAGCCTACTTTCCCGTAAAAGTAAAATAATAGTAATAATAATAAAGCATGAAAGAAGGCTTAATGGTATCGTTAAAAATAAAGAAAAGTAAAAAAAAAAAAAGGGAAATAATTAAATAAAAATTGAAAAATAAAAATTTGAAAGTAGGGTTTTGAGATGGGGGGGGGGGGGGGAATGTGCGTCTGTCGGTCTGTCTGTCCCCCCTAATAACTTTTGAACGAATTGTCCTATTCGAAAAATTCTTTTTCCATTCGAAAGACCTCGGCGAGGACGTCTCATTTCTATATTTTACTTTTTGATTTGAACAATTTTTTTTTCAATTTTGAGCAGTTCAAAAATTTTTAACATTAGCGCCTATGGGCGAAAATGCAGCAAAATATTTAAACTCTGGCCACAATATCCAAGTTCCTATGAGCAAAGTTATTGGAAGAAGCCCTCGGAGTGAAATATTTTTTTGAACAATTTTTGTTCATTTTTGAACAGTTCAAAAGAAAAAAAAACATAGCGCCTACGGGGAAATTTCAATCCCATATAAATCCTTATCCTAATTGACGGATTTGCTTGAAACAAACTTTATCGGAAAGATGTTAGGACGTAGAACATGTACAAATACGGAGTTCAACAGGAGCTGAATGAGCCTATTTTCGTGCGGAATTTTTTGATCGGGATTTTTAAGGATATATCTCGATGAATAAATGAATGAGTGAAAGAATGAATGAATGAATAAATGAGTGAATAAGTGAAAAAATAAATGATTGAATGAATAAAAAAATAAATACATGAATGAGAAAATGAATGAATGGATAAATGAAGGACTGAATAAATGAAAGAATGAATAAGTGAGTGAATGAATATGTATTATCCATTGAAAAAGGTATATTTGTAGTAATTTGGAACTAAAACTAAAGGAGGAAGAGAGAGAAAGCGATTGCTAGATTATAAATTTGAATTTGGTGTATACGGGAAAGTAAGCTCGTATAGTTCTAGTCTAGACGGAACAGCTTGTTTTTTTACGTTATTAAAATCTCAAATTTCGTGAGCAACATTCATGTCAAGTTTTGTAGTATTTCCAAGTATTTTCCTTCTTTTTTTCCCCTTTCTTTCTTTTTTTTCCATCCACACATTTTCCAATGAGATGAGTATACTTAATTTTATTCTGAATCTTTTGAAATTATTTTGAACCAAAAATAAATAAAGATTTTAAAAAATTAATGTTAATATTCATAAGTAAGAGATATTTTATAATTTATTAAGGAAGCAAAGAACTCGGTATATTTTATTTAAAGTGCTAATGCTACAATACTCCATGATGGCGCGATTGATTTAGCGCATAATTTTTATAGTTTTTCGTTAATCATTCAGCGCTACGCAGTGAATACTGGTGCGTCCCTAAAACGGGGTATGTTATTCTTATACAAACACAGACCCGTCATTTCAAAATTTTCCAGTGGGGGGGGGGGGGGTGCAAAGTGTATAAAACTCAATGTTTTTTCCTTTCTAATGGGATGCGGTATTGGTTCTAAACGAATTTCACACCTATTGCGTTCCCAGAGATTGGTGCCTACTCTTTCAGCGGCATCACAATGAGTGTAGTACCATTGCCGGAATTTTTTTGACGCTCAGTTTTCCCCTAGATGGCGGTACCTGAGCTCTCGTTTGATGCAAATGGCACTAAGAATTTAATTTAGCCGAGAGTATTCATGCCAAACGAATGCTCAAGGGAAGACGGACTCAAACAGAAAATTAACGTTGCATTAGTTAGAATAGCAAATTATGTCTTAAGTGTTTGCTTATAAGTAGCATCTGCTATTCGCAATTTAGAATTTTGTATTTTTTTTAAGAACTCGTCGTTTATTACTTTTTAATTATATCATTTTCGTCACGAATTCTAGTTTTTTTAAAATGTAATTTTATTTATTTATTTATTTTATTTTATTATTATGAGGTACGATGCAATGCTGTTTCAAAGTTCTATTTTTGAATAGAACGTAAAAAACATCATTTATTCCACAATGCACAATTCTTTTTAAAACTTACCGTTCGTTTTCTTTGGCAAAAAATACCGCTGCCTTTCTTCTTTTATTATTTAATCTAGTTATGTTCTCCTAAATTGTTATTGCTACCTATTCTACTCCAAAATTTTCGTGATTCAATCACTTTTCGAGCAATCAAGACTATTGCTACGAAAACAGTCCTTTCTGCTTCGCCGCTGTGGAAATGCAGCTCTTTTTATATGAACCGTCTGCAAGCGGACATATATTTGAGCATGAAACCGTGATCTTACGTATCCCTGTAGATGCCTATAAAAAAATTTTATGGCTCTTGCATTCTTTTCTTGTGAATTCTGTGGCATGAAATTTATTCCGTGCTGCATCCATTCCAATTTGTTTTTTAAAAAACAAGAAAGTTCTTAGAGCTAATTTTTGTTGAAAAGTCATCTCATATTTCAGTTAGTGTTTCTTGAAAATGCTAATGTATGTATATTCATCGTTCTTCTATCCAAAAATCGCTATCACAATGTTTTTTTTTTAAATAATATTTTTTTTCAATTTGTTTTATTTATTATTCATTAAGAGTAAAGCAAAACTTTTTTTGAGGGAGGGGGGGGGGGAGTAAAACTACAAATTACCGCACCTAAGAACTATATAGGAAAACAGATATATAGGAAGACAGATTTGAAAAAAGAGTAAAAACGGAAAAAACACATATCAACTAAACATGCGCAAAGCAGCAAACATTTAAGTAAAGCAATACTATATAACAGAAACGTAGTAAAATAATTCCGAGAAATTCAAATCTGTTCGATACAGCTTTGAATTTCTCGCATCTTATTTAAACTTCTCTTTATGGATGACGACTTAGAACGAACTGATGTTGTACATGGATTGGATTTTTTTAGGTAAGAGTGGTTTACAATAATAATAAAATTACACGTTAATTTAAAGCACAAATGAGCAAAAAAATGCAGACATATGTTTCGGGATTGCTTGGAATCCCTTTTTCAATGCGACAGGGAGCTTCTACATGCAAAACATCCAAATGAAGCAGACAGAACAAGAAAAACAAAGCTTATATAGCCTAAGAATTATCTGTAAACCAATGAGAATAAAGGCAGCGTGAAGTGGAAGTAGCAGGAAGACACCAATAAGAGAGCAACAAACGAATCCAGTTGAAAGTACAGGAAGTAAAAAGGAATAACAATAAAAATAAAGCAAAAAAGACGACAGCATGCATAAAAATTGCAAAAATAATAAAATAAAATACAAAGAATAAAATTGAAATAAAAATAAGTACAGAAACTACCAAAACAAAATGCAAAACAAAGTACACATGTAAAGGAGGGGGAGGGGAGGGAGGGGGGAAGGAGAAAAATAGACACAAAAAAGGAAAACAACAAGAAAACCTAGAAAGAACAACAAATTAAAGAAATTTATGCCAGACCTGTGAAAAATAAGGAGTTGAAGAAGAATCATTAACCAAATTAGAACTATTCCTGTTAATATGATAAGCTTCCCAAAAGTCAAGCTCTAAAGGGGAAGAACATTTTTGAATAATTTTCCCAGAATTGAAGTCAAAAGAGTGGTTGGAATTCCAACAATGTTGAGCAATGCTAGACTTATTTAACTCTTGCTTTCGTACATAACCTTTATGCTCATTTAAGCGAATTTTCAGAGCACGTTTTGTCTGCCCAATGTAAGAAAGGCCGCAACGGCAACTAATTTGGTAAATACCCCAAGTGTTAAGTTGATCGACAGGATCCTTAAGAGAAGAGAAGGAAAGTTTGTTACTAGGAGCAAAAACGACTTGAAATTGAAACCTTTTTAGGATTTTAGCAATACGGAAACTGACAGAATGAAAGAATGGTAACACAACCAAATTCTTTCTAGAAACTACATTATTGGGACCAGAAGTTTTCTTAGAAAGTTTGTTATGAATAGAATCAATTAAAGAGTGAGAAAATCCTCTATCAACAGCTACAGCTTTCAGATAGTTGAGTTCAATCTTGAGAAGCTCAGGAGAAGAGCAAATATTAATAGCACGATGGACCAGAGCATTAAAAGCCGAATATTTTTGGTTGGGAGGATGAGACGACAGTCTGTGAGGAGGTAAAGAAACAGCGAAAGGTTTACGATAGACAGAAGTAGTGAAACCAGACTCACTCTTAGAAATAAAGACATCAAGAAACGCGAGGCTACTATTAAGTTCTTTCTCACAAGAAAACTGGATATTAGGATCAATGGAGTTCATAATAGAAAGAGCATCATCAATACCTAACAAGTTACTGTCCGTTAGGACAAAACAATCATCCACATAACGAACATAAAATTGAAATTGCAATTTCTGGAACAGTTTTTCCTCAAAATAATGCATATAGAAATCACTTAAAATAGGACTAAGAGGACTTCCCATAGCCAGGCCATCTACCATAGCATAGAATTTACCATTAAATACAAAAGTGCTCTGTTGCAAGCACACACGAGTAAGGAAAACTAATTCCTCAATTTCCACAGAAGTAAAATGGAATTCAGAAAGCCTTTTCCTGAGGCAAGTCAAAGCGCCATCAACAGGAACATTAGTAAACAAGGAATTAACATCAAAAGAGGCCATAACTGAATTATTCGGAACGAAGTTATGAAGTTTCTTAACAAAATCGGTGGAATTTTTAACAGTGAAAACATTCCGACTCCTAAGTGGAGAAAACACAGAAACTAAATACTTGGAAAGTTTATATGAAGCAGTGCCAATATTGGAAACAATTGGTCTGAAAGGAATACCTGCCTTGTGTACCTTTGGTAAAGCATAAAAACGTGCACAATTAGCAACAGAAGGAATCACAGACCGTTTAGCAATCAAAGGAATAGAATGAACAGACTTAACAGCAGAAGAAATAGCTTTTAACTCTTTGTCACTAGGATCTTTATAAATTTCAGAATAAGGACCAGAAGCAATTAAGTCATCAGTTTTTTCAACATAAGATGATTTATTAAGAACAACAATCTGACCACCCTTGTCTGCTTTGGTAATGACCAAATCAGAATTGGAAACTAAATTATTGACACATCGTTTCACAGAATGGGTAAAACCAGTATTAGGAACTTTTGAATTGAAATCAACATTGGAAGCAATAAGATGCCGAACCGACTCTTTTTGAGTGGAAGTTAAGGCACTAAATTTGAAAGCTTTTTCAACCGGAGCAATAAGTTCAGAAAAAGAAGGCTTTTTAGCCAAAGCAAAATTGTTATTACATTTCAGAGCATTGATTTCATTACTATTCAAAGGAAATTTCGAAAGATTTACAACCGTGTTCCTATTAACAAGAGGCAAATCAGCCGGAACAGGAACATTTGAATCGTTACACAACTTAGTAAATTTCTTATTTAAAGTAATTTTGTGACTGTCGGATGAACGAAGAGCTCTTGCCCATGACATTCTATCAATAGACTCAAAATCGAAATTAGAATTAGATACAGAAAGATGTAAATCATAAAGTTCACGTTCTATGAACGAAAGTTTTTTCCTAGTTTCTTGGATAGAAGCTCTAAGTAACGCTAATTTAGAACGAAAAATTACCTTATCAACCCTAACAGAACGCGGTAAATTACACTTCAAGGTGATAAACTTAGGAATAACTTTCTTGCGCCTGCAAGACTGGAGAAATTTTAAATGGTTCAAAAACCGAACCTTTTTAATCCGTAGATTACAAAATCTGTTAACCTGAGACATAACCAGAATCAGAACAACCAAAACATAAGGGGAAAACAATAGCTAAACCGTTCAATAAATAAAAATAAACAGAAAGAACAAAATTCAAAAACAAGTGCGAAACATACACAACGTAACAATATGCGGAATAAATGTCAGAAAACAAAAAAGCGAAAACAAAAAAGCAAAAACAAACACAGTCAAGAAAAGCAATTAAGGAAAGAACAAAAAACAAACACTCACCAAGCAGCGAACAGATGGAAGAACAAAAACAAAAGAAAGAAGAACAAAATTCAAGGCACGTTAAGCCTAACGGATAAAAATAATTTAACATTGTGCAAGTAAACAATAATAATAAAATTACACGTTAATTTAAAGCACAAATGAGCAAAAAAATGCAGACATATGTTTCGGGATTGCTTGGAATCCCTTTTTCAATGCGACAGGGAGCTTCTAGATGCAAAACATCCAAATGAAGCAGACAGAACAAGAAAAACAAAGCTTATATAGCCTAAGAATTATCTGTAAACCAATGAGAATAAAGGCAGCGTGAAGTGGAAGTAGCAGGAAGACACCAATAAGAGAGCAACAAACGAATCCAGTTGAAAGTACAGGAAGTAAAAAGGAATAACAATAAAAATAAAGCAAAAAAGACGACAGCATGCATAAAAATTGCAAAAATAATAAAATAAAATACAAAGAATAAAATTGAAATAAAAATAAGTACTTATCATATCATATTATATATTAACAGCTTATCATATTAACAGGAATAGTTCTAATTTGGTTAATGATTCTTCTTCAACTCCTTATTTTTCACAGGTCTGGCATAAATTTCTTTAATTTGTTGTTCTTTCTAGGTTTTCTTGTTGTTTTCCTTTTTTGTGTCTATTTTTCTCCTTCCCCCCTCCCTCCCCTCCCCCTCCTTTACATGTGTACTTTGTTTTGCATTTTGTTTTGGTAGTTTCTGTACTTATTTTTATTTCAATTTTATTCTTTGTATTTTATTTTATTATTTTTGCAATTTTTATGCATGCTGTCGTCTTTTTTGCTTTATTTTTATTGTTATTCCTTTTTACTTCCTGTACTTTCAACTGGATTCGTTTGTTGCTCTCTTATTGGTGTCTTCCTGCTACTTCCACTTCACGCTGCCTTTATTCTCATTGGTTTACAGATAATTCTTAGGCTATATAAGCTTTGTTTTTCTTGTTCTGTCTGCTTCATTTGGATGTTTTGCATCTAGAAGCTCCCTGTCGCATTGAAAAAGGGATTCCAAGCAATCCCGAAACATATGTCTGCATTTTTTTGCTCATTTGTGCTTTAAATTAACGTGTAATTTTATTATTATTGTTTACTTGCACAATGTTAAATTATTTTTATCCGTTAGGCTTAACGTGCCTTGAATTTTGTTCTTCTTTCTTTTGTTTTTGTTCTTCCATCTGTTCGCTGCTTGGTGAGTGTTTGTTTTTTGTTCTTTCCTTAATTGCTTTTCTTGACTGTGTTTGTTTTTGCTTTTTTGTTTTCGCTTTTTTGTTTTCTGACATTTATTCCGCATATTGTTACGTTGTGTATGTTTCGCACTTGTTTTTGAATTTTGTTCTTTCTGTTTATTTTTATTTATTGAACGGTTTAGCTATTGTTTTCCCCTTATGTTTTGGTTGTTCTGATTCTGGTTATGTCTCAGGTTAACAGATTTTGTAATCTACGGATTAAAAAGGTTCGGTTTTTGAACCATTTAAAATTTCTCCAGTCTTGCAGGCGCAAGAAAGTTATTCCTAAGTTTATCACCTTGAAGTGTAATTTACCGCGTTCTGTTAGGGTTGATAAGGTAATTTTTCGTTCTAAATTAGCGTTACTTAGAGCTTCTATCCAAGAAACTAGGAAAAAACTTTCGTTCATAGAACGTGAACTTTATGATTTACATCTTTCTGTATCTAATTCTAATTTCGATTTTGAGTCTATTGATAGAATGTCATGGGCAAGAGCTCTTCGTTCATCCGACAGTCACAAAATTACTTTAAATAAGAAATTTACTAAGTTGTGTAACGATTCAAATGTTCCTGTTCCGGCTGATTTGCCTCTTGTTAATAGGAACACGGTTGTAAATCTTTCGAAATTTCCTTTGAATAGTAATGAAATCAATGCTCTGAAATGTAATAACAATTTTGCTTTGGCTAAAAAGCCTTCTTTTTCTGAACTTATTGCTCCGGTTGAAAAAGCTTTCAAATTTAGTGCCTTAACTTCCACTCAAAAAGAGTCGGTTCGGCATCTTATTGCTTCCAATGTTGATTTCAATTCAAAAGTTCCTAATACTGGTTTTACCCATTCTGTGAAACGATGTGTCAATAATTTAGTTTCCAATTCTGATTTGGTCATTACCAAAGCAGACAAGGGTGGTCAGATTGTTGTTCTTAATAAATCATCTTATGTTGAAAAAACTGATGACTTAATTGCTTCTGGTCCTTATTCTGAAATTTATAAAGATCCTAGTGACAAAGAGTTAAAAGCTATTTCTTCTGCTGTTAAGTCTGTTCATTCTATTCCTTTGATTGCTAAACGGTCTGTGATTCCTTCTGTTGCTAATTGTGCACGTTTTTATGCTTTACCAAAGGTACACAAGGCAGGTATTCCTTTCAGACCAATTGTTTCCAATATTGGCACTGCTTCATATAAACTTTCCAAGTATTTAGTTTCTGTGTTTTCTCCACTTAGGAGTCGGAATGTTTTCACTGTTAAAAATTCCACCGATTTTGTTAAGAAACTTCATAACTTCGTTCCGAATAATTCAGTTATGGCCTCTTTTGATGTTAATTCCTTGTTTACTAATGTTCCTGTTGATGGCGCTTTGACTTGCCTCAGGAAAAGGCTTTCTGAATTCCATTTTACTTCTGTGGAAATTGAGGAATTAGTTTTCCTTACTCGTGTGTGCTTGCAACAGAGCACTTTTGTATTTAATGGTAAATTCTATGCTATGGTAGATGGCCTGGCTATGGGAAGTCCTCTTAGTCCTATTTTAAGTGATTTCTATATGCATTATTTTGAGGAAAAACTGTTCCAGAAATTGCAATTTCAATTTTATGTTCGTTATGTGGATGATTGTTTTGTCCTAACGGACAGTAACTTGTTAGGTATTGATGATGCTCTTTCTATTATGAACTCCATTGATCCTAATATCCAGTTTTCTTGTGAGAAAGAACTTAATAGTAGCCTCGCGTTTCTTGATGTCTTTATTTCTAAGAGTGAGTCTGGTTTCACTACTTCTGTCTATCGTAAACCTTTCGCTGTTTCTTTACCTCCTCACAGACTGTCGTCTCATCCTCCCAACCAAAAATATTCGGCTTTTAATGCTCTGGTCCATCGTGCTATTAATATTTGCTCTTCTCCTGAGCTTCTCAAGATTGAACTCAACTATCTGAAAGCTGTAGCTGTTGATAGAGGATTTTCTCACTCTTTAATTGATTCTATTCATAACAAACTTTCTAAGAAAACTTCTGGTCCCAATAATGTAGTTTCTAGAAAGAATTTGGTTGTGTTACCATTCTTTCATTCTGTCAGTTTCCGTATTGCTAAAATCCTAAAAAGGTTTCAATTTCAAGTCGTTTTTGCTCCTAGTAACAAACTTTCCTTCTCTTCTCTTAAGGATCCTGTCGATCAACTTAACACTTGGGGTATTTACCAAATTAGTTGCCGTTGCGGCCTTTCTTACATTGGGCAGACAAAACGTGCTCTGAAAATTCGCTTAAATGAGCATAAAGGTTATGTACGAAAGCAAGAGTTAAATAAGTCTAGCATTGCTCAACATTGTTGGAATTCCAACCACTCTTTTGACTTCAATTCTGGGAAAATTATTCAAAAATGTTCTTCCCCTTTAGAGCTTGACTTTTGGGAAGCTTATCATATTAACAGGAATAGTTCTAATTTGGTTAATGATTCTTCTTCAACTCCTTATTTTTCACAGGTCTGGCATAAATTTCTTTAATTTGTTGTTCTTTCTAGGTTTTCTTGTTGTTTTCCTTTTTTGTGTCTATTTTTCTCCTTCCCCCCTCCTTCCCCTCCCCCTCCTTTACATGTGTACTTTGTTTTGCATTTTGTTTTGGTAGTTTCTGTACTTATTTTTATTTCAATTTTATTCTTTGTATTTTATTTTATTATTTTTGCAATTTTTATGCATGCTGTCGTCTTTTTTGCTTTATTTTTATTGTTATTCCTTTTTACTTCCTGTACTTTCAACTGGATTCGTTTGTTGCTCTCTTATTGGTGTCTTCCTGCTACTTCCACTTCACGCTGCCTTTATTCTCATTGGTTTACAGATAATTCTTAGGCTATATAAGCTTTGTTTTTCTTGTTCTGTCTGCTTCATTTGGATGTTTTGCATCTAGAAGCTCCCTGTCGCATTGAAAAAGGGATTCCAAGCAATCCCGAAACATATGTCTGCATTTTTTTGCTCTTTTGTGCTTTAAATTAACGTGTAATTTTATTATTATTGTTTACTTGCACAATGTTAAATTATTTTTATTTTTAAGAGTGGTTTATTTTAATTATTTTGGGAGCGGGTCTGTTGGTGTGTCACTTGTTTTAGTCTTTGGATGTAGCATGGACGAAACCCCACATTTGTATTTCAATTTTTAGTTTTTATGCTTGTTTTGATTATTTTCAGGCATGTACTGCTGTCGGCTTTAGTGTGTTTTTGCTTGGGATTTGTGAGGTGCTCTGCATCGAGTGTTCACAATAATAATAAAATTACACGTTAATTTAAAGCACAAATGAGCAAAAAAATGCAGACATATGTTTCGGGATTGCTTGGAATCCCTTTTTCAATGCGACAGGGAGCTTCTAGATGCAAAACATCCAAATGAAGCAGACAGAACAAGAAAAACAAAGCTTATATAGCCTAAGAATTATCTGTAAACCAATGAGAATAAAGGCAGCGTGAAGTGGAAGTAGCAGGAAGACACCAATAAGAGAGCAACAAACGAATCCAGTTGAAAGTACAGGAAGTAAAAAGGAATAACAATAAAAATAAAGCAAAAAAGACGACAGCATGCATAAAAATTGCAAAAATAATAAATAAAATACAAAGAATAAAATTGAAATAAAAATAAGTACAGAAACTACCAAAACAAAATGCAAAACAAAGTACACATGTAAAGGAGGGGGAGGGGAGGGAGGGGGGAAGGAGAAAAATAGACACAAAAAAGGAAAACAACAAGAAAACCTAGAAAGAACAACAAATTAAAGAAATTTATGCCAGACCTGTGAAAAATAAGGAGTTGAAGAAGAATCATTAACCAAATTAGAACTATTCCTGTTAATATGATAAGCTTCCCAAAAGTCAAGCTCTAAAGGGGAAGAACATTTTTGAATAATTTTCCCAGAATTGAAGTCAAAAGAGTGGTTGGAATTCCAACAATGTTGAGCAATGCTAGACTTATTTAACTCTTGCTTTCGTACATAACCTTTATGCTCATTTAAGCGAATTTTCAGAGCACGTTTTGTCTGCCCAATGTAAGAAAGGCCGCAACGGCAACTAATTTGGTAAATACCCCAAGTGTTAAGTTGATCGACAGGATCCTTAAGAGAAGAGAAGGAAAGTTTGTTACTAGGAGCAAAAACGACTTGAAATTGAAACCTTTTTAGGATTTTAGCAATACGGAAACTGACAGAATGAAAGAATGGTAACACAACCAAATTCTTTCTAGAAACTACATTATTGGGACCAGAAGTTTTCTTAGAAAGTTTGTTATGAATAGAATCAATTAAAGAGTGAGAAAATCCTCTATCAACAGCTACAGCTTTCAGATAGTTGAGTTCAATCTTGAGAAGCTCAGGAGAAGAGCAAATATTAATAGCACGATGGACCAGAGCATTAAAAGCCGAATATTTTTGGTTGGGAGGATGAGACGACAGTCTGTGAGGAGGTAAAGAAACAGCGAAAGGTTTACGATAGACAGAAGTAGTGAAACCAGACTCACTCTTAGAAATAAAGACATCAAGAAACGCGAGGCTACTATTAAGTTCTTTCTCACAAGAAAACTGGATATTAGGATCAATGGAGTTCATAATAGAAAGAGCATCATCAATACCTAACAAGTTACTGTCCGTTAGGACAAAACAATCATCCACATAACGAACATAAAATTGAAATTGCAATTTCTGGAACAGTTTTTCCTCAAAATAATGCATATAGAAATCACTTAAAATAGGACTAAGAGGACTTCCCATAGCCAGGCCATCTACCATAGCATAGAATTTACCATTAAATACAAAAGTGCTCTGTTGCAAGCACACACGAGTAAGGAAAACTAATTCCTCAATTTCCACAGAAGTAAAATGGAATTCAGAAAGCCTTTTCCTGAGGCAAGTCAAAGCGCCATCAACAGGAACATTAGTAAACAAGGAATTAACATCAAAAGAGGCCATAACTGAATTATTCGGAACGAAGTTATGAAGTTTCTTAACAAAATCGGTGGAATTTTTAACAGTGAAAACATTCTGACTCCTAAGTGGAGAAAACACAGAAACTAAATACTTGGAAAGTTTATATGAAGCAGTGCCAATATTGGAAACAATTGGTCTGAAAGGAATACCTGCCTTGTGTACCTTTGGTAAAGCATAAAAACGTGCACAATTAGCAACAGAAGGAATCACAGACCGTTTAGCAATCAAAGGAATAGAATGAACAGACTTAACAGCAGAAGAAATAGCTTTTAACTCTTTGTCACTAGGATCTTTATAAATTTCAGAATAAGGACCAGAAGCAATTAAGTCATCAGTTTTTTCAACATAAGATGATTTATTAAGAACAACAATCTGACCACCCTTGTCTGCTTTGGTAATGACCAAATCAGAATTGGAAACTAAATTATTGACACATCGTTTCACAGAATGGGTAAAACCAGTATTAGGAACTTTTGAATTGAAATCAACATTGGAAGCAATAAGATGCCGAACCGACTCTTTTTGAGTGGAAGTTAAGGCACTAAATTTGAAAGCTTTTTCAACCGGAGCAATAATTTCCCGAAAAAGAAGGCTTTTTAGCCAAAGCAAAATTGTTATTACATTTCAGAGCATTGATTTCATTACTATTCAAAGGAAATTTCGAAAGATTTACAACCGTGTTCCATTAACAAGAGGCAAATCAGCCGGAACAGGAACATTTGAATCGTTACACAACTTAGTAAATTTCTTATTTAAAGTAATTTTGTGACTGTCGGATGAACGAAGAGCTCTTGCCCATGACATTCTATCAATAGACTCAAAATCGAAATTAGAATTAGATACAGAAAGATGTAAATCATAAAGTTCACGTTCTATGAACGAAAGTTTTTTCCTAGTTTCTTGGATAGAAGCTCTAAGTAACGCTAATTTAGAACGAAAAATTACCTTATCAACCCTAACAGAACCGGTAAATTACACTTCAAGGTGATAAACTTAGGAATAACTTTCTTGCGCCTGCAAGACTGGAGAAATTTTAAAGGGTTCAAAAACCGAACCTTTTTAATCCGTAGATTACAAAATCTGTTAACCTGAGACATAACCAGAATCAGAACAACCAAAACAAAAGGGGGAAAAAACAATAGCTAAACCGTTCAATAAATAAAAATAAACAGAAAGAACAAAATTCAAAAACAAGTGCGAAACATACACAACGTAACAATATGCGGAATAAATGTCAGAAAACAAAAAAGGGAAACCAAAAAAAAAAAAACCGAAAACAATTAAAAAAACCAAATTTTTTTTATTTGTGCTTTAAATTAACGTGTAATTTTATTATTATTGTTTACTTGCACAAAGTTAAATTATTTTTATCCGTTAGGCTTAACGTGCCTTGAATTTTGTTCTTCTTTCTTTTGTTTTTGTTCTTCCATCTGTTCGCTGCTTGGTGAGTGTTTGTTTTTTGTTCTTTCCTTAATTGCTTTTCTTGACTGTGTTTGTTTTTGCTTTTTTGTTTTCGCTTTTTTGTTTTCTGACATTTATTCCGCATATTGTTACGTTGTGTATGTTTCGCACTTGTTTTTGAATTTTGTTCTTTCTGTTTATTTTTATTTATTGAACGGTTTAGCTATTGTTTTCCCCTTATGTTTTGGTTGTTCTGATTCTGGTTATGTCTCAGGTTAACAGATTTTGTAATCTACGGATTAAAAAGGTTCGGTTTTTGAACCATTTAAAATTTCTCCAGTCTTGCAGGCGCAAGAAAGTTATTCCTAAGTTTATCACCTTGAAGTGTAATTTACCGGTTCTGTTAGGGTTGATAAGGTAATTTTTCGTTCTAAATTAGCGTTACTTAGAGCTTCTATCCAAGAAACTAGGAAAAAACTTTCGTTCATAGAACGTGAACTTTATGATTTACATCTTTCTGTATCTAATTCTAATTTCGATTTTGAGTCTATTGATAGAATGTCATGGGCAAGAGCTCTTCGTTCATCCGACAGTCACAAAATTACTTTAAATAAGAAATTTACTAAGTTGTGTAACGATTCAAATGTTCCTGTTCCGGCTGATTTGCCTCTTGTTAATGGAACACGGTTGTAAATCTTTCGAAATTTCCTTTGAATAGTAATGAAATCAATGCTCTGAAATGTAATAACAATTTTGCTTTGGCTAAAAAGCCTTCTTTTTCGAACTTATTGCTCCGGTTGAAAAAGCTTTCAAATTTAGTGCCTTAACTTCCACTCAAAAAGAGTCGGTTCGGCATCTTATTGCTTCCAATGTTGATTTCAATTCAAAAGTTCCTAATACTGGTTTTACCCATTCTGTGAAACGATGTGTCAATAATTTAGTTTCCAATTCTGATTTGGTCATTACCAAAGCAGACAAGGGTGGTCAGATTGTTGTTCTTAATAAATCATCTTATGTTGAAAAAACTGATGACTTAATTGCTTCTGGTCCTTATTCTGAAATTTATAAAGATCCTAGTGACAAAGAGTTAAAAGCTATTTCTTCTGCTGTTAAGTCTGTTCATTCTATTCCTTTGATTGCTAAACGGTCTGTGATTCCTTCTGTTGCTAATTGTGCACGTTTTTATGCTTTACCAAAGGTACACAAGGCAGGTATTCCTTTCAGACCAATTGTTTCCAATATTGGCACTGCTTCATATAAACTTTCCAAGTATTTAGTTTCTGTGTTTTCTCCACTTAGGAGTCGAATGTTTTCACTGTTAAAAATTCCACCGATTTTGTTAAGAAACTTCATAACTTCGTTCCGAATAATTCAGTTATGGCCTCTTTTGATGTTAATTCCTTGTTTACTAATGTTCCTGTTGATGGCGCTTTGACTTGCCTCAGGAAAAGGCTTTCTGAATTCCATTTTACTTCTGTGGAAATTGAGGAATTAGTTTTCCTTACTCGTGTGTGCTTGCAACAGAGCACTTTTGTATTTAATGGTAAATTCTATGCTATGGTAGATGGCCTGGCTATGGGAAGTCCTCTTAGTCCTATTTTAAGTGATTTCTATATGCATTATTTTGGGAAAAACTGTTCCAGAAATTGCAATTTCAATTTTATGTTCGTTATGTGGATGATTGTTTTGTCCTAACGGACAGTAACTTGTTAGGTATTGATGATGCTCTTTCTATTATGAACTCCATTGATCCTAATATCCAGTTTTCTTGTGAGAAAGAACTTAATAGTAGCCTCGCGTTTCTTGATGTCTTTATTTCTAAGAGTGAGTCTGGTTTCACTACTTCTGTCTATCGTAAACCTTTCGCTGTTTTTTTACCTCCTCACAGACTGTCGTCTCATCCTCCCAACCAAAAAAATTCGGCTTTTAATGCTCTGGTCCATCGTGCTATTAATATTTGCTCTTCTCCTGAGCTTCTCAAGATTGAACTCAACTATCTGAAAGCTGTAGCTGTTGATAGAGGATTTTCTCACTCTTTAATTGATTCTATTCATAACAAACTTTCTAAGAAAACTTCTGGTCCCAATAATGTAGTTTCTAGAAAGAATTTGGTTGTGTTACCATTCTTTCATTCTGTCAGTTTCCGTATTGCTAAAATCCTAAAAAGGTTTCAATTTCAAGTCGTTTTTGCTCCTAGTAACAAACTTTCCTTCTCTTCTCTTAAGGATCCTGTCGATCAACTTAACACTTGGGGTATTTACCAAATTAGTTGCCGTTGCGGCCTTTCTTACATTGGGCAGACAAAACGTGCTCTGAAAATTCGCTTAAATGAGCATAAAGGTTATGTACGAAAGCAAGAGTTAAATAAGTCTAGCATTGCTCAACATTGTTGGAATTCCAACCACTTTTTGACTTCAATTCTGGGAAAATTATTCAAAAATGTTCTTCCCCTTTAGAGCTTGACTTTTGGGAAGCTTATCATATTAACAGGAATAGTTCTAATTTGGTTAATGATTCTTCTTCAACTCCTTATTTTTCACAGGTCTGGCATAAATTTCTTTAATTTGTTGTTCTTTCTAGGTTTTCTTGTTGTTTTCCTTTTTTGTGTCTATTTTTCTCCTTCCCCCCCCCCTCCCCTCCCCCTCCTTTACATGTGTACTTTGTTTTGCATTTTGTTTTGGTAGTTTCTGTACTTATTTTTATTTCAATTTTATTCTTTGTATTTTATTTTATTATTTTTGCAATTTTTATGCATGCTGTCGTCTTTTTTGCTTTATTTTTATTGTTATTCCTTTTTACTTCCTGTACTTTCAACTGGATTCGTTTTTTGCTCTCTTATTGGTGTCTTCCTGCTACTTCCACTTCACGCTGCCTTTATTCTCATTGGTTTACAGATAATTCTTAGGCTATATAAGCTTTGTTTTTCTTGTTCTGTTGCTTCATTTGGATGTTTTGCATCTAGAAGCTCCCTGTCGCATTGAAAAAGGGATTCCAAGCAATCCCGAAACATATGTCTGCATTTTTTTTCTCATTTGTGCTTTAAATTAACGTGTAATTTTATTTTAATTATTTTGGGAGCGGGTCTGTTGGTGTGTCACTTGTTTTAGTCTTTGGATGTAGCATGGACGAAACCCCACATTTGTATTTCAATTTTTAGTTTTTATGCTTGTTTTGATTATTTTCAGGCATGTACTGCTGTCGGCTTTAGTGTGTTTTTGCTTGGGATTTGTGAGGTGCTCTGCATCGATCATTCTTTAAGACAAACCCACACTGATGAGTCCTTGTCTCATTCTCAAACCTTTAAAAAAAAAGTTGTTATTTGTAAACCTTTCAAAAATATTTTACTACATTTCTGTTTATACATATATATATATATATATTAAGGTGGCCCTTATTTTTCAACTTTCGAAAAGCTTAGCTTCCAAGCCCCTATCTTGTTCCAATCAACGAAAAAAATGATATCTGCAAATTTTAGCTTAATGGGACTTCATTCTGGCGGCTCTCATCGACCATGAGTTTTTGAAATTGTCATCTGTAAAGTTATTTTTCAAGATATTACTGTTATTTAATATTTACTGTATAAATTGTTTGAAGTTTTTGAGAGGTCTAAAATTACTGATAGAAATGCAGTTTTCATATTAATGGCTGCTGCAGAAGCTTTCGGGCATGATACTGAACAGCTGGTAATAAATCGTACTTCTTTTCAAAATCTCAAAAAAAAATTTAGGAAAGCAAGATACACAGAAATCCAGTACAAATTTAAATGAGACAACTGCCAAGAATTAGTGTTACACTGGGATGGAAAGCTACTCCCAGCACTAACAGTAGAAAAGGTTGATAGACTGGCAATAACAGTCACCTTTCAAGGCAAAGAGCAACTGCTGGGAGTGCCTGAAATCCCAACTCAGGAGAAGAGCAAGCGTTCTCTGTTTACCGTGCAGTCGAGAAATGGAGTATAACTAACAAAATTCAGGCACTTTGCTGTGATACAACAGTAAGCAACACAGGCCGAATAAATGGTGGCTGCATAAATCTAGAAAAGTTGTTCAATCGTGACCTGTTGTACCTCCCTTGTCGTCATCATATTTTTGAATTAATTTTGAGAAGCTGTTTCGACTTGATGATGGATGCGACTACTGGTCCAGACATGCCACTTTTCAAAAGATTTAGAGAAACTTGGGTTAAAATCAGGGTTGTTTGGTTTAAACCACATTGGTTTAAACCATGGTTTAAACCAAGGTTTAAACCAAATGGTTTTTTTAAAAAAACCACTTGGTTTAAACCAAATCTTTTTCATTAATTTTGCACTTCATTAAAAATTGCAAAATCCAATTTATGCAGAAATTACAAGCACAGCACTGGATAATTAAGGAATTTGAAAATTAACAAACTTTTTTTTAATCAGTACAAATTTTTCTCGTCTCCTATATAGAGACTACCTATGTCAGACTATTTGGGTTTTTCTAAAATTAGCTCTGAAAAAGCTAATTTGAGAAAAACTCTTCTCAGTCATTATAAAAATTAAAATGATATTGCAATTGTAATTCCTGGAGTTAAAGAATATATATCAAAAATAATAAAATAACTTCATTATAACCAATTTGCAAATTTTTCTTACAGATAACAATTTTTAAGAAACCAAATCTTTTTTCATTTATTTTTTGCATTATAAAAAATTGCAAAATCGAATTTGTGCAGAAATTGCAAGCACAGCATTAGATAAATCATGAATTACTGAATTTGTAAAGTAACAAACTTTTTTTTAATCAATGCAAATTTTCTTTTTATCCTAAATTATTCTCTTTTTGAAAATATATTTATTCTTTAATCAGGAAAAATTGTATTTAAAAAAAAAAAAAAAATAGTAGTGATAATTTCTAAGCCAATGTTGCTGATTTGTATAAGTGTTATGGTATAATCATTTGTTGATATTACTGATACTGTAAATCACACATTATTTTAAATGTATCTTTCATTTTTGTTTATTTTTTATTGATTTAGTAAAATATGCCTTTGTTAAAACTCAACCCGCATAATAATTATTTCTTTAATAATTTGCTGAAAGGCCTGTATAAGTAGAGTATTATAACGTGTTAATACAGTAAAACCTGTAAAGTTGACCACCGTTGTAAGTTGACCACTTTTGGTCAACCCTATAATTTATTAATTTTAGTCCCATATTATTTAATTAAGCCCTATTAAGCCTGAATTAGCCCTATATTATTTAACGTAGGAAAACCTTTGTAATTTGACCACCTGTCTATATTGACCACTTGAGTACCAACTTTGGGTGGGAGTATTATAAAAAACCCTTTGTAAGTTGGCTGCCTAATTATTACTATATTTATTTATTTATCTATTTTTTGCAAAGATAAAAAAAACATATAAGTTCTCGGATAATATTTTTTATGCTGTAATGTTAGACCAGTATTTGTCTGGATGGATGAAACATCAATATAAAGTTTGCCTAAGCCTCTGTGTAAGTTAACTAATCTAGAAAACTACTATGAGCCTCACTCTTTTGTTCTTTAAATAAGTTTCTTCTTTTGCTTCTAATTGATCTAGTCATTTTGAAAAATTATGTAATTTTAGGGAATCTTTACAGTCAAATAAGGAAACTAACACATTTATCTTTAACTAAGTGCTATAATTTTTAAGTTGTATAGGATACATTTGTAAGTCATTCAGATAAAATTTATCTAACGGTATTTTAGATAATTGTTAAAAATAGCTAATTACTAATTTTAAAGTAACATTAATACATGATGTTATATTTTAATTAGTCACAAATGAATAAACGCATATCGTAAGAAATGACAAAAAAAATCTCCACTCTCTATAAGTTGACAACTAAAGTGTCAAAAAAAAAAGGTCTAAAATTTTATTACCTATATAAGGTAATTAAAATTTAAGGTTTTAACTTATAGTTACTTAATTATCAATAAATTAACTATTAATAACATTTATTTACATCTAAGAAACTAAAATCTTCATGGTTTTCTAACAGTCAAATTGTTTTTCCTACAAATGCTATTTAAACCAAAAAAACCCGGTTTAAACCAAAAAAACCTGGTTTAAACCAAAAAAACCGTTTTTTTTTGTTTTTTTTCAAAAAAACCAGGTTTTTTTCCAACCCTGGTTAAAATTGACAAAAATGTTTACATAACTGACAAAAATGAAGTGCCTTATGATGTCCGCTCTACCATTATTCATTTTATTGAAGATTAGCTTGCTACTCATAAACAACTGCGGGATGATTGTCGAGAATTGTTGGAGTTAACAATGATCTTTCTTGGAGGCATTCCAATGAGTGGCATATCTTTTCATATACCAGGAGCTGTAAGTCATGCTAGATGTATGTCAAAAGCAATCTATGCATTTAAAATATTCTTATTTCAAGATCAGTTTAAATTATCTCATAGGGAGAAGAATTCCTTAAGAAGAATATGTATTTTTCTTGCTCGAGTGTATGTTCGAGCATGGTCCTTGTCACCAGATGCAATTAAAGCACCCTATCATGATTTTCTTTTCATGTATCTATTGATAAATTATCAGGCTATTGATCCAGAAATCAGTAAGGCTACTGCAAAAAAAAAGTTTCGAAACATCTCTGGTACTTAATTCCCGAAACTGTGGCTCTTTCCTTTTTTGATGACAATGTTCCAATAGATGTTAAGACAAGTATGGCTCAAGTTATGCTGGAGGTTGGAGGAAGTGAAGAACAGTAAGAAGATACAAATCAATTCAAGCGATACGTTCTCACCCAAACGATTTTTCATCATTCTCAAAAATCAAGTTTCCGTCTTTTGTAACTTCTAGTACAAAACAATTCTTCACGAGGTTTTCTATCAGCTCCTATTTTCTGTACAAAGACCCTTCAACATGGAAAGATGATGTTGGTTATAAGAGTGGAATTGAAAAACTTCAGACCATCATTGTTGTGAATGACGTTGCAGAAAGAGGTATCAAACTCATTCAAGATTATTATAACATTCTTACAAAAGATGAAGCTGAGAAACAATTTATATTACAAATTGTTGTCGGAGAACGTAAAAAACCCCAACTGCTACTAAATCCTCACTTATGAAAAAATAATATTTATTGTTATTTCGCTTACATTATGTTGTAATTCTATCAAAAGTATTATAGTAAATAAAAACGCTTTGCTCTTATCGAAGTTATGTGATTTATTTTTAAAAATCAAATGTGTCTTAAGTTTTCATGCTGTTTCGAAATTTTTTTTTATAATTTACTTTGAGAAAATTTGATTTGAAATGCTTTAAAACAATTGCTGGGAAGACCAAACAATTCCACATACATTTCTCAAAGAAGTAACGGACGAGCTAGGAGCTAGGGAAGAATATACATGTTTATAATGGAATTAAACAATATGCATTACTTCAAGCTCTTTGAGGGTCGCCTAAATGTTAAATGATTAATCTGAAATTTTGCATAGCCCTTCTTTTTCATCATTTGAACAGGATCAGGGGTTGAGGGCAGCAAAATTTTAACCTTCAAAAAATTACAGATGGTTAAGGGCCACCCTAATATATATATATATATATATATATATATTATATCATAGGCTGAAATTGAACTTTTTGAGTAGAGGGGATGCTCCGCTCCAAGTTTTTTTTTTGAAAGAGACCGCTTTTTTTTTTGGGGGGGGGGGGGGGGGAGGGGGAAAAATAGCAATGTTATTTGATTGTTTTAGACTTTTGCGTATTCTTTCCATAGTGTAAAAGCTTATATTCAATGTCGAACGTTTTTTCCCCCCTAAGAAATTATGCAAGTTCTCAAAAATCGCTTACTTTTATTTTACTAAATTTACTGTGTTCCCATTCACTAGCTATCCTCTTACGCCCAAGTTTGCGGATTCAAAACTGGTCCAAGTCATTGGATTTTCGAGACACAGAAAAGGGGCCGTTCATAAATGACGTCACGCTTTTTTCCCATATGTTTGACCCCCTCCCCCTCTTTGTCACAATACGTCACACTTCAGCGGACGCCCCTCCCCCCCCCTTTGTCACGTGTCACGCAATGTTGCATAATGCATGATGTGACACTTCTTGTTACCCCTCCCCTCCCCTTGTCACACTTTGTCACAATTTCCCGAACCCCCCTCCCCCCTCCAAGTGTGAAATCATTTATGAATGATCCCAAAACGACCGCGCCCATGTGGTATGATTATGATGTTTTGAATACTCAAGTCTAAATTAAATTTTTAGTGCAATTTCTCGTCATCAGAGCCCTGGTGCTTCCCTTCTGCTGAGGAAACTGGGTGTCAAAATTCTGGTAATGTCATCCGACAATACCAGTCTATTTGAAAGAATTTAATCCGATACAACAAATATTTCAAAAGTTAACATATGTTTTAAATTTCAATTGAGCATAAATTATATTTTTAGCAGAATGGTATAAACGAAGAGCGCTAGTATTTGAAACATTTTGGCTTTTCGTTTCCACACACGGAATAAGTTATTCGAAAAAGTTAAGCTACATTGCCTATCAAAAAATATTCACTCATACGTTTGAGGATAGTCTTATAAAATATTAAAGAGAAAATTCTAACTCCTGTTAAGGAATTAATCGATTGCGCATTTCATTTCATAAGTGTTGCCAACGAAATAATAAAGTTGAAGTGAAAAATTCTCTCTTTTTTTTTTTTTTTGCGAAAATACATTTTTTAAATTTAGAACATATACGGTCGATCAGTGATGGTAAGATTAAAAGAGCGCTCTTGAAAATGTGGCAGGCATACTTGGCCTAAAATTGTGATTGATATTTGAAGAAAGCGTTGCGAGGTGACAAGAACTTCCAGTTTAACTAATACGTCTTAGTTTCTTTTCTTGAGAAAGAAAACCCCTTATCAATAGTGTTTATCTCAGAAAACCGATACGTAAAATTTGCAAGAGTGAAAACTTCTTTCATTAATTCGCTGACAAAGTCGATCTGAACTAAACTGGTTCATGGGAATACGATTACGGAGGGGGAGAAAAACTAAAATTGTTATTTCACCAAAGAAGTTGCTTCAGCGTTATTTTCCAAGCATTCATTCATAATTCCGAAATTGATATGAAATGCCATTTCAAAATTTTATCGTTCTACGCTCTGAATTTTCTTTGAAATTTGGAGCGTTGAGAGATATTTCTCAGAAACTTCAAAATATGTTAGGAAAATTGTTTATTAAACAAAGTACCTTTTATTTTTTTATTTATTGCCCTAAATTATCTTAAAATTTAAATTCCTAGACATAATGTGTTAATTGTTTGTGCGGCAGAGAAGAAGCAACGGCTCCTAAGGGACCGTCCATAAATTACGTCACGCTTTTTTCCCATGTATTTGTCCCACCCCCTTTGTCACAAAATGTCACATTTCAACATACCCCCTCCTTTCCCCTTGTCCCACTTTTCACTCCCTCCCCCTCGAAGCGTCACATCATTTATGAATGATCGCTAATAATATAAAATTTAATGCAGTGATTTCCAACCTTATTCACGACGCAACCCCTTTTTTAGCCTACTTTCCCGTAAAAGTAAAAAAAAATAATAATAAAGCATGAAAGAAGGCTTAATGTATCGTGAAAATATCGTTAAAAATCAAGAAAAGTCAAAAATAAGTGAAGTAATTAAATAAAGATTGAAAAATAAAAAATTTGAAAGTAGGGTATTGAGATGGGGAAAAAGTGTGTCTGTCGGTCTGTCTGTCGGTCTGTCTGTCTGTCGGTCTGTCTGTCTCGGTCTGTCCCCCCCCCCCCCAAATAACTTTTGAACGAATTGTCCGATTGGAAAAATTCTTTTTGCATTCGAAAGATCTCGGCTAGGACATCTCATTTCTATATTTTACTTTTTGATTTGAACAATTTTTTGTTCAATTTTGAACAGTTCAAAAAATTTTAACATTAGCGCCTATGGACAAAATTGAAGCAAATTCTGTAAACTCTGGGCACAAGAGCCAAGTTCCTATTGAAAGCTTATTGAAAGGAGTTCTCGGCGTGAAATATTGATTTGAACAGTTTTTGTTCATTTTTGAACAGTTCAAAAAATTAACACAGAGCTTACGGGGAAATTTCAACCCTATATAAATCCTGATCTAACGGACCGATTTGCTTGGAACAAACTTTATCGGAAAGCTCTTATAACGTAGAACATGTAGAAATAGAAAGTTTATCCAGAACTTGCGAGCCTATTTTGCTATGAAATTTTTTGATCGGGATTTTTAAGGATATTTCTCAGTGACTCAATGAGTGAAATAATGAATGAATGAATAAATGAAAGAGTGAAAGAATAAATCAATGAATAAATGAATGAGGAAAAGAAAGAATGAATAAATTATTGAATAAATGAAAATATAAATAAATGAGTGAATAAATACATGAATGCGTAAATGAATGAATAAACACTTGAATGAGGCAACGAATGAATGAATAAATGCATGGCTGAATAAATGAAAGAATGAATGAGTGAGTGAATGAATATGTATTATCCGTTGAAAAAGGTATATTTTCAATAATTAGAACTAAAGATAAATAAGAAAGAGGGAGAAAGAGATAGCTAGATTATAAATTTGAATTTGGTGTATACGGGAAAGTAGGCTCGTATAGTTCTAGACGGAACTTCTTGTTAAAAGTTAAAAAGCCCATGACATGCAATTCCTTAGGATTCATTCATAAATGATGTTACGTTTCGAGGGGGGAGGGGGGTTGAGAAATTATGACATTTTGTGACAAAGGGAAGAAAACAAGAAGTGTGACATCACACAGTTTGGTTTCTACGAAACTGTGTGTCAGCAAATTAAATTTAAAGTTTTCTTTTATTTTCATAATTTGATTTTAAAGTTTGATTGATTTCATTTTGTATCGTAAACAACGACGCTGATTAAGGTTTAAATTTACTTCTAGTTAAAAGTTTAAAAGAAATCTTAGGCATTTAGACTTTTAAGATAAAATTGCGAGGGTTTCCTTTCTGTATATAGTTTTTCAGATAAAAACCGCAGCCTATAGCTAAATCCCAAAATCGAGAGGAGCATTCCCTTACTACAGAATGCAGGTTTCGTTCTCAAAAGAGTATATGTTGTCTGCATCTCTGATCAGCACGATTTTAGGTTTTTTAAAAGCGCAGTTTCGTTCTTTTTCTCATGCGCTCGGTTTGGAATGCGTTTTCTTTTTCCCATTCGTAATCTCCAGATCATGGCGATTGTAATTTTTTTTCTGTTTTAGAATTTTAAGTCTTGTTTCAAACTGCGTCGGTTCTCTTGTCGGTGAAAGACGCGTGTTGTTAAATATCCACGAGACTATCAGATCAAAATAGTGTCGTGAGTTAAAGGAAGGGCCGAAAAGGCTAACCATCTTTAGCCTTTATCATTTGTGCATCTAGATTTTTGGAAAGAAAGATGCAAAAATTATTCTTTAAATGATACGAAGGATACCTTTGATATCCTGTTAGACTCCCGATAGCACTTTTTCGCCTGAGAAGGTCGAGTAGGTGGGGGAAAGGGGGGAGCACATAACAGGAAGTATAGTTCGACCACGGAATTTTGACGTTTGGATGCTTCTGCGCATGGCAGAAAAGAACGAATCCATTCTAGTTTTTGGGAAGTTCGTTATTTAGTATGCAAATCCGAATGTTTGCTTCTCTGTTTGTTGAAAGCGACTAAATGTATAGTATAAACTGACATGTAATATCAGTTCGGAAGAAATCAAGTATGCTAAACGAACTGGAACGAGAGCAAAAACGGCACATTCCTTAAATCAGCAGTTCATCCCTTGAACATGAATGGATTGTTCTTGGCACTCTACCAGGCAGAACGCTTTGGTTGATGGTAGAACTTTACCGGTACAACAAAAGCAGACTTCTTTTTTTCTCCTTTCTTTCAGGGTTAGTTTGAAAAACTCTAAATGTATCATTAGTAAATGTAGGATTGATAAGTTAACTGAAAATCCAGAAGACAGTGTGAAGCAGGAACGCAAAGAGTGGAGCAAGGCTTTTTTTGCTTAGAGCAGGAGCGGAATAGGAGCAAGGAAATTTTTTGTCCTTCACTGCTCCAGTATTTTGTATTGTAATATATTTTCCAAAATGACTTTTTCTTCAAAACTAGCTTTGAGAACTCAGCGACAAAAAAGAAAGAGGATTTTTTTAATCTGTAACTCTATTTAAAAGGGGGCATAAAAGACGAGAATGAATGAAGTATTTTGATTGCTCAATAAAAATAATATGAATAGAATGAGTGAATTAAATTTGAACAGCTTATCAGCTGTTAATAATATTAATACTATTAAAACTACTCGAAGCACGGCCGGGAACTGGAGCAGTGTAACTTTAACAAGAAGTTCCGTCTAGAACTATACGAGACTACTTTCCCGTATACACCCAACTTCAAATTTATAATATAGCTATCACTTTCTCTCTCTTTCACATTTAGCTTTAGTTCTTAATTACTTCAAATATACTTTTTTCAACGGATAATACATATTCATTCACTCAGTCATTCATTCTTTCATTTATTCAGTCATTCATTTACTCATTTATGTAGTTATCACTCGTTTATTTATTTTTTCATTCATTCACTCATTTATTCATTCATTCGTTCTTTCACTCATTCATTTATTCATTCATTAATTCTTTCACTCTTTCATCGATTCAATCATTCATTCTTTCACTCATTCATTCATTCATTTATTTATGTATTGAGAAATGCCCTTAAAAATCCCGATCAAAAATTTCATAGGAAAACAGGCTTGTTCAGTTCTTGTTGAGCTGCGTATCAGTACATGTTCTACAGCGTAATATCTTTCTGATAAAGTTTGTTGCGAGCCAATCCGTCGTTTAGATCAGGATTTAAATGGGATTGAAATTTCCCGTATGCGCTAATGTTAATTTGGTACCTTTTCATTATCAAGGCGCAAATCTCGCCGAGCAAAATTTTTGGCGACGGAACACGCAAAAGGATAACAAGGACGATATTACGTTTGGCGTTAGTTGCATCATTATTGGCGACTTTATCGCCTGCGCCGGAATAATGGAAAAATGGAATAATGGAATTTTTTTTTTTTTTGAACTGTTCAAAAATGAACAAAAACTGTTCAAATCAATATTTCACGCCGAGAACTCCTTCCAATAAGCTTGCAATAGGAACTTGGGTCTTGTGCCCAGAGTTTACATAATTTGCTTCAATTTTGTCCGTAGGCGCTAATGTTCAAAATTTTTGAACTGTTCAAAATTAAACAAAAAATTGTTCAAATCAAAAAGTAAAATGTGGAAATGAGATGTCCTCTCCGAGGTCTTTCGAATGCAAAAAGAATTTTTCCAATCGGACAATTCGTTCAAAAGTTATTAGGGGGGGGGGGGGGACAGACCGACAGACACACATTCTCCCATCTCAAAACCCTACTTTCAAATTTTTTATTTTTCAATCTTTATTTAATTACTACACTTTTTTTTTGACTTTTCTTTATTTTTAACGATATTTTTACGATACATTAAGCCTTCTTTCATGCTTTATTTATTTATTTTTTTTTTACTTTTACGGGAAAGTAGGCTAAAAAGCGGTTTGCTTCCATTTGACTCTAGGAAACTAAAATAAACCCAAATAAACCGATATAAGTTTAATTATCATGGGTGATACTGATCCGAAGTTTCCGAAAATTTTACTGACTGTTCTAAAAATTATATAATGTATATAATGATTTGTTTGACGAATAATATCTGCTTTTCTTTCTACTTTGGGGTGAGTGAACAAAATATTTAATATTAAAATGCTGTTTCAGGAGAGAAACGACTTTCGGTATTAATATTACAATACTTTCATTTCTTCACTTCATTTTTTTTTTCTTTCTTTTTTCTTTTTTGAGATTTATGTATTTGTACTTAAGTATAGCTGGGATAGTGTTCATCTATTTTTATAGTTTATATTTAACTTCATAGTCCGGACCGGCCCGACGGTATTCGGCGCCCTTGGACTTTATAAAAATAGTCGCCCCTAGCCCTCTTTCATCATACAAACTTAAATAATATAAATTCAAATTGTGTATAATTTTATTGCGTTTTCAATTGCTTTAAAAACTTTAATAATTACATACATGAAACAAATAGTTTTTTTTTTCTTTCTAATGGGCTGCTGTTAGCTTCTCGTAATTGCAGACCTAGTGCGCTTCACAGGGATTGGTACCATCTAACCATCTCTATCAAGCATCACAGTGGGTATATTACCATCGCTACAAGTGAATTTTGACGCTAAGTTCTTTCACTTGAAAGAAGGAGTATCTGGGAGGAGTCACTATCATAGAATTGTTGAACTAATTTTATGAAACACGGATTATTGTTTTTTATTTTTTTGCTCTTACGCTGAGGCGCCCCCAAGATGCTGGCGCCTTTGTACTTTGCACACTTTGCACATTGAAAGTGCCGGCCCTGTTCATAGTGCATACGTTTACCGAAAATTTTGTGTGAACTTCAGAGTTTTTTTTTTATATATTGAGAATCAGCCACTTAAATGCCTTACTCTATTAAGCTACAAAGAATAAATACATTTAAAAAATATTAAATGGGGGGGGGGGGGCATTGAAATAGTGCTGACGTTGGCGGTCAGTTGCACAATCAGAATTTTCTCCTGAGTAGCTGGAGGTTTGTGCTCATAAAAGTCTTCATTCAGAAACATTCTCCGTTTTGGCAATCACGAATTTGGCGAAGTATCCGATTTTAGTCCTCAAAAAGAGCTTCTAATTTATCCTCCAATACTGTCAACTTAATCTTTTGGGGGAAAGCGCACTTGTAACAAGTCAAAAACCTTAGGAACAACATGTTGCAACCGTTGTAATTTCTCACGGAATTTCCAGTAAAAAGCATTTCTTAACTTCCGCCGAAGTGCCTGTTATCTTTTTTCTCAGTGGTATATTTTTAGCATTAAGTGATAATAATTTTGGAAGAGCCTCAAAGAAAGCAGAAGTTCTGTGAATTATTAACGAGCTGTGCCGTCATCGCAGTGAAGTGCCCTCTTGGGGGTCTTCTCTACGAGCTACTTCCTTCTCTTCCAAGTGGGTATCGTTGCTTGTGCTCACGAACTACCGAAATAGTCCTGAAAGACCCTCTCGAACAAATGATTCCCTCCCTCTCAGAGGTTCTGTTGTCGGTCGTTGTCCATCAAGTCGTCGCTAGGAATGACGTCGTCTGCGATAGCGGATCCATTAGCATTTTTCTTGGCAGCTCTCGAAGGTTTTGTCACAATGTGTTCCCTCTCCTCCTCCTTAATGATTTTTTTCTTTTCTTTTTGCCCGTTTGTGCCGCGGGAGGAGGATTTTTTTTTTTTTTTTCAAATAGTAGCTGGCAATTTCTCCCATCCTTTTCTAAGATATATTGACCAGCAAGAAAAGGCTGGGCCGTGGTAGCCCAGTGGTTAGGATGTCAGGCTTCCAACCGGAAGATTGGGTGTTCGACACCCGACCCTGCACACTTGGGGATACGTGCATGTAAAATCCGTGGACCCTGAAGTCCCGAGGCAGTTTCGAGGGTACCGGAGGGTGGAGGTTTTCCCTTCCCTGTACTCTTAGGTCAAAAAAGGAAGGTGGTGTATTTGTGTGGGCGCCATCTGGTGTCATCCAAATACATAATGAGCCAAGTCGTACTTCTACCGTTGTGGTGCTTATCTATAAACAGAAAGTGCCCCCTTACTGCCTTAATTCCTGATTGCTCTACGAAGATGAACTTGGATACCAAAGTCGCATTAGAAGCAACAACAGAAGCGGCTTCTAATTTTCAGAACTTATAGCCATACGAAAGTCCACGTGTCTCTCTAAAGTTTTTAAACATTTTCTCACATATGAGTTCGTCAAAGCAATTGCGGATGCACCCAGATTTTTCTTCTGAGGGTAAGGTTTGGAGAGCATACTTCAAGTCACAAATGCGCGGGAAGTCAACACTACCCCCTCTCCCCCCTTCTCGGTTGTGCTTATGGGAGCAATCTTCGGCTAAACAAGGCATTCGAAAAGTTGACCATGCACAATGCACAAGCCTAGAGGCGAACAGTGGAAACTTTTTTTTTAATTAACAAAATGTAATGGCAACTAAAGTCTGTGTTTTATATTGAATTAAAAAAATAATTTTTTTTCCAAATTTTAGAATACAGGCAGAATTTGAGAGCAAATAAATTCAAAATTTTAGAATCCTCTCCCAGTATACAAAAGTGAACAAAAATGCAGTGAAACGTTCTTTGAGGTCTGTACAAATTTTAAAGAATATCATTATAAAGTATCTTGGGACTCCACTACAATCCAGAGAGGAACAAAAAGTCGGCTCTGCTGCTGATTTTTCAAAAAAAATTCTGTGCAGTGTACTGCAACTCTCGTTGGATCGTGTCAAAAAAGCTTGCTTTTGTGTGAAGGTATTTTCTTTCCATGTTTAAATTTTTCACAGCCCTCAAAAAATTGTTATCTCAACTTTTGTTAACCATTGGACATGGAGAGAGACAATATTATTCATTATAATTAATATTAAAATGCTTTTGCTTTCGAATGTTACGAAGTTTTGGTGCAAATGCAGACTCACAAAATATACTTCAAACAATCTGAACTTATTGCTCAATATAAAACTCGACCTTTAGCGTTATGAAATTTCAGAAAATGTTTTTCCAGTGCATCCTACCTGTCCTTTTTCTAAAACAATTTTTACCTGGCCTATAGATAACTCACGAAAAACGAAATAAATTTATGCTTAACGATAACGTACAATAGCACAGTGCAACTGTACTTTGCATTCTGTTTCAACATTTAAAACACAAATGAAATTAAAAATTAAATAACAATACAAGTTGTACTTTTTCCCCCGTCTACAAAAACTCTTTCTGTAACAGAAAAATGTTAGCGATAAAAGCTACCTCTGCTGTACCAAATTTTTACTTCAATTACCCCAATTCGGTCTTTCTGATGTTAAACTATGTAAAATATTACTCCTCATTAAACCTAAAAAGGCATTTATTTCATTTAATTACTATTTTCATGAAAACATGCAGCACTAACTAAAACAATAACAACCGGTTTTTAAATTGCCGCGCAGAATGGAATGTTTCTGTTTTAAAGTGATGTACGTTGTAAATTCAAAACTAACAAGCCCATTGGTAAAGAAAAACATTCCAGATGTATTTTATCTTTTCTTTTCGTTTTTTTTTTCCTTCAAAATTCGTGTTAGAACTTCTTATTAAAATGCTTCACGCAATAAACAAGATTGTGCGAGAACATCAACACTCTGATCCTATTGTTTGAATACAATTCATTTTTCTTTGTCAAGATAAAAACTGGTTGTTTGTTATATTGGAGCAAGTATGCGAGACCGAGTGAGCGGTCAAGAGAGGGATATAAAGATAAATCTCCGGTTGTGATTCAATGCGCTTCATCATATTCCCGAAAAGGGAAAATACAGGGAGTAGAATGGGCTCAGAAATGTTTCGTATGGCAAGAATGCGTTGGTCACTTGAACTTCGACTCCGGGCGTTATCGTTTTCGATTGTAGAAGACGTGCTTAGCTTAAGTTCAGCCTTGAGGTCGATTTGCAAAAAAGCTATATTGCGATACAAGAATGCAATTTTGTTTAATCAAAAATTAAGGTCACTAACTCTACGAGCGCACACGTGAGACATTTTGGATAAGACTTTTAATTGTAAAAAAGCTAGGGTTGTCAGAGCGAAGATAAGGCATTATGTCACATTGGCCAAATTGGTGAATGTTTAAATGCCAGGATGAATGTGGAACATCGCCCAAAAGCGATAAATGGTACAAAACACAACCATGCAGAACACGTGCTCTGATCAAAATGGCTGATGTATCGGTCTGTCTATACAAGGGCTTTAACCATAAATGAATGCAATGTGGGCACTTTGTTGAGCATTCCTCATTGAGCTGCATATCAAACTGGGGCGCGACTAAGCGGTCCATTTCATCCGCTGCAGGCATCTAACAGCCTGAGCGGAAACTCCGCCCTACACAAAGAATTCAAAGTTTTTATGATCATTGATGTTTTATTTTTAGCACAAACACAAATGCATTAACAATTGAGTTCTAAGGAAAAGTCGGCAAATATCGCATAAACCGCCAAACTGACACTGGATTTGGTTTCTCTATTTTGGCGCCAAGTTTGGCGAATTATTAGCAAGTTGCCGCCTAATGGGCGCCAACATACTAAACTAGGGAGTTGGTTTCAGTAATGTTTTTGGGAAAATATCTTGATATGAAAAACAACTGAAATTTGCATGCACTTGACAGAAAATCACATAATACAACTCTTTTTTGAACATCCGATTGCAACAAAAAAGGGAAGTGCACAACTAGACCTTATGCAGGTCCAACATACGAAGTTTTAACTTTATACGACTAACTGTTTTTGAGTTATGCGAGATACGCACATGTTTACATCAGGCTTGGAGTCGATTACAAAGAAACGTAATTGATTACGATTACGATTACAAAGGGAGAAATTGAGAGATTATGATTACGATTACGATTGTAATCCTTTGCCAAAAAGTAATTACGATTACGGCAGCGATTACAGTCGTTGAAAAATGTAATCGATTACGATTATGACATCCGATTACGATTTTGATTACGATTAGATTAGCATAAAATTATCCGATATTATGCATACAACTCTCATTTTTACAATAGTGTCATAAATCAAAAAGTTATGATTTTTAATTAAATTTTTGATTTAATTAGAGATAACTGAAATGATGATGAATGCAATTATAATGAAATAATTTCAACATCACAGTTCTGGAATTATGATGTCGTTGCAGAAATGAAAATTTGTAATATCTCCATATATTATAATTTCTCCATTGTATTTATTTTCTAGTTTAAATTGTGCAAATATTTCACATAACACCAATTAGTTTACTGAAAATAATAATTTTGTATGATTCTTTATGAAATCACTTATAAGATGTGTATGAATTGCACGGGATAACAAAGTATTCAGATAGTGTAAGAGATAAATAATCTTTTGAAAAAAAAAGCTGCATTTTAGAATAATTTCAAAAAATTTGAACATGAACATTCAAATAACTCTTAGCAAAATTAGTAATCGTTAAAAAGTAATATGAAGAATAATTATAATACGAATGACTATAATATTTTAATATGATTTTTGTGGTATTTTTTTTTTAACATGCACGAGCATATAATTTTTTTCCATGTACTAACTGTTTTATAAAAAATAAAGTGCAAGTAATTTTACAACACAAATTTAACGTACAAGATTAAAAGGGAAATACAAAATTCTGTTGAGGTAATTCTAAGAAGAAAAAAATAATTAACTTTTAAAAATAATTCCTAAATATTAATTCATGCATGTAGAAAACAATTGGGAGAATGTCTAAACATAAATTGCTTTTTCTTTTACATACCTATTAATTAAAAAGAATATTAGCATTAAAATATAAATAAATTTAAGATTTAAATGTATTTACTTTTTTAAATATTATCTACCCCGAAATCTTTGACTTGCAGACAGATTACCGCTCTTTTATCGAAACTGGACGACACGAGGACACTGGAGACCCCCCCCCCCCCCTGAGAGCCCTAAGGCGATGCGAGTGACTATCCAGACCATACTCTCTTCTCGGGCTCTCCAGCCATTCCCCGTGGAGAGTGGAGCCGCAATTAAGAATTCTGAGAGACCGCAACAAGTAGGACAACAAGCGTCTCTAGCAGACTATTATATCGTCCTGCCATCAAGGCTCTGCGACCGCCACACAGAACCTTTTATATTATGATCGCCCGTAGGTTACAGACCGCTTAGGATAGGACTTCAGTACACAGATTGAATCCTTTTTCTTGTAATCTTATCTCTTCTATCCAATGGTAGAGCTAAAAATTTCAGCTTTCAGCAGGTCAAGATTACACGATTGCAGGACCAGCAGATTACGGATTTTTTCCTTAAGATTACGATTAAAATTACAGGAGAAAAAGGATTACGGGATTACACAATTTTGATTACGATTATGAGAATATGCCATCGTCAGATTACGATTACGATTACGATTTTTTCAAAATGTAATCGATTACAGCCGATTACGATTACGTAATCGCGATTACTCCAAGCCTGAGTTTACATACATCCGCACATGCAGACGTCAGGACAAAACTTTTCAAAACGGACTCGGGGATGGTCAAAATCGATATTTCATTGCGTACATACTACGTACATACGGACATCGTGAAAAAAAAAAAAAAACAATCGCAATGGTTCAATTTGTGATTAAAATGCAAATTTAGCCTGAAATTTGAGTGGGAAATTTTTCATGATTACAATACTCCCTGTACTTCGTAGAAGGAAGTAATAATAAATGATTAGCGTGAAAACCAAATTTAGAGCAAAAATTAAATGAAAGCATTATGTGATGGGAAAATATTTTCCATGAAAAGCAGTACCGGACCGGGGCTCCAGTGCATTCTGGCACCAGTACGCCCCTAATAATGCTTGATGCAACATTGTTCTTACATTCTCTTGATTGTCGTGCATGCGTATTATGAAGGCTAAAACGAATTTTGTATTGTACTTTGAGCCCTTCCCAGCAGTCACGAACCCCAGCCACCTAATGAATGTCTTATCTTCTAATGTACCTTCGGGCGGCAGATGGCATCCTCTCGAGCCTTGTTGACCCTCACTGATTAAGAAACAAGTCGTGCTCTTTAATTTTTTTACGCTCTCCCGTTTAATTTTATTTATAAGTAACCGTGCAGAATGAAGATTCATCTGTTGTGAGCAACACAGATATTCCGCAGCAGATCCACCTTAAATGGATGTGAAAGTACATCTGAAATAAGCAACGCCACAATTTAACCCTTTATCTACCGCATTATGATCTGCAGTATTTTTTTTTTTTTACAGAAATAGTTTGTCTAGGTATTTACACTGAAAATTAAGGGATTTACATAAATAAAATGCTCAGTATATAAGTATTTATTTCTTTACAGCTAATAAGGGCCCACAGAGTATTTACCCTGTGAAATTAATTGCATACACTTTTTAATCAAAATATTTCGTCAAATAGTTTTCTAAGTTCTTAACTAACACATTAAAAAAAAAAAAAAAAAAAAACAGTGACTTGATTCTTGAATTTTACCGTTTTTCTGGAGCGAAACTCTAAGGGAGCAATCTGAACAAAATGGAAGTTCGAAACACAGCATCGGTTTCAAAACCATCTATGTTCCTTTCCTCGCTAAAATACTCTTTATAGAACCCTTGCTGATATGTATTCTGAAAAAGGGGAATTTAAAGACTGTCCCGGCAAAGTACCATCAGAATATTGGTAAAAATGGTTGCTGGGATGGAGTTTATAGAGAATGGTACTTATAAGTACCGTCAGTAGCTAAAGGGTTAAGTCCTTCCATGGTTAATTTATCCGTAGTGTCAAAGAGCTTTTGAGACTAGCTTTATAAAATTAAATAAAAACTAGTAATTATATATTCTTAAGTGTTTTTATTCAAAATAAGCTCCTTCGGCTTCAATAAATTTGTTACAGCGGCTTAATAACGTTTCGAATTCGTGTTTCAGCTCCCCTTGTGGGACTGTCTCCAAAGCTCGCGTCGAAGCTGTTTGTACACAGTGTGTCGAAGATTTTTTAAGACTACAGCTGGAACGAAGCTTACATTGGCTCTATCTGTGTTCTCAAGCATTCGTGAAACTCTGTAACTATCAGCTGATCTACTGCCAAAACCTCAGTTCATTTGTTTACTCTTTTTCTTTGGTGACATTGACACTATACAAACAGCTTCGACGCGAGCTTTGGAGGAAGTCCCACATTGTGAGCTGGAACAGGCATTCGAATCGTTGTTAAACCACTGTAACAAATATATTGAAGCCGAAGGAGTTTATTTTGAATAAAACTACTTCAAAAATATATAATTACTTGTTTTTATTTTATTTTATAAACCTAGTCGTAAAAATTCTATGAAACACTGTGTATATATTTTTTTAAATGTCTCTCTCATTTCATATTTTTTAGACAAAATAGCACAATTGATGTACTTTTCCTTTAAATAGTGAATAAAAAAGCATTTAAAAATTGCATGTGAGGTAATGAAATTGATTATTCCACACTAAACAGCAGTTGGCAATAAAAATTGTTTTGTGAGTCACGGAAATTTTAATTAAAATGCAGTTGCAGCGACAAGTCCCCCACGATGGGGTTCGTGACTTTCGGAGGCACTGACGGGTAATTCAGCTTTTATGATTCGTACGACCCAGGCTTGCCATTTGAAGTGGCGGGATGGGCAATCGTCCCTTCTGCTTTGACAAATGAATGCATTCATGTTATGTGTGTCTGTATTTTCTATTTTTTAATCTATAATATTTACTTAAACGGCAGTGTAAAAGGCTGTAGTGAAGACTATCGCCTTTGGCCTCACACCTTGTTGCTAGTCCTTGTATATTAAACTACAAAACATATAAGAATTGTTATAAACAAGCCCTCTCCAGAAAAAAGTGCCACTGTGTGTCCGCCCCTTTGCTCCCCCCCCCCCCTCTTGTACTGTTATGTTGAAAAAGTAAATAATTTTTAATCTGATTCCGAGGATCTAATACAATTATTGCCTTCCTTAAGAAACTTTATAATTTTATTAAAATGAATTTAAAATTCAGCTCTTAGTGCGGGTAAATGGATTCTTAAATATTCTATGGATAAATGATATTTCCATTCTCTCAATGCCACATTAAGGAATATTCAGAACATCTTTTGAGGCAACTCTTTTTCTAGGGAATCTCAACGTTTTTTACAATCTCACCACCCCCATCTCAGAACGACGGCGTAACCACACGCCCCAAACACGACCCCTAAGCCAAACAGTCGATCAAGTCTCCCCCCTCTCAAATCATCTAAGACCAGTATTTTGTATTTAGCGTTGTTTTACATTAAAGTATCTCCCCTCTCACACCCAGTCGGTGCGCCCCTACTGTCTCATAGTTGCAGTTTTTAAATTTGGCAACCCTGACTGCCAAGCAAGCAATGTCCCACTGCGGAAAAAAAAAAAAAAAAACTCGGGATGTGTTGCAGATTGTAGAAATATTTTCTAGAGAGGCGTGTCTTCCCTTTGAGTGTTGTTTTAAGGTTACGCATTAGTTTTTATAAAGTTATCTCAATTATGAACATTTGAATAGACACTGGCCATTTGTAGGTACACACGTCATATAAAGGTCTTTATGATTGGGAGCTTTGTGTGAACCGGAACTTGTACACATAAGTATCCGCGAACAATTTCTAAAAATGGAAACCCCTTTCCATATATCATATTGACTCGATACCGGAATCTCGCAGAACAACTTTCATACATTCGAATCATTTCAGCCACCCACGCAGCGGGCAGTGGATAGCAAAAAAAGAACATTTTGTAACTTCCACTTTCTTTTCCGATGGCTTTGTTCTTTCAATTACGTTCAAATGTTACTCGCGTTTCGAATCTTTTACCCGCTCTTTTTTCCTCTCCAAATGATCGTCTGTCGCCGGGAGGGAGAGTCTGTGGATTGCTCTGGTGGCGGAGATGCAAGGGGAGGCGTTGCGCTACTCGTATCATGATGGGTTTGTCCTGTAATTGGGCTGTCAGAAATTGGCAACCTATCGCTGTTTTGTGTATTGGTTTCTTCTGTAAAGCACGTTGCTAGCTCCCAAGCGTGGATGCCCTACCCTTAGGCTGTTTTCGACGGTATTGGGGGGGGGGGGGGGGAAGGAGGTAAAAAGACTAAAAAATGTGCAACAAAATTTAGTAGTTCCTTTAACTCAAATTTCATCTCAAGCTAAACAGAAGAAATGATGAATTGTAACTTTAGTTGGCAGCATATCTTGTAATTACCAGAATATTTCCCGGTTTGCACTATAATGCTTTATAGACTTAGACGGAGCTACCGCGGCTCAAACCTTTGATTCTCAAATGATCGAGAAGCAGTGGATCACATGCAAAGAACTTTTTAGCTTCGAGTAATTGGCTGGTCTTGGTCCCTTCACTTATTTGTGTGCCATTGACTCCGTCCACTTGCAGGGTCAAATTGTTTAAAGTCTATGGATTTGATGGCTCCCAGTAAAATTCTGCTTGAGTCATATACGCCATGATATGTATCAACTTATAAATATTATGATGTATATTACATTATTTATCAGATCATATTCGTGTCGTGTCGTAGCACTTTGACCGAAAGCCAACCACCGATACTCGGCCTAGTACCGAGTTATCAAGCACCGAGAATCGGTCGAGAGCCAATTTCAGCACTCCATCCCTCCCTCCGTATTACGCTTGCATCTTAGCCATAAAATATGTTTTACTTTCTGCACTACACCGATGCCGATTCGAGCCCTTTCCAAAGCCAGGGTCTCACCCCGTCAATAAGTGAAACTCTGAAGAATTTTACAATTATTTTGAATAGTACTATGGATCTTGAGCATGCAATCATTTTTCAAAATAAATTGAATATAAAATTATACAAATATAAATAAAACAAAAAAAGTGTGGCGACCAGCAACAGACTCAGGATCCTAGTCATGGACTCTTTAAAAATCTTTCTTTTGATCAAAATTTACAAAAGTAGAATTATTTTTAAAAGGTATGAAAGAAAAAGTAAAAGTATAATTAATAAAGACATTAGAAGTAATCTATCAATCTTTCTCTTCTTGCAAATATGACAATCGTAAGTGATTGTTATCTGTAGTAAAAATTTATTGAATAGTGTAACTTCATGTTTTTTAACTTTACCATTCTTTTTTCCTTCCTTTCTTTTTTTTTTTTTTCACTTTTTTTCAGGGTTCGTTGATTTAAATCAGCTTGATTTAAATCATGATTTAAATCGTGATTTAAATCAAGTGATTTTTTAAAAAAAAATCATTGATTTAAACCAAGTGATTTTTTTTCAAAAAAATCATTGATTTTACTATGTTACGAAGTGTTGTAAAAATGAAATATGTTGCAATTACAACTACTGTTTCAAACAAAACTTCCTAGCTACATCTGCCTGTGTGCATAACATATTTCATAAGCTTAGAATTAATACCTATTCTTTTAATTTGACAGTATTTTTTTTAATTTTACAATATTCTTCAAGCATCTTAACCGCAAAGCATAATTCATTCAATCATTCAAATTACAATTCATAATATATAATCATGAACCATTCTGTTTTTTGTCTTAAAAATAGTATTTTAGATCAATTTAATCAATGTCACACAACAAATAATTCAGAATGATAGTGTTTAAAACAACAATTGTTAGAATTTAGAATATATATCCTTAAAGTTTCATCCACGTCCCCTAATAGCTTAAGGTTTTTTCCTTCTACAATATTTTTTTGTCATAGAAGTTTTAAATAAAGATACTTGATTAAAACAAAAAGTTTCAGTTTTTAGTAATGGTGTGAGCATATGATTTTTCGAAATGGGTAAAAATATTTCAGGCTTTTTTATTTATAAAATTGAAAAATGATTAAAGACATTCAATGTAAAACTTAAGTGCACACAATTGGTACTTTTTTTCAGCTTTCAACAGCAAAATAATTATTTTTATTAAATTTGTTCATTTTCTCTGTATTTATGAGTGTACTATTATTCCTGGTAGGGTTAAGTTTCATTTGAGTCATGCATTTGTATTAAAATTTGTTTATCATTATTACTATTAAAAAATATTTATTGCTGTGAAAATAGCTCAAAGTGTGTTTTTGCATATTGATTAAGATGCCAATTGCTTCTATGAATGCTATATGATAAATATCCAAAATATTTGGGGTCTTTTTTAAAAAATCAAAAAAATCACGAACCCTGCTTTTTTTCCTTACAGTTATAAAAAGGACCTAATATGACGTCTGCCAACCACTTTGAGACCGTTCAAAATCATAGCTTTGAAAGTTTGAAATTAGAGTTTTAAAATGGTTCGAAAAAAACTTGGAATAGGCAAAGACTATATACGCACACGTTTTTCTAAAGTTGCATGATGTTTTCTGATGCTGAATTTTTAAATATTTTGTTTCATTTCAGGATGGACTGCGTATTTGTTACCTTACGCCGCCGACCAATTTTCAATTCAAGCAGCAAATTTGAGCAACAGGATGTTTGACCATCAATAACGGGCACTTTAAATGTAGAGTGTAGTGTTTACAACTGTGAGTTATAATTCTTGAGTGGAGAAGGTAATTTTCGCTGACTTAAAATGCGATAAAAATTATGCAATTCGTTCTTCGTGTATTTTCCCGCTCAATTAACACGCTTTCGTGTTGACTCATTGTGACTTTTTATTCCATTATTAAAAATTATGTTTACCCAGAGGACCGTGATTTATTTATTGCTCTTTGATGTGAACAGATAAATCATCGCTGTTAGTTTGACAGCCATATCAAGTTTATTACAATAGACGCATTTTGTCGCTGCTTGTTAGTTGTGAATGCACAAAAGACCTCAAAATTGTTGGTTAAAAATTCCGAGAAGGACAGGTAAAATTGCAAAAAAAAATCCTGTATCCTCTTTAGTAAAATCCTGTATCCACACCTGAATTCCGTGCCTGGATTCGAGCCTGGGGCTGTGGTGTGAGAGCTTTATGCACTACCGCCTACGCCACTGGGCTGCAAAGTTAGACTTAATCTCTGGCATAATTGAGTAGCGTCTTTCGTACAGCGTTTTCAATTAGAAGAATCAATATGTAAAATAAAATTTTATAATATCTTTCAGTTCATTAAAATTTCATTCAACGGAGTTGAATAAATTGGTGCAAGTTTGTTACATTCTGTTAGTCTAAGGAGGCTTGCAAGAGTCTATGGGATCATTTATAAATGATGTCACGCTTCGAGGGGGGAGGAGGGCTCGTGAAATTGGGACAAAAGGGGAGAGGGCAACAAGAAGCGTGACATCATGCTTATGCAACATAACGTGGCATATGACAAGGGGTTTTGTTGAAGTGTGACATTTTGTGACAAAGGGGGAAGGGGGTGGGTGTCAAATATATGGGAAAATAGCGTGACATCATTTATGAATTATCCCTATATTGACACACATTTTTAATATTTCCTCAATACAAAATATTTATTCCTACGTGTTTGTTGTGTTACCAACTCTGGTATTTCTTGTGAAATTGTTTGATCTCATCATTCCCATCATACAACCTATTTGCGTTTTAACTTCCTCCAAGAGTGGCAGGATTAGCAATAACCCAAAACTCCATTCCTGTCATAAATACGTCTTTCCCCATTACAACAACGCAGCCTGTTTTCACTTTTTTCTTCCTAACCAATCCGTGGTCGCGTGTCCACGTGACCGCCTTTTCTTCGCGGGTTCATCACGTCACTCCCGCTAAAGCGCACAAGGTCAATGGATGCTATGTTGACTTTTGTTTACTTATTTATTAGGCAACAAGTCGCGAATAGGAATGGGCTATTTTCATATTGTTTGTGTTCATTTTTTCCCCAGATTTATTTTTCCCTCTTCCTTTCTTTTGGATTTCGGTCTACTCTTATTTAGTTTCTTTTTTTAGCATTCAGGAAACGCTTATAAGGGACCGTTCATAAATGATGTCACGATTTTTTCCCCATATATTTGACCCCCTCCCCCCTTTGTCACAAAATGTTATACTTCAATGGACCCCCTACACCCCTTTGTCACATGTCACGTTATGTTGCATAAGCAGGATGTCACACTTCTTTTTACCCTTCCCTTCCCCCTTGTCACAATTTCTCGAAGCGTGACATAATTTATGAATGATCTCTAAATGAAAGTAAATCAAGACTAATTTTCATTATTAAAGTCTGAAGGTGTAAAACTATGGGGTCAATCATTAATGTCACGCTTCGAGGGAGGAGGGCGGGTTGAGAAATTGACAGTTTGTGAAAAGGCGAGTGAAGGGGGCAACAAGAAGTGTGACATCATACAATTTTGTTTCGATAAAAAGATTTGGAATCAGAAATTAAATTCATTTTTAAAGTTTTTTAATTTTCACAATTTTATTTTAATGTATCTGATTTCATGTTGTATCGAAAACACCGATGCTTATTAGGGATGTAACGAATATTCGGCGACTATTCGGTATTCGGCCCTTTGGCCGAATACTCGGCTTGGCCGAATAGTCATTTCATCCCCTAGCCGAATATTCGGCCTTTCTGAATACTGGGTAAGGTCAAATTCGGCCGGGCCGAATATTGATGGACTATTCGGCCGAATAGTTCTGCTGCAGTAGAAAAGTAAAAAATAAAGAAATTAGTAGATTTTAAACATTTAAAATTGCATTATAATTATTGCAAAATAATACATTAGTATATAATTTTAATAAATAAAAATAATTTAGAAAAAAAGTACTTTTTAAAAATCTTGTTTTAGGCTTGACTGAGCATAAACAGATTTTAAAGTTGCAACATTGTGTTTTATATTTAGCATTTGCTCCCAAAAGCTGGCAATGGTTAATTATGTCGGAGAATATGATAAATTAATTTTGTTATTATTTACAAAGTGGAAGTCAGACTTTGTTTGGGTAGACTGATTTATTGTGAATATTAGGTATGAGAGAAATGTGAAAAGCATAGAATATACCATGAATATTTATTTAGATAGTTAAGGTTATTGAGGTTTTTGAACATAAAAATATATTCCATGTATGAAATTTTATTAGATCTTTTAAAAATAGGTATGTAAAAATATCCATAAAATAAAACTATGAACTTTTATAACTTTTAAAATATCTCCATAAAACTATTTTGAGCAAGACAAGAGTTCATTAAACAATAGTATTTGTTTAATTTGAATTAAATAATTAGTAAAATAATGCTAATGCTTACATTAAAACTTGTCATTTCCATTCCACTTGTGGGTGAGATCTCAGTTTTATTGCATTCAAAACAACACTGATAATACATTAATTTTAGATAGGTTTAGATTCTTAACAAACAAGAATTAAATCATACATCACACATTAATGTGTGGATTTGGTGTTTTACTTTGTGAATACTTTTAATTTTGAAATATATTTTCTATTACAACGATTTTCTAGAAATTTTAATATTCGGCCTAAGACATTGGCCGAATATTCGGCTTCGGCCTATTCGGCCTAGAAGAAATGGCCGAATATTCCGCTTCGGCTTGGAAGCAATGGCCGAATAGTCGGTATTCGACTATTCGGCCAAATCACTATTCGTTACATCCCTAATGCTTGTTAAAGTCCAAATTTACTTCTAGTTAAAAGTTTAAAAGGAAATATTCTTTGGCATTTGCACTTTTAGGATAAAATAGGGCTCTAGGATAAATTGCAGTGTTGACGAGTGTTTATGTAAATGTGATTTAGAGGCCATGGTAGCCCAGTGTTTAGGATGTCGGAGTTCCAACCGGAAGATTGGGCGTTCGACACCCGACCCTACACACTTGGGGATACGAGCATGTACAATCCGTGGACCCTGATGTCCAGAGGCAGTTCCGAGGGTACCGGAGGGTGGAAAATGTCCCTTTCCTTCACTCTTAGGTGAAAAAAGGAAGGTGTCGTATTTGTGGTGGCGCCTTTTGGTTTCATCCAAATACATGATGAGCCAAGTAGTACTTACACCGTTGTGGTGCTCATTTTTAAACGGAAGGCGTTATTTCCTGCCTTAATTCCTGGTCGCTCTGTGAAAGGGAGCTTAGATAGCCAAGTTGCATTAGAAGCAACAATATAAATGTTATTTATTTTAGGCAAATTAATACATGGTTATCAGGGAGCATTTTTATTTGATATTGCTTTGGACAGCAGCATAAAATTAGCTTCTGAGTGCGCTACTCTGAAAGTTATGTACATGGCATTATAACATGTGCAGATACAGAGAGGCGGTAAAGGGGGAAATCCCCCTCCCTGAGAGTCAAGTACTGTCGCCGCTCGATATAACGACCATCTGCGTTCCACTGAAAAAGGTCTTTATAACGAGTGGTCGCTATAAGAGGTAGAATTTTCTTCAAAACATATACATGCATCATGCACATTCAGTTTTTCCATTAAAATTGATGATTTAAAAAAATTCCAACTAAATGCTCAAATTATTTTTAATCATTGGAATTTCAAAAAAAATTATCAGTGCAAAATATTGTAACAAAATATTAACAGATTTTAAAGTAGAAAATATAGGGAAAAAATTACATTCACACATCTGGAAACAGAGCTTCTGAGCTGACATGACACCTAGTACGGTGAAAATGCACAGAAATTTGAATGCACAGAAATTTCGCTTCGGCTCATGTGAGATTATTAATGTCGTACTTCTTCACAAAAATAAAGTGCTCTCAAACGAAAGAAAAATATAAGTAATTTTTCACGTTTCATATTTCAAATTCACTAAGAGACACTTTATTTAAATTGCGAAATTGTAAAACAAAAAGAGAAAAGCAATTTATTTGAAGCAATATTATATTTCGTCGCCCTTCTACATCGGAAAAAAAAAAAAAAACCCAGATTGCAAAATTCCGAATTTTTCGTCTTTATTTTTGCTGTCGATGAAGAAAGTTTTCTTGTCAATAATAATACAGCTTTGAATTATAGGAAATAAGCTTTTATAATATTAATGAGATTTTCTCGCATCGCATTTTATTTTTGACCACGGTTTTCGGATATCAATCCATGGTATTTGTTGATTGAAACGGCGGGGAATTGTAGTTTGAAGAGGAAAAAGGTTTTTGAGAGGGAAACAACAATTAATATTTAATTTTTTTCCTTCCAACTTTTAACACATCATAGAATCAGAATTAACTTTTAATTGCATTTTTGAAAATTCCCCATTTCTTTACTAGTACATTCATTAATTATAACTATTATGAGGGCTTTTCCACGTTCTTTTTATTATTTTTCCCCCCTTTTGCCATTTTGCTTACGCCCATTCCATGTTGCTGTAGACGTAAGCAGAACCGGAACCGGACTTGTTCCACGGCTGGACTTTAATTTTTATTTATTTATTTATCTTGTTTTTGAGTTTGCCAACTCTATAGTGTGTCTTGAAGTAGCTATAAAGTTAGGAGTGGTCGAGAAAGGGATAAACTGTAAATTGTAAAGTTTGGAGAAGTTTAAAAGAAAACCCAACGAAGCTTGAGATCCGGGAAAACTAATGTAATAAGGCACACATTTGCGGTAAAAATTATAGGCATGTGATTTGGGGTTGAGGGAGAAAGATGAATTTAACATTTTAAAAGCTTTTGCATAAATAAAACATAGCACAAATGTAACAAAAAAATTTCACTGATTAAATATGTCTTGTTAACGGATGCGCCTACGACGGGGCTTTGGCCCGCAGCCTTTATTGAAAATTGAAGAACATAGATTTTTCGCATTTTCAAAATCAGTACTCCCCCCCCCCCCTCCAACTATTTTATTTGTGAACCAGGCAATAAGTTATGTACACAAACATAAATTTCGCATTTTCAAAACCTGTATTATTATTCTTTTTATTGTCTTTTTTTTCCAAACTAGACTATCGGTGATTTATTTGTATTTAATTAAACTAATTAACAGTTTTTTTCAACAACTTTCGACCTTATTTGGGATCGCCGCTCATGTTTTGAATAATGAATACCATTGCGTAACATGTGCGTATTATGTTTTCAAACAGTTATGAAAAATCGATAGTTTAATTTGAATGGTATTGAAAAACCGGAAATTTTTAATCATTTCCTTCTGTTATGCGAAAGCGAAGTCATAATTGCATAAATCGATATCATAATAATTAATTCCTCGCTGGACTTTTAAAAAGATGATATGGCTTGGATAACGCGGGCCATGAAATAATATTTCCAATACGTTAATGTTATTTTTACGCTAAATGTGAATTAATGGCAACCGGTCCTATTGATGCAGTGTTGGCGAACTTATGACATGCGTTTGTGTGACACACTTTAAGCATTACTAAAATCGTCGAAGGGGACAAAAGATTGAAAATCTAATAAAATTCTTCTCAAGTTTTAAGTTGTATTTGACGTGGAACAAATGTTTTATTTTACGTGCTATGCTAATCACACTTCCTTTGTGAAAAAAAATATTCTCTTTCAGCAGGGGTGCCCACCAACGAAGAGCGATGGCACCCGCCCCCCCAATCCAAAGACCTACAGGATCCCCAAGAACGACCCCCTAAAAAATACGGCTAGCCCCCAAAATCAATGGAGCTGTCTGCGCCATGATGAATCCCTCCCTAGTCGTCACCCCTGCTTATTTTTTGCTTTTATTTATTCCCCCCCCCCTTTATATGTAAATTCTATATTTAAAAAGGCCTAATTTTTTTCAGAGTTGTTTTTATCAAAAAGTTATTATGGATATTTCAATGCATGTGACAGGGCAATCCAATGGCATATAGTTCTTTGGGGGGGGGGGGGGAGTTTCTGAAATAAAAATACATAAGTGTTAATATTTTAAAAAGTGGGAGGATGCTTAAAAATAAAAAATGTGTGGGTACACAGTGCCCCAGACTACTTTTCTCCTCCAACCTCCGTCCCTTATTAGCACTAGGTTTTAGGGATGTCCTCCCCCAGGCGCGAGGTGGTGGGGGTGTTGGGGTCCACGGATTTTACATGCACATATCCCTAAGTGTACATGGTGGATCTTCAACGGGTCGGGTTTCGAACACCCGACCTTCCGGTTGGAAGTCCGCCATTCTAACCACTAGGCTACCAACGGAGACTGGAGTAGAAGTAGTAGTCTTTCTTCGAATTTTGAGACACCACACTCTGAAAATAAGGAAGCGTGGATAGTTGCATATGGCTCATGTATGATGAAAGTAAATTAATGTCCAAATAAATGAATGAAACAATGAAAATGAAATATAGCTAAATAAATGGATGCGAAAAAATTAGAAAACAACATGATGAAATTGTGTAATAGACACGACACAGAAAGAAGACATCCCCCCTAGTACAATAGCTATATTAGTATAGGTTTCACTGCTGTAGGTCAGTGGTGTAGTCCTGGAAAAAAAGGTGTGGGGACGCTTACATATAGAAATATCAAAAAGTGGGGGTGCGCTTATGTAAAAATTCAAAACAAGTGGGGGGACGCCAGTGGTGTAGTCCTGAAAAAAAAGTTGGGGGGACGCTTACGTATACGAAGATGAGTAAATGAGATCAAAAGTCAGGGGACGCTTATGTTAAAATTTAAAAAATGTAGGGGGACGCTTGTACCAAAATAAAAAGGTAGGGGGACGCCGTCACCCTGCGTCCCCCTCGATTACACCACTGGGGGACGCTTGTGTTAAAATAAAAAGGTAGGGGGAGGCCGTCCCCCTGCGTCCCCATTCGACTACACCACTGCTGTAGGTTGTAGGATCAAAACAAAACTGCCGACTCTCAATTTCAATAACAACTGACTAAAGAAAGAATCCACGCTCGCCAAATCTCCCTCCGGCAACCCTGTGCTCTCAGCTGACTGTTTGTGTCTGTTATTTCGGCGACAGCAAAGCTCTCGGACTGACAGACAGAGAGGAAGTCGGCAGCAACAGAGAAACGCACACGAGAAGCCAGGCAGATGGTGAGCAGTGATAGCTAGAGAAGGGCCTTTGGTGATAGCCTACACTTCATTGTGAATGTGTTTTATGCGCGCGCGTATGCTACGAAAGATGATGCGATGCGTGTTCTTTGTGTGTGATTACGCTCGAATATTGAAATCTAGCCTACGGAGGTTTGAAAAGACGTTGTCGTGTTGAGACGTGCAGTGTGGATTAGATCAGTGTTTTTCCCCTTAAAAATGTGTACGTGATTTTGTGTTTGTTGACTGGTCTTAATTTATTGTAGTGTTCGCACATTATGTGATTACCTATGCCGGACAAACTAGTTGCAGCAATTATAATTCGTCTTCTATTACAACGCTGTCTGGTTAATCTTACTGTGTGATTGCTTTGTGAAATGAAATACACACGATTATTTTTAGAAAATAATCTGCTTGCACGAGATTCAAGTAAAATGCATTTATTTTTAAGAAATTCGTTTTGAATTGAAAATAATAACACAAGTTTCCCTTTCAATATTGTATTTTTATATTTTTTAGCTAGTATTTATTTTGGTTTAATTTTTATTGTATAAATTTGGTTATCAAATTTAACCAATGCAATCATAATAATTTTCTCTTTGATGAGACGCTTTGAATTTTAACAACTGAGATTCATTTTGATTATTTATTTTTGTTTGAAAAATTAATTGTATTTTTAAGTGCCATGAACTGTATCAATTGGCGTTGACCTTTGTTGTTTGTATTTTATTCAGAAGGTGATAGTGTACACTAAATTAAATTTTAAATTACCATATTTAAAGCAGTTGTTACATTTTGTAACTTATAAATTATCTAACTTTCTCCAGAATGGCTTCAAGTCGTGCTGATTTTTTGTTTTCTATTAGTTTGTAGTTAACTATTCTACTATATTTGGATTATCCTTCAAATGTTTAGAAGTCATTTTATGTGCACATGGTGGGGACTTCCCTCAAGTAATTTGTTCAAAGAAAACCAAAAAATTGATCTTTCTTGCAAGGGAATAGTTCTGTTGTATTTCAAGTTTCTAATTTTTCTTTGAATTTATATTTGCAACTATCAAATCATCATACAAGTCAGATCAATCTAATGAAAATTTTGAAAAAAATAACCTTTTAAAGCAAGGTTTAAGTATTGGATCATTCATATACGCACACACAAAAAGCATAATTTTAATATATTCATAAACAAAGCTGTTGCAATGAATTTTAGGTTTATAAAGTTGTCAAAATACAATACACAATGTTGTGTCAGCTTGCCAAGAGCAGAAGCATTGCCGAATCAAATGTAAACAATGCTATTTTCTTAAAGAAAAATGTAGTAGTTCTTTTCGTATAGTGGCAAAGAATGGCAGCTAATTCCATTTTTCAATTTATTATTGGTTGATTTGAATATGGGCCATTTTGGCCTTGTTACACTCTGATAAAGGTTCTTTGCTATGATGGTGAAAAGTTTAGAACTTGTCAATGAAGGGAGTAGAGTTGAAATTTAGTGTTCACAGGATTTCTCTTAGTACTTGAAAGAAAGAAGATGAGTCTTCTCAATAAATTATTCAAAAGATAACATCAGTGATTAGAAAATAACCAAAATGCTTGTAAATCAATGTCAAAATACTAGTCTGAAGTAGCAAAATTGCGTTTTTTGAACGACATTGAATACTATTTTGCTGTACGATTGAGGTGTGCGAATTTGATCAGGAGATTTGTAATATGATGGTTTCTGGAACCTTTCAGAATTTCTCCATTCATCTGACATTGTAAAATCTAGTGGTGTAGTCGAGGGGGGACGGCGTCCCTCTACCTTTTTATTTTAATAAAAGCGTCCCCTCACATTTTGTAAATTTTAACATAAGCGACCCCTCACTTTTGATTTCAATTACTTATCTTCGTATGCATAAGCATCCCCCTACTTTTTTTTCAGGACTACACCACTGGTCAAATCTCTACATTATGTCAAAGGATATATATTTTGTGATCCCGAAGAGATGTGTGCTGTATAAAACATTATTTTTGGCAGAGCACCTATTCTTTCTTTTGTAACCACATTAGCTGGACTAAAATAGCTTCGCTTATATTGTATGAGCTGTGACCTCGAATGGCGAAATAATTCGATGCAATTGCATAAATTAGTTTTGGGGCAATAGTGAGTAGGTAGCCCCTTAGTAATCTAAAAAGGAGAACGAAAAACAATTCAGAAGTTTTTTAATTTTTTCTGGCATTCTGATATTTTGTGTTTATGTGAAAGAACTTAATCTTTATTTCAGAACTTCTTCAGTAGTTTCATTTCAGGAAAATGTATTGTATTTGAGTTCCCTGTCAATGCCTAGGTTTGGTCATTTGTATATACTACTAGTTTGAAATATAGTTCTTTTAAATTTAAAGATTTTACACTTTTAATGTCTAAAAATCCATTGTACCAATTTCAATGCAAAAAAGTCCTTTGAATTTAAGCATACAAAAAACTTTAGTAACTTCTTTTTAGAAAAAATCTATACTTTTGTCTTCAAATTTTATTTTACATTTCAGAATGTTTTTACCAAGTCAACAATGAATTTCCCTATAAGACTGAAGTCAGTCCAGTTGTATAGTAAATCAAGAACCACTCTAAGTTGATGGAAAAACCATTTTTGTAAGTTTTCTTCTCTCTATTTTCATTGAAAAGGTTTAGTTTTTTTCTTTGAAAACAAATGAATAAAAATAGTACAAAAATTCAAATTAGTTGAACAAAAAGGTAAAACTTTTCTGGCGCAGTCAATCAGGGTAACTTTGATCCGCAGTTCATTAAGCAAAGGGATTATAATTAAAGTGACCAAAAAAGGATTCTGAGAAACACGCATTCAAAGTTTGTATTTTATGGGAGTTTTATTGTTGATGTTTTTACAAATCTCAAGTTTGGTCTCAAAGCTATTGATACTACTGCTTCCAATAGGACCTTGCACCAGAAAGGCGTCCTTGCTTAACTTTTTTCAAAAGTAACACTAATTAAATAAAAATGAAAGATTTTCTATTCACTCCAAGAATTTTCAGAGCATGGAACGTATCAGTTTGGAAAAAAACATTACATTGATTACTATATATGTTCTTATTTTTGCTTAAATGCATGCCATTATTTTCACTTTTATTATCACTTTTTGTTTCAGGACCACTGGCTGGTAAGAAAAAATGCATGCATATTTCCCTTACAAATTCACCCTCAATTCAAAAGTTGTGCATTAATTAGACTATTTTGTGATTTAATATTTGATCATATAGTGGGTATAATCAAAACAACTTTAACTGCAGTAAATTTTTCAATGTTCCAAAAAGAGAAAAAAAGGTATATCTTTTTTTGGTACTGACTACTTCAAAGCAACATTAATTAGTGATATTAAATTTGAAATATATGGTAAGTTAAAAATGTTGTCTGAAACTAAGAATATTAATACATATGGAGCATAATATGCTATCATATACAAACATTTATTGGTCTTTCAATCTTAAAGCTCAATATGTAAAGCTGTGTCTTCGTTAAGTAGTTGGCCAAAGCTTTGGTATTCGGTGTTGTGGCCAAACTCTGCTTTATGCCATCAGTAGTGTTCAGTAACAAAAGTTGTTACATAATTAGGGAGACGGGAACAGTAATTTTGCACTTAATAAATGTATACTCTGAATTTTAAAGACGAAATAATGTGCACAAACAGTAGAAAAGTGACTTGGCCATTAAATCTTGCTATGCCTCTAGAGAGGGAGAGAGAGAGATATGTTTTGTATTTCCTGGAAGTTATTTTATAGCTATTTGTGGATTTGTAATTTTTCTTGACATTTCTTGCATCTGGGATAGTGATTGGGCAAAGACTTAGGACACCCCTAAATAATTAGTAAATATTGAATGTAATTATTGTAGTAGGCTTATATTATAAACTAGTGGTACCCGCACGACCATGCTCATGTTAAAAAGTGAAAAGACCAGTCGGTTCGCCATCATATACACAGTGGTAACGTTTTATGTGTAAATTACGTTATTTCAATAAGATGTATAGGCATTCTAAATAATTAAAGCATAGCCGTCCACAGCAATCAATCCCACCTATTTACTTAGGCAACTTTACAAAACACACACATTAAAAAAAGAAAAAAGAAACAAATAAGAAACTGTTTAAAAAAAACCTAATTTGTTTGTTTAGTTCATGTACCCATACAAAAAAGACGATTATAAACCTTTCGAATAGCTATGAATTTAATAAATACATGAATTTTTAACATAATTAAGTTGTATCTATTATTCTTTGGCAATAAAACAGAAAGAGGGAATTTTATTGCTTGCAGAAACTAACAGCAGCAAGCAAAACTTTAAAGCAAAAAAAACCTTTCTTTTGAGCTCAAATAGGCAAACATCTGTGCTAATTGCTTGGAGAAAAAATAAATAAAAATATAAATAGTAATAATAATTTGAAACAAAAAAATCACTATAGAGGATATCATTTTTTAATAAACCCCTGTAGAGTATGAAGAACGGTCACATAAAAATACCTGTCAAAATAAGAAAATAAAAATAAAGCTATAGATCGCCCGCTGCAGGAAATACATTTTTAATAATTTAAAAATGAAAAAGAATCAAAAGCAGGAAAAGATGAATTAAAATTCGGTTGCACCTAAAATGATAAAAACAAATATGCAAGTACACAAATTGGCAACGATCCAAATAAAAAAACTAAAGCACTCTATGAATCGTCTGGGGATAATAAAATTAAATTACTATGAAAAAATAATTTCGAGCTACAACGAAGAACACTTATAGCTTCTTTTCTAGTTAATTTAGAGGCTTTGAATTTTAGCACTTCAAACTCTTTTTGAGGCAGCTTTTTACGAGCTTTTTAATGGTACCAAACTTGAAACAATGCAATTATTTCTTCCTATGGAAGAGAACCATTTTATGCATTTTTCGGCTATGAAATGCAATAGAAAAACGACAAATCAAATTTTAGAAAAACTCTTGGTGCACGTCTCCATGTTCCAAACTAATTTCGTGCGAAATTTCATGAAAATCCGCTGAACAGTCTTGGCCCTTCGACGGACACAGACTGACATACTTGCTGCTTTATTATTAGTAGAGATTTAATTACCTTGATTGCGCTTTCCTCAAATAGCATATTTGTTGTGAAGTTGAGAAATGTCCAGCTGAGGACGAGGAACAATTGTTTTTTCTCGTACAGTTTAATTTTTGTTTCTAACTTAACTATAACATGTGTTAGATTGATAGCTATAACATTAGATACTATTGTTTTTTATTACTCCTGCTGAGTATGTTAAGTAAAAAATACCATTAACTAATTAAATATTTTTATGGAAGATAAAAACACTTAGATGCAAGAGTGAAAGAATTGAGAAAATGACTCATATGCATAGTTATAAATATGTTATTATATAAACTTAATTAGGATCTGTTGTGTTAATAGCTCCAGTAGTGAATGCCTTCTGAAATAATTCCATATCTTACAGTAATTCCTGAGCCTATGAAATAATGGATATTGACTTTCATGAGGAAGCAAGTCTGCATGTAAGTAAAACATTTTCTAAAAATTTCCCATAATCAACCTTTACAGATCTAGTGTGATTGATTAGTGAACTTCCTCAATTTACAAAAGTGTCATACATAAGCAATGTACTTTCATTGCATTCATTTGGACCATGTTATAGTTATTGGGAGAGCAATAACTAGCCCCACAAAATGCAAAGCTAATTACAGAGAGATTCTTCTTTATCTCGAATGAAAATAGAAATACTAATATTATACAGTGAAATCTCTCTGAGCGACCACCCTGACGTTCCGTGAAAATTTGGCCGCTCAAAGGGGGTGGCCGCTCTGAAGAGTTAACAATTACTAAGGTACAGTTTTATGTAATATGAAATAATAAACAAGTCTTACACATATTTCTAATTTAAAATTAATTTTGAGATTTATCTAAAGAGATATTTATAACTTTATTTAAGAAATTTTTTACATTTACAAAAAATTATAGAATTTGAGACTGTTCTAAGTTTTTACATTTATCGGAAACGATAATGTTTTCAAGTTCGTTTTTCAGTTTAAAAAGTAAATCTCTAGCTGATTTGTTTTCCATTGCGTCAGAAGTTCCAATGACTTTGTCTATTTTTTCAAAAGTCTGTTAAGTTGAAAGTTTAGCTTGCTCACTATCACAAAACATGTCGGAAAATTCCTCGGCAGAGGCGGAATTAGCGCCTCGAAGGCACAAAAATTCATTTGTAAAATCACATATACAAAAATTCATTTGTAAAATCACATATACAAAAATTGATTAGTAAATTTAAGAAGGGAGTCGGTATATTTTTCTGTAAGAATGCGATTTACGAACCCACTCGGAGGCCGTTCAAAGGGGGTTGGCTGGCCGTTGCTAAGGGTTATTTTAACCCTTTCGGGACGGGTGTGACGTATACGAACCGCCAGCGAGAGCTACCTCACAGCCGGGTGTGACGAATACGTCTCACTGTTCTAATAGAGTCTTGAGGACGGGCGTACCGTATACGGGATTTCAGATGGAATGAAATATTAGTATTTTTCTTTGATACTAGATGGGGCCCTATGACTGTTATGGTGTAATATGTCGAGACTGGAGAATGTTGACCTTCATTTCCATAGTATTTTTTTATTCTTTTTTTCTTGGTTCGGGAAGGAGGGAGGTGGCAATGAGTAATGAAAATAAACAAGCTGGCGCTTTAACTGGATCAGTTGATATAAACACATGCAAATGGCTAGGATCATTTCAAATACTTTTATTTCTTTTTTTGTCGATATATAGATATTCAGTGGTTTGCTTCCTTGTCTTCATTTCTATTCGGATTTGGCTAGCGCTCAGAGGAAATTTTCTTGTATCGTTTGGAAATGCTTTATTATTAAAAGGGCAAAGAAGAAACTATATTTAAAAAAAAGAGGAATACACCCAATTAGTGAATGATTCGTTCTCAGATAGTGATGATAGTTTTGGTATTTCAAAGGAACTGGAAAGTGATAGTGATTCTGATAACTGACATACTATCAGACACAAAACTTGCAGCATGCATGCCTTCTACATCCCACGACAGCAGGGATAATTTTTATCAATAAAATAATTTGTATTATTTTATTTGTGTCTATATGCAGCATGAACTAAATTCGGTGATTTTTTTTTAATATCGTTGGCACATAGCGTTTTTAGGCAAGTTAAGAATTTTATCATTCTAAAATTTATTTTATAGCATTTTTACCGAAAATATTATGATAGAGTTTTAAAATTAATCCTGATAACTGACGACAAGTTTTTCTCATAATGTACCAAATTTTGAAGCAATTGATTAGAAAGTTAATTTTTGTGAATTTTTTTTCCAAAGTTAGGCTTAGCCGCGTAAATCGCCCGTCCCCAAGTGACAAAGCATTCTGTTAGAACCCCGTCCGGTGGCGGCGGTTCACTGACTGCGTCGCCCGTCCCAAAAGCGTTAACATTAAACCTACGGGCCAAAAATTCCGTGGAACGAAAAAGCGGCCGTCAGGAGGGGTGACCGATATTCACAGGTAGCCGCTCGGAAAGGTTTCACTGTAGATAGATTTTGTTCTTTATTATTTTCCTAGTACTATTGTCAAATATAAGTGCTCAAGTTGGCCGTTTGTTTGGTACAAAAGTTCCAATAAAATGTATCATTCAAACTCCAAAAAATATGCATAGTTCTGAAAAACAGCATTGTGCAGGAATTGCCCCAGTGTCCAAGAATTACCTCTGGATCAAGTGGCAATATTGGACAGTCCTTGTAAATTATTTTGAATAGTTGTAAGAAAAATAAAACCAATTTTAGGTATTTAAACCAATAAAATTTCTGCCCAAAGGAAAAGTATTTAAAACTTTAAGTGTACTTTGTGAAAATGTATCACACCCAGGTCAATGTCGTTATATATATATATATATATATAATCAAAAGTTAATAAAGTGAATCAAACTGTGAAAAGGCAGGATCTTTTTCATGTTGAATGTTTATATTTGTGATTTCCCACGTTCAGCCTTTTATATTGTTGTTTTTTCACATACCCACTAATTTTTTATATATATATTCTCTATTTCATACATATATATATATATATATATATACAGAAGATAAGTTCAGTAAAATAATAATCATTTCCTCATTTTTTTCTTCTCCAGAATAAATAAATAGTAAACTCAAACTTTATAATAAATTACAAATACGAGCGATCAGAGTATCTCTAGATTTTTTTCCAATTTGCTAAGGACTTTAATTGCAAAAAAGCTTGTGTTCAAGAATTAGCCCAGAAACTTGATGTCCTGGAATTGCCCCGGGCAATTCTAAATTGGTTTTCCAACTGGTGGTCCTCCGACCAAGGATGGTCCGGGAGAGCTTTGGGTGGTAGAATGGAGAGTTCAGTAACTACTTATAAAACCAAAATACTTTCCCGCGATTAAATAAAAATTACAATTTTTTTTGAACAAGATTTAGTAAATACATTTGTCCTGATAAATAAATATTAGCTATTTAATGAGTTATTCTGTACTTTGTTGTTTATTAAAAACAAACTACAAAATCAGCTTTAAGGGCAAGCAGTGATTTGAGAGTAGCTTTTAGCAAGAGTTTAAGTCCTAGAATTCCTCAGCTGGTCAAAAAGTTCATGCACAAAAGTCACATTGAAAATTTCCATTTTTTTTTTTTTTTTTTTTTTTTCAGCTGAGTAAATTTTTATTCTTTATTTCATTAAAAGACAAATTACAAATAAATATTTTTTATTTTTTGTGAAATACAATGTAGCCTACATTCAGTAAATTACAGGGTTGGTAAGGTTTCAGACACAACGGTAGAAACCATGGTTTTTACTATTAATAAAGTAATATTTTATTAATCTTAATATTTAAGTAAACTTAATAAAATTTATACAGATAATGTTAATCTGGTTACACATAGAAGTCCAATAAGAATAAAACTGGCTAATCTACTCTTACTAAGTTAACATTGCCTTACATTCAAAAAAATGACTATAGTGCCATTTCCATGTTCTGACACGAAATTACCGCCAATCAAGGAAAATCAACTGTAGGAAAATGCTGATAATGTTTTCTAAAAATTATCCAGTTTTTTTTTTTTTTTTTTTGTTTCTTGTCGTTACAGAATACATTGTTAAAAATGAAAAATAAAAATTTTGCTAATTAAAAAATATAGGTGCCAACATTATATCATCAAGTTATTATTCTTTAATCCAGGCTTAAAAAAAAGATTTTTGTTAAAACATAATGTAAAACATTATCACACACAAAAAAAAAAAAAAAAAAAATTAATTTTTTAAAATTTTTTCTTTCTGCTAAATATATAATATATTATTAGCAAGTAGGAGTCATAAATGGAACTGAAATTAGGTACTTTGGTACTTTTTTTCCACTGCACTTCCAATTCTTACATAAGGCTTTTATGTAAATAGAGTTGTTAGCAACTTTTTTCACATAAAATATATTTTTTTTTAAATTAACATTTCAGAGAACTATTATCAAATATTTATTAATTACAACTAATTAATATTTATATTTATGCATTACTAATTCTCCATCAACTGCATTAGATATAAATCAATTAGGACAGTTTAAGACACTTTTGAACAGTAAAAACCACCTGTCCTGGTCCAGAAACAGTTTTAGACTTCCAAAAAGCCAACCATGGTAAATTACCATTTATATGTTTGTGATATTGTTAATTATAGTTTCTTAATAATAATAGTTTGTTTTGAAAAAAAATGTTTAATTACCTTTGAATTTGTTTACAACTGATAAGATGTATGTAATAGTGTAATTCAGTGGTTCCCAAAGTGTGTACTGTACATTTTTGTCAGGGAGACATATAAATTGCACTTCACTGCCACGAAACAATTTATGTGTGGTATGCATGATTTTTACCTAATACCTACTTGTATATTACTGTGTTAGTTAAAAAACAAATTTGTCAAATATGTACTTAATTTAAATTTTGTTATAACGAAAAATAGACGATTTAGAATAGGGTTGCAGCTAAAATGTATTTTTACTCCAAGGATGCCAAAAAGTTTGGGAACCACTGATGTAATAATATAGGGTTCGCACGGTCCTTACAAGTCCTTATAAACTCCTTACATTCTGGTACTCCTTAATAAGGACCCTTATAGTCCTTATTTTTCATTTACAGTCCTTTTTTTTCGTAAAAGTTCATCGTCATTGCAGCAAAAAATACGTAATCCTAATTTCCACGTGCAAGCAAAGAAACGAATGCGTTCCTTTCTTTGCGTAATCGTTTTGCATCCTTTACAAGAATCATATTGTTTTCCTTTCAATTATTTTTTAAGTTTAATTATGAAGTAAACAAATAAAATTTATTTTTATTTTTACGAAAATCTTACTGTATATACTTGCGTATTATCCATTCGCATGTAAACCGAACCCCTAACTTTCAGACAAACAAACGGAAACCCGCCTGTAAGTAGACTTCCCTACTTTCAAAGAAAAATAGGGAACGTTTTTGCAGCAGATTTTTAGATATTACAAATGTTTTAAAAAGAAGAGAAATGAAATGTAATTACAATCGAAAACGTATAGTTTGATTTGTCCGGTTCTGGACAGCTGTTGCTCTGAAAGCTTTATTGACTGTGTGAATGGAGTCCGAAAAATCTTTTTCTTGTGAAAAGCCTTACAAAACTTCTGAATTTTTATTTGTAAAATTGAGCATGAATTATGTTGTATTCTGTGTTGTTGAAGTAACGCACTGGTAGGCCTTTATAGATCTATTTAATCAGGCCTGCTCAGGGACCCACGTACAGGTTGGGGTGGGAGGCAGTGGGGCCGGTCCCCTCTCAGAAAGCCTCAGATATCCGGCATTTGACTGTTGTTTTTTTTAAATCCGGAACCCAATCCGGTCACTGCACGAAAAACCCGGTTTCCAGCATGTAAAATTTGGTTTTGAGGTATAGAATTTGCAGATTTCAAACACCAGAGCTGGATATCTGGTACCAAAAAGTCACATGAGAGACTCCGATATCCGGGAAATCAATATTCAGTTATCCTTAATTTTGACCTTGTTCCCTCCCCCCCAAGCAAACTTTTGTCTGCCTGCTTATTATAATGTTTTGTGAATTAATTCTTACATCTAGATACAATTTATAAAATCTGTTTTTAATTTGCAGTGCAAATTTATTTGCAACTTAATTGTACAATTATACGAGGAAATGTATATAAATAAGTGCCCTGTTTCCCTTCTTTAATCTTGAAAAATAAGTAAAATATTTGAAAATTTGGAAGAACTTGAGTAACAATCATGGTTAATAAAGTATTTAATCAATGAGTAATCAGGTGCTTTGTTTGAAAATTTAGCCAAAAGTTATGTTCTTTGATCTGTCATAAGAGTTAAGAGTTATGAACATGCATGTTTTAGACATTAAGATGCAATTTGTGATTTAATTAATTTTCTTTATCATTTTCAGGACTTCAGAAATCTGTGTTGAGCAATTCTGAATGCTTTCAAGTTTTCAACAAGTAATTATTCATCTCTTTGTGTTTTTCTATCATAATGATGAATACAAATTAGGTTCTTATTTTTATTTATTTGTTAATTATTATTATTATTCTTTAGAAATACCATTTATATTTTTTGAACATTATTTTACACAAAACATTTTAGCATGCAATTTTATCCAGAAATTTTCATGTGAATTGATATTTTACCATTTTTCTGCAACTGCTTCTTTTTTTGAATAGAACTCTTATTTTACAAACCTAACTGTCTATTATGTAGTAGCAAATCAATGTATAGATAACAATCATCCACAAAAGACAAACGTTGATAATCCTTTCAATGTTGTAACCCCTGGAAATCCAAAAATATCTGTTTAACCCTCTGACTGCTTATCCCACAATTTCCACGTGTAACATAAATGTAGCGAGAATCTCATCACGCAATTTCCATGGGCATAGGCTTTTTATGTGTACTTAAAGTATTAACCCGCTGTTTCATCATTTAAAATTCAATAATTAAATTTTTGAGGTATTTAGACTTAAATTAAGGTTTTATTCCAGAGATAGCTTTAGTTGTATAAAGTTTGAGAACTTTATGCTAAAATTGATGCTTTAGAACATCTATCTGTTATAATAAAATATAATAAAAGAAAGTTTTGTTGCAAAAATATATTACTGATTTAAACTCCAAAACATGTGTAGATTTTTAATTCATAATTGAAAAACTATGCATGTTTTTAAGTGAATTCACTAAGAAAATTGAGCACTCGAAGGGTTAAAGGCTCGGAAAACCCTTTCTACATTCTTTTCGTATTAATTTAATTAAATAGTGTTTCTGACTTCTTTTTTTTGTCTGATTGCGACTCCCTTATTCCTGAACGCAATCCTACAGTTGAAACTTTTAAATGAGAAGTAAGCCAAATAAATATTGGCGTTTAATGAGTAAACAAATATTGTCATAGCACAGCTTGCCATTGGTTTGCTCCTTTACTGTTTTAAAAGCTATTGAAATAAAATGCTGTTAGCATATATTTATGTCAAGTCATTATATAGTAGAGTCATCAGGGATAGTTCGTAGACAAAAATCGAACACATTCAGTTATTACAAAGATTTATCAAAGCTAGAGTTACAAAATTTGGCTTGAAGTAAACAAAATTATGTAGTTTCTCTAAAACAATTTTTATTTTATCAGTACTTGCAGCGTTGCAGTGGAAGTTTGAGTAATTATTATTAATTAATATTCACAAATTGCCCGGAATGGGGCAATATCTTGTTCAATGACATATCTAATTTAAAAAAATATATATGTATACTCTTAATATAATCTATGTAACCAATTGCATTCTTATTTTATATCACCAAAACAAATCAAATTTCTACAAAAAAGTGAACAATAAAAAAGTTTTCAGACTTTAGCTGTGAGCAAGCACAATATTTGAAAAATGCATCATAACCAATTCAATGGGATTTTACGGAAGTTAAATAAGTAGTCTCAAAAAGATACCCCCCCCCCCCAAAAAAAAAAGCAAACTAAGAAATTGCAAAGAAGGTAACATCTTTTAAACTTGCAGCTTTAGTAACATGTTTATTCACTAAAAATTAAGCATCTACATGCTTAATTTTTGAAATGAAGCAGGTTTGCTAATTGCTAAATTAATTTTAGAACGAAGTTTCTCAATATTTTAAAAATTATGATTGACTTAACTTTCAATCACACATGCTTTGAATTTTAACACAAGTGCTCAGGTGTTGTACTTTTTACGACATCCAATTAAAATTGCTCTTGAATTCCAGATTAAGTTAATATAAAAAGTAGAAATGAAGTGGCTTTTATAAATTTAACATTTTAATGTACTAAATGTATGCCAAAAACGTTACTAATTGTAAAAACTGCAAAAAAGTATTAAATGTAAACCAAATTGTTTTAATGTTTTGTATGGAATTAAGTAAACAGTGTAAAAGGAAAACAGCACAGCCGTATCTGTTATCTCCTTAATTTTATTATTTTTATATATATGTAAAAAAAAATCAAAAATTATTTTACTCATAAAAGTAAGCCGCATTTCATGCATTTGTTGCCCACACATCGAAAAATGTGGTCTTTTTGCATCTGCGCTGGGAACTGGGCTTCTCAAATTTTCGATGTTTCTTATGCTTGGTTATAGGGTTAACAAATAAAATTTCTTTTTATTTTCACAGGGCTCCCACGGCTGCGCCAATTGCGCCAAACTGCGCCTAAACGATTTTTCTGCTACATGCTGCTACAAAATGCGTTTTTTTGGAAAAATTGCGCCAAATCGCGATTTTCGGGAAAAAAATCGAAAAAAATTTAGATATATTTTTTTTCACCTTGAAATCGGCATTATTCGTTACATTTTTCCTTTAGACAACTAATTTTTTACCTTTGAAGCAGTTTATTAATGAATATTAGCTCTACCCTCTCTTAAGAACATCAAGTGTGGATGAGAAAATTGAGCAGAATGAGTGATGTATCCCACGCTTGTATAAGAAACAGTGAGACGATTTCTCATATTTTGTAGTATTATAGAGAGAAAAATAATTCCTCTTATCACTATTTATGTTCAATATTTTATTTAGTAAATTTTTATTGAAATGGATAAAAAAAGTTTAAAATTTCATAGGACGTGGAAAAAATAAACTTAGCGTTTTTCCTCAGTGCACTTTGTGTTTTCTATTCTAATGTTTAGGAAATACTAATCAATGTGAAAAATCAATAACAGAACAGATGTTAAAAAGATTATTGCTCCATTATAACAATTCGTAAAAATTCCTTAAGCCTACTTTCCACGTGCAAGCAAAGGAGTGCATACATTCTACAATCTTTTTGCATCCGCTACAAAAATCGGATTTTTTTTCATTTCAACTATTTATAATGATCCTTTTCAAAGTAAATAAATGAAATGTATTTTTATTTTAAATAAAAACATTATTTGAAAATATATATTTGTTCCCGAAAGTGTTTAGAGATAGACTTTCAAACGCTGTAAAGTTAAACATTGAATTGCAGCTTTTTTTCTTTTCTCATTACTCTTTAAGCTCTATAATCTATATCATATAACCACAAGCAATTAAAAAAGACAAATATAAAGAACAAAATAAGTTAAAAAATTAGTTAAGTTAGAAAATTTAAAAAAAGCATGTATATCTTAATGAATTGATGATCTTTAGCAAATATGTTAAGCAATATTATTTGAAGAAATATAAATTTTGTTGTGGGTGAACGACCTCATAAAAGTACTCTTGCTTAAAGTTTCAATTTTTTAACTAGATTTGAAAGCTATGAAATTATCATGCATTTTCTCTTTCTTTTAATTCAATTTAGTTTCTTTCAGCATCCAATTGCTGTAACACTAGGACTCTTAAAGTTTAATTGTAACTATTACACAATTTTTGAAAGATGTAAAGATAAATTGTTTGAAAAAAAATCATTAGACAATAAATTATCAACCTATAATAAGAAATACATTTTGCCTTTCTGTTATAGAACTGAAAAATATAATTTGGTTCTTGAATTTTCTTGCTGCAAAATTATGAAACTCAGCAATTTACTTTTAGTGCCATTAATTACTTCCAAAGCATCTAAGTGAGCATTTAGGATTGAAATTTAAAGGAATATTTCTTAATCAGAAAAATAATAAATATTACTGCAGGTAGAAAATAGGATAGAGTTCAAATATATTTTTTGATAAAATATGAAATTATATTTAATTGATTCAAGATTTTACTGTTACTATAATCACAATGGTTATACCTAAATAAGTACCATTTAAAAAACAAATTTTAATCAATGATAAATAGTTTTAAATAGTTTAACCTTTCATATTAGTTAGTTTTTGCTTATTTTCTTGTAAGAATAGTGTTTTAGCTATTAAACAAAAAAGAGAGAATGTAATGATTTTTGAAAAGAAGAAAATTTTAAGCTTTCTTCTAGCTATTCTTAATCATTAGAAGAAGAAGAAGAAAAAAAAAACTACAGAACATTTATTTAAATAATCTGTTTCTTGAGAAAAGTATTGAAAAACACCTTTATAAGGGTAATAGGTTTAATTAGTCTTACTTTTTGAATAGGTTATGAATAATTTCTTATAAGAAATATAAAAATAATCCAGTTTTTGAAATAATCTAATTCAGTTTTTGAAGGATGACTGACATTTACATTTCCTATCATTTTGAAGACTTGAAACTGCTCTTACCCTTGATGTATGAAAATGACATTGCTTTAAAACAGCCGTTTAATATTTAAAAAATAAAGAAAAAAACCCTCCAAAAATGATACAAATTTGATATTTTCGGCTCCTAAGCTGATACAAAAGTCGATTTCTTTTGCTCCAAACTGATACAAAAGTTAAATTCTTCTGCTCCAAACTGATACAAAAAGGACATTTTACCTGCTCCGAAAGCTGCTACAAATTGTGTTAAGGCGGTGGGAGCCCTGTTTTCATCAAAACTTTAATTTAAAAATTTTAATTGAAATTTCATGAATCATGATCCTATGGGGGAACTTTCAAAAGTCAAAGATAATATCTCCAGTTTTATTTTTCGTTTAAATTTTTTAAAGCATTCGTAATTTTTCAGATAGTTTAAAAGGAAATACTTGAGATTAAGAATGTAACTGTTAAATAATATGTTTGAATTTGAAAAAGTCACTCAACAAAAATCATTAACTATGCACTCATGGCCATAAAATTTTTTCTATTGCACATATTCATTTCATTTTATAAACTGATTCTACGTAGAAAGAACATGTTAAATATCAGCAATTATAAATGAATAAATGATCAAATGAAAAATTAATATTTAAAAAATCATTTATTTCATTTCTTACTCAGTACACATGTGAAATCTTAGAATAAGTTCTCATGCTGTAGATTAAGAGTAAATTTGTATTTACCCATTTCATGTGCACAGTTCACTTTTTTTGGCATTCTAAGATCAATCCTAAAATGTTTAATTTTTTATCAGCAATCTTTTCTGGAGCTTAGTATTTCCTAATAATAAAATTAAAGGCTTTTTTAATCTTTAGAAAAATGCGTAATTTTCTTAATAAAATTTAAGTATTTCAAAAAAGTTTGAAAGTTATGCATGTTCGTATTCTTCTTTTAAGCAATTACTCTTTCACCCATCAAGTATTTATTAATTATTTTGTCGAACAGTATAAAATTCAATTAAATAGAAGCAAAGTGAAGAAAAATGCTTTGTTTGTTGAACATTAAATTGCTAACAAGTAACAAGTGAATAAAAAATGCATTTTGTTTTCCCCTGGAACTATTTATTTTTGTGCTGCAAAATTTTTTCACTGCTGTAACAATGTCTGTTTCCTTCTTCATCAAAATAACAAAAATAAATTTTGGAAAATTTTACCTGCTATAAATATTCTATACATCTAATATTTTAATGTAGCATTAATTTGTGTTTTGAATTGGTCTGCTTTTTTTCTTTCATTGTGTATAAATATATATAATATACAAAATGTTCAATCAGGGAAATTTTCTGAAAAATCTCTGGAAATCAGGGAAAAGTCGAGAAATTTTTGCTTTAGAGATTCTGTAGCTCCCTCAAGTAAAACTGGTTAAAGTATTAGACAAAAGAAACCTAGCCAAAACTGAAGACTAGAAAATAGAGATTCTTGCAAGTTAGCGAGAAAAATTTAATGAAGTATGAAGAAATGCAGACTTGGCTATGTAGCACTGCTCCATACATTTCACTGTTTGATTTTAGGCTACAATTTGTTATACATTTTTTAAGTGTCTCCTTTGATCTGTGGCATATCCTGTTGAATGTAACAAGCTGTAAAATTTACTTTTCTAAATCCAATAATGCCCATTGATCATAACAAAGTCTTGTTATATTGTAGTGAATGCATTTTATATACTCCATATTGAGAAATGTTTGTTTAAATCACATTTCTCTCCTGTATGCATTTTCTCTATAAAATTTTTTTATTCCAATTTTAATTTTAGGCATTCAAATAAAGAAAGATGACCTCTTCTACTCTTGTAGAGACAGTCTCCATCGACTATGAAGACTTCAGCGAAAGTTTTCTGACATGCGGCACATGTCTGTGCACTTACGATGGACAAGAACACACACCGAAGCTGCTTCCCTGCTCCCATACAGTCTGCCGCAGTTGCCTCGAGAGAATAGCGGCAGGGAACGGCGTGAGGGATGCGGGATCTTTCCGCTGTCCGATCTGCCGGGAGACTATACCTCTGCCGAGAGGTGGGGTGAATGCCTTGCCTCCAAGCTTCCTGGTCAATCAACTCCTAGACCTCATGTCACGGCAAAGAAGAGAAGTGATTCCCAAATGCTCTGTTCACTCAAGTCAAGAGCTTCTTTTCTGTGAAACATGTGACTGTGTATTTTGCAGAGTCTGTACGACTGGAGCGCACGGAAATGGCACTGAGAGTGGCCAGCACACTGTCATACCATTTTCCATCGCTATCAAAAGAATGTCAGAAATATTGCTGTACAAAGCACACTTATGTATCAGCAAATTAAACAGGGCTGCAGAAAATGTCAATGATGAAATTACAAAACTTGATGCTAGTGCTGAAGACACATTTGACAGCATTGATCGATCCATCCAAGAAATTACTAGTGCGATTGAGCAGAGGAGAACTGAACTTGTAGCGTTGGTCAAGAAACTTAGAAACAATAAAAAGAAAATCCTTGTTGATCAGCTATCTATAATTGAATCCGAAAAAGAAAAAGTGGAGCAGCAGTGCAATGGTTTGCAGTATCAAGTTGAAGTTCGCAATATAACCAATAAAATAAGCGATCTGAATAAAAAACTTGATTCTCTGAATGCTATTATGGAGCCCAGAGAAAATGCATTTCTTAAGTATGAACACAATCACAACTCGGCTTCGAGCGACATCGAGAAATCTTTGAAAGAATTTGGCCGTGTGCGATCCAGTACGACTTACCCTGCTTTGTGTTCTGCTATGGTTGAAAGCTGCTCTGCCCACTTGGAAACCATTGCATGCATCACAACGTACGATTACCATGGAACGAGACAGACTGAAGGAGGTGATCCTGTTGTGATTGATTTACGGTATGAAAATGGTGACAGCGTAAAGACACATTTGCTGGACCGAAACAATGGAATGTATGATGTCAGCTTCTTACCTGAGCAGCCAGGCAATTACAAACTAAATGTCACGGTTTTTGATCGGCCAATCAAAGATAGTCCTTTTCATTTTGTAGCATCGGAACATATAAATCCTTTATGTAAACATGGCTTACGTGGAAGCGGAGATATTCATTTCCTGCAGCCTGTCGGTCTTGCCATTTCAAATTGCGAAAAATTATTCATTCTTGATACTGGAAACAGTCGCATTAAAGTGTTGAAGAAGGATTTTGAGCTGATAGGTCATATTGTCAATTTGGGCATGGAGGAGCGCAGTGGCACTGGCATTGCTTTGTCATTAAAGAATACTTTGTTGATTGTGAATTGGAGAACAAAATATATTACTGAAATAGATACAGAAGGCTCTTTCATTCAGAAATTCACTCACGCTGATTTTGTGGAGCCAATAGATTTGGCAGTCAACAGTAAAGGGCACATATTAGTTGCCGACAATGGTGCTTCGTCCGTATTTATTTTTGAATCGACTGGCAACTTAATCCAGAAATTCGGAAAAAAAGGAAATGAGCCAGGGATGTTTAATTTAATGACTTCAATAACAGTTGGACCACAGGAAGAAATAATTGTTAGCGATTCGAGAATTCAAGCATTTTCAAGCTCTGGCAAATACCTCAGAGAAATTTATTCTGAAGGAAAAGGAAAAGGTCATTACGGAGGCATAGTTTATGATGGTAAAGGCAACCTTCTAGCCACAAGATGTGAAAAAAATGGTAGTTTTGTCCAAGTGTTCAGCTATCAATCTGGTAATTTGCAGTTTTCCATCGATAGTCATGAGTCTAAGTTGAAGAGACCGAGTGGTTTAGAAGTCACAAAGAATTTTCATGTAATAGTCGTTGATCTAGGAAACGATTGCATTAAAAAATTTAGATACCGATAATGCAAAAATTGTTAAATGCTTTAAATTGAATTCACATCGAACGCCATAACCTAGAAAGTACTCATCTGCTTTTAGCTTTTAACATATTTAATTTTACTGTTATCTTCAAAAGATGACAATTAGCTTTAAAGAAGCTATGAATATATTCTGTTTAAAGTATCTAAAGTGTATTTTATAATCTTTTAGCCTTGAGAACATAGTTAACTTATATTTGCTTTTATAGTACTTAACGTGCTTATGTAAGAACTTATCCACAATCTTGAGAAGACTAGAATATTAACCATTCGTTACTCATTAGGTCATAGTAATATTTAAAAAACTCTTTATAATCATAAATACATGAAACTACATTTACACGCATTATGTATTTGATTTCATTCATATTATTTTCCTGAATTGCAGCTTTTCTATTTATATCTCGTTTCCTCATTCTGTTTTACAGAAACATGACCAGCATATATTTGTTTAATGTTTTTATACTTTTTTAAATGTAATCTTTTGATCTTGACATATTTTATTAATTGTTGTTTTTTCAGGAATCTCATTTCTTCGGTATAATTTTGTTTAATAATTCATCCAGTTTTAATATAGATCAGAATTTGTGTAGTTTTTGTGAAAATTATGATCATACTTTCACTTTCTGCATTTTTCACAATCATTCACTTTTCTGCATTTAAACTTATTTTAAATTTCTGACCAAAGATTTTCCTTCAACATTTTTCATCCTGCTGTTTATAAAAATTTATTATTTGTTAAAATGTAGGGAGCATTAAAAAAAAGAAAGAAAAACAATTCATATATTTCAGAAAAGAATTTGTTAGTCCTTAAAACTTTATGATGTATGTTTAGCTAGAACAAAGCTTGAATAAGAGTATTTCAAGTTCCTACTATTTATAGATCTTCCTAATTTTGCAGATTTTTTTACTCTTTAAGAAAAAGTTAATCTCGATTCTAGCATTGAAATTATTTTGAGTGATTTCATGAATTTTATTCAATGACCATGTTAATAGCTCTAATAACTAGAGCTTACTATGTTTTTGTTTGACATTTGGTTTTCCCAAAATTATGTTGAATTTCTTCCTAAGCATGAAATGTTGCATAGGGTAGTTTTATTGATAGTAAAAATCTATAAGCATAAGAAAGCATTCTCAGCTCTACTTCCCTTTTTTCTGAAGCAGGAAAAAAAAAAAGGAGCATTGAATTGTTGTTCTGTTCATATAAATTTTCTCTCTCCTAAATCAATCTCATGTGCAATGTAACATGTCAATTGTGAGAATTATTTCCGATTTCAGAGTGTCAACATGATAGTTTAATTAGATAGCTGTAAGTTGCTCTCTCGGCAAATTTTAGTTACTACAAGTTATCTCATTGTCAACATGTTAAATGCTGTACAATTTTTTCCCCACTTTAATCAGGCTCTAACGTTTTATGAGAAATGAAAACAAATTTTGCAACAAATCATTTTAATCTAATTTTTCCCATAGAAAGTTATTGTCAATTCAAAAGTGCTTAAATCTTGGTCTATCAATTGGTCTATTCTAGTTTGAAATCGAGTTAAAGCTGGGAAAATTAGTGGTATTATTTAGCATGTTATAGATGTTAATATAAGTTTATACATTTAACATCGATTGCTCTACAATACTTTACTATACAGTCTTATCAAAACACACAATCTATCCCTTTCTGTCAATTTTGCAAAGAGAATTCCATGCTGCAAAGTATCACTGTGATTTTTGTAAAGAAAATTCCATGAGAAGTCTTTAAAGTGTTAGTGTGATTTTTTTAAAGCAAATTGAGTTATAGTTTCTGACACAAGTTTACAGTGAAATGAAATTTTATTAAATTAATTTATTGTGCACTAATATTTTTAACTTTTTAAGTCATAGGTGGTGTTAAGTCATAGAATAAAAAAAATTATTTTCCGATTGTGCTTTCACACCAAAAGCGAGGAAGACATTTTGTTTCCCTCATAACAGACTGTTGCTATTTTTATCAAACTAACAGCGCTGCCTTCAATAATGCAGTGAACCAATCACTGTTGCCTAGGGAGGGGAAAGTCCCATTTAATGACGTAATAAAAATTGCCAATCAGCTCATACGAGGGCATAGTTATGAAATAAAGGCAGAACCAATGACATACTTTGAAAATTTTTGTCTTTGTCTCACGTTGCTGTTGCGTTCGGTATGAACGTACCTCAGGGTGTTTTCACACCAAAGGGGACAAGGACGAGAAATTTGTTTTTGGCGTGAAAGCAGCCTAGGGCTTCAAGCTGGGGTAGGGACTTGGGAAGAAAAGTATCTCATTGTTTCCAATCTCTTGCAAAAAAGTCATTTTAATGCAATAGAACCACAATCTGTTGTTTCTCATTTAAATGCTTATTTTAAACAATATTTAGTGGAAATGTTAATGCTGGTCAGTATAAAGCAGGATGGTACCGGTAAAACATTAAAACAAAACCATATTACAATGAACGTTGGGTCGAGGCTCAATTGTATTTAATGGCATAGGATAAGGAATTTTTATATTCCTTATCCTTATATGTCATATATTTTTAATTACATGTTTTTTTGCATTAAAAAGGAAATTTAATGACTTTTAGTATCTCAACTTCTTTATTTGAACATAAAATGATCTTAAATTACAATTTTGTATTACTTTTTTTCTTTTCTCTTGAGTTGTTCATACATTTTTCATTATGATTTTGTTCTTACACTTTTTTATTTTTGGACCCAAAATGCGGAGAATTAAAACTTTCTTTGTTGCAAATAAATTGCATTTTCTGCGTTGTGCACCTAATTGTATGGGAACATCGTTTCTGATGTCAATAATTAGTTATTGTTTGATTTTAAATCTTTCACCTAATGAAGTTTTCTGATGTTGGATGTTAAAGTAACTAATATAATTTGAATTTACGTTTGTTTTACTCTTATCAACTAAAATATTGTAAGCTTTGTGACACATAGCAGAAAATTAAAACCACACCTTTTATAAATTTTCACCTAACACTCTACTTATGTTAGAAAATTTTCCCCTCCTTCAAATATGAACATTTTAAACATTTTTGTTGTCAGTGTATTTCATGTAAAAACTAGATTAATCATATTCGATGAAAATAATGACATCAACAACTATGACATAATACATTGAGTTCCCATTTTGTCTGGTGCATTACAACAGCATAATTTTTAAAAATCTATTAATGCAATAAAATAAAGATTAGAATTCTAATAAAATTAAAATAACTATAAGAGTGAATGGATATCTTAGAAATCTTACAGTAAACTGACCAATGACATTTTGATTTTATGAATAAAAGTATTACTCTTATTTTAAAATATGTTATATGTGAGCTACCTAAACTTGGTTTCTTAAAAAAAAACACCTTCCTTTAATTTTAGTTTGAAGAATTAGCTGCAATAAAAAATGTAATGTGACTGGTTTGGAAGGAAATGCTTCCTTTTTTCTGCAAATATTTTCAATATTTTTTATGCAAAACAAACATTAAGTAATAAGCATTTACTTTTGCTTTCAAATTGAATGAGAGAGAAAGATTTCTTATTCACAGTTGCATGTTTTTTATTATTTTTTTTTTTGGAAGCTCAGCAGCATTTTGGCACACTTTAATCTGGTGAGGCTATTGCTCCATAAAGTACAATAAAACCAACCTTGTTGGTTTCAAAATGCATTTCTTGCTAGTGTTTCAGTATTAACGGTAGAATTTCTTTTTCAAAAGGTCTACAGGTCAGAAAAGTATGAAAGATTACAAATAGGTCCCAAAATTTTCCCATCCAATGAGACTCTGGTCCCCCCCCCCCCCCCCCCAGAAGACGTTGAATATCCGGTTTCCAACAGGTTTTTAAATATCTGGAATCTTATCCAGCAATTGCATGAAATACCTGGTTATCCGGCATGTCAAGTTTGATTTTTGAAATTCAACTAAAATGTTATGAAAGTATATGAATTACAAACTACAAGTAGCTGTGGGAAACAAACATCCCACAGCTACTTATTAAAAGCTGTGAGATGTTTTAAAATATGTATAGAATTAACAAGTTTCAAACATCAGAGCCAGAAATCTGGTACATATATGTGATATAGAGGGCACTGTATCCGTTGTCCAGAAGAATCAATATCTGTTGTATTACCAAACGGTCACAAAATTCGACTTTTGAAAATCTATTGATGCCCTGTTATTCATTGTAGAAAACTTTTGAGCTTTTGTATGCAAGTAGCTGTCTACAAATGAGGTAAGATATGCATTTTTTGTTTTGCAGTTTGTATGCCACAGTGGCATTGCAAGGGGGAGATGAGAAGTTAGAACCTCCCATGAAAAATTAAAATTATATAGGTGTGGTGGGTCTCGAACCAAAGAGGTCCTGCTACTTGCGACTGGTATGCTGTAACATTTTTCTCTCTCATTTAAAGAAATGCTTGTTAGAATGCAAACATATTTACTAAAATGCTAGATGAGTGTTGGAATTTTATTCTTTATCATTCCTTGACAACAAAACTGATTGTTGTCTACTTTATTCGGATTATTTGCACAAATTCTCACGCTCTCAAGCACAACCGCTCAATCAGATGTTTAAGTATGTTTTTTTGCACTTTTGAATGATTTTGGAGTGCTTCTATATATTTTGATGTAATATCAAAATAACCATGTTCCTTTTAGTCTGCTCTATTTATTACTATGTTTTCTGATTGTGTACATGATACTCACATGACATTTTAAACCCACTGAATCTGCTTTCGTTTTTGAACACTATGTTGAACCTTATGCTGTTGTAACTCTTTTAAGTCTTTTTAATTAATTTCAGTTGCTTACATTTTATTGTTTTTGTATGGATGTGTAAGTGAAGTACAGTGGAATGCTGACTTAACATTTGTTCTTTTTTGCTGGAACTGGTGTAGGAGGGGGTTGAAGAAAAAAGCTGCTCAACTTGAACTTGAGATCATTAAAAAAAACTATTTTTTGGGAAGTATATGAAAAAATTTAAATAATTAATAAACTTTTCAGTGTAATTGGAGAAGATTGACTTTGTACTATATTAGTTACGTTCTTGTACAGAGCCACAAATCACTTCTCATAACTCTTTTAGTGTGTCACTTCAAATAAATGCTGAGAAGTGACTAAATTGTGTGATATTGCTTGACATAAAAAAGTAGAAATAAAGTAAAATAAGCCTAATGTATTTTGAAAAATAATCAACTTTCTATAACATGCTAATTGAATAGTTAAAATGGCAAAAGCATTGTATGTGAAGTAATATTAGAGTTTAAGCCGGAAAAATGCGGAATAGTTACATTAAGTCTGTCTTCTACTGTTACTTGCTAGCTATTCATTTTTCAGAAGCATAATATTTTTTGCATAATTAAAAGAGAACATTTATTTATATAACAATCATAGCATAGATCCTTCAAAAATTGAAAATGGTCTGTAAAAGTGTCTTAAGCTATATGTTGTACACAAATGCTCAATGATGGAAGATAAAGTCAGATCTCAATTATTGTCACCTAGAGCACTCCTGTTGCCGGAGTATATAATCTGGGCTTTAGCCCTTCTAAAAATCTTACAATTTGATGTCACTGCCATTTTCATGCCTGAATAGGAAACTTTTGTTGGCATATTTGTCATCAGCAAGAACGTATTAAATTTTGTACTCACTAAAAGGTCTATAGCATCTTAAAAACATTTTTTCAAGATTTCAATTTTAAATAATATTATTACTGAAAACGGAAATAAGAATATTTCAGTGTTTTTCAAATTTTGTTACTTTCAAGGTACAGTGCCCATTAACAAAATTAATTTTGCTCTCTTAATCTGAGAGAATTTCTTCGATGCTTTCAAGCTTCGATAGGAAAATTTTCAAATAGAATTTATTCAAGAAGCTTTTCAAGTTCGTTTTTTCAATGAAAATTCTCTGATAATTTGGCTACATTGTTTGAATTCAAAGTCAGAATATGAATATGTTTGAATCATGCAATCATCGTTCTTGAATTTTATTTATGAAATCATAGCATTTTAAACATAAATAGACCTTAAGAATATCCTATAAAATATATTATGGCTGTTCTTATTTGTAATTGCTTAAAATTCATTTCTTATACATTTTGTAAATGTGAATGCTCTGTGCCCCTTGACTTTACATTAAGGGCAAAGAAATGTGTACTGAATTTTTTGTATTATTTATGTTGCTATTTGGAGTTATTTTGTGCCATTTTTGTTAGATGAGCCATTGTGATGTGTGCTGGCCATGCATCATTTTGTTGCCACTTATTTAGATTGACTATTTAAACGAAAAGATGATCCTGTGTTTTGTAAAAAAAAAATTAAAAAGGAAAGATACTTATTGTGTTTTGATGATCTGGCAAAGAAAGTCATTTACAAAGAAGAAATTTAAAAATTGTGTTAAATATTTTCAAAGGTGCGTTTTGGAATGCGTAGCTCATATTTGCAAGGCGAACTTAATCGCTTGCTAGAAAGAAACGAAATTATGAGAGATATGAAAGATATTGTACACCAATTTTCAAAGTCAAACTAGTAAGGGCAGTTTTGGTAAATTTTTTTATTGCTTTAAATGATATCTCGGGATTTGTGCGCAGGTGTGATCTTACTATGAGGAAATGGCAAAATTGTTTAAATTGTAATCCAAAGAGCTTGAAATAACAAATCAAGATCACTTTCCATTGCAATTTAGTTCGTTGCGATGTTTTGAAGTTTAATTTTACTAATTATTGATATTTTCAAAATATTTTGAAACCAAAGTACAGGGACTAGCAATTAAATGCAAGATTTTGTAATTTATTGTTTTTTTTTAGTTCTCTGAATTAGAACAAAAAAAAAAAAAACTCTGACTGGTCCCAAGTAGAAGCCATTCTGTTCTCGCTTTAGCTCGTTGCCACTTTACAAAAATGGTTGCTTTCAACAAACAGCGAGGCAAACATGATTGGCGGGCTTATGAACGCAGCTGCAAAAGTGTTCAATTGTCGGAATTTCGTGGTTGAACTGCAACTCTTAAGATTCTAAATGAGAATATTCTTGTCCCTTAGCTTCAAAATTTCGCTTTACACCTTTTTGGTAAATTTTGTTTAACTCTTTTACAACCGATATGAACCTCTGTCAAACACTCAAACCGCCGTTTTGAGCTTTCTGATTGGTTGAGAAAGCCTTTGATCTGCAGTTTGAAGGTTCAAATCGGCTGGTGAATAAGGCCATTAATTGAAAGCTTGAAGTATACGTTTTGTCTTTAAAGTTTCATTCAAGCAACTATCCTCACGTTCCTGTATAACCAGTCTGAATCACTTATAATGTAATGTTTGTTGCCTACTGTTTGCAGGATAATTACAAGTCAGGCATCGTAATCGCTAACCGGTGACTAAATCTCTTGCCAATCTAACACTTAACTATTCTTGTTTGAAGTAACGAGTGAATTATAACATGTTTCACCAACAGCGCTATTACTTGTGAAGTATTTATAGTATCCATGACATGGGATCGCATACAAAACGCATATTCGAAACGCCAAGAATGAAAATTAAGTCTGTTTAGAATTGTAATTCATTAAACTTTTAACGTGATACAAATGTTTTCATTTGGCCGGAAATATATGTGATATAGAATCTCTTATTTTTTATTTTCTAATCGTTTTAGTAATCGCTGAAATAAGTTGACGTTGATGAATGTTATGTAATGACTGTTCTTTTGCCAGATCGTTTCCTCAAATGCAAGTTGCAGTTTTCCAGTCTCTTCTTAGAGTCGCTGTGTATGTATACCTTGTGTATAGTTTCACGCTTCTAGTCAGTGGGAAGAAGCCTTGTGCAAAAAGAACACAATAAAACCATTTCTCTGTGTCAATTGTGGCTTTTTATTTTGTGTGAAATAAGTGTTATGGTTTAAAATTTAAGAAAACTCCATTCATAACATTCTATGATGGAATTGGAGGCCTGCTTTCGACCTAGGCGTAACTTGGGTTTGTGAAATGGACGGGGAAAGGTGAATTTTTTTTTTTTTTTTCAGGGAATGGAAATTCATATTTGTTGCTATTCGATCATCGTTTTTTTAAAAATGCTTTTAAAGAAGGAGGGAAGAACAGGTTCGTCGGTTTCGCCCCCCATAAAGTTTTCGAAATTTGTCTTTAAAAAGCAATCGTAAGCATTTTTGGAAAAGTTAGGGAAAAGGGAGTTCGGAGGCTCTCCCTGGAAATGTTTCGAAATAATATTTAAAAAGCGCATTTTTAAACCATCTAAAGTAAGAAACAAAATTCGGGGGAGGGAGGGGGGGATTTCCCGTGAAAAACCTGCGAAATTTCCTGAAAACTCAGTTTGAGGTTTGGTATCATTAGAAGATGAAGATTTTCGGGGAATCTCCCGCGGAAATTTTTCGAAACTGAAACCCGAAAACCACTATTTAAATTCACCCTTGGACAGTCGAGGAGGCTACAGGGGGGCTGATCTTTATCGAAGGGGGTCGGAGGAACTTTTTTCAAACTTCATGAGATACCACTTCCCTTCTGGATCTGCACTTGATCTTGCTATGATACAAAATCAAACGCTGAAAAATGTATGAGGCCCCAGCTACAAACTTGAAAATTTCCAAGTTTTCAAGATATTCTCTTTTATGTCCGTAAACATTGCGTTGATTGGAGTAAGTGAACTTTGTTATTGATGAAGAAATAATTTATCTTATTTTACAAACAGTTAAAAGATTTCTTAGCTTAAAAACTAAGGGAGAAAATTAAGAACTCTGGCTCTATCTTTAAAAGCTCATTCATTGCTCATACCTAGGGTTACAAGTTTGTCGCGCCGCGAATACCTGCGATGATTTTCGCGATTTTTAAAACTTTTTCCTAAACTCCGCGAATTTTCTTATTTTATTTTCTTTTTTAATTATTGACCCGCGAAATGTCCGATTTTTTGAAAATTTCAGACCAAGGATAAAATCTGTGAGCACCCAAAGTCTAAAAAGGCTCCTAACTTGTGTCAAGAAAAAATTTGAAATGATTGTTTTGAAAGCAGTAACAATAAACATCGATTTCGCCAACCAGCCTCAAAATTTTTTAAAGCATGCAGTTTTTGATCCTAGTCAATACAAATATTTAAATGTTTTTAACGGAGTTAATAATCCTTCCATTTTTAACAATAGCCCTATGTTTTAGGAATAAGAATAACTTTCATTGCAGATATGCTATATTTTGTTATATTGGTTCTTGCGAACATTCCGCGGAATTTGCCGCGAATTTCGTGCTCTTTTTTCCGCTACAAATTTGCAACCCTAGTCATACCTGCCGACACGGGAACAACCAGAACTCGGAAGTTGATGATAATATATCTTTCGATGTTTTCCCTGTTTCAGAGCATTTTTTTTTTAGAGATATTTTAAAGAATTTTGAAGTATGTATATCTTTTTTTTTTAAGGAGTTTTGTTCTATGTTTTAGAACTTTTTTCTTTTCTTTCTTCTTCTTTTTTTTAAATTTTCTGATTAAAACATAGTTTGATTCATTTATTAAATTTTGAGAAACACTTGAAAGAGTTGGTCGAGAGTAGAACTTTAAATCTATTGTGCAAAACTGACGGCAGACAAATTGAAAAGAAAACAAAATATTTTCCACGCTGAAAAAAGTTGCTGGTGTTATAATTGGAGAAGATTGAGCCGTGAGGATTTCTATTTATTTCGAATTTACCTCAACTATGTGAATTGAAAAAAGTTTTTCTAGATATAAAAAACTACTTTCGTATGCGGTCTTTGATAATATTCAAAAACATTTAATTACTCAGGGCAATTAAGATCCTGTCTTTTGAGGCAGTAAAGTTATCAAAACACACGGGGGTTTACCGGTTATTGGTGTACTGTTTTTTTTTATTTTATTTACTTAAGAAAGTCATTTAATGACGTTACTGTTACAATTTTTTAAAAACTATCATTTTAATTGCTTCAGATCTTAAGTGCATCTTTTCAACTTTAATGGCATTTTTGGTGTGTTTTTAGAGCATTTTCATGTATTTTTTAGGTCATCAAATTCCGAGTTCTGGTAATAACAATTTTGCGCTTCAGAAGGAGGGAAAATATTTCAGGTAAATCTCATGGTGCCGAAAAAGTATAACTTGAAGAGTTAAACTTAATTGTGTGTTGATTTTCGGTAATATAAGCAACTTGTTCTTACATTAAGCACTGAAATTATCTTTTAAATAAATATATAACGTAGTCGATCGTTTAAAATAGTATTACTTTAACATACAGGTAATTTGTACATTTAATATTTGCAACAAATTAAAAAAAAAAAACTTTTTAGTCAGTTCAATTAATGCAAGTGTATTTTGATCGTCACGTTTTGCTTTACATTAAAAACATCTTTAAAAAATAATAAAGGCTGAAAAATAGAGTAATAAATGCAGGTTAATAACCCTTAACATTCTGCTGGCCCGGCCTTTTGTTCTCCTGCCTGATTAATGTGGCTTCCTCAGTGCAAAAAAGTATCGCACCCCTAGTACAGAGATTTCTTGTATTCAGATAGTAAAATTCTGCGCCAAAAATGTCGCCTACTTGCTGGTCAGTTTTTTCGCCAATCCCCTTTAATGTAAATACGGAAGAAAAACAAATAATTCTGTAAAAGTTGTTCCTCGACCAGCACAGTGTCAATGCAGGGGAAGCAACCTGCGTGGGTGGTTCGGATCGAATATTTCAGAAAATTTTAGAGATTCTGTCCTTAAAATTAAAAAAAAAAAAATCGATTTTTCTGAAAATTTTACATTTTATTGATCTTAGTACTATTCGTCTTCTTTGACGAATAGTACTTGTGCTTTTCTTCTACCTTGAGACAGGCAAAATATTTAGTTTCATAAAAAAGTTAAAATAACCTTTCTGGAAAACATTGACTCGTGTTAATGATACAGAATTTTTATTTAATTACTTGATTTTTTTAAATTGGAGCATGTATATATATTTACACCGATGTATTGAGTGTGGGGGAGGCATTCACAATTTTTCGAAAATTTTGTGTGAAGTTCAGATTTTTTTTTTTACTGAAAATCACGCAGGACAACCTGTCTTCTCTACAGTACTGATAGAATCAAAATTTTTCTATGCCTCATTTAACAGATGCTTATTTTCTTCAAATTTCTTTAAAAAAAAAAAAAAAAATCTCATGAAACTTATTACATTAATAACTCTCGTGGGGATCTTTTATGCACGTTATGTAGGTTAAAATACCTTTTTACAGATACTTTAATGGTTAGTCAAAAAAAAAAAAAAAAAGACTCAACGAGCTTTATCATATTTATTAAGGTGTTACATACACACTTGAAATGGCTAAAATTGATCAAAATATCGAAATAAAATTTATTACTTTAAATTGTTTTCCAATCCTTTACCTTTCAAGCGATACCAAGATGTTGCTAATATTCGGAATAGTTCTTTAGTAGCTAGAATTTTTCTCGTGGTACTACAATGTAAAAATCCGTTTCCTAGATTTTGAAGAACCAAATTTCAGCCATGTGGCCTTTAACTTGAAACAAAATAACTGAACGATGAATTAATATCTCAAAATTATTCTTAATGCAACATTTGTACATTATATGTCTTTCAATATTTAACCCCCAAAAAACTTTTTATCTCACCTGATTCGATGCTTACGCCATGAATATCTTTTGATATGCAACAGATGGGTGCTTCTCGTATCATTTGCTCTACTTATCTCCAAAAATTGCGGTTTTGTCACCTTACACCCTTTTGCTTTCAAGTGCTTCAATTTCAAAATCCCAAACGGAAGTGAGCGGGTCTCTCAATTATTCAAGTTCTGGAGACAATCTGCCAACCGTGTTATTAATAAAACTGCACAATGAGTACAGCACTTATAGCCTAAAATTTGCACCTCGGGGTGTTAAACAGTCTGGCAAGGGATAAAATGTGTTATTATTTTTCAGAGGTGTATCGAGACAACATGTGCAAATAAGGGAGACATGCACCAGCCTCCCCCCTCCCCCCCCCCACCCTGCGAGATTATTTTTGTTTCTTGAAATTGAAATATTCCAGGGCACTTCTTTTAGTAGATCATTGCAGTTGTTCTTAACTTTACAAAAAATGTTTTGAGAAAAGAATTGACGTGTCTATGTTGTTCCTGAAATTAGACAGTAACGGGCAGTGTATGGGGTGACGCGTAGAGGGGGGTGCATTCTTTGAACAATATGATCTTCGTCGTAATTTTTATAAATTGATAAAATTTGTATCAATCCTTGATCAGTTTTAAATATTAGATAAGATTAGTGCAGCCTATTTTTTAATCTTTGCCACTTAGTAATTCCGAGGAATTCTTTAATAATAACTAACCCTCAGGGCGCAATTGCTCCCAATGTCTCTCCTCTGCATGCGTACCTGTATATCACAGCTGAAAATGAATTTGCGTTATTTATTTATTAATTAATTATTGGTATTATTATTATTTTCAATGGAGAAGGGGTGTTCATAAATGAAATGAAACCATATGGGCTCTCATAGACTAATACGGGGGAAGTCAATGGGGGTAATAGTCCCTCTTCAAGAGCAAGTATTTTTTAAGATTACATGTATAATGAACAAAATCCTTTTAATTTTTCCCCTTTGGAACAAATTTTTAGGGGAGATAGATGAAATTACAAAAAAAACGTGTCCCCTCTCCAGCAAAATCCTTGATCCGCGCCTGTTTGTCGTGCAAAAAGTGGTATTAATTCATTTCACTTACTTCGCTGTTGGGTGCGGTTTAATTATTCGATCATCTAATAATAATAAAACGAGACGGGAAACCGAATCATTGTTATTAATTGCTCCTCTAAGAGGAGACGATGAGACTAAGAGGATTGAATAACACAGAATATCAATCGGCTACCCTACGGCTTCTTGACGTCATTCAAACAGATCTCATATCTACGCTCTGCCTCCATTTTGTTTTTGCAGAAACAAGGGCAATATTCGTCATTCATAAATGATGTCACGCTTTTTTTTTTTTTATTTATTTATTTTTTTTTATTGGTGGCACTTACCTACTGTGCGTGAATCAAGCATTGAACGTATCGCACCTCCAATGCACACAAGAAAAACACAGCTCAAAATTGAGTATTTTGACGCTCTCATAAGAGAATTTAGAAAATTTTGACCTAAAGTTTTAAATATGGGCGAGATCGAGTGGGGGTCTCGGTGGTATCGGGGGAGTCGACCCTGCCTTCAGAACGCTTTGTTTTCAGTTATGTTATGAAAAAAGGTGGGAGGGAGATCCATGAAAAAAGTGTTTCATTTATGAGCAGCCCCCGAAACGAAAGATTTGAAAAAGGGATGATAAAAATTTGACTGTAAGTTCAATCAGAAAACGTGATTTTAATACAGGTAATGGTAATTCTGATATATTTTACGGCTCAGTGAACTTATTAAGCAGCATATTTCATAAAATTCTACCCACAAATCTGCTTTAATATTGAGTGCATGAGCTAATTTGGAAGCTTCTTTCAAAGTGTGATATTCTGAAAATTTTTTAATCAAATGATTTATCTAATAATAATATGCGCACTGGTACTTGAATAGTACGCATTGAAGGGTTTTGCATCTGAACGAACTAAATATTCGTTACGATGCAGACCCTGCATCTGTACGTTAAAACTATCGAACCAAATAATAAAGGAGCAAATAACTTTAATTTTGAGGTTACAAACCAGCTGCAATCTCAATCAAAAGAACTTTCTGATTCTTCCAGCTTCAGCAAAGCATTCAATATTAAATTGTCAGTATATTAAGGCTATGATTTGATTGTATCATTTCGGCTGGGTCAACGCGTTGCGCCTATTTTTAAATCAAGTAAATGTTCAGATAATCAACTATTTTTAAAGACGACGAAGAAATGACGGATATTTCTCGTCTTACGTCAGTCGAGGAAAATGAGTTTCGTGTGAGATATTTGCTGTATCATTGATTGCCTGGAGGACTCCCCCCCCCCCTTGCTATGGCGTACTCCCTAAAAAGCTACGGATGGCCAAAACCCTATGAAAACAACCCCCTAAAAATTTCAATGGTGCATTCTGCGGCATGAACCCCCCCCCCCCCCTCCTCTGGTGGGCACCTCTGGATTACCAAATTTAGATTATGAGCTGATATTGAAAAAGAAAATGCACATCTATTCATTGCCATTTTCTTTTTTTAATTTATTCTTAGTATTTTTTTAATCTGTTATGTTTTCCAGGCATATATTGAAACTATTTTCATACTTTTTACGTTACCTACTTTATCCCCCCTTCCCCCCCTCTTATACTAAACTGCTTCATTAATATATTTTGTATCAAATTGCTTCTTTTTTTTCGTATGAGTGAAAGAAAATAAAAGTTTTGATGGTGTGTAAACAATGTCTCGAAATCATATGGATTCCTTACAGGAGTCATTTCCCTCCTTTGCCAAGAAAGCAGATTTAAAATGTTTCTTTATGTTTGTTATTTTAAACTAATAAATTAAAAACGTTTTATTTACTTTTTAAACCATATAACAAGAGCAAAAACATTCTTTTAGAACATAATTTTTCAGTAAGTTCGCTAAAAGTTTAAAATAATTAATTTGTAGAACTACATTTTTATTTCTCATATACGACATAAGGCGAATTAAAAACCCGAATGAATAAAATAAAAAACTTAAAGAAAATTCGATCACGGTTATTATTTCAAATTAAAAAAGTGTTTTAAGCACATCCAAGTAAAATGTAGATTTATAGAATTTTCGCGCTGGTCTCTGAGAAAGAGAATAGATGACTAAGGGTACATAAAATATTTTGGTTGATTTTTTTAAATTGGGGAGAAATGAGCACAAACCTCTCAAAAGGGGGTCCCCACAAGCTATTTTTGAATGTGGTAAAATTTTTAATTGCGGACTATTCCCAGAAAGGGGGGGGGGGACGTTTGATCACCATGGGGTAAAGAAATTTATTTGTTTGTATAACTCTAACAGTTCTATAATGCTTTTAATTTTGACTTCTATTCCTTTCAAAGAGAGACTCGATATAGCATTAAACAAATAGTATTTTCTATATGGCTCCTAAGCTTTGAATCATAACCAAACTACATCGAAACGCTAGTGAATCGTGTGCTCATTTGAATTGCAAAATTTCCCTTTACATTTAAAAAATTCTCAATCTAAGATTTATTTAATTTTTTTTTATTCTTTTCTTTTTCGGATCTTTATTAAACACCAAACCGCCCTATCGAAAAAAAAGAGGAATAAAATAATGATTATGCTCTTTAAATGAATGCAAATGGAGATCAATAAGACATCAATATTTTAAATTGAATCTTTAGTTACACTATTGGTGAAGTTGCACTCCGCGCCAGAGAGTTCGCTTTATTCATTTATTTATGTTTTTAGAAAAAGAAATGCTTAAAAATGCATTTTCCTGATTTTGGCATAAACTTATCGTCATACAAAAAAGAAGACATCAGTTTTTCTGTAGGACAGCACACCTGTTTGGACTTTACTACCTTTGCCTGAATTCCCAACAGAAGGGGCGGCAAATTGACAGACCACCCTGGCATAGGCGTAGCTAGGGTTGGTGAAAGGGGGGGGGGGTCACCCTAAAAATGTACAGACTAAACACCAATAAGAAGTGTAAAAGAGTTGAAAATTTACTAGTCATAAATACTTGTCTCTTAAGGTATACTCTATGTTTATTGTATAAGGTATACTCTATGTAAGGTATGTCTGCCGGGGGGGGGCTACCCCCTTGGAGCAAGTCAACTCCCCCCCCCCCCGGCAAAAAATTCAGATCACAAGCTTTAAAAAAAGAAAGAAGAGAGAAATTACGCTTTTAAGACACTTTACTTTCAGAAACACTTTCAGGAAAAGGACATTGAACACTCACAAGCGACAACAAAAGTAACTTAAAAGATATAAGACTTTATTTTGAAAAAAGAACTGGGGGGGGGGGGGGAGAGTAACCAAACTCCTTTCTGTTTCCTCTAACATCACCAAAGTATCCCGAAATTGCATTGCTAGGAAGATTTCAAAAAGTTTCCTGGGGAGAGCCCTCGAACCCTTGCCTCCAGAGTTATAGCCTAAGCATTATAGATTAAGACCAGTTACAGAAATTTAAGTTGCAGAAGCCCCAAATACACACTCGTCTAACTTCACCAAAGATCTAAAAATACATCCACTATATATACATTAAAAAGCTATCATATATGTAAACAAATTCATATTAACATCATTTCTAGTCATATATATATATATATATATGTATATATAAAGGGTATGGTTTTGAAGCATACACTGCCCTTCCTAATTCTTAACATGCTCTCCCTGCTTCGAAGCCAAGGCAGTATCCAGAATTTTTTTGCGGGTGTGCCCAGACTTCGACACATTTATGTTAAGCAAAGTTTCAGGGAGGAATATATGATACATTGCAAAAGATCCCCCTTCCCCTCTGGATACGGCCTTGATTCACAAAAACATTAAACATTCATTACTTTAAAATTCAATATTTAACGCTAAGCAATTTTTCCATGTCCGGGCATTCATAATATTAAAACTGGGAAATAGTGGAATTTTAGAGAAAAAAATCCAAATTCCCCTACAAAAATGCTCATCCCACAATAAATTTCTAAAAATTTTGTTAAATTTGTAACAAAACATACCTCAGAAGTGGAAGCGTCTGAATCAAATTTTCTTTGCCTTTTGGATGACGAACGCGTCCATCGCTGGAGTGCAAACATTATTATGTATCGAAAATAATTAAAAATTTAGCTAAAATGTAAATAATACTTGATTGTAAATTAAAATCCAGCATTAAACCGTAGCAGTGAGATTGGAAACGTTGAACGGATGATTTCCAGAGTCGTAATGCAATCAGCGATGGACCATGATAAGAAAAAAAAACCATTTAAAATATAAGAGATGAGAGAACATCTGTAAATGAGAATGCAATGCAAATACAGTTCATCAGTTTTCTAATCGGCTCATCTACAAAAAAGATTTTACCAAAATGGGTGTTTGGACAGGAAGTCATAAAAAAATACAAGCTGCTCTTTAAGTTTCTTGACTTGAGGAGCATCTCTTCCTGGCTTAAGGGTTTAACCCATTAGGACAATTGTTGGCTAGGGGTCCTTCATTTTCAGACCCCAGCTCCTTCCCAAATTGCTGCCTTTGGGTAAAAAAGACATCAAGAAGGAAAGAAAACCCTCTGGAGTGACTGAAAGGAACTTTGTCTGTGTGTGGTACGGTGATTGAAGCCACCTTTCGCTGTAAACCCCCCCCCCCCCATCGTGATAAGGGAGTTGATTATAACCAAATGAAAAGTCCTCTTTATTATGAGCTGCATCCTTTGATCATGATCACAACCCTTCAGAGAAAGAGGAAATAAAATCATATGCATATGTGTTTAATTTTCTTAGGGGGAAAAAAATATGTGCTTTGCAAGGCCGTAGCCAGAAATTTTTTTGTGTGCCTAAATGTGCCTAAATAAATTAGTACCCAATGGGGGGGGGGGGTTGAATCCCCCCCCCCCCTGGTTACGCCTATGCACACTGGCGAAGTTGACTGGTCTTGATAAAATTCTCAAGAACATTGGAATCCCATATGCTCCTAATCTTAAATTGGACATCCCGAGAGACAACATTAGAATGACCATGGACACCAAAAGAATCGCTCAGAGGTCAGTGAAGGATAATCTCCGAGTGTGTCCTCTTCTTTGAGAACAAGGCGGACTTATGTTCAGATTTCGGCAACAGTCCGCCGATAAGTTAAAAAGAGTTATCTTTCTTGTAGAGCAGGGAAGGGGGGGGGGGGGCGTCGTTTTGAGAGAACAAAAGAAGCTTATCAAGTGTCACAGCTGGAGAAAATAGCGGAGAGGAAAATCTCATGTGAGGCAAAAAAATTTTTTAACATTTGGAAAAAATCTGTGATGAAATTTTGGATTGTGGGCTGAATTTGCCGCCCTCTCTAGCATGGCGCCCGCGTGCGGTGCACGCCTTGCACGCCCGCTTACAGCGGCCCTGTCACGCTGTGTTGCATAAGCATGATGTCCCACTTCTTGTTACCCCCTCCCCCCTCGTCACAATTTCACGAAGCCCCCTCCCCGCTCGAAGAGTGACATCATTTATGAATGATCTCGAGGATGGGAGGCCCTGGCTACGGCCAGGGGTCCCGAGTTGAATATTTGAAAATATGTCATTTTTACGTTACCAATATGTTTAAAGGTTTAAATGAGGGCAAAGATTGATATTGACAATTGCAGGCTAAGATGTTAAACTTAGGCAAATATAGATGTGTCGAAAGGCATAACAGCTGAACTAATGTTTGTACTTGACTTCAAGCTTGTTGGTCACTCTGAAAAATTATTGATTAGTAAATCAAATATATACAAAGCTTTTAATTGTACTGAAAATTAAAAAAATAAATAAAAAATGCATGAAATAAGATAAAAATTAATATTTTCTCAGAAACTTCCGAACGTTGTATCGATCTCATTAGACCACAGCCAAAAAGCGAAAACCCATGCTTAAATAACCTTTTTCGATGTTTAAACAATAAAAAATAATTGAAAAGGAACATTTTGGCACATCATGCGTGAAAGTACAAGAACTTTAGATGAAATATAAAATTTCAGGACATTTTTTAAAGGAAAACTTGGGATATTTTGAAGGAAATTCTGGACAAGTATGAGCCCTGATTATTCAAATGATACTGTTAGTCGCTTGCGGAAAGTGAATTGTACCCTCCCCCCCCCCCCCTTTAGCAGTCTACTCAAATGCAAAATCAGATGTTCCGGTATAGGTAATGTGACCAGACGTCCCGTTTTGAACGGGACTGTCCCTTTTTTTTATTACGAGTCCCGTTGTCCCCAAAAGGAACACTGGGACGCAATATTGCCCCTTTTTCGAAAACCGCGAGAAAATGGTGCCACGAGTTTTTATTCTTACTTAAAATCATCACCATCTGTATTAAAGCAAATTTGTTCCTCTGATAAATATAAATACAACTAAACATTTTGAAAATATTTTTTAATTTAATAAAAAATAACAGTTAACTTTTTCTAAATAAATAACTTTAAAAAAGTGTTTTTTTTTTCAATAAAGACCTGTTTAATTTACCAAGATTAACGAATGTCCCGTTTTGAGTCAAAAAATAAATGGTCACGTTAGGTATAGGAGATGTTAAGAGTGCATCCCTAAATTAAATTCTTTGATTAAATCTCGCTCCCGTCTGAATAGTCTTCAGATATGATTGTTTTATCTGATTCATAATAGGTCTGTCACTGAGTTTGAAGAGAAATTCATTCTGCTAGCTTCTGAAAAAAATACTTCAAACTCCCAATTCCTAAATGCTCATTACTATTTTTTTCGCCTTCCTCAAAGTATGAAAATATCGAAAACAGGCGCGAATAGAGAGGGGAGGTAATGGGGCAATTGCCTCCTTCTGTGAGTCGGTTATTAATAAAAATTAGTACATGAATAACGAACTGACTTCATATTTTTCTCTTTTTGGAACACAATTTACAGGAGGAATTGCCGAAAATCTCAAGGTTGTCAAAAAAAAACGTATGACCCCACTACCAATTTCAGTTAACAAACAATATTACAAGGAGCAAAGATACGCATTTAGTCGCTAGTACGCTACGCCTCAAGAACTTAGAAGACGGAGGAGAAAATTAAGATTTAGTTACAAGATAAGAGTAATATCTGTAGAGACTAAAAATGGCCGACTAGCTAGTTGTGCATTTAACGTTTCAGCTGAGATCAAAACAACCTGTTGCTATCAAATGCAAAAAAAAGAAAAGAAGAAGAAGAAGAAGAAAAAGAAGACTTGGCGATTCTAATTGGTGAATTCAAGCTGAAATTGGCTGTAATTTTGACCCGTACGCAAGGCGGAGGAACAAAACTTTCGTCATTTAGAAGCGATTGTTTTTCCCGCGCTTTCGCTCGCGGAGGGAGCATGTAGGGGGGAAGTTCGGGATTGTTTATCTTCCAGTATTCAAATCGTTTGGTGCGACGTTCCGCCAGCTTCTTTCCCTTCAGTCTGTGAGAGACGGGCAATCAAGACATGTGGAATTGTTTCCTATGGGCTTTCCTCTCGGCATGCGTTGCAGTCCAGGGTTTGGAGGAATGTAAGTCTTCAATTTATTAAATGATTTTAAATAACATTTTGTGTTAAAATTGAAGAACGAACTTATATGAAATGTTTTCATCACGCGAACTTGTAATGTTTTCATCATACTTCGTATATTGGCATTGCTGAATAAAATCTTAAACTTTTAACTGTCAAATTATTTTGATGATTTGGGTACATAAACTGTCAATTTTTTTATTGCAAAAATCAAATGTTTAGTACAAAATAAAATATACTTTTAGTTAAAAATTGATAGTTTGAATTACATGCATGAAAATTTTAAGGTTTTGTAGCCACTTCTGTGCTTGAGATACCTCGGTTGTGACATTTTAGAACATCAGTGCTTTGCCCGAGAGATTTCTCGGCCATGACAGTTGAAAGATTAATTAATGTCCAAGTACTTAAAAGATTGCATTACTGACGTTTTAACGATGAAACAGCGGGATAATATTTTAGATACACTTAAAAAGCTCATGCTCGTGGAAATCGCGGGATGAGCAATTTTCGCTACATTTTTTACGTTTCACGTGGAAATCGAGGGATAATCAGTCGGAGGGTTAATTTGTGGATTCTAATACTTGCTTAAAATATCTACGACAAATCTTGTTCACTTATTTGAATCTCATTTATGTAAATGTCGCGCGTATTCCTGCAATGATGTACAGTCCGACTCAAAACTGGTTTAAGATTGCAGACCTGTTAATACTTTGCATATGTAGACACGTAGTCGGCAGAAATTAACAAATTTATTCATATTATAAATTGTTGAAGTGAGATAATATGATTAAGAGCTTGTAGCTCATAGATACGTTTTTAATACCGTGTTCAATTTTTGCGACTTGGGTTATGATATGTAATGATATAATGAAGGTGGGAAACTTGTATATAGGAACTTGTGCGAAATTTTAAGTGGAATTGCTGATACTTTCTACGGTTTTAGTGGATGATTTAATTTTCACTGAGGATTTCTAACTTAGGAAAGTACATGCTTCTCTTAATATATACTTTAATGTAGTAGTTCGGTTATTATTTTTTATTCGTTCATAAAATCACAAGTAGGAAAGATTATTTTTTTAATGTTTTTTCTCATTAAGACTTCAAATATTAATATTTGCAGTCCCATTCAGAGGTATTTACTTTCAGCCAACAGCAGTTTAACGTTTGCATTCTATTGTGATTTTTGCTCCATGTTCGTTATTATAACAGTGAGCTCATGTAGTAGCAGGGGTCGATCCAGCATTTTTTTTAACAGGGTATGTTTTTTGTGAATTTTAAAGAGATTTTTGCGAAAAAGCTAATAATTTTGTGAAAATTGAAAATTTAAACATATAGTAATGAAAAATTTTATTATTTGCCGCTTTTATAATGTAAAAAATACGATTTGGAGGCTTGGAATTTTGTGAAGGGTCCGTTTTGATTTATTTGAATTTTGTGTAATGTCCGTTTTGATTAATTGGGATTTTGTAAAGAGTCCCAAAACCGGACCCAAATGTCCTCCCTGAGTAGCGTACTCAAAAATTATCCTGGGGGGGGGGGGGAGATTAATTGGCCCGAAGTCTGTTTCCAAAGCCCCCGTGTCATATTGTCCCGCATCATTGGCATGAAAGAAGCAATTTTTATAGTTCAAATTACCAGGTGGTAAAAAGTAAAAATTATGTTCGACGATCTACTGATTCGTCATTTTGAATTTTTACGAAGAGGGAAAGGTCAAAGAAACTCCTTTTATATTATGGTAAAAAAAACAATAGAATATATACAAATCCATAAAAACAATTATATTCTCAAAATCAGGGAGGGGCGCAACTGCACCTCCTGACTTGAAGGGACTCGGGAGGTTCAGTTGCATCCCTCCTAACTCCCTACAATAACGGGTCTGATGCTCTATTAATTTTATTTCTTAACTGTTCAAGGAATGAGGCATGTATATATTTCTTTTTGACATTTTCGGGTGGGCTCTTCATTTAAATACACGATGAGACATGTGCTATACGCTGATCCTTTGCTTTCAGAGACAGCAAAGTCCTTTCTATAAGATAAATGATCAAAATGCTTTGCCCTGAAATATAAGTACAAAAATAAAACAACGCAAAAAAGCAAATTCAGAATAAGAGCATCGCAAATAGCTATTTCGAAGCTTCAAAGGAGCCTTTTCATCAGTGCAGAAAAGAAGCGCTCAACACACAACTAGAAAGCTGCGAGTGAACAGGCAAGAACCAGAAAGATAACCGATATTTAAAGCCTTTTCTATTTTAATTTTAAAAGGGTCCTTATAAGCAAAGTCAATTCGAACAATTTGAAGATTCCAAAACGAGAGAAATGAAGTTTTAAGTTTGATCTAAAACAGTTTAAAAAAAGGAAAATGCGCGTAAATGTCGTGTAAAAATTGTAAAATTTAACTCGGAACAATATTTTAAGAATTATTGTTAAGAAGGATTGAAAAATCAGGATTAGAAAGGCATTGGATATCCAGTGTTCCTTTCTGATGGATCAGTATCGGATATTCGACTCTAAGGTTTGAAACCTGTAAATTTATACATAATTTTAAACATTCCAATACGTCATAAGTTTTTCATATACGCACATTTACAAAAATGCTAATTAATTAAATTTCAAGACTCAAATTTGACGAGCCGGATTTCTCCTAGTGACTGGATCATATACCAAATATTTTTAAAATCTGTCTGATACTGGATATCCGATGCTTTCGAGTGGGGAAGGGGGGAGTGTGTGTGTGTGTGGGGGGGGGGGGAGTCCCGTTTGTCCACTCCCGCTCCCGGCGGGGCGCCCGTCCCTGTTTATTTATAATATATTCTTATGAATGGAGGAAGAAATAGCATAAAAAAAGGAAACACGCAGTAAGCAACATAGTATCAATGAAAAATGGTTTTAATAGAATAAAGACTTGGAGAGTAAACAACAACTGTTCAAACACCGAGCAGTTGTTATTGATGTTCTGTCACGTATTTTTAGTTTTTCTCTTCATTTAATCATAAGTATAGGCGTTCCCCCCTCCCTCCTCTCATTCCAGGGATTTAAAATGAATATTCTTGATCTATTGTGCAATCAAGTTTTATACTTAGTGTAACGGAGCTAGTTATTATCTCATGTCCCTATCTGCGTTACTTTGTTAATTTTAATTACACCTTAAAAACATAATTAATTACCTTTGATTTAATAGTAAAAAAATAATTAAATGTCAGTGCTCTTAATATTTTTATTTCATTAACTTAACGACAAATGGATATTTTTGAAATGTAAATCGAGAAATTTTTGCAGAATCTGTTTGCGTGAGGGCTCGCCGCAAGATCGGTTCAGGACTATATTCAATGAATTCATGAACTAGAAAAAATCATAAGCAAAATAAATTTCGCTATTGTAAGATTGTAGGAAGAACTTTTGAAATCAAATTTTTTTTAAGTTTTAGTAAATATTTTCTCTAAATTAGTTTAAAAGCTGATTTAATCATCGAACTACAGTAAAACCTCTCCTAAAGACCACCTCTATAAAAAGACCACTTTTCCATTTTTTTAAGGTCTAAAACTTCCAGCTATAGGCTCAATATTAACTTTGTAATTACAAATTGGCGCCCCTCGTTGGGCGCCAATTTGTAAATGATATCCACTCATTTCAATTACAAAACACATTTTTAATAAACACACACAACGTTTCACTACGGGAACATACAGAACATAGACACACACAGAACACGACTTCTACACTTTCTATACCTGAGAGAGTCCTCGCAAACATTACATGGCGAAACCTATCATTTACCATCATAGGTGCCATTTATTGTTTGTTTCAACTTTCCCTCCATTAAAAGACCACTTATTTTCTGTCTCCCCCCATAAATAACAAGACCACTTTTTCATAAGAACAGGTAGGACTCTTTACCTGGGGAATTTTAAAATACCCTTATTTCTGTGAAAAATATTACCCAGCTAGTAGATGAAGGAAGCTAATGTCCATGGTCCTGATGCTGGGTGCGTGATAAGCACAAGGCAGGGAATTGGACGAATGTTACCTTTCCTGCACAGCTAAGGACGTTTGTAGAGTTCACAGGTTATTGTGTTTCCCTCTTACAATACTCGTAAACTAAATGATGCTACAGTCAATATTTTTTAGATCATTCTGATTCAGATGACTAGCTTCCTCCAGAGAAACAGCCATCAATTTGCTATCAAGAAACACTGAATGAAATCAATAGATTAAATTCAATTCCTGCTAGACATGATTCTAAATTTGTTTCAGAAAATCAATGTCTAGAGATAAAGATCCGTTAATGAGGAATTACTAAAATCAAAGCAAACTTCTGTTAATTCTTTTTTAAAGCTATTTAGTCATAAAATAGTAATTAAAACAAGAAATAGAATAGTATTTTGTTGTATTATTGCATGAAACTTTGTTTTAACCATTACCTCTATTCTGGTGGGTGGTCTTTTTAGAGAGGTTTCACTATACTGAATAATTGTAAACGTGATTACTTCTGTACTGACTGGAAAATAATAATTTCCATTTTCGAATATTCATAACATGATGTTATATTTTACTTCATGTAAACTAAAAATTATGAATACATACGTAGAGAATTTAATCACGAATTAAAGACTCATAGATTATGAGTCTGACTTAGTTTGTCTTCTGCTTTAAGTCGACGATATGGGATATCATCCCTATTTATAAATTCACGCTTTTTGAGGTGTGGCTGGAAAATAAAAGGGGTATTAAGCGGCGATGCGTGATAATTCAATCACATTGTTAAAATAACACATGTTGTTGTCAACCGCAACGATAAGTTAAAAGATATTTGTTTCAATTGGTGTTGTGAAGTTTTTATCTCCTTCAAGAGTAAAACAAATGGCTTGATTTATCAACAGAACTTTTAATAGACTATTACGATATTTATAAATTGACCAAGAAATAAAGATGTTGAAATCTTTTGTTAGCGCGTGCGTTATGCAAACAATAATTGAAATTCCCCTCGAAAGTGAAGAAAACGGCTTGATTTATCAACAGTACTTTTAATAGACTTTTACGAAATTTATAAATTAACCAAAAAATAAATATGTTGAAATCTTTGGTTAGGGGGTGCGTTATGCAAACAATAATTGAAATTCTCCTCGAAAGTGAAGAAAACGGTTTATGCTGAAGCATAATTTCTCAACCTTTAAAATGTTGCGATTCGCCCCCGAAAAAATAAAAAGAAATCTACGTGAACCACGTGACATCCATATACGTTTTAAATAATATATACGATATGGTTACTAAACAAGAAGAATTATAGTCTAGAATTATAAGAGCCTACTTTTCTGTACCCACCAACATCAAATTTACCAATCCAGCTATCTCTCTCCCTTTCTCATTCAGCTTTCGTTCTTAATTACTTCAAATGTACCTCTTTCAACAGTTAATACATATTCATTCACTCATTTATTTCTTCATTTATTCACTCAGAAACATTCTTAAAAATCCAGATCAAAAAGTTTCTAGGGAAAATAGTCTCGTTTATTTCTGGATGAACTTCGTATCTAAATGTTCTACTACGTCACAAGATCGTGTCGTCAAAGTTTATTTGAAGCAAATCCGTCTGTTAGATCTGAGGATTTATATAGCAGCGATTCCCAAACTGTGGTAGGCGAAGCCTGTCCATGTATTACTCAAGAAAAGAAGAGATAAACTGGACTGGAAGCATTGCGTTGCATGGTGGTCGGGCAATGCCAGGGAAACACGGAGGAGTTTTTGCCAACATAAAATCTCTTTTGAAAACTGCACTTCTCTTCATTGCAACGTTCATCAACAGCAGTTGGCAGCGAAAGATATGCCTGAGCCATTTAAATGTGGGGGAACAGGAAGGAATCTGTGAAGGTAACTTCATTAAATCACGGGCACTAAACTCGCGAATATTTTCAAAACTGTATTCTGAAATGGGCAGTGATCGTATTCAGTTGCTACCACACACTGAGGTGAGATTGCTATGTCGTGAAAAAGTTTTAAATATATTGCTTGAATTACGTTCCGAAGCACAAATGTTTCTGATGGGAACCAGTTTTGAATTGCGTGAGTGCTTGAATGACGAACTTTGGATGTAATCCCTTTTAACAGACATATTTTCTATATAATGAAATTATATTAGCAGTGGTACGCAAATGGTTTGCAAGAAAAGTGGTGGTACGCGAAAAAAAAAGATTGGAAACCGCTGTTATATAGGATTGAAATTTCTCCGTAGTAGCTAATGTTGAATTGGAAAAAGTTCATCCAGTACGCTTGTTCACAGGAGCATGGATCTTAATGTCCAGAGTTTATATAATTTGCTTCATATTTCCCCTATGCGCTAATGATATATTTTGTTGAACTGTTCAAAATTGAACGAAAATTGTTCAAATCAAAAAATAAAATATGGATGTGAGATGTTTTCGCTCTCTCTCTCAAAAAAGAAAAAAAAAATATCTTTTGAATCGGTTAATTTCTTCAAAAGTTTTTTTCTTTTTTTTTTTTTTTTTTGGGGGGGGGGGGGGGTTAGACAGACAAAAAAGACGCACATTTTTCCTATCTCAAAACTCTGCTTCTATTTTTTTTTTTTTTTTCAATCTTGCTTCATTTATCTTTGACATGTTTTAAAATACATTAAGCCTTCTTTCATACTTTTTTTTGATTTTACGGGAAAGTAGTCTAAAAAATGGGTGCATTTACTTATACGCGCTTTAAAAGTTATGTTTCTTAAATTTATTATCATTATGTTTTAATAAAAGTTCACTTTCGAACACCAACAAAGTATTGTAAATGTAGAGGATGGCACTTCCAGAATTAAAAAGAAACTAGCTGATTCCCCGCAGTACATCTGCGGGCTATAAGTTCAACAATAATATTTCGTTGTTCCTTCCTCTAACCATTTTAAAATCGTAAAAAAAAACGCTTTAAAATTCGAAAGGCTTAAGAAAGGATCGCTTGATATAAGCATGAGAGTGATCGCTCGATATAAACAAACTAAGGTGTTGCCACTCCAAAGAATCGGAAATCAAAAATTGAGTTATGAATGGAAATACTTTTTAAAAAATAGAAATTAACTTGTTAAAGTCCGTAAGTTACTGTAATAAATACAAATAATATGTTACTTTTCTATGCTAATCATTAAACAAATTTTGAAATGTCGTTTTACCATAGTTTATTTTTAGCATAATGTCAGTATCATATCGTAACGCAAAATTTAATCGTAACTGATCCACGTTAAGTGAAATATATATATGGATTCGGACTTTCTTGAAGTTCACAGATTGGGAAAAGCTGACTTAAATTATTCAAACTTTTTTTTTTTTTTTTTTTTTGTTTAAAGCCGTTCTGGACGGATTTCATACAAGTTATTAACTGATAAAACTTTAAAGGCTAATGTCATTTACATGAAAGATATGCATGAACTATTAACAAATAATCCATAGCTTTCCTAAGTTCTGGATTTTTATCAGTTAGTCGTCTTCTACAACTCATCAGTTACATAATTCAGAGATTAGAGAGTTAAATAAAAAGCATCAGATAAAGCATTTGACGCTGGTAAAGTGAGCTCTTCGTCTAACAGAAATTAAAGATAAAACAAGACTAGGACTACATTTAGTCTGTCAACGTGAAAGATTCTGACCACAACAAGTAACCGTTTGGCGAGCTGAACGAATTTCATTTCAGCCAATTGGCTGTTCAACAAAGTGGTCTTTCTCTCGAGTGTAGTTAAATAGAAGTCATCCAGTTTCACATTGATGGCGATAAAAGTGCCAAAGACAGAACCTTCCCCTTTTTTTTTTTGAATGCAAGATTTCTTGTTATACTGACAGCCTGCGTACATCGGAACAAGCAATCTAGCTTTATTATTAGTCTATGTTATATAGCAGGGCTCGGCAATCTTTCACTAAAAGGGCGCTCCTGGGGTTATAAAAGAATAATGTAGGCGAGAAACAAAAATTTTTTTATATACTTGTCAAGGTCAATAATCTGTTCTACAATATTCTTTACGTTGTGTGTAACATAGTACAATAATATTTAGACCACATTGAAAAAAATACCCTGGAAGGATGCCTAAGAGTTGAGAACAGTACCTGACTTTTCTAATTTTTCGTCTTACGAAGCCTTCCTTATTCCTCCGTAATTCTGAAGACCTAACTTTTGCCGGTTGTATTTCATAACGTTCCAACTAAATAGTTGTGAAATTAAGTACGTGACGCTTAACGTCACGGGAAAAAATATCGAGTTTCATTATGATTGTTTTCCGGTAAGATTATTCACCGTTTGATCTTGTCTCTTACAATTTTGAAATCAGCTCATTCATAAATGTGTCTTTTAGATTATACTTCTCTGTCACTTATGACCAAATTATTGGTATATAAGTCTTCTGGGAGCTATTACAAATTTCTTGGCGTGCCAGGTTACCGATAACTGGACTCTATGGCATTAACATAGATTTCGAAATCAGCATCAGCTCCCAAAATTTTCTGGATTCTTTCTTTCCATTCTTGTCTTAGTAAATCCCCTTCTGTGCCATTGCTTAAAGCGATGTCATGTTTTTCGAAGCCAACATTATGTAAACGTTTACAGTTGGAGGTTTTTCTTGCATGAATCGAGCATCACAATGGAAAGAAGTAAAGATATGTTACCATTACCTTCTATTTTTGTGCTCTGCTCTATCCAAAGCTATGCATTCGATGCAAACGATGCATCCGATATAAGTCGAGAATTTCAATGGACATTGTTTTCTATGATTCTGCTGCAATGTTCTATAATTCACACGCTACAGCTTTGATTCTTGGTTGACAAATTGCAGCAACTATTATGGCTACGGAAATTTTTTAAAATTAAAGTAGGCAACTTAATGAAGAATCGATACTTTGTCACAGCAACACTTTGATTTCCTTGTTTTTCATGGGAATTCTGGGATTCCGAACTCGGGACTTTTTACTCTCGAACCGAGTGGGTTACTATGAGAGTCATAACTCTTCAACAATATGAATGAAGTTTAAATTTTGAAGTTAAAAAAGGGCCTTCGATGATCTCGCGAGTAGCAAAATAAAACCATAATGTTTTGTTTATTGCAGTGTCATGTCACTACGAAAACTGTCATGCCACCAGACAATTTCTTTGCAATTCATGCCCTTAAGTTTAGCGTAAAATTCAAAATGATATTTAACGTAAGAATAAGTCATTTTTTCTATGCCGTAAAGTTTTTGATTTAAAATTAGAGATTGTACGGTGACCCCATTTGGGGTTGGGATCCACAGGTTGGAACTCCTGGGTTAGTGTAAGTAGAGCTTTACTGGCTGCTGTAAAAATTAAATTGCAGTAGCCCGTATCTCGCTGTTAGGTGGTAAGAATCCGGCTAAATCAAAATTAAAAATGTAAGTAAAACATAAGTAAAGAAATTTTAATAAAATAAAACAGATAAACTTTTTCGAATCTTTTTTCCTTTGATGTAAAAAACGTTTTAGTTCTGCGAGTTTTGAAATTTTTTTATTAGTTCTTTTATGTGTCACAGAAAATAAATTATTCGTACTGGTTAAATTTAATGTGAATTTTGAGGGTTAATAAGGGCATTTCTCACAGCGTTGACCTCTTCGATTTATCCCTTTCTTATGCTTTATTTTTCGTGGCAACATTAAGTCATTTTCCCCTAGACTGTGGTTTTATATTCATTTTAAAAAGGAATCTTTTAATTTGAAACTCTTACTGTAATGGAGAATTAAAATTTTTTATTTAACAAATTTAGTCGGATATATCAGGGGCTTTTATTAGAGGACGGGAAAAGCCAGACATTAAGAAAAGTTTCCGAATTGAAGTTTAAAAACATTAAAATTTTTATTCAAGATAGGCAGGTCTGAATTTAATTAGTCGGGTTCTGAGGCCCCCCTGTTTCTTTTTAATACGGATATATTGTTCTTGTTCTCCTTGGGGTACATTATTTCATGGCTGCATTCCTTTTTGGTTGAGTTATTTTCTTTAATTTTTACTGCATAATATAGGCTAGGGCGAAGCGTGAATACATTCTTTTTCGATTTTCAACATGCTTTTGCGGAGAAAAGTTACGTATTAGTAAGAAAACCAAGTGCAAAATATTTGAGCAAAATCAAATGATATCTCCCGGTTCTTCATAGACACCCCAAGTTTTCTATTTGAAGCAAAACTTTAAATTTGCACGACAGGGCATAATTTTGCCCCCCCCCCCTCCCCTAAATCTGACCTAGTATCTAAAAGTAAAAAATCTTGTACATTGTAGGAAAACTCTACAGCAAAAGAAGCAAAATAAATAAATAAAATTTTGAAATTTGTTGAAAATGCCAATGTTTGAGGTTCTTGTAAAACCGGAAGGCATTATTTAACTTAAATTTGTTTGCAGGGGATTTTTCTCACACACAACTTACTCATCCTCTAGAGCATTTTAAAAATAAAAAAATAAAATAAGAAATCTCCTCTCCCTAATATCCTTTATGAAAGCCCTCTATATATAACGCTGCCACATCCATTTTACAAAACAATCGTGTACTTATTATGGCTTCTAAACTGAAAAACTCTGCTTTTTAAAAAACTGCGGAAACTTAAAAAAAAAAAAAAAAAAAAATGGCGTTTTTTTTTGCCACTTTGTACTATTGCAAAGAGGGGAGAACAATTTCAAAAAATATACAATGATCATATTCTAAATTCTTCCTAGCGTTATGTAGGTTTCACATCCACTGAAACCTCAAAAATATGCGACGGAAATTTACTCTGAGTGAGAGGTACTTTAAAAGACATTTCTTTGTTAAACCCTGCCTTACCACAGTTTCAATCTCTCTTTTGCAATATTTTAATGAAATGTTCAAAAAGAACTTCTTTATTTTCTTTAGAGCTTCATTACTCTATTACTTAACTCGTGTTCTTTTGCGTAATATTCGTTCTCGGGCAATCATTTCATTTATGTTTACTGCATTGTGCAATTCGTGTTTATTACTCGTGTAATAATTAGTAGCGGAAAATTGCTCTAAAATATCACATCCGAAACAATAAAAAAAAAAGTTTATTATTTTTTATTTCTGAGACGTGCAGATCATTGTAAAATTGATGATTTGGTTATGATTAACTCTATTTGTAATTCACTAATTGCCCCGCTGAGGATAACTTCTTTTTCGCCACTACCAACACAGAAGATGCTTTCTCTGACGTATTTATATCTCAGGATGACATATATATATATACATATAACACTCATTTCTACCCACTTTTAATTTCATGTTAGACCAATGAAGTAAATCATTTGCTTCTACTGTTTAAAAACTAGACGTCAAATATCATGGAGTACCAGTTAAAGAAACCAAATTTTCACATTCATAATGGCAACGACTTAAAACCCAACTTTCAAATTTTTTAGCTTTGAGTATTTATTTTAGACTTAATTTTTTTTCAATTGATATTTTTAATACACATCAAGCCGGTTTTCATGTTCTTTTTTGTCTCTTATGGGAAAGTTGGCTAAAAAACATTTGTATGAAACTAATGAATTTGAAACGGAATCTATTGCAACTGCAAAAATTACAAAATATCTCCAATACAGATAAGCGGTCGCCATGTCAGATTCAATGTAAAATTCTGAAGAAAAGTAGCATGCATAACCCAATCATCTTTAACCATAGCCACGTCATCGGAAATTAAAACTTCTCAACAGGACGCAATTTCCTAATTGCTTTCGATTTCTTTTTCTTTCTTTATTTTTGGTCTTTTCAGGCAATCGAAAAGGAAAGTGGCATCGCAGCGTAGATGAAGAAAAAAGTGCATCACCTGCGTCGCATTGTTTTCTGAGAATTTTAGATATTTCCTTTTAACCATTTTCAAGGGAACGAAAGCGTCACCTCGTAATTTGCTGATGTCCTTGGGTTTTGTAACTTCTGATCTGTTGCTAAAATTCGCTATTTCAGTGAATTATTTATTTGTTTTTATGGACCGTTTTGTTGCTCAGAAATGTCAGATCTTTTTTCTGCAAAACGCTGTCACAGTTCCAATGAAATATTCGCAAGACTTTTACTGCCAGTCTCGATCACTTGTGCTTGGTGTTTGAGCTCAAACTATAACATTCGAATATGAATATGACTAGTCAATTATTGCAAACGAAAACAAATAAAATGAAAATATTATTAAATAAGAACAAAAAATAGAAAGGATAATACATAAATAAAAATTATAAATGAAATATAAAGAAGTAAAAAGAAAAATGTACAAACCAAAATAAAATTAATAAGTGCATAAAATTGCAATTTTGTTTTTGAAAAAAAAAAAAGAAGCTTTCCCCCTTTATTTTTATTGTTCTACTGTTTCATCTGGATTAACATTCTTTTCATTAGAACTTAACTTTATTTATTATATTCAAACTATATATCTCGTTTTCATGCCAAAGTTTTCGCCATTTCTTTTTTCTTCAATTCAAATTATTTTAACCTTATTTTTTAAGTTTTAAACTGGCGTTTATGAATAATTATTGTGCTATCATCAACTAAGTACTATACCCATTAAAGCATCAAAATATTTTCACCGATTTAAAAGCTAGAAATATTTCCCAAATAACTAAATCTATCATCGATATTACGTAATAAAAACGTATAGCGAAGTTTGACATAAACAATTACTTAGATTGATATCGTAAGAATTTCTTTTCCTAACGAAGAATTGTATCTCAGTAATAGTGACATTGAACGCATTTTATGTGTATTTACTGATTCACATTAGATTTACTTCGTAACCTTTAATTATTTACTCCATTTTGTTTCGTTACATAACTTGGAATCATAAAAAATTCGGTAAACATCAAGCAAAGCTTTAATGTGGGAAAAATATTTCTAACATGTTCAAATAAGTTTATAAAAATTGTCAGAAATTGTACGGGACACTTTCTCCAAAAAGGGTTGGAGAAAGTGACTCACCCTCTTGGAAGTTTATATAGCATTGGTAACCAAGCATCCTTTACTCGATAGTTTTTTTCTTTCTAATGGGGCTGCGTACGGTCACTAACCTTTACAGATTCAAGTAGCGCCACTATCGGCAGATGCCATCCCCACTTGAGAATTTTGACTCTAAGTTCCTCCCAGATGGCGACACCTGATCTCTAATTGATGCGAAAGTGCGCTAAGAGTTTAATTTAGCCGAGAGTATCCTAGCCAAACATATACTCAAGGGATCTTTAACATGCCGCATAATAATAAGACATCGGCACAGGCGATTTTCAGCATCTTGAAAATAAACTGACTTGAGCCTGATTTGGTCCTGCAAACTTGGGCGTACAAAGCCTTACCACTATGCTACCCTTCCGGCCCTTTACTCGATAGTGAGAAGCTGAGAAGTTCAGAAAGTTAAAAAAAGATTTCACGTTTACCTTTTGTTTCACATCCATTTTCGAAGATTTTGTTAAGTATCAAATTATAGCTCTTAGATTGTGATTCATTTTGACTAAGGCTATGTACGAGCCGAAGCTTCAGGCATTTGGATCGGATTTTTCATTGTTGAAAACCTAGGATTACCAAATTTCGCAAAATTGGAGAAAGTTCAAACTCCAGAGAAAATGAAACATCGCCAAAAGGCGATACACGCCAGAAAGAACAATCATGCAGAACACACGCGCTATCCAAACGCCTGTTTATTGTGGCCCCTTAAAGACACTAAAATACGCAAGCGAACTCCAGGTCAGTTTTTCTCCCGCTCTTGATATAGTTAATTTAACTGCATATATGAAGATCCATGATATGCTCAATAATGTAAGGTTAACCTCCTTTTTTGGAATGATTGGTATGTACGGCACCAGCAAGAAGACCCTGAGCTTAACTGCCTTCATTTCTTTATGAAGACGTTCCAATTGCTTACAGACGGTAATCCAATGCAACTCAACCCTACACCAATAACACTAGTCTACAAAAAAAAAATTTTCCCTAACACAAATAAAATTAGTTATTTTCAACTAATTTTGTAGCGTAGAATTTGAATATAATTCTAAAAAAGCTGCAACACGTACAGTTTTTTTGTTAAGACTATCGTACAGTACTAAAAGAAACTCAAAAATGCATTTAAATCACAATTTTTATCATGATTAAGCTATTTAATTCATCATCGAATTCTATTTCCATTGAGAAAAGATACATATTTTAGACTAAATAAAACATAAAACTATCAAACTTTAATAAATGCAATGAAGTGTTATAATTTTTTTTTCTTATGTGATGTTAAATCTTTTCTCTTTATAAACCTGCAGTAGTCACCCATCACTGCTGGTTACCAATGACATTGCTATCGGCATTGCTATTTCCAGAATCTTAATGTCCTTGTGAAATCTTTCCCCTTGTTCATCGCTCTGTTAACCAAGATTTTTTTTTTTTGGGGGGGGGGGGGGGCAAAAATTCAAACGTGAATGTAGAAAGGGAATTTTGAGTCACTTCCCACACCCCATGGCTTGGAAAGACTTAAGAAGATCTTCAATTAGGATTTTATAACTTTTATCTTTCTTGTTTCCTAAAAATCCTTTCACCAACTTCACAAACGATTTCCAAGCTGCTAACTCTTTTTGATTAAGCTTTCTTTCAAAAGCAGGGTCGCAAATCACTTGTCTGATATGAGGTCCAATAAAAACACCTTCTTTAAGTTTTGATTCACTCAATTGTAGTAAAAGTTTTTTTAAATATTTAAATCCTTATCCTTATTCTTTGTCCACGGCCTTCACAAGGTTTTTCATCAATCCTAATTTAATGTGAAGTGGATGGAGGAGAATTTTTTTCCGTTCAATGAGAGGGCTGTATTTAACATAACTAGTTCCAAGGTGAAGAGATGTTCTGAGTTGTCATTCCTTTTTTACGAAATGCTGTGCTGTTGCTCGACTATCCCCACAAATATAAAAAATAACAATACTCGGTAAATGTGCCTTGAAGACCCATTAATATACCTACGACCTTTAAGTCTCCGCAAATTCATCGATTATTGAGCTGTTTATACTTAATTGCGGTTAGAATAGTCACCATGTTAGCATGCCCTTCTTTCATCGACGCTAAATGGGCTATTGGTTTGCGAACCAGATCATTCAGTTCATTTTGACGAATAAAATGGAGTTCACTTTTTGGGTTACAAGTACCTTCAACAACATCTGTTTCAGTTGTGTCTTCAATGTCACTCACCTTTCTTGAATGTCAATATCTTTCCGACTCAATGGTGCAGTCTGTACCATCAAGTGCTTGCCGTGAGGAACTGTCTGAGTGCAGATGGGATATTTATATACTCAATTTTATGTATTTGCATTTTGGAATGTCCTATGTTTGTAAGACAAAAGAAGCAATCATCAAAATGATTTGAAGGTCCTCGCCACACCACCGGGACAGCAAATGGTAAAGAGCTTCTTTCGCCTTTCATCAGCTGACCAAGAACCATATCGCAACTTACGCAAGACGTGAGGAGCCCAATTTTCATCTTGGTCACCAAGTTGGCCCCCGTAGTATAAGAAACAAGCCTTATTCCCTTTTTCTAATTTGATATTTAAAAATAAACCATCCACAAGTGTAACAAAACTTATCTATCATAGTATCGCTTGCCAGTAAAAATAAAGAGTAGTTCTTCAATGGATTCCGGCCCACTATGGAATCCAGGGAAACGAGGCGGCTGATTTCTTGGCAAAAAAAGGGGCCTCCGTTTTACAGACATCAAATCCCAGACTTCCTTTTAAAAATATTAAATGTCTAGTAAAGAACATCTTTAAGGACTCTTTCCTCGAGGAACTTAGACATCGTAGTTCCAATAAACCGTGGCTAAACCAAATTCTAGATGTCCCTCAATGGCCTAGAATGAAATCTGTTGCCATGTTTCGTCTTTTATCTGGCCATGACTGCCTAAACAAACATCTATATCGCATCAAGGTGGTTACTGAGCCTTTTTGCACCTTTTGTGACCTTCTCGAAGAGATGGACATGTCTCACCTGTTTCGTTGCCCCGCCCTTCCTCGGACATCAATCTGGGAGCGATACTGGACTGCTCGCTATCATTTATAGATTTATTGTTATCGTTTGATTTCCAATTGTCTTTTAATGTGCCATTTGAAATTAAAAAAAAAAAAAAAAAAAAGTTTTGCAATGTCTACGCTTAAAAGTTGTCATTTTCAACATCAACTATAATACAAAAACCCACAACTATATTCAAAAAGGAATGTTTACATAATGGGATGCCAAAAATAACTAGATACCGCGAGTTTGTAGGGTACCAGAAGCACAGGGTGGCCATATGCGACACAAAAATCCTGAAAAGCAGTAGAAAGCTCCAATTTTTGTTACACAAAAATGTGACGCATTGGAACTTTTTTACTTGCAGGTATTTGAATAGCTATATGAATATATAATAAAAATAATAATTTGCTTGTTGTTAGCGAACCACTGTAGACCAGTGTAATGATCACTACTTTCACTGATATCCCCAAGAAGAAAAAACTTTCTCAATGTATCAACTGATGACATTTAAACAGTTGCTTTGCACTTAACCATTTTGAGGACATTGTTAAAAAGAACTGGAGAGCTCGTGAACAAATGGCATAAGCGCTAATGTTCGGCATTTGAAATCATCATCACTTTCTCAATGTCAGGGTCTTCTTATCTGAGTCGAATTGTGCCTCATAAGGGGATTTTTTTAAATAAATAATCTGGTGCGCAAAGGACTTTAATCTTAACGTGACTCTTCTGAAATGGAAGAACGGATATGTCCTCAGTTTGAAACCATTTTACATATGTCTTATTTTTCAGGGTCCAAACAAGCAATTCGAATGTGTCATGTTAGCAATTGATCAAGTTAAACGAATCCATCATTTCGTGTGATCAGCGTTTGTTAATCGTTAGGGAGTTTTTTTCCTTTAAATCAAGATAACGCGTCACTAAACATAAGCTTGATCACCCGTGAAAAATTCTTCTAACTGATGAAATGAGTTACCGCTAAATGCACTTCCATATTCGCTCGACCTTGTTCCCATGGCCGCTATGAAGTGAATTGAATGTAAAATTTATTTCGCTTCGAAGGATCCAGTCTTCTTTGCGCACACCGAATAACTACAAATTAACAGTTATTTCAAATAAGGAAGAAGAAAAGAAAGGAAAGCTGTAAAATATGGAATATATAATTATATATTTGAACTTTCACCCAACCCGCAAAAAAACTGGGTTAACACTCATTTTTGTTTTCCATTTGTGTTCAGAAAAAAAGGTTTTACTCTATTATTTTGGTAACATTTCAGGCATTTAAAGGTCATCCCATAGGAAGATACCCTTTTCCTTAAATTAGTAAGTGAAACCCTCCAAATGATGACAAAAACAAAATAGACATTATTCATTTCTTAATATTTCCAGCAAAACATTGGCAAAAAAATAAGTAAAACTTAATTTTGACCACCTAATACAAATATTAACAGTTAATTACAATGTACATTTATTATGTATGTATAATAAACACCATCCTAGCGTGTGTGTGTGTTTTGGAATCTTTTCTTCAATCATCAAATGTAAGTTACATTTATTGTTCAAATGAACTGTTCATTTACAATTCTTAGTTCCATTTTCATTTTTTAAAACTTGATTTTTAAGTAGTTGTTCAGATTTGTTGCTCTTATACTGATATTTTACGTGAGATTTGATGAGAAAGCTCAAACTGGCATCTGCTCTTAAAACCATATAAGGCATGAAACCTAACGAAAAATAAGTTGCTAGTCAAAAAATATACGCAAAGTCAAAAAAAAAAAAAACAAAAAAAAAAAAAAAAAAACCACAAGTCATGTTCTGGCACTGCTCAAAAATAATAACTCTAAATTTATTTCATTTGTATTTATTCACTAGCAGCGCACCATGCGGAGAAATATTTCTTTTTGCTTGCACAGCAGAACGTGATTTTCTTCTACAAAGTTCCAAAGGAAAAGAATGCAACTCTATACAAACGATAAAAAATTTAAAAGTGGTGAAAAAAAGGAAAAACGCGCTTCTGTCACATGTTAAGGAAATACTAATACATATCAGTGGCGTAACTATAGGGTGGAAGAGCAGGCAAAATGCTACGGGCCCCCTAGCCCGAGAGGTTGTGAGCTCAGAAGTAACCTTATATTTTTAACACAATTTAGCAATAATTATAAATTTTATATAAGTATTTAAATCAAAGTTTGACACAACTAAAGGCTATATACAAATCAAGATGAATTATTAAGAAATATACGCATTCGTAAGAACAGGATCAGTTTTAGAACGCATCCGATGGTTGCTTCATTTTTTGCCGCGGTACTTATGGTTTTTGGCCAGCTACTGACGCTTGGGAAATTCCCGCAATTTGTTAACAGAGACCATGACAGTACTGATCTACTAAAAAAAGCTCTAAACATTGTTGAAATGTGTTTATAAAAAAGACATATCTGAATCATTTGCCAGATAAATTCTCAGTTTTTTCGGTCCAGCTTCAGAGGTAAAATAAGTCTTCGTGTATTAGAGAACTTGCTGATGTTGTTGTTGTCGTCGAATCCTCGCTCGTGACGAGGAAGAATGGGTGCGCTGCTCCTGAGTCTAACGAGGCCCTTGTAGGCAGGAGTCCGATTTCCGCCCCTTTGAAAGGTCTCTTAATTTTTGAACCAGCTCCCAGATGAGAGACCGTCACCTGGGATTGGCACCCCCAGAGGTATTGTTTCACTTGGAGGACATTGGAGCCACGAGCTATTTAACGTGCACCAGCTCCCTTTATCGTACACGGTCACCACAGCAACCAGCCGCGCGAGGTTGTCACCCTCCCAAACACTGACCTCGGTCAATGCTGCTTCACTTTCGGTGTTCAACGGGAACCGAGCTTCTACCGACTGGTCCACTGCGGGACGAACTTGCTGATTTATTAATAATAAAGAATCACTTTGTCTTCCCTCTTTCACTGAAGTAGGTACTGCATTAATGTAATTTGTTACAATTTCTATGACTGCAGATGGTGCTGAAAGATCATTTTCGAAACTAAAATTAATAAAAACCCTTTTTAATGTACTCTATGGGACAAGATAGGCTAAGTAACTTGGCTATTCTTTCTATTGAAAATTTTATGGCTCAATCTTTAAACTTTGATGTTATTGAGACCTTTGCGGAACAGAAAGATCGGAGAAAAGATTTTTATTAATAAATATCTTGTTAAGATTGTTATTTATTATAGATATGTAATGTCTATGCTTTTGAAAATTAAATTTATTAGATATTTTTAAAAATGCACACAATCCTTGTAATACTGATGGATAACGATTTCAGTGATTTATTAAAATTAAATTACAAAGTGACGATTTTTTCTGGGGAACCATCCAATGAATTTGCCACGGGCCTCAGACGGTATAGTTACACCACTGTTACGGATATAGAACTATTTTCATCACTATTCTAAAACAACTCACTTTTTTAATTAAAAAAAAAAACTGACTGCCCAAAACAACCAGAGGTGAGTTATAACGCACGGCCACCATGAATCGGGAATAGTACACCAAACTGTCAGACAATTCTACTTCATTAAAATTGCATTATTCTATTTTACCATTTTGACTTTATTTTATGCATTCTTCAGTATGTTTCAAATATTTTTCATTGGCTGTTTTAAACAACGTAGTGGACAATCAATCTTTTCCTTCTTAGGTTGAAATAAAAATATTTGTTTGTGGTCTAATTTTTTAACTTTAGCCAGAATAATTAACTTTTTCCGTTTCAAGCGGATCTTGCAATAACTAATTCTGTGGAGAAAAAAACTTTTTTTTTTTTTAAATATCGATTGTTCCCATTGCCTTTTAAAACCGCACCCTGCATCCTGCATCACTTTGTAAAATTTGCAATAATGTGTTAGCTTTCTATAACTAGCATGGCCGAACTCGGTAATAAACAAAAAAAAGTTGAATTTTTTTTAAATTTTTATTACACACTTGCATTTTGCTCATTTCTTTTTTCCCATTTCTTGTTATTTCAATATTCATAAATAGATTTTTTAGTTAGATACCGTAAGTAGATAAGTAGATGTTATTTAAATTCAAGAGCAGTAGCAGAGCACTTTAAGAGCAGCAGCCACTGTCTACTACTGTTACCGAACAGAGAAACTGAACTACAGTTCGACCACGGACTTTTGACATTTGGACGCTTCTGCGCATGGCAGAAAAAAACGAACCCATTCGAGTTTTAGGGAAATTCGTTTTGTCGCGTTTATTTGGTACTCGAATCAGAACGTTTGCTTCATTTGTTTGTTGAAAGCAACTAAATTTATAAACTGGCATGTAGCATCAGTTCGGAAGAAATCGAGTATTCTAAACGAACCAGAAAAAAAAAGCTTATTCTACATACCAGGGGGGCAGCGCCTCCCTTGAACCTGAATGGATTCTTCTTATCACTCTGCCAGGCAGATCGCTTTTGTTAATAGTAGACTGTATATGTGTAACTTCAAAACAATAGAACCAAGATACACTTAAAAATGTTTTTAAAAATCTTTTTTGTTATTGGGTTCTAGTTTGGATTTCAGTTCTAGCTCGTAAAATGTCGTACTACGCTATACATTTTTCAAAAAAAAAAAAAAAAAAAAACAGAAGGGGGGAATTGAGGATTTAAAAAAAAAAAAAAAAAACAAGAAAATGTTCTAAATTTGAAAATACATACTATCCTTTCAAAAAACAAACTTCTCACTGGAGCACGTTTTTTTTTTTTTGTTACTGTTCTTCAATCCAGATGTTATCTTCTAATCATAACATGGATACTACAAAATAAATATTCTTGTCCTCCAAATTTTATCACTAGAGACGTTAAACGATTATCAAACATATACAAACCTTATTTAGACGATCGATAACAATCTGATTTGTAAAAGAATCATATTTGATAGAGTCATTCTTTTTTAATCGAAGTAGTTTTCAGTGTTTTCTTATCGTTGTGAAAGATTTATCAAGTTTAATGTGTTCAGATTTCTCTTTTATCTGTGCCACATTATTTAACATGCATAATATGCATGTAGATAATTTTGATAGCTAAGTTTGATTGTAAGTTTAATTATATTCGTTGCTTGAAGATAACCTTTTTTTCCTTTGCAGATAACATAAGTTAATCTCTATTAGTAATCTGAGTCGCAATTTCAGAAAAGGAGGTTAAGCATGGTTTTTAGCATTCTTCCGCGTTATCCATAAACCATTTTTATATTATAAAATATTTACAAATTGAAGTAAAAAAATTGTTTGCAATGTCGCAAAAATATTGAATAATTTTGGCATGTATTTTATAAAAATTTTATTAATATTCAAAATATTAAAACTGAGCATCTCAAAAAAATTTGAAAATGTTTTTATGAAAAGGAAATATTTTTGCAGAAATCTGCAGATATTTAGGAGACTTCAGTGCAAACTTTTACTTTTAGAAGGCCTGTAGAATTTTTAAAAATATTTAAGCGGTTTTGAATAAGTTAAATTTTGCCTCCACATATTCCGCAGAAATTGGAAAAATTTTGAGGCAAAAATTAAATCTTTAAAATGTTCGAGATATTCTTTTTTTTTCCAGACATTCCGGACATCACAAAATAAAAACCATTTTGTCTTCCGAAATTTTGCAATATTTTTTTTTCTTCAGACATTTCGGATAGTACAAAAAGGAAAACCATTTTGGCAACAAAAATTTTGCAAAATATTTAAAAACTTTTAGAAGATAGCTATGTCAAGTATTACATTCCTAGAAAGTTAAGTCACTAAGATTTAGCTTCTCCTCCAATACCACTAGAAGATAATATATAAAAGTTGTATTCATGCTTTTTTTCGTAACTGCCTCTTCCTGATTCAGGAAAGCACCGCTAAATTCAGCCCTTTTTTTGCATTTGAGAAAATTAGAATGTTTTTGTGACGCTAAGTAGATCAACAGTTGTATTCTGACAAAATCCAAAGCAGGGATTAGCGAATAGGGATCTTTGTACCGTTTCTTTTGCACACGTACCCCGTACTCGTGCCGAAAATTGTCATTTACATTGGTTAGTTTGTTATGCTTCATATAAGAATATTCTTTTGATAATAATATTAAACTGGGAAGTTAACTTCCCAGTTTCAACAGCGGAAGGGAAATGAGGTTAAGGTTTTCATTTTCTAAGGAGCCGTAAATTTTCATAATTTGGGACATCGCTCATTTTGGAGTGAAATATATATTTTTTGAGATTATCTCTGGAATTTCTTTTGTATTCTCAATCATTTTTATACCATGTAAACTGCTGTTTTGACAAATGGCTAAAGAGGACGATAATTGTTCTAAGTTGTCCTCTTTTATTTTGTTGCTATGTTTTACAATAAAACTTCTTTGAAAGAGACTCGTCATTGAAGGGGGTCAGGGGGGTGGTAATTACCACCCCTCTTGCGTTGAGTTATAAAAGAGCAATTTATTAATTAGAAAAAGTATTCTAACGTAATATGAAACCACCATTGAGCACACAATTTTCATATAGTGCCTATGGTATATATTAGCTTTGTTGGAAAGGGAAATAACAATTGACTTACCTAAAAATTCCGAATATTCCAATACTGACTACATAAACCAATTTTAATTCACAAAATTGAAGAACAGACAGCATGTTTCATCTGGTAACAGTTAATTGGAAGGCCAGCTCATCACCTGCATCTTTTTATTGTTGTGTCAACGTTTATACATATCAGACGAAAAGAAATTCAGACTTCTTACGCATTATAATGAGCTCACAAGAAATGACTGTACTCACACACTGCTTTCGTTAGAAAGTAAGCGCTGTCTGGTGGTATACATCCAGTGACTTAGTCGAAAACGTGCCAAAGAAGAGACAATTCAGTATTTTACCGACATCACATCTATAATTCATTTTTTTACACAGCACATAATACACAATTTGTATTTCGCCTGAAACTAGGCATAGTTTAAAGTTCAAATTCCTCGTATGTAGCTGATTGAAAGACAACTCTTTACGCTCTGCTCTTTCTATGGAAGACAGGTAGCAACTTTGCAGCGGCTTTCCTTCGTGTGTTGTGAGATTTATTAACGAATCTTGATTAGATTTATTAACGGATCTTGCTCAGATTTATGAGGTTCCTGAAGGGGAGACTTACAACGACTTGTTCAAACGTATTTCGGCTCTTGTTTAGAATTATCACCTCATAGCAATATCTTAATTCCTTTTTCCTTTGCGTTGGATGAGGCAATTTATTCTTGTGCACTCGAATATTAGTTGTAACCGAAACCATTTTCATAACCAATCGACATCTAATGGAATAAGCGGGTCTTATTCTGCAAGTGCTTTGCATTTTATGTCGTTTTAAACTTAAAAGATGTTTTACATTGATTGTTCCTTTTCTCAATTCTTTAATTTCAAAACGAAACACTTTCCTTCTTATTCCTTTTCATTTGCCTTATTCGAATTTAATATTAGTCAAAAATGTCAGTCTCCAAATTCAGTTTTCTTTCTTTATTTTTCTTATGTTTTTTTTTACAGTGTAGAAGAAAATCTCTTTGTTTATTTCTGACCAAATTTTAAATAAAAATTTCTTCTTAATCTGTTTATTTTTTCCCCTTCAGGTTTTGGAAGAAATGATAATCTTCATTTTATGCTATTTACATTTTTTTTTTTGTTTCTCGAACACAGTAAAACGAGTCATTCATTTCATCTTATTTTCCTCAATTTTGAAATGAAACTTATTATTTTTGAATCGGAAGTAAAAATTATCTGTGTGTTGATCATCTGTTTTTCGGATAATCCGTACATTTTAAAAACCGCCAGATTATGTGGTGGTTTTTTATTTTCCGTGCATTAAGAGAACTCTTTGAAATTTATTAAAAACGTGTGCACTGCAAAGGCAAAAATATGAAAAAGTATAATGGTGGATTCAAACCAACAACGACAACACGCCAGTCGTAGAAATTCTGCAAGTAATGGTTTCCACGTGACTCTCTCCCTCGTATTGACAATCGCTTATTCATTGGCATATTTTTTCCTACTGTTAAAAGATACTTTTACCCACAGAAACGTGATTTGTTGATTGAACTGTGACGTCATTGTGACAACTACGTAACAGTCAATGGCCACCGCAGGCGTATTCAGTTGTAGAATTCACCATAACCGTAGCGATAGACTGGTAAACAAGCACACATGAAGTGTTTTTGGAAGCATTAAGTGGCTTATTTTGTAATGCATAAATCTATTCTTAGAATAAGGGATTATGCTGACACCGAGGGGTTGTAGACAAAAAGCCTTTTCCGTATAGGAGTGCAGCGCTTGGCCCTCACATTTATTGACATTTGCTAGATTATGCTACTGTCTCCTTTCATTTGAGTTTAACTTAGAAACATAAAAAATTAAGTTTTGATTTTGATTTTTTATTTTTTCGAGCCTCGTTCTCTGTACCCCCTAGTATCCCTTGTGTTGCGGTGAGTTCAAAAGTCAGCGTTTCGTATTTTCTTCTTTCTTCCTTTTTAACTAATTTATCTTCGAGCAAACTTCCACAAGAAAAAGTTTATGGTTTAAATTTGTGGCGTCAAGATGAAACCAGCTTTTGTTTGTCACATGACAATTCACGACACCGCATTTCGTTGAAGTTAAAATATTATGTATCGTTCTTTTGGTACGAAACGTTTTGTGTATCTCCAGCTAACGCAATTAAACCAATAATAACCAATGTGATCGCCAATGGAAATGCGACGACCTGTCTCATGACAAGAAAGAAAATTCCAGATCTTTGGGCAACTTTTCTCATGATTCCGAAGGGGTTCTTCTGTCCACTGGTATACTTCTTCTATGTAAGTTTCCATGGCCAATATTCTAATGTCTTTAATTTTCGATTAAATCCAAATATTTATAAACGCAGATAAAGTTCAGTGTAATTTCCTGAATTTGAACCATGTGGTGAGAGCAAAATGATTTTTTTTAAAATTCCGTTTATTTTTGTCTTGCACCAGCCCTGGGATCGCACTGGCGTCGGACAGGACACAAGGACATCCAATCGTCTTTGCTGCTTCGCAGGATTGAAGGGAAGGCCAAGAACGTCATTTTCTTCCTTGGAGATGGAATGGGCATTTCCACAGTCACGGCCACCCGCATCTACAAGGGACAGAAGAAGGGCGGAAAAGGGGAAGACGAGCTTCTGGCCTTCGACAAATTTCCCTATGTCTCTCTTTCGAAAGTAAGTAGAAGAGCTTCAGCCCGATTGTCGTATCAGATTGGCTTTGTTATTGTTTTTGATCAGTCACGTGACAAATTCGCATTCGATTCTCCAATCAGATATCAAATTCGTCACGTGATCTCATTGAAAACGATGGCGAATTTAATCCGAGGCGTACGAAAATCAGCCTGATTGTCCAAAACATATGGGTCAAAATTCGAATTCTGAAGTCGGAAGGAAATTTCTGACCGTTTTCTTTCCATTTCGTTTGCGAAGGTAGATAGATGTCTCTAGGATAAAACGGACAGAGATCGTTAGTCAAGTCTTTTCTCTATAAGTGCATCTTTTCTTCATCTCAAAATAGTGTTATATACACCATACGTGTACATACATATTTTTTTTTCTAATGGGGCTGCGTACGGTCCCTGCAGAAATAGTGCATTACCCGGAAATCGACATCCATTCTTTCAAGTAGTACCTACTGTCGGCGGATACCATTACCACTTTAAGAATTTTGACGCTCAAGTTTCCATCTAGATGGCGGCACCTGGGCTCTAATTGATACAAATTCAACCGCACTTCAATTTAATTCAACCGAGAGTATCCAAGTCAAATGTCTACTCAAGGCATCTTTTACATGCCGCATAATCATACGACATGGGTGCAGACGATTTTCTTCATCTTGAAAATCCACCGACACAGTCAGGCTCGATCCTATGACCTGGGGCATACGAGTGCCGCGCTTTACCAAGACACCACAATACCGGCCACATATATATAAATATGGAATGAGAAAGATTGAATTAATTATGTTTCAGAAAGAAGATAATATTTTATTTTATAACTGATTCATCTAAATTTTTATTTAAAAAATGAAAGCAATAAAAGGCAAATCAATAGTTTATTTTGTGTTAAGGCCGTGGTAGCCTAGTGGTTAGCACGTCAGACTTCCATCTGGAAGGTCGCGCGTTCGATACCCACTGAAGACCACCATGTATACTTGGGGATATGTGCATGTAAAATCCGTAGACCCCACATCCTCTCCCCGTGCGTAAGCAATCCTAAGGCCTCGGCTAACAGGTAGGGGTTTGGTGGAGAAAAGTTTATTTTGTGTTGAAATCTAAATTAAAGCTTCAAAACGTACACGAATGAGTAAATGAAATTGAAATACTTATGCGTGATAAACTTTCTCCCAAGTACTAAAAGTTTCCACGTAATCCCCGGAATGTTTCAATTTGTCCTCTAAGTATTTATATTCGTTCGTTGCAGAATGGTATCAAATGCACAGGTTTTGCTTGTGTTAATGTAGTGACTTTAGTTCCATATAGCAATTAGCGCTATTTGAAATTTCATAAAAAAAATTATTTGCAGTAACAAGTATTCACATTAAAATAATAAAGATTTCAGTAACTCTGCCTGTTTGTTTTCGGTCAATATAATGTGGATGTTTGTGTATTTAAGTCAATTAAAATTTTAATGTGATTACTTTTCCGCCCATTGTGCAATTACACAAGCCCGATATCGTAGAGTACAAATTTTCTTACAAATTTGTGCCTTACTTGAATTATTCAGTTGTGAAACTTCAAAAATTGAACGTATTCAATTACAAGTAATATGCAAAACTATTTTAAATGCTTCACGGGCCTTTATGTTTTGAAATCCTGCTCAAATAAATTGTTTTGACTACGTACTTTCCTTAGAACAAATATTCCTTTTAGCAAGGTATATTTCCAGAGTTGGCCATGTAAATCCTGATTTGAAATATACAAAAAAACCTAAACGATGTACCACGTTTTTTTTTGAATGTGAATGTAAGAGTACGCTTCCTGCTTAAGTCAATTGATCAGCTGTTGATAAATATTTCTTACAATGAAGTGAAAACACAAAGCATCAGTGACATATCCTTTCAAAGATTTTCATTCTGTTTCTCCTGGCTGTCGGGAAAATCACTGCAAGGTAAAACAAATATTGACCTAAAGAGCTTCTGTTTCAGAATGGCGAAAGATATTCTTAATGTAGTGGAATTCCTTTTACTCTTGATCCAGCAGTTATTTCTACGCTGTCAAAATGCTTTTGATATTATTTATAAGTTTAGAGCTAAAAATGATATGTCAAACCAAAGCACTGAATTTAAGTACTTTAAAAATTTAGAAATTCATGATAAACAGCAACTTTTATGATGATTCGACAAACCAAGCCTCACTTTTTATAATTAGAACCTTTTCTTACTAGTTAGAAATCGCTAGCAGTGCTCGCACGGCGTTGTCCGTGCTAAAAAGTTCACCGATTCGTCTGGACATCACCCACACACATACAGATAAAAATAAAGTAGAGAAGAGATAGTGTAATGTTAAGACCTAAAGTGTAATGTTAAGACCTAAAAGCAACATAGAACGACTCTCGTTCCAACGCAGTTAAGACTCTCGTTCCAATGCAGTTAAGACTCTCGTTCCAACGCAGTTAAGACTCTCGTTCCAACGCAGTTAAGACTCTCGTTCCAACGCAGTTAAGACTCTCGTTCCAACGTAGTAAGACTCTCGTTCCAACGCAGTTAAGACTCTCGTTCCAACGCAGTTAAGACTCTCGTTCCAACGCAGTTAAGACTCTCGTTCCAACGCAGTTAAGACTCTCGTTCCAACGCAGTTAAGACTCTCGTTCCAACGCAGTTAAGACTCTCTGTTCCAACGCAGTTAAGACTCTCGTTCCAGATCGCAGGTTAAGACTCTCGTTCCAACGCGTTAAGACTCTCGTTCACAGCACGCAGTTAAGACTCTCGTCCAACGCAGTTAAGACTCTCGTTCCAACGCAGTTAAGACTCTCGTTCGCGAGACGGCAGTTAAGTACTACATCTGTATTCCAACGCTAGTTAAGATCTCTTCGTTTTCCGAATCGCGTTATTAGACTCTTGCAGTCGCCAACGCAGTTAAGACTCCTCCAATTGATCGCCAAAAATTCGTCCAAAGTTAAGATTCTCTCGTTCACACAACGCAGTTAAGACTCTCGTTCCAACGCAGTTAAGACTCTCGTCCCAACGCAGTTAAGACTCTCGTTCCAACGCAGTTAAGACTCTCGTTCCAACGCAGTTAAGAGCTCTCGTTCCAACGCAGTTAAGACTCTCGTTCCAACGCAGTTAAGACTCTCGTTCCAACGCAGTAAGACTCTCGTTCTATGTACGATTCTTGTAGGATCCTGTCAAACAATGCTCGCTTTGTGTGAGAAAATATTTTCTGACATTATTAAAATTTTGCACAGCACACAAAGAACATTTAATTCTTTTTTTAAAAACAAATTGGACAGGGGGAGAGGCATATAAGTATACATTGTAATTAATAGTAAAATTACTTCTGTTTTTCGAATGTTATTAATTTGCAGTGCAAAAGCGAATCCTCCAATTATGCCCAAAAATTCTGAAATTAAGTATTTCTCTTACACAATATAAAGCCCAGTTCTTAGTCACAGTTACATTTTAAAGATTTTAAAAAAGAGTTTTTTTCACTGAACCTTAGTGATCATCTTTATGGTCTTCCTGTTTTTTCAGAGAAACTAAAAGTGGATGTCTTGATATTAATGTGTATTGTGTGCAAAACAAGATTTCACTATTATTCCGTTTATTCTTACAGACTTACGGTTTGGACAGACAAACTTCCGATTCAGCTAATACAGCGACAGCATACTTGTGCGGTGTGAAAGCGAATTATGGAACCATCGGAGTTGACGGTCGCGTTAAATATCAAGACTGTCCATCTTCTCTTGACAATTCAACTTATGTCGATTCTGTTTTAAGTTGGGCACAAGAGGCAGGTAAAAACAATTTGATTGACTTTGAAGTATATATTTTCAGTATAAGTATCTTACCATTCTTGATTTAATTTGTTACTGACCCCCTGCACAAATATTTTATAGCAAGTTAGTTTTACGCACCGTTATTTGATACCTTAAGAATTATGTCTCAGTCAGTATAGCTTTTATCCGACTTCAGAGCAGGCACCTCATAGAGAAAGTTTATGGTTGCTTTTTCGGACACCAATATGAAACCAATTTTTGTTTAATTGCCACATAACAATTTGTCGCGCCGCCAAATTTCAGTGCAATTAGAATCTCATACATTCTTCTTTTTTGGGTAAAAAAATGTTTTGCACACTCAAGTTAACATAATCCAGCCAATGATTGCTCGAGTGGAATTCGAAGAACCGTCTTCAAGAAAGTGTGACGTCTTTGCGCAGCTTTTCTAGTTATTTGCAAACACTTTTGTATGCCTTCTATTGGTACTTCCTCTGTGACTAAGGCTTTTCGCTATAAAATCAAATAAACCAATCAATCTTAATAATTAGCATAGCTGATTTAAGCCCTTATATGGAATTTCCTAAGTCAGAAGGGCATCTTGCAACTTTCTCTTGCAGCATTTTTTCTTCTTTCCATCTAAGGATCATTTTATATACAGAGTATGACTATAAATACATCAGATTTTGCCGAACGAGGACAAATAATACATATATCAATTGCTAGGATCAGAAAATTGTTAACCCTCCGATTAATCGCGTGCCTGGTACACCTTCCTCTCCTCTGCAGTCTGAAGACGATTCCGCAAGGGAGAAGGTTCATGATATTTTCCTAACTTCTGGTTACTTACTGGTTAGTATTCTCTCGATTCTCGAACATGTCGAAGCAGAGTTGCAGCAATTCCATTCACCTCATACGTATAACAAGCTTGACCGTAAGACGCCAGCGTCTATCCACTACGCCATGTACCTACTCTCATGGGAATGTTAAAGAAAAAAAACCCCTTTAAGTTCATAAAAAGTAAATAATAATTATAATAAGAAATAAATAAATAAAATTTGGACTGGTAGTTTAAGAGATAAAGGTTTTAAAAATAGCTGATTGCTAAATTTATTTATTATTTTAATTTTCAACTTAGAAATGTGGAATTTAAAGAAGTTAAATCAGTGACCTGCAAATGACTAATTATTTTTCAATTTTTTATCTCTTAACGTGTAATACCATTTCAAGTTTATTTTATTCATTTTTTCTTCTTTTTATTAGTTTTTTTAAAAAGAAACTGAGCCATTGTTTTTAAAGTGTTAAAAGGAGTCTATTTTCGCAATCTCTCTCGGTGTAATTTTCTATATACAATATAAATTTGTTTTCGCCGTAGGTAAGTGGACAGGACTGATCACAACAACTCGAGTGACTCATGCGACTCCTGCCGGATTATACGCACATACCGCCTGTAGGGATTGGGAAGGATACTGTCCGGATCCCAGGTGCCCGGATATAGCCAAGCAGTTGATCCGGGATTCGCCAGGAAAAGATATTAGAGTAAGTTATTAATAAGAAAATTTGGAGACATATAACAAGACCCGTCAATTGTGCGGGGAAGTAGAAGTCGGCCAAAATTTGCTAAACCGTATTAAGTATGAAATAAACTAACATATTTTACGAAGTAAAACCTTATTTGCTTCCCACAATAGTTTTATTAAGGATATCGCTACAAAATATCAAAATGACATCAGCTATGCTATTTGCCACGCAAAACAGGCGATTTACGCCCACACATGCCAGCTAGATGAGGTGGTGCAAAACAAACTGGTGTAGATCAAATTTTTTTTGAAAATGAAGTTCATTCAATTTTACATAATATGGGATGTCATCTACCTTTATTTACGGTAAACTAAAGAATACTTCAAAAATTTATCAAAAGTTGGCACCATTAGTTATTTTCTTATTTAATACCGTAACGTAAAAACCGTATTTAAAACTGTGGGGATCTGGCAACGATCCAGCACAGCTCTGCGCAGGGTCGGATTTAGCGCATGCGTGGATTGAAGATATCAGTACTACAAGTAGTAGCGAGATGAGAGTTCGAAAACAATGCTTGTGCATGTGTAACTGTTCAATGTTCTTTAACCTATCTTTAATTAAATATGTATAAAACGCAATAAAGCCTTCAAGTTAAACTATATGGAGTCATCATAATTTGCAACCTTCATTCGATACTCGCTGTCGAAGCAGCTACAGATGGTGACCCGCTTGAACGGTAGATATGGAAATCGAATTTGAGTATCGAAACCAAAACGTTTGAATTGGTGCCATAATGTCTTTGTCAGAACAATCTCCAGACGAAAAGCCTGCCGTTAGCAGAGTGAGCGTGAAAGTTCCGCCGTTTTGGAAAAATAATCCTCAAATTTGGTTTACTCAATTGGAAAGCCAATTCGAAAATGCTGGAATTACAGTGGATAAAACCAAGTATCACACGGTGGTGGGTAACATTGAAACGGAAATTTTGTCACAGGTAAGCGACATTATTATTTCTCCTCCTGCCGAAAATGCTTATAAAGTGTTGAAAGAAAGACTTATCAGTGTTTTTGCGGACTCGGAAGAACGGAAAATAAAAAAATTGCTGCAAGAGCTGGATTTAGGGGATAAACGTCCCTCAGCATTATTTCGTCAAATGCAAGATTTGGCTGGAAGTAGAGTTAGTGATGACTTTCTTAAATCGCTATGGCTCCAGCGTTTGCCTTCACAAATGCAACCTGCATTGTTGGCTATTTCCGATGTAGATATTTCTAAATTAGCCGTGATGGCAGATAAAATGATCGATTTCGCAAATCCGTATGCAGTGAATGCATTTGGTGACAAATCAACGAAATGTGTTAAACCTTGTCATTATAAAAATAAAAATTCACAGGAAAATGTGGTGCAGGAAAACTAACTGGCCAAGCGTGGGCGGCGACGACCGCGTTTGACCAGCCTAATTGTCGCCTTGTTGTTTCTGAAAGAACTTAAGGAATTTCCTTACTTATCGACACAGGGGCTGACTTATCGGTCATACCACCGACATCTGAAAAACGTTCGAAACCAGTTTCACTTTTTAAATTGGTTGCTGCAAATGGTACCAATATTGATGTCTATGGAAAACGCTCCATAAATTTAGACTTCACAGTCGCGGATGTGTCACGACCAATTTTGGGTGCGGACTTCTTACATTATTATGGGATTATGGTAGATTTAAAATCTAAAAAACTCATAGATAATTTAACCAATGTCTCCTCACAGGGTAAGATACATTCCGAACCTATTCCAAAAATAACATTTTTACATCACTCTGAAAATTTCGAAAATGTGTTAAAAAAGCATACTTCTTTGTTTGAGGACGGAATTAAATTGCCTATAAATTCGCAATCTAATGTATCACATGTGATTGAAACAAAAGGTGCTCCCGTGGCTGCTAGGGCTAGACGCCTAGCTCAAGACAAGTTAGCTGCAGTAAAAGCTGAATTTGCATATTTAGTGCAGAAAGGAATTTGCAGCCCATCAAAAAGCTGCTGGAGTAGCCCCTTGCATTTGGTTAAAAAACCTGACGGATCATGGCGCCCATGTGGCGATTACCGTGCACTTAATGCCATTACTATTCCCGATAATTACCCGATTAGACACATTCATGATTTTACAGCTAACTTAAATGGAAAAATAATATTTTCTACTTTAGATTTAAAAAAGGCTTATCATCAAATTCCCATGAATAAAGATGATATTCCTAAAACAGCAATCATTACCCCCTTTGGTTTATACGAATTTAATTATATGACTTTTGGCTTGTGCAACGCAGCCCAAACTATGCAAAGATACATGGATCAAATTCTTTCTGATTTAGATTACTGTTTCGTGTACATTGATGATGTTCTAATTGCATCTTCCTCCATTGACGAGCATGTACACCATTTGGATGTTGTTCTCCAACGCTTAAAAGAAAACAATTTGACAGTTAATTTGCCAAAATGCACATTTGCTGCTGAAAAAGTTAAATTTTTGGTACACCTCATAGACAAATTGGGCATATCACCCTTACCTGATAAAGTTGAGGCCATTCGAAATTTTCCCAAACCAAACACTCAACGAATTACGCCAATTTTTGGGAATTTTAAATTTCTATAGAAGATTCCTAAATCATGCCGCAGAAAACCAATTAAATTTGTATGCAATGTTGGGGACCAGTAAAAAAAATGACAAAACTCCTCTGTCTTGGTCTGAGACGGCAGACAGGGAATTTGAGAAATGTAAAAAAATGTTAACTGAAATAACAAACCTGGCTCACCCAAATTTAACCAAAACCATTGCTCTTATGTGCGATGCTTCTGATAAAGCAATTGGAGCTTGCATACAGCAACGTACAGAGAAAGGCTGGGAACCCTTGGGATTTTTTTCACGGAAATTGAGCAGTTCAGAAACTAAATACAGCACATATGACCGCGAACTCCTTTCAATATTTGCCGCAATTAAATACTTCCGATTTCTGGTGGAAGGGAGAAATTTCATAATTTTTACAGATCATAAACCCTTAACTAAAGCTTTGATAAGAAAATATGATACACTCTCTCCTAGGCAAATCAATCAATTAAATTTTATCGCACAATTTACGACTGACATACGCCATGTGAGCGGTCAGGAAAATGTGGTTGCTGACACGTTTTCGCGCCTGTGCAGTGTCAAGTACCCCGAAGCTATTGATTTTGCAGAAATCGCAAAAGCTCAAGATAATGATTTAGAACTAAAGCAACTCCTGGAAGAAAAAAAATCGAGCCTTAAACTCCAAAAATTACTTGTCAATGACAATTTGCATATGTATTGCGACACTTCAACTAGCAATGTCCGACCATATATCCCAATGGAATTTCGAAAAGCAGTTTTTAATGCTATTCATGGTCTGGCGCATTCTGGGGTGAAGACCACGGTTAAACTTCTCACCGATAGATTTGTGTGCCCGAACATAAAGAAAGATGTTGCTTTACTAGCAAAAACATGTATACCGTGCCAAAAAGCAAAGGTTTCAAGACATGTGTTTTCACCCTTTGCTGAATTTAAAGTCCCCAGTGTGAGATTCAGTCATATAAATATCGATCTCGTTGGACCTTTACCATCATCACAAGGATTTACGTACTGCCTCACGTGTATTGACCGATGTACTAGGTGGCCGGAAGCAATCCCCTTGCCGGATATAAAAGCTGAAACTGTAGCTCAAGCCTTGTACACTCACTGGTTCGCCAGATTTGGCATACCAGAACGCATAACAACCGACCAAGGTAGTCAATTCAGGAGTGAACTGTTTAACGTCCTATCGAAAAATTTTGGCGTCAAACTGTCCCACACGTCCGCCTACCACCCGCAAGCAAACGGAATAATCGAACGGTGGCACCGGACATTAAAACAAGCCATAATGTGTCATACATCCATCCAGTGGACATTGGCGTTACCTGCTGTTTTGCTAGGTTTACGCACCGTTTTCAAGAGAGACCTCAATTGCTCAGCAGCAGAATTGGTATACGGCCAAAACCTTCGCCTGCCTGGACAGTTCTTTGCTGAAAAGGACATTCCTAATGTACATAGTGAGTTTGTAAAAAAACTTAATGAACATTTTCAACAGTCTCTTTCTAAATCAACGGCTCAACATAACAAGCAAAAAATTTTTGTTTTTAAAGACCTGGACACTTGCTCACATGTGTTCTTGCGAGTGGATGCAGTAAAGCCTTCTTTACACACCCCTTACACCGGCCCATATGAAGTAGTTACCAGGAGTGGAAAGACATTTTCCATCCGGATAAATGGGAAAACCAACTCAGTTTCAATAGACAGATTAAAGCCGGCGCATCTCACTCAAGATGAACCGCTAAAAGCTACAGAACTTAAACCCCCAGAACTGAGTGCACCATCTTCTGACACTGGAACTAAACCACCTACTCGTCTCCCTACAAGTCTTGTGGATTCTGACGCAAGACCAGCCGTCACAACCCGATCCGGACGGCATGTCCATTTCCCCCAAAAATATGCTGAAACTGTGTATTTTGATAAAAATTAACTTTTCATTTTTTCAGGAGGGGAGATGGTGTGGGGATCTGGCAACGATCCAGCACAGCTCTGCGCAGGGTCGGATTTAGCGCATGCGTGGATTAAAGAGATCAGTACTACAAGTAGTAGCGAGATGAGAGTTCGAAAACAATGCTTGTGCATGTGTAACTGTTCAATGTTCTTTAACCTATCTTTAATTAAATATGTATAAAACGCAATAAAGCCTTTAAGTTAAACTATATGGAGACATCATAATTTGCAACCTTCATTCGATACTCGCTGTCGAAGCAGCTACAAAACTGCCGTTATTCGCTAAATATTAATAGCTTGATTTACACCACTATGTTTGTCACCACCTCACAATTTGTTTAAAAAGTAACAAAAAGTTTTTGCTTAAAGAATCGCATAGCGTAATTTCTGACTTTCTAAGAAAAAGAAAATCTTGCGTTTTTTATTATTATATTTATTGGAATATAGCTGTTTTGCTGAGACGTACATGTCTCTTTTCTCATGGAGTGATCCTGTGGCCGTGTTTTGCAAAATTATAGATTTTTCGTATTCCCGAACAGGTTGTCATGGGTGGAGGATTGCGTAACTTTCTGCCCTTAGGAAGCGAATATCGTGGTGCAGAAGGTAAACGGAACGATTCTCTCAACCTGTTGAATGAATGGCTGGATGATAAATCTTCAAAGAGAGGCAAAGCTGTCTTCACTGCTAAAGAACTGCTGACGCTTGATACAAAAAATGTTGACTACTTACTCGGTATGTATTTTATTCCCCAATATGTGACAAGTGCCATTTTGATTCAGAAAACGTAATTTGCGTGCTACAGACTAAAGATAGACATAGACGGTGCATTCCATTGTATTCAAGGTAGAAACCGAAACCGCCTCTCCAGATGAAAGAGAAAGATGTGGTCAGGAAAGGTGGGGCTTCAGGCTTTTGGCTGAGAGATAAACTCTTCAACTTGCAAAATGTCACTTGATTGCGGGGGAATAATAGGGATGTCCTAAAACAGTGGTTCCCAACCTTTTTCACTTTGCGAACCCCTTCTAAGATTTACAAGAAAATGGCGAACCCCCTCCTAAGACGTTAGTAACGGATAACAAAGCTATAAAATTTTCTAGTACATTTATTTTCATGTTGCTTGATAGTTCATAACAAGAAATGAAAAAATAATTGAAAAACAAGTTTAAAAAAAAAACTAAAATTACTTTTTCATCATTTCATCGTTTTGAATTATTAATAGATCAGTAAACATGAGTAATTATCGTTCGGTTCCCCCTTAAGGTTAAAATATACAAAATTTGTGACAAAAATTGGAGCAAAGTGTGATAAATGTCAGTACAAAATTTAAAACTAATGAATAAATATCTTGCGGTACCACATTCGGGTCTGCATATGAGAAATTAGTCGAAAATAATCCAACATTTTACATTTAATATATTTTCATAGTAAAAGGTGGAAAATGGCAAGAGAAAATATACGTTCAAAATTTAAAATAAAATGACGAATTTCTTTCAATACCACTTTGAGAATCAAATTTAGTACTTGAGCTTCCTATGCCATCCCACAACTTTTACGCATTATCGGGAAAACAATTCATTAAAAAAAAATCATTTTTAAACTCCGTCCTAATAATACGTACAGTAAAACCTGTAAAGTTGACCTCCTGTCTATGTTGACCATTTTATAAGTTGACCACCTGTCTAAGTTGATCACTAAAGTGCTGCATCGCGGTGGTCAACTTACACAGGTTTCACTGTATATAAATTTTTTGTTTCATTTTTTTCTTTCACATTAGCAATTAAAGATTCCGCCACTGTAATATTATTTTCGCGAACCCCTTCTCTAGACCACGAGAACCCCCGCTGGTTCGCGAAACACCGGTTGGGAAACGCTGTCCTAAAACATACCTCAGTGATCAGTCTGTTTACTCTTTGGTCTGAGTTATTGCTCCCTTTTTTCGATCATAAAGCTAAGAATGATCAATAAGTTCATTGACTATCCATGGGACACATATGAGGCAGTGAGAAGCAAAGGGACGTAAGTGACCAAAAAACGATTCGGAGTGAAACACGTTCAAAGTTTGCATCTTATGGGACCTTTAATGTAAATTTTTCCTAAATCACGTCGTGGCGGAGCACCCGTTAGAGCTATCCCTAACATCTCTTAGAACAATATTGAATGGTACTTTCTCTATTGTTTGCATTAGTTATCTCCAAATTTTTCTTTTGTTACTTATATCCCTTTGCTTCTGGGGGCCTCAAATGCCCCATTCGAAAACGCGACCCTCATCTCTGGTTTCATTCACAGTTACCAAGTTCGAGTTTAAAATCAAATAAGCTTTTTAAAATGTTTTGTAATGCTTGCCGTAGAGCGATTTTGTTGGGGAATATAAAGAGGGGTCATTATAAAATATCTTATAAAAAGCACTGTATTAAATATTATAGAATTAACTCTGTAATAACCTACACATACCTACATTTGGGTAATTTCGATCTGGGTCAGAGGTCGAACAACCTCCTAATCCAGCACTCCCAGATGAATCGTTTTGTAATAGGTACTTGGAGTCCGATTTGACTAGGACGAATTTAAAATGCATCAGTCCCCATTAACGTACACAAAGGTCTTAGCCCGGGCAATATCGAACTCGCGACCCTTCTACCACAAGTCCGGTAGCTACCGATCGAGCTGCCTTGGAACCAATTTTCATTATAAAATATCTTATAAAAAGCACTGTATTAAATATTTTAGAATTAACTCTGTAATAACCTATACATACCTACATTTGGGTAATTTCGATCTGGGTCAGAGGTCGAACAACCTCCTAATCCAGCACTCCCAGATGAATCGTTTTGTAATAGGTACTTGGAGTCCGATGTGACTAGGACGAATTTAAAATGCATCAGTCCCCATTAACGTACACAAAGGTCTTAGCCCGGGCAATATCGAACTCGCGACCCTTCTACCACAAGTCCGGTAGCTACCGATCGAGCTGCCTTGGAACCAATTTTCATTATAAAATATCTTATAATAAGCACTGTATTAAAAACGATATAATTAACTCTAATAATTTTGTAAAAAAATGTTATGCAACATCCTTGTGTGCTCATTTTGATGTGTGAGGATGTGCATTATCTCGTTTCAGGTCTTTTCCATGCGGATCACTTGCCATATGTGCTTGATCGACCCACTTTGCCCGATCCGACTCAGTATCCATCTTTAGCTGAAATGACTGCTGCCGCAATCGAGATACTCAGCAAAAGCGAAGAAGGATATTTCCTACTCGTCGAAGGCAAGTGTTTCAAATTTGGTCATTGGTTCCTTTTGGTGTTGGCTTTCACTTTTGAAGTTGATTCAATGCATTTCGTTAACTGTGAATTTTTTTGCTCGAAACTACATGAGAATCTCCAGGAAATCATTTGTCCGGAGTCTGGCGTAATATTACAGAGAACTAAGAACCGGAAATTAAAAAGTTTTTGAAAAAGGAAATTATAGAGAAAAAAAAACAGAAGTGGCGCCATCTGTCAGTACGCTGAATTACTATTTCTGGTATACAAAGTCGCAAATGTTTTCAGTAAAGTTTTACGCTTTTGTGATTCCTGTGCCTTAGGCCACTCGGCCAAAAAAGCCTCCGTAATGGGAAGGACTTGAGCAGCTGAGGGCCAGGCTGTTCATTAAAGCTCTAAATGAACCGTTCGCCAATAATATGTAATGCAACAAAGCATAGAATTTTCAACCTTTTGACATGTATGTGAGATCATTTTCATCAAAATTGTTTTTGAGCGAGATATTACAGTAATTCGTACAGCTATATGTTCTAATACTAAATTAAAGCATTAAACTATAGTTATTGAATAAGCTGTTAAATTAAATGTAATATATGATGACATTAATAATAAAAAGTAATGAAGCACTTTGAACAACAAATGCTCTTTTCAAACTGTTCTGATCTTATCATTTTAGGGATCATTCATAAATGATGTCACGCTTCGAGGGGGGTGGGGGGTGGGGGAGGGAGGTTCGTGAAATTGTGACAGTGTGACAAGGGGAGGGGAGGGGGTAACAAGAAGTGTGACATCTTGCATTATGCAACATAGACTGACGCGTGTCAAAGGGGGGGGGGGAGGGGGTCAAATATATGGGAAAAAAGCGTGACGCCATTTATGAACGGCCCCTTACGGCTAATTATTGAACAGTTGAAAATTTTCATTTTTTATTGAAATTTGCAGCTTTTATCCCAATGACAAAAATAATCATACAAATGAAAGCTTTACGCCAAAACTTTGCATAAATCTTGAATATATTCCGTGTCGTTTCTACCATAAAGTGAAAAAGAAAAAAAATCTTACACTTGTGTCACAAAACATTTTTTCGTTTTCTAGAGTAATTAAATATTATATAATATCTAAATTTTAATACAAATGATTACATTGTCATACTTGGAATACATAACATTTTTTTCATTCTTAATTTTTAACTCTATATTTTACAGTCATTCGAAAGAAAACTATTATAATTTTAATGGTGTTCTGTTTCATTTGTAATTTTAAAATGTATATGATTTGATTAACTGCTGGGATGGTTTTCGGTATTTTTTTTGAGGGGAGGGAGGGGGATACGTATTATTGCATCCAAATGTGGTAGAGCTCATTTTTCTCTTCTTTTTCGTCAAAGTTAAAGACGATCCCAAAATTAAAAAAAAAATAATGCTTAAAATCTGGCTGAATTTATATTCTAGGTGGCAGCATTGATCTCGCTCATCATATGAACTGGGCAATGAAATCGTTGGAAGAAGGATATCAGTTCGACAAGGCGATCCAGACCGCACTCAACATGACGGATTCCGAAGACACTCTGGTTATTGTCACTGCTGATCATTCCCACACCTTTACCATCGGAGGGGATTATCCACTGAGGGGGACTAATATTCTAGGTGAGTTTGGACGTTAATTTATGTCATACATTTAGTATACGGCTCCTATCACACGAACTGACCGATATGAATTTTTGTTTTTCTCTCAGTCTATAGCTCAAAATATATCGCTCATGGGCTGCAATAGTGGCACAACTTAAAAAACACGCGTTTTGGACAAAGAACAGATGTAAGTATGAAAATACACATTCTTTTCAAAAGCAATACCAGCACAACTCATAATTTAATATTAGGCCGTAAGAGGGCAGCAAACTAAAGCATTTCTCAAGCATATTCCTTAGCAATGAAAACTTTAAACCCACTTATCGCAAAACATGATTTTTTGAGTTGTGCCGCTATTGCAGCCCATGAGCGATATTACAGTACAGTTCGACCACGGAATTTTGACATTTGGACGCTTCTGCGCATGGCAGAAAAGAACGAATTCATTTGAGTTTTAGGGAAGTTCGTTTTTCAGGTGCGCTTGTTTAGTACACGAATCAGAAAGTTAGCTTCTTTGTTTGTTGAAAGCAACTAAATTTAATAGCATCAGTTCGGAAGAATTCAAGCATGCTTAACGAACTAGAACGAGCAGAAAAAAAGTCACATTCCTTATACCAGCAGTTCCTCCCACGAGCATGAGCGAATTCTTCTTGGCACTCGGCCAGGCAGATTGCTTTGGTTGATGGTAAAACTATAGACTCCCGGAATATCCAGCCTCCGTACTACCCGGACGAGTTCTCTTTTATCGCAGTTAAATTAGAAACTAGTTACATTGGCAAGCAGTTGGAAGCGGGCGTCTGCTACGATACTCTTACGTGTGTGTGTGCAGTTCTACCATCAACCAAAGCGATCTGCCTGGCTGAATGCCCAGAGGAATGCATTCATGTTCAAGGGAAGAACTGCTTGTGTAAAGAATGTGCCGTTTTTGGTCTAGTTCTAGTTCGTTTAGCATACTTGATTTCTTCCGAACTGATGCTATGTGTCAGTTTTATAAAATTAGATGCTTCCATCCAACAAAGAAGCAAACATTCGGATTCGCGTACTAAATAAACGCACCTGCGAAGCGAACTTCCCTAAAACTCGAATGGATTCGTTCTTTTCTGCCATCCAAATGTCGGAATTCCATGGTCGAACTCTATGAGCTGTGACACGAGCATCATTCTTTGTTCATATACAGCGTCCCCTTTACTCTCCAACTTGCTCCTTGCTCACTGTTTCGTCAGTATGTAACTTAGGGTTACTTTTTCATATATGCGTAATCATTTATTAGTGAATCAATTTTCTTAAGAATAAGGTATACGGTTATTGTTTTGTTCATGTTTCGTGTATTCAACCCTTTCGTGAGCACTTGATTTCTCTTAAATTTCCCCCAATTTTTAATGTTTTATTTGTAAAAATAAAATATTATTTCAGAAAATATTTTATTGTGCAGAGATTTATGGTTACGTTTAAATTTCAGAGGGGGAGGGGTGTATAATTACCTAGGAACCATTTACAGTCTTAGAGAAAATTCAATTTCATATCCGTTTTTATCATGGAAAGATGAGGAGCATGCAGCAATGCACAAGAGTACATCATATCCTGCACATAATAAACTTCTTGAAACGTTGCCGGCACCTGCTTCTATATCATTCATCGAGCCGCAGTCGCATCCACATTCAACGTAGTTTTGAGATAAATAGAGGGATTTTCACTAAATATGAAGTGAGAAAATACGAATTATAACAGTGGCTTTTAAGATATAAACTTTCTCCTGGTATTGGTGAAGCAAAGAAATGAGTTCATAAAACCCCGGCAAGGGGACCGTTTATGTATGTCACGTTTTTTTTCAAAATATTTGACCCCCTACCCCCTTTGTCACAAAATGCCACACTTCAACAGACCCCCAACACTTTTTTGTCACATATCATGCTATATTACATAGCTCTATTATACCTATGTTGCAGCTCAGAATAAAACCACTACCTTATAGATCACATTTCTAATTTTATTTTTGAACTTTTAAATGACATTTGAGAGCATAACAATAATGATTATATGCTGTGTACTTAATTTGTATAAAATGAGATTAAGGTTTACAACAAAAAAGCGAATTACTATATAATAGTAAAGAATATTAATAACGTTAAAAGTAAATTTAATTCGCTGATTTTAAATATTTTATAGAAACTAAAATGGGGTATGATGTCAGACTTTTTGTTACTCCCTTCCCGCAGCTTGTGACAAACTGTAACAATTTCTCGAACCCCCCTCAACCCCTCGAAGGGTGACATCATCTATGAAGGACCCCATATTCGGCTTTTTTGGTATCCGGCCAGCTCTTTCGCTCCATTAGACCGGATGCTCGGGAATCTACGGCCAATCGAAAAACATAATCAAAATGGTTCTTAGCGTGAACTGGTGCTTCATGCTTCAAAACACACGAGTTACAATTTGAATTTTGTTTTTCATTGAAAGAAATTAACATCAAGATCTATGTCTAACTGACATCAATATTTCTAACAAACTCTTCTATTTTTTTGAAATTAAGCATCCTTCTTTTGCAAGGAATTTTGAGGGAGGTGGAAGAAATAAATCCATTTCGTTCCTTAATCTCTAAAGTTAATTTTCAAAATACTGTCTTACAGGCGAAGAATTCGTGCAATATCATCTAATTTTTAGACCAAAACTTATTAAAACTTATTATTTGTATTTTACATGGAGGTGGGTGCGGCTGCTAAAAGAAGGAAAGAATCTCCATTTTGCTTCTTAATATCTGTATTAATTTCCGGAATAATGGCTAACAGTTGTACCATCAACCAAAGCGATCTGCCTGGCAGAAAGCCAAAGATAATCCATTCGTGTTCGAAGGCAGAACTGTTGAGGTAAGGAATCTGCCGTTCATGCTCTCGTTTGCTTAGAACAGCGTTTCCCAACCGGTGGTTCGCGCACCCCCAGGCGTTCGCGGGGAGCTGAAAATGGGTTCGCGAAAATAATATTGCAATGGTGGAGTTTCGCAACGCTAACACGTAACAGAAAAACGGAAATAGTATATTTACATTCGTAAAATTAGGAAGGATTGCAAAAATGATTTTCCTTTTTAATGAATTGTTTTCCATATAATGCAGAAAAGTAGTGGACTGACATAGGAAGCGTACATGCAAAATTTGAAATGCACTTATTTGTATAGGGTCAGGTGGGGTAAAATGGGTCACATTTTGCCTGTTTTCATATTTTGAGTTTTATAGCAACAAAACCAGAAACATTTCCCATTTCGCTTCAATTGCATCTTAACATTGAACTCCTTTAGGTCAATTTTATGTCATTTTAATACTTATTTTTTAATTATAAAATAGTTTAACTGAGCTTATAAAGTTGTGACCTGATTTACTCCATTGTGGGGTAAAAGGGGTCATAATGCAAAATAATGCTGAAAACAGTTATTTATTAATTTGAAATTGAAAAAAAAAAAGGGAAGTAATATATTTAGCAACACTTTTACACACAACCCGCACGGCGTTGCCCGGGCTGAATTGTAAAAACGTCGCCTAGGGCGCTGTTCTTTCTAAAAGTATAAAAAATGTCACCTGCCGCGATGTCCTTGATAAGAACTCATAAAACGTCGCATGCGGCACTGTCCTTGCTAAAAGAGTACAAAAAATATCGCTTGCGGCATAAAGCTTGCAGTGTGTGGAAAACGTCGTGTGTCTAATTAAACTACAACTAATTAAAAAAGTCAAATTTTAGCGTGTCGTCATTCGCCACGTTATTTAAAATCTAGAATAAACTATACGTCCGTAAACTTTTCCAGGCGATATTTATTTAAATGCTATTGCTAAATCAAGGAAACCGTTAAATCGGGGAGACGGAACTTTTATCAAGTTGAATCTCGAATTTGAAACCTATTGCTAATTTAAGAAAAACGTTAAATTGAAAATATACTTTATTAGTTGTTACATGCTTTATTATTGTTTTATCTTCATTAAACTGAATGATTTTGAAAAATAAGTTTTATATTGAAATTAAGCTAACATTATTCACCCGGAGTTGAGGAAACTGTAATTATTATTTCTGGGTCAAGGTAAGCCGTAAGAAATCGAACTAAAAAGCTTATAACTGGCGTTCTTATTGACTTAGAAACTTCGAACAAATTTCATCCGTTGCAGAAAAATCAGCGCTTTCGATCGCTATATTACATTAATATGTGCAAGGTCCCCCCCACCCCCATTGGGAAATTTGTTTAAATTTGCGTAAAATTGGAATAAAAGAAGAACTACCTGTCGGATTTTTTTCTAACCGGGCTATGATTCGTCCTCTTGAATCACTCTGTCCATTGATAAAAACCGCATTGAAATCCTTTGCGTATTTTAAAAGATCTCAGCGTACAGACACGGGAAGCGACTTTGTTTTGTACTCTAAGATTTTAGAACGTATTTTTTGCCTACCATTTCCCACTTTTTCCTCGCAAGAACAAGCCGGAAATATTAAAATTTCTACATAAAATGTAAAATTTTGCATCTTTTTACGCTAATTTTTCATTATTTGAACCCTAAAGTGGAACCAGAAAATATTCATTAATTTTAAATTTGGAAAAAATTGTACAAACAGTAGTTAATAAACAGTATTTTAAAATGTACCCAATGGAGGCAATTCATACAGCGTCATTGGTCACGTGAAAGCGATGCAAACGAAGGAAGCTGTAGCAGCACTATACTTCGAGTTCGACCAATCTAATTAAAACTAGGCTTAAATAAAATTCTACGTTATTAAAAACTCGGACCAGATAAAGTTCTAAGTGACATGAAATTAACACTAAATAAAACAATATAACTATTGAAAAAATTAATAAATTTTTTTAATAATGATTAAATAAAAGGTAAATTACTTGGTTTATAATCAGAAAAAGCTATGGAAGTAGTCGAATAGCTAATTTTGTTTCGTGAACTCTACGTAAACTCAATTAAAAATTTGGTAAGCAAATCAGCGATCACCGTTATCACGTGACGCGATAAATTGCCTCCATTGGTACACTAGGAATGAAGAGGTTAAAAGAATTTAAAATACATAAAAAAATGAATAATTTCCTTTTTACGCCAACGGAACACGAAAATGAGTAACACCACAAATAGTGGCAACTAAACTCAAAGTGTACTGAATATTAGAAAAAATTTTACATGTGGAAAACATCGGTAAATAATTATTTTCAACTTTGTGCGCAAAAGTCTTTTTTTCTCAGAAATTTATTTTGTAAGGATTTTCTTCATATAAAATTTAAAACTTCATCTTTTTTAGATTTACCTTTTCCTCTAAGATTCAATACAAAAGGCCTTGCTGTCCGGAAAAACGCAGACGTCTTTTAGTTACTTCGCATCAAAGTGATACAGATTATCTTTTGTCGATAAAAATATAATACATCGATTTTATTCTTCACACCTTCTTTATTCTAGGACTAGGTGGAGTGTCTGACGTCGATAATAGAACATACACCACCCTTGGTTATCACAATGGTCCGGGGTATAAGACGGACGCCCGGGAAAGAAATTTAACGCAAGAAGAAGCTCGTAAGTATCGCATTCGGCAAGTGTGTCTTTTATTGGAACTGAAATGTCAAATGGGAAGGAATTACATCTTTATTGCCCTGGGTACGGGAAAGGAAATAATATACCTAGGCGATTGTTGTATACAGGGTGAAAGAGAGGGCCGTATATCTGTTGCTATTGATAAAGTGTTTGTGTACTGGTTTTGTGTACAAATATATGAAGGAATTGTCAGTAATATTATCTGATGCTCAAAAGTAATGCATACACTCCCAGAAACGCATGCGCAAATCTCACGAGACTTTCGTCATATTTGACGAAATGGCTTCGTGAAAAATACCCCGAGTAAACCTTTCGTCAAATTGGCGAAATTTGTGAAGGAACATTTTTAAGTCACGTGATCGCGCGAGGAAGGAATCGTTGTAAATGACGAAATTTTCTTGACGATTGAAGAATCGTCAAAAATTAGCGTTCTACTTCTGAGAGTGCATGCTTATAGAACACAAACCAAAACAGGTAGCAAGGTCGGACAGAAAGCACAGTAAAGTATAATTCATTCTTAAGTATAATATATTAAAGTATAATATATTCTTAAGCTTCAAAGTCATGTATTTGTTTTCCCAATATAATTACCATTAACCCTCTGACTGTGGACCAATAACATAAAGTAGAGAAATTTTTAGCGAATTCGATTCGCTAAAAATTGGTTTCCTTTATGCAACTAAAGCCATCTCTGGAATAAAACCTTAATTGATGTCTAAAATACTTAAGAAATTGCATGATTGACGTTTTAACGATGAAGCAGGCGGGATAATATTTTAATTAGCACTTAAAAGCTCATGCCCGGGTAAATCGCGGGATGAACAATTTTCGCTGCATTTTTTACGTCAGTTAAGTCGGACATAATATTTCGTGCAACATGCAGCGAGTTTTTCATTTCGTCACTGAAAAATACTTCCGACATTTCTCGAATCCAGGGCGTGATATCTGATCAGGAGGGTCTGAAAGCGGTTCAAACTTCTTGTCTCACACAGCCCCTTAAGTTGCTCGCGAAGAGTGTGGTCGCGCGTTGTCATCTTGCAAGATTAATGGCGCCTGGCGGACTCTAACGCGATAAAGTATTCGTCAGATAAGTTGATGCTACTTTGTCTACCGGTAAGAATCTACTGTTGCATTGTTTATTGTCTGTGGCAGCAATTGGACGTTCGCTGCTCGTTTTATCAACAATTATGGCTTTTTTAGACAGGCAACACGAAGTTCTATTGCTGATCGATTTACAGTAGACCTATCAAAAGTAACGTCAAAATCTTTAAATGAATGACTCTCCAATAGGAGTTACTCTTTCATCAGTACAAAAAGAAAAATCGATAACAGCACGCTGTTTAGCTTGCGTCGACATAGATAAAGAACATACCTCCATATTTCCACTACTCAAAATATACACGATGAATGGAACAACTTCCAACCTCACATGCGTATAGAAGGGGGAATGTAGCTTTCAAATGCCAGCAGGCAGGCTTCTGAATACCATTTGGTATGCGTTCTCCAGGCATTTGTGCATTACTTTTCAGCCTACCTCGTATATTTATTCGAGATACATAGTGGAACTCATGTCCTCCACGTGTAAAGGAGATGTCGTAACGATATCACCTTTCATCCGTCAAGGAATCACTGCTTCTAGTAGCTCCAAATTGAAAATAACGTTAAAGCACATGTTTTCCATAACTTCATTTTTAACATTATTTCTTTACAAGTAGAAATCTGAAAGTTCAATTCGAAAGAAAGTCTTCCAAAACTGTCACCCTTATCCTACCACCAGTCTCAACTAGAACGATTGGATTTGGTCCATAATCCGTACAGCCAATATCTGCTTCCGAGATTTCAACAGATTTAACCTCTTTTTTTAGTCGGCGTGGCAACTCACACGTTCGGTGTTTTTGTGACCCTAAGGGTGCTTTCATACCAAAGGCGACAAAGAGGAAAAACATCGTCCTTTCCCATCTGCGCAAGCGCAAGGCATATTCTCTTCTTCAAAAATATGATCTGCGCTTGCGCAAATGAGAAAATACGTTTTTCGTCTTTGTCATCTTTGATGTGGAAGCACCCTAACGGTCGACGTCGCGTTCGATGCGACGAAGCAAAAAAAATTCCATCATTGAAATTGAATTTTATTCCTATTTGTCTCAAATGTGAGGTCGACCAAATCCTATCGCAGCTTGTCTGAGACTAGATAAGTCCAATTGGTATGAGCACAGATCAATAGTACCGGGTGTGTTAAAGAGGTATTTCGGCTTCATGGACACGCCCTGACTTCGGATCAAGAGGAATAGGGAACAACAACTTCGGAAAAAAAGTTAGAAAAACGCACTTTTTATCTTTGTTGTAACTGATTCATAAAACTGTTTCAAATAGACATTTTCGAATGGAGTCCACTTAAGAGGCGACCAAAGCTATCTGCCTGGCATAGTGCCAAGGAGAATCCATTCATGTTCAAGGGAGGAAGGCTGGTATTAGGAAAGTGTACCGTTTTGGTTCCCATTCTAGTTTGTTTAGCATACTTATTTCTTCCGAACTGATGTTATGTGACAATTTATAAATAAATTACTTTCAACAAACAAAGCAAACATTCTGATTCGCGTACTAAATAAACGCACTTGCAAAACGCATTTCTCTAAAACTCGAATGAATAAGTTATTTTCTGACAAGAAATAAGAGTAGAATATAATATTTGAATTTCTTTTTCCAGTGGACAAGGATTTCAAAATGGATACTTCTCTACCGTTGAAGTACGAGACTCATGGTGCCGAGGACGTAGGAGTATATGCTCTTGGACCTTGGGCACACTTGTTCCATGGCGTCCATGACCAATCGTACATTCCCTACGTCATGGGTTACGCAGCCTGCATGGGCCCGCATGTAAACCTTGTGCAGTGCAGTTCAGCATTATCGAATCTGATGGCTGGAGGGTGGTTTACGGTGGTAAGAATGTTATTCATGGGTATTGCCAGTTATGTCTTGAGTGTCTCCAGACTGACTTGTTGATGCGAACCCTATGAGTTACTTTGAAGCTCGTAATTCTGAAGCAGACCTAGTTCTGATGTGAAAGACTTGTCGAATAACCGTCGTGATAAAGCAAAAATTTCCAGCTGAACTTGAAGTCGACTTGAAAGTCGATGCATGTGTTTCTGGGCCATGATATTTATCTTTTTTTCAACGTATCACACAAGAAAAGAATCTCTGCAGAAGACTAGGTGGCAAAAACAAGGCAATGCTTGTGTGTTGTAATGAATACCTTTTTCTTGTTGTCGTATAAGTGTCGAAATTTTTCATATTGTCTTTGTGGAAGTAAAAATCTTCATTTTGATGAATACAAACCATTTGTTTTAATAAACGTATTTGCAAAAACGAAAAAAAAAAAGTTTCTCCCAGTGCATTTTAAAAGGTCTATAAAAAGTTTCCTATAAGTTCTCACATCATTTACCGAAAGCATGAGGCACTAATAGGGCAGATATAAATATAGCGATACATTATTAAAAGTTTTGTGAAAAAAAATTATTATATGTCGTACGTGAATAAAAACAATATTTAAAATAATGTTACATAATACATTAAAGCAATAAGTATAAATGAAAGTTTTTTTTTTTTGCTTTGCTCATTTCCATATTGAAATTTAATTAAGAAATATGTGATGTGTTTCGGAGTTGCGAGGAACCCCTTTTAAATGCAAAAGGAGTAAGATTATGAATGAAAATACAGCCGACAAAATCTAATTTGTCATTTGGCTTTCTAACTTTATTACACAGTTTAATAAAAACTTGGTTTATCACGGAAGTATGTTACGCAATTTTTTGCCACTATTACTGCATAAATTATCCTCAAACTTTGCACACAAGTTTATCTTAGCTGACAACACAATATTCCGTCTATTTTATAATTTATTATAACGTTAATTAAGAAAAAAATTAATAATTTTGGCATGGAGAAAATTATCAGAATTATATTTGTCGAATGGCAACGGTAACTTGTTTCGGTAATGCGACGATGTTATTTAACTTTTTCTGTTGCTGGGTCTGTGGCGCAGTGGTTATAGCGTTGGGTTGTAACACCGGAGATCGACAGTTTTAAACCAGTTCCCGGTCTCATTCATTCCATTTAACTTGATTTGTCACGGGAGTTTGTTAAGCGGTTTTCGACCACTAAAACACTGCGTTTTAGTTTTTTAAATAAAAACTGTAACTTAAAACACTTTTTGGAGATTTAATATATTATTATGATACATAAGTGCACTTCTTTACCTTGTAAAAGGGGCTCATTGATATCCAAATAAAACAAACAAGTGCCAGAAATTCTTATTGCTATTTTTACCTTATTCTTTCTTTACGTTGTTTTGGAGTTTTCAACCAGAAGCACAAATGTAAATATTTTTTTACTTAATATCAAAATGTAATGACGACTAAAAAGGTGTGTTTTGTAATGAACAGGAGGAATACCTAATTTCAGCATTTTGGGATGTATTTTGATGGTCCGTATTTCAAATAAAAACCTTATGGCATTCGAAAACAAAAGCATTGTTTTATTAATTAAACTGCTCAACTGTATTTCTTTCCCAAAATCCAATAGTGCACTAAAGAAGAATTCAATGTTCTGTTTACTGAGAAATTTTATTATTCAGATAAAAATACAAAATGTATGATAAAAAATAAAGAAACCTGAGCAAAAAAAAACGTTGACAGATATTGTAGGGTCGGTTGGGGTAATTGTAAACAAGCTTCATAACTACACTTGTAGTGGTTTTGAAAACTTAACTGCTGGTGTGTGATAAATTGGCAACATAGGGAAGACATTGAAAGAGTTTTGTAAGTTTCGATACATTTTTGGAGGCGTCACCATTGTTTGAAAATGACACAGTGAAAAAAGTTGTTTAACAAAATTTAGTGATCTTACATTTTCGTCTCCAGCTCATCTGCAAAAGCGATGTAAGTGGTTTAAACCATTTTTATTTGTCATATGGAATGTTGCTAAAAGCATTTAGTTATGAATTTCATCCTCCCTGTTATTTTTCATGTGCAAGTCAGGTGTTTACAATTACCCCATATATTTCGTACTCTGGGGTAATTGTAAACACTTAAATTTATCCCATTTCCAATATTCTGGGAGGACAATAAGTATTATATTTTGATGTAAATTACACTTTTGTGTCTATTTTGCATAATTGTTGTTGTTGTTGCTAATGCCACTTGGAAATCCAGGCACCCCTTGCGAGGAGACCACGAATTAAGAAAACGCCTACTGATTATTAATGAGCTCCGCTAGAATGAAGTACATTTGGCTCAGAGGGGCTTAATGATTTTGAACCAGCTCCCAGATGAGAGATCGTCACCTAGCTTGGTCCTTCAGCGGAAATTATTTCTAACTTGGAGGACATTTGAAGCAACGATGTATTTTACGTGCACAGCTCCCTTTAGCGCACTCGGTCTCAGAATAATCAGTCACGGGAGGTGGTCACCCTCCCAAGCGTTGACCACGGCTAGTTGTGCTTCACTTTCGGTGTAATGTGGGATCCAAGCTTAACCGACTGATCCACTGCGGGACAAATTTTGCATAAATTTGTCGCATTACTTGATTTTTTGCAAGATATTTCTCGTTAAATGATCTCAGCCGACTCATAACATAACTCAGCGGACCAAACGCGGCCTGTTGGCCGTAAATTAAGAACCATTGCTCCGGAACTTCTTAGGCCTTCAAGAAGACTGTGTATGAAACATGTTTCCATTTGCATCAACCTTATTCGAAAATAAATCACTGTTTACAATTACCCCAGATCTCTGGGGGAATTGTGAACACTAGCTCATTCGCTAACAAATAGTCATAAAATCAATTTTTTTTGTACACATTTACTCACAAGAAGTACAGTAGTGGCTACAATACTCACAATTTTATCGCTGAATTCATTCAAGACGTAACGAAGGATCGAAAGTCAGAACATTGAAAAAGCGTTTACAATTACCCCAACTGACCCTACTTTTTCTTTTTTTACAATGTTGTACAGCTTTTCTTTCTGCTTATATTCATTTTAATCCTTCAGTTTTGCTGAAACTTAAATATCTCGAGAACGGCCGAATGGTTTTTGACCCAAAAACACGTGTTAGAAGAAGTTTTGTCAAAATTTATTTCAAACAAGAAGCGCTATTTACGTTTAAAAATTATTTATAACGTTTAAAAATTAATCGAAAATACAAGAAGTACATAAATCAATTCAGTATTTTTGTTTTCTGTTTTAAACCTTATTTTTGGTAAGCTGCAGTTGAAGTAATAGGTACAAGTGTCGCTGCTATGATTCAGAACTTCAAACTGTAACTGTATCAAAACGGTTTTATTTCACTGGGATATTTCGTCGAGATCTAAACACATATTAAAAAAAATCGCATGAGTATTCTGCCCTTTATCCCTGAGTTCATTTTGTAAATAATATAACACTGGCATTTGGAAGAAGCTCTTATTTAAAAAAAAAAAAAAAAAAAACCTGTACATGTTATTGAAAACTAATTATTGTTATTTAAAAATACTATTAAAAACCACTACTTAATGTTAACTAAAAATGTATCTAGTAAATACCTGGATGAAGTTCAATGTATGAGTAGATTAAAATGTCAGTGCGGTTAATGAATCAAGAAGTCAATGCTCATTTTTTGATACTTTCTGATTTTTAAAAACTTCAATGGAATAAATATTATTAAAACATAAAAGAAAAGTAAATCATATAATCATTGCATAATTTTCTGATCAAATTCGCAAACTTAAATTTATAAAGTTAATGCATCAAAACAAATTTTCTCTTTTTCTCTGCACCTCATCCCCTTAACTTTTGAGAGTGATTCTTGTATATCTCTAGGAAACTGACAAATAAGGGCATCCATGTTGCTTCATTGTCTAGATATTCTCATGGTATTAGAGGGAGAAATCAATCTGTTTACAACAATGCCGAATACCTAATAAGGCAAAGTAGGAAGCTGTCTAAGGTAAAAACAATTTGGAATTCAAATATATCGTACGTAATTTTACTACTCTTGAGAACAATAAGATCATTCAAGGACATATCGAGGCTTTGGAGAGCTGCGAAAACGCCTTAGAAGGCGGCGTCAGCCCCGTAGTGTCGCGTGTGGAAACCACTGTATTGAAATAATAGTGTAGTCGCAACGATGCACTACACTAGTGCCTCGAAACTCTTAAAATTTTAGAGATTAAGCAAGAAAATAAGCCTTCCTCGTGGAAGTCTGTTAATAAATCTTTACCTGAGAGCAATAATATCTTATGTCCATTTTTCGAGTTTTTGCGATGAAGTTAAGCCTTTTTAGTACTACAAGACTAGACGTTTTCATGCCAATCTTGGAATAAAGATGTTCGATGGGAACTTTAAAAGCTCGAAACCGTCACATAAGCTAGTGGCTTTGTCCATGGTACTCTGTATGTCCATTAAGTATAAACTCGCCAAAACGCGAAAAATGGACTTAAGATACAATGGCCCGCAGGTACAGGAATATTAAGTCTCTCTGGTACGTTCTTCGTAGTTTACAGAGCTTGAAATTTACGAATGATAACGGTAATAAAAGCTGATGACGTTGGTTTTCGGCGATTTCCAAGTAACTGACTAGTAAGACCAGGCATTTAGGAACATGACTGTTCATGAGAAATCCATTGTTTTGAATTGCACCTGCAACAGCCCGTAAGTATTGCTTGCCAAAATCTCTCACAGTTATGGAAAAAGTGCACATTTGGTATTTATTGTATTTATGCGATTCGTGGGGGTTTTTAAGACCAAAAAAAAAAAAAATAAATAAATAAAAAAATTCACTCGTGCGAATAAATATTTTTTGGAAAAATAAGAGATTAAATCCTCAACTCTTGACCAGTTATTCATCATTTTCCCTTACGGTATCTTTTAATAAGTAAATTTTTATTTTCCGTTACTATTTTTTTTCTCTTATTGAGGCTTTTGAAGAAAATGTAGGTCTACTTCTTTTAAGACAAGGGGGGGGGGGGAGGGGCTGCATTTTTCAATACGGCCTATAGGTGGCGCGAATCTAAATTTGATCCTGGCTTACTCGCTACAAGAGCTACCTACCAGTTTCAAAGAAAGCATTCCAAAATAAATAAATAATAAAAATATACAATGCAAAGAAAGCCAAAAATAGAAGAGTCTGGAGAAATTACCCATGGTGGGCATTTTTTCCAGAGCGGAATCTAATCAACATTCTTTTGTAACCGTCAAAATTTTCTGGAAAAACGTGTGAAAACATCGAGTTAGTTTACAGTCAAATTTTGACCTAGTAGTCTACTTTTACCGCGCAGTAAAAAAAGCAGCTGGAAAGATGATTCTCGTGATGCATAGCAACATTTCATTTTGCAGAAAATTCAAGTTCATCTGAATCTAACCATTCCTTAAAATTTGGGAAAATTTAATATGTTAATAGTATAATATTGTACTAAATAAAAGTTAAGTAAATCTTAAATACATTTTCAGGCATTACTTAAGCCAAAGTAAATTTTTAGTTCTATATTATTTTAATACTCATCCACCGGTGTTTGAGGCTTGAGCGGAAAGTTCGGTGTCAGACACCGGTGACTGACGTGGCTTTCAACGTGTTAATCAATATACATAAAACCAAAAGTTTGTGTATGTGTGTGTGTGTATCGCTCGCCTCCTGACGAGATGGAACGGTCTAGAAGTACAAAATCTTGGATACAGGTACCTTGGGTCAGGTCCTCGTGCACCTCGAAGCATTTTTCCGAAAATTCGAATTGGTTCTTCTTTTATTCCAATTTAAGAAAAACTCTTAATTTTAAGAATATCTCATTGAAGAAACGTCACATCTTTTCGATTTTTTCAAAATATTAATGCCCGTAGAAAACTGCACAAGATGAATTTTTTCTGAAGTTCGTAGAGCAAATAGAACACACGCAATATTCATTTAAAGTAGTTTTCGAACTTTAAAGCAAGGCTTACCTCTGAATTTATATGCTCAATTTGCGTGTTTTCGCCAAAATAAGTAGTACTTTTGTCGCCAACTAGCTGATTTCTGTTATCGTAAGATTGAAAAAAAATGCGTGTTAATCTATATAAATAAAACCAAAAGTTTGTGTATGTGCGTGTGTGTGTGTATCGCTCGCCTGCTGCCGAGATGGAACGGTCTAGAAGCTCGAAATGTTGGATACCTTGGGTCAGGTCCTCGTGCATCTCGAAGTGTTTTTCCGAAAATTCGAATTTGTTCTCCTTTTATTCCAATTTAAGCAAAACTCTTAATTTTAGGAATATCTTATCGAAGAAACGTCACACCTTTTCGATTTTTGCAACATATTAATGTCCGTAGAAAACTGCACAAGATGATCTCTTTCTGAAGTTCGTAGAACAAATAGAACACGCGCAATATTCATTTTTAAAGTAGTTTTCGAACTTTAAAGCAAGACTTACCTCTGAATTTATATGCTCAATTTGCGTGCTTTCGCCAAAAATAAGTAGTACTTTTATAAGTAGTACTATCTGATTTCTTTTAACGATAGATTGAAAAAATGCTATTTTATCTTTATTCATGCCTTTTTATGAGCGAAACGAATTCTAAAACTGCATTTCATTTTTTAGCGTACTGCAGACGATTTTTAATTACTTCACGAGGTTGAATCTTCTTTCTTTTTTGGCCTTTAAATATTATAGTACCAATTTAACAATTTTATGAAACATATTATTACTTATGGTGGAGTGTCCATTGTATCAACGAAACAAATTCTAAAAACTAATTTCTATCGAAGTTGTTTAAAGAAATCTTTTATTTTTAACTTTTTAGCGCAATTTATAGCTTGAAGTCGGTTCTATTTTTTTACAAAAAATATTTTATTTTCTATCAATTTAAATTTCACACGTCAGAATTGGTTCAGTATTGAACATTTTCTAATTTAAATGTGCATTTGCCTTTTTAAATAATGCATTCCTTTCTTTCATTTTTATCCAAATTTTATAAAAGTGATATTTAATTGAATTTTCAGGAAATGCTTTGACGCTTAAACGGAAAGTTCAGTGTTATCCACTGATGGCTGACGTGGTACTCACTGTGTTACGCAATCGTATAAAAGTAACTTTGCATTGATCAGATAAATCTTTCTCATTTCAGGAATCAATTTACTTTACTGCCCGATCGAATACGCTACATTCCACGAGTCTTTTCACATGTCTGCCCACAATTTTTTTTGTAGTAATTATCAACATAACTTAAAAAATGCTTTTTACACATCTTTTTCATGCCTACTTTAATATTTAAGATAGTAGAAGGGTTTTACCGTATAAGAGGCGAATATTTTGAACTATTATATGCTAGCTATGACAAAAATTGGATGCGTCTGATTAGATGTGTATATGTTCGTGGAGACTGGTTAAAATAACTGTACCAGTAATTCGTCGATGATGCAAATGTTTATAGTTAGGCTTGGAACTTACCGCGCTGCAAAAAATTCCAAATCCGTAGATATTCATATTTTTATTTTAATTATTGAACAGATATCTGTTTGTAATGCAATCTTCCCTGTAAATGTCCAACTGAGAGGGAGAAATAAATTCATATTTACGTGCTTCTTCCTCCGTTAAATTTCTGTCCCGATCATTTTTCTTATAGCCTGGCCCATTGTTGTACCCCAATGTTGTATAAGTTCTGCCGTCAATGTCTGAAACGCCTCCGATTCCTGGAAAGAGAAATATACGTAATATTTCAAAAGGAAAGTTTAGCTGGTGCATTTTCTGTTACTGATGGATAGAATTTTAATTTATATCTCAAATAGTTAATTGGTTACATTTCATACAGTAATCTTGAAAGAAAATGTCACTGAACAATAAGTCCTTATCATGTAGAGTCGAATTGAAAAAAACGAAACACTCAAAATTACACAGCCACCATGCGCTCTAGAAACTCAAGTAAGTTGCCATTTGTCATCGATTAATGTCTTCTTTTAAAATATTGAATTGAAATTTCTATAAGAGTCGACAGGGTGGCGTAGTGGTAAGGCGCAAGTCTCGTACGCCCAAGCTCGCAGGTTCAAACCTGGCCCAAGTCGGTGGATTTTCAAGATGCAGAAAATCGTTCGCGCCCTTGTCGCATGATTGTGCGGCATGCTAAAGATCCCTTGAGTATCCGTTTGGTATACTCTCGGCTAAATTAAATACCTAGTGCAAGTCGCATCAAATGCGAGCTAAGGTGCCGTCATCTAGTGGTAACTGAGCGTCCAAATTCTCGGTGGCAATGGCATTCACCGACAGTGGGGCTACTTGAGAAAATGGATGCCGATTACCGTGGTACGCACTAGGTCTGCAAAGGTTGATGACCATACGCAGCCCCATTAGAAAGAAAGGAAAAGAGAAAAAAAAATCGATAAGAGGCCCTATTTATATTGAAATGAGTACGAACTTTTAGTTTTCAAACAGAAAGCCCTATATTTGACAATGAAAAGGAGTTCCGTGTGCTCAAATTATGCTGTATACCAAATGTGATTGCATCCTGTTCACTAGAAAAGAAGATATTAACGAAAAACGTTTTAGGGGCAGTCACTACATTGAAGTTACTATGTTTAAGGTGCGCGCCTGTAAAGCAACGAAAATAAATCTAGCGGAACACAATGAAATTGTTTTTCACGTTATTTGCAAAAGAAACGCTTTTTGAGGGTTGCGTTTTATATTTTGATTTGTGGCAGACTGTTTTCTACTTTATTTCTTAATTCTGGTTCTTACAGCTGAAATTTTGAATTACGTCATAAAATCTCATCTAGATTGGTTTTTCATTAAAAGATAACATGGTTTCCGATCATATTTTTTTTTTCAAATTAATTTCATAGTTCACAAAAAAATAAATAGATAAATAAAAATAATATTTTCGACCATGAAAATCATGTCATTATAGTTGTGTTAGCTCATATTTTCATATTAAAAATTTTTGCCTGTACCCACGTTAGTTCAAAAGTATCAAATCGTTTTTTAACATGACGAACTGTGTTTTTCTTAATTTAATTCCGAATCAACGGGTAAACGAAATTTCATGAAAATTGGTATGTAAGGTTAAGTTTTGATGCTGAATACAAATATGTCATAAAAGGGGGCCGTTCGAAATTTAAAAATTGAAGCACATTTTAATATGAAGACGACCCCTTAAAAAAGTTTTTGTAACAGAACTTTATGGAGTACATTATTTCTGATCAAATGACATGTTTCAAATGTCTCTAGAGTAAACAGTCCAAATACGAAGGAGTGTTTCATTCCCCCCCCCCACCCCCAACTGTACAATGTATTGCTTGAGAAATTATAACACAATATTTTGTATTCAAAATTTCGAGCAACCTTACGCAACACATAATTTTCACAGAATTGGTCTAACTTACAAAACGCAATTGACTTTGAACACTTCAACATTTCATGAAATTGAAGAAGCACTATGTTATAGCCACCTAAATCCGAAACCGTTGAATGAAGTGGGCACAAATGTATTCTTCCGAGGCTATAACCATAGACCCTGTAAAGTCGTAGACACCGCTTGTGGGCGTTCCAGTGGCACAAGGGCGGGAATCGGTCTGGCTCACTTGTTCAAGAGGAAGAGCCAATCTCTGTTTAGACGGGTTACTCCTGCTGATAAGCGAGTTCTTCGAATACCACTCGAATTGGTGTCCTCTCGTTCGGTGAAATTGAATGCATAGCAGAGTTCCATCTTTAAAACTTCGCGCCATGAGAAGAAATTAAGACAGAAGCAGATTAGGCGAAGCGAGATGAGACAAAAGGCGCTAATTGGTCGAAATTAGATAGTCTACTTCACGTGACCTGCTCGCCCCTCGGTCACTCGCAAAGCGAAGGAAAAGCCAACATTACTCCATCTATGCTCATACGTATATGGCTATAACTGAGTAATTTGAACGAATAGCTTACCAAGCACGTTAGTGCCTCTTAAAGGGTAGTCACCAACAATGGTGAATGCGTGTGAGTGGTCGGCAGTCACCACAATAAGTTTCATCAGGATTCGTCATAATTAGTGCAGTGCCGATGGCCTGGTCGAATTGGTAACCTCCTTCGAGGGCCTCCATCCCCCAATTGAGATGATGAGCAAGATCAATTTTCCCACCTGAAAAATAAATTAATTAATGAACAAAAATAACCGATTAAATAAATTATTAATATGTGTCACACAAGAGTTGAGAAAATTATGGATTATGAAAGTTTTTAGTCACGTTCAGGCAGGGTTGGAAAAACACCCAGGTTTTTTCAGAAAAAGTCCAACCCAGTTTGTGTTTTCGTGTTTAACTGTGCTTTTTCGGGTTTTATCGTTCTTTATTGGGTTTCTTCAAAATCGGCAATGTATTGTTTAAGGAAATTAAATTTGATTAAAAAATATAATTGAAATTTAATTCATGATTGTTTTAACATTTGTTCATGGAAATAAATGTTATTGATAACAATATTATATAATCAGTAATAAAATCTTATTCAACTTCATGATGAAAATTTATTGCATTAAAACTAGGAATGAATTTACTTGACACAGTTCAACAAAATCTGTTATTAAATTTAAAGGGGAAGGGATTATAATTTTGTCATTATTAGAAGGCATAGAATTTGAAGAACAATTAAAATTTAAAATGTATTTGGGATAGGTTTTAAACATGATTATGTAAAACATGTTTTACTAAAGTATTACTTACAATAATTATTAAAACTGTAAATGAAAAGAGTTTTGTAAATTAGTTATTCACAGCGAAACTTATTGTTTTTGAATTTTTATTTATGCTTTTTGTTTACCATTTCTTGATGTAATTTTTTTCATAAATTTAGTTTATATATGTCACTAAAAAAACAAGAACGTTTATTTCTGACCACTTCCTTTTTTTTCGTACTTTCCATCACTTTGTTCTTATTTTAATTTCAGTCAAACAAGTAACGAAGAATGAGGCAAAAATATTTACGATTTTGGTTCAGATTTGGTTTTTGACATTGGTTGTAACCCAATGACCAACCATTTTGCACCCTTATAGTTGTCTCAGCACGAAATACGATTAACGGTAGCTGGTGAAGTTACAATTTAAAAGTGGATTTCGGACAACTAGAGTACACCACAGGAAGAAATGCTATAACTATCAATAACATCCTTGCCCTGTCAAGCTTTTTAGGCAGGGCAATGGCACATTAATAATTGATTCATTTTGTCGAACATGTGTTAAGTAAAATTTACTAGGCGTAGAGAAGATGCCCGGGGGAGGGCAGCCCTTAGGCCACGTGCTGACAGGGTGAGGGGGGGGGGGTTGAAAAGGCATAGAGCATAACAAATGTAAATCCCTCTATTAGTTGCTTCCCTATTTCTCTTTTTCCGTCATCTTTCTCTTAATTCTTAGGAGCAGATGAATTACGTACCCATAGTGGACAACATTTTGAATTAGTTTCACGGAATGGCTGTGTACTTTTCTTTTTTTATATGACCTCCTTCACAGTAAGCTTTTATTTTTGAGCCAGCACTGAAAGTTTTATACCCATGGACAAATAATCTATGTATTTTAAATACATATATCCTGTTTGGTAAAAATATATATTTTCCCTAAATTTAATTAGGCAAAATACATTTTTAAGTGAAGATTTTGAAATTAACTTCTTGGGTTTTTTAAAAAAACTCACTTGGTTTTTTTCGGGTTGTGTAAAATCAAGCCAACCCTGCACCTCAGAAGTCGCGATATTTTCCGATACCAGTGAGAAAGGTTGTCAGATACAACTGCTACTACTAAGCAGTACTAAACTCACATTATAACCATTTATAATAATATCTGGACATCATGTGAAGATTGATTATATTAACTTAAATAGTTATATTCGGAAATCAGTCACGAATTTGGATTATCTCATATTAACACAAAATAACTGCTTCAGCAAGACTATTTTCAACGGATATACAGTACACTGGTTTGGTAACTATTCCTGGTTTGACTCGGCTAACACCAACTTGACGTAAGATTGTCTCATAACTTGGGCTCGACGATGGCATTTTTTCGCCGATGCGCCAATGCCGATTGTTCCGAGATCGGCCGATGGCCGCTTATTTTCCTCTTACATTGGCCGATGGGAAAAATTCGCTTTAAACCATTAAACATGTAGAATGCTTGTCATAAATGTCATTTAAATCATTTATTTTTATGTTTATAAAAACCTAAATGTATTATTCAAGCACAATTAAAGATTGTTTTGGGAAAATTTACAAAATAATTATAACTAAAAGAATCACTCTCGATTATAGTAAAGTAATTAAACTATTTGGTGGTTAAAAAAAAATAGCTTCAGAGGATTTAAAATTCTTTTTCCTTATCTTTGCAGAAAAAACTCAACAACTATTGGATCCGACCTGGTCTCCTTCCCTTTCCTCCAGCATTTTCTTTTCATAACACCTGCACTGAAAATGCCAAGTGCAGCTGCCTTTATTTTCTTATTTTTTTTCAAGGGGCGGAATGCAGATGTTATAATACAGACTGACAAATAATGTGGGTTTGTATCTTTAACAAAATTGTCAACCCACTCGGATTTTTTTAATTTCTTTTCCCCGTTTTTAATAGAAAAGCGGGAACGATACAATGTTTTTTTTAATTATAAAACTTATTTTAACTAAAAATAGTGCTTTTTATAAAATCAAAATAAAATATGAAAAAGTTTTGCTCGCAGTAACCTGTTCATAATCAAGAAATACTGAATATTGCTTTAAAAGCATAGAGTGAGATTTTTTTTTTTGTCATAACAAATGAATGATGGGGGGGGGGGGGGAGTCTTAAGAACTAATTTTATTAGCTTTTTTTTTGTGAGTGGGAAATTACACTGAAATACTTGACATACTCTTTATATTTTTATGAGCACAATGTAAGGTCACTGAAATAAACCAACATTTTGTAACGGGAAAAATAGTTTGAGCACCAGCAGTTTTCTGTTGACAAATAATCTTCTGAAAACACGTGACTGATTATAAAAATTAAGATGCATTTTAAAACAAAAATATACATTGTCAATTTTTGAAAATAAAGAAATTGTAGCATTTTTATTAAGATAATATTCCATCCTGCCACGCAAACTCGTTTTTTAAGAATAAAATTTTGAAAATTACAAGTCAAACTAGAACGTGTGAAATTTCGATCAATGCGCATTTATACTGAAAAATAGATTCATATTTTTTATCAATGTGTTCTATGTTGTAAACTAATAATAAAATAACAAGAAATATTCTAAACTGAAAGCAGGTGCAACGAGACTGTTGTACAATAGCAGAAAAACTGTCAACTGTCTAACACGTGGCATCGAAGAATTAAAAAAAAATACTCTAAAAGAACGAAGCTTACACCAAGAAAAATTAAAATAATTATCGCATAAAAAAATTAAGATGTACTTTGAGAAAAAAAAAATGCATTGCTCAATCTTTGAAAGAAAAAAAAAAGAAATTTTAGCATTTTATTAAGATGTTATTCCATCTTGTCGCGCGAACTCGCATTTTCAGAATTCAATTTTCGAAAAGTTGAGCTCGAACGCATAAAATTTCGATCAATAAGCATTTATACTGGAAAATTGTTTCTTATTTTTGATCAATCTGTTCCATGCTGTAAGCTAAAAATAAAATAATGAGAATATCCGCACACTAAAAGCAGATGCAATGGGACTGTTGCACAATTGCAGAAAAACTGTAACACGTGGCATCGAAGAAGAAAAAAAATGTTTACGTTAGTAAAAAATAAAATTATTACTACCGTATTTTGATTGAGTTGACTGTATTGTTTACAATTTCGGAATAATAAGTATTATGACAAACTAAAAGCAGATGGTATAGGATTATTGCACAATGACATCTAATGCACTAAGTCATTATCAAACGAAAACGGACAAACATGAGTCAACTAAGTTAGTGCGAGAAACACATAGCACAGATAGGACGCCTCTATTACTTTTTAACATTTTATATTTCGGGAGCAGTCACAGAAATAATTTCAAAAATAAAGGTTTTCGGGCAGCGATCGCTTAAACTATTTTTTCGATTGTTTTATTAAATACTTTATAGAATGACATTATTTTTGTGCCTTTTAACTCTGTTACCTGTTATTGCATGGAAATAGAAATCTAGCTATGGAGGAAAAAGAAGTTTAAAGACAGAATGTTTTCTGGAAAGTTGTCTCTGCGAAAAACATCGGCCTTGCATCGGATTTTAGATGTTTTTCAAGGCCGATGGGCCGATGTTTTTCTAAAGTTAACATTGGCCGCCGATGCCGATATCCGATGGCAACTTTGTTGAACAATCGGCGCCGATGCATCGGTCGAGCCTTGCTCATAACAATGACGCCATGATAACAAATGCATGACGATCATAATTTTTCGTCCCTTGAATTCAAAGTTATCAGAGAGCAGACAAAAAGCACAAAACTTTCTATTCAGACTTGAGAAAGACAAACAACGAATGTGAAGTTGGTTTTTGTTTGAAATGCAATGATTAACCTTTCTTACGCTTAAAAATTAGTCTTATGACAGAAATAAGTAACATATTGTAGCAAAGACAAGTTTTTTTTTTTTTGCATTAACACTACGTTAGCAGTGAAACCACATCTACAGAGAATATTTATTGAGATGCAAGGCGTTCGATGATAAAATTAGTTCTTCAAGCGGGCAAATTGGCGACAATTGTCGCCAATTTTCTTGAACCGAAATATGAAATGTTTTCTAAAATCATTTAGTGTATGCGGGCAAAGACAGAGACCAGAGATTGAAAGATCAGATGAGATTCGATTGCATTTGGGGAACTAGTGAGGAAGCTTTTCGCACTGAATAATTTTACTCGGTGTTATTTTAAGCATTGGCGTAGTGTTTTGTCTTGATATGAATATTGTAAAGAATTTCGTGTAAAACACGAAACAATATTTCATTTGCAAGCAGCTTTCAGTGGTTCAAGCACGGAGTGGTGATGATTAAAGTTACCTTGCCTAGAACTATCTACAGCTCCTTTTAAATAAACGTAAGTAATTAAAAACTTGCACATACGCAAGACCTGATTAAGGCAGGGGCATACGAAGCCGCTGCCCAGGGCCCCCGTATCTGAGGGGCCCCATATCGAATAGAAAGTTTACATTGCGCTTCCTTCTTTAATGAACTTTTTAAAAGTGAAGCAGATGGGGCCCCAAATAAGTTTTTGCCCCGGGCAGCAGTTAGGCTAAGTCGGGCCCTGCGCATACGTTATACGGATTATGGGAAAATGAAAACTGCAATACGAAAAAATAGTTCAACTTTTTACCACTAGGGGAAGGCTTTTTGATTTTATGTAGAAACTATATACGAGAGAAAAAAATTATGTTGCACAATTTGCACAGTACTTTTCCTTGGTATCTTATTTAAGGCATTGACAGTGGTGATTGTAGTTAACCTGTCCTCAACTAAAACTGTTCTCTTTTAAAAGGAATAGTATGTTTTTATATTTCCTTCTACGAGCAAGAAATATCCTTTAGGGCTTCTGCTAAGCAATCGAATGGCAGTTGCTGTCATTTCTGCCAATGACGGATACAGTGACGGATCTGGCAGAGACGGATGATCAACGACATAAGGCAAATGATCAGCATGAAAGAGACCTGAGAAAATAATAATTTCCATTACTGTTAGTGATCTGAATTTGACCCATTAGATGATAAAAGTAATTTTGAATGCTTTCTATTGGGGCTGCGTATGTGCGTATGGTCAATAAACATTGATGATCTAGTGCATTCCCCGGAAATCGGTATCCATTCTTTCAAATAGCATCACTGTGGTGGATGCCATTACCACTTTGAAAATCGACCGACTTGGGCGATTTGATCCTATGAACTTGGGCGTACGAGGCCAGTGCCTTACCACTACGCAACTCGCCGGCCAATTTTGAATGCTGCCAAAAAATATAAAACTGCAAAAAATTTTAACTGACATTTCTGAATAATATTAACATACAATGGTTTAAAACTTCAATAAAACACACAATTTAATCCGATTTTTTAAAACTTCAAACAAATGTTACTTGTTCTGAAGGTTCCATTAGTCAACAGAGCTTAAGAACACTGGATAAGGGTTTGTGTTTGAAACATATTGTAGTGAAATCCCGTTATAACAAACTCGAAGTTACCTGGAAAATATTCATTGTAATGGAGTATACATTTATCTTTTGTAGTTATATTATTTTACTGTATTGGTATTCGGTTGAATGAGATTTCGATTTACTGTGATAGTCAAAGTATTGATTAAGTCTCTGTTCATAACCATCCAAAGTTTTGCTTCAAATTATTCTCAAGTTCTTATATTAGCACAAACAAATTAATAAATTTGCAATGATATATTTTTATTATATTGTATGAAGAATAAGGTTTTGATTACCATTGATATGCAGGAGAACTTACCAAGCAAATAGTCAACTTCTGAATTGACCATTCGAAGTTGCTCAGCATTAAAGACAGTCTTTGCCCTTTTGCCTGCCTTATTTCTCTGCCAATCACCAACTAGGTTGAGCGTGTCATTCCGAGAACCTTTAGCTCCATTGGACTCTGTGTTAGAGGGAAAAAAATAACTCCTCCCAGAATCACCTGTTTGAATAATCAAATATACTTATAATTACAAACTTATCCAGTATGTAAAAATCATTTTCTTCAAAAAAACTAAATTTCCCTACGTTTCAACTTTTTCTTTTTATTTTTCTTTCTTTCTCTCTCTCTCTCTATCTTTGAGCAGTCTTATGGTGAATACACATTAAGAGTGACAGAGACACTTCGCGTCTCTCATAATAGACTTTGTTAAACTAACAGAGTGGATTTATGTACTCCAAGTGACGTCTCCAAGTCCCCTTAAATTAGGAAACAAAATCTAAGCAAAATATGGATTTAGGATACATACCTTCATCGTTTGAATATTGTCTATTAAGTTTTTGTGATTTACAATAATAAGTATTTCGCAAACTAACTTATTTATATACGACGGAAACATTAAATAACTAATGATAAATGCTTTGTACTGCTGTATTTTGCGTTTGTTTTTGACGTTATATTTTGCTACTTTATTGAAAGCTTTGAACAACGGTTCCACTTACGATACATCAGTTTCCCAAATTTTTTATTCCGAGGCAATATCATTTTTTCTGCCTCTTCTACACCCCTCTCTAGAGCTATCTTGCAGTTCATGAGATTATGTTAACCCTTATTGAGGGAAAACATTACACATATTAGGTGTCTGTCCTTAATAATTTTACTGGTAGTGTAAATCTCTCTCACCTTTGAGAGCGAAACGAAAGGAAAATTTTCGAATGTTAGAATGTCGTCTTCGCCTTTTCCTCCCTTCTTTTGACCCTTGTAAATGCGGGTGGTTGTGACAATCGTGAGTCCCATTCCATCTCCTAAGAATAAGATTACGTTTTTGGCCAAACCTTCAATTGTTCGGATCCGCAAAGAATGTCTCTAGTTTCTGTGCGCAGCTCGGCGCCAGTAAGCTGCTTTACCTAAAGAAAAAAATGCGCATTAAATTAGATTGAGGGGCCTCAGTGGCTGAGCGGTCTAATCGACTGGTTCCGGTGTCTGCCTGAGCGCAGTGAAGAGGCAGTGATGAGTGGGTTCGATTCTCACTTTCCCCTGGGTGTATTTCCTTTGTACAGTAAATCTATTGTACTGTCTTGCTCTATCTGTCATATTAAACGAGAGTTTGAGGCATATTATTGAGAATAGCAAACAAACTCGAATATTTATGTGACCTGAAATGGTCGTTAACAAAAATTAGATTGCTATCGTTACCACAAAACTTTGATAGAAACCAGGAGTGAACCCGAATGGGGAGGCAAATACATCTCCCTGAGAGTTGATTATTATTCAAAATTGTATGGATAGCAAACTACAATACGACACTCACGTGACAAGAAGCTTCCACCAATCGCTTAAGAAAAAAGCTATCAGAGCGCAAAGGGTGGTCGCTGTGGTAACTCTCTTTGTGCAGCGCTTGGTTCTTTAAGTCGGGATCACGTGCCTTACTTATATGCCATCGTCTCCACCCACTTGGGTCCAGAATTCTCTTTAAGGTTTACTATCGCAACCGATTTGGAGAAGATAATGTGCGCAAATATTCATAGAACATTTATTGAATACGCACCAGGACTCGAAAAATCTTTAAAATTTTACATGTCAGAACAATATTTTTACATACCCAGATGTTGTTTTGTTGCACATTAGTATGTCGTATAGAATTAATCAGACAAATAATTAAATTAACAGCTTTTTATCTGAATCAAGAATTACTTTAAAGTTAAGCTAAATCATCAAAAGATTACATAACAAACCAAATGTTACCTAATAAGTCGTTATAAATCAAAACTTGCAAAATTTAAATTGCAATACCAATTTTTTTGTTGACATGCATGTCCGTCAACATGTCAATTTTGAGCTCATTCTGAATTGTTACAAATCTGACATTAAAAAAATGAAAATACAAACATTTTACTTAAATAAATAAATACTTACAAATGTGCACTATTTATACGTCACAAAAACAATGTAATAGCTAGAGTTTTTATTCAAATGATTTGTATTCCGTTTTGGTTTCAAAGAATGGCCGTTCTTAGCGTGCCTGTAGATGTGCACGGATTAAACCATCCCTTGTTTCTAGTACACATACAGCCAGTGAGGCCTCCATCACCAACTTTACGCAACGCTCTACGGTGTGCATGACACGGAAATTTCTCCATTTCCCGAAGCACATCTGGAACGTGTACGGTTTTAACAATATCATGTAGCTCGTTCTCAGATAGTATCATTGCTATAGGAGGCTCCGCTATAAGCACATGTTTACATTGCCAATTGATCATGTACACATAGTCGAGAGCAGATAAGTTAAGTTGAAGAATTATAAAAGTACGGATCTGATTATCATTAAGAGAGCTGGTGGCTCGTGCTCTCAATATCCTGCGAGCTGTTAACTGCCGCAAATGCCTACGATCATCATTTAACATTCTCAGAAGAATCTTTTCCGGATGCGAAAAATACGAGTACTAATAAACTTTTGCCAACAGGGCTCCTGAACCCTCGAGGACCAGTCGTAGGTCCATCTATGGGCTCCATTAAATGTCGAGGAAGCAATTCGTTGCCATGAAGTTCGCATATTAACCATTGCAATGGTCTATTTAAAAACGTTTCAAGACGCAAAATCACGCCACCTTTCTTTCCCGTATTTACTGCAGTACCGTCACATCCAATTGAGCACAGCGTACTTGTATCAATTCCGTTCGCGACTAAGAATTCAAGTACTCCGTTTGCAATTCCTTCTGCGTTTCATCGTTTGGGCGATATATGTCCTAAATACATAAGTTCAGGGAGCATAACCAGTGAAACGTGCTCTTCAGTTATTTAAGAACAATGTGGTATCCTTCCGTCCATCAAAAGACAAGCGTCGCATGTCTTTATATTGAAGATCTTGGTGTTGCTGAGTTAGCAGATGTTTTCTCGCTTTTCTACGTTCTCCTTTTACTTTGCGTGGATCTACTACATTTGATGTTTTTTGTGGGATTAAGCCGGTGTCTTTTAATACCAATGATGTTAAGGCTGCCGCTGCTCTTGCCACATGATAGCGATCACACGTTTTTGAAATTTTATTTAAACTGACATTGGTTATGAAGTGCTTGCTTGAACCCTGATACAACTAAACTCCTGATCAGTTTCGTCAGTGTCATTTTGCATACATTCTTTATCGCTTTCTGATTCGTACGTAACTTCTTCATCAGCAGTAATTCCATCTTTCATTTTGCTCTTGATTCTTCTTTTGCTTTTCGTTCTATTTGTAATTGCTTAAAATTCATTTCTTATACATTTTGTAAATGTGAATGCTCTGTGCCCCTTGACTTTACATTTAGGGCAAAGAAATGTATACTGATTTTTTTGTATTATTTAAGTTGCTATTTGGAGTTATTTTGTGCCATTTTTGTTAGATGAGCCATTGTGATGTGTGCTGGTCATGCATCATTTTGTTGCCACTTATTTAGATTGACTATTTAAACGAAAAGATGATCCTGTGTTTTGTAAAAAAAATTAAAAAGGGTAGATACTTATTGTGTTTTGATGATCTGGCAAAGAAAGTCATTTACAAAGAAGAAATTTAAAAATTGTGTTAAATATTTTCAAAGGTGCGTTTTGGAATGCGTAGCTGATATTTGCATGGAGAACTCAATCGCTTGCTAGAAAGAAAAGAAATTATGAGAGATATGAAATATATTGTGCACCAATTTTCAAAGTCAAACTAGTAAGGGCAGTTTTGGTAAACTTTTTTATTGCTTTAAATGATATCTCGTGATTTGTGCGCAAGTATGATCTTACTATGAGGAAATGGCAAAATTGTTTAAATTGTAATCCAAAGAGCTTGAAATAACAAGTCAAGATCACTTTCCATTGCAATTTAGTTCGTTGCGATATTTTGAAGTTTAATTTTACTAATTATTGATATTTTCAAAATATTATGCCACCAAAGTACAGGGACTAGCAATTAAATGCAAGATTTTGTAATTTATTGTTTTTTTTTAGGTCCTTTTTTTTAGTCAGTGGGAAGAAGCCTGGTGCAAAAAGAACAGAATAAAACCATTTCTCTGTGTCAATTGTGGCTTTTTATTTTGTGTGATATAAGTGTTATGGTTTAAAATTTAAGAAAACTCCTTTCATGACTTTCTATGATGGAATTGGAGGCATGCTGTCGACCTAGGCGTAACTTGGGTTTGTGATATGGAGAGGAGGAGGGGCAAGGTGAATTTTTTTTTTCAGGGAATGGAAATTCATATTTGTTGCTATTCGATCACCTTTTTTTTTTTTTTTTTTTTAATGCTTTTAAAGAAGGAGGGTAGAACAGGTTCGTCGGTTTTGCCCCCTATAAAGTTTTCGAAATCTGTCTTTAAAAAGCAATTCTAAACTTTTTTGGAAAAGTTAGGGAGAAGGGAGTTCCGAGGCTCTCCCTGGAGATTTTTCGAAATACTATCAAAAAAGCGCAATTTTAAGCCATCTAAAGTAAGAGAGGAAATTCCGGCGGGGAGGGGGTTTACCCCTGGAAGATCTGCGAAATTTCCTAAAAATGCAGTTTTAGGTTTGGTAACATTAGAAGATTTAGATTTTCGGGGTATCTCTCGCGGAAATTTTTCGAAAATGAAGCTCGAAAACGACTATTTAAATTCATCCTTGGACAGTCGAGGAGGCTTCAGGGGGGCTGATCTACCTTTATCGAAGGGGGTCGGAGGAAATTTTTTTCGAAACTGAAAATCTATCTTCGACACCCTTAAGGAAGATGGTTATGAGACCCCACTTCCCTTCCGCATCTGCACTTGGTTTTGCTATGATACAAAATCAAACACTGAAAAATGTACGAGGCCCCAACTACAAAATTGAAAATTTCCAAGTTTTCAAGATATCCTCTTTTATGTCCGTAAACATTACGTTGATTGGAGTAAGTGAACTTTGTTGTTGATGAACCAATAATTTATCTATTATTTTACAAATAGTTAAAATATTTCTTAGCTTAAAAACTAAGGGAGTAAGTGAAGAACTCTGGTCCTATCTTTAAAAGACAGGGGGCTCATACCTGCCGACACGAGATCAACCAAGCCCCGGAAGTTGATGATAATATTTTTTTCGATGTTTTTCCTGTTTCAGAGCATTTTTTTAAAAAAAGATATTTTAAAGAATTTTCAAGTATGTCTATCTTTTTTTTTTAAGGAGTTTTGTTCTGTGTTTTAGAACTTTTTTCTTTTCTTTCTTCTTTTTTTAAATTTTCTGATTGAAACATAGTTGGATGCATTTATTAAATTTTGAGAAACACTTGAAAGAGTTGGTCAAGAGTAGAACTTTAAATCTATTGTGCAAAACTGAATGCAGACAAATTGAAGAAAACAAAATATTTTCGACGCTGAAAAAAGTTGCTGGTGTTATTTATTATTGGGGGAGATTGATCAGTGAGAGTTTCTATTTATTTCAAATTTACCTCAACTATGTGTATTGAAAAAAGTTTTTCAAGATATAAAAAACTTCTTTCGTATGCGGTCTTTGATAATATTCAGAATATTGAGAAATAATAATTCAGAAATTTGATAATTACTCAGGGCAATTAAGATCCAGTCATTTGAGGTAGTAAAGTTATCAAAACACACGGTGGTTTACCGGTTATAGGTGTATTGTTTTCTTTATTTTATTTACTTAAGAAAGTGATTTAATGATGTTGCTGTTACGATTTTTTAAAAATTATCATTTTAAATGCTTCAGATCTTAAATGCATTTTTCAATTTTAATGGCATTATTGGGTAATTTTTGGTTTTTTTAGAGCATTTTCAGGTATTTTTTAAGTTATCAACTTCCGAGCTCTGGGAATAGCAATTTTGCGCTTCAGAAGGAGGGGAAATATTTCAGGTGAATCTCATGGTGCCAAAAAAGTATAACTTAAAGAGTAAAACTGAATTGCGTGTTGGTTTTCGGTAATATAAGCAACTTGTTCTTACATTAAGCACTGAGATTATTACGTAGTCGATCGTTTAAAATATTACTTTAACATACAGGTAATTTGTACATTTAATATTTGCAAGAAATTAAAAAAAAGAAAAAGCTTTTTAGTCAGTTCAATTAATGCAAGTGTATTTTGATCGCCACATTTTGCTTTACATTAAAAACACATTTAAAAAATAATAAAGGCTGAAAAATAGCGTAATAAATGCAGGTTAATAACCCTTAACATTCTGCTCGCGCGGCCTTTTGTTCTCCTGCCCGATTAATGTGGCTTCCTCAGTGCCAGCGCAGTGTCAATGCAGGGGAAGCAACCTGCGTGGGTGGTTCTGATCGAATATTTCAGAAAGTTTTAGAGAATCTGTCCCCAAAATGTAAAAAAAAAAAAATCGATTTTTCTGAAAACTTTACATTTTATTGAGCTTAGTACTATTCGTCTTTTTTGACGAATAGTAGGGGAACCTGTTGTACTGTGGACCCTGTTGTACTGTGGCTCTAATGATAAAAAAAAACTATTTCACGGATTCATTTTGCAATACGACAACACTGGTTCATGTGCTATCTGTTAGCTTTCATTTATAGCTAATTTTGATAGTTGGACTCGAACGAGATCTGGCAGTAGGAGACCAAAAAGAATTTGTGACCCTAAAAGTAAATTTTTTTAGTTTCTTCCTTTTGTAAATAACTTGTTTCCTTTGTTAAAAAGTTTAGTAATCTCTTTTGTTTATGTTTAACAACTTTTTTGGCCGTGTAATTGAGCGTTAAACCATTTTCAATTCCTAACCTATTACTCAAAGCAAGCAGTCATTTTAAAATGTGTAGGGTGTTGTACCTTGGACCTAAGAAAGCAGTTGTACTATGGA